>CM072770.1:62754349-65254349 GCA_036936925.1 Cenchrus fungigraminus
TTTTCTCCACTTCGGTTTTTCCCACTGGGTTTTTCGGAATGGAGTTTTTAGTGAGGCGTACAGGCGGAGGGCCTTGAGGGTGTTCCTTGGGGCCGAAGGTGCAGAGAGGTCTGGGCCAGTCCATATGTATTCAGCTACTCTGCTTTGTTGTGCCAGCCAAACCGAAGTAGCTGAGGGGCTACTGTTGGGGGAATGACCCAGCCCATGTAGGAGTTGATGGGCCTTTGTATGAGCTTGAGGGGCTTCTTGTAAATACCGTGTCCACCAGGGAGTCGGAAGAAAATAACCACCAGGGGCTTGGTGGAAAATTGCCAACTACCCCCATCCCTATA
Organism: Cenchrus fungigraminus; assembly: GCA_036936925.1. Lineage (NCBI taxonomy): Eukaryota > Viridiplantae > Streptophyta > Magnoliopsida > Poales > Poaceae > Cenchrus > Cenchrus fungigraminus. Next base: position 62,754,682 of record CM072770.1, read on the forward strand.
TATAGGAGGGTCATTGTAATTGATGGGACAAGCATTGAATGGTGGAGAACCCTGAAGTAGTAAGTCATTATTGTCTTCTTTACTTCTTGCATAGTGGTAATAGAAGTAGAAGAGATAGTAGTAGTAGAGGCAGCAGTAATGGAGGAAGAAGAAGTAGTCCTCCGAAGGGGGCCTTCGGTTCTTACCCCTTCGGAGGAGAAGAGTACTGTGGTGTTGGTGCCCCCTTCGGTCCCAATTTACACCAACATGAGGCTTGCTCAGTTTCCTCCTATTTCATGAACTCCTTCCACTGTTCCGGGACAATAAACGGGTGCCTTGTAAATGGCTCAAGTCCTTTTCTGATAAAATCTCGCCTAAGCTGAAATCTAAATTGTCTCCATGCCTTGGCTGCCGTCTTCCAGAAAAGCTTGAATGCCTGCGGTTTCGCGTCTTCCTGGAACTTCAAGTGTTTCTGCACATGCTTATCAAACAAGTTCCACTTTTCATCATTGCTTAGTTCTTTGAATTCTGGCAAGTGCAAAGGTATCTTTTGTCTAGCAACGAGCCCCGCAAGTGCCCTGAACCTGCGCTTTTGAGTCAATGGTACTGGCATCCCCCCTATGTCGACCTCAGTGACTATCATTGTGTCACTTGGCCACTTTGTGGATGTCCTTGGCGCTCTGCCTCGGTGCTGAGCCCCACCCACCTGGTCTTGTTGTGCACTAGCAGTGCCATAACCCTCTTCTTCATCTTGTGGCCCAGGTCTATAGTCCTCGTCAGATTTATCCTGTGAATTAATAGTCAAGGGAATTACAGTAACTACTTTAGCCCACTGTAATATCATTGGTTCTTGGTAAACCAGTAACATAAATGCAAAATTCAGTAACCAAAAAATTAGTTCAGGCAATGCGACCTTACCATTTTAAAGAGGAAGATGCAGGCTGCCTCTGTTGCTGATGAGGTACTTATTCAACTTGGAGAGAATGTGCACATGTACATAGGAACAAGAGCAAAACCAAATATAAGAGTCAATCTAAAGGGAAATACTAAGTATGTATACCATCAACAGCTAAGTATGTCCACATGTACTTATACAAAGGAGCCACGGCATACCCTGCAATTCCCACAAGTACAAGTATATTTATACGCATTTATACAAAAAGAAAAGCATACGCACGCATATGTTGTATACTTGATTATCTGAACGCATGTGTGCTGCATATGCTCGCTTGGCCTAATTGCATAAACTCGAGCAAATATACCAAATTACGTTGTTAATTTTACAGTTATTACTGAATTGTTGTTAATTTTACAATTATTACCGAGTTGGTAGAATGCATTTACCGAATTGTATAAGACATTTTTAGAGCGGCATACCATAAACTCAAATCCTAGATTCGCCACTGACCTTGTCACTGTCGGAGCGGAGGGATCTCTACTCCTCGTCACTGCCTGCTCGCCGCCACGTCCTCGTCCTCGCGTCGACCTCGTGGCTAGATCCCTCCTCCTCCTAGTCGTCGTCGCTGGATCCCTCCTCTAGTCGTCGTCGTCACCGCCGCTGCTGGGTCCCTCCTCCTCCAGATCTCGCTGTCAGAGGTGTGGTGCGCGTCGCACCGAGCGTGGTGTGGCGCGCGTCTCAGCGAAGGGGTGTAGCGTGCGTCGGGGCGTGGGGGGAGGTGAGGGGGACGAAGGCGAGGGGGAGAAAGCGGCGGCGGCGCGAGGGGAGAGTGGGAGGAGACTGCATGAGGGAGGCGTCATTCCCTACTAACCTAGCGCGAGTGGGCTTGTGTGGGCCGTAAAACGAGTAATGTAATCAAGTACTACTCTGCTACTAGTATAGTATATCATAAACATGAGATAAAAAAAATCTAATTTTAAGAAATTTGGTTAAACAAGTGTGGCTGTTGATATTTTATTCAATTACTAAATTACCAACTATGAATTTTTCGTATTTTTTACGAATTTTTAGGTGTTGTTTATGGGCTCTAATATGACATGCATCACAAGTTCACATCACCAAGCAAACAAGTGTGACGGTTGATATAGCATCACATGGTCACATATGACATGCATCACAAGTTCACATCACCAAGCAAACAAACTCATAACAAACATATTCACATCTGACATGCATCAGCAGGGCACATCACCAAAATAAGACTGCATCAGCTGGGCACATCACCAAACTAGATTGTAGCTGCAAGGGAACTAGTTAGCTAGATGGCTTCTTTTGTGCTGCTGCCTCAAGTTCAGCTAGCCTTGTCTCTAGTTTTGCAACTCTTTCTGCCAGCTCAGCATTCTTCTTTAGAAGTTCAATCTCCTGCCTCTTTTGTGCGGCTTTAAGCTGCTCATCCTGCTTGTCGATTCCTTTCCAGATGTAGTCAATGTCATCCCGAGTAACAGCACGTTCCTAAAACAAAGGAAAAAATTATATTGATGCAAGCTTCATAACAGTTGTAATTTACAAGAAAGCTGTTTAGCTCTAACTGGTTTCAAAACTTGCCTACTTCTCTTCAGCCGATTCCTTGAGCTTGTTGATTTCAGTCCAAATCATGTCAATGTCATGTGCAACAACTTCCTACAACAAATGAAAATTGATGCATTAGAACAATTGATGAGTGAAGATGTGAAGGTACAAGGACAAATCGTGCGTGATGGTTTCAGAACTTGCCTCATGGTCTTCAGAATCGTCGCCGGAGTTGTTGCCGGAGTCGTCACCGGAGTTGTTGCTGGAGTTGTTGCCGGAGTCGTCGCCGGAGGAGATGAGGTCTACCACCACTCTTCTGCCCGGGTCGTCGCCGGAGGAGTCCGCGCTCACCTCAATGCGCGTGGACCGCTTCTTCCTTCACGTTGAGGAAAAAAACCCTGCCTCTCCATGGCGGGCATCGCTGGAGTCCGCCAACTTGGCCCTTGCGCGCGTATACGGCTTCCTCCCCCGGGCCGACGAAGAACCGGCCTCTTCCATGGAGCGCCGAGGAAGACGCACGGGGGCGGCGCGCTGGGACGGCTCCTCATCGTCGCCGCGGAACCTCACTCTCTTGGCGGGGGCGGCGGACAGCACCGAGGAAGACGGACGGGGACGTGGCCGCGGGGCCTCCTCCTTGCAGAACCTTCCCCTAGAGTCGCGGGCCATCCCTGCGACGGAGACGAGGCTGCGACGGAGACGAGGAAGGCGGAAGCCGGAGAAGGGGATAGAAGGCGGAAGGCGGGGCGGAGTGTTTATTAAAAAGGTTCGGATGCGCAAATGATACGATGATTAACAACCACCCGTCGCCAATGAAGGGGCGGGGCCAGGTCTATTCGAATGAAGAACAGTTTGCTTTTCCCCTTTTAATCTGCAATCAAATTTTGTATCACGTATTTCTCCGTCAACCGTAATCCAAATTTGATGATATTTGTTTCTGAATTTTTCTAAAATTAACATCTATTCATTTATGACATTTTTTCGTATGTAATTCCATTTCTTGGATGTTGTTTATACACCTTATATTGTTCCTTATAAGTACAACATAGAAATAATATTTGTTTTACACAACCATTACTAATGAAACTTTGCATTTCGTAATCTTATGGTAAACATAAGGTTATGTTAAAATTTCAAATGCATATGAGTTCGAACATGTTTTAAAGTGTGGAAAACTTCAATGTTGAAGTAACATTCTAAGAAACTATGTGAGAGATGTAGACATTTGTACACAAGTATAATCTTCCGTTTTCGAAACCATTTGAATTTTTGTAGACAAGCTTAGGGACTTAAATTATGTTGCCAAGTCAATTTGTAAAATTTTTAGAACACACTAAGACGTTATTATAATTATTATATCATAAACAAGAGATAAAAAATCTAATTTTAAGAAATTTGGTTAAACAAGTGTGGCTGTTGATATTTTATTTAAATACTAAATTACCAACTATGAATTGTTTGTATTTTTTACGAATTTTTGGTGTTGTTTATGGGCTCTAATATTTGAGGGAAGTAACTTTCAATTCAGAAAAAATAGTGTCGGGCCCACGCGTCAGCGTCAGAAGCCTATATAAAAAAAATAACCGTAGCCTGCCCGACGACAAAGACGATGAGGGTAGACTAACCCTCGTCGCCAACAAGTGCTCCATCGTCCGAAATGCTCCTGGCCGAATGAATATGCATCCGCCCCGGCGACGCTGGTACACTAACCCTCGTCGCCAACAAGTGCTCCATTGTCAGAAATGCCCCTGGCCGAATGAATATGCATCCGCCCCGGCAGAGTGAAGGAGACGAGGTTGTGACGGAGACGAGGAAGGCGGAAGCCGGAGAAGGGGATAGAAGGCGGAAGGCGGAAGGCGGGGCGAAGCGTTTATTAAAAAGGTTCGGAGTGCAAATGATACGATGATTAACAACCACCCGTCGCCAATGAAGGGGCGGGGCCAGGTCTATTCGAATGAAGAACAGTTTGCTTTTCCCCTTTTAATCTGCAATCAAATTTTGTATCACGTATTTCTCCGTCAACCGTAATCCAAATTTGATGATATTTGTTTCTGAATTTTTCTAAAATCAACATCTATTCATTTATGATATTTTTTCGTATGTAATTCCATTTCTTGGATGTTGTTTATACACCTTATATTGTTCCTTATAAGTACAACATAGAAATAATATTTGTTTTACACAACCATTACTAATGAAATTTTGCATTTCGTAATCTTATGGTGAACATAAGGTTATGTTAAAATTTCAAATGCATATGAGTTCGAACATGTTTTAAAGTGTGGAAAACTTCAATGTTGAAGTAACATTCTAAGAAACTATGTGAGAAATGTAGACATTTGTACACAAGTATAATCTTCCGTTTTCGAAACCATTTGAATTTTTGTAGACAAGATTAGGGACTTAAATTATGTTGCCAAGTCAATTTGTAGAATTTCTAGAACACACTAAGACGTTATTATAATTATTATATCGTAAACAAGAGATAAAAAATCTAATTTTAAGAAATTTGGTTAGACAAGTGTGGCTGTTGATATTTTATTCAAATACTAAATTACCAACTATGAATTGTTTGTATTTTTTATGAATTTTTTGGTGCTGTTTATGGGCTCTAATATTTGAGGGAAGCAACTTTCAATTCAGAAAAAATAGTGTCGGGCCCACGCGTCAGCGTCAGAAGCCTATATAAAAAAAGACAACCGTAGCCTGCCCGACCGACAAAGGCGATGCGGGTAGACTAACCCTCGTCGCCAACAAGTGCTCTATTATCCGAAATGCCCCTGGCCGAATGAATATGCATCCGCCCCGGCGACGCTGGTAGACTAACCCTCGTCGCCAACAAGTGCTCCATTATGCGAAATGCCCCTGGCCGAATGAATATGCATCCGCCTCGACGACGCTGGTACACTAACCCTCGTCGCCAACAAGTGCTCCATTGTCCGTAATGCCCCTGGCCGAATGAATATGCATCCGCCCCGACCCCGGCCCCCTTCTTCTTCCCCGATCTGAGCTCCACCGCCGCCGCCCGCCTGTCCTTCCCCACTGTCGCGCACATGTCGCACTACGCCGATTCATCTGGAGGTGCACGTGCGAGGAGCAGGGTTCAAGGTTGCTAGAGCAGCCGCAATCACTCCATCGGCTTGGATCCAGTCGGTGAGCTAAGCGGCTTTCCACTGGTCCCTTGCCCGGACTGTGGTATGGCTCGGGTGGTGGAGGGACGGACGCAGAAGGAAGGTGAAAACCACAATCGTCTTTATTTCAAGTGTGCAAGGAACTCGGTGAGTAGTCTGCTGTGTCTCCCAAATCTGAGTTAGGGTTCTTATGTGCTTTTGATTCTGTAGTACACCAAGAATTGTGGATTTTATCATTTCCACAAGGAGTATCTCCAGATGCTGAAGGATGCTGGTGTCATTATTTTTCGACCGTCGAACTGGGCAGACGCGGTCGATGAAGTAGTTGATTCAGTAGAATGTCAAATTGGGAGCTATGAGCAGAGGCAAGCACTGGAGGACATGCAGAGGAAGAAAGCACTGGAGGAGAAGATGAACAATGTGATCTGGAAGATGAACTTGATTATTGTGGCTGTTGTTTGTGTAGTATTTGGATGTTTACTTGGGATGTATGCTGCAAAGAAGTAATTCTGATATTAAAAGTGGTGCTTTTGCTTCATCTGTGTGGATGAAGAATGAAAAATTTGTCACATATGACAAACTTAAATGTATGAATGAAGAATGGATGGAATGACAATTGGGTCACAAATCTTAATGTGTCACACATCACAAAATTCATCAATTCATCTGTGCTGACATTTCATTGCAGCACGAGGCAAAGGAAACGTGGATTAACACAAATAGAGTAACAAACTTCTGGCATAACTCTGGCATACACATTGCAATTCATTGTCAACTGCTGCCATATAATGACACAAACAGAGTAACAAACTTCTGGCATACACATTGCAATTCATTGTAAGCTGCTGCCATAGATCTACTAGTTCATCACAAGTTCAACATACACACAGGAGGAACATATTAACAGAGGATCTACTAGTCCATCACAAGTTCAACAAACACACATGAGGAACACATTAACAGAGGAACAAATTAATTAAGCAGAGGTAGTCACCGCCGGAGGAGCCCCACCGTCGGAGTCGGAGCCGGAGCCGGAGCCGTCGAGGCTGCCATCGTCGCCGCCGTCGTCGTCGACGGGGGCGAGCACTCCTCTCTCCAGGTCCCCAACCAAGATATTGATCTTGAAGGCGTAATCCTTCACGGTCATCTGCAGTGGATCATTGGGTACTGGGACCCCGAGATGAACGGCCACCTTTCGAAGCTTCACGAAAGCATCGCGGAACAAGTTCACTGACCAAGTGGCTTCGTCAGCATTTAGTGGAGGAGCACGCACGACCGCCATGGGCTGCGGCGCCAGCGCCTCCTCGGGCTCGTCGGGCGGGGACGGCGGCACCTCCTCGGGCTCGTCGGGCGGGGGTGGCGACATCTCCTCGGGCTCGTTGGGCGGGGGCGGCGGCACCTCCTCGGGCTCGTCAGGCGGGGGCGGCGGCACCTCCTCCCTCCCCCGCTTCCTGGATGGCTCGCTCGACGATGCCATGCGCGCGCTTGAGGAAGAAGAAGCTCTTGGATTCACTTCTTGGTGACCGGAGACGGTGGTGCTGGGGTTTTCTTGGTGCCGCGGTTGACGAAGTTCTTGGCCGGCCGGGATTTATATTGACAAGACGGCGAACCGTCAGGCGGCCGGTCACACGCCTCGGAACCCGTGTCCGCTCAGGAGAGCTCTTGGCCACAAAAAGAGTCATGTGGTCACGAGGAGACGTGTGACTGTTCATATTTTATTCAAAATACCAAATGCCCAACTATGAGTTGTTCGATTCTTAAAAAAACTATGAATTGTTTGTATTTTTATTAATTTTTAGGTGCTGCTTTATGAGCCCTAATTTTTGAGGGAAGCAAGTGTCATTTAAAAAAAAAGTGTCGGGCCCACACGTCAGCGTCAGCAGCCTAGTATAAAGAAGGTAACCATTGCCCGCCCGCGCACCAGCCAACAAAGCGACGCGGGTTTGCTAACCCGCGTCGGTATTGACTATCCATTTTGCAAAATGAATATTCAACCGCCCCGGCCCATTCCGTCTCCCCTTCTTCTTTCCGAATGGATAAGCGCAGCACTTTCCTTAAAAAAAAGCGCAGAGGAGGCGTGAGAGGAGGCGTGGAGACAGAGACGACGATGAGCGCCGGTGATGGGCCAAGCAGCGGACGACCCCGCGGACCTGGGATCGAGGAGAACCGGAACGCGAAGCGGTGCCGCAACTGGATCCGCGAGCGTGCCGGCGAGATGGCGGCGAAGAGGGAGACGACGATGAGTGCCGGAGAGGGGCCAAGCGGTGGTGGAGTGAACCCAATGCCGGAGACGAGGGTCCTCGACTGGATCCTCTCGGATTCCGACAAGGGGCCAAGCAGCGGCAAGTAGGAGCGTGCCGGCGAGGGGGCAGCGAAGTGGGCGAGGGGCCTGCCTCACGTTTGCGAGCACAAGTGTCTGGCAACGACGAAGAGGGGTCGAGGGAGCGGCGAAGGTGTAGAGGACCTCATCTCTGACTCTGGCAACGACCACGACGACGGTGAGGCAAGTTTCTCTGAATCTCACTGCCTTTTTACTTGTTCTATAGATGGAGCTTAAGCTAGCTTGAGCTTGAGCTTCATAAAGTTAATTAGTGACTATGATGATGTCTTCCATGCTTGTCATGATCTTATATCAAGTTCTGAGGCAAATCAGTTCTGAACTAAGTTCTGCTTTTACTTGTCACACCCTGCTATGAAGCCTAGGATAATTTTCAAGTTCTTATATAATTTTCCTATGACTGTTCCTATACGGCTCCAAGTTCTGAGCAAATTAGTTCTGAATTAACTATGTTATTCTTATACCATGTTTAACCCTGTTTCAGGCAAAACTCTTTGAGTCGCGAGCAGAGCTTGAGTTACTTCTAAACCTTAATGTCTGGGATTATGTGAAACCTGAGTTTGAAAAAATCACGAAAGAAGTGAACATCCTCATCAAAAAGGCTAAGCACATAAGGAGGTACAAGTATACTACTGAACAAAATCTCGAGCCCATTGAAGGTGCGCTCGAAGGGCTTCAAGAATCCTTGGTTCCTTACGAAGAGGCTGCAAAAAGAGCCAATCTTGATGTTCAAGGGGCATGCCTTTGTTGATGTGTATGGTCAGATAGCACGACCATAGTAAATAATGTGATGGACAAGTTAAGTCCTAGCCTGATGGACAAGTTAACCTTTTGTAATAATTATCTTTATTCCCGTGGACAAGTTATCTTCATCTTTGTGGACAAGTTATCTCTCTTATGATATCTGTTTTGTCTCAGAAGATATGTGTGTTGATTGTGCCTATATGTCGAAATGGAAGCAATGAGAGATCGAGTTGACCTGTCAATGAGGACAGACTCAAAGGAGACGAGGATTCACAAACCTCCGTCTCCTTTCTTAACAAAGGAGACACGGATCAACAAACCTCCATCTCATTTGTTCACTGCCGCCGCGCTCCCGCTTCACGGCAGTGAAGAGTGCTATTAGACTTTAATTATTGAGCTCTCAGTCTAGTAACGGGCATCAAATGCTCATTGGTAACAGACTTTATAGCCCATTACCAATACGGTAGTGATCAGTAACAGACTTAAACAACCTGTTACCGATAGAGCATTGATCAGTAACGGACTTTACGAGCTCGTTACCGATAGGTTTAACTTGTGTAACTGACTCGATTTAATGTCCATTACAACGAATTCATGTAACGGGCATTTAAGAAGACCGTTACCAGAAGTCCACATTGGTAACGGGCGTTGCGGAGGCCAACCCCAGGGTCGGCCTGCCGCGCTTATCTGTAACGGGCGCCAAACAACAACCGTTACAGATGTGGGTGCATGTAACGGGTGTTAAGGGCCCGTTACAAATGCTGCGTGACCTATTTGAGGTTTTCACGTAGTGTTGTGTGGTGTGTGTCAATGAAGGGGGTTGGAGGCCTCCTTATATAGGGGTGGAGAGGCGGCTCCCGGGGCACTTTTGGCGCCAGCTCCTCCTCCACCGTCATAGGCAAGGCGTGGGAAAACTTGGCGCCAAACCTTGGTGCCAACGGAGCTGCCCTGGTTCAGCTGAACCAGTGGGTCGGCCGAACCAGGCCTGGCCCATCTGGCCACCGGCTTTGGCTGGTGGGCTGCTGGATCCCTGAGGTTGTCTTGCCTTGTGGGTCCCGCTTGTATTCAATTGTTTTGCTTTGGTTTTGGGCCCATTCTTGACCATGGAGAGTCATTGTGTCTCGGTCTTCGTGTAAGTCTCATAGCTCTGCTCGGTTTTCATCTGTTTCTTGCTTCTCGTCCCTGAAATACTTATTGATAGAATACTAGATAATATGTTAGTTAGAGATGCTAATCCCCTCTTATTGGAATGATGTTGATGGTCAAATGTTTGTTGTAAGGACCATCAACAGGTGTGTATTACTACTGTCCACATCCATAATCGCATTTGCCGCATGAGAAGCCCGAGGAGCTGTCCCTGCGCTACTACCTCATGCAACAGAAGATGGATGCGATACGTCACCACTTCCACAACTAATGCGCAAGACCCAATGATTTGTAGGAGCTTGGATTGAGAGAAAATAAGATGGAAATCATACATAAGCAAATGGAGTAAAAAAGCATCAATCTCTGAGGTTAGAGCTGGCCACCTCCTAATTGTTTGCTGCTCAACAGAGATGGCCGCCGACCGGTGGTGGTTCTAATAACTTTAGTTAGGGTGATAGCGTGGACACCCAAAATTGACAAGTCTGGGACAACTGGTCAAACCGGTCTTCCAAACCGGTCTAATCGGTTTGGGAAAAGTGCCCAAAAGGGAAATTGGATATCATCATTTGATAGCTATGAACATTTTATTTGGACTTCAGATGAGAGAGATATGACTTCATAGAGTTCTGCACCTTGAGTGGACCAGTCAAACCTGTGGGCTCGGGTAGTCACACTGGTTCAAATTGTGTAGTCTGAGTTAGGAGTTGTGTTTTGATAGGATTTTTGTAAGGGTTTTGGCTCCTAATGGGGCAAGACCTCCCCTCCCTACAAATATAAAGGGCCAAAGTCGATTGAGAGCATCCAATTGATAAAAAACAACATTATCTTTCCTTTTTGCCCTAACTTTTCTAGTCTACTATTTATTGTTCATTCTTGTCTCTACATCAATTGAGGGTGTTCTAAGTGGTCTGCTAACCCTAGAACAACCCTATTTGCACCTATCCCGATGGGATCCTTCCCAGGATAGCATTCGTTGGTCCGTTGGTTCATCCTGGCGAACTAGTCGGACCAATCCATAGCCGGTCTGACTACCCCCATGTAGAGGTCATGGAGCATGCATCTTTGCCCGTTGGACATTTGAGTGTGATTCATGTGTTGGCGAAACAAGGCTTTAACACATTTTGGCAACATCGCTAGGAAAAAAAGATCAATCAACTGCCATGGTCGGTAATATGCCTAAACACGTTGAGGTTGATGCTAAAATTTTGCAAGGCCAAAGGTCCGTGAAGAAAAGGAATGCGAGATTCGGGAGATGGAAGAAGAAGTTATGAAGCAATATGTATCACACTTCTCTGTGGATCGACCTGGGAATATCAAGAACGACAATGATGCCATTTTTTATATTCCCCAACTCAAGGTACAATCTAGTACATCTTCTAGTGTTAATTCAGATATTGCAAATTTGGTTGATAACAGTGTACCTGCTCATATGAACAATAAGTTTGATGCTATGAATGAAAACATTGCAAAACTTGTTGGTCAGATAGATGCTAATGTTAACTTGCTGATTTTTGCCAAAGATCCTCATGGTTAAACTTATAATGCTGAAACAATAAGGGTAGTGATGTTTTTGATAATTTGTATATACATAAAATTCCAATTGGTGTATCACCAATAAACCACATACATAGCGGTACTACTATTGGTAATTCGACTGGTGGAGGGAGTACAATGACCACTACTAATCTATGATGCCACATATGGCTATGTTTAGTGAGCCCCCTGTGGGTAGATATGTTCATTTGCCTTATGTTTTGTTGCCACATTCAATGCCAAATCAATCACAATCGCATGGAATACAACACCTCCCAAATGATGTTGGTTTTTTATATATAATGAAAATAAATCTGGCCTCTACGAGAATCGCACACAACTAAGTTCTTAAAAAGTTTTGCAGCTCACCAGTTGAACACAAATAGAAAAATAGAAGCACACACATAAAAAAGAAGTAGAGACATAAGCAATATCTATTATTATTGCTACGCCATCCAATCTTGACGACAATGTCGCAATGACCTCCATAGAATTTGTTCGCCAAATAGATGACCTTCTTTGTGTTCTCACACTGCATCAATCATCAATATCGCAGCCAATATGTTCTCATAAAGGTAGCCATGAATCTGAACTACCCATCGTACCATGAGATATTAAAACACCACATGGATCTCCAAGACAATGGCTTCAACAAGAACCACGATGCTAACATGCTGTCATCGCCAGCTCGATTAAGGTAATGACCACAATAGTAGTAGTTGTTGGTTTGGGGACTTGGGTAGTTGTTATCCATATATGTTCAGCTGACCTTGAAGCAAAATGATAGGATAAGTGGGTGTTTGATTTCGAAGAACTTATAATAAATTTTTTCACATCAAATGGAATGGAGCTATTTAGAAGGACTAAACATATATAATTTAATTATAAAACTAAATGCATAAAAAAACTCAAGCTGTGAGGGGTAAGACCACCCAAATGGGCATTGTATTAAGAAAGAAGACCTTTCTCACATAGGTCAAGAAAATCCCTGAACCCTACCCCACCCACACACAGCGGCATCGCAACTCACGTGAGATTAGACTAGCCTTAGAACTGTGCTTTGGCATGGGGCGGACGAGGGGATTTTTTTGCAACGCGTACACCACACTTCCGTGCGACATGCGCAGGTGCAGACTCCTGGGAGGACCACAACTGACCGCTCGACCACCGCATAGCCGTGCGTCTGCATAGGGAATAAATTCCCTGGTAGGACACCAGGGTGCGACTCCTAGGAGTCGAACCCGGGTGGGCAGCCCGACCACCGTCGGTGCCTGCCATCCGAGCCACGCTCAGCTCCAAAAACTAAATGCATAAGTACTAAGCTTTTTCACGAGATCAATCTAATAAGCCTAATTAATTCATAATTAGCACATGTTTAATGTAGCATCATATTGCCTAATCATGATCTAATTGTGCTAAGGGTTTTTCCCCCAATCGGAACCAGTCTGGCAACAACGGTTACGGGTGTAACTGGACCGGACTGGTTCCGGTTCCGACCGGTTGCAAATCGCCCTATTTCAAAAGTTCAAATTTGAATTCAAAAAAAATGAAAAATTCTCAAAACATTCCTAAAAACACTTCAAGTTGTGACGAATCTAGTGCAGTCAATTTTTTTTTCAAATATTCATTCGTTTAGTACACTTTGCGGGCATTAAAAGTTAAACCAAAAAAAGGAAAAGAAAAAAATACACCGGCCCATTACGGCCTACTTTGGCCCAAAGGTGGGGGGTTCAAAATATCCCCCACCACCGACACCCAGGTCACTCCCTCCCTCTCCCGTGACTCTACCCCTCTCTCTGCCCCTGTCTGCAGTGTCCCGCCGCCCGTCCGCCCCGCGTCCCCGGCTAGTCACTTGTCGCTAGCGGTTAGCCGAGCGGTTTGTCCAGCCGGCCACCCGGACGCTAGATCTACCGCACACAAAGGTTAGCCACGCGCAGAGAGCGGTTAGCCGCTCGGACACGCCGGTTGACCTCTCCAATGTGGCGGCTAGCCGGCTCGTTTCGTCGGTTGGCAGGTAGCCCTTTGAAACACCGATTTAGGTACGATTTGATGTAGAGATGAATGATTTGCTTTAGGATTTATATATGATTAAGGTATATTTGAATTTGATTTAGGTGCATATGACATATGACTTATGTAGGACTGTAGCTGTAATTTAGGTGTATATATGACAATGAGTTAGGGAGGTTTGATTTACATAGATTTTATTTATGGGACTGATATGTTTTTGTTGTCCATTTGTGCAGATAGACAATGTCAGTCAGAAATAAAGATCTCGAGATCATTGTTCAGGCATTGCAAGAGGCTGAGGTGTTTCGCCAGAAGCTTAGAAAGTTTAGCAGTGACATGGCTGCGAGAATGGCGGCAGACCCAAAGACAACCCCATGTAAGAGTTCTTCCATACGTCAATAATGTTTTCTCGATTTCGAATATAATACTTACAAACTTGCTTGCAAATGCAGCATTGTGGTGGATGATGTTCGGATCCGGCACTCCACAGCTGCAGCGCCTTGCTTTGCGGCTTGTTTCACAATGTTGTTCGTCAAGTGGATGTGAGCGGAACTGGAGTACCTTTGCGTTGCTGCATACAAAGGTTCGCAATCGGTCGACGCACAAGAAACTTAACAAGCTTGTCTTTGTCAACTACAACCTTCGATTGTGACTTGAGGAGGTCTCCTACTACCATCAGCTTGGTGATTTTGATTTTGTTGAGTAGCTGGCCCAACTTTCATTCTATGATGAGAACAATCTCGTGCGGGAATGGATGGAATATGGTAGATCCAAGCGACCTCCAGTGCTGGATGAGGACGATGAGGACAAAGACGTCCCTCCCATCTCATCTTGTTAGGGCTCATATAGCCCCCCAGGATCTCCAGGCTGCTACGGGGGATGATTGCATCAGCGATTGGGCACGTATAACTGTGGGTGACACTCACCTGGGGAAGAGAAAGTCACGGAAGGGGCCTAGAAAGGGTGACTCGAAGCGTCAACGAGGAAAAGGCGGCAAAGTAGAAATACCAGTGGGGAGCGACGACGATACTGATGATGAGGAGGGTGATCGTAGTCCACCGTATCAGGAGTCTCAGGATAGTAGCTCCGCTGATAATGATGATGATGATGATGATGATGATGATGATGATGGTGGTGGTGGTGGTGGTGGTGGTGCAATTCATTTCACAAGTATCAATTGCACGTACATATGCACATATGTTTCTCACTCAGACTCTCGGAGTACTAATTATGATATATGGTTCATTGAAGGAGAGACTCATTTCACGCATGCTACTCAGGATCCAGACCATGGTGCACCAGAATCTCAGAGGAAAAGGGTTGGACCTAGGGACGATGACACTCCACAGTACTCTTCTACCTCGTACAGTGATACCTCGTAGTCTACTTGTCGCTATCCTATACCTGACATGAGCATGCAGTCACCGACAAGATGGGTGTACGAATGGAAAGACCCCAACTTTTACACTATGTTAATTCAGGAATGGAGACAACATCGGCGTGGACGGGCCAAACTTGGCAAGATTACAAGGTTGAGCTTCTTAGAGTGCGAGGTTTGAATCTGATGTCTATCACCGAATACCAAATGGCGTCCCAAATGGGGGTCTTCCCATTCATGCGTTGAACTTCTATTGATGTGTATCCGTAGGCACGATTATGACTATGGTATTCGTATGCACGCTTATTACTCTTGTATTTGTATGCATGATTATAAATTGTTGCTTTGGTGTGGTATTTTACATTAATATGTGAACTCATGCCAAAATTTTCATTTATTTCACACCGGTGAACCAGTTTCAATCACTTGGTTTTTTTCTTCAAACCACCAATAACCGGCCAAACCGGTCTGGCTAACCGGTCGGCTAGCCGATCCGAACCAGTTGAACTGGCGATTTTGGTTTGAAATTTGAATTTGAGCGGTTTTTTTGGTAACCGGTCAAACCGGACCGTTTAGCCGGAACCGGAGGCCGACGGTTTGGCCCGACCGGTCGGGAAAAAACCCTGAATGTGCTTGATGGATTCGTCTCACCAATAAAATTTTGAAATTCATTTTATTATTATTCTACACTAGTTGAAGGGCACGTGGGACATGCACGTGATTAAAAAATACAAATGTACAAAATGAATTACATATTACTGGTTTTAATATAAGAGTTACAATAAAAGGAGCAATCTAATCATTACATATTACTAGTTTTGATACAAGAGTTACAACTTACAATGGAAGGAGTAATCCATCAGAGCGTGACCATCAGACACATGACATCAGTCATCAAAGACATCTGTATATTACTGTTTTTTTTATCCTTGTAGTATTTGTTAAGGATGGTCTTCATTTTCTTCATAACCATGTGATCTTTGATAACATCTAAATTCTAAACCATATTCCCGTGAATCCAAATAAACCCAACTGATATCAACATCTTATAGCAGAACCACCAAGATTTCTTGAAGCATCCATGTGTAAGAAAGACAACCTTCATCCCTCCCTTCATGAATGAGATAAAAAAAACTTATGCCAACAAAATCACAAGATAAAAATTGCGCAGTTTGAGCTTGGGTATTGTTCCATAACATGCCATTGTAGAACACATATTCACCAAAATATATTCAAACTAAATGATATCCAAGATTTTAAGGGATTAGGATGCAAAATTCAAATTCTAGAAAATTGTACAGTTACATCAAAATTAAATACTTTGTTATCTTTTCTAGAGAGATATAACCCACCTCATATATGTTTTAAACATCTTAACTAATTTTGCAAGTTAATTTTGTTGCAAAATACCTAACTAAATCTTCAACTTAATTTTCTAATTGTAATTTGCTATCTAATATCTTTTAGCCAAAAATAAATTGTGGTAATATGCATTAAGATTCACCAAAAGTCAACAACTATTTGAACTATATGCAGGCCAAGCCATGTCGGGGCCTCTTCGCCTCTGTCGGGTCAAGGAAACAAAGACACCATGTCAAGTGTGATGATAAAGAAGCCACACCAAAGCAAAAAAATGGTGGAAGTAGTGGTGCGAAGAAACTACTAATCCAGCCAAAAAAATTTGACACGTCCTTTAATCAATTAAATAAAAATCAATTTAATCTACGGTTGTACTCCACATTACTGATGTGGATATTTACCTGTTTGAGACAGCGTAATCTGCAACCTATTGGGCTCATCATCACCAACATCGTCTACATTTACAATTCTATCACGTGCAAAATTATTGTTCCGATGGAGCCACTCATCTTGATTGTCATCATGATCAATTCCTCCCTCTAATATGGCTGACAAATTAAAAGAGCAAACTAAATTAGTTACTGAAAACCACAACTCTATGTCTAACCAAGGGCACCTACTAATCAAGAAAAAATATGTACGTTTAGACAATGGAATTTCCAGCAAGGTGGATTCATCACCAACAACATCAGTGATACAGATACTTACCTGTTTTAGATAATGGAATTTCCAGCAAGGTGGATTCATCACCAACAACATCTACGTTTACAATTCGGTCGCGTGAAAAATTATTGTTCCGATGAAGCCACTTGTCTTGATTGTCATAGTCGTCAATTCCATCCTTTAACATTGCTAGCAAATTGAACACGCTATAAGTAATAATTCCATCCCTTGATTTTTGTCAAAAAAACTATGTTGATTATTTAATTAGTAATAATTATCACCAGACTATAAGTAAAATAATTAACTAACCAGAATATGAGACAAACCCTTATTGACCACTAACAGATCCATGATCATGGGAAATCGCTTCACATATCATCATGAAAATTTACATGTCAGTGCGTAAAAAAAGAATCAAGGTACTACATTGTATTTCCCATTGCAAAAGAAACATACCTGATGCTGGTGTACTCAAATCAATTCCATGCGCAAAGGTATAAGATGCAAACCCTTGACGACCAGTAATAGATCCATAACCGTGGAAAACCGCTTCGCATGAAAATGTTAATGTCAACGCGTCAAAGGTACAACTACTATATTGAATTAATTTAGAAATAAACACACCTGATGCAGGTGTACTCGAATCAATTCTATGATTAGATAGGCAACCGGTTTAAGATGCAAATTCTTGTCCACCAACAAAAGAACCAAAATAATGGGGACGCCCTGGACATATAATCAGGGAAAAATACAAAATAAAAACAATTATACCACAAAATAACAAATATCAAGCTCGAAATGTTGTAAAACCTGATTTAGGTGTTGGATTAATCAACACGGATTCCGGTGTGAACACTTGTGTATGTTCTGCCACTGCTACCAGGTTACCATCCCCTTTACGCTGACAAAATGATGTGACCTCTTGATGTTGTTGAGCTGCTACTACCGCAGACGCCTCTTTCTCAACCTTCTTTCGCTGGTAATCTTGTCTCCGCTTTGCATTCCGGTGTTCCTTGACTTCATCTGGTATACTTGCATAGCTCTCACGACGTTTCTTGTTGACTGTAACAGGTTCGAACAAAAAAATGGAAATGCATTGGTATAACAAAAGGAGGTTAAAACCATATGGATTCATCAAAGAAGGAACTCACCGTCTTCTGGGCTCAATTGATCATTTGTCCTCTTCGAGTCGCGAGAGGCATGACGAGATCCTGTGTTCGTAATATCACCGAAGGGGATGCGTTGACTCATTGCAAAAACCAGATATAGGCCCTCGCCACTGTCTTAGCATCGAATCAGGGAGTTAGAGATGGGAGATGGGTACATATCATAGTTCACGGACTGAAGGGCAACAAAGCTGAACAAACCTGCTCAGAGATGGACGATTGACGGAGCAGTGCACAGCCCCGTCATCACCACCCTAATGCGCGATACGTGGAGACCTCACCGGATGATAACCTTGCCAACGTGCAGTTGACAGCCTCGCCGCCGCGTGCTCGCGCCCCTGCGAAAGCTCCCCGGAAGAAAATTATCATCCGGTGATTAACTGGAGAGCTGGCGGCTCACGGGGATGGCTATCGACGAGCAGGCAGCAACCCGTTGCACAAGCGGCAAAGGAAACACGCGCGAGAAGAAGCAAACAACAATGGAACGACTATAAAGAATTGTTGTGCTTGTGAGAAATTAAGGCAGCATTGCGGCAATCAATCAGGGCCATCCCGAAATCGCAGCAATCAAATCACCCATGCCAAAACTTGTCACGTCAGAACAGGGAAAGTATACAGAAAAGACAATTCTTTTCAATTTGGATTATCTATATATTAGTTCGTTTCTACTTCTAGATATCTATTTTAAAAGAAAACAAAAACATTTGTACGACATTTAATTTAATTTAGGAAAGGAACGAGGGAAGGAAGGTTTCCTGTGAATCTATACTATAAGAGTTGAGCAAATTGAAAACAATTCTCACCAAGAGTTTAGTCTACCCACCTCTCACAGAGTGGCCCGCATGTCATGTGCGACCCACCTGTCAATCCTCAGATATGGAAGGAAAAGGACGACGAAACCTTAAATATGAAAGGGAGGGGGTGTCTCTCTCCCCTTTAGTCGTCGTTCCCCAGACCTTTTTTCACCCAAAGTGTACCCAACCCCTCCCAAAGTGTACCCACCCCGTGGGCCAGTGTTCACATCAGCTGGCGCACAATATATGCCACGGTTCACATACTCAAACTTTCTAATACAGTACACATGACGTCAATCCCACCCACCAATCACGATCACACCCAAATTTATTTCCCCTTTGTTTCTCCTTTCCAAATAGAACCAAACCATGTGTGTCTGTTTCCTTTCATTCACATGAAACCTTCCTTCCCTCATTCCTTCCCTAATATAATTTAAATCCCGCCCACCAATCACCATCACACCCAAATTTATTTCCCCTTTGTTTCTCCTTTCCAAATAGAATCAAAGCATGTGTGTCTGTTTCCTTTCATTCACTGCAAACCTTTCTTCCCCCATTCCTTCCCTAATTTAAATTAAATCTCGCCCACCAATCACGATCACGCCCAAATTTATTTCCCCTTTGTTTCCCCTTTCCAAATAGAACCAAACCGTGTATGTTTCCTTTCATTCACAAGAAACCTTCCTTCCCTTATTCCTTCCCTAATTTAAATTAAATGTCATACAAATGTTTTTGTTTCCTTTTAAAATTATTTTCATGATGTGAGAAGTTTTGGCATGGGTGATTTGATTGCTGCGATTTCGGGATGGCCCTGAATGATTGCCGCAATGCTACCTTAATTTCTCACAAGCCCAGCAATCTTTTATAGCCATCCCATTGTTGCTTGCTTCTTCTCGCGCGTGTTTCCTTTGCCGCTTGTGCAACAGGCTGCTGCCTGCTCATCGATAGCCATCCCCGTGAGCCGCCAGCTCTTCAATTAATCCCCGGATGATAATTTTCTTCCGGGGAGCTTTCGTAGGGGCGCGGGCGCGCGACGGTGAGGCTGTCAACTGCACGTCAGCAAGGTATCATCCGGCAAGGTCTCCACGTATTGCGCGTTACGGCGGCGATGATGGGGCTATGCACTGCTCCATCAATCATCCATCTCTGATCAGGTTTGTTCAGCTTTGTTGCCCTTCTGTTCGTGAACTGTGATATGTACCCATCTCCCATCTCTAACTCCCTGATTCGACGCTAAGACAGTGGCGAGGGCCTATATCTGGTTTTTACAATGAGTCAACGCATCCCCTTCGGTGATATTACGAACACAGGATCTCGTCGTGCCTCTCGCGGCTCGAAGAGGACAAATGATCAATTGAGCAATACTTCTGAAGGCGGTGAGTTCCTTCTTTGATAAATCCGTAGGGTTTTAACCTCCTTTTGTTATACCAATGCATTTCCATTTTTTTTGTTCGAACCTATTACAGTCAACAAGAAACGTCGTGAGAGCTATGCAAGTATACCAGATGAAGTCAAGGAACAGAGGAATGCAAAGGGGAGACAAGATTGTCGTATGGACATCCCTGGGCCCACTACCCAGGCGGGTACTAGGACCGACTACTGTGTGGGCCCCTGGGACTACTCGACTTGCGCTACACGATACAAGGCGGCGTGGAGCACAAGGCAACCAGAGGGCTAGTGCTCGGTTAGGAAGCTAGACATGTCCGGATCCATGTAGAGTACTCCTAGCTGTGTACGACTAGAACTCTCTCCCTCAAACCGACTTGTAACCCTGCCTCTCGGACTATATAAGGCGAGGCAGGGACCCCTATCTCCTATCCGCATCATCTTGTAAACACACCCAATCAATCCAGAGCTACGCAGCATACAGGATGTAGGGTATTACGCACCTCGCGGCCCGAACCTGTCTAAATTGTGTGCCACATGTCTCTCCTTCGAGTTCCCGATCTTGGCGAGCCCACAAACGTCTACCTCGGGTACTCCCCTTGGTAGGTTGCCGGGTTAAAACACCGACAGCTGGCGCGCCAGGTAGGGGTTCTCACCGAAGATCTCATGGCGAACTCGACGGCTTCAATCGTCATCAAGCCAACCGCCTCTTTCAATCGCGGTGACCCCTTCGTCTTCGGAACCTGGGTCTGCACCGCTGACGGCGCTGGATCGTTCCAGCGCTACCTCACCATGACCCCGGACCCGGAGACCGGACTCGTGACGCTTCCCGAAGCCATCACGGGTCAACTCGTCGAAAAATTCGATGAATTTTCGCTCTACAACCAAGCCGCCGACTTCGAGATTGGATCCGCCTCCAACTCGAACTCGACGTTACCCAGGATCGAACCACGCGAGCTGGCTCCTGAGCCATCGTGTGGACCGGTCCTCCCCCACGAGCACTTCCCGCATGGCCTCCGCAACGCCACTGCGGCCTACGTGGATGCGCTCGTCCCACGTCGGGCCACCAATGAGATCGTTTCCGAGTACTCCTCGGACTCCAGCGCCATCCCCGACTACAACTCGGACTCCTCCTACGAGTTTGACTTCGGATTGGATCCGATCGAGCACGAGTGCGAGCTCAATTCTACCGAGGAGCCGTTGTTAGGTCCTGCTGCCGGCTTGGTCATCACCTCAACTCCCGCAGGTAGATTCGTCTACTGGCCCGACCGCAAGCCCGCAGACCTGACCGATGACAACTCACGCTGCGTCGCCTACCTCGAGACACTCCCCTTCTAGGAGGGAACACCACTGACCCCAACTGCAGAGGAGTACTCACCAACCGAGGTGGCAACTACCGATTCCGGACTCTGCACGCCTGACCGCGAAGTATTCATGGCAACTGGGGAAGCTGGAACCTCAGAGGCCTGACCTGACCGGTACCTCGATGACATCTCAGAGGACGAGGAATCAGCCAATGCACCCACAGACGAGACTACCGAAGCCAAGAATGCCCGGCTCGACCGTAACAGGAAGCGAGCAGATCGACGCCGGCGGCTCCGGGAAGCTCTCCCCATCCGGAACCTCAACGAGGCTTTGGATGAAGTCACCAACCGAGTCCACACAACCCCTGAGCAGTGCCTCATGTCCATCAATAGGATAGCTCGATCGGCTCAGGGGCACCGTGCAGGCGAACTCATCGCCAAGCTCGCTGAGGATGCCTACTTCATGCGGGTCAACAAAAGGGTTGCCGGAGCCGAAAATCACGAAGCCACTAGTCGCAGCCGCACTCCAGCAGAAGTCGGACCTAACCGCGTCCGTGGTGAACACCAGCCGACCCCCAATCACTCTAGAGCCTCTGGGGGGACCTTCACAAGGTGGCGCTAGCGGCGGCGGCGGCAGCAGCGGTAGCTCCTCCCATGGCGCCGGCAGAAGAGGCGGTGGTGATCGCGGAGGCCGAGGCCACGCGAATAGCCACGCCGCCGGCAACGAACGTGGCTGTTACGATGCCCGCCACAGGATCGACGAGATACGCCGCGCCAAGAAGACTACCGACGTCAGCGACAGCGACGGCTTCCCCGCCTACTCTTCACGACTTCGCGCTCTGCTTGTTCCCCAGAAGTTCAAGCCTCTCGGGATCACCAAGTACGACGCGAAGCAAGATCCAGTTCAATGGCTCAGGTGCTATGCCCTGGCCATTGAGAACGCTGGTGGCGACAATGACACCAAGTGCCTCTACTTCCCCTTCTGTCAGGACCAGGCTCCACTCACATGGCTCGAGTTGCTCGACAAGAACTCGATCGACGAGTGGGACCAGCTGAAGGCGCGGTTCACCAGCAACTTTGCGGGCGCCATGGGATGCTCGGGTACTCGCATGGACCTGGTGATGGTCAAGCAGAAACAAGGCGAGACGCTCCGCCAGTACATGCACCGCTTCTTCGACAAGCGTGCGACCATAGTCGACGTCACCAAAAAAGAAGTCATCGACTGCTTCCAACACGGTCTCTACCACCGTCGCACCTTCGAAGACTTCGGTCGTCGTCGCCCAAGCTCAAGGACATGATCACTTCATGGGCCGACGAAGAGGACAAGGCGAACGCTAAGTACGACTCCTCTCGCGGCAAGAGCAAGAACAACACGAGCGGCAACAACAACAAGGATCAAGGGGGGTCGCAACAACAACAACAACAACAATAACAACTACTCGGGTCCTAACCGCAAGCGCAAGCCAGACAACACTGTCGCGGCTGTACAACACCCTGCGAAGGACAGCTCCAAGAAGACCTCCGACAGCTTCAAAGACTTGCTCAAAGAGAAGTGCCTATGGCATCTGGACGGCAATCACACAATCGATCAGTGCTACCAGCTCCGGCGAGCACTCAAAGATGTCCCTGAGCCACGACACCCTCATGACAAGAAGGGCAAGAAGAAGGTCGACAAAGGCAATGGCGACTTCCAAGAACCCGACAAGACGGTGAACGTCCTCTTCGGCGGACTACCCACCAAGCGTGCGCAGAAGCTTACTCTGCGCGAAGTCTTGAACACTGGACCAGCGGTCCCGACACCTCTCAGGTGGTCGGAGGTACCCATTACCTTCTCCCGCGCGGATCAATGGACAAGCTTCTCACAGGCAGGACGTTTTCCACTCGTCCTGAACCCAGTAGTCGTGGGCTCCAGACTCACTAAGGTACTCATCGACGGTGGCAGCGGACTCAACGTCCTATTCACCAAGACCTTGAAGAGGATGAAGCTCGACATCACCGGCATGCTCACCAAGAGCACATCGCCCTTCTACGGTATCGTTCCAAGCAACGCGGCTATACCACTCGACTCAGTGGTCCTGCCAGTTACCTTTGGGACAAGGGAGAACTACCACACCGAGTACATCAAGTTCGAGGTTGCGGACTTCGAAACTTCCTACCACGTCATCCTCGGCAGACCAGCTCTCGCCAAGTTCATGGCAATCCCCCACTACGTGTACTTGGTACTCAAAATGCCAAGTCCTGCCGGAGTACTCGCGTTACAAGAGGACTTGAAGGTTTCCTATGACTGCGACACTGAAGCAGTGGAGCTCGCAGCAACCAACCAAGTACCCAATGCAATGACGGAGATCTTCGCTGCATCCAAGAAGCTCGCACCAACCGAACTCGAGATACCTGAGAAGACTGACACCTCCAACAAACCTCAGCCAACAGAGGA
The DNA here is from genome assembly GCA_036936925.1 of Cenchrus fungigraminus. NCBI lineage: Eukaryota > Viridiplantae > Streptophyta > Magnoliopsida > Poales > Poaceae > Cenchrus > Cenchrus fungigraminus. The sequence continues at coordinate 62,778,511 of CM072770.1, forward strand.
AGTGCAGGTGAAGGCCATCGATCTCGGGACCAGCGACAGCAGCAAGACTACCATGATCAGCGCGGGGCTCGATCCTAAATAGGAAGACGCGCTCGTTAGCTTCCTTCGGGCTAACCGAGACATCTTCGCGTGGAAGCCAGCGGACATGCCAGGTGTGCCTAGGAGGCTGATCTAGCACTCACTCAACGTCAATCCTAAAGCTACCCCCAAGCGACAACACCTCCGCCGTTTCGCTGACGACCGATGGGACGCCATCAAGAAGGAACTCGCCAAACTACTCATGGCTGGCTTCATCCGAGAAGTCTTCCATCCTGAGTGGCTCGCCAATCCCGTCCTCGTCAGCAAGAAGAACACCAACGAGTGGAGAATGTGCGTCGACTACACTGACCTCAACAAGCACTGCCCCAAGGACCCCTTCGGGTTGCCGCGGATTGATCAAGTCATCGACTCCATGGCGGGCTGTGACTTGCTCTGCTTCCTTGACTGCTACTCCGGCTACCACCAGATCGCAATCAAGGAGGAAGACCAGGAGAAGACCGCGTTCATCACCCCGTTCAGCACCTACTGCTACACGATGATGTCGTTCGGGTTGAAGAACGCAGGTGCCACTTACCAACGAGCTATCCAGGCCTGCTTCAAGGAGCAGCTCAACAAGAACGTCGAAGCCTATGTGGATAACGTGGTCGTCAAGACCAGAAACTCTGACACGCTCATCGCCGATCTTGGAGAGACTTTCGCATCCTTGCGAGAGTACCAGTGGAAGCTCAACCCCAACAAGTGCGTCTTCGGCGTACCCTCGGGGAAACTACTCAGCTTTATCATCAGCCATCGTGGCATCGAAGCCAATCCGGAGAAGACCTCTGCCATCACCAACATGAAAGCTCCAACCTACATCAAGGATGTCCAGAAGCTGACCGGGTGCATGGCGGCCCTGAACAGATTCATCTCGAAGCTCGGAGAACGGGGACTACCCTTCTTCAAGCTACTCAAGCACCAAGAGAAGTTTGCGTGGACCGTGGAGGCTGACCAAGCTCTGATGCAGCTTAAAAACTTCCTGTCAAAGCCACCGGTCCTCACGGCTCCTCGCAAAAATGAGCAATTATTGCTCTACCTCGCTACGACTACTCATGTGGTCAGTACTGCCATCATCGTCGAGCGGCAAGAAGAAGGCCACGCCTACCCAGCCCAGCGGCCAGTCTACTTCGTCAGCGAGGTCCTGTCCGAGTCCAAGGCACGGTACCAACCGGTCCAGAAGCTACTCTACGCAGTACTCATCACCTCGCGGAAGCTACGACACTACTTTCAGGAGTACTCGATCACCGTCATCACCGACTACCCTCTTGGTGACATACTCGACAACCAAGATGCTACCGGGAGAATCTCCAAGTGGGCGGTCGAGCTTGGCGCCCTCAACGTCGACTTTAAGCCACACACCGCTATCAAGTCTCAAGCACTAGTCGACTTCATGGCAGAGTGGCGGGAGAATCAACTACCCACACCAACAGAGCGACCAGAGCATTGGGTCATGTACTTCGACGGCTCACTCAAGCTCGAGGGCGCGGGCGCAGGGGTACTTCTGATCTCTCCAAAGGGCGAACAACTCAAGTACGTCCTGCAGATCTTCTGGAAGGTCTCAAACAATGAAGCTGAGTACGAAGCTCTGCTACATGGGCTCCGACTAGCAATTTCACTAGGCATCAAGCGACTACTAGTCTACGGTGACTCCGCAGTGGTCATCAACCAAGTCAACGACTCTTGGGACCACAACAAGGAGAACACGGATGCCTACTGTCTGGAAGTCCGCAAGCTCGAGAACAAGTTCTATGGTCTCAAGTTCCACCACGTTGTCCGCGACAACAACGTTGCAGCGGACGTCCTGTCGAAGCTTGGTTCTACTCGCGCTCAAGTACCTGTTGGAGCCTTCGTCCACGAGCTTCACACGCCATCCATCCCAGAGCCGGCGCCAACGACCATTGACCCCGGGCCATCCTAGCCCAGTCATGAGGTCATGATGATCGACGTGGACTGGAGACAACCCTTCATCGACTACATCCGCGAGTAGAAGGTTCCTTCCGACAAGAACAAGGCCGAACAACTCGTCCGTCGAGCCAAGACCTACGTACTAGTCGGAGACAAGCTCTACAGGCGAGGCGCCACTTCTGGAGTACTCATGAAGTGCATACCCCGGGAAGAAGGCAAGGACATCTTGGAGGAGATCCACAAGGGTGTCTGCGGCAACCACGCATCCTCTCGTACGCTGGTAAGCAAGGCCTTCCGACGAGCTCTCTACTGGCCCACAGCTCTGGGCGACGCTGAAGAACTCGTCAGGAGGTGCCAAGGATGCCAATTCTTCACCAAGCAGCAACACGTCCCGACCTACAAGCTAGTCACCATACCACCGACCTGGCCCTTTGCCTGCTGGGGGCTCGACATGACTGGGCCTCTACCAACTGCGCTAGGAGGATTCAATAGAGTTCTGGTGGCCATCGGAAAGTTCACCAAGTGGATCGAAGTCAAGCCGATTACCTGCCCAAAGGCCGACAGGGTACACGACTTCTTAGATGAACTCGTGCATTGCTACGGGCTACCCCATCGCATCATCACAGACTTGGATTCCAATTTCAACCACCATCAGTTCTGGGAGTACTGCGAGAACAGCGGGGTCGACGTTCGATACGTCTCAGTCGTCCACCCATGAGCTAACGACCAGGTGGAGCGCGCCAATGAGATAGTACTCGATGCCCTAATGAAGCGATTGCACGATGCGGCTAACACCAAAGGAGGCAAGTGGATCAAGGAACTACCCAATGCACTCTGGGGGAGGAACTACCCAATGCACTCTGGGGGCTTCGTACTCAACCTACCAAGCCAACGGGATAGTCGCCCTACTTCCTGGTCTACGGCTCCGAAGCTATTCTACCCGCCGACGTCATGTGGGACTCCCCGGCAGTAGAACAATACGACGAAGGCATCTCAGAAGACAGTCGACGGGTTGACATCGACAGCCTCGAAGAAGCCCGCTGTGCTGCCCTCGTCCAGTCAGCAAGGTACCTAGAGGGTATCCGACGCTATCATGATCGCAACGTCAAGGAACGCTCCTTCAACGTCGGCGATCTAGTCTTCCGTCGCATCTAGAACACAGATGGACTACACAAACTCAGCTCGCCTTGGGAAGGCCCCTTCTCAGTCTCCAAGGTGACCGAACCGGGCTCTTATCGTCTTCAGACACTTGAAGGCGACGACATCAGCAACTCGTGGAACGTCGACCAGTTGTGTCGCTTCTACGCGTAGTCGCTCGACTACCTATCTACGGGTCTAGCCTATACGGCTACTCACGGACTCCTCGCTGTAAGCGGCCTCTCGGTCCTAGCACTAGTCTACGGACTACTTCTATCCAAGATCCAGTGCTAACGGCTACTAACGGATCCTGGGCTGCTCATAGCCTAAGGGCTTGCGCGGCGGTCTACAGACCATGCACTCCTTTGATCTAGCTACAACAGCTACTAACGGATCTCTAGCTGTAAGCGGTCCAAGGACCCTAGCAATTACTTAGCCGTAGGCGGCCTGCGGGTCCTGGCGACTTCATACTTGTATCGACCCTGGTCATCCAGGTGTACTTTTTTCCCAGTAATAAAGTTCGATTCTACTCAACTTATTTACTGTACCTCCTAAACTAGGCGGATTCTACTGAGTACTACTACTCACTACCTCTTCAACGGTTTGGTACTCCGCAAGCTTCGATGCAAGCTACGGTAATGAGTACTCATCACACACAGAAGTGGACCAACTTCAATCATATTCAAACAAGTTCTTAACTAATTTGTTTGTCTTACATCAACTACCCTGTACATGAGATACTTCTACAGATACATCTACTGAAGGTTTAGCTTATCCGCGACTTGTTCCGCGATAGACGCCATCTCCTCCAGCAGGGTCTTGTACTGCTCGTCCGTGCAGTTCGCCGCAAGACCCCCAGCTACTACATCCACCGGCGCCTTCGGGAAGTACGACTTCATGAAGGTGAGTACCTGGTTCGGTATCGACTTCGCCAAGTGCTTGACGTATGTCGCCAGGCGCCCGGGAGCTTCCTTCAGTCTATCCACGAGAGGTGCTATCTTGGGACCGCCTGGATGAGGGACCAACAACCTTGCAATGGGAAGCGCAGCTTCTTCAAGTTCCTTCAGTTGCGCCCGCAGCTTCTCGCAATCTTCATTGAGCTTCTGCAGAGATTTGTAACAACGCACAAGGTCAAGATCGGAGGCTTCACGGAGCTCCATCCACATGATGCACTCGTGGCGCATCTGTGAGTACTGGTACTCGGCTACCTCTCGGCGGTCGGTCTCCCGGTACATGATGTTCTTGAGATCCATCTCAGAAGCCTTCAGCCGGTCGACAGTAGCCTCAAGATCTGCAGACAACTCGTCAACAGTATCAGACTACACACAGGCACTACAACAAGTACTCAAAGATGGCGGCGGAAGGCATACCTTTGTTCTTCTGGTGCAGAGTCTTGTTCTTCTTGATCAAGTCATCTCTCTTCGTCTGCATGTCTTGTACCTCGTTATGGTACTGGGCGAAGGTGCCATCAAGCTTGGATTGGAGAAGCGCAGAGTGCTTCTTTGATTTGTCCAGCTCCTTCTCCAAAGCTTCAGCCCGGATGACCGTGTCACCGTACCCCTTCAAGAGTTCGGTCTTCTGACGGGACCTCTCCACCAGGCCCTGCGCAAGATCAAAAGCTCAACCAGTATTCAGTACTCAATGATGCAAGACTACTCAGGGTACTCACAACGTACCATGATCCATTGCTCCGTACGACGCCACGACTCCATGTTCAGAGACACGACGGACGGGTCGAGCAGCTCGTCGTCCAACAACTCGAGCCCTCCGTGGCTCGAGATCCCAGCCTCTGGCATTGGCGCAGAGCAGAGCGGCGTTGCGTCCTCCACCATTGCTTCGCAGACAACGACTTCAGTCCCTGATTCGGACTGCGGGTCAACCCGTACCTCTACCCTTAGCTCGGGGGTTGTAGAAGTCGCCAGCTCGGCAACTGGCTCAGTAGCCGCTGCCTCGACAGTAGCAGATTCCATGGCTACTGCCGCAGGGATCACCGTTTCTTCAGCTTATGGTACTGTCAAGATCAGTTTAGCAATCAGTGGCGGCTACGATTACTCTACATGATGAATACTCGTGATACCAGGGTGGCCTCTTCAAGCCTCGGCTCTGTCACAGCTTCAGCTTGTGGAGGCGGCATGGGTTCTCGTGCCTCCGCCGAGCAGTCCTCACCATCGGCAGGCGCGGTGATCTCCACCTCATCCCACGACAAGTCAGTGGATTTCCTGCATCATGAAGTACTGCGTCAGCAACACGGAATTAACGAACAATGACTACTCAGGATTTTGTGTACTTACAGCGTCGACCGCACGACAGTGACGGTTGGAGCGCCCAGCAGACTGGCGATATCTACAATGCCAGGCTCGCTGGCACTTCCTGCCTCAACAACAGGCTCTCGCTTCCTCTCCTCTGGCTGCTCAATGGCCACGACCGCTGCAGGAGGAGGGCCCTGACCTTCTTCAGTCGACGGCTGTGGATGGCTCTCCACCGCCGTGGCTTGTTCCCGTGCCCCCTCGGGCACAACATCTTCAACAGCTGGAGGCGGGCTGGTACTTCTTCCAGACGTCACCCCCACTGTCTCCCAAACTTCCTCTCCCTCATCCTGGATAGCGGGATCCGGGGAAGGGATGTCCTACAACAACACAATTCGAATCGTCACCAACAGACTACTCGCCAAGGTACTCGACTACTCTAGTCGTGGTGCTCACCTCTTGTCTGGTGGTTTCAGACACCTTCAGTTTCTTCACGGTGCGCTTGCGCGCCACGTTGCGGGTCTTCCTCGGCGGGAGCGGCAGGTCTGCCTCAAGGCTGGATGGCTTCTCTACTACTGGCACCTGCGGCATACCAGCTCGGCTAAATCTTGAGCGGAGCTGGAAGCGCTGCTGCAGTGTCTCCTCATCTTCATTGTCGGAAGTGTCCTCGATGACGACGGCATCATCATCCTTGCCGACTACTCAGCGCTCTTTCGGCTTCGGATCCGCCTTCCCCTGAGGTTGCTTCTCAAGCTGAGGGGGAGCTGGCGGGATGGAGATGTACTTCTTGAGGTCCTCCTACAACATCAAGCAAGCATCAGTACGACTACATATGCCACTAGTACTCGGGGGCTCTGGCCACGACTACTAACCTCATTTGGCGGACATGCTGCGGAGTACTCCTCCACAGGACATGGTGTGAACGGGGGCATATCCTTGAAGATCTTCCCCAGTCGCTCAATGATCACGTCATCATCGACTTCTTCACCGGGCATCCGAGACGTGTCTTCTGCGCCGGTGTACTCGTAGCCGAGATGGTCTCGTGCCATCAGTGGTTGCACTCTCCTCTTCATGAAACTGAAGGCCACATGCTCGGCCCTCAGTCCGGCCTCCCTCAAGGCCTTGATCTTCTCCAGCAACACAGGCAGCTGGAGGCCTTCTTGCATGGTGGGCTCTGAGTTCCACCACGGTGCATGCTTCGGTTGGTGACCACTCGGCTTCGGCAACTCCGGGTGGTGGTTGCTGATGCAGAACCACTTTGACTTCCAATCTTGGTTGGAGTCAATTAGCTTGTACGACAAGTACTGCCCGGTGGCATCTTCGCGCATCTGGACCCCAGCACCTCCTACTACTCGGGGGTCGTCCGTGCTCGGTTGCGGCTTCAGCCGGAAGAACTTCCAGAACAGGATCCAGTGGGGCTTGATCCCCACAAACGCCTCGCAAAAATGGATAAAGATGGAGACGTGGAAGATACCATTGGGGTTGAGGTACTTGATCCCGTAGTACCGGAGCATCCCCTTGAAGAAGTCGCTCACAGGCAGTGCGAGTCCGCGCTCCACGAACCGCGCGAACATCAGGATCTCATCCGGATTCTTCTCCATCGGGTACGGATCTCCAGTGGCGATGCGCCACAGATCCATCTCCTTCTCGCGGAGGAAACCGCTGTTGACCAGGGTGAGGAGATCCTCGGTATTCAATTTCGCCTTCTTCCACTCCTTCGCCGAATTCGGCGGAGTGGAAGGGGGCGGCGATGACGACGATTGGCCGGCATCACCGGCTTCATCGCGGCTCCTCTTCTTCGATGCACCGGTCTTGGAGCTCTTCGACGGAGACCCCTTCATCCTTCGAGACACGAGTGTTTTCACTCGCATTCGCTCGGGGGCTATGGAGGAGGGCAGGCTACGGTGGCGGCGCAGAGGTAGATCTAATCTACTCAGCGGCGGCGGCGGCAGCAGAAGTGAAGGGAGGAGGTGATTCAGATCTAATCTCAGAGAAATGCAACTGCTGGAAGTGACAAACCCTAAGGGGTTCCCCTGTTATTTATAAGCCACCGGGCGGATAAGTTCCAGGCGGCTGACTCAACACGGTGGGCTGACTCTTCATCTTCTAGTACTCGACGCTCTCAATCTCGGGGGCTCGACTTCGATCGACGGATTCAGTGGGCTAAACCAGATCAAGAACCAACTCCGGACACATTCTACAGTCAAGATGACCCTTCAATTCGAGAGAAGTACTCGACTCAAGGCTCGGGGGCTCCGTGCCACGTGTCCTTCGGTTTTTTCTCTGGATTTTTCGGGATAAGATTGACAGAATTTCAGATTGACCCTCAGCTTGAATCTACAATTCGACCTAAGGCTCGGGGGCTACATTCCATATGGAATGCGATTCTTAGAATCGCATTTTCCATAAGGTTTTTCATCAAGACATCACGAGTACTATTGAAGACCTTCAAGAGAAGCACTCGGGGGCGCTTGGGGACTACTCGAGAAGACTTCAAGACTACTCAAAGATCAGCTGGAGTACCTTCCAGCCTCGGGATGATTCAAGCATTCTTGAGGACTTTCGGCTTGTGGAACTCGGGAACGCTCAAGGACTACTCGCCAAGGCCGTCAAGACTACTCGAAGGCATCCTGCTCGACTACAAAGTACTCGGGGGCTTGTCGTATGGACATCCCTGGGCCCACTACCCAGGCGGGTACAAGGACCGACTACTGTGTAGGCCGCTGGGACTACTCGACTTGCGCTACACGATACAAGACGACGTGGAGCACAAGGCAACCAAAGGGCTAGTGCTCGGTTAGGAAGCTAGACATGTCCGGATCCATGTAGAGTACTCCTAGTCGTGTACGACTAGAACTCTCTCCCTCAAACCGACTTGTAACCCTGCCTCCCGGACTATATAAGGCGAGGCAGGGACCCTATCTCCTATCCGCATCATCTTGTAAACACACCCAATCAATCCAGAGCTACGCAGCATACAGGACGTAGGGTATTACGCACTACACGGCCCGAACCTGTCTAAATTGTGTGCCACGTGTCTCTCCTTCGAGTTCCCGATCTCGGCGAGGCCACAAACGTCTACCTCGGGTACTCCCCTTGGTAGGTTGCCGGGTTAAAACACCGACAAAGATAACCAATGAAAGAAGGTTGAGAAAGAGGCGTCTGCGGCAGTAGCAGCTCAACAACGTCAAGAGGTCACACCGGTTTGTCAGCGTAAAGGGGATGGTAACCTGGTAGCAGTGGCAGAACATACACAAGAGTTCACACCGGAATCCGTGTTGATTAATCCAACACCTAAATTAGGTTTTACAATATTCCGAGCTTGATTTTTATTATTTTGTGGTATAATTGTTTTTATTTTGTATTTTCCCCTGATTATATGTCTAATTAGACCGTGGATCTAATCTCTCAACTTGATACTAACTCTCCAACTCTAATTCTAATCTAGAGCTCTTTTGGTTCTTTTGCTGGTGGACAAGAATTTGCATCTTATACCGGTTGCCTATCTAATCATAGATTTGATTTGAGTACAAGTGCACCAAGTGTGTTTCTTTCTGAATTAATCTATACTATAAAATCAGAAAGAATTGATGTCAATTCTCACCCAGAGTTGTACCCACGTACCCCTCACAGATTGGCCTGCATGTCATGCGCGACCCCACTTAAGAGACCAAAAAATGAGGACGAAGGGAGGGAGAGAGTCACTCCCACATTGTAAATCGCTCTCCCACCCTGTTTTTTTTGTTACCATAGGCTTTTCTCCCCCGTTTTGTACCAGTCGGTCCCACATTTGGCAATAAAGAAAGGGGGAATGGGGGAGATTGATTTGGTCACCCCCCTCCCTCCTCTGAATTCTTTTTCACCTGCGTCCCCACTTGCCGTGATCGAGGTTCTCAAGTTTTGGAAGGTTAATTACCCTCGCATCCATCTTTCCTTGCAAGCGCACGGTAATTATGGACTCCCAAATCCCATGCTCGAATTGACAAATATAATTTCCTTGTGTGGCCTCTAATCATGCGGTCCTGAAATTGCTTTCTTTGTGTGGCCACTAATCATGCCATGCTGAAATTGCTTTCCTTCATAATTGCGTTGTGTATTTATGGACGTGATTGGTGGTTTTAAATTGCTTCCTTTAATTATTACTTTCAAACAAGGTATACCCGGATTACCGCCTTGTAGTTTCTTTTGTTTCTTTCACGTTTCAATCAATTAGCACATCTCCCGTGTGTGCCTTCTCATATGGAAACAGCTACGGGAGGTTCAAAATTAAGCCCGTCAAACATTTTCTTCCGTCTACATAACACTGTGTGCCTCTCTAGCTCTCTCCCGCCACCTGCCTGCCCTCCCCGCCGCCTCACCTGCCCTTGTTGACACATTTTATCTATGAATTTTATCCCTCACATTTACTGGAAAAAGGACTAAAATATGATTAGATCACCTTATTAGGGTTTATATTAACAATTTCCATGAGTTTTGGTGAATCTATGAATTTGCAGGGACTATTCAGAAAATATGCAAGAAAACCTCTCTAGAAGACTTCAGAAGGCTCCGGAACTCAACGTGACTTAGCACCTAAAAAAGAAGCATCTAGAAGGATCAAGGACCCACCTGGCCGAAGTGGACCCCGAATGGGGCCCACACCAGACCGACCGGCCCAGTGGTGGGGCCGGTCGGCCACCCCCTGGCGCCAAATGGGCCCGACTTCTGGAATGTTCCTCCACCGCCTATGAAGATCAACCTAAACCACATGTTTAGGTCGGTTTGATCCTACGGTGCACGTCATCTCCTCTGGACTATATAAGCAGACCCCCTGACCCTAGGGCAGAGGGCAACTCATTCTATCAGATCCTCCATGCCTACCTGAGATTAGAGCTCTAGATTAGAATTAGAGTTGGAGAGTTAGTATCAAGTTGAGAGATTAGATCCACGGTCTAATTAGACCTAACTAACCTTGTTCGAGAGGATTAGAGAGCGGTTGAGGCGAAGCTGAAGGAAGGCCCGGACCTGTCGGTGTCTCCTCTTCATCTTCTACCTCTGGGATCAACTCCATTGGAGCATGATCCTGAGACCTTACGGGAAAGATCGACTTCTTATTCAAGTGAGCACCATTGTTTTTATTGTTCTTACGGTTCATAACTCTTTGAGTACTTTAATTCCTGTCGCTCTTGAATTAAAGTTGCATGTTTAGTGTAAGCGTGGTGCTTAGACTAGCTAGCTTGTGAATGCCTTCTATATTCCGGATCGTGTGGTAGATCGTGGTGGTGACAGCACCATTGAGTCCTTCGTAGTCCACCTCCCGTCTATAGAAACCGTAGGACTCCCCCATAGATTCTCGGGAGGTTCCCTTTACTAAGTGTGCCTTCAGACAATCACCCCATAAGAGCAATAAAGACATAGCTTGTGAGGATAAGAACCATACATCCTTAAGTTTTCCTTATCTCTCTTTCTGTCCAGTCCTTGATAGCTACTCAGTTGATTAGTTATATACCTCAGATACTCTCTTTACCATTCTCCCTGTGGATTCGATATTTAAAACCCTATCCCGGGTGGAATGCTTACCGGTATCCGTGCGCTTGCGGATTATCTATCATAATATTTCTGTAGGCTTAACAAATACCAACAGCCCTCTCTACATAAGCCGCCTCCCTGACCTCCACTGCCTCTCGTGCCTCCCTGCTATCGGCGACAAGATCTGCGCGTGGCCATCCATCCTCCTGCAATCCTGGTACTGTCCAGGATACAACATTGTTAGAGTGGTTCATGGCATAGGTACGTGGATCTTTGTGGGTTTTTTATATCCACAAATTTGCTGTCGGTGATAATTTATTATGTTGTCATCGTATGTCTTCCTATTGGTCGTTGCCAAGGTGGATGTGGATTACTGGTCGTCTTCAGCTTCATCTCAGAAGTGCTCCAGCTGCCCTCTCCTACTCCATCTGGAGGTAGGTAATATCATCCGGTCATCAATTTATGGTTCTCTTTTCAGTGATCAGTCTATGTTTATTTTTATGGTTTTAGTTCTCCCATTATTCTTTCAAAATGAGAACTCTTCAATTAATTAAAATGAGTTCCAGACCTTCATATTTTTTCCCAAACAAAACACCTAAATTTACAGTTTGCCCCTTTAATTTGCTTGATGAATGTCTTAATCGTAAGGTTAGGTGCAATTTTGTTATGGGAATTTTTATTTCAACTAGGGAAGATAGGCGTGTCCTGCATAGGCCAAGTAGAATAAGTCAGTGACTAGCGAGAATAATTTCTCCCATCGTTTTCTCATTAGGAGCTCACACACTAATGACCATTGCCAAGGCAAGGATTTGATTTGAAAATAAAAGAAAAACTCTCTAAGAATGGAAACCGGACATACGTGATAATGCAAGGATTTGATTCGATTTGAAAATAAAAGGAAAACTCACTATGAATGGAAACTGGACATACATGATGCCAAATCATGACAATGCTTACCGGCCATTTTTTTGAAAGAGATATATATCAGCACCGCTAAATTGCTAAAATAGTATCGGTAGGTAATTTAAACTTATTGCCTTCCATCAATCAATCTTTCCTTATTACTCTCACCTTCCATCATAAAATTCTATAAATGCACGCATGCACTTGGTCATGGATTGCCGTTATTTTTTCTATACTATATGTGCATGCAATTGATCACAAATTGCTTCTTTCTATACTATATGTGTGCGCACACTTGATTACATATTGTTGTTATTCTTAACTATGCATGCATGCACTTTCCATTTTGATTTATGCGTGCATCCACTTTCCATTTTTTATATATTATAGTTTTATTTTTCAAATCACTTGCTTAGCCATGTGCACTTTGATTTTAGGTCTTCCATCTTAACAAATCACACCACGCTGGTGTCGGCCATCAGCAGTGAAGCCCTAGATGGCGGCGAGGCCCTCTACTACGACGAGGTCTAGCATCGTGACACGCCGTGCCGGCACAACAATTCACGGCGTCATGAGTTCGATCCAAATTGCTTGATGCACACGTAATGCAATTAAATTTATTCCGGCTGCTTGGGTGTGTTTAGGTATGTTGCATGCAGCGATCAACTAGCGACTATGCAGTTGCTGGAGGACACCACCGAGCGACTAGCGAGACCTCAGGTTAAATTGTGATTTTTCTCATGTTAAACCTCAGGTACTAATTAGGTTTGAATCCTATGTGTGAGGGTGCATGAGAGGAAGGAGTCTGATGTGCGCGAGGTGGGAAGCGGTGAGGAGGTGGTGGGCACTGACTGTGACCGCGAGGGTGGCTAGCTTGGTGGTGAAAGGCAAGGAGGGCGCATGACCGGTGACTGATCAATCGCGCATGGGCTTGCTTTAGAGGGCTGAGGTACCGATCGGCAAGAAGGAGGGCACTGCACTCCGACGAGCGGTGTGGAGGTTCATAGTGAGTGGCGGCTATGATTTCTTACGTTCAACTCAATTCCATAAAAAGTAGAATACACCTCACGTTTGGATCATTGTTTAGTGTTTGATTCAACTTGTAGTACCATTGTTTTGCAGCGTATGTATCTCTAATGTTTTGGCTATATATTTATGATTTTCTAATATAGATTCCGAGAATCTGATATAATTATTTTGGCAGAGGAGATACATCTGGTTGTATAGATGAGCCAACACATTCCATTTTGGGGGTATTACAAACACAACATCTCATCGTCCACCTGTCGCCGGCAAAAGGAGCTTCGATGAATTAAGCAATATTTATGTCGACAGTGAGTCGTTCTAATTTACTATAATATTATATTATTTTCTAAAACTCCTTGTCTATCTGTGTTTGAACTCTTGTTTTCCTCCGGCTAAGATGCAGCCAACGATCCTATATCTGAGGTTGAACCTAATCGGCGAAAACTACGGACGAGCTATGCAAATTTACCCGACTAGGAAGAGCACGAAGAACATTGTATATAAGGATGTCTTGGACTGATGAGGTGTGTTACTTACATTGTATATATTTTAATGTTTTTTAAATCTACTACTATATGTATGATATGTCTTCGTATATACATGATACCATTATTTGTTCTTGATTTCTTAATTATTGAATGTGCTAATTTCTTAAAACACGTGCTAATTTTTTTTGTGCCAATTTTTTTAAACACGTGCGTCACACGTGCACTTCCACTAGTGAAAGGAAACATACACACGGTTTGGTTCTATTTGGAAAGGAGAAACAAATGTGAAATAAATTTGGACGTGATCGTGATTGGTGGGCGGGATTTAATTTAAATTAGGGAAGGAAGATTTCCTGTGAATGAAAGGAAATAGACACACACGGTTTGGTTCTATTTGGAAAGGAGAAACAAAGGGGAAATAAATTTGGACGTGATCGTGATTGGTGGGCGATTTAAATTAGGGAAAGAATGGGGGAAGGAAGGTTTCGTGTGAATGAAAGGAAACAGACACACACGATTAGGTTCTATTTGGAAAGGAGAAACAAAGGGAAAATAAGGGTGTGATCGTGATTGGTGGGTGCGATTGGCGTCGTGTGTACCGTATTAGAGCATCTTCAAGAGTTTGCCAAATTTTACTTGGTAAATCTTGTGTTTTGCCAACTTCTAAAATGATATGCCAAGTAAAAAAAGAGTTCATCTCTAACAATTTGGCATATTGACTTGCCAAACCCAGATCTAACTTACATCAGGAATCCTAAGAGAAACAAAATTTTGTTTATGCCCTTCCACCTCTTGAAAACTTACATCAGGAATCCTTCTCTATTCTTTATTTCTTTTTTCACTCTCCCACCTACAGGGAAACGCCGATGGCAACCACGATCCGCGCGCGCATATATACGCGCGGGGAGGTGAGTTTTGCCAAGTTTCTATTTTTGCCAAGTTGGTTTGCCAAATTGTTGGAGGCTAATTTTTCTTGTTTTGCCAAAATTAAATGGATGCCAAGTTGGTTTGCCAAACTGTTGGAGTTGCTCTTAAAAAGTTTGAGTACACTGGCCCACGGGGTGGGTACACTTTGGGTGAAAAAGTTTGGAGGAACGACGACGAAACGGGGGGAGGCACCCCCTCCCTTCCATATTTAAGGTTTCGTCGTCGTTTTCCTTCCATATCTGAGGATTGACAAGTGGGTCGCACATGACATGCGGGCCACTCTATGAGAGGTGGGTAGACTAAACTCTTGTTGAGAATTGTTTTCAATTTACTCCTCTTTCGTAGTATAGATTTCCTCCTACCACCGAAGCGGAACTTATACTCATTACTGCACGAAAAAAACGAGATCTAAGGTCTCCCACTTCCATGCATTATTGCTTACTACGGGCTACTCCCTCCGTCCCGTCAAGAATGCAATCGTAACATTTGAAAAAAATCTCATAAAGAGTGCAATCTTAGAAAATAGATCTAATTACCTGCCTAATTAAGTAATCAGACTCGATTTGCATGGCAAAACTTACTACATGTGGCTGAAAATAGGGGTATCAGAGTCTTTTCGCACCACCACTAATCTGTTTTAGAAAAACTAGAATTGTACTTTTTATGGAACGGAGGGAGTACCTACATGCACTTTCTCATAGCTCCCAGCATTATCACCTGAACGTAACGAGATATTCATAGGATATACAGCGAAATTGACTTGACTCAGCAAGGATTTTCTTGCTCTGTCAAGCTAGCTTGCCTAAGCAAAGCAAGTTTTTTTCTTAGTAAATCATAAACAGAAAGCCCTATCCTTTTAAGCTTAAATCAAGAGCCTCCAGATTTTGGGAAAAAAACAACGTAATTATAGAAGATGAAAGAAACTAGAAAGAGAAAAAAATAATACAAGAAAATTCAAAAAAGTAACTCCATCTTTTTCGGCCACCTTCTTCTTCTCCGTGGAGAGGCAAGCGTGAGCAAGGTACTTCATTTTGGGCCGTTGAACAAATGGAGGCCCGAAATAGCATTCTCGCCACCCAAAATTCCCCAATTCACGCCCGCCCGGCTTGTTCGCTCGCGCGTCGCCCTCCTTCCAGAACTTTTCTCCTCCGGCGAGATGCTCCTTCCCAAGCTTCCGAGCCCTTCCCACCCATGGCGTCCTTGCCTTGTATCAGGCACGCCTCCCACTCCCCCTCTCGCTCGCCCCCGCATCCCTGCGAGGAACTTACCGGGACGACGGCACCTCCTTACTTCCTCAGCCGCCGCCGCTTCCTCCGGGGATTCCCCACTTCCTCCCGCAAAGCCGTCCGCACCGAAGAAGTCGCCGGATGAGATCGGGAGGTGGAAGGCGGTGCCTCCTGGAATGCGCGAGTCCGCTGTCCATGAAAGCGAGGACCCGTCGACGCCACCGGCGCCACGGACGGCCCTGTGGTCGGCGAGACGGAGGGCACGCGCTGCATGGCGGAAGATGGCATCTTGGGTGCCCAGGAAGGCCCGTAGCGTCATGCTGCTCAATCTGGTCACCCTGATCTTTGGTACGGTTGTGTATAGGTTCTCGCCTTCTTGAGACGTACGGGTTGTCCCTGTTTGCATCTCATCTGTTCGATGTTATGCCTGAGAAAAAATGGTGAAGTTGGAGGGTCTATTATTAGGTGCTCATTTCTCTGAAAATTCGGCTATTTATCATTCTCAACATGTGGATTAGCAAATTTTGTTAAAATATGTGGTTGTTTAGTTTCAATTTTATCTTTTACATTATCAGCATATAGGGCCACACTTTATTCTGTTTATTCCACATTTCTGTTATGTAAGATTAATAAAACAATGTACTCCCTCCGTCCCAAATTACTTGTCGTTTTGACTTTTCTAGATACATTTCTTTTGTTATGTATTTAGACATAAATATATATATCTGCTAGGTGCATAGCAAAAGAAATGTATCCAGAAAAGCCAAAACGACAAGTAATTTGAAACGGAAGGAGTATTTTAATAGTGCCATCAAGCGAAAAACACTTGTATAAATTTTCCAGAAAGATTGTTAGGGACATGCAAAGCTTGCTTTATCTATCATCTGCTTTGTATTTGGTGAGTTATAGTAGTTACTCTGAATTTTTCTCCCACATATTCAGCTAACATTTCTTTCTTCCAGCTAGCAACATTTCGATTGTGAAAGAGGCGGAGACTCTGTTGGATCCTGACCTTTTCAATATGTTAAGGTTCACCATAGCAGCCATTCCATTTGTGCCGTTGTTACTAAAGTCACTCAGAGATATGCAAATCTTTGTTAGAGGACTAGAGTTGGGCATTTGGGTAAGCTTGGCCTACCTGGCTCAGGCTATTGGTTTAGTTACAGCTGATGCTGGCCGTACATCTTTCATTTCTGCACTCACTGTAAGAACTCTTTCTCAGGAACTCTATAATTATGTCTTACCTATAGCATATGATTGTATCACTTTTCTTTATTCAACTGCTACAGGTTATCATTGTCCCTTTCTTGGATGGTCTTGTGGGGGCAGAAGTACCTCCATATACATGGTTTGGAGCATTTTTATCATTTCTTGGTGTTGCTATACTGGAGCTAAGTGGTTCTCCGCCATGTGTAAGTTGGATTATTTACATGGATGGGTTAACATGTTTGTTTGGACCTTCCGTCTGCTTGTCTTGTGGCATATGATACTGTTCTCTGCACCTCTGCCAATACTACTGTTTTTTTTAAAAAAAATTTTGTCTCATTACATCCCTGCTTTTGTATTTCATATTTTGAATACTTCAAAAACAAGCACATAACTTGCATTTGCCATATTATTGATTGGTGTTCTCATCCCATGCTTTCATCAGGTTGGTGATCTTCTAAATCTCATCAGCGCCTTTTCTTTTGCAATTCATATGCTCAGAACCGAGCATATTTCCAGAAATATGAAGAAAGAGAATTTCTTAACTCTTGTTGGATGTGAGGTTAGTGTTCTGACTGAAACTCACTACCTCAATCATGTGAGTTCTTTTCTGTTCCCCTTGTAAACTTTTCGAACAAATGCTGTTAAACCAGGTGTTCGTTGTAGCTATAATATCAGCAGTCACATACATTTTGAAATGCTTCATCTGGAACGTGCAACACTGGAATTTCAGATCATGGCCACCAACAGAGTTATTTGGTATGGCTATGTCGTTGCCCTGGCCAGCAATTCTTTACACAGGAGTATTCTCAACTTCATTTTGTTTATGGGCAGAGGTTTGTATTTTTGTCATTAGGTATGCTCTTTGTAGATGAGGCCATTTTTATTAATGCCAATGATTTTCCTTTTTGCAGGTGGCTGCTATGTGCGATGTATCAGCTACAGAAACTGCAATAATTTACGGTCTGGAACCAGTATGGGGTGCTGCTTTTGCATGGACAATGCTTGGTGAGAGATGGGGCATGACAGGATTTGTTGGAGCTATTTTCATCATAGGTACGCCTGTCACGTTATCAGTAACATCTTGTATTATAAATTTCAATATTTCAGTTATAGTAATTTTGATGTCTCCTGAGAAGTTTTCAGAATGAAGTTGACCTTGATTCTCCCTTCTTTTTCAGCCAGTATTAGGCATAGAAGTTGACCTTATTTTGTTTTTACTTTTGCTTTTCAGTCGGTAGCTTGATGGTTCAGATATTTGGATCAATCCCAGATACATCTAGAGGGGACACTTACCAGTTGAACAGCTGAGTAAATACTGTACAGAGATCGCCTTTCTTCATGTGCCCCAACAAACTGCAATCTGTGATGAAGCATATTTTTTCCGTTTCATACGGTAGCTGTTGGTGCCTATTAACCTAGCAAGGATGACAATGCAAGGAAATCTAACAGATATGACTAGTGAGCGATAGTACAAGGAAGCAACTGGCTTAACAAAGATGAAGGTGGCTGAAGAGTGATAATGGCAACTCAGGGACACAAACTGCAATCCAAATTGCTTAGCATGTGACCCAACACAAATCCATGCTGAATTGTGGTGTTGATCACATGACCGGCTCAGATGGGAACTGAGATTCAGTTCAATCAGGTCAGGAAACTGAAACATGGATATGTTGTGCATTTCTAACTTTTGGGTCCGTTGTTTCCTGTTGTAGATCCAAACAGATGATAAAGAAAAAAACAGTCTTGTGTTTTTCTTTTTTGAGTAACATTCTTGTTTACCATGAACCTGTTTCCTCACTGATTTTGCATCAAGCTTACCTCAAAGCGTCAGAAACATATTGATCAGCCCTTCTCACATCATACTGCTGTCAGAATCAAGACAGCCTGTGTGTGTAGCCCACGCACCCCTGCTAACAATCTTCCAGACGGACAATACTATCCTATCCTCAATAGTCAATAGCCATGGACTAGGTTGCCTGGCGTTTCAGGCCTGAGGTAATTCGATTCTTCATCTTGATTGGCTCCATGGTTTCACTGGGTCAGGCCCGGGCCCACCTGTCATTGCAGCCGGACCCTCGCCAATAAAACTGGTCACGTACCACACTGACCACCGTCCACACCGGCCTGTGTGCCTCCTGATTGTCCTCTTTAGGTAAGCGCATTCAGTGGCATCACGAGGCCTGGAGGCGAGGGCTCCTGTGGCAAGGCATCCATCGCCTGTGCCTGGCATCATTTTCCGAACGCTGCCGGTGTCCAAGGAACAGGGCACCTGTGTTGCAGCTATCACCACCGCAGCATGCAGCAACGCAAGTTCAGTCGCCAAACAGAGACTACTGACCGGGTGCCGCTCTTTCGCCCTCCTAGCACCTGGGTTTCTTCAGAACAATGATCAAGAATTGCTCCCTGATACAATGGACTTTGTGTAGTCTTGACAGCTCCTGGAGGTCATAGTTGTTATCTGCATTGATCTGGTGATTTCAGAAGCTGTCTGATCAAACAGGTCAGGTGGTGTGAGTGGCAAACTTTGCTGGAACCACAAGACCTCGAGTCATAACAAAAATAGGATGTTGTAAGGAACATATACTAAAACTAAAAGGGGAAAATATGTAAGAAAGTTGTATGACAAAAAGAAACGAGGGAGAAAATGAAGCCAAAATTCGAAATTCGTCACTACTTGGCTAAGTAGTGGTCGACCACTAAATATCAAACTCTGAAATGTCAGTAAAATTCATACGCCAGGAAGTCTAAGATATAACCAGGTTGTACTTCCAAAACCCCAGTTTTGTCCATTGTACAAGTCATAACAGGAGATAGCTTCTACTCCTTCCACTTTCTATATTTTTGTTACAGGGAATGTGGAGGATTGCAAATAAGAAGACAAATGTTAAATCTAACCATGTAACTAACTCAAAATGAGGAGGCGAGACGATAGATTGGCTGTTCAATAGTTGTTGCTGTTGTAGCCAATGTAGTTGTTGCGGTACCGCATCCCATATTGCTCATAGAAGGTGTCTCCATAGTTCACAGCCTTGATTTCCACCATGCGACGCTTACTGTCCACCTCCTGGACCGCGCCAAAGACGATCTCGTTCGTTGCTTCACAGCTCTGCTCATAGAACGTCTGTGGGCCAGTCGAGTATTGCCTGTGCTGCTGCAAGTGTTGCTGCTGGTGATACAGTTGCTGCTCTGGCTGCTGCTGCTGCTGCTGAGGGTGGTGGTGGCCGTCCCAGCCGTTGAAATAAGGACGCCCGTGGCGAACATGGTGATGGATCTTCTCAGGCTCCTTTGTCATGAACGCGTAGTTCTTCTGAGGGGTTGGTGCTCTGGTGTCCAGAGGTGGAGGTGTCTCATCGTGTGGGATGGCATAGCTATCTTGCACTGGCCATGGATTAGCTCTTCGCTGTTGGTGATGGTACTGGCTGTTCAAGCGCTTCTTTTTGGAACCAAATATCTCTGCCACCGATGATTTTGCGCCTCCAACGAGTTTGCCAACTGAAGTGAAGAATCCCTCTTCAGTTTCCTGTTTTACAGCTTCATGTTCCCTTGGGAGTAGTGGGGGGCGAACATATGGATTCATAGGCTTCTGGTACGGAGGGATACTTGCAATGCTGGGTCTTGGAGGAATTTGAGGTTCCTGTATGGTAAAATTTGTATTTAGAAATGTAACTGTAAAATTAATAGATGAATGTCGGGAGCAAAGATAATACATTTGGTCACCAACTATATTTTAACAATAGTCTAAAATACATCAACAAAGTTTTTTTATATAATTTATTTTCTATGCGCTTTTCTATATATTTTTATCAGTGTCATTGATATCAATACAATTTGGTTGTTCATTTTACATAACAATTAACTGCCTAACCAATAAAATCTGTTATCTAAAGCTGCAATATCATCTAAACACCTAGTTACTTGAATCATTTATTTAGATGAGCTAACAAGCCTGCATTTTAACGTGTTGTACACATAGTTTTGGTAGTTGTGAGTATTGGTGTCTGACATAGAGAGTGAACAGGCTGGAATAAAAGGATGATGAATACTAGCTCTAGGGTAATCAAAGGCTACTGATAAAGTACCCATGCGCCAATCTGCTTGTTTACAGCAGGCCTACAGCGGTTATGGTCCACACGTTAGTTGGCCAACTCTACCTGCTGGCTTGCAAATGTATTCTGGAATAAATAGAAACAGTAGGACTAACTTACATCCGTTGTTGATGTCATCCCCAAAACCCGTCGTTGGAGCAAAGCCAGCATGTAACCAAAGAAACCAGCAGCAAAAAGCAATGCAATTCCTGTGAGAATTGATGATCAGTAATTGATCGTAGATGTGATAGGGCCTTTCAAAAAATGGTTATGTTATTTGAACAGTGAATTCAATGCCAATCTTTCTGAATTCACCGAGCAGCAGTCAAATCTTTGGTCAATCAATACATACCTAGAGGAAATCCAGCTTCATACTGATATGCACAGTCATCACTGTGTAGTGGAATCTCCCGGATTGCTTGGTTTCCTCTATCAATGACCATGAGGGAGCAGCTACTACTGATGTACCGGATTTCAAAATCAGTTGAGAATTTTGCATCATCACTCGGCCCATCTATGTGTCCTCCTCTAATTGATTTCCCTCCAGCAATTGTTGTAACCCCTAATATTAATAGAACATAATTTGTTAAGAACTTCATCTGCAAAATAATAAATAAGGACATTCACAGGATCCACAGGAAGATCCTAAACAAATTCCACCTAAAGCCAGACTCAATTAGAATAAATATGCATAATCCCTTCCAAAGGACATAAATTAATTAGTCCATTCTAAAGGTAAACAGTTACAATAGAAACGTAAATGTGCTAAAAGAGTTTGGACATAAAAACAAATGGCAAGGCTCGACTGTCAGTACAAATTCGAAGCAAAACATAACGGTAATCAAGAGTAAAGAGTAGAATGCTGTTTAGATTTTCTTTCAACACATTTTTCTCTAGGTATAAAGTTTGAAATAAGTGCTGAAGAAGCAATTTTTTGGCACAAATAATCTTCTGATTCACTGACTTGCTACCTCATTCTAGATACAAATTTTGGGCACAAGTACTAAATAAGTGCTGGAGAAGCTCAAGGAAAATCAAAGAACATAGGATGCTTGGGGGGACCAGACAATGTCATGTGGACTACCCCAGAATGGGCTATTTTAGCTTACCTGTATCACTGATCTTTCTTATTGCCATGTTCATAGCGTCTGCAACATAAATGTTGCCCCTATCATCCAGAGTGAACCCCTTAGGATGGTTCATCCTTGCTTCTCGCAGCCTTCCATCCACATGACCTGATAAACCTTCTGGAGAACCAGCAAGAAGCTTTGGCCTGCTATCTGCATTGTTGGATCCATTTTCAGAATACCCATCAGGAGTTCAGGACGAGATAATCTGGGAAGCATCTCTTGCTAAACAAAATATGGGTGACAACTTCACTACTGTAAAAAATAAATCATATTTTTGCAGGAGGGAAGTGTGATTTTAACATGACATTTTCTCATTACAAAGTTGTAATGTCAAAAAAAATCAACAGTACCAACCTTTAATGACATTAGACAGGGGATATTGCTAGTAATTCCAGGCAACTAATTCATACAAAATTTTCACTGACTATTTTCACATGACATTTTCTCATTACAAAGTTGTAATGTCAAAAAAAAATCAACAGTACCAACCTTTAATGACATTAGACAGGGGATATTGCTAGTAATTCCAGGCAACTAATTCATACAAAATTTGCACTGACTATTTTCAGATGAAGAACAGCTTCTAACATGTGAAAGCAAGGTAGTAAAGGAACAGTTCATAAACAATGGAAGTGAAAGAAACTGAAGACACCACAAACAAGGGGAGTGAAAGCGACCACATTGCAAAGAATTATCATGTCACATGTCTATAAGAGACGTCAATAAACCAACAAACATTTCGCAATCAAGGGCCTTTGCCGAAATTAGCATGCAACATCACCCCTACCAACCACCCAGAAGAACCTCACTCACATCATCCACGCTTAGCAGAATCCCATGAAGGCCAATTTATAACCAAACCTGAAAAGGACATGGAAAGCGTGCTCACATCGTGACAACGGCAGCTGGACCCTGTAGATGTTGCTGTTGATGGAGTCGAGCACGAGCAGGTCGCCGGCGGGGGTGACCTCCACGGCGTGCGGCTCGATCCCCAGCTTGCTGCCGTCGAACACCGTGTCCACCACGTACCCACCCTCGTACCGCACCATGGACCGCGCCGCAGCCGCCGTCCCCGCCGCTGACACCACCAAAATCCCGAGACGGCGAGCCGAGTCAAGAAAAGAACCGAACGAACAAGCAAAGAATCGGAGAGACCGCGGCGATTACCCGTCTTGGTGGCGGCCGATTTGAGCGACCAGAGCCGTTTGGCCACCGCCGACGCCGTGGTGGACACGAGCCTGCCTGCAATCCCTGCCACCCGACACGAATCAATCGATCAATCATTAATCAATAAGCGCAGGCAGGAAGTAAGCCACCGACGAAGCGAGGCGAACGAGGGCGGCGAGGCCGAGGAGTAAAGGAGCTCACTTGCGGGGTAGGAGGAGGCGGCGGAAGCGGACGGGAAGAAGGCGGCGCCGAGCAGGAGCGCGGCGGCCAGGAGAGCCGGCAGGCCCGCCGCGGCGGCCTTGGCCCCCATTGCCTCTTGCGCTACCCCCACCGCGCGCGCGCAGCGCCAAGAACCGAGAGGAAATGGAGAAGCTTTCAGGGGAAGGGGAGCAGAACCGCGGAGTGGGAGTGCTGTGTGGGGAGATATGAAGAGGAGGAAGAAGCCATTTGAGGACAAAGTAAAGAAGGTTCAGAAAGCACCAAGAATCCGGCCTCTTTTGGGGCCCGGCGGTTCTCGCTCGCCGTCGCCGGGTGGAAAAAGAGGGAGGAGAGAGAGGGGTAAAGCGAGGAGGGAGGGAGAGGGAGGCGCGGTGAAAGAGACAAGGAGGAGGTGGAGGTGGTGGCCGGCCGCCGCTCTGGCCTCTGGCTGTTGCAGCTGGAGGACGCTGCTGTTACTACTCGCCGTCTTGCCTCACTCTGGTTTCCGTCATTCCGTGGGACGGTGGTAGAGGTTTTAGTGGGGCCCCCGGCTAGGAGACTGGCGTGCCTCTGGCTTGTGGTCCCCAGCACTGTGTGTAGGTGATAAGTGATGGAAGGACCGTCCATTTTTTATGCCCCAGGTTATTTTCCACACGTAAATATACGGAAAAGTTTTTTTTAACCATCCAACTCTTCTCTCAATTTGATTTTGACCACCAAACTTCAAAATTGAGTATCTTTAGCCATCCAACTATCAAACCGTTCAAATTTGGCCATCGAGTTGTTTTGGTGGGTGGTTTAATATTTTATTTACAATTTAGTTCCTAGATTTTAAAATAATTATTTTTTATTTGTACCTCCAATTTAGGTGATTCTTATCATCACACATTTATACGGTGAGTTTTATCATTTAAAATGTTCTTTATACTATTTTATCACTATTTTTTATATTGTTCTTATGTTGTGTAAAAACAACAATATAAGAAAGGTAAAAAAAATAGTTACAAAATAATATGGAGAACTTTTAAATGATAAAGTTCATCATTACAAACGCATGATCACAAGAATCACTTAAAGATACGAGAAAAAAATAGTAATCATTTTAAGTTTCAAGAACTATTTTAATCATTTAAGTGATTAATCAAGTCCTCCGGAGATTTATCTTTTAAAATGGTCTTCATACTATTTTTTAAATGTTTGTTTTACTTTTTGTACATTGTAGTTTACACAACAACACCGAGAACAATATAACAAATAGTGTAGTATAAAAAATATTTCAAAAGATAAAGCTCACCGTTACGAACGCATGACTATAAGAATCATCTAAATCGGAGGTACGAACAAAAAGTAATAATTATTTTAAGATCTAAAGACTAAATTGTAAATAAAAATTAAAATTACCCATCAAAACAGCCTCATGGCTAAATTTGAACAGTTTTGATATAGTTGGGTGATCAAAGACGATACTCGGTTTTGAAGTTCTATGACCAAAACCAAACTGAGGTATGGTAAAAAAAATGAACTTTTTCTTGATATACTGCATGAAGTGTCATAAGTTCGTGACGCACCAAAACTAATAAACCAACTAACTTTTTCACTGTGCTTTTGCAGTTTCAACATGACGTAGTGAGGCGTGCAACCAAACACACCTAACATATGCGACTACATAGATAATATTGTGTGAGCAGTGACACTAAAGAGAGACTTTTTTTTTGCGAGGAGCTCTAGAGAGAGACTTAGGATAAGAGGTTTTTGTGACCTCGAAGAACCTTTTTGCTTAGAGGATCGTCGAGGAGGCGAATACATATATAGTTGGTGTGTGGAGTTGCTATTAGTAGGGCAATGTGAAAATGAGGCGTCGTCCTCCTAGGCCACTTAGGTTGATTTACATCTATCGGTTCATCCTCGTGGCTAGCACACCTTTCGTGCAGCAACTTCCCCTTGCTCTGCTCGAACGGTACCAAGCTTAACAATTTCAATCTCCATACCACATCATTGGTGATAATTAATTAGGATGAACGGTGGGTCTTTAGGTCGGGGGCTAAAGCTTTGCCTTAGTTAGTTGTAAAAAAAAAAGCTTTGCCTTAGTTTGGCTTGCGCTTACAATGATGACGTCTGAGGTCGTTCACCTTGCTGGTGGCATTGTAATGACCTGACCTTTCATCCTTGGGTGAAAACCTAGTCTTGGTCAGATGGGTGATGTGGGTGCTATTGCTAGTGTTGACGATCGTATACTCTTTGTCTGCAAGGTGTTCATTGTTCGTAGGCTTATCTCTATGCTGATCTTTCGGTGATGGTGTAGTGTTTTCTTTATTGTCTTTAATTTGGAGCTGAGATGGTCTCTCTCTTATCTAACAATGGTCATTTTGGTGCACTGTCATCTTCAAGCTCTGGTTGTGGTTCATCACTCGGCAAGTTTGGACTTCACGCTTGGTGTTTTGTGGTCTTCCGCTTCGTCAGAGGTCCTTATATTGTGTGATGGGTTTTCCTAAGCTTTGGAGTGTAGTGATGTGTTTTTCTTTGAGTTCGTTGTCGTTGTGGTGAAGTGTTGTTGTTCTTGTTCAAACTTGTGACAACCCCGCCCGGGAAAATACCGTACTATCGACTAAACCAATCCACTTTGGCCATTAAGCGATAATAAAGTATCATCCTGTTGTAAGTTGTCGGGTCAAGCCCAGTGAAATCACTTACATAGCACAAAGGGATCGAACATATGCATTAAACTCACACGAAGGCGAGTCCAGAGTACATTACACAAATTAAATCCAAATTTACCCCTGGGGGTTTAATAATTACAAACCATGGTTCATGACATGATAAGTAAAGGTTCAGAGTTTTAAAACAGCGGAAACTAAACTCGCGATACGATAGACATCACAGGAGACCATCCGTGATGCATCCACCCATTTCAGCTCCCAGCCGGGTGGAATCTCTCCAGGCCAAACAACTTCACCTGAAAGAAACATTTATAGCAAAGCTGAGTATACTAATACTCATCAAGACTTAACTGTCAAAAATTACCTCTGGACATGTAAGGCTTTTGGCTTAGGTTTGTTTTGCCAAAAAGCAACTAGAATTATGGATCCTTACTTTCAATATTTTAGCTCAAATTCTAGTGAGTTAACCATTACTAAAATAAGGAAATTATAGCAATCAAGAATTGTACAATATAATTAATTCATGCAGCAAATATTCACATAGTTCCATCATTAAGGGATATCATGGCCAGTTGATTAAGCAGTCTCAGATAACGGTGAGAGGCCGACAATCAATTGATTAAAAACCTTGCAAGGTAGACCTAAACACACGGAACGGTGCCCCAACAGAGCTGACATCGATCAGGCGGTTCCAGTCGATCTTCGGGTCGGGATAGATATTACAGTCCTGGGTACAAGGCTTATCTGGTATGCCCCACATAGTACCTCCAGCCTTACACATGTACCCCCTCCCGGTTATGATCCGGGCAGGTGAATGCTCAAGATTAGTAATGGAAAATCTCTTGCCGCCTCAATCAGGTACTAGGCTTACCGGTCCCATCCCCGACAAGTGCTTAGTACGTTCAAAAGTTTAGCCCACGAAATCCACTAGACCGGAGCCCAAATCCAATGCTCTTACCACATGAGTAATCCATTTATAAAGATTTTATGATTCCAACATAAGAACCTATTCTCACGAGTGACGAACATCACTCGATTTTACCGGGTCCTACAGCATAGCAACTATCGACCTAACATACTAGTAAAAGAACATAGGTACCTAGTGATCATGCATCTAGTGTTTCATTCAACTCCTGAAACGTAAATGCACAAGCATAGCAAAGATAGTTGCATAAATTTAAATAAAACATGGGTTAATGATCCGGGGTTTGCCTTTGTTGGCAAGGTTGGCCTTGAACCCTTCTGGACTTTGGTCCAGGTCTTGCTCTACAGCGACGTAGTGCACGTCCCCGTCAGCTCCCTCGTCTCCTCCTTCCGGCACGAGCGTATAGCTACCGTTGGGAAGATCTACACGAGGATGCATATGCAAGATTTTGAAAGTTTTAATTTAATTAATTACAACACAACACATGACAACATGGAGTGCATGGTTGGCCACATTCACCTTGACAATCATATATTCAGAATACTCTTCTTATAAAAGAACAACATGTGGTGCTTTATTCATTATTCTTTTTGATGGTGACTGCGTACACATTTATACAAATAAATTAAATTAAAATTACAAAAACAGCAAGGGGTTGATTCTAAGCTTTTTAGCATGTTTCACATCACATCCATAGGGTCACTAGGTTTTCCATTTAAACCTATTATTGAGCTTAATCTGGCTTCTAATATTTTTATCTATAATTAAATTCACAAAATATAGTGGGTGGTGTTTACTAAGCTCTCTAACTCTAATCTAAGCCACTGAACACAAGTGCACACTTAATTTAGCTATATATTAATTGTACCAAAAAATGACAAATTTTAGTTACCAAAATATAATAAATGCATATAAAAATAAATAAGCAAATTCTGGATCCAAACTTTCTCGCACATAATCTCTGACTTAAAACTAGGCTATGCACACAACAAATATATCAAGGGCTACTCTAGATCTTGAACTAAGAAATTATATTTAAATCTAAGCATAATTCAAAAATAAATATTTCTAACAGTTATAAAATCATGATAAATTCATAAAAGGTGAATCTAGGCAAATTAAGACTATACTCAGAAGTTGGGAACAAAAATATATATATTTTTGGCTACAAAAATCATTTATGCAGAT
The DNA here is from genome assembly GCA_036936925.1 of Cenchrus fungigraminus. Lineage (NCBI taxonomy): Eukaryota > Viridiplantae > Streptophyta > Magnoliopsida > Poales > Poaceae > Cenchrus > Cenchrus fungigraminus. The sequence continues at coordinate 62,806,511 of CM072770.1, forward strand.
CTAGCATAAATACAAGATAAATCATATTAAAAGATCTATTCGGCAACTTTGTGCAAATTTTTGTGCAGCCTAAACATGGCATTTCTAACAACATATCCAAAGTTACACTCAAAATCACATCTATATTTTGAACTACATCAAAAGTTGGTCAAACTGAGTTTGAATTTTCATTCAAAAACTATCAGTCAAAAGTATAGTCATGCTTGGCAAAAGTTGTAAATCTAGTCACATGGAAACCAACAAAATTGGTTTTACATTTTTCTGATGTTTCTGTGATTTTCTACGGATTTTCTAAGATCTAGGCAAAACACACTTAAAAAGGAAGAATCTATTTGCTAAAGGGTCCCTGGAAAGATATTAAGATTCACACATATGCCCTCGGTTCTACACTTAGGTCCCTGGGAAGATTCTCATCTCACAACCGTGCCCTCAGCGGCCAGGGGCGGACGGCGGCGACGCTGTGTGCGCGCCGAGAGAAAAGGGAAGGGTTTTATAGCCGCGGGGCGAGCTAGAGAGGCGGTTTGCGAGTCAATGCGACGGGCGAGGTCGAGGCATGGGCAATGAGGCAGTGGCGACGTGCGGCGGGGCGGGGAGCCAATGGCGGCGCTTGGGCGGCCGGTCGGTGTGCACGCGCGCCGCGTGTCACCGACCTCGGGCCTGCATGCGTCACGCACAATGTCCTCATCGCTGCGCACGGACAGGCGGTCCCAGGCGTGCCTCGGCGTACGTGTACAACGGCGTATGGCGGCGGGCCGACGTGGCGCGCAGGGCGACGTCGTGCGCGGGCGCGCGTTCCGGTGCAGTTTCAGTTTGGTTTAAGCTCGGTTTGACCGGGTTTTTCTCCAATTTTTGCAACTAAAGTGCTTCAAGATGTAAATACCAAAGTTGTAGATCTCTTGACCCTCTACAACTTTTACAAAGGCTCATAGGTGTTTTGATCAACATATTTTGCATAAACTGCATGTCAAGATGCAGATTTTCTCGACACCGGCAAAACAGTGTGTTCTGCCGTTGACCAAGTTTTTCGCAAATTTCCACTTCGAATTTAAAATGCCACTCAACAGCAAAGTTGTGTCCATGAAAAACTGCACAACTTTGGTATTTGAAGATTTTGAAGTGTTTAGGTGAAATTTGGAGAACACGGTAAAAGTTCTAGAGAGGCTATGGATGTCAAGGGTTTTTTACTAGGGTTGACTAGGACTTTGACCAAGGTTTGACCACTAATGCTTGTTGACTTGATTAAGATAATGAGTAGAACTAATTAGCACTTATTAAAAACACGGGGTGTTACAAAACTTCTCTTTCTGTCCCTTCTTTTTAATGAAAACCATGTTACACACATGAAGCCATTACCGGTGGTCGACCGTGGTAATATTGTGGTAGTGATTAGAGTCATTGATGAGCTAGCAGCGGAGTAGCCGGACGTGTATGAGGTTGAAAAAAGAAGGCAAAGATTATTAGTTTTCTAGTACTAATGTTGTTTCTATGGGGACCGCAGAGCAGCAGCTACTCTATATTTTTAGAGCGGTTTGGAGCATTCTTTGGACCAATGATGGTTTACTTCAACATGTGTCGGATCCCACTGAGGACGATGCATGATAGTACACACATATGCAAGATTCACATCCATGTCGGAATCTTCATCGTGCTCTCTTTATTCATCCCTATGCATGTGACACGCATCTAGGTTATTAGTTCTTCTTTCTGATGGGATCCGTCATCCATGGACAAACTTTTCTCGAGTCTTCACCATCACACAACTCAACAGTGGATGCTGGATATCAGTAAAGAAGAAAGACCCAAAGGGCCATTGGTGTATCCATGCATGCTTCTACTGCTGCACATTTCCTAGTCGTGTGTGTAATTTTATTTATTGAGCTTGGCCCAAGCTTGCTCAAAAAAAAATTAAACAAAGCACTGGACCAAGCTTCTTTACCGAAAGGTCTGGAATATGCCGTAACCTTGCATTGCTGAGATCTTGACCGACCAATTGTTGCTTCAAAGATCCAAAGACAGTGTCAGTAATTTAATTCCTTTTCCTTTTTCATAAAACAATTGTTGTCCTTTTAGATAAAATATATAATAATAATAATATAGCCATTGTTGTTAATTTCAGATGCAAATTGATACCCAAGGTAGCTCAATGCTTATAGTATAGTTTATGTTGGGAACTATGAGGCTCGGTGACGAATTCAAAGGTCAAAGTTGTTCTTCGAAAATACGTTTTGCACGAAATTCTGAATCCTCCACTTTTAGTTTCGTGCCGTAGAACAAATGATCATTTTTCATGATTTAGTGAAGGTCGAAGCTCCCAGCTAATTTTAAATGTAATTGTGTGTCGGAATGCGTCTAATTTTCGAAACGGACCGGGTAGGACCGCAGGAGAGCTGCCGATTATATTAAAAAGAAGATGAAAACTTAGATTGAGTAATAAAATAAAATAATTCAACACCAAGTATGTCAACAAACACATCGCACCACTCAACACACCCGGCCCCAAACATCAAGAACCCGCCTAATAATACCACTTCTCTTTGCCTTTTGGAGGTGTAGATATGCAATGATAGGAGTAGCACGCTTCAGAGGAGATCAGATCACACTCACATCAGTCATGAGGCCGACCGGACAATGGGTTGCGAAAAAGGGCGTCAAGCATCGAGCCAACAGCAGCAAAGGCGCCAGCTGCTGGACTGTGCGCGGGGCGTGATCTGATTGCCGGATGACGGGTGTTGTGGCCCCCTTGGCATGCGCGCAATCCGTGGGGTGGGACCAAGCATGATAACACTACAGTGCGCTACGGGCTAGTACGACACATAATCTTGGCATTCCTTTTTTTTCAGAAATAATTCTGCCATATATATAATAATCTTGCGTTAGGTCAATTTTTCTCTGCCACAGTTCTCTAACCAAAACAAAAAAAAAACAACCCCTTAATTTTAGGTCACTTTGGTGGACAAAAGTTTATTTGCTTACCAAATATGGGCCATGAAGATAAGACATTACAATGGTTGTATTGGTTTCATTTATTACGTGCGCTTAATTTAGTACTGTACATTTTCTTATTACAAAATAAAATGTTGCAATAGTTGTATTTACACTTTTTAAACGAGGTTGCTAATTTCAACATATGTTTAAGATTTGGAAAAAGAGAAAAGTCCTTTGGGTGGTTTGAATTTCTATTTTCTATAAACATGAAAAATGATTTAAAATCATAATAATTTATTTTAAATTAAGAAATATTAAAAAGTTTCGTTTTGTGACTCCGCCCCTTCCAAGGGCCACCAGCATTTGACGCGCATCTTTGTCGCTTGTCGAAAGTTAAATCGTGTTGTCCTATTGACTTGGGCCGGACACATGGAGTAAGTGCACTCTCAATGAAGTATTGATGATAGTTTTCATCTCTATTAAATACTTTGACAACTAAGCAAAATACTAATGTGGCAGCTTAATTAATGAGGAAAGAGAGTAAAAATCATATAAATGGTTTCCTCGTGATAAAACTATGTCTACTCTTCACCCAATGCACCAAGAAACCATCAAATTGCCACTCAGAAGAAACTATTGGTCTCTACAGGACTCATGTCGCTCTCTCGTTGGAGGAAAAAGATAGAGTGGGGAAAGAGAAAGAGAAAACAATTATTACTTGAAGACATCTCCATTGAGGAAGATAGTTTCCATAGATGGCTTTTTGTGCTATGAAATTGTGTGATCAAGTACTGGAATCCGCTGACCATTTATGTTTACATTGCGTGTTTGCGCAAGAGGTTTGGGTGCTGGTTGCAAGTTGTACTAATGGCTTAGTGCATGTTCCTGAAAGCACCTGTTCTTTAGAGGAGTGGTGGAACAGAGAAATGAGTGTGTGCTCAGGCAAGTTGAAGCAGCAGAAGGCTTCCTTCATGATTTACACCGCCTGGAACATTTGGAAGGAGAGAAACCGAAGGATTTTTGAGGGGATTTCAGCAGGCCCTCTTAGGGTGCTTCATCTCATTAAGGAAGAGATAGCTGTTAGATCTGCTGCCTGTGGTGGCTTAGAGTTGAGCCCGGTGTCTTAATGCATAGCTGGCATTTGAGTTTCGAGTCCCCTTTATGGTTTTGTAATCACAACATATGTAAACTCTGCATTCTCCTCCTTCTTATATGACATGGCAGTGCTCCTGCCTTTTCTTCAAAAAAAAAAACTGTGTCGATTTCTTCCATTAGGACTGCCTTATGGAGGCGCTCCAGTGACAAGTTTATTTGAAGAGCCTTTTTCTTGATAATTTTTCATAGAATATAATTTGTTTGCGCCAAACGGGCCTGTGTTCTTCTACTATATTGTAAAATTTGTTTGTGCCAAAGAGGAGTGACTTCTTTGACAGGCTTTAGGGTTTCAGGGTTTGGGGTTGGGGGTTTAGGGAGTGGGTGATTACCTGTGCCCTGCGGACCTTGAAGGAGGCTTGGAGGGGGGGAGGGGGTCCTCATGTAGGCAAGGCCCAATCTTCTGAGAGGTAGAAGGTAAAGTCGATTGTGGAGACTCGACGTTGATGATCCGACTTCGAATCAGACACGACTCGACCATGCAACTGATACACCATTGCTCCGTTGGTTATCAACCATGTACAACTTGATTGGCCTTGCCAAGAAGACTTTCTCTGCAAGGGCTAGTTTTTAGAATTTTAGTTTGGGAGGAGCTATTTTTAAAATTTTAGATTAAATGGGGTTAAAATATTTAAAAAAATCTCGTACGCACGCAGTTCCGGCCCTTGATCGGCGATTTGTTGCCGGCGGCGACCCTGTTGGGCGTTGGCGACGAGGACACCATGGCGGATATTAGCGCGAGGAGGCGAACTCGTTTTACCCGTGGGGCTGTGGCAGCCTGTGGCCAGCGCAAGCGCAGCAGGGGTGAGGGGTCACTTGGTCGAAGGCGTACGCGACTTGCGGCTAGCAGCGGCGGCGGTGCCGGTGGAGAGCCAGTGGCGGGGATCTAGCGGAGAGCCGGGGTCACCGTGGGGGTGGTCGGACGCCGGGCCGGTTGGATCGGTGCTAGGGGCCGGCGGCGCTCGCGGCTGACACGACAGGAGCTGGCGGCGTACACGGGGCCAGCAGAGAGCCAACGGCGGTGGGTAGCCAGCGCCCAGCACCCCGCGCCTTCGTCTCCGCTGTAGAATTTGGATCGGACTGTCTATACCTCACTAATGTAATTTCGAGGCTCCTCTCACACGAATTTTTGAACTGTCCAATCTATCGATCTGAGATCAACAGTGTATATGTTTCTTCCATCTCCATTTTATCTCTCCACCTTATCTCTTTCCCCCCCCACCATTTCTTCTTCCCCTGCTCATCCCGATCCAGATCGCGAACCGCTCAATGCCGTCACCGCCTGCTGCCCCGTCGCGCCCCACCTCGTCGACGCGGCCAGGCTAGGGTCCTGCGGACCTCCGCGCCGACCGTCACCGGTGTGGAGGTCTGCCGGACCCTAGCCCAGCCGCGCCGACCCGCCTCCAGCCACCATCACCGCCTCCTCCCCCACCAGTAGGGATGGAAATATGGAAATGGGATCCGAATTATCCGATATCTGTATTCACTAAAATATAAATATGGATATTTGTATCCGTATTCGAATTCAAATGTGGTAATAAAGTGGATACATCCGAATTCATTTTTGTCGATTTTTTCTCTGTCCGATTCCATCCGTATTCGTCAACATCCGGCACTAACCGTAATCAAATATATAAAACTGTAAGTTATCTCTATAACTAATGGCACATTATGTTCAATAGAATGCTAATAATGATAGTGTATAATTGAAAAAAAATATATCCATTACTAATGATTATGATATTAATTTTAATATTAAAAATATTGCATCCATAGAACAATTTGAAAGTTATATTTCAATTTATTGACCAATATAATTAATTTAATAATAAAAATACATTAATATAAAGTTTGATTTTAATTACTCTAGTTTATTTATGTATTGATGAACATATTTTTCATGTATTTTTTTATTATTTGTTTGATAAATGTATATATATTAAAAATATGTATTTATCAATAGTTTTCTTTATTATATGATTAATTATTAAAATAAATATGGATGAATGTGATGTTTTTAATGAGCGATCTCTGTTATGTAATAATACTTTAGTCTTTACATGAATTTGTAATTGTAAATTATCAATAAAGAAAATTGGTAAATGTTATCTTCCAAATCGAGTAAATATCCGAATGCGTTTCCGAATTCGAGACATCCGTTTTGTATTCGTATTCGAGAACATTCGAATCAGTATTCGTATTCGAGTAAAAATAAAAATGTGGTAAAAGGTGTTATCCGAATCCGATTACATGCGAATCTGATCCGTTTCCATCCTCAGCCACCACTGCTCACGCTGCCTCCGGTGACCCTCGCCGCCGCACGACCTCGCCATGACACCCCCGCCTGACCCTGCCCCCAACCGCCGTCCTCCGCCGCCCGCCTCCTCCGCCGGTCCAGCCTGCCGCCGCCAGCCTTCCCTCCACGGCCGGCGGCGAGCAGCAGCCCCCTGGAAACCTGGAATCCTAACCCCGGAACCCTAATCTGTACCCTAGCCTCGCTGGAGTTGGAGAAGATGAAGGATGGTGAAGATGGAGGTGAAGAAAAATTTGTGTGAAGAGGAGCTCTAAATCACATGAGTGAGATATAGCTTTCCCTTAAGAGGGTGTTGCAGGATTCGGTCTTTAAAGCATGTTTGAGACCAGCAGGCATTTGCATCTTCATTCTTAACTCTGAAACTCACCATCCTTTGTATTGATGGCTTCACATGACTGTCATGCAGGTTTCCTCCTTTGTATTGATGGCTGAATTTGCTGCTTTAGCTCTAGCAACTTCTCTGCTCAATCGGATGGGCTTCCCTGTTGTAAAACTTTTTCACAAATAACCAACTCCCGACGAACTACATTAACAGTTCCGACCACTCCAATCTCCCGGACTGGAGAGTCAAGCCTTACACTTAAATTGTCACAACTACTTTGTCTGATTCTTAGAGGGTTCATCAGATCAGAAGAAGCCAAAATCAGATGGCTATTCCTTGGCAAAACAAGGGCTAGCTAGTTTCAACTCCAATCATATTAACTTTTCAGTATTATGTACTATTCCTTCTCATGTTTATGGGTGCCCACTCTTGAGTGTACTCCAATTTGTAACCATTAACCATGTAATGGTTCTATCAGCCTCATGCTGTTAATTTTAATGAAATGTTTCTTGTAAAAGAAGAAGAAGATGTGTCTAGTTGCCCTTATGGGTAGTGCTGCAGCCTGCCGCTGCATGGAAAGTGTTCGGACAATACCCTTCTCTTCTTTATCCTTGTCTTGAGATTTTGGCCAACCTGAGATGCTCCTAAAAGGCTCAAAGCTAGTATTCGAGTTTCCTTTCCAAAAGCTTATATAGTTTAACTTATGATGGAACGGCCGGAACACGCAACGACAAGAACAATTGAACGAATTGAACTTGAAACCAAGAAGAAATCCCCAACACGCAGCCTAGTGCCAGGAATAGATAATATACCAAATTTCAAGCTCTGGAGCATCAGTAAAACTAAATCGAGTGACAGTTTTCTTCTTTAATGAACGCAAGAGCTTCTAGCCAATTTGGAAGGGGACAAGGCGGAGTTAGGAGGATCTCATTCTCACTCATGAATCGGGTCTTGGAGTGAACCTGATTGCTAGACCTCCTTTTCTTTGGTGTCCTGGATTTGCAATGATAGGGGTGTAGAGAGGATCAGATCACACTCACATCAGCCATCAGCCCAACCATCATCTTTAAGGTGTGATTGGTTGATGTGTGCCGCTGGCTTCTCGGCATGCGCGCTGTTGCGTTGGTGGGCCTCCGATATGATGAAATGCTTCCTATCTTAGGGCCCGTCTTAGGGCCTAACTGAAAGAGTGCGAGTAAGAAAACACTATGGAAATGCTGCTCGTAGAAATATGGTTTTGATCAGAGTGAGATTATAAGTTCAATGTTAATCGTATTTGCAATTAGAGGGAGCACAGTACAAGATAATGCGTCTTCAAGATATATACCAGTGGCAGTGGGCGGGTATGATGCAAGCTAGCTTGCAACAAATTTATGCTACATTAAAGTAAAGGAAAAGATGAAAGGTTAGTAGGCACAAAACTTACTTATCTCTGTCAGTAATTTTATATGTGTTTGCTTTCTTGAAAGAGCATAGAAGCACTTTGGAAAGCAAAACTGAGTGTGCCAATTTGTTTTCGTCTCATCCCCCCTCCCCTCTTGTTATGCTATAGTAAAAGTAAAACCAATCTCCAGAATATCGAGATAGCCAGAGTATGCTTATATCGTTGTGATGTGACGATGGTGACCAGTGGCAACTTTCAGTCTCCTCTCAGAAGTCGGATAAAACAACTTCAGCTTCGATTCATTCAGATTCTGATACAGTACAGATGTACAATTATTTGTCATCAATTCAAGTACATAAAAATTCTCCCCTTCCTGCATTGTGCTCTGTCACCATAGCTAACACCAACAACGACAACGGTAGTTGAAAAAACCAAAGCAAGGAAGAACTCTAACACAAGAATGTGAAGGAAAAAAATATGCACACTTGCGCCCTGTTCGCTTGGCTTATCAGCCACCAGCCAGCAGTACTTTTCTCTCAGAACAAACCAGCCACCAGCAACCAGCCAGCAGTACTTTTCTCTCAGAACAAACCAGCACCAGCCACCAGCCAAACGAACAGGCTAGAATGCTGCCCTGCTTCACCAACCATCTATCACTTTTGTTAGGATGTATATATACATGTATATGAAGATGAACTATTTCTATCAATCTAGCTCTATACAACTTGGCATGCTGATTGTCACTATCATCAGACTTGGCAAACCATTCCTACCTCAAGGGTGGAAACATGAGGCACGTTAGCCGCATAGGCAGGGCCTCGGCTATTCCTCGTCAGGAACTCATAGATGAAGTTTATGGCGATCCGCTTGATTAGGCTAGACCCGCTCTTTGCCTTCATATACGAGCGCCCCATAATGAAGGACATGCCTGTCTCCCTCGCCTCAGTCAGCTCCTGCAGTTCGGTACTCACCTCGCTGTTGATCTGCGCATTTTCTGGGAGCACAAACCTCACCCTTCTCGACTTGGATGATACTAGTTTTGGGGTTTTTTCCGTACAAGTGGATGATTCGGGTGATCCGTCAGGTTCACTGTCCTCCTCGTGAAATGGTAGGCCTTTGCTGATGACAGCCAACCTCTCATAGGGACTGTCTGAACCATCCAGATAAACATTTTGGTCGGAATCCCCAGAGCGGATGAACTCTGCAATGCTGCTCACTAGGGCCTTCTCAAAGTCTAGGCTGTCCTGTTGCACATCCCGGTAACCGTATCGAACAACTACCCTGTATAGTCTGTATTGTTTCAGGCCAATGCGGCCCACCAAAAATCGCTCCTCTGGTTGGACATGTGGTACAGACACTGATTTAATGCATAGAAAGACCAGAACCTAACAAAAGAGGAAACATGTTTATTATTACAGTAATCAAATAGAGAGATGCATGCATTGGTTCAGTACGAAATTATTCAGCAGTGTTTATATAAGGCGTAAAAGAATACTGCAGCTTGGATACTAAAAAAATGGTACTCAGAACAACACAAAAAAGTATGAGAAGATACCTGATGAAATGCAGGAAGGTTGGTGACAAAGTGGGAGAAAATAGCAGGAATCCCAGACATAAGCTCTGTATGTATGAGGCCAATGCCTCGGACACGAACAATACCCAATGAAGGGCCTAGATTCAAGAGCCAACTTATTGACACCTTGTTTTCCACATCAAACTCATACTTCTTTGCAGTGCCATAATGCCATACGCACATGATCATCAAGAAAATCAAGGAAAAAATTATAGGTACCCAAGCTCCTTCGTGGAACTTCATAAGGGACGCTGAGAAGTAGATGGCTTCGATTGCACCAAAGAAAAGAAGGAAGGAAAGAGCAAGCACAACATTCTTATTCCAGCAAAGGACAATGACGAGTGACATCAAGCAAGTAGTGACGATCATAACTGTTATAACTGCCAACCCTGAAAAATGAAACCAAAAAAAGATTGAGCTAATGGAGTCAATATTATTCAAAACATTTGAAGTTACATAAATAACTGAAAGTGGACTATTTATGCAGAATTTAAATGTCTGTTAGTGAAATTTCATACTCTTACCTTGTGCATTTGCCATGTGCTTTGCATCTCTGAAGCCAATAGTAACAGCCAAACACAGCACCATTAAAGTCCAATTGATCTCTGGAATGTATATTTGACCATGTACTGTAGAGGATGTATGCACGATCTTCACCCTTGGAAAGCAACTGAAGGAACAACATTGTTTGATAACTGAGAATGTGCCAGTAATAACTGCTTGGCTCCCAACTACAGCTGCAAGTATTGCAATCACCAGGACAGGCCATCTGATTTTTTCTGAAGGAGATTAATTATTGCATTAGGAAACAGCCAAGACAGGGAAAACTTATTTAGCTAAGACAGGGATAACTGAGAATGTGTTTTCCATGGGTGTGAACAGACAAAGGGAGAGTACCTGGAACTGATACATAAAATCCAATGTGATGGTTCTTCTCAAAACTGTGATGCTGTGAAATGTAAGCAGCTTGTCCCATATAGGCTAGTACGAGTGATGGATAGACCACCGCTGTGAAAGCTAACTGTTGAAAGAAAGAGAGTATTATGGAATTTAGACTTAATAACTTGGGCGGGTGATAGTCAGAAATGGAAGGTGGCACGTCACAAGCCCTAAGATTTTAACATTGAACATAAAAAACACTTAGGATGTGATATACTGAATAATTATAAACTGGAAGATCATACAGGTTGCAGTGAATCTCAGTGTAAAGATGACATGTGTGTTCATATATAAACCATAAATATCAGAGAACACTCCAATATTCTGACACCTACATGAAGGTAATAGGTGAACATCATAAAATAATTGACATAGAAAATTAGGTTGAACATTGTTCAAGCAAGGTTTTTTTTCCTTATGTTTCAAGAGGTGTTGAATAAAACTTTTGGTACAACTTAGTAATAATTTCTGTTGAATCTTGGCTTCAAATACTCTTCCAGTGAAGCATCATTTCATAAAAAAAAAGAGTTCTTTTTCGCACTGGTTCCTTAAAAAGCAACTACTAAGTAGCTGTATTACTATTTAGCATTTTAGAATATTCAGGCAGAATATATGTTGAAGAACTATCTGCACCACCCAAACCAGAGGTTAGCATCAGTGTGATTCCATCCAATCTCTTAGTTAAGCAGTGCACTATTCCTTATCTGATATATGGCAATAAACTGTAGCATATCTTGTCAGGTTGCATTCAGCACACCCTTCCTTGGTTGTCTTACATAAAGAAGCTTTGGATTAGAACCTACAACCCATGCTTTGATTTAAAACCTGTTTAAGGCCGCCTAGGTTCATAAGGCAGTTCCCAGGATTTGTAGCTTGGAAATACAATGAATTTAATAATATAAGTCATACACAAGCTGCTCTGCTGATAGCTTGAGACAGATCAGATGCTAGAGTCTCTACCTCCTTTGAAAACGAGTCATGTAAGTAGTTCCAGTGAACTCTAATATTGTTTCATTGTAAGTTTTCAGTCAAAGGCTACCTAAATATTCCCTTGAGTCCTGGACACAGTACATTATCCAGTATACATATCCTTTTGTTCCAGCTCTGAATTCATAAACTTTGTCCCACAGAAGTTCCATGGACTTAATGACTATTTTCCATGTATTAGGAAATGTGGACAGCAAAAGTCAGGAACTTTGTGCCTACAATGCAGTGCCTCTATATTTGGCTAAAAAAATGTAATAAAGAATAGAAATTGGAAGCTGCTAATTCAAATGTACAGAGACAATCTTGTAGTATGATTGATGTTATAAGACACATTGCTTACCTTGATTGAGGACTGCGAGAAATGTCCAAGGTCTGCATACATAGCTTCAGAACCTAATTTCAACAGTTTTGCAAGGGTCAAATTACCGTCATCATTATGCGAAGTGGCATACTCGAATAGGTGTGCAATGGACCATCTTCTTTCCTTACCAGTTACGCATAAAAGGATCCCACCCAGTGACATCCATCCTCCAACTTGCGTCTTCTGCAGAAATCTGTACGAGTAGTATGGTGAAAGGGCTTTATAGACATGGGGATTCCAATAGATGATGTTGTAGACGCCTATGATGCTGATGCAGAGAAGCCACAGGCAGACAATAGGCGCAAAGAGAAATCCGACCCTGTGCGTGCCAAAGTGCTGCAATGCGAACAAGGCTACCAGTATCACACATGTTACTGGAAGCAGAACATCTGCAAATCAACATGACACAATGGGATCCACTGTTCAGAAACATACATCACAACGGTCGCGATCCGTGCAGAAACTAGAATCTGCTAAATTAGAACTAGCAGTTGGCGCATCGCAATCGAGTAACTGTAAAATTTGAGCAACAAATCGACCTACATTGGTGATGTTCGTTGACCATCGACAGCTTGATCCCCGAAACCGCCGAGAACACTGAAAAAAGAGCAGGACGCACAGATCAGACTCTTTGTTGGAAATAGCCGGGAACGCACGTTCCCGCAGGCCCCTTCCCTCAACGCTCGCTGTAGCTCACACACACGCGGGAGACCGGAGGTTGAAGATGAACAGTAGCAATGGCCGGCGAACGCCGCGGAGCCAATAGCTCCAGTATCTTGGCCTTCTATTCACTCAAATGGAACCGGCAGGTGTACAATGGGGAGCACAGGGGCTACTTGTAGGCCGGGGAGCTCGCCTCCACCGCGCCCACCACTCACGGTCCGCAGGACCTGCTCAACCTCGCCCTGGAGCCGTTCGCTCGTCCCGGGTTTGGCGGCCTCCTCCTGCACGACCTATTCCACGCACACCACTCGCCCAACAGCCACCTACGACTCACACGACGCGCCAACGGCGGAGCCAATCCTCGCTGCCGCTGACTTGGACCCAGAGCACGTCGTGCTCGCGTCGGACCGCGCCGCAGCTTCTCTGCTGGCGCCCACACGCGCACGAGCACGCCGCGCACATACACAGACACACGCACGCACGCCTAGAACGCGCCATGGCGTGCTTATTCCTAACACTCTTGATACGGACCGATGAACGGTAACAGTTCAGGCTAGAAGGGTATAGGTGCGACCGCTGACCTGAGACAGCAGGGGTGAGCACGCCGTCGCCGATGACCATGGACGTCCCCAGCAGGGCGAACAGCAGGAGCAGCCACTGCAGCTCCCTGCGCTGCTGCAGCGCCTTGCGAACGCTCGACGCGGGCGGCGCCGCCGCGCCGTCGCGCTGCTCCTTGAGGTCGTCGTCGACGGCGCCGCCAGGGAGGAGCCCCGCGCCGACCCGGCGGCATATGAGGGAGTAGAGCGCGAAGGTGCCCCCCTCGCCGTCGTCGTCGGCGCGCAGCACGACGAGGACGTACTTGAGGAGGGTGACGAGGGTGAGCGTCCAGAAGACGAGCGAGAGGACGCCGTAGATCTCCTCGTTGCCCTCCGAGTGCTCGATGTCGCCGCCAGCGAAGGCGCTCCTGTACACGTAGAGCGGCGACGTGACGACCTCGCCGTACACGACCCCGAGGCTCTGGTAGGCCAGCACCAGCTCCGACCGCCATGACTGCAATTCCCACCGCCAAAGAAAAACTCCATCAAACCACCACCACAAGACGCCAAGACAAAAGGGAAAACGAATCTTTGGGACGGGATCGGCTCGGAGTGGGGAAGGGGAAAAAAAAGCGGCCGGGCTCACCGACTCACCTTCCTGCGCGCACCCGCGGCGCCGCGGCCGCTCACCGCATCCATGGGCCCGCCCTCTAGCGCGCGCGTCGTCACCATACTGCGCGCGAGCAAGGTGCCGCCTTTCCCGCGCCCATGCACGCGCGGAGGCTCGCTGCGCCGCCGCGGAATCGAGGGCGGAGAAGGGCGAGTATTCCGGCGGAGATTTCTCCCGGCTTTGGACTAACTTGTGAAGAGGACAAGCAAAGGACAATCAGCGGCTTCCTGCTGGAACAACTGAACCACAACTACCAACAGATCTCTCTTCAATTCCGCCGGCCCTTGCCGTTGTAGCTGAAGCAACAACGGCACGAAGGAGGAAAGAATTTGCAGTAGGAAATCCAAATCCAAATCCCAGAAGCAGACCAGGACAAGAAAGGAGGAGGAGGGGGACAAGCAAGAAAAGACCAGGGATCGGAAAGGCAAAAACTGGCTTGTACTGCAATCCTGCTCTGCTCCTGCCCCGCCCCGCCCCGCCCCGCCCCGGTGCCCTTTTCATTTTTTTTTTTTTTTACAATTGGGAATGCCTGCGCGGCGGCTGCGCCGCTACTTGTAGCTGCAGAGGTCAGCAGGTGGAGACATCAAAGCTTGCGGATGCGGGGGAGACAGAGTGGGTCAGGTATCAGCAGCAGCAGGTATTCAGGTATGGCCGCCGTATCAAGAGAGAAGTTGATCTGCGGTTGTTCCTTTGGGTGGTGGGTGTGGATGGATCTCCGGCTGCGACTATCACCGCCAAAAGATAAAAGCTGCCGCCTTTCCGATCTGGGGAGACGACCATCATCGTCATCTTTGTCTGTAAAAAAAAAAGTCACCACGGTGAAATGCCCGGTAATTCCCCGGGCAACTTCTCGGTGTGCTTACCCTCAAGTCAGTCGGTCAGTCAGGGTCAGTCCGTCCCTTTTCACTGCTGCATCCAAAGTCTACGGCGGAGCGGGAAGAGATTTCGCCGGCCGGGGGATCGATGGACGTCACGCGCCAGAACAGAACAGAACATGCGTCGCTCTCCAAAGGCTAGCTTGCGTTGCGTTGCGTTACACACACGGCTGGTGGCAGGTGAGAACGCGTCAAGAGGGGCGCGAGACGTGCACCGGCGTTCGTGGAGACCGTGGCGCGGAGGAGCGCGCTAGACGGCGACGGAGGGATCGTCAGAGAAATACGCCTCGAGGGCGGCGAGAGACGCCGGGAGCTCCGAGCAGGGTTTACCTTACCGAACCGGACCTCCGAACCGCCGGCCTTCGGTTTCGGTAAACCGGTCGGTAAGCCGCGGTTACCGCTAAAAACCGAACAAATTCAAAAAACCAAACCAAAAGGGCAGTAGAAACGGTTTCGAACGGTTTGCCGATCGGTAAGGATCGGTTACCGCTCGGTTTCATCGGTAAACCGGCTTGACAGACTTAAATACCGAAACTATTTTCGTGGTTCCCCGGTGGTAAATTAATGAAAATTTTAGCATGACCTATGCATATATTAATGTAAAGGACCTCACAAAACCTTACCAAAGGAATAATATCATAGTTTTGCATACAAACAATGTCATAGTAATAATTGTGCATACAATACCATAGTGATAGTGATAATCGTGAATACAATCCCATAGCAATAATCGTACATCAATAAAAGATCAATGGTGTAGAAATGGGAAGACCCCGCCATCTGGTATTCTGCGGTGGACATCAAATTCAAATCTTGCACTCTAAGCAACTCAGCCTTGTAGTCTTGCCAAGTTTGACCCGTCCACACCGCTGTTGTCTCCCATTGCTGAAGTAACATAGTGTAAAATTGTGGATCTTCCCATTCGTACACCCATCTTGTCGGTGGCTGCATGCTAATGTCAGGCCTGGGATACTGAAAAGACTGCGAGGTATCGCTGTACGAGGAAGAAGAGTACTGAGGAGTGTCGTAGTCTATGGGTCCAATCGTTCTCCTCTACGATCGCGGTGCTCCATGGTCGCGGTCCTGAGTAGCATGTGTGAAATCAGTCTCCCCTGCATTCAAGCATATATCATAATTAGTACTCATAGTCAGAAACATGTGTGCATATTAAGTTGCAATGTATACCTGTGAAATGAACACCACCGCCACCATCACTAGCACCAGCACCACTACCACCACCACCACCATCACCACCGTCACCGTCACTATCATCACCATCATGAGCCGAGCTGCTATCCTCAGACTCCTGATACGGTGGACTACGCTGACCATCGCCATCATCAGTGGAGGTGTCGATGTTCACTGGTTTTGTTGCTGTTTTGCCTTTTTCTTTTGTTTGTACCTGTCCTCGTTGACGCTTCGGATCACCCTTCGTAAGCCCCTTCTGAAACTTCCTCTTCCCAAGGTGAGTGTTTCCCACCACTCTACGTGCCCAATCACTGATGCAATCATCCCCCGTAGTTTCACGTAGAGCAGAGGGGTCTACGTGATCACTGACAATATGAGACGGGAGAGGGACGTCTCCGTCATCATCATCCTCATCCAGAACTAGATCTTGGTTAGATCTACCATATTCAAACCATTCCCGAACCGGATTATGCTTGTCATAGAATGACAGATGGGCCAGGTGGTCAATAAAATCACCTTCATCACGACTTGGGGTGGAGACCTCCTTAAGTCTCAGGCGAAGATTGTAGTTCACATAGACAAGCTTGTTAAGTTTCTGTGCGTCAAGCGGTTGCGAACCTTTGTATGCAGCAAGGCAAAAATACTCCAGTTACGCTCGCATCCACTTGATGAAACACATTGTGAAACAAGCCGCAAAGCAAGCTTTTGTAGCGCCAGGGTGCTTGAGCCGAACATCATCCACCAGGATGCTGCATGTGCAAGTGCAACCGAATTACTGACCAATATATTTGAAATTTGCAATAGAGAAACAACAGTGGCGTACGGAGTTACTCTTACATGGGCTTGTCTTTGGGTCAATCGCCGCCCTCCTTGCCATCTCTGTGCCAAACTCGCCATGCTTCTGGCGAAACACCTCAGCCTCCTGCAATGCCTGCACGGCGGTCTGGAGATCCGTCATGCTCTGAAATGTATCCTTTAGCGAACGAAACATTTCTGGAGTTGGTTCCATCATATATGCATGCCTTGGATGTAAGCAAGCAGCTGCAAAATATAAATCACTTCAAATAGAGCTTCAACAATGCATGTGGACAATAGAGGTTCAAAATAGAGGACTCATACAATCTTACCTGCACCAACATACGTGCCCCAGTACACATCATGAATCCTATTGTCTAAAATCTCCTTGTACTCATTCCAAGTGTGAACATTGTTTCCAAAGTAAGACTCCAACTCCGCTTTCATCTCCTGGTAGGCCATCACAACATCGCCCATGTTGGGTTTCGAGTCCTGGTCAGCGAATCGAAGCATCTTGTAAATTGGTTCAACTGTCTTGATGATATAATCCATTCCCTCCCACCACTCGATACTTGATAACCTCACTTGCGCAAATCGACCTTCATCGGTTTTGGCCCACTTGCTATTTAAAAACGCCGGAGATGTCGTCCACTACATGAATTTATCACGTTTGCGATGTAGGCTCTCTAAGAACATATAGTTAGTCCCAAATCGAGTGGCATTCCACTTGATCAACTCACCACCAATAGCCTCCCTCATCATTGCATTCAGTTGACCATGAGTGTGTAACCAAGCTGAAATTCGCTTGCAGTTATTGATCATACCTTGATGTTCAGGCCTCTGACCAATATCCTTCAACATCAAATTGACGGTGTGCGCTAGGCATGGTGTCCAAACAATGTGTTCATACACCTCTCTCAATTGCCTACATACTTTCTTGTAGTTGGAGCCATTGTCGGTGACTATATGGACGATATGCTCCGGACCAATCTCATCCACCACCTTTCGAATCTCCTGCAAAAATATGCACAAACTTTAGTAATCCTTGAACACATACTCAATGTCAATGGCAAGTGTTTAGTGACTACCTTGAGCAAAAATTTGGAATCCTGAGATTTTCCAGACGCATCAATGGACTTGTGGAACCACGTGACCCCATTACAATATATCAAAAAGTTTATGACACTCATCCTCGTCGGGCCAGTCCAAGAATCACACATCAACGTCACGCCTAAGATGGACCACTCTTTCTGAAACTGTGTGTACCGATCCATCAAGTCTTTCTCGTTTTGATCAAGGTACTTGCCATCAATTTCCCTTCCACTGGGTGACGCGATACCTTCACCTGCAACCATATGGAAATCAGAATATTAGGTACAGAAATGTAATCTCATAGTTGCCATACCAATGAAAGAAACCTTACCCCACTTCTGTGTCTCTCTGATCGCACTAACAAAGTAAGGATTATCAGCCTGTCTCCCAGGTACTCCCGTAATATGGAAGAATTTTGACCAAGCTTTACCAATAGCTTCCTTTGCATTCTTACCCTTCTGCGTCCAGGAGCCTGTATCAATCCTTGGTTGTGTCATTCCTCTTCTCCCACCTGCAGCTAAGTTATAGTCTTCCACCACCACAGGAGTCTCCCTTCGCGAACCACTTCTTCGCAACATCCTCTACAAAGGATTCTCCCTCGTGGAACCACTACCCCCTCCATGCTCATATGCACCACCTCTCTGTTCCACCCCCTGACGGTACACTTCTTCATCTCTCGATAGGTGGATGGCACGCTGCAATTGAGCCTCCTCATCATCTTCTGCATTGGGATAGTTTCCCTCGGCTACCACCGCCTCCTTTCTCAACCTCTCTCGATTCCGGTCAAGAGTTGCCTTCTTAGTCCTCTCAATCTCACGCTGAAAGTAATCCCGCACATCTGGTGGCACATTCCTGCAATGGACCACCTGGGTCCCTTTTCCAGCCAAATGTTGTTTGAATCTAGTCGCACCACCTCCTCCTTTGTGCATATGACAATACTTGCATTGCCATCCAGAGTGTTGATTTTCACTGTGTTCCCATACAACATCTCTAGATGACATTGTGTATCTGCATAAATGGACAACATCCACAAATCAATCACATAAATCATATATAGACCTAAATCACAATATACAGTTTTACAATCATACCTAAATCATATATACAACTAAATATGCTCTACCAAAATCATATATATACCTAAATGAAATCTACATAAATCATATACGAACCTAAATCATGTATACACCTGAATCAAATCATATCTACATCCTAAATCAAATCTTATCTACGATTCTATATCAAAACATACTTAAAACATAGATAAATCCTACATTAATGAAGGGGAGAAGGCTTACCTGTGCCTGGCGCGGCAAACCGCGAACTAACCGCGGCAAACCGTCCGGCCGGGGCGGCAAACCGAGCTGAACCGACGGCTTGCCGCCTCCGGGCCGTAGATCCGCCGGCCGGCCGGCTTACCGAGCCTGCCGCGCGGCAAACCGCGGCCAGGGGCCGGTTGCGCGGCGCCGGCGGCCGGACGGCAGCCTGGGGGCGGCGGACCGGGGCGGATGCGAGTGGATGGGGCTGGGAGTGTGGCGTCACGGGGTGGGGAGGAGCTGGATGGGGATATTTTGACCCCCCAAGGGTTGGGCCGAAGTGGGCCTTGCTGGGCCGCCGCATTTTTTTTCTTTTTTTTTGGTTTAACTTGTATTGGCCGGAAATAATACTAAATGAACGAAGTTTGGAAAAAAAATTGACACCATTAGACTCAATAAATCATGAAGTATTTTTAGGAATTTTTTTCCTTATTTTTCAATTTTTTGAATTCAAATCCAAAAATTTTGAATACCCTGGTTGGTAACCGGCCGGTACCGTAACCGGTCCAGGTCGGTTTGACCGGTTACCGCGGTAACCGGGCCGGTTACCAATGGTAAGGTAAACCCTGGCCCCGAGGAGATACGCGACCGACGGGAGCACGACGACGGCCGCGAAAGCGACGGCTTTTCCCCCCGTGGGGAAGAAGGTGCGTGCGGCCGCGTCAGCCGCATCGGCTCTGGATTTTGTTAGGTCTTTTAGGTACGTGCCCGGATGTCTGCTGCGAGCTGCATCCGATGCGGCTCCGGGACTAAAAAATTGCGGGTTGGGGAGGCGTGGCTGGCAGATGGATGAGGTTCGTCCGGATCATTTTCACGGGATTTCCTCGCTGCCGCCGGCCGGGGACGCCATGACGTGGGAAGCGGTGCCAAAGTAAACGGCCCGATTTTGCTTGCTTTGCTAGGACTGTGGAGAGGCAATCTCTATTTGCGAAACTGCGAAGGATCTCCACCAAGATTAGATTTTTTTAATAGAACCCTATCAAATGGTTAAGAGAAAACGACTTTACCAAAACAAAGCTTTATAAAGTTTAAAGAACGGTTTACACTTCAAATGAAGGGGTGAGGCTTGGCCCCCTTCTACTTAGCATCCAATGGTCATGAATTTTCATCATGTAAATTATTATTAATAAACAAAATGTTAGGCTCCACTTCCCCTTATCCTTATGATATCTTTCTTGATTCGCCCCTGCCTAATACTTCCACTACTACATAACTAGTCATCATCGCTAACTCCATGATAGCCGGTTTCAAAAAATTTCAGTCGTGATGTGTTATCACTGTTAGTTTGTTGTATAGTTCATCGGTGAAAATTAGAAGGCGTCAACTCCAATCTCGATCCAACGGTGATATATATCACTACCACATCCACCCTTTTGATGGACCAACGGATGTGGTTTTATGGATTGACGGTACAACCAGAGGTCCGAATCCGAAACTTTTATATAATTTATTTTGGAAAGATGAACCACATCCACCCTACTCATCTCCACTCTCCCCTCTCTGTCACCCTTCTCAGTCTCTAGTCAACACTCATCATCCAGGGGTGGTAATGGGTCATGACCCTAATGCATGCATTCTTCACAATATAACTAAGCCCCACTAATTTTTAGTTCAAAATTGTATATTTGCTAGGCTAAATTTGAAGGCTCATTACCACCCGTCCACCTCTACTCGCATCTCTTCTCTATTTACCCCTTATAACCGACTGACGAGGGCCTGGATTAGGGCCCCCTTTTAACGGCAAGATAATCACCCTCGAGATGGAGTCATCTGACACCATTGACAATGTGAAGGTCAAGATTCAGTATAAGGAGGACTGTGGATCCTTGTCAAGACCATCACTGGCAAGACGCCTTGTCTTCGACCAGTAGGAGGCTTCCCCGACAAGTCTTCGGCTGGGGAGTGGCTTCTCCGACAAGTCTCCGCCTCGCACGACAAGTCTCCGCCTCGCACGACAACTCTCCGCCTCGCACGAAGAGTTTCCGCCTCGCCTCCGACAACTTACTCGTTCGCACGAGTAGTTTCCGTCTCCGACCGGGGCGAGGCCCGCACGAGAAGGTCGAAGCGAGGAGACCAGGGTCCACACGAACGTGGCACCATTCCGACGACCGGGCTCCTTCGCAACGACACGTGGGGCGCCAGTTCCCCACGCCATGCAAACGCACCAGCTGGCAGCACGCGCGCGCGGCCACCTCTGACAAGGGCTGTAATACGACACTGTTCCGTCGCGCGGCCCCCGACGCACCGTCCCGTCCGGCTCTGCGGCACGCCAACCCCCGTCAGAGGCACTCGAGTGCCCCCTACAATTAGTGCTGGCCTACGCTTAGGCCCTATTGGCGGGCCGAGTCAGCACCAAAGAACTCGGAGGAAGCGCCAGGTGCCCGGGATGAACAGTCCCGCCCGACCACGCGGCAGCCTCGACGACGACACAGCACAGCCTCCCTTGAATGCACCCTGGCGGACGGCGACGTGCGAGAAGACAGCCCAGCGGCGTAGGACTGTAGCTCTTACTTGTATTCCCTTTTTGCCCCTCCCCCTTGCGTCTATAAAAGGGAGAGGAGGGCAACCGTCACAAGGACTGACGAACTCGACATTCACACCTCAGGGACTTGGGCTCGACACCCTCTCCCGACAAGTTTGTAACCCCTACTACAGACATCCCTAGCGCAAGAACACGACAGCTCGATACTGGACATAGGGTATTACTCCTCGGAGGCCCGAACCAGTCTAAATCCCGACGTCTCTCGCGCTAACCATCCGGGTCGGACACACGATCCGATACAAATTTACTGCTCGGCGGTTGAGAACCCCGACAGTTGACGCGCCAGGTAGGGGGCCATCGTGTGTCTCGCCGAACTTCACCAATGATCCGGATGGAGGGCCGCGGGGTTTCAATAACTCCCGGGGCCACCTTGCGCTTTGGCTTCCTCAGCTTCGTCTACACCGGGCCGGCGGAGTCCGTCGTCGGGCGCACCTTCGCCCGACCTGCTCGCCCCAACGCCTTGACGGCGGCGGCGGGGCGCGCGGCGTTCGTCCGAGGCTTCTCAGACGAGACGATCATGGCCATGTTGGGGCCAAACCCAACACAGGAGCGTTTTAGGCTTGCCGCCTACTACCTCACGGACCTCGCCTTCCAGGCCAGCGGAGCCGAGCCGCTCGCTTGGGGCGAGTTCATGGAGCGGTACACCACCATGTACCCCCGTGGACAGCAAGGCCTCCCGGACGACCTGGTGACGGCCTACGTGGACGCGTTGCGAACGTCTTACACCACCCCGGGCTCCACGACGACCCGACGGGCGACACCAGCACCCGCGCACGACTTTACGCGCGAGTGCTTCATTTGCGTGGCGCCAAGCTCGAGCAGCTCCACCGACGCAGAGCCGGCACCACGTCATCGCGCCACGGACGCCTAGCACAGGGCGCGCCTCGATGAGCTCGCCGAGGCCAGGTGCCAGCTTGACGAGGAGTTGGCCAACCTCCACCGAGAGCTCGGGGAGGACCGGCCGCGTAACCCGCAACCGGACCCGCAACAGGTCCCGGTGCGGGAACAGCGCCGTGGAGGCGACGGCGAGCGGCAGGAGCGCCCCCCGCCGCCGAGCAATCCAGGGCCCGCGCCCCGACGCCGCCGGCCTGAGGACACGCGCGCGATGACAACCGGCACGTCAACGAGGACGCCAACGTCAACGGTGACGCCCCGCCACTCTTCAGGTGGGCGTCGCAGAACTTGGCCGCCGCGGCCATGCTACTGCGCGGCTGCCCGGAGGCGTGAAGGACGCTATGACAGTGACGACGACCGTGACCGCAGCTGGTCGCCGGACCAGAGGGGTCCGCGGGCCTTTGGGCTGAACGTGCGGGATGCGAGGTTCCCTCGCGCTTCCGAGCTCCGACCAACATCCCCAGATACGACGGGGAGACCAACCCGAGCGTGTGGTTGGAGGATTACCGGCTCGCGTGCCACGCGGGCGGAGAGACAGACGACCTCTTCATCATCAAGAACATGCCGCTCTACCTCGGCGACTCCACGCGGACATGGCTCGAGCACCTGCCTCGCGGCAAGATCAACGATTGGATGGAGTTGCGCCGAACCTTCGTCGGCAACTTCCAGGGCACGTATGCCCGCCCCGGCAAGCAGTGGGAGCTGCGCAACTGCAAGCAGCAGCCGGGAGAAAGTCTGCGTGACTACATCCGGCGCTTCTCCAAGCGTTGCACTGAGCTCCCCGGTGCGACGGACAACGACGCCATCTCAGCGTTCCAGAACGGCACGACCTGCACCACCCTCATCCACCGACTAGGGCGCCGTACCCCCCGAACCACTCGGGAACTCCTCGACATCGCGACCAACCACGCGGACGGTGTGGAGGCGGTCGCGGCGACCCTCAACACCCCTCAGGGCAAGGGGAACAGGTCGTAGACCACGGCGAGGGGTCGTCCTCGCGCTTCAAAAAGAAGAAGAAGAAGAACGACAAGCGTCGTCGTGATGACAACCTCGTCGCGGCGGTCGAGCGCAAGGCAACACGCCCCAAGAGCAACCCGCCCAAGGCCGGTCCCCCGAAGGACCACTTCGAGAAGCTCTTGGAGGCGCCGTGCACCCACCACGAGGTCCTCGTCAAGCACGCGCTCAAGGACTGCCGCTTGATGAAGAACTACGTCAACGGCACACTCAAGCCAAAGGCGGCGGACCCACAGAAGAAGGCCGCTCCGCTCCGCGACTACGACGACGACGCAGAAGCCCAGTACCCGGGCGAGGACGGGGCGGTCCATATGATTTTCGGCGGGTCCCCGGTGCGACCCTTGAGGCGCCAAGAAAAGCTCATATGGTGCGGGGTCTACAACACCGAGTCCGCAACACCATCATACCTCAAGTGGTCGGAGGTTCCGATAACCTTCGACCGCATGGACCACCCCGACCGTGTGCCGCAGCCGGGATGCTACCCACTAGTGGTAGCTCCCTTGTTCAGGTCCAAACGGATCCACAAGGTCCTGATGGACGGAGGGAGCGGCATCAACTTGCTCTACGCGTCGACGCTCGACGACATGGGCATCTCGCGGTCCCAGCTGCGGCCATCGACCGCGCCATTCCATGGGGTCGTCCCTGCATGGAGGCACTCCCAATCGGGCAGATCGATCTGCCCGTCATGTTTGGGACGTTGCAGAATTTCCGCACAGAAACCGTCACCTTCGAAGTGGTGGGGTTCTCGGGGACGTACCACGCCATCCTCGGGAGGCGAGCATACGCGAAGTTTATGGCCGTGCCCAACTATACGTACCTCAAGTTGAAGATTCCCGGTCCGAAGGGTATCATCACGGTGGGGACTACGTTCCAGCGCGCATTCGAATGTGACGCTGAGTGCTTCCAGTTCGTTGAAGCACTGATCCGGTCCGAGAAGCTCCACGCTGAGCCTTCTTCTGAGGACCCGGACATCCCCGAGTCATCCAAGCAAGCGGCTTGCTCTTTCGAGCCCGCCAAGGATGTCAAGGATGCGGCCGTGTCCGATGATGGCCGCACGCTCCGTATCGGGACGACGCTCGATCCTAAATAGGAAAGCGCGCTCGTCGACTTCCTCAAAGCGAACCTCGATGTGTTTGCATGGAAACCCTCCGACATGAAGGGAATCCCGAGGGAGATTGCCGAGCACAAACTAAACATCAAGCCGGGATCGGAACCGGTGAAGCAACGCCTCCGCCGCTTCAACGACGAGAAGTGCAAGGTGATCGGCGAGGAGATCAAGAAGCTACTTAGTTCAGGGTTTATCCGAGAAGTATTCCACCCCGAGTGGCTTGCTAACCCTGTACTTGTAAAGAAGAAGAATAAGAAATGGAGGATGTGTGTTGACTACACGGGCCTTAACAAGGCATGTCCCAAGGATTCGTTTCCTTTGCCTCGCATAAATCAGGTAGTCGATTCGACAGCTGGGTGCGAAACCCTCTGTTTTCTCGATGCGTACTCCGGGTACCACCAGATAGCGATGTGCATAGTGGACCAACTCACGACCTCATTCATCACTCCGTTCGGCGCTTACTGTTACAAGACGATGCCCTTCGGGCTCAAAAACGCGGGCGTCACGTTCCAAAGATGCATGCGACGTGTCTTCGGAGATCTCATAGGACGAATCATCGAGGCCTATGTAGATGACATCGTAGTCAAGTCGAAAAAGACCGGCGATTTGGTCCCAGACCTCACATAGGTGTTCGCGAAGCTAAGGGAGCACGGGGTGAAGCTTAACCCCGAGAAGTGCATTTTCGGGGTCCCAAGGGGTATGCTCCTTGGCTTTGTCGTGTCGGAACGCGGCATCGAGGCCAATCCCGAGAAGATCTCGGCCATCACGAATATGGGACCAATACAAAATCTAAAGGGTGTACAGCGCGTCACGGGCTGCCTCGCGGCCCTCAGCCGTTTCATAGCGCGACTCGGAGAGCGCAGCCTGCCGCTGTACCGGCTAATGAAGAAGTCCGACCACTTCGCATGGACGCCCGAGGCTCAAGAAGCTCTCGATTCTCTCAAAAATCTGTTGAAGAGCCCACCGATACTCACGGCTCCAGCTCCGGAAGAGACGATGCTCCTGTACATCGCTGCGACAACCCAAGTAGTCAGCACTGCATTGGTGGTTGAACGAGAAGAGCCCGGGAGGTCACTCAAGGTGCAGCACCCGGTCTATTTTGTGAGCAAGGTACTCTCCGATTCGAAAACCCGCTACTCGCAAATGCAAAAGCTCGTGTACGCTGTCTTGATCACCAAGCGCAAGCTCCGCCACTACTTCGACACGCACCCCATCACGGTGGTATCCAAGTACCCGCTCGGAGAAGTGATCCAGAACCCCGAGGCTGAAGGGAGGATAGCCAAGTGGGTGCTCGAGCTGATGGGGCAGAACATTTCATACGCGCCGCGCAGTGCCATCAAGTCACAGGCGTTGGCGGACCTCGTCGCTGAGTGGACGGAGATCCAAACTCCGCCGGCGCCCGTCGAGCATGAGACGTGGACAATGTATTTTGACGGCTCGGTCATGAAGGAAGGAGCGGGAGTAGGCCTTGTCTTCATCTCGCCTCTGGGCATGCGCATGGAGTACATGGTCCGACTACATTTCCCCGCCTCCAACAACGTCACTGAGTACGAGGCGCTCATCAATGGCCTTTGAATTGCGGTCGAGCTCGGGATCTGCCGTCTCGAGATCAGAGGAGACTCAGAGCTTGTCGTAGACCAAGTCATGAAGGAGAAAAATTGCGTTGATCCGAAGATGGCGGCATACTGCCAGGCCGTGCACGAGTTGGAAGACAAGTTCCGTGGGCTCGAACTTCATCACATACTACGCGACTACAACAAGGCTGCGGACATCCTCGCCAAGACTGCATCGAGCCGCAAGCCAGTACCGCACGGAGTGTTCGCGAGCGACCAACACGCACCGTCCGTACGGGTTGAAGGAGAGAAGCCACAGGAACACGAAGGCCCGGAAGTCATGGAGATCGACCAGCCACCCGAGCTGAACCTCGAGGACCCAGATTGGTGCTTTCCCATCCTCGAATGGCTTGTCGAGGGGAAACTGCCCTCCGACCAGACGGAGGCACGCCGCATCGCGCGACGAGCTAAAGTGTTTGTCCTCATCGAGGGTGAGCTCTACAAGCGGGGCGCGGCAGGCATACTCATGCGGTGCATCTTAGGAGATCAGGGCAAGGAACTACTTCGTGAGATCCACGTCGGCACGTGCGGACATCACGCAGGTCCAAGAACTCTTGTCGGAAAGGCTTTTCGACAAGGGTTCTACTGGCCCACAGCGGTGGCGGACTCCAAGGACATCGTACGGCGTTGTGAGGGATGCCAGTTCTATGCTCGACAAACTCACCTCCCGGCGCAAGTGCTTCAGACCATCCCCATCACATAGCCTTTTGCTGTGTGGAACCTCGACATGGTGGGGCCGCTCCGACAAGCGCCCGGGGGCTTCACGCATCTGCTTGTAGCCGTTGACAAGTTCTCCAAGTGGATCGAGGCTCGACCCATCATGAACGTCCGCTCCGAGGAAGCTGTAGCGTTCTTCACCAACATTATTTATCGCTTCGGCATACCCAACACGATCATCACCGACAATGGCACCCAGTTCACGGGGAAGAAATTCCTCAACTTTTGCGACGACAACAACATTCGCGTGGACTGGTCCGTCGTGGCGCACCCAAGGACGAATGGGCAAGTCGAAAGGGCCAACAGCATGCTTCTACATGGGCTAAAACCTCACATTTTCAAACGCCTCCAGAAGTTCCGGGCGAGATGGGTAGCTGAGCTTCCATCTGTTCTCTGGAGTCTGCGCACCACGCCCAGTCGAGCAACCGGCTTCACACCGTTCTTCATGGTGCATGGATCGGAAGCTGTCCTCCCCACGGACATCGACTACGGCAGCCCCAGGGTGCGAGCCTACACCGAGGAGGGAAACCAGGTTGCGCTCGAGGACGCCATCAACCAACTCGACGAAGCATGCGACGTAGCACTCCTCCACTCGGCAAGATACCAGCAAGCCTTGCGACGCTATCATGAGCGCAACGTGCGCAGCCGTGAGTTCCAAGTCGGCGACCTGGTACTCCGACGAGTCCAAGGCAGCAAGGACCGACACAAGCTTGCGCCCCCATGGGAGGGGCCGTTCATCATCGACCAAGTACTCCGACCAGGAACATTCAAGATCCGAAACGAGGACGGTCGAGTCGTCTCCAACGCATGGAACATAGAACACCTCCGTCCGTTTTACCCTTGAGTAATGTTCCTCGTTTTCATCTTATGAATCAATGAATAAATGCCGCATGCTTTTGTTCATACGTCTATGAGTTCGTAAGCTCCTGTGTTGCCATGTTTTTATGTGTTGCAACGTTTCCGAAGGCTAAGCGGCGAGCACTCCTGCACCTCTGCAGAAACGCTCACCGCT
Organism: Cenchrus fungigraminus; assembly: GCA_036936925.1. Taxonomy (NCBI): domain Eukaryota; kingdom Viridiplantae; phylum Streptophyta; class Magnoliopsida; order Poales; family Poaceae; genus Cenchrus; species Cenchrus fungigraminus. The sequence continues at coordinate 62,834,503 of CM072770.1, forward strand.
CAGGGGCTACCCAGGGCACGATGCCCTCCTTCCTTTTTCCGTTTTTAAAACAAAAATCGACAACTATGTCACAACTGATCGCACGCGCGAGAAGTTCTTTAGCGGAACGCTCAATCTTGCGAGAAGTGAAGATGGCGGCCCGCGCGGGGCTTGGTATCGCCGCTCGTTCAAAGCTCCTAGCACCTACGCCTCCGCGGCTACGGTGCGAAGACTTGCGAGCATGGTCCAGGTCCACAGGCTTCCATCCGGCCTCTTTTCAAAAGCACTTGAGCAACCGCTCAGGCTCTAGTCTAAAACGATTTTAACAAAAAATACGCGAGTTACTTTTCGAATTTTCCCGAGTACTCGGGGGCTGTGAACGCATAGCACCTCTTAATGACTTGGGATGGCTGGGCTTTCCGACTCCTACGCCCCCGCGTCTCCAGAGTTAAGCTCGGTCACCTCAAGTTCCTAAGTTTTGCTACTCGTTGCTGTAGTCGTCCCTTGGCGCTCGAGAAAGTTTGAGCTGTAACAATTTCAAGCAAGTTTTCGGCGACATAAAACTGTTTAAGGCATCACACATATGAGTTGTTCTTAACTGCCTACATATACACATGATACATCTAATGTGAAGGCCTGGAGTTGTCCTGGTCTTCTGGTGTGTCTCGTGGAATCAAGTCCAGGTCCTTCATTGCGACATCGGCCATGGCACGGGCGAAGGAGGCGCAGTCTTCTTCAAGCCGGTCACAGTGGTCGTCGGAGCTGCCAGGGGCCCAGCCGCCGCTCAGCGCCATGCGGTCCAGCCCTTGACAATGCGAGTCGAACATGGCGAGCACCCGGTGCACCACCTTCCGAGCTGTCGATAGCTCCCGCCCCTTGACAACCTCCGGGAGGCGCTCAACTTGCTTCACAAGTGTGTCGAGGAGCATCGGCCCGACGGGAACACCGAGCTCCGACAAGACTTGGCCAAGAAGTTTCCCGAGCTTGGCGTGTTCCATGATGCTCTGCCGGCGTGACGTCTCCGACTCGCGCCGAGCGTTCTTGACTTGTTCAAGCTCCGTCCTGACCTGCTCCTGGGCCTTCCGGGACTGCTCAAGCTCGGCCTTGATCTCTAAAGAAGGTCGACGAATTGCAATGAATGGATATGACGCAGCCGAGCGGAAAGAAAAGCGAGGAAGGATCGAGGGGACTTACTCTCGAGCTGCTCCGACAACCGCTTGATTGACCCGTCCTTCTCGATGATCCTGAGCTCGGTGGCGTTCACCTCCTTCGACTTTTCCGTGAGTTTCACGGTCATCACGGCACGAGTCGTGCGCAGCCCTGTGTCCGCGAGAAGACAAATCAACACCAACAAAAACCAATGAAAGGAAAGAAACCCGCGGCCAGAAGCACTGGAAGCCCACTCACCATCACATCCTGCTCCAATTGGGAGTTGGCATTCCGAAGCCGGGTCACCTCGTCGGTGGCGTCCTGGAGCTTGTTGGCCACATCGGAGAACTGCTTGTTGGCCGTCCTAAGGTCCGCTCCATCGGTGGCCAAGTCTTGCTCCAGCTCCACCACCTTCAACTCGAGCGCCGTCTTCTCTTGAGCGGCGGCCTGGGCAGCGATCTGGGCGGCGGTTTCAGCGGCGGCGGCGGCGGTTGTGGCCTTCTTGGCAGCCTCGTTGGCGGTCGCCACAGCAGCCCGCAGCTCCTCAGCTGTCGCCTCTGCTTGGGCCAACTTCACCTCGAGGGACTCCCGCTCCGTCGCGGCGTTGGCGGCAGCGGCCTGTGTGGCCGTGGTGCGGTCCTCTGCGGACTTCACGGCGGCCTCAAGCGTGGCCCTCGACGACACTTCGTTCGCCACCGCCCCGGCGGTGGCCAGACGAGTGACTGCCAGTTGCATCTCCAGCTGGGACCGCTCTGCCCGGAGCTCCCTGATGGTGCGCGCCTTCCTCGCGCCGCACTCCGTGAGTGACTGTTCCGGGCGAGAAATTATCAATTACGAAACTTGCCAGAATGGAAAAAACAAGGTCAAGCCCCGATTCGAAAGGACTTATCGTCGCCGCGGGGAGGATGAGCTCATCGAACGCACGACGCGCCCACGCAAGACCTCGCTCAAGGCGGCGACAGGCCGCGGCCTCCTCGTCCTCATCGTCGGACGTGTCCGCCTCGCAAGCGGCCGACCACATGGAGCGAACGAGGTCAGTAATCCGCGCATCGCCCTCCGCTGGCTCCGGCAACAGCCTTACGCCCGAGCCTTCCCAGACCTCCTGGATCTCAGAGGAGGCGCCTCCCGCAGTGCTCGCGGGGACATCGTGTTCTTGCGGGACCGGGCGGGTCGGGCTCGCGATGAGTGCTGTTTCGACGACGGGGGCGGTGAGCTGGGGTGACGATGGCTCCGGCGCGCTCACGACGGGCGTTCCCACGACCACAACAGGGGATGGGGACATAGCGGCAGCCAGCTCGGCGTCAGCCGCAGATTCTCCGAGGATCTCCCCAGTTGCCTCGACTGTGGTTGAGGGTTCAGGGGACCCGGCCGCTCCGACCAGGCCTGGCTCCGGCCGCCCTGCCTCGGTCGCTTCAAGCGAGTGCCTTGTCGCTGGGCTCCGCTGTCCCGGCCATGGTCGCGGCCGCGAGCGCGGCCGCCCCGGAAGCCTCGGCCCCTGACTCCTCCGGGTTCGCCAGGAGCCGCTCCAGCTCGACCTCGAAGCTGGTTGGGTCGCCGCCTGAGAAGTTAGGGCCGTCGAGGTTGATGATCTCCCGAGGCCGGGCGAACGCATCAGCAGCCGCCGGCGCCTCCGTCGGGCCTCCCTCCGCCTGTGACGCCGCAGGCACGGAGGCCTCAACCGTTGACAGCGCCTCGGTCTCGTGCCCGCCGGCGGACGGCGCCGGGAGTGCGTTCTTCACGGGAGACGTCCCCGGAGCCACGCCACCCTCCGCGGTAACCACCACCGGGGGCTCGATCGCTGCCAGAGGATCGCTCGCCTCAGGGGCTGTTTGCCCCCCGGCCAAGTCGCCAGACTCCAACACCGGCGGAGGCGCCGCCGTCTCAATGGCTTTGACCGCCGTGGTGGGCCCACTTCCGGCTAGCCCCGCCGGTGATACGACAGGAGGAGATGAAGGGCGGGGCTCGGGCTGAGGCTCACGCGCGCCCAGCACTGCACGTTTTAGCGGCGCGAGGCTGAGCACGCCGGTGTCCGCACGGCTGACATAAGAACGAGATCAAGATAAAGAAGCGGGCAAAGGCGAGGAACAGTAAAACAATAAAGGGTAACGAGCAAGCGCTTACATGGTGGACCGAACGCGGGCCCGCTTGACAGGCCTGTCTGATGGGCCCAGCTCGGGGGCTGGCCTTTTGGCCCCCGGCGGCTCGGAAACCGGTTCCTGACGCTCCGCCGGCTCGGGAGCTGGCCCGTCGCCCCCCGATGGCTTCGGGGTGGCGCTCCGATTCCCCGACGACTCGGGGGTTGCCCTCCCAGTCTCTGCCGCACCGGAGGCCGGCTCCCGACTCCCACTAGCGGAGAGGGGAACCTGCACGGCCGGGACGCCGCCGCCACGGATGACCAGAGATTGAAGGCGCCGTGGGGGAGTGTTCGTACTTCCCCCTTGCTACGCGCTCGGTGCGAATGCCGGCGGGGTGGACCTCGCCTTGGCCGACGACCGCCTCTTCAAGGAGTCCGAGTCCAGTCGCCAGGCGTCGACGGAAGAATGGCGGGGGGAAGGATCTCGATCCGCCGACTGCCTGGGCGGGTCGTCCCGACGCGGGGGATCCCTCCGCCCCTCGGAGGTACATGAACCACCAGGGGCTGCCTGAGAGCGGGTCACCCTTTGATCCTCTCGAGCGGGGCGGGCCCCCGGCTGCGAGCTGGAACCTGCGCCCCTCTCGCGAGTGACCGGCTCCGACCGCCGCGTCGAGCTCACTTCCACGGCCTGGCGCGGCGAAGACAGGGGCGACCCGGACATGCCGCTCCAATCGACGTCCACGCTCGGCTCGTCCCCACTCCACGGCGGCGGCGGCGATGGATCTTCATTGGAGGTGACGTTGGTCTCCCCCGCTTTGAGGCGCTTGATGCGGTTATCATTCCGATCGCGTTTGGCGATCTCCTTCTCCTTGTGCTGCACCTTGCGCTCAGCCCTCCGCTTCTCCGCGGCCGCCTTGTTGCGGTTGAAGATCACGTCCTGCGGGAGAGGGGGCTTCGCGGGCACGAGGTGAGAGCTCCTCAACTAAAAAACAAAGGAAGCAAACGAAATCAACAACCATCAAAAGTTTCCGAGAAGATCCAAGTCGAATGAAGGCCTCAAACAAATCAGAAAACTTGTCGGAAGAAGGGAACACTCACAAGTTTTTCAGTCCCCTCATTAGGGAGCATGGGCAGAAGCTGTGGCGGCGGCCACGAGTACGACGCCCGCCCGATGGCTACCGACACCCGGCGCTGGATCTCGTCCAACGAAGGCAGCTCGGGCGCTGTCGCGCACCCCGCGAAGGGGGCCCTGCTCGGCGTCATCTCGTAGAGACGAAGGGGCCGCCTCCGAAGCGAGACGATCCCCCGCGCGTGGTACTGCCCAATGACGGCCGCCAAGTCGACCCCGGTGTCGCGAAGCCGGGTCAACACAGCCCAGTGCTCCTTCATCAGCTTCTCCTGCTCGACCGTCAGAGGCCCGTCGCTCCAGTGCCGTGGCGCCTGGGCGATGGAAGAGCCGGTGAACTCCGGCAGCGCGTGGTCGGGGTCGTTCTTGAGATAGAACCGGCCCTTGTGCCACCCGCTGTTGGAGCTCGTCAATGTGAAGGGGATGTACATGTCGCCCCTCCCTTGTTTCATCCGGAGATTGGCGCATCCGATGGTCGCCGGAAGCGGGCCGTCCTTCAAGCAGGCGAACTTGAAGAAGTACTTGAAGAGATGCCAATGGGCGCCAACTCCCAGGTATCCCTCGCACAACGCCTCGAACGCCGCCATCTGCTGGACGCTGTTCGGGTTGAGGTGCTGGAGCTGCAGCCCGTACTCGAAGAGCACCGCGCGGATGAATCGCCCGGCGGGAACGGAGAAGCCGCACTCGTGGAACACCACGAACGAGACGACATAGCCCTTCGGTGGGCGCGGCACGGTTTCGTCCTTGGGCACTCTCCACTCCTCGGCGTCGCTGAGCGCGGGCAGCTGCCCGGCGGCGATGAGACGACGGAGGACCGGGCGGGACATGCTGGAACACGACCAGTTCGACATGGTGATGGCGGGCTCTCGCACACGGTGCAGGTGGAAGAGGCGGCGGCGCTGTGAGCGTGAAGGGCAAAGAAAGCAAGCGGCGATGGCAGCGGAAAAGGCAGGGAAGTAAAAGTTTCGAATCCTCAGCCGGTGCACGGTTAATAAGGAGGGTGCGTGGCCATCGGCCTTAAATGCTGGGCCCACCACGCCGAAAAGACGCCTGCACACGCGCGCGCGCCCCGAGGTAACTGACGCCCGCCTGCGCGACGCCTCGATGCCCGCTGGGCCCAGGAATCTGAACCAACCACGCGCCGTCTTGTCAAGCCGTCACATCCGCCACGTCAGCCACGACCTCCACGACGCCACGACCGCCACGACCACCTCGGTCAAGGGTCCCGGAACCACGACAACGTCTCTAAAGATTAAAAACCCCACAAGCGAGTCTACAACTCACTCGTGGACTCGGGGGCTACATCCGGCGGATGCGCTCGCGCGCACCCACTGAGGAAACCAAGAGTAAAGATCATCACGACGCCTTTTGTCTGAGTCTGTGGGCGAGTCCTTGACTCCCTCTCAGGCTCGGGGGCTACTGATAAGGGCCTGGATTAGGGCTCTCTTTTAACGGCAAGGTAATCACCCTCGAGATGGAGTCATCTGACACCATTGACAATGTGAAGGCCAAGATTCAGTATAAGGAGGACTGTGGATCCTTGTCAAGACCATCACTGGCAAGATGCCTTGTTTTCGACCAGTAGGAGGCTTCCCCGACAAGTCTCCGGCTGGGGAGTGGCTTCTCCGACAAGTCTCCGCCTCGCACGACAAGTCTCCGCCTCGCACGAGGAGTCTCCGCCTCGCCTCCGACAACTTACTCGTTCGCACGAGTAGTTTCCGTCTCCGACCGGGGCGAGGCCCGCACGAGAAGGTCGGAGCGAGGAGACCGGGGTCCACACGAACGTGGCACCATTCCGACGACCGGGCTCCTTCGCAACGACACGTGGGGCGCCAGTTCCTCACGCCATGCAAACGCACCAGCTGGCAGCACGCGCGCACGGCCGCCTCTGACAAGGGCTGTAATACGACACTGTTCCGTCGCGCGGCCCCCGACGCGCCGTCCCGTCCGGCTCTGCGGCACGCCAACCCCCGTCAGAGGCACTCGAGTGCCCCTTACAATTAGTGCTGGTCTACGCTTAGGCCCTAACGTGGCGGGCCCAGTCAGCACCAAAGAACTCGGAGGAAGCGCCAGGTGCCCGGGATGAACAGCCCCGCCCGGCCACGCGACAGCCTCGACGACGACACAGCGCAGCCTCCCTTCAATGCACCTTGGCGGACGGCAACGTGCGAGAAGACAGCCCAGCGGCGTAGGACTGTAGCTCTTACTTGTATTCCCTTTTTGCCCCTCCCCCTTGCGTCTATAAATGGAGAGGAGGGCAACCGTCACAAGGACTGACGAACTCGACATTCACACCTCAGGGACTTGGCTCGACACCCTCTCCCGACAAGTTTGTAACCCCTACTACAGACATCCCTAGCGCAAGAACACGACAGCTCGATACTGGACGTAGGGTATTACTCCTCGGAGGCCCGAACCAGTCTAAATCCCGGCGTCTCTCGCGCTAACCATCCGGGTCGGACATACGATTCGATACAAATTTACTGCTCGGCGGTTGAGAACCCCGACATCGACCCTCCTTTGTCTGCCGACGGCCCCCATTCCTCTCCCTCACTCCCTCCGTCGGCCCATGAGCTCTCCCTCTCCTCACACACAATATCACTTAACTGGTGACCACTCCCCTTTGCTTTCCCATCAATCAGCAAGGTGAAACCGGAGGGTAACACACGGGTGTTGTGGCGACGTGCAAGGTTGTTGCAGCACAAGGATGAAGACAGTGGCAGCAATGGTATGCGGTGGCAGATCTGGCGATGGACGGTTGTAAGGTCGAGAGGGTTTTATGTTTTTTGAGCATCACCGGCGGTTATGCCCGCCGCTATCAACGCCCGACCCAAAATCCATCAGCGCCCAAAACTATCGGTGATGCATGCATCCTATTCTCTGGGTGCACCAACAATATATGTATAATAACTCTGTGTGAAACGCCAAAGTTGTGTGGTTGTTTTTCTTTCCCCACCTTCTAGGTGAAGCTAGCTCTTCCAACGACCTTTGAAATTGTGGCGTAAAAAGGACCGAAAAAGGGTTCTCCGCCGTTGAAAAAACCTTGCGAGACCTATTATTAGCATATCACTTCAATACTTGGTCCTAAATTAAAGAAAAATATGTTTGGCATGACTCCTCATTTTTTGCAAGTGAGCTTCTCATACTACTATTTTAATATTAAAAATAAATATGATCAAGCTTGGGATTATCTGCACCACATCATGACTAGCTCGCAGCGGTATATAGTAGACTTTTTTAGCAGCACCTATCCATGGCCTGACGTACACACGAGCACCCATTTTCCATCTACCCCAGACAAAATTTTTGTTCGGTACGTTTTCCCTATCTCATTAATTCAATTCCGGGCTAATAAAATGTTGCATGATATAAGACCATCCGCACCGGTGCTGGTATCCCTCTCCTCCAGGAGAGGGATACCGTTTTTCGCCCTGCAGCGGGGACGGGATAACCCTCTTTATTTCCCCGTTCCCCTCCCGTTCCCTTCGTATTCGAAGGAATCCAGGAGCTCCTGCAGGGGCTGGTGCGGGCCCCGCGCACGCCAACCTCCTCTCTCGCGCCCACGCTCGGAAGGGACGGAGCCATGGAGGGAGCTCGGGGTAGGGAACTGGCGCCCGCCGTGGAGCCGTCGTCACCGTCGGAGGAAGAGGAGCAGGAGGCGCCGAGCTCGATTCGATCCCCGGCGGCCTCCGAGCTCGATTCAATCCCCACGGCCGCCGGCAGATGGAAGGCGGCCTCCCTCGCCGCGCCGCGCGCCACGCGGAGGTCGAGGACCGGCTGCTCCGCGAGCTCCGCACCGCCGAAGCTCGCCGCCGCGCCGCAGCCCCGCCTCCGACCGCGAACGGAGCAAGGGAGGACGAGCCCCGGCCTCGCAGGGGAGCACCTCCACCGCACCGGATCCCGCTCGCCGCGCGCAGGGGAGCACCTCCACCGCGCTAGGGAGCACCTCCACTCCACCGCGCCGGATCCCGCTCGCGCCGAGCCCCAGATGGCCCGCGCGCAGGGGTTAGCGGTCACGGCCTCCTCCGAGGCTGGAGGCTGCCCCGCCGCCGGCGCGCCGGTGAGGGAGACAGGGGAGGGCGGCGTGGGAGACTGGGAGGAGAGAGAGCGCCGGGAGAGGGGGAGGAGGCCGGCACCGAGCTGCGGCCGCCGGGAGTGGGGGAGGAGGCCGGCGCGGGTGATTTGCGCCACCGCTTGCAGGGGGCTCCGCGCCGCCGTCGGAGAGGAGCCGGCGGCGGGGACGAGGTGGTGCGGCGGGGTGGGAGAGAGAGTGCAGGGGGATGGGTGGGAGGGGCCGGCGAGGAGGGTAAAAAGAAGAGAATGACGAGCGGGTCCCGCATGTGGGTAGTTGGGATGAAGGAGAGATATAAAGGATGGTGAATGCGGGAGAAGTAGATATAAAGGAGAGAATCTTGCTGACCAGGCGGGAATATTCTGTTTTGAAGGAGAAGATAAAGGATGACGAGTGTGGATGGTCTAAGAAAAAAATTCAAACACACTTTCAGGCTTTCAGAGCCATCGTATTGACAAGTACTCAACTCATTGAAAATTAACCTGCAGCAACCACTGCACTCGTGAAAATTACAAGCAAGTACGTACCCAACCCCACACATGTACGGCGGCAGGGGGTACAAAGTGTCAGCCTGATGCAACCATCCTGTCATCAAGAGGACAAAAAAAAAGTTAGCGATTTTTCTGGTTGAAATATAATAGCTGTCGAGATCGATCAACTTTAATTTACTACTGAAAATCCTGCCCGTTGTTTGTTTAACGTCGCGCTGGCGCTGTCCCTGGTGAGGGAAGAATTCTCGGCTCCCGTCACGTCGTGGCTGCCTCTGGCTGGCCGCAGGTCAACGTCGTGGTCTACAAATGAGAAACGTGCGTCTCTTCCCACGGAATCCCCGTATGGCCGGAGGATACCCCGTGTGTGTACGCAGGTTTGTTGCTAACGGCGGCTGCAGGAATTCTGAGCTCTCCTATCCTTTCTCCGTATCTTAAGGCGCAAAGATACTAGCTAGCTAGCTGCAATTGAACACATGAATCGCCGTATGGTTTTCACTATTGTTTCAGATGCATTTAAGCCTGGTGGTGGATCAATGGATCCCTTGCGGCATGCATGTCCAATGCAATTTTTGAAGTTTTTGTCGGCGTTGGTTGACGATTTCAGCACAAGGATTGCATTGCACCCTGGCGTCGCCGCTAGCTCTGTTTATGCAGAGCACCCACTGCACGTACGCTGACAAAGGTCATTAACGAAAAAGACTCTGGAAGATGGTATATCGTTTTCTGTAGTCTTCAGGTTTCCTGCTTCTAGTTTGAGGATGATGTATAATCTACCTATTTATATAATTACCCTTTTCAGATAAATCTCAAAGGTCTGATTGCTCTGGATCGGAGATGCATGCAAGCGTCCTAACAGTGAATATTAACTCTGTCTATGTCCATCCGGTGCCCACTTAAAATTTGTGGGGCCAAATCATTCGATTTGTACGTGTCTCTGCGTCATCAGCAATGACGACAAATCTCTCATTTTTCTTAGGCCTTCTCCCTCCGTCGAAAACAAAACTTTATTTAAACTCCAACATTTAATTACCTCACAAATAGTGTTTATATGTTTTAATTTCAGACCATTCGACAAAGATCCCTTTTTCTTGATTATTACCCTTTTTATACGCGCCTGAAATTTTATCATTGCTAGTTTATCTGAATTTTTCTACTTTATTTGAGGTTATTTGAACTTTTATCATTGCTACTTTATCTGAAATTTTCTAACGGATGAGTAGTACTTTATTTTCATTTTGCAAATTTATTTAATGAATCCTTTTTCTTGGTTACCTTTTTTGTTTTCGCGATCGAGCCTGAAACAAATCGGGGCCGGCACTCCAGCAGTCCGGCGTCATCCTTTTCGTCGCTGGTTCGAACCGTGTGCTTAATATTTGAACGATTCATCGTACTTGTGTGGTGATGTGACGCGGTGCCGGCCGGCTGTACTGCTCGCCTCGCGCGCAGACAACGAGATCGACTTTGAATCTCATCTCATTCTCGGCCCATATATGTCGATCGTGATTCGTGACCAGCAATAATAATCTTGCTCGGACCTGGTATATATAATTGATTTCGTTATTAAAAAAAACCTGAGATCGACTTGGTCTCTGGATATATTATTGAGCAGAGAGACGCCTAACAATAATGCACATATATATACTTCATACTTGAGCTCACCTAGCTCATTCGCTCCAATAATGCACATGTTACGCCTAACAAACTACACTAACAAGACGTGCGCGCGACGTCATGCGAAGCCTGTTCGTTTGGCGCTGGTGACTGGTGCTGATTTGTGTTGAGCTGTTGCCTCGTGTTGGTGGTGGTCTCTTCTAAAAGAAGAGTACTGCTGGTAGCGGATGATAAGCCAGAGACAGTGTAGACGACGTAAAACGCCGGTGCATGCCTTACAGAACCAATTAACCAAATTATGGCTTCACTGCACTATGCGCGTGGTACAAAAGAAAGTATACAGTAGTATGTGGTCGTACGGCTTTGGGGCGCGATGTTGGTAGCGGCGCATCCAAGCAACTGTACACGATACCTGCCCGTACCGACGACCGAGTAGTCCCTACTTCCTGCTGCGACAGAGCCACGGATCGAGGTAGCTGCCACACCACACAGGCTCAGCTCGCTCAGTGTGTAGCTAGCTAGCGAGAGATTTGTTACACACTCTACGTACCATGCATGCGACGACACGCGTGCGTTCATGCATATGGCATGGCATATGGATGCCGCCGTGTCACGGGCAGAGAACGAGTCCAATGCAAGTACGTAGGGCAACACTTTGATTGACCGTGAATCCACGGTGGGGCGCGCCGGCCGGTAGGAGTAGTAGTGATTCGGACACAACACACAAGGAGGAGTACTACACTGCATGCACACGGTCGCCGCCACCCAGCACCACATGCTGGAGCCGAAGCCTCTGCGCTCTCTGGCTATAGCTAGCTAGCTGCTGTCACGTAGAGTACCGGAAAAAATAAGTAGGCTCGTACGACGACGTGTTGTGTGCAGTCGCGATGCACGTACGGCGCGTGCGCTTTGAGGGTACCACGTCGACACCGTCGTCCTCCTCCGATCCGATCCTGTTCATGTTTTCCCACATGGTCGCACTGCTAGCTAGCAAGCCACGCACGGCGCAGAGACCGAGTCACCGAGCTGGACACGACGTGCCTCGCGATGGGGCCGGCCGTTCGTACTACGCTCGCCGGAAACCATGCACGTGGCACGTGGATCCATCTACGCCATCCGCAAGTCAACTCATACTCCCTCCGTCCAGATTTGATATGCGTATAACTATGTAACACAAAGATCAAGAAGAACTTTAATTTCTCTCTGTGATGCATCGACAAATGAGCCAGCCAACTAAGCAACTCATGACACGATTGGCTCTAACTGGGAATACACATATCATTCATGGACACCTTTTATTTTGTTATACGAAGATCAAATCAGGACGGAGGGAGTATATACTTAGGGATGGAAAGTGGTACGTGGTTAACTGAAATATCCGAACTCGTATCTGCTAAAAAGTAAATGTGGTTATTCGAATCCGCATTCGATTGCTAATATGGATACTGAAATGGATGTATCCGAGTTCGTTTTCACTATTTTTATCTATTCGAATCCGTATTCGAAATAATTGTGCATATCCGACAATTATTCGTATCCGCGAAGAACAAAGTAAAATTACCTCCATGATTAATGCCTAATAATATTAATTTTAATATTAAAAATAAAGTTTAATATATTTTAATATAATATAGTTTTTAAATAAATATATTATTTTGATGTATTTGTTGAAATAAATAATTTTAAATATTTTATTTTATTTAATCATTGATGTAAATTATTTTATGCATTTTAATTTTATTTATTTCTTCTAAATAATAATATATTTATTTGTAATATTATATATTTATAATTTACTTTATTATTTTTATATATATTTATTAAAATAACTATCTATTTATAATTTAATTTATTATATATATATTTATTTATTAAAATAACTATAGATAAATATGTTCTTTTTGATCAACTATCTTTTGTTTACATGTTCGTACTTTAATTTCTATCTCTTTAATGATTTTTTTCTTCTAAAATGATTACTAAACAAATAAAAACTTGCTATCTGCACATCGAGTAGATATCCGAATGCGAATTCGAATTCGAACTATTCGTTTTGCATTCGCATTCGATTATATTCGAATCCGAATTCATATCCGACAAAAAATATGGATATTCGACTAAAACTATTCGAATGATATCCGTATCCGCGCCATTTCCTACCCTATGCTCAAAATGCTCCAGGAAACAACAATCAAGATGGGCCGTAAACATATCGACCAACCCAATCCAACTGGGCTACCCGGCCCAGAAAACGAAACAACCCATCAGGGTCATATTGGGCCTGCTGGGTCTTCTCCACCTGCTAGCAGCCCAGTTTGCAGTCGATTTCTCCTTTTCTTTTTCTTTTTTCCTTTTCCTTTTCTTCATTTTTCCTATTCCTCTTTTGTTTCTTTTTTTTTAATTTTTAGCTATTCCATTGTTTTATGTTTTCCATTTTTAATTGTTATTTGCATGTATTCATACATTGAGCTTTGTTACCATGCTATTAAGCTACCAGTGGTACTCGCTTGCATTTTTGTTTCTTATCCATCTAATAATCAACAAAAAAATAAATAGATTTAGACATAAATAAGAGAGCATCATAGTAATTTTCACTATTTTGGTACTTGATTCCTCCAAAGTGGTACTTCTTGATTCTTATCATTAGATACTTCATGGTGCTTTTTTGTTTCCACCGTTCAATTTCACACAGGATGGACGAGTTTCATTTTTTTTCAAGCACTTGCAAATTTCTCTTATATATTTATTAGTTGACATGTGCATATTTTTCACTCGCGACGTCATTAATTTTTTCCCATGCATTTTTAAAATACTTTTGTTCCTTTCTTTTCTTTTATTATTTTTTATAATTTATTTATTTATTCTATTTAGGTTTGTATACTGATAAGTATATATATATGTCGTAGGTGACACAATTACTCAGCTATTTGTCTGTCTTCATGATTTTCTATTAGTACCAATGTACAACCTGTCCCAATCGATTACTTCAGTGCAGTGATCGAGAGATGACAGCGTGTCATTGTATCGATAGATAAATGTTGAACAGTATAAAATTCTGTAATGTCTGATGTCAATCTCTTCCTAAAATATTGTACGTGCGTTTCATGCTCGCATCGTTGACATTGAGAAGGCGAGAGCAACATGATTTGACGACAAGCTGCAATATTTTGAAAGCTGTAGATCGATGTAGTTCATATTGTCTTATTGAGTTGGCGCTTCTTTTTTGCTCCTTGATTAATAGTATGCTTCGGTTTAGTTTAATCTTTGATCATTCGGATCATGGTCTTTTTCTTCAACATCGGGATGGAGTGTCGACTGAGGGCTACGTCTAGAGCTCGTCGTTTAGGTTGTGTGGATGTGAGTAGTTCATGTTGGAGTTTACGGTTTGGGTTGTGTTCAGCTGGTTTCTCAGTCTGTGTATAGCAGGAGTCCGTTCTAGTTGGGTTGTAATCGAACACTCTATCAATTTCTTCTTCATCTTAATTAATACAATGATACGCTGCACGCATATTCGAGAAAAAATCATCCGGATCACTTGCCTTCGTGTGCTATGGTTCTGCGACAATTTTCCCGTTTAGTTCCCAAATTTTTTCCCAACTTTCCATCACATCAATCTTCAAATATTAATTAAGAGTATTAGATGTGTATTACAAAATCTATTCCATAACCTAGTCCTCAATTCGCAGGACGAATCTAAGAGCATCGCAAAAGTTTGTCAAAATTTCCTCGAGGGCTTGAATATTCCGTATGCACATGCAGATCTGTTTTTAATATGTTCACCTCTATGTTTCAAAACCGGTGGATTTACATCAAGATTGCTGCTGAGTCATCTAACTTTTTATTGCGCCATTATAAGACAAACGTGTGACCCATCACATCCCGTATCAGTGTCAAAAGCGAATCACGTGCAGTTGTTTCTCTACTATATATTGGCATTTTGTTGTCGTAGTGAAATCAACACAATATGAATACTACAAAAGTGAAAGGAACAATAATAGTGGACCCAATTTCTTTATACTCCATTCACGACGACAAAGATACTCCCTCCGTATGTAGAAAAGCTAAAACGACAAGTATTATGAAACGGAGAGAGTAAAACAAAACTGTAAACTGACATATTGACCCCACGAGATCATTTTATTGGAAACAAGAAGGAACACAAACGAAGGAGGTGCTCAATGAAGAGAACGCAGCTAACAATTGAAGCGGCATGCAGTCGTGGTCTCGGTACCAACACCGTATCTGAGTAAAATACAGCTTATTATGTCATAAACCAACAACGCTGATTTTTTATATATACATCTATAGTAATGTATTTCTCAGTCCACATGATTCCTAAAGAAAACAATAACTACCGAAACCTTTTTTTTAATACATGAAAGCAACTCCAAAAGACTATCTATCTTGGCTTAACTAGCTAAAAAATGGAAAATTTGTCCAAAAACTCAATCCAACAGACTAGCTAAACTTGCCCTCGTTATCCTCCGCTAGCTAAATCGGGGGCTTCGCTAGCCATATTTGGCTAGCCAATCCCGCTAGCTATCCCCTCGTACATGAGTATGGCAGGCGGGACCCACTAGCGGTGGAGCATATGGAGAGTTGATTTTAGCTAGTCTGTTGGATTTCATCAACTTTTTTGCTAACTATTTCATTTTAGATACTAGTCAAATCAAGATTTTAGCTAGTAGTTTTTAGAGAGACTCTTAGAGTTGCCCCGAAACCTAGTTATAAACTCAAAAGCCAAAAGCTCAAGTGAGTTAAACAGTAAGAGCAAATGTCGATATAGTAGGTTCCATGCATTTACCAAATATAAATCCGGTCTGGGAAGAAGCAGGGTCACCAACGATGATCAGGCGGGCATTGCCCCTTGTCTCTAATGAGGCAATCACAAAGGATAGCGCACGTCTCCTTGATCAGAAACGGTGTGCAGGGCGCATAGCAGGCTCTTGCAGCCACGTTAGGGCAGCAGGCTTGCTCGGCGGCCTCGACTTGGATCGGTGGTGCTGCAACTAGAAAGATCATGAGCGCCACTATGGCCATCAAGCTCTTGAGGCACTTTCCATCCATATTGACACACAGAGTGAGAGAGACATATGACCGGCACTCAACTGCTGTGCCTGTTGGAGATCGACTTGCATTGCATGGCTTTACTTATACGCAGGCGATGGCTCAAAAAAAAATGCAGGCGACACCTAACCCGGGAATGCCTCCTTAAGTATTCCGCTTGCGCTTCATGCCCGGACATAGGTGCATGCAGAAACATGATCCAAAACGACAAGATGCAAATTTTCTAGCCCTCGAAAGCTGGAAAGCTTACGCGATTACGCGCCCGCATTCTGTTTTGTTAGGATTATCCTCCTGTTTAAATATGCAAACCCGTGAAAGCTCTGTTTCGATATATATATATATATATATAGGACAGAGGAAACAAAAGAGCCTGAACATGGCGCCCAACAAGCCACATCTCACCTTACATGTGGTTCATGTCTCGCTGACTGTCCTGGTGTTCTACACACCAGCTAGCTTTTTCAACTTGGAACAGAAAATTTATACAGACAGCAAATTATTCTTGCCACGGGGGCATGGTGAAGAGACCTACGTTTGTACCGTAGTAGCGTTGTGTGAACAATTAATGACTTCATACAACCAATCAGCCAGTGGCATTTTTGTTTCACACCAAATCAGCATCAACTATCAGCCACCAACCAGAGTCAGTAGGATCTACCGACATTGTGCGTTAAGTGGTAAGCAGCGTTCCTGTCGACAACATGACGCCAATAGTGACTTCGGAAATCTCCAGATATGTCGGGTGCTTTCAGAGGTGCTCATATGAGTAGGGTTTGCATACGTGTATTCATATGGGTGAGTATGTGTTGTACTTTGTAATTAAAAAAAAATCATCACCATCCATCAGCAACCAACTAGCTGAACAAGGTGCAATAACAGTTGACGTTTTTATGACAACCCTAAACACTTGGTTATGACATTTTAGATAAAGATCTTTGACTATCTATGACTTTTTACAATCTGGTCACACAAAACAGTTGACGTCTATCAGTGACTTTTAGCCATGTTCCATTTTTTTTTAGAAAAAGAAATTTTTATTCCGGCCTCTGCATAAGTTATGCACATAACCATTCATTATTACAGTCTCAGCCTCTGGCTGAAAGAGAGTGAGCTTTCAAAAAGCAATCCCAACAAATGAAACGATAATGCCAATTACAAATTAAGCCTATTATATGACAACCACCCGTGCTTGGCGCAAACCTCCATAGCCACAGTCTCCAATATGCGACACGCATGCTTCAAACTCGATCTGTCTTTCTCCTTTTGAAGGATGGTCCAGAACCGCGTCCAATAAGTGGTCCTGAAAATAACCTGCAAATAAGAATATAATCTTTTCTCATCAAAAACCGCATCATTGCGGCACAACCAGATAGACCAGAAAATTGCACATACTCCCACACAAACTTGAGGTCTCATTTTTCGGTTTATTTGTTGGAGCCAAACTCCAGAAATATCCACTATATTAGTTGGTGCTTGTAAACCAAAAGCAAATTGAACCACTCTCCAAAGAAATTATGCAACATGGCAACCAAAGAATAAATGATGGATGGTTTCCTTGTTGTTAAAAAACAACATTTGTCATCACCTCTCCAATTCCTCTTTAACAGGTTGTCTTTAGTTAAAATGACACCCTTTAGCACAAACCAAACAAATACCTTAATTTTGAGGGGTATTTTCAGTTTCCATACTGATTTATTTAGAGGAAAAGCAATCTGGTTTACCAGATTTTGGTACATTGATTGCACTGTAAAAGTTCCTTGTTTTGTAAGGTTCCATTTAATGGAGTCACGTTGGTCATCTAGTTGCACAAATGCAACTTTTGGGACTAAAGTATTCCACCTCTGTAGTTTATCCCCCACTAATGCTCTTCTAAACGTTATGTTTAGTGGTGCAGACCTAAAAACATGAGCAATTGATATGTGCTTCTTTCTTGCAATGTTATATAAAGATGAGTATTGTTCTTTGAGAGTAAAGTTTCCCAACCACTTGTCCTCCCAAAACCTAATTTGTTCACCATTATGAATATTGAAAGTAGAAGATTCCAGAAAATGGTCTTTAGCCTTCATAAGGCCTGACCAGAAATGTGAATCTCCTGGCTTCCAACGAACTTCACCAATTGTTTTATTTTTTAAGTACTTCTTCCTAAGAAGCTCTTGCTAAACCCCATCTTCATTTATTAATTTGAATAGCCATTTACTAAGCAGGCAAATATTCTGTACCTCCAGATTTATAATACCTAAGCCACCTTGTTCTTTTGGTAGACATAAAATTCCCCGTTTTGTTAATCTATATTTTTTCTTATGATTGTCCCCTTGCCAAAAAAATTGGATCTGTAAAAGTCTAACTTCTTAAGAATACCTTTTGGTACTTCAAAGAAAGACATCATATACATAGCAAGGCTCCTCAAAACTGAGTTGATCAAAACTAATCGGCCACCATAAGTAGGAGTTTTCCTTTCCAGCTACTTAACTTTTTTTGAAAGCGTTCTTCCACGGCTTTCCAATCCCTGTTACTAAGTTTTCTATGGTTCATTGGAATGTCTAAGTACCTGAAAGGGTACTGACCCATACCACAACCAAAGATATGTGAATATTGGTCTGAACAGTTTTTAGCCTCCCCATAACAAAAATTTCACTCTTATGGAAATTAATTTTTAACCCTGAAAGTTGTTCAAAAGCACATAGCAGGATTTTCATATGCTTTGCTTGCTCAAGATCATGCTCCATAAAAATGATGGTGTCATCAGCGTACTGTAGGATTGAAAGGCCATCATCTACCAAATGTGGTATAAGTCCTTGAATTTGACCATCCTCCTTAGCTCTAGCAATAAATATGGCCAACATATCCACCACTAGATTGAAAAGAATGGGTGATAGAGGATCTCCTTGTCGGAGGCCTTTCTTTGTTTGGAAATAACGACCCACGTCATTATTTACTTTTATAGCAACGCTACCCCCAGAGACAAACTGGTGGATCCATTGACACCACAAAGGTGAGAATCCTTTCATTCTGAGAGCTTGTTGAAGAAAAGGCCATTTAACTTTATCATATGCTTTCTCAAAATCCACCTTAAATACGACACCACTTAATTTCTTCCTATGTAGCTCATGGATCGTTTCATGGAGAATTGTAACACCTTCTAAAATAAATCGACCCGGTAGAAAAGCTGTCTGTGAGGGTCGTATGACCTTCTGTGCCACCAAATTGATTCTATTTATTGCCACTTTTGTGAAAATCTTGAAGCTCACATTCAAAAGACATATTGGTCTATATTGTTGAATTTTGATGGCTTCTTGGTATTTTGGTAATAAAGTAATAATACCAAAATTGAGTGAGAAAAGAGGCAGTTCACCTTTATGGAAGTCATGAAACAAAGCCATCAAATCAGCTTTTATTACCTCCCAAAATACTTGATAGAATTCAGCTGGGAAACCATTCGGTCCTGGAGCCTTGTTATGTTCCATTTGAAATATAGCCTCTTTTAGCCTCTTTTAGCCATGTTCCATAAACATGAAAATAATCATATATATGATTAAAACTAACCAGAGTACTATGAAAGTCCAGGAGTACTCCCTCCGGTTTGGTAAAAGAAGTCGTTTAGGACAGCGACACAGTATCCAAAACATAAGTTTGACTTTTATTTTCTATGAAAATATTTATTAAAAAGTTATATATGTATATTTTTATGAAAATGATTTTCAAAACAAATATATTGATATTATTTTCACATTTCTAAACTCAACGACTTAAAAGTTATTCATCATTTATAATCTCAATGTTTGACCCACATCTTGTGCAAAACGACTTCTTCTACCAAACCGGATGGAGCAGTTCCATAGTGAGTTTACCAAGTATGTTCACAGGAAATATTTTTTTTTACATTTTCCCCCTCAATTTTGCAAAAATAAATGGTCCGCAAAATTTTTTGCAAAACTATACATCTACCGCCGTGCCCCACGGCGGTAGGGGTCCTACCGCCGTGGGCCACGGCGGTAGCCCGTGGGCCACGGCGGTAGGGGTACAGTCTGTTTTCAAAAAATTGTAACTTTTTTGTTTGAACTCGGATGGAGGTAAACTTTATATGAAAATTGTAGCTTTCGACAAGATCTACAACTTTGTAGTTCAAAGTTTTTCCATTTGAAGTCATCTTCATAGTCAAATAATCGATATACTATCCAGATCTCAGTTTTCATATCGAGATCTCAGTTTTCAGTTTATGTTCAAAAAATTGTAACTTTTTTGCATGAACTCGGATGGAGGTAAACTTTATATGAAAATTATAGCTTTCGACGAGATCTACAATTTTGTAGTTCAAAGTTTTTTTATTTGAAGTCATCTTCATACTCAAATAATCGATATATTATCCAGATCTCAAACTGAGATCTGGATAGTATATCGATTATTTGAGTCCGAAGATGGTTTCAAATGGAAAAACTTTGAACTACAAAGTTGTAGATCTCGTCGAAAGCTACAATTTTCATATAAAGTTTACCTCCATCCGAGTTCAAACAAAAAAGTTACAAATTTTTTAAAACAGACTATACCCCTACCGCCGTGGCCACCGCCGTGCCCCACGGCGGCAGATGTATAGTTTTGCAAATTTTTTGGCGGACCTTTTATTTTTGCAAAAAAGAGAAAAAAATGTAAAAAAAAAATCTGTTCACAGGATTAAAATGGAATGTTAACAAGCGGCCAATTGTGCATGGGCCGAGTAGGATTCTGGGTGAGATCATAGCCCGGTCCAGCTATACACTGGGCCAGACTGATGACATGACAGACATACAACAACAGGAGGGTGTAGTGGTACTTTTCGGGCCGTCGTGTTGCATCCTCCTCTCCCGTTCCTCCAGAACAGCAGCAACGGCTGCACATGAACCATTGACGAGCAGAGCAGCTGCTCAAGCAGGCAAGCAGCCAAGCCTGAAGCCTCCGCTGAAGAGCACCACGGCGATCTCAAGATGTCCCGCAATCAGTCCGAGCCTCCGAGGCAGACAATGCAAGTTCATTCTAAATTGCTTTGGAAACACAGTCTGTTAAGTTATGTACTGCTGAAGTATATTTATGTTCACCAAATATCTTGAGAAGCATATTTTGTGCATCATTTATGTAAAATCTCATACTCCCTCCGTCCCAAAATATAGGGTCCTGGAGAGTTTAAATTTTGTGCCAAAATATAAGGTCCTGGAAGGATAGGACAAAATTGAATGAGGTTGGTGAGTAGGTGGAGAGTTGGTTGGTAGTGTAAAATGAGGGGTATAGAAGTCATTTCCTCTCACTATTGTTTCTTGAGTTTGAACTCTCCAAGACCTTATATTTCGGGACGGAGGGAGTAGACAGAAGGAACCAGTGGTTTCTGTGGTGAGGAGATTTTTTAAAAACCAACTCCATAATTCGCTGTAATTAGAAATTGAACCTGATCTCCTGGTTATTACGACCATACCTTAACTCCTTTAACCAAATATACTAAGGTGTCCTGGTGCCCCTATTTGCCGTAGACCGTTATTTTTAAACTTTGGACTGTACTTATTATAACACCCTCTCCATCTCGTGACTTTTGCCATGCCAACAGACAGTACGGTTTACGTTGTACAGTATGGTACAGACAGTTCGTGAGGTGAAACTTTTGGGTTTTTTTTCAAGGTCTATTAGGAGTATTGAACGTAGACTAGCTACAAAAATAATTACACGGATGGACCGAAAATTGCGAGACAAAACCATTAAATCTAATTAATCTGTCATTAGATATTGGTTACTGTAGCACGATGTTGTATAATCATGACATAGTTAGGCTTGTTAGATTCGTCTCGAAAATTAAGATAGAGGTTGTGGAATGTATTTTGTCATTAATCTACATTTAAGACTCCTAATTAGTGTCTGGAGATTGATGTGATGGGTAGTTTGTAAAATTTTTGCGGAAATTCATCAATACACCTTGCACTCCGAACACCAGCAATCTGGATCGTTGATCTACGTTGGATAGCGTGCAATCTTGTCCTTAGTGCGAATATGTTGATTGCATTTTTGTTTGTTTTGGTTGTATCTGACATAAAGTCTGCTGTTAGAACAAGTTGGCCAGTCCGTTTTTAACCGTTGGTGCATGCACATGCACAGGTCAGATGCACTATAGGCACCCCAATACATGCACATGTCAGGTACTTTTTACATAACAGGATGCACCATGGATGCTTTTTCAACAGCATCATTTCAAATTCTGAAAAATAACACTTTACTCATGATGATTTCTGTGAATAAAATAAAACTACTTAAATGTACATCTCAATTACACATGACCGGTACATCATCATTCAACAGCTTTGCACACCCTGTAGACCTTTACACACCCAATGCCTAAGCAAATTGACATTCATTCAACATGAGATTAAAAAGGCTTCCTCTTCACATCAAGAAACTAACTCAAGAAAATAATTGTCCTGTCTTTTGCACACATGTTCATATGCCGCACAAATTAAAGAAAGAATTAAATAGAAATAAAAATCATGCAGTGCTAACAAGTGTATCATAGGGTGGTTGGGCAAATAAAAAAGAAAGAGCTAAACGTAAATAAAAATCAAGATGCTGTAGCTTATTTTCTTTTCTTTTGATATTTTAGACAGAATTTATACCTACTCAGATCATAATACCATTGCATAGTTCTACACACCTGTGTACCGTTGGACTAAATATTTTCTTTATCAAGACTTTTATATCTGATCTTAACTTTTCTCACCTGCACCGTTTTGCACAGTGACGCACACCCTATGTACATGTGGGTAAAACTAGATAAACTTAACACGAAAATACACTGGTATAATAGAAAAACAGAACACTTGTACTGAAAACTTTAAAAAGCATAGTAGAGCATTAGTACATACAATGAGCAGGCAATGAAAATCGATTGAAAATTCAGTATGTATGAAATAAATCTTCACAAGAAAAGAAAAAAATCAAGATTACCTGCAACGAAAACAACGATCATCTGGCTTCATCTATACACTACCGCAATACCACTACATGTTCTGTACAAGAAATCTATTGATGGTACTTGCAAATATCAAAGAAAATAAACGACCCCAAAACTAAATCAACAAGGCCAGTTCAGCATATAACCCGACTGATTCATTGCGAAAGAACAAATCTTGCTACGCCAAAAGCATCCCTTCGCAAAAAATATATAAGGAAGAGAACAAGTAAATCCAAACTGAGCCATATAGCCAAAAAACACACCAGCAAATCGGTGGATAAGCAAGTAAAAGGCCAAGCAAATGGAAGAAAATCGAAATGCCCTCGCGGCTTCGTCGAGAAAATCGAAGAAAATCGAAGTGCCCCTCGGTAAATCGGAGGATAAGCAAATGTTGACGGTGTATATGCTTATCAAACTTCGTTTGGATTGTAAGCAGACAAATCCTCCGTCGTAGTCAAGGGACCCTTCTTCCCTCAAGTGTGAACCCAAGGTATCGAATCCGTGAAATAAATGTGTGATACAAGAACCAATCTATTAAAGTCGAGAACACTTAGATTTTCAAAGGGAGTGCTTTTGCATCTAATCTAAAGGACACAAAAAAAAAACGAATCTAATCTATGAAAACCGGAGGTAGTAAGAGAAAGAGAGGGATAGGTAAAACTAATCTAGAGAGATTGGATCAAGTTCTTGTTGAAGTTCCAAGCAAAGAAGAAATAACAAAATTCAATCTCATAAAAAGCTTCTTTAAATCGCGGCTTCCCTTCCAACTTCGAAGACGCCCACCTTTCGGAGTCACCGTTCTGTCACAACGCACTCCTATTCGTGCGGGTTAGCCTAGGGCGAGTCCAAAGGACAAGTTGAAATCTCTTGGTAGATCAGGCATGCACCTCTAGCCACCACGGCTACAAGAACACCCTCTATGATCTATCTCGAGAATATATCTTAAAGTAAGAAAAATCAATCGAGATCAAAGTCGTAGAAGAAGCACTTGATCGCTAGAAATCGGATTGCAACTTGATAATTCAACATACTCAAAGGTACATGGACACGATCACCACCGGGATCCTACCTTGATCTTACTCCTAGCTCCTGGAACTCCGACGTGGTCCTCCTTACAAGGTTCCCACGCCGGCTAGGAAAACCCTAGACAACTAGCTCGACCCTCTCCTCTCTGGGATGGTGTCCCTCTCTTCTCTGCTCCTCGGCGGTGAATAGCGAATGAGTTGATGCGTGGCTCTTGGCAGGGGGACTATAAATAGTCCGAGGATCGTCTAGGTCAAAGGGGGGCACGAATGGGCCCAGAAATGGGCTGGGCCGGCCGGCTTGGGCCCATTCTAGCCCATCTCGTGGCCTCCTTCGTGGACGATGCTTCTCGTGTCTTCTGGAAGTTTCTCCCTTCTGCATGTGGGCCCTTGACGTTAGTTTCTTCGCGGTTTGGATAGAGCTCCTTGTCTCGCAAGGTTCAGCATTTTCTGTTCAGGTCCTCGGAGTTCTCTGTCTTCACGGGTTGGTCCTTGGGCTTCTTGGAGTCATGTTCACTTCATTGCTTGACTTGTGCCGGGCTTCATGGTCTTCTCACGAGGTGCTTGATGAACTTTACCCGGAAGTCTTGCTTTTAACGCTAAATTCCTGCATAAACATTAAACTCCAAAACCGACATGCACGAGCGAACTTGTTATATCAAGGGGGTTAGTACCAATGGATAAGATATAAAATTGATGCCAACACCGAAGGTAAACTCATGGCTAGGTTGACGGAAATTCACCATCAACATCTCCCCCATGCTTAAACCTTGCTCGTCCTCGAGTAAGCCTTCGATGGATATCGTTGTTGCCCTTCATTGCTTAAACCCTGCACTTGATCATACACGAGAAAACATAATGCTCTCAAAAGTTTAGTTCGTTAGAGTTCCATAGTGTACTAGCCTTCATCCCTACGGAGGATAGATATTAATTAAGCTCTTCCCACAAGTATTAAACATGCTCCCAAAATTTAAATGGATCTCAGAAATTTTGAAATAAAGAATGAGATGAAAAAGAGCTAAACCAAGTTCAAAAATTTAAACCACCTTGCATCTTGCTCATGAACTCTCATCTCATCTTGTCTCTCAAGCCTATTTCTTCTACTCCTTTCCCTCTCAAAACATATATATATATATGTGGTAGGCTTTATATGGAGCTTTTTGAGAAAATTTAGTCCTACCAAGATATTATAAATGAGATGTTGTCAAAACAAGACAAGCTTCTCATGGTCTTACCGAGACTCGTCAAAAAGGTCATTAGAAAATAATGTTATATCAAGGAGGGGGAGAGAAAAATACACACGCTTTGAGATAGGTGGACATGTGCAAATGGCAAAGAGTGATCCCGAGGCACAAAGAAAGTCCTCGTTATCGGATTGCATATGGTTGGAAAGATGAGTTTGGATCTTTAATCTTGAAACTTTTGAAATTACTAATGCATTTAGAGAACTGGGGAGTTCACTTTATTATATATATATATTTTTTATACATACTCATATTTTTTCTTTATCTCTTTCTCTCACTTTTTTTTCTTTTTCTTCATTTTTTATTTTACTCCCCTTGAACTCTAAATTGGATTGTACCTACCTCCTCCCCCATGCTTAGACGTTTGCTCGTCCTCGGGCTAAGAGGTGACAGAGATAAGGTAGGTACCTGAAATATTTTTCCTTTGGAGAGATACTTTGACATCTTCAATCTCGGCACCATCTTGCGATCTTTCTCGAGTTGACGATCCATACTCAAATGATAGGTTGTGGTCAAGGAGGTAAACACAAAAGATGATATTTTTGGTTTTAAGGGTGGATATCCGGCGAGGTTTGTGAAATCTTCGATGTGGGGATACACAATGCACGGATAGAAAGGCTAGCAATAAGATAGATACGCAAAAACGGAATGACCAGCTTCTTAGTCTCGGGCCAGAGAAATCAAGCCCTGAATTAACTCACCCAAAAATAAACCTTGTATACTAAGTTTTTGCACTCAAATAAATATATGGCTCTGGATAGGTAGAGCAACATGCAAGTGGTATTAATGACAAGGTTAGCATTACTTTTAAGAACAAAAATAAATCATCTTTAACCCATCTAAAACTTGAGAGCATATAAAGGACTATGGGTCTTTATCTTTATCATAACCTCCGCAAAAGATTAAACTAGCATTTAGATTAATTTCAGATTTGTATTTTAAGAGAGTATTAGCTTAATCATGCATAAAACAAGTACAAAGATAAACAAAGCAGCAACTATCATCATATATCAACATGACACAAACTTTCTCTCTTTGCCAAAGGTAAAAACAAGGTATGAAAATAAAAACTAACACACATGCTGAAAATAAAAACTGAAAATACTACGCATACATAGGCGCATACAAGCTGAAAATTAAAGAAAAGGGAAAAATTAAACAAAAGCTCCTCCTCTCTCTAATCTTCCGCCGGTGGTTGATATTGGTAATCTTGATTGTTGTACCCTTGCTCATAATAGGATTGCACCGCTCCTCCTATGAATTGCTCCAGCGGTGCTAGGTGAAGGCGTCCAAGCTCAAAGGTGATGTTTGCATTTCCTTCACCCATTTGGTTTGCATTGGTTTGGATGGCTGCAATATTTGGCATGTTTCTTGCAGCATATCCTCCAATGATGGCCACACTTTGTTGTGGTTGAGGGAGGTGCGCATATTGCTCCGCAAAGGTTACGTTGGGTACCGCAAAATTTGGTGGGGGCATGGCTGCACCACTCCCCGATGCTTACGTTGGTACACCTCCGTAATATCTTGGCGGCACCAGAATTCCTTCATATGGTGGTACATAATTTTGGGGCGCACCCTCTTCTTCTTGGGCTGCGGAAGAACCTTCTTCTATAATCCTTCCTCTCTTGTTTTTCTTCACCGGCACAAGAAGTCTTTCCTCTAACCAATCTTCTTTCCCCTCAAGAAAAAGTCTTAGTCTTGCATCCGGTAGGGGTAAATTTACCTTGCTTCATGTATTCAATTCCTAGGGAAGTCCTGACTAGGAGATGCTCCGAGTTTCTTGGAATTCCCGGTCTCAATGAGATAGCCAACATGGAGAGGTAACACCCTGAACCAATATCTCCGGATCCCGATGTTGCTTCGCAACACCACCAGTTGATCATAAGGTGAGTGGGGTCGATTGGCTGCCCAGCAATCAAAGCTGAGTAATGCCAATTCAACTCCATGTCAGTTATCTTGGTCTCTTTAATTCTCTCCAAAATCCTCTTGCACATCCATGAGTGAAAAACCTTGATTATGGGGTTCCGGATACTATTCCTTTGCCGATTAGCCTCTCCCGCGATCATTCTCAAAAAACCTTTCAATGTACCTCCATTCACATCTACTTGCTCCGGGGCTCCCTTTTGAAAACCAAGCAACTCCCTAATGTACTCATAGGGAACCACTTGTTCATCCCCTTCCAAACGGAATGAGAGACTCGACACTCCTTCATCAAGTATAGGCACCATGGTCATGAGAATTTCCAAGGCGAATTCCTTGTGGGTGTTTGCCGACACTCCGTTAGAAAATTGCACCCAACCTAGGTGTCCCAACAAGTAATAGATATCCGTATGAAAGCCAAACACATGAAGAGCTTGGTCGTCGAAGTCGACATTCGCCACAAGCCTCTTCTCAAGGCGAGTGAGCTTCTCCTCCTCCTCCTCCGTCTTGATAATAAACCCATACTTGGAATATCGCGGAGCGTATGGAGGTGGAGCGGATGATCGTGTCGAGCGGTGAGGTCGGACGGGCGGCTCCTCCGTGCGTCCTTGTGGTTCGGTGAACCTCATAGACGAGCTTCGTGTGGCCCTCATGCCACCGAGGAGCAAGGAGTCGTTCCTCCTCGGCGGTGCCGTGTCCTCCTCCATACTCCGAGGAGACTCGGAGATCGAGTGCCTCCTCGAAGAGCTTGTTGATGACGGCTTGGACGACGATGATCCCTTCTTCTTGGAGAAGAGACTTGTAGTTTTCTTCCACATGGTTGCTGCACTCTTCCTCACAATTATACCCGAGGTTTTGAACCGGTAGCAAGGCACACAAAAATTATTTGGAGTATGGACTTTAAGTAGACTTAGGATGGATTTTGATGGACAAAACAAAGGTCGAAGTGGGAAGCTATGTCTCTGGAGGTTTTGGACTAAGAGCTCATGAACACAAACAAAGAGCTGGATGAGAGACTTACCTGCCGAAGGGGGGCACCAGGGGGATTAAATGGAGGTGAGGCCGGCCGGCTTGGGCCGACCGGCCTGGGTGGCCTGCTGCTCCTCCCAGCTCCGTCTTTCGCTAGTGCACTCCATGCTTCTTTGTTACTTTGTGACCGCGTGCTCCACGAGGTTGCACCGCCCAAATGCTCTCGTCCACTCCTTTGCTTGCATGATTGATCCTCCCACTTGATTGCTTTGCTTTGAGTCACTTCCATGCTCCCTTGCCTCACATACTTCCATGAGATTCCTGCAAAACAAAGCTTTGGCTGCCCCCATGCTTGTCCTTTGCATGTCCTTTGATGATAATTGTTGGAGGGGCATCCCGTGATGCATCATGGTGCATGTGTGGTTAAGTTGACTCAAATACCTCCCTCTAATCATGTTTTAATGCTAAGCACTCCTCTAATTTCGAAAAATAAAATTAGACTCAGAGCTTGCAATGAGTTCAAATATAATTAGAGGAGTTTTTAAGTATTAAAAACAAATGTAAGTCGAAAATATTTTCCGACTACTTTTATTTTGGTCTCACCGGTATTGTTTGCTTCCATTAGTTGAGAGCAAGCTTTTCCCGGCTTGATCATGGGGGCATAGGTTTAAGTTCTAATTTTAGTTGAGAGTGAGAGAGATTTTGAATGAAATAAAATTAAATGAGGCTTAGAAAAATTCTAACTCTAGAGAAACCAAGGATATGAATTTTGAACAAACCAAAAGTTAAGTTTCTAGGTTCACGCGAGTCCTACCATACGCTAAAATTTAAATATTATCTAGGAACATAGTGTGGCTCTACTCGTGTGTTTTTAACATGTAAAACAAGTCAACCATAACATCATGAAGAGGATGAAAGGTTGAGGTAGGTTCTGAATTTTTTCTGGTTTTGGTTTCACAAAAAGAAGCAAATAACTCATAGGATGGCTCATGTAAAGGGTTTATGATCCAAATAAAATAACCAAACAAAATTTATAACTCTAAACATTATCCAACCACTTTAAGTCTATGAATGTCTTGCGTAGCAAATTCTAAAACCAACTTACTTGAAAGACTCAAAAAATCTTGATCGGGTTGTCCTCCCGGTAGCTTATTCTTGACTCGACGAAACGGGTTGCCTCCCGCCTAGTGCTTCGTTTATAGTCCATGGCTAGACTTCTTCACTTGTTTACTTCAGATCAACGCTCTTTGCGGGCGTTGCAATCTTGGGTACCCACTTCCGCACCATCTTTGGCGCAGGCTTATTCTCCGGCTTAGTCATCTTTTTGGTCTTCACAGTCGACTTTTGTTCCTTAATCTTGACGGATGCGACAACTTCTTTGATTTCCTTCGCTTCCTTCTTCTCCGGCTCTTCCTTCTTCCTTGGCTCTTCCTTACTAACGTGACGATGAGGTGAAATATATTTAACTTTGATCATATTGCATACCTCGAAGCGTGGTCGAAACTTGAAGGAACTCCTCTCGCAGTTGATGTCGAACTTGATTTCCCCCTTCCCGACGTCGATGGTAGCTCCTACGGTCTTGAGGAAAGGCCTCCCAAGGATGAGTGGCGGCTTCTCTCTCTCTCCCATCTCGAGCACCACGAAGTCGACGGGGATGAAGTGGTGTCCGACCTTCACGGGCACATCCACGGCGATGCCCAAAGGATAGCGAATGGAGTTGTCACCCAACTCCAAGCACATGGTCGTAGGCTCTAGCTCCGGTAGGCATAGCTTCTCGAACACGTCTCTTGGCATGATGCTCACACTTGCTCCAAGGTCGCATAATGCTTTCTCAAACTTGAATGAACCAACGAAACACGGAATCGTCGGGCATCCGGGGTCTCCTTGCTTCTCTAGTCCATTTGCAATAGCGGCGCTACATTGCTCGGACATCTTGACATGATCCACCCCGAGTGTTGCTATCTCATACTTGTTTGCAAGTATATCTTTGAAGTAGCGAGAATATGTAGGAACTTGAAGGGCGTCCAATAGAGGCATGTTGATGCTCAACCTACGCACAACCTCCACAAACTTCTCAAAATGATTATCAAGTTTACCTCGGAAGTAGCGTGGCTTGAGTTGCGGTATCTTCATGTCTTCTCCCAGCATCTCAAACTCGGGCTCTTCGGTGATGATTTCGGTAACCTTCTCCTTAGCAAATTCCTCGGTCTCGGTAGATGGTTTAGGCTTTCTAGCTCCCGCGGAATGCTCCGGATCTTCGGTCTCCTTCCCCGAACGAGTTTGAATGGCCTTCGCCGTCTCGGGACCTTGAGGTTGCCCTGGAAGCTTCCCTTCATTAACGAATAGGTGCCCGGCAAGTTGTCCCACTTGTGTCTCGAGCATCTTCATCATGTTGAGCACTTGATGGTTGGAGATTCCGACCTCCGTCACCTTGCTATCGATGTTCTCCAACACCTTGTCTATGGCTTTGAACTTAGTGACAGTGTCCTTGTTGATCTTAGCTTGCTCATCCATGAAGTCCTTCAATTGCATACGAAGAGGAACCGAATTCGGAATGGACGAACTTGCATTAAATTGAGGTCTACCTTGTCGTAGCGGAAGTTCGACAAATCTCCCTTCCTCATGTAGTCAAGCATCTTGGCTTCCTCCGGGTAATCTTTTTGGACATGGTCATACTCCCCGCATTCTTCACATGTGGATCTTGCTTTGGCAGCCTTTAAATCTTGAGCTTCTTTCTTCTCTATCTCCATCTTTTCCAACCTCCTCATAAGCGAGTCGATCTTGCCTTCGAGTAGATCTTCCTTCTCCACTTGCAAGACTCCTTTGACGTTCCCTGTGGGTTGAACCGGAAGTAAGCGTCCGGATGACGCCCATGTGTCATTGTCCGCGACCTTCTTGAATAAAGTGAAAGCTTAGGTCGGTGTAAGCTCGATGATGGATCCTCCCGCCGATGCATCGATGATCGTCCTTGACGCCATGGTAAGTCCTCGGTAAAACTTTTGAACGAGATCTTCCTTCGGGAACTTATGATGTGGAACCGCCCGAGTGTACTCATTGAAGCGCTCGAAAGCTTCCGATATGGTCTCCGTAGGATATTGAGCAAAAGTAGCAATCTTATTGCGCAAGCTTTGAGTCTTACCCGGTGAATAGTATTCCTTCATGAAAACTCTCATCAAAGCTTCCCAATTTTGCACCGTCTCCACCGGTTGAGCGTAGAACCATTGCAAAGCCTTTCCGAGTAGCTAGAACGGAAAGAGCCTTGCCCTCATTTGATTTTGAGTCACCTCGTCCATGTTGAATGTCTGACAAAGTTGAATGAATGCTTGGAGGTGAAGGTTTGGATCCTCTTTACTGGTGAAGGGTGAATGTTGCACCATGCGGATTGTTGAGGTCTTGATCTCGAACGGCCTTCCGATCTCTGTAAGGTTCAAGATTGGTAGGTCGACAATGTCCGGGGTGCATAGCTCCCCGATCTTGTGCTCCGGCAGCGGTTGTTCTCCCATCGGTTGCGGTTGAAGTTGATTCTCCCTAGGGCTTGGACGTGGCGATTCCTTTGGAGACTCCGACGATCCTTTGGCCTCCTCTTTTGGATCTGCAAATTCCAGCTTTCTAGCTTGTGCTTCACGTCTCCTTAGCCTGTAAAGTTTTTCTGGATCATCCACAAAATTTTCGGGTTTGTTGGAGAGGTAGCCGTCCATCTCCTATTAGGGTTATCAATAAACAAAATATATACAAAAACAAAAAATAAAAACAAATCTAAGAAAACTAGGGTTAGTCAAACTAGATTAGATTGATTTTTGAGGATGATCAAAAGTTAGTAGATGCAAAAAGAAAAACCAAAAGAAAACTGAAAATATTCACAAAAAGCAATAAGAGATCGAATCGTGATCACTTGTTCCCCGGCAATGGCGCCAGAAAAAGGGGCTTGTTGACGGTGTATATGCGTATCACACTTCGTTTGGATTGCAAGCGGACAAATCCTCCATCGTAGTCAAGGGACCCTTCTTCCGTCAAGTGTGAACCCAAGGTATCGAATCCGTGGAACAAATGTGTGATACAAGAACCAATCTATTAAAGCCGAGAACACTTAGATCTTCAAAGGGAGTGCTTTTGCATATAATCTAAAGAACACCAAAAGAAACGAATCTAATCTATGAAAACCGGAGGTAGCAAGAGATAGAGAGGGATAGGTAAAACCAATATAGAGAGATTGGATCAAGCTCTTGTTGAAGTTCCAAGCAAAGAAGAAATAACCAAATTCAATCTCATAAAAAGCTTCTTTAAATCGAGACTTCCCTTCCAACTCCGAAGACGCCCACCTTTTGGAGCCACCGTTCTGTCACAACGCACTCCTATTCGTGCGGGTTAGCCTAGGGCGAGTCCAAAGGACAAGTTGAAATCTCTTGGTAGGTCAGGCATGCACCTCTTGCCACCACGGCTACAAGAACACCCTCTATGATCTATCTCGAGAATAGATCTTAAAGTAAGAAAAACCAATCGAGATCAAAGTCGTAGAAGAAGCACTTGATCGCTAGAAAAACGGATTACAACTTGATAATTCAACATACTCAAAGGTACATGGACACGATCACCACCGGGATCCTACCTTGATCTTGCTCCTAGCTCCTGGAACTCCGACGTGGTCTTCCTTGCAAGGTTCCCACGCCGGCTAGGGAACCCTAGACAACTAGCTCGACCCTCTCCTCTCCGGGATGGTGTCCCTCTCTTCTCTGCTCCTCGGTGGCGAATGACGAATGAGTTGATGCGTGGCTCTTGGCAGGGGGACTATAAATAGTTTGAGGATCGTCTAGGTCAAAGGGGGGCACGAATGGGCCCAGAAATGGGCTGGGCCGGCCGGCCTGGGCCCATTCTAGCCCATCTCGTGGCCTCCTTCGTGGACGATGCTTCTCGTGTCTTTTGGAAGTTTCTCCCTTCTGCTTGTGGGCCCTTGATGTTAGTTTCTCCGCGGTTTGGATAGAGCTCCTTGTCTCGCAAGCTTCAGCATTTTCTGTTCAGGTCCTCGGAGTTTTCTGTCTTCATGGGTTGGTCCTTGGGCTTCTTGGAGTCATGTTCACTTCATTGCTTGACTTGTGCCGGGCTTCATAGGCTTCTCACGAGGTGCTTGATGAACTTTACCCGGAAGTCTTGCTTTTAACGCTAAATTCCTGCATAAACATTAAACTCCAAAACCGACATGCACGAGCGAACTTGTTATATCAAGGGGGTTAGTACCAATGGATAAGATATAAAATTGATGCCAACACTGAAGGTAAACTCATGGCTAGGTTGACGGAAATTCACCATCAACAGCAAATAAGGCCAAGCAAATCGAAGAACCCCCCTCTCGCCGCTGCTCCTCGTCGCTTTGACGCTCCTTTCCGTGGGGAAGGTGGTAGTCCAGCGCCCAGGATCCGAGCGCAGTCGGCCACACCCCAGCCTATCCAGCGCGTTGAGGTGCTACGCCCAAGAGACCCGCGAGAGAGCTCATCCCCATCAACAACGACCGAAGTAGTCGAGGAGGAGAAACGGTGCCGAGGCACTACGTTGTGGCCGCGCACCACTGCAGTGCACTCCCACGTGTCAGGACCGTTGCAGCGGCCGACGCTCCTTGCTCTGGAACACAACCGCCGCGCCCCGCCACTGCCGCTGCCCGCGCAAGGCCTCGCGCTACTACCGGTGTCCGTCGACACCTAGGTGCGACACCACGCACCCATCGCCGTCAGACGTTGCCCCCGGCAGCCGCTCCGTCGAGGCTGGCCGACCAGCCCCGTGGGAGATCCGCACGTCAGGACCGCGACGGATCTGGGCCGCCTTGCTCCTGTCATGCCCCGAGTCGCAGAGTCAACGGTCGGGGACTGGCGCGCCGCAGCTCACCTCGCCGGTGGCCGAGCTCGGGTAGCGCCGCGACGGATCTGGGCCCCTCTCGGCGTCCACCAAGGTCCTGTTACCACGCCACCCGGCCCGCCGTTCTCAACCGGGATGTCGCTGTGCCGCCATGCGCGTCGCCTCCCGCAGAGGCGAGGCTCATGGAGAGTGTGAGACATGGGTACCCCTGGGTCCCCACCGACCAGGCTCACGGCCGTCCCCGACAAGTAGGTCCGGCCTACCAGAAGACCCGCCGAACTGACAGTGGGCCCAACCGACCTAGTTGGCAGCCCACACGACCTCCTGAAGACCTTCCAGAAGATTCCAGATGACCTTATCCACTACGACTTTGAGACTTGGCATGCAAGACATGACATCGGTGGATTCCGACAAAGCAGATCGACGGATATGGTAAGTGTTGTAATCAACTAGACTTAGGTCTCCTGGTCGTAACCGACCAGGAGTCTGGGCACCGACCTTGTCCGCTGGCCAATATAAGGCAGGCAGGGCGACCCCTTGTAACAATACACAATCCTCAAGCAATCTACACCAACAACTGGACGTAGGGTTTTACTCTCCGGAGTCCCGAACCAGTATAAACTCGCCGTGTTCTCTGTGTTCCGTGTGCTCGTGCGCAACCTTCGAGTTCTTAGCCCTAGATTCCACCCCGCTGAACAAATAAACCACCGGGGTTAACCCCCGTGTGGGCTGTCTAGATCTAAACCTCTGACAGTTGGCGCGCCAGGTAGGGGGGAATCCAGGGTTCTTCGTGCAACTCGATGGCTTCTCCAAGCGGTGTCGTCTTCCCCGAGAGCATGGCGGACTTCCTCGCCAATCCCGTCGACATCTGCTTTGGCTCTATGCCGGCGGAATCCACTGCTCCAGCCGCCTGCCTCGTCATCGAGGGCAACGCGGTCACCTCCAACCAGCAAGTCAAAACCAATCTACTAGTAGAAACCCACCCACCCACTCCTCGCGACCTGATCGCGGGCCTCGATCGCGTCGAAGACATGCTCTCCAACACGATCAAGGTCTGCGAACGCGCCAAGCGCCCTCGCAGGACCTTCACACCTTCACCCCGCATGCCTATTGGTCTGCGGAACACAGCTCATGTAGCGTCCCGCTACATGAAGAACAAGATCCAAATCAAATCTGGACCC
Source organism: Cenchrus fungigraminus (assembly GCA_036936925.1). Classification (NCBI taxonomy): domain Eukaryota; kingdom Viridiplantae; phylum Streptophyta; class Magnoliopsida; order Poales; family Poaceae; genus Cenchrus; species Cenchrus fungigraminus. Next base: position 62,869,213 of record CM072770.1, read on the forward strand.
AAGATCCCACATCGTGGAAACTGCAGAGGTCATCTCGACGACCCTTGCCCCATCCACGAGGACTCCAAACACACGGCTCGCCAGTGCCGTGTGCTCAAGAAGCTTCGCCGACCTCTCGTCACGGCTCATCGCCGCCAGATCAACCGTGGGCCATCTCCGGACCGCCTCGCGTTCCAGATCGCTCGGACGACCATCTCTCCCAACTATCCGGGCGAAGTGTTCGAGACCCCGAAGCGAGAGGTCCTTGTGGTCTCCGCCGACGTACCCCCCAAGCTGGTGAGACGGATGAGCAGCGCATACAGCGCGAGAACGCTAATGCTGCACGAGCTGTGCATCGTCAGCAAGAAGCAGATGCAGCTGCAGCAGCCGCAGGTCAGCCTACAGGCAACGTTGTACCAGGTGCCGGCGACCAACCCGCAGGCAACGTCGTCAACGGGGGACCACCCCCCGCGGCTCCGGCCGCTCCCCAACAACAGGATAACGAGCCTCGTCGACACCGCCTACGTGCCAGAGACCTCCTAAGGGACTTTGAGCAAGATGGCCATGAAGTCTACAACTCGCCTCAAGCTAACTTAGGCGCGGCCCTTGCCGAGCTGGGACAACTTGAGGAAACTCCTACAACACGGCGCCTACAAGCTCACATCCGCATCGCCACGGCCCAGGTCGAAGAAAGGGGTCCAGGATACAGCAGATCAGCCTCAAGTTCCTACTGCAGAAGTAGGTCGGAGCGTCCTCGTCAACGACACCACAACAACGCTCCCCTTCCGCCCGTGGCCGAAGAGGGAGGTGGTGAGAACGAAGTGGTGCAACCGGCCAATGCTGCCGCCAACGCAGCAGCCAACCCTCCAGCTAACGCTGCAGCCAATGCCGCTGCTAATGCTGCAGGCAACGTCGCCAACAACACCGCCAACGCTGCTGGCGCCCAGTAGCAGAACGTCGCTGGTAATGCAAGACAGAACGCGGGAGCTCAACCTCAACTAGCTCAAGCTGCACATGCACAGAGCAGTCAACGTCAACGCATACGAGATGAAGTAGAGATAGCATGTGGTGCTAATTACAACCGCGACAACGGGGTCCCTGATCCCCTTGACGCCAATCACCCCATCCAAGCTACAGACCTCTGGCAAATGCACAATCAAGAGTTCCTACGTCACGCCTAGTACGACCAAGATAATGGTCCTCCCGACGACCTCTATGTCATCCCAATGGCCTACGCCCCATCAGCCGGCCCTGGAGCAATCAACAACTTCCCGGCGTTCTCACGACGTCTCAGGACGATCAGATGCCCAAGGACTTCAAGCCAGCCATCGAAAAATATGACGGTCGCTCTGACCTAAGTATTTGGCTAAAGATGTACAGCATCGCGGCCCGCGCCTCTGGAGGCAACGAAGACCACATGGCGGGATTCTTTCCTCTTGTGATGGGCAAAGCGCCACTCCTGTGGCTCGACAACCTCCCTGCGGAGTGCATCACCTCATGGGCGACCTTGTTGCGGCTCTTCACGACCAACTATCAAGCGACCTACAATCGCCCTGGCAACACACACCACCTCGCCAGAGTACGGATGAGGCACGACGAGACTCTCCGCGAGTACACCAACCGCTACTTCGAGAACCGCAACACTCTTGTAGGAGTCAAGGATGAAGACGTCATAGCCTACTACAAGAAGGGGGTAACTAACCTAAAACTCTTCGAGAAGATTCACGAAGCTGACGCCCACACCATCGCCGACCTCATGGCCTACGTCGACAAGCTTGTCGACACTCAAGACGCGGTGGTACACGACTTCAAAGGAGAAGATCACGATGACAGTGGCGGCAGGTCGCGCAAGCGATCTGGCGAAGTCTATGCGACCGATCCACCCAGACCTTCCACCTTCTCGAAGGTGACTTCAACATGATCATTGATGACCAGTGCCAGTTCCACCGCGACGCCTAGCATACCATGAGGGAGTGCGAACAACTAAAGCGTGCTCTAGGGGTACCTCCAGAGCCCAAGAAGACCAAGAGCAGCAACAATGACGACCAGAATAGCAGCCGCCGCTACGACAACCGCAACCGTCGACCTGACCGACGCGATTACCGTGACCGGCGACCTTACCGTCGCAACGACGATATGGATCGCCGTGATTATCGCCGCGACTATCACCGTGATGACCGCCGCGATGATCGACGTGACGACTACCGCCGCGACGATCGCCGTGAGGACCACCGCAACGACCACCGTGACGAACGCCGCGACGACCGGCGTGGTGATCGTCGCCACGACGACCACAACCATAACGACAACCGTCGTAAGGAGCCTTCTCCTCGACCACCACCAAAAGGGGGCAATCCCAACGGCGCGTTCCAGAACGCCAACCGACAGATCAACTTCATCGTCGACGGCCGTTAAGCAGCTAAAAGCAACAGACAGCAGCGATCAAACACAAGGGAGATCGGCCAAGTCAACATTGAAACTCCACAACCTCTGCGTTGGTCGAAGTACCCCATCACTTTCTCTAGGAAAGACCATTGGGTGCATATACCAGACCCCGGGACCTACCCGCTGGTCGTCAACCCCATAGTGGATGGCACGTTCCTGCCTAAGACCCTCGTCGACGGGGACAGTAGCCTGAACATCATTTTCACAGAAACGCTGAGGAAGGTGGACTTCGACTTCACCAAGATGACTGCTTGCGATGAACCCTTTTACGGGGCTGTGCCCGGCAAGGCCGCATACCCCATAGGTTGTGTATGCCTGCCGGTCACCTTCGGCAAACAGGACAACTTCCGCACGGAGTACCTGACGTTTGAGGTCACGGACTTCCGCTCCTCCTACCATGCCATCCTTGGTCGACCCATGTTGGCCAAGTTCATGGCCATACCGCATCACACCTACCTCATCATGAAGATGCCAGCAACAAACGGGATCCTTTCCGTCTATGGCGACATCCTCGTCTCCTACAACTGCGAGAGCGACACTGTCGACCTCGCCAAGGTTTCTGCCTGCAAAGCCGCGGCTGCGGTCATGGTCGCCCAGGCCGCCAAGATCGACCAAACTACTCTGGAGGTACCAGAACAGAAGCATACAGCCACTGCCTTGGACGCAAGTCCCGCGGTGAAGAAAGTCTGCCTCGGCCTGCCCGACGCATCCAAGGAAGTCACCATTGGGGCCGACCTAGACCCCAAATAGGAGCTCGCGCTCACCAGTTTCCTCCGGGACAACGCCGACATCTTCGCATGGAGCCCGTCCGACATGCCCGGTGTCCCTAGGGAGCTGGCTGAGCACGCCCTTGAAGTAAGCAAGACAGCAAGACCTATCAAGCAAAAGGTCCGGCGATTTGCAAAAGATAGAAAGTAGGCCATAGAAGTAGAAGTCTGTAAGCTCTTAGCTGCAGGATTCATACAAGAGTGTAAACACCTGATTTGGCTCGCAAACCCGGTCCTTGTACCCAAAAAGACTGGAGGATTAAGGATGTGTATCGATTACACCGATCTCAACAAACACTGCCCGAAGGATCCCTTCCCTCTTCCTCGCATCGACCAGGTCGTGGACTCCACGGCTGGCAGCGTTTTACTGTGCTTCCTCGACTGCTACTCTGGGTATCACCCGATAGCCCTGAATCCCGACGATCAAGATAAAACAGCGTTCATAACGCCCAACAGCATCTACTGCTACAAGGTCATGACCTTTGGCCTGAAAAACGCTGGCGCGACCTACCAGAAGGTGATACAGAAGTGCTTGAAGTCTCAGATCGGGAAGAACGTGGAAGCTTACGTCAATGATGTGGTCGTCAAGACCACCGAACGAGATCAACTCATCAACGACCTCGCCGAGACTTTCTCCAACCTACGCACCTACCAGTGGAAGCTCAACCCGACCAAGTGCGTCTTCGGTGTTCCCTCCGGGTTGCTTCTGGGCTTCATGGTGGGACACCGAGGCATCGAAGCCAACCCTGTCAAGGTCGACGCAATACGCAACATGGCCAAGCCATCTTGCAAGAAGGACGTCATGAAGCTCACGGGTATGATGGCGGCCCTAGGTCGTTTCATCAGCAAGCTCGGAGAAAAAGGTCTGCCTTTCTTCAAGCTATTGAAGAAGGCAGATAAGTTCGTATGGGATGAAGAAGCACATAAGGCTTTCGAGGCTCTCAAGGAGTCCCTGACCACGCCTCCAATCATGACTCCTCCAATACCCAATGAAACACTCCTCTCTACATCTCCACCACCACTAATGTGGTCAGCATGGTTCTTGTCGCTGAATGAGAAGAAGAAGGGCAGGCCTATCTAGTTCAACGACCTGTGTACTACGTGAGCGAGGTCCTGGCTGACGCTAAGACACGATATTCACAGCCTCAGAAGTTGCTCTACGCACTCCTGATCACGTCAAGAAAGCTATGGCACTACTTCCAAGCCCACAAAATCAAGGTGCCTTCATCCTTCCCGCTAGGGGAAATCATCTGCAACCGTGACGCTAACAGACGCATCGTCAAGTTGTCGGTTGAGCTCGGCGAGTTCGACATCGAGTTCTGCCCCAGGCAGGCGATCAAGTCACAGATCCTAGCTGACTTCGTGTCAGAGTGGACAGAGATCCAGATGCCCCCTCCCAAGGAGAGGCCTGAACACTGGATAATGTACTTCGACGGTGCCCGTAACCTCGAAGGTGCAGGAGCAAGAGTGCTATTCATCTCTTCTCAAGGAGAGCAGCTCAAGTACGTCCTGCAGATACACTACAAGGCCTCCAACAATAGAGCTGAATACGAGGCTCTAATTCATGGGCTCCGTATAGCAGTGTCCCTTGCCATCAAGCGACTACTGGCATACTGAAAGGACCTTGATGTCGCCTAGAGGGGGGGTGAATAGGCGAGACGACCGACTTAAACTTTTCTTCCCCAAAAAATTGAGCTGTCAGTGTCCACCGGTCAGACTGGTGGCCGTCACCGATCAGACCGGTGTCGCACTTCTCTTCACAGGAGGCATTGGTCAGACTGTTGCCTAGCACCGGTCAGACCGGTGTAGCACAGAGCACCTCCAAACAACTTCAAGCTCCTCTTGACTTCTAGCACGAACCAAACTTGGTGAGTGGCCTTTGTAGATGATCACAAGCAGGGTAATGAGCCCTGCACACACAAGTAGCACACCCAAGTAGATCGAAGCGGAAGCAAATCAAATATGCTAGAAAAACAACTTAGAGAGGCAAACCACACAAAGATGCAAGGATTTGTTTCCCGAAGTTCACCGCCCGCTAAGGAACGGCTACGTCTCCGTTGAGGAGCTTGTAAGGGAAAATTCCCACAACAACCCGGGTCTCTTTCAACCTCTTTCCTCCTTTCCACTAAGGCGATCTTTTCCACGAAGAGGCAAGATCACAGCCCTTACAAATATCCCGCTGCTCACCACAACCTTGGGAGCTAGCCGGCGACGCCTAGCCGTCTAGGAGGCAAACCTCCAAGAGTAACAAATGCTTCAAAGCTTGTAGACGCGAAACCAAAGTGCTCAAGCTATGGGAATGCTCTTGTTAGCTCACAAAGACGCTCTTGAGCTCACTCTCTCAACCCAACACAAAGAATATGGCTTGAATCCACAAATCTCACAAAGAGAGGGTTGGGGAGAGCCACTAAGGCTTAGGGCTTGCAAGAAATGGCTTAGGAACTCAGCACAACCACTAGAAACAGCAGCCTTCAACTGAAGAAGGCTTGGGGTATTTATACCCCTCAAAGAAGAAAACTAGCCGTTAGCCCTCGGGTGGCACCGGTCAGACCGGTGCCTCACACCGGTCAGACCGGTGTTTGAAAAACTAGCCGTTGGGCTAGCAGCACCAGTCAGACCGGTGCCCCTGACCGGTCAGACTAGTCGGGCCCGAGGCACCCCCAAAACCCTTTCTAGGATTCTAACACTTCACCAAAGAGATGAAGTGGCTCAGGTTAGGTTAGGAGGGTTTGTTGGCAAACTCTAAGGCTCTCAATGCTTGATCTCACTTAGGTCAACTAATGAGCACTTTGACTTGGTCAATTCGCTAATGTTGCATCCCTCTTGATAGTACGGCATACCTATACTCAAGAATAAATAAAAACACTTTATCGACCTCTTGAGCTTGAATGTCTTCAATCTTGCCATACTTGAGCAATGTCCACTTGAGGGCTTTCAACTTAGCCTTTGACTTGAGCACGTCCATACTTGAGCTAATGACTTAGGATCTCTCCATTTAGCATAGGAATGCACACTTGGATCCATAAGTCACTCCATATTACCAATCATGACATGTTGATGAGTTGCATTGCTTCCCTCGATTAAGGTTTGGATATGATACTTGAAGACCCCACGGATGATAGAACTTCACCTTAGCAAAACACTAATGGCAGCTTAGCTACGGCCCCAAAGATTACTTAGTCCCTCACCCTAAACATCTCGGTTGATCTCTTCATCACTTACCCAATCCACTTTGAGTTCCACTTTGTTTCATCCATAATTAAACTTCATTTGAAATCCCGCTTCAAATGCTTGATCTTGATTGACAATGAATATGCAAGCTTCCAATTATAAACCATAATGTATACACTCATCCTTGTGTTCTCTTTCAATCAACACATGAAGCCTTGCACTTGTTCTAAAGAATTACCATCTTCTCTTTTTATGATCCTTGCAATTTTTAATCAAGCCATGTCTAGTATGGGAGACCATGAATTGACCTTCTCAATTTATCCCAATATTTATCTTCTTTTATTGCTTGATATTTGTCACTTATGCATTAGGATCATCCATATATTTGTCTTCTCCAATGTGAGCCATATAATATTCATCCATAAATAAATACTCTGATAATTGCTCATGAATATCTAAATAAAACCTGCTCACAATCTTAGACAAATACATTAGTCCTTTAATCGCTTTGTCATTCAATTCACCAAAATCCACTTAGGGGCCCAGATGCACTTTCACATACGGCGACTCCAAGGTCGTCATCGAGCAAGTCAACAAGGAATGGGATTGTGTCAAAGACACAATGGATGCTTACTGCGCTGAGATCCGCAAGCTCGAAGGCCACTTCGAGGGGATCGAGTTTCAGCCTGTGCCACACAACAATAATGTGGCTGCCGACGTCCTATCTAATCTAGGCTCCAGGAGAGCCCTAGTCCCGGCGGGTGTGTTCGTCCAAGACCTACGCAAGCCGTCAATCAAGTTGTTGGATCCGGACGACCCGGACCAGGCACAGCCCGACCTAACCACAGCACCTCCCCGCGACGTGCTGATGACTGAAAAAGAGGATGATTGGCGCGAGCCTTTCTTAGCCTTCCTGCTCGACCAGCGAGTCCCACAAGACAAAGCTGAACGAGAGCGCATTACGCGGCGTAGTGCCAACTATGTCGTGATCAGCAACAACCTCTACAGAAAAGCCGCCTCTACTGGCGTTTTGATGAAGTGCATCTTGCGATCAGAAGGACTTCAGCTCTTGGCTGAGATTCACGGTGGCGAGTGTGGCTGCCACGCAGCGTCCGCCAACCTGGCCGGCAAGGCGTATCGATCTGGTTTCTACTGGCCCACGGCCATGTCCGACGCCAAAGACCTCGTCAAAAACTGCAAAGGATGCCAGTTGTTTGCCAAACAGCAGCATTTGCCAGCTCAGGTCCTGCGCACGATTCCCCCATCTTGGCCCTTCGCCATGTGGGGCCTCGACTCCATAGGACCGTTCCGAACCGCTCCGGGCGGCTACAAGCACATCCTTGTGGTCGTCGATAAATTTACCAAGTGGATTGAAGTCCGACCTATCGCCAAGGTCACGTCGGAAGAAGCGGCCAAATTTATCCAGGAGATCACACATCGCTTCGGTGTGCCCAATAGAATCGTCACCGACCTCGGGACGACCTTCACAGGGTCTGCCTTCTGGGATTTTCGCCAAGACAATACAATTGATGTTTACTACTCCTCGGTCGCCCATCCTCGATGCAACGGCCAGGTCGAGCGTGCCAACGGTATGGTCCTTCAAGCTCTCAAAGATCATATCTTTGATAACGCTTCAAATTACGCCACCCGGTGGTTAGCCGAGCTACCACACATAATCTGGGGTCTGATGACCCAAGTCAGCTCTGCTACGGGCTTCTCACCTTTTTTCCTGGTCTACGGCTCAGAAGCCATCCTACTCACCGACGTCACTTTCGGAGCTCCACGTATACAGTTCTACGAGGAGGGTGAAGCCGAGCAGACTCGTCGTTTCGACCTTGACAGCCTTGAAGAACAAAGAGTGGCATCCGTTATGAGGCAAGCACGTCACGACCAGCAACTCCAACGGTATCATGTTCGCAACATCAAGGAGACCTCCTTCAACGTTGGCGACCTAGTTCTACGATGCATACAGAAGACCGATGGCATGCACAAGTTGTCCGCCCCTTGGGAAGGGCCCTTCATCGTCACTGAAGTCATCAGCCCGTCTACATATCGCCTCCAGTGGGGCGACGGGCAAGGCGTACCCAACCCATGGAACGTGGAGCACCTACGACGATTCTATCCATAGAATAGTTTTTATTATAGCTATGTATTCCTCGTCTTTATATTTTCAGTTCAATAAATATTAATTAAAAGCAGTCATATGCTGTGTTTCGAGCTCTACCCTCTTTTCCTTCATGTCATGTACCCTCCCCCTCGACATGCTCGGGGGCTTGGCAAAAGCCAATACAGGGGTCAAAAGACCTGAGAGTGAAGTTTCCTGTTCCTCCCCCTCGACATGCTCGGGGGCTTGGCACAAGCCAACGTAAGGGTCGCTCAACCTGAGGACATCGTCCCTCATGACTACTCACTTCATGTTGTTGCGAACCTGCTTGGTCGTGTGGTTGCAAAACTTGAGTCCCAGACTCCTTCCCACGCGTCGATTGCACGTAAGTCTCTCTGCTGAGCCGTGATGATTGGTAAGCCAGCCTCTCAATGAGTAGTGGTTAGCGGGATATGATAAAGACACATTGGTTCAGGGCTACCAAGTTCGTGCAAACATAAACTAAGTACGTCGTGCAGGCCAAAAGAAGTTTACCATTGTTATTTACATGACTGGAGGAAGGAGGGGTTACAGCTCTAAGACTACGACTACTCTTCGCCGTCGTCGCCCTCGTAATCAATGGCGTCCATTATTGCCTCGGCGGCCTCCCTTACTTCATCCTCTACGACCTTGAGATCCTTCGTCGCGTCTGGGCCTTCTCCGACCTTGGCCATGTCAACCTCGGGGTGATGCGACTTTACTCACACCAGCGACTTCATGGCTGCTGTCAAGCTCGTCGCCTTCAAGAGGTTGACCAACTTCTGGGGTGCAGCCAAAAGCCGATCAATAGCCGACTTGGGCTCCTCCCCAGCCACCTGCGTCTCCACCATGTCCATCACAATGTGGGTAGCATTCTTCAGGTCGTTCAGCTCCACCTCTTGCCCTGCAATGATCACCTGGTCATTCTGCAATGCCTGTAATGCTACCTCAAGACTGACCTCAAGGTCCTTTCGAGCTTGCTTCTCATAAGCCAGCTTCTGAGACACGGCGTACTCACTGTCTATGGTGCCTTTCATCAGCCACTTCAGCTCTTCAGCACCGGCTTCGGCCTCCCGCAGGTTCACCTCCAGGCTTCAGACCTTCTCCTTAGCGTTCTTGAGGTCGTTCTTGAGGTCGTCCTTCTCCCGGTGAAACTCTGCGATATAAAGAAGTCATCAGATCTAGTTACATAAGTTGAAACACACAAGGTCGTGGGTCATTGGTCTTACCAGTGCTCACGGATGTCAACAATGCATCGGCATCCCGATTTTTGCGCTCCCCCTCCTTTAGCTCGTCTTCGAGCTTCTTCTTGTCTGCCGCCGCCGCTTCACGGACACGGTTGAGCTCCTGTTCGAGCTCCCCCACTCGCAGCTGCAGGGCTGCGGCATTCTTGCACTGGTCGGCCCTACTCTGGGCACGGTTGGCCAGCGACTGCTTCGCAAAAACAGAAGACAGGTCGTCAACAAACATCTAGAAGACAAGTCGTTTATCCAACTCAAGGATGGTTCCTTACCGTAAGGGCTCGATTGAGCGTCAAGATCGACCGGCAGACCTCCTTCATGTCCTCATCATCCTTGAAGATGTCTCCCTCCCAGGGAGTGCCGTTCCAGTCAATGTCCTCCTGCCTCAAACTTGGTCCCGTCGACGTCGAACCCGACGCCTGCACACCGGTTGTTTCTAGGTTCTCCTGTGGTGGCTCGATCTGAGCCGGGTCCACAGTTGGGCCCTGAGCTGATGTGCTAGGCACCGAGTTGATGGGGTCCACCTCAATAACAGGCGGGGGAGCCGATGTCCCCACGTCACCGACCGAGCCCTGAGTCCCGACCTCATGCTCGGACGACCTCGTCCGCGAGGGTGAACCTTGAGCACACGAGGTGCTCTGAGCCCTGAGGTCTTGATTCCGGCGGAGGCGGCGAGAGGAGGAAGAAGACGGAAAGGGATGGTCAACACCAGTCCCCGCAGCTCTATTTATAAGGGCCCCACCACGGATGCCCGTTGCGGATCTATCGCCGCAACAGGTCTGCTACAACGGCTATATGCCGCTAATTTCATGAGACGATCTTGCCGGATTTCACGCCAACGGCTATATGCCCAACGAATAGATTGGCGACCTACACCCCGAGTTTAGGTCGTGAACACCCCAAAAACTATCAGGTCGTCCTGACAGGACATTTGATCTCCATGAGGTCGATAAGCCCCCAAATTACGTCACTTTAGGTCTTTGATGAATAATTTCTTCAAATCGACCATTACATGACAGAAGAGAGCGAACATTACACGGGAACTACGAAGGTACACAAGTCGCCTGCGACCTCATTGGATCCAGAACCCGTGACAAGATACAAACATATTTGAAGACCTGGTCTACTTAGAGCAATCCTTGAGGTGTTCCCTGCTATAGCAGAGCACATCGCAAGAATTCTCCTAGCTCTAGGACCTCGATGGTGGCCTTGCGGTGAACAACTGCACGACGCTACACATAGCAGGTCACACTTTGTGCCTGACTATGGAATGCAGATACGAGCTTGCTCTTCGGCGCGGACCGCAAGCCCTCGACGAGCATCTCATGCTTACCAAGAACCTGCAGCGTCACCTCGGGCCTCTACAGCATCACCTCCAAACTCTCCATGACTCTCCACTGAGGCACGATACAAAGAGTGGGGGTGACACCTCTACTTCGCAAGAATTCTTCTAGCTCCAAACTTCTACAAACTTTGCATCCTATGCTCTGGTGGACGGACACATGCCCATGGCATGGCCAAAAATCTACTCTGCGGCTTCATAGCTTAGCAATGCTCGGTGCTTGCCTCCTTGAGCCTTATGGTGCTCTTTATAGCCCGAGCCAGGCCTTGAGTGGCCGGGGAAGTGGAGACACTGTTACCACGTGGTCCAGAGGTCCTGTAGACATGTGCATGATTAAAAGCGATGTCCTTTTCCCTGCCTCACGACGCCTTTGTCGCTAGAGCATCAATGATGCCTGAGGCCGCTGCGGCGTCTCATGGCTACAGTACACTTCTCGATCAGGGGGCAGCTTGTCGTTTTCCTGGTGGCAAGAGAATCTCCGACCACTGTTGACTAGTGACCCTGCAGTCTACAGAAAAAGACAAGCCTGACTCTGTGTCAGAGGGCCCTGCGCCTCATTACATGCACGGACGACGACGACGATTAAACGCACCCTTTACGGCTCTGCGTCTTCATTGCACCTGCTAGGCTCTGCGTCCTGGTGCACCCGCTATGGCTCTGCACGTAAACAGACATATTCCAATCAGCCTATATTTCTGTTTCCTGAGCAGAATGGTCGTAGGTTCGATTGAAGACCTTCTGGGGTTGGCGTGCCTCGCTGCTCTGCCAGATCCGTTTGGGCGCCTGGAGTCCAAATTCTTCACGTCTATGATTTCGTCGGGCCCCCGTGGTCGGTGTGCCTATTGCTGAGGTCGTCAATGCCTTTGTATCATGGTTCCGCTGGATGATTGGCAGCTATGCTGGTTGTCTGGGCACCAAAACGGCCTCCCTGAGGTCGGCGTGCCTTAATACCTAGGTCTTGCAATACCACGGTATGTCTACGGCTCTGCCAACCTAGTTGGGTGCCCCGGATGCGTGACCTTCCGAGGTCGGTGTGCTCTTGTAGCCCTACCAGCCTGCTTTGGACACCCAGGATTTTACATTGGGAATGAAGGCCTCCCTGTGAGGTGCGCGCCTAATGGCTCTGCCAAGTATCTCCGGGTGCTTGGACGCTTCTGATTTGAGACCTTCCTGAGGTCGGCATGCCTTGGGTGGCCCTGCCAGACTCTTTGCAGCTATGCAGGATATCTGGGTGTCTCTACACTCCATTCGTTCAAAGATTAACATATTGTCACGGCTTTATCATCGACAGTTCCGAACATCATAACTTCAGCTACGACATCATTGACGACCTCTTCATGTGACACACGTTTCAAGATCCTGTTGGGTATCCTCGGATACTGGGTAACATTGATTTGAGGCCTCTTCAAGGTCGGCACGCCAACAAGACCTCCTCGAGGTCGGCCCTGCCAGACTCCTTGCAGCTATGCTAGGAGATCTGGGTGTCTCTACACTTCGTTTCGATCAAGACCATGACCCAGTTTTCTTCTCTTTGAGCATCAAACCAGCCATGCTGCCTGCTTCAATGCTCGGGGACTACTCTACGAGAGCGTCTTCGACGCCCTCTTGTTTTCTTCGTCGTACTGACCTGTTGGGAAACCTGTTTCTCATCACGTCGTTACTCGACCTACTTTTTCTTCTCTTTCTTCTTGGATCATCATACCGGCCATCCTGCCCGCCATGACGCTCGAATACTACTCTATGAGTGCGTCCTTGACGCCCTCTGATTTTTTCATCATCATTTCGATCTATTGGAAGCCTGCTTCCTATAGGTCGTCACTCGACCTCTCTTCGTTCGACAAGACTACAAACAGGTCGGCTGCTAAGCTGATTTGTTCTTTTCTTTTGGACCGATGTGCACGCTATTCGCCCTGTCGATAAGCTCTATGACTTCGTCATGACCTTCTAAGGTCGTTGCGCTTACACCTCGCTCGGGGGCTTTTGAGACATGGGTACCCCTGGGTCCCCACCGACCAGGCTCACGGCCGTCCCCGACAAGTGGGTCCGGCCTACCAGAAGACCCGCCGACCTGACAGTGGGCCCAACCGACCTAGTTGGCGGCCCACACGACCTCCTGAAGACCTTCTTGAAGATTCCAGATGACCTTATCCGCTACGACTTTGAGACTTGGCGTGCAAGAAAAGACATTGGTGGATTCCGACAAAGCAGATCGGCGGATATGGCAAGTGTTGTAATCAACTAGACTTAGGTCTCCTAGTCGTAACCGACCAGGAGTCTGGGCACCGACCTTGTCTGCTGGCCAATATAAGGCGGGCAGGGCGACCCCTTGTAACAATACGCAATCCTCAAGCAATCTACACCAACAACTGGACGTAGGGTTTTACTCTCCGGAGGCCTGAACCAGTATAAACTCACCGTGTTCTCTGTGTTTCATGTGCTCGTGCGCAACCTTCAAGTTCTTAGCCCTAGATTCCACCCTGCCGAACAAATAAACCACCGGGGTTAACCCCCTGTGGGCTGTCTAGATCTAAACCTCTGACAGAGAGGTTGGCCGCGACTAGACGCCGCTACTCGCCATCCCCCGCGTTGCTAGAGCCGCCGAAGGCCGACGTTGCCGCCGCCGCCGCCGAGCGCGGTGTTGACCTGCGCGTGAGGGAGATGAAGACTGTGCTGCACCTCGTTGTCGCTCGATCGCTCCGGATCCCACAACGGCAGCCTCGGTCTATCACGCGTGCGCGAGATCCGATCGAGCCACCTGTACCGCGCGGGGAGCTCACCAGAGGTGTGACGCCTCAGGTTTTTAATTAGTGTTATTTATGCTAATTACCTTCTTAACTAAGTCAACCATAATTAGCATGGTCAAAACCCTAGTCAATGTGGTCAAATTCCCTAGTGCCCTTGAACCTGTTCTAGAACTTTTGCCGCATTCTCCAAATTTCATGTAAACACTCAAAAATAGGCCAATATAAAAGTTGTGCATCTTTTTGAGGAACACACTTTTCATAATTGGCGACATTTGAGATTTTGAGTGGAAGATGTTCAAAAAACGCACTCAACGCCAGCCTGTACTTTTTGACCGAGCCGAGAAAGACACCAACTTCACCAGCAGTTCATGCTCCAACCGTTGCTCAAAACATAGTATGTTGGCCGTTGTAAAAGTTGTAGGTGGTTGATTCATCTACAAGTTTCATATTTGGAGGTTTTGAACTTGTATTCAAAATTTTCGAGTTTGAGCCTTTGGAACAGTGTTAATCGAATTAAAACGACACCTTGACGCGCCAGCGCCGCGGTCTGGCGCTCCCGCGCGCTGCGCACCGCACCGACCGGCGCCCGGTTCTCCCGCACCGCTGCCCCAGGGCCCGGACGCCGAGGCCCCGAGGCAGCCATGTGGGCGAGAGGGAATCCTTGGCCACGCCCGTAGCTCCGGTCCCCTCAGTCGCCACTTCCCCCAGGACGCCACACGCCGAGCGTCGGGCGCAGGACCCCCTGTCCGCGCCGTGCCGGCCACTCCCCCCTGCCTTGGGCGCTGCCACCGCCGGACCCCCCTCTCGCGCTTCAATCCCTTCGTGGCGAAGATTTGAAGCTCCCCTGTCACTCGCTTCCCCTATAAAAAGACGCCCCGTCCTCCTCACGCATGAGCAGTAGCGGCCGTCGTTCGCCATTGCCGCCGCTCGACGAGCTTCGCCACCCGAGCCACACCACCCTCTCCGGAGCGCACCATAGCCTCCCTACGGCCACACGTGAGCCTCTCAGCCTCTCCTCACACCGTCGGTGTTGCTCCTCTCGCCGGAGCCCGAGCTCCAGCAGCTGCCGCCGCCCTGCTCCGCCGGTCGCGCCGCCGGTCGCCTTTCTGTCCCAACCGAGCAAGCAAACCGAGCCAAGGTGGTATCCTACTCCTTCCCCGCCCCTCCTCCGGCTAGGAACGCCGGCGAACTTGCCGGAATTCCGGCTACACCGCCGCCCGCATGGCCAAGGGCCACATTGCAAGGTTTACAGTGTTTCCAGGGACTTAAAAACAAACTAAGGGTAGATATCTGATGTTCAGTTTCTTTACAGGGACCTTCGTGTAATTTGATTCTTATAGTTTTCTAAGGTTGTGGCTGGATCTTAGAAAATTCATAGAAACTCATAGAAAAGTCAGAAAAATGTCAAACAAATTTTGTTGGTTTCATTGTGACTAGATCTACAACTTTTACAAAGTATGACCATACTTTTGACTTGTAGTTTTTGAAATAAAATTCAAACTTAGTTTGACCGACTTTTGCTGTAAAATTCAAAATCTATATAGGATATGGAGCTGAACTTTGGATATATTGCTAGATATTCCATGTGTAGACTCTGGACCAAAAATTGCACAACGTTACTGAGTAGATATTTTAATATGATTTATTTTGTATTTATGCTATATCTGTCTAAAGGGTTTTTGTAGCTAAATATAAATAGATTTTGGTTCTCAACTTCTTTATATGATCATAAAATGACTAATTTCACCTTTTCTGAATTTACCATGATTTTAGGACAGATAGAAATATTTATTCTTGATTTATGCTTAGATTTAAATATATTTGCCTAGTTCAAAATCTAGAATAGCCCTTGGTATACTTTTTGGGTGCATAGCCTAGTTTTAGGTCAGAGATGATGTGGGAGAAAGTTTGGCTCCAGAAGTTGTTTATTTATTTTTATATGCATTTATCTTGTTTTGGTAGCTAGAAATTGTCATTTTTGGTATAATTAATTTATAGCTCATCTAAATGTGAAATCTTGCTCAGTGGCTTTACTTAGGTCTATAGAGCTTCAGAAACACCACTCACTATATTTTATGATTTAATTTATGGTTACAAACATTAGAAGCAAAATAAGCTCCATAATAGGTTAAATGGGAAAAAACCACCCCTACCACACTTGGTGACCCTATGGATGTATTGTGGAGCATGATGAGGAGCTGAGAATCACCCTTGATGTTTTTGTGAATTAAATTAATTTATTTGTATAAATGTGTACACAGTCACTATAAAAGGGATAAATAATAAAGCACTACATGACATTACTTTAATGGAAAGAATATACTAAATATATGTTTGTCAAGGTGAATATGGCCAATCATACACTCCATGTTTGTATGTGTTTCCTAGCGTTTTGTTTAAATAATTCCACCACATTAAATGTTGCATATGCATCACGTGTAGAACTTCCCGACGGTAACTACTCGCTCGTGCCGGAAGTTGAAGAGGGAGGATCCGACGGGGAGCTGCACTTCACGGAGGTGAACCAGGACACCGAGGAGCCCCAGGCTAGCGTTGCTGACGAAGGCAAGCACCGGAGCATTAACCTAAGTGTTTTTGAAATTATGCAACTATCTATGAATGTTTGTGCATTTACGTTCAGGAGTTGAAATGAAACCCTAGATGCATGATCCCTAGGTACCTATGCTCTTTTACTAGTATGCTAGGTCGATAGTTGCTATGCTATAGGACCCAGTAAAGGTCGAGTGTTGTTCGTAACTCGTGAGAATATGTTCTTATGTTGGAATCATAAGATCTTTATAAATGGATTGCTCATGTGGTAAGAGCATGGGATTTGGGCTCCGGTCCAATGACTTTCGTGGGTTAAGTGTTTGAACGTACTAAGCACTTGTCGGGAATGGGACCGGTAAGCCTAGTACCTTAATGAGGTGGTAAGGGATTTTACCGTCACTAATCTTGGGATGCGTCCTACGGCTAGCTACCGGTGGTGCATGTGTGAGGATAGACGCAAGTGTGAGGCGTACCAGATAGCCTTGTACCAAGGACTGTGATCTTTTATCCCGAACCGAGTAATTCTGGGAACCGTTTGGTTGGTGAACTCTGTGTGAGGGCACTCTTCCGTGTGTTTAGGTCCACCTTGCAAGGTTATAAATCAATCGGTTGTCGGCCTCTCACCATTATCTGAGACTACTTAACCAACTGGCCATGTTATCCCTTATGATGGAATACTGTCAATATTGATGTTTGATTAATTGTATTGCACAACTCATGCTTGCAGTAGCTTGCTCATCTAGAAATGGTAATTAACTAGAACTTGAGCTAAAATATTGAAAGTAAGGACCTACTCTTTGTTGCTTTTCAGCAAAAGAACCCACTGGCCAAAAAGCCTCTCATGTCTAGAATTTGGTGATGTAGTTATCACCCGACGGGTAAGACTTGTTGAGTATTAGTATACTCAACCTTGCTATAATTTTGTTGATTTCAGGTAATGCTTTTAGTGATGTGTGGCCTGGAGAGATTTCACCCGGCTGAGAGTTGGAATGGGTGGATGACGATGAGTGAAGGCATCATGGATGACCTCCTGTGATGTTTATCGTACTGCGTAGTTGAATTCCGCCGTTTTCGAACTCTGAACCTCTTTTATCATGTCAAGCACTTCGGTTTGTAATAATTAAACCCTTCGGGGGCAAGTTTGGATTTAATTTATGTAAGGTACTCTGGACTCGCCTTCGTGTGAGTTTTAATGCATATTGTTGATTCTTTGTTGCTATGTAAGTGATTCCACCGGGCTTGACCCGGCAACTCACGACGGGATGATACTTTATTATCGCTTAATGACCAAAGTGGATTGGTTTAGGCGATAGTACGGTATTTTCTCAGGCGGGTTGTCACAGGAGGCCCCACCTGTACCGCGCGGTAGCTTGACACGGCCTGTCGCCGGAGCACCGCCAGATCCGCTCCCACCGCCGTCGGATCTGGCGTGCCGCCGTCCCAGGAACGGGTTCACCCCCGTTAACGGTCGTCGAGAAGTAGGCCTGGACGTTCGGGTTACCTGATTATTTCGGGTCGGGTAATTCAGGTAATTGAAAATTCGGGTAATGAAAACCGCTACCTGATATTAGCCTCAAAATAACACTACCCGAAATTTCGGGTACCCGATAATTTGGATTCGGGTTCGGGTATACCCGATCTACCCGAATTTACAGAAAATGACAAACTACAAGAATTTTAACAAAAAGTCGCCAGTAAATTGTGTTGAATTTCAACTAAAAGTTGAGGAGACTAATATATTATAGTCACTTGTTCAAATTAAGAGAATTATATTCTAATAAAGTGACAATTTCAAGTGTTCAACTAACAACACGTGAATAAATACAAATTTCGGGTAGTTCGGGTAGTTTGGGTACCAGAGTATATTACCCGAATTACCCAAACTAATTTCGGGTAATTACAATCACTATCCGAACTTGGGATCAGGTACCTCGGGTTCGGGTAATTCGGGTACAGGTAATGGGTATCAGGTATTTTTCCCAGGCCTACCGAGAAGAGATCCGCTCTCACCCCTGCTGGAACAGCTGCAGGAGGAAGAAAGGAGAGGAGAGAGATGGTTCTGTTTCAAATGAATTTGAAAATGGGATGGGGATAGATTTGGCTATTTATTATGTACGAAAGATGTACACGTACATTGTGTCAGCTGCCGGGGCAGAATCTCGAGGTCGTCCAGGATCACTTACCTATGATCTGGATAAATGTCATCCGAACTGCGGGGAGTATAATATTCTAGTTCAAATTTTTGGAACTAAACTGGGCCCACGAAACGAGGCGGATCGGATCGCACAGAAGTGCGTCAGCGGCGGCGCGCGCATTGCGCGCGATCCAACTGGGGCGCCCCCGGCCGCCCTCGCGAGCGAACGAACTCGCCGCACCGGCGGTCCTCCGGCGCCGCGCACGCGCACGTAACCAATTATTAAACCACCGCGTGTGTAGTGTGTACACGCTGCAATATGGTTGCTACAGCATTCGACTGGATCACGTACGTTACCAGTGTCGTACGCGCACGGCACCCCGCCGCCGTCAACGTGTACGTACTCGTCCTTAGCTTATCACACACATGCGGGTGACTTTGGTACGGCCAGCGGCCGGGGCCTGTCCGTGTCCATGCGGATCTCTGGTTTGGCAGGGTGTAAAATGACGCGCTGATCTTCGATTGAGGGCGCCCCGGCGGCCCTGCTGTGCCGCCAAGGATGATGATCTGATCACACACTTCCCCAAAACGTGCTCTTCTTCCGTGGCGACGACTTTCCTGCTTGCTTACCGGCATGGTCATCGGTCGGAATTTTTTTTTACATTTAATTTTCGATGATTTTCCGAAAATAAATAGCCGTTTCAAACTTTGTCAAAAGTAGTCTCGAACCGCCGTTTGAACTGGCGGCAGGAACCTGCCGCCGCTTCAAACGGCGGCAAGCCCTGTAACCGCCGTTTGAAACGGCGGTAAGGACGTGGCCGTAGACCGCGTGAACCAGCCGCCAGTTGGTTCGGCGGTTGGAGCAGCCGCCAAAGGAAATGGCGGTTGACCGACCAACCGCCACGTGAACGGGCGGCAGGTCGAACCGCCATTTCATCCGGCGGTAGGGACGGCCTACCGCCAAATCAGAAGGCAGTAGGTGCCCCTCCACCTATAAAAGCAGGTGCACCTCCTCCTCCCAGCTCACTCCTCAGCCCATTCGTCATTCGACGGAAGAGAAGGAGCATCCGGCAGGGAAGCTCTTCCGTTGCACTGGTAATATTTCTAGAACTTCTGAAAATATATTAGAAATTTAGAAAATAGTTTAGAAATCCTAGAATTAGCGTAGAAATTTAGAAAATAGTTTAGAAATTTAGGAAATAGTTTAGAATTTCAGAAAATAGTTTAGAAATTTAGAAAATAGTTTAGAAATTCAGAAAATAGTTTAGAAATAGTTGAATTAGTTTAGAAATTTAGAAAATAGTTTAGAAATTAGCGTAGAAGCAGTAGAATTAGCGTAGAAATTTAGAAAATAGTGTAGAAATTCAAAAAATAGTTTAGAAATAGTAGAATTAGCTTAGAAATTTAGAAAATAGTTTAGAAATTCAGAAAATAGTTTAGAAATAGTTGAATTAGTTTAGAAATTTAGAAAATAGTTTAGAAATTAGCGTAGAAGCAGTAGAATTAGCGTAGAAATTTAGAAAATAGTGTAGAAATTCAAAAAATAGTTTAGAAATAGTAGAATTAGCGTAGAAATTTAGAAAATAGTTTAGAAATTCAGAAAATAGTTTACAAATAGTCGAATTAGTGTAGAAAATCAGAAAATAGTTTACAAATAGTATAATTAGCGTTGAAATTCAGAAAATAGTGTAGAAATTCAGAAAATAGTTTAGAAAATTCAGAAAATAGTTTAGCAATTCTTTAATTAGCGTAGATATTCAAGAAATGCCTTAATTACTTGCATAGTAGTATTAGTAATTAATTTAGAAAGATCTTGTTGCTGAAAACTACTTTAATTACTTGCATAGTACTATTAGTAGTTAATCCAAGTATTTGTACACTATATGATATCAGGGATGTCACAGACAGTCCGAGTTCAATTGTTTTATGGATCTGGGGAAATTAGATATGGTCCCAAAGGAGTTGATCTGTCACTGTTTAAAACAGTGACAAGAGATCTTACAAGAGCCGAAGAAAGACCTTGGGGGGTCATAACAAGGGTAAGCTATGGAAATGATATTTATTCATCAACCATGCTTGGTTTGTTAACATTTTTTCGGGTATTTTTCAGTTCTCCGACGATGATGACAACTGTGGCTTCTCGCAATGGGTGGATCCCCCAGCCATTGACCCCTATCAGGATTACATCAACTACCTCCACGACATCGTCATCTACAACCTGCAGCGGCGCCTGGACGAAGCACTTGCTTCCCCAGATCGTCCCGCCGACAACCAGTGCTGCCCTTGTGCGACTTGCACTTATGAATGCCACGCGAAGATGAGAGATTGGTCTCCTCTTCCTTCACCTCCACCACCACCACCGGGGTACTACATGCCGTCTCAGCAGTCCTCAGGCGTCGGCTCCTTGCTCTCTGGCCAGTTCTCGTACAATTAGTTTTCGAATGTAATCCAGTATCTAAATTCCCTAAGACATGTTAGGATTAGAGTTGTGTCGTGCATGCCATTGCAATTTCGTCGGTGATTTATCTTTAATTTAGATGATGTCATTTCCATTTCATAAAAAAAACCTACCACCGTTTCGCACGGCGGTAGGCCCTGACCTACCGCCGTGTGACATGGCGGTTGACCGCCAACCCCAGCCGACCTGCCGCCCGCTACCTTAAGAGGAACCGCCTCGTTGTTTGGCGGTTAGGGTTACCGCCGATTGAACTGGCGGCAAGTCCTTACCGCCGTTTCAAACGGCAGTTACAGGGCTTGCTGCCGTTTGAAGCGGTGGCAGGTTCCTGCCGCCAGTTCAAACGGCGGTTCGAGGCTACTTTTGACAAAGTTTGAAATGACTATTTATTTTCGGAAAATCATCGAAAATTAAATATATAAAAAAAATCCGTCGGTCGCCGCGTGCCGTCTCCGCATGGACAGGGCCCGTGAAGATCTCCCCGTCCCCAACGACAGGCCCACACTGGTGCGCACACGGGCCGCACGTACGTTGGTGTCGTACGTGAATCGTGATACGTGTGGTCCCCGCTCCCGCAGCGCGCGGCGGGCGTGACCGCGTGAGGCCTCCTCTAGTCGTCTATCTCCGGCCTCCGGCTTCGTGAACCAACCAACCCGCGCGCACGCAACTGGTGCTGCGGGGCGCCATGCCGTGGGGACGCGGCACCGCACCCCCATCAGGCAATCACACCACAAAGTCCGCAGCCACCCAAACATACGGCCGGGCGGCGGCACCGATCTTATGAAAGCGACAGTTTCGCCATCTGTCGCTGAAGCGCGCGCGGAACGGGAGGGTTGTTGTTTTTTTTTCTTTCTTTCGTTTGTGTTCCTTTCCCTTTCTTTTTTTATTTCTTTCTTTTCTTTTGTTATTTCTTTTTCCTTTTCTATTTTTCTTTTTCCTTTTTTATTTCTTGTTTCTTTTTCTTGTTTCTTTTTTCTTTTTCTTTATTTTTTTCTTATTTCTTTTTTATTTATATTTCCTTTCTAATATTATTTTTTCTGTTTCATTTTTTCTTTCTTCTTTTTATTCTTCTTTCTCTTTATTCTATCTCTTTTATTTTTCTTATTTCTCTTTTCTTTTTATTTATTTATTATTTACTTTCTACTTTATTTTTTTCTATTTCCATTTTTTATATTCTTTCCTTTTTAATATTTTTTCCTCCATTAATATTTTTATTGTTCGAGATGAGATGTAAATTTGTTCTCGCTAGAATAATAAGTTGTTCTGGCTATAAGTATCTTGTTCGGGCTATAATAACAACTTGTTTTGACCCTTGTTCTGATTTGTTCTGACACTACATTTGTTTTTTGGAGATGACATACAAAATTGTTCCGACTATAATAGGATTTTGTTCTAACAGTTGTTCTCATTTGTTCTGACATTTTTTTTGTTCGAGATGACATACAAACTTGTTGTGGCTATAATAATAAGTTGTTCTAACTATAGTAACTAGGGGAATCTCACCCGCGCATTACTGCGGGAATTAAGAAAAATGCAATGATCGTAAGAGAGAATTTCAGCAACCTCGCGCGTCTGATCATAAGAGAGAAGTCATATACAATACAAAATAGAATGTTCCCCGTGCATTGCTGCGGGTACTTATACAATAATTGAATTTATATTATTGATGAGGATTGATGTTAGTATTAATCTAGTTGTCAGAGTGTAACTTATGCAATGAAATATATAAGGAATAGCTATTTAGTATAAAAATGGATATATTTCATGATGTCAAATGAAAAAAGATCCGATCGTTATGTTTCTGCTAGGACTATCTACGCTGCTATTCCTTTATATTCCTCAATTCCCTGCGTGTTGCCGCGAGTATGTAGGAGAAATCTATGAGTTAGAATATTACTATCACCCTCCTATTCTTTTTCTTTCTTCTTTTTCTTTTTCCTTTTCCTTTTCCTTTTTTTCATTTTTTTCATTTTTCACTTTACTCTATACCAACTACCATCGATGGGGCCTATTTGTCATTTTATCAAAATATATTCATATGAGATCTTGTTTTGAAGGATTTATTAAAAGGAATCCAATGGTGTAATCAGAATTTAATTTGGTTTTTTGATTTTTGAGTTATAACATTTTTTAGTTAGTTCAAACAATGGGGCCCACCACTGGATGTCATGGTCTTAGTGGGGCTGTTGAGGTGGCATGCTTGCAAATTGAGAGAACTCCCTAGTGGGGAGCTCCTATAAAGGAGTTATAGATATCTTGTTCTGGCTATAGTAATATCTTGTTCTGTCTATAATAATAACACGTGTCTGACCCTTGTTCTGATTTGTTCTGACACCACATTTGTTGTTCGGGATGACATATAAACTTGTTCTAACAGTTGTTCTCGTTTGTTCTGGCACTTCATTCGTTTTGTTCTAGCGATAACAGAATATATAACCGTAATTAAAAAATACAAATAAAATAAAGTTTGTCAAAATATAGTCAAGTGGGATCTTGTTTCGAAGTTTTTATTGTCAGAAATCCAATGGTGCGATCAGAATTTAATTTTGATGTTTGATTTGTGATTTATAGATTTTTTTAGTTTCAATCAATGTTACATGTGGCTGATGTCATCAATTTTGTTTTCTTTTGCAGGCATGCACTCCAACCCCTGAGCAAAAATCTTATTTGACGAATGTTCGCCGCTAGCGACTACCAGCGAACGCCTTATCTGCCTCGGCGTAGGGAGTTGGGGGAGGGAGGGAGAGAAGAACATGGACGACGACGTGCCGGAGGGGAGCAGCGGATCCGGCAGTTGGTGGGCAGAGCGGACGCCGGCAGGTCGCCGGCGGACGCGGGCGGCGGCGGAGGCTAGCGGCCTTAGGATTCGGGTTAGGGTTTGGGGTTCGGGGTTGGGGAAGCTTCCATGGTCACCGGACCTAGAGGGATGGCCGGGGAGGCAGCTGGACCGACGGTGGGGCGGTGTGTGGGCGGCACGGCGGGCGGCGGCGGCGCCGCCCGCCGCGGTGGTGGAGGATGGCGGCCAGGAAGGGTCGGCGGCGGGGGCAAACGGTGGAGAAATTAGGAAGGGCGGGGAAGTGGGCCGCGGTGGGAGGCGGGCGGACGGCGCGGCGGCGAGCTCGCCGCCGGCCGTGGGCGGTGGTGGAGGCCGGCGGCGGCAGAGGTGGTGCGGCACAAAGAGATGGAGGGGTTAGGGGAGGCCAGGGAGGCACGGCGGGGGTGGGAGGAGGGTGGAGCGGCACGGTGGCGACCTCGCCGCTGGCCGCAGGGAGGTTGTCGAGGCCGGCGGTGGCGGCGGTGGCTTGGTGCTCGGCGTCTCCGGTGGAAAGAAGAAGATGGAATGGAGAAGAATGGTGGAGAAGAAAGGAAAGGTGGAGAAGAAGAAAGGAAGGAAGAGATAAGGAAAGGGGTGGGGGCCCACTGTTCGCCTGGGGCGAACACGCGCCCAATAAGCCTTCCGACCCCTGAGGCACTGTTGACACCTTTTGGAGTCAACAAGCACGCGGAGGAGCTCCTTGCAACGCTTCCACGCCGTACCGGTCAGACCGGTGCGGGTCACCGGTCAGACCGGTGTCGCCGGGAAGATCCGGCGAGAGACCAACGAACGTCGCCCGGGCAGGATCCCGTCGGGGCGGCGCACGCAGGGTTGTCCTAGGCTCGGCAAGCCAGCTAGGACGTCTTCAGACGTCGCGGAGACGAAGGAAGAACAGCATGGTAGGGGTTGGAAAAGTAAGGGAATGAGGAAGAAAAGGTAAATACGATAAAAGATAAATTGATAGATTCGATTGTGATATATTCCTCAATCGGCCGTGGCCCTTTATATTTATAGGGTGGGGAGGTCTTGCCCCGCAAGGAAATCCTTTTACAAGCCTAATCTATCAGGACTCCTCAATTTGGCTCGGAATCGGGGGGCACCGGTCTGACCGGTGAAGGGCACCGGTCAGACCGGTGCACCCGGCGTGTAGATCTTGGAGAAGTCATATCTCCCTCATCCGGACTCCGATTTGGACGTTCCACATATGAATCTTGATCTACTCGACGAGACCTATCCAATGGTGAAGTCCAAATTGTATTTTACGGTCTTTGACTACACCGGTCTGACCGGTGGGACCCACAGGTCAGACCGGTCCGACCAGACCTGCCAATTTTGAGTGCGAACATATGCCCCCCTGTTTTCTGGTAAAGCTTGCGTGCCAGAAAACATTCACAAAGATCAAAATTGGCTGAAGACGATGATCAACAATGCATCGCCCATATGTAATATATGGATGCTATTATAACCGAATTGAATCCTATTAATTACAATATGTATAAAACTAATATTTCGGCTTTCCGAACAGAAAATCTAACAATTGAAGCTCTGATTTGGCCATGGCGGCCAATTGCAACTCCTTGGTGAACCACAGGCATATTGATAGTTGTAAAAAGAAAACCAACGATTATACCAAAAGTATGGGCTATAATCATTCATACCTGAATATGCAGTCCATGGCACATGCATCGATGGAATAAATGATGAAGACCAATGTGACGACCGTCGATGCTTCTTTGCTTTTGGTGATGAAGAATTCCACCTTTGCTCTCCTAACCGATTGTTTTGCTTTTGCTCGGCTATCCTCTGATATTTATGCAATAACTCATCAAAGTTTGGCTTCTTTCTCATCACCTGGCTGTTTGGTGTAACACTCTGGGCTCTACCAAATTTTTTGGCATGATCGGTCAGACCGGTCGGGTCACCGGTCAGACCGGTTCCTTCAGAACCAGCCACTTTGAGGTCATCTTGCCCCCCAGCCGAGCGAGATTGTTGTTTAGCTATATTATTTGCAACATGCTTATTATTGGGGACAATTTGATCAGTAGAATTAGCCGATGATTTTTCAATAGTCGGCTTTTCTGTGTCTAGTGTCAAATCTGAATTTTTATTTAATCTACCATCCTTTTTGACACGATAGACTTGTTTGATCACCTTTCGCTTAGTTTTACACGTAGACCGATTCTTTTGATCAAAACGGTCATTATGCATAGGTGATGGCACATCAATCATCGGCTCTCTATAAGTAATACAATTAGGACAGACGACATATATGAATTATAATACCATGGAGGACAAAAATAATCAATATTAAAATAAGCTTCCCATGGCATAGGCATTGTTGGTCCATATGGAGGAAACGACATTGATTTGTGAGAGTTACTCCATTGCCGATTCTCGTTATGGAACTTCTCTCTAGGAGAAGATTTCGGGTGTTTAGAATTTTTAGACCGACTAGCACCATTGACATTATTTTGCCTTTGAGACTTAGCCGGAAGTTTCTCATTAGACTTCGGCTTTTCTCTTTGATGCTTACAACCTTTAGATTCAATTGTTTTCCAAACACCAATCTCAGGCTTTTTGGGTTTAACAATCTTTGGTTTTGATTTATTTTGCGAAACCCTAGACGAGGCGGTTAGACCGGGTTGCCCCCCGGTTAGACCGGTTTGGGCACCAGTCAGACCGGTGCTGACACCGGTCAGACCGGTCGCGGTGTAACCGGCACCGTTGCCTTTGCTTTGTTGCCCCCCGAGCGTCGAAGTACTAGATGTAACCTCTATGCTCTTGTTAGGGGATTTTGGTTCAACAATTTCGGCTAGAGACGGCCGACTTGTTTCCTGACCAACAACATCACAATTTGGCAAGGTTTTGCAAGGATTGATAATATCATTAGTCGGCTTTTCAACAACCGACTCTGGATTAACAAGAATTGATTCTGAACTATCCTCTTTATCAATCAAAGATTTAAGATAATAATTCACAAATTCGGATAGTTCATCAGATAAGTTACCTGAGGATTGCATCTCTTTCAACGTGTCGATGGTGGATGGTGGCTGCCACTCCTTGATCCGGATGACACCTTGCTCCGTCTTGCGAAAACAGGACAGGAACAATCTTTTATCCGCCAAGCAACGCCCTCTCGTGTATTCCTCGCATAACTTGACGCTAAGGTCTGATATATCAGCCATGATAGCCAGATCTTCGTTCCCCAGCGGAGTCGCCAATTTGTTGACACCTTTTGGAGCCAACAAGCACGCGGAGGAGCTCCTTGCAGCGCCTCCACGCCGTACCGGTCAGACCGGTGCGGGTCACCGGTCAGACCGGTGTCGCCGGGAAGATCCGGCGAGAGACCAACGAATGTCGCCCGGGTAGGATCCCGTCGGGGCGGCGCACGCAGGGTTGTCCTACACTCGGCAGGCCAGCTAGGACGTCTTCAGACGTCGCGGAGACGAAGGAAGAACAGCATGGTAGGGGTTGGAAAAGTAAGGGAATGAGGAAGAAAATGTAAATACGATAAAAGATAAATTGATAGATTCGATTGTGATATATTCCTCAATCGGCCGTGGCCCTTTATATTTATATTATAGGGTGGGGAGGTCTTGCTCCGCAAGGAAATCCTTTTACAAGCCTAATCTATCAGGACTCCTCAATTTGGCTCGGAATCGGGGGGCACCGGTCTGACCGGGCGTGTAGATCTTGGAGAAGTCATATCTCTCTCATCCGGACTCCGATTTGAACGTTCCACATATGAATCTTGATCTACTCGACGAGACCTATCCAATGGTGAAGTCCAAATTGTATTTTACGATCTTTGACTACACCGGTCTGACCGGTAGGACCCACAGGTCAGACCGGTCCGACCAGACCTGCCAATTTTGGGTGCGAATAGACATCTTTCCTTCAGCGACACGGAGAGAATTTGTCACTGAAGTAACATGTAACAGCACCCGGGGCGGCGGCGGCCTGCTGCCATCCGCTCCCACTCAGATCGTGAGTCGTGACGGGACCCGCGCGCCGTCGCCAGGGGCCCGCGTCCCGTTCCCGTGCCACACCCGGCCGGTGGGTGATCCATCCAACACTTTTTGGCTTCTCGTCCTTCCTTGCACTTACACGCAGCGCGTGTTGGCACTTGGCAGGGATAGATCGGGCACGCGAATGAATGAAGAAGATGTAGTGGAAGCACCGGCTCGTTCACAACACAGCTCTCACGCCGCCACTGTAGTCTTGGCTCGCCAACGATTTTCTTTTGTTATAAAAAAAAAGTCCTGGCAGTCAGCTGGCATTATGTTGCACCTGCAACGACCATCGTGTTTGTACGTACGTCCTACAACATTGGGACAACTTGTCGTGTGGCTGGGAATGTTGCAACTTTTGCAATTAACGATTGTAGTTCGCCAATCTTATTGCTAATACTAAAATTTCTTGTCATGCTAACATCAGGTTTTAAATGCAAGAAAAAAGTCCAAATTACTACCTCAAGTATGACCAAAGTTTGGATAATTATTTCTTCGTTATGTCATTTGGTTCAACTTATTCCTTAATACAATTTGTCTTTTTTCACTACAAGAAATTATTTAATCCGTGACGCAATCATTCTGTCGCGGATCATTGAAAATTCGTCGCAAATCAGCGTCCGCGACGATTTAAATTTTTGTGGTGGAATGAGCGTCATTGATTAAATCGGTCGACGTTTCTTAATAAACGTCGCGGTCCGTGACGTATCTGGACCGTCACGAAGTAGCCCGAAGCCCAACTCATAGCTCACTATCCGTGACAAAATAAACCATCGCGGATTGCTACTAACATGGCAGGTGACATGGATGATGACATGGCATCCTACGTGAACGATGACGTGGCATCCTACGTGGACGATGACGTGGCCACAGTTTTAACCCAGCACATAAAAATTCTTGCCCACCACAGCCCAGTTTAGATTCTATCCAATCCCACAAAGCCCATTTCAGAATTATATTCCAGCATAAAATTAGCAAAATTAGTACATCTTTTCCAACCCATTTACCAAAATTCAATGAACAGAACTTACATCATCAAATTAGATACAATCTCTAGTAAAAAAACCCAGAGAACACAATCAGGAATTGAGGCAGATAACACATGCTTTCAGATGTCTACCATTCCACGCTCTTTGTTATTCTGCCACTCTTTTCTCTGATTCCTTGTGAGTTCGTATAAATCCTGAAATAAAAAAGGGCATGTCATGCTTTTACTGTAATTACATTTTAACGGAAATAATAAAAGTTAACTAACCAATAAGTTGTAACATAAAGTGATTAGTAAGTGGTTATACTAATGGAGAAGAGCTCATCATGAGTTTCTGAATCCTAATAGGCATTTCATCCGATTTTTCAGGTGCAAAGGGCCAAACACAATTATGGTAGCAACGAATTACTCAATATGGCGTAATTAAAGGAGCTTTTGTTCTATTGTTTACCAGGGCAACAGTAGCAGCTCCGGCCTCCCGGTGTGAAGGGCAACAGTAACACAAGTCAACAATGTGTGCTGATCAAAACAGATTGCAATGAAAAATTATCAGGGAATGATTAAGCTTCCACCTGCCACGTTTCTTGTCCAGAAATTATAAACTTATCCCATAGGATCAGATCTAGTGTCCTGGTTAAGGCTATTTATAGCATTACAAGTTCACAAATTCAATCAAGAACATTTTTACTACTAGGTAAACAAGCTGCCATTAGCAAGAAATGTGGGTACTAAGCAACAGCTATCATCATCTTAACTTCTCAAAACTGTATTCACCTAGAAACCCATTAAATTGGGATTTTATTTACTGCAAGGTACCAGGAAGTTACCAATTTGCTTCTAGACATAAATGAAATATTTTTAACAAATAGTTCACAAGCAGAAATGGCAAGCTTGCAGTTAATGTTCAAATATGAAACTAATAAGCCAAACCACTGGAAAACATTCTCATTAAGCATAAAAGTTTCTTAGTGTCCACACAAATTTAAGTGTGAGTTATGGCTGTATTAGGCGATTTGGACAAGTAAATATTCAGTTGCACACTAAAGTTTGATGACAAGTAAACAAATTGTATAGAGATTATAAATAGTTTTTGGCTATTGAGGCATTTAATAAAACAAGTTCTACGCATGCATGTCCTTGCAAGAGAACATAACTAGTATACTAATGTATCAGGGAATACATAATTTGTGCTACAATGGTCAATGCAAGCAATCCACCGAGGAGCTAAAACAGCACAAGCCAATGCTTGCTGAATGTAGAGTAAAGTGGCATTCAGTCACAGGCAAAATTAACAATCAAGACACAGGCACAAATCAAGACATAGGCACACATCATCTAGCCAAGAGATGCATTCAGTCACAGCAAAGCAAATGAGAATGTCAATCACAACATAACTTGAATGTCTAGTAGCCAGAGCACATTCATATATGTACAGAAAGGAGGAGCTTTAACTTAAACAAGAAAGATAATTCAAGCCTACTCTTTCTAGTGGCTACGGCAAGCCAGCTCACACAGCAAGCTTAGTACATGTAAGATAAAAGGCTCTGCTCTCACAGCTCAGAAGTTCACACAGCAAGCAGCATCAAGACATAAATAGCAGTCTTCCATAGTAGATGGTTCATAACAGCAAGCAATAGCTTAGGACATGACAGCAACAACAAACATGCCTTCACTCTTCAACAGCCTGGAAACAATATAGTTTATCAAAATTAGAAAAATGATAATAGAAAATGAGAAGCAGTTCAACTTGAGAGTAAAATTATCTAATTGAAAAATCTGGAAGGAAAAGGGAGTCACCTAGTTATCTTGCCACATCAATCCTGCATCAGAATGGGCACCTAGAAAGCTATGTACTACTGATGCAGAGTTGCAAACGAGCGCCTAACTCCTGGATAGATTCGTCACATGCTGCAGCACCACACACAAGTATGCATGTAAGATTCCACCCCCATGCTGCCTAGATTTCAATCCATCCCCTTGCTGCCTAGACTTCACCAGACTTGAGTGAATCGAATGTAAAAGAAATAGAGGGGATGCTTACCAAGTTTCAGACCAGGTCTTGACTGTCTCCATGGGAAGATTCGTTGCCATAGCAGTGGAGCTGTTGCCGCCAGACGGGGCAGCGATGGACTCCTACTCGTTGTGGTGCCCGCCACCGAAGCCTCGCCACGTGGGGCAGCAGCTGCCTCCCCGTCGCGCCAGCAGCTTCGCCGCGGAGCCGCGCTGGATCTGAGCGTCGGGGGGCACCCGGGCCGAGGGCCGCTGGTCAGGGGCGTCGCGCCTGGCAAGCGGGGCCAAGGGGCGCCCCGCTGGACCGCGCCACGCGCCTCCGCCGCGACTCCTGGCCACCGCTCGCTGGGAGTCGAGCCGGGCCGCACCGCGTCGCGTCGTGTCTGCGGGGCCAAGAGCGCAGGTCGGTGGGGCGCGCAGCTCGTCGCGGTAAGAGGCAGGAGAAGCGCGACCGTTGCTCCCCAGCGCGCCGCGGAAGGAAGAAGCGGAGGGGACGCCGACGTGTGAGGAAGAGGCGGAGGGGACGCGATGAGGAGGACAGGAGCTGCAACGGTGAGAGAGAAGAGGGTCGCTGCAGATCTGGGGAAAGACGAGGATGAGAGGGCGGTTGCGGAGGTGGGGAGGAGGTGAATGGGACGGGAGATGTTAGGGTTTGGATGGCTGCCCCCTTTTATACATCTTAATATCAATACCAACCGTTGAATCAAAGATGTATGGTCAGGATGAGTTGGGCCTTAGCATAAAACAGCCCAAGTTAAAATCTTGAGCCCGTTTAACTAAAATATTAGATATTTCTTTTCTTATTTAGGCTCAAAAGTGAACAATATGTACCTTTTATAGGTTTCAGAAAATTTGAAAAAAAATTGTTTGGTCTCGTATGTTTCATTGTAGCCCGTATCCTAAGCATAGCTGAAAAATTCAATTGTTTGTTAGCGCTAATTCAACCATTAATCTTCAAATTATCATAGGATAATTATAATAATATTTAAATTTGTTCAAAACATTCTACAAATTGACATAGAACCATATTTTAAGCATATAAGCCTGCTGTAAAAAATTCAAATGGTTTTAATAAAGTGAGATTATAGATGTTCACGAATAGGAACATCTCTCACATAGTTTCTTATAACTAGACTCAAACCTTTGAAATTTGAACACCTCATAAAATTATTGCAGTCGTATGCAACTCAAATTCGGTCACAATCTTATTTTGGTCTTAGTATAATAACATATGAAGTTACACTAACACTTGTTGTGAAAAAAGTCGTTTTTCTATTTTTTTTAAACACCTAAATAACATACCCTTTCAAACAACTCAAAAAATAGTTATCTTAAATACGACTAATACATTTTCACATATAGCAGACAACATGTAAGTTGCAATATAGGAGTTTCAGAATTTTTGGAATAAATTTTCCATTTTCTATTATTTATATGAATTTATGCGTGTTTACTGAAATTATTTCCATGTTCAACTATGTGTACCTCCAATAAGATTAAAAAAATTACCAAAAAATATATTTAGGCTCATATGCTCCATTCTAGCCCATGTCTTGAAGAGTGTTGAAAAATCCAATTGTCTTCTAGGGGCAATTCAAACTTTTATGTCGAAATTACCTCATAGTATATAGAATAATATCCAAATTTGGTCAAAAAATTTTAAAAATTGGTGTGGAAACATATTTTAGTCTCACAAGTATATGATAAAAATCTAAATGATTTTTACAAAGCGGCACAATACATTGTTCACAAATGGACACAAGTCTCACATAGTTTCCTACAATTGAAAACAAACTTTGAGATTTGAACAACTAATAACGTGACCGAACTTGTATGCACCTCAATTTTTGACAACATCTCATGTTAACCATAACATTAGAGAATCTTAAGTTATATTAGCAATTATTATGAAAAAACATGTTTTTTATATTCTCTTTTTAGTTGGAAAAGATATGTTGTATGAAAAGCAATCAAGAAATAGTATTTAAGATACAAACAAATGGCACTGAGTAAAACATCTCGATTTTATAAAAAAACAAAAAAAAGAATCATCCAATTTGGAGTTCTTATGACGGAGAAATACCAATTAGAAATTTTAGTTCCCGATTAAAAAGAAAAATGATGAATCCCATGTATGTTCATGTGTTCTTCATCGGAATCCGTATGGTGCTTTTTATCTTCTCCTAATCGTATAAGTAATATAAAAGCAAATTTGTTAACAACAAAAGTTGTGGCGCAGTGGTAAGTTGAGGGGCTCTCAACCTCAACACCGGGGTTCGAATCCCATCCTCACATTATATTTTTGTTCATTTTCCTAGTGGCTGGAGGCAGGCTGACGTGGCGGGGCGCGGCTGTGGACGTGGTGGTTTTTCCATTTCTCTAGAGGCGGAGGGCGGGCTGACGTGGCGGCTGACGTGGGATGTAAACAATAGCGCCGACAGGAATGGTTCAAAAGACATAAATACCAAGGTTGGTCAGCAATGAACAAATAGTTTGGTGGTAAGTTCCTCATCTCCTAAATGGTTGGTCTCGGGTTCATATCATGGTGCCGCAATGTTTTTTGTTTTTTTTCCTGATTTTTTCATTTACCATTTACACAACTCCTAATGAATTTCTACATTCTTATCGAAAATAATTCCAGATTGAATTATGTCTAGATCAAATAAATAACTTCTGTTACTAATACAAGAACAACGTATTGCAATATTGCATGGTGTGGTGGTACGGCATTTTATTGTTGGAACTCAAGATCAACGTTCAAACCTTTTTTTTATTTTTTTTCATATGGGAACATGACAATTTTTTAATTTATGCTCATGTATTTGTATAAATGCTGAAGTGTTCTTTTTTATTTTTTTCATATGGTAACATGACAATTTTTAATTTACGTTCGCGACGAATTTGTATAAACGTTGCAGTGTTCTGGGCCGGACCGTGACGAAATTGATAATCTGTCGCAGTTTTCTGGGCTTAATATCCATAAGAGCAAATCCGTAACGTTTTCTGAAATCGTCGCCAGAGTTCCGTCACAGATTAAATAGTTTCTTGTAGTGTTTCCTCCATGCTCAAGTGGGGTTTTAAGTTCAAATTTTGCAAGTTTATAGCAGACAGCATATAAGATATGTTATAATATAAAAAATAATAACGCAAAATTCGTAAAATATTTTTCCAATACAGATTATGATGTCCATTACCACCCTGCAATTTATTTCAAAAAAAATTACCACCCTGCAAAAAGTCAAATTTAAATTCAACTTGTGTATAAGAAACAAAAATGACAAGGATAAGTTGAACTAAATAACATAGTAGTTTATAGAGTAATAAACTGAACCAAAACATAATTTAGGAGGTTGATCAATGTGTAGTGGCCTGGAGGCGCGCGGCAATTCTTTAGTTGCCATGCTAACGGCACGGCAGCAGAAGAACCCTGTTGAAAATACACACACCATGCGTTTACTTTACATACAGGCGCGATGCCGTCCTAGCTAGTTGACCACCAGCTACACTACACGCACTAATAAGATCCTCGTCCTCCTACGTGATCTCCTCAGATTATTTCTGCGCAATAAGAGATGGGAGAGGATGTCATTGTATTTGTCTGTACTCACTCGAATCGAACCACCAGATCACTCCTGCATGCAGCCGGTGGTGATCTCCACTAGGCTGCCCCCAAAATATTGCGCTCGCGGAGCTCATGCCTGCACATAACAAAGAGGAGCAACATCATTGATCGGCAGATTGCGGTTTTCCTAGTCCTTGATACCTGGAGATGCCATCACTGGTGGAAAAACAGCCTTCCGTACCGGGTGGGAAAGGCTTTAAGTCTCTAAATCCCACCCGAGACGAAAAGGAGAGACAAAAGTCCTCCTCCCCTCCTTTGTCACCGGGTGGGCAACCGGGAATAAAGGGTGCCCTTTATTCCCGGGTGGTAGCCCCGCCCGGGACAAAAGGGGAGGGCCAGCAGCGTCTGTGCGCCACCCCTTTAGTCCCGGGTGGTAGCCCCGCCCGGGACAAAAGGAGAGGCACACCAGCGCCTGTGCGCCACCCCTTTAGTCCCGGGTGGTATTACCACCCGGGACTAAAGACCCCGCTGTGAATTTTTTTTGTTTCATTTCAAATTGTTCTAATAATATTATACGCGTATATTCTCATGTATTTGGGTGTAATTTACGTATACGTATAAATGTTTGCACTAATTATACGTGTCTACTATACGTACTATATGAAGAGAATAAACTTATAAATAAATATACACACATTATATTACATCGAAAGCATAGCAGATAGTATTTTCTGAAAGTAGTATATATATATACATCAAAATACCGTTTCATACTAATTCTAGTCTAAAGTTCCACCGGAGGTGCTAATTAATATTTATCAATCCGATGACCGTCATAGTGATTTCTGCCTTGTGGATTAATGACCTGGTCCATTATGAATCCGCAGAGACCTTCTTGAATCGCCAAGAGTCGGTCATTCTCAATGATTGCGTCCCTAATCATATTGTTCTGCAATGTGCAAATAATTTAATATATTACACACAAGAATTAAATATATAAGCGGTTAGAAAAAAAGTATTACTAATTGATTTAAAATAATACTTACAGTATAATCTGACGGGTCTGCCTCGCAGAAATTGTGGATGAACTCACACACATTGTATGCACATAAATGTGTCCCTGGTTCTTGTCTCATACACTAAATTGAAGAAGATAATTATGAAAAATTAGTGTTATGCATTTTTAATTTGCCCAATCTGAAGTTGTTATTTGGTTTACGTACCGGAAAATTTGTAGTGAAGTTTATTCTAGGTTTCCATTGTCCAGGGTTGACAGCCTTGAATTTTTCCCAAGTTCTGGCAGAAAATAATGAAAGTTAGAGCTAGATAGTGTTAGTAAAAGCACACTATTGCATAAAAGGGAACGTATGGATAGAATTATTACTCTTGAAACATATCTTGAAGGTCCAAGTATTTGTCCGGATCTCTTCTCAACGAATCAAAGACAAGGATGTTGCTTCTGTTGACATCAATTATGAGAAAAATCCAGTGGAAACTGTATATACATAGAAGCTCAAAAGATTAGAACTAAATAATGTTAACTAAGATAATTAGAAATGAGAACCCTTAGCAATTAAGATGGTAATCACACTTACTCGAAGTTGTAAGGTAGAAGTATCAAATCCTTGTAATGCAATTCACACAAGGTCCTTACGATTGTTTTGAATGTTGTTTCTGGTTGCTTCTTTACTTGATCTTGATTAACTAAAGATGGGTCCATGAAACCTATTCGTTGGTAACCATTCTTCCCCATGTTATGCATTTCCAGGCTACAGAAAATGAAAGACAAAGTTAATAATTAGAGTATGCATAAATTTGTAAATTAGAGTATGTATTGCACCGTCACTTACAGGCACCAGGCTATGACAAGATCGGTATTCAAGGAGTCAAGATGGTAAATTTCATAAATATCCTTGAATCGCAGCCAGGACAACTTCTCGCCTTCACTAGCAAAATCTCCCGGTTTAACAAGCATGCCAATCATCTCCAGGCCCGCCTTAGACGTCTTCATGTAGAAGTCATGCAATCTGCGCATCTGAGTAGGGAGTTTCTTCACCAACTCAGGCCTGACAAAAGATTTTCCATGCTCGTAGCGCCATCTAGGTACGAAGTTTGGGTCCCGAGGAGGAGATTCGTGGCCGAGAACATATTCTAGTGGCATCCCTGTTGCTTCTTGCATTGCAATGACCGCCGCTAGTTGTTCTGCGTCCATAACTGCAAGAGCTCGTTCAGTTGCAGTGAGGCCGGAGGTGACGTAAGTCTGTACTCCCGACGTCGACGCTTCTGTTGCCTTCTTCGTTGAAGGCTCTTTCGCTGACGTCGACGTTTGTGTTGCCTTCTTCATTGAAGGCTCTTTTGCCGACGTCGATGTTTGTGTTGCCTTCTTCGTTGAAGGCTCTTTCGTCGACGTCGACGCTTGTGTTGCCTTCTTCTTCTTCCTATAATCCTGTGGCATCGTCGACCCCGGTACTTGGTCGATGTAACTATTTGGTGACCCTCCTTGTCTCTTCTTCTTCATGGACTTGTGCAGCGACCGGTAATAATCACTTAGTAGGGGTTTTATAATTTCTTGTCTCTTTTCTGCTTCCTTCTTCTCTATGAAAGTTTTGAGTTTCTGCGGACGATCTTTATTCTTTTCTGCTTCCATTTCATCGAGCCGTTTTTGTTTAGCAGCCTCTTTATTCCCTTCAATCCACGCCTTGAGTTGCTTATCACACTCCGCCTCATTTTCTGATGCTGTCATGTCATATGGTAGCTTCCTTTTGACAGGCAGCTTTTTACCTTTCTTCTTCGGGGGATCCGGATTTGGTACGGGCATAGACGCGGTAGATTTTGATCGGGACCGCCTCTTGGCAGGCTTTGGTGAAGGCTGCTTTGGTGGTGATTGATGCTTCGGTGGTGATTGCTGACAATCGTCATCGCTTGCGGTAGGAGAATTCCCTCGTTGTGGAGACGGTGAGCTCCAATCATTGGGCGACGACCGGCCCGGTGACGACCTGGGAGATGGTGGCTGCTGCTCGGCAACACTCGGAGGGATCGGTGGCGACATGTTAGGTATTATGATGTAACGTTTGGGCCACAATATGATACTGTGAAGCGCATCACGGAGTGTCCTTTCCCTGTCACCTCCTTGGATGTCTAGCTCTATGTCGTTAAACTTTGGGTCAGCAATCTCCTCCAAACCAACTGAGGCGTAGCCAGCTGGAATCTCCATGCCGTGGCTTGTACGTCCTGGGAGATGTGCTAAAGCCATTCAGTACACCACCTATATATATGTAGAGAAATGATGAAGTTATTAAATGCCTGAGACATGCATCAAAGGTTGAGATAATTGCACGTATAATCAGGTTTATATATACCTTCATTGTGATGTTGCCGATCGGCTTGTGCAGCTCACATGTGGTGCGCTGACAGAGTTCATCCACAGGGTACCGTTCATTGTCCTCTACTTGAACTTCTTCTTGGTTTGCCACCCTTTGTTCTTCGGGGGCCTCTGTGGAAGCACAGCTGCTTTTGCGAGCGGAAGGGCTAATGACGGGATCCACCGGTGCTTGGGGCAGTGCTCCGGCAGGGGTGATCTGAGCTACCGCGGTGGCCACTTGTCGTTCAATCTCTGCATTCATACGATCTTCTTGATCTTTAAGTCTCTGCTCCATCATTTCATGCCACCGCCCCTCTTCACGCTCCCTTCTTCTTTTGCGGCTTCTGTAGGTGTCGGCACTTCCCTTGAAAGCATACTTCCACGGGACTACCCCGTAGCCCCTGCAACGTCCTGGGTGTTCCGGATTCTCGAGCGCCAAAGTGAGCTCATCCATGTCTCTGTCAGGAACCAATCTGCCCGCTTTGATGTCTTCATTCTTTTTTATTATCTCATGTGCCGCCTCCCGTAATGTGGGTGGGAATACGAGGGAACCATCATCAGGGTTCAATCTTCCACCGCGGGCATAATACCAATTCTTCGATCGTTCTTCCCAGTCAATGACCGCTGGTACGATACCTTTGTTGAGGAGGTCTTGTTCAATCTTCCGCCACTTGGGTGCTGCAACCGCGTAACCACCGCGACCAAGACGATGGGCGTAATCCGTCTTCTTACTGGCACTTATCTGAGCTCGTGCGCTCTTGTTGGCGAATTCTTCACTATTCTTGTAATCCACAAAGGACTGCCAGTGATCCTTTAGCTTGGGATAATCATCAAAATTTGGAGTTCGTTTCTGCTTGATATAATCTCTGTGCAGCTGCTTCTTGAAACTCTGCAATTGAGTTGCCATCTTCGTGAGAGTCCACTACTTCACAAGGTTTGCGTTCACGCCCGGTGGAAGTGTGAAGTGTTTTAGGATATCCTCCCATAACATATTCTTAAGTGAATCTGGAACCACCCATGGATTATCTTCCATTCCCTTCTATTCTCTATATGATA
Organism: Cenchrus fungigraminus; assembly: GCA_036936925.1. Taxonomy (NCBI): domain Eukaryota; kingdom Viridiplantae; phylum Streptophyta; class Magnoliopsida; order Poales; family Poaceae; genus Cenchrus; species Cenchrus fungigraminus. The sequence goes on from CM072770.1 coordinate 62,907,965, forward strand.
TGGGCACATTGTCCCTCACAATAGCACCGCATTGGGACACAAACTTGTCCCTGACCTTCTTTGGTTCCCATGGCTGGCCAAGCTCGTCGACTTCAGTGATATGAAACTTCACGTCATGATCGACGATTACTTTTGTACGGCCTCTCTTAGTCATTTTGCTTGTCGAGGTTGAAGCCTACAAGTTGCGGATTTGTTATTCACGCGGAGTTCCAGAATGATATATATACCTCGTTGTTAACGCATTTATGGACTTGTTAATGCATGATATATATATACCTCATTGGAACCTTCTGCATTAACTATGACAAGGTCTTCATTATTGTCCTCGGCGCGGCTGTCGATGTCCGCGGTGCGGGAGTCGATGTCCGCGACGCGGGAGTCGATGTCCGCGGTGCGGGTGTCGATGTCCCCGGTTATGTTGAGGAACGCGTCCGCCTGGCTACGCTCCTCCTCGGTGAAAGTTGGACCCCAGCAATAAGGCTCTCCATCAGCCGCTCCTCCTCATTGTGATCCATAACTAGAAATTTCTGAATACATAAATGAATTTCTGAGCACATAAATGAATTTCTGAATACATAAATGAATTTCTGAGCACATAAATGAATTTCTGGATACATAAATGAATTTCTGAATACATAAATAATTTTCTGAGCACATAAATGATTTTCTGAGCACATAAATGATTTTCGGGCGAGAGTCGAGCGAGACTACCTAAGTGTCGGGCGGGAGCACATAAATAATTTTCTGAATACATATCTAAATACATATTTCATCTCTAAATACATTTCATCTCTAAATACATATTTCATCTCTAAATACATATTTCATCTCTAAATTCAAATCTAAAATCTCAAAATTCAATTCTAAAATCTCTAAATTCAACTCTCAGCACATAAATAAATTAAATGAAAACATAAAAAAAATGCTGACGTCAGCCATCAGGGGCTGACGTCAGCAGTTCCCTCACCAGCGCAGCGACGGCGGGCTGAGGGGTCGACGGTCGGGCGGGCGGGCGCGGACGACGTCGGCGGCCGGGCGCTGGGGAGACGACGGCCGGGCGCGGTGGAGCGGGGTCGACGGGCGCCGCAGGGAGCGGCGGCGGCGGAGCGGGGGCGACGGCGGCCGGGAGCGGCGCGGGGAAGACGACCGGGCGCGGCGGAGACGTCGACGGGCGTGGGGACGACAGCCGGGCGCGGGCGGGGTCGATGGGCGGCGTGCGGACGACGGCGGCCGGGAGCTCCGGCGGCGGAGAGGGCGCGGGGCCGGCCGGGCGTGGGCAGGGACGGCGGGGAGCGACGGGGTTGACGACGGCGGGGTGCGAGCTTCGACGACGACGGAGGCAGGCGCGACAGAGGCAGGGGCGACGGCGGGGAAGACGATGGCCGGAGTGTGAAGTGGAGGAGTTGGGGAAGAAGGGGTGGATCCGTAGGATTTATATCACCCCCCTTTAGTCCCGGGTCGTAATCAGACCCGGGAGCAAAGAGCCTTTAGTCCCGGGTCGTATCACCACCCGAGACTAAAGGCCCCTTTAGACCTGGGAGCAAAGAGCCTTTAGTCCCGGGTCGTATCACCACCCGGGACTAAAGGCCCCTTTCGCGCGGGAGGGCGGCAAGGGCAAAATTTCGGCCTTTTGTCCCGGGTGGTGTTACCACCCGAGACTAAAGGCCCCCCTTTAGTCTAGGGTCGTAACACCACCCGGGGGCCTTTAGTCTCGGGTGGTAACACCACCCGGGACTAAAGTGTAATTTTCGGCGGGAACTGTTTTCCCCCTCCCATTTCTTTTCTCATTTTCACATTCTATCTCTTTGAAATAAAAAAAAATATAGTAACTTTTACTATTTTTTCCATGCAAAATTATATTTAGTTAAAATAGAATAAACAGTACTTTGCTATGCAAAATTATATTTTAGAGTTGTAAACATTCACTTCCAATTTTCATTTGCAATATTGATGTGCATTCCCAATAAAATTCAATTAAACCGAAAAAGTAGTAAATTAATTCAGAAAAATCTCAAACTTGGTGGGTCAATCTCACATGACGTATTCAAGCTTCATAAAAATTTTGAGACCGATACAACACTGCAAAGTGCATGGACTTCAGAATCGTTAAGACATAAGTGCTGGTATAGACATGGTTCGATGAAAGGTTCTATATAGCTTTGTGAAGCACGTGTACTCCATCTATGTCGAAATGGTCTAAAATTTTTTTGGTTGTCATTTACACTCAAAATATTAGCTCACGCAAGATCTTAGATTTTTCTGATGACTAAATGTATTTAGGTTTTTTCTTCGTGCTAAAGGAGCTAGAATATTGTGAATTACACATCAATAACTCAAGAATTATGATTCGATTTCCAGATAAATTAGACTCCTAAGGCACAAGAGAACTTGTGACCAAGTTTGGCACCATTCTGGATCGTTTCAGGGGTGCTCTCAGCTCAACATTTAATTTCTAGGTGACGTCGCATGGAAATTCAATTAAACCGAAAAAATAGTAAATTAATTCAGAAAAATCTCAAACTTAGTGACATATTCAAACTTCATAAAAATTTTGAGACCGATACACAATTGATTTGATCAATAATCATTACATTACGACATTAATCTCAAGCACGTAAGTACGGTGTCTCTTCACGTCCAAGCAATATGCTTGGGTCAACTTCGACAGCGAACGGAGGCATGCCATCAAACTGATCATAATCATCAGATTGATCTGTTTTGTCCTCGACTCCCACGATTACTCTTTTACCTGGAAGAACTATGTGACGCTTTGCCTCTTGTGGTCCTGCTTCTTGGGGATTTTTATTCTTCGGTATGCTAGTCATATCCTTCACATAGAAAACCTGATGCACATCTTTGGCAAGCACGAATGGATCATCTTTGAACCCAATCTTGGTAAGGTCCACTATTGTCATTCCATATTCATCTTTCTTTACGCCATTCAGGTTTACCCATTGGCAAAAAAAAGAGGGACGTTCATCGCTCCGCACTCAAGCTCCCATATCTCTTCTATGATACCATAATAGCAGGTCTTGCCCCCATCTTTTTCCGATGACGTCCATACGGACACCACTATTTTGGTTTGTGCTTTTGCGATCTTGAGCTCTCGTGTAAAAATTGTAACCATTCATATCGTAAGCTTGAAATCTTGTAATTGTGCTACAAGGTCCCCTGACTAACAAAGCTAGCTGTGGATGAATCGTTGAGTTTCCGATTAGTTGTTCACTCAACCATGAGGGAAATGTTTCCAAGTGACGGCGTGCAATCCAGACTGGGGATTTGGTTGGATTTTGAGAAGCAATAATCTGCTCGTGTTCCATCCTATACGGAGTCACCAGTGATGATTGTTGCAGGACTGTTAGGTGTGCTTTATGGAACAAATTAGTATTATTGCTCAAACTTGATTTCCTTCCAATGGTACCCTTTCCCTGTAGCCTCCCCTCGTGTCGTGATACTGGAAGCCCAATCGAGTCAATTGTGTCGACAAAATCAACACAAAATTCAATGACCTCCTCAGTTTCATATCCCTTAGCAATACTTTCTTCCGGACGGGCACGGTTAAGAACATATATCTTGAGGATCGACATGAACCTCTCAAAAGGCCACATGTTGTGAAGGTATACTGGACCGAGAATAGTAATTTCTTTCACAAGGTGTACCAGGAGCTGCGTCATAACATCGAGGAAGGAAGGTGGAAATGCCAACTCAAAGCCGACAAGACATTGAACTGCATCATTCTGTAGTTTTCCTAGCTTGGTTGGATCGATTGCCTTCTGTGAAATTGCATTGAGAAATGCACAAAGCTTTACGACCAGTAATCGTACATTCTCTAATAGAACACCCCTCAACGCAACTGGAAGCAACTGTGTCATCAACATGTGACAGTCGTGGACCTTTAGATTTATGAACTTCTTCTCTTTCATATTTATGATCCCCTTTAAATTCGACGAGTAGCCAGACGGAACCTTAATACTGTTCAGGCAATCAAACACGCTTTCCTTCTCTTCCTTGGTGAGAGTGTAACTAGCAGGACCATAGTAATCAACATCATCATCATCCTCTTCCGGATCAGTTTCATCATCACCCTCCCGCGGAACTTTGGGAATCTTATGAAATTCTTTCAGGTCCTCTCGTGCTTCATTGGTATCCTTCGGGTTACCGTAACAACCCATGAAGCCTAGCACATTCACGCAAAGATTCTTCGTAAGGTGCATCACGTCAATTGCGTGTCGGACCTCAAGGCTACGCCAATAAGGTAGCTCCCAAAATATAGATTTCTTCTTCCACATTGGTGCACGCCCGTTGGCGTCAGTTGGAACAGGTTCACTACCAGCACCCTTTACAAAGACTACCCTTAGATCATTTACCATCTCAAATACGGCATCTCCATTAAAATGGGGTGGCTTCGTACGATGGTCAGCCTTCCCTTTCCAATGCATCACTTTCTTCCGTAAGGGGTGATTAGTTGGAAGGAAACAACGGTGACCATTATACACGACCTTCTTACAATTTTTGAGATGAATACCTTGTGTTCTATGTAAACAGTGCGTGCATGCCCGATATCCCTTGTTTGTCTGCCTAGAAAGGTTACTTAATGCAGGCTAATCGTTGATGGTTATGAACAACAATGCTCGTAGATCGAAGTTCTCTTGCCTATCCTCATCCCACACACGTACGCCCTCTTCCCGCCATAGCAGTAATAGTTCATCGACCAACGGTCTTAGGTACACATCAATGTCGTTGCCGGGTTGTTTTGGACCTTGGATGAGCACCGACATCATAATGAACTTTCGCTTCATGCACATCCAACCAGGAAGGTTGAACATGCATAGGGTCACAGGCCAAGTGCTATGACCACTGCTAAACTCCCCGAATGGATTGAAACCATTCGTACTTAAACCAAACCTTATGTTCCTTTCCCCGTTCTCAGAAAATGTCTTGAATTCTCTATCAATCTTTCTCCACTGAGACCCATCAGCCGGATGTCTCAGCAGGTTGTCTTGCTTACGTTCCTCGGCGTGCCATCTCATCAACTTAGCATGTGTTTTGTTCCAGAACAAATGCTTCAAATGTGGTATTATAGGAAAATACCATATAACCTTCGCCGGAACTTTCTTCGTCTTGTCACGGTGCCCCTGGAGATCACCAGCATCTTCATCTCGCCGAATCTTATAATGTAGTGCTTTGCACACAGGACAAGCATCCAAATTCTCGTAATCCTTACCCCGATATAGGATGCAATCATTAGGGCATGCATGGAACTTCTGTACCTCCAACCCAAGAGGGCACACAGTCTGTTTTGCTTCATATGTGGTGGACGGTAATTCATTATTCTCCAGAAGCTTGTCCTTCACAATTTTTAACATCCCTTCAAATGCCTTATCAGACACACCATGTTTTGCCTTCCATTGCAGCATTTCTAGTGTAGTACCAAGCTTTTTGTGACCTGGCTTGCAATCTAGGTATAACGGTTTTCTGTGATCTTCGATCATACGTTGGAACTTTGCCTTTTCTTTTTCGTTTTCACAGTCCCTTTGTGCATCCTGTAGAACCTGGCTGAGATCATCAGCAGGCCCGTCAGCATGTGCTGGTAACTCTTCTTCGTCAGCATCTTCCATTAAAGTATCTGCAAAAGCTTGACCTGCGGCCCAGTCCGGAATACCCTCCTCCTCTTCTTCGTCGTCTTCCATCACAACCCCTCTTTCACCGTGCTTGGTCCAAACCACATAGTTCGGCATGAATCCGTATTTCAACAAGTGGAGGTGAAGTGTGCCCGGGTCATGGTAGTCTCTTTCGTTTCTGCAATCGGAGCATGGACAACACATGAACCCACTCGCATCCTTGTTTTTTTTCGACACTTCGAGAAAACCATGCATGCCGGTAATGTACTCCGCTGACCGTCTGTCGGTGTTGTACATCCATTGCCGGTTCATCTACATCATATTAAGTGAAAATATCCATATTAATTCTACAACACTAAAGTATAAAAAACAAAAAAAATCTTAGTACAAATGAATGAAAGAAGATAATCATAACAAATGAAAACTACTTATTACCAAATCTAAAGTATACTAATATAAAAACTACATCTCTTAGCTCTTAAATCAAATTTTCTATTTTCTTAATTATGGCATAAATTTTTTTTGAAGTAAATTATGGCATAAATTTTAAGTATAAAAAATATACACTATCCCTAGGTCTCATTTTCTAATAACTAAATTAATAAATTCTATTTTCTCTAATAATACATAAAGCTAGCTAAAAGTAAAATTTTTATAAAAACAAAAAAATCTTAGTACAAATGAATGATAGAAGATTATCATAACAAATGATAACTACTTATTACTAAATCTAAAGTATACTAAAAACCTCATCTCTTAGCTCTTAAATCAAAATTTCTATTTTCTCCTTCTCTAAATCATAACACGAAATTTGAACACAACAAATGAATGGAGGATGAAGAATAATACCTTAGCAACACCTTGGAGGTGAGAAAACTCCACAAATTGATGACGAAAAATTTGGGCAGCACCTCCCTAGGTTTGAAGCGCCATGGAGCTTTGAGGAGCTTGCTTGAGCTCTCGGTGAAAAATGGTCGGGCAGGGGAAGAAGAAGGGAGTGTGCTGTCGATTTTGTATAGGGGAGGCCTTTTGTCCCAGTTGATTTTACCAACCGGGACAAAAGGCCTCTGAAGGCCGGCCCCGCCAACCCTTTAGTCCCGGGTTGGTTTACCACCCGGGACTAAAGGCCGGTCCCAATTATTGCGGCCGTGGATGACTGGCCTTTAGTCCCGGGTTGGATTACCAACCGGGACTAAAGGGTTGCTCCCCAATGACCCTGTTGTTTTTTTTAGTTTAATATATATTAAGGTCTCCAAAATTTGTGATAAAGACTAATATTAAGGCTTAATCAATACTTTGGAGGTGAGAACCCTAATATTAAGGTTTCCAATAAATTAGTCACTGGCCTAACATCAATACTTAAGGTCTTCACAAAAAATATAAAAAAGTTCGTACATCAATACTTAATTAAGGTCTTACAAACATAAAAAGTTCATACATAAATACTTAAGGTACGGTCTTAACAAAGATAGAGGGTGCATCAATGCACGACACATATTTCACACTTCATTCTTCTTCCTTAGATAGTCAATATAGTTGAAGTCTCCGATCTTGAAGTCGAGAACTTCAGCGAAATATGCCAGAGAATGGATCAGTGCACTCTCTATCGCTTCACAATTACGGTCACATGGACTTCCATAAATTTCAAACAGTGGTGGCGAGGCAAACTAATATGGCCTGTAAAATGAAAGATGAGCCTGATACTTCCAATTTCTTGTTTGTATAGCATTTGAATCTGTGTAAGAAAATCCCACAACATCCATCACTTGCTCTAGAATTGCATGAAAGCTCATTGCCGCAAAAGTTTGACCAAACATATCCTACAATTAAGAATAATGTTATTACGACGCATTAAAAATGCTGAATAAGAGTAAATGGTGCTCCATACCATGTTATGTTCATTTAGCCGACAAAGTCTCTCTGCGGTCCTGGTGACACTTTGTCCTTCCTCGAGTGATAAGAGTAATCTGGCACAAAATACCCATTAGCGTTTATTGTTGTAAGCATGCCTGCACGGCGGTCCTTTCATAAGTCCTCTTAACCAGTGTAGGGGCACCCCACCCAACAATCGATACCATTTGGATGGGTTCTGAAGACAGCGAGGAGTGATTTTGTCCACGAACAGGTATGTCAAACGAGATTTTTAATTGTATGCAATTGTTTGGACCGACAATGGCGCATTGTGTAACAGGAGGGGTACCACCTAAATTTTTAACAACATGTGCGAGCCACTGCAAATGATTGAGAATCTGCGTTGTATGAAAATAATATTATTATCCGTGTGTAGTACGTAAACATGAAATTTATACAACGAAAGAATATTACTATGTTGGGACGAGGTCCCTGGCTTCGATCACCAGTAGGTAACTCAATCACACCATGGGTGAAGCGTATGCCTGGACGACGAGCCAAAGGTGGCCGGTCATCAAAACTGATCCCACAACCGCCGCCATGACTTGCCATAGTTATTCTGGACTACTCTGTAATATATATAAAATAATGCTTAAATAAGAGAATACTTAAATTTATTCTATATAAAAAAAACATATATGAGACCTATTTTCTCATTTTCTAATAACTAAACAGATAAGTGCAAGAGCTCGTTCAGGTGCAGTGAGCCCTGAGGCGACGTAAGTCTGTACTATACCTTTTCTAATGACCCTGATCATCTACGAACTACATCCTCACCTCACCATCATATACACACACATCACTCTCCCACTTACAGTTCCAAATCAACTAGCTACAGCCCAACATCTCCTATCTAGCTACAGTCCTACGTCACCGAGCCACGTATAGCCCCAGCTCGCCGGTGACGTAGCTAGGTACGAGATGTTGGGATGTAGCTTGGTGATGTAAGGCCACTGGTAGAGAACCAACCGACTGTATATGGAAAAAAGAAAAAAAATAAGAGAATGCCTAAATGTATTCTAAATAAAAACAAGAAATACTTAACAAAAATGAATTAAATAGGTAGGTAGTATATTTTGTTTGGTAATGACCATTTTTTTTAATAAACTAACTTCTCATAAATTAAGCTAAATGTAAAATTAAATGCATCTCTCATCTAAAAGTTAAAATCAATTATCTCTATAGCAAAAACTATAAAATCAAACGATAAATCCCTATGTGAAACTATGCTTAAAAAATATGTGAAACTAAATACAATGTTAACTAAATCTAAAACATCTCTTAACTCCTCCTACCACTAAAAATCTAAATCCATATTTTCTCCATTTCTAAACATAAAAACGAAATTTAATCATAACAAATGAAGGAAGGATGAAGAATCAAACCTTAGCAACACTTTGGAGGAGAGAAATCTTCACAAATGGATGACGAAAAAATTGGCTAGGAGAAGAACTAGCTAGCTCTCTTCACAAACTCTCTTAAGTCTCGGGTGAATGTGAGCTCTTTTTTTTTGAGAAACGGGTGAATGTGAGCTCGGGCAGAGGAAGAAGGGAGGCAGGGATTTATATGCGCACCCTTTAGTCCCTGGTGGTATTACCACCCGAGACTGAAGTCACCCTGGACTAAAGATGAGACTTCAGTCTCGGGTGGTAATACCACCCGGGACTAAAGTCTGGCGTCAATAATTACGGCTCGGAGCCGTTGGACGCCAGACCTTTAGTCCCGAGTGGTATTACCACCCAAGACTAAAGGGGGAGCGTCGCAAACAACCTTTCGAGACCACATCGCCCCAAAAGCATTTGTCCCGGTTCCAAAGTTGAACCGTGACAAATACTTGGGAACAAAAGTCGTTTTTCCACCGGTGCATGTGATCGTGTGTTCTCTGAAACTCCGAATCCTGCTTGTTGAGGCTCATGCGGTTTGTATATGCAATCCCATGGAAGGCCTGCTCAATAGGATAGAGGAACAGAGAGTGAGGCAGCACATGGCGGCCAGCCAGGCTCCTGATCTGAGGGATCTCCGTTGGTTGAGGTCTCGCCGCGGATTGCACGATAAGCATTGGAGTCGTTGTGAGCCAGCATCGTTACGGCCACTACTTGAATTTGGTTGGAATGCTATGCCGCAGGCTTAATTTGGCTCATCTGTTCCGAATTCTCATGAATAATCTGTGCACGCCATCTCTCCTCTAGCTGAGTTGGTTAGATGGAGTGGGTGGCACTCCCTAGGTCTTGGGTTTGACTCCCTGTGGGAGCGAATTTCAGACTAGGGTTAAAAAAATTCCCTCGTCTGTCCCGCACCAAAGCAAATGGTAAGGCCCGGCTTATCTCACGAGTGACGGGCCCCTATGTATGGGTGGGGCAGGTTTCTCGACCTGTGTGAGAATGTCTTCTTCTTAATACAATACCGTGAGGGTGGTCTTACCCTCCACAGGTCAAGTTTTTTATGAATAATCTGTGCACATATATGCTTCAACAGATTCATCCACTCCCTGTCTCTCCAGGTTTAACTTTTTAATTGGCTCATCTCCCTGTCTCTCCAACGCACGGGGGCGTCTGGTTCCTGCTCTGTAATCATTTTAATATCTTTTTTTTGGCTTCGCATATCTTTACAAGACCTAAAAGAGGGACAATTTTTGCCCTCATATTGCGCCACATCATCAAGAAAAGTAGAACCGTCGGATTGCTTGTGGATGCCTCGAATCATAACTCGGTATTTTTTTTAAAAAAGGTCTCGCACGTTATCGAAATTAGTAGTTCAGCCCACGCTCAGGTAATTTTACAAAGACCTTCTCGAACTTTGCAGAAATAGCATTTACTCAAACCACCTCTAAAGTTTGATGGAAAGACCTCGAGCTTAGAAAGAATGATATATAATTTTATTCCAGCTGCCTCTCAGAGACCTTTACGAAAACCCCATCGAGCTTTGAAGAATGCCAAGAGGGTTGTCAATTATTCAAAACCCCCTCAAATTTTATCAAAAATAAATAGTAGTCCAATTAATAAAGCACCCTCCAAGCTTTACAAAACTACTATTTATTTAACTCACCTCTCAGACAATTTGACAACATCTACCTCGATCGAGCCACCTCTCAGGTCATTTTATTATAATAATCAACCCGCGATCCATGCATCTCCCACAAACCCGGACTTTACAAGAACTAACACACTGTCCATGGAATTTTATGGAAGCAACCCTAAACTTTCTGTAAATCTACCCACAACCCAAATTTTTTGCAGAAAAGTCCTCCAGCTCTGTCACAAGGAATCTACGGTCCCCAACATTCGTACCAATCACTGGGCTACAGGTCATGGCGCGGCAACACCGCGCCAGTTTTTCTAGTGAATTATTAGGAGCACGTTGCGGCAAGAAAGTGTGATATGGATGTAAACAAATCCGACGTCTACCAGCAGCCAGCAACTCAATCATGATCGTTAATGAATGCCCCCATCAGTACCCACAAAGAAAAGAAAAAGGTTCCATGCTAAAAGGGGTGCTAATCATCCATGGCAGTCGACGCTGTGGTGGGCTCTGTTACACCCATCATATACTAGCTTTATTGAATCCATCATAAAATATTTTTATACACTACATTTGATTTGTTTGGTATTATAGATGTTAATATATTTTTTCAATAAATTTATTCAAAATTAAGAAGATTGAGTTAAGACAAAAATTAAAATGACGTATATTTTGGAATGGAGTAAATTAAATCACTCTCCCGGGGAGTTCATATACGTAAACTCCCCCGCGCCCGCGTCGCTCCCCGGGGGCGACTCGGGCGGAAACCTAGCCCCCGGCGGCGCCGCCTCCCACCAACGGCCTCCCCTCCTTGCCGCCGCCTGAGCGGCCACCGGAAGCCCGCGCGGACGTAAGGAAGGCGGCGGCGGGGCTCCTCCATCGCTTCTCCTCCTCCAACTCAGGTGCTCTCTTCGGCGGCGGCTACCTTAGGTCCGGCGGCCGCATCGGCCCGAGGTTTCGCCGGATCTGCAACCTGGGCCACCAGATCTGCAACCTGGGCCACCGGATCTGTTCCCTTGGGGGCTCGGTGTACTGTGGTGCGGCGACGACGACGGGGCCCGTTTTCCGGCGGCAGCGGCCCCTCTTGGTGGCGTGCGCGGCTGCCTCGGTCGTGTTGCGGGGCGGCGACGGCCCGGCGGTCGCAGCCTCTTCGGCGCCACGGCCGCTGTGGCGTCCTCCCCGCGACGACGGTAGGGCCTGGGACCCTTTTCCCCAGTGATGGCTTCGCTTTGGAGGATGGTGGCGTCTTGGTGGCGCGGCCGAAGGTGGTGTGCTTGGTCGTGTGCTCGCTGTGCTAGGGTGGCGTGGCTGCCAACGGCCGAGCGGCGGTGCTCCGGTGACGCCATGGTGGCGCGGCTGGGGGCCCCGAACCGCCTTTCTCCAGTGGCGAGGTGTCGGCGGTGCCATGGTGGCATTGCCGACGATGGTTTGTGCGAACATTTGCCAACGGTATCGCGGTGGTGCCAATGGTGGTGGTTGTGCGGGTATCCCAGCAGCACCATGGTGGTGATGTTGGTGGTGCCAGCCGTCTCGTTGCTCGCGGTGAAGATGCAGGTGAAAGCTCATCCCTTTTTTGGGACGACGTCGATGGCACACGGGTGTCATGTCCTTCCTGAAGGCGACGTCGGGCATCTCCAGTGCGGGCCTTGCATCCTGGGGGGCGGTGGTGTCGTCTGGCTTCTTCAGCTTGGTGCTTCGGCTTTGGTTGCTTCTGTGAGAGCTTCTTCTTCCTTTTCCTTCTGTCTGTTTTCGTGTTCTTTGTTTAAAAAAGCAAAAAAAAAAGCAGAGTTGAGAAGAAGAGAGGTTCCAGTTTGTGGTATTGGTGTGTGTTGGCTCGTGTCGAGGTCCCAATCTGACCGAGCGGAGCTTAGTGGAGTGGTTTTGAGTTGCTTGAGCGGTGCACATTGATGTCCCAATCCAACCCACCGAGTCGCTTCAGTTGAGTTGTGCGGTGATGGTTGATGTCCCAACTCAACCCACCGGAGTTGTTTGGTCTACGGACCTGAGTTGTTCGGGGTTTGCTACCCCCTGAGTTCTACGGTCAGTGTACCGAAGTTGTGAGGGATGGTGCTATGCCTCCCTATTGTACGGTCTTCGGACCGAAGTTGTGTGGTTTTCGACCCGATTTTTCTTATAAATTGGGCCAACTCTCTTCTTCTAATAAAATTTTGAGAAAGCGTAAGCTTTCACCGTCCGTTAAACAAAATTCACTCTCTCTGTCGCTGCACACTGCACAAGTGGAATAGGTTGTTTGTAGTGTTGAATACTTGTATATAGTATCATTATTTCTTAAAAGATTCCCTGTTAATTAAGTCATAATACACGGTTGGCTTTAATCAAACACGCTGTGATTCTAGTTTTACTGAGTAATTTTTGAACTCGGTCCACCTTCTAGATATTGTCACACCAGCGCATCACCTTTCCAACCAGTCATTATCTTGTTTCAGTGGTAATTCCGAACAAAGTACTACGCTGAAAACCGAGTTCATATTTCACATATAAAAGGTTCCATGTAAAAAGAGGTTTTCCAGTGAAAGACTACATAAAAGGTCCAGCTGCACGTGCACTGACTAAAATTAAACAAGAATCTACAGTACTAAAACTCTTCTCTCCATGGGAATATTGGACAACCTGTCGTTTCATCTCTGAAAAATTCTAGATAACTTTTGAAACTTCCAAGGATGTTTTCCTTTGGGTAGTCCGGGATTTCCACCGGAATGGTGAAATTTTTGTTTGAGCAGTTCATCATTAATTCAGTCCCTCCACCTGTGGATACCACACCCATCTCATAGCAAAGGCATACAGTACTTCCAAGATTGCCCTTTGTTTTACCCAAAAGTCAACCCGGCCGGGGCTATTAAAACCCGAGGGCATCTGTCACTTTCCACCCCAAAACCCAAGGCCAAATCGGGAAGAGGGCGGTGATAGTCTGAGGCAGAGGGGGCGTGTCGACGCCGGCAAAGCACAGGCTGCTCAGAGCATCGTCCGTGAGGCGCAGGAAACCGGCAATGGCATCCGCCGCGAGGGCCGCCGCGTCGTCGCTCGCGTCCCGCCGCCTGCTCTCCAGGCACTCCGTCGCCGGGCGGCGGCCCGCTGTCGCCGCCGCGCTCCGCAGGCCAGGAGGTAACGCTGCTCGGACTGATCGCGCTCTAGCTCGTGGTCCCGTCAAGATCATCGTAGACATCATCCATTAGTACTTCCCTGTTCCGTTCCGTGGAGTACTAGTAGTTTCTAGGAGTAGTACTAGTTTCCCCCCCTCCCTTTTCGGCTGGCCGGGCGTGCTGTACTGCTGTTGCTGTTGGCCCGTGCCATTTTGGTCGTGCTCGTGCGTCCTCTCAGGCTCTGACGCCGTGACGCGTCACGGACGCACGTGGCCGTGCAGCAGCCCACCCTGTCACGTACTCCTCATGGCAGGCAGGGGCAGGGTACGGCATGGGCACCGCAAAAAGTGTGTGCGCGCGCTCGACCTTTTGCTCAGAGCACACGCACGAGCCAATTTTCACATCCGGATCGGTACGAACTCGTACTGTACGTGGCATCTTTAGCGGCACGGTGATTGATCAACGTGTACTCCGTAGATATGATAGCGCTGCCTGCTTCCATCATGCTGTACGTTCCAACAAGTGCAGCGGAGCCCTGGCCCACGTACTAGTTGAAAAAGAGCTCCGTGGCCACGGCGAAACATGACACTACGGTCTACGTACGGAGTACACTGCACTGCTTCATCTTCCGTGACCACCAACTAACGCTATGGACGGCCGGCCCGGCCGCTCGTCCAACACTCGGAAAGACAGACATACGGGGAACTAACATGCCCGCATGATTACTTTTCGTTTTTTTTTTCTGTGGTCGAGGATGTGTACTATGAGATTTTTTTTTTTCTTTATGAGAAAAATGTCGATCCCCAACCCAACAAACAAAAATATCAGCACCTAGCAAGTCATCGTCGGTGTAGCGCGTTGCCAACAACTTTCTCCTAGCCCACTCCCATGCCACGTCAAAATTGTTAATGTCCTACTAGTACTAGCTACTACTACTGCTACAGTTTGTCCAAGGTTAACAGTAGCTATTTTCATCAAAGGGAACAAAACGGTTACAGATTTTCCTTCGTTTAACAAAATGTCCAACAGCACGTGCAGTGACCAAATTTGTGAGAGCAACTCTAACAGTTTGGCAAATCAACTTGGCATCCATCTAATTTTGGCAAAACAAGGAAAATTGGCCTCCAACAGTTTGGCAAACCAACTTGGCAAAAATAGAAACTTGGCAAAACTCACCTCCCCACGCGTATATTTGCGCGCGCGGATCGTGGTTGCCATCGGCGTTTCCCTGTAGGTGGGAGGGTGAAAAAAGAAATAAAGAATAGAGAAGGATTCTTGATGTAAGTTTTCAAGAGGTGGAAGGACATAAACAAAATTTTGTTTCTCTCAGGATTCCTGATGTAAATTAGATCTGGGTTTGGCAAGTGAATTATGCCAAACTGTTGGAGATGAACTCTCTTTTTATTTGACATATCTTTTTAGAAGTTGACAAAACACAAGATTTGCCAACTAAAATTTAACAAACTCTTGAAGATGCTCTGACAAGCACTTGCAGCAGAAGATCCCTCACCATCCAAAATCCCAAGCCCATCCTGATTCCTGCCTGCCTGCCCTGCAGGCTCAAGCACATCCACCCTATCTCCATCTCGCTTCCACGTAGGCCCCACTCCAATCCCATCCAATACAGTAGTAGTACATATACCAAAAATGCCCTCGTTTCGACACCCGGGACTATTAAAATACACCCACACCCCCTCGCTTTCCTCCCCAAAACAAAGCCCAAATCCGAGAGCAGAGGGGAGGCAGCCGGCAGCCATTACTCCTCCAGTCCTTACTCCCACCACCGCAGCTGGGGACGCCTGCAAGTACAGAGGATATCCGCTTCCATTACTAACCGGCGGCGGCGGCGGATCGGCAGCAGGAGCCAGCGGAAGGTTCGATCCCGGAGCTGGCAATAAATTCCCCCCTCCCGCACTATCATGGCACGGAGGGCCGCCTCCTCGCTCGTCTCCCGCTGCCTCCTCGTCGCCAACAGGGCGGCGGCATCTGCCGGCGCCGCGCCCGCTGTCCCCTCCGCGCTCCGCAGGCCAGGTATACTTTCATTTCGATTGATCTGATTGCTCCGCGCTTCTTGGACCTGACCCGCACGACATGATCCCTCAACCTCAACGTTAATTTCGTCGCCCGCTCCGTATCCTGTGGCCTTCCGTTTTCGTGCTCTCGTTGCCAACTCTCCGATTCCCACGGGGTTCTTCATCTTGGTTTCGTTGGTGAGCATAGGGCGCCGTGTTTTGTTGATATCACCGTTTGGCTGCAGCTTTCTTCTTCTTCTTCCTCCTTTTCCCTTCTTCGGTACCTTCAAGGTAGGGACATGCTGTGTCGAGTTCACCTTTTTCTTGTTGAGTTATGGATCTCAATTCCACGGTGTTTCGCTCGTGCTCCCCCTGTGTAAGATTGGTGTCAGCCTTTGGTTTGTTTACTTTTTATTAATTATTGGTTCATAGCTGACCGCTGATGTGGAAGTTGAATCTTGTAGATTTCGCCCCCCTTTTAGCGCCCCAAAAATTATGGCTTTGACCTCTAATTTCCACTAGAGGAGATCCTATTAACGGAGCGATACGAACCCACATCTCTTGGACTTGGAGAGTTGGAGAAATGGTACTGGCAGTGGCAGCTCGTCCTTCACACGTTGCTTTCACACCCACTGTCTGTTCCTGCGTCCGCTCTGCTCAGCTGAGAGCCTGACGGACGCAGCCTACCTGAACATGGACGGGCTTTGTGGCCATTTCCAGATTTGCCATCGCCCTTACGACTCACGATGTGTGTGGCTTCTCGGCCTTGTGCGTCATCGGTGAGTCACGGAGCGAATACGAGTTTGGACTTTCTGCGTTTCGTGTGCACTGGGGATAAGATTTTCCGGGACATGATAAGATCGCCGATTTTTCCTCCAGTCCTTATCGGCACTGTGGAAAATCAGAGCATTTGGGTCTCCGCAGTTTTGTTTGCTTGCCACTCAACTCAACTCCCTGATGTTGGTGGCGAGGCTGGGCCTGGTCACTTTCGAAATTCTGCACACTGCAAACGATTCATGATCCGGGTTCAGTAAAATTTTCTAGGTGACCGGAGTAAAATTTACTATTTCGTAGTCATGTGAAAAAGGATGGCATCTTTCAACCTGTCCTTTTTTTGTTGCAAAATTGGCATTTCGCTGACAAATCTGATTGAATGGAAGATACTAATTGACAAAATGATGTGTCCTTGCCGCGTACCGCCGGAAAATCAGAACATAAGGTTTTCTGTGGTTTTGTTCCCTACCGAACTGACTGCCATTGCTACAGGACCACCCACCACCAACATGGCGTGCTTCACCTACTCAGCTTTGGAACTCTACACTTGTTGCAAATATTCATGACCTGTTTATTAGTAATGTAAAATAAAAGAAGAAATCTTCAGTCTGTGCCTTTTGAAATACTTTACCAGATCTTATCACAGAAGATACTTAACAAAATGTGGGCTTTTGTCTCGCTATGTCATGTTTATTCACGCTTTGGTGGCCTGTTTATCCTGTTTATCCTTCTGGCTTCTGTACATCTGGACCTCATTGAATGCACTTGTTTCTTAGAAAATTGCTACCCTTGAGTCCTTACACATTTTATGAGCAAAGTACTGTCATGTCAGCCTGACCATAGTGGTCGAATTCTGCCTGCAGATGGGACGCGTGGGCTGTTGCCAGGTGTCCTTCAGAGGTTCAGCACCGCAGCTGTAGCAGAGGAGCCCATCTCACCCCCAGTTCAAGTGAACTACACAAAGCTCCTCATCAATGGCAACTTTGTTGATTCTGCATCCGGTATGTTACTTCCATTTCATTCCTATTTGAGTGAATTATGTGACTTTAGCTGATTAGCATCAGATTAGTTAGTAATCATGCAACTGTAAACCTGTTAAATGGCGCATGCTTATTGTAGCTTTTCGTGGTCTTGATGATAACTCAAACTCCTCATGTGCGATGTTCATTTGTCATCCCATCAGGCAAGACCTTCCCAACTCTGGACCCTCGTACAGGGGAGGTGATTGCACATGTGGCTGAAGGTGACGCAGAGGACATTAACCGTGCTGTTGCTGCAGCCCGCAAGGCTTTTGATGTGGGGCCATGGCCGAAGATGACAGCATATGTAAATACTCATCTTGAGATTTTAGTTCTCATTATGTCATTGTGACCTTCAGCCATGCTCACAGCTGGTTGGAGTTTATCTTTGCAGGAGAGGTCCCGTATCCTGCTGCGATTTGCTGATTTGATCGAGAAGCACAATGATGAGCTGGCGGCTTTGGAGACATGGGATAACGGGAAGCCATACGAGCAAGCTGCCCACATTGAAGTACCTATGGTGGCCCGTCTTATGCGTTACTATGCTGGTGACTGCCTTTTTATATTAATTGATTATTAGAGTTTTCAAGAGTCAAGACCAATACAACTTACATGTCTGATTTGGTTTTCAATTTCTTTTGTTGTCTGCAGGTTGGGCTGATAAGATCCACGGGCTTGTTGTTCCGGCTGACGGCCCACACCATGTACAGGTCTTGTACGAGCCAATTGGCGTTGCAGGTCAGATCATCCCATGGAACTTCCCACTTCTGATGTTTGCCTGGAAAGTTGGCCCTGCTTTGGCATGTGGGAACACTCTTGTACTCAAGACTGCTGAACAAACTCCTCTATCGGCTTTGTATATCTCCAAGTTGTTGCATGAGGTTGGTGCAAATAATATTTCGTGTGTTATTTGGTTTTATTAGTATTGGAATTAATTTAATAATGAATTATTGTTATTGCACTTATTCAGACAACCCCCTTTTTTTTTGCGAAAGGCAGACAACCCTTTTTTATGTTTCATTGATTTGTGTTGTGTTTTATTGGGAATAAAAGCTGCTATAAGGATTAGTCAAACCTGTTCTTTTTATGCATTATATGATAGATGTGTGGAGTTATATCTCAAACCTTAATGTTATGTTACTAAATTTGCACCCTTGAGATCTATGCACCATCACCACTCCCAAGAGGGGAACAAATTAGAGAAAAAAACGAATTTGAGTACACTGAGTCAATTGTTTAGTTCTCTGTTGATGTAGTTCCAATGCATATATAGGAATATAGGATCCTTGTTTCAATGCATATATATTATATGGCTGCAACACAAACTGCAAAAATTTAAATAAATTTTTGCATATATGCAAAATGTAAAGAACAAGTGAACCTCATTTTATGTTAAGGGCTAAAAATCCCAAGGTGATGTGTTAAGGAAAATCATGTCTTATTAATATAGAGAAATAGAAAGGATCTGCATGCATACTTTGGCAGGCACTGATTGCAAGTTTAGATCTCTGGATTAATAAGGCTAATGCAACATCTATTTGAGATGTAGATGAAAACTACTATATTTTAATCAGATTTTTTTTCAAAGAAAAAGGAGGGCCAGGCCCCTGCTGATTATACTAAATATAATTTAAGAAGAGTGTTTACAAGATGTAAAAAATAGAAAATATTTTGATTATGTATTATTGCAAGTATAACTGCATTTACAGATCTAGCCATGCTTGAATATTTTCAATCAAGATGTAAAAAACAGAAAAAAAAATGCAAGATCTAACTGCACATTGAGCATGCAATGGGACGGTATACATATAATATATAAGGAATATTTTTTTATATAGCCTGCAATTTTTTCAACCCGAGCTGATCATTGGATGTTAAATAGGCTGGACTTCCTGAGGGTGTCGTGAATGTTGTCTCTGGTTTTGGTCCTACTGCTGGTGCTGCTCTTGCTAGTCACATGGATGTTGACAAGGTAGGCATTTCTTGTATTTCTCATAGAGAATGGCCAGAACAACAATACACAATGAGTGATCATATATTTCTTTCCTTCAACAAAGCTTGCATTCACTGGATCTACCGACACCGGAAAAATTGTTCTTGAGTTGGCCGCAAGGAGCAACCTTAAGCCAGTGACACTGGAGTTAGGAGGCAAGTCTCCTTTTATCATCATGGACGATGCTGATATTGACCACGCTGTTGAGCTCGCTCACTTTGCCCTGTTCTTTAACCAGGTATTTATTGGCACCATGTCCAACTTAGCATGATAATTGTGGAGTTAGTTTTTATTTCTTTTTTACCAAATGTATTTCCTTGTCTTATGAATTTGCAAGGGACAATGCTGCTGTGCTGGATCTCGCACGTTTGTACATGAGCGTATTTATGATGAGTTCGTGGAGAAGGCCAAAGCTCGTGCATTGAAGCGCGTCGTTGGCGATCCATTCAGGAAAGGTGTAGAACAGGGCCCTCAGGTACATGTTGTTCAGATTCAGCACGTTCAGTAATTTTATCCAGTTTCCAATTTCTATAATGACATTGCCAGTCATTAGATTTGTGGAACTTCTGGCTGTTTGACATTTCCTTCACGGAGTAGTTACATCACCAACTAACTCGTACAAACGTCTTAGTTCACCTAGTGAGCTATTATATTGCCAATTATTCTTCAATACAACTCATGCAAAGTGTAACTGTTCCTTCAATCAACAAAAGCCATACAATAGTCTTGGAAGTTTCTTTGTTTGAGATGGATGACTATTGTGACTATAAATTTCCTCCACATTTTTGGACTGATGATAACTTGCAAATTTTGTTCATTTTTAGATTGATGATGAGCAATTTAACAAGATCTTGCACTACATTAGATCTGGTGTTGACAGTGGAGCTACCCTTGTCACTGGTGGCGATAGGCTGGGTGACAAAGGTTTCTACATCCAACCAACGATTTTCTCAGATGTGCAGGTAAGCTTTGACTGCATCAAAGTACCAGTACAGAGTACTATGATTAATATTCTACAAAAAAAGTTGTGTGGGTTAATTAATGATCTGGCTGGTATAGGATGGCATGAAGATTGCTCAAGAAGAGATATTCGGGCCTGTTCAATCGATCCTCAAGTTCAAGTGAGTATTATGCTCCTGTAGATATGTCTAATATCTGAATCTCTCAGTAATAGCCAAGCAATTAAGGATTACAAAGAAATCTTAAGCCGCAATCAAATGGGTCTAATTATAACCTTTTGCCCTGCTTCAACAGGGATCCGAATGAGGTTATCGCGAGGGCAAATGCAAGCCCATATGGATTGGCCGCCGGTGTGTTCACCAAGAGCTTGGACACTGCCAACACCCTGACACGTGCGCTCAGGGCCGGTACCGTCTGGGTGAACTGCTTCGACGTCTTCGACGCCGGCATCCCCTTCGGCGGGTACAAGCAGAGTGGCATCGGGAGGGAGAAGGGCATCGACAGCCTCAAGGGATACCTGCAGGTGAAGGCCGTGGTCACCCCTATCAAGAACGCCGCCTGGTTGTAGGTGTCGCATGCATGTGTGTGTGACCCTCCTGACATGGACTGCGGAAGTCCATTTCCACTCTACTTCTAGAACAATGTGAAGATGGCGATAGTCGGATCGATGACGATGAAGAAGATGAAGAACAGCTCTAATAAGATTTGCCGTAATAAGCCCTTTTGGCTGGTGCCTATCTTGTGTAATTGGTTCCTCTGTTTTGCTTTGAGACAAGACTGTTATATTGTAGCAACGGATTTATGTTCATTATGAAAAAGAAATTAGAGGAATTCAAAGCTGGATAAAATTTGCGATGAACATGGAAGTAGTTGGACAGTGTCGAAATCGAATAACGATTAAAACGGACAGACGTGAGCTGCTAGTATATTTGCAGTGCCAATTTGTACATCTCAACAGCCTCTCAGTAAACCTGCATACACAGGATCGGATGACAGGATGTGGTCTGTTTGTGGTGGGTGACGGAAGATTCAATTTCTCGAGATCAAAAGGGAATTGAAGTACAGTATGTACTCTAGTCGATAGATTTAGAGACCAGGGGGCCAGGCCCGGCACAGTGATAACCGGGCTGAGGCGGGCCCCTGCCAGGGCCAGGCCGGCGGCCCAAATGGACATCTATACCTCTAAAAACTTGAGACCCCACGACATTGTATTAAAAAGAAGATCTTCTCACACTGGTTGAGAAAACCCCCGAACCCCTGCCCCACCCGTACATAGGGGCCCGTTGCCCATGAGATAGGTCGGGTCTTGCCATATGCTTTGAGTGGGACAGACGAGGGGATTTTTTTAACCCTAACATGAAATTCGCTCCCACTGGAAATCGAACTCAGGACAGAGTGCCACCCACTCCATCTAACCAATTCAGCTAGAGGAGGTTAGGCACATCTATACCTCTGATCAGCATGAAGCCACATTGTGCATAAATTACAGATGCATGCACATATTTGTCAGAGGTCAACATTTTGTCATTTTTACATGGCAATCTTTCAGCATATTTCACAGCATCAATTGCATATTTGAACACATTCCAAAATATCAGCGGGCAGACAACAATTAGCTCAAGATCAACATTTCAAAGTGCCATTACAAGTTAAACATCTGTTCACAGGTATTCCATAGGACCGTATAGCTACTCAAAGCCCAACATTTGAACGTGCACACATGTTGCATTCTAGTCACAAGATCGACACATATATAGATGTGGCCATTCAGTTCAAAGCAACAACAGGAAGAACATGTTCAAAACAAAAGGTTTGCATGACATTTACCGGTTCACAAACACAAACTACTGAAGAGACCTTGTCATTCGTATCGGATCTTTCATGCCGGCACGAATATAATAGCCGACATAAGAATAAGGGTTATTCACGTCGGTCCTATTAGGGCTGGTACGGATAATCCTTATATTATGCACTATATTTATGGCAAGCATTGATAGTCCTTAGGATTATTCACACGGGCTCATGTATGGACTCAGAATTGGGCAAATCTTAGCGCGTAGGTTATGATTGTGATCAAAAGATTTTTTAGATAAAGGTGATGAAAAGATGAAAAAATATATCAGATCTTTTTTTAAGACGTGCATAACACGTTTTTCATTAAGGAGATGAAAATTACAAATATGCAACTCTAGGAGAACCCCAAAGTGCGGAAATACAAGAGCCAACACAAACGACTGACAAAGAAGCACTAAAGAAAAGCACAACACAACTAGAGGTGGATCCGCGGATGCAGTTGCGAACAAAAACACACACACACACACACCCAACAACAACAACAACAACAACAACAACAGAAGCACGAAGGGGAGGAACCCCCAACCTAGCCGCTTGACAACACCAACATGAAGAGCTGAACCTGTAGAAAGAAGCTACAGTGTGAAAGAGGTCGAGGGAGAGCAATCACAAACCGGTGGCAAAAGCATCCATGAAGTAGCACGACCATGGCGGCAAAGCATCCGCCAAGCTTGCAATAGTGGCAAAGCACCCACTAAGCAACACAACCATGGAGGCAAAGCCTCCGCCAGAAAATAAGCACCGACCAAGCATCCGTCAGAATAGAACCACACCGACAAAACATCCGCCACGACCAACGACCACCATCTACAACCAATATGACAGGGCGACAAAGCATTCGCCAAGACCCAGGCAACCAAGGCGACATTGTGAAGAGAATAGGGCGCAGGTAGGAACAGCGGACGACCACGCCGACCAAGGCGACCGGCCTCAGGAGGGGGCGAATGAATGATGCCTCCAAGAATGGCGCCCAAGGGCATTGTCATCATCGGCCTGCAAGTAGACAAATACTTTCGCCTCCCCCTGTCCCGAAGGCACACCGAGACACCACCAGTGGATACGGCCCTTTCGCCGCATGAAGGAAACGATAAGCATAGGTGGAGCACAACCACGACAAGGCGACGAAGAGGGGAGCGCGCCGTCACCAAGACTTCACAACAACACCTCAAGGTAGGGGAACGACGCCTGTCGTTGCTGTCGTTGTCGACCCAATGGAGCACCAGGGATTTCACTGGAAGACCTTGGCGCAAGGCAGAGCATGAGGGGTGGTCCCATCCCGGCAGCGGCCAACGACGTCCCCCAGCACACACAGGTGGCGCTGGCGGAGCCCCGAAGCCAGCTAGTGGCAGCCACAGGCGACACGTACGGGGGCACCCCACCTTGGAGTGCAAGGCCACCGCATCCGTCCTCATGAAACGGAACTCTCGCCCAGGAGAATGCAGATCCGGGCCAGGCGGCGCATGATCTAGCGCATGGTGGCCAGGAGCCGGCGGACGGCGATGGGGCTGACCCACCTCCACTGGCAACCAACACACCCAATAAAGAAGGGGGCCATTAGCAAGGAGAGCGCAGATCTGGGGCAGGGGATGGCAGATCCGAAGCCAGACGACCAGACACCAGCGAACGACAGCGAGCCACGACGACCTAGGGCTGGGGAAAGAGTGGATTGGGAGAGAGGAGGAAGGTAGGGGGAGGAAAGGACGCGACGACGCGTGGACCAGCTTCGTAGGGGTGCAAATTGGTTATAATGTGGTGCACCTCCGAACCTCTTTAGTTCAATTATTTGTATCTCTTCAGTTCAATGTTGAAGTAGTACAGATAATTGAACTAAAGAGCTTCGGAGGTGCACTTAACGGTTACCCCTTTACAGCTTCGGCACCACCGCTAGCTGCCGCCGCCGCAGGCCGTCAAGGACAAGCGAGCGAGGCGCGCTGCGGGGGTGGCGAGTCGCCCTGGGAGCGACGTAGGGGTCAGGGACAGAGTTCAAACTAAGGTTTGGAAGACCCAAAACATATCGTATCATGTCGTCCTGCTCCGCTGCTCGTGCTGTCGAGATTTGCAAGGAAATTATGGCAAGTCTTAATTGTACCGACAAGGCTACAACCCCCTCCATTTCTCCTATATGCAAGTGTAGAGATGCAAGTGCTACTAGAGCGTAAGAATAATCAGTAATGCTACGGTCCTGACGTCCGATGCATCAGACGGATTATTTTGAATGTTGCGAAATTCTTCTCCATGTTGCACACTACATGACTCGATGTTGCGGCGGGTGACTTGATGTTGCGACGAGAGTCGGACGAATTATTTTTGAATGTTGCAAAATTCTTCTCCATGTTGCATGCTACATGACTCGATGTTGCGACGGGTGACTTGATGTTGTGATGAGATTTTTTGCTACAGTGCTTAGATCTCACGGCTATAGTGTTTTGATCTTACGGCTACATGTTGCAATTGGTCGCCTTCATGTTACAATTGTTTGTCGTTCATGTTGCAATCATTGTGAACATGTTGCATCTTTGTTCTTGACATG
This sequence comes from Cenchrus fungigraminus, assembly GCA_036936925.1. Lineage (NCBI taxonomy): Eukaryota > Viridiplantae > Streptophyta > Magnoliopsida > Poales > Poaceae > Cenchrus > Cenchrus fungigraminus. Next base: position 62,932,758 of record CM072770.1, read on the forward strand.
TTGCATCCGTGTTCTTGACATGTTGCATCAACCGTCCGCAATCTCTTTGAGTAAAAAAAACGTCTGCGATCTTATCTCCGCGCCTCCTCGCCTCGCTCCGCGCTACCCCGTGCGCGGCCGCCGCCCCTGTGACAACCCGCCCGAGAAAATACCGTACTATCACCTAAACTAATCCACTTTGGTCATTAAGCGATAATAAAGTACCATCCCGTCGTAAGTTGCCGGGTCAAAACCCGGTAAATCACTTGGTTAACACACAGGATCGAACATATGCATTAAAACTAACACGAAGGCGAGTCCAGAGTACATTACACAAATTAAATCTAATTCTACCCCTACGGGTTTAATTATTACAAACCATGGTTCATGACATGATAAGTAAAGGTTCAGAGTTCGAAAACAGAGGAAAATAAACTAGCGATACGATAGACATCACAGGAGGCCGTCCGTGATGCCATCACTCGTTGTCATCCACCCATTCCAGCTCCCAGCTGGGTGGAATCTCTCCAGGCCAAACAACATCACCTGCAACAACATTTTATAAAGCAAGACTGAGTATACTAATACTCAGCAAGACTTAACCGTCGGGTGATAACTACATCACCAAACTCTAGACATGATGGGCTTTTTGGCCGGTGGGTTCTTTTGCTGAAAAGCAACACAGAGTAGGTCTTTACTTTCAATATTTTAGCTCAATTTCTAGTTAATTACCATTTCTAAGTGAGCAATCTATTGAAATCAAGGATTGTACAATACAATTAATCCACGCAGCAATATTCACATAGTTCCATCATTAAGGGATATCATGGCCAGTTGATTAAGCAGTCTCAGATAACGGTGAGAGGCTGACAATCGATTGATTAAACCCTTGCAAGGTAAACCTAAACACACGGAACGGTGCCCTCACAAAGTTGGCACCGACCAGGCGGTTCCCATCGATCTTCGGTTCCGGATAAGGATTACAGTCCCGGGTACAAGGCTATCTGGTATGCCCCCACACAGTACATCCAGCCTCACTCATGTACCCACCTCCCGGTTGCAAGTCGGGCAGGTGACTACTCAAGATTAGTAACAGCAAATCCCTTGCCGCCTCAATCGGGTATTAGGCTTACCGGTCCCATTCCCGACAAGTGCTTAGTACGTTCAAAAGCTTAGCCCACGAAAGCCACTGGACCGGAGCCCAAATCCCATGCTCTTACCATATGAGCAATCCATTTATAAAGATCTTATGATTCCAACATAAGAACCTATTCTCGCGAGTGACGAACATCACTCGACTTGTACCGGTCCTATAGCATAGCAGCTATCGACCTAGCATACTAGTAAAAGAACAAAGGTACCTAGGGATCATGCATCTAGGGTTTCATTCAACTCCTGAAACGTAAATGCACAAACATAGCAAAGGTAGTTGCATAATTTTAAAAAGAAAGGGTTAATGATCCGGGGCTTGTCTTTGTCGGCAAGGTTGACCTTGGGCCCTTCTGGACTTTGGCCCAGGTCCTGAGCTACGTCCACGTACTGCAGCTCACCGTCAGCTCCCTCGTCTCCTCCTTCCGGCACGAGTGTATAGCTACCGTCGGGAAGATCTACACGAGGATGCATATGCAAGATTTAATTGGCGGTTTTAAGTTAATTAATTACAAAACAACATATGACAACCATGAAGTGCATGGTTGGCCACATTCACCTTGACAATCACCTATTCAGCATACTCTTCCCATAAAGGAACAACACATGGTGCTTTATTATTTATTCCTTTTGATAGTGACTGTGTACATATTTATATAAATAAAGTAATTTAATTTCACAAAACAGCAAAGGGAGTGGTCTTAAGCTTCTTAGCATGCTTCACATTACATTCATAAGGTCATTAGGTGTGGTGTTGGTGGTTTTCCAATTTAACTTAATAGTAAGCTTCCATTGGCCTCCATTGTTTTTATTCATAAATAAATTCATAAAATGCAGTAGATGACACTTCTGAAGCTCTTTAGCTCTAAACAAAGCCACTGAACACAAGTGCACACTTATATGAGCTATGAATTAATTATACCAAAAATGGCAATTTTTATCTACCAAAACAAGATAAATGCATATAAAAATAATTAAGCAACAAATGGATCCCAACTTTCTCCCACTTGTTCTCTGACTCAAAACAAGGCTATGCACACAACAAATAGGTCAAGGGCCTTTCTAGATCTTGAACTATTCAATTTCATTTTAAACTAAGCATAAATCAAGAATGAATATTTCTATCAGTCCTAAAACCATGATAAATTCACCAGAGGTGACACTAGGCATACGAAGACTATATGCAGAAGTTGGGCACAAAAATATATTTATTTTAAGCTGTAAAATTCAGTAAGGCAGATTCATCATAACTACAAAATAAATCATAATAAATAATTTACTTAGTAACTTTGTACAAATTTTGGTGTTGAGCCTACACATGGCATGTCTCACAACATATCCAAAATTCAGCTTGAGATCACTTGTATAGTTTGAACTACAGCAAATCTAGGTCAAACTGATTTCAATTTTTCATGCAGAATCTATCAGTCTAAAGCATGGTTATGCTTTGCAAAGGTTGTAGATTTGCTCACAAGGAAACCAATAAAATTGGTTTAACATTTTTCTGATGTCTCTATGATTTTCTACAAATTTTCTAAGATCCGGTCAAAAGGGTTCAAAGGGCAAAGAGTCTATTTCTACCAAGATCCCTGGGAAGATCTCCAGATTCACAACTATACCCATGCCTTTACACAGAGGTCCTGGATTTAACGATTTCACCCCTAGAAAGAAAACAAGCCTTGCAATGTGGCCCTTGGGGCGGGTCGCCGGCGGTCTGGTCGAAATTCCGGCGAGGCCGGCGGCGCCCTCGGCCGGGAAAGAGGTATGAGGGAAGGAGGAGCTTACCACGGCTCGGTTTGGACCTGAGTTGGGGTCGGGAAGGTCGGCGGTGAGCTGGGGCGGCGGAGCCAGGTGGCGGCGGCCACGGGAGCGGCTGCTCCGGCGAGCTGGTGACTGGGGTTGGTGAAAGTGCAGCACGGGGAGCTTCAGTGGAGGTTTACAGAGGGGTTGGGAAGTTCTGGTGGTGGCGGGGAGGTCCGGACGAGGGAGCTCCACTGGCGGGCTCCAATGGCGTGTGTGGCGGAGCGGCTTGGGCGCGCGGGGAGGAAGGGGGCGGCGCCTTTAATAGGCAAGGGAGCGGCACGTGGGGCTTCACGCCTTCGCCTCGAAGCAAAAGGAGGGAGAGAGAGGGGCCCGGTCACTGCGGTGCGTGTGCGGCACCTGGCCGGCGGATGGCGCGGCTCCAGCGGGCGGGCGCGTGACGCGTGGCCCGGTGCGCTCCCCGAGGAAATCGGTCGGCGCGGGGGTGTGGGGACGGGCGCGGCGCGTCCTGGCCGTCCAGGCGGCCGGAGGGGCCCGAACGCCGAGGGGGTGGCAGCGTCACGTGGCGGCGCGCGTGAGCGCGCTCTGGAGCGCGGATGCGACGTCGCAGTTCCCATTCCATTTACTCGTGTTTGACCGGCCAAAAATTTGAAAATTTCAAACCAAACTCTAAAAACTTTGAATAGCAAAGTTGTAGAGCAACTATAGGAGAACACTTTTTGCAAAGGCCGACCTATGTTTTGATCAATGGTTTGAGCATAAACTGCTGGCAAAGTGGATGTCTTTCTCGGCTCGGCAGGAAGGTAGATGCTGGCGTTGACCGCGTTTTTGCACATCTTCCACTCAAATTCTCAAATGCCGCCAATTATGAAAAGTGTGTTCCTCAAAAAGACGAACAACTTTTGTATCGGCTGATTTTAAAGTGTTTAAGTGAAATTTGGAGAACGCGGTAAAAGTTCTAGAAAAGGTTCTTCGACGTCAAGGGTTTAACTAGGGTTTGACTATGCCTTTGACCAAGGTTTGACCAAAAGTGCGTGTTGACTTGATTAAGATGATCATTAGTGATTATTGGCTAGGTTTTCGAGGTGATGACCCAGGTTGACCAAGGTTTGACCAAAGTCAACATGTTTGACTAGTTCATTAGCGTTAATTAACCCTAATGAAAACCTGGGGCGTCACAGCCCCCTCTCCGGCCCATCCTCCGCCTCCCATCGCCGGGGACGTTGGACACCGCACGCCGCCATTCACCCTCCTCCCTAACCCTGCCGAGCCGCCCTGTCGTCGGCCGCTGCTCCCCTCCTCCTCCCTTTCCTCTCTCTCCTGGTTGCCATGGAGGTGTGCTTCGCCGCTCCCGGCGGCAGTCCATGACCAGGGGTTCGGTAGGGTGTGGGAACTCGCCAGGTCGGCGGCACGGTCGGGCCGCTGCTCCCCCGCGGCCGGGCGCAAGGCGTCGTTTCCCTCCCACGGTCGGGCCATCACCCCGTGCAGCGAGGGCGAGCCGCATCGACCATTGCTCCCCTGCAGCCAGCGACGGGCGCGGCTAGGGTCGGGCCGAGCGCATCATGAATGCGGGAGCTCGTCGGGCGCGGGAGTTCGCCAGAGATGCAGGCCACCGCTCCCCGTGGCCAGGGGCGCAGGAGAAGCGGTGGCCGAGCTCTCCCAGGTGAGGAGGGGCGGGCGAGCTACCGACGGCACGGACGAGCTCCCCGGTCGGCCCGGTGGCTCTCCATCCTCCTCCTCACCTTTGCAGTGTTTTTCCTTATACTTTGCTACATGTTGCAAGCTTTGATTTCTCGTGTTTCGGATGTTGCATACGAATGTTGCAAATGTTACAGTTTGATGTTGCAAAAAATAGGTTTGGATGTTGCAGTGTTGCATATGTTTCATACGCATGTTTCAAGTGTGTTACATGGATGTTGCATTTTCAACGAAAGATTGGACAGCCACCGACGAGGATATCCCCACAGCGGCGTCATCCCTCGTCTCCCCCACGCGCTCTCCAACACAGGTGACCTCCCCATCAACAGCGACTCCCCGGCAGCGGGTGAGCCCCCAAAATGGTGCTCCCCCATGGTCTGCGCGGTGACCAGGGGGTCGTGCCTCAGCCGCCCCGGGGGTCGAACCCCTCGGTGTCTTCCTGGTCTCCAGGAGTGGACGGGCCTTCCTCCCCTCGATGAATTGTTTTTTTGATGTCGCAATCGTTATATACCGGTGTCGTAACAATGTTTTTGGCATGTTGCAATCGGTCGCCTTCATGATGCAATCGGTTCTCGTTTATGTTACAAATCGTTGTGCATAAGTTGCATCCGGGTTCTCGACATGTTGTGAGTGTTCTATGTGAATGTTTCAAAATTATATCTAAATTTTTCGATGTTGCAAACATTAATTTTTGATGCTGCAGATGTTGAGTCTCGATGTTGCAGACATGTAATGTTGGGTGTTGCAAACATTAAATTTTAATGCTGCGGATGTTGAGTTTCGATGTTGCTGACATGTGATGTTGGGTTTTGTGTCGAGGAGGACGGGAGGAGAGCTCCTGATGTTGGATGTTGCACGCAACACGGGTCGCAATATAGTCGCAACATGATCGCAACATGGGGGAATGAGGGAGGAGGCCCGCTGATATTTGGATGTTGCATGCAACGTGCTCGCAACATGGCTCGCAAGGACTCGCAACATGGCTCGCAACATTGCTCGTTAGACTTTACGATCCGACGGCTGATGGCCGAGCATCTTAAAATCCGATGGCTGCGGAACCCGTCCGATGGCTAGCGCCCGGAACGGACGTCCGGGCGCTAGCAGTTCCCAAGTTCCATCGCGTCCGTTTCAGACTTAGACGGCTAGAAGTAATATTTTCGTACTGAAGGGCAGGCACAAAACTTATTCCACAATGGCACCTCCAAGCAGAATGCGACGCTAGCGTCCGCTGTCTCGATCTCGTCGCACCAGACCAATCCTTTTCAGCTTGAGCAACGCCAAAACCACAAGACGACGCCTCCAAACGAGCGGAGCGGCGCCCAGAGGGGTCGCCGTCATCATCCTGGACCAAATCCAGCGTAGCGTAGCTATCGTCATAACTCATAAAGATTCCTCCAGAGGAGCCTCCATCGTAACCCCATCCTACGAGAATGAAACCATAGCCCCCCTAAGGTTCTCAATCTAGCTGAGTTGGTTTGAACTCTGTCCCTGACCCTGGGCGACTCGCCACCCCGCAGAGGGCGTATCTATTAGCCTTGCTCTTAGGGTCTGTTTGGGATGGCTCCAACTCCGGATGGAGCTGCTCCACTCCAAAGCTCCATGTAGAGCCAGCTCCAAATGGAGTTGGAGCTGTCAAATTGAGGTGTTTGGCTACCAGCTCCAGAAATAACACACAACAAAGTTTAATGACATATGGGCCCTACCCGTCAGCCTCACAACTCCCTTTCATCCTCTCTGTTTCTCCCACGCACTCGAACACAGCACAGACGCAGGAGCAAAGCTCGATTCTTGTGCTCAATTCTTGCACCCTGTTGCTCCTTGCTTCAATTCCTCAGGAGCAAAGCTTCTCCACTACCAAAGATCGACCGACACCCCTCCAATTGAAAGCTCAGCGCGCGATGCCGGAGGGAGGGGCCTGGAGCGGCGCGTGACGCCAGAGGGGGGGCCGCTGGAGCGGCACGCGGCACCGGAGGGAGGGGCCGCCGGGGGGAGGCGCAACCACAGGTGAGGAAGGGACCTCGGGAGGGAGACGCAGCCGCGGGAAGCGGCGAGTGCTTGGGGTGCAGTGATGGGGGATGCGACGGCGGCGGTGAGAGGGAGAGTAGGGGCGGCTGGCGGGGTCGGCAAGCTTGGAGCGCGGCCACGGGGACCGACCGGCGTTGCTCGCGGCAGGTCCGGCGAGCTCGCCCGGCGGAGCTTGATGGCCGCACGGAGTAGGGAGGGAGGGCTGCGCGGATTGGGGATGGAAACACGTTGACGGGCGGGGATGCCGAGCTGCGGCATGATGTAGTCCGACGAAGGGGATGGATGGCTCCGGTGACGGGCCGGACTCCGGCGATGCGGCTTCGGTGACGGGCCGGACTCCGGCGGCGCTCCGCCGGCGCGGAGGTGGCCCAGGAGAGGATGGGATCCGGTGGAGAAGTTGGAGGGCTTCGGCGGCAGAGAAACGGACACCTGCGGTGGGGAGGTGGGCTCCGGTGTCGGGGAGGCGTCCCTGGCGGCGGAGAGGATGGCTCCGGCGGAGGGGAGGCGTCCCTGGCGGAGGGACGGGCGGCGCGGGGAGGAAGTCGCAGCTCACGGTTGCGGTCGCGGGGCGAAGGAGAATAGAAGCGAATCGTTTTTTCTGTGTAATGGACGGCAAAGGTGGGTAATTACACTTCAACTCCACGACTTGGTTCATATTTGGTGGTTTTGGAGCAGCAAAAGAGGTACTCCAAAACTCCACTTTCATTTGCACTACAGCTCCATAGAGTTGGCAACTCCATGGAGTTTTGGAGTTGGGGTGTTTGGCTGGAAAATTAGATGGAGCTGCTGGAGTTCAGCTCCAGAGTCACGCCAAACACGCCTTAATCAAATGTCCGGAGTCGTCGTAAGCTCCGTGTGTAGTTTTTTTTATTCAAGCTTAGCAGCCGGCTGATCAGTATAAACGCGCAGTGCAGTCAGCTTCACAAGTCACATGCATTGCCTGCTCTTCGCCAATCGCCACCACCGGCACCGAGTCACTGACGTCCACCGTGCGCTCCGCCTTCGCCAGCCACTGCACCTTAGTTTTGCCATGGCATCTTCCGCCGCCCCGCCGTCCCCGAAGCTGCGTCACGTCGCCATGCTCCCCTTCATGGCCAAGGGCCACGCCATGCCGCTGCTCCACCTGGCCCGCCTCCTCCTCCGCCGGGGCCTCGCGTCGGCGGTCACCTTCCTCGCCACCCCGCGGGAGGCGCCCTTCATCCGCGCGGCCGTCGCGGGGGTGCCCGGCGCGGCCGTCGTCGAGCTGCCGTTCCCCTCGACTGCTACCTCGGCAGCAGGCCCGCAGAGCACGGAGGAGCTCCACTCCCCGTCCGGCCTGCTCGGCCTCGTCTCCGCCGCCGCCGCGCTCTGCCCGGCGTTCGCGGACATGCTCGCCGGCCTCCAGCCCCGGCCGGACCTGCTCGTCCACGACGGGTTCCTCGCGTGGGCCAAGGACGTCGCCGCCGACCTCGGCCTGCCGCGGCTCATCTCTCTCGGCATCGGCGCCTTCGCGCACTACATCTCCCGCGCCGTCACGGCGCAGAAGCCGCACGCCCGCGTGAGCTCGCCGTCGGAGCCGTTCGAGCTGGCCGGTTTGCCGGGGCTCCGGCTCACCACGGCCGACCTGCACCCGCCCTTCGACGACCCGGAGCCAGCCGGCCCGAACTGGGACTTCGTGTGCGAATGCGGCGCAGCCATCGAGTCGAGCCGGGGCATTATTGCCAACACCTACCATGCCCTCGAGGCGCTCTACATCGACCGGTGGAACCAGGAGAGCCCAGAAAAGATGTGGCCGGTCGGTCCGCTGTGTCTTGCCAGTGAACCGGCAGCTGAGACCTTGGATTCAGATCTAGCTGGCTGGCTCGACTCGAGGCTCGCCATGAACCGGCCGGTTCTCTATGTCGCGTTCGGCTCGCAAGCTACCGTGAGCCGGGCGCAGCTAGAGGAGATCGCTACCGGTTTGGATCGGTCAGGTTTGGATTTCGTGTGGGTGGTTCGGTCCAAGTGGTTGGATCATGAGGATGGGCTCGAGGACATGTTCGGCGATAGGGGCAGAGTGGTCAAGAGATTTATCAACCAGCTTGCTGTGCTGAGCCACAAGGCCATCAAAGGGTTCTTCAGTCACTGCGGATGGAATTCTGTGATGGAGAGCATTAGCATGGGCGTGCCAATCCTGGCATTCCCAATGGCAGCCGAGCAAAAGATGAACGTAAAATTCGTCGTCGATGTAATTGGAGTGGGGCTTAGGGTTTGGCCGTCGAACGGAGACGGTGATGGCAATGGAGGCGGGCTAGTTGCAAGCGAAGACATTCAAGCGTTGGCAAGGGAGCTGATCTTGGGAGAAGGAGGGAGACGCGCGGCGGTTAGGGTAGCCGAGTGTGCGGCCTCTGCTAGAATCACCATGGATGCGGGCGGTTCCTCGTTTGAGAACCTGGAGCTGATGGTCCGTGAGATAACTGAGATTAGCACGATTGACGCTACAAGTGGGTAGCTGCTGGGAAACAGTCTTTGCTTCACTGGTGCTCAAGTTAATAGTGTACTCCTAAAGTTAATAAAGGCTAATAGCAGCAAGTGAGTTATCGCTCCGGTTAGGTGAGTTATTAATAGTGTAGTACTCCTAATAAAGTTAATAAAGGCTAATAGCAGTAGGCGAGGGTTAACCGTGGCTAAACTAGTACTAGTAGTATCTTTCAGTCCATTCGGCACACAACAACCCCTCACCTTATTCTTCCCCATCGGTCCTCTGCCTCCTCCACCACCGGGTCGACAGCTGCCGTGCCACCGCGCCTTCATCACCCTCCCTAACCCAAACTCCCCTCATGCCCCACCATTGGTCACCAGCCCACCGGCTGTCCGACCTTGCTCAGTTGGCAGCGCTACCGTGCCGCCTGGTCCTCACCGCTGTCACCACCAGTCCTTTGCTCCCCCCCACAACCTCCTCCTTTTCTAAGGTAGGTAGTGAAAGGACCTTAATATCGCTTAGAGGGGGGAGGGGTGAATAGGCGTGACGACCAAATAAAACTTTTCTTCCCCGAAAACTTGAACGATCAGTGTCCACCGGTTAGACCGGTGGTCCTGACTAGTCACCGACTCTGCTCACAGAAGGCACCAGTCAGACCATTGCTTAGCACCGGTCAGACCGGTGTAGCACATAGCACCTGCAAACACAGTTTCAAGCTCCTCTTGACTTCTAGCACGAACCAAACTTGATTAGTGGCCTTAGTAGATGATCACAAGCAGGGTATGTAATGATCCCTGCACACACAAATAGCACACCCAAGTTGATCTAAGCGGAAGCAAATCAAATATGTTAGAAATCAACTTAGAGACGCAAACCACAATGAGACGCAAGGATTGATTTCCCTAAGTTCACCTCCCACTAAGGAAAGGCTACGTCTCTGTTGAGGAGCTTGTAAGGGAACTTTCCCACAACAAGCCGGGTCTCTTTGAACCCCTTTCCTCATTTCCACTAAGGCGATCTTTTCCACGAAGAGGCAAGATCACAGCCCTCACAAACTTGCCGTTGCTCACCACAACCTTGGGAGCTAGCCGGCGACGCCTAGCCGTCTAGGAGGCAAACCTCTAAGAGTAACAAATGCTTCAACGCTTGTAGACGCGAAATCGAAGTGCTCAAGCTATGGGAATGCTCTTTTTAGCTCACAAAGACTCTCTTGAGCTCACTCTCTCAACCCAACTCAAGGATATGGCTTGAATGCACAAATCTCACAAAGAGAGATTGGGGAGAGCCACTAAGGCTTTGGCTTAGCAAGAAATGGCTTAGGAGCTCGGCAAAGTCACCAAGAACAATAGCCCACCACTATAGGAGGCTTGGGGTACTTATACCCCTCAAAGGAGAAAACTAGCCGTTAGCTGTCGGGCGCACCTGTCAGCCGTTGGGCCAGCTGCACTGGTCAGACCCCAGGCACCGCCAAAACCCTTTCTTTTACTCCAACACTTCACCAAAGAGACGAAGTGGCTCAAGTTAGGTTAGGAGGGTTTGTTAGCACACTCTAAGGCTCTCAAGGCTATTTCTCACAAGGTTTTTCTAAGAACACTTTGACTTGGTCATTAAATTAAACTAAAGTTGCATCCCTCTTGATAGAACAGCATACCTAAACTCAAGAATAAATAAAAACACCATGTAAGCCTCTTGAGCTTGAATGTCTTCAATCTTGCCATACTTGAACATTTTCCACTTGAGGGCTTTCAACTTAGCCAATGCCTTGAGCACATCCATACTTGAGCTAGTGACTTAGGATTTTTCCATCTAGAATACGAATGCACACTTGAATCCTTAAGTCACTCCATATTGCCAATCACAACATTTAGATGAGTTGCATTACTTCTCTCAGTTAAGCCTAGATATGATACTTCGAGATCCCATGGATACTAGTTACTTCACCTTAGCAAAACACCAATGACAACCTAGCTTGAACCAAAGATTGCTTAGTCCTTCGCTCTAGTCATCTCGGTTGATCTCTTCATCACTTATCCAATCCACATTGAGTTTAACTTTGCTTCATCCATAATTAATTTTCATTTGAAATCCCACTTCAAATGCTTATTCTCGATTGACAATGAATATGCAAGCTTCCAATTATGGACCATAAAGTATATACTCATCCTTGTGTCCTCTTTCAATTACCACATGAAGCCTTGCACTTAATTCAGAGAGAATTACCAATTTCTCTTATTATGATCCCTTTTACTTTTAGTCAAGCCACCGCATTCATCGGAGTCATGTCATGTATCTTTGCAAAATAACCCCAATATATAAATCCATTTGATGCTTGACATTTACCACTTTGCATAAGGATCACACTTTTGTTTGTCTTCTTCAATATGAGCCATCTAATATTCATTCTTCAATACTTGTCAACAATAGCACATGAATGTGTGACTTAAAACATGTTCACATTCTTAGACAAACGAGTTAGTTCTTTAATCGCTTTGTCATTCAATTCACCAAAATCCACTTAGGGGCCTAGATGCACTTTCAATCTCCCCCTTTTTGGTGATTGATGACAACTCGATTAAAGCTTACAAATATATCGTTAAAGCGCATTTTGATTCTTAGATATAGCTAGAGACCCCCTTAATGTGTGCTTTGAGTGGAATTTCAAAAATTGGCCTAAAATGCCAAAGGCACATATTTAGGTGAAGACCATAGGAGCTCCCTATATATCTTAGAATCAGTAGAGTGCAACATGTGTGTGTGATAAAAATAAAACCTTGATGCGTATGACAAGATATGTGCAAAGCAACTAAATAAGTGTGCTGACTGGGTGACACCGGTCAGACCGGTCAGGTCCATCCAGTACATAGACTGGGCGACTCCGATCAGACTCGTGCCCTTGACCAGTCAGCCCGGTCAGGTCTAGTCAGAACACAAAGAAAAAGTTGTGCGTGCTATCTGGGCCATTGTGATCAGACCAGGGTTGCAAGCCGGTTTATATCACCTCCGCCAATTTAGCCAACACAAACAATTCACCGCATAAACATGCATCACAATCTAGCATTAAAGTCACTTAAGTTACATAAATGAGTTCAACACACATAACAATACTCATACAAAGTTCTCAAGTCCACAAAGATAAAGTCTAGGATTTATTACATGGCTGCTCTCAACAGCCACAAGGCACCGGTCAGACCGGTGTAGAGCATCGGTCAGACTGGTGACCCACAGACAGACTACACCAAGTTCTGAAACATGAAGCTTTAGATCCCAACTTCTCCCCCTTTGTCATCAAGCATCCAAGAAGGGCCCGGAGAAGGTGTAGCCGCTGATCACTGTCCCTGAGAGCCATCTCCTGGGTGAGAGCTCCCTCCTATTTGAGATTTGTCAAATAACCAATGCATAGGAGAGTTAAGATATACAGACTCAGAGATAGTGATTTCAGATAATTGAGCTAGAGGAGCGCCATCCATACCATAGTAATATGGGTTAAACCCAAAGATCTCCGCGGAGAAGCGAGCTCCCCAATCTTGCTCGGGAGGAGGTGGTTCCATGAAGTGAGATGAGCCTGCTACATCTGGATGCGGAGGTACTGGTGGTGGTGGAGGAGGAGGAGCCGATGATGAAGAGCCTTTTTCTTGTTGGGACTCAAAGAACATGCTCCTATATTCGTTTAGCATTCCGGAATTCACCCATCCTCTCATTCTGTCCTTAAATGATGGTATCTCAACCTCCGGGGGCTCTAGAGAGGGAGGAGAGCGAGGAGGTTCAAAACCTTGAGCATTGTGCAATAATTTCATCGTGTCTTCCATTCTCTTGTTGGCCCTACTCGAACTTTGCTGCTCGACTTGTATGTCATGCTGGCTCTTGCACATCCCAAAAATGAAGTTTAGAAATTTTCTCAAAGGAGATGTGGACTTGCAGGGTATGTTCTGGTCCCAGCCCCGCCACCGGTCAGACCGGTGCTCGCCACCGGTCAGACCGGTGATGGCCTGAGGGCCAGTCTGCTGCTGAAATTGCTGTGGAGCCCCTTCCTCAAATATTTCTTGCACAGGGCCAGCTGCTGCATTTGCTCTAGGTGATGGAAGCCTTGGATTCTTGCATGGATTGAGCCTCAACGACTTAAGCTTCACACCTTTGGGAAACTCCATCTTTGCAACCCTTTCAACCATATACATGATGCAAGGACTGTAGCTGCTGTTGACACCGGATTTTGACCAAACCCAGAGTCAAATGCAGAGCAGGGGATAATCGGCAAGGAGTGAATCGGCCAGAGGAAATTAGCTGGCTTGACACGTACATGAAGGAGTTTAATACGGGACCATCATGGATTGGCCAACCAATAATAGTAAAGGGAGGAAGGATAGAGGCAAATACGTGCAGGCTGGACATACATACGAGGATTAATTTAATGGAAATCAGCCATCGGCTGGCAAGTGCAACGGAAAATCGGCAAGGGCATGCATGAAGCGATCGGCAGGATGCCAGCAAGGAATAATCGGCTGCCAACATGTTAGCAAAGATTGCACGCACAAACTGCAGGGACAATAGGTTCGTGGAAGCTTAATGAGATTAAAATATTATTCATCAGCCACGTAATGATGACTCAGGCTATCGGAAACAATAATATTTCCTAATCTAAATGTCTTGGCTGAGTCACAGTCAAGGGAAAAGGAGAAGCAATTGGAAGAGAAGAATCCGGCTCAGCAAAGGTTGTGTAGGATATATGGAATACATGAATTGGCAGAGAAGAAATTATAAATACATGCAAAGCCTGCATGTAGATTTGGAGCTGGGAAAGGAGTCCAGGTTAATTGTGCATGCACGTCCAAAGGAGCTTAATTAAGGAGGATTCCAATAGAAGAGGACCGGAGTCTGTGTATCTTAAATACTTTCTTTTGTTTAGATATCAATTCAGGTAGTTAAAGTTGTAGATTGTTTTCTATGCGTGAGTTGCACACAAGGTCATAGGTCCAGCCGCCCTATAAATGTAAAGGGTTCGCGGTCATTGTAAAATTATCACACGATCAATATCAAAACCGCCTCCGGGCACCCCTTTACAAATTCTTGCATCTACTTTACTGCATCTACTTTTCGGCGACTTCGCCATCGTACCTTTTTCTCTTTTCTCAACGCCGTTCTTCGAGTTCGTCGGGCTGCATCGATCGATCTCCGGCAAACTTGTAAGTACCGTTTTACCGAATAACCCTAGGCTTTAACCTCCGGGCGCATCGCTGAGGTTTCGTCTAGTTCTTTATTCACAATTTATCGATATCAGCTAGATTAGCAAGTTTTACCTTAATTCTTGTTATTTTAGCTTTTATCACCCATCTATCCAGCTCGATCTAGATCTCGTCGGCTTTTATTATCTAAAAATATCATCTGTTCTCACAACCGGCTTAGATTTATTCGAGTGCTGACGTCACAATCGGCTGTCTTGGCCGATCTTCCTACACATACTTACACTTAGGCTGCTTTCGAGCCTGCCGATCCCGTTTTACTGTATCGGCCGATCGGCAGATACACATACTACTGAAGATCCATCGGTTCTCTAGCCGATCTCTTTAGATTTTCCATTGTCAATCAACAGGTCAGATTGGCTTGCACGCCTCGCTACAGACCGGGGAGTCACGTGTGTCGCGCGCAAGGGTGACGTCCTATTTTTGCGTCAACACACTTTTGGCACGCCCAGTGGGACCCGAATATTAATCCCTATTATATCGTCTGGTGAGACACAAAGACAATATCCACAACCAATCAAGAGATGGACAATCTATGTGAAGCCTTGATGGATATTGTAAACAATGTGCTTAAAAACACGTTCTCTCACGGTTCAACTCAACCTCAAGACTATATGGAGCCGTATTATCAACAGCTGATGACATCGGCTAATATTGCTTCTTCTTACGGCCCAATTCAGGAGCAATTCTATGAAGAATCAGCATACATATATCCTAGGTCATCAAGTACTACAACAGCAAGCGCAAGTACAGTCCCTGGATCGAGTTATGATGATTGTTTAATGCCCTCATACTTGCATCAACACAATTCTTATCAGCAGATGAAGACTCCTCAGACTGTACCGTTTCTCTCTACTTCGTCGCCATTGGCACAGGGGGATTTATTCAGCGCCCTTGGATACACGCCGCTACCGTTGGCACAGGGGGATTTATTCCGCGCTCTTGGATACACGCCACAGCCGCTGGCACATGAGAATTTGTTTAACATTCTTGGATATATGCCTACGGGCACTACTCAAATTCAAGGAACGACAGGCTGTCAAAGTGGTGTTCTGGAATCACAATTTATTCCCCAAAGTTCACAACAGAGATGGGTTCAAGAATCGGCTCCTCAGCCGATAGCTTTCCAGCCACATGAGCAAGCTCATCAACCAATGGTTCAGCAAGAAGGTTGGCCGATGGTGCAAGAATTACAACAAACAATTCCTGTAGCTCAGCCTAAAAAACTAGAAATTTATCAGCCACAAGCTATGGATGAACAATTGATGATTCAACTGTCAGAATTGATAGTTCAACAAGCTTGGCCCGGGGGGCTGCAACCGCAAACAATAGCTCAGCAACCTTTGCCTGGGGGGCTGCAATATTCCCGGATGTCAGTTTGGCAACAACAATTAGAAAATTATTGGTCGCAAGAATCGGCTTTACAGCAGGAGGCACTGAGCCCACAGCCGATTGCTCACCAATCACATCGATCAATAATTCTAGAATCAATGGTCAGTCAGTCTGTTATAGAAAAATCAAAAGAGCTTGTGCATCCGATGGAGACTGATGGAGATCTGTGTCCAACTGATATGGTCAAAGTGGGCAACCAAGATAAAGAGATTGATTTAAAATTGTCAAGTTCATGGGTAACTAATGGATCAGAAGTCACAAATCACAAAGCGCATATCCCAGTTGACGGAATCAAGGGTGAAGGCCACTACGGGAGAAATCTTAATTCCAGAAAACACCAAGAGGAAGCTCCAACGAACAAGAGAAAGGAGTCCGAAATCGGCTTGACCAAATGGAATAAAAGGACGACCTCATGCATTCAAGAAGAAATTAAGGAGTACGTATTTGATATCAATAAAGCTGATAAAATACATTCGGCTATCGAGCAAGAGAAAGTAAAAGAGCTTGCATGTTCGATTAAGGATGGAAGCCAGTATGCAAGAGAAAATAGCTCTGCAGAAACTCACAAGGAAGGAGTCCTAGCCAACTACAAGGATAGAGAAAAACGAACTGGTGAGCCATTAAAGAAAGATGAAGTGGCCAATAGAAAGATAATAGAAGCTGGGCAAAGGATGGTTTCTCAAAATATTTATTGCTCGTTGCCCAAAAATATTTCCCAAGAGTGTCGGACGTTTGGAGCTTATTTTCCATGGGAACCAGGTGATCAAGAGCTGAAAATTATTACTCTGAAGATTCAGCTGATCGGAGTTTATGTTCCCTGGGATCCAGGCGGACAAAAGTTACGTGTGTAATTTTAAAGCTGATGTCGCTAATCGGCTAGATGAATCATCACTGTAAAAAATGACGAGATATATCGGCTCCTTTATTTAAAATATAGCCGATGGAAGTAGAGGTTAGCCGCTAGAAGAGCAACAGAATCAGCCAATAGAGCACGACCGCCCTTCGTTGACCTCGCCAAAAGAGTCGCCATCAAGCTCGACATCGACGATCTTGCCGACAACTTCATTAACGACGACTATTAACGACGACTATAACAACATTGTTAGCAGATGGATCTGCGCCAACTCGCCATCAAGCAGGCATGTCTACGACAATGCCTAATGCCCCACGCGGTATGTATCTACTGATAACTGCCCTACGCGGCAAGTGGAGTAGATCAATTGGCATCAAAACAAATGTAAGTACGTGCGTCATATGGAGAATTGTTGTTGGCTTAGCCTTCTTCTTCGGATGAAGTTTATTTAGCCAATAAAAGAAGATTTGTCAGTATAATCGGCAATATGGAGATTCAGACCATGCAAATTTATTATTCACTCATCTACGTGATGAAATTTGCAAGCAATCTATGGACAAATCAGCTACCAGGAGTCAGCTGAAGGAGAGCCATCCTATTAAGAGTGCTTATCAGCTTGGTACTCGTGGCCGTAGCAAAAAGGAAACAGAGTATATGAAGCTTGCACTCAGCCGATGTTGCTGCTGATTGATTATCGCTTTGGAAGCTTATAGATTGGGCCGCAAAATATTTTGAGACACAAGATAATCTGCAAAAAATAAAAGGGGGCCCACATCCAGGTATTGGCCCATGAAGACAAAAGAAGCTTGCCGATGCAGAGATGCCAGCCGATCAGTTCTTTCTCCTTTGCCTATGAAGAGAAGTCAATCAGGATTGATTGCCTGTTGAACTGTTGGCTGATGAAGTTTGCAACCTCGAGTGCATGGCTAGCCAAGGTTTTCAATCAGATCGCTAGTTCAAAGAGGCTAGAAGGAATAAACTGGGATCGGCTGCGTTCTTTTCTTCATAAATACATAGGGAGCCGATGAGGACAGTTAAGAAGCTGATAACACACAGAGGCAGACATCGGCTCAGAGCGGAGGCATATACATGTGTATGGACTACCTAGAGATGACATCAGGACTAACGCATTAAGCCAGGCCAAGCAAGTCACTTTGCGTATCAGCTCCGTGGGCAGTAGAAAAAAGTTGATTGAGAAGCTAATTATATAAAAAAATGGCTTGTGGGCAGATGTACACAATACATCAGCTATGTGTTAGAATTACAAATTATACGTCGGCCGCTGGCAGTGAATAACCGAGGAATTGAGTTTGAGCCAAGAAGTCACCAAGTGAGACAGGGTTAACACAAACACAGCTCTAAAGCGTGACCACAGACGGTTATGCAAAAATCATAGTAACCCGTGTCACTAATTAAATCGGTGTGATTGATGCTACCGTATTAAGATCCTGGCGTGGATGATGATTATAGCAACCTCACTACAGACAAGGTCACAGATATACATATGCATAATACCAAGCCGATGGAGGTCACATGGGTAGCACTATAAACAAGAAAGCCACAGGGATATCAGCGCCAGAGGACACAGATACCCGATGTTAATTTCAATCAGTTGCATGGTGGCCAACTGTTAACATGATAGCTGATGGAGTTGTCAAGAATTAATAACTAGAACACTACCGAGGAACAACAACTCAATGCGGCGATAACTTCAATCCCGGGTGAGCATTTACTGCAACGGCGACTGCTACATGGTTATATGAAAGAACCCAGAGTCACAGGTGACCACATGGGGGTTGGTTACTTTTGCCGTCGCCACTGCTATCACTGCCGATGCAAGATTATTGAGAAGAAATGACATTTCAGAAGAGGAGAGTTTGGCGTCAGCACTTAGGAGCAGAATCTGAACACGGCGTTGAGCATGATCACAATGACAAAGCAATGACAACCTTGCAGAAGGTTAAATGATTCCCAGTCCAAAGTTAAGAGGCTGATTCAAGGATTCGGTCTGGGCTGATAAGCATGAAGGACCAGCACCATAATAATGATGAAGTCGTATGGCCGATGGAACTAATGACATCGGTACCAGAGGCCAAACTACACGCTCTGGCTCAAGTGCTCGCACGCTTAGCTAGAAGAGGCTCTAAACATCTCCTGAATAAATTAAAATCCTTTTGGGACAATCCATTTTTATACATCGGCTATTGATGAGCCGATACAAAGACATATGCAATTCATCAGCTACCGGTGCTAGAGTCAGAGTTGATAAGAAGACAAATGTTACATTGGCTACTACTGCTTGTCTTGAGACTTTACATTTGCATTGTCACCGGTGGGCGGTCCGATTTCTGCCTCGCCTCCAATGACAACACAGCCGTGGTTGAGCACGGCCATGTCATGTTGCGCCGCAGCCGTCAGTACGAGTAGCTTCAAAGACAAGTTTAAGGAGATCATGTCCTAAGCCGCTGGCGATCCAGAGCAGTTTTAGAGTTAAGGTGCATTGGCTTCACCATCAGAAGAAGAGGTTCAAACCTCCCTCTCATTTATGGCCAAGCACTAGTGATGGAGACGACGCTGACGATCCCTTTAAGGAGCATGGATATGAGATCACAAGATGGGGTTTAGAACAGAGTCAACCAGGATGATGCTCCGCTTCTATTCCACATCACGTGGACTTTCTCATTAGTCACATGGATAGCCGATGAGTTTGAAAGTCATCAGGCTTGCCATAGCTGGTAAAAATATATCGGCTGAAGATACAAGGACCAATGAACATCAAGATCATGGATAGCAGATCGGTTCCCAAAAAGTTGGTTGATCTTACACCAATACTCGAGTTGCTAAAGCTGCAGCAAATTCTATACCATTATATTGCACAATGGAAGATTGGCAACCAAGAAGTTCAGGCAATTATGTTTTACGTCATCGGCGATCAAATACAACCATCTAGAGCTCTTCTTGTTTTGAAGGTTGATAGTTATCTATCCTAGAGTGAGATATTGATAGCGAAGAGTTAGTGCACAAAGCCTTGTTCTGCTCTGATGATGGGGGTTGATCGGAATACACACCGGCTGCTTGAAGAGAGCTAATACAGTTGCAATAGTAGCACAAGTAAACAGAAACAAAGGATGTGTGCTAGTTGATGCAGAAATAACCGAAGCTTACTAGAAAGGAGTGCATCGGCTCAGAAGGCTTTGAGTATCAGATAGTTAGCCACATTATTGGTTCTGAAAGAAATAGTTTACATGGATGATAAGAGTTGATGACTTAATCTGAGAGCTTACCGTGGGAAATAGCTGATGGAAATCATTATTCAATCAGGGCAGCAAGAAAAATAATGTCTAACGAAGCTCCAGCATCTTCTAATTAAATAATTCCGAGCGAATGGATTCCTTCTCATGACAATCTATCAGAAGGTTGGGAGGACTAGAACATACACATTTGAAGAGCAGAAAATCAGTAGATGATTGGAACTGTACAACAAAGACAGCTGATATTTTCTAGTATCGGCTCAAGCATACTTCATCTCAGAATTATTTTTGAAGATTTAAAGATAGAAGGTGCTATGATAAAGATTGGATGGTGATGATGCCAGGGTAATGACTATCAGCACAAAGAGGGAAACAACTCCTAGATGATGGTACAACGCCACACAGATATACCGTGCCGCCAATTATTATTTTGAGATGGACATACTTATCAGTTTCATGATAGAACACTTCAACAAGAACCGAAGCCGATACGGAAAGTCGGCTTGACGCAAGAAACATTATTAGTGTTTGTTGCTGCTTCAACTATGATATGATGGCCAGCAAAATCCGAAGGTGATCGGCTCACAAATTGCAAAGGGGTATTATTCTCAGAAGCAGCTAGTTGTATACATGTGTATCAAAATTTGATTGAAGCCCGGAGACCTATGAAAGATTTTCTCTCGAAGCGGATACAAATTGTGTGACCTTGACCCGAATTACAAGACCAGTCGATTGGAAGTCGATGCCGCAACCGATACACCATATCATGTCGATGATCGGCTATTGTGGGTAGTTGGACACTACCGGCTCCATCATGTACAGCATTAACACGCTACAAGGGAAAGTCATTAGTACTAAGGATCGAAGCCGTACCCGCTGCCCTCCAACCTGGTGCCTCAGAACTCTCATTTGTGCTAGCTCGACAGTATTTTTGATCTACATGTCAGATGCCAACATAACAGAGCTGTGCATGGATGAAAATGTACGTCACCATCATCTCACATACGTCGGAAAAGAATTCCTTCCCGCAAGAAGACCATCTCAGCATGATTCACTTGGGAACTGTCGGCATGCAGATGCACCTCTGATTTAATGATGATCATGCATGAGGTCGACGGTGATACAATGCAGGCTCAGAGCTCATGGTGCTACGATAAAAGCTTGACATCCCTTAGTATCCGCAGCCAGAGGATTGGGCTTCTTAGATACACAAATGACAAAAGGTCACCATCTTCAACATACGTGGAGTCGCAGGGCCACACCCAGACGTACATGCATATATGTTACCTCAAAAATATTATTGCTTCTATAGATACTGCTGAAGTGCCAGAACAGAGAGGAAGCATGCAAAGCTCAACCAGGAGTCAGGTAACCATGATATGGGAGGTCATCGCTGTTGCCGCCGCCACTTCAGTTATTGATGCCAATACTATTACTATTACTACTGACACTGTGACAAAGTCACCAGAACAGAGTAACACAGAGGCTTAATGGAAGGTACGTCATATAATTATGAGGAAGATGCCTGAAGAAAGATATTGGCTATGAGGCAGTGCTGGAATTAAATTCATGGAGCAGTTTGCATCGGTCAAAAGAAGGAAATTCCAGAATTACAGAATTTCGAAACATGAATCCTTCATACTTCGAAACTGGGGGGGCATGTGTTGACACCGGATTTTGACCAAACCCAGAGTCAAATGCAGAGCAGGGGATAATCAGCAAGGAGCGAATCGGCCAGAGGAAATTAGCTGGCTTGACACGTACATGAAGGAGTTTAATACGGGACCGTCATGGATTGGCCAACCAATAATAGTAAAGGGAGGAAGGATAGAGGCAAATACGTGCAGGCTGGACATACGTACGAGGATTAATTTAATGGAAATCAGCCATCGGCTGGCAAGTGCAACGGAAAATCGGCAAGGGCATGCATGAAGCGCTCGGCAGGATGCCAGCAAGGAATAATCGACTGCCAACATGTTAGCAAAGATTGCACGCACAGACTGCAGGGACAATAGGTTCGTGGAAGCTTAATGAGATTAAAATATTATTCATCAGCCACGTAATGATGACTCAGGCTATCGGAAACAATAATATTTCCTAATCTAAATGTCTTGGCCGAGTCACAGTCAAGGGAAAAGGAGAAGCAATTGGAAGAGAAGAATCCGGCTCAGCAAAGGTTGTGTACGATATATGGAATACATGAATTGGCAGAGAAGAAATTATAAGTACATGCAAAGCCTGCATGTAGATTCGGAGGTGGGAAAGGAGTCCAGGTTAATTGTGCATGCACGTCCAAAGGAGCTTAATTAAGGAGGATTCCAATAGAAGAGGACCGGAGTCCGTGTATCTTAAATACTTTCTTTTGTTTAGATATCAATTCAGGTAGTTAAAGTTGTAGATTGTTTTCTATGCGTGAGTTGCACGCAAGGTCATAGGTCCAGCCGCCCTATAAATGTAAAGGGTTCGCGGTCATTGTAAAATTATCACACGATCAATATCAAAACCGCCTCCGGGCACCCCTTTACAAATTCTTGCATCTACTTTACTGCATCTACTTTTCGGTGACTTCGCCATCGTGCCTTTTTCTCTTTTCTCAACGCCGTTCTTTGAGTTCGTTGGGCTGCATCGATCGATCTCCGGCAAACTTGTAAGTACCGTTTTACCGAATAACCCTAGGCTTTAACCTCCGGGCGCATCGCTGAGGTTTCGTCTAGTTCTTTATTCACAATTTATCGATATCAGCTAGATTAGCAAGTTTTACCTTAATTCTTGTTATTTTAGCTTTTATCACCCATCTATCCAGCTCGATCTAGATCTCGTCGGCTTTTATTATCTAAAAATATCATCTGTTCTCACAACCGGCTTAGATTTATTCGAGTGCTGACGTCACGATCGGCTGTCTTGGCCGATCTTCCTACACATACTTACACTTCGGCTGCTTTCGAGCCTGCCGATCCCGTTTTACTGTATCGGCCGATCGGCAGATACACATACTACTGAAGATCCATCGGTTCTCTAGCCGATCTCTTTAGATTTTCCATTGTCAATCAACAGGTCAGATTGGCTGGCACGCCTCGCTACAGACCGGGGAGTCACGTGTGTCGCGCGCAAGGTGACGTCCTATTTTTGCGTCAACAGCTGCAAATCTTCTTGGGGTCCTCGGACAGGTGCTCGATCTCTTGCCAAATGAAGTCCCCAACACTGAACTCAGGAGCTCTCGGTCTCAATGCTACCATCAAAATTTCCTGAAATTTGGTGACCTCTGAGGGATTCCCATCTCTAGGTGTAATAGACACCCTAAGGAGCCTATTTAGTGCAGTGTAGTATGTGTAGATATTTTCACCTTTCCATAAAACATGGTCACCTCTAGGGTACATAAAGTGCATGGCATCCTTATCAAGCTCACCCTCATCATGAAGCTTCCTAAGATCTTTGTCGCCCTCCATGATCCTAAAGCACCTCAAGAATCTAGTGAAGGTGATGGAATACCTCTATCCATTTGTCATCTAAATCATAGCTCTTTCACCATTGATGTGTCCAAAGTGCACCGTGACATAGAATTGAGCTATTATCTCTTTGTTCCAATCATATCAGAAGCCCATAAGATGCTTGACCCTTCGCCTTTCACAATTGCTAATTACTTCATTGAATATAGGGTCATCCTTTCTAGCCATATGCTCCCAATCCACATATTGGGCTTTGTGTGTGATTTTGGGCTTCTTGATTATCACCGTAGTGTAATAGTCTTGCTGAAACTTTGCCCAAAACCTAGTATCGGATGCGGTCCTTGCCTCATCATATGGATTTTTATCTCTCAACTTCTTTAGGGCTTTGGTCATGCCCGAGCCATGGTACTTCACTGCCCTGTCAGGATAGATGTAGTTAGGTGGCATGATCCTCAACCTACCCTGATCATCATCATCCTCATCTATAGCATCCACATCCTCTTCTTCCTCATCCTCCTCTTCCTTGGACCCATCATCATCAGAACCAGCCTATCGATGTTTCCTTAGCTCAAACTGACCTTGATAGGTCTTATCCTCAACATCGTCATCACTACTAGTGTCGGTGTCACCTCCAAGGTCATCATGTGCCTCTACACTTCCTTGAGCTGAATGCAGCCTCAACCTCTTGCCACTGACACTGACGGTGTTGTCCCATGCCCCAAAGTCACCGGGAGTGGTTCCTCTGCGAGAATACACACCTTCTTTCCTTTTCTGAGCACCCTCCATTTCCCTAGGCATATATAGCTGCTGTCCTAAGTCACGAAAAAAAGATAACAAGATTGTATAAGACTCTAGGAATAAGATTGAATCGATATAGGATTTGAATATTGCGATTTAGAACAATTGGGTCTGTTCTGAGTTGCACCGGTCAGACCGGTGATGATTGGCACCGGTCAGACCGGTGCCACACAGAACAGAGCCAATGGCCCTATACGACAATCTGAGCAGTTATAGGTCTAAGATTTGATCAAGATATACATGAGATATTCCTAAGTTGATAAGAATCAAAAACATCGAAAGAATCAAAATTTAGGGTTGGACAGGCCACACCGGTCAGACCGGTGCGCCGACCGGTTAGACCGGTTAGGGTCGTCCATTCCCCAAATTTTGATTCCTCACAATGTATCCAACCAAATGAAGTGCGACTCTAGTCATGTCTTCTAGGGGTTTTCAGGAGATGACATACTTAAGGAAATTCAAATCTTTGCAAGGAGTAGGGAGATCGGGCAAAGACAACATTTGAATACCTTTGGAGAGAGGAGCTCGAATGGAATCCAATGAACTCGAAGGGGAATCAATGGAGGAGCCTTAGGAGACCTTTTTTCTTCAAAAATCCACCCACTTCCTTGGTTGAATGTTCAAATAGGTGGGTGAGGTGGTTTTGAGAGGAGAGAGGGAGGAGCTCGGTTTGGATGGGGAGAACCAGGTGAAATGATAGATGAGAGAGAGAGAGAGAGTAGGGATGGTAAAAGTAGATCTTTTTTTACTGTGCATTCACGGGTGTGTCCCGGGCACCACCGGTCAGACCGGTGAGAGGCACCGGTCAGACCGGTGACCCTCTCCTGTTCAACCAGAGGCGCCTTATCGGTAGTTCCGATGTAGGACCAGAAGTTCTAATGATTTGGAGAAATGAAACAGAGAGCTCTTATCGGTAGTTCCGCCATGGGCTCGGAAATTCCAATCCATCCTTTTCATCTTGAGGTTTTGCTCCTTGAAATTTCGCCAGATATAGTATAAGCATATATCTTTCCACTGAGGACCCAAAGGAGAGAAAGTGTGACTCTTGGGTACCACAGGTCAGACTGGTGGCATGTACCAGTCAGACCGGTGTGCCCTTAAGACACACACTGATCTGATTTGGCAAGATCTTGATCCTTACTCCTTCACACAGATTGGATAAAAGATATAGAATTGATATTGATCCAAATTTTAACAGGTCTTGGAAGAATAGGAGATAATCCAACTTATTTGATAGCTATTGATTCTTCCAAGAGTGAGAGAGAGATAGATAAAGATAGATTTTATGGACTTGAGAAAATCCTCTTAATTGTGACTAGCCATCCATCAAACAAAGGGAACTATAGTCACAACTAAGGTGATTGGGTCACCAAGACCAAGAATCAAATATTTTTTCGAATAAGCACACTTTCTATAGATGCTAGTTGATTTTTCGAAAAGTCTATCCTATGTCACAACGAGCATACATCCACTACAAGCAAATAGCCATTCAAGTAAGTTTAGCTCATACCCTACAAACAAGATAACCACACGACACCAAGTCGAGTGCCAGTGAGGGTATCAACCAAAATTCTAGAAAGGCACTCAAAATTCACTTGAAGCAATTATATGCTTAGGAAGGCACACTAGCATGGTATAAAGGCCTATATGCATTATGGTACTTAAAAGGTTTAGAAAACCATACCTTTGCCTCAAGACCATTTCATTTGTGCACATTTTAAATTTTATAGAAAGTGCTAGCTCTTACTTATTTACTTGAGTGTGGTACTTATTAAGAGCTTGCATAAGATGCACAAATAAACGAGACTACAAGATCACTAGAAGAAATTGTTAGTCCCACAAATGACACAAGTGTTGTAATGAGCTCCCCCTCAAATAGTGCTAGAGATGTTTGAATTTCTCGTATAAAGCACTTTATCCAATTAAGAATATGGAGAGGCTCATTCCAAACTTAGTCAAGACACATAGATAGTTTGTCAATTGAAATGTGTCGAGTATCTCATTACCTTTGACGCCAAATCACCAATTTTCATGAAAATCAGCTCCACCTCGGGTCATCCGGCCCTAGGAGCCGAGTCACCTGACAACGAACAGAGACGCACCGGGTCACCCAGAATTAGAGGCTGAGTCACCTGAATTCACCTTGAATGGCCAGCACCGGTCAGACCGGTGAACCCCGGTGCTCA
Organism: Cenchrus fungigraminus; assembly: GCA_036936925.1. Taxonomy (NCBI): domain Eukaryota; kingdom Viridiplantae; phylum Streptophyta; class Magnoliopsida; order Poales; family Poaceae; genus Cenchrus; species Cenchrus fungigraminus. Next base: position 62,958,970 of record CM072770.1, read on the forward strand.
AGTTTTGGTGATTTTGCCCTTCTTATCCCATGGTTGTGTGAACACATCACTAAATTAATATCTGAAACAGAGACAAGGCAATGCTCTACTAGAGAGCTATTAAATGCATTGAATGGCATGAGGGAATAAATTTTCATACAAATGTCAAAGTCACTACCTCATGTTTGACCCGTACAAGACTTGTGTCACATGAGTGTTCACTAAGAACCAAGAGTGACTTAGACTCAACAATTTTAGCACTATAGTTAGAGCAACTCCAAGAGCCTCTCTAAAAATCACTAGCTAAAATCCTGATTTAGCTAGTATGTAAAATGAAATATCTAGCAAAAAGTTGTTGAAATCCAACAGCCTCTCTAAATTGAACTCTCTATATGCTCCACCGCCAGTGGGTCCTGCATGTCATACTCATGTCGTACCTTCCTCCAGTCCTTGCTCCTTCTGCTCCCCGTCCATGGCGGCCAAGGCAACCTGTCGTTGCCGTCGTGGGCCACTGCCGTAATTGCCGTGGGGTGCCACGCCGCTGCCCTATGCGGCTGGCTCTGCCAGTTGCCGTGGTGGTTGCCGCGCCGCTTGCTCCTCCGGCTGCCACACCGCGGTTGCCTGGCGTCGCTGGCTAGCATCGCTGGCTCCGCGGCCATGTGCGGCATGAGCTCTACCTCCCCTCGACTCGCCCAAGCTCTGCCGCCTCAGCCGTCGATTCGCCGCCACATTCGTTGATTCGCCTCCTCCGTGCTGGCCCGTCGCCCCGCCTCCGCTCCAGTCGGCTGGCCGCCCCGCCTCCACGCTGGTCATCTTGCCCACGCCATGTCAGATGGCTAGCAGAGGATGCTAGCCATCTTTGGCTAGTGAAGGCCCAAGTTTAGCTAGCGAGGATAGCTAACGGGGTGTTTGGCTAGTCTGTTGGAATGTTGTTTTTGTTGATTTTTTCATTTTTTAGCTAGTCAAGCCACGATAGCTAGTCTCTTGGAGTTGGTCTTACCGAGATGTCGTTGATTTAATAATTTATATGAATTTGCCATTCACATGGTCCCTATGTCAAAAATGATTTCCATCTCTTCTAACCATGTGCTCAATGCATCCCCTTCATCCTGCAAGCTCAGCAAACACTTCTTGGTACCCAACACTTGTTGGGTCCAACAAGGTTAGTCACAAGGTGCTTAGGGACCCAAATAGCCCTCATGCTAGTTTGAGGTGAACTAATCTCCCTCATAGCACAAGTCCTATTCTTATCATTCCTAGGCTTATTGAAATCATAATGAACTAGGTTTGATTTAGGAATGTTACCATTTGGGCAATCTTTGCTCATGTGACCCTTTTGACGACATGCATAGCAAATGCGACATTTGTCCTTGTTGGTCACACCATTCCTTGCAATTTCTTATCCTTGCTTGCTTCTGAGTTTTGTTCTTGGAGAAGGAGCTTTCCTTGCATTGCTGCCTTGAAGGGTGGTTGCCATGGCCGGCATTGGTCTGACCGGTCGGGGGGACTGGTCTGACCGGTCAAGGTCAGAGCCACTGCTCGCTGTGGTACTTCAGCAAGCATCGGCAAAGTGTCCCTTCTCTCTGCATTTGTAGCACACTCTCCACTTGTTTGAGCTTCTTGACTTCTTGGAGAGTGTTTCTTGTGTCTTGTGCTTGGTTGGACAATGGAGAGACTTGATATGCCCAACCTTGCTCTTTTCTTGAATCTTGTTCTTGTGGGTCTTGGTATGTTGTTGAGGAGTTGAGCTAGCGATGGTTGACCCCTTCTCAAGCTTCTTCACCATGTCTTCACGGTTATCTTGAGAAGGTTGCACTTGGCTCTCTCCTTCAACATACACAATTCTCTTTGAAGCTTTTCAACCTCTTGCTTGAGTTCATCATTTTCTTTAGCTATGAGGTCATCACAAGATTCTACAAGTACATACTCAATGCTAGATTGGCTTGCTTGAGAGAGACAATCATTAGTGCAAGACAAATTAATTTGAACTTGTGAGCATGTGCATGTGTGAGATAGAGGTTGCATGAATTTTACCGATGAAAACACAACCTCATGACTAAGTTGCATAAGAATCCACAAGCTTCTCATGAGAACACTCAAGTTCCTTGTGATTAGCTTGTAGAGCCATATACTCACTAGTGAGCTTCCCTAATTTTTCTTCAAGCACTTCATTTTCTTGATCCACTACGGCTAAACAATCAAAGGTTTTCATGAACTTATCATATTGTCTTGGTAGTGAATCATACTTACAAACCAAGGAGGCATTCTCGGATTTGAGAGCTTCAAGTTCCTTAGACAAGGAGCTTGAAGCTTCATTCTTCTTAATCTTTCCTCCTTTGGTCCTTCTCTTCTTTTTCCTTCTTGGCCATCAAGTAATTGTTGGTTCCTCTGCTGGCACCAGTCTTACCGGTCACACGCACCGGTCTGACCGGTCCTTGTAGAGGGACTGAGTCTTCACTTCTTTGGCCTTTTCCTTGCTTGAGGGATGATGCGTGATGATTAGTAGATGTTGTGGAGGTTGTAGGGCACACCTCCACTGTTTCATCTTCATCATTGCTCTCAACTTCATCCCATTTGGTGTTCACAATATCAAATAGTAAATCTAAAATGAGATGAGCATCTTCACTAATCTCCTTGCTCTTTAGGATAAGGTACTTCAGTTCTTTACACACACAGCTACACAAAAGGTTAACAATAGTGGCATTGAGTTGCTTCTTCTCTAATTCCTTTGGAGAGACATATGTCTCATCCTCCGGAAGGATACTCGCAACCATAATGCTCTCAGCGGTGGGACTCAAAACCTTAAGTGCAATGAGAATATTAGAGCGCCAAGAAGAGTAGTTTGAGCCATCTAGAGCTAGCGGCTCAAATGGTACCTCACATGTAGTCGACATCGTGAAACTCCGAGCGGTTAAGCTCGAAACGGAGAACCTTGCTCTGATACCAATTGAAAGGACCTTGATGTCGCCAACAGGGGGGTGAATAGGCGTGATGACTAAATAATACTTTTCTTCCCCGAAAACTTGAACTGCCAGTGTCCACCGGTCAGACCGGTCACCGACTCTGCTCACCGGAGGCATCGATCAGACCGTTGCCTAGGACTGGTCAGACCGGTGTAGCACAGAGCACCTGCAAAACCAGCTTCAAGCTCCTCTTGACTTCTGGCACGAACCAAACTCGGTGAGTGGTCTTGGTAGAAGATCACAAGCAGGGTAATGATCCCTGCACACACAAATAGCACACCCAAGTAGATCGAAGTGGAAGCAAATCAAATATGCTAGAAATCAACTTAGAGAGGCAAACCACAATGAGACGCAAGGATTGGTTTCCCGAAGTTCACCTCCCACTAAGGAAAGACTACGTCTCCGTTGAGGAGCTTGTAAGGGAACTTTCCCAGAACAAGCCGGGTCTCTTTCAACCAGTTTCCTCCTTTCCACTAAGGCGATCTTTTCCACAAAGGGGCAAGATCACAGCCCTCACAAACTTGCCACTGCTCACCACAACGTTGGGAGCTAGCCGGCGACGCCTAGCCGTTTAGGAGGCAAACCTCCAAGAGTAACAAATGCTTCAACGCTTGTAGATACGAAATCGAAGTGCTCAAGCTATGGGAATGCTCTTGTTAGCTCACACAGGCTCTCTTGAGCTCACTCTCTCAACCCAACTCAAGGATATGGCTCGAATCCACAAATCTCACAAAGAGAGGTTGGGGAGAGCCACTAAGGCTTTGGCTCAGCAAGAAATGGCTTAGGAGCTCAGCAAAGTCACCAAGAACAGCAGCCCACCACTGTAGGAGGTTTGGGGTACTTATACCCCTCAAAGGAGAAAACTAGCCATTAGCTGTCGGGCGGCACCGGTCAGACCGGTGCCTCACTCCGGTCAGACCGGTGTTCGAAAAACTAGCCGTTGGGCCAGCTGCACCGGTCAGACCGGTCAGGCCTGAGGCACCCCCAAAATCCTTTCTTTTACTCCAACACTTCACCAAAGAGATGAAGGGCTCATGGTAGGTTAGGAGGGTTTGTTAGCACACTCTAAGGCTCTCAAGGCTATTTCTCACAAGGTTTTTCTAAGAGCACTTTGACTTGGTCATTAAGCTAAAGTTGCATCCCTCTTGATAGAAAGACATACCTATACTCAAGAATAAATAAAAACACTATGTAAGCCTCTTGAGCTTGAATGTTTTCAATCTTTCCATACTTGAACAATTTCCACTTGAGGACTTTCAACTTAGCCAATGCCTTGAGCACATCCATACTTGAGCTAGTGACTTAGGATTTTTCCATCTAGCATATGAATGCACACTTGAATCCTTAAGTCACTCCATATTGTCAATCACAACATTTAGATGAGTTGCATTGCTTCCCTCGGTTAAGGCCTGGATATGATACTTCGAGATCCCACGGATACTAGCTATTTCACCTGAGCAATACACCAATGGCAGGCTAGCTTGAACCAAAGATTGCTTAGTCCCTTGCTCTAGTCATCTCGGTTGATCTCTTCATCACTTACCCAATCCACATTGAGTTTGGCTCTACTTCATCCATAATTAATCTTCATTTGAAATCCCGCTTCAAATGCTTGTTCTCGATTGACAACGAATATGCAAGCTTCCAATTAAGGACCATAAAGTCTATACTCATCCTTGTGTCCTCTTTCAATTACCACATGAAGCCTTGCACTTAATTCAGAGAGAATTACCAATTTCCCTTATTATGATCCCTTTTACTTTTAGTCAAGCTACCACATCCGTCAGAGTCATGTCATGTATCTTTGCAAAATAACCCCAATATATAAATCCATTTGATGCTTGACATTTACCACTTTGCATAAGGATCACACTTTTGTTTGTCTTCTTCGATATGAGCCATCTAATATTCATTCTTCAATACTTATCAACAGTAGCTCATGAATGTGTGATTTAAACCTGCTCACATTCCTAGACAAACGAGTTAGTCTTTTAATTGCTTTATCATTCAATTCACCAAAATCTACTTAGGGACCTAGATGCACTTTCAGTTAGACAGTGGAGCCCCAGAAATGCTGGACCCTAGAAATCTGAACCCTAACTCCGCCAACCTCGACCACTGCCCGCTGCCGGTAGCCCACCCTCTCCCACATCCTACCCCTCCAGCACGATGAGCTACCATGGCGGTGGCGAGAGAGATGAGAGAGACGATAGAGATCGTGCGGTCTATAAAGGCAGCATGAATCGTAAAGACTGGAAGTTTGAATTTCCGGACTCACACCTTTCGGAAGACGATATGTTTCACGAGGTTTGTTAGGTGCATACGCAACAGCTTGCGTCGTACGTTGGTCTGGTAATCTAGTTAGGGTCCACTGAGTTGCCGCCCGATCACAAGTCGTGGCTAATAGCAGTATCAGCTGTTGACACAGTGACATTGCATGCTGCTGTCTCATTACACATGCAAATGGCTTGCTTGCTCCTGCCGCCTATTTTTTTTAATAAAAACAGGAGCATTGCCACATCACATAAGAAGAACAAGCAATCGTACATAACGTGTCGAAGCGAACACCACTACACAAACAATGCACACTAACAACATACATAACAAAACAGTACACCACCACAAACATGGAGAGAAGTCAAAAGACGCCACCCATGAACTGTGTCGTCATCACCAACGTTGTGCCACACCGAATGTCGCAGCCCGCTGCAAGCTTGAGTAGCAACTCGAACTCCTCCACCAAGGGACCATCCCCTTAAGCCGCACGCGCACGATCGACAATCCCCTGTCCCAGTGAACTTTCAGCATAATACTCCCGTCGTATCGCCGATGAAAACAATTGACCCTGGCCACTCTGTGTGGGAGGCTCGCCTTTCCCACCGCCTCACACTCCTCAGCCAAGGACTCAGATATCTGAAGCCTCTAAGAGAGCAACATCTCCGCCCAACCATCGTCGGGGAGTCACCACCGCACCACGTGCATCAACTCAAGTCCTCTAGCACCCATGGACCCTCTACACATTCCTATCAAGATGGACCACCTAATCAACCGTTGCGCGCAAGCAATACCAACAACCAACCACCACCACTGCCTAGCCAAGTCGGGAATCTAGATGCGGTGCCTCCAAGAAGGGTACAACGCTAATGGCGCTGTCGTCACACATCCATTGAAAGACAGGGTTTTCACCCTGAGAACCCTATACAGCAGGGGCATGCTAACACACAATAGTCCCCCTAATAGGGAAAGCAACGCCCCAAGGGCGCCGCCACCATCATCACCGACAAAGTGTAAAGCGTCAGTGGAGGCTTTCGCCCGACTCAGCACATACTCGACGCACACTCTCGACCATGGCAGTAGCCCGCTCCTTGCCGCATCTTCATCGCTTGTACTGGAAGAACCTCGACACAGCCCGAGGCACCACCTCAACACCTCCAGCAAGTACCTGCCAGCCCCCCGGCCCAACCACCACGGTGGCACCGAACCAGAGTCGGCGACAAGGAGGAAAAGGAAATCACAAGTTGTCGCAGCTCCGTCACCCGCGCGCACGCCTCTGGCCTCATCAACTCCGGGCCACCAAAGGGCTGGAACAGGCTGAGCCGACGGCACGCGGTCGCAACCATCGCCGTCCTGCCTCCCCAGTACCCACACTGTCCGCCACCGCTGTCGTCAACCCGTGCCAACTGCAGCCGCCGCTGACCCGCGTCGGCCACAGCCGCCATCGGTGATGTCCGCGTTGACTGTAGCCGCCGTTGCCGCCGCCCGACTTTGACCACAGCCCCTCCCCTCCACGCACCATCACGCGCCCCCTGTCGCGTAGCCACTAGATCTGATCGAGGTGGCACCAGATTCGACGACATCAGCCACTGCCACTGCGGGAGGCGGCCCGCGCCAACGAGCTACCTCCGGGAGCTTCACCGGTCGCACCCGCCCAGATCCGCCTAAGAGGAAGGGGGAGAAGCCACACCGCTGCTTTCCCCAAAAGCCGCGTGAGCTCTAGCGGCCTGCTCTGACGGCGACGTGGCCGGTGGGAGTGGGAGGATGGGCGGCGGCAGGCTAGAGTTTTGATCACCACTGTCGCCCACGCAATAGCGACGCGAGGCGATACCGTTTCGCACCCAGAGCTGTGTCCTCCCTGCCGCTAGGGATGGATTCGGATCGGATAGGCACAGATACGAATTCGGATGTCACTATTTACCACATTTATTTCGAATTCAGATACGAATACGAATATTATCGAATACGAATACAAAACGAATATTTCGAATTCGGATTCGCATTCGAATACTTACTCGATTTATAGCATAGAGTCATAATGAGTATCAATTTCATTTGTTGATGGTTTTATAATTGGTCAAATCATGTCACAAGTAGAGAGTAAATTATGATCATTATACATAATAGATATCTTATTGCAAATAACATATTAAATAAATAATTAATAATTAATACATCACAATAAATATAAAGTAAGTCATTTTGTAAATATATATACATCAATAAGTACATAAATACATTTAAATATAATTTATTTATTTACTAAATAATATAATGTATTTAAAATTACTATGATTAGACACATCAACATTAATTAAAACATATCATTACATAATTTAGTAATATTAGGTTAGCATAATTAGTTAGTTGTCATATATATAATTTTTAATAGTTAAAATGGTGTAAATAATTATTTTACTAGCAATATTAAAATTGACATCATTTGTAATTAGTATTTAGTAATATAAATAAATTTTAAATGGTTTCTATTGGTACTTTATTTTTTGCGGATACGAATAATGTCGGATATGTAATTCGGATAATGTTGAATACGGATAATATTGAAAATCGGATTCGAATATATCCATCTGACATCCATATTAAAAACGAATACGAATACGGATATCCATATTAACATTTTTAGCGGATACAAATACGAATAATTCGGATTTCCAGACATCCGAATCCATCCCATCCTGCCGCCTATTGACTTGTCTCGATGACGTTCAGATCGGACAAGCAGCAGCGGTGGTGGGCTCAAGAAAGGGGACCACAGATAGGAGTCTAGCTCTTCTGTTCGGTCACGAGCAGTGTCACACTAGATCGAAAATGCGTGCAGGAGGCGGGGCTCTCACTGCCAAAGGTTGTTAACCGTATCCTAGGTCCTATCGGTCTTTTCGTCTGACGATATTATCCAATTGTTAGAATACCACTAAATTTCAAGTGCTCACTGTTAATTTTGTTAAATTTATTAACTTAATCTCAATTGTACGCATGCCTATTCAATGTAACTTAATTTTGAAAAAAAAAACGTTTCATCACAGTTTGATCATTTTGAAAGGTCCAGCACAATACTAATTATACTCTTTTTTTCTGGTAATTATTATATGAAATTTTTTTGAGTGCCTGAAATTAATAAGAGACATTCATCCAACCAAGAAGTATCATGAAATCCTAAATAGAAGTACAACAAAGTTAAAAAAATATTGAGAAATTATTATGATACTTTTTAAATTATATGTAATCTATAAAAAATTGATCACAAGGATAGGAAAGGAAATTACTTGCAAGTACCTTTCGATACTTTACAAGTACCATAACAAACTCTCTTAATATAGCACGCCACATGTAAAATAGTCTAAAATAGTAGACAAATTGAAAGAGCTTGTTAATTTCTTATAATTATAGACATCAGTAAAAAAAATTGTTAAGATTGGAATCCTAAAAGTCCCATATAGGATCCTACAGATAATTGATCTTGATCCTACAAAATCAGAGTTCTTGGCATTCGAATTGTTTGACATGATGCAATCAGGATCGGGGAAAACATTTTTTGCCGGAATTTTGTGTTTACCAGTGAGGTCCGAAAAATAATTTCCGGCCGAAGTTATTTTTAATATTTTTGAAAAAAATTAAAAAAATTGTGATTACGGGTGGGGTCCGAAAAAATTCTGCCGAAATTAAAAACCCCTGATGAGCTCCACTGCCACTGTAGCTGCTCCGGTGCCATAGGAAATCCTATGCATATCTTCTCTACGCGGAAAGCAAGCAACACCGACTACACGGTAGACGGACGCTACACCAAATGTTTTAAAAAAATGTTTCGATACCAGCTGATAATTAATTAACAACAGCGCAAAAAGCAATCATAGACAGCCGGCCACTCGCGCTTTCGAGAGAATCTTCTAGCTCCGATGATGCGTACACCATTCACCGGTCACCGGTCACCACACGTACACCAAAGCTTTCACAAGAGCGACACACCAGGCCGGCGCCGGCACCGCACGCACTTGCGCGGCTCGACCGGCACGGTGCACGCGCAGCTCCCCATCTATCACTTTGCTACGAGCTAGCTAGCTGTCGACGCCCATGGCCGCCGCCTCCTCCTCGCCGCCCCCGGTGGTGCTCCGTCACGTGGCCATGCTCCCCTTCATGGCCAAGGGCCACGCCGTGCCGCTCCTCCACCTGGCCCGCCTCCTCCTCCGCCGGGGCCTCGCGTCGGCCGTCACCTTCCTCGCCACACCGCGCGACGCGCCCTTCATCCGCGCCGGCGCCCCCGGGCCTGCCGCCGTCGTCGAGCTGCCGTTCCCCTCCTCGGAGGACTCGACGGGCCCGCAGAGCATGGACGATGTCGTCGCTTCCGCGTCCGGCCTCCTCGACGTCGTCTCCACCTCCGCCGCGCTCCACCCGGCGTTCGGGGACGCGCTGGCGGCGCTGGAGCCCCGGCCTGACCTGCTCGTCCACGACGGGTTCCTCCCGTGGGCCAAGGACGCCGCCGACGAACTCGGCGTGCCGCGGCTCATCTCGCTCGGCATGGGAGCCTTCGCCTCCTGGGTCCCGTTGGCCGTCCTGACGCACAAGCCGCACGCGCGCGTGACTTCGCCGTCGGAGCCGTTCGAGGTCGCCGGCCTGCCGCCGGGGCTCCGGCTCACCAAGGCCTACCTGGCCCCGCCGTTCGACGACCCGGAGCCGTCCGGCCGTCACTGGGACTTCATCTGCGAGAGCGGCGTGGCCTTCGGCTCCAGCCGGGGCGGCATCCTCAATTCCTTCCACGAGCTCGAGGCATTCTACATAGACAAGTGGAACCGTGAGATGCCGCTCAACAAGATGTGGCCGGTCGGTCCGCTCTGCCTCGCCGGCGAACCGGCGGTCCGGACCTTGGACTCAGATATAGCCGACTGGCTTGACTCGAGGCTCGCAACGAACCGCCCGGTTCTGTACGTGGCGTTCGGCTCGCAGGCCGACCTGAGCCGGTCACAACTTGAGGAAATCGCAACCGGCTTGGACCGGTCGGATCTGGACTTCTTATGGGTGGTTCGGTCGAGGTGGTTCGGTGAAGACGAGCCGTTCCAAGGCAGGTTCGGTGACAGAGGTAAAGTGGTGACATCTTTCATCGACCAGCTCGGTGTTTTGAGCCATGAAGCTGTTAGAGGCTTTTTCAGTCACTGCGGATGGAACTCGGTGATGGAGAGCATCAGCATGGGTGTCCCCATCCTGGCGTATCCAATGGCGGCGGAGCAGAAGCTAAACGCGAAATTTGTTGCTGCTGTGCTCGGAGTTGGAATCAGAATTTGGCCATCGAAAACGGGGGAGAGTGGCCATGGAAGTGAGCTGGTTTCAAGTGAAGATGTGCAAACGTTGGCTAGAGAGTTGATCCTGGGAGAGGGAGGGAGACGTGCGTCCGCCAAAGCGAGTGAGCTCGCAACCTCGGCAAGAGTCGCCATGGAAACAGGCGGGTCATCGTTTGAAAGCCTAGAGTTGATGCTGCGCGAGGTATGTGAGATTGGAAGGCCGGAGGCTAAAGAGAGTGATTGATCAACAACTACGGACTCCGACATGATGAAATTAAATGAAGGCTAAAGAGTGAATGATGTTACTTGTTGGTACTTGGTACCATTGTATTCATCCTTTACAGTTAATTAATGATGTTACGTGTTGGTACTTGGTACCAAAGTTTCATAACTCGTCAAGCTCTATAAACTTTATTTAGGTTATTTTATTTGAGAAAGTGATAGTGTACATCACTCATTAATCCTATGTTTACTCACATAGTTCAAGAAATTATGTCAGGGGTTTATTAACAAAGTCACATCTTGATGATTTATGAAACTTTGGTATTCATCACTTTTTGATTTGACATCATTTAGTGTTAAAAAAACTTGCATCTAATTGTCATTTTTTGAAATTCAAATTTTGGATTGTTCAAACAGAGTCAGATGGAGAAATGACCAAAATAAAATTTGTACATCTTGATGAGTTCTACAACTTTGGTATTCATTATGTTTTCATTTGAAATCATTTATTACCTTAAAAAAATATGTGACTTTCTCAACTTTGAAAGTTTCAAATTTAAGCAATTCAATCTAACTTAGAAGGGGAAATGACCAAAACATTAGTTGTAGATCTCGATAAGTTCTACAACTATTGTATTGACAATTTTATCATTGGAAATTTTTTTTGATGTCTTAAAATTTAATAATTTCTACCATTAAAAGAAAATAAATGTTAAATTGGCTTAAACGGGTCCAAACACAAATCTGGACCATTTTTTCGGCTCGGCCTACACGGCCCGATTCTTTTGTGGCCGTCCATCCCCTTCTCTCCCCACTGCCGGCCCAATTCTTTTTGACCATCGATCCTCGATCCGACGGTTAGGATTGCACTTAATAGGTATAAAAACTGGAGCGTCCGAGTGCTCCCCCAATACCCTAGCTCCTCTTCTCCCCCGGCAGGCGGCGGCGTCTTCCTACCTCACGAACTCTCCACCCCTCAGATCCGCACTGTTGCAAGCTCCCAAGGCTCCGTGCTCACCTCCGCCCCCGCCTCCTTTCCGTGCCCTCCTCCACCTCCTCCCTACCCCCCGCGCTGCTCCCATCCCCAACCGGTGCGAGTGGTCGTAGCGAGCCCTGCCATGGTGACGAGCAGTACGCGACACGGGGCGACGCTGCCTCCCTCCGCTCGGCGGCGAGTAGTGCGGCTGTGCGGGACAAGGTCGTCTCCCTCACCGACCTGCGAGCTCCTTCTCATATCCACCCACTGCATCACCTTCTCAGATCCAACAATCGCTCCCTCTCTCTCTGACATTTCCTCTCTCCTCTCTCAGGCCTCGGGGGGTCTCCAAGGGCTGCAGGGCCAACGCGTCCCCATCCGGGTCGCCGAGTACGCTTAAGGTGGCGGCGACGCCGCCGCGCCCAGCTCTGAGGGCCCCTTCGTCTACCCCTTCCCCACGCACACCCCGCACAGCCAGGTACATCTGCGTGTACCCCATGCCTGGATCTTATTGGATTTGAAGTTCATTTTGTTTGGTCGTTGGATGGGTCTCTGAGGACCGGATCTGAACTGATTTGATTTGTGCAGCTCTTCTATTGGCGGGGAGGCCTTCAACCCTGCGTCCCCATCTACCCCTTATGGTGAGTTCTGTTGAAAGTTCAACTGGTGGATCTTCCAGTTCCTGTTACTGCTTGCAATTCGTTGGTACGAAATAGTAGGTTCCCCCATGTTTATTTCCTGTTCCTGTTATTGCTTGCAATTCGATGATACGAACTAGTAGGCTCCCCCCATGTTTATTTCTTGTTATCTGAACGTGGTTGCTTTAGTGGGATCAGGATAAGGATGCATGACAGCTAATGATGGCTCATGATATATGCATTTTATTTGAGTTGCATGACATTGGAATTGCATGCTAGTTTTTCCTGAATTGTTTCAGTTGCCATAATCATCACAGGAACACATGAATTATTTCTAAGTTTAACTAGGGGTCCATTAAAGTTCAACGCTATGTTCTGCTTGTGCTTGGTACTCTGTTAATCTACTTAGTTTGCATATGCTTGTATTTCCCCTTGCAATCTAATTATTTGTTTATCTATTCTGTTTTTGAGCCTAGTTTGATTGATTATTGGTGGGGTACGAGGATAGATGACACGAACTTCTTAGGGTGGTGCGAATATGATGTGCATCTCTCGCAGCAAACTATGGTGTCTTCTTCATTGCAACTTTAAATGATTATATGTATTAGTAGTACCAATTTAACTGAGGCATGAATCTTATCTGCAACTTGAATTTGATGGCCTACTAATTATCTGAATAAACACCCTTTGATCAGCTCCTTGATGCTTTACTGTATAGAAAATTTTAATGGCTGTAGTTGCAGCTTGATCTCACATAGGTTAAGCTCTACAAGTCCCATCCTCTCTGGTTTGTTTAGAGATTGATTGACTTGATAAGCAGCATAATTTGGTGGGGATCATTGTTGCAATAGCTTTACAATTCCCCTGCTACAGTTTGTTGGTTCATAGGAACTTTGACTCATTGATCGGAATATGTGTGCATGTTGTAAGTCGATTTGGATGCTTGTGTTCAAGGATTAAATCAATTTTTTCTTCCTTTTAGATAGCCTCCATTGTAATTCAGTAGCACGTGTTTTCTCCTAGTCAAGCATACTCATTTGAGCTCATTATTTTTTAACTTGTGTTTCCAGTTGGACTCAATGTGATTTGTTCATCAATTTAGAGCAGCACGTGAGCTTATTATTTTTTACTTGTGATTTTCTTACTGTAAGTGCTTCCAAAGCTAATATACTCATGTAATTTGCTCACTGGATTTTATGCTTGTTGGCAGGAGGAGCAAAGGCACCTCGACCTTGTTGGCACATTGTTCCTGCGGGGCTACCGGCTTGCTTCACTAGCGATCTCTAGCCCTACACACTAGTAAGTGATTCTTGTTGACATTATCATACAAAACTATATAAGTGATCCCCACTAAGGGACTTCTCTGCATCCTCAGCGATCCACGTCATGCGCTCGCGTCATCGCCCCCCACCACCCCACGGCACCCTTTCCTTCTCCACCCACAGTGCTGCTTCGTTCTTCACCGCAATGAACCTTGAATCCCGACCGCCGCTCACTCGCATCGCCACCACCGCTGACACCTCACCTCCCCACCACCGCATTTATAAAACGTCTGGGGAGAGAGAGAGCAGCCGACGGGCGTCTAGAGAGGTGAGGAGGCCGCACCTGGTGGCGGAGGATGCCACACGCCAGTCAGCAGGGAGAGGATGCGCGGCCCGCGCCTGGTGGAGTAGGAGGTCGCACGTCGCGGAGGCCGGGCCTGCCAGGGAGGAGGGCGCCTCCTCGCTCAGCCTCGAACCCGCTGCCGGATCCGGCCTGAAAGAGGAGGTCGCCGCCGCCGAGGAAGTTCGCTGTGAGGAGGCCGCCACCAGCTCGCGTCGCGCCTCCTCACCCGACCTCGACCCGCTGCCATGCTCCGTCCGCAGGGGGAAAGTGGGAGGAACAAGGAAGTGAGGGAAGGAGGAAGGTGTCGCTGCACCACCATATGCCGCCCGTGCCTCCATCAAGCCGCTCTCGCCGGCGGTGAGGGCAGCCGCGGGCACCGACGGCGAGACTTCGAGCGTCGGCGCGTGGACGGAGGCAGGTACGGGAAGAAAGCAAAGGTCATTGACTTTCACAGGAGGACTTCAGATGCACGGACATATGGGCCTAGCAGCTTTTTCAAGCCTATTTTACGTTATCGGCCGCAGCCCACATATGATCTGCTCTTTTTTTTAAAAGATAGTAGCTCCGGATTGCTAATCATTTATCCTCATGTAAAAAATATCAAATCTTCACTTTTCCTAATGCATCAAATAATTATTAAAATCTTAAAATTTCACTTTTTCCAAGTATATCAAATTATGATAGAAAATTAAGCAATATATCCCGCAGCAACGTGCGGGGAATTCACCTAGTTTATAAGTGGAGGAAGCTGTAGTGTGCCAATGCTTAAAAGGCTCGGCTGTGAAAGTTGAGCAAAGATGAAGCTTAACTGAGTATAAGTTATCAATTTTGAGATTAACTTTAACTATGTGTAGCATACTCGTGCATCCTATGTCCTAGCTAAATAATGAATGGCATTAACTTAAGTTAACACTATCATCTCCAGAAATTGCAGTAGTCAGGCTATCACAAGCAGGGTTTTTTATACCGACCGTTTTGACAAAAGCGCCGGCCGGCGGTAGCATCTTACCGTAGCGGTATAAACGGTAACCGCTAAAAATCACTCAAATTCAAATTTCAAATCAAAATGGCCTATATAAACGGTTCATGGCGGTTTACCGGGCGGTTTGAGCGGTTTACCGCAACGATTTGGATTTATACCGCTCCGGTTTGAATTTAAACCGGTGACTGAAAACTGGACCGGTTTACCGGGCGGTATGACTGGTTTACCGCAACGATTTGGATTTATACCGCTCCGGTTTGGATTAATACTCATTCCCTCCATGTCGACACATTTTTTCCAAAGAAAGACTCCATCTCATTTTTGCACATCTGGAATTGGTACACAACCTCACACAAGTTTGGCTTCTTCTCCTGATCACACAAGTTTGGCTGGTATTTTCTTTTTTCTTTTCTGATTTATCTTCTAATGCTCGTAAAATATGCTAAATCAACGAATTTTTGAATAATTTTGACACCATCAGAATCTATGCAACTCGAAGTATTTTTATGAATTTTTTGAGAATTTTTTATTTTTAAAATTCTAATTTTAAATTTTGAAACCCTAGCGGTTTCAAACCCCACCGAACCGAAACCGTTCCGCGGTTAGAGCGGTAACCACGGTTTAAATTGCGGTTTTGGTTGGTATAAAAAACCATGATCACAAGTAGTAATTTTGCCTTGCATCTAGACTTTGTTGCTCAACTCAGATTATAAAGCAAAAATATGATTAATATTTGGATCTGAACCATACTAGCAAAGATAGTACTTTATTTAAATTTACTTCTCGCGTTATACTGTTATTGCTGAAACAATTTCTTGACATTCTGACAAGGGAACTGATTGACACCTTCAGAATCTTACATTTTAGAGCAGTGTGCTTAGATCAGGGATCACTTGGAATTTGCTAAACTACAATCTACTATGACTCTCAATTGGAACACATCCAATTAAATACTTCCACTTGCTACATACAGCCTCTCATTGTAGAACTTTCTAATCTTGCCAACTATATGTTTGTATGATATAACATATGCATGTACTTGCAGTTCTCTATACATAGCATCTTAGTAATTTCTATCTCAAATATTGCTCATTGACAAGTGTTTGGCAGTGTCCTCTTTCAGGTTGAGAATTAGATGCCTCAAGAAGCAAGTCATTATAAGTGATTGGATCAGCAAACAATTGACATGTTTGATGCTACAAGAACATATTTGATCTATTTTTTTTTGTGATTTCCAAGCTTGTTGGGTTAAATTTTATATGGGTCGTGTATTTATTACCCTGTTGGGCTTGTTGGGTTAAATTTTGTATGGGCTGTGTAATTATTACCATGTTGGGCTGTGTAATTATTGCCACGTGGGCCTGTTTTGGGCTGTGTATTTCTTGCCATGTGGGCCTGTTGGGCTGAATTTGGAATAGGCTGTGTATATATAGATGAATGCCATGAGTTGAGAAATATTTTGTCCAATACATGACCTTATTAAATTTTGTCATAAACATCGTTTTATGACGAAATTTCGATGACCAATCAGATCACGACACGTGGACTAATGAGATCACGACACATGGACCAACTAGATCACGACACGTGGACCAACCTGATCACTGCACGTGGACAAATCAAACGACGACATGTGGACCAATCAGATCAAGACACGTCATCATCCGGGTGCACGTCGCCACGTCAGCATCCAGTATGGAACCGAGCCACGTAGGCAGCCAACATGGCACCGAGCCACATCAGCAACTAGCGTGGCACCGAGCCACGTCAGCTGCCAGCATGCACGGTGCCACGTGGCAGTCACTTTCATGACGAAATCAGTGACAATTTGCTTTAGTCATTGAAGACGAGTGATTACATGACGGAAAACGTGTTCGTCACGAAAAAAGGAGCAGTTCTGTGATGAAATTGCCTGATTCGTCACGGTGCGTCAAATGTGACGCGTGTTCTATGACGATTTCAGAATCGTGATAAATTCGTCACAGAAGGTTTTCAATGACAAATTTGGCTTGTTCCATGACGAAAGTGTTTTGTCATTGATATGAACTTCTGTACTAGTGATACTACACACACCGAGAATGTAGCCAAGGGACCACATACCAGTCACTATGCAAAAGATGGAGGGAAACGGGCCCACAAGGGGTTCGGCCGAACCAACCTTGTGTCGGTTCATCCTGGCCTTCCACGTGGTGCTTGGTGATTGGTCCCTCAGTGCGTTCCCGAGGTGCTTCTGGCGATCCTCCGTGACCCTCCCAGCTAGGGATGAAAGTGGTATGGATATTATCCGTCCGACCGACTGACCGAAAGGGTCAGATACTCAAATGGTAAGGCCGTATCCGAATCTGGACATTTAATATCCGTAACTATCCGTACCGCATTATTATACGGAAATTCAAAGTTGAATTTCTATGATCCAAATATGATGAATATCACTATTCAAGACAAAATATACTGTCCGTATTCGAATTTGATCCGAGAATTCAGCCTGAGAAAGAAAAATGATCTGTATCTGTATCCGCAGTACCCGTTCGTATCCGGTCCGTTTTCATCCCTACTCCCAGCCTATAAATAAAAGAGGACCTCCTCACCTTTTAGACACATACTTCTCCTCCTCCTTCATTTTGTCCTTTAGCTTATCTCTTTAGGAGAGGAGATCTTCTTTGCATAAGATTAGTGCTGGTTTGCTAATACTTTTAGAGATTAGGAGGAGCGAGGGGGAGTCTTGCAGCCGTGCCATGATTGTTGGCACCTCTCCCCAAGAACGAACATCTACGAATGCTGCTATTCTTCATTTAGAGTAAAGTGAGTATTTCTGTATTTTCTATTTAGACTAAAGTGACATTCATGCATAGGTGAGTGTGTTCTTATGTTCTTGGCTGTTCATCATTTACCATGTGTTTGGTTGCAGGTTATGTGGGTTGGGTTGGCTCCAACTGTCATTTTGGGGATGGCTCCAACCCTTCTCATGCTTGATTAGAAAGGTTGGGTTGGGTTGGCTCCAACCCGTTTTTTTTGTTTGGTTGGAGGAAAGAGGATATGGAATGGATGGCAGGTTTCACTCTGTTAGTGGGTCCCACATGCATACATACCCTCCTTCTTCATCCTCATCTTTTCCCGTTCAAAGAGGGGCAGTACGACCTCACCCCCGCGTGGATCGAGATGGCGACTGTCGACGGCGGTATCAATCAGAGGCAGCTCAGGAACCCACCTCCGCCGGCGTTGGCAGCAGTGGCACCATGCGCGGACCTCACCACGCCGCCCACCACCTATATCACCCCATCGGCACGCCGCGTCCTGCCGCCGCCGGCGCGCCTTGTCCCGCCGCCGAGAATAGCCACCTTGCCCCCCCCGGGCAGCGCCTCCTCACCCCACCGCCGGATTAGCCACTAAGCTCGCTGCCTCAGGTCCCACCGAGGCTCCGCGCCTGGGGTCCGAGTCGGCCACTCCTCATATGGTAGGGGATCGAGGACAGACGGCAGGGCCGCTCCCCGGTGGTGGAGGGGCCACGCTGGAGGAGAGCCACAGCCAGCCGCACCCGCATCTGGAGGGACGGCGTGGGGTGGCAGGCGAGTGGGCGGCGAGGCGTCGTGCGGCAAGACGGGCGGCTCCTGGCGGCCGGACGGAGAAACGCGGGTTGGTTCCGTCTGCCATATTTTGACGGATGGAGCCAACCCGCATCTGGGCAGAATATTCCCCTGTGGGGTTGGCTCCAACCCACTCGCCATCCATCCAAACACATCAAAAACGGGTCCACTCTAACCCGGCTCGCTCCAACCCCCAACCAAACAGATGGTTAGGTTTGTGTTCTTCGAACATAACCCTTCTGATCCAGTTGATTGTTGACGGTTGTTAAGTGCCTACTTTAAGGCCGTCAATTCCTGCATTTCACCACGAGAACCATGCATCCACAGTAGATTAGGAGCTTATACTGACAAATTCTACCAGTGGCAATGCAAAGATGAATGCAGGTATTTAGCACAAGAAAAGAGAAGAAAACACACCTCCATGATCCAAGCAATTCAGGCTCAGCCAATAAGGGGCTTTCATGCAAGCATCTCCTGGATCTATGACGTCATAAATCCATGGGAAGAAGACTCGATGAATCAGAAGCCGCCACATGTGCATCACATGGATCCTATGGCCCACCTACGCGCCCAAACCGCATCAAAACCACGTGGGCACCTGGAACCACCTTGAGGACCCACCTGACAGCCACCTGGAGAAAGCACAAGGCAGGAGGGCCCACCAAGGGGTCGACCGACCCCACAGTTCGGCCGAACCGCCTCTGGCTCGGCTCATCCTGGCCTTCCACGTGTGGGCTCCTGGTTGGCTCCTTGACACATTCCGGGGGTGCTCGAGGTGTTCTCCCGAAGCTGGCCAGCCCCTATAAATAGAAGAGAGGAGGGGCAAGAAGAGGACAACACACTTGAAGGCAACTTCTCACCTTTGCCTCTTTCTTCCCTCTCATTCTCTCTTGGTTGAGGTGAAACTTCACCTCACCATGGGTGTGTATGTGTGGAGGATCTAGCCTAGGTGGTGCTAGGTAGAGAGGGAGTGTGTGAGTAGAGGTGAGATGGTGATGATCCATTCATCATCCACCATCCCCTTGTACCTCGTGGATGATGTCGTTCTTCATTTAGACTAAAGTGAGTATTTCAGTATATTCCAATTAGACTAAAGTAACATTCATGCATAGGTGATATGCTCTTGTGTTCTTTGTCCGTTCTTGATCTTAGGCTTGAGTTTTAGTTGAACCACTCCTTTCGATCCTGTGGAGAAGCTGCATAAGTTGTTTATCTGTTTGTGTGATTGTTCGTCAATTAGAATATAGTGGATGCTCATGCATATCTGATTTAGATCAAAGTATCATTCATATCTCATGTCGCCTATTTGATTCCATGATGAGTGAGGCCTAGCCCGTACCCGCGGGTTCGTCGCTCCGTATTTATACGGAGTGCTATAGTGTTGCTACGGGACGTCAGACGTAGTCGTGCTATAGTAGTGATCGGTGGTGTAGACGTGGTGTCTAGACTGCGGGTTATCCGTTTGCCCCGTATCCCACGGATTGTCTTGAGGTAGGCCGCGGTAGTGACAGCCGTTGGACCCTTTGTACTCCTCCATGTTCGGATACGGCGTAGAGCTTTCGACCGGAACCAACTGTTATAGCCAAGAGGGAATCGGTGCCCGAAGCGAGTGTCCTTATCACGAGCTTGCGCCCTTCTAGAATCAATACCCATAGGAGACTCCTCATCTCCTGATCCACCTCAGCAGGGATCCTGTGTCCTTGGATAGTCATTCGTAGAGCTCCCCTTCTGTTCCTAGGATTCGTTACCCTTTGGGATACTCCTTAGGTGAAGTGCTACAACGGTATATCCGTACCCAGATGATTCTTACGCTCACGCTATCCCGGCGCCGTAGTGGTGACGTTAAGAAATACCAACATTGATCAGGTGCATAAGTTTGCATTTCATTTGTGTTGTTACTTGTCTATTAGAATATAGTGAGTGCTCATGCATTTCTCTTATTAGATCATAGTCGCATCTGTGATCCTTGCGAGTGGTAGAGTTTATCAGAGCTAGTTCTAGGTTCTCCCTCATGGGTTTTCGCTTTGTATTTATATAGAGTGCTATAGTAGGGCTACGGGAGTACTAGACGTAGTTCGCTATGGTAGTAGTTGGTAGTGTGGACGTGGTGTCCAGACTACGGGTTATCCTCGTTTGCCCTGTATCCCACATTTAGATAGAGGTAGGCCGCAGTAGTGACAGCCGTTAGACCCTTTATTTTCCTTCGTGTTCGGATACGGCGTAGAGCCAAATACGGGAACCAACTGTTAGAGCCGAGCGGGGTCAGTGCCCGAAGTGAGTGACCATACCAGAGAAGCCGTTGACTCTGTTTCTACCCACCAGATCCTTTTTATCCATCCTATCCTATATAGTGGTGTCCTTAGACCACAGCTAGGCTTAGAGCTTGATCTCTCTCGTCCCTCGGATTCGATACCCTTCGGAATACTCCTTAGGTGAAGTGCTACAGCGGTATATCTGTGCGCTTGCGGATTGGTTCGTAATCATAGGAGTACCTAGGTGATTCTTGCACTCACGCTAACAAGACATCGTTAGTAGTGATGATAAAAAGACCAACAATACATTTTTATGAAAGCCCCTCAACCTTGGACTCAGATATAGACGACTAGCTTGACTCGAGGTTTGCAAAAAACCACCCGGTTCTGTACGTGGCATTCGGCTCTCAAGCCGACCTGAGCCTGTCACAACTTGAGGAAATTGCAACCGGATTGGACCAGTCGAATTTCGACTTCGTATGGGTGGTTCGGTGAAGACGAGCCGTTCCAAGGCAGGTTTTGTGACATAGGTAAAGTGGTGACATGTTTCAACGACCAGCTCGGTGTTTTGAGTCCATAAAGTTGTTAAAGGTTTTTTTCAGTCACTGCAGATGGAACTCAGTGATGGAGAGCATCAGCATGGGTGTCCCCATTTTGGCGTATCTAATGGTGGCGGAGCAGAAGCTAAACATGAAATACGTTGCCGATGTGCTCAGTCACTGTGGATGGAACTCGGTGATGGAGAGCATCAGCATGGGTGTCGCCATCCTAGCATATCCATTGGTGGCGGAGCAGAAGCTAAACGCGAAATTTGTTGCCGACGTGCTCGGAGTCGGATTCAGAATTTGACCATCGAAAACTGGAGAGAGTGGCTATGGAAGTGAGTTGGTTTCAAGTGAAGATGTGCGGTTTCAAGTGAATATGTGCAAATGTTGGCAAGAGAGTCGATCCTAGGAGAGGAAGGGAGACGTGCGGGTGCCAAAGTGAGTGAGCTCGCAACCTCGGCAAGTGCCGCCATGGAGACGGGCGGATCGTTGTTTGAAAGCCTAGAGCTGATGCTCCGCGAGGTATGTGATATTGGAAGGCCGGAGGCTAAAGAGTGATCGATCAACAGGTACGTTGGTCTCCGATATGATGATATTAAATTTACTCATCAAATTAATAATGTTATTGGTTAGGCAAATCGGATAGTTTGTACCATTATATTCACTCTTTTAAAGTTATTTCATCCATTTCACATTGTTAGTGATTTTGGTATTACTTGATGTACATCTTATCTTACCTATTATTAAAGTGGGGACTACGGGCCTGTTTGGATGTAAGGGGTAAATATTTATCTCAAGGCAAATGTTTTGCCCCTTCCATTTGCCTCTAATAATATTTTCTCCTTGATGTGTTTAGATTGAGGGTTAAATGTGGATGTAGATGGGAGAGAGAGGGCTGGGGTCCACCACAAATTTGCTACCTTTTAGGGGTAAATGGAATTAGGGGGCAAAACATTTACTCCACCACATTTGCCCCACATATTTGGCACCTTGAGAGTAAATTTGCCTAATTTACCCCATTTACCCCTCCATCCAAACACCCCGCTTCTGCCCACTTTTGATTTGATCCAACTAATCCCATTGAAGGTGGGTTCAACTTTGATTTATTATTAGGTGATTTCTATCGTGACATGTTGGTCAACAAAGTTACGTGTTGAATCCGTACTTGTGTCGCTTCTGTCACGTCCTTCTTTCTCCGTCCGCGTCTCCCTCTCCAGTCTCCACCCTCTCGCGTCTGCCCCATCCGTTTTGTCCTCAAATACCGGATCAAATCAAACTCAACTCCAATTCCATGTATACCTAGCGAAAATCAAGGCTGCAGGGGAGATATGCAGATGAGCCGATTGGTAAAAGGGGACTGGCGGTGCAGTGCTCAATGGAGGCGGCGGTCTCCTTTGCGGTCGCCTGTGGATGCGCTGATATGGACGGGAGGCTGAACGTCGCTCATAGATTGAGCTCCAGTGCCCACAAATCAAACACAAATAAGTTGCAACCAGACATGAAGAAAGGAAAGAACAAATTAATAACAAGAAAGAGGAGTCAAAAGAACAAGAAATCAACTGTTACGCCAAGCCTCTTTGGGCACGCAGCTGCTGAGCCATTCGCCAGGCCAGCCACTTGCTCTGACGGATGCCACCGCAGCCAATGGACACGCAACAGATGGCTACACTGACTCACTGAGCAACCGTCCAATAGTTTGCCTGCACAATTTTTCAAAAAATAGTTTGCCTGCACTACTACTGACCGCGGAGCTGCTTGCCCAGCTCCCCGCCTAGAAGGCGGGTCGCAGGATCAGCGAGCTGCGCCTTTCTGGCTTCCAAATTTCCAATCTTCTCCAGGCGTCGGATCAAGAACAAATCACAACAAGCTGTGTAGACTGAAGAACGGTGTAGAAAGGTGAGATTGATTTAACTGGATGGATGTATTGCATTGAGGTCTCGACCGGTATATAAGAGAGTACAAGACTTGTGGTGGAAGACACCCGGATACATATGGCAGTCTAAGAAAGGAATATCTAAACTACCAATTATACTCTAACATCCCCCCCGCAGTCACAGCGGAGCACCGCAGACGGTGAGACTGGAGAAGAAGCCGAAAGCAATAAGCCGACGGATTGACATCCCCCACAGTTGGAATGTCGGTGCAGTGCAGACGTTGTGACTGGAAAGAAAACCGGCGAGTAACTCATGCGGATGGTAGCCCTTTGTGCCGATATCGAAGAAGCCGAAATGGAGGGTGAATAGCCGTGGTCGATGATGCCGTGCGTAGGGTAGTCATGGTCGACGTGGAGCTGTCGAGGTTGCCGAGGGTAAGGAGCCGCACAGGAAGCCGCGGACGCTCGAGGAGGCGTCGTGAAGACGGTGGCGCGAAGGGACAGCCACCAAGGACGAACACGGCGACGCGTCGATGCAGTCGAAAAAGGGGGTCGATGCCACTATGTGAAAAACTCGCTTTGGTAACAGGCATAGATTGCCTTTGGTAACGGGCAAAGCGCCCGTTACCGATCAAGTATTACAAATAAGCCAAGAAAGGTACCCGTTACTGATAACACATATTCGTAACGGGCATCAAACAACGACCGTTACCACAACTAGCCACCGGTCACGTGAAATGACTGTTTCTCTGGGTCCACAGGGAACTTTGGTAACGGGCACCAAAACAAAGCCCGTTACAGTATCTCAATATCGGAGACGTCTGCTGTGTACCTACGGCTCCTCTATCTAGACGAAATAAGACGCGTCTATTTCACGCGCGTCTCAGCACATCTAGGATTCGTAACGGGCATCAAACAACGACCGTTACCACAACTAGTCACCGGTCATGTGAAATGACTGTTTCTCTGGGCCCACATGGAACTTTGGTAACGGGCATGAAAACAGAGTCCGTTACTGTGAAATCAACATCAGAGACGCGTGCCGTGAACCTGCGTCTCCTCTGTCTCGACGAAATGAGACGCATCTATTTCCACACGCGTCTGCTTTCTCTAGATTAAAGGAGACGCGTGCTTTCAACCTGCGTCTCCTATATCTCGATGAACGGGTCAGGTCCTGAGGCCCACCGGTCAGGACTGGTAACGGGCTTTAACACTGCCCGTTACATTGTTGGCATGTTTGTAACGGGCTTTCCGAATGAAGCCCGTTACTCACTGATCAGTGTTTGTAACGAGCTTTAATTAACGCCCGTTACAGATATGTAGGCCACCCCTACAGTAACCTGCCTGCTTGTCGGCTGCATCCTGGAACCAGCCAGGATTTGGCAGCATCAGGGGCTGCATCCTGGAACCAGCCAGGATATGCCAGCCACCACAGCAAGGAGACATCACAAACACATTCTCACATCACAGATATAGACAAGCAAGATCACATTTATAGACAAGCAAGATCACATTTATAGACAAGTTAGGATCACATCAAGTTTCAAGTTACTCTCATCAGGGCTTGTTTGGATGGAGTCATGAGAAAACTGCCTGAACCAGGCAGCATCTGACCCCAACCAAGCAAGCCAAGCAGGTTTCTCAGGCAACAACAACTGACTAAAGAAGACTGAATGAGTTTCAAGTTTCTGGCTACAATGAACTCACGGCGCACCATTGTAGAAGTTGCCCTTTCGGTCGATGGTCTCCTTAAGAATGTACTCTCACAGCATCTCCCAGACACGCTTTAGATCTTCTGTGGAAATATCTACAGCAGATTTGAAATCCTGCAAAATACAATCATTTATGAGAATACAAGTAGAAATCAATTTCTAAAATCAGATGGAGAATATGAGTAGAGACAAGGTTGAGCATTATTATCTACTTACAGCAGCCTTCTTGATATGAGGTATGTCATCGAGTAGTCTTAACATATGGAATGCCACATGGAATCCACACAAAGAGGACCCCCATGGCTGCTGAGCACACTGCATCGAGGTACCAAAATGACAAGTTAATGCAGTACCAAATAGGTAAGAAGGGACCATAAAAAAACCTCGGTCTTACAGCGAGATTTGTTTTGTGCTTGAGTATGGCTTTTGGCTTTTTTTTCTTTCCTTTCGTCACTCCGTCCTGTGCATGTTCACCAAAGGCCCTGCATGATCAGCAATACCGATTAGAAACTCTAAGAGATTGAATTTTTGTGAACAAAACCTACAAGATACTGTACCAAAGGCCCTGCATGGTCAACAATACCGATTAGAAACACTAAGAGATTGAATTTTTGTGAACAAAACCTACAAGATACTGACCAGTCCACAACAGGTTTGAGGTCTGAGAAATTTAGCGGGGGATGTTGTTTAGCAGAATCTAGATACCAAACCTCTTTGAACTTCATACAGATGATCACTGTTACCTAGTGGCTAGTGCAGTAGGCACCCACCACGTAGTCGTTATTCATTGCATTTGAGATTGCTTTGGTAACAAGGCCAGAACGCTGAGAAATATTTGTGGAAGTAAAAAAATCTGGATCTAAAAACCCAACGCTGATCTGCATCTCCGCTGCCTTGTCCATCATTTTCCTACAAAAAATCAAATTGTTAGCATGCATGAACTTTGTGGTCAAAATTAAAGAAATATCTTTTTAGGTTTTAAGGGACTTACAATGTCCACAACCTCAAGAAGGTAACATCCAGAGAAGCTAGGGTTATAAGGTTATACACGCTACTGAATGCAATGTTTAACATTAAAGCACCACCGCCACCTTTAAAGTAGTCTTGATCCACCTTTGCTGGAAAGGCAAATTTATCCTTACTGTGTTCCATGACGTAAGCATGCAACCTGACACAATTTGGTCCAACAGCCTTTAAGTTTGCTTCTGACAACATAGGTGCACCAGGCTTGTATTTTGGTCGTTCCTGTTCTGTCCCAATAATACAGTTAAGAATCTCATCTTTAGACATAGGTTTCCTGGCCTGGTTCCCCTTCTGCAGTGGAGATTGCCTGGGCTCCTCCTCCTGTTGCAGAGGCTGCTGTACATGTTGCATCTGCTGCTTAGGGGGAGATTGCCTGCGCTCCTCCTGCTGCTGCTGGGGAGGCTGCTGTTTCGTCTGTTGCTTATCCTCATGTTGCAACTGCTGCTTAGGCGGAGTTTGCCTGGGCTCCTCCGGCTGTT
This sequence comes from Cenchrus fungigraminus, assembly GCA_036936925.1. Classification (NCBI taxonomy): domain Eukaryota; kingdom Viridiplantae; phylum Streptophyta; class Magnoliopsida; order Poales; family Poaceae; genus Cenchrus; species Cenchrus fungigraminus. The sequence continues at coordinate 62,985,368 of CM072770.1, forward strand.
GTCGACGCTCCTGCTGCTGGAGAGGCTGCTGTTTCGTTTGTTACTTATCCTCATGTTGCAGCTGCTGCTTAGGCGGAGTTTGCCAGGGCTCCTCCGGCTGTTGTCGACGCTCCTGCTGCTGGAGAGGCTGCTGTTTCGTCTGTTGCTTATCCGCATGTTGCAGCTGCTGCTTAGGCGGAGTTTGCCTGGGCTCCTCCGGCTGTTGTCGACGCTCCTGCTGCGTAGTTTTGCTGATCTGTTGCTGCTGCTGTTGAGCCTTCTCTTGCTGACACTGAGCTGCAGTACCTCCATCTGATGCTGTAGCCCTGCTACCTGTTGCGGCTTCAGGGTTGGGATGTCTCGTCATGGGTGGTATAAGGATCATGTCCTTTGGCCATTGGATCCTTTGAACGAGAGCCTCAGCTAGGGTTGCTATTGCACCCCCATCAATTGGTACAGGCAGAGGGTAGTGACCCGCATTGGCCCACACATAAGTAGGTTGCACCATAACATACCCATCCTGCACCGGTACTGAATGGCAAGCCTTTTGAAATGGAAAGACTTTCGCTAGTGCGAGCTCCACATTAATCCCGGTGCCATCCAAAAGGCTGCACGCGGTTGGCTCTGTCAGCTTGTCTATTGTGTCCAGCATAGGTGATCGACTATCACTGTGCACTTGATTCGCTTCTTCCTCGTTGGCATTCCAATGGTCTTGCTCTCTGCCACACGCATCTTCCTCGCTGTCATGCGCATGTTCTTCCTCGCGGTCATGCGCATCTTCTTCCTCGCTGCCATGCACATCTTCCTCGCTGCTACTGACAGGCGTTGGTAATTGGGAAGGAAGAAGTGCATTTTTCGGTATTTCGATGCCTGATAGTCTTAGAGCATGGACAACTGATTTAAATGTTATGTCCATCATATCATGAGCATCAGACCTCTTGTTCCTCCTCTTCTTCCTGTACATTCCAGCAAACTCTTCACCAAACCCTTTACCCCAGCCAAGTGAACTAGACACGCCTCGGACCCGACCTCGATGCTCTGGAGTCTCAAGTGCTGCGGTGAGGATATCATCCTTCCTAACCCCAGAGAAAGAACCATCGCTACCTTGAGCTGCAAGTGTTTTCACCCTATCTGCTACCCCTACCACCGCAGGGTTACTGAATGTTATGCCCCCGCTTCCTTCACTAGTATTCTTCCTCTTCTTCCCTACCCTTGCCCGCAGATAAGGTCTCGAACGTCCAGGAAATTGGTCCCAAGGGTTCTGTTTTTCTTCTGCAGCTAGCTTTGCATCCTCCTCCTCCCACTCTTTCCTTTTACCACGATAACCTTTTCTGCCCGTCTTGTGTGGCTTATTATGCAATGCTCTCTTTTGTTTCATCTCCTGGCTCAATTGCTGAAATGAAGGAGAATTGGTTTCCTGCACAAACATGTCCAGTCTTGTTGCTGCAAAAAGGCATGCTTCACAAAGGGAGTCTCCTCTTCGCTCACATATTTTTTTCTTAAATGGGCCTTGAACCGCCATTGCAAGGTTCCAATCTCTGATATAGCTGCCTTAACTGCCTTCTTGCGTACAGATTCTTCCAGATTGGCTGGGTAATCTAGCTTTTCCTCTAAAACTGTGAACAAATGGTCCTTCTCAATTGGTGAGAGATCATCAACCGCCTTGTTGATTGACACCCTCTCCTGAGCAATGAGACCACAGACCAATACAAATCTATCCCTCGCAGCATCTGGGGTAGGCCAAAAATTGGCATCAAGTCCAGTTGCAGTCAACTTGTCTTCTGGCCATTTGGTTTGTGTCCTTGACCCGCGGGATCGAGTACTACTCGCAGCAGTCTGTGCTGAGTGACCCTGTGAAGAAGGTTCACCGACGATGGGCTGTGATGGTGCACTGGAGGTAGAGGAGTTTGTTGTTGTGGGAGACTGCATAGATGATAATGCAGAGAATAAATTCGTTCAACTGCTTCCTTGTCCAACTTCAGCAGCGATGGATTGTGTGTTCCATGTGTACATGCAACAAGAGGATAAAGCAATGGTCATGACATTATATATGACAGTAGTGAAACAACACTCACAACACATCATGACACCAACAATAACAATATATATGACAGTAGTGAAATAATTAACACTCACAACAAAGCATTAGACAGTCTAGTTATCACTACATTACAAACCACTGTGATGCAATTCCCACTGACATTATGTGGCCATCAGAATTAAAGTATGCTAACAGGTCCAAAGCATAACTGTTGATCTGGTACATTCAAAACATAGCAGAATTAAAGTATGCTAACATCCTTTATGCTTTTCATGAATTTACAGTGCAAAAATTGTAGCACCAGGAACATGAAAATGAATTTCAACAGTTCATATAACTTCATCTGTTAGCAACAATTTATTCAAACAGACTTGGAGCAACAAAATCCATCCATCAAATCCACAGTCAATCAATTGAAGATGAACTATTATGGCATGTCTCCCTAATCCACCTTGACATGAATATATAGCAGATTGGGTGGACTACATTATAAACCATTGCGATGCAATTCCCACTGACATTATGTGGCCATCAGAATTAAAATATGCTAACAGGTCCAAAGCATAACTGTCGATCTGGTACATTCAATGCATAGCAAAATTAAAGTATGCTAACAGGTCCAAAGCATAACTGTCGATCTGGTACATTCAAAGCATAGCAGAATTAAAGTATGCTAACATTCTCAATGCTTTTCATGAATTTACAGTGCAAAAATTGTAGCACCAGGAACATGAAAATGAATTTCAACAGTTCATATAACTTTATCTGTTAGCAACAATTTATTCAAACAGACTTGAAGCGACAAAATCCATACATCAAATCCACAGTCAATCAATTAAAGATGAACTATCAAGGCATCTCTCCCTAATCCATATTGACATGAATATATAGCAGATTTGGTGGCCGAGCAGAGAGAGGGCGTTGGGGGTTCAAGCAGGACTAATCTCTGTCGCGAATGAAGTAGTTGTTCTCGTGATGGTTGGAGGGGCCGGATCCACGTCGGCTCGTGGCCTGAGGTGGCCGGCTCATCGTCGTGGCCGGGGATGAAGGATCCGCATCAACCGTCTTTAGGTTGGCTGGGAAGCCGTCCGCACGTCAGTAACCGTGTCCTCGTCACCGTCGTCACGCAGGGAGCGGTGGGGCTGGAGAAGAGCAGGGCTGCGGCGGGGAGAGAGCGGCGAAGGCGAGCGGGGAGAGTGGCGGCGGCGGTGGGGAGAGTGCGGGCGTTGTGGATCTGTCTAGCGAGGAGCCGAATATGAACTGTTCGCGTAACTGTGTTTAAGGAAATTACTAGCGTGCCCTTGACGGCTCTGTGGTGGAATTGGAATTCCATGGGCATTATAGTCAATATATGTGGGAAATTTTGAGCAGCCCGCGCACGGTTTGCTTGCTGACGCTGACGCGTGGGCCAGTGTCATTGGCGACGATGGTTAGTGAACCCGCATCGCCTTTGTTGGCAGTTGGGTCCAGCGGGCGGGTGGCGGTTATCTTTTTATTTTGGATGCTGACGCTTACGCGTGGGCCAGCCACTGTTTTTTTTCGAATGAAACATGCTTCCCTAAAATATTAGAGCCCATAAAACAACACCTGAAAAATCATAAAAATACGAACAATTCGTATTTGGACATTTAGTATTTGAATAAAATATCAACAGTCACACTTGTGTGCCCAAGATTCTTAGAATTCGTTTTTACATCCCATGTTAATGATGTAATAATTCTAATAGCATCTAGTGTGCTCTAAAAAATCTACATATTGACTTGGCAACATAATTTGGGTACCTAGACTTGTCTTCAAAATTTCAAATGGTTTCGATGAAGGAATAATATACTTGTGTACAAATATCTACATCTCTCACATAGTTTCCTAGAATGTTCCTTGAACATTGAAGTTTTCCACACTTTGCAACATGTTTGAACTCATATGCATTTGAACACTTAACAAAACCTTGTGGTTCATCTTAAAATTACGAAAATGCAAAGTTTCATTACAGGAGGTGTGGAAAACAAATATTATTTATATGTTGTACTTGCATAGAACAAGATAAGGCATATAAACATTGTTCAAGAAACAGAATATACACTAAACAATAAAAATAATGAAAACACGGTGATTTTAGAAAATTGTAGAAAAAAATAATCGAATTTGGACTAATTACGATGGAGAAATACATGTTACAAAATTTGATTGCGGATTAAAAAGAGAAATGCCGTCGGCGACGCGGGACGGATAAACTGTTCTTCATTCTCCAATAGAACAAAGGAGGAAGCAGAGGGCACCGCCGCCCGCTGCTGCCCCCGCCGTGCCCGCTTCGGCGGTTTTGACACCCAAGAGGGCATCCTAGGCCTCATCGGCGGCAAATGAGACCACTGCAACCTTCGATTTGACTCACAAACGTGACAAATCAAATATTATCTATCAAAAACCGATTAAAAACCGACATCCCGATAAAATCAAATCCGCGTTTAGTAATATCTAATAATTTACATTCAAGATAGATAATGTTCATTGATGCTTGCGCCTACATCCCGATGTTCATCCTGTTGACGGCGTACTCCACGGCAGGGCGGAAGTTACGCGTCCAGAGGTCGAACTCATGATGGATGCGACACTCGGCGCTGCAGTAGTGGATGATCTCTTTGGTATCCGGCCCGTAGCGCCTACATCCCACTGCCCAAATGCAGATGTGGGGATTCTGGACGGGCAGCAACGGAATGTCGTCGTCACCGTCATCAAGCTAGTACCACCACGCAATGTTGTCGAGATCCTGGTTGACGAGGTAGCACAGCCACCGCAGGTTGTGGTTCTTCCACCGCCCGTCAGGGGGCGACGGGCCGCCGTTGATTTCCTGGAGCAATGCCATGGCTTCGGGGTCCGCCGGGTTGCAACCGTACTTCAGTATCGCTAAGAAGTACTTGGCACCGGAGTCTTCAGCAGCGGCATCTCCGATGAGCTTCAGACCCTTATCGGGGTTCTGCCGCCTCATCAACCTCTCCATCCCCTCGAAGCATAATGCCTCCGGATGATTGGCCTCGCGGAAGCGCCGCTCAAAGCACGACCTGACGTAGCGATTCTTGCACACCCGACGAAGATCACGCAGCGACACATGCAGTAGTACCTCATCGGAGTCGCAGATGCGCCGGAAGGTGCCGCAGATTTTATTGTGAAGGTTCAGAAAATGGAAGACGGTCTCATCCTTGATGGAGTGGATGATGATCTGGGTGACAAGATCATCTGGCAGCAGTTGCATCAAGCACACCGCGGCCATCAAGGAGAAGGGGAGGAAATAGAAAAGCGACAGGGTTTGGAAATTGAAAGGCGACGGGGGTTGAAGTTGAAGGCGACGTGGGTTGAAGTTGGCGACGAGGGTTGAAGTTGAAGAAGGCGACGAGGGTTGAAGTTGAAGAAGGCGCCTCGGCCATGTAAAACAATAAATGGAAATTGAAAAGGCGCCGCAGTTTGGCTGCTACCGCTAATGAGTGGGCCCGACATCATTGCCCCTGCCCCTTCTCCTTCCCGCGTAATTGAAAGGCGACGCGTGGTTTTGGACGGTTTTGCGCCCGAAACGGAGCCCGATGCGCAATTGAGTGGCACGTACAGTGGAGTAGTGGGTGGGGGCAGAGGCGCCTGACGGTTCCGCGTCTTGTCAATATAACTCCCCTGCCTTCCCCTGCTTTCCCCTGCTTCTCCCATAAGCTTATCTCGCTTCGTCTTCCTCCTCACGATCCACCACTACAAAATCTTCGGTCGAGGGGCCCGCCACCGGCGAAGCGGGGGCGAAGGGAGGACGACGACGACGAAAGCCGTCGTTGGAGGAAGTTGGAGAAGGGGAAGGAGCCGGCGACCAAAGACGCCGACGAGGAACCGTTCTTCGACGACACCAAGTGTCGGTGTTGAGATTAGTCCCGACACTAACTAGTGAAATGCGCTGTGATCAGTCTCTCGATGGCCGGTGCTAAGCAATGCGAGGACAAGGGTTTATCCTGGTTCCAGCCACGGGGCCGTACGTCCAGCAGGTTGCGCTCGTGCGCTATATTGCAATGCACCGTGGTGCCTGTAGAGGGGGGCTACAAGCTAGGTGGGAGAGGAGGAGAGTCCTCCAAGTCTCAGCTGGTTGATTAAGGCGTAATACCAATATCGTGTGTGCGTGGTCCCAAAAAAATGATGCCCGCGGCTGGGCGTCCGCCTCCTCCTTTTATAGGCCAAGGGGAGGCGGCTTACAGGCGTGCCGCATAGTAGCTCGCATAGTGACGCGGTACCGGCGCACAGTGCCTGCAGTTTGACGGATGTCCTGGCGAATCTTGGTCCCTGTAGGTGTCGTGGTGGCTTCCGTACTTGCTTGGGGTCAGCTTCGAGGGCGATCCGGTCGGTGTTCCGCCTGATCGCGGTCCGTGTGTTGATTCGAGGGTCTCGCTGACGGGAACGCTTGGGCTGTACAGGGGCCGGTGTGGTGACGTCCCGTCAGAACAGGGCTCCACACCGCCGGGTGTGGTTCTATAGTGCCGGGGATGGCCACACCGGGGCGGAGGTGACGGAAAAGACGCGCTCCGCTCACCCTGCGTCACCGTGCCGTCCTGGCGGTGCGCTTAGTCGTCGCTTGTACACCGCTCGAGGGTGTCCCCACACCCTTTCGAGGGGGGCAGCGTGGGGGAAGGACGGGAGCAGGTGGCACAGCGCTTGGGAATGACCCGACCTCTCCGCACAGCGAGCAAAACAGTGCCCGCACAGTACCCGTACAGTGCCCGGGAAGGTGGCACAGGGGCGGCATGGCCGCACAGTGCCGGGGGCGGATTCCCGGGTGGTGTCAGAGGGCCGGCGTGGTGAGGATTCGGCCTCTGACTGCAGCACCCTTGACGGGACGGGGCATTGAATGCTTCGGTCGGGTGGAGTAGTTGAAATGCCTCGAGCTGAGGGGCGGGAGCCTCAAGCGAGGCGGAGACCCGCTCGAGGGATGTCGATCCTCGAGCGAGGCGGAGACCTGCTTGAGGGGTGCTGACCCTCGAGCGAGGCGGAGTTCTGCCAGTGTGGTACCCGACCCTCGAGCGAAGCGGAGGTTCGCTCGAGGACGGCTGGCGTATCTGCTTGTTGGGCTGTGGCGGCCATTGGGTTTGTTTGTGTCCTGGTCGATGCTGGTTTTGGGAAGTGTTTTTATCGTTCTATTAATTTTTGGAAAGGGCAATCTCCCCCGTAGTTAGGGGACCCCTATGGCTGTCCCCGACAGTAGGCCCCGAGCCTTTGCAGGGATATCCAGAGGAATCCGCAAAGGCTGAAGCTTCTGTTAGGACTTTCTTCCCCTCTGGGTGTGTGTGACATTCCGTGGGGGCGCGCTAGTGCACCCGCGGGTGTAGCCCCCGAAGCCTTGGAGGAGTGCGCGCACTCGTGCAATGTTTTCATGCTGAGCTGCCAATCCGTGGGGCGTTTGTTTCAGTCAGCCTCGGCGATGTTTCAGCCGGCATCGTCGATCTTACGCGTGCGGAACAGCGTCGACCACGTCTGGTATAAATCCCAGAGGGTTCGCTCACTGCCCCCGAGGGGGGGATGTGGCTTTCTTCAGGCACGTCCAGAGGGTGTAGCCGTGCGATGAGCCCCCGAGCCCTGGCCCGGGTGGGGGCGATCGGGGCGAGCTCTTCGACTTATTCGTGCGCCCCTCGCCGCCCTTCCGCAGGGGGGAGGGGTGAGGTGGTCCATGCTTCCCATCGAACGGGCCGCGAGTCATGGACGCCTCGTTGAGCTGCTAGCGGGTAATTCAAGTGAACGTCCGTGCCCCGTTCGATAGCGGTCGGCTCGTGGTCCGGGGACACGTCCATGAGAGCACTTTACGTGGGTGTGCTAGGCAGGGCTCGGTCCCATTCGATAAGGACTGAGGGCTCGGAAGCTCTCCCTCGATGGGATCCCTCGACTAGCTGCCCTCGTTCGGCCTTGAATACGAACTATGGGGCGCCCCCAAACTCTTGAGTTCGGGGACTGGCTCGATTGCGCACGCCCTGGTCGTCCCTGACTCTGTTGATCTGAAACGCCTGTTCGAACCTTTCGCAGGCCAGGACTCGGATTCCTGATCAGTAGGGGCCTTGCGGGGTGCACTCGTGCGACCCCGTCTTTGGTCGACCTGTGGCACCCGCCGCCCCTCCGTTGGGCTGGGTTTCGAACCACTGGTCGATTATACCTCGTCGGGAGGAGCGTTCTCATTGATTACAGAGCCTCTTGTGGGCTGGGCTTCGAGCCACCGATCGGCAAGAGTTTCTAGGCGAGGCGCCAGACATTCCTCGATCCGTGCCTTCGAGGGCCATCTCGAGCAAGCACGTTCGAGGCTGCCGTTGACCCCTCGAGCCGTCCATTAGAGGCCTGCCGAGGTGCCGGGGCTTGGTTCCCTGTTCGCTGGGGCCCATGAGGGCTCCTTCTCGCGGAAGGAGCCGCCCGTCCCCTTATTTTCGGCCGTGGACTGAGGTCAGCTGTGCGCGTGAGGTCATGGCCCACATGACGTTCTGGGAGAGCATTGGGCACGCCTTTTTAGGCGACGTGGAGGAAGTGCGCGGCGGTTCGCGTTTTCACCGTGCCGTAATGATGGCGCCTGCGCGCGTGGTGGTTTCAGGACTTGTGGGGTCCGGGCGACGTCCATCGCATTAACTGCGACCGCGCGTCCCGTCCCCCGTCCATTCGATTCCCCCGCCCCCTTTCATTATAAAAACAACGGGTGGAGAGGAGGAGTTTTTACCTCAGCTACTTTCACTTACATTGCGCCGGCCTTCTTCTTCCTCTCGCCTCTCGAGCTCGCGCCTTCTTCGCCGTCCCTGCCTCTGGTTCCTCTTCCACCCCTTTGTTCGCCATGGTGGAGTATTTGGAGGTCGGGCCGTGGGGTCGCTCCAGTGTGGACGCGCACCTCCTTGAAGGGCTGGTCGCCGTCGGGCAACTAACGGCCAACACCGACCCGGACCGGCCGACGTGGATCGTCCCGTCGGCGCGTCATCAGGAGCCGCAGCCCCCAGCAGGGTACATGGTGAGCCTCGTTCGTTTGCACGAGTGGGGATTCAACGGTCCCGCCGGGCGGTTCATGCGGGGGTTGTGCTACCACTACGGCGTGGAGCTGCACAACTTCTCCCCCAACGCCATCTCGCAGGCGGCGACCTTCGTTGGCGTCTGCGAGGGTTTCCTGGGTGTCCTCGTATCCTGGGACCTGTGGCTCCACCTGTTCGGGGGCGAGCTCTTCACACAGGCGGCCGGCGGCATGGGGCGGCACCGGCCCGTCCGCGCCGGCGGGCTCATGATCGTGCTGCGGGGGAAGGGGGTCGGCGTGTACCCGCCCTGCACCATGACGAGCAACAATGCAGAGTGGGATAGGGGGTGGTTCTACCTCCGCAATGACGGCGACAGCCTTCCGCCTTACACCGGCAAGGTTCTGGACCACCGACCATTCCACTGGGGCTGGGGGTGTCGGACCCCGTGCGGATGGAGAAGCTGGCACCCTACATGAGGGCGATGAAGGCCCTGACCGACGCGGGGTTGACCGCGGCGGCCGCCATTGCGCAATGCCACCAGCGGCGGGTGGTGCCCCTCATGGAGACTGCGCTCCCCATCTACGAGATGGCGGAGGGCGCGGACCCCGACGCGCTGGCGCGGTCGTGGCTGCTGGCTGAGCCCCTTGCCCCGTCATACGCGGCTACAAGGGCGAAGCGCGCGGTGGACACCAGGAAGGTGGTGTGCGACCCCGACGAGGTGTTGTGGTCGCCCCGGATGCGGTGCGACGACAGCGCCATTGTTTTGGTAAGGGATTTCTGTCAGATTTTTTTTGATCTGGTTTCGATTTCGAGGGTCGATTGTTGACACTTGCGGTGCCGGCAGCCGGAAATGGAGACGAGTGCCTATGGCACGGATCCCCCTACACCTAATTCCCATGCTGCAAACCGCGAGAAGCAGCGGGAGGTGAAGGCGAAGGCGGACGCCGATAAGGCGAAGAAGAAGAGGCGTGAGAAGCGCCGCAAGGCGCATGACCTGGAGTGTGCGCAGCGGGAGGGGGAGGGCCTCTCCCCCCCGCCGACCCCGGAGGACACCAGCAGCGGCAGCGACACCGGCATCGTCTGGTCCGAGCTGGAGAGGGATGATGAAGAAGAAGAAGAAGCAGATGAAGTGCCTTTGGCCACGGGGGCCAAGGGCAAGGAGGTGGCTGTTCAGCCTGCACCGTCGTCGGTACGGGCCCGCACCGCGCCAGCCTCCGAGGCGGGCGCGGCGTCAGCCGGTGAAGGTGCTGCGGCGGGGGGCGCGCCCATCGTGGGAGACGCGCCGCCCGCGCGGGCCTCGAAGAAGCGCAAGCGCCAGGTGTCATCCCGGCGGTAAGTGTTGAATCGCGTTTATCCTATCTAATTTCATTCGGTTGAAACCCTGATTCCCCCCTTCCCTTTCTCCCAGCCGCGTCGGCGGCCCCGTCGCACCGGAGCTAGCGCCGACCAAGGCGCTCAGGTTGGAGGCGCAGGACGCGGTCCGCACGACGCGACCTCGTTCGGTGAGGACGTCACGGCAGGAGGCGGTGGCGACGTCATCCTCTCCGTTGGTGGCATCGCGAGATGTCTCGCGAGGGGAGGAGCGGGCCCGTGCGGCCGCGTCGAGGGCGGGAGGCGGTTCGAGGTGCGGAACCCCTCGAACGAGTGGTGTGGAAGAGGTTCCGCCCACGACGGATGTAACCGTCCCGCGGGACGGAACCTTAGTGGGAGATGACGGACTGCGGGGGGAAGCCTCGCTCGAGCACGCGTCCGGGGCGCCTTCACAGGGGGTCGGTCCGCGGGGGGCCGGCGCGTCGTCGTCGTGTGCGCGCGACTACGATGAGTTCCCTGGTGACTGGTGCACCGGGCTGGACCATCCCTATGTCCGCTGGGACACAGTGGAGTGCTCGCACTAAGAGTTTCTTGACTGGAGAGAATTCCTCGAGGCAGGATCCCAAGTGCAAAACCTGCTTAGTGAGGCCGCACAGTTTCACAAAGAAGTGGCGGCACCATTGTTCCGGCTTCGTGCACTAATCTTGTGGCCCCGCGCCCCCCTTTGTTTTTCTTTTTCCCTTTCTTGGCTACATCTTGCTTGAGTTTTTCTTTGTTTTGTCTATTTTTTGGCAGCGGTTGTGGGGCGACGCGGGGGACAAAATCGCCTTCCTTGACAGGCTCTACACCCTCCATGAGACGGCGTGCCGGGAGAACGAGCATCTGGGCCTGGCGATGGAGTGCCTCCGCGATGAGATGTTCGAGACGAAGGCGAGTCTCGAGTTGAAGGGAGGCGAGCTACGCCGCGTGGTGGAGGAACGCGACGCCCACCGCACCGCGGCGGAATAGAAGGCCAAGGAGGCCGAACGGCTCGGTGCCGCGCTGCAGAACAAAGAGGGGGAACTCCAGGAGGGGCGCGCGGTGCTGAGCGAGGCGCAGTCCCAGCTCGCGCTGAAGGATGCTGCTCTCGCCGAGGCGCAAGCCCGCACTGAGCGCGAGCGCATGTCGCTGGAGGACGTGCAGGCACACCTTGCTCAGGCGGAGCAGAAAGCTCAGGAGGCTGAGGCGCTCGCCGTCGCTCTGAGGGAGAAGGGTGACGCGTTGGCGACGGTGGAGGGCCAGCTCGCCGAGGAGCGCACTGCGCGTGAGGGGGTGCAGTCTCAGCTCACGCTGAAGGACGCGGCTCTCACCGAGGCTCAGGCCCAACTTGAGCGGGAGCGAAAGGCGCTTGAAGAGGTACGGGCTCAGCTCACTTAGGCTGTGGAGAAAGCCCGGGAGGTCGAGCAGACGGGCACCGCTCTCCAGGAGGCCCAGTCCCAGCTCCAGCTCGCGCGCGAGGAGCTCGGGGGAGTGAGGGACACGCTTCAGCAGCGCGATGCCTCAATCTCTCAGCTCCAGCGGGATGTCGACGCCGCGCGGGCTGTGCTCGAGACCGAGAAGAAGCGAGCTGAGGGTAAGTCCCGTTCTTTAACTGTCTTAGTTCTTCGTGGCGCTCTTTCGAGGCTTGAGGTTCGTTTTGGTGTCGCAGAGCTGCAGAAGAGCGCGGCGGACCCTTCAGGGGAGATGCAATCCCTCCAGGTCGCCTACAACGAATCTCAGGGCGAGCTTAAGGCCCTGGAGGCCGCTGCCCTCGAAGTGTGCCACGAGCTCGAGGGGGCTGAGGGCGAAGCTTCGGGCAGCTCGTTGACGAGCCGCCTGCAGTCCCTTGGCGGCTGGGTCACTGAGCGCCTGCGCGGTGCTCTTCGACTCGGTGTCCAGAAGACCTTGGCGCTGACCTTGACTCACTACGTCCTTGACTTCGGTTTGCTGCGGGACGGCTACATCCTTTCTGAAGACGTCGTGGGCGAGGATGCCAAGCTTGAAGCGGTGAGGAGGGTTGACGCGTCCATGGACGAGCCTGCCGCAGCCCTGGGCGACATGTTCGAAGTGGACCTGTTCCCCGACGCCGCTGAGGGTGAAGCTGCCACCGCTCCAAGCCCCCGTGCTCCCTGAAGACTCGGGTCTCGAGGCCCATCAATATTTTGTTAGAGATCTGGGAAGGTGTCGGTCGTTTTGTATAAACAATGCTCCGTGCTGTACGTGAGTTTATTTGCGAACTCTATCTTATATGTTATTGTGTTCTTCTCGGGCCTTTCGGGGGAATTTTTGCCAAGAGGTTAGTTCGCTCATTAGTTAACTTAGCCATAGGGTAGTGAGGGGGATGCTTATCCTTTCGAAGGCGTCAGCAGTCCTGCGGCCCGGCCGGCCGTGGGCTTAGTTAGTTCGCGCTTGGCTTTCGTTCTCCCAAACGCTCGAGGTGTAACATTTTAACATATTTCAAGAAAAAGGAAAGTGTTTTTTGCGAAAAAGAATCGGGGCACTCCGGGGGGAACCCCCTATCATAGCCCCCGAGGGGGACTTGGTTTGTGTCGAGGCCCTGGTCGAGGGAAAAATCGGGCCGCCCTTTTTATTTTGGATGCGAGGTGTACAAAAGGAATTTGGAAATCTAAGGGTAGAAGTGACGTAGTTGTTGTATGTTCCAAGCATTGGTGAGGACCTCGCCCTTCTCGTTTGCCAGCTTGTACGTGCCGGGCTTGACCACCTCGACGACGACGTAGGGCCCTTCCCATGGCGAGGACAGCTTGTGTCGGCCCCGGTTGTCTTGTCGTAGCCTTAGCACCAGGTCGCCCTCACTGAAGTCCCGACGTCGGATCTTTTGGGCTTGGTATCGCCGAAGTGATTGTTGATACTTTGCCGAGTGCAGCATTGCCACGTCGCGGGCCTCGTCCACTTGGTCCAATGAATTTTCGCGAGCCCGCTGGTTCGAGCTTTCTTGATAGGCCCTGAGCCTGGGAGATCCGTACTCCAGATCCGTGGGGAGGACGGCCTCCGCGCCATAGACAAGGAAGAACGGAGTGAATCCCGTGGCTCTGCTCGGGGTAGTTCTAAGACTCCAAATGACCGACGGTAGCTCTTGAATCCATTTTTGACCAAACTTGCTCAGTCTGTCGAAGATCCTAGGCTTGAGCCCTAGTAGGATCATGCCGTTTGCGCGCTCTACCTGGCCGTTGATCTGTGGGTGTGCGACGGCTGCCCAATCCACACGGATGTGGTAATTGTCGCAGAACTCCAGGAATTTCTTGCCGGTGAATTGGGTACCGTTGTCGGTGATGATGGAGTTTGGCGCCCCGAATCTGTGGATAATGTCGGTAAAGAACGACACGGCCTGTTCGGACCTGAGGTTGGTAATGGGGCGTGCCTCGATCCACTTTGAAAATTTGTCGATTGCGACTAACAGATGCGTGTAGCCCCCGGGCGCCTTCCGCAGGGGCCCGACGATGTCTAATCCCCATACGGCGAATGGCCACGTGATGGGTATGGTCTGGAGGGTGTGAGCCGAAAGGTGGGTCTTGCGGGCGTAGAATTGGCATCCTTCGCAGGTGCGTACGACCTAGTTGGCGTCGGCGACCGCCGTGGGCCAGTAGAAGCCCTGGCGGAACGCGTTGCCCACGAGGGTGCGTGGTGCTGCATGGTAGCCGCATACGCCCGCGTGGATATCCCGGATCAACTCACGGCCTTCGGGGATGGGGACGTACCGTTGTAGAATTCCTGATGCGGCGCGCTTGTACAGTTCGCTGCTAATCACGGTGAACGATTTGGCCTTTCTGGCGATACGCCTCGCTTCGATTCGGTCCGCGGGTAGCTCCCCTCGATCAATCCAGGCGAGGTACTTGCTCCGCCAGTCCTCTGCGGGAAAGACCTTGTCGATTTCCATAGCCTCGGCTTCGTCAACCCCGTACCCCTCGAGTAGGGAGAGTACAAATTCCTCGTTCGAGGGGTCCTCGTTCATGGGTTCCGCACCCGTTGGATTCGAGGGAGCCCCCGAGGGTTCTTCCGACCTCGTGGAAGCCTTGCTAAGGTCGACGGAGCGTTTGGCGAGGTCGCGGGCAAAGACGTTCGGAGGGACAGTGATTCTCCCCGATGCGATCTTCGCCAGCTCGTCCGCCTCCTTGTTGTACTTGCGTGGGACGTGGTTGAGCTCAATGCCGTAAAACTTATCTTCGAGCGCGCGTACAGCGCTGCAGTACGCCTCCATCTTCTCGTCGTGGCAGCTGGCGTTCTTCATGACTTGATCGATTACTAGCTGCGAATCCCCCCTAATGTCGAGGCGCTTGACGCCGGTTTTGATGGCGATTCGGAGGCCACAGAGGAGGGCCTTGTACTCTGCCATGTTGTTCGACGCGGGGAAGTGTAAGCGCACCACGTACCTCATGTGTTCCCCGAGAGGCAAAATGAAGAGCAGGCCCGCGCCCGCTCCGGTGTTCATTACCGATCCGTCAAAGTAGAGGGTCCAACACTCAACTTGTATTTGCAATGGGGGCAGTTGAGTATCCGTCCATTCAGCGACGAAGTCTGCCAAGATCTGGGATTTGATCGCCTTGCACGGCGCGTAAGTGAGGGTTTCACCCTTGAGCTCCACGGACCACTTCGCGATTCTGCCTGAGGCGTTCGGGTTGCAGACTATCTCTCCTAGTGGGAATGACGATACCACCGTGACCGGATGGGCCTCAAAGTAGTGCCGCAGCTTGCGCCGCGCAAGCACAACCGTGTAGAGTAGCTTCTGGATCTGTGGATACCGTGCTTTGGTTTCAGACAGCACCTCGCTGATGTAGTATACCGGTCTTTGGACTGGCAGGGCGTGACCTTCCTCTGTTCGCTCCACCACGATGACCGCGCTGACCACCTGGGTGGTCGCCGCGACGTAGAGATACAGAGGTTTGCCGTCTCGGGGCGGCGTGAGGATCGGTGCATGTGCAAGCGTCGTTTTTAGCTTGTCGAGGGCTTCCTGGGCCTCGACGGTCCAGGAAAAGCATTCGTGCTTCTTTAGGAGTCGGTAGAGGGGCAAGCCCTTCTCGCCGAGGCGTGAGACGAAGCGGCTCAAAGCGGCCAGGAAACCTAATACCTTCTGCACCCCTTTTAGGTCCCAAATCGGCCCCATCCGGTCGAGGGTCGTAACCTTCTCGGGGTTAGGCTCGATGCCCCGCTGGGAGACTATTAAGCCCAGCAGCATGCTGCGCGGCACCCCAAAGACGCACTTTTCAAGATTCAACTTAACCCCGTTCGCCCGCAGGCAATCGAACGTAATGCGGAAATCGTTAACCAGGTCGTCCGCCTTCCTGGTTTTGACGACAATGTCATCTACGTATGCCTCCACGGTCCGCTCGATGTGATCTCCGAAAACGTGTTGCATACATCGCTGGTATGTAGCCCCAGCGTTTCGAAGGCCAAATGGCATCGTCACGTAGCAAAACATGCCGAACGGTGTGATGAAAGAAGTCGCGAGTTGGTCGGACTCTTTCATCTTTATTTGGTGGTAACCCGAATAGGCATCAAGGAAACACAAGAGCTCGCACCCCGCAGTGGAATCCACGATTTGGTCGTTCCGCGGTAAAGGAAAGGGAACCTTGGGACATATTTTATTTAACCCGGTGTAATCTACACACATCCGCCACTTTCCATTCTTTTTCTTGACTAATACGGGGTTAGCAAGCCACTCGGGGTAGAACACCTCCTTGATGAATCCAGCCTCCAGGAGCCTTCGCAGCTCCACTCCAATCGCGCGGCGCCTCTCTTCATCAAAGTGTCGCAGGCGCTGTTGCACGGCTCTGGAGTGAGGTAGGATGTCAAGGGAGTGCTTGGCGACTTCCCTCGGAATGCCCGGCATGTCCGAGGGGCTCCACGCGAAGATGTCTGCGTTGGCGCGGAGAAAGTCGACAAGCACCACTTCCTATTTCGGGTCGAGGGTGGAACTGATCTTCAACACCTTGCCCTCGGGGGCACCTCCTGGGTCTGCTCCGCGGCCTCGAAACTGTCTGCGTGCTTGGTGGGGGAGTCGAGGCCTTCGTTGGCCAGCTTCTCCATGTCCGCAACAAGCGACTCGTCCAGTGCGAGTGCCTCGGCGTGCTCGACGCACTCGACGTCGCAGTCGAACGCGTGCTCGATTGACGAGCCCACCGTAATGACGCCTTTCGGCCCTGGCATCTTCATCTTGAGGTATGTGTAGTTCGGGACCGCCATGAATTTGGCGTAGCATGGACGCCCGAGGATGGCGTGGTACGCGCCTCGAAACCCCACCACCTCGAAGGTGAGGGTCTCCTTGCGGAAGTTGTCCGGCGTGCCGAACCAGACCGGCAGGTCGATCTGCCCGAGGGGCTGGACGTGCTTGCCCGGCGCAACGCCATGGAACGGCGTCGTGCTAGGACGCAGCTGATCCAGGCTGATCCCCATTAGTCGCAGAGTGTGGACGTACAAGATGTTGAGGCTGCTGCCGCCATCCATCAGCACCTTGGAGAATCGTGAGTTGCCGATGATGGGGTCGACAACCAGCGGGTACTGGCCTGGATTGGGGACGCGGTTTGGATGGTCTTTGCGCTGAAGGTGATGGCCTCCTCCGACCAGTCGAGGAAGGAGGGAGGGGCCTTCTCGGCGGCGAGAACTTCGTGCCGCTCGTGCTTGCGCTGGCTGGTGGACATGTCCACTGTCGGTCCTCCAAAGATGAGGAAAACGTTCTCCACGACGGGGAAACCGTCAGCGCCCCCGTCACCCCCATCCTTCTTGGCCTCGTCCTCCTTCGTGGTGACGCGGCTGTAGTATTTCTTGAGCATATCTCATTGCTCGAGGGTGTGGTTGACCGGGGTCTTGTGGTAAGGGCAGGGCTTCTTCAGCATGTCGTCGAACACGCCGGGGCCTCGAGGACCCTTACGTGCAGGGTCGACCGCGAGGGCTTTGTCGTCATCCTCACCGCGCCCCTGTGCGCGCGCGTCACATTGGGGCTTCTTTCCCTTCTTGCCCCGCTTTTGCTTCTTTACGGGTTCCTTGGATTTGCTGCCCTCCGCGGGCGCATCATCCACGCGTTTGCCTTTCTTGCCGTCGAAGATTGCCCCCACCACTTCTTCCACGGAGGCGAAGCTGGTGGCGATGTCCAATAGCTCATTGGAGTCGACCGGCGGGCTCCTCCCGAGCTCGCGTACGAGGTCCCGGCAGGTCATGCCCTCGAGGAAGGCATGCACGATCTCCGACTAGGAGACGCTCGGAAGCTCGGTGCAACGCTTGGAAAAGCGCCGTATGAAGTCCCGGAGGGATTCGCCGGGTTTCTGGGTGCACCCTCGCAAGTCCCAGGAGTTCCCGGGGCGCACGTACGTGCCCTGGAAGTTCCCCACGAACGTGCGGACCAGGTCGTCCCAGCCGTGAATCTGACTGGCGGGCAGGTGTTCGAGCCTTGTCCGGGCTGAGTCCGCAAGATGTAGCGGTAGGTTGCGGATGATCACTATGTCGTTGGTGGCGCCGCCCAACTGACAAGCCAGGCGGTAATCGTTGAGCCATACTCGAGGGTCCGTCTCCCCCGTGTACTTGGTGATGGTTGTGGGCTGGCGGAAGAGTTGAGGGATGTTCGCCGTGCGGATCTCCCGGCTGAACACGCGGGTCCCCGGGGGTTCCGGTGTCGGAGAACGATCTTCCCGGCTGTTTTTAGCGACCACCACGTCGAGGGTGGTAGCCCGCTGCCATTCGTGCCTCTGCGTCGCCCCTTCTTTTTGTGTTCAGGACATTGTGGGCGTCACCGTCTTGGGCCTGGCCGCGTGTGTCGAGGATCCGCTCCCTGACAGGCGTCCTGCCCTGGTTCGCCGGCTGTCCCGCCGCGCCTCCTGCGTGAACAGATGCCTCTTGGTCTTGTGCGCTGCTGCCGCCTCGCCCACTGGACTGGTTGCGCATACGGGATGCGGAACTCTCAGCTTGCTGCACGGCAGCCTGCTCGATGAGGGCCTGCGCCTCGTGGCGCAGGTTGCGTGCCTCCGGTGTTGATGGCTCGGACATGGCCCGAAGCAATGTAGCCGCCGCGATGAGCTTTTGACTGGCTCGAGGTGGCGTGTGAAGGTCATCGACGTTGAAGTCGGCGTTGATGCGCTCGCGGGCTTGCCTTCCTACTTCTCGGACGCGTTCGCCGCGCGCCGAGGCATCCCCTGCGATGGTGGCACGTAAGAGCCGTACCTGCCGGTATTCTTCTGCGAGCTTGGCTTCGAGCTCGCGCGCCTGGGCCAGCTGCGCAGTGATGTCCGCATTGCCCACTGGTGCGGCCGGTGGCGGGTTTGGCTCGGGGTTTTGGGGTACATCCCCGTCGCTTGCCCCGTCCGCGCCGTCAGCGTGTTCGTTGATGGCGACAACGAAACACTCACGTGCGGGATCGTAGCTTCCTTTGCTGGAGTCGTCGGAGCAACCGAACCAGTAGTCCGCGGCATCGAGAAACTGCCGGAACACCACAGGGTCTGGTACACTGGAGAAGTCCCACTCCGCGTATCCATGCGAGGTTGCGGGTGGAAGCTCACTGGCCGAGCCGTAGTACGACTCGTCGTTGGTGGTGGCGATGAGGTTCCGGATTGACAGCAGGTGGTGGCCCGGGAGGTCTTCATACACGGCCACGTCGGTGCTGACTGACGAGGTGTACGTCGCGGCGGAGTTGCGCATCCCATGGGGAAACTGCGGCCCCGCAGCCGCGTGTTCCCCTTCGGGAAGTGCCGCCGTGTCGGTTGGCGGTGGTGCGTCGTTCCGTGCCACTGTGCGTGCCGCCCGGCGCCGCTCCATGCGCGCCTGGCGCGAGCGCTGACCTGAGCGCTTGCGGTGTCGAGACGTCGAGGGGGCCGCCGCTGCTGCCTGTGCTGGTGTTGTGGCGTCAGGTGTCGGCGTGGCGGGTATCGGGCCTGGCCCGGTCGACCGCCACGGGTGGAGTTCATCCCGGTTGGTAAGGCGCATGAGGTAGCCGTTCCCCGTGGCCTGAAAGTTCAGGCTCCCGAACCGGATTTCGAATCCGGCTGGGAAGGGGTCGGAGCTGCCCATGGCGTACCTCCGGGACGCCATCTCTGTGCGAATTACCATCGAGACTGCTAGTGAGGAGCCGGTCACAGCGCGAGACCCCTACCTGGCGCGCCAACTGTCGGTGTTGAGATTAGTCCCGACACTAACTAGTGAAATGCGCTATGATCAGTCTCTCGATGGCCAGTGCTAAGCAATGCGAGGACAAGGGTTTATCTTGGTTCCAGCCACGGGGCCGTACGTCCAGCAGGTTGCGCTCGTGCGCTGTATTGCAATGCACCGTGGTGCCTGTAGAGGGGGGCTACAAGCAAGGTGGGAGAGGAGGAGAGTCCTCCAAGTCCCGGCTGGTTGATTGAGGCGTAATGCCAATATCGTGTGTGCGTGGTCCAAAAAAAACGATGCCCGCGGCTGGGCGTCCGCCTCCTCTTTTATAGGCCAAGGGGAGGCGGCTTACAGGCGTGCCGCATAGTAGCTCGCATAGTGACGCGGTACCGGCGCGCAGTGCCTGCAGTTTGACGGATGTCTTGGCGAATCTTGGTCCCTGTAGGCGTCGTGGTGGCTTTCGTACTTGCTTGAGGTCAGCTTCGAGGGCGATCCGGTCGGTGTTCGCGCCTGATCGCGGTCCGTGCGTTGATTCGAGGGTCTCGCTGACGGGAACACTTGGGCTGTACAGGGGCCGGTGTGGCGGCGTCCCGTCAGAACAGGGCTCCACACCACCGGGTGTGGTTCTATAGTGCCGGGGATGGCCACACCGGGGCGGAGGTGACGGAAAAGACGCGCTCCGCTCACCCTGCATCACCGTGCCGTCCTGGCGGTGCGCTTAGTCGTCGCTCGTACACCGCTCGAGGGTGTCCCCACACCCTTTCGAGGGGCGCAGCATGGGGGAAGGACGAGAGCAGGTGGCACAGCGCTTGGGAATGACCCGGCCTCTCCGCACAGCGAGCAAAACAGTGCCCGCACAGTACCCGTACAGTGCCCGGGAAGGTGGCACAGGGGCGCATGGCCGCACAGTGCCGGGGGTGGATTCCCGGGCGGTGTCAGAGGGCCGGCGTGGCGAGGATTCGGCCTCTGACTGCAGCACCCTTGACGGGACGGGGCATTGAATGCTTCGGTCGGGTGGAGTAGTTGAAATGCCTCGAGCTGAGGGGCGGGAGCCTCGAGCGAGGCGGAGACCCGCTCGAGGGATGTCGATCCTCGAGCGAGGCGGAGACCTGCTCGAGGGGTGCTGACCCTCGAGCGAGGCGGAGTTCTGCCAGTGTGGTACCCGACCCTCGAGCGAAGTGGAGGTTCGCTCGAGGGCGGCTGGCGTATCTGCTTGTTGGGCCGCGGCGGCCGTTGGGTTTGTTTGTGTCCTGGCCGATGCTGGTTTTGGGAAGTGTTTTTATCGTTCTATTAATTTTTGGAAAGGGCAATCTCCCTCATAGTTAGGGGACCCCTATGGCTGTCCCTGACACCAAGTTCGCCGTCGACCTGCTCAAGAGCACCTTCAGAAAGCTTGAAGATGTTGGTGCGGCCTTCAACATCAAGGCGTATCATGAAGTGGACAAGGACCCGAGCGTGAAGGGTCTTGCCTTCAAGATCCACGGGTTGGCGGAGAGGCTCGAGAAGCTCCCCGTGGTCAAGCGGGCTGGCCGCCACTTCGTCTTCGACGACGGCGGCGACGGCTCTGACGGAAGCCACGGCGGCGACGACGGCTCCGACGGCAGCCACGGCGGCGACGACGGCGGGACTCCGACTAATTGATAGACTCCTCTACCAATTAGTAATAATGTGTGTGTGATTTTGTGTCTTCGTCAGGTTGTTGGACATGAACTGCTTAGTTTGTCTGTCGATCATGAACTGCTTAGTTAATTAGTTTGGTTGTTAGATTTTGTATGTCATGAACTCGATCTAATAGACGCGAGTAGATCCATCCGTGTTGTGATGAACTGTGTTCTGTTGTGATGAACTGGAGATCTGTTGTGATGAACTGGAGATCTGTTGTGATGAATTAGATCTTAGAGACAATGGATAGTCATTGCGACGCGGGTTAGCCTGCTAACGCTGACGCTGACACGTGGGCCAGTGTCATTGGTGACGATGGTTAGTGAACCCGCATCGCATTTGTTGGCAGTTGGGTCCGGGCGGGCAGGCAACGGTTTTTTTTTATATTGGCTGCTGACGCTGACGCGTGGGCCCGTCACTATTTTTTTTAGAATGAAACTTGCTTCCCTAAAATATTAGAGCCCATAAAACAACACCTAAAAAATCATAAAAATACGAACAATGCATATTTGGACATTTAGTATTTGAATAAAATATCAACAGTCACACTTGTGTGCCCAAAATTCTTATATTTCGTTTTTACACCCCATGGTAATTATATAATAATTCTAATAACATCAAATTTGCTCTAAAAAATCTACAAATTGACTTGGCAATATAATTTGGGTACCTAAACTTGTCTTCAAAATTTCAAATGGTATCGATGAAGGAATAATATACTTGTGTACAAATGTCTACATCTCTCACATAGTTTCCTAGAATGTTGCTTGAACATTGAAGTTTTCCACACTTTGTAACATGTTCGAACTCATATGCATTTGAAAACTGAACAAAACCTTGTGTTCACCTTAAGCTTACGAAATGCAAAGTTTCATCACTAATGGTTGTGTAAAACAAATATTATTTATATGTTGTACTTACAAAGAACAAAATAAGGCATATAAACATTATTCAAGAAACCGAATATACACTAAACAATAAAATTAATGAAAAGATGGTGATTTTAGAAAAATTTAGAAATAAAAATTCAAATTTGGACTAATTACGACGAAGAAATACTTGTTACAACATTTGATTGCAGATTAAAAGGAGAAATGTGAACTGTTCTTCATTCGAATAGAACTGGGCCCCACAGTCATTAGCGACACGGGACTGATAACCCGCGTCGGCTTTGCTGCTATTCCAAAATTTTACACAGATAATACGAGCAACCTACAAAAGCTAATCCACTACTGATTTCCTATTCCAATACTCCGTTCGAACTTCACCATTTCGCGGCGGAGCCTACAGTGTTCGCTGCAAAACAGAGAAATTCCAAGCCATCCTTTATCCACGCCGCAGCCGCTGCCTGCGCACGGCTGATCGCCGCGCACCTGTGCCGGAGGCGGCAGCGGTTCACCCCAAATGCGCCAAGTCGAGGAGTGGATCGCACGCGCGGCCATCTCGTGCAAAGGCAGACACCCCTCGTTGCTCAGCCATCTCGACGACGTACTGCCGCCGCCCACGACCCGCCTCATGTACCGCTTCGCGGTGTCGTCAGCGGCGGCACTGCCATTGTCCCTGTAGAGCAAGATGGCGTATAGATAGGCAGCCGCATCATGCCCACCCTCGGCGGCGCACCGGAGATCATTGCATCCCCTGTTTTCCATGAAGACGGCTTTGATCCCGGAGAAGAAGCAAGCCTCCAGATTCCCGAGATCGGTCAGCATAGCAAGGAAGACTTTGTACGCAGTGGGCTCCCACACCCAAGAAATCTCATCTCGTATCCCCTCTGTTGACAAACGCCGGCCGACGTCGTCGTGGCCGCACACGCGGCGCATGGTCGAGCAAGTACCGCGTAGGCTGCGGAGGTCAGCCAAGGGCCGCTCCGAGGTCGCACCGACGCGCGCCGCAATCTCAATGCGGAGGTCTTGAGGGAGGTCCAGCAGCGACGACGGCTGGTGCCGCCTGCTTCTTCCCGGCATGCTATTCATCTCCGGCCGGGAATGGTGACGATGAGGAGTAGGCAGTTGCTATTTTTCGCAGGTAGATGAAGGGGCAGGGGATCTAAATTATTTTGGAAGGAGAAGATACATCAGATTTGTTTCCAAACACGGTTTAAGTAAGCAATGGAGACGACGTTTGGCTAATTCGTGTATCCTTTAATTCTCCATTGCAGACGACGTTTGGTTAACCCGCGTATGCTTTAATTCTACTCCCTCCATCCCAAAAAAACATGCAGTTATGGGAAATGTGCCAGTCAAACTATTACAACTTTGACCAAGTTTATAGCAAAAAATATTAGCATTTATGTCTTGAAATAACTTTTTTATAAAAAATATACTCCTCCAGATGTGAGAATTGCATGTTTTATTTTGTAATTGTTTGTAGTTTTTCATATAGTTTGACTCCTCGGGATGTGAGTACATTGGAGACGACGTTTGGTTAATCCGCGTATCATTTAATTCTACATTGGAATCACTACCTCTGCTCTCAGCCATTGATTGGGCAACTGTTTCCCCATTGACCAGATCTTGGGAACCTTCCCGTTTCCTGTGCTCTTGATCTTATCCCTTCCTCTCTTTTTTTTACAACCGATGTTATCCCTTCCTTGTTTTTGCTATAAAAAGGCACCGACGCCTATCGGTCCTCCTCACTTCCTTCCTTCTTCTCTAGATCTAGATCTAGCTATGGCACAAAGAATAAATCTTGTAGGGTGCAAGCTTTTGCTTTTCTCTCTTCTTCCTCCTCCTCGATCTCTCAGTTGCTAGAAGAATTCTTGTGATATGGGTGATTGGATTGCTCATCCCTCTAGCACAGCTGCTAGAAAAATCCTTGTGATATATCAGCTGTGTCGGGGGAAGGTAGCCCAGAACCTCCTGGCATCAGGAAGAACAAGCCGACGGAAAGCCAGAAACATTATGCTGCAGCTTTTCCGTCAAGCTTGTGCTTCCTTTTGCTTTCCCTCCTCCAGGAGGAGGATTTTTGAAGGGATATGTTTCCACCCTCTTTGTATCTTTCTCTTGTGCTCACTTGTAAGCATGAAGAAGAAGCCAGAATCTGGAGCATATCTCGAAACCATTTGAATTTTTGTAGACAAGCTTTGGGACTTAAATTATGTTGCCAAGTCAATTTGTAGAATTTTTAGAACACACTAAGACGTTATTATAATTATTATATCGTAAACAAGAGATAAAAAATCTAATTTTAAGAAATTTGGTTAAACAAGTGTGGCTGTTGATATTTTATTCAAATACTAAATTACCAACTATGAATTATTCGTATTTTTTATGAATTTTTTGGTGCTGTTTATGGGCTCTAATATTTGAGGGAAGCAAGTTTCAATTCAGAAAAAATAGTGTCGGGCCACGCGTCAGCGTCAGAAGCCTATATAAAAAAGATAACCGTAGCCTGCCCGACCGACAAAGGCGATGCGGGTAGACTAACTCTCGTCGCCAACAAGTGCTCCATTATCCGAAATGCCCCTGGCCGAATGAATATGCATCCGCCCCGGCGACGCTGGTAGACTAACCCTCGTCGCCAACAAGTGCTCCATTATCCGAAATGCCCCTGGCCGAATGAATATGCATCCGCCCCGGCGACGCTGGTACACTAACCCTCGTCGCCAACAAGTGCTCCATTGTCTGAAATGCCCCTGGCCGAATGAATATGCATCCGCCCCGACCACGGCCCCCTTCGTCTTCCCTGATCTGAGCTCCACCGCCACCGCCCGCCCGTCCTTCCCCGCCGTCGCGCACATGTCACACTACGCCGATTCGTCTGGAGGTGCACGTGCGAGGAGCAGGGTTCAAGGTTGCTGGAGCAGCCGCAATCACTCCATCGGCTTGGATCCAGTCGGTGAGCTAAGCGGCTTTCCACTGGTCCCTTGCCCGGACTGTGGTATGGCTCGGGTGGTGGAGGGGCGGACGCAGAAGGAAGGTGAAAACCACGGTCGTCTTTATTTCAAGTGTGCAAGGAACTCGGTGAGTAGTCTGTTGTGTCTCCCAAATCTGAGTTAGGGTTCTTATGTGCTTTTGATTCTGTAGTACACCAAGAATTGTGGATTTTATCGTTTCCACAAGGAGTATCTCCAGATGCTGAAGGATGCTGGCGTCATTGTTTTTCGACCGTCGAACTGGGCAGACGCGGTCGATGAAGTAGTTGATTCAGTGGAATGTCAAATTGGGAGCGGCGAGTAGAGGCAAGCACTGGAGGACAAGCAGAGGAAGAAAGCACTGGAGGAGAAGATGGACAATGTGATCTGGAAGATGAACTTGATTATTGTGGCTGTTGTTTGTGTAATATTTGGATGTTTACTGGGGATGTATGCTGCAAAGAAGTAATTCTGATGTTAAAATTGGTGCTTTTGCTTCATCTTTGTGGATGAAGAATGAAAAATTTGTCACATATGACAAACTTAAATGTATGAATGAAGAATGGATGGAATGACAATTGGGTCACAAATCTTAATGTGTCACACATCACAAAATTCATCAATTCATCTGTGCTGACATTTCATTGCAGCACGAGGCAAAGGAAACGCGGATTAACACAAACAGAGTAACAAACTTCTGGCATAACTCTGCATACACACTGCAATTCATTGTGAACTACTGCCATATAATGACACAAACAGAGTAACAAACTTCTGGCATACACATTGCAATTCATTGTAAGCTGCTGCTATAGACATTGCAATGTGTTATAGGAGACATGGATTGATGTACCCGCGTCTCTTAGATCTACTAGTTCATCACAAGTTCAACATACACACAGGAGGAACATATTAACAGAGGATCTACTAGTCCATCACAAGTTCAACAAACACACAAGAGAAACACATTAACAGAGGAACAAATTAATTAAGCAGAGGTAGTCGTCGCCGGAGGAGCCCCACCATCGGAGTCGGAGTCGGAGCCGGAGCCGTCGAGGCTACCATCATCGCCGCCGTCGTCGTCGACGGGGGCGAGCACTCCTCTCTCCAGGTCCCCAGCCAAGATATTGATCTTGAAGGCGTAATCCTTCACGGTCATCTGCAGCGGATCATTGGGTACTGGGACCCCGAGATGAACAACCACCTTTCAAAGCTTCACGAAAGCATCACAGAACAAGTTCACTGACTAAGTGGCTTTGTCAGCATTTAGTGGAGGAGCACGCACGACCGCCACGGGCTGTGGCGGCGGCGCCTCCTCGGGCTCGTCGGGCGGGGACGGCGGCACCTCCTCGGGCTCGTCGGGCGGGGGCGGTGGCACCTCCTCGGGCTCGTTGGGTGGGGGCGGCGGCACCTCCTCGAGCTCGTCGGGCGGGAGCGGCAGCACCTCCTCGGGCTCGTTGGGCGGGGGCGGCGGCACCTCCTCGGGCTCCTCGGGCGCCAGCGCCGTCCCCTCCTTGACGAGCCGACGGCGGTGGCTTTCGTCGTCATCCTCCTCCTCCCTCCCCCGCTTCCTGGATGGCTCGCTTGACGATGCCATGCGCGCGCTTGAGGAAGAAGAAGCTCTTGGATTCACTTCTTGGTGACCGGAGACGGTGGTGCTGGGGTTTTCTTGGTGCCACGGTTGACGAAGTTCTTGGCCGGCCAGGATTTATATTGATAAGACGGTGAACCATCAGGCGGCCGGTCACGCGCCTCGGAACCCGTGTCCGCTCAGGAAAGCTCTTGGCCACAAAAGAGTCATGTGGTCACAAGGAGACGTGTGACTGTTCGTATTTTATTCAAAATACCAAATGCCCAACTATGAGTTGTTCGATTCTTAAAAAACTATGAACTATTCGTATTTTTATTAATTTTTAGGTGCTGCCTTATGGGCCCTAATTTTTGAGGGAAGCAAGTGTCATTTCAAAAAAAAGTGTCGGGCCCATGCGTCAGCGTCAGCAGCCTAGTATCAAGAAGGTAATCGTTGCCCGCCCGCGCACCAGCCAAAAAAGCGACGCGGGTTTACTAACCCGCGTCGGCATTGACTATCCATTTTGCAAAATGAATATTCAACCGCCCCGGCCCATTCCGTCTCCCCTTCTTCTTTCCGAATGGATAAGCGCAGCACTTTCCTTAAAAAAAGCGCAGAGGAGGCGTGAGAGGAGGCGTGGAGACAGAGACAACGATGAGCGCCGGCGAGGGGCCAAGCAGCGGACGACCCCGCGCACCCGGGATCGAGGAGAACCGGAACACGAAGCGGTGCCGCAACTGGATCCGCGCGCGTGCCGGCGAGATGGCGGCGAAGAGGGAGACGACGATGAGCGCCGGAGAGGGGCCAAGCGGCGGTGGAGTGAACCCAATGCCGGAGACGAGGGTCCTCGACTGGATCCTCTCGGATTCCGACGAGGGGCCAAGCAGCGGCAAGGAGGAGCGTGCCGGTGAGGGCGCAGCGAAGTGGGCGAGGGGCCTGCCTCACGTTTGCCAGCACAAGTGTCTGGCAACGACGAAGAGGGGTCAAGGGAGCGGCGAAGGTGTAGAGGACCTCATCTCTGACTCTGGCAACGACCACGACGACGGCGAGGCAAGTTTCTCTGAATCTCACTGCCTTTTTACTTGTTCTATAGATGGAGCTTAAGCTAGCTTGAGCTTGAGCTTGATAAAGTTAATTAGTGCCTATGATGATATCTTCCATGCTTGTCATGATCTTATACCAAGTTCTGAGGCAAATCAGTTCTAAATTAAGTTCTGCTTTTACTTGTCACACCCTGCTATGAAGCCTAGGATAATTTTCAAGTTCTTATATAATTTTCCTATGATGATTACTGTTCCTATACTGCTCCAAGTTCTAAGGCAAATTAGTTCTGAATTAACTATGTTATTCTTATACCATGTTTAACCCTGTTTCAGGCAAAACTCTTTGAGTCGCGAGCAGAGCTTGAGTTACTTCTAAACCTTAATGTCTGGGATTATATGAAACCTGAGTTTGAAAAAATCACAAAAGAAGTGAACATCCTCATCAAAAAGGCTAAGCACATAAGGAGGTACAAGTATACTACTGAACAAAATCTCGAGCCCATTGAAGACGCGCTCGAAGGGCTTCAAGAATCCTTGGTTGCTTGCGAAGAGGTTGCAAAAAGAGCCAATCTTGATGGGGCATGATCTAGTTCAAGCTTGTTGATGTGCAGGGTCAGTAGCCATACTTTTGTGGATGTTCAAGGGGCATGCCTTTGTTGATGTGTATGATCAGATAACACGACCATAGTAAATAATGTGATGGACAAGTTAAGTCCTAGCCTGATGGACAAGTTAACCTTTTGTAATAATTATCTTTATTCATGTGGACAAATTATCTTCATCTTTGTGGACAAGTTGTCTCTCTTATGATGTCTGTTTTGTCTCAAAAGATATGTGTGTTGATTGTGCCTGCATGTCGAAATGGAAGCAATGAGAGATCGAGTTGACCTGTCAATGAGGACAGACTCAAAGGAGACGAGGATTCACAAACCTCAGTCTCCTTTCTTCACAAAGGAGACACGGATTAACAAACCTCCGTCTCATTTGTTCACTGTCGCCGCACTCCTGCTTCACGGTAGTGAAGAGTGCTATTAGACTTTAATTATTGAGCTCTCAGTCTAGTAACGGGCGTCAAATGCTCATCGGTAACGGACTTTATAGCCCGTTACCAATATGGTAGTGATCAGTAACGGACTTAAACAGCCCGTTACCGATAGGGCATTGATCAGTAACGGACTTTACGAGCTCGTTACCGATATGTTTAACTTGTGTAACAGACTCGATTTAACGTCCGTTACAAAGAATTCATGTAACGGGCGTTTAAGAAGACCGTTACCAGAAGTCTACATTGGTAACGGATGTTGAGGAGGCCAACCCCAGGGTCAGCCTGCCGCGCTTATCTGTAACGGGCGCCAAACAACAACCGTTACAGATGTGGGTGTATGTAACGGGTGTTAAGGGCCCGTTACAAATGCTGCGTGACCTATTTGAGATTTTCACGTAGTGAGGCACGATCGGCGGCAGCGGAAGATTGGTTTAGGATCTCAAACCCTAATCTCGTGATACCATGTAGAAAGGTGGGATTGGTTTAACTGGATGGATGTATTGCATTGAGACCTCGGCCAGTATATAAGAGAGTACAAGGCTTGTGGTGGAAGACACCCGGATACATATGGCAGTCTAAAAAGGAATATCTAAACTACCAATTATACTCTAACAAACGGGATGACCGGACCAGACGAGTGGATGTGGATAGCTGAACATGATAAAGAGAAGACGCTAAGATAGAAAATGCAATCTTGTCTAGGTTGTTGTTAACTAAAAATGAGTGTGTGCTACGGGGGAGCTTAAAGCTCCACCTTAATAAAGGTGAGAGGACAGGGTTCGACCCCTGGGCGGTTAGCTCCTCCCCAAGAAGACTAACCAACTGCACTATCGGTCGCTTCTCGTTGTTGTTAACTGAGATAAAAAAAATCACATGTAACATTTCTGTAACATTTTAAATAACCTCTAAGGTTATTGGGGTTTCTTAGATGGTCATACCACTCATGAGATATTCATTGACGATTGTATTTGTACGAATGCACGTACTACTCCGTCCGAAATGCTTAGATGACAAACTAAAACATATAATTTGAGGAACAGGAAATTGAGACTGTTCTTACAGCTACATGAGGTAATGTGTTGTTCTGCTGTGCACTTTGGGGTACATATTATATAGCACTTAGCTTGAAAGGAATTTGAATAAAGTTTGAGAAATTGAGCAAGAGCTCTTATTTGGACTTTTACATATCTGAAAAGATATGGAACACAATTATTGGACATTTGAAATAAAATTTGTATATGAAAAACATGACTAAAGTACATATAATTGTGGATTTCTGGCGAGACAAGAGCAAAGACAGGGATTTTACTACTATTTTGACATTATTTCTTGAAACTGAAATGTATAATTCAATGTCCTTTTACAGTTAAACAATGTCGGAGATATATTGAGTTTTGGTACAAGTTTATTGAGGGTATGTGAGAATTATTTTGTCTCGTTGCAACACATGAGCATAATTGATAGTCTAGATATAATTCTATAGACGAAATTTCTATAGAGTACTGCAAATTATTTCTCATTAGGCCACACTACCTGCAAAGTATCGACCGTTGGTAGATTGTGCGTGGACAGCTAACATTGTAGAGACTTACAGTTTGTGAAGTTTCTTGGCCCTCATTAGGCCACACCACCTACAAATTCTTGAACGTTAGATCGTGCATGGACAGCTCTTATTGTCGGAGATCTAATAATTTTATAAATAACCCTTCATACTCTATCAAAAGTAATATGTAGTCCTTCCAACTTCTTAGATAATTTTATGAAAACCACCTCGAACTTTATTTATTCCAACTACCTCTCAGACAATTTTATGGGAATTCCCTCAAGCTTCATAGAAACGTTATTTATCCAAAAAATATAATTATAACAAAATCAACATGCAATCCATTACATTGTCTATTTTACACAAGTTTGATTGCACCTACAATTCAGACACTAAAACACATTCAAATCAAAATGTGCTGAATACATAAGTCCATCAGTCCACATGTCCTTGAGCGTCATATCATATGTGGACGGCTTAGATTGTTCAAGAGGCCCGGCAATTTTTGTAAAAAAACCTTTGAACTTTATCAAACTTAATATGTAATCCAGCAACTTCTCAGACATTTTATGAAAACCCCCTCAATCTTCGTAGAAATACCATTTATTCCAACCACCTCTCAGTCAATTTTATGGAAGCCCCCTTTGGCTTCATATGAATGACACTTGTTTGAAACAAAAACTCTAATTATAACAAAAATAAACATGCAATCCATTACATTGGCTATATTACACAAGTTCGGTTGCACCTATAATTCAAGCACCAAAACTCGTTCAAATCAAAGTATGCCTAACACATAAGTTGTTCAATTTTTGAAATCCATAAATTTTTTGAGCAGAACGGCGCCGACGGCTCAAGGAAGCTCTACCAATCCGCAACCTCAATGATGCCCTGGACGAAGTCGCAGCACGAAACCACGAGACCCCCGAGCAATGCCTCATGTCCATTAACATGATAGGGCGAGCTGCTCCGGGTAGTCGTGCGGCCAACTTCATAGCTCAGCTTGCGGAGAAGGCCTACTTCATGCGCGTTGACGACAGGATAGCCTGAGCTCACGACCAAGAAGCCAGCAGCCGTAGCCATACCCCAGCAGCCGTAGATAACATTTCCAAATTTGAATCACTTTTATATAAATAAGGTAAAGTATTAAGAAATTAATATTGCCCTAAAAACGACAATTGCACTAGCTTCCCTTTTAATTAGAGCATTCAAACAATTAATATAATCTATTTGTCTTAGTTATTGTATAAAAAAACTATCCAACAATAGCCAACATCCGAAGAATGATACATAGTTTTATATAAGTTATGTTCAGCACTACTTTGAGTACTTCCTCCCCATTCACTTCAACATATGTAGAAAAAATTCATACCTCCGGCAATAAATCAAAAATTAAACTTCAAGATCATAACATCAATAGGCATTTATTTTACATTTACTTTATCAATGTTGAAAGGGTTCTAGAATCTAGCGACACCAATGGTCATTGGGGCTAATGGTTTTGTAGGTTTGCTAGGTCCCAAGTGTTGGTATTACCGTGGAATGAATTCTAGAGGCAAGGTTAGAAGCTGAAGAAAAGAAAAGTGATCGAAGTCACTGGATGAAAATGATGGAGGCATCAGATGAAGTGTTAGAGGAAGTATATTTACTTTGAATCCATGTACAGAAGTTTTAGCCAGAAAACCATCAGCACCGGATGATCTGATGGGGACATTGAACAAATCATTGGATGAATTTCCGAAAAACTTGGGCATGGTGAGGCAAACAGCTAGTTGCATCGGATGTTCCGATGCATGCCAATAATTGAGATTCAGAACATCCAATGGTATCAAATTTTACTAGCCGTTTGAGAAACGGCTCTTTCAACCCATGGGGCTATTTATACCCCCACACCTCACATATTTGGAGTTACCGAAGCATGTTGTAGTCCTTTGGAGTGCAAAATACATCAAGAACACATCCAAGCCACCAAAATACTTAAGTGATTCATCAAAGGCTTTGCACAAACTTTAGAGAGTGATTAGTCCTAGGATATTCCTAGAAAAGAGAGTGCAAGGTGTGCTCAGCTTGTGATCCGATTCTGAGTGAACAAGTGTACAAGAGGAGTGACAGAGCCTTAGAGCCTTGATGGCTCTCCAGCAAGTCTTCGACCCTCCATATTGGTGTGAAGTGGCATCGACAACCATGTTCGAGGAGACGTGGAGACCCCTTCCTTTGTGAAGAAGCTCCTTAGTGGAGACAGTATCAAGGTGACCGAGGGACTTGGCATGAGCATATGTGGTCGAGCCTTTTTTGGCAATTCAAGGCACCTTGGGAGAGACTTCATACAGAGAAGCAATCCTCTTGTGTGATTGGTTCAACAAGATGAACTAGTGATGGCTTAGTGCCTATACCAATACCACAGAAAAATCTTGTACCAACAGTTTGCTTCCCCTTATCCCCTCCTTTATGTTTTCGCATTTCATAATTGCAACTTGTTTACCTTCACTTTCCTACAATAGTATCTTAATAGGATTGGCTAGATTCAAAACTTTTGGGGACGAAGATTTCACACTAGATCATCTTAGATTGCACATCTAGATAGAATGATGAAGTTTCTGTCTTATACAAAATGCAAGCTTTAGGTTTGTGATTTTAGATTTCCTAATTCATCTCCTCGCTCTCTTAGGCTATGAGAGTGTCAGTTCATACGAAGTATGGTTTCCCAATGTTATAATTTTCATTTTCTATGCGTTTCTTCAGAAATATAATGTAACAGCCCAAAATGTAATTACATGTTTAGCCTTGCATCATGAGCATGATTGTTTGCTATGACAAAATTCTTATGTTTGTTTGAATGCCATTACCTTTTAAAATTAAATTATTAAATAAAGTGAATATGCATCATTGTGAAGCAACTTAGATTTTGACCATAGAACCTATGTTGTGTGATCTCTTGATCAATTAGTACTTCTTTCAATATGAATTTAGGTATATTCTTCTCAATTTTTAGAGATCATCTTAATGTCAAACAGTTTACTCGAAATCTCAAAAACATCATTTCGGGAAGAATTTTAATCACAATTCTACAATAGCTTTAATGCTAATTTCAAGTAAAATGGGTTACTTATGATTTATAGAATCCACTTAAAAAGTTTCATAATTTTTTAGTAATCTCTATAGGGTTATTTTGATTTTCACAAGATGAGCAACTTTGAAGTTTTTCAATTCAAAACAGAGAAATAATAGACATGTCTAATGAATCGTGGACATGTCCAACCACGGTCTGTCCCTCCCCTCACGCGCCCCTCCCGTGCGCGGTCCGCCCTTGTTCCGCGGGCCACGCGGCAAGCCCACCCCCTCCTCTTTCTTTTACCGTGATCCCTCCCCTGCCATTCCTCTCTCTTCCTCCTCGTTCTTTTCTCCCACGATCAGAGCCGCTCCGCCCTGCTCGCCACTGCCGTCGCCGACAGTAGGCGCCCCCACCTGGCCGTACCCCTCCCCCAGTCAGGGCAAGGGCGAGCTCCTCTACCCTCCTCCACGTCGTCCCCCATCTTCCCAAAGGCAAGCTGTATCAGACTGTGTTCTTCTTCCCCCAATTCCAGTGAATCAAGATGAAGCCCGATCTCCTTCCTTGCCTTTCTACTCCAACCTGCGGCTCTCTGAATCATCCTTCCCTGATCTAGGTGAGGTTCTCCAATGGTTTGCCCTTCCTATCTCCTCCATTGGAAGCTTCTCCATTAATCCCTCATGGAAGCTTACCTCCATTAATGGTGCATGTCATCCAAATCTTAGTGCATGTTGTTTCTATGATACAAAACTGAATCCTCATCATCTAAGAAAGCTCTAGGATCAAATCCCCTTTGCAATCGGTCGCCGGAATCACCGGCAATCAGATTTTCGGGAGCTTGATGATATGTTTACAGTTTTGTCTTTACAGTAAAACGTGAATAAAACTCTATTTTGTGTAGGATTTAGATGTTCTACCATGTATTAGATACTTTGAGTTGATGTGCTTGTGTGCGAAAAATAGTTTACTTCTTCCATGCACTCATAATACTAAGTTTTGCATTGCTATATGTATGAGACGTTAAAATGACTATTTTTCTAATGCTCTAAATACTAAGAAGCAAACATTAATGTCATCATGATGTTTAGCACCAGTTAAAGATATGGTTGCTTCAAAAATGATTGCTTTAATCTCTAGTTTAATCACATACATGCTTATATTGTCGTTGCATAATTAATTCTCTATTATTCTAAAAATTATGAAGCTAACTTTGCTAACTTAGTTGTATAATTAATTACCTCATAGCACTTATAAAATCATGAAAAACAATCTTGTTAGTTATATATACCATAATGGGTTGTCTTTAATTAATTAGTTGTCATGACAAGGCAATAGAATGACACAACTTTGGATATCCTTGTTGTAGGTATAGTTGCTTGGATATGCTTAGTAAATCTTGTGTGCTCATGTGATCTACAAACTCTTTTATGTTAATTCAACTAAATGTGATATGCTCTTGTGACTAGAAATCTCCATGTTATAAACAAGTAAATAATCATGTCTTGCCTTTGTAAGTATAATGGGATCAAATAGCTTCTCATTTAGAAAGTTACTCCTATTTCACATGTGATGCTACAATTTTGTCTTCAATTCTTAATTTATCTAATGATGATTAACTAGTGTGACTACCTAACTTACTTAAGTATGATCAATTATTTAATTTTGATAACCATCGTGATATAACTCTCATGGTTAAGGCTTTATGTTATAACAATCTAATTATGTGATAGTTTATATGAGAACTAAAAATAGCACAACTAATATTGATTTAATTCTTATGTCATAACTTGTCTTGGAATGTTAAGTGCACTTTTGCGAATATTGTTTGCACACTTTCACCTATGCAATTGCTTGTGCACCTTAATTCCAAATCCTTGATTGCTTGCTTGATGGCCTTGCATCATGTTGTCATTTATTCCTCATAAGTCATTGCATCTCATATGCATATGCATTCGTGTAATCCTTCCTAATTTATGCATTCATCTAATCTCGTAGATGACGTTCCGGAGTGTCACAATCTTGGAGCACCGATCTCAGGCAGGCACCGATATATCTCATTCTATTTTCTGAATGTGAATTGCTATTACTTGTTAATGATTGTGCATGGGCTTAGCTCTATCTAGACATATGCAATGTGTAGAACCTATTAGACATGACAACTCTTGGAATTAGCTCAACATATTTAGATAAAGTATGTATGCTAGAAACCTCGATATAATTGCTTAGCCATGCTTAGCTTTCGGTAGAAGTCGAGAGGTGGAAAGGTCACCACCACTTGCGAGTTATAGGATGTTTGTTCTTTTAAACATATGGATATATAGCTCTGAATGACTTAAAATGAACTCCATGAATGATGATGCGAGACTTGAGCAAGAATGGTAGGGTCATGTGGAGATTGGAGCTCACTTAACTTAGTCTTGCTTTAGTCGGTTAAGGCCCGGATGTTATCGCTTTGATACTTGAGCACTATTCCGTACAAACCACATGCTCATAATGGGTCGGTAAGCTAAGTAGCATAAGTCGCACCGTACCTTGACCGGATTCAGCGCGGGGTGGGATGAGGTGTGATCGGCCGTGTCCGGTACATCTATACACTTCCGGCCGTTCGCTCATAGTAGGGTGCGGGTATGTGAAAGGTCGAGGGCATGAATTAACACTTATCCTAGGCCGAGGATATGGTCGTTGGTCTTGCGTCTCGTGTGGGAAAAGTTGTACACCCCTGTAGGGTTATGATCTATTGCAATAGCCTCACTCCAGGTTACGGAGCACGCTCTTGTACTTTGACTTTAATGTAGAGTTGCGGATGGAGTTCTCGAAAGATTGAGCTCATGATTATGATATCACTTTACTTAATGCAATTACTTGATGCTTGACTTAGAGATTTTAGAATGCCATGTCTTTTGCTTATTCACTTGATAAATCATGCTCGCATCTTATTATCAAATGCTAAAACTTGACAAGCCTCAT
Organism: Cenchrus fungigraminus; assembly: GCA_036936925.1. NCBI lineage: Eukaryota > Viridiplantae > Streptophyta > Magnoliopsida > Poales > Poaceae > Cenchrus > Cenchrus fungigraminus. The sequence continues at coordinate 63,021,528 of CM072770.1, forward strand.
GCATCCACCAATTATATAGTATTGTGGATAAGTCCTGCAAGTATGCAATGTACTTACGGTGCTGCCGTTAAGTTGTTTTGCAGGTTTCCTTCTTGTGAATGATTGTCACATTCATCCCGCCGGAGCCGGCAATGTGGGTGAATGTTGGAGGTCGCTCCAAACTAATGCAGGTGGTGTCTCTTGGGCAAGGACATCATTGTTACATCATATATCTTTATTTCTTTCCCGCTGCGATTTAACTCCCAACCTAGGAGAAACATGTTAGGATATTCACCTAGACTTAGGCTACATCTAGGATGGTTAATTATTTTCTTACAAACAATGAAACTCTGATCTTCTAGATGCTTATATGTTCTAGTTATAATTTCTGAAATTTTTGTAATATGATCAAGACTTGTAAACTAAAGTTTAAAAATTGCTCTCACATGTACCCTTGTCATGGTTGCCACGATGTAAATACGGTATGCGTGTTGTTCCTGGGCGATGCTCGAGATGCGTACCGGGGACTACCGGGGTTATCTCGATTAAGCCAGGTGGATCATTGGATGATAACTCGGTTTAGTCGAGGTAATTTGGGCGGTTCCTTACATATAATTACACTTCATGTGTATGCATTGACAGCTTAAAGATTAAATATGGCTTTTAGTGATAGCAATTGGAATTGCGTGTTCTGGCCTCTTTTCTTAATAAGGTACATCCACATTTAGAACCGTTTGTTCAAACGATGATCCGTCAACATCTAAAACAAAAGGGATGACATATTAATAATTTCCCACACGGCCACACCATCCTTGCAATTATTAAGTTGCAAGTTGTAATTTCAACATTATTCTCTTTGTCATTTTGCAAAACAAAGATCGTAATATATTTCCTCCAACTGATAGTATTTGATGCACCAAATAAAACAATATGGAGCTAGTAATTTTAACCTATTTGAGAAATGGGAATATTCACATTTCTACGTATGGTAGGTACATCGTATATGTCATAATAGGTTTATTGCCCTTGGAAGATGAAATGGTAGGTACATCGTATATGTCATAATAGGTTTATTGCCCTTGGAAGATGAAATCAATGATATTGCTATTCTCTTTAGGCCCTCCACAGGTAGTTAAAAGCTAGCTGACAAAGTTTTTTAATTGATGAACAGTGAGAAAAAAAATGCAGCACTGGCGCTCCACTCCAAGCTAGCTTGCACGTATCTTGAAGCCCAACACTCTCACAGCACGGTACTGGAAGCTACTTTACTTCTAAAAAAAACGTACTCGAGCTAGCGTGTAGATCTAATTGGGTGGCTGCCCCGAATGTGGCTACCCCATTGCCAGGGATGGACATGAATGAACAGTTCAGAGTTGGGAGAGCAAGCAGGTTTTACCAACGAGGAGACCCGGGATTGAGCTGCTTCGCCTTTGTCCACGTCAGCAGCAATAATACCAGAAGACCGCTTTCCAGAACAGAGCCAGCCCAGCATCCGAGCCGCCGGTTTGGTGGGTTTGCAACTACAACTTGCTGCAAATCCACATCATCTTCTAATCTTCTACATCGTCCACTCATCCCAGATTTAAGTGCACTACACATCTTTTAAGGTCATATATGATGGCTATTTAGGAAATAAAGAAATGTAGGAGTATCCAGCCATCTGAAATGTCGTACTATTTTTTCAGTAGTGTATGATTTGCAGTAGTGTAGTATTTTGGTTACCTTTGGTACTCTGTAAGCTGGATCATTTCATATTGTGTACTATTATGCTTATTTTTCCTATTATTATGCTTGTATATCAAAACCTCATATTGTTTCTCTCTATGGGCTTTTTTACGATACACCATATCACCTCATACCACTGTTTGAAAAAGACTGGTATGAAAGGATCTAACAGTTGAGATTAATTGTATACCACTAAACTTACACTTGTGGTATGGTCTATGGTGGTATGCAAAGGTGGTATAGAGGTATTATGGAAAATTTGTCTCGGTGAAAAAGTGAAAACGTCGCAAATGGGAAAACAACGTTCAGGAGAAAAATCGCAGTACCCAAAATAACATACTCTTTTTATAATTACATATTTACTCATTCAAAATGACTTCTACCTTGTACCACCACCTGGTGGTAATGATGCGCTGTAAAAGAGCTCTATATAAAACTCAGGCTCCGTTACGTATAAATCTAAAGAAATAGGAAGAATTCACGGATGAACTTATTCTTTTGGAGTATGGAATTTCACAGCCCAAATAGCATGGTTCTATATGTACAATCTTGCACAGAACACACACAAAATCTTGTGTAATTCTAACACTCCCGGTTTGATGAGCTCCGGGCGGTCCGGCCGGCCATACCTTTGGGCTTTGGCTATCTTTCAGTGACGATCCCCATTGCGGCCGGGCTTCTCCTCTCCGCCATCTCCAGAGCCCCTGCCACGCCGGCCTCTCCCGCCGCCGCCGCCGCGGCCTTGCCGTCGCCCTGGGGCGGCCGGTCCACCACGTCGGCGCGGCACACGGGGCACGCGCTGCTCTTCCTCAGCCACGAGTCCACGCACTGGGCGTGGAAGCTGTGCTCGCACCGCGGCAGCCGCCGGCACCGGTCGCCGGCCTCGAACGCCTCGAGGCACACCGCGCAGTCCCCGCTCGACCCGGTACCGGCGCCGCCGTCGGCCGCTGCGGCGGCCTTGTAGTCGTAGCACGGAAGCGCGCCGAGCTCGCCGGCCGACAGTCCCCCGCAGCCGTCCGCCGCCGTGCGCTCCTCGTCGGCGTGGGAGGTGCCGCGGGAGCCGAGCCCCCGCCGCAGGGCCCAGAAGACCACGAGGATGTGCACGACGAGCATCAGGGAGACGCCCGTGATGAGCAGCGCCACGGAGAGGATCTCGGTGGCGTTGGTCATGCTGCTAAAGTGAAGTGATATTGCCTAGAGGATATGCTGGAGGTGCTAGTCAGCTAGCTGCCTGGCCGGGCAGGTTTTGCATGTTTATGGATAAATTATGTGAAATTTGTCTTGCTTTGGATATGGAGACACCAAGATATACTCTGCTCAACTATCAGGAGAAACCAAGGTGGAGGAGACGACCTTATTGACATCATCACCACGGCACAGTTCGTTATAGGCTTTGTATGCTAACCTGCAGGTTACTGAATGATAGGTACAAGCAAGAAAACGTATGCCACATGTACTTCTTTTTTCAGATAATTGTTTATTTGGGAAAGTTCAAATTACTACCTCAAGTATAGTGAAAGTCCCGTAAATCTCCTAAACTATGTTTTAGTTCAATTTATTCCCTAAATTTAGCTATTTGGTTCAACTTTCCCCATAATGCAATTTTTCATTTTTATTTGTCCACACACAAGTTGAATTTTAATTTGAGACTTTGCAAGATGGTAGTGGGCATCATAGTCTATATTAGAAAAATATTTTATGATTTTTTTCACCATTAGTTTTTATATAATTTTGTATCTCAATGATTAATTTTATTGTTAAATATTCTACCCTATCAAAATAGTAATGAAAAATTGATGATATATTTTTTAACATGTCTTATATTGTATGCTAGCATGTTGCAAAATTTGCACTTAAAACTTTACTTGTGCATGGAGAAACAAAAAAGATAAATTGAAGGGTAAATTGAACCAAATGATATAGTTTAGAGATACTTTAGGGGTGAACTGAACCAAGAAATCCTTTAAGGAGTTATCCAAACTTTGGTTATAATTGAGGGGTAGTTTGGACTTTTCTTGTTTATTTGTCATCATAAGTCATAAGTTATATTGTCGATCGTGCTTGCAATGTAGTCTTTCCACGTTTGAGTCATCAACTCAATTATACTTCCTCCGGTTTGGTAAATGAAGTCGTTTAGGACAGCGACACGGTCTCCAAAGTACAACTTTGACTTTTTATTTTTATACAATATTTATTAAAAAGTGAAATATGTATACTTTTATGAAAGTATTTTGCAAGACAAATCTATTCATGTAGTTTTCACATTTACAAACACAACGACTTAAAAGTTATTCATGATTTATATTCCCGATATTTGACTCAAAAATTGTCCAAAACGACTTCATTTACCAAAGCGGAGGGAGTAGGTTCTCATATTTCGATAACTTATTATAATAGTCAATATCGCCACATAACATTTAATCTGAATTAGGGGATGTTTGGATGCCGGCCGCTGTCCGCCACGCCACGCGCGAGCTCGCCACGCTACAGTGCCGTGGGTGTGGCGGGCGATTCGCCCGCCGCAGGGTGTGGCGGGCGGCACAGTGCCGTGGCGGACTGTGGCCGCCATCCAAACAGCCCCTTATATCTGCGCATGCTTAGGAAGAGGATGGCGTTTCATTTTCAGGCTTGTTGCTTGCTAATACGTTTGGCGGCTAAAAGGAGGGAATATATTTGAATGCGTCGGAAAAATAAAGGCGCAATGATAAACAATTCACTGCCACTTTAGTCTTGTTATGATATGATAGTGTGACAGTGTGAGTATGATATCTTCACGGAGTAGTTAGAAAACTGACGGAAAATTAAGTTACTTTATTGAGCAACTATGCAAGTTGAGACGACCGACTTTTGTCAGCAGCATTGGATGGATCTGGCGTCATTTCAGCTCGCGTACGTCATGTTTCGGTGATTTTTTACAAGCCACTTGATAACAATTGAATATACTACATCAGATTTGCAGAAAGACAAAACTGGTGAGCTGAGATCGATGCGACACACAGCATGACAGCAAAGAAAGGAAAAGCTTGAGTATCTTTTAGGTTTTACTGTAGCTTCGTGGTGATAATTGGTGCTAGGACAAATAATGGCTGTGTGGGTCTCCACTCTCCACCGAGGGAGCCGTCAATAATATGTAGTTTTAAACCGTATTTCGTATACCGTGTTCTGGGACTAAAAGTTTCTAAGTTTCAGAGCCATTGTTGTGCGGACAGTTGTCAGTACCAGGCTCTGTACGACTTCTTACACAATATTTTTCTTTCGGAGCGAATCAACCGCACAATTCAACCTACAATACTTTTCTTTTTTGAACAAATCTGATGTACAAATCAGCAGAAGATCTGTCGAATAGACTCACAAAACCCCCTTATAGTACCGGTTGCACTGCTATTGCTATATCCACCAGCAGTTGCAATGCTAATTGGACAACATATTATTCTTTAAAAACTAAAATTAGTATTATGGACATCTAAATTTAATTATCTCTAAGCCCCACAATTTATTTATTAGCTCATATTTTCAAATGGCTAAACTATATATGAACATTTTGTTTTTTCCTACAATTTATTTAGCTCAAACATAACATATAAATGAATTGTAGCTTATTCTAAAAAACGACTAAATACAAACCTCTATGTACCACAATTTATTTAGCTCATATTTGCAAAAAAAATTATCCACAAATTATTTAGCTCATATTTATGAATGACTAAACTATTAAATTAATCTCTCTATTATTACTCTAACCTCATATAGAATTTTTTTAACTAGTATGCAACATAGCAGCAAATCCATTATTCTAGCTAAAAAATATGCAACATATACATTAAATGAAAATTTTCTCCATTGTAGCTTATTCTAAAAATTGCAATTCCTCTAACTCTAAAGTATAGAACATAGTATACTAATCATGCAACAAGGGAGGATAAAGTTTCTAACCTTTAGAGAACTTGAATGAGTGAAATCTCTAATAAATGGTCAAAAATCCGGCAGCACCTCCCCTAGGTCGCCATGGAGTGGATGAAGCTCGAGCTTGGTATGGGTGGCTCGGGTAGAAGGAAGAAGTTAGATTTATGAGATGAGTGGTAGAACCTGGTGGAAGCTTCACCTAGTACTAAAGGTTGCCATCTAGTACCGAACGTAGTTCGGGTGAAACCTCCAACCAGTACTAAACGCAGGCAGATTGGCACTGGTTGGAAGCTCCAATCAGTACTAACTAGCAACTTTACTAACTCAAGCCCGATACTCATGCTCATATTAGTAGGATCTGGAGCCTTCAATTGGTTTGTTAAGATAGTGTGCAAGATATTGGAGTACATATTCATAATCTTTTTTTGGAGAAACTCCATTTTATACCCTCCAAAATCACAAGAGTCTGATTTTCAGCTTTTAACTATAGAACTGGACACCTAGATCCTTCAACTATTGAAATCCGGGCAAATACAGCCCTTTGCCGCTTTGCCTGATTTCAAAATTAATTTTCCACCTTTTATTGTGATTAAAAATATTCTAGTTTAATCTATAAAGTTCATAAATAATTCATTTTAAATTGAAAAGAAAATATGTAACCTATACCATTAAAAAAATTAACAAATATGCTAGTGCACTAGTTGGAGTTATTTGGCTATAATTTATTCATGTTCTTTTATATGCTTTACTTAAAGGAAAAAAGTCCATTTTTGACCATCCAATTCTTGCCTCAGATTGATTTTGGCCATCGAACTTCAAAACCGGGTATCTTTGACCATCCAACTCTTGAAACCATTCACAATTGGCCATCGGGCGGTTTTAATGAGTGATTTTAACTTTTTTATTTACAATTTAGTCCTGAGATCTTAAAATGATTAGTACTTTTTGCTCGTACCTCCGGTTTAGATGATTCTTGCGGTCACACGTTCATAATAGTGAGATTTATCTACTAAAATGTTCTTTATACTATTTTATCACTATTTGTTATATTATTCGTATGTTGTGTAAAATTAACAATGTAAGAATAGTAAAACAAACAGTTACAAAATAATACGAATACATTTTAAAATATAAAGCTCATTGTTATGAAAGTATGGGCACAAGAATCACTTAAATCGGAGAGACGAGAAAAAATAGTAATCATTTTAATATCCAGGGACTAAACTGTAAATAAAATGATTAAAAATAGTCCTTGAACCTTAAAATGATTGCTATTTTTTCTCATATCTCTGATTCAAGTGATTCTTACGGTCACGCATTCATAACAATGAGCTTTATCGTTTAAAATGTTTCTCATATTATTTTGTAACTGTTTGTTTTACTTTTCTTATATTATTGTTTTTACACAACAACATAAGAATAATATAAAAAATACTGATAAAGTAGTATAAAAACATTCTAAAATATAAAGCTCACCATTATTGTGACGCCCCAAATTTTTAATTAGCATTATTAGTGCTAATGACCTAGTCAACACAGTCAAACATGTGACTTTGGTCAAACCTTGGTCAACCTGGGTCATCACCTCGAAAACCTAGCCCACATCACTAATGATCATCTTAATCAAGTCAACACGCACTTTTGGTCAAACCTTGGTCAAGGGCATAGTCAAACCCTAGTTAAACCCCTAATGCCTTTGAACCTCCTAGAACTTTTGCCGCGTTCTCCGAATTTCACCTAAACACTTCAAATTCTCCTAATATAAAAGTTGTCCAGTTTTTCGAGGGACACAACGTTGCTTTTGAGTGGCATTTCCAATTTGGAGTGGAAAATGGTGAAAAACTTGGTCAACTGGAACTGAGTACTGTTCACCGGCGCCATGAAAAGTCCCAAGTTGGCAAGCTGTTTATGCGATTTCTGTTGCTCAAAACACCATAGAGCCTTTGTAGAAGTTGTAGAGAGATCAGAGATCTACAACTTTGCTTATTAGCTCTTAGTGCACTTTAGTTCAAATTTTTGGAGATAATCCTAGTCAAACAGTGTTAAATGAAACACTCTGGGCGACGTCGCGCCGGTCTGTTCGCGCCGGGCACGCCCACGCGCACGCGCGCCGCCGCGTGGCGTCCTTGCCGCCCTCGGCGTCCGGGTCCCCCCATGCTGGCCACGCTTCCCGAGGCCACCGCGCCTTCGTGAGACGTATGCCGCCCGAGCAGCTCTCCATGGGCTCGCGCTCCCGCCGCGTGTCATGCCCCGCGCGCCCGCCGCCGGGTCCCTTCCGCGCCGCCCGCCGGCCGAGTCCCCCACGCGCGCTGCCGCAGCCGGGGCCCCCTTCCTCGCCTCCTCTTGCTTCGTGGCGAAGGGTTGCCCTCCCCTGCACGCTCGCCGGCTATAAAACGCCATCTCCCTCTCCTCTCGCGAGTGCTAGACGCTCCGCCGAGCCACCATTATCGCCGCCACGGAGCTCCAACCCTCGCACGCCTTCACATCCCTCCAGCAGCCCCTGGATCGCCCCTAGGACCTACTGGGGCCATACGCATCGCCCCTTCGCATTTCCCGGTCGAGTGCTCGCCGGAGCCGGGCTCCTTGCGGCCGCCGCCCCGCTGCGCCACCGAGCCCCCACGCCGGTAGCACATCCGCCCCGACCAAGCACTGGAATCGAGCCTAGGTGAGCCCCAGGCCACCCTCCACCTATTTCCGGCCGGCCACGGCCACCGGACCGCCGAAATCCGGCGACCCCCGCCGGCGGCCCGCCCCTGGGGACCCAATTGCTTAGACTCCTTTCTTTCCAGGGACTCATATGCAAAGTAAGGGCCTATCTGTAATAGAAAGAAAAGATCTAGGGACTTCCATGCAAATAGATTCTTATAGCTTTCAGTGTTTTGCCTGAATCTTGGAAAATCATAGAAAATCGCGAAAAAATCAGAAAAATGCAAAACCAATTTTGTTGGTTTCTTTGTGAGTAAATCTACAACTTTCACAAAGCATGACCATACTTTTGAGTGATATATTTTGCATGAAACATTGAAATCAGTTTAAACTAGATCTGCTGTAGTTCAAAATCTACATGTGATCTTGAGCTGTTTTTTGGATATGTTGTGAAAAATGCATGTCTAGACCCTACACCAAAATTTGCAGAAAGTTACAGAGTAAATCTTTTAATATGATTTATTTTGCATTTAAGGTGTTTCTACTTAAATGAATTTGATAGCTTAAAATAAATATATTTTTGTGCCCAACTTTTTGATATCATCTTTTTGTGAAGTTTTGTGCAGTGGCTTTGTGTAGGCCCAGAGAGCTTAGGAAACACACTCATTCTGTTTTATTAATTTATTTATGAATAAAAACAATGGAGGCCAATGGAAGCTTAATATTAAGTTAAATTGGAAAACCACCAACACCACACCTAAAGACCCTATGTTTGTGATGTGGAACGTGCTAAGAAGGTTAAGACCGCACCCTTGCTGTTTTGGTAAAATTAAATTAATTTATTTGCATAAATGTGTACACAGTCACTATAAAAAATAAATAATGAAGCACCACCTAACACTACTTTAATAGAAAGAATATGCCAAATTTGTGTTTGTCAAGGTGAATATGGCCAACCACACACCTCATGGTTGTCATATGTTGTTTTGTAATTAATTAAATCAAAACCGCCAATTAAATCTTGCATTTGCATCCTCGTGTAGATCTTCCCGACGGTAGCTATACACTCGTGCCGGAAGGAGGAGACGAGGGAGCTGACGGTGAGCTGCAGTACGTGGACGTAGCTCAGGACCTAGACCAAAGTCCAGAAGGGCCCAAGGCCAACCTTGCCGACGAAGGCAAGCCCCGGATCATTAACCCTTCTTTTAAAATTATGCAATTACCTTTGCTATGTTTGTGCATTTACGTTTGAGGAGTTGAATTGAAACCCTAGATGCATGATCCTTAGGTACCTATGCTCTTTTACTAGTATGCTAGGTCGATAGCTGTTATGCTATAGGACCCGGTAAAAGTCGAGTGATGTTCGTCACTCGCGAGAATAGGTTCTTATGTTGGAATCATAAGATCTTTATAAACAAATTGCTCATGTGGTAAGAGCATGGGATTTGGGCTCCGGTCCAGTGGCTTTCGTGGGCTAAGCTTTTGAACGTACTAAGCACTTATCGGGAATGGGACCGGTAAGCCTAGTACCTTAATGAGACGGTGCGGGATCTTACTATTACTAATCTTGAGTATTCACCTGCCCGGCTCGCCACCGGGAGGGGGGTACATGTGTGAGGCTGGATGTACTATGTGGGGCATACCAGATAGCCTTGTACCCAGGACTGTAAGCTTCATCCCAAGCCGAGGACTTTTGGGAACTGCCTGGTGGTTGTCCAGTGTGAGGGCACCCTACCGTGTGTTTAGGTTTACCTTGCAAGGTTTTAATCAATCGATTGTCGGCCTCTCACCATTATCTGAGACTACTTAATCAACTGGCCATGATATCCCTTAATGATGGAACTATGTGAATATTGCTACGTGGATTAATTGTATGGTACAGTTCTTGATTAAAGTAGTTGGCTCACTTAGAAATGGTAATTAACTAGAATTTGTGCTAAAATATTGAAAGTAAGGACATACTCTTATTGCTTTTCAGCAAAAGAACCCACCGGCCAAAAAGCCTATCATGTCTAGAGTTGGTGATGTAGTTATCACCCGACGGTTAAGTCTTGCTGAGTATTAGTATACTCAGCCTTGCTATATAAATGTTGTTGCAGGTGTTGTTTGGCCTGGTGAGATTCCACCCGGCTGGGAGCTGGAATGGGTGGATGACGACATGTGATGGCATCATGGATGGCCTCCTGCAATGTCTATCGTATCACTAGTTTATTATTCCACTGTTTTCGAACTCTGAACCTTTACTTATCATGTCATGAACCATGGTTTGTAATAATTAACCCTTAGGAGTAAATTGGATTTAATTTGTGTAATGTACTCTGGACTCGCCTTCGTGTGAGTTTTAATGCATATGTTCGATCCTCTGTGTTATCCAAGTGATTTACCGGGCTTTGACCCGGCAACTTACGACGGGATGATACTTTATTACCACTTAATGACCAAAGTGGATTGGTTTAGGCGATAGTACGGTGTTTTCTCGGGCGGGTTGTCACAGCTGGTATCAGAGCGATTAATATGCACTAGTGTTTAATTAACAACCTTAATCACTGGTTTTGAATAAAACTTGCCAAGATTGTTTGTATTTGCAAAATAGGTTGGATCGTTAAGGATGGATATAGACCGAGAGGCCCTAGCGGGAATTTTTTGGATTCTTTCAGGTGGCTAGTTAAATCTATGGTTTATTTTGCTAACTTTCAGCACTTCTTAAGCCATGTGTTTCATACATGTGTTGTGCCGCATCACGAGTATGCGAGGGTCGACAGGGCAATCCATTCCACGGAACCTATCTTCTCGGTTGGATGCCACGTGTTTCATACGTGCGCTTTCCGTATGCAAGTCATGCGAAGGATGACGTGTTCTATTCAAGATGAACATGTCATGGGTTGTGATGTCGGCACGTTTTGCCATACGTGTGCGTTCCGCATTATGAATATGCGAGGCAAGGATACACTCCATTCAAATGGAGGGTGTCCGAGGTTGGACGCTGTCCATGCAGCGATAAACGCATGGGTACCATTTCTATAGTGAACGGTAATGTATGTGGACGCTTCTGTGAGTGCTGGCACAGAAGGTTGTTTTTTGCAGGTACACTAACTACGTTTGTAAGTCGCTAAGTGAGCATCGAATAGTTCCCGACTAGTTATTATAGAGAGAAACGTATATATGCCTTGCCACCGTCAATAACTTCGATTTTTGACTTGATCGCCTTGTGAGGACGAATAGGACGTCATGCATCATGTTAAAAATTATGGAAATTTAAAACTGAACCCTATACATATTTTGTGTGCTCTCTAGGTGAAAATTTTGCTAGTGTGCGATTTTGATTTCTTGCATAGCCTCTCATGTGTAGATGTTGTGCTGTCCAAAAATCTAGTGTAGCTGTTCGCTTAAATTTTTGTGCCATGTTCTAAAAATATTTTGACTAGATGATCTATACCAAAGTTGATCTATATCTAATCTAGTTTTTGGTCGCAAAAATTCATGGTCATAGCTTCTGTATACCTCAAGTTACGCTCAGATTAGTGGACCTCTGCAGTGCTGTTTTTTTTCGGAAAACTAATCTGAAACCTTGCTTAATTGAAGCACCTTCCTAATCTCTTCAGATCAACCTTGAAATACCAAAAATGTGCCTCATAACCTTGCTGAGTTGTTACAAAAATTTGAGAATTTTCGGGGCTCTGATTTTTAAGTTATGAATTTTTATTCAGAGCTGCCAGAACTTTGCCAAGTTGGATGTTTGTACCAATGGCTACCCCATTTCTTACCCACGTACTCTTTTTTATCGTTGACCGAATCTATCCTTGTACACTCACATCCACCTGGTTCTCACATTTGTCATTATGTCCAGATGGACAAATTTGGATCTGCATCGGCTGATGTGGAAGCATGGACTCTCGTGAACTGCCTTGAGGAGGGTGGATTCCCTACGCTCTTGTGGGACACCCTGAAGGACTTTGGGTACACTGCTTATTCAGAGTACTTGGCACGTGAGCTCATGACCACAGGCCAGCTCCTTTGTTGTGAAGTGAAGGTGAAAGTCCCCGTGTGCCCGACAAATCCTGCTTGGGAAGCATGGGAGAGTAAGGCACAAGGGTTGAACCTGGCTGACACTGTGCAAAAGGCTGCTCTTGAAGCACTCACAACTTTTTGTGGGAGGCATCCTGACTCGGTAGTTGGCACTGCAGCCAAAGTAATTCCTTTACCTGAGCGACACACTGGACCATGGGTCAAACGCGAAGCTTTTCTCTCCGCTCAGGGCAACTCTCACCATAGTCCTAACCTTGTTACCTCAGCCCGTTTCTCCAAAGCGATGTTTGACACATATCAACTGATGGTGGGAGAAAGTGCGTTCTATAGATGCCAAGTTTATAGGGAACGAGTTAAAGAAGTGGAAAGTACCACCCAAGAGTTGAAGGAAGCCCGAGCAATGATAGCCAATCTCAAGAAGAGAAGACACAAGGATAAGGCAAAAATACGGGAATTGAGTGAAGTCATTCATGAGCAGAATTTCATGCTACAGCATAATGACCAATATATGTTTGAACTGGAGAATCAATTGGAAGCGATAGCAGCCCCACCTCCGGAACCTACCGTCCCAGGACCAGAAGAAGAAGGAGATGTCGAGGACATTCAAGGAGAATCTGGAGTAGAGTCTGGACCTGCTTCACCTTGAGCCTTTCTTCGGCATGGGAAGACCAAACCAGTAGGAAGTAAACCTAAGACTAGCTTGTCTTCTAGTTAGAAGTTGGTACGCTTGTAATAAAGTAAGGAGTTGTACGAGTGTGGTCGTAGGAAGGAACCCCTAGTGTGTGCAGCCGCTTTTTGATTGGTTTTTGTGGTAGGCTGAACTAGGAGTTTCCTCTTGTGTGGTTAGGCTGCATTGTAACCCCCATATATTATTATGGTGATCCCAAAACTTATCATCGATGTAACGCTATGGTTGAATATCCCTCGGTTGCGGTGTGTTGGATGCTTGAATTAAGCTAGTTGTGATCAAATTTGGACCTCGAGTTGAATGCCAAAGTGGTGTGAAATATTGTGATGGTCATGATCACCAAATTTCAGCATTTTTGCGCATTCCTACCGTGAGTTATAAAATTTTTAGTGAAACTCTGCTCGCTGTCCAAACCAGCTAGACAAAACCACGGTGACAGAACTTTTCAGGCATGTTAACTTCGGAGTTTGCCTCAGAGTTGAATACCAACATTGGAGCTTATGAAATCCTACGCCTACTGACCAAAAATGAGAATTTTTGGTACATGAGCAGAGATTTATGAATTTTATGCTTATGGCCGATGTGTTGTCCGGTTTCGAAAAAAACTTGCCATGAATGAGTTTTCGTCGTGCATATTCTACTTGTTAATTCCCATGAGCAAGCTTATGAATGTGTGTTTAATGAAAACTCAAATTTTCAGATGGTGGGACCGACACGCAGCTCTCCTAACGGTTTTGGTGCGTCAGGTAGTGGTGACCTACCGCCGCCACCGCCCATGACACCGGCGGAGGCATTCATGGCAACGCAAACCGAAGTGTTGCGCCAGATCCTACAGACGCAGCAGCAGATGGCCCAGCAGCTGCAACAGAGACCTCCACATGGGGCTAATCATGATGGATCGCATACGGTCACCACTTACACCCAGTTTCTTGGGATGAAGCTCCAAACGTTTGCTAAGGCAGAAGAGCCCCTTGAAGCTGACGCATGGGTCAGGGCCATAGAGGCCAAATTTTCTGCATTTATCCTGCCTTGCTCTGAGGAGCGCAATGCCAACTTTGCGACCTTGCAGCTTCGTGGTGAAGCTCTGATGTGGTGGGAGCATTACAAGTCCATGCAACCTGCTGGACACGAAGTCACTTGGGCTGAATTCAAGCAAGCTTTCAAGGACCACCATATCCCTAAGGGACTCATGGATAGAAAGATGAAAGAGTTACTAGCTCTTAAACAGGGAGTCGATACGGTGTATCAATATGCACAGAAGTTCAACAGTCTCTGCCAGCACGGAGGACATCATGTGGACACCGATGCTAAAAAGATGGAACGTTTCCGTGATGGTCTTAATGGTGACTTGTACGAAAGGCTAAATCTACTGGAGCCTAATAGTTATCATGAGTTGGTAAACAAAGCTATCTCTCAGGAGGATGCCATGAAGAAGGCACAGAAAGATAGGAAACGACAAGCCGACTTTACTTCGGGAAGTGGATCGAGCAAGAAGTTCCGCTTTGTCAAGAAGAATACTCATGGGTCTTCACAATCCTCTTGATCTGGGCACTGGAGAGTGACCCCGTCCTAGAATAAGGCTTCGAGAAATTTCCAGTACCGGAAGGAGCAGCAACAAGTTTCCAAGCCTAAGGAACTTCCACCCCGCATTTGCTACAACTGTAGACAACTCGGGCATTATGCAAATGAATGCGCAAACCCTAAGCAGAACAAGCCCCAGCAGCAGAATCAAGGCTCCGGAGCAGATAAGGGCAATCACGGCAAGAAGCCGACAATTCAAGTGAAGCAAGGCCAGCTTAACTTCATGGGTATCGTTTCTATCCGAAAACACCTCACTACTTTCGTCCTTTACTTTCGAATCTCGGGACGAGATTCTTTTTAAGGGGGTAGGCTGTGAGGCCCCAGGTTTTTAATTAGCATTATTAGTGCTAATAACCTAGTCAACCCAGTCAAACATGTGACTTTGGTCAAACCTTGGTCAACCTGGGTCATCACCTCGAAAACCTAGCCCACAATCACTAATGATCATCTTAATCAAGTCAACATGCACTTTTGGTCAAACCTTGGTCAAGGGCATAGTCAAACCCTAGTTAAACCCCTAATGCCTTTGAACCTCCAAGAACTTTTGCCGCGTTCTCCGAATTTCACCTAAATACTTCAAATTCTCCTAATATAAAAGTTGTTCGGTTTTTTGAGGGACACAACTTTGCTTTTCAGTGGCATTTCCAATTTGGAGTGGAAAATGGTGAAACACTTGGTCAACTGCAGCTAAGTACTGTTCACCGGCACCATGAAAAGTCCCAAGTTGGCAAGCTGTTTATGCAATTTCTGTTGCTCAAAACACCATAGAACCTTTGTAGAAGTTGTAGAGGGATCAGAGATCTACAACTTTGCTTATTAGCTCTTAGTGCACTTTAGTTCAAATTTTTGGAGATAATCCTAGTCAAACAGTGTTAAATGAAACACTCTGGGTGACGTCGCATCGGTCTGTCTGCACCGGGCGCGCCCACGCGCGCGCGGCGCCGCGGCGTGGCGTCCCTACCGCCCTCGGCGTCCGGGTCCCCCCACGCTGGCCATGCTTCCCGAGGCCACCGCGCCTTCGTGAGCCGCACGCCGCCCGAGCAGCTCTCCTTGGGCCTCACGCTCCCACCGCGTGTCACGCCCCACGCGCCCGCCGCCGGGTCCCTGTCGCGCCGCCCGCCGGTCGTGTCCCCTATGCGCGCTGCCGCAGCCGGGGCTCCCTTCCTCGCCTCCTCTTGCTTCGTGGCGAAGGGTTGCCCTCCCCTGCACGCTCGCCGTCTATAAAACGACATCTCCCTCTCCTCTCGCGAGCGCTAGACGCTCCGCCGAGCCACCATTGCCACCGCCGCGGAGCTCCAACCCTCGCGCTCCTTCACATCCCTCCAGCAGCCCCTAGACCGCCCCTAGGACCTACTGGGGCCATACACGCCGCCCCTTCGCATTTCCCGGTCGAGTGCTTGTCGTACGGACATCCCTGGGCCCACTACTCAGGTGGGTACCAGGACCGACTACTCGGTGGGCCCCTGGGACTACCCGACTTGGGCTGCACGGCACCTGCTGACGTGGAGTGCAAGGCCTACAGAGGATTAGTACTTGGATAGGAAGCTAGACATGTCCGAACCCATGTAGGGTACTCCTAGTCGTACACGACTAGTACTCCTTTGACAAACCGACTTGTAACCCTGCCTACCGGACTATATAAGGCGAGGCAGGGACCCCTCTCTCATCATCCGCATCATCTTGTAAACACACCCAATCAATCCAGAGCTACGCAGCATACAGGACGTAGGGTATTACGCACCTCGCGGCCCGAACCTGTCTAAATTGTGTGCCACGTGTCTCTCCTTCGAGTTCCCGATCTCGGCGAGGCCACAAACATCTACCTCGGGTACCCCCCTTGGTAGGTTGCCGGGTTAAAACACCGACAGCTAGCGCGCCAGGTAGGGGATCTCGCCGAAGATCACATGGCGAACTCGACGGCTTCAATCGTCATCAAGCCAACCGCCGCATTCCACCACGGCGACACCTTCGTCTACGGCTCCTGGGTCTGCACCGCTGACGGTGCTGGATCGTTCCAGCGCTACCTCACCATGACCCCGGACCTGGAGACCAGGCTCGTGATGCTTCCCGAAGTTGTCACGGGACCACTCGTCGAAAAATTCGGCGAATTTTTGCTCTGCACCCAAGTCAACGACTTCGAGATCGGATCCGCCTCCAACTCGAACTCGACGTCACCCTGGATCGAGTCATGCGAGCTGGCTCCCGAGCCATCGTGTGACACGGTCCTCCTCCACGAGCACTTCCCGTACGGCCTCTGCAACTCCAGCAGGGCCCACGCGGAAGCTCTCGCCGCACGTCGGGCCGGCAAGGAGATCGTCTCCGAGTACTCCTCGGACTCCAACTTCGTCCCTGACTACAACTCGGACTCCTCCTACGAGTTCGACTTCGGTCTCGATCCAACTGAGCCTAAGTCCAAGCTCAACCCCATTGAGGAACCGTTATCAGGTCCTGCTGCTGGCTTGGTCATCACGTCTACCCCTGCCGGAAGATTTGTCTACTGGCCCGACCGCAAGCCCGCAGACCTGATCAACGACAACTCGCGCTGCATCGCCTACCTCGAGACACTCCCCTTCCAGGAGGGGACACCGCTGACTTCGGCTGAAGAAGAGCACACGCCAACCGAGGTGGTGACTATCGACTCGGGACTCTGCACGCCCGATCGTGAAGTATTCATGGCTGCAGGGGAAGCGGGAACCTCTGAAAACTGAGTTGATCGGTACCTTGACGACATCTCAGCAGACGAGGAATCAACCAACGCACCCCCAGACGAGACTACTGAGGCCAAGAATGCTCGGCGCGAGCGTAACAGAAGACGAGCTGATCGACGCAGGCGGCTTCGAGAAGCTTTCCCTATTCGGAACCTCACAGAGGCTCTGGATCAAGTTGAAAACCGAGTACACACCACCCCTGAGCAATGCCTCATGTCTATCACTACGATAGCACGAACAGCTCAGGGACACCGCGCAGGCGAACTCATCGCCAAGCTTGCTGAAGACGCCTACTTTATGCGGGTCGACAATAGAGTCGCCCCTGCCGGAAACCACGAAGCTACTAGTCACAGCCCAGCAGATGGCGGACGCAACCGCGTCCGTGGCAAACACCAACCAAACCCCAACCGCTCTAGGGCCTCTGCGGGAGGACCCTCACAGGATGGCCACAGCCAAGGGGGTGGCGGCGGTAGTCGTGGTGGTGGCGGCGGCGGTGGTAGCAGCGGCGGAAGCTCCTCCCACGGTGCTGGCAGAAGAGCTGGTGGCGGTGGCGATCACGGAGGCCGAGGCCACGCGAACAGCCACGTCACCGGCAACGCACGCAGCGGCTACGATGCCCGCCACAGGATCGACGAGATCCGCCGCAAGAAGGCTACTGAAGCTAGCGACGGCGACGGTTTCCCTGCCTACTCCGCACGACTTCGCAACCTGCTCCTTCCTGAGAAATTCAAACCTCTCGGGATCACCAAGTACGACGCAAAGCAAGACCCAGTTCAGTGGCTCAGGTGCTATGCCCTGGCCATCGAAAATGCTAGTGGCAACAACGATGCCAAGTGCCTCTTCTTCCCCTTCTGCCTAGATCAAGCTCCACTCACCTGGCCCGAGTCACTCGAAAAGAACTCGATTGATGAGTGGGACCAGCTGAAGACCCAGTTCACCAGCAACTTCGCGGGCGCCATGGGGCGCTCAGGTACTCGCATGGACCTGGCGATGGTCAAGCAGGAACAAGGCGAGACGCTCCGCCAGTACATGCGACGCTTTTTAGACAAGCGTGCGACCGTAGTCGACGTCACCGATAAAGAAGTCATCGACCTCTTCCAAGACGGGCTCTATCACCGTCGCACCTTCGAAGACTTCGGTCGCCGCCGCCCGAGTTCCATCACCAAGCTCAAGGACATGATCACATCATGGGCCGACGAAGAGGACAAGGCGAACGCCAAGTACGACTCCATTCGCGGCAAGAGCAAGAACAACACGGGCAACAACAACAACAACAACAACAAGGATCACGGGGGTCGCAACAACAATAACTACTCGGGTCCTAACTGCAAAGCAAGCCAGACAACACAGTCACGGCTATACAGCACCCTGCGAAGGACAACTCCAAAAAGACCTCCGGCGGCTTCAAAGACTTGCTCAAAGAGAAGTGCCCGTGGCATCTGGACGGCAATCACACCACCGAGCAGTGCTACCAGCTCCGGCAAGCACTCAAGGACACTCCTGACCCACGGCCTCCTAACGACAAGAAGGGCAAGAAAAAAGTCGACGAAGGCAATGGTGACTTCCAGGAACCTGACAAGACGGTGAATGTCCTGTTCGGCGGACTACCCACCAAACGCTCCCAAAAGCTCACTCTACGGGAAGTCTTGAGCATTGAACCAGCGGTACCGACACCTCTAAGGTGGTCAGAGGTACCCATCACCTTCTCCCGCGCGGATCAATGGACAAGCTTCTCTGAGCTGGGACATTTCCCACTGGTCCTGAAACCAGTAGTCGCGGGCTCCAAACTCAACAAGGTACTCATCGATGGCGGGAGCGGACTCAATGTCCTCTTCACAAAAACCTTGAAGAAGATGAAGCTCGACATCACCGACATGCTCACCAAGGGCCCCTCGCCCTTCTATGGTATCGTCCCATGTAACGTGGCCATACCACTGGGCTCAGTGGTCCTGCCAGTTACCTTCGGGGAGACAAGGGAGAACTACCGCACCGAGTACATCAAGTTCGAGGTTGCGGACTTCGAAACCTCCTACCATGCCATCCTTGGCAGACCAGCGATCGCCAAGTTCATGGCGGTCCCCCACTACACCTACTTGGTACTCAAAATGCCAAGTCCTGCCGGAGTACTCGCGCTGCAAGGGGACTTAAAGGTTTCTTACGACTGCGACACCGAAGTCGTGGAGCTCGCAGCTACCAATCAAGTACCCAACGCAATGATGGAGATCTTCGCTGCTTCTAAGAAGCTCGCTCCAACTGAACTCGAGATACCCGAGAAGACCGACACCGCGAACAAGCCTCAACCGACAGAGGAAGTACAGGTGAAGGCCATCGACCTCGGGACAGGCGACAGCAGCAAGACTACCATGATCGGCGCGGGGCTCGACCCGAAATAGGAAGACGCGCTCGTCAGCTTCCTTCGGGCTAACCGAGACATCTTCGCGTGGAAGCCAGCGGACATGCCAGGGGTGCCCAGGAGGTTGATCGAGCACTCACTCAACGTCGACCCTAAAGCTACGCCCAAGCGACAACATCTCCGCCGCTTCGCTGACGACCGACGGGACGCCATCAAGAAGGAACTCGCCAAACTACTCACGGCCGGCTTCATCCGTGAAGTTTTCCATCCTGAGTGGCTCGCCAACCCCGTCCTCGTCCGCAAGAAGAACACGAACGAGTGGAGGATGTGCGTCGACTACACCGACCTCAACAAGCACTACCCCAAGGACCCCTTTGGGTTGCCGCGGATTGATCAAGTCATCAACTCCACGGTGGGCTGCGACCTGCTCTGCTTCCTCGACTGCTACTCTGGGTACCACCAGATCGCTATCAAGGAAGAAGACCAGGAGAAGACCGTGTTCATCACCCCGTTCGGCGCCTACTGCTACACGATAATGTCGTTCGGGTTGAAGAACGCTGGCGCTACATACCAGTGAGCTATCCAGGCCTGCTTCAAGAAGCAGCTCAACAAGAACGTCAAAGCCTATGTGGATGACGTGGTCGTCAAGACCAGAAACTCCGACACGCTCATCGACGACATTGAAGAGACTTTCGCATCCCTGCGAGAGTACCAATGGAAGCTCAATCCCAACAAGTGCGTCTTCGGCGTACCATCTGGGAAACTACTCGGCTTCATCATCAGCCATCGCGGCATCGAAGCCAACCCCGAGAAGATCTCCGCCATCACCAACATGAAAGCTCCAACCTGCATCAAGGATATTTAGAAGCTGACTGGGTGTATGGCGGCTTTGAACAGATTCATCTCGAAGCTTAGAGAACGGGGACTACCCTTCTTCAAACTACTCAAGCATCAAGAGAAGTTTGTGTGGACCGCAGAGGCTGACCAAGCTCTGGCGCAGCTTAAAGACTTCCTGTCAAAGCCACCGGTCCTCACGGCTCCTCGCAAAAAGGAGCAGCTACTGCTTTACCTCGCTGCGACTACTCATGTGGTCAGTACTGCCATCGTCGTCGAGCGGCAGGAAGAAGGCCACGCCTACCCAGTCCAGCGACCAGTCCACTTCGTCAGCGAGGTCCTGTCAGAGTCCAAGGCACGGTACCAGCTGATCCCAGTCGCCGGAGCCGGGCTCCTTGCGGCCGCCGCCCCGCTGCGCCGCCGAGCCCCCACGCCGGTAGCACATCAGCCCCGACCGAGCACTGGAATCGAGCCTAGCTGAGCCCCAGGCCGCCCTCCACCTATTTCCGGCCGGCCACAGCCACCGGACCGCCGGAATCCAGCGACCCCCGCCGGTGGCCCGATCCTGGGGACCCAATTGCTTAGACTCCTTTCTTTCCAGGGACTCATATGCAAAGTAAGGGCCTATCTGTAATAGAAAGAAAAGATCCAGGGACTTCCATGCAAATAGATTCTTATAGTTTTCAGTGTTTTGCCTGAATATTAGAAAAATCATAGAAAATCGTGGAAAAATCAGAAAAATACAAAACAAGTTTTGTTGGTTTCATTGTGAGCAAATCTACAACTTTCACAAAGCATGACCATACTTTTGAGTGATAGATTTGGCATGAAACATTGAAATCAGTTTAAACTAGATCTGCTGTAGTTCAAAATCTACATGTGATCTTGAGCTGCTTTTTGGATATTTTGTGAGACATGCCATGTCTACGCCCTACACCAAACTTTGAAGAAAGTTACTGAGTAAATCTTTTAATATGATTTATTTTGTATTTAAGCTGATTCTGCTTAAATGAATTTTATAGCTTAAAATAAATATATTTTTGTGCCCAACTTCTGGATATCATCTTTCTATGCCTAAATACACCTCTGGTGAATTAATCATGATTTTATATCTACCAGAAATGGATATTCTTGATTTATGCTTAGTTTTAAATATAAATGCATAGTTCAAGATCTAGAGTAGCCCTTGCTACATTTGTTGGTTGCATAGCTTAGTTTTGGACCAGAGGTCATGTGTGAGAAAGTTGGGATTCTTTTGTTTCTTAATTATTTTTATATACATTTCTCATGTTTTGGTAGCTAAATTTTGTCATTTTTGGTATAATTAATTTATAGCTCATTTAAAGGTGAAGTTTTGTGTAGTGGCTTTGTGTAGGCCCAGAGAGCTTAGGAAACACACTCATTCTGTTTTATTAATTTATTTATGAATAAAAACAATGGAGGCCAATGGAAGCTTAATATTAAGTTAAATTGGAAAACCACCAACACCACACCTAAAGACCCTATGTTTGTGATGTGGAACGTGATAAGAAGGTTAAGACCACACCCTTGCTGTTTTGGTGAAATTAAATTAATTTATTCGCATAAATGTGTACACAGTCACTATAAAAAAGAATAAATAATGAAGCACCACCTAACACAACTTTAATAGAAAGAATATGTCAAATATGTGTTTGTCAAGGTGAATACGGCCAACCATACACCTCATGGTTGTCATATGTTGTTTTGTAATTAATTAAATCAAAACCGCCAATTAAATCTTGCATTTGCATCCTCGTGTAGATCTTCCCAACGGTAGCTATACACTCGTGCCAAAAGGAGGAGACGAGGGAGCTGACGGTGAGCTGCAGTATGTGAACATAGCTCAGGACCTAGACCAAAGTCCAGAAGGGCCCAAGGCCAACCTTGCCGACGAAGGCAAGCCCCGGATCATTAACCCTTCTTTTAAAATTATGCAATTACCTTTTCTATGTTTGTGCATTTACGTTTCAGGAGTTGAATTGAAACCCTAGATGCATGATCCTTAGGTACCTATGCTCTTTTACTTGTGTGCTAGGTCGATAGCTGTTATGCTATAGGACCCGGTAAAAGTCGAGTGATGTTCGTCACTCGCGAGAATAGGTTCTTATGTTGGAATCATAAGATCTTTATAAACAAATTGCTCATGTGGTAAGAGCATGGGATTTGGGCTCCGGTCCAGTAGCTTTCGTGGGCTAAGCTTTTGAACGTACTAAGCACTTATCGGGAATGGGACCGGTAAGCCTAGTACCTTAATGAGATGGTGCGGGATCTTACTATTACTAATCTTGAGTATTCACCTGCCCGGCTCGCCACCGGGAGGGGGGTACATGTGTGAGGCTGGATGTACTGTGTGGGGCATACCAGATAGCCTTGTACCCAGGACTGTAAGCTTCGATCCCAAACTGAGGACTTTTGGGAACTGCCTGGTGGTTGTCCAGTGTGAGGGTACCCTACCGTGTGTTTAGGTTTACCTTGCAAGGTTTTAATCAATCGATTGTCGGTCTCTCACCGTTATCTGAGACTACTTAATCAACTGGCCATGATATCCCTTAATGATGGAACTATGTGAATATTGTTGCGTGGATTAATTGTATGGTACAATTCTTGATTGAAGTAGTTGGCTCACTTAGAAATGGTAATTAACTAGAATTTGTGCTAAAATATTGAAAGTAAGGACATACTCTTGTTGCTTTTCAGCAAAAGAACCCACCGGCCAAAAAGCCTATCATGTCTAGAGTTGGTGATGTAGTTATCACCCGACGGTTAAGTCTTGCTGAGTATTAGTATACTCAGCCTTGCTATATAAATGTTGTTGCAGGTGTTGTTTGGCCTGGTGAGATTCCACCCGGCTGGGAGCTGGAATGGGTGGATGACGACGAGTGATGGCATCATGGATGGCCTCCTGCAATGTCTATCGTATCGCTAGTTTATTATTCCGCTGTTTTCGAACTCTGAACCTTTACTTATCATGTCATGAACCATGGTTTGTAATAATTAACCCTTAGGGGTAAATTGGATTTAATTTGTGTAATGTACTCTGGACTCGCCTTCGTGTGAGTTTTAATGCATATGTTCGATCCTCTGTGTGTTATCCAAGTGATTTACCGGGCTTTGACCCGGCAACTTACGACGGGACGATACTTTATTACCGCTTAATGACCAAAATGGATTGGTTGAGGCGATAGTTCGGACGGGTTGTCACAATTATGAACATGTGACCGCAAGAATCACCTAAATCGGAGCTACGAGCAAAAAGTAATTATCATTTCAAGTTCTAAGGACTAAATTGTAAATAAAAAAAGTTAAAACCACCCATCAAAATCGCCCGATGACCAACTGTGAACGGTTTTAAGAGTTTGATGGTCAAAGATATCCGTTTTGGAAGTTCGATGGTTAAAACCAAACTGAGACAAAAATGAACTTTTTCCTTACTTAAATTGGTAGCAAATAAGATTCAAAAGACTCCAAATAGTGCACCGGCATATAGGATCTATGCTTCGGTCAAAACAAATATGACAATTTTTTTAAAAATGGTGCATGTTTCATATTTTTATGATTTCAAATGAATTGGTTCCGATTTTTTATATTAAATAATTAAAAAAATTATAATTTTTTTGAATTACAATACAACCTTTCACACCATCCAAAGTTCCAAATCTATCCAGCTTTGAAAATCACCATGGGTGACAAATTTTGCAGTTCAAGATTTAAAATATCATGCTACTTCGACTGTTGGAGAGAGGGTGTAAACTGTATAATTTTCTTTTTTTTGTAATGACAGAGATGAGTAATTTAGATCCAACGCCTATGGTGATTATAGTATATACGAATTGATAGCCAAATGCTTCTATTTTGTGTGAGAATTATAGGGTCTATCTTTTATCTGAAAAGTGTCTGACGAGGAATTGGAGCATACAATTGCTAAGCACCGTGCCAGAATCAGAAAGAATGGCCTCGTTGAATCGGGCCTGTTTCTAATGCAACAACACGTGCAGCAGCATGTCGTTGCAAGCGTCCATGGCGCCGGGCAGGCACCAGTGGAGGCAATCGCGCGACACATTGAACCTGTCGGGCTGCCACAGCCGGTACTTGCCCGGGTGCGCGTCTGGCCGCTGTGCCATCGCCTCCGTCGCGTCGAGCAGCAGCAACCTCGCCAACCCCTTCCCTTGCGCCTCCCTCCTCGCCGCCGCGAACTCCTCCGCCTGTGTCGCGTGCATCTCCTTCTCCACCGCGTTCATCTCCCACTCGCCGCGCGCGAGCGGCCGCGTTCGCAAGCAGTCGCCGTCCTCGTTCCACGTCCCGTTCTCGTAGTGCGACGGAGAGACCGTGCCCACGACCACCGTCCTGGCGCGGCGGCGCCCGGGCGGCGCGCCCGCAGCGGCCGCCGCCCGGAGCGCGGTCCGGAACGCCTTACGCAGCGGGTACCGGAGCGTGAGGTCCGTGACGTTGGGCGCCAGGCAGGCGTTGCACCCGACGAGGCGGCCGCGCTCGTGGAACACGGACGGGCGGAAGAACCAGCTCCCCGCCGAGACCACCACGTAGTCGAACTCGCCGGCGCGCGCCGCCCACCCAGCGTCCGGCTCGTCGAGGTGGAGGCTCCACAGGCCCGCCCCTCTCCGTGCCGGCCCGTCCGGGTCCGTTTCGGCGGCGCGGACGAGGAACGGCGACCAGAACGACGCGACCGTGAACCTGTGCCGCCGGAAGCGGAACGCGTGCCCCGCGGCGGCGTTCGTCCACGGCGACGGCGTCTCGGCACTCGCCAAGAGGCACACTAGCGAGTGCATCTGGTTCCTGGCGAGCGAGTCGCCGACGAACGCCATGGACCGGCCCCTCGACGCGCGCAGGAACCGCGCCGGGTCGAGGCGGGGCAGCTCGCACCCGGCGGGGCGCCACCGCCACCGGACGAAGCCGAGGTCCGGCCTGCCGTACCGCTGGCAGTCGTAGTGGCCGTGGATCACGGGGCAGGTCTCGGCGGTGTAGCGCGGCGCGCCCTGGTCCGGCACCCACTCGCCCTTGAAGATGTTGCACGACATGTTGGCAGCGCTGCCGCTATCGCCATCGGCGGCCACCAACGACGGCAGCAGCGGCTCGCTGTCGTCGGTCGGCAGGATCACGACGGCGAGGATCACAAGGCACGTCGCGAGGAGGGCCGCGGGAATGGCACAATGGATGGTGTATGGAAGCTTGATCTCGTGAAACTTCAGTCTTTGTAAATAAATCCTAGAACACCTAGCAACAACAGATCAACAATTCAGCATGATGTAAATAATGTTTCATTGTTCATGAGTGGTGTGTGCATATATATAGATATCTCTCTCCCCTACTGTCTCATGAACGTTCAAGAATCAAGAGTGATCTGTGCCGAAAATGGCAGCGACAAATTAATGTTCTACACTGGTATACGTAATTAGCAGCGAGGAACACCACCTGTAATGGTGGATTACACGCGTGCGGTTATGAGATCCAGCTGTTAGTTCTTAGGGCCTTCCCGAATTCTTCTGAGAACGAGTGCTAAACAGGTGGGCCGGGGTTATTTGAGACCGTGGACGCTGGCTACATGTAAACATGCCTAGTGGTAGCTCTACCCTTGGCTCCGGTAATGTTTGACTGATCTGTCAAGGTCATACAACTTGAGTTCACCAACCCAAACACTAGCACAACGCTGCAAAACGGTTTGAGATAAACAAGCCATATTTGCGTATAAGAATTCTTCATATTCCTCGTTGGAGGTTTGGAATACTTATTTCAATCACGACGGTTAAAAAACACTATACTAAATGAGTGAGATTTAGTAAAGAGCCACATTGGTACCTGTTGTTACCATCAGGTTACTAATGCTCCTCGAGGCTCTTAGTATCAATAATACTAAAACCTACTCCCTTCGTTCCAAATTATATGTGATTTTGACATTTTAAGATTCATAATTTTTGTTATATATTTAGATATATGTCAGATACATAATAACAGTTATGAATCTAGCTAGATTTGCTAGCACGATCTACAATTTGGAATTACAATTTGGAATGAAGAAAGTACTTTTTTTTTCCCTGTTGGGGCCTTCGGGACTACCAGAGTAAAAAAAAAATTGTGCAAGAACTGGTATCTCTTCTATGCAGCTGGCTGCAGTGGCAGATCGACGCCAATGCCGGCCTGACGCCATGCATCCCGCCCGGACGGTCATACCGATTAAATTAAAACCAGCCGATGACTGAAACTGAATTGATCTGTCAAAACACGATTGACTTATCAAGAACATACGCCTGCCATGCCGACTGAAGCGGGTCACGCGTGCCACTGATTATCTTTAAATGATGATACATGTTTTTAAATGCTCTATCCATTTATATTTTTGGATAAAATTTGTGCAACGGTCTGGGTGCTATCATATTGGTAGCGCACGGTACCACCTTAACGATCAGTACTAACATGTTTACATGCCACAACCATTTATATTTTTGGATGAATTTTTGATGCAATGGTTTCGGTGCTACTATGTTGGGTAGCATGGTATAGTAGCACCCTAATAAGGATCAATACTAACATGTATCATCATGCAAAGTTTGAGGTGCACACTTTTTTGTTCAACATGAAACTTTACATGATGATACATGTTTACATGCTCTATCTATTTATATTTTTGAAAATTTTGATCCAACGGTTTCCGTACTGGATATGTTCCCCCTATATCCAATCAACATAACGACGGGTTCCAAGGGAAGCTAGAGGAGAAGTGTTTTCTTTAGAACAAAGCTAGAGATGAAGTGTCTTTCTATTGTGTTCTTCGGAGGGAGCTCCTATATCATAACTAGGAAGCCAGATAGCTACTTGATTAGGCCCAACAGAAGCCCACGAAGACCAACATGTTCTACTTCTTCTTCCTGACCCGTGCCATCCCCGCCTGCCACCTCCTAGAATTTCAATATTTTATAAAATAGATTCAACATTTTTTGAAAAATAGTTTAACAATTCAAAAGAGTAAATTCAACATTATTGTAAGCGATACTATATTCAACATTTTTCAGTGCTTATTTCAACATCTTAGTAAAATGGCTTCAACATTTTTCAACATGACAATCAAAATTTTCGTGAGAGATCTTCAACAATAATGGAGTCGGCGTCTTTGGGGTTTTTTTTCTTGGAGTGCGGGTGGTGGCTGTGGAGCTCACGACGGTGAGGCGGGTGAGCTCGTCAGCTTAGCGTCTCCTGGTTGCAGTGGCCAGGGCCTGTGTGGGTGGTGGCAGACACTTGGGCAGCGACGGCCGGTTCGATGACAGTATCCATGAACCACACGACAGGAAGCACCACCTCGGTTCCTCTTCCCGCCCTCTTGTGCTAGATCTAGCGAGGAGCTTCGGTCGACACAGTGTGGTCCGACTGGTTCGGGGAGGTCAAAGGCGGTGGCTCGTGGCTGGTGGAGCCCGCGACCGGGGTCGGCTGCGGTGCGCAGGTAGGGGATGGCAACGACAGCATGAAGGAGAGGAAGGTAGGGTTGAAGATGAAAATCCAAGGTGTATTATTGTGTGTACGAATCTCAAACACTAAAAGCTAAATAACAAACTAGCTACGAGAAGCTGGACAGAATATACGGTTTCTCGATTACCCTTCTTCTCTTGCCGGCCCATTCACCAGATGAGCCCACCCCGTTAGGCCATTGTCCATGACAGGTTTGCTTATCCACGGAGAATTTTTATATTTTTATCTTTTACTTTTTACGATTTTTAAAAAATATATAACATACATAACACTCAGATCTAATATTCAAATTTTAGATTTGAACATTGTGTCGAATATTTCAACACGAAGATGATTCTAAGTGAGAAACATTTGAACTGCAAAGTTGTAGATCTTGACGAGATTTACAACTTTCGTATAAACCTTTTCTTCATCTGATTTCATATGCAGTAGCTATGATTTTTTTTAAATGTGAAAGGAGTTACCGCCGTTATTTCATTTGGCGGTATAAAGTTAGTTTTGCAAAACTTGTGAAAGCTATATATTTTTTAAAAAATCTCATATATATATATATATATATATATATATATATATATATATATATATAGGCGATACTAAAATGCACCCAGGTGCATTCGGTATAGCAAATGCACAGACCCTACGGTTGCAACTTCGCAGCTAAACCAATTGCAACTTGACGGACCAATTGCAACTCGACGCGAACCAATTGCAACTAGACCCAACCGAGCTGCAACTAGGCGTGAACCAGTTGCAATTACGCACGAACCAATTGCAACCAAAAGACTAACCGATTGCAACTGTGACACTATACTAATTGCAATTCGACGGAACTAATTACAACGAATCTGACTTCGTTGCAACTGGATACGAACCAATTACAACTAGACTCCTAGTTGCAACCCGACGTGAACAAATTGCAACCAGAATGAGCCCAGTTGCAACTGGACAAGAACTAGTTGCAACCAAGGGTGGGTGCATTCTCTATACAGAATGCACCCAGGTGCACTATAGCAAAACAGTATATATATAGAGTAATGGGAGCCTAGGGCTTCCAATAGCTATTGGAAGCCCCAGCCAACCAGCACCCACCCGCGTGCCACCCCGACCAACCAGCGTGCCACCCGCGCGGGCCGCGCGCACGTGGGTGTGGTGTCCGTACCACTAAAAGTGAAGCGGATGGTCGTACGTCATACAAACCGCCCGCCGGGGCCGCGCGCAAGTGGGCGTGGTGTCCGTACAACTAAAAGGGAGGGGGTAGTCCATACGTCATACAAACCGACAAAGTGGCCGTTGTCCCCTTGCGAGTGCGTCATATATACCAAGAACTAGAAGCATCCGTACAAAAGTAGGTATCCGTGCGTCATATAAACCAAAAAATTGTAACATTCATTAGCAGTGTAGCCTATGTGATCCGTATGTCATATAAACCGTGTCGAGGGGCCTTACAAAGATGATAGTTGCTATCCGTACGGAATACAATCCAAAACAAACAGCCGTATGTACATGGAGCATCCAGACGTGATACAATCAAAAACTTGGATTGAGCAGTGCGTCGTATATATCGACGGTAACTAAACGTGTGTACATTAGCATCATATATACCTCGGCTCAATGTTATATATGATAAGGGTGGACGTCATATACGCAACAGGTAAATGTCATATAAATACACAGTCAACATGAGAATGTTCTAGGGTCAGACGTCCAATCCGACAGTGGAGTGGTGTCCGAACGTCCCGACAAAAGATCTTCTTTGGGGCGAGGGCGCTTGTCCTACATAATACCCACGTCCAATCCGACCCAGGATCTAGAACAAACACCACCTACTACCAACCAATCTTGGGGGGCGAGGACAAGCAGTACCATGGAACCTCCACCAACAGGAGGTGGTCCTCCGAGGACGGCAAGCAGCCCTCAGGCGCCTCATCCGCCGCCAGCACCGCCGCCGTCGAGTTGTCCTCGCCCTCCTACATGGCTTCCTCGGTGACAGGAATCGAATTCCTCTCCAACAACGGCGTCCATGGCGCCACCAAGAAGTACACCAAGGACGGAAGGCCCAGCGTCAGGAAGCCCTGCGTACCGCGGCGAGGAGTATGTAACCCCTCCGACGGGTACATCATCAGAGCCAGGCAGGACACCACTTTCAACGCTTCGACCAATGGCCTTCGACTTCTCCAACGCCTCTGATCCTTCTCCAACTCATCACTTCTCGACCCCAGAAGCTGTGCTCCCGGCGCCAGGTCTATCTCAAACTGTTCCACATGTGCTGGAAACAATTGATGGCGAGACATGGATACACCATCGGAAAATACGATCTACACACATGTATGGACTACTCTAAACTTGAAAAAAATTTGATTTTTATGCATATCCAGTTGATGAGTTGTATGTATGCTTCTTTCCTGCTATGTGTATTGTCATTTTGACATCAATAGTGAGTTTGTTTGCTTCTAGCGTACTGTATGTATGTTTCTGAAGTCGATAGTATGTATGCTTTTTGGCCTTTTTTTGGATAACAACATGACTCAATTTGTATGGATTTTGCCTTTTTAGCATGCTTGCGTATATTCGACAAAAGGCTAGATTTTGTGCATATTTCTATAGTTGATCTTTTAGTATGATAGTTTGTCTGCTTCTTATATGATATTTATGGTACTTGGATACGGTACTAGTCCAATCTGATGGATATGCGGAATAATATGATCTGGAGCATGGAACGTCTGCTCGATGCAGCAATGTGCGTAGTTATATACTATTGTGCACGGTTTGTATGACTGTATGTCCGAACTAATACGACATTATTGTGATGCTGGTTTGTGCATGGTTTGTTTGATCTACATAATGTTTATATGGTAAAAGAATTCGTATTGTATGCGTCAACACACAGTTCTATATGACACCGGTTTATATGAAAATGTTAATATTAGTTTTCGGCAACTTGACTATGATGGTTGTGCCATTTGAAAAATATGCAGAATAATACAAACTGTGTCATAGTATGCTGCATGATGCAATGTGCGTGGTTATGTGATGTTGTGCACGGTTTGTATGTTTGATAAAGCAAATATATATGACTTTTTGAGATGTTTATATCCAGATGTTTGTATTCATAGTTGATTGTTTATATGCACCAGCAACCTAGTTTATATGCAGGTGTTCGTATGCGTAGTTGATTGTTTATATGAGTTTTAAGGTACTTGATTATGCAACTTGTACTATTTTATAGATATGATACTAGACGCAGTTTGTATGGCACGTTTGTACGATTCAACAAACAAGTTTATATGACAGCTGTTATATGCATAATGTCATTTTATATGCATCATCATAATAGTTTGTATGACGTATATATGTTACATGATGCATGCAATCTCCAGGCATAGCTCCTGAACTGATACCTACAATTGGAATGAATTTCAAAACACCTCAAGAAGCAAAGAAATTATTTGCTAAGTATGGTGAAAAAGTAGGGTTTGGTGTGAAGCTTTATAGAGAAAGACCTGAGTCTAAATGGGTGAATTGTATAAAAGAAGGTTCATGCAAATTCTACAAGCCTGGTGAAGACCGCAAGAGGAAGAAGATGACAAAGAGAAATATGTGCAAAGCTGCAATACGGTTGAAGAAAGTGAGAGATCAAAGTGGTTCTATTGTGTCATACACAATTGACTATGTCAATTTGAATCACAACCACAAACTGCTACCATCACAGTCAAAGCAATTCCAGTGCAACAAGCAGCTAAATTCTCCAATGGTTGAGTTCATAGGAGCTATGCAAGATAGCAAATGTCCTCACCACTGCATTGTTGACATGGTTTCAAACATGCATGATGGACCGGAATGCATTCCTATGACGCACAAGGACATCTCAAATATGTAAGTACATTCTATGACAACTGCATGATGTATATATGATTGAACACTGTGATTTTCGAAATAATAACTATTCTGGATTGTACTACCTGTTAAACGACACTGTATGAACATGTATTGCATGCAAAGTTTCCTTTCCTATGGCAAGTGCATCATCTTCATACCATGATTATGATCTTTACATCATATTCTTCGTGACATATATGCCATATGTAAATGCCATATATGACTGAGCAATGGGTGTTTCAACATTTTTTGTAGAAAAGCAAATAGGATGCGTGAGAGCAGAGCTGATGACATAAGAAAGCTGCTAGAGTTCTTCACTTACTGCAAGCAACAAAATCCACAATTCTTTTGTGACTTCCAGTTAGATGGAGAGGGAAAAATACTAAGCTTATTCTGGTCACATGCAAGCCAGCAAGGTGAATATGCAGACTTTGGGGACGCGCTTACATTTGACACAACATACAAGACAAATATGTACAAGAAACCTCTGGGCATGTTTGTGGGTGCTAATCATCATATGCAATGCACCATCTTTGCATTTGCCTTGCTTGGTGATGAGACTACGGACACGTTCAAGTGGGTTTTTGATACATTCTTGAAGTGCATGGGTGGTGTTGCTCCAAGATGCATCCTCACCGGTATGTACGCAAAATCCAGTTTGTACTGTACACCGTAATGGTTTGTATGACAATATGTTGAGAATATGTGCTGGTTTGTATGACTCTATGGTGAGCAGCAGTTGTCCTGTAGAACTCCTTTGCATTGTATGATATGTAGGATGTTGTCTAAAGTCTGAAAATTTCATTTTTGGTGTGTAATCTGGAATTAGTTATGAAGTATCAATATGAATGTATGCTACTTGATATTTAATGTAACTACTGTCACAATAATCTTGCTTGAATGAAATTTATAATACTTTTGTATGATGAACCACACTGGTTTATATGACTGACAGTATTGACTTTGATATTAAAATTATATATTATGGACTCCCTTTGTTACATGACTTACACCTAACCTTTATATGGTTTAAACACTAATATGATTATGCTAACACATTTGAACTTTGCATTACCCATGAAAGATAAAACTAGCATACAAACTTCATTTACATACTTGCAAAACATTATATCTGCTTGCTAAAGAGAAACTATTGTTGACAGACCAAGATGCTGCAATGCCAGCAGCCATTAAAGAGGTTTTCCCAAGAACCATTCATAGGTTATGCAAGTGGCATATACTGTCCAAGTTCAGTGCACAACTCAATGAACTATACTCTACATATTCCAAGAGGGACTTCAAAGGGAAATTCTACTCAGTGATAAACCATCCATTGACAGTCCATGAATTTGAAAATGCATGAAAAATGTTAATTGTGGATGAATTCAATCTTGGTGAGAATGCTACACTGAGGACCTTGTATGCCATTCGACAAGAGTGGGTGCCGGCTTTCTTCAAGAAAGATTATTGTGGCACTATGGTTTCTACGCAGCGAGGAGAGAGTGTCAACCATATAGTCAAGAAGTGCCATGTGGATGCGAACACACCGCTACATGAGTTTGCAAAACAAATGATGAAGCTATTGCACAGGAGAAAGATGATCGAGGGTGCTGCAACATATGCTGGAACGGTATACATTCCATCTCAACCCGTCATACATTCATATCTTCCTGTAATGCAGTTTGTATGATCCTTTTTTGTTTTTGGTAATCCTCGAAATGGACATGATACATAGTTGATTGTAATGCAAATATGTATGATCCATTTGTCATGAATATTTATGATTCATATCTGCCTGTCGTACATTTCGTAAATAAGTGTAATACAAGGTCATGGTTTCTTTTGTAACATGGTCTTTATGCTGGATTTGCCTGGAATGTATGCTAGTTGTGGGAGTGAATTTGATTGAACTGTCAAGTGTTGAATACATTTCATCACCAACAGTCATACAATGTACAAAATTTTTATACAACTGAGATTGTATGATTCGTAGTAATATATTTATATTATTTGAATAGGCAAGAGTAGAAAGTATGACAAATTGGGAATTCGGGGTAGGTCTAGCTCGTCTATACACAAAAAATGTGTATGCCAGGTGGGAAGAAACATTGGTCAAAGCGAGTGCATACAGAGTAACCAAAGATATTGAGAAAGGTGAAAATTGCTGGCTAGTGCAACACACTAAAAGGTCGGAGAAGATAGTGTGGGGACAACACGAGTTTGAAGTATATGTTAACAAAGAAACAGGAGAATTTACATGCGAGTGCAAGACATGGGAACACACAGGTAATGACCTTTAAATGCCGAGTTCGAATGTTTGTATGCTTATACTCCTGGTATATATGACTCCAACTGTTAGTTTCTAACCAATACCTGCTACATATGATAGATACATGAAGTTTATATACCATTGAGCTTGTTCATATGTTTGTATGACCACGAGTGGCTAATGTAGTTTGTATGTAAATGTGGCTGTTCCAGAACTTTTTTGCCCGCACTTGTGCCGTGTTTTCATGCAAGTGGACCTGGAAAAAATACCAAGCAAATACATCCTAAGGAGATACACAAAAAATGCACGTCAAGAATTGCCATTTGATAGAACTGATAAGAAACTGGTTGGCAAGGATGGTGAAACAAAGGCGTATAGAACAAAAATGCTACTGTCAAAGTCAATGGCAGTTGTGAGACATGGAAGTATGTCCAAAGCTGGTTTTGAAAGAGCCATTGAAATACTAACCCAACTAGTGGACCTTCTCTCTACTATCGAACCAGACATTGGTGGGGACGAAAGTTGTGTGACTTCCGACGTGGAGGTAAACGTATATTCTATATATGTTCTTATAATGTTGTTTGTATGATGTCAACTAAAACATATGCACATTATTGGTGATTTGCAAACAGGATGATCAAGATGCTGGAGTAGCTGAAGATGATGATTCAGATCCTGATGTTGATGATGATAGGCCAGCTGAATACGACAAAGTGGGGGCAAATGAGCGATGTGAGTACTATATATGACCTTCCGTCTGATTTTGTATGACTGATGCTTGCTTACAGTAAACACACTTGCATTGTTGAATGTCTTAAAAAACATATTTACAGGGAATACAACTTGAGACTAATGCACCTTGTGAGAAAGACCAAGAGGTAACGACTTTGTATGCACCATGAATAAGATATGTATGACAATGGTTGTGAGCATTTGTTATGTCTTTATGAAAGTATATTAATATCTTAAAGTAACTAATACACAGGGAAGGAGCAGACAAATAATTGTAGAGGAGAATGGTACAAATGAAGAGATGACAACAATAAAATCACTACGAGCTGGGACACTGAACAAGGTATGCAGTATATATGACGAGATGCTCAATAAGTTATATAGTCAATAATTCCACATTTCAACGTTAGTCATACAAATGATATTGGATGATCGTATAAACCTAAGTCAATCATGGTATGCACTATGTATGATGATATGCCAACACATGTACTGCTAAAATCTGGTAATTGTGTGGTCTGATACAAACATTTGATAACAGAGTGCCTTGCTGGTTGGCGAAGGAGTGAGCCTGCAACCTCCTGAAAAAGCAAAAACAAAGGGACGGACAATAAAACCTTCGGAGCAGCGAGTACTAAAGCTTGGGGCCAAAGGACCAAAGAAGAACAATAGGACGTGCAGCACATGTGGGCTGCAAGCAGGTCATGATAGCCGCACCTACCTTCTCCTCCCGCACAACAAGGAAAGGTTGGCTCAACTAGGAACAAAAAAGAGAGGACGACCACCGGGAGCGAAGAACAAGGTGAAATCTGATGCAATGGGGAACATAGCTGGTAGTCAAGAAATAAACATGAAGGAAATGATGGAACCTAGAAGACGAGGAAGGCCTCCAGGGTCAAAGAACAAGACGCGTCCACAAATGATTGCAGCTTCAGGAGAGGAGTGTGAATCACCAGACATGATGGATGCTTAGGGTAGAACTAGATATGTTTGTATGATTGCAAACTTGAAGTTTGTATGATGATGTGGGGTGAACTGCATTCTGTAGTACTCCAAGAACGTGTTTTGATCTAAGGACGTGTTTTGTTCGACGTTTATATCCTGATAAAATAAATTGAATTATGGAGATGTGTGCCGTACAAAATATCAAAAGAAGGCATATATACCTAATCAAAATGATGCATCATAGAACTATCAAACCCAATGCATATCTAACTACCCGATATATAAAACTCTTTCACAAATGTCTGAGCAGAATCATAGAAATGTGGATAATTTATGTGTATGTCATGTGTAGAATTTACAACCAATGCAATAACGTTAGTCATATAAATCGTATAGGTCCATCATATAAACATTAAATTTCCAATTCTTGCACAATTGTTTGTAGAGACTACCTGTACAGTATCCTTAGCGGCACAACTAGCAACTAAAAGCTAGCCACTCATACGAATTGGTTGGACAATCATACAAATTAGTAATAATGATCATATAAACATGAAAATTTACATGCTAGACTATTTATATGGTCAATCGCATGCGCGTATATGGTATCAAAATACAAGCACCAGTTGTGCGAAGCACAAGACGCAACTAAAGCGGGTATATAAACCTACAACACCAAGCATATAAACCAACAAGATGAGGCATACAAACATGCATTTCATACAAGTAAGTGCAGGGAATTGGAAGGGAACGAATGGAAACATAGATTTCGCATGTGATTAGAAGGTAAAGCCATATAGATCATCAAAAGGTAATAGGGGTCCTATTCACAAACTACATATGTTTATATGACTTCACCAACAGTGGGACATTGCCCAGCAGTGCCCAGAATTAGTTGTTCGACACACAACATTGTTCACCGAGACTAGCATATTGTTCAAATACACTAACGACCAAGTTCATCACAAGTTCCTACTTTAAGCCTAGCATATTGTTCACGAATTGATCACGAAGACTAGCATCCCTACTGACGAAGGGCCTCAATTGCAGGCGGCAGATCATTGACAAGGTTGCACTTGTGAAACATCAAGTAACTGAGCGCTTGAGCACGAAGATCTCCCGGAATCTCCTGCACCAAAGATCACGACAAAGTGTCATACAACAGTGACAAATACATCATATAAAGCAGATGGTCGTATTAACATAAGTTTGAGTCATAGAACATACTTGTTGAATGCTGTCTGCTACACTGAATGCTAGTGGATCATATGACTCGATGTACCTCATCACATAGAACCCACAGTCATTTGAGCCAAGTTCCATTAGTGGTGCAGTTTCAACAACATTAAGCTCCCACTTCCCAAATTTTGATATGCCAACCTTTGGCCTAACCTCATGCAAGGCTGTCGATAACCTTTTCATGAGGGTAGGAGCCCACTTTGTGTTATGGCCAGCCATCATCCTCTGCATGGTATGCCTTTCATATGGATCAGTGCCCGATTGTCTGTATGGGTTCGAATCAAACATGAGGATCTTGTTTAAAAGGTCATCGATCACAAACAGAATCCAGTGTCCATTGTCAAGTATAGGCACCATAAGATGCATACAAAAGTGGTGAGAATTAAATCTATTAGATATTACAGTAGCATACAAAGGGACTGTCAATGCAGCAAAAAAAGGACATGGCATATAAACCAATTCTGGAGATCATACATTAGTGCATGAACGTCAAACAGATGTGGACCAAAGGAACTTACTACTTTGCAATCTTTCATGCCATTGTGTTGTGGCAATGTGTCGTGCAATCTGTCAGCTAAGTTCTTTTTGTCAAATTGCCATGGTTCTTTCATACCAGGGACAAATTCACTTTCTAAATTTATGATCCTCTGCAAACAACATAAACGTAGAGAGATCAACAAATAACTTGGAGCAATAATCCAGAAAATAATATAAACATGTGCTACATAACATATGAAATCTGTTGAAATGAATGAATCATAGAAATTCGTTGCTTACCCCACAATCCACATCAAGTATGACAACTTTACCATCTCTCCAATGTTCTACTGATGCATTATCAGAACGGAAGCATTGTAGGAAAAATTCCATGAATTATACTCCATATAATGCTTGTCTTTGAATGACAGCACAACATCTTCTCCAGTGGCGATACTGTTCCCGCCATAATGCATCAGTGTTTGCCTTCATACAAAAGATGAGAACATATTACATATATGGCACATTTCATATAAAGTTTAAACAGGATCATATGATGTACAAACATGTACATCTGTGAATTGTTAAATATTCATCAAGAAATGTATAAGTTAACCATGGTAGACAGCCATACTATCCAGCCAAAAGAATAATACATACTGGTGTGTCATGAGAAAAGGCCACAGCTAAAAGATATTACAAAATCACCATAGCAGGTCATATAAAACATTTGGCGTATGGAGTATATAAGCATGTCATATAAACTATAATAGGAATCATATGAGGCTATTTGAGCAAACAATATATGAAACAATACAAGGATTGTTGAAAGTTCAAGAAATAGTTTGAGTTAATTAATCTTGGAACAGAATCATATATTACTGGCAAAATGGATCATACAATTATAGTTACATACAAGCAAATCATACATGGTATGTGTGCAGATCATATAAAGTTAACACTGCTAGATTGAGTGTACAATGCAGTGCACAAATGAATTGAATTATTAAGTCATCATCAATTCTTACGTCATAAGTGGTGAGTCGGGTGCCACATCATCTGCCAAAAGTAGCGACCGTAACTCCCGTGCTTTGACAATGTCACAATTCAAAAAACCTGAATTCACAACAGTTGCAACTGTTGGAGTGCGTTCAGGTTCTTTGTGACATATGTTGCCTTTATCTGTATGATCAGCCTGTAAAAAAAAGTAATGCACTAATTCAGATTGCTGCCTGACCTATATATGACAACAAAGAAATTCAGATTATTTCCTCAACTATATATGAGAACAAAGATACTATCTGAAATGGAATGGGAGTACACACCTTTCCTCCTGTTGGCACGTCAAACAAAGATCGTCTTTGGCTATAGTCTCTTTGATCAGCAGGGGTTAGGTCAAATTTCAGAGCTTGTGTTGCAGAATCTGGTTGAACCTGCCATGAGCAAAGTGTACAAAGCTTTGTCATACAAACCATATACAGTTGTGTCATACGAACCATACAAACCATATACAGTTGTGTCATACAAACCATACAAACCATACAAAGTTAGGATATTGAAGAAACAAAAAATGGAGCAAAAATAACATGTTGAAAGTTCTTCAAATAGTATATATTAACCATGGTACAGCAAACATGAAAACTTATGAATGATCTACATATTAGAATAGCTACAGCAAGCATACATTTCAGGCAAAAGCACCATACATATATGTTAAACATACACAAAACCAGCGTATGGGCAAAAGATTAAAAGAACTTACAACTCCAGGAGTTGAATTCTTCGGATCCTGCTGGCAGCTGGTATTATCTTCTATTTCATTGACTTCTTCAATTAGAACTTCCTTGTATATATCCTCGCATGCCTTGTTCATGATGTCGTTGATAGAACTGTCGCCATCCAATAATCCACCAGATTGTGTTTGGGTTTGGGTTTGTTGTGTTTGGGTTTGGTTAAGATTAAGGAACCTGGAAGCTGCATTCGAAGAAATGTGTGACGGTTGTGGAACATGTCATATATACCTAGAACTAGAGGCATAGATTCTTACGTGAGCCTGGAGTGCCAGATGAAAACTCAGGAAGAGGAGATTTGGGCGGTGATACAACATCCTGTTGATCTTCATTTAAAGCCTGCTTCTCATGATCTCCTCTAAATGAAAAAGCTTTGTCATATTTATCAAACTGACTCTCGCTCATGCCAGGCTGATTCTGACTCTGCAACTGCGTGGCAGTGCTGCCTTCCAAGTTCTGATGAAATGGTGGGCTGTTGCATTCTGAAATTTAATAGAAGTAAATGATTTTAAAAAATAGAACCAAAAAGGAAGTGACTTAGACATACAAACATAAAAAGGCCATACCAAGATCTGGTTGCCGGCGATCATTGTTGTTACGACTTTGAGATGCTAGAGAAGACAGGAAGGAGTATTGGCTGTTCTGGCTCTGTTCAGCATCTGAATTAAAAATAGCAAAACACTAAATCATACAAACAAAGAAACAGTTGCTAGGTGCTAGAGTCCATGTGTGATGCAAGTTATCAGTACAGGTAATAGAAATAAAGCAAAATATATGAAAAGTGATATAAAGAAGACAAACAAATCCAGCAAAATGTGAGTGCAGAAGGTTCAAAAAAAGGCATAATTTAAACAGTGGTACAGAATCATATGAACCAAACCATGACTTATAAGAGGCATCAAATTACTTGTCTGAGGCATGTATATATGAGATGCAGGTCATACAAGTGTGTAATCCTTATACTCTTTATGTGGGTATGTTGGCAGGTCATACAAAGTATACCATGAAGTCATATAAAGCATTTTGACACAAGGATGCATGCAGGAACCAGGAATAATCATATAAAGATGCAGTCTGAGTCGTATGAATTACCTGTACGTTTTTGTTGCTCATCAGCAACACCTCCACTGCGAGCATCTTGTTGTCCAACATTTCCATGGGAAGTACTTGGATCACCATCACCATGCTTTTCAACCAGCATCAACTCATCAATCAGCTTAGCAAAGTTTTCTGCTAACTCGAACTGCTTATGAACAAGCTGAAGACGAGTTTGTTCCAATGAGTCCGCCAGTGAAGCCATGTCATGATCATACTCAGAGAAGAAATTTTGCACTCTCTCGGAAAGAGGTTCAGTGCACTGGACGATCTTGTATGCCAATAGTGAACTCAAACGAGGTATATGGATGCTTGGACCAACGGCATAACAGGTTTGCGTTGGGCTGCGGAACTATAACAAAAAGAAAGAGTTAGATGGTGAAGCATATATGTGTGCCAGAAAGGAATATCAGATAAAATGTGAGTGCAGATCATATAAATGGTGAAGCAACATCATATAAACTCAATTAGCAGGAAATGTATATGCTAAATGTATTTGCATTTCATCCAAGTTTATAAGCAAATCATACAAACTCCATTTGTGATCTGATCATGTAAATGTAAGTATGAGGTCATATAAGCCTAGTGACATAATCTTACACAGCATATATGTGTGAAATGAATACACTTCTGCCAAAAATGCATCATACATAACACTGCTACATAGCAAAACCGACATTTATAACAAAAAGAAAAAACAGGTCCAGCAAACAACTGGAAGATCATACAAACTAAGTGTAGCAGGTCATACATGTGGCTATGCCTTGTGACTATACCTTTGGCATGTAAAATATATAAGCAGGTCATATAAACTATTAAGCAAAGCAATATAAGCAAATTTAAGCAAACAATAGTTTATCAGTTAATGTCAATTAATTAATGGTGGTGCACAGTCATACAATTCTGACAAAGGCATCACACATATTGTTATGTCGTTACAACTCCCACAATTATAACAGACAAAATCCAAAGCACAACTGAAAGATCATACCAACTAAACGTAGCAGGTCATATATGTGACTATGCCTCGACACTTTACATTTCGCATTTGGCATAAGAAGTATACAATGATGTCATATAAATTAATCATGATACACTGTAATACATTTTCTGTAAATTCAGTCATACATAATTATGCATCATGTCCAATACCAGGACCTGAGCTGTCATATCATATTAATTAAAGTATGCAACCAGGTCATATAAATTTTCAACGGTAGTCATATGGTGAAATTTCAGCAAAAACTAAATGCATCGAGTTAAAATTGATGCAATTTCAACAAAATAGTATGAATTAATCTTGTTAAAGTGTCATACATTTCTGTCAAGTGGATAATACATAATGCCATATCATACAATTTAAAGTGGCAGGCCATGTATTTGCCTATACCTAGGAACTATTTGTGAGGCATATCAAGTATTCAACCAGGTCATATAAATTTTCAAAGCCTAAGAACAGAATCTTACAGAAGCCTAAGTACACTTACATCGCATGAGCCCCAAGTGCCAAGCTTCTGGTCTGCTTTGACCAACCTCTGGATGCGTTCACTTGTATATAACTTCCATCGGGGAGTACCCAAGTGGCCAGCGGGTGAAGCATTCTCATATAGATGGTCCAGATAATAGATCTATGACAGAATGTATAGACAAAAATGTGAATCATTAAAGGCAATGGACTTCAAAATACTAAACAATTGCTGACAAACAGCAACATATAAACCAGTGATAAAAGGCATATAACCATAAATATAATCCAGTGATGCCAATGATATAATGCAGTTGAAAAAGGCATATAATCCAGTGATAGATGTGCTTTTGCATATACAAACAACTGCTGGTAATCCTGCTGTAACTAGCAAATAGTGCATGATTGGATACATATAATCCAGTGACAGAAAGCATATAGTGCATGATTGGATACATGGACTTACAAGAATGACAACGGAGCATCCGTAGACCGTGGCAGTGACTTGGCTTCTGTCACGACTGTGCCATTTACGAACAGCATGGCACAAATCATTGTAAATGAATTGACACCAGTCGAATTCAGCAAAATGCTGGATATCTTTGGTCCACGCTATGTGCTCATTGGTGATCTCGTGGGTGCCTTTGCAAAAGAGCAAACGGTTGAACACAATAAGAAACAGACACCTCATGGTCTGATCGTCTGCACCACCTTTGCTAACTTCAGCCTTCATCCTATCAACACCAATCACTCCTTTGCTCAATTGAAGGTTCTGCCGAAAACTGGCTGCTTCAGCCACTTGAGAAGACCAATCAAACTTCTCAAGAAGACCACCAGAATTGGAAAGACCAGTGATAAAGTGAATGACATCCTTGGTGATCTTCAACTCTTTGCCAGGCCCGCAACGGATAGTCATATCATGTGGGTCAGTCAGATCCAACAACCAATGAAATAACCCCCGAGTCTCTAACCCTTCAAGAGTCATCTCAAAACGAGAACCAAAGCCCTTAGCAATTACATACTCTTTTTGGCGCTGATTCAATGACTGCAGAATTTCACGTGTCTCTTTGGGAGAACAACGAACATTCAATTTCTGAATCTGAAACTGTAAAAGATTACAAACATCAATAAACAGAAATAAAGTAAAAGTCATAGAAACACAGAATCAATGCAATATAAAAAAGTAGTGATAACAAATGCATAAAATCCAATGACAAAAAGCATAAAACACTATATCAAATTCAGTGATAACAATCATACAATCCAGTGATATATTTCATATAATACACCGATAATTGTGCTTGCATGGACAGGAAACTGCATATAAAGTATATAAGCATGTCATATAAACTAAGAGCCATACTGATGCTATCTTAGCAAACAATAGATGCAGCAAACTAAGAATTGTTGAAAGTTCATCAAATAGTAATAATCATGGTACACATTAATACAGTTATGCCAAAAATGCATCATACATAACTCCCACAACACCGACATTTATAACAAAAAAAAACAGGTCGAGCGGACAACTGGAAGATCATACAAACTCAGTGTAGCAGGTCATACATGTGCCTATGCCTTGAGACTATACCTTTGGCATGTCAAATATATAAGCAGGTCATATAAACTATTAGGCAAAGCAATATCAGCCTATTTAAGCAAACAATAGTTTATATCAGTTAATGTGAATTAATTAATCATGGTACACAGTTATACAATTCTGACAAAGGCATCATACAAATTACTGTGTCGTTAGAACTCCCATAATTATAACAGAACAAATCCAAAACACAACTCAAAGATCATACAAACTCAAAGTAGCAGGTCATATATGTGCCTATGCCTTAGCACTTTGCATTTTGCATTTGGCATATGAAGTATACAATGATGTCATATAAATTAATGATGATACACAGTAATACATTTTCTGTAAATTGAGTCATACATAATAATGCATGATGTCCAATACCAGAGCCTGAGCTGCCATATCATACTAATTAAAGTGTGCAACCAGATCATATAAATTTTAAAAAGTAGTCAAATGGTGATATTTCAGCAAAAACTAAATGCAACAAATTAAAATTGATGCAAGTTCAACAAAAAAGTATGAATTAATCTTGATACACTGTCATACATTTCTGACAAGTGGATCATACATAATGCTGCATCGTGTCCAAACCCAGCATTATATAAACAAAACATTATATACATGTACCTCTACTGCCATGTCATACAAATAAAAGTGTCCAGGTCAAATATTTGCCTATCAACAGAGGTTATAACCTAATCATACAAACTATCAACAGAGTTCATATGACGGTGTTTCAGAAAACAATAAATGCAGCAAATATATCATGCCACACAGTCATACATTCCTGCCAAATTGGATCATACATATTGCATAATCAATTCCGACCACATGATTAAATTAATACAGTAAAGGCAATCATCTCAGCTTAGAAGATCATACAAACTCGATTAGCATTGCAAGAAGAGAATAAGTCAAATAAACTAACTGATA
Organism: Cenchrus fungigraminus; assembly: GCA_036936925.1. NCBI lineage: Eukaryota > Viridiplantae > Streptophyta > Magnoliopsida > Poales > Poaceae > Cenchrus > Cenchrus fungigraminus. The sequence continues at coordinate 63,065,874 of CM072770.1, forward strand.
GCGCGGGAGATGGGCTACGCCTAGATTCTTGAACTTCTGTAGAGACATTCTCCTGACACAGAGATATAAATAACATCAGTCATATAAAATAGCATCTACTCCTACAATCTAGGCAACCGCAAACTATAAAGTTCGAAAGATCTATCTTGAATCTAACTGAACGGGGATTGCTCCTCCCTCCAGCCCTGCCGCGACCTCAGCGTCCACCACCACGTCCAATCCCGGCAGGCTGCTCAAGGGGACGGCTTGCAGAACGGGTGATACGAGGAGACGATCGGCCTGAAGCGGTTCCTTCTCTACGAATCTTCGACTGGGGCATGAAATCATCTCCACTGTCGTCAGTGGGGGACTCATCTGCATCCGACGGTCGTGGTCCCCGGCAGGCCGGCCTCTTCTGTCCAGGACCCGCACCACCAGTATTGTCGGCGGCGGGAAGTGGGTTCCTCGCAAAAGCCGATTTTTTCGCGGGCATCTTCTTGCGCCGACCGGGCTCGACACGCGTGGCGTCGTCGGGTCGAGTCTGACCTTCACCTCCAGTGCCGGGGCCGCCGTGCTCTGCAGGTCCGCCACCGCCGCCGCGACCGCCTTCTGGATGTACGCTGCCGCCTCCTTCTCCAGCTACGGGCTCGCCGTGCTTCGGAAGGGCGCCGGAGTCACCTCATCCACCGCTAGGAACTTCTTGCTCCATGGCCGCAGAACTCAAGGATTCAACAAAATGAGGCAAATCAGAAGAGGGAGATAAGATGAATCTCAAAAAAAAGAAGAGGGAGATAAGATCGTGGTAAAATACGGCCGGAGAAGGGCCCGGTACCTCAAATAACCGCCGCCGTCGCCAGGGAAGATGAAGCGGCAACCGCAAGGAAGGGGAAGAGTGGGTGGAGCGAGTGCGGCTAGTGCGGACAAAATGGAGAGAGTGGGGGGTAAATAAATGGGTGGTGTCATTATCTTTTGTACGGCGCGGTTTAAAAAAAAAGTAACCGGCGTCTCTCCGGAACCACCGCCTGCTTACGTCACCATGCCACGCGTACAAAGACGATACCACCCCTGTGTATAAACCATGTCAACCGTCATATAAACCGCGATATGTCATACAAACTGTCTATAACTGTCATATAAACTAGGATAACTACCACATGTTGTACCTTTGTACACACCTTACTGATTAATCGTATATACATGTAAATTAGTGTCATACAAGTTGAACAAGACTCTAAAGACAACTAAAAAAAGGTAAAATACGCTGGTTAATGTCATACATATTGACAGACATCCGGATAGTTCGAATGAAGCATTTTAATTAACGAGTAAATTTGATGTAACGAATAACGTTGCGGTTTTTTGTGACCACAAAAGAATTGAGCGTTTGTAAGATGATTTTCATATGAACGTACAATCATAAACTGCCGTACGCAGCGAATCTAACGCCGAGGAGTGCGGTTTGCTAATGTCATAAACGAATCGTATGTTTGTATGACTAAGTTTGTGAGTACGTATGACGGGAACGGCCGGTACGACTCCAGCGAACCACGTGGTGCGTGGGGGAGTGGGGCCCACACGGACTCAGGGTGCGCGGCGGGGCGACGGCGGGTGCGCACGTGGGCCAGGCTCGGGTCAGAGGCGCGGCGGGACGACGACGTTTGCACGTGGGCCCCGCTCGGGTGCGGGTGGCGCGGGTGCTGGCGGGCTGGCCTGGTTGGCTCGCTGGCTGGGCTGGGGCTTCCGATAACTATTGGAAGCCCTAGGCTCCCAATATATATACACCACATCACAATCTGCTGCTGGCCTGCTGCAGTCCTTCCTCGCAGAGGAATTGCATTTGCAGAGCCGCATTGGGGATGACTGATGGAGTGATGGTACCTCAATGGAGATCATTCTGCAAATGCAAAATTCGAGCGCGTACGTGAGAACAAACAAGCGACGTGGTTGCGATTACTCGCCAGAACGTATCGTCCCTTATGCGCATTATCACTATTCATGCATAAACCATGTTCAGATTAGTGCTAGAGCATCAGTTTGGATGCTCAATCAGTTTGGCTCAAAAGAACGCAAAAGAAGTACACGGACCCAAGCGTGGTGCCGCGCGCGTGAAATTAATCAGGACGGATGATCCCGCAGGAGCAACTGGAGCAGCATCTCGTTCCAGGCGTCGATGGGTCCCGGCAGGCACCAGTGGACGCAGTCGTGGTACAGCGTCACGTTCTCGTGCGCCCAGTGCCCGTACCGGCTCGGGTGGCCGTCCGGCCGGAGCACCATCGCCGGCGTCGTGTCCATCAGCACCAGCCTCGGCGCCGCCCCACTCCGGCCCGATTCCGCCTCCGCCTTGGCCCTGGCGAACTCCTCCACCTGCGCCGTGTGGTACTCCAGGTCCAGCCCGGCCACCCGCGTCTCGTTCGCCGCGAACGGCCGCGTCCGCCGGCAGTCGCCGCCGCGGTCCCACGCGCCGCCCTCGAAGTGCGACGTCGGCGACAGCGTCCGCACGATCACCGTCCCGTGGAACCCGGGCGCCTCGAGGATGGCCCGGAGCGCGGCGCGGAACGCCATGCGCAGCGAGCGCCGGTGCGTCACGTCCGGGACGCCCGGGGCGTGGCAGAAGCGGCAGCCCACCACGCGGCCGGACTCGTAGAACACGGCGGGGCGGTTGAACCAGTTGGCCGCCGAGAGGACGACGCGGTCGAAGCCCGCGATGCCGGCGGCCCAGGCGGCGTCCGGCTCGTCGAGGTGGATGGCCCACATGTGCCGCCGGGGGTCCGGCTGGTACCCCCGCACCAGGAACGGCGACCAGAAGATGGCCACCGTGAAGTTGTGGGACTCGTAGTGCATCGTCCTGAACTCCGGGTGCGTCGTCTTGGAGATGTCCTTGGGGTACGCCACCTGCCAAGTGCCAACAAACAATTCGAGCAAACGGCGTCAGGATTCAGCAGAGATCATCGAATCCCTATTTGGTGTTTTGGTGATCGTCGAAATTAGTTGGAGCGAAAAATTTTACTTCATCGGCCATCAATGTCGCAAGATGCAATCATCGTTGTGAAAAGAAAGAATGCTCCAACTCCATTGTTTCTTTGCAAGATTCAATAATGCGAGTAGTTTTGGTCGTAAGAAGTGACTAGTTCTACCTTGGACAGGAGGCACATGAGCGACTGCATGTGGTTCCTGGCGAGCGAGTCCCCGACGAAGGCCATGGACGTGTCCCTGACGGCGTCGAGGAACGCCGCGGCGTCGAACCGGGGCAGCTCGCAGCCGGCGGGGCGCCACCGCCACCTGAGGAACCCGGTGTCGGGGCGCCCGTACTTCATGCAGTTCTGGTGCTCCTGGATGAGCGGGCAGGTGAGGTTGGTGTAGTAGGGCGCGTCGTCGTAGGGGACCCACTCGCCGGGGCGGAAGATGTCGCAGCTACGGGGCACCCGCCGCGCGGCTGCCGCGGCGGCGCCCCGAGCGGGTGCCGTCGACGGCGTCGACACGATGGCGACGCCGGAGCGGTAGGCGTCGAGGAAGGAGGAGGACGACGACGACGAGGCCGCCGCCGGCGTCCGGCGCGCCGCGGCGAGGAGGAGGAGGAGCGCGGCGACGGCGAGCGCCGGGAGCAGCGACGCCGCCAAGGCCGGGGTCGCGGCGAGCTGGAGCTTCTGGATCGGCAGGTCCGACGCGATGCCCAGCAGCCGCTGCCGCAGGTGGCCGCCGCCGCCGCCGCGCCGCTGGTGCTGCTGCTCCGGCGCCTTCGCTTGTTGCATCTCGAGTGAGCACGTACTGGAGAGTGAAGTGAGCTAAGCTAGGGGTGCAACGGGAGCAAAGAAAAAGGAGGGGGCAAGACCGCAAGAGTGGTTGGTGTAACAGTAAAAAAGGGGGTGGTGCAGTGCTGCTACTGCGGTCGTTGCCGGCTGTCGTCGCGTGGCAGCAGCGAGTAGTAAATTTCTACTAGAGTATTCTAAGTAACATCCAAGGACAGATATGATGGCCCGTTGGACGCATGTGATGTGTGGCCGGCCGGGCCGGGCGGGCGGGCGCGCACACAGGCAGGCAGGTCCGGAGTCCGGACACGCTTTATTCGGCCGGCTGCCTGCCCGCGTCCTCCCGGTACTGCCTGGGTGTTCATTAGACCGGTCCAAGTGGCAGGGTCATCAATATTTAATGGACTGTCACATATGCTTTTTTGATGACATGGCACCAAGTTAATGAAGAAAGAGAAGATCCTAGGATCATGGTGATTATACCTTAGCATTTTTGGCCCGGCCCGCACCAGGCCTGCCCATGGACCGTACTGGACGGGCGTGGGCAGAGATCTTGAAGCCCGCGAAAATTTTTTTTGGCCTGAGCCCGGCCCGAAATGCTGTTTTTAGTTACTTTACACTATAAAATGCGCGGGCGGCCCGCCCAAGCCCGGGCCCGGCCCGAGCCCGACCCGAAAACTGAGGCCCGACACGTCCCATGGGACGGTCATGGGCAGGGTTTTCTCGGCCCGAAAAACCCAGGTTTTTTCGGCTCGGCCCGAACCCGGTCCGGCCCATGGAATGCTCAGGTCTAATGGTGATGACCCCAAGTGTACACACATACTAATGCTGATGACCCTCCATTGAGAGCCCCGACACACATATCAATGCTCACGACCCTCCATTGAGAGTCCCTTCGTCCAAGATTTAAATGCTACATTCTACCTATGAAATTGTGCTCATGACCCTGTGCATTGAGAGTGACAAGGTCATCATTCTGAAAAACTGATGTGGCATACTTGGTAAGTGTGTCCATCAAGCTACCACTGAGTTGGCCTTAATCTCGGTCCATCACGTGGGGGGGGCCGTGTTATCAAGCGGATAATGCGGAAGTTTTGTTTAAACACACTGGCGGCAACGGGCAACCCCATTCCCTCTCTCTTGGTCTTGATGGTTCGGAATTTTCGAGATATACTAGTAGGACAACAAACGTTATGAATGTGCACACACAGGTCATGACTCATGACGTAGTACGCCTTTGTGGCATCGATGTGTCGCGTAAAGTGAAGCAATTCCACACCCTGATGGCATCTGTGCCGCGCGCGCCTGGTATGCATGATCAGAATCGATCGCCGGTAATGATCGGAAGCACTAGGCAGGCAATGGTCATCAACACCGGTAGCCGCGACTCCGGCGAGCGACGCCCCCAAGCCATGACCAACCACGGGCGCGCGAGCGGGGAACACTTAGAACATGATTTTTATTGTATTAAGTTTTTTTAAACTAGTGGAAGTGCACTATAACAAATGTGTATGGTGAACCTTTTCCTTGACAACTGTGGTGTACACATCCATCATGTTCAACACAACAGACGTCTAGACAATTACTCAGTTTCACACACGTTCAAGACAAATTACATATGCAATCTTTTCCAAAAAAAAATGACAGTCAACTTGTCATATACCCACATACATAAACAGGAAGCAACACTCCATGGCAGGATGAAAACAATAGAATATAACACATGACAAATTTTTCATGGGTATTATATGTTGAATTCGTGGCATGCATACACGTCGTCAATACACCGTAATCCGGAGATAATCCTGCAAACAAATAAACTACATGAATATGTCGTGTGATCACAAATGTAAATGACATCATGTATATACGATGACATATCATACATATAGTAGTAGATTTAAAAAAAAAATAAAAATTATAAAGCGTAAGTAACACACCTCATCACTCCAAGACATCCCTATATACAATGTTCTTCGTGCTCTTCCCAGTCGGGTCTATCAGAATGTTTCTTCTAACAAGAACCCATGTAGTCTCACGTGAAACACCCCTGGATAATGCTACATACAACTGTCCATGTGCAAAAACAGGCTCAGGTAGATAGATACCTACATGTGGAATTATCTGGCCCTGTGCTTTGTTGATGGTCATGGCGAAGCTCAACCGGATCGGAAATTGCTTCCGCTTAAACTTGAAGGGAAGAGAGAGATCTTCTGATGGTGACATTGGTATCCTTGGTATGAAGATCCTATTTCCAGCATGTTGTCCGTTGACAATCTCAGCATCAATAGAATTTTTCATAAACCCTCTGATGATCAGCCTTGTTCCATTGCAAAGCCCATTGTGTGGGTCCAGGTTCCGTAATAGCATGGCACGACAGTTCTTCTTGATAGTCAGCTCGTGAGGAGGCAATCCATTTGGTGATATTGAATTGAGAAAATCCTGAGGATAGTTGTTACGTGGGTCATCCTCTACCTCATCAAAGCTATAATACACATGTTTGGTACCTGGGAATCTCTCAATCATAAGTGCATTGACTGCATCAACATGCTCATTCCTAGTTGAAAGGATAGCCCGCTCGCGCATATAGGTTGTCGATGTACAATTTTCAGACAAGTTGGGGAATACACGGTCAATGAGCGCATCAATAGAAATATCATCTGAAGGAGAATCAACCAATATGTCATCAGGTAATCGAACATATTCTTCCTCGTTTGTTTCCTCAGTACCATTCCCAATTCTCAACAGATAGTCTGCGAACCATTTGTCGGACTATGCTCTCATGTTTTGTGTCAACCTCATGCGACGAACACTTCCCCATATATATGACCTGAGCAATGTAGCATCAGTGATTTGTGCTCGTGTACCACGTGCAACAACAGGCAACACCTGTCTGAAATCACCACCAAACAACATGACCTTTCCGCCGAATGGTTGTGTGCATTCCATTATATCCTGCAATGACCTATCGAGCACTTCAACACACTGTCTCTTGGTCATGGCCACCTCATCCCATATTATCAAAGATGATCTCCTTAGCAATTCAGCAGTACCACTCTACTTTGTAAAGCCACACAAAGAACTATCATCCATTTTGATTGGAATTATAAATCTAGAGTGGGCAGTGCGTCCACCAGGCATGATGGATGCAGCTATACCTGAAGTTGTTGTAGCAACAGCAATAAGCCCCATAGAACGTATCTTTGCAATCAAAGCTTTGTAAAGATATGTCTTGCCAGTACCACCAGGACCATCAACAAAGAAAACCCGACATTTAGCCTTCATAACGTGGTCCATTATCTCCTCAAAACATGAACTCTGTTCTGCATTAAGAGTATCAATAATGGATAGATGCTCCTCTTCGTAACCGAGCTTCTGCTCCTCGGTTAGTTCCCTGTAGTGGTCTCTTGTGCGTTGGTCGGCTGCAAAAAACACACAAACATATATATAATACAACATGCTATACCAGATATCTGTATGTAAAAAAATACAACATACGAAGGAATTGTGAAGTTATAATAGTGTTACCTGAATCTTGAAGTTTTGGAAGACCATAATGCTTAAGTTTTTTCCCATGGACATAAGATGAAAGGAGATATCTCGAAGTACCATTTGCTCAACCACAGCTTTGTTATCATTATCACGACTAAAGTCCTCAGATAATGAATCAAAGTGCTTGTCCCAAAGAAAACGTAGGTTGGTACATTCACAGAAAATCATTATAGTGGCAAAAAGTCTACGAAGAGCATGAGGAAATCTGACCAATGCACAATTCTGATAGACACTCATCCAATGATTTATCAGTGTCCACAAAACCCCTGGCTTCTGCAGCTTCCCTAAATGAGTCATATGTAATACCATGCCAAGTCCTCATATCCTCAAAAGAGGTTGCCCCTCTAACATGGTTCAACATAACCCGAAGAAAGTACCTATCACCCTCATTAATATTAACATACACCAATCTACCAATCTGCAACCTTTTCTTCTTCACTCTAGGGTTCCAAAACTTTCCTGACTTGTTCCACGTGAAATGTTCAGGAAACTCCTTATACAAGAATTTACGGGCATTGGGATTTATTGCATTCATCTTGAAGTACTCAGTGAGCATCGACTTCTAAGATTTAGCACGTTCAATAACATCACGAAGGTCATCTGTATCCTTGTATGCGACCATGTGCATACCAGGTAGATGTACTTGTAGCTGCAAAATAGGTGGCCACATTGAATATAATTTAAAACCAAACAACCTATGAACTGCCTCTATAGCAGTAATCATCCTTGCATCACGGTATTGCTTGATCTCATTGATCACCCTCTGCTCATTTCCATTAGCATCCACTGTGAAAGAAGCTCGATCATGTCCCTTATATATATACTTGTATAGATACTTGACAGACTTTATGCTGCTACAAATCTCAACATTGATATGGCAGTTATACCTCATCAACAAAACTGGATTGTAAGGTACCACCCACCTATTATCCAATTCCTCCCCTCTAACCTTAACTTTCTGCCCATCTTCCCTTCTTCTATAAATCGGGTATGTGTCCTTCCCTTGCTGTGTTTTTTCATAGAACTGGCGAGGATACCGGAAACGACATTGACCATCAACCATGCAGGGACAAGACTTGTTAAGAACTCCACAAGGCCCATGCATCATATGCTTGATAACAATCTCATGCAAACGACGATACTTATTGGGATCTGGAATCTCTGCTGATATATACTTATCATAATCATCCGGGCTTCTTAATTTGCTTTCTGACTCCATAACTAATAAGAAGTGCTCATGGGGTAGTCCTCTCTTTTGGAATTCTGTTACATGTGCCCATGCAGCAACTGTACCCAGGTGACCCTTCTTGATCAAAAACATGTGGAGATCCAGTAACTTAGCATGGTACACCCTAACAACAACATCAGGACGGTCTTGTGGTGTCTGTCCAGGTAACAACTCGGCTACTATTTCATCCCAATACGGATTGCATGTCATAGTAATAAAAAAATCTGGTTTACCATACCGTGCAACCAAGGATATTGCATCCATGAACCTAGACTGAACATCACGATCACTCCCTGGAAAATGTTTACTCAATACAATTCTTTTCCCTGCCTTGGATGCATCAGCTTCACCTGTGGCAAGAGTGTCAAGTAGCCCCTAGTCACATACAAGATCAAATAAACAAGTTAGTTTATTTCAGGTTGATTTAAAAGAATTTATGACAATATAAGAAAAATTGGTCACCTGATAAAGGTCAGCACGAATCAATGCCTGATGCTCCTTCTTGGAGTACCAGTCTAGACACATTGACTCCACCTTGACATACCAAGCAACCAACAATTGTTGGAATAGACGACCACCATGGTGCAATACATTGAACTGGCCATCACGAATCTGAAGTTTATAACACTTGTATTCCCGAGCACTGACCCAAATACGTGAAGTCCCAGATTCTAACAAACATGCATAAGATTATGTATTTATAAGAGTAAGAGAAATTGACACGAAATTGCATTAGTTGTATATACCTAGTCCTTCCACTTCACCATAAACATCATCCTCAACATCAATAGCATGATCGCCGCCTACAAATAAACATACATATGCATTTTTATTAATACAATATTTAATTTATGTATGTATTAAGTAGACCAAGGTAAAAATAATGCTTGACAAACCTTCTGTGTCAGCAAACAACCCATAAGTATCATCATCAACATCTATAGTACGCCCTGAAAAAATGCAATGCATGTAGATTATGGTAATTTTATTTTGTATAGTGCATAAAAGCATATCATATTTATACCGTGATCCACCGATGTGTCACAATCATCATTTCCAAGCTCCTCCTTATTCCCATCAGCTAAATCTACACCAAGGGTTGCATTATAAAAAGTATAGATTGATTAACAAAGGGTAAACTATGTAAAAACATGACTTCTCATAAACAAGTAGTAAGTCAAAATGTTAATTCCACAAACCTGTCATTTTACGTTTGGTGTATTTCCTTTTTGCCTTCGACGGTGGTGGAACTCTATACCTGATCTTTTTGTCCTCCCATCCAGTCTCACCACTTGGGAAAAACAGTGGATATCCTAAAGGATCATAACAGTCGTGATATGCCCTAATATAGTGTTCTTCATTTTCTCTTCCATAGATAACAATGCTACGATCGAACCTATGTTGCGGATCAGTTCCATCAACCCAAATAGCAGCGACTTGATCCATGGCTGGTGCATTATACCTCCTCTGATCAACGGAAATGCTGGTATTTAGTGCTATGGTGTACTCTTGAATGTTTGCAACCGTTCCTAAACTTGTGAAGACCTGAACATATGGGTTATCCCGTCGTAGAATAGACCTTATGGAATGAATCAAATTTGTATCGAGATTAGGTGACCTTTTAACACGATGCTCAATATTGTCATCAGTATCATAAAAGTAAAGCTGCATATGGTGTGGCCCTTTTGCACTTGGTGTGAGTGGATCCAATTTATGATACATTTGACCGTGTGCCTTGAAACAATACACACCACTTCCTTTTGCAGATGCTAAACGTCGATCGATAGAAACCCCAAAGCTAGTGAAAGAGAAATGTGAGTTGAAATAGCGAATGTGTTTCCTGAAATACCTTGCATCCTTATCAGTTAAGCTTGTGAACAGTCGGCGTATCTCAGAAGGCAGTTCTGGCATATATATGTCCACCTTCCCTTTCATGCAGCAAAATGCAGGGCCTTCACCAGGGAATCGCTTTGCACCGCAAAATTCACAATTTTTGGCCTTCTTTAACACATGATGCTTCTGAGGAAGGTCTTTGTAAACTCCATCGTATGGATCGGGTCTATCTAGAACCATGTCAGGGTCCCTATAATACTCAAAATTAATTTCTGCAAAGAAAAAATAGCATCAAATATTTATGACCGAAATAAATATTATGCATATAAAATTCAAACTGGTCGAATAAATAAAATTATGACTGACCTCGTTGATAATACACTCGAGCTTCATCATCATCTAACATGTCATCACATTCTTGGGCAGGATCTAGTTCATCTAAATCATTTTCTAGTGATGCGAACAACATAAAACATATACTCAATATACCTTTTATATGTATTATTAATTAAAAAACAGAGTCCACAGTTATGTGTAGTGTACCTTCAACACCGTGCACTGGATCATGTTCCCATATACCAGACATGTTAGGTTCGGACTATCTCCTCAAGATAGAACCCCTTGTCACCGGAGCAGAACCCAATTGCATTATTTTAGACTGCAATGTGCCAGTAGGGGTTTGTACCAAAGATCCTACATCATCAATTCAAAACAACAGAAATGATTATAAAGTTTGATTATATATATTAATTAGATTGCTTCGAGAAATGAGGCATCATAGCATACCTTTTTTCAGTGTTGATTGACTGATGCGAGCCTCAATAGTTTTTCTTATTTTATGTTGTTTCTCAGACTCTGATAGACAAGCATATCGTTTCCTTTTATTTAATCTATTTATTTCCTCCGAAGACATTCCTACATAAATAAGAAAGGTATTAACACTGTCAAAAGTAAATTTTCCAATTTTACTAATAACAAACGCAAACAAATAAAAAATGCCTAACCTGCACCAGAGGCCTTCGAAGCATCATTCGTAACATCAGATTGCAAGCTACCAATGACAACTCCTAATAATAAACCGATTTACAAACAACTGTTTAGAGAGAAAAATTTGCATACACATGGCATCAACTAAATTATAAAACCACACCTGTGGGGGTCAAATTGTTCACAACTGGTTGTTTTAGAGTACGGGATGTAAACGTGGGGTTCCTACTGAGCCAGCCTTCTCCGAGTTCACCAGCACCATCATATTTATAAAAAACAATATGAGCACTGGACGTAAGGTAGCACGACACGTAAGGTTCAGATGATTACCCGGGATTACGAATTGATGTTCAACTGTATTCAACGATGCAGTAATTGTTTCGTTAGATTCTCTTTGCAACTTCTTACGCTTGTAATCGTCTCTTCTCTTTGCATTAATTGCCTCCCTTTTTTCCAAGGGCATACTTGCATATCGTTCTCGTCGTTCTTGTGCTTTCTGCTTCTTTCTTTCGGCAGCATCAATAGAGTCGTCTAAAAGCAAACAATCAATACTATAAATACTATATGAATAAGAACAAAATGATAAGATATTATGGATAAACAATAGGATCAGATACCTTCTCCTCGTCTCTTCTGGCCCCGACCACGTCTGGGTAAAGATGAATTTTGAGTGTTGGTCACGTCTCCAAGCGGAACTCGACGGTCCATTGAACCACAGACTAAAATACTTGGTGATGTACCCTAAATGTACCTTCGATCGAACAACAAAAAATGACCTGGTAATGAGGAACAATGAACATCACGACGCAATTGAGAGGTGCAGGAGCACCAACCCTGAATGCACGGAACCTTCGATGAAAGACCAGGTGATGAAGAATTGATTGAAAAAATAAAATGCACTTCCACCTCAATGGCAAAGAAACCCATATGAAGAAGTAAAGGTGGTTTGTCTATGGATCAACTGATAATATCAAATCATTTACCTATGCAACATCTTTTGATTTGACATTATAAAGGGCAGAACTAAAATTAACTCAGTTTACAACTATAGTGGCGTATTGCAATATCATTACATTTGACATTACAAAGGGCGGAACTAAAATTAACTCACTTTATAACTGTAGTGGCGTATTGCAATATCATTAAAAACCATTATTCAGAATTATTTCCTTGTGAGAGGATAATGTTCTCATAAAATTGAAGAGCATCCACGACAACTAAAATTCCATTGTTTCGCGACTATATAAAATTCAAGAACATCCACGACAACTAAAATTTCATTCTTTTGCGATTATAGCAGGCAGGGGATGCATCATGAGAAAAATCATTTGATTGTTTTGGAGTCAGATAGATTTTCAATAATTCTTGATGGCATTGCATGAACAAGGATGACGACGCAAGACAGATCGACGGTTTACCTTGGTGATGGCGCGGAGCACCGGACCAACGGCGGTGCGTGGTGTGTGCCGGTGGTCAGACCGAGTAGCGCCGGCTTGGGGCAGATCGACGGCGGATAGAGGCACGCCGACGTCGGTTGGTGCCGGCAGACTGACCACCGGAGGAGCTAGGCGCGACGGTGGGTGGAGCGAGATGGAGGCGCGGAGGGATGCCAAGGCGTCAGCGTGCGGCGGGCAGCGACGACGCGGAGGAAGCCGCGGACTTGCCGGCCGAGTTCAACAGTGTGACATCAGCGTCGGCGTCCACGAGAACTCTCAAGCAGTCGTTGCGTTTGTGGCGCGAAGAGAGGATGACCGCGGTGTCGCCGGTCTCTGCCCTCACGTTCACGTCGCAGCCCTTGTCGACCAACGTCTGCAGGATCTCCGACTGGCCGAGCCGCGCGGCCAGGTGGACCGGCCTGGCCCTGCTCCTCCTGGACGTCTTCACGGGAGCTTCGGAGTCCTGTGCCAGACACCAGCAGGGTCTGGGAGGCGCTGGCGCTGCCGCAGAGGATGGCGTGGTGGAGGAGCGTCCCGCCGAGGTGCGTGGCGCTCGACGTGTACCTGGAGGAGCATGCGCAGGATGGAGCCCGTGGGGACTCGTAGGGCACCAGACGGCGTCGTAGGGCATGCAAGAACGTTTACTTTCCTATGGCATGCAGGATCGTTATTTGGAAGGAAACTCATAGGGCCAAAAGGAAATAGTGACGACGCGGAGGCTGTGTGGCCGGCGCATGCGGACGTGATTGGATGCTTTCATACGGAAGGAATGTTTATTTGGAATAAAAACACAAAAGGAAGGCAAGAAAAAGGAATGTTTATTTGGAATACAAAACACAAAAGGAAGGCAAGAAAGGAGATAAGGTAAGGAGATGGGTGCGTGCCTAAAAAAAGGCAAGAGAGAATTACAATTCCTTCACTACTACACAAAACATTTGTACGAGCCACCGCTTTTTTTTAAGAGCGGGCGAATTTGCCGTCCGATCTAAGAAATCCGCGTGACACTGTAGCAACAAAATCCACACTTAGAAATCATTTTCAGGAGCGGGTGATGGGGTCATCCGCATCTAAAAATGTTTTTTTAGGTGCGGATGACCTCATCACCCGCTCCCGGAAATATACTCATTTCTAGGAGCGGGTGATGGCGTCACCCGCTCCTAGAAATGGATTTTTAGGTGCGGGTGACGTCATCACCCGCTCCTAGAAATGGTCTCGTGGAAAAAAATTCATAACTTTTGCATATGATCTCGGATGAAGACAAATTTTATATGAAAATTGTATAGCTCGACGAGACCTAAAATTTTGTAGTTGACAACTTTTTCATTTGAGATTGTTTAAAATTTCAAAATATCCATTTAAGTTCTTCACAAAACATATATCTCTTATATAGTTTAATGGAACTATATGAGAGGTGTATAAGATTTGTGAAGAATGTTACTACCACTATACCGAATGAGCAAATGATCAAAATAAAAGTTGTACATATTGAGAAGTTATGAAACTTTGTAGTTGAAAGTTTTTTAATTTGAATTACTTTTGTCAACGAAAAGTACCACTGAATTTTTGAAATTTGAAAATTTGAAAATTCCGAACAACCTCAAATGGAGAAACATTCAAAATAGAAGTTGTAGATCTTGAGAAGTTATGAAACTTTGTAGTTTACAATTTTTTTATTTGAAATCATATTGTTAACGAGATTCAAATTTGAATCTCTGAAATTTGAAATTCAAAATTTGTAAATGACCTCGAATGGAAAAACTCTCAACATGAAAGTTATAGATCTTCGAAAGTTATGAAACTTTGTAGTTGACAACTTTTTTATTTGAATACGTTTGAAGCCTCAAAAAAGCAATTTACACTCGGCGTAATATAATATGAGTAGAATGAAAACGGGATACGGACGCATATGAGTGTGTGGTGCAGTGGCAAGGGAGGCTTCGCGCGAACCCGGAGGTCGCGGGTTCGAACCCCATGGAGCGCGTAGCGTCGCAACTTTGCGCGAAAATGCGGCGACTTGCGGCTTGATGGCTTGGGGCGGTGGGTGGCTGGCTAGTGGGTCCTCCACTAAAAATAAAAAAAATTTCTATTTATTTCGATCGTTTTAACGCAGTTTTCAAACAGTCTTTTTAATCGATTTCTAGGTGCGGGCCACCCCGTCACCCGCACCTAGAAATCGATTTCTAGGTGCGGACCACCCCGTCACCCGCACCTGGAAATGCGTTTCTAGGTGCGGGTCGATTACCCGCTCCTAGAAATCGCTATTTCTAAAAACGACAGCTAGGAGCGGGTTTCGCGCCCGCACCTACAAATGCGATTTCGCCCGCTCCTAAAAACGTTTTCTGTAGTAGTGCTTGTTTCCCTCTTGTTGATAATTGTTGTTGCGCATGCATAATAGAAAAGGAAGGAAGAGAGAATTAAGGACTTATTGTTTCCCTCTCGTTAAAACATAAAAGGAAGGCAAAAGAGAATTATGAGTGGGTACGCGGGTGGGTATGTGGAGTTCGCGGTGACAAAAAATTTAGTTTTCCAGGAGAAACATTTTAGAATGTTCAATTTTTTCGTCGTCCCGCCCTTTGTGGCCCCAAAATAGGTGGGCCTGGTATGACAAGTGGGGCTTATGTGAGAGGTGGGTAAGAAAAAAAGTTGGTGAGAATTGTTTTCAATTCTTTCTGCTTTTATAGTATAGATTACACAATATAACGCAGACGCTCACAACACGCATGCACACTCACCCCTATGAATACACGTACGCAGACCCTACTCCTATGAGCAGCTTCGAAGGACTGAGCACCGAAAGATCTGGAGATTCTCGAAGTCACCACTGGCGCCTCGTCGTCAACGGGAACGTCGCTTACCACTTAATGCATAACGTCAGAAAATCCCGGAATAAATCTAGGAGAAGGTGCGAGCACCAGGATTTGAACCCCTGGTGGGTAGCGTCCCACTGGACCATCCTACAATTGGACTACAAGCCCATTCGCTATTGCATTAAGTTTAGCTAGACCAGATCATTCTTTTGAGCTAGTTACTGTTTGATCTAGACTAGATATAGGTTGTTCAGCAGATCTTACACTGATTTGTATGACAGATTTTTTGAGACAAAAGTACTACAGTACAAGCTGATTCGTACGGTAAATTTATTATGAGAGAAAAGTATTACACAAGAAGACAAAATAAAAAAATGCCCAATGAAGTCTGAATACATAGCAGCTCAATTCAGTAAGCTCAAATTTAGCGAGTGGATTATTAATGACGAGTGACTAAAGAGGAAAAAATGTGTGCGGCCCATAAAAACATCACGAGTAAGGTGGTTTACAACTTTATGCTGCATGTTGCAAGAGTTTTTCCTCTAGTTGGCATCATTGAGTTCTTCATGTATCGCATATTGAAGCACTTTTATGAACGGAGCAAAGCAGCACATGAAACTATGAGGAACATTCACTTCGTGTACTCCACCAAAATGACCGAGTACTTGGACAAAGCACAGAAAAAGGCTCTTCTTTCACCGAGTCACTCCTGCACCTCTCCACCGTTCTAGAAGCAGTGAAGTTGAGTGGAAGTATGGGGTTCAGTGCAACGCAAAAGCGCAACTAGGATCAGGTCGTGAAAGAAGACACCAAGTGTGTGTTGTTGGGAACGAGACATGTAGATGCTCTTGCCAGAAGCCACAACGACTACACAGGCCCTGCACACATGTGATCGCTACATGTTACGAAATTCGATATTTCCACCACGGTAGGTACGTGCCCAGCTACACTACAAAAGGGAAACCGTTTTGAACACTTGGAACCAAACTATTGAGGGCTACCTCGTGATCGGTTCTTTCACTGAAGACCCCAAATAAAATGCAGTGTACATACCAGATCCAGATCCAAAAATGTGCCAAGGTGTTGGATGAGGGAAGAAAAAAAGGATTACGAACAACATGGATGAATCAGAAGCTGGCCCTGTAGTGTAGCTCTGCTCAAAGTGTAAAAATCCGGAGCACACCTACAAGAAATGCACCGCTACACATTATGCTTGCAACACACCAAGTTTATCCAATGTGAATGCTGCAGCAACACCTTTAGGATGTGGACGTAGACGTCGTAGCCATCGCAACAATGATGAATTCATATGATCGTAGTTTTTGTATAATAAAACTTTTTATTCGTGCTATTGTGTTGTAATATTTGAACTACCATTTCGTTTAATTCATGGTACTGTAATGTTGTTGTGTAAGAACTGGTGCATGCTATCGTGTTGTAATAATTGAACCACTATTTTGTTAGGTGTTGTTAGGTGTTTTCCTACAAATTTATTATTATTCTATTCATTTGTTGCTAATTTCATTGTTACAATATTTGAATTTAGACATTCACTAATATTTCTATTATCATCTTGTTTTGCATATCACAATGACTTCCTGAGGTCCTGAATTGGACTTGGACTTGCGTACTATGAGGAAGGAGCAAGTTCCAGTCCCAAAAGGGACCTGCACTCCTATGTGCTTTTGCTGTGACGAGTGCAAGCTTGTGAAACGCAACGTTCTTGAGTACCGGTATGGTAAGCATTTCTTCATGTGCGTGAACTATGCATACGACCCGATCAAGCCATTCGGTAATGTTAGACCCGAAGTAAGAAATGATTAAGTTTGTCGATTATTCTTTTGTCATTGCTAAATTATTATGTGCCAACATGTGTTTGAAAAAAAACTCCACCGGCTCTTTGTGATTTCATGCAGTGGTTAGATACTAAGTAGTCTCAGATCGACAAGCTCTATGTCGAGGAACGAACCGTTCAGGAATGGAGCGGTGGCAACGTATGGTTGAGGCTAAAAAAAGGAGGAAAAATGCAAAGAGCAGCCGGAGGAAGTTCGCATTCGGTAGGAGATGAAAGAACGTGAAGCGGCCCATGCCCATGAAGCAGATAGAGAGAGGAAGAGGGAGAGGGCTCACCGGACCAAGGAAGTTGGACCGGATACCATCATAAAGGGGAAATACCCCCGTTGTACTCAGTAGACAGAGTATTAGACGTGGAGTGAGGCTGTATCACTTAAAATATTAAATTTTATTTCAACATCACCTAGAGTCAGCTTGTATCCTTAAGAACTTTAATTGAATTGCATCTTCTTATTATCTCCGTATGACTCCAACAAAACTTAACTGTACCAATAGGTAGGGTGTGCTTTCTCCGGGTGACTGCAACATACAGTGACTCTACCAATAGGTAGGGCGTGTTTTCTCTGAGTCATTGCAGGTTTCTTTTGCCCAAGGATCAAATGGCCCACCACTCAGGCTTCTTCATTGTCTACATATATGTCACCCTTGTCTTCTCCAATGGCTCCTCACAACAAGTAACAATGTCATCCTGAAGTGAGGATGATCCCTCTTTCGGTCCTGCGTGGACTGAGAAAGATCCGGACTTCAAGGCTAATTTTGCAATACAAGATAAGAGAAACTTCAAATCCATGCGTGATGTTAGAAGATACACACCAATAAACTGGTGCAGTGGCCAATATGTGCATATAATGAGTTTTGTGTGATGCAAGTTTATCAGGGATGTAACAACTCCAGTCATCGCTTCTGACACTGCTCACGAGCTTGGGTAAGTAATGTACATGACATTTGTTCATCATCTTTTTTGGTTTACTAACATAATCTTGGTTTCTGCAGTACTCCCACCATTTTGGGAACTGTGGTTTCGTGCAATGGGTGGATCCCCCAGCTATTGAGCTGTATCAAAGGTACATCGACTATCTCGAAGATGTTGTCATCTACAACCTAAAGCAGGAGCTCACACAGGCACTGGCTCCTCTGGATCCACCATATCTCGTGAAGACGACGGACCCATGGTGGGACCTATGGTGGTCAAGATGAACACCGTTTGTGTCGATGCGTGGTGCACCTGTCCATGCCACGAGAAGAAGAAGAAGAACACTCTACCAGCAACTCCATCCCCACCATCTTCACCCCCATCTCCACCCCCGCCAGGATACTACATGCCCTCCCAGCACTCCAGCGGATCTATGTTCTCCGTGCAGTTCTCATACCAGTAGACTAGGAATGTTGTAACCGGTTTCTAAATTCCCTAATGCATGTTAGGACTAGCAACAACACATGATTAGGTTAGTAGTTGCGCCGTATGTGCCATTGCAAATTTGCTTGTCTTATTTCTATGTAATTCTATTTCCTTTTAAGTGATGTTATTTCATGAATGATAAGGACCCAATTGACTAAAAACTTTTTTAAGAACATAAAAAAATACAGCTGCTGTTGGAAATGGTTGCTAGAACACCCCAACAGTCGTTTCAAACGACAACTGGAACCACCCCCAGCCGCCAGCGGGTGAGCCTCCAGCCGCCGTTTGAAATAGCAGTTGGTCCTACTGCCATTTCAAATGGCAGCTAGAGGACGCTCGCGAGGCCACGTCACTAACCGCTGTTTGAAACGGCGGCAGGTCCCAACGGTGGTTGTATAGTTTTGACAACTTTTGTGGAGACATTTATTTTTGAAAAATCACGAAAAAAATTAAAAAAATTCTAAGCCTAAGTCCGGCCTCAATGAATCAGCCCATAGGCACCGAAGCCTTCCATCAGCCGCGGCCCGCGGCCCGGCAACGTCGGTAGCCGTGTCCGCGTGTGTTTCTGTTTCAGGTATCCAGGGGCTGTTTGTGGAAATAGTTTTGGTCAGGGTCTATTTGAAAAAAAAAAGCCTGACCGCCTCGCTTTGCCCTCGTCGTCCCGTCCGCTCGACGCCTTCGCCTCTCTTCCTCTGTTTCTTTCCCAGCGGCGGCGGCGACGACAGGGCGAACTCCGAGAGGTCTTCGTCGGGCACTTCGCTGACAACCACCAACCGGCAGGTAATCCCGCTCATTCCCTTCTGTTCCCTTCCTGCTGCGCGAAATCGAACACCCGAAAGTTCAAAACCCTAATACGTGCTATCTGTGTTCGGATCTGAATTCCTGTCGGTGGGGAGGGTTTGCCCACGCTCGTGCTTGCCCACCCACAAATCCATTTATCGATTGCCCCTTCAGCACCCTCCCCAGATTTGTTCAAACCATGTCTCCCATCCCATTGGATTTTTTTTTTGTGAGGATACCATTGGATAGTTGGATAGAGAGGGTAAGATGAACACCGCAGAACTATTGTATTTTTAACTCATGTTTGAGCTTGCACAGGCAATTTAATCAAAAATAGGCAAAAAAATAAAATAAAGAATTTGCTATCCATTAATTGGCAAATATCCATAGATCTAACGCCAAAGAAAAATATTTCTTATTCCTCATGTATCCACGCTCTAAGAAGCAACCCAATTAAAGAATATTGAATCTGTCTGCCGCAACAAAAACGAGAGAAAGAGAGGAAATTTTGAATCGTGCAGCAACAGCTAGCGATAGGAAGAGCGGCTCTGTGGGATTTTTCTGCTGAGTAACATATGTGCTAGGCCCTTGCCGTACCTCTCATCATGTGTGGTTCCTCCCAATCCTTCGTTACCTGGTGTTTCCTGCCGCTAAATCATGCCAGGATACATTACGATGCTTCCATGGGTGAGATCGCTTCAGCAATGAGCTGGGCGCTGTTCGGCAAGGTTGGGTGAAAGTCAAGGCAAAGGGTGGTTGCGGCAGATGCGTGGGCGGTATTGATGTGGAGCCTTGCGGAATCGCCACTACTGGCGTCATACCTTGTTAGACTACATGGAGATGGAATCACGAATCGGTACAGGGATTACCCTTCCCTACCCTCTTAACAAATGGGTATATCTGTACCCTACCCATCTTCTATTGTTGCATGAGGAATACTCATGGGTGTGGATTTGGGCTAATGGATTCCAATGGCAGTTTATAGATCTGACTGTATTTAGCTGCTAACTTTTACCCCTTTTTTGCAAAAATTTGCTGGTGTACATGTGTGCACCCATGTCCTATGCTGGATTTGGGCATTGATTTTACCTTTTATATTTCAGGTGACTGTGCTGATTCTCCTGGATTGAGGGGATTGTTCTTTGGAGATTCATCTCGAAGTTGGATTTCACAATTTTATGGCCTTTGACTGCAACAAGGCAAGAGGAGTTTCTTCGCCTGATAATTGCTCGAGCATTTGCACTGAGGGTACTCTCATCCAGGCAAATCCCTTATCTCACTACTGGAAGGCTAAAGGTTGGAAGAGCAGCAACAAATTAGGGAACCAAAAGTCCAGTTATGAATCAATTCCAAGAGACTCTAATCCTAAGAAAGATGATAAAGCGAGTGGTGAAGCAACTGCCTCGACCAGTGGTGTCAGGTGCTTCACCGATTTGCCAGCTGCATTGGTCTGTGAGGTCCTTGCACGCCTCGATGCAAAGGATCTTGGAATTGTATCTTGTGTCTCCACCCTTCTGCATAGTTTAGCCACAGATCATCATGGATGGAAGAAGTTGTACTGTGAAAGATGGGGGCTTCCAAATCTTCCTGCCACCTTAAATGGGCCATTGGTTCCAGGCTGTCCCCTGGATGGAAAGTCATGGAAAACATTTTTTGTGGAGCGGGAGTTTCGAAGTAAATCATTCATGGGGAAATTCAATGTGGATGTTCTTCGTGGCCACAATGAGGATGTACGTGCTGTGTTCCTTCTGGCATCAGCAAATCTTGTTTTTAGTGGCGGTCGTGATTCTGTGGTTAGGATGTGGAACATGGAGGAAGGACTCTTGATTGATACATCGCGCCCACTTGGTGGCACCATCAGGGCGGTTGCAGCTGACACTAGGCTTTTAGTGACTGGAGGAACCAATGCCTATATTCAGTGTTGGAGGGCTGTTGAAGGGAATGGCCACCTATTTCACATATCTGGAAATGGCACTGACCAGAATTCAGAGTTTCGCCTATGGGGACATGAAGGTCCTGTGACTTGCCTAGCCTTAGATTCTTTGAGGATTTACAGTGGTTCTTGGGACATGACTGTTCGTGTTTGGGACAGGACCCACATGGAGTGTGTGCAAAAGTTCATGCATACAGACTGGGTTTGGGATCTTGCTCTACATGGAAATACCATTGCTAGTACAGCGGGTAGAGATGTATATGTATGGGATATCAGGAACAGTGAGTTGACAAGCTTAATTTCCAATGCACATGTTGGAAACACATATTCTTTGGCTCGGACACACTTGATGGATGTGCTATTTACTGGTGGAGAAGATGGAGCTATTCGCTTGTTTAATGTTTCTGAAGTCAATGACGATGATGACAGTAAACCACTTGCTACTTGGGTGCCACATTCAGGCCCTGTTCATTCTCTTGCTTTTGAGTATCCATGGCTTGTCTCAGCCTCAAGTGATGGTAGGATTGCACTGATTGATTCGAGGAAGCTTCTGACCCCAAAAAAGTCATCAAAGGGCTCTTTCAGCGTTAAGAGCTTTGACACGAGTGCCATAGAGCCTCCACAGAGGATGCTTCATGGCTTTAGATGTGATCTCTTCTCCATCGCCATTGGTGCAGATAGGATTGTATGTGCGGGCGAGGATGGTGCTGTCAGGGTCTGGAACTTCTCAGAAGCACTGGAGATTGAGAGGAGGGCACAGGCTCTAAGGAGTCTGAGGCAGGAGAACCGCATGAGGCGGAGGAAGGCACAAGCAGAGATGAATGCAAATGGTAGAAGGCCTGACCTGTGCTCAATAGCCATGAAAAAGAACCAACTGAAGGGTGATAAGAGTGTCACTTAGCACAACAAGGGTGCCATTAGTGAGAAGGTCAAGTCTTAGATTAGAATTTGCACTCTCATGCAGTTGCAATTTATCATGGCCATGCATTTCCATCATTTGATATTTCCACATATTTCCTTGTTGGAAATATTGTAGATTTTAATTTCATCCAAGTCAGGTTTACTAATACATAGTTCAACATTGGCACATTCAGATTTTCAACTTTTATATGGTTACAAAGCACTATGAATATCCATTTATGTCATGTATATTTATGAAATGGAAAAGGAGTCCCATGCATCATTGAGTTATGGTTTCATCTGGTCTTTTAACTTTCTATTTGCAGTTATGACAGTAATAATCATCTTTATTTGTTTGTGTAAAATGATGCATCAAAATTTTCATTACCAAGACTACTACTTCCAGATGTCTTATATAAACTGAAAACAAGTATCACGACACTAGATATGATATTGAACCTCACATGTATCTTCTCTTGAGTTCTCAGAAAGATGTTATAACAAAAAAAAAGTGATTTTACTTGTGTTTGCATAGTAAACACCTTCATAAATTGAGGGATTCTGCAAAAAATTGAGTGTGTTATGTTCTCCTGATGGACCAGGAACTCAGTTTTCAGTTAGGTTTTGCCGTTTTGGACTTGTTACACCATGACCATAAATGATCCGGTATTGACTCTTTGTTCTTGAGTTGAGCCCCGCCTCAGCCACCTGAAGGCTGAAGAACAGATTCCCTCACGTGGTAGGTGGTAGAGCAGGGTGCAACACAGCCGTTTGTCACCACCACCGTCTGGGAGCAAATGAGCAATCAAGCAAGTACCTAGGCATATAATGCAAATATCTCATTCTCTGTAATTAGCTCCTGGAGCTGTTGGAATGGTTTACTGCTTCAATTGACTTTGTCTGGTAAGAGCAACTCCAACAACCTCTTCAAACTCATTTTCCTTCGGTAAAAAATGAAAAACGCGTCAAAACAGCATTCCAACAGCCGTGTGAAAATACTGGCTCGCTTTCCTCCTTGCTATCCGCCCCCGTCCGCTCGCGAGGTTTGGCGAGGCGATCCACCTCGCAATCTTGCGTCCGCGCCAAATTGGCCCCTCCCGCCTCCGCTACCCGCGCCCAATCACCTTCCCGTGCTCCCGTCTTGCGCCAACTCCAGCTCCGCACCGCGCCCTTGAGGACCTGTGTGGTTCGAGGACCGTTGGATGGTCGCTTCCTGGTGCGATGAGTGATTGACAACGTTGTGTGGACTGATTCTTGGCTAAGTATTGTAGGTGCAGGTTGCGGCTTGACTGGTGTTGGTGCAGGTGAAGAACAAGCGCGAAAGGTCGTTGCCGGGGAGGCCTCCAAGTGTGGAGAAGACAAGTAGGCTTGGTTCGAGGGACCCAATGGCCATCGGAGTCAAGTGCGGGCCGCATGGTGGCAAGAACAGCAAGATGAAGTCGTGGACGGTTTCTTGGTTGAGCCTCAAAACCAAGGTCGAGCTGGGACTTCGTGGGAGCCGAGTCATGAGTGGTGATTGGCGGAGGCTACACCGAGTTCGCGGGGTTTCCAGTGGTTCACCAGAAAACCACTGGGTTCCTTGGTTGATCCACAAAGCCAAGACCGAAGACGGAGGTGCAGCAGCATCAGACCGGTCTGACCGGTGGGTACCGGTCTGACCGGTGGAGGATACCGGTCTGACCGGTGTGCGACGACGCAGTCCGGAGACTTCGAAGCGGAGAACACACGTCGGGATCGCATGGCGTGCGTCGAGGCTACGCAGGGTGCGGTCGCCGGGCATCCGTCCGATGGTGCGACGACGAAGATTCCCAAAGTGCCCCTCGGGGGCGTGTACTGTATCCTAGTGTTAGGCCTTAGGGGTAGTTTCGTCTTTCGGTTGCCTCCATATAACCCAAGTGGTGAGAGGATGGCAGCCATCTCTTGGAACCCTAGCTCATTTTGTTTTGCTATTTTCCCTTCCATTTTTCTTTGGAATTTCTAGGACTAGCTTGAGAGCTTCATGGTGAGATCTTGTGAGAGGGAAGGATGATTGGGAGGCAAGCTAGACCTTGTATGAACCTTCATGGTATGTATAGATGATTCGGCGTGGTTCCTCAAGGCTTGATTGTGTCTCTCCCGTTTTCCCTTTTTGGTGATTTTCGGAGCCTTTTCTTGACGATTTTCTTATGGCGGTTTCGAGACCTTTCTCTTTGAGATTTGGTGGGGGATGTATGCTTGAACCCTTCGTGGTTCTTTTCCCTTTGATTCCCCTCCCAAATCCGTGAGCAAAGGGGCTCGATTTTGGGGTTTTCTCCTCTCTAGGGTTAGAGGTGTTCTTGGTGGGATTTCTTCAATTCCTCTTGATTTAGCAAGTTTTGGTGGACCAAATCTTGGCTATGGAGTGCCCATGAGGTGTTCCTACTATCCCCAAAGTCTTGTGCGAGTCCGTGGAGCGAATCGGGAGATCGGGATTTGGATTTGGAGGAGTTGACTTGCGGGTTGCTGTTCATCCCGAGCGCCCAGGTCTTGACCGGTCTGACCGGTGCCTCTCACCGGTCTGACCGGTGCCGACCCCAGTTGGGTTTTGCTCGGGTGTACGTGTTGGTGTGTTCCCTGGTGTCTTGTGTTGCTGCTGTTTCGAGTTTGGTTCAGTTTGGAGCTCGGGAGGTCAGGTTTGCGGATTTGGGGTTTTCCTAGCTCTGACCGGTGAGCTGCACCGGACTGACCGGTGCAGGAGCTTTCTGTGGAATTCTCCAAGTTTGGCTCGGGTGACCCGGCTCAAGGTCCAGGGTGACCCGGTGTGTCTCTGGAGGGTGTCGGGTGTTTCGACGGCTCAGTCCGGAAGATCCGGCCAGGACCGGTCTGACCGGTGCAGGTGACCGGTCTGACCGGTGTGGTCAGTGGCTGCTCGAGTTGCTTGTTCCGCTGCGTTCTCGGGTAGGCTTCGGTAGTTGTTGGTTCCTAGGACCAGTAGCACTTCAGTGGCTACGTGGTCTTGGCCAACTTGGGTAGTTGAGTCGGAGACGTGTTTTGGCTAGCCGTGTTCATCTTGTTGAAGTTGTCATCTCCTTCGGGAAGAATTTTTATCGGCTCCCATTCACTCCCCCCTCTCTGGTCGCCAATTCGGTCCTTCAGCCCTTCCACAGTGGCCGCCGTCGGAGTCACGCCCCGCCCAAATCGGCCAACAAATCCCCCTCCCGAGCAGGACCTTCCGCAGTGGCCGCCGTCAGAGTCACGCCCCGCCCAAATCGGCCAACAAATCCCCCTCCCGAGCAAGAAGAGGATGTGCAGGGCCAGCAAGATATGCTCGGCGGCGGGCAAGCGCAGGAGCGCGGACGTCGATGCGAGCGCCACTGCCTGCCGTATGGCCGCCTCGGTCTGCGACATTTTGGTCCAGAACCTGCCACAGAGGACCCTCGTGCCGTTGCCGTCGATCTCCTCCATCAGTCTGTCTTGATTCAATTGCTTCGATGATGAGCACCCTGCCACCATCCCCTACCTCTCCCGAGCCTCACCCCTCGCTTTCCTTGCTCGAGAAGAGCTCCCCACGAGCTCGCCGACCGCCACCATGACCGCCGCGGGGAAGTGTAGGCGCGATGGGAGGTGGGAAAGGAAGGTGGAGGTGGGAGTGGACGTCGTCGAGCCGCCGAGGAGGATGCGAGCTCGCGCGCGGGGAAGATACGCCGCCGGCCGCCGCACGCGCGGGGAGGTGTGGGGTGGCGTCGGGTGGAAGCAGAGAGGTTGTGGAGAAGAAAGAAGATAAACATCATGACACGTGGGGCCCACTGGTTAGAGAGTTGAGTTTAAAGAGGTTGTTGGATTACTCAATAGAATTATGAAGTTTTATATTTTTACAATGGACTAAATCTCTAAATTTAGCTAGTAAAAATAAAAAGGTTGTTGGAGTCACTAATATTGAGCTTAATCTGAATCTGCATTTGATTTAGTTTGAGCTGAATCTGTATTTGGTTTGGTTTGAGCTAAATCTGAAATTTGCCTAGTAAAATGTTGCATTTGTTTTGAGCTGAATCAGCCCCCAAGATTTAGGAGCCATTGGCGGTTCCTAGCTTCAGGCCCGACATGAATGATTTTAGTCGATTGGTGTTTTGTTCAGCTTATTAATACTTAATAGGTAATGCTATACATCATATGTTCGGAAGGAGGGAAAAAATCGGACGCTACGTGGCTTTATCCGTCCACATCCATCAGTAGAAGTACACCAGACAAGTACAATAAAATAATAGATGTTTATCTCTTCCCGTCACCTACCTTGCTTCCCTGTCTTTCCTCATCCACTCTCTCTCCAACCTCTGCTCGTCCCGTGAGGATAACGTTGATGAGAGGATGTGGTGCTACTTTATCACGTCCACATCCATCAGCAGAAGACCAGTACAATAAAATAATAGATGTTTATCCCTTCCCGTCACCTACCTTGCTTCCCTGTCTTTCCTCATCCACTCTCTCTCCAACCTCTGCTCGGCTCGTGAGGATAACGTTGATGAAAGGATGTGGTGCTAGCCGGCACCTACCGGCTCGCGCCGGCCACTGCTCCCGCGGCGGAGGAGCAAACAGGCGGCAGCCATGGACGGTCAACAGGTTGGGAGCTCCTCCACGGCCACCCCCTGGCCAGTCGCACGCTCCCCTGTCGCCTCTACTCGGCCGCGCCTCCTCGGCCAACGCCGCGCGGGAGGTGTCGACAATGGCGAGGAGCCGACGATGGCGAGCAGCCGACGATGGCTGGCGAGGGTTAGGGTTCTGGCGTGGAGGTGGCGGAGCTACGAGCTGTGGAGGCCAGGCCACCACTCTCCCGTGGCTTCCTCCGCTCCTGTCACTGCTACCTCGACCTAGGTGACTCGCGCCGGTCGCCAGAGGAGCTCCGGGGGACGGCCATGGCGGGCAATCGCGAGGCTGCTGAGGGGGAGCTTCGAACCCCACGCAAGTAGGCAACGAGCTCCGCGCAGGCGGCCAGGGCCGTAGCTCACCGGCGGCACAGGAGGAGGGGGGGGGCGAGCTTCCCCCCGTTGGTTTTGCATCTCCTCCCCACACCAGGAGCGGAGATCCCTGCGACCCCGGGGTGGAGCTCGCCGTGGCCACGGACGGAGCTCCCCGCGGTCGTCGGTGGCGTGGCTGACCGCGTGCTGCTGCTCCCCCTGCGCGCGGTCGTGGATGTTGCAAAATTGTTTCTCCGTGTTTCATTTGTTAATCAACCATGTTGCAACTTCTATATTTCAAATGTTTCATCATGCCATAGATGTTGCAACAATGGTTATTTTGTGTTTCATCTGCTACTTATTCATGTTGCAATCTCTGTGTTCCAGTGTTTCATCGTGCTTTGGCAAATGTTGCAATATCTGTGTTCCAGTGTTTCATCGTGGTTGGCAAAATGTTGCATGAAACACTTGTTAGATGTTGGGGTGGGAACATCCGATCCATACATGTTGCACGCAACATACCCTAATGTTTCTATGAGAATTTAACATCCGATCCGTACATGTTACACGCAACATGCCTTAATGTTTCGGTGAGGATGTTTTTCTCTTTAAGTAGATTTGTGATGCTTCCATCGGAGGGCTCTGCGTGCGTCCGTTTTTTACCCGCGTCCGGACGTCCGGGGGCTAGTGCTTCGCATATTTAATAGGTCTGTGTGCCGATTGGCTAGTTTGTTTAGGTTGGCGATCTGGATGGTTGTCAGTGTGCTAATTGGTAGGTGATGGATTGGTGGTCACATCCTTGAACTTGTGATGTTGTGCTGGACTGTTGAATTGGTATTTTACACACTTTACACTGTAATTTCGTGGTGCTTTGACTGCTTTGAATTGAAAAAGCGGACCACTAACCCAAATATGTAGTGATTCTGTGATTGTGATTCAGATTCCGTACATTCAGCGGCGGAGCCAGCGGTGGGTCCCCCCTCCCCCCTTGTTCCCATGGTAACCCCTCCAAGTTTCGCATAGAAATTTTGAGGAGGAAGAAGCAGGAAGAGGAAGGAGGGAGGAAGAAGAAGAGGAAGGAGAGCCCCTACCACCCAATCTGGATTCGCCACTGTGTACATTAGTGCTTATAAGTTTTCTCCCACTAATTTACATTTACTATATGTATAATGAATGTATAGGTAAAGATAGTGTTGCTCTCTCTAGTAATATACACTAGGCAGCTCACATGCATTTCCTTTTACATAAATGGTTGTCCTTCCGTTCCAAACTATAATTCATTTTTTTACTTAAAATTTGACCCCTCATCTTATTCAAATAATTATGTAATATATTAATTGTGTTTTTTGTTGATGGTTATTTTATTAATAGAAGTTCTTGGACTTAATCTTGGTTACATT
This sequence comes from Cenchrus fungigraminus, assembly GCA_036936925.1. Taxonomy (NCBI): domain Eukaryota; kingdom Viridiplantae; phylum Streptophyta; class Magnoliopsida; order Poales; family Poaceae; genus Cenchrus; species Cenchrus fungigraminus. The sequence goes on from CM072770.1 coordinate 63,094,618, forward strand.
TGTACAAATTTTCTAATAAAATGAGTGGTCCAATTGAAGTAAAAAATCAAACGAATAGTAATTTGAAACATAACAAATACTAGATTAGGTACAATGAATTGGCCAAGAGCCCAAGAGTAACAGAGCATACCATTTGCGAATATTGACACGAACCACGTCTCCATGACTCCATGGATCGGTCAAGCACGGAGTACGTCTTGTTGAGTAGACTTTTTGATGTCAGTGGGACCCTCCACCACTTATTCACCACTGCACCAGTGTAAACAAACATTTTGTATGCTATACGTTGACATTGATCCATAACTATATTCACTGATCTGATTCTTCTTCAATCCAATTAGCAAATGCACTCGAGCTTGAGCTGCCGTGCAGAACGTAGAGATCCACAGCCGCGAGACCAGTGCCTGTCGGTAGCCCACCCATGAAGACACTCCCGGTGATCCCTTCCCTCCACGGCCTCCTCACCGGAGCTCGCCGGACCCGCCATGCTGTCCCCAAGATTATCACGTCGTCCATTCCCGCTCTCGTCACCTTCCTCATCTTGGCCGCGTTCACGTTCTTGTTCATTTTCCTTGGCCCTTTCCAACGGTCACCTACCTCCTCTTCCTCCTCCCTGTTCTCCGGCGGCGGTGCCGCCTGTGACCTCACGCGGGGCCAGTGGGTGCGCGACCCCGCCGCGCGGCCGTACTACACCAACGCGACGTGCGCCTTCATCGAGGGCTACCAGAACTGCATGAAGCACGGCAGGCCGAGCCTGGAGTTCCTGCGCTGGCGGTGGCGGCCCGACGTCTGCGCCGAAGAGCTGGGGCGCCGCTTCGACGCCGCGCGGTTCCTACGGCTCCTCCGCGGAAGGTCGATCCTCTTCGTCGGCGACTCGCTGGCCAGCAGCCACGTCCGGTCGCTCGTGTGCACCCTGTCGCAGTTGGAGGGCTCACCGGAGCGGTCGAGCTCCGGGGGTTTCGAGCACTGGCGGTTCCCGGCGCACGGGTTCACGGTGGCCTTCTTCTGGACGCCGTTCCAGGTGCGGTGGCGCCTGACGCGGGGCCCTCCGGAGGCCGTCGGGCCGGACAGGCAGGGCAAGGTGTTCGCCGGTCCCAGCGACCTCCACCTCGACGAGCCCGACCCGCGGTGGGCGTCGGCGGCCAGGGACCACGACGTCGTGGTCGTGTCCGCGTCGCACTGGTTCGCGCGCCCCGCCGTGTACTACCGCCGCGGCCGGGTCGCCGGGTGCCACAACTGCGGCGGGGCGGCGAACGCCACCGCGCTCATCAAGCCGGAGGAAGCGCAGCGGGCCGCGTTCCGGACCGTGTTCCGGGCGCTGGCCGGGATGGAAGGATTCAAAGGGACGGCGATCCTGCGGACAGTGGCACCGACGCACTACGAGAACGGCGGGTGGTTCGACGGCGGGGAGTGCACGGCGACGGAGCCGGCGGACCCCGAGGACCCGGTGGCAATGGCGGAGCCGGAGGGCGAGTTCTACAGGGCGCAGGTGGAGGAGTTTGCGGAGGTGGAGGAGGCCGCGAGGAGGAACGGCGTGCGGCTGAGGCTCATGGACGTGACCAAGATGATGCTCCGACGGCCGGACGGGCACCCCGACCGGTACGGACACGGCGCCGGCGAGCACGAGGGCTTCGACATCGACTGCCTGCACTGGTGCCTGCCGGGACCGATCGATGTGTGGAACGACCTTCTGTTTCAGATCATCGCCAGTCGTTAGACGTATTCCATTGCTTGTCTAGTTGTCTTGCGATACGCAGACGTAATTTTTCCTGCGATTTTGACGTTGTTCCGTTGTTCATTCATGATATAATTTTGATTGATGTATGAAACTGACGCTTCAATCGTGTGTTCTCTGTTCAACCTTTTATAAAAACTGGCACGGCCTTTTACTGCTCTTGTCACTAATGAGGTCGGTACAACAGAATGCATATGTTCCCAACGAACTAAATTAACCTAGTAGCGGCAAAATTAGAAAAATATATGCAATCAGTCCATGGACAATTCATACAAATGGAACAAATCATAGGCGTGTTTGGTTATATACACCTAGGTATTTGCGACCAAATAAAAAAGGTATCTGCGATCAAATTAAACCCTGCACATGGCCAACATCTATCTAAATTGGTGATATTTGTGTTGGGTTTAGTTCCACATCAGAAATTGATTGTACGAGATCACAATATATAAGTGGACACAGTTTTTATCCATTAGACTAGTCTTTTGGATTGAGCTAGGCACAAGGTCTTGTTGTTGTGGGCTTCAATGGACATAGGTCTGGTGCAGCGCCGACTCATGAGTACAGTGGTTCGGGCTGGATTCTGCTGCGTACTCTAACAAGTGGTATTAGAGTCGAATGTCAAAAAACTTAGGAACATCTCCGGGTCACATGGTGACGGGGAAGCTCGATTCCACTGCACACTCTAATAGTCTGGACTGCAATAAAAAACCCAAACAAGGAGAAAAAGAAAAAAAAACTATTAGATATATGTGTATAACACGTGGGACACATAAATATGGATCTTGATAAATTGAGATCGGATTGCAAGAAACAAGATAGTGCAAATAGTTTACAATTTCCTATGAAGGTTTAAGAGTTCTGTTTAAAGATTATACAAAGAATCAAGTGCATCTGACGTGTCCTGTGTCATCCAATATTTTGTGGGGCGCAAGCCATAATCTTTACAAGACCTAAAAGGGGTAATTTTTGCCCTCCTATTGCGCCACATCACCTGTAAATCGTGGTCGTTCGATCGCGTGTTGATGGCTAGGATCATCCACAGATACTGTTCATGCGGGACCCACGTGGATTCATGAAATATTCGTATGGGACCCACATTAGGTGGGACCCACACATTTTTGTTTGTGGGACCCACACTTATATTGTGGGATTCATGATTAAAAATTTATGTTTTCTCATTATATATGTAAGCGGAAAATACCTTAACAACGATTTTTAAATTATGTATTCCTAATTTCATTTCTAAATTATATTATTCAATATTTTCCCTCAGATTTTGTTCACTTACAAAGGACTTCTCAAATTATATTATTCAATATTTTCCATCGAATTTGTGTTCTAACTTCTTCAAAAACAGTACTCTCAAAACTATATATTTACATAAATTATATATAATATTTTACAAACTTCTTATTTATTTTATTTACATAAAATTATGATGTAAATCATTATGACCGTCGCGGTGTAGCTTGTGTATCAGCCTATGTATGTAATCCAGCCATCACCCAGGTAATTTTACAAAGACCCACTTGAACTTTGTGAAAATAGTATTTGATCAAAACACCTCTCAGGTTTTGTGGAAAGCACCTTGAGTTTTGAAGAAATGCCAATAGGGCTGCCACTTTTACAAAGTCACCCTAAAATTTTATCAAAATTTATATGTAGTTCAGCCCACAAAGATAATTTTATGGAAACCCCCCTCAAACTTTGCAAAAATATATTTTCATTCCAACCGCCTCCCAGACAGCTTTTCGAAAACCCCTAGAGCTTTGAAGGAATGCCGAGAGGGCTGCCAATTATATAAAACCTACTCAAACTTTATCGAAGATACATAGTTGTCCAACCACTGCTCCGACATTTTAATTAACCCCCCTCAAGTTTAAAAAACTAGCATTTCTTTAAGCCAAAATTTGACGACATCTACCTCAATCAAGCCACCTCTCATGTAATTTTATTATAATAATTAACCCGCGATCCATGCATCTCCAACAAACTTGAACTTCACAGGAACTAATACATGGTCTAGAGACTTTTATGTAAAAGACCATAAACTTTCTAAAAATATAACCACAACTCGAAATGTTGCGGAAAAGTCCCCTAACTCTATCACAATGAATCCACGGTCCCTGCTTTTTAGCTAAGAAATACCATAACTCTTAAGGAATTAATCCACAACCTAAAATTCTGTAAAATATCCACAACCTTCCTACCAATCACTGGGCTACATGTCATGACGCGGTACGCCGCGCCAGTCTTTCTAGTATGACCTAATTTTGACTTCACCATATAGCTCTATAAAACTGTAAACAACCATAGTTAAGTGAGTCCGTATTTGATCAACAGAACAACTAATCTCCAGACAAGAGAAGATGTGTATAATGCATGTGAAAGAGTGAGTGCCTAATATAAGGCCCACTACACAAATCAAGTGAGAGCCTTTCTGGTTATTGTGTCATCCACTAAAATTAATCAATTGAGTGGGAGCATATGCCCCACTATAGGCCACACGTGAGGTCCACTCTTGTGAGTCACAACTATGATTTTCTTTCATGTTTGAATATAAGTTATCAGATGTTTTTTCTTTACAAAATAGTTCAGATCTTTAATAGAACCGATTTTACATGGTGTATAGTTCTAGCAGAAATCACAAATTGTACATATAACCCCACAATTATGTTCGTCTTAATTTATTTTATTATTTTGTCACGTTTGAGTGCACTCCAAATTATGCATACTCATTTCAACTGTTTTCATGTACATTTCACCAATGACATGCTAGGTGGGGCCAGATCTAAAGGGGGCTAGGGGGCTGTAGCCCCCTACTACCCAAGAGCTCCATTGGAGGCAAAGGAGGAAGATGAGAAGAGGGGTAAAAGAAGAAGAAAATGAGAAAAAAAGAGTGGAGAAGGATGCCGATAAAGAAGCAACCCCCTCCCCCTCGATATCATAGACAACTATGTTTTTGGTACCCACTAACAGTCCCACCCCTATTTCTCTCATCTCTCGAGCTGCCACGTCAAGTGGTGACGTCATTCGGTGGCCCATCCACCCGTGTTCGCCGCCTCCCCACCACAGCCGCCCGTAGCACTCTGGCCTCCCTGACGCATGCCGCCGCCCATCGAGCCTTCAAGTCCGCTGCTGTCCCCTCGCCTCCCCACCGCCGCCCCCTCGCTTCCCTGTCGCCTCCACTACGTGAAAACCTCAAATAGGTCACGCAGCATTTGTAACGGGCCCTTAACACCCGTTACATGAACCCACATCTGTAACGGTTGTTGTTTGGCGCCCGTTACCCATAAGCGCGGCAGGCCGACCCCGGGGTTGGCCTCCACTACGCCCGTTACCAATGTGGACTTCTGGTAACGGGCTTCTTAAGCGCCCGTTACATGAATGCTTTGTAACGGATGTTAAATCGAGTCCGTTACAAAAGTTAAACCTATCGGTAACGGGCTCGTAAAGTCCGTTACCGATCAATGCCCTATCGGTAACGGGCTATTTAAGTCCGTTACTGATCACTGCTGTATTGGTAACGGGCTATAAAGTCCGTTACCGATAATTTCGTACTGGAGACGCATGCTTGTTAGGATGCGTCTCCTTTGCTGGCGACCCAATTGGATACGCTCGTTTCTTAGGACTCGTCTCCTTTGATTGCCACCCAGGGTCGCCTTTTTTCTCACATCGGAGACGCACGTTGTTATTGCTTGTCTCTGTCTTCTCCTTCCGACACCACTCGCTCTCTCTCCGTAGAAGGTCACTCCCGTTCCGACAACAACACTCGCTCTCTCTCCTCAGAAGGTCACTCGCTCGATCTCTCTACTCAGATGTCCCCGCTGGCCTGCCCCGTTCGCCGCCGCCAGCTGCGCGCGCTCTGAGGATCGTGCTTAATTTCTCTCCTCAGAAAGCCGGCGCTGTAGCAGGCCGGCCAGCCGCGTGCGCGACGGCGAAAGGGGCCAGCGGATGTCGACCGCGGTGTCATCCAAAGCAGACGCCTCCGTGCCCCTCCCACTGGGGCTCGGCGTCGTCCTCCGCGCTGTCGCCGCGGCCGCGACGCCGCCTCCGATCCTCCTCCTCGGCCGCGCTCACCTCGTAGAAAGTCATCGTCAAGGTGGAAATTAATTGCCCCCTTTTATTGAAATTCTTCAGCTGTCCTAATCCTCTTATGTTATCAGTTTTTTTGTGTGATGAATTATGCTCATTTGGTGTATGGAATGCAGATGGCGTCTGCTGCTCGGGCTTGGATGTACAGACAGCCCCAAGAAGATTGGGAGAATTTCTTAAGCGGGGTCAATGGTTATCTAAATCAAGCAGAGGTGGATATGAGAAATCGTGGTATTCAGGTAATGCTTTGCCCCTGTATAGATTGTCTCAACCAGAAGAAATTCGCACAACGGGAAATCATTTTTCATCATTTGGTCACACGTGGTTTCACAAAAAATTACACGTGTTGGAATAAACATGGTGAGGAATGCCTTAATGAACTCGAAGCAGGCTGCCTAAATGAAGGTGAAGTGCGACACCATGCTACCGACCATGATGAAGACCTTGATGACGGTGGAGTTTTTGAGGAAAATGAACCATTATTCCCACCAAATGTGATGAGGCCTGAGGATATCACTGATCAAGAAGTTAGGGGCTTCGATGATGGTGAGGTGTTGCAACGTGTGCACAATGTTGATCAAATGTTGCGGGATGTTGAGTTTCAACGAGTGTACACACCTTCTGAATTAGCGAGGCTGAAGCAGTTCATTGAAGATTCAAAGAAACCCCGCTATCCTGATTGCCAGAAGTACTCTCGCCTTTCTAGTGATCTAAAACTTCTGCAGCTTAAGGCAGATCATGGTTAAAGTAACAAAAGTTTCAAACATCTATTGGATGTGCTTAGAGACATGCTACCTGAAGGAAACCAAATAGCTGAGTCTGTCTATGAGGCGAAGAAGATAATCTGTCCTCTGGGAATAGAGGTTGAAAAAATCCATGCATGCAAGAACAGTTGTGTATTGTTTCGTGGAGATTATGCAGACCTTGACAAGTGCCCCAAGTGTGGCTATGATCGGTACAAGAGGAAAAAGGATGGTGGAGATGATAATAATGCTGATGACGAGAACGAGCTCGGTGAGATCAGAGGCAAGAAGAAGAAGGCTAACAGAGGGGCTCCTGTGAGGGTGGCATGGTATTTTTGCATCATTCCTCGGCTGAGAAGATGGTTCGCAACACGAAAGGAGGCCCAACTCTTGCGTTGGCATGACGAAGGCCAAAAGGAGCTTAAACAAGATGGCAAGTTTAGGCACCCCGCAGATGCAGCACAATGGGGTAACATTAATAACCACTTTCCGTGGTTTGACAAAGACGTAAGGAGCATACGGTTTGCTATGAGCACAGATGGCATGAACCCATTCGGTAACCAGAGCTCAACACATAGCACCTGGCCTATCGTGCTGTCGTTGTACAACCTTCCGCCCTGGCTATGCAAGAAACAGAAATATATGATGCTGACAATATTGGTCTCCGGGCCAAAGCAACCTGGCGACCGTATTGATGTCTACTTGAGGCCACTAGTTGATGACTTGAAGATACTGTGGAAGCCTGGTGTGAAGGAGGTTTGGGATGAGTACAAGCGTGAGGAGTTCACAATGCGCGCCATGTTGTTCACCACCATCAACGACAACCCGGCTCATCGCAACCTCTCTGGCCAGAGTAAAAGGAAAGGTGCAGCTTGCCCACACTGCTTGGAAGATACTTGCGCAGTATGGCTAAGACATTCAAAGAAATACGTATTTATGGGGCACCGTCATTTCCTCGGTAAGAAACATCCATACCGGGCCATGGATTGTCAGTTTAATGGGGAAAAGGAGAATCGAGAGGTGCCGTTGCATATGACTGGAGATCTAGTCCACTTGAAAGTCAAGGACATCAAAACTATCGAGGAGTTACCCAAACTGACTGAAAAAACCCTTGGCAACAGAAAGAAATGAGATGGTGAAGAAGAAGAAGAAGAAGGAATGTGGAATAAGAAATCAATTCTACGGGAGCTAGAGTATTGGCCGATGTTGGATGTGCGTCATTCGATTGACAACATGCACGTCAAGAAGAATGTGTGTGAAGCTACTTGTGGAACATTGCTACAACAGAAGTCCAAAGGAAAAGATCATAAAAATGCAAGGGAGGATCTTAAAGAACTGGGCATTAGGCCGGAGCTCTATGCAGAGGAAACAGAGATGGGGACGAACCTTCCCGTTGCTGCAACCACCTTGTCAAAGGCAGAGAGAAAAGAATTCTGTCAGTTTTTGCATGATTTGAAAGTACCTTCAGGCTACTCATCAAACTTCAAGAGGCTAGTGTCGGTGAAGGACATGAAAATGAATTTCAACTTGATGAAATCTCATGATTGCCATGTGTTGATGACAACTCTTCTTCCTGTTGCACTTAGAGGTATCAAGACAGAACTGGTTCGCGACGCGGTCATGAGCTTGTGTTTATTCTTCAATGCAATAGAACAGAAGGTGATTGATGAGGAAAAACTATTGGACTTAGAGAGGAGGCATTTCGAGACCCTATGCCTGCTTGAAGCTACCTTCCCACCATCATTCTTTGATCTCATGCTGCATCTAACAGCACACCTCGCGAGGGAAATCTGGTTCCTTGGCCCATCTTACCTTCATCAGATGTTTCCATATGAGAGGTTCTATGGATTCCTGAAATCATTGGTACATAATCGGTTATTTCCGGAGGGAGCCATTGTTCGTGGCTACGAGACCATCGAAGCAGTGGAGTGGGCCATGGGTTATATGGACCCCCAAAACCCCATTGGTGTGCCTCGCTCACGGCATGAAGGTAGGCTTTCAGGTGTTGGGACCCTAGGGAAAAAGTCAGTCACTCCAGAACCAGATGCCTTCCAAAAGGCTCATTTCACCGTGATACAACAGCTGCACCTAATTACACCGTTTGCCAATGAGCACAAGCGACAACTACGTGAAGACAACCCTGACCGTGGTAGGGCTTGGCTTGCAAAGATGCACATGCAAGGTTTCAGCAGGTGGCTCCGAGATTATGTCGAGACATGCAGCAATGTTGTAATAACCGACGAGATAAGGAATCTAGCAGCGGGGCCATTGTTCACTGTTACAAGATACCAAGCAATGGATATCAATGGATACACGTTCTACACCATGGCCCAGGATAAAAAGAGCATCTATCAAAATAGTGGTGTGCGTGTACGGGCCGTCGTCGACGACAGTCATGATGATGATGACATGGAGACAGACACATATTATGGTCAAATAGAGGAGATATGGGAGCTTGATTATGTAGGACTGAAGGTAGCCTTGTTTCGGTGTAGACGGGTCACCAATGGGAAGAGAGCTCTGAGCAAGGACAAATATGGTTATGTTAGTGTTGATCTCCGGGTCTTTGGTTACAAAAATGAACTGTTTGTCTTTGCCAACGATGTTGAGCCAGTGTTCTATGTACCTGACCTTGCAAAGAAGAACTAGTCTGTGGTTATGCCTGGAAAAAAAAGATTGTTGGGGTTGAAAATGTTATTGAGGAGGAGGAATACAACCAGTTTGACGAAATTCCATCCTTTGACACTTCATACAAGCCCCGACTCTTGGGAACTAACAAAACACCGTACTTGCGAAGCGACCATAGTGAAAAAATCCATATACAGAAATCAAGGAAGAAAAAGCAAGCCTGATTTCTGTTGAATCCTTTTTGTAATGCAGGATGTGTCTATTGGTGGAAATGGAATCCGTTTTGTAATATAAAGGATGTGATGTATTGGTGGAATTTGAATCCTTTTTGTAATATATAGGATGTGGTGGAATTTGAATCCTTTTTGTAATATATTCTGCCTAAGATACTATATATATTCTGTTTATATTCTGCTTCAGTTCAGTAAGTAGCTTCAGTTCAGTAACGGGCGTTAATATAAAAGAGACGAGGATTAGGCAACCCACGTCGCCTTTGTTATGGGCAAGAGACGAGGATTAACCAACCCGCGTCGCCTTTGTTATGGGCAAGAGATGCGAAATCACACACACAGATTACATCAAAAGAGACGCGGATTACCCCGCCCCCGTCGGCTTGTTCTTCTTCATGCTTGCAAGTGAGTAGGTAAATCATACAAAAAATTGTACTGCACACAGATAATCACACAAGCATGTCTTTTGAGATGCAAAATCACACACACAGATTACAGTCATCATTGATACATCAGAAGGTTACAAAGCGGCCATCTATGTTCATCATCACTAGGCACTACCAGGATGAGGAACATAGATCTAAACTAAGCAAAAGAGATATACTTCCGTCGGCTTGTTCTTCTTCATGCTTGCAAGAGAGTAGGTAAATCATACAAAAAATTGGACTGCACACAGATAATCACACAAGCATGTCTCTTGAGATGCAAAATTACACACACAGATTACAGTCATCATTGGTACATCAGATAGGGAGGCCTCGGGATCTTGGCCAGCTCGGCAGCCTCGAACTCGCCTCCAGCTCCAGCTGAATCTCCGGCCGGCCAGAGGTAGAAGATCACTACGGTGGTGGGTGCTGACTTGGTGATGTTGAGGCTCAAAGTTCGATCTTGCTCCTTCCCTGCCCGTCGGTCGATCGTCGGAGGTGAAGAGAAAGGAGGCCGCCGTCGGCTTGTTATTCATGACGAGATATGCTCCAGATTCTGGCTTCTCTTCATGCTTACAAGTGAGCACAAGAGAAAGATACAGCAGAGGGTGGAAACATATCCCTTCAAAAATCCTCCTCCTGGAGGAGGGAAAGCAAAAGGAAGCGCTAGTTTGACGAGAAAGCTACAGCAGGATAGTTCTGGGCTTCTCTCCCCAGACTTGATCTTTCCGTCGGCTTGTTCTTCCTGATGCCAAGAGGTTCTGGGCTACCTTCCCCCGACAGCTGATATATCACAAGGATTTTTCTAGCAGCTGTGCTAGAGGGATGAGCAACCCAGTCACCCATATCACAAGAATTCTTCTAGCAACTGAGAGAACGAGGAGGAGGAAGAAGAGAGAAAAGCAAAAGCTTGCGCCCTACAAGATCTATTCTTTGTGCCATAGCTAGATCTAGATCTAGAGAAGAAGGAAGCAAGTGAGGAGGACCGATAGGCGTCGGTGCCTTTTTATAGCAAAAACAAGGAAGGGATAAGATCGGTTGTCAAAAAAAAGAGGAAGGGATAAGATCAAGAGCACAGGAAACGGGAAGGTTCCCAAGAAATTGATGCCAGATCCGGTCAATGGGGAAACAGTTGCCCAGTCAATGGCTGAGAGCAGAGGCAGTGATTCCAATGTAGAATTAAATGATACGCGGATTAACCAAACGTCGTCTCCAATGTAGAATTAAAGGATAGTACGCGGATTAGCCAAACGTCGTCTGCAATGGAGAATTAAAGGATACACAGATTAACCAAATGTCGTCTCCATTGCATACTTAAACTGTGTTTGGAAACAAATCTCCTGTATCTTCTCCTTCTAAAATAATTTAGATCCCCTGCCCCTTCATCTACCCGCGAAAAAACAGCAACTGCCTACTCCTCATCGTCACCATTCCCGACCGGAGATGAATACCATGCCGGGAAGAAGCAGGCGGCACCAGCCGTCATCGCTGTTGGACCTCCCTCAAGACCTCCGCATTGAGATTGCGGCGCGCGTCGGTGCGACCTCGGAGGGGCCCTTGGCTGACCTCCGCAGCCAACGCGGTACTTGCTCGACCATGCGCCGCATGTGCGGCCACGGCGACGTCGGCCGACGTTTGTCGATAGAGGGGATAAGAGATGAGATTTCTTGGGTGTGGGACCCCACCGCCTACAAAGCCTTCCTTGCTATGCTGACCGATCTCGGGAATCCGGAGGCTTGCTTCTTCTCCGGGATCAAAGCCGTCTTCATGGAAAATAGGGGATGCAATGATCTCCGGCGTGCCGCCGATGGTGGGCACGATGCGGCGGCCTATCTATACGCCATCTTGCTCTACAGGGACAATGGCGGTGCTGCCGCTGACGACACCGCGAAGCGGTACATGAGGCGGGTCGCGGGCGGCGGCAGTACAACGTCGAGATGGCTGAGCAACGAGGGGTGTCTGCCTTTGCGCGAGAAGGCCGGGCATGCGATCCACTCCTCGACTTGGTGCATTTGGGGTGAACCGCTGCCGCCTCCGGCACAGGTGCGCAGCGATCAGCCGTGCGCAGGCAACGGCGGCTGCTGCGGCGTGGATAAAGGATGGCTTAGAATTTCTCTATTTTGCAGCGAAGACTGTAGGCTCCGCTGCGAAATGGTGAAGTTCGAATGGAGTATTGGAATAGGAAATCAGTAGTGGATTAGCTTTTGTATGTTGCTCATATTATCTGTGTAAAATTTTGGAAGAGCAGCAAAGCCGACGCGGGTTATCGGTCCCGTGTCGCTAATGACTGTGGGGCCCAGTTCTATTCGAATGAAGAACAGTTCGCATTTCTCCTTTTAATCTGCAATCAAATGTTGTAACAAGTATTTCTTCGTCGTAATTAGTCCAATTTGATATGTTTTCTAAATTTTTCTAAAATCACCATCTTTTCATTAATTTTATTGTTTAGTGCATATTCCGTTTCTTGAATAATGTTTATATGCCTTATTTTGTTCTTTGTAATTACAACATATAAATAATATTTGTTTTACACAACCATTAGTGATGGAACTTTGCATTTCGTAAGCTTAAGGTGAACACAAGGTTTTGTTAAGTTTTCAAATGCATATGAGTTCGAACATGTTGCAAAGTGTGGAAAACTTCAATGTTCAAGCAACATTCTAGGAAACTATGTGAGAGATGTAGATATTTGTTCACAAGTATATTATTCCTTCATCGAAACCATTTGAAATTTTGAAGACAAGTCTAGGTACCCAAATTATGTTGCCAAGTCAATTTGTAGATTTTTTAGAGCACACTACATGTTATTAGAATTATTACATCATTAACATGGGATGTAAAAACGAATTCTAAGAATCTTGAGCATACAAGTGTGACTGTTGATATTTTATTCAAATACTAAATGTCCAAATACGAATTGTTCGTATTTTTATGATTTTTTAAGTGCTGTTTTATGGGCTCTAATATTTTAGGGAAGCACGTTTCATTCGAAAAAAATAGTGGCTAGCCCACGTGTTAGTGTCAGCAGCTAAAATAAAAAGATAACCGCTGCCCGCCCGCCGGACCCAACTGCCAACAAAGTTGATGCGGGTTCACTAACCATCGTCGCCAATGACACTGGCCCACGCGTCAGTGTCAGCAGGCAAACCGTGCGCGGGCTGCTCAAAATTTCCCACCTATATTGACTATAATGCCCATGGAATTCCAATTCCACCAGAGAGCCGTCAAGGGCACGCCAGTAATTTCCTTAAACACAGTTACGCGTGCAGTTCCTCAGGGGACATATTCGGCTCCTCGCTAGACAGATCCACAACGCCCGCACTCTCCCCACCGCCGCCGCCACTCTCCCCGCTCGCCTTCGCCGCTCTCTCCCCGCCGCAGCCCTGCTCTTCTCCAGCCCCACCGCTCCCTGCGTGACGACGGTGACGAGGACGCGGTTACTGGCGTGCGGACGGCTTCCCGGCCAACCTAAAGACGGTTGACGCGGATCCGTCATCCCCGGCCACGACGACGAGCCGGCCACCTCAGGCCACGAGCCGACGTGGATCCAGCCCCTCCGACCATCACGAGAACAACTACTTCATTCGCGACAGAGGTTAGTCCTGCTTGAACCCCCAACGCCCTCTCTCTGCTCGGACACCAAATCTGCTATATATTCATGTCAATGTGGATTAGGGAGACATGCCTTGATAGTTCATTTTTAATTGATTGACTGTGGATTTGATGGATGGATTTTGTTGCTCCAAGTCTGTTTGAATAAATTGTTGCTAACAGATGAAGTTATATGAACTGTTGAAATTCATTTTCATGTTCCTGGTGCTACAATTTTTGCACTGTAAATTCATGAAAAGCATTGAGGATTAATGCATACTTTAATTCTGCTATGCTTTGAATGTACCAGATCGACAGTTATGCTTTGGACCTGTTAGCATACTTTAATTCTGCTATGCTTTGAATGTACCAGATCGACAGTTATGCTTTGGACCTGTTAGCATACTTTAATTCTGATGGCCACATAATGTCAGTGGGAATTGCATCGCAGTGGTTTATAATGTAGTCCACCCAATCTGCTATATATTCATGTCAAGGTGGATTAGGGAGACATGCCTTAATAGTTCATTTTTAATTGATTGACTGTGGATTTGATGGATGGATTTTGTTGCTCCAAGTCTGTTTGAATAAATTGTTGCTAACAGATGAAGTTATATGAACTGTTGAAATTCATTTTCATGTTCCTGGTGCTACAATTTTTGCACTGTAAATTCATGAAAAGCATTGAGGATTAATGCATACTTTAATTCTGCTATGCTTTGAATGTACCAGATCGACAGTTATGCTTTGGACCTGTTAGCATACTTTAATTCTGATGGCCACATAATGTCAGTGGGAATTGCATCGCAGTGGTTTATAATGTAGTGATAACTAGACTGTCTTATGCTTTGTTGTGAGTGTTAATTGTTTCACTACTGTCATATATATTGTTATTGTTGGTGTCATGATGTGTTGTGAGTGTTGTTTCACTACTGTCATATATAATGTCATGATTGCTTTATCCTCTTGTTGCATGTACACATGGAACACACAATCCATCGCTGCTGAAGTTGGACAAGGAAGCAGTTGAAGGAATTTATTCTCTGCTTTGATATATAAGCATATTGTTGTGTCCCTGTCAAAATGGTTAGCACCTATCCCTGTATGCTAATTAAGTAAAATATGAACTGTGTATGTCTATGCTGGATTTTATTTACGACTTGTAATGATTTCTAGTGTAATATCAGCTATTTTGCCTGTCAGAGAAAACGAATTTATCTAATAAGAATTTGTTTAGATTTTCAGTCTTGCTTATGTTGCTCTACTGACAACCTGACATATCATCTATGCAGTCTCCCACAACAACAAACTCCTCTACCTCCGGTGCACCATCACAGCCCATCGGCGGTGAACCTTCTTCACAGGGTCACTCAGCACAGACTGCTGCGAGTAGTACTCGATCCCGCGGGTCAAGGACACAAACCAAATGGCCAGAAGACAAGTTGACTGCAACTGGACTTGATGCCAATTTTTGGCCTACCCCAGATGCTGCGAGGGATAGATTTGTATTGGTATGTGGCCTCATTGCTCGGGAGAGGGTGTCAATCAACAAGGCGGTTGATGATCTCTCACCAATTGAGAAGGAACATCTGTTCACAGTTTTAGAGGAAAAGCTAGATTACCCAGCCAATCTGGAAGAATCTGTTCGCAAGAAGGCAGTTAAGGCAGCTATATCAAAGATTGAAACCTTGCAACGGTGGTTCAAGGCCCATTTAAGAAAAAAATATGTGAGCGAAGAGGAGACTCCCTTTGTGAAGCATGCCTTTTTGCAGCAACAAGACTGGGACATGTTTGTGCAGGAAACCAATTCTCCTTCATTTCAGCAATTGAGCCAGGAGATGAAACAAAAGAGAGCATTGCATAATAAGCCACACAAGACGGGCAGAAAAGGTTATCGTGGTAAAAGGAAAGAGTGGGAGGAGGAGGATGCAAAGCTAGCTGCAGAAGGAAAACAGAACCCTTGGGACCAATTTCCTGGACGTTCGAGACCTTATCTGCGGGCAAGGGTAGGGAAGAAGAGGAAGAATAGTAGTGAAGGAAGTAGGGGCATAACATTCAGTAACCCTGCGGTGGTGGGGGTAGCAGATAGGGTGAAAACACTTGCAGCTCAGGGTAGCGATGGTTCTTTCTCTGGGGTTAGGGAGGATGATATCCTCACCGCAGCACTTGAGACTCCAGAGCATCGAGGTCGGGTCCGAGGCATGTCTAGTTCACTTGGCTGGGGTAAAGGGTTTGGTGAAGAGTTTGCTGGAATGTACAGGAAGAAGAGGAGGAACAAGAGGTCTGATGCTCATGATATGATGGACATAACATTTAAATCAGTTGTCCATGCTCTAAGACTATCAGGCATCGAAATACTGAAAAATGTACTTCTTCCTTCCCAATTACCAGTGCCTGTCAGTAGCAGCGAGGAAGAAGACGTGCATGGCAGCGAGGAAGAAGATGCGCATGACCGCGAGGAAGAACATGCGCATGACAGCGAAGAAGATGCGTGTGGCAGAGAGCAAGACCATTGGAATGCCAACGAGGACGAAGCGAATCAAGTGCACAGTGATAGTCGATCACCTATGCTGGACACAATAGATAAGCTGACAGAGCCAACCGCGTGCAGCCTTTTGGATGGCACCGGGATTAATGTGGAGCTCGCACTAGCGAAAGTCTTTCCATTTCAAAAGGCTTGCCATTCAGTACCGGTGCAGGATGGGTATGTTGTGGTGCAACCTACTTATGTGTGGGCCAATGCGGGTCACTACCCTCTGCCTGTACCAATTGATGGGGGTGACATAGCAACCCTAGCTGAGGCTCTCGTTCAAAGGATCCAATGGCCAAAGGACATGATCCTTATACCACCCATGACGAGACATCCCAACCCTGAAGCCGCAACAGGTAGCAGGGGTACAACATCAGATGGAAGTACTGCAGCTCAATGTCAGCAAGAGAAGGCTCAACAACAGCAGCAGATCAGCAAAACTACGTAGTAGGAGCGTCGACAACAGCCGGAGGAGCCCAGGCAAACTCCGCCTAAGCAGCAGCTGCAACATGAGGATAAGCAACAGACGAAACAGCAGCCTCTCCAGCAGCAGGAGGAGGAGCGCAGGCAATCTCCCCCTAAGCAGCAGATGCAACATGTACAGCAGCCTCTGCAACAGGAGGAGGAGCCCAGGCAATCTCCACTGCAGAAGGGGAACCAGGCCAGGAAACCTCTGTCTAAAGATGTGATTCTTAACTGTATTATTGGGACAGAACAGGAACGACCAAAATACAAGCCCGGTGCACCTATGTTGTCAGAAGCAAACTTAGAGGCTGCCGGACCAAATTGTGCCAGGTTGCATGCTCACGTCATGGAACACAGTATGGATAAACTTGCCTTTCCAGCAAAGATGGATCAACACTACTTTAAAGGTGGTGGTGGTGCTTTAATTTTAAACATTGCATTCAGTAGCGTGTATAACTTTATAACCCTGGCTTCTGTGGATGTTACATTCTTGAGGTTGTGGACATTGTAAGTCCCTTAAAACCTAAAAAGATATTTCTTTAATTTTGACCACAAAGTTCATGCATGCTAACAATTTGATTTTTTGTAGGAAAATGATGGACAAGGCAGCGAAGATGCAGATCAGTGTTGGGTTTTTAGATCCAGGTTTTATTACTTCCACAAATATTTCTCAGCATTCTGGCCTTGTTACCAAAGCAATCGCAAATGCAATGAACAACGACTACGTGGTGGGTGCCTACTACACTAGCCACTGGGTAACAGTGATCATCTGTATGAAGTTCAAAGAGGTTTGGTATCTAGATTCTGCTAAACAACATCCCCCGCTAAAGTTCTCAGACCTCAAATCTGTTGTGGACTGGTCAGTATCTTGTAGGTTTTGTTCACAAAAATTCAATCTCTTAGTGTTTCTAATCGGTATAGCTGACCATGCAGGGCCTTTGGTACAGTATCTTGTAGATTTTGTTCACAAAAATTTAATTTCTTAGTGTTTCTAATCGGTATTGCGGATCATGCAGGGCCTTTGGTGATCATGCACAGGACGGAGTGACGAAAGAACAGAAAAAAAGCCAAAAGCCACACTCAAGCACAAAACAAATCTCGATGTAAGACCGAGGTATTTTTATGGTCCCTTCTTACCTATTTGGTACTGCATTAACTTGTTATTTTGGTACCTCGATGCAGTGTGCTCAGCAACCATGGCGGTCCTCTTTGTGTGGATTCCATGTGGCATTCCATATGTTAAGACTACTCGATGACATACCTGACATCAAGAAGGCTGCTGTAAGTAGATAATAATGCTCAACCTTGTCTCTGCTCATATTCTCCATCTGATTTTAGAAACTGATTTCTACTTGTATTCTCATAAATGATTGTATTTTGCAGGATTTCAAAGCTGCTGTAGATGTTTCCACAGAAGATCTAAAGCGTGTCCGGGAGATGCTGTGCGAGTACATTCTTAAGGAGACCATCGACCGAAAGGGCAACTTCTATAATGGTGCACCGTGAGTTCATTGTAGCCAGAAACTTGAAACTCATTCAGTCTTCTTTAGTCAGGTGTTGTTGCCTGAGAAACCTGCTTGGCTTGCTTGGTTGGGGTCAGATGCTGCCTGGTTCAGGCAGTTTTCTCATGACTCCATCCAAACAAGCCTTGATGAGAGTAACTTGAAACTTGATGTGATCCTAGCTTGTCTATAAATGTGATCTTGCTTGTCTATAAATGTGATCTTGCTTTGCCTATATCTGTGATGTGAGAATGTGTTTGTGATGTCTCCTTGCTGTGGTGGCTGCCATATCCTGGCTGGTTCCAGGATGGCAGGATGCAACCCCTGATGGCTGCCAAATCCTGGCTGGTTCCAGGATGCAGCTGGCAAGCAGGCAGGTTACTATAGGGGTGGCCTACGTATCTGTAACGGGCGTTAATTAAAGCTCGTTACAAACACTGATCAGTGAGTAACGGGTTTCATTCAGAAAGTTCGTTATAAACATGCCAACAATGTAACGGGTAGTGTAAAAGCCCGTTACCAGTACTGACCGGTGGGCCCCAGGACCTGGCCCGTTCGTCGAGATAGAGGATACGCGGGTTGAAAGCACGCGTCTCCTTTAGTCGAGAGACAACAGACGCGCGTGGAAACAGATGCATCTCATTTCGTCGAGACAGAGGAGACGCAAGTTCACAGCACGCGTCTCCGATGTTGAGTTCACAGTAACGGGCTCTGTTTTCGTGCCCGTTACCAAAGTTCCCTATGGGCCCAGAGAAACAACCATTTCACGTGACCGGTGACTAGTTGTGGTAACGATTGTTGTTTGATGCCCGTTACGAATCCTAGATGTGCTGAGACGCGCGTGAAATAGACGCGTCTCATTTCGTCTAGATAGAGGAGACGCAGGTACACAGCACGCGTCTCCGATGTTGAGCTACTGTAACGGGCTCTGTTTTGGTGCCCGTTACCAAAGTTCCCTGTGGGCCCAGAGAAACAGCCATTTCACGTGACCGGTGGCTAGTTGTGGTAACGGTCGTTGTTTGATGCCCGTTACGAATATGTGTTATCAGTAACGGGCATCTGCCCGTTACCTTTCTTGGCTCATTTGTAACACTTGATCGGTAACGGGCGCTTTGCCCGTTACTAAAGGCAATCTATGCCCGTTACCAAAGTGAGTTTTTCACGTAGTGCTCGCTTCCCCACCACTGCGACCTCGCCTCCCCACCGCCTCATCTATAAATCGCCCGCACCACGGGAAGAAGGGGAGAGAGAGCGACCGGCGGGAAGCTGGATGTGAGGAAGCCGCACCTGTGCTTGGTGGTGGAGGAGGAGGAGGAGGTCGTACGCCGCGGAGGCCGGGCCTGCGATGCTGGAGGGAGTAGGGCGCCTCCTCACTCGGCCTTGACCCCGCCACCGAATCCGGCCTGGAGGAGACCGTCGCAGACGAGGAAGCTCGCCTTGAGGAGGAGGCCGCCACCAGGGTCGCCACCAGTCCGCGCCGCACCTCCTCACCTGACCTCGATCCCGCCTCCATGCTCCGTGGGACGAGGAATTCAGGGAGGGAGGGAGGCGTAGCTGCGCCGTCCGGGCCTCCATCAGGCTGCTCCCATCGGCGACGAGGGAAGTCGCGGTTGCCGGCGACGGGATCTGCGGGCTCGAGTTCGCGATGGAGGCGACGAGAGAAAACAATGTTAACTTTCGTATCCCGGAGGACTCCAGGTGCAGCGATTATGGGCTTTTACCGGCCTGTTTTGAGTCATGGGAAGTCATCAGACACAGCCCACGGAGGTCTACTCTAAACTTTACCAATTGTATCAAAGGGATTCTATAATTTAATTAATTACAAGAGCAGCACTAAAAATCATAGCAAGTCTGTCAGGATGTATCCTTGAATTTTGTGGGTTCATAATAAATATCATATTCATAATTTCTTTTGGTAACATTTTTATTTTGCCCCGTAAACATTCTATCACCCTCAATTATCTATCAAGTTAAATATAATTTATCTTTATGTAAAAAAGCTCAAATTTTTAATTTAGTCCAAGTGCATCAAATAACTATTAAAATATCTTAAAATTTCACTTTATTTCATGTGTATCAAATAATCATAGAAATTTGAGCAACATCTCCCGCAGCAACGCGCGGGGAATTCACCTAGTTCCTACTCATGCCTCTGCCACTTATGCTAGGTGAACATCTCACTGGCAACTTATTTGAACAACTTCTTTATACATTTAAGACTCTCTAAAACTTTACGATCCATTCTACTTCTTTTGCTCTAGGTGTTATTGTTTTTATTCTACTGCTGCCTCACACGTGCAATTAGCAATTAAAGATAGGTTTCAATAATTCGGGAGACCTAATTGATCAACTTGGAAACACAAGATCAACATTGGACATTTGATCTATTTAAACATAAAGGGATTCCTAACTATTTTATCATTAAAAATTTAAGATTTTGAATGCTATACCTCCAGTTATAAAATGGTGTTGTTTGGATATAAACACTGTCATTATCGTGGAATGCTAGGTAGTTGCGTGAATGCTTTACCAAACAAGGTGCCCCTAAATTATCTATAGAACAAATGATTTTGAAAAGCAACCATATTGTCATATGAAGTCGGACTTTAGCCATGAAGTACTACTATAAAGTATATGTATACAATAACAAAGCTGTAGTCTTATGAACATAATTTTCAAGTGAAATCTAGCCATGCCATTTTAAAAGTTGAATGAAACTAATCAAAATACTAAAAGATTAATGGTATTGGTTATGCGCAAGCGCATTCCTAAATGACATCATTTGTGATTGAAGTGAGTTTGTTTCATACATTGTAACCCATATTATAATTCAAAGTTTTCGAAATGGATGCATAGTATGAGAGAAAAATACATTTGAATTTCCAAACCATTTTCCTTAGCACTACTGGCATCTACCAATTGTTGCTCTACATGTCAGCAAGCTCTCCATTTGCGTGTGTGAATTGTGATGCGCATAGGGAAAACTCAACATCAACCAAATTTACTAGAGTTTGAAAAGGGGACGATGGAAATTCTTGATTTTGTTATTATTTGAGCTCAAGTTGCTCGTGAAAACCTCATATCTTTCAGACAACTCTATTCCACATGCCGTCAAAAACTGAGGACCAAGAGAAAGAACAACAACAAACAAAATGAAAACCCCACCGTTTAAGGGCAGCCTCCACTTGCACACACTTGTTCCCCTCGTCATCTGCTTCTCCTGCGTTCAGTCCTTGGTCCTTTCTGCACAAAAAACCGCATGAAGTTGCAGGTTTTCTCACAAGCTACCCATTTGTGTTCCTCTAAAACCACCAAGAACCGCATCAGGATCATCCGGAAGAAACCCATTCTTGGCTTTCTTGCACGGACAGAGAGATCTGCATATATTTGTCTGTAACAACATCCATTAATCTCTATTACAGATGCGGCAATTTGCAAGTCTTTAGCAGGCGATCGCACACAGGTTCTGCCATCACCAATGGCGAGGCTGAGCCACGGCCTCCTGGGCGCTCTGAACGTGGTGACGCTCCTCCTGTCCCTGCCGGTGCTGTGCGCGGGCGTCTACTTCCACATGCGCGCCGCCACAGAGTGCGAGCGCGCCCTGCAGCTCCCCGTCGTCTCCTTCGGCATCGCGCTGCTTCTGCTCTCCCTGGTCGGCCTCACCGGCGCCTGCGGCCGCCGCGGCGCCGCCACGCCGTTCCTCTGGGCGTACGTGGTTTTCATGTTCCTGCTCATCGTCGCCGTCTTCGCCTTCACCGTATTCGCGTTCGTGGTCATCGCCGGTCGGGGCGCCGCGTCCGGCCGGCGCGGGTACCGGGAGCACCGCCTCGGGAACTACTCCGGCTGGCTGCAGGCGTGGGTCGCCGCGCCGGAGACGTGGCGGCGCGTCGAGAGCTGCCTCTCCGAGGCGCGCGTCTGCGGCGGCCGGCCGTTCGACGGCGCCGTGGGGCGAGACGCCATGGAATTCTATAAGCAACACCTCTCGCCCATACAGGTACACTGTGATCAATCGAGAATTCGAGATCAATATATATTTCTGCAGGCAGACCCGAAACGATCGTGAATGCGCGAGAGTTTGATACGTGTGTTCGCGTTGCAGTCTGGTTGCTGCAAGCCGCCGACCTGGTGCGGGTTCCGGCACGTGAACTCCACGTTCTGGGCGGCCCCGAGGTCGGGGTCGTCTCCACCAGCGGCGCCGCCAGCCGTTGACGACGGTGACTGCCGGGCATGGAGCAACGACACGCAGGTGCTGTGCTTCGAGTGCGACGCGTGCAAGGCCGGCGTGCTGGAGACTGTCAGGACGAAGTGGAAGGCCGTCGCGGCCGTGAACGTTGCCCTCCTCGTGCTCCTCGTCGTCGTATACACGCTCGGGTGCTGCGCCCTGCGCAGCAACGGCGGCAGCCGGTACTCCAAACGCGGCGGTGCTGACGAAATCTGAGATGCTGATCTAAATTCTGGAGTTCGAGTATGACGATGGTTACAGTATACATCTACATGTCAAGGAGTGAGCGATGAGATTGAGTACTGATAGGTGAAGGTGTATTAGGAGTTTACGTGTTGTAAATTGGAAAACATTTTTTTCGTGTGTGTTAACCGGCTGGAAAAAACGTAGATAGAAATATATAGAAGTGGTGTTCCAAACTTCCAATGGGTTTGTACTTTGTAGTAGTTCTAGCATATGCCGCCACAACGCTGTCATGCATGTTTCCAATTGTGTTGAGGCGGTTTCGTGTATTTTTTTTAAAACACGGTTTCATGTATATCTATCTATATCTATATACCAATCTATTATTTACGGTGATGTCGTTCACCCTCCTCCCTTAATCCGTCACTCAGCACCGTGGGCTTTAATTGATCAGCGTGGGCTCTAATTGAACAAGTTGCAGTCGTCGTTGCCTGTGTCTTGGATGCATTAGCCACCAGGATCTTCTGACGTGTAGCAAGATTCATTTGATCTTGAATATACAACCAATCTGAGAAGATCGGTTGCTGTGCTGCTGCCTGTTGGAAACTGCTCAGTTAATCAGTGCTGGACGTGAATTTCGAAAATTAAAATATGTATTTGCGATGGAAGAAATGCTTCATTTAATTTAAATGAATGGGAAGATACAATCATTTAGATACAATCATTTAGTGTCTAATGCCCGTGGCAACGCACGGGCACTTCGCTAGTCTAAATAAAGACATAAACTTAAACATATGTATGCAACAAGCAAGTCATGAATCTATAAAAGCTAAAACGAGTTACAATTTAGAACGGAGGAAGTACATGATAGAGGTGGAAGCAGATCCATTGAGAGATCCATTTCTTCGATAGGCGACCAAAAATCAAGGAATAGATAAAAAAGATTACATTTCAAGAATGTCCATAAACTTATCTCGCTTTCTCACAGTCCCTATATTAGGATTTGAAACCAAGTTCAAATCCCCACTCACCACTTCTGGTGATTTTCACTTGGTTGCATTTCTAAACTTAGTTCGAACAATGATATATAGAAATTAAACGTTTCAAAAGAATACTATACGAAGACAAACTCAACCAAAACATCGATGCGTATGTGCATAATGGTACCTATCTCTGTGTCTCATATGACATTATTGGACCTGATGTCAATAAGTGTATATTCTTACATTTTCCTGTTTTGCCTCACGAATAATTAAGGGGCTTGTTCGGTTACATATGATTCAATCCGACCGGGAATGATACATATAACAAAAAAATCATGATAGATATAATAAAAGATCAGGATTTATTCCTGATCGACAACTAATTTGTTCATGATAGATACAACATAACACCGGGAATCAATCATGAGTCGGGAGGTGTGAAATTTATCCCGATCTCTTAGTGTAACTTTCGTGAGAAGATTAGTTTCCAGCTTGGAATTAATAAATCTCGATCTCTAGTTGTATCTGTTATAAACGATGGCGCAAAATGACGAGAAGTAAAGAAATCAAACGGCAAGGAGACACGAGATTTAACGCGGAAAACCCTCTCAACACGAGAGGGAAAAACCACGGGCGCCAGCCAGCAAGCACTTCCACTACGATCGGAGTCCGGTTACAAACGCCAACGACGGCGGCTTACAA
Source organism: Cenchrus fungigraminus (assembly GCA_036936925.1). Taxonomy (NCBI): domain Eukaryota; kingdom Viridiplantae; phylum Streptophyta; class Magnoliopsida; order Poales; family Poaceae; genus Cenchrus; species Cenchrus fungigraminus. The sequence continues at coordinate 63,118,655 of CM072770.1, forward strand.
GAAGTAGAATGAATCAATCTCCAATGGAAAACCCTAACGGGATTATATGACCCGTACCGTACCGCGGGGGGCCTCCGCTTCGCTCCGTCAGAAGTTGGCCTTTATCTTGTGCACATGAATTGGGATCATCATTCAACAAACTCCACCTTGAGACAAATTCCTTCTAGTAGCATAAACAAAGAACCTTCATCCTGAACACATCAAAAGAAATAAAATACTTCTGGCGCCAAACAGCCTCTTGGGCTAATCAATTATACCAACTAAGCTTGAGCAAAGCTCAAACTTAGCAACAGGGACTGGCTTTGTCAACATATCAGCTGGATTATTATGAGTGCTTATCTTGCATACCTTTAGCTTACCCTTTAACCAAATAGGTTAATGTAAGAATCAACTCCACAAAGCTCAGCATACAATCCCTTTAACCAAATCATCTCCTTGCATGCTTCAGCAATAGCCATGTACTCTGCCTCAGTAGTGGACAAAGCAACAACAAGCTATAAAACAACCTTCCAACTCACAACACATCTGCCAACAGTAAACACATAACCTGTGAGCGATCTTCGCCTGTCCAAATCACCAGCATAATCTGAATCCACATATCTAATAAGTCCCTTAGCTGTCCTGCCAAACTTCAAACAATGATCTGCTGTCCCTCTGAGAAACCTGAAAATCCACTGAACTGCCCTCCAGTGTTCTTTACCAGGATTAGACATGTATCTGCTTACTATTCTCATAGCATAAGATAAATCCGGACGAGAGCAAACCATAGCATACATCAAAGAACCAACAACACTGCAATACGGAACTTTTGACATGTATTCAATATCCTCATCTGAACTAGCAGACTGCTCAACAGACAATTTAAAATGCGGTGCAATAGGAGTACTAACAAGCTTTGCATCATGCATGTTGAAACGCTGAAGGACCTTCTCAATGTAAGCATGCTGACTAAGAAACAATAAACCAGCTTTTCTGTCTCTAGTAATTTCCATGGCTAGAATTTTCTTAGCCGCACCAAGGTCCTTCATCTCGAGCTCACTACTCAACAATTTCTTCAACGTAGTGATCTCTTTCCTACTCTTGGTAGTAATCAACATATCATCAGCATATACAGCAAGTATATAGGTGATCCATTAACATGCTTGATGTAAACACAACTATCATATTTATATCTCTTAAAGCCATGTGACGACATAAATGAATCAAACCTCTTATACCACTGACGGGGAGACTGTTTCAAACCATACAAGGATCTCTTCAACTTGCAAACATAATTCTTCTTGCCAGACACTATGAACCCCTCAGGCTGGTCCATGTAAATCTCCTCCTCAAGCTCTCCATGTAAAAATGCAGTCTTCACATCTAACTGCTCAAGCTCAAGATCATGTGCAACAACAATACTAAAGAAAGTGTGAATTGAACTGTGCTTTACAACTGGAGAGAACACATCATTATAATCAACACCAGGAATTTGACTGAAGCCTTTTGCAACTAACCTTCCCTTATACTTTGGAGGCTCGCTAGGAGATAAACCCTCCTTTCTCTTGAAGATCCACTTGCAGCGAACAGGCTTCTTACCCTTAGGCAAAGGAACAACATCCCATGTGTAGTTCTTCCAAGGACTGCATCTCATCCTGCATAGTTGCAATCCACTTCTCACGGTCACTGCAAGCAATGGCTTTAGAATATGTGGCCAGCTCATAACTGCTATCAACCTGTTCAGCGGAACTCAAAGCATAATAAATCATGTTACACTTCTCAATAAGATGACGTGGTCGTCCACAACCCCTTTTATACTTGTGTCGACCCCTTTTAGACTTGTGTCGTGGTTTAGAAACCACCGGCAAATAGAATCAAGGATTGTGCATCGAGCCTCGGATGGTGTGCAAATGGGGACACAAGGATTTATACTGGTTCGGGCCTCCGGAGAGTAATACCCTACGTCCAGTTCGTGTTGCTCGTGTATTTGCACTGGTTTGTAGTGGAGAGATACAAACTGGCGAGAGAGGGATGAGTTCCCAAGTCTTTGTAGGTGTGTGAGCCAAGTTTGGCCGGATGTGACAACCTCGCCCCAGGAAAATAACGTACTACCGCCTAAACCAATCCACCTTGGCCATTAACCGATAGTAAAGTACCATCCCGTCGAGTGTTGCCGGGTCAAAGCCCGGTAAATCACTTGAATAGTACAAAGGATCGAGGATATGCATTAAAACTCACACGAAGGAGAGTCCAGAGTACATTACACAAATTAAATCCAAATTCACCCTTAGGGGTTTAATTATTACAAACCATGGTTCATGACATGATAAGTAAAGGTTCAGAGTTTTAAAACAGCGGAAATTAAACTACGATACGATAGACATCACAGGAGGCCATCCGTGATGCCATCACTCGGCGTCATCCACCCATTCGAGCTCCCAGCCGGGTGGAATCTCTCCAAGCCAGACAACTTCACCTAAAAACAACATTTATAGCAAGGCTGAGTATACTAACACTCAGCAAGACTTACCCGTCAAAAAGTTACCTCTAGACATGCAAGGCTTTTGGCTAGTGGGTTTGTTTTGCCAAAAAGCAACTAAGATCATGGATCCTTACTTTCCATATTTTAGCTCAGATTCTAGTAAGTTTATCATTACTATAATGAGCAAACTATTGCAATCAAGAATTGTACAATACAATTATTTCACGCAGAAGAATTCACATAGTTCCATCATTAAGGGATATCATGGCCAGTTGATTAAGCAGTCTCAGATAACGGTGAGAGGCCGACAATCGATTGATTAAACCCTTGCAAGGTAGACCTAAACACACGGAGCAGTGCCCCAACAGAGCTGACACCGACCAAACGGTTCCCAAAAATCCTCGGCTTGGGATAATAGCTTACAGTCCCGGGTACAAGGCTTATCTGGCATGCCCCCAGTCAGTACATCCAGTCTCACACATGTACCCTCCTCCCGATTGCGGGCCGGGCAGGAGAATGCTCAAGATTAGCAATAGTAAGATCCCGTACCGTTTCATTAAGGTACTAGGCTTACCGGTCCCATTCCCGACAAGTGCTTAGTACGTTCAAAAGCTTAGCCCACGAAGCCACTAGACCGGAGCCCAAATCCCATGCTCTTACCACATGAGCAATCCATTTATAAGATCTTATGATTCCAGCATAAGAACCTATTCTCGCGAGTGACGAACATCACTCGACTTTTACCGGGTCCTTAGAGCATAGCATCTAACGACCTAGCATACTAGTAAAAGAACATAGGCACCTAGGGATCATGCAACTAGGGTTTCATATCAACTCCTGAAACGTAAATGCACATTCATAAACAAAGATAGTTGCAAATATTTAAAGAAACAATATGGGTTAATGATGAATCCGGGCTTGCCTTCGTTGGCAAGGTTGGCCTTGGGCCCTTCTAGACTTTGGTCCAGGTCTTGCTCTACAGTGACGTAGTGCACGTCCCCGTCAGCTCCTTCGTCTCCTCCTTCCGGTACGAGCGTATAGGTACCGTCGGGAAGATCTACATGAGGATGCATATGCATGATTTAATTGACAATTTTGATTTAATTAATTACAAAACAATCACGTGACAATCATGGAGTGCATGGTTGACCACATTCACCTAGATAATAATATATTCAGCATACTCTTCCAACAAAGGAACAATAAGCGGTGCTTTATTAATTACTCTTTTTGATAGTGACCGTGTACATATTTACACATTTAAATTAAATTTAAACTTTCAAAAACAGCAAGGATAACCCTAAGCTCCCTATCATGCCACACAACACATCCATGGGATCATTAGGAGTGGTAGGGATGGTTTTCCCAATTTAACTTTATTATTAAGCTTAAATTGGCTTCCACTGTTTTTATTCATAAAATTAATTCATAAAATGTTGTAGGTGACACTTCTAAAGCTCTTTAGCTCTAAACCAAGCCACTGAACACAAGTGCACAATTAAAAGGGCTATGAATTAATTATACCGCAAATGACAACTTTTATTTACGAAAACAAGATAAATGCATATAAAATAAATAAACCACTGTTGGATCCAAACTTTCTCTCATAGATGCTCTGGTCTAAAACTGAGCCATGCAACCAACATATACATCTAGGGCTACTAGAGATCTTGAGCTATGCAATTACTTTTGAAACTAAGCATAAATCAAGATTAAATATTTATAGTAGTTAGAAAATCATGATAAATTCACCAAAGGTGAATCTAGGCATATTAGGATCATAAGTAGAAGTTGAGCACAAAAATGTATTTATTTTTGGCTACAAAAATCATTTAGACAGATTCATCATAAATACAAAATAAATCATGGTAAAAGATTTACTTAGCAACTTTGTGCAAATTTTGGTGTAGGGCCCACACATGGCATTACTCACAACATATCCAAAAAGCAACTCAATATCACATGTAGATTTTGAACTACAGCAGATCGAGTTTAAACAGATTTCAATTTTTCATGCAAAAACTATCACTCAAAAGTGTATAGATGCTTTGCAAAAGTTGTTGATATATTCACAAGGAAACCAACAAAATTAGACTTGCATTTTTCTGATTTTTCTGTGATTTTCTACAGATTTTACAAGATCTGGTCAAAGTCAAGCAAAAGGGTAGAATCTTTTTTTCTAAGGAGTCCCTGGAAAGTTTTTATTCTTCACAGATATGCCCTTTCTTCTAACAGCCATGTCCTCAAGCACAAAAAGCTTCACAAGCGTGCCCTTGGCGGCGGGGGTGAGCTCGCCGGCGGCGAGGGACGGCCGGAGGTGGCAAACAAATGGCACAGGCTCGCGATTGGGCTCACCGTGGTTCAATTGGTGGCGAAGTTGGGGTCAGGGGGTGCTCCGGCGAGCGCCGGTGGCGGACCAGAGGCGGCGCTTCCGCCTCGGCTCGAAATCCGGCGAGGAGCGGGGCGGTGCCGAGCAACAAGCGAGTGGGGAGGCTCTAGTGGTTCCTAGGAAAGAGGTTCGACGCTCTGGGCAGCTGCGAAAACGAGCAGAGAAGGGAGCTCACCGAGGTGGCTTCAATGGCGGCGGCAGAAGCCAGGGGGTGGCGGCGGTGCGTGCTCCTACGCGATGGAGGTGGAGGGGGTTTATATAGGCGAGCGCGTCGTGGAGAAGGGGTCACGATGGTCGTCGACTACAGTAGGTCGCGGCATGGGTGCGGAGGCGGTGGCGACGTGCGCGGCACGGGTGGCCAATGGCGGGCGGCGGTGCGACCGGCCGGCGCGTGGGGGCGCGCCACGTGGCGCCGACCAACGGGCCCACTAGCGTCATGCACAGGAGCTAGGACGCGGCGCACAGACCAGCAGTCGTCGGAGTGCCTCGGCGTGTGCGTACGGTACGGCGGTGGACGACGTGGCGCCGGGCGACGTCGCGCACGCGTTCGCGCTCTGGCCCTGATTTCTATTCCGGGTAGCACTGTTTGACCACGATTATCTTCAAAAATTTGAACTAAACTGCTCCATGAAATGTATACCAAAGTTGTACATCTCACTACCCTCTACAACTTCTAGAGTGGCTCATAGGGGTTTTGAGCAACAGATTTCGCATAAACTGCTGGCCAACTTGGCACTTTTCATGGCGCTGGTGAACAGGAGCTGATGGCGTTGACCAAGGTTTTACACCAATTTCCACTTCAAATTTGAAATGCCACTCAACATGAAAGTTGTGTCCCATGACAAACTAGACAACTTTTATATTGGGAAAATTTGAAGTGTTTAGGTGAAATTTGGAGAACGCGGCAAAAGTTCTAGAGAGGTTCGAGGGCATTAGGGGTTTTGACTAGGGTTTGACTAGATCTTGACCAAGCTTTGACCAAAGGTTGACCATTAGTGATTGTTGGCTAGGTTTTCGAGGTGATGACCCAGGTTGACCAATGTTTGATGAAAGTCAACATGTTTGATTAGTTCATTAGCGTTAATTAACCCTAATGAAAACCTGGGGTGTCACACCGGAGGAAGAAGAAGAACAGTAAAAGAGAGAGAGAGATCTCTTGGGGAGAAGGGACCCGAGTCCCGTGCCCCTCGCAGGAGGCCCAGACTCCCCTTTTATCTTACAAGGGGAGAATGTATTATAGTAGAGAGAGAGAGAGAGTATGGTCAAAATGAGTATAGAATAAGCTTTTGCCCATGCCGTGGGCCCCGCTGTCCTCAGGAGTAGCTGGCACAGTAAACTTGTTAGGCAAGTTGGGAGCTTCGGGGAGTTCCTTAGCCGCGAAGGAGCAATTGGTCGGAGACAGAGACTCGGAGCTCAGTAGGTCGCAGGAAGCTGAAAACCGCAGGTCGTGCGAGGCGGAGTCTTAGTAGGTCGGACAAGTTAGCTCGGGGGAGCTTCCGACCTATGCATGCATGGCTTGCATGCGGGTGACTTTGCTTGCATGGCTTGTAGCCTTGTAGGAGTAGTGTAGGTACTCAAGTGCTTTGAGTGTGCATGCATGTAGGTGATGTAGGCACTCGAGTGTGCATGCATGTAGGTGATGTAGGCACTTGAGTGTGCATGCATGTAGGTGAAGTAGGCACTCGATTGTGCAGATGCATGCACGCAGTAAGTTTGCATGCGGTTTTAAATAAAAAACCAGAGCATACCATGTGTATTTAGCAGGAGTTTGATGAATCGCATTTCCGCGCTCCTGATTGATCGGATCGGGTGAAGCAGCGATTTATTTGGCTCATGGGACATTGTCATTGATTCGCTGTCTTTGGGTACCCCTAATATGGGACCCCGACAGTAGCCCCCGAGCCTGGGAAGGAGTCTTGGACTTGTTCCCAGGTTTAGTAGTTGTAGTGTGGAGGAGACGTTGTTGTCAGTTTGAATAGGGGGCGCGCAGCGCACCCGCCGGGTGTAGCCCCCGAGCCCGCGGGGGAGTCGGAGACTCGTTCGTGGGGTTAGTGATTTCGAGTTCGATAGTCGTTTCATCAGGAACGTCGTCATCCCCGAGCTTTTGGGTCATTCGATTGACCCCGGCAGCTCATTGCCTGTTTTTTTTACCTCGCGCGTCCCCTTCGTTAGGGAAGGAGGGGTGAGCATTGCCATGGCTTGCCTCAGTGGCCGAGTCATGGTGCTTGTCGAGCTACTAGCGGGTTAGTTCGAGTAAGACCCGGGTCCCGTTCGCGGGGTCCCGACAGGATCAGCTGATGATAGATCTTATTAAACCTCTCCGAATGTCTCGTTTGTTTTCGGGGTCGTTCGGTTGACTCCGGCGGCAACCGCACATACGACGATTTATGGCAGATGTAAGCGATACTTAGCTTGTCTGAGAACTTTGTCGTCAGAGGCTTGTAACTGAGGGGTCGACAACTCCGCATAGTAGGGGCCCTCGGGAGCCCTGACGGTGAAGCCGAGCGAGGTGTGTGATGGAGGCCTTGTCCCGGGGAGATAGATGCCCGCTCTGTGAATAAAGAAGCAGGGGCGCAGCGCTTCGGGCTGCTGGCCGACGTCTTCGCGTGGCAGGGAGAGGGAGTGCCCAGGAAGTCGCTGCAGCTTTCAGGACGATGAGGAGTGTGGTCGGGACGTTGTAGCTGCTGCGACACCGGTTGAGCGCTGCCGGCTCCACGACAGCCGCGGGGCCAGTATGGAGCGCGGCCATGATGCCGTGACGGTCGCGGGGTCGACGCGGAGCGTCGTTAGGACGCCGCGATGACCGCGGCGCAGATGCGGAGCGTGGTCGAGACGCCACAACGGTGGCATTGACGATGAGGTGCGGATGGGGCTGAGGATCAGCTCCGGTCGGCTTTGTCCGCGGTGATGATGAAGTACGAGGCCGCCGGAGTGCTCGCGCGCCCAGCGGTCAACTTTCGATGGTGTCGGCCATCCGAGGCTTGGTATAAAATCGGCATGACGCGCAAGCGGCCCCACGGTGGACGCCAACTGCCGTGGTTTAGAAACCGCCGGCAAATAGAATCTAGGATTGCGCATCGAGCCTCGGATGGTGTGCAAATGGGGACACAAGGATTTATACTAGTTCGGGCCTCCGGAGAGTAATCCCTACATCCAGTTCGTGTTGCTCGTGTTATTTGCACTAGTTTTTAGTGGGGCGATACAAACTGGCGAGAGAGGGATGAGTTCCCAAGTCTCTGTAGGTGTGCGAGCCAAGTTTGGCCGGAGGAAGAAGAAGAACAGTAAAAGAGAGAGAGAGCTCTCGGGGAGAAGGGACACGAGTCCCGTGCCCCTCGCAGGAGGCCCAGACTCCCCTTTTATCTTACAAGGGGAGATTGTAAAATAGTAGAGAGAGAGAGTATGGTCAAAATGAGTATAGAATAAGCTTTTGCCCATGCCGTGGGCCCCGCTGTCCTCAGGAGTAGCTGGCACAATAAACTTGTCAGGCAAGTTGGGAGCTTCGGGGAGTTCCTTAGCTGCGAAGGAGCAATTGGTCAGAGACAGAGACTCGGAGCTCAGTAGGTCGCAAGAAGCTGAAAACAGCAGGTCGTGCGAGGCGGAGTCTTAGTCGGTTGGACAAGTTAGCTCGGGGGAGCTTCCAACCTATTCATGCATGGCTTGCATGCGGGTGACTTTGCATGCATGGCTTGTAGCCTTGTAGGAGTAGTGTAGGTACTCAAGTGCTTTGAGTGTGCATGCATGTAGGTGATGTAGGCACTCGAGTGTGCATGCATGTAGGTGATGTAGGCACTCGAGTGTGCATGCATGTAGGTGAAGTAGGCACTCGAGTGTGCAGATGCATGCACCCAGAAAGTTTGCATGCAGTTTTAAATAAAAACCAGAGCATCCCATGTGTGTTTAGCAGGAGTTGGGTGAATCGCATTTCCGCGCTCCTGATTGATCGGATCGGGTGAAGCAGCGATTTATTTGGCTCATGGGACATTGTCATTGATTCGCTGCCCAATCTGGGATCCATGCATGAGAACACGCCGCGATCATGGGCCAAAAAATATCAGATGAGAAAATATATGGATAGAACAATAATGGTGGATGCCATGACAAAATTACATGCATGTATAGTATATAGCCACGAGCCATATTGGTGGACTCGGAGTACCTTAGTATATATACGTTCAAAAATCCAATGAGAGAGTTGGACATCAAATCGGCCGATATCCGCCCCAGAAGAAGAGAGGGGGAGGAGGCCCCTGTGGTTCAAGATCTATAGGAGGAACACCATTTGCGGGCGGTTCAGAATCTCGTCAATTATCAAAAAGAGACCAAGGCTGGGCGGGACAAGAAGCTGAAGCACCATTCCATCGCGACGGGCAATCTGTTCCTCCAGAGGAGACGGGATGCCGATTCCCGAGGGAAGTTCGAGAGCAAGTGGAAAGGGCCTTACGTGGTCACGACGACCCCTCGTCCCGGAGATTACCAGCTGATGACACCTGACGGGATTGAGGATCCTTACTCGTGGAATGCTTATCTGCTCATCTGCTACTACCCGTGAGCCCCGGAGTCAGGTCGCGACTCGAGGTTTACTACTTGTATACGACTCACTGGAAGCCGAGTCTCGAACTTTTGTAATGGCTTTCCGAAGCCGAAAATTCCTCGATGTAACGCCGTGCCGGGAAAAGGCACAGGCCTGAGGAGAGCCGCATGAGGCTATCCAACAGCTGCTTCTGTAATGTACACATATGCTAAGTCAAGTTTCGAACATGTTCTGGAGAACGGTTGACTAAAGTTCCGGAGGGATTGGCGTATCATAGCATGCCGGAACCCCCTTGACACGGAGGCGGAGCCTCCTCCGGAGGAGTCTCGAATGGGCTCGCCAGGACCAGGTGGCGCAGAAGTCCGACGCTGGGGCCGGGGATGAAGCCCTCCACCTAACCCATCTCGAGCGAGCAAGGTGCGACGTGGCAGCGCACGCCTGTGACCAGATGTCGGAAAAGGAGTGTTTACCGGAAGTTTCGTCCTTCCGAAGAGCCTCGGTGAACGGGCTAGCAAAGGGTCCCAAGAAAAGGGAGGTTCGTGTCTCACTGCACGCCGACCAACCTGATTCCGGAAGTGAACTTTCTTCCGAAGGGCCAAAGGGCTGGCGGGGGGTCTTGACCTCAAACTGGCGCCCAAGACCCCACCCCAAAGGGTTGCTTTCAGGGAAGGTCTCAAAGACCAAAGGGCTTCAGCCCGGAGAACGGCCCCGCTTATAGGCACGCCCCCTCCAAATCATCCCAGAAGTACACTCCCTTCCGAAGAACCGCAAAGGTTTCCCGCACCCTCGAGAAGAACGGAAGGTCCCCGAACAAAGGATTGTATCGAAGCATCATCAGGTACAACAGTAATCACCCCGGAGTCCCCACCAGAGCTGCTACAATGCCACCTTTCGGCAAGCCAATGGGTCGTGGCACTGGCCGAAGGTGGTTCGGGGGAGAAAAGGGGGGATGCAGCGTAATAGGAGTGCGATGCGTGACAGAGGGTTTCCTCTACGGAACAGATCGGGGAGGTGTCCGGAAGTGATGCCTCTCGGACTCCAGGATGCGGAACAATGGAGGTGTCTGGGAGTGATGCCTCCTGGACTCCTGGACGCAGAACAAGGGAGGTGTCCGGGAGCGTTGCCTCCCGGACTCCTAGACACGGAACAAGGGAGGTGCCCAGGAGCGATGTCTCCCAGGCTCCTAGATGCGAGAAAAGCGAGGGTCTCAGGAGCGGAGCCTCCCGGAGTCCCAATTACAGAAAATGACAAGAGAAATGATGCAACAAGACCCACTTAACCGAAACGGAAGAGATCCTTAAGGGCACACTACAGAGGAATTAAAATAGCTGCTGCCGGACGCAGCCGGGATACAGGAGGAGAGGGGGGGAGACAGCGGAAGTCGACTGCTACAACGGCGGCGGAGCCAGCTCAGAGAGGAAGGGTTCCTCGCAAGACTCCTTGTAGCACTCGGGCAACCGCACTACCCTGCCTCGCAAGCTTCCTACTGGCATTCGGAATGCCCGACGTAAGCACGGTAGAGACGGCGACAGGGCAGACTTCCGCTTCTCCGTCCAAGACGTATCTGTCGGAGAGCAACCCTAGACGGAAGCGTAAGGGCTCTCGCCCACATGATATCCCTCCGCAGATTCTCTTGGACAACATGCCTGTCTTCGCAAGCTTCCTTCTAGCACTGGTGGGAAAGAGCACATTCCAGGAGGATTCTGGGGGTGCCACCCGAGTCGGTGGCACCACATGGTGGCGGCTATCTGCTCGTCTCAAGTGAACGTGAGTGCAAGAAAACTGGAAATGAGCACAGGTTCATGGGGGCGGGCCGCGGGGTCCTTTTATAGGCTGTGCGGCGCACTACGCGCCAAGGGCAGCATGGACTAGGGCCAAGAGCAGGCTAACACCTGGCAGCGGGCCGTGTGTTTAGATGTTCACCCCCCTTAATCTTCCGCATTCATTTGGAATTAAAATATCTCTATAACACATTGTACACAAAAATAAAATGTGTGTGTCACACATTTTATTTTATTCTTTGTTTATCATTGGTCTAAGTAATCGAGGAAGGTGCATCATGGGTGGCCCCTTCCACGTCCCCTCGGAACGGATACTCGACGGACGCCGGAAAGGACCCCCCCCCTCGGCGAGGGCGACGACCACCCCGGTTGGAAGACTGCCCGAAACGGGACCGCCCTTCTAGGTCCATGGAGAAGGCCTCCATGGTGGCACGCTGCGCCGCCACTGCATCCACATCTGGAGAAGCGAAGTTAGACGTCGCTACTTGACGAGCTAGCTCCGCATTAGCCGCCACCCGCGGGTCCAATAGGTCCTCATCTACGTCAAGCCAACCCATAGACGGGGAACTGCCCGAACCATCTGAAACAACTTCCTTACCCTTGTCCGCGTGGGAAGGCTTCGGGACATCGCCGAACCGTGGAGGGAGGTCACCGCGGGACCCGTCGGTCTCGGGCACCTACACAACAAAAAGAAGACACCTTCGTTAAACATCCTACAAGTTTACAAGAGGTGTCCACCTCCGAGAAGCCCGCCCCGTGGTCGGGGGAGGGCAACCTCGTACGCCGGGAGCTCTGGCAAATAAACGAAGCTCCGGCAATATGAAGGTCCTGTAGGGAGTCCTTTTATCCACGGCGCGAGTTCCCGGAAGTGTGAACGGGCAGACACAAGCAATTGGAGCAGAAACCTCTCCCCCATTTTTCTTTATAATGGTGAAAAGAAAGAAAAGTGAGAAAGAAGCTAGGAAGGTACAACAAGAATGCCAGAGCATCACACCTCCGAGGAAGGAGCAATGCTCGAGGATGAAGGTTGAGCCCCCGGGGTAGCAGGGGCAGAGCTGGAAGGACCTCCCATCTCCGATGGGAAGCCATCAGCGGGCGAGGCGTCTACAGAGGGCTCCCCCGCGCTAGCCGGGGGAGCCCCCGAAGGAGTTACAAAAGGGCTCCCTCCACTAGTCAGGGGAGCCCCAAAAGGGGTTACAAAATGTGTCCACCCCACTAGTCGGGGGAGCCCCGGAAGGAGCCCCGCTGGTTGGAGAAACGCTGGAAAAAGGGACCCCTTTGGAGGGAGCCGGGAGCCGCAAGACAGCCAAAGGTCGCAGCAGATCGAAAACGCGGAGACATTCCTCCACAAAATCCAAGAAATCTTCTTCCGGGTGCCGTTGGGTAGCGGGAGAGGCAGACTGACGCTCTGCCCATGAGGACCAATCCCGAAGAAAAGAGCCACTGATGTACATCCCCCCAGAAGATCAGGCCTTCCGGGAATAAGTCGTCTTCCGAAAGCCGATGGTAGCAAGGTCGTCCGGGAAGCCCCGCTTTGAGTGGGGAACGACGCACAGTGGATGGCCCCTACGGGAGGGCGCTTTATAACCACGACGCGGCATCTGAATATTGTTGACACTTGCTAACGTCGTCACCAGGTTTGTATCCCCGGCAACGGCGCCAGAAATGCTTGTTGGCATTCCTTAACATCATTGCTAAGTTCGTGAGTTCCTAGCAACGATGCCAGAAATGTCCGATGGTAATCCTAACGTTCACAAAGAATCCGCAAGCGCACGGATATACCATTGTAGCATTTCCCCAAAGGAGTATTCCAAAGGGTATCGAATCCAAGGAAGGCATGGTCGGATTAACAAGTTCAACACTATTGCAATGAGTATAAATCACAGACGAGAGTAAGTCAGGTTCTAAACACAGGGGTAAGATATGATAATGATAGGGTAGTGTGAACACACTTGAACTCATTCTCTCTTTGGTACACTACGACTTAGGAGGCAACATACGAGTTAGTTCTAGGTTCTAAGGTACTATACATATAAAGTTAGTAGATACCAGTTAGTCACATAAGCATTGTATGAATATCAGCTCAGCACCCAGGCACAAACGGGGAGCTAACCACCCGCGTCGCTTCCGCACGACGTCGGTTGTTAGACTTTAGACTCCTACAGCAGTACAGCGTACCAGAATGTGGTGGATTACAAAGGGTCCAACAGTTGTCACTACCACGGCCTACCTCAAGAAGAACCGTGGAGCATGCTCATATGCAACGCAGCTACTCAACCCAAGCACCATGCTTGCGTTGTTAACTAAACACTGACCGGCCTGGGCTATTGTGACCCAGGTCAGTGCCACCAGATAACTGGCCACTTACACCGAGTACCGTAGCTTGAACTCGAACTTCATACAACACAAACACGTGATATAACTAGATCGAACTAGGCTAGTCATACAAACGGATTCATGTTCTACTATGTCTATTCAACAAGATCAAAGGGTCGTGTTCGTGAAGAACACGAGCCTCTAACTTACGAACAAACAACAAGAACATAAGTAAATCATCCGTCAACTGGATCGAAAGGCCTGGTTCATCAAGAATAGGAGCCTCTAAATGATGAACGAATGAAGAACACATGAACAAATCACTCATGCATGCTAACACTACTTTATATGAAATAGGTGAATAACCGAAGTAGATCAAAGTCATACAATAAAATAAAGATACAAGAGAACTCATACCTAGATCCCAAAGTAGACTTCAAACCTGAAGTAGAATTACTCTAGCCTACCTCCTATCCTTGGAAACCAAAAGTGAGAAAGGAGTTGGAAAGTGAGTTGGGTAAGAAATGAGTCCCCTCCCTCCTATTTATAGGCCTTGAGCAACTTGTGGAAGCACCGCCAACACATCGGGAATGGACTCCAGGACCAACCAGACAACACCACGTGGAAGGCCAGGATGGGCCGAGACAAGGTCGGTTCGGCCGACCTGTGGGGTCGGACGACCCCTTGTGGGCCCACCTCGGCCTGTGCTTTCGCGTGGTGGCTGTCCTGTGGGTCCTCAGGTCGGTTCCTGGTGTCCACTTGGTTTTGAGGCAATTTGGGTGCCCGTGGGCCCTTCAATCCATGTGACGTCCACATGTTGCCCTCTGATTCGTCGGGGTTTGCCTCCCTTGGATTGGTGACATGACTTGCATGCATAGGATCCTAGGTGGCAGCCCTTCCTAGGCTGAGGTGATGTGGCATGGACCATAGAAGGTGAGTTTGTCACTTCTTTTATGCTTATTTACCTGCAATCACATAATCCCCAAGGACAAAGGGAACTACATTATTCTTCACTAAATGCGTGTAAGAAATGCCTTTTGCTCCTTTATTCATGAGTAAATTGACGGCTAAAGTAAGCACTTAACAGCCGTCAACAAAGACATACAAGGAGTACATTCACCAACTGAAGAAATTTGAAGAAAAGAACAGGACGCCATTTGCATTTCTCAAAAGGGAAGAGATCCCGAGCGGGCAAGCCCCGGGACCACCTCCAAACTTTACAAAAGAGGCAAAAAGGGCTCCCCCTCCCTCCCTCGCTCCCTCTAGAGGGAAGCCCGACAAAAGAAACTAGAAAAAAAGGTGGTATGCTAAGTGGAGGGGGTGACGGGAAGCGTTCAAACCTGGGTCTCATCCCGGGAGTTCCCCCTCCCATCCCTGAAGAACCTCCGGACGAAGACTTCTCCACCACTATTGCTGCTGCCGCCTCCACGCTCGCAGCCCCAATCCTGCGAGCCACCTCCAGGCTGTGTTCGTCCCAGTAGTCGCGGAAGGCCCGGGAAGCCGTCTTCACGTGCCTGACCTCGTGATGGAAGTACAGGCTGGTGGAAGGAAAGCCGTCGACCACGTCCTTTACGTGGGGCAGAAGGGTGCACCCGACCCGGAAGAGGGAGATGAACGTGGCTCGCCAAGCGGTCTGAGCACTGACCCCGACAAAGGCCCGAGCACCCTTTTCCATGGCAGGGACCCCTTTACTCAGTCAGGCCAAGTAGGCGGGGAGATCCTTCGGGAGGTTGGTGGGAAGCGACATGACGATCCCAAGGTCCGCCAAGCCCACAGAGAGGGAATCAATGGTCCCCGCCACCTCCACCACCACATCCTTCCAGTCCTCTCGGAGAGAGCGGAGCTCGTCCCCTGTCGATGCCAGCACCTCCTTGGCCGAGACGACCTCGTCCTCCGCTTCCTTCCGGAGCCTTTCCGCCTCCTCCCCGAGGCCCTCCGCCACCTTCAGGGAGTCCCCCGCCTCCCGCGCGTGGTGCTCGGCGTCCCCCTTCTCTGCCCGGGCCTGGGCTAGGGCCTTCTCCAACTCCTGAATGGAGCCGGAAGCAGATGTTTCCCTAGCGAGGGATTTGCCAGAAAGGAGACTAGAGGAAAAAAAGGAAAATGTCAGGAGACGGAAGCCAACCGTGAAAACACAGGGGCCGTAGGACCACCCACCTGCACGCCAAGGCTGGCCAGTGCCTCCACCTTCACTTCGTGGGGGCACCGCTCCATCAGAGCATGGGAGGCGGCGTCCGGCAGGCCTTCCGCTAAGGCTGCGAAGAGCGTTCGGACCTTCGGACGGCCAACCGGGTCCTCTGAGATCAGGGGTGTCCACAGGGCGGTCCCGCTAAATAGACCTTTCCCGACCCCCGGGCCTCGAGACCCGGAGGGAAGTTTCTCCCTATCACCTTCCTAGTGTGCCTCCTCAACCAGGGACGAGCCCCGCTCGCCGGACCTCAGGAGGGTCCGGGGGGCTGCGCGGAATGAAGGAGGGGCCCACTCAAGTAAGAAAAGCGGCAGAGGAGATAGCTGAACTAAGCCAGGAGAAGACATGCACTTACGTATCTCCTCGACCTCCACGTTGGTCTCCTCATCGGAGCCTAGCTCCGCGTCGAACTCCAAGAGATCGAAGGTGGGAGCCAAAGACATCCTGCCGGTGGAGGGAATAGGAGGGGGGCGGTCTGAAGTAGTGCCCTGCCGGGTCCTCCGGGCGGGCCTCACGGACTCCTCGTTTATCGTCATCATCACCCCCTTCCTCCGGGGGTCGCTCAGACCCGGAAGCAGCGTCACTCGCCCCCCTTCGGCGTTTCTCTGATCTCTCCGGAGGAATTGATCGCTCCGGGGTCGCTATCCCCCGAAGCACAAGGACTCGGTTGAGTCGGGCCCCTAACACTAGGATGGACTGAGTGTTGTGCTCCTTCCAGCCATAGGGACAAAGGAGTCGGACGGCCGCCTTTCTCGATCGTTGTAAGAGAAAGCTCTATGAAACGGCCCACGGGGTTAGGTACGTCCTCCCCCTCCACCGGGAACTTCCAGGAGTCAGCCAGCGGCCATATGCCGGCAGTGATGAACTTCGCCACCAGGTCCCGAATGGCGAACCTCTAGGAGACGACTCCCAAGAGGTGGATGCGGGTGCGGGTCGTGGCATCCAGACTCATGGAAGGCTTCGAGATGAGTTCCGGAGGCTGGCAGGTGGAGACCAAGCCGCAGTTGGCTGGATGGAATGATAGAACCAGGCATGCACTCAGCCGTTCTCCATCCGGTCTTTGTAGGCATGCCCGGGGATGAGGGCTCCCGAACGGGCGTTGAAGTAGACGTCACCGTAGCAGATCTCCGTCTTCACCCCGTTAGGGAAAAGGTACTTGCCTCGGCACCCGACGGTGTGAAGACTCGTGTAGGCGGAAGCCAAAGGAAATGCGCCCACTCGAAGGCGGCCAGGCGGACAACCGCGTTAGGAGAGAGGTGCTGGATCTCAATGTTATAGAGCCTCAGCACTTCCCACAGGAACTCCGAGCAGGGGAGGTTGAGGCCGCACTTGAGCTGCTCCGCGAAGACCACCGCCTCCCTGGGCCGCGGTGAGGGGATCAGCTCGTCCCCCGGCTGGCGAACGGAGCTCCGGTCCGCCACCAGCTGTCGTACGGACATCCCTGGGCCCACTACTCAGGCGGGTACAGGACTGACTACTACGTGGGCCCCTAGGACTACTCGACTTGGGCTGCACGGCACAAGGCGGCGTAAAGCACAAGGCATACAGAGGACTAGTACTCGGTTAGGAAGCTAGACATGTCCGGATCCATGTAGAGTACTCCTAGCCGTGTACGATTAGTACTCCTCCCTCCAAACCGACTTGTAACCCTGCCTCCGGGACTATATAAGGCAAGCCAGGGACCCCTATTTCATCATCTGCATCATCGTGTAAACACACCCAATCAATCCAGAGCTACGCAACATACAAGACGTAGGGTAGGTATTACGCACCTTGCGGCCCGGACCTGTCTAAATTGTGTGCCACGTGTCTCTCCTTCGAGTTCCCGATCTCGGCGAGGCCACAAACGTCTACCTCGGGTACTCCCCTTGGTAGGTTGCCGGGTTAAAACACCGACAGCTAGCGCGCCAGGTAGGGGCTCTCGCCGAAGATCCCATGGCGAACTCGACGGTTTCCATAATCATCACGCCAACCGCCGCCTTCAACCGCGGCGACACCTTCGTCTTCGGCTCTTGGGTCTGCACCGCTGACGGCGCCGGATCGTTCCAACGCTATCTCACCATGACCCCAGACCCGAAGACCGGACTCGTGACGCTTCCCGAAGCTATCACGGGTCAACTAGTCGAAAAATTTGACGAATTTTTCCTCTACAACCAAATCGCCGACTTCGAGATTGGATCCACTTCCAAATCAAACCCGACATCACCATGGACCGAACCGCGCGAGCTGGCTCCTGAGCCATCGAGTGGGACGGTTCTTCCCCACGAGCACTTCTCGTACAGCCTCCGCAACGCTACTGCGGCCTACGAGGATGCGCTCGAACCACGTCGGGCCGGCAAGGAGGTCCTCTCCGAGTACTCCTCGGACTCCAGCGCCGTCCCCGACTACAACTCGGACTCCTCCTACGAGTTCGACTTCGGATCGGATCCGATCGAGCCCGAGCCCGAGTTCACCTCCACTGAGGAGCCCTTATCAGGTCCTGCCGCTGGCTTGGTCATCACCTCAGCTCCCACCGGCAGATTCGTCTATTGGCTTGACCGCAAGCCCGCAGACCTGATCGACGACAACTCACGTTGTGTTGCCTACCTCGAGACACTTCCCTTCCAGGAGGGGACACCGCTGACGGCAAACGCTGAAGAGTACTCACCAACCGAGGTGGCAACTACCGACTCCGGTCTCTGCACGCCTGACCGTGAAGTCTTCATAGCGACTGGGGAGGTTGGAACCTTAGAGGGCCGACCCGATCGGTACCTCGACGACATCTCAGAATACGAGGCATCAGCCAACGCCCCTGCGGAGGAGACTACCGAAGCCAAGAACGCTCGACGCGGCCGCAACAAGAAGCGAGCAGAACGACGCCGATGGCTCCGGGAATCTCTCCCCATCCGGAACCTCAACGAAGCTTTGGACCAAGTCGCCAACCGGGTGCACACAACCCCTGAGCAATGTCTCATGTCCATCACTACAATAGCTCGAACAGCTCAGGGGCACCGAGCAGGCGAACTCATCACCAAACTCACTGAGGACGCCTACTTCATGCGGGTCAACAACAGGGTCGCCGGAGCCGGGAATCACGAAACCACTAGTCGCAGCCGCACTCCGGCAGAAGTTGGACCCAACCGTGTCCGTGGCGAACACCAGCCAAGCCCCAATCGCTCCAGAGCCTCTGCAGGAGGACCTTCGCACGGCGGTGCTAGCGGCGGCGGCGGTGGCGGCAGCGGAAGCAGCGGTAGCTCCTCCCATGGTGCGGACAGAAGAGCTGGTGGCGGCGCCAATCGCGGATGCCGAGGCCACGCGAACAGCCACGCCACCGGCAATGCACGAGGCGGCTACGTCGCCCGCCACAGGATCGACGAGATACGCCGCGCCAAGAAGACTACCGAAGTCAGCGACAGTGTCGGCTTCCCCGCCTACTCTGCACGACTTCGCGCTCTGCTTCTCCCGGAGAAATTCAAGCCTCTTGGGATCACCAAGTACGACGCGAAGCAAGATCCAGTCCAGTGGCTCAGGTGCTATGCCCTGGCCATTGAGAATGTTGGTGGCGACAACGACACCAAGTGCCTCTACTTCCCCTTCTGTCTGGATCAGGCCCCACTCACATGGCTCGAGTCGCTCGACAAGAACTCGATCGACGAGTGGGACCAGCTGAAGGCGCAGTTCACCAGCAACTTCGCGGGCACCATGGGACGCTCAGGTACTCGTATGGACCTGGCGATGGTCAAGAAGGAGCAAGGCGAGACGCTCCGCTAGTACATGCGCCGGTTTTTCGACAAACGTGCGACCGTAGTCGACGTCACCGACAAAGAAGTCATCGACTGCTTTCAAGACGGTCTCTACCACCGTCGCACCTTCGAAGACTTCGGTCGCCATCGCCCAAGCTCAATCACCAAGCTCAAGGACATGGTAACTTCATGGGCCGACGAAGAGGACAAGGCGAACGCCAAGTATGACTCCATTCGCGGCAAGAGCAAAAACAACACGTGCGGCAACAACAACAACAACAAGGACCAAGGTGGTCGCAACAACAACAACAACAACTACTCGGGTCCTAACCGCAAGCGCAAGCCAGACAATACAGTCGCGGCTATACAGCGCCCTGCGAAGGACAGCTCCAAGAAGACCTCTGGCGGCTTCAGAGACTCGCTCAAAGAGAAGTGCCCGTGGCATCTGGACGGCAACCACACAACCGATTAGTGTTACCACCTCCGGTGAGCACTCAAGGATATCCCTGAGCCACGGCCTCCTCACGACAAGAAGGGCAAGAAAAAAGTCGACGAAGGCAACGGCAACTTCCAAGAACCCGACAAGACGGTGAATGTCCTCTTCAGCGGACTACCCAGCAAGCGAGCTCAGAAGCTCACCCTCAGGGAGGTCTTGAGCATTGAACCAGTGGTGCCGACACCTCTCAGGTGGTCGGAGGTACCCATCACCTTCTCCCGTGCGGATCAATGGACAAGCTTCTCGGAACCAGGACGTTTTCCACTCGTCCTGAACCCAGTAGTCGCGGGCTCCAGACTCACCAAGGTACTCATCGATGGTGGAAGCGGACTCAATGTTCTATTCACCAAGACCTTGAAGAAGATGAAGCTCGACATCACCGACATGCTCACAAAAAGCACGTCGTCCTTCTACGGCATCGTCCCAGGCAACACGGCTATACCACTTGGCTTAGTGGTTCTGCCAGTTACCTTCGGGACAAGGGAGAACTACCGCAACGAGTACGTCAAATTCGAGGTTGCAGACTTTGAAACTTCCTACCACGCCATCCTTGGCAGACCAGCTCTAGCCAAGTTCATGGAGGTTCCTCACTACGTGTACTTGGTACTCAAAATGCCAAGTCCTACCGGAGTACTCGCGCTGCAAGGGGACTTGAAGGTTTCCTACGACTGCGACACCGAAGCCGTGGAGCTCGCAGCAACCAACCAAGTACCCAACGCAATGATGGAGATCTACGCTGCATCAAAGAAACTCGCGCCAACTGAACTCGAGATACCTGAGAAGACCGACACCTCAAACAAGCCTCAGCCAACAGAGGAAGTACAGGTGAAGGCCATCAACCTCGGGACCGGTGATAGTAGCAAGACTACCATGATCGGCGTGGGGCTCGACCCTAAATAGGAAGACGCGCTCGTCAGCTTCCTTCGCGCTAACCGAGACATCTTCGCATGGAAGCTAGCAGACATGCCAGGTGTGCCCAAGAGGCTGATCGAGCACTCACTCAACGTCGATCCTAAAGCCACCCCAAGCGACAACACCTCCGCCGTTTCGCCGACGACCGACGGGACGCCATCAAGAAGGAACTCGCCAAACTACTCACGGTGGGCTTCATCCGAGAAGTCTTCCATCCTGATTGGCTCGCCAACCCCGTCCTCGTCCGCAAGAAGAACACCAACGAGTGGAGGATGTGCGTCGACT
Organism: Cenchrus fungigraminus; assembly: GCA_036936925.1. Classification (NCBI taxonomy): domain Eukaryota; kingdom Viridiplantae; phylum Streptophyta; class Magnoliopsida; order Poales; family Poaceae; genus Cenchrus; species Cenchrus fungigraminus. The sequence continues at coordinate 63,139,733 of CM072770.1, forward strand.
ACACCGACCTCAACAAGCACTGCCCCAAGGACCCTTTCGGGTTGCCGCGGATTCACCAAGTCATCGACTCCACGGCGGGCTACGACCTGCTCTACTTCCTCGACTGCTACTCCGGGTATCACCAGATCGCAATCAAGGAAGAAGACCAAGAGAAGACCGCGTTCTTCACCCCGTTCGGCGCCTACTGCTACACGACGATGTCGTTCGGGTTGAAGAACGCCGGCGCTACCTATCAATGAGCTATCCAGGCCTGCTTCAAGGGGCAGCTCAACAAGAATGTCGAAGCCTACGTGGATGACGTGGTCGTCAAGACCAGAAATTCCGACACGCTCATCGCCGACCTTGAAGAGACTTTCGCATCCCTGCGAGAGGACCAATGGAAGCTCAACCCCAACAAGTGCGTCTTCGGCGTACCTTCGGGGAAACTCCTCGGCTTCATCATCAGCCATCGCGGCATCGAAGCCAATCCCGAGAAGATCTCCGCCATCACCAACATGAAAGCTCCAACCTGCATCAAGTATGTCCAGAAGCTGACTGGGTGCATGGCGGCCCTGAACAGATTTATCTCAAAGCTCGGAGAACGGGGACTACCCTTCTTCAAGCTACTCAAGCACCAAGAGAAGTTCACGTGGACCGCAGAGGCTGATCAAGCTCTGACGTAGCTTAAAGACTTCCTGTCAAAGCCACCGGTCCTCACGGCTCCTCGCAAAAAGGAGCAACTACTACTCTACCTCACCGCGACTACTCACGTGGTCAGTACTGCCATCGTTGTCGAGCGACAGGAAGATGGCCACGCCTACCCAGTCCAGCGGCCTATCTACTTCATGAGCGAGGTCCTGTCTGAGTCCAAGGCACGGTACCAAGCGGTCTAGAAGCTACTCTACGTAGTGCTCATCACCTCGCGGAAGCTCCGACACTACTTCCAGGAGTACTCGATCACCGTCATCACCGACTACCCGCTTGGCGACATACTCCACAACCAAGATGCTGCCGGGAGAATCTCCAAGTGGGCGGTCGAGCTTGGCGCCCTCAACATCGACTTCAAGCCACGCACCGCTATCAAGTCTCAAGCACTAGTCGACTTGATGGCAGAGTGGCGGGAGAATCAGCTACCTACTCCAACAGAGCGACCAGAGCATTGGGTGATGTACTTCAACGGCTCACTCAAGCTCGAGGGCGCGGGTGCAGGGGTGCTCCTGATTTCTCCAAAGGGCGAACAACTCAAGTACGTCCTGTAGATCTTCTGGAAAGTCTCAAACAACGAAGCCGAGTACGAGGCTCTGCTACACTGGCTCCGACTTGCAATTTCACTCGGCATCAAGCGACTACTAGTCTACGGTGACTCCGCAGTGGTCATCAACTAGGTCAACGACTCTTGGGACCGCAACAAGGAGAACATGGACGCCTACTGCCAAGAAGTCCGCAAGCTCGAGAACAAGTTCTATGGTCTCGAGTTCCACCACGTCGTCCGTGACAACAACGTTGCAGCGGACGTCCTGTCAAAGCTTGGCTCTACTCGCGCTCAAGTACCCGCTGGAGTCTTCGTCCACGAGCTTCACACGCCATCCATCCCAGAATCAGCGCCAATAACCACTGATCCTGGGCCACCACAGCCCAGTCAGGAGGTCATGATGATTGACGTGGACTGGAGACAACCCTTCATCGACTACATCCGCGAGCAGAAGGTTCCCTCCGACAAGAACGAGGCCGAACAACTCGTCCGCCAAGCCAAGACCTACGTACTAGTCGGAGACAAGCTTTACAAGCGGGGCGCCACTTCTGGAGTACTCATGAAGTGCATACCCCAGGAAGAAGGCAAGGACATCTTGGAGGAGATCCACAAGGGTGTCTGCGGCAACCACGCGTCTTCTCGTACGCTGGTGAGCAAAGCCTTCTGACGAGCATTCTACTGGCCCACAGCTCTGTCCAATGCCGAAGAACTCATCAGAAGGTGCCAAGGGTGTCAATTCTTCGCCAAACAGCAACACGTCCTGGCCTACAAGCTAGTCACCATACCACCGACCTGGCCCTTTGCCTGCTGGGGCCTCGATATGATTGGGCCTCTGCCAACTGTGCCAGGTGGATTCAACAGAGTTCTGGTGGCCATCGACAAGTTCACCAAGTGGATCAAAGTCAAGCCGGTTACTTGCCCAAAGGCCGACAGAGTACTCGACTTCTTGGATGAACTCGTGCATCGCTACGGGCTACCCCATCGCATCATCACAGACTTGGGTTCCAACTTCAACAACCACCAGTTCTGGGAGTACTGCGAGAACAGCAGAATCGACGTCCGCTATGTCTCAGTAGCCCACCCGCGTGCTAAAGGCCAGGTGGAGTGCGCCAACGGGATGGTACTCGACGCCCTCAAGAAGCGATTGCACGATGCAGCTAACACTAAAGGAGGCAAGTGGATCAAGGAACTACCCAATGCGCTCTGGGGGCTTCGTACTCAACCTACCAAGCCAACGGGACAGTCGCCCTACTTCCTGGTCTACGGCTCCGAAGCTATTTTACCCGCCGACGTGATGTGGGAATCCCCGGTAGTAGAACAATATGACGAAGGCATCTCTGAAGACAGTCAACGGGTTGACATCGACAGCCTCGAAGAAGCCCGCTGTGCTGCCCTCGTCCAGTCAGCAAGGTACCTAGAGGGTATCCGACGCTACCATGATCGCAACGTCAAGGAACGCTCCTTCAACGTCGGCGATCTAGTCCTCCGTCGCATCCAGAACACAGACGGACTACACAAACTCAGCTCGCCTTGGAAGGTCCCTTCTCAGTCTCCAAGGTGACTGGACCAGGCTCCAATTGTCTTCAGACCTTTGAAGGCGACGACATCAGCAACTCGTGGAACGTCGACCAGCTGTGTCGCTTCTACGCGTAGTCGCTCGACTACCTATCTATGGGTCTAGCCTATACGGCTACTCACGGACTCCTCGCTATAAGCGGCCTTTCGGTCCTAGCACTAGTCTACGGACTACTTCTATCCAAGATCCAGCGTTAACGGCTACTAACGGATCTTGGGCTGCTCATAGCCCAAGGGCTTGCGCGGCAGTCTACAGACCATGTACTTCTCTGATCCAGCTACAACGGCTACTAACGGATCTTCAGCTGTAAACGGTCCAAGGACCCTAGCAATTACTTAGCCGTAGGCGGCCTGTGGGTCCTGGCGACTTCACACTTGTAACGGCCCTGGCCACCCAGGTGTACTTTTTCCTCAGTAATAAAGTTTGTTTACTGTACCTCCTAAACTAGGCGGATTCCATTGAGTACTACTACTCGCAACCCCTTCAACGGCTTGGTACTCCGCAAGCTTTGATGCAAGCTGCGGCAACAAGTACTCATCACAGCAAAAGAGGGAACCAACTTCAATGACATTCAAACAAGTTCTTAACTAATTTGTTTGTCTTACATCAACTACTTGTACATGAGCTACTTCTTCAGGTACAACTACTGAAGGTAAAGCTTGTCTGGGACTTGCTCCGCGATAGGCGCCATCTCCTCCAGCAGGGTCTTGTACTGGTCATCCGAGCAGTTCGCCACAAGGCCGCCAGCTACTACATCTACCGGCGCCTTCGGGAAGTACGACTTCATGAAGGCGAGTACCTGGTTCGGTATCGACTTCGCCAAATGCTTGACGTACGTCGCCAGGCGCCCGGGGGCTTCTTTCAGTCTGTCTACTATCTTGGCACGTGTGGCATTCCAGCTCGGCTGAATCTAGAGCGGAGCTGGAAGCGCTGTTGCAGTGTCTTTTCATCCTCGTCGTCAGAGGTGTCCTCAATGATGACGGCGTCATCACCTTCACCGACCTCTCGGCGCTCTTTCGCCTTGGGCTCCGCCTTCCCCTGGGCTTGTTTCTCTGGCTGTGGGGGGGAGGGCGGGATGGAGATGAACTTCTTCAGATCATCCTACAAGACCAGGCGAACATAAGCACGACTACACATGCAATTAGTACTCGGGGGCTCCGGCCACGACTACTAACCTCATTTGGCAGCCGTGCCGCGGAGTACTCTGGCACAGGGCATGGCGTGTACGCGGGCATGTCTTTGAAGACCCTTCCCAGCCATTCGATGATCACATCATCATCGACTTCTTCACCAGGCATCCGCGACGAATCTTCATCGCCGGTGTACTCGTAGCCGAGGTGGTCTCGCGCCATCAGCGGCTGGACTCTTCTCTTCATGAAACTGAAGGCCACATGCTCGGCCCTCAGTCCAGCCTCCCTCAAGGCCTTGATCTTCTCCAGCAACGCAGGTAGCTGGAGGCCTTCTTGCATGGTGGGCTCCAAGTTCCACCATGGCGCATGCTTCGATTGACGCCCACTTGGCTTCGGCAGCTCCGGGTGGTGGTTGCTGATGTAGAACCACTTCGACTTCCAATCTTGGTTGGAGTCGATAAGCTTGTACGGCAAGTACTGCCCGGCGGCGTCTTCGCGCATCTGCACTCCAGTGCCTCCAACTACTCGGGGGTCGTCCGTGCTCGGCTGCGGCTTCAACCGGAAGAACTTCTGGAATAGGATCCACTGGGGCTTGATCCCCACGAACACCTCGCAGAAGTGCATGAAGATGGAGACATGGAAGATACCGTTGGGGTTGAGGTTGAGGTACTCGATCCCGCAGTACCGGAGCATCCCCATGAAGAAGTCGCTTGCCGGCAGAGTGAGTCCACGCTCCACGAACCGTGCGAACATCGGGATCTCATCCGGGTTTTTCTCCATCGGGTACGGATCTCCCGTGGCGATCTGCCACAGATCCACCTCCTTCTCGCGGAGGAATCCGCTGTTGACCAGGTGTTGACGGCTGTTAAGCACCGCTTTTATGCCATCAATTCCTGCATAAAATAATTGGAAAATGATCATCAACACTAGAATAAGGGTTTATACTAACAATTTCCACAAGTATTGGTGTTCCTAGCTTTCATTGCAGGATGTACCGAATTACACGCAAAATGATGTGATCACAGAGCAAGAGAACCAAAGACATAATAGGGCGCCATTGGAAATAGTGCCAAATGCCAAATTGGACTCCACCATTGCGATGGGCTCGTCGAGACGATCGAAATGGATATATTATTTCCATGCATCGAAGTCCGGATAAAGAAGATACGGAAGAGACAAAATAGCTTACGTCAGCACTGCGTCACCTCGTCACCCGGTCGTCGTCTGCATGCGCGCCACATGGCGGCGTCTGGTTGGCGGGACGGCGACGACGCGGATCGCCAGATCGGCACGCGGGCGTACGCGGGATCTCCCCCGCCCGCCACGCGTCGGCACCTGAGCGGCCGGCTGAGGATCAGCCGCGCGCGCGCACAAGCGCTGTGCGGGGGGAGCCGCCGCCAGGGCACGTGGCGGACGCGGAGAGAGGAGGTGCCGCGGCCCGCGCTGGCTCGCCCGGGTTCGCCTCGGTCCGGCTGGCTGGACCGCCCGGTTCACCTTCTTTTGTGCTGGTTCAGCGCCCAAACACTCCGGTTCTCCTCGGTTCTCGCCCCTAGGAGGTCGGTTCTCGCAAGGACAGGTGTCACCACGCCACAGGACGCACCCAACAGCCTTGGGGGCTCCTCCTACCCTCTCTAGCCTATAAATATGAGGGGAGGGGGTAGAATTAGAGACACATCCAACCTCTCCTCTCCTCTCATTCCCCATGTAGGGTGTGTGTGTGTGAGTGCTAGGTAGAGAGGGAAGTGAAGGTGATGAAGAAGGAGTTCTTCTTTGTTCTTCATTTAGAGCAAAGTGAGTATTTCTGTATTTTCCTTTTAGACTAAAGTGATATTCATGCATGGGTGACATGTTCATGAGTTCTTCGTCTGTTCATCATTTAGAGGCTCGTGTTCTTCGTGACACGATCCTTTGATCTTGTTGACTAGATGAATAATTCTGCATTCCGTTTGTGTGAGTTATCTCGTTAGATCTTATTGGAATACATTAATTGGCGCTTAGTCGTTCGACCTCGCGCCACCTCGGGTCAATGATGGACGAGGTATAGCCGTACTCGCGGGTTCGTCACTCCGTATTTATACGGAGTGCTATAGTGTTGCTACGGGTCGACAGACGTAGCCGTGCTATAGTAGTAATCGGTGGTGCAGACGTGGTGTCTGAACTACGGGTTATCCTTCGATTGCCCTGTATCCCACGGTTTGTCTTGGGGTAGGCCGCGGTGGTGACAGCCGTTGGACCCTTATGGAATCCCCCACATTCGGATACAGGTGTAGGCAACCCTTTGCCGTGAACCGACTGTTATAGCCAGGAGGGTCCGGTGTCCGAAGCGAGATCCTACAACTTTACTCCCCTAGAACCGAGCACCCCATCATCTCTCTACCCAAGCAGGGGCTTGGTGTCCTTGGACCGTTCTTCTAGGATAGAAGGTAGTACACACCGTTCCTTGGATTCGATACCCTTTGGAATACTCCTGATGTGAAGTACTACAACGGTATTTCCGTGTGCTTGCGGATTCTTTCGTACCCATCGGTATACCTAGGTGGATCTTACGCCCACGCTAGGTGCGCAACTAGTGGTGAGGTTAAGAAATACCAACAAGCATTTCTGGTGCCGTTGCCGGGGAACGGTTGCTGTATCTATCTTCGAACCTAGTGGTCCTCGTATGTATCTTTTTCGTTTTCTTCTACCTCTACCCCCGTTACCCTTCAAGATATCCTTTTCTGTTCTCTTTACTTCTACCTTTACCCCCGCTACCCTTGGAAGGTTATCCTTGTAAACACCTTCCACCTTCGAGGAGTGAACCCTCAGAGCCACCCTTGCCAGAACTTATTCTTTCATCTGGCTGTCGGATTCACCCCTCTCTCATGAAGCTAATTCAGGATCTTTCCTTCTCGGGGTCAATTCATGAGAACCCCCTTCGATCATGCGATAGACAACGAGTGTCTGATTGAAACTCCGAGTGAAATCGAAGAATCATTGGATGCTCGGAAAAGGGAATCTTTCCCGCTATCCCTCTTTGGGGAAGCACGAGATTGGCACCGTTATTTACGATGTGTCATCTCGTTGAGGATAAGGATTCTCAGTCTCAAGCAAGGTGAGGAGGAATCACTAGGAATGGTATGGGATCACTTTGCCTTTTTGGCAGAAGATTGCCCAGTCCTCCACGTTCCTGATTGGAAGCTGCTTCAGCGCTTCTGGTATGGGTTACGGAAGGACGATGCCATGCGACTTAATGCTCTCTCTGAAGGCTCTTTGTGCACTTGGACGCTGTTGAGGGAAAAGAGATCGTGGAATGTCTCCGGGATTTCAGCTCCCTTTGCATCCTGGTCGATGAGGTGCCCGTCAGAGGGAATGTTGAGCCACCTAGACTCATCGTCAGCCGAGCTGAGGCTTTAAGCTCTGGCTGAAGATACCATTCCTGAATAGCAGGAATCTAAGGGAAAGATTGCTTAGCACAGAGTCTACCCTTGGGTTCCCCTCTCGTACCTCTTCTTAGACCTTCTCCCCGAGGCCTTGTCTCGTGGGAGGATGGAGAGAGTAATTAGGAAGGGACGAATCATTCTCGATCGGCTGGGATGACTTGTTCGGTCCTGGTTATGATCCCCTAAGGAGAGTACGATAGGCCTATCATGTTCCTACGTCTCAACTCGAGCTGAGGTGCCTAGCACCAAGGTCACGTATGGGCTGAGACATCGGTCTCTGCTTTATAATCCAGTGGATTCATTTATCAGACCGAAGGAGCACCATCATTTACCGATCGAATGGAGTACATTCACTTCATATCTCAAGCCCATCGATCGATGCCGATCAGTCAGGAGAAGCTTAAACTTCATACTTTATGCTTGACTTGATCGATGCCCAATGGGAGTTGCACTTTCCAGCTTATCCATAACCTCCTATTGGAAGCTTAGGCTAGACCCGGGATGGCTCATCATTTTGATGAGAACATCGGTCCATCTACCTAAGGAAGGATGAGCTTAACCTCACCCTTCACCCGGACTCTAGCTCCTGAACGTACGCCGGCCGTTCGAGTTTCTACTCTATCCTCTTTTGGAGGCCGAGTATTTTCCTGAGCCGAGTTCAGTCGGAGATCAGTTGCGAGAGCGCTAGCCTCAGTGCTCAACCTTCCGTCTCCAAGGTTCACCCTAGTGCTATAGTTTCTCGAGTCCCCGTGATTGTCCCAGAGCTGTCTTAGCCTCCCTGGAATGATCATGTCTGCTTTTAGCTTTGCTATCTTTTGGACTCGTGTTCGTATATGGCACTAACCTTGTAGCTAGAGCTTCACTGATTCATCGATGATTGGTGGTGAGATGGGAAGGACACCACCTATGTGGCTGCGAGAGAAATCTCCCATGGTCGAGCTTATGACCGTGATAAACAAAGCACTACCAGGAGATAGCCTGGATTAGCGTAGGTTTTATTTCCCTTTCGAATAAAAGCAAGAACATGTTTTTGGGATAAGTTGTCCTTCGGGTATTTTTGGTCACTAACCTTTTAGGTGGAGATTGAAAAGAAAGATGGACAGGCGACGCCTACGAACATGTGAGCTACATCATATGCAACACCTAAGGTAAGTTTTGGTGGGAGAACATTTACAAAAGGAAGCTTGATCTCCACACACTTGAGTTTTGTTGCCTAGCAATGCGAACTTCAAGTGTGGGGGAGGTATGTGAGCATCCTGAGTAAGGTTCCTCCTCTACCAAATCTTATCCTGGTGTGAAGATGATGTGAGCTCTTTCATCTTGCCTGATTAGCTAGGTAAGTCCTGCTTTTGACTTTAAACAAAGCCCTTCCGAGAGGTTGCCCGAGGTTCACCGTTATGCGCTCATGCTTATGTTCCCTTTTGAGAAATAGCTTGATCATGCATGCGTGTTTCATTTATCTTTGTTTGTATTCTCTGGTTTGAATGTACACGATATCTCATACATTCATAGACTGATTTAAATTAAGCATGGTGTTTAGGTTAAAACTGTCTTCTTCAGTCAAAACAAGACATGGTGTCGAGTTTTGATTGATGAACCTTAGAGTTATGCTTTCATGGATATTAGATGCATGTATGTGGACTAACCCCTGCAGAAGTCCTCAAATTCTATTGGGTAAGACGTTGAGCTATGTTCAATTGGGAAGGTAGGTTAAGGTGTTAGATTGATGTTGCATGACATATCAAGAAGGTACATTTGACCCCATAAAGGTCTCATATATATTCTTTGATTATGAAGTGTAATGTTGGTCTAACCCTTCTGAGCAAATGACATGGTGACAATAATGAGAGAAAAAACCCCAGAAAATATTTGCTTTCGAATAAAGGCTCTACGGTTCTTGAACCAGTAGAGTCCATCTTTTGTTTCCACTTTTGCTTGAAGAACAACACCAGGTACAAGAATAAGTGTGGGGGAGTCCTCTCGATCTCATCATCATATCCACTCGAGAACTCCCACACAGGCGCTGCACAACATCGACTACGCCCTCATGACAAGAGCAAGGTAAACTGGAGTGACCCGGCTACCCTTTGGTCAGTCGAATCACCACTGGTCTCCCTTGATCTCTTATCCTTCAGAAGCGATGGTATGTGCACCCTCTATCTCACTCTCCGTTATCCATGAGTTTGATTAAATTTCAATTCATATCCTTTATATCAACTCAGTGGTTTGTGCTATGCTTGCTCTACATATTTCCTATGGTTGGCTTACATATGTTTTATTCCTTACTTATCATCTTGATGCTTGTGAACAAATATCATTAGGGAACTCATGCTTATCTAAGTAGTTGATGTTTGTGATACGGTTTGATGATATGATCTTCGCTCTTTATATTTGAGTGCTTGGGAATTTTAATTGAAAAAATCTGAACACCCCTTTGCAAAGCTCCTCTTTGATATGTCACAGTCCTACCAAGGCCATATGATGTTATTAGTTGAAAACCTTATACTCATATGCTGCTTGTTATTGCATTAAGCTTTGTCAAATTCTATGACCCTTATGAGAATTCTTTTCATACTTTCATGATCAAGATTCATGTGCACACCACTATTTCCCCCTTGCTATGCTTCTACTCTGGAAGTTAGCATTGTATCATTCATCTATTCACCTACATAAATGCTCCATCGTATGCATTGATTTCTCTCTCCTCAAGTGTTTTGTAAAGAGGCATGGATATCTAAAAAAATGGGGACACATGAAGGTCCCTGCAGTTATGAAAAAAAAGGGGAAAAGAGAAAAAATGTGGGCACATGAAGGTCCACTAAAAAAATAAGAGGATAGCCATGTTCTCACAACTTCATGTATATAAGAGAGAGAGAGAGAATCATGCAATGGAGTCATTCAGCTCATTCATCACATGATGGTAATAACTAGTACCTACTCCGGGGTTAGTGTCCACCTTACCATCACCACCATATTTCATCATGTATGGTAATATCTAGAACCCATTCCGGGTCTAGTATACACCTTATCATACCTATCATATCCATATAAGTGCACATCTCGATTTGATTGTATAAATTGCTTTTCTCTGTGGATCTAGTTTTTGACTTTGCAATATATGTGATTCAAGTATGCCTTATCATTCATACCTACCTTGAGCTCCACATAAGCTATCATTAGAAGTAGGATGAATAAAGGCGATATAATGTCTTGGTGAGGACATATACACATTAAGTGATCTGAGAGAATCAAATGAGGAGCTAAGCAAGGTTTATTTTGAAAATCATTGCAAAACCCCAAGTTACTTGACATGATGAGCAGGAGTGACTTGATTCATGACCATTCCATTCTTCAACTACCCAAGATGGCATGATAGACACTCCACATAGTTCACAAGTACAAGGTATGGTTTGGAATATCTCTTATGCTAGCTTCATACCTTTGGATATCATGTACCACTTTGATCTGACTCCCTTTACTCGGGATGAGTAAAGGTCAAGTGTGCGGGAGTTGTTGACAGCTGTTAAGCACCACTTTTATGGCATCAATTTCTGCATAAAATAATTGGAAAATGATCATCAACACTAGAATAGGGGTTTATACTGACAATTTCCACAAGTGTTGGTGTTCCTAGCTTTCGTTGCAGGATGTACCAAATTGCACGCAAAACGATATGATCACAGAGCAAGAGAACCAAAGACATAAAAGGGCGCCATTGGAAACAGTGCCAAATGCCAAATTGGACTCCACCATTGCGACGGGCTCGTCGAGACGATCGAAATGGATATATTATTTGTATGCATCGGAGTCCGGATGAAGAAGATACGGAAGAGACAAAATAGCTTACGTCAGCACTGCGTCACCTCGTCACCCGGTCGTCGTCTGCATGCGCGCCACGTGGCGGTGTCTGGTTGGCGGGACGGCGACGAGGCGGATCGCCAGATCGGCGCGCGGGCGCACGCGAGATCTCCCCCGCCCGCCACGCGTCGGCACCTGAGCGGCCGACTGAGGACCAGCCGCGCGCGCGCACAGGCGCCGTGCGGGGGAAGCCGCCGCCAGGGCACGTGGCGGACGCGGAGAGAGGCGGGGCCGCGGCCCGCGCTAGCTCGCCCGGGTTCGCCCCGGTCCGGCTGGCTGGACCGCCCGGTTCACCTTCTTTTGTGCCGGTTCAGCGCCCAAACACTCCGGTTCTCCTCGGTTCTCTCCAGTTCTCGCCCCTAAGAGGTCGGTTCTCGCAAGGACAGGTGTCACCACACCACAGGATGCGCCCAGCAGCCTTGGGGGCTCCTCCTACCCTCTCTAGCCTATAAATACGAGGGGAGGGGGTAGAATTAGAGACACATCCAACCTCTCCTCTCCTCTCATTCCCCATGTAGGGTGTGTGTGTGTGTGAGTGCTAGGTAGAGAGGGAAGTGAAGGTGATGAAGAAGGAGTTCTTCTTTGTTCTTCATTTAGAGCAAAGTGATTATTTCTGTATTTTCCTTTTAGACTAAAGTGATATTCATGCATGGGTGACATGTTCATGAGTTCTTCGTGTGTTCATCTTTTAGAGGCTCGTGTACTTCGTGACACGATCCTTTGATCTTGTTGACTAGATGAATAATTCTGCATTCTGTTTGTGTGAGTTATCTCGTTAGATCTTATTGGAATACATTAATTGGCACTTAGTCGTTCGACCTCGCGCCACCTCAGGTCAATGATGGACGAGGTATAGCCGTACTCGCGGATTCGTCGCTCCGTATTTATACGGAGTGCTATAGTGTTGCTACGGGTCGACAGACGTAGCCGTGCTATAGTAGTAATTGGTGGTGCAGACGTGGTGTCCGAACTACGGGTTATCCTTCGATTGCCCTGTATCCCACGGTTTGTCTTGGGGTAGGCCGCGGTGGTGACAGCCGTTGGACCCTTATGGAATCCCCCACGTTCGGATACAGGTGTAGGCAACCCTTTGCCGTGAACCGACTGTTATAGCCAGGAGGGTACGGTGTCCGAAGCGAGATCCTACAGCTTTACTCCCCTATAACCGAGCACCCCGTCATCTCTCTACCCAAGCAGGGGCTTGGTGTCCTTGGACCGTTCTTCTAGGATAGAAAGTAGTACACATCGTTCCTTGGATTCGATACCCTTTGGAATACTCCTGAGGTGAAGTGCTACAACCGTATTTCCGTGCGCTTACGGATTCTTTCGTACCCGTCGGTATACCCAGGTGGGTCTTATGCCCACGCTAGGTGAACTAGTGGTGAGGTTAAGAAATACCAACACCAGGGCGAGGAGATCCTCGGTCTTCAGCTTCGCTTTCTTCCACTCTTTCGCCAGATTCGGCGGAGTGGAAAGGGGCGGCGACGACGACGACTGGCCGGCATCGCCGGCTTCATCGCGGCTCCTCTTCTTCGACGCGCCGGTCTTGGTGCTATTCGCTGGAGACCCCTTCATCCTTTGAGTCACGAGCGTCTTCACTCGCATTCGCTCGGGGGCTGCGGAGGAGGGCAGACTACGGCGGCGGGGCGGAAGTAGATCTATTCTACTTAGCGGCGGTGGCGGCAGCAAAGGCGTAGGAGGGCAGTGACTCGGATCTAATCCCAGAGAAATGCAACCGCTCGGAGTGAAAAACCCTAAGGGGTTCACCTGTTATTTATAAGCCACTACGCGGCTCCGTTCCGAATGGGCTGATAAGTTTCAGGCGGCTGACTCAGCGGTGGCAGGCTGACCCTTCGTATTCCAGTACTCGATACTCTCAATCTCGGGGGCTCGACTACAATCGACGGATTCAGTGGGCTACACCAGATCAAGATCCCACTCAGGACACATTCTACAGTCAAGATGACCCTTCAATTCGAGAGAAAGTACTCGACTCAAGGCTCGGGGGCTCCGTGCCACGTGTCCTTCGGTTTTCTCTCCGGATTTTTCGGGATAAGATTGGTAGAACTTCAGATTGACCCTCAGCTTGAATCTGTGATTCGACCTAAGGCTCGGGGGCTACATTCCATATGGAATGCGATTCTCCGAATCGCATTTTCCATATGGTTTTTTCATCAAGACATCACGAGTACTATTGAAGACCTTCGAGAGAAGCACTCGGGGACGCTTGGGGACTACTCGAGAAGGCTTTAAGACTACTTAAAGATTAGCTGGAGTACCTTCCAGCCTCGGGATGATTCGAGCATTCTTGAGGACTTTCGGCTTGTGGGACTCGGGGACGCTCGAGGACTACTCGCCAAGACCATCAAGACTACTCGAAGACATCCTACTCGACTACAAAGTACTCGGGGGCTTGTCGTACGGACATCCCTGGGCCCACTACTCAGGCGGGTACCAGGACCGACTACTACGTGGGCCCCTGGGACTACTCGACTTGGGCTGCACGGCACAAGGCGGCGTAAAGCACAAGGCATACAAAGGACTAGTACTCGGTTAGGAAGCTAGACATGTCCGGATCCATGTAGAGTACTCCTAGCTGTGTACGACTAGTACTCCTCCCTCCAAACCAACTTGTAACCCTGCCTCCCGGACTATATAAGGCGAGGCAGGGACCCCTATTTCATCATCTGCATCATCTTGTAAACACACCCAATCAATCCAGAGCTACGCAGCATACAGGACGTAGGGTATTACACACCTTGCGGCCCGAACCTGTCTAAATTGTGTGCCACGTGTCTCTCCTTCGAGTTCCCGATCTCGGCGATGCCACAAACGTCTACCTCGGGTACTCCCCTTGGTAGGTTGCCGGGTTGAAACACCGACACCAGCCACCGCTGTTGGAGCTCATCCAGGAACGCGTCATCCACGACGGTTCGCTGGAGCTCCCGGGAGAAGGGGTGACCGGCTTTCTCGGTGTTCCCTTTCCGCAGCTTCTCAGAGGCCGCCTTCTCCCCGACGCCGCTGGAGGACCACTTCGGGGCCATTCCGGAAGACGGCGGAAGAGCTCCGACACTGGGGGACTTGGAGAGAAGAGGTCTCGATTGAAGAAGAGGCGCAGCTAAAAGGAAGTCGGCGACTTGAAGACAAGAAGGGTCGCCACGGTGAAAGATAGTTGCGGGTCAAGGGAAGGGGTGACGCGGGGCCACCGCGGTAACTTAAATAGCCCAGATGCTGCCCCTTCCCCCCGCTCGGATGCGGGTCGCCGCTCCGCGACAGGTGGCGACTCCTAAGGGGCGCGACAGAAGAGGGCCCGCGCCACGACAACCCTAGCCACCGGGGAGCGGGCCGGCCCACAAGCTAATCCCTACCTGGCGAAAGGAAGGCCGACAGGGCCCCCGTGCCGCGAGGAAGCCTCAGCGGAATTTCCCCATGCCCGGGATGCCTCCGGGATAGCACGATACGGGGCCCTCCCCCGACACCCCTAGGAGACCGCGTCGCTGGAGCACCCTGGGCACCCCGGCACCGAGGCTCCGGATCAAGCCCGGGACTCCCCCCCGAAAGGAGAGGCTATCAGGAGGAGCGCCCCGGGAAAGGGCTGCTGATGGGGATCTGGGGGAGGGCCCCCCGCCCCTTTGTGGGCCACCCCCGGGCCCAATGGGGAAAGCCTCTCCCCCTCCTTCCCCGTGATTGGGCCCGCCGCATGGTTGGCCAAGAGAAGACGGTATCCCCAAAGGAAGCAAAGCGCCCGGAAGGATTCAACGGAAAGATGGTATCCGAACCAGGAAGCGGAACCGGGACCGCCCCGGGAGGCACACATGATGGGGCCCCGAGCACTGTAGAGCCACATGGCAAGCGTAGTACAGTAGGATGAGAAGACCACAATGCCCCTAGTGGAGGGAATAGAGTTGAGGGTCCATACCGGGACTGTACCGGGGGCGGGACTGTACCGGGGGTAGAACATACATTGTACCGGAGGGTGCCCTTGAGGCCTATAAAAGGGGTGTCGACCCTATGTATTCCAGTTCAGTTGCAATATATTCACTCTACTAGTCACTCAGTGTCTCAGTCCCCTAGTAGCTCTTCTGAGCCGTACCCTGCGGCTTAAGAGCCCCACCCTTTACTGTTTGGGCCATTGTAACCACCAACAGCCATCTCTCTAATTGTGTTGCACCTTTTGTGGCTTTCTTCATGGGCCAAGACGAAGTCCATTGCTACGGCGGCCCATTTGCTAGCCCAACTCATATGCCGGCCCACCCTATGGATAGAGAGGTTCCCGACATTAGTTGATGCATGCGTGCCACCAGAACACTTATTAAGAGGTAAATGGATTTGCACGCACAGCATAGACACTCTGATCAGATAACAAGAACTGCATGACAGTACGGGCACATTATTCTTTTTTCATCTCACGTGCCGTGCGCTATAGCGGAGGAACTCGATGAATATGGGACTACGGGATGTTTAGTAATAAACTCAGCAATAATTTGACTCATAGGTTCATGAGCCAGCCAAATCATCATATACGGCGAAAGTAGGAGCAAACGAGATATGCATGAGATCCGGATCTGTTCATGCCTTTTGTACCCTAGTACTACGCCACCGTTTGCTCTCTACAGTAAAAATTATAAATCTCGCTAATTAAGAATGTTAAATGTGGATCAATAATGATAAAATGAATTTCATAATCATAACAATTTTCGCGAGATGAATCTATTAAATATAATTAGATCATAATCATACAATATGATGCTACAATAATCATGTGTTGATTCTGTATTAATTAGGCTTATTAGATTCGTCTTAGAAAAATCCAGTACTTACATAATTAGTTTGATAATTAAATTATATTTAGTCTAAACTTCATTTCATTTGATGTAAGGGAATTTATTATGAGTTCTTTCGAACCAAACACCCACCAGCACTCAGGATCGGAACCGAGGTGCAGGAATCCGATCGGCGAGACCTCCGAAACTTTTGTCGACGGGGGATTAGTTTTGTACAAGTGCTTGCTGCCCTACATTGTAAACCTGCTACTAGCCCCTGTACACCGACAGCGACACCTTATCGCATCTGCATGCATCGACGCGAAACAGTAGCTCGGCACGTGGACGTGTATTAGTTGATATGAATATATGATAGACCGCGTGGTCCGTGCCGCGCACCTACCCTCACGTTCATCATGTCCACAGGCACCACCAGTGCCATCCATACCCATATCGTCAGAGGATACGTTCCATCCTGTCCTATATAACACCACTGCTCTCGTGCCCTTGGGATATCAAGCAAAGCTCGAGGGAGCGAGAGAGCAGTGGTGGCCGGAGCAATGGCTGTTCGTCCTCAGACACTCCTGGCACTCCTATTTGTATGTATTGTACATTTGCATTGGCTTTTGGCGTGGCTTTAATTTGATTTTGATCCCGTCAGTAGCTTATTGTTGTTGGTTCCATGTACCATTTCAGCAGTGACAAGTTCGTAGTACAGTGTTTCACTTTACTTATTGTTGGTTCCATGCATGTTGTGCAGGTCGCCGCCGCGGGGGCAGCTGGCGGCCATGTAGCTGCAGCAGGTCATCCCTCTACTCTCCCTGACTCCCTACCTCTATCCCTCTCTGTGTGTTGTGTGAGCTTTCTTCTTGACAAAATTAGGCAATGGGTACAGTAACGTTCTGACCGGTGAACTGATGATCATCACATAATGATATGATTCCAGCTTACGGGAAGGTTGCAGCTGGGAGTACGCTCTGCTGCACAAACACGACGGGATACCACGAGTGCGTCGTGGCCTGCTTCGGCTACTACCCGCGTGACCAGGCGGAGAAGATCTGTGACCCGGGCTGCCAAGAAGCGTACCAGTGCCGCACCGTGCCCGGGGGAAAATGCCCCAGCACCAGCAGCAGCCAACACCGCTCGTCCGATGACTTGCTCATCACCAACTCCGGTAGTTGCAGTTTACTGAACCAGCCTCTCTAATTTCCTGTGTCTCTCAGCATGTATATATATGCACGCCCTTGACAAGGTTGGAAAACGCAGTGTGTGTGTTTTTTGCTGGCACACTAATTCATGGCGGCGTTTCTAGTTGCAGGAGAAGTCGTCCAACAAGCCGTGGCAACGACCCTGTGCTGCTCAAACATGACGGGATTCAACGAGTGTGTTCACGACTGCTTCGCCTATTTTCCGCGTGAACAGGCTGACAAAATCTGTGATCCCGGCTGCAAAGAGGCGTATCAGTGCCGTACCGTGAGCGGAGACAAATGCCCCACCAGCGCTGGTAAATCACTCTGCTCCTGCCTCTAATTGTGTGTCTTTGTATATGTGAGCTCTTGAGAAAATGGTGCACTAATTCATGGCGTTTGCTGTAGGAGAGGCTGTCCAAGCTGTGGCGACAACGCTTTGCTGCTCAAACATGACGGGATTCAATGAGTGTGTTCATGATTGTTTCGGCTATTTTCCACGTGAACAGGCTGAGAAAATCTGTGATCCGGGCTGCAAAGAAGCGTACCAGTGCCGTACCGTGAGTGGAGACAAATGCCCCACCAGCGCAGGTAAATCACTCTGATCCTCTCTCTAATTTTGTGTCTTTGTATATGTGAGCTATTGACAACATGGAAAACGCAAATAAAGTGTTTTTACTGGTGCACTAATTCATGGCGTTTCTAGTTGCAGGAGAGGTCGTCCAAGCTGTGGCGACAACGCTGTGCTGCTCAAACATGACGGGATTCAACGAGTGTGTTCACGATTGTTTCGGCTATTTCCCGCGTGAACAGGCTGAGAAAATCTGTGATCCGGGCTGCAAAGAGGCGTATCAATGCCGTACCGTGAGCAGAGACAAATGTCCCACCAACTCTGGTAAAATATCAGAACCAACCATTCTCAGTGCAAGTTTCATAAACGCAATTACCTTTCTCAGTGCAAGTTTCATAAACACAATTACCTAGACCGAAAACTGGAGTTTCACGAGGATGAAACTCTCCTCACATCATATGAAACTCTCTCATTCTCTCTTCGCCATGTCAGCAAATTTAATGTTATGAAACTTTTCATGAAACTCCGCTGAGACTGGCCTTATTTTCCAGATTATTTTGTATCTGAGTTTGCAAGAACTAACTGAAAAAGATGTCTCACATCACATATAAATACTTTATTTTCAGCAGTCAAAGGAGATGTCACCGTCGAGAAATGCATGTCCGGATGCAAGCTTAAGTGTCCTCCGTGTGCAGCAAACAATGCGTGCTACAGATTCTGCACCAAGGGTCTCCGCGCAGGAACAACGACGGCTTCTGCTTGACCTCCACGCACCGGATCAAGGCCGCACACCCCTTTCGTGTTTTTGCGTTTCGAATTGAATAAATGGGTACAATGTACGAAGTGATGCAAGAAAAAGAGCACCAAAAAAAATAGTATGCCTTGATCGACACGTAGGTAGCAGTGCCTTTACTAATTTGGAGCACTTTCGATAAGCTAGCACATGCAGGATCGTCGTGGTACTGCATTGATGTCTACGTGGTGTATCTTGGACGAAATAAAAAAAAAGTTCATCGGTGTGTTACATTTTTAACTATTTACTACTTTCATTATTTCGTGAAAATGTGAATTTATTTTACCATCGTTAAGATCTTTTATTTAATAATATGTAAGAAGCACGATGCACGAAGAACGAACTGAAGAGGCCGATGCTCTCCAAAGGCTGGGACATTTCAGCCGAAATGTATTTGAGTGCATCAAGCCTCAAACACAACGTTTTTTCGGACCTAAAAACCCAGACTTTGCGCGAGTCAGAACACAATCTCTTCAGAAATGCACAAATAATCACCCTGAAGAAAAAACACAGGGCTAAAAATCAATACAATTTTTTCTTTTTGGATCATATACAGTACAAATTTAATATGAGGGTTCAGTGATTAGGGGCTACTGCACCCAAAAAAAATTAAACAACAGTGGTTAGGTACAAACTTTCACTATATAAGAATCCTCCTTTAATTTGTCCTAGCTTTGTCACTGCATGCTACCTTTATCCATACGTACAAAGGCCAGATGTGTCGGTACAAATGTGACGCGAGGATAAGGCTCGAACTCAGCCGATCCAACACACACTCCACCGACAGCGTGACCAAATGGGCTATTTCTAATACTCCTTCCTTTTTTATAAATGCATGTATATTAAAATTCAAACTCTACAATTTTTAATTAATAATTTATCCAATATTTTTATAAATATAAATTTGACACAATTAGATTTGTAATTAAATGTACTTTTCAATAGTTATACTCTTACATCTATAAACAATATAATATAATATAACTGAACTATCAAAGGTTAATTAAGAAGATCGATCATATCACATCGTGCCTTAGAAATAGGAACGGAGTAAATAAACTCACTTAAACCTCTAGCAGGTAATAAATCTTAAAAACCTACAATAACCTTGTCTGTTATTAATATTCCACGCCCAATTTGTATTGATATTGGGAGTGTGATAACAAAATATTACTAGGGATTTCCCGCGTGGTGTTGTGGGACTTAAGAAATTAAGTTTTTGGTAGACTTTTTGTGTCGCACTTGTTAATGTTAATGTCAGTACGGTGACTGATTGTTGGTCTTTGGTGGAAGATGATGTGTGCTGGAAGAAATCTTATATGTAGTGGCTTGTAGGAGATTAGGAAGTACACCTTTCTTTGAGTTAAGCGTGCACAACGTTCACAATTTGTTTAACAAGGAATAGGCAGTAGTTTATGATATAGAGCTTTGTTTGCTTGGAGAGTACCAGGTAGTACTAGATAGTACCTTGTACTAATATTTGTCTCACCAGCAAATTCAATTAGGCACCAGCGGGTAGTACCAGGTACCAGGTCCACCAAAATAGTACTATTTGGTACTACCCATTGGTACTACCTGGTACTACCACCGTTAGAATTCACCAGATGGATGACTCACATTAATTACAAATACCTTAAAATTTCTCTATTAATAAAGCAGGAAGCAGAGAAAAAACAAACACAAATGACCTAAGCAAGAGAGAGGCAAAAGTAGGTCAGCTGCCCTTGTAAAGAGAGAGAAAAATAGAAAGACGAGAACTATGACTTAATCGTTGGGAACGAAGGAGCTCCCTCAGGCATCGGCTGCCCGTAAGACCTCGGATCTCCACTTTAATTTTCATCAGCAGGCTTGTGTAGGGATGGCAATGGGCAAGGTAGGGTAAGGGTAAAGCATTTACCCACTCGTTGGCATACCCGTCTATCTCTATTATACCTTTACCCGCCAAATGTAACTAGTAAGAATTCTTACTCGTGCCCTTACCCGCTGGGTATTGAACATAAACATGACAATGAGTTCATATCCAACATTACAATAATAATTTGATAGCTAAATAAGTCTCAAACTTCACAATCACACACATACTGACATAAATAAGTCTCAAATTTCAACTCTCAAACTGTCACACATGCTGACATGCAACGGGGCGCTGGAATCTGGCCGGAGGAGGTGGCTGGCGAGCGGCGGGGCGCGGGGATCCGGTCGGAGGATGCGTCGTGCCGATGTGGGGTTGGTGGGAGCAGCGAGGTGTGGGGATCCGGCTGGAGGAGGCAGAGTGGGAGCGACAATCTGGGCAAAGGAGGTGGCGTCAGGGGTGGAGTGGAGGCAGAACCGTAGAGGAGGCGTCGTCGCGTGGCCCGCGTTGGTAGATAGGGTGGTATGCTAGGGTTTGTATATATTGGCTTGGGTCAAATATTTGTATTGACTTCTTTAATAAGGGTACCCATTGGGTACCCACGGGTAGAAATTCGTACCCGTAACTCTACCTGTGGGCAGAATTTAATACATGTACACTTACCCGCAGGTAGAATTCTATACCCTTGCCTTACCTAACAGGGTAGGGTACCCGCGGGTACCCTTACCCATAGGTAAAACTGCCATCCTTAGGCTTGTGGCGGGTTTAGGAAATTATTGTGTTTCTCTCTTTCCATATTTCTCAAGAGACAAATAAGGTCACAAGGAGTAAAAGGGAGTTGCTTGTTGCCATTTTGTTTGGTAGGCCTCCAGAAGTACTTTTGCAAGCCCCTACCAATTTCAACCACCCTCCTAGCTCATTCTACAGTACTCTCCTCACTCCCATGCCTCGTGCTGGTATAATTTATGCAACGCAATGTTAGCAGAAATATCATCGAATTTCTTAATTTTGTGCTGAAAAGTACTCTTTTAATTTCTACTCACATAGTCACATGCCAGGTGTACACCACCTAACACACGATCGACGACCCTAACCAAACGCGGAAGAACGTGTGGCTCAGTCGTCACACAGTCCAAACTTTATGAGCTCAACTTACCACTGAGCATGCTTGATTTCTTTACAAACATGCTCACTTGATAAGGTTTTTTGATAGATTTACTTATTCGGATTTGAATCCTCAACTTGACACATGTATTTTAAAAAAATATTTCAAAATAATGATGCTATTATTTCAGTGGTAAGCAACGTAAAACGGGATAGTAAAATACCAATTCGAACTACACCATGTCTCCCCACTGTGAAGAGAAGAAAATTATAACCAACAGTGCACAAATGGTTGCCATCGGTGAGTTACTGAGACTCCCTTCTCTATATCGTGAACAGCATCAGAATGAGAATGGGTCGGCCCGAACCTGGCCTTGGACCTGGCCCCTATGGACTCAAGGCCAAGTTTTGAGGCCAACCCAAAAACAACATTTGCTTATGGCCTCATTGACCCAATGGGTTGCTCCAGTCGGCCCTAGCTAACCATGAAGCTATGTTTATGCAAGCACTTTAAGACAAAAGAGATGTAATACCAACTGTTATTCCACATAAATAATTTAAAGAGTTTAACATCCATGCAACAATGTCATTACCAGTCACTACCATTACATGTCATCGGCAACAAACAGAGCAGCTAGCTAAAGACTTGTACTGGGCAATGATTATAAATAAATAATATTTAGCTCTCAGGTTTTTCAGTAGACTGCTTCGTACAATCGAAGATTACTGAATCAATCGCGCCTCAACAATCTCGATCACGCCGGAGATTACTAGCAATGAATTACATAAACATCTACTGGATGTTAATCAAGCAGGTCATGCCTCGTGAGCATCCTCCACCTGCATGTAAAATGGTTACACCAATGAAAAAGTGCTTTCTGATGATTCAAACAATATTTAAGGTAACTGTAAAATGCAAAATTTGGTAAGGATAGGCCTCTTTTTGGGGCATAACATGTTAGAGAGGTATACAACAAAGTTGGCCATTATTTTTAGGTACACATGCGGTTCTACTAAACTAATAAATTCAAGATTGCAAGACTTGCCATCTCTTTCACATGCAAAATGGTACTAGGTCAATCAACCATAGAAAACCCAAAAGCAATATAAGTTAAGTAAATCTGGATAAATTAGTACCAGTTAGGTGTTTGACCCAAAAGCAATCATATTTGAACTTGAATTGGGGGTCTAATATGACAGGCACACAAAGATCCAACCATGATATCTTCCAGTACTTATCAAACTTTGTCTTCATGTACTTGACCATTTGTCCAACCTCAGATTTTTCTTCAAGTTGCTACTCCCATTTATCCAAGGTCAACTTCACTTTTAGCATCTCGTGAAGGTACAGGTTAGCAGTGGGATATTTTGTTGCAAATATCACATTTGTTGCTTCATAGAATACCTTTAGTAGCTCACAAACAACAATAGCATTTTCCCATTCATCAAATGATGGCTTGAATGTATAATTCGCATCTTGAACAGCCATTGAATCGAACACTAGACGGAACTCTTTTGTTGTAGCAAGCATAAGGTAGGTGGAGTTCCATCATGTGCTAACATCAATACATGGTTCTTTCTCACAAGTTATGCCTAGTTGTGCAACTATTTCCTCAGACTTCTCCTTTCGAGCAGCTGAACCTCTTATATACTTCACAGACTCCCGTATCTTGATGATCATTGGGTCAAGATACTCCAGTCCCGCTTGGCATATCAAGTTGATCACATGAGCAGTACACCGTTGATGGAACATCTTGCCACCAGATATTAGCATGTTTTTGTTGATCAAATGGGTTTTCAACAACTTCATCATCACGCCATTGTTTGATGCATTGTCAAGTGTAACAGAAAACAATTTATCTTCGATCTTCCAGTCTCTTATGAACTCCTTTACCGTGTTGAACATAGCTACTCCTGTGTGGGGTGTCTCCATAGCTATGATTTTCACTATTCTCTTCTGTGACTTACAATCATCATCAATGTAGTGAACAGTAATGCATATGTACCCAGCCATTCTGTTGGATGTCCATAAGTCCATGGTCATAGAAATTCTGGATTTTACTTACTGAGCAAAGCTTGCAGCACTAGCTTCTCTTTCCCAAATGCTTTTAGACAGTCACTACGTGATGTATGCATGCAGATTATCTTGAAACTTGGGTTTAAACTAGAGACAAATCTTCTAAACCCTTCATTCTCCACTAGTCAAAATGGCAGCTCATGCATCACGATCATTCTCATCAACTCTTTACGCGAAACAACTTGGTTAAAGGTCAGGGCCCAAGAGCTACTCCATCTGGTGTCATGATAGAAGCACTTAACTGACCAGCAACTCTAAAAGGTTTTTTCCTCTCATTACATCTTTTCAGATGCTTGAGCAATGAGCTTGTTCCATGTTTACGCTCAGCGTAGATTTTTCTTGCACAATGCTTACACTCAGCATCGACCACTACTCCATCAACATGGATTGGCTCATACTCTTTCCATACCTTGGACAGGAACTTTCTCCCAGGCTCAGAAAATGATCCCATGTCAATATCAACTGCTTGAAGCCCTTCTATTACTGCCACTTCTTCTGCTTCGTCCTCGACGTCCTCTTCTTCGTCATCTTCTTCTTCGTCGTCATCATCTTCTTCTTCGTCATCACCAAATTCATAGTCAACATCTTCATCATCATCATCATCGAGCATTTCCGTATCATGAAGTCCTGATTAAAGAAAATGACAAAGAAGTTAACATTCCAGTCATAAGATGCATTCTTGATGAGACGAGTGTATACGACCTTAATAATTCAGCTTGAAATAATTTTTTTAAATGCTCACCACTGCAATAAACTCTACATGTGTTTACTATTGAAGGAGACAGTACTAGTGAAACCCCTGTCCTTGCTTCACTAGGTACTACAAACAATGTAGTGCCCATTTGGTATATTTCGGGATCCCCTTCTCGCTCTTCCATTTTTCTGAGTATGGGAAAAAATGCCAATAATTAGAAAACATATGAACTACTTGTTGGGGAATATGGCCTTCGAAGGCGTTTTCCCATGGACGAAGGGGGCTTCGGAGGTTTTAAGACCAAAGTTTCTTTCGGCGTGCTTTGGCTAAAGCTAACGAGGCGTTGACCTTCTCGCGTGTTGTGTGTGGTGATTGCAGGATGCTGGATGCTAAGGTTGGCGAGGGGGGCTCCAGAACCCTAGGAGGTCCGAAGGGGGCTCCAGAACCCCAGGAGGTCCGAAGGGGCCTCCTGGGTGCATCAGCACCGAAGGGGGAGCCTGACTGGTGGCCCCTGTCTGTCAGGAGGGGACGCGTACAAGGCCACGTCGGCAGAGCCAAGGTGTAAAGTGATGTCGTACGAAGGAAAGACAAAAGGCGCGACGTGGAAAGGGGCTTGGCCGTGCGAAGGCACGCTGGAAGCTCCGTACGAAGCTGTAGTTATTGTAATGCCCTTGAAAAGTGTGTAAAGCTGCCCGTTGGGGGAGAAAAAGGTGTAATTGTTGTAGGGGAGGTGTCCTCCGCCCCCCTATAAATAGGAGAATCCTTGTAATTGATCGGACACACGGTAATAAGAAGAGAGCTCCGAAGGGTTTATTTTTCTTATTGCGTCTGTTCTTAGTACTTAGTTTTTATTTCAGTAGTAGCAGTAGCAGTAAAAGTATAGATAGGGTAGCAATAGCGAAGGTAGCAGTAGAAGTAGAGGAAGGGAGCAGTTAGCTCTTTGAGTAGGTTTTCTGCGAAGGGGCGCTGTCCTTGCCCCTTCGAAGGAAAGTGGAACTAAGGGGGCTGTTGTTTCGGCGTCCACCTTCGGGCCCGATATCCACCAACACTACTACTACTGTAATGGACAATCATAATTCACAAGGACAATTGCAGAGAAGAAATTTTTTTCTTCAATTAGTGCAAAAGGAAAAGGGGCAACTCTTGTATGCTGATTCACAACAGAGAATAGACAGACAGTTAATTTCTGGTTGCATAAAGCTTTAATTCTTTGACCAAGGAAAAATGAACAATGTGACCCTGAATATAGAAAAATGATATCATCAGCAGCCTTATTAAAATGCTGTCAAGAAACAGGAGCTTAGCTAACATACAGTGCCACACAGATCAACAAATCACAAGTGAGCTTCCTGCACTCCACGAGCTAACCAGACTAAACAACAATCCATGCTACAAATTTTTGATAAGACAAAAACCAGACCACATCACACTATCCTATAGTACCTCTGAATACAGTCTTGGGACATCATCTCAACCAACATAAAAAAAATCTCGCTTGCTTCTAGAAACTGCAAAAGGGCGCTTACAACATGTAGTGGATAAGAAAAATCTTAACAAAAGCATATCTAGGTGTAAGACCTGCTTACAGCATTACGGAGACATAACAATCATTTACTAGCATAGAATGGAAAGCAAATACTATATTTCAGAAGTGGTTTCTGACAAATGAAGTATACTGCAAATGACCACGTACACACCAAGTAGCAGTAATTAACACGAGACACCAGTTAACCACATACACGTCCCTTTTCCAATTCATCACTACTAGCAGTAGTGTTAGCTCGTGCAAAGTCAGAATCAGCTCTGGATCGACATCCCCCCACTATGTACTCTCTGGATCAACATCCCCCGAAGCAGCGAAGCCCCCCTGGCGGCGATGTGCGGATGGGATCGAGTGGAGGTGGGTCGACCAATATCTCCCATCAGGTCAGTGGGCCTTGGCCCCTTTGGTCCCATTCTGGTTTCGAGGCCACCCCGATTGGCCATTGGCCTCATTATTTTTGGGTCAGGCCAGGTACTTGTTGGGTCGACCCGGCCCATTCTCATCCTGAGAACAGCAGTGCTACAATGTCTGCGTTAGTGCGTGTCAAAGGAATCCGAAGCTCCTAGAATCTGTACCAAATGCATAGCCAACCAAATATGAGGATTTGCATGCACACACTCACATGATGCCACTGTAGGCAACCAATCAGGAGGGTCTCCTATTTTCTTACCGGAAGATGGATAAGGGTTGAAACTTTTAACCCACCAAAGTCCATATAAATTGCTTGTTGTTACTCCTCAACCTCTTAGCCATTAATTAAAAAATATTACAACATTCTTTAAAAATGTTGGATCAAGATTTTTCATAAAAGTTGAACCAATATTTTTGAAAAAAACGTTCCAACATTTGTTTAGAAAAAATATTGAATCTAAACATTTTTTTCAAAATAATTGCACCAACATTATTCTATAAATGTTGATCAACATTTCTAAAAATTTTCAACAACTTCTAACATTTCAACATTTTTCGGCCAGCACACATGCGCGCGTCGGGGAGGCGGTGAGCCCCACAACCGGCCGCTGCTGGGGCCGCGCGGCGCGCGCTGGGACGGTCACGGCAGGGGTATCGACACGTGGTGATTGGGGCGCGCACACGCAGGGGCGGCGGCACGCAGGGGCACGAGGAAGGAGATGGGCTAATATTTGAATGTACATCTAATAATTTATATTTATTGCATGAATTTCAAACACGGGAAGATCCCTATACTACTCGCGGAAGATAAACAGGATCTCCGCCAGTCGGGCCCTAATGCACGACGGGTTGAAACCTGGAATCACGCACAAACAAAAAAAAACCTCAATGAAATGACGACAGCCGTGCTCATGGTCCGGCCCAGTGGCAGCTCCGGCCCATGGCCTGGTCACACACCACAAGATGCAAACAGAAGTGGGTGCGTGACATTTTCGAACACCAGAATCCCCAAATCTGCTTTCGAGAAGAATCCAGAAATCACAAACGCCGAGGCGCGCCGACCGGATCTGCAGCCGTTCGAGGTGCTCCCCGTCGCCGGCGGCAATGGCGAGTCCCAACTCCGGCATCCCCATCAAGGTCAGCTATCGTTCCCTCCCCCCAGCCTTCCCGCAAGCTAGCTCCTCTCGTCTCCGTCTTCCCTCTGAATTTTGATTTCCAAAGACTCGCCTTGTTCTCAAATTTCGGGGGTTCCAACGAGTAGGATGAGGAGTACGGCGCAGTAGGTGCTCGAAGGGCAAGGCACGCCGCCGTCTTGGGGGCCGGGCGGCGCAGTTGCTGGGTCGCCCTCCAGTTGGAGCTAAGGCGGTGGCAATTCCCGAATATTGACGTCTGCAGATGGGTAGCGGGTGGGTGATAAACTGATACGTAGGATGTGCAAATGAAAGTTGGCAAGGAAAATAGCAGGGATTTAGGAAAACCTGATTCCGTATGGTGGTTCCTCTGCACTTGTGTCCATTTTCGCCACTAGTGCAAAGCACGGTTTATTGCTGCTCTGGCTGGTGAGACAACGCAGTGCAGTTCTCTGATGTTGCATGTATACTAAAAACTTACTGAACACCTATGTCCTCATATAGGTAGATATCGGGTGCTGTTTGTATTGTATAATGTGGTGCCGGTGTGCATGATATATTTGTGCTCAGTTTCTTACCTTAGAGTTTCCAAGTTCGCTAATTTCAGCCCTTGTCAATTGCAGGCTGAACAAGATTCTGATGGCTCAGCCCAAAGCACTGCTGATATGACTGCTTTTGTAAGTATTTTCAGTTGAAAAAGAGTCTTTTATGTTATCTTAATTTTAGATCTGGACTATCTTTCCTCTTGTTCACTAATTGTTTTATTTCTTTTCTCACTGTTTTCAGGTGCAAAATCTTCTGATGCAGATGGTGAGTTCCTAGTTTGTCTGGTAGCCACAATGTTCATATTATCTCTTTTTTCGTTTACTGAATTCAAATTCCTTGCAGCAAACCAGGTTCCAAGCTATGTCGGAGAACATCATTTCAAAAAATATCCTTTGAAATCAGTTCCCTTTTGCAGTTCTGTTCTTTTGGTCTGTACAACTTATTAACACAGAATAAGATTGGCATCCCAACTATTTTAGTTCTACTAATTTAGAACTATCAATAGTATAGCATTTACTATATCGATCATGTGTATATTAACCATAGGGCAAAAAAAAAAAGCAATGCACCGTCATTCCTGACATAGGCATATATGAATATCTTAAGGAAAGACTGATTTGGGACTGAAGTTAGGAGTCTTTGTTCAAGTTCTAGTGCTTGAACTGTGAATAGTGGGTACTGCATTTGACGATGAGCATTTCACATCATCTTGGATACTGTACTTTTACTTGAAAGGGCTGAAGAGTATATTAAACATGGTGATGCCTGGGGCATTTGAAGTTTTTAGTGAATAGGTGGAGCCTGGAAATAGAGGTTCATTTGGTTGTTCCATCCTTATTATCGGTCATCAATTTTTACATGATTTATCTACCTCTGAATAGTTCATCTTGTATTCTTGTCGATACTGCCAATGGGGATATTTTCTGCATACCTTTCTCTCAACTCTATATAAACTCCCTCGATTTGGAAAGTCATATATTTAAAAACAGAGGGAGCAATTGCATTCCTTAACAGATGCTCACTAGATGAGATGGGTATGAGAATTGATGAACTGGAGCAGAGCATCAATGACCTCAAGGCTGAGATGGGCAGCGACAGCTTGACAACGCCATCTAAGACAAAGGATGATGGCTCTGCATGAGGGCAGCACAGCAGAAGTAGCTGGTATCATAGGCATTCGTTGCTAACAAATACCTGTTTTGAGGTTTCATGTGAGAGATGGTTGTCACTGATGTGATAAATTTCCGATGTTTGGGGAAGTATTTGCTATGGTTTTTAATATAAAAAACTGTATTCATCCTGTAGACCTACTGGTTCTTATGTAGATGCATGTCATGTCGGCTGCTAGAACGCTAGTAGAGATTTGTTTAGCTTCTGGTGTTTGTGACAAGCATACGGTGAGATTACTGCTTTATTCCTCAATGTGACATCGGATCACTACTCATAACATACAAATACATATGTGAAACTTTTCGTATCTGAAAGAGGATCCAAGTACAAATAATTCAAGTTGATAGGCATGTTTTACCTCATTATCTATCTTTGTAATGGTTTTATGTATTTGAATTCAAAATTAGTTAACCTCTCTTTTCGTTTTTTTTTTGGCTCATTTGAAAGCTATGCGTTTAAATGTGTGATCCAGTGCCTCTATACATAGCGGCCCTGCCATTTGATTTTTGACAAAGGATCAAACCAATAAGTACATGTATTTCATTTAGCAGCTCAGGAAAATCACCAGTGAACTTCTAACGGTGTGTTTTGCGAACGACAAACATGAGCCGCGCCAGATACGACAAATGATGGATCGATCAGAGAAGTAGAGCTCGGGAAAGACAGCACAGCTGAGAACATAGCTTGAAACCTTTGGGCTAGGGGTTCTTGCTAGTTGCGAATTGCGATTAAGCAGCTAGGTGTATCAATTGGTCCAAAGCGTAAATGACTACCAATCAAACGACCCTGACACCGCATGATTATAATATATACTAGGTGAATTCCCAGCGCGTTGCCCCATGATATTTTACAAAATTCTTTATGATTATCAGATGCATTTTGAAAGAGTTAAGTTTGTTCCTTTTGACATGAAGGTAAATTATCCTATAAATTTTATTTTATTTAATAGATGATTGAGGATGATACATATGCATTTTATAGATACATATGTATTTTATTGATGACGTAACATACGTTTCCAATAAATGCACTACTTTTCATTTCTGTTCTTGTAGTTCAGAACTGGTAACATACACAACATTCAAAAGTGACTCTAAAATGCATGTGCTTATTACACTATGCCACACAAATGACTTGTATATAGAATAGAGGGAACATACATAAAGACTTTTCTACCACATATATGAATTGATTTTTTTACACGACCGTGAATTGAAATTTTATATTGTCCATATTAAGTTACAAATTTAAATATGTATTTATTATATAATATTATTGTTTTAAACAACATAAATATTTATCTATGTAAAATGCTATGAATAATACTTTCATAAATTACTTCATAATGTTATAGGATTATTGGATATTTTTACGTAATTTTTGGAAAGAATTTTTATGCTCTTAAAATTCACATGGTCTTTAAAAGTAACGTATTTTGGTGATTTGAATGACATTTTATTAAGTGAACTCACGGGTTACTATTCACAAGTTACGGTTCACGTGAGCTATGTAACGCACGAAAATGAACGATAGTGTCAAATAAGAAACCAAAAGTACAAGTCAGTGTCAAATAAAGAATGAAAACTTTTTTAAGACCAAGAATGGAGTGAGTAAGTTTTTGAGGGAATAATCTCAAAAGTTTACCTGGGTGATGATTGCAAGATTATTACCCGAGTGCCACATAGACACTAAAAAAAAGAAGTTTCTTGTTCCATGTCAAAATGACACTTAGGACCCACAGCTGCATCCATCAAAGATAACAGCGAAATTTAACAGAATGACATGTAAGGGATCAAAATGCGACGAGCAAAAATGAAAGGATGATTACATTTTCAATTTTTTATGGTACATAAGAGATGATTATATTTTTCTATGGCATGCAGAAATTTTTTCTTAAATTCTCTTTGCTTGCCCTCCGAACGCTCGTTCCATTACTTCGTTGACAAACGCCTGCACAAGCCGGTCCGACGACCCACCGGGCGCCACTGCGTCCCGCGCCGCCGCGCTCCACGACTTGGCGTTGGCGAGCATGGCGTCGGCCTCCGGCCCGGTCGTGACAGCATCCACGGCCTCACGCACACCCTCCCGCCGCAGCGGGGCGCGGAGGTGGACGCCCATCCTGAGCTCGTCGACCAGGAACTTGGCGTCCGTGCACTGGTCGCCCCACTGCGGGAAGGCCACCACGGGCACGCCGGCCGCTACCGTCTCGAGCGTGGAGTTCCACCCGCAGTGCGTCAGGAAGCACGCGACGGCGGGGTGCGCCAGCACGCGGTCCTGCGGGCTCCACGGCACGACCATGCCGCTGCCGCCGCCGGCGGCGTCCGAGAATCCCTCCGGGAGCAGCGGCCGGGTATCCGGCCGCACCACCCACAGGAAAGGACGGCCGGTGGACGCGAGACCGTGCGCCATCTCGGCGACCGCCTCGGCGGGGAGCATCACGATGCTCCCCACCGACGCGTACACGACGGAGCGCGGCGGTTGCGCGTCCAGCCACGCCACGCAGTCGTCCGCCGCCTTGATCAGGTCGCCGCGCACTGCCACTGCGGCGTCGTCGTCGTCGTCCGGTCCCCCGAGATCGACTAGCGGACCCACGGGGATGAGCTCCGGCGGGCGCGGCGTGACGCCCGGGAGCGCGGCGACCACGTCGCGCTCGAGCTCGGCGAAGGAGTTGACGAACACCCACGACGCCCTGCCCATGTTGCGGAACTGGTCCTGTATCGTGTCGCCGAGAATCCTGTACGGGTGCGACGGGAGCAGGAACGACGGCACGTCGGCGACGGACAGGCCCGGGAGGCCCGGGAGCGCGAACCGCGCGTCGAGTTCGTCCTCGCGGGGGAACTCCGCGAGACCGTGCACGAAGTGGTAGTAGATGGAGAACACGGCGCACGACTGCACCCACAGCACCGCCGAGGGGATGCCGGCGTCGGCGGCGACGTCGGTCGCCCACGGCAGGAACGGGTTCCCGACGACGCACGCCACCGGCCGCCCGGCCTCCGCCTGGCGCCTGAGCAGGTCGGCCAGAGCCAGCCGCCCGGCCGTCTCGAGGTGCCGCATGAAGTCGTCCAGGTCTAGCTCCGTCCCGTCGAAATGGTCGTCCAGGAAGTCGAAGCGGATGCGGCCGCGGCCGACGGGCACGCCGTCGCCGCCGGCCGATATCCCCGAGGCGGCGGCGAGCTTGTCGCGGATGACGGAGGAGGTGGAGCAGGTGACGAGGACGCCCTTGGCGGCGATGCGCTTGGCGAGGCGGAGCATGGGGTTGATGTGGCCCTGGCCCGGGTAGCAGATGAGGAGGACGTGGGGCGCGGGCTCCTCAGCCATGGCAGCCTGCTGCGAGCTCTCAGCTGAGCAAACTGCTTCTCGTCAGGGGTGTATAGCTCGCTGGGTCTCTGGCTGATTGGCTCTTTGCATACTACTAATTAATGCTCCTCTTCTACTTTTAAACTACATGCATGAAAGAAATTCTCTCGGTGATGACATCGTGCCGTGCAGCATAATGTACGGGCAGTCATGTAGTGCAACTATTTTGTACCGCGCCCATGAAGCTGCAAGGGACTTTCCATTTACCTTTTTTTCATTATTTTCTCGTGCTCGTGTTAGGTGACTAAATTTTTCTGCAGCCACCAGTTGATTTCCCTAATAACCTGCCATGCCGAGGTCACTGCTCACTGCCAGCTTGACCATTGGAAAAATAGTAAAATGAATGAATGGACATTGTTCTTGTCGTGTGTCGTCAATTCGACTATGATACTTCGAAAATACAAATACGGGTCATTAAGCTTGCCCAACTACATTGATATATGACCATTAGCTCCAAATTCTACTCACTCCATCTCAAATCACTGCTCATTTTGTTACGCACCTATATATATACTTATTCCAAAACAATTCAGTATGTTTAAATATTTTTAAGACGTGCAAAACAAATTTTTCATCAAGAGAAGAGAGAAAGTTGTACCACAAGCAGTTCGAACATGCACATGAACAAGAAAAGAAAAAGAAAAAGAACGCTATAGCGGCCTCAGTATTTTTAGATACATATTAAAAATGATATGTATCAAGAAAAATGAATAGTAAATTGTGATGGAGGGAGTGTGTATTTAGTATTTAGATGACATGGTGCATGCATGTATGACCGATGACTCTCATCGAGTATAAACTCTTAACCTTCCCCGGCCCTCCTTACTCCACTACTGGAAAAACAGGCATTTGTACCAGTTCATAACTCTCATTTGTATCGGGTATTGAACCGGTACAAAGCATCCGGTACAAATGTGGTGAAGCATTTGTACCGGGCGAGATACCCGGTACAAATGCCTCACATTTGTACCGGGTGGTAACATGCCCCGGTATAATATCATCTCATCAACAAATTACAACAAGATTTACTAGATTCATCCCGCAAAAATCACTACACAACTCACAATTATACATTTACAAGAATCTATCACATGAATCGCAGTTATGGATTCACAAAATCACATCAAAAATCACCAAAATAATCACAAGTTCTTCACAAAATCAACACAAAATCAACACAAAATTCATCACAAAATCAACGCCAAGTTCACAAAAATCTTCCTTCGAGAGCCACGCCCTGCGGCCTGCGCGCCGGCCTCCGCGCCGTGGCCCGCCGAGAGCCGCGCCCACGGCCTGCGGCCTGTGCCGCCCGTGGCCTCCGCACTGGCGCCTGCCGCGCCGACCTCCGCGCCGCCCGCGGCTTGCGCGCCCCCGGCCTCCGCGCCGGCGCCCGCCGCCCCGGCCTGCGCGCCGCCGGCCGGCCAGCCCTTCCCGGTGCCCTGCAAGGGAGATCGAGAGATGTGAGAGGAGAGAAAAATGAAGAAAGAGATGAGAACGAGAGAGAATGAGGAGGAAGAAGGAAACACAGAGTAAAATAGGAGTCAGGACTTAGAAAAAATCGTGAGGGGCGCCGGGAGGGAGGCTTGTACCGGGTGGTTGGGTTGCCCGGTACAAATATCACCCACATTTATACCGGGGCATATACTCACCCAGTACAAATGGGCTATCCTCACATTTGTACCGGGTCGAGCCACCACCCGGTACAAATGCCTCACATTTGTACCGGGTGAGTTGGAGCAGAACCCGACGAACCTCTGTGAGGGAACATTTGTACCGGTTGGTGGCTCCAACCGGTACAAATGCCATCATTTATACCGGTGGGCAAAATACTCGGTACAAATGAAAAATCAAGCCTGTGATATATGTGCGATTCTCTAATAGTGCTCATATACACCACCGAAACCTAACCCACCCTATTTTGGTGAAAATCGGTTGGTATATAGAAATCTACCACTGCTAGAACCACTCCTCGATACGCATGCTAGTCGCTAGTCACTCCATCGTGAATTTTCTCCCAATATTAGACCACATGCATCTTTCACTCTTGGTTGTAATTTGTAAACTGGTCGTGTCACGCGTTCTTGCATTAGCCTAATTAATCATTGCTTTTATGGCGAGCGGATCGACCACATCCTTAGCTTCAAAACACAATTTTACCAGAGATATATAAGACCAAATGTGAATGTGAATGTGAGTAGGCCAGGAGCCCGCGAGGTTGTCAGTTAGCTAAGCCTTTCTTGAGTTCTTCTTCGCATGGGTCCATATCATGATGAGGCCAGCAGTGACGCTAGGTGTGCTCCGGCAGCGGTGACGACGACGGTTATAAAATGCAAATTTCTTGCTTCTGGTCAAGGGCATTACATAATATTATCCATACTAATATCGTGCCCTAATCAGTTGTTTTCACAGGCTCGTAGTAGTAGCTTTGGTCAATGGAGGAACTCCCTGGATCGATGCGTCGCGGTCGGAACTCGGAAATTGAAATTCGATCGGTTGCAGGTTCTACGAAGTACCGCAAGCTTAAAAAAGGTCTCAGTGATCGTCCTATCTCTTATCTACCAACTCATTGCAGCATGACGACATTCCCTGACATAGGATAATTTGGAAGTGCATGAATTTTCTGTGATGTACCAATAATCCATTTGTCTTCAGTGATATCTTTGCATGGTGTTAGATAGGTGCGTCTGTTTGATAAACTAGGGGAACCTCACCCGCGCGTTACTGCAGGAATTAAGAAAATACAATGATTTTAAGAAAAATTTACCATGACATCATCTCTCGACGATAAGGACATGAGCATATTATGTAAAGTTGAAATACCCGGGTAATGAGTATCACTATTTATTTAAACCAAAGTGGCAAGCTATTTGAAATGAAGTTTCTTATCCGAGTATAAACAAATATTTATAACGATCACATGGTGTATCTTGAAAAAAGAACATGTAATTATTTATTAGAGTGAGTCCTTGGTAGTACAGATAATTCTATCTTGTCCGTTCTCCATGTTTTATGTTGAGAATAATTTTCAAGGGTTGCCTGTATGAATAGTGAGTATATTATAGATGTCAGATATTATACTTGATTGAATATTTGGAACTTTATTGAGTATAATATTTATGAAGTACATCTCAATGGGTCTTCTGTTGTTTTGCTAGAGGATCAGATGGAGCCTTTTTGTTGAATTCCAACATTCGTTTAGCCTGTGAGTCGCTGCAAAATATATGGAATGCGAAGATGTAAGAATTGTCTTTTCCGTTCTCCAGGTTTGCTGACAGAAATATTGAGATCTTTCGAAGCTCATTCAGACATTTTCAGGACTTAGAGTGACTGGCACACTCAAGATACAATGCTAGAACGCAAAACAGCAGTAAACCAGCATAGGCTTCTCACCTCTGACGCACGCGGTGACTGATGGTGAGCTGAAAGCTGATGAGGAAGGAGCGCCGGCCAACAGCAACACAGCAGCAGAAGCTTTAGCAACCGTCCTTGCCGCCGGGCGCGAAGACGTGAAATTAGCTTGTGCCTGTCCTGGGCGAGATGAAAACGGAGGAGGCACTATGATGCTTATTCAGAGATCGATGTCGAGGTGATGGTATGCAGCGAACAGCGAGATGACGAAGATGTACGACTCAAAGATGAGGGCCGTAGACAAAAGGCTCACCGGCGGCGTAAACACAGTCGTCGGCGCTTAGTTCTGGAGCTTCTGGGTGACGGTGGCTCGGTCTTCGCTGGAGGCGGCGCTCCGGCGAGCGGTGGACGTCGAGGATGGGTCGCAGGATCGGTTTGCCAACATGAAGCTCCTGGTGGCGTTGGTTCTTGCTGGCGTCGACCGAGGTGGGCGAAACAGCTTCCCGACGCTCGTCAACGACGGCGGCTCTGTTCCAGGCGTCGACCGAGGTGGACGTTGAGGCGACGACGGTGACCAGTGGTGCGGGCGCGGCTTGGCTTGGTGACGCGGACCTCCAGTCGGTGGCATCATCTTAGTCTGGTGGACGACGGCGACGAAGTGATGATGGTGGAGACGACGGTCGGTGCGGTTCGGTTCTTCAGGGGACGGCGACGTTCCGGTGGTGAAACGGCGACAGCAAACGATGGAACGGGTGCGGCTCGGCGACGGCGTCCTCGTGGTGGTGCTGGTTTGCTCCGAGAGGGCTCCTGGCCGGCGAATCGGGTGAGCCGGCGGTGCTCTCCTTCAAGACGAACTGACTCAGACGGTGGTGCTTCGATGGATGCTGGGGGTGAGAAAAGAAAAGAGAAGCCCCGAATGGATGCGGGGAAACTTTATATAGGCCGAGAAGGGAAACCGATCGATGCGGCACTGGTGGAAGGAGAAAGAAACGGCGACGGTGGCCGGCCATAAATGGCCTTAGTGGAGGTTGGATCATGGCGGCCGTTACTTAGGGATGAAAACGGATCGGATACGAACGGATACTGTGGATACAGATACAGATAATTTTTCTTTCTCGATCTGAATTCTCGGATCGGATTCGGATACGGACAGTATATTTTGTGTCGAATAGTGATATTCATGATATTTGGATCATAGAAATTCAACTTTGAATTTCCGGATACTAATGCGGTACGGATAGTTACGAATATTAAATGTCCGGATTCGGATACGGTCTTACCATTTGAGTGTCTAACCCTATCGGTCGGTCGGTCGGACGGATAATATCCGTACCACTTTCATCCCTACCGTTACTGGTGGATTGAAGGGAGGGGAAGGAGAGGGCGGCGTCGTGTGCGGGAAGTGAGCAGGCTCGGCCAGATAGGCGTGCGGGAGGGCGAGCGTCGCGGGTAGCGTGCAGCTCCGGTGCCGGCACAACACACGGGCACGTGCGAGCGTGGGCACGGCCGCACGAGGCGGCGTTGGCCGTGGGTGCGCATGGGAGCGGGCGGTCGGGCGGATCGGGGGCTCCTATATTTCTTTCAACCTAAGCAGTTTGAGTGAATTTCAGTTACCACTCACATCAGCCAATCAGAGGCCTGAGAACTCCTTAAGGAGGGCTAGTGGGGAGCTCCTATATAGGAGTTATAGATGGCGATGTTTTGGGTTGCGTACTTGCGTAGGTATAGTCAATCAAAACTTTGGTCAGTAAATATATCTCCGAAAAACAAAGTTGTTAGAAAAGCAAAGCTATTTGTCAAATATTTTAGTTGTTAGAAAAACAAAGTTGCATTTACGTCCATCACTTTAAAATACGAATATATTGGTATAACTTTGCATAGTGAAGTTGTATATAGTTTGACTGTTTTTACTGCGAGAGATCATCATATGAACATAGTATTGTTTTAATTGAGAAAAATCTTTTTGACATAGTGATTTTGTAAATCTTTGTTATGATACTAAATTTACTCATTTATTAAGGGAAGGATAAATGAAATGTCCCATGCTTTTTTCATAAATTTGACATTTCATTACCCTGCTCATGTCAGACTGCCATACATATGAATTTTTTTTGTTAGAAAGCATGTATTTATATTTTTAAGGAAAATGTGTATTTTCCATCCTCAAGTATTTAAAAGTGTGACATTCATCCCTCATGTGTTTATTTGGTGCAAATCAACCTCTTAACTAACAAATCAGTGCATTTATTATTCCTCTAATTGTGGTGTTGTAGGTGTTAGATATATTTGGTTGACCTCAGATCAGCCAAACCGCACGGGAGAAGCCTCTCCCGTGCCTCAGCCCGTTTGCCGTTGATCGGGAGGCAAACCCTAAGCCTATTGGGCTTGGCCCCTTGCCTACAGCGCCATTATATAAGAGAGGAAGCCCCCGGGGCGACCTTAATCCATCCATCTACAGGGTTTCTACCGAAACCCCATCCACCGGTCACTCATGGCGCTGGAAGGCTCGGAAGCTCGAGTACCACCTGCAGGGACTCACCGGCGTCGACCAGAAGGCCACCGCCACAGAGGAGACGCCCCTGCACTTCACCAACTTGCATCATCTACCTCACCACCTCTACACCGACTCAGACTAGCGAGATGGACAACAACATCACTGCTGGTGAGATCCATTCTAATCTATTCCGCATCAGTAATGTACTAGGCGTGATCTTCTCTAGAATAGTGATCCTTATTAAGATTAATTAAGTCTAAGTGTTTGATTAGTACTCAGTTTAGTCTAACAATTGGCATCAGACCCCTAATCTAGTCAGATTAGATCCCCTAATTGAACCCCTAAGCCCCTGTTAGTCTCGGTTCAATCTAAGAAATGGTGTAGATAAAGCTTTAGTTCATGTTTAATTAGATTAGTCATGTTTACTTGTGATTCATGTTTAGATTAGTCAAGTTTTAAGATTAGTTTCATGTTTTAGCCATTAAATCTGATGATTACGGTTTCGGTTAGTAGATCAATCCTAGATTCTCCAGTTAGTTTGTTGAATCCGTGATTTAGAAGAAGGGGAATGTCAAATTCAGATTCAAAAAAAAAGGAACCCGGCGAATTCCTCAAACCCTAACCCTAAGTCAGAGGACTACCAGGTCTCGGCGGCCGCACATGGCATCAGCTCGCCGTGTGCGACCGCCACCTCCGAGCGAGCTCTGGTGCCCCACCCGTGCACGCGACATCGCGACATGAGTCGGTCGCTGTCGGGGACGGCCACAAGGGGCCCCCTAACTATGGGGAAAATCACCCTTTTTCGAAAAATAATAAAGATCATCAAAAACACTTCCCGAATCAACCCCAGCCAAGGCACGGCCTGCTACGGCCCAACGGCCTTCACGGCCCACCGCGCGAGCATTCCATCCGCCCTCGAGCGAATCTCCGCCTCGTTCGAGGGTCGGGTATCACGCGGGCGAATCTCCGCCTCGCTCGAGGGTCGGACACCCCTCGAGAAGATCTCCGCCTCGCTCGAGGTTCAGCATCCCTCGACACGGGGCATTTCAAATACTCCACCCGACCAAGGCATTCAATGCCCCGTCCCGTCAAGGGTGCTGCAGTCAAAGGCCGAATCCCCGCCACGCCGGCCCTCTGACACCGCCCGGGAATCCGCCCCCGGCACTGTGCGGCCATGCCGCCCTTGTGCCACCTTCCCGGGCACTGCACGGGCACTTTGCGGACATTGTTCGCTTGCTGTGCGGAGAGGCCGGGTCCTTCCCAAACGCTGTGCCACCTGCCCTCGTCCTTCCCCCACGCTGCGCCCCTCGAAAGGGTATGGGGACACCCTCGAGCGGTGCACGAACGGCGACTAAGCGCACGCCCAGGACGGCGTGGTGACGCGGGATGAGCGGAGCACGTCTTTTCCGTCACCTCCTCCCCGGTGCGGCCATCCCCGGCACTGTGGAGCAACGCCCGGCGGTGTGGATCCCTATTTCGACGAGACACCGCCACACCGGCCCCTGTACAGCCCAACCACTCCCGTCCGCAAGACCCTTGAATCAATGTACGGATAGCGACCAGGCGCGAATGACGGCCAGATCACCCTCGAAACTACCCTCAAGCAAGTACGGAAGCCATCGCGACGCCTACAGAGACCGAGATTCGCCAGGACATCCGTCAAACCGCAAGCACTACACGCCAGTACCGCGTCACTATACGAAACTACTATGCGGCACACCTGTAAACCACCTCCCCTTGACCTATAAAAGGAGGACGCGATCACCCAGCCGCAGGGATGAATTGGTTGGGATACACGCACACTCCCGCTCGATATTGGCACTTTGCCACAATCATCTAGCTGGGACTTGGAGGACCCTCCTCCTCTCATGCCTCGCTTGTAGCCCCCCACTACAGGCACCACGGTGCACTGCAATACAGCGCACGAGCGCAACCTGCTGGACGTACGGCCCCCGCGGTCGGAACCAGGATAAATCGTGTCTTTGCATTGCTTAGCACCCGCCATCGAGAGACTGATCACAGCGTATTTTACTAGTTAGTGTCGGGGCTAATCTCAACACCAACAGTTGGCGCGCCAGGTAGGGGGCTTCGCGCTGTGATCGACTCCTCACCAGTAGTCTCGATGGTGATTCGCACCGAGATGACGTCCCAAAGGTACGCCGTGGGCAGCTCCGACCCCTTCCCAGCCGGATTCGAAATCCGGTTCGGGAGCTTGAACTTTCAGGCCACGGGGAACGGCTACCACATGTGCCTCACCAACCGGGATGAGCTCCACCCTTGGCGGTCGACCGGGCCAGGCCCAATACCCACCACGCCGGCACCCGACACCAGCACCGGCAGCAGTGGCGGCCGCCTCGACGTCTCGACGCCGCAGGCGCTCAGGTCAGCGCTCGCGCCAGGCGCGCATGGAGCGGCGCCGAGCAGCACGTGCCGCGGCATGGAGGGACGCACCGCCGCCAATCGATACGGTGACACTTCCTGTAGGGGAACACGCGGCCGCGGGGCCGCAGTTCCCCCATGGGATGCGCAACTCCACCGCGACGTACGCCTCGTCGGTCAGCACCGACATGGCCGCATATGAAGACCTCCCGGGCCACCACCTGCTGTCAATCCGGAACCTCATCGCCACCACCAACGACGAGTCGTACCACGGCTCGGCCAGCGAGCTACCACCCGCAACCTCGCACGGATACGCGGAGTGGGATTTCTCCGGCGTACCGGACCCTGTGGTGTTCCGGCGGTTTCTTGACGCCGCAGACTACTGGTTCGGATGCTCCGACGACTTCAGCGAAGGGAGCTACGATCCCACACACGAGTGTTTCATTGTCGCCATCAACGAACACGCTGACGGCGTGGACGGAGCAGGCGACGGGGATGCACCCCAAAACCCCGAGCCAAACCCGCCACCGGCCCCACCGGTGGGCAATGCGGACATCACTACGCAGCTGGCCCAGGTGCGCGAGCTCGAGGCCAAGCTCGCAGAAGAATACCGGCAGGTACGGCTCTTACGTGCCACCATCGCGGGGGAAGCCTCGGCGCGCGGTGAACGCGTCCGAGAAGCAGGGAGGCAAGCTCGCGAGCGCATCAACGCCGACTTCAATGTCGACGACTCGCACACGCCACCCCGAGCCAGCCAAAAGCTCATCGCGGCGGCGACGTTGCTGAGGGCCATGCCCGAGCCATCGATGCCGGAGGCACGCAATTTGCGACGTGAGGCGCAGACCCTCATCGAGCAGGCTGCCGTACAGCAAGCCGAGAGTTCCGCGTCCCGCATGCGCAACCAGTCCAGTGCACAGGATGGGAGTGGCGCACAGGACCAAGAGGCGTCTGTCCACGCAGGAGGCGCTGCGGGACAGTCAGCGAACCAAGGAGGGCGCCTGTCAGGGAGCGGATCCTCGACACGCGCGGCCAGGCCCAAGACGGGAACGCCCGAAACGTCCTGAACGCCAAAAGGAGGGGCGACGCGGAGGCACGAACGGTAGCAGGCTACCACCCTCGACGTGGTGGGCGTTATGACCGCCGGGAGGATCACTCCCCGACACCAGAACCCCCGGGGACCCGCGTGTTCAGCCGGGAGATCCGCACGACGAACATCCCCCAGCATTTCCGCCAGCCCACGACCATCACCAAGTACACGGGGGAGACGAACCCTCGAGTATAGCTCAACGACTACCGCTTGGCCTGCCAGCTGGGCGGCGCCACCAACAACGTGGTAATCATTCGTAACCTGCCGCTACACCTCGCGGATTCTGCCCGGACGTGGCTCGAGCATCTGCCGGCTAGTCAGATTCACGGTTGGGACGACTTAGTCCGCACGTTCGTGGGAAACTTCCGGGGCACGTATGTGCACCTCAGGAATTCCTGGGACTTGCGAGGGTGCACCCAGAAACCCGGTGAGTCCCTCCAGGACTTCATACGGCGCTTCTCCAAGCGCTGCACCGAACTCCCAAACGTCGCCCAGTCCGAGATCGTGCATGCCTTCCTCGAAGGCACAACCTGCCGGGATCTTGTGTGCGAGGTCGGGAGGAGTCCGCCGGTCGACTCCAACGAGCTGTTCAACATTGCCACCAGCTTCGCCTCTGGAGAAGAGGCAGTGGGGGGCGATCTTCGACGGCAAGAAAGGCAAGCGTGTGGACGACACGCCCGCGGAGGGCAGCAAGTCCAAGGAACCCGCGAAGAAGCAAAAGCGGGGCAAGAAGGGCAAGAAGCCCCGCCATGATGCACGCGCGCAAAGCCGCGGCGAGGACAACGACGAGGCCCTTGCGGTCGACCCTGCACGAAAGGGTCTTCGAGGCCCCCCTCGAGGCCCCGGCGTGTTTGACGACATGCTGAAGAAGCCCTGCCCGTACCACAAGACCCCGGTCAACCACACCCTCGAGCAATGTGACATGCTCAAGAAATATTACAGCCGCGTCACCGCGAAGGAGGACGAGGCCAAGAAGGATGGGGTGATGGGGGCGCTGGCGGTTTCCCCACTGTGGAGAACGTTTTCCTCATCTTCGGGGGATCGACGGTGGATATGTCCACCAGCCAGCGCAAGCACGAACGACACGAAGTTCTCGCCGCGGAGAAGGCCCCTCCTTCCTTCCTCAACTGGTCGGAGGAGGCCATAACTTTCAGCCGCAAAGACCACCCGAACCGCATCCCCAATCCAGGTCAATATCCGCTGGTCGTCGATCCCGTCATCGGCAACTCGCGATTCTCCAAGGTGCTGGTGGACGGCGGTAGCAGCCTCAACATCCTATACGCCCACACTCTGCGGCTGATGGGGATCGGTCTGGATCAGCTGCGGCCCAGCACGACGCCGTTCCATGGCGTCGCGCCGGGCAAGCGCGTCCAGCCCCTCGGGCAGATCGACCTGCCGGTCTGGTTCGGCACGCCGGACAACTTCCGCAAGGAGACCCTCACCTTTGAGGTGGTGGGGTTTCGGGGCGCGTACCACGCCATCCTCAGACAACCGTGGTACGCCAAATTCATGGCGGTCCCGAACTACACATACCTCAAGATGAAGATGCCGGGGCCAAAAGGCGTCATTACGGTGGGCTCGTCAATCGAGCACGCGTTCGACTGCGACGTCGAGTGCGTCGAGCACGCCGAGGCGCTCGCACTGGACGAGTCGCTTGTTGCGGACATGGAGAAGCTGGCCAACGAGGGCCTCGACTCCCCCACCAAGCACGCGGGCAGTTTCGAGGCTGCCGAGCAGACCAAGGAGGTGCCCCTCGACGCTGCTGCCCCCGGGGGCAAGGTGTTGAGGATCAGTTCCACCCTTGACCCGAAATAGGAAGTGGTGCTCGTCGACTTTCTCCGCGCTAACGCAGATATCTTTGCGTGGAGCCCCTTGGACATGTCGGGCATTCCGAGGGATGTCGCCGAGCACTCCCTTGACATCCTACCTCACTCCAGAGCTGTGCAACAGCGCCTGCGGCGCTTTGACGAAGAGAGGCGCCGGGCGATTGGAGTAGAGCTGCGGAGGCTCTTGGAGGCCGGATTCATCAAGGAAGTGTTCCACCCCACGTGGCTAGCTAACCCCGTACTAGTTAAGAAAAAGAATGGGAAGTGGTGGATGTGTGTAGATTACACCGGGTTAAATAAAGCATGTCCCAAGGTTCCCTTTCCTTTGCCACGGATCGATCAAATTGTAGATTCTACCGCAGGGTGCGAGCTCCTATGTTTCCTTGATGCCTATTCGGGTTACCACCAAATAAAGATGAAAGAGTCTGACCAGCTCGCGACTTCTTTCACCACACCGTTCGGCATGTTTTGCTACGTAACAATGTCGTTTGGCCTTCGAAACGCCGGGGCTACATACCAGCGATGTATGCAACACATTTTCGGGATCACATCGGGCGGACCGTGGAGGCATACGTAGATGACATAGTCGTCAAGACCAGGAAGGCGGACGACCTGGTGAACGATTTGCGTGTAACATTCGACTGGCTGCTGGCGAACGGGGTCAAATTGAACCCCGAAAAACGCATCTTCGGGGTGCCGCGCGGCATGTTGTTGGGTTTCATTGTCTCCCGACGGGGCATCGAGCCCAACCCCAAAAAGGTTTCGGCCCTTGATCGGATGGGGCCAATACGGGACTTGAAGGGGGTGCAGAAGGTTTTGGGTTGCCTGGCGGCTCTGAGCCGCTTCATCTCGCGCCTTGGCGAAAAGGTCTTACCCCTCTACCGACTCTTGAGGAAGCACGAACGCTTTTCCTAGACCGTCGAGACCCAGGAAGCCCTCGATAAACTGAAGGCGACGCTTG
This sequence comes from Cenchrus fungigraminus, assembly GCA_036936925.1. Lineage (NCBI taxonomy): Eukaryota > Viridiplantae > Streptophyta > Magnoliopsida > Poales > Poaceae > Cenchrus > Cenchrus fungigraminus. The sequence continues at coordinate 63,184,240 of CM072770.1, forward strand.
CGAACGCACCTATCCTCACGCCGCCCCAGGACGGCGAACCTCTGTATCTCTACGTCGCAGCAACCACCCAGGTGGTTAGCGCGGTCATCGTTGTGGAGAGGACAGAGGAAGGCCACGCCCTGCCAGTACAAATACCAGTATACTACATCAGCGAGGTGTTGTCCGAAACCAAAGCACGGTATCCACAAATCCAGAAGCTGCTCTACATGGTGGTGCTCGCGCGGCGCAAGCTGCGGCACTACTTCGAGGCCCATCCGGTCACTGTGGTCTCGTCATTCCCACTGGGAGAGATAGTCCGCAACCCGGACGCCTCAGGTAGAACTGCAAAGTGGTCTGTGGAGCTCATGGGTGAAACTCTCACTTACGCGCCGCGCAAGGCGATCAAATCCCAGATTTTGGCGGACTTTGTCGCTGAATGGACCGATACTCAGCTGCCCCCATTGCAGATCCAAGCTGAATGTTGGACCCTCTACTTCGACGGGTCGGTGATGAAAACCGACGCGGGCGCGGGCCTGCTCTTCATTTCGCCCCACGGAGAACACATGAGGTACGTGGTACGCTTGCACTTTCCCGCGTCAAATAACATGGCAGAGTACGAGGCCCTCCTCTGCGGCCTCCGAATCGCCATCGAAACCGGCGTCAAGCGCCTCGACGTTAGGGGGGATTCGCAGCTGGTGATCGATCAGGTCATGAAGAACGCAAGCTGCCACGACGAGAAGATGGAGGCGTACTGCAGCACCGTGCGCGCACTCGAAGATAAATTCTACGGCATTGAGCTCAACCACATCCCGCGCAAATACAACGAGGAGGCGGACGTGCTGGCAAAGGTCGCGTCGGGGCGGATCACTGTTCCCCCGAACGTCTTTGCCCGCGACCTCGCCAAGCCTTCCGTCGACCTTAGCAAAACCCCCCCGAATCCAGAAGAACCCTCGGGGGCTCCCTCAAGTCCACCAGGTGCGGAACCCATGGACGTGGACCCCTCGAACGAGGAATTTGTGCTCTCCTTACTTGAGGGGTACGGGGCTGACGAAGCCGAGGCTATGGAAATCGACACGGCCCTTCCCGCGGGGGATTGGCAGAGCAAGTACCTCGCCTGGATCGATCGAGGGGAGCTACCCTCGGACAGAACCGAGGCAAGGCGCATCACCCGAAAAGCCAAGTCGTTCACCGTGGTTAGCAGCCAACTTTACAAGCGCGGCACATCAGGAATTCTACAACGGTGCATCCCCATCCCCGAAGGCCGTGAGTTGATCCGGGACATCCACGCGGGCGTATGCAGCCATCACGCGGCGCCGCGCACTCTCGTGGGCAATGCATTCCGCCAAGGCTTCTACTGGCCCACGGCGGTCGTCGACGCCAACGAGGTCGTGCGCACCTGCGAGGGATGCCAATTCTATGCCCGCAAGACACATCTTCCGGCTCACGCCCTCCAAACCATACCCATTATGTGGCCATTCGCCGTGTGGGGAATAGACATCGTCGGGCCCCTGCGGAAGGCGCCCGGAGGCTACACGCATCTGTTGGTCGCAATCGACAAATTTTCAAAGTGGATCGAGGCACGCCCCATTACCAACCTCAGATCCGAACAGGCCGTATCGTTCTTTACCGATATTGTCCACAGATTCAGGGTGCCAAACTCCATCATCACCGACAACAGTACCCAGTTTACCGGCAAGAAGTTCCTGGAGTTCTGCGACGATTACCACATCCGCGTGGATTGGGCAGCCGTTGCACACCCACAGACCAACGGCCAGGTGGAGCACGCCAACGGCATGATTCTACAAGGCCTCAAGCCCAGGATCTTTGACAGACTAAGCAAGTTTGGCTGAAAATGGATTCAAGAGCTACCGTCGGTCATTTGGAGCCTTAGAACCACCCCGAGCAAAGCTACGGGATTCACACCGTTCTTCCTTGTCTATGGTGCGGAGGCCGTCCTCCCCACGGATTTGGAGTACGGATCCCCCAGGCTCAGGGCCTATCAAGAAAGCTCGAACCAGTGGGCTCGCGAAGACTCATTGGACCAAGTGGACGAGGCTCGCGACGTGGCAATGCTGCACTCGGCAAGGTACTAGCAGTCACTCCGGCGATACCAAGCCCAAAAGATTCGACGCTGGAACTTCAGTGAGGGCGACCTAGTGCTAAGGCTACGACAAGACAACCGGGGCCGACACAAGCTGTCACCACCATGGGAAGGGCCCTACGTCGTCGTCGAGGTGCTCAAGCCCGGCACATACAAACTGGCAAATGAGAAGGGTGAGGTCCTCACCAACGCTTGGAACATACAACAGCTACGTCGCTTCTACCCTTAGACTTCCAAGTTTCTTTTGTATATCTCGCATTCGAAACCTTAAATAAAAAGGGCGACTCGGTTTTACCCTCGACCGGGGCCTCGATGGAAACCAAGTCCCCCTCGGGGGCTACGACGGGGGGTTCCCCCCGGAGGGTCCCGACTCTTTTTCGCAAAAAACGCTTTCTTTCAAAAGAATGTTAAAATGTTATGCCTCGAGCATTTGGGAGAATAAAGGCCAAGCACGAAATCACTAAGCCCAGGGCTGGCCGGGCCACGGGACCGCCGACGCCTCCGAGAGGATAAGCATCCCCCCGCTACCCTACAGCTAAGTTGGTTCGTGAGTGCTAATTTCTTGGTCAAAATTCCCCCGAAAGGCCCGAGGAAAACACGATAACACAACAAGATAAAATTCACAAACAGATGCATAGCATAAAGCATTGTTTATACAAACGACCAACGCTTATCCAAATCTCTAACAAAATATTGACGGGCTTCGAGACCCGGGTCTTCAGGGAGCACGGGGGCTTGGAGCAGCGGCGGCTTCACCCTCAGTGGCGTCAGGGAACAGGTCCACCTCGAACATATCAGCAAGGGCTGCGGCGGGCTCCGCCATGGACGCGTCAACCCTCCTCACCGCCTCAAGCTCAGCATCCTCACCCTCGACGTCTTCAGGAAGGATGTAGCCGTCCCGCAGCAGTCTGAAGTCGAGGACGTAGTGGGTCGAGGTCAGCGCCAAGGTCTTCTGGATACCAAGTCGAAGAGCACTGCGCAGGCGCTCACTGACCCAGCCGCCCAGGGACCGCAGGCAGCTCGCCATCGAGCTACCCGAGGCTTCACCCTCAGCTCCCTCGAGCTCACGGCACACTTCGAGGGCAGCGGCCTCCAGGGCCTTAAGCTCGCCTTGAGCTTCATTGTAGGCAACCTGGAGGGACTGCATCTCCCCTGAAGGGTCCGCCGCGCTCTTCTGCAGCTCTGTGACACCAAAACAAACATCAGGCCTCAAAAGAGCGCAACGAAGAACCAAGACGGTTAAAGGACGAGACTTACCTTCGGCTCGCTTCTTCTCGGCCTCGAGCGCGGCCCGGGCAGCGTCGATGTCCTGCTGAAGCTGAGAGGTTGAGGTGTCGCGCTGCTGAAGCGTGTTCCTCACTCCCCCGAGCTCCTCACACGCGAGCTGGAGCTGAGACTAGGTCTCTTGGAGAGCGGCGCCCGTCTGCTCAATCTCCCGGGCTTTTTCCACAGCATGAGTGAGTTGAGCCTGCACCTCCTCAAGCGCCTTCCGCTCCCGCTCAAGTTGAGCCTGAGCCTTGGCGAGGGCCGCGTCCTTCAGCGTAAGCTGAGACTGCGCCCCCTCACGCGCAGTGCACTCCTCGGCGAGCTGGCCCTCCACTGTCGCTAGCGCATCACTCTTCTCCCTCAGAGCGGCGGCAAGCCCCTCGGCCTCTTGGGCTTTCTGCTCCGCCTGAGCAAGGCGCGCCTGCACATCCTCCAACGACATGTGCTCGCGCTCGGCGTGGGTCTGCGCCTCGGCAAGAGCAGCGTCCTTCAGCGCGAGCTGGGACTGCGCCTCGCTCAACGCCACACGCCCCTGCTGGAGCTCCCCCTCTTTGCTCTGCAGCGTGGCGCCGAGCTGTTCGGCCTCCTTGGCCTTCTGCTCCGCCGCGACGCGGTGGGCGTCGCGTTCCTCCACCGCACGGCGCAGCTCGCCCCCTTCGACTCGAGGCTTGCCTTCGTCTCGAACATCTCGTCGCGGAGGCACTCCATCGCCAGGCCCAGATGCTCGTTCTCCCGGCACGCCGTCTCGTGGAGGGTGTGGAGCCTGGCGAGGAAGGAAATTTTGTCCCCCGCGTCGCCCCACAACCGCTGCCAAAAAGAAGAACAGACAAAACAGAGAAAGACTCAGGCGAGGCACAACCGAGGAAACGAAAAAAGGAGAACAAGGAGGGGAGCGGGGCCACGAGATTAGAGCACGAACCCGAAACAACAGCGCCGCCACTTCTTTGTGAAACTTCGCGGCCTCGCTGAGCAGGTCCTGCACGTGAGATCCCGCCTACGGCTCCTGGTGGGCTGACCCCCTGAGATGGTGCCCCGGACACGTGCTCAAGCGGGCCCTCCCCCCGCGGGCTGTCATCTTCCACCAGGGTCCCGTCCCGCGGGACGGTCACATCCGTCGCGGGCGGAACCTCTTCCGCACCACTCATTCTAGGGGTTCCACCCCTCAAACCATCTCCCGCCCTCGACGTGGCCGCACGGACCCGCTCCTCCCCTCGCGGGGCATCTCGCGCCGCCACCAACCGAGAGGGCGACGCCGTCACCGTCACCGGCCGCGACGTCCTCGCCGAACGAGGGTGCGTCGTGCGGACCGTGTCCTGCGTCTCCAACCTCAGCACCTTGGTTGGCGCTAGCTCCGGTGCGACGGGGCCGCCAGCGCGGCTGGGAGAAAGGAAATGGGGAAATCAGGGCCTCGACCGAATGAAATAAGATAAACCCGATATGACACTTACCGTCGGGATGACACCTGACGCTTGCGCTTCCTCGAGGCCTGCGTGGGCGGCGAGCCCCCCGCGTCGGGCGCGCCCCCCGTCGCGGCGCCCTCACCAACTGATGCCACGCCCGCCTCTGAGGCCGGCGCGGCGCGGGCTGAACAGCCACCTCCTTGCCCTTGGCCCCTGAGGCCAAGGGCACTTCCTCCTCTTCATCCTCCTCTAGCTCAGCCCAGGCGACGCTGCCATCGCTGCCGCTGCTAGTATCTTCTGGGGTCGGCGGGAGGGAGAGACCTTCCTTCTCCCACTGCACCCATTCCAGGCTGTGCGCCTGGCGGCGCTCCTCGCGCCTCTTCTTCTTCGCCTTGTCGGCGTCCGCCTTCGCCTTCACCACCCGCTGCTTCTCGCGGTTGGCGGCGTGTGAGTTGGGCGTGGAGGGATCCGAGCCATAGGCGCTCGTCTCCATCTCCAGCTGCCGGCACCGCAAGCGTCAAAATCGACCCTCGAAATCAAAACTAGATCAAAAATCTAGAAAATTGACAGAAATCCCTTACCAAAACAATAGCCCCGTCATCGGGCCGCACCCGGGGCGACCACAACACCTCGTCGGGGTCGCACACCACCTTTCTGGTGTCCACCGCGCGCTTCGCCCTTGTAGCCGCGTATGCCGGGGCAAGGAGCTCGGCCACCAGCCGCGACCGTGCCAACGCCTCGGGGTCCGCGCCCTCCGCCATCTCGTAGATGGGTAGCGCCCTCTCCATGAGGGGCACCACCCGCCGCTGGTGGCACTGCGCGAGGACGGCCGCCGCGGTCAACCCCGCGTCGGTCAAGGTCTTCAGCGCCCTCAGGTAAGGCGCCAGCTTCGCCCTCCGCGTGGGGTCCGACACCCCTGGCCCCCAGTGGAACGGGCGGTGGTCCAGAATCTTGCCGGTGTAAGGCGGAAGGCTGTCACCATCATTGCGAAGGTAGAACCACCCCCTGTCCCACTCCGCATTGTTGCTCGTCATGGTGCAGGGCGGGTATATGCCGACCCCCTTCCCCCGCAGCGCGATCGTGAGCCCGCCGGCACGGACGGGAGGGCGCCGACCCTTGCCGCCAGCCGCCTGCGTGAAGAGCTCGCCCCGGAACAGGTGGAGTCACAAGTCCCAGGACACGGGGACGCCCAGGAAGCCCTCACAGACGCCCATGAAGGTCGCCGCCTACGAGATGGCGTTGGGGGAGAAGTTGTGCAGCTCCACACTGTAGTGGTAGCACAACCCCCGCATGAACCGCCCGGCGGGATCATTGAATCCCCGCTCGTGCAAACGAACGAGGCTCACCACGTATCCCGTCGGGGGCTGCGGCTCCTGATGCCGCACCAACGGGACGATCCACGCCGGCCTGCTTGGGTCAGTGTTGGCCGCCAGTTGCCCACCAGCGACGAGCCTTCCAAGGAGGTGCGCATCCACATTGGAGCAACCCCACGGCCCGACCTCCAGATACTCAACCATGGCGGACGAAGGAGTGGGAGAGGAATGCGGAGGCGGAGATTGCGAGAAAACGCGAGCTCGGGAGGCAAGGGGAAGGAGAAGGCGAACGCGATGCGAGTAAGAATGGCTAAGGTAAAAACTCCTCCTCTCCACCCGTTCTTTTTTATAATAAGAATGGGCGCGGGGATCGAACGGACGGGGGCCGGGACGCGTGGTCGCAGTTAATGCGATGGACGTCGCCCGGGCTCCACTGTCTCGAAACCACCAGGCGCACACGCGGGCGCCATCATTACGACGCAGTAAAAATGCCAACCGCCGCGCAGTTTCCCCACGTCGCCTGAAAAGGCGTGCGTAACGCAATCCCGGAGCGCCACGTGCGCCACGGCCCCACATGCGCGGCTGACCCGAGTCCACAGCCGAAAACGAAGGGACGGGGGGGGGGCTCCTTCCGCGAGAAGTAGCCCCCGTGGGTCCCAGCAAACAAGGGTCAGAGGCAGCCTCGAAACGTGCTTGCTCGAGATGGCCCTCGAAAGCACGGATTGAAGAGCGCTTGACGCCTCACCCCGAAACACTTGCTGATTAGTGGCTCGAAGCTCGGCCCGCAAAAAGTTCGGTGAGCGCCATAGATGCGCCTCCTAACGAGGCATAGCTGGCCGGTGGTTCGAAGCTCGGCACAATGGGGGTGTGACGAGCGCCACAGGCCGACCAAAGACGGGGTCACGTAAGCGTGTCCCGCGAGGTCCTTACTGATCAGGAATCCGAGTCCTGGCCTGCGGAAGGTTCAAACAGGCGTTTCAGATCAACAGAGTCAGGGACGACCAGGGCGTGCGCGATCGAGCCAATCCCCGAACTCGAGAGTTTGGGGGCGCCCCATAGTTCGTATTTAAGGCCAAGCGAGGGCAGCTAGTCGAGGGATCCCATCGAGGGAGAGCTTCCGCGCCCTCGGTCCCCATCGAACGGGATCGAGCCCTGCCTAGCACACCCACGTAAAGTGCTTCCATGGACGTGTCCCCGGACCACGAGCCGACCCCTATCGAACGGGGCACGAACGTCCACTTGAATTACCCGCTAGCAGCTCAACGAGGCGTCCATGACTCGTGGCCCGCTCGATGGGAAGCATGGACCTCCTCACCCCTCCCCCCTGCGGAAGGGCGGCGAGGGGCGCACAAACAAGTCGAGGAGTTCACCCCCGATCGCCCCCACACGGGCCCGGGCTCGGGGGCTCGTCGCATGGCTACACCTTCTGGACATGTCTGAAAAAAGCCACTTCCCACCTCGGAGGCAGTGAGCGAACCCTCTGGGATTCATCCCAGGCGTGGTCGACGCCGTTCCGCACGCGTAAGATTGCCGAGGCCGGCTGAAACATTGCCGAGGCCGGCTGAAACAAACGCTCCACGGATCGGCAGCTCAGCATAAAAAGCCTTGCACGAGTGCGCACACTCCTCCAAGGCTTCGGGGGCTACACCCGCGGGTGCGCTAGCGCACCCCCACGGAATAGCACACGCATCCAGAGGGGAAGAAAGTCCTACCAGAAGCTTCAGCCTTTGCGGAACCATCCCACTATTCCCACAAAGGCTCGGGGGCTACTGTCGGGGACGGCCACAAGGGGCCCCCTAACTATGGGGAAAATCACCCTTTTTCGAAAAATAATAAAGATCATCAAAAACACTTCCCGAATCAACCCCAGCCAAGGCACGGCCTGCTACGGCCCAATGGCCTTCACGGCCCACCGCGCGAGCATTCCACCCGCCCTCGAGCAAATCTCTGCCTCGTTCGAGGGTCGGGTATCACGCGGGCGAATCTCCGCCTCACTCGAGGGTCGGACACCCCTCGAGAAGATCTCTGCCTCGCTCGAGGTTCAGCATCCCTCGACACGAGGCATTTCAACTACTCTACCAAACCAAGGCATTCAATGCCCCATCCCGTCAAGGGCGCTGCAGTCAAAGGCCGAATCCCCGCACGCGCGGCCCTCTGACACCGCCCGGGAATCCGCCCCCGGCACTGTGCGGCCATGCCGCCCTTGTGCCACCTTCCCGGGCACTGCACGGGCACTGTGCGGACACTGTTCGCTCGCTGTGCGGAGAGGCCGGGTCATTCCCAAACACTGTGCCACCTGCCCTCATCCTTCCCCCACGCTGCGCCCCTCGAAAGGGTATGGGGACACCCTCGAGCGGTGCACGAACGGCGACTAGGCGCACGCCCAGGACGGCGCGGTGATGCGGGATGAGCGGAGCACGTCTTTTCCGTCACCTCCTCCCCGGTGCGGCCATCCCCGGCACTGTGGAGCAACGCCCGGCGGTGTGGATCCCTATTCCGACGAGACACCGCCACACCGGCCCCTGTACAGCCCAACCACTCCCGTCAGCAAGACCCTCGAATCAATGTACGGACAGCGACCAGGCGCGAATGACAGCCAGATCACCCTCGAAACTACCCTCAAGCGAGTACGGAAGCCACCGCGACGCCTACAGAGACCGAGATTCGCCAGGACATCCGTCAAACCGCAAGCACTGCACGCCAGTACCACGTCACTATACGAAACTACTATGCGGCACACCTGTAAACCGTCTCCCCTTGACCTATAAAAGGAGGACGCGATCACCCAGCCGCAGGGATGAATTGGTTGGGACACACGCACACTCCCGCTCGATATTGGCACTTTGCCTCAATCATCTAGCTGGGACTTGGAGGACCCTCCTCCTCTCCCGCCTCGCTTGTAGCCCCCCCTCTACAGGCACCACGGTGCACTGCAATACAGCGCATGAGCGCAACCTGCTGGACGTACGGCCCCCGCGACCGGAACCAGGATAAACTGTGTCTTTGCATTGCTTAGCACCCGCCATCGAGAGACTGATCACAGCGTATTTTACTAGTTAGTGTCGGGGCTAATCTCAACACCGACAGTCGCGGCTCGGATGGGGTCACCCGCACGCACGTGCGCGCCTTCGTGGTGTGCGCACCGTGCGCCCCTCTCGGCGGTGCATCAGTACGCGCCCGCCGCCGGCCATGGAGCCCCGGCAGAGCCCCTCGACGGGTCGTGCGCGAGACGCATGTGCCGCCGCAGAGGAGGCCCGCGGTGCTCCGGCGCGAGCGAGGCACGCGGGGGGGGGGGTTCTCTTAGATCTGGGCCCTCTACTCGCCGGAAGTGGAGGGGAAGAGGAGGAGAACGCGCCGACGGCCATGGCACGCGGTGGTGGCGCTGCCACCGCGGCTGCTGCTCGGGACGGGGGGAGGGAGGGGAAAATGAATTAGGGTTTCTCCCTCCCCGCCATTTTCGGCCTTTTAAGCAGAGCACCGGATCTCCGTCCGTCATCCAATCTCATATGGACGGCCGCGATCGAGGCGGGAGGAGCGCGCGGCGACGGCTGGGCCAAATTGGCGACCTAGTCGTTGGCTGTCGGGCTTCTTTTAGTTGGGCCGCGTTGAGCCGCCGCGCCGAGCCGCCGAACGAGCCGCCAAGCCGAGCCGCGCAGCGTATTAAGTGGGTTGGGCCGGTTTTCGCCCACGTGCGCAGCGCGCGTTCATAGGCTGCTTTGGCCCAAAATTTTAGTATCGGGCTAAAATTGACTTTTCATTTATTTAAGTTTCCAGTAGCTTTTATTTTAAGTTTGAGCATCAATTAATTCATGTTTTTAAAAATTGAGTATTGAAGTTTCAAGCTAAGTACCTTTTCAGCTTTAAGCTATCATTCAAGATATTATTAAGTCATGTTCTAAGCTAAGTTATAGATTGCATAAGTTATATGTTATTTATTTAAGCTATTATTAAGTCCTTTTTTTAAGTTGAGCTATTTATTGCATAAATCATGTAATTTATTTAAGCTATCATTAATTCATGTTTTAAGCTAAGTTATTAATTCCATAAGTCATGTTAATTAAGTGGTTGATATTCATGTCATTTTAATGAATTTTAAGTTTAAATCCACCACTATGCCTTGAGATGCCTCTAAATAAATGGAACCACCGAGAAGTTTATTTAGAGTAAACTTATGATTAATTCTGACCACTGTTTTTTTAATCATGAGTGTTAAGATGAAATTTGTTTGTTTTCCCCACCGGTGATGCAAATTGAAATTTAATGCGTGATTTTAATCAGACCAACGTAGGGTTATTATCATGCTTTTATGTGCATCTCATTGCATATGATTACTAAGACAAATAAGTTAAGGCTAATTTCTTCTTTCATGAATAAATTCCAAGATTTTGAGAAATTAAGTTAAGATTTGGGAATTATCATGATGATGAAACTTTGAGTTTTTCGGTACAATTGAGTACATAATTTAATGTTTAAGCTTCTTATTATTAAATTTGAGATTTAAGTTTTGATGTGTCCATTATTTATGAGCACATTTTATGCCTTATTGACATGATTACATTAAGTTCAAGTCCTATTATAAAATAGGCATAAGATCAACCTTCGGTATAAGTTTATTTATGTTTCCTTTAAGATTTAAGATTGAGTGTTGCATTAGTTTGTTTCTTTTCAGTTGAAAATTATATTTTCACCTAAGTACAATTAAGATGCCTCTAATTGAATGAAACCACCGGGAAGTTCAGTTAGAGTAAACTTGTGATTAATTCTAACTACTGTTGTTTTAATCATGAGTGTTAAAATAAGTTTCGTTTGTTTTCCCCAACGGTGATGCAAGTTGAAATTTATTGCATGATTTTAATCGGACCAACATAAGGTTATTATTGTGCTTTTATGTGCATCTTTATTGTACTTTTCCCGAGACATGTTATTTTGTACTTTCAGTTGATTATGCATACTTACTAAGCACCTTTAAGCATTATGATGGCACAAATTCCCAAAGTTGGAGTAAGGATGTGCTTGGCATTCTCAAGATTCTTGATCTTGATTATGCACTTCGTGAGGACAAACCTGTTGCTCCCACTAATGAGTATGAGGATCTTGCCAAGAAAATGAGGGAGTACGTCTCCAATTTAGAAAAGTGGCAAAGATCTGATTACTTTGCAAAAATGGTCATTAAGCATTCGATCATTGATGTTTTAAGGGGAGCATTTCCTGTTCAAGGGGATGGTTTTATACTAAGTACTAAGGAGTTATTAAACTCAATTGAGGGAAGACATAAAGATGAATTAGTCACTTTCCTCATGACAAAATTATTAAACTCACGATATAATGGTAAAGGTGCGTTGAGCATACACATTAAGAGCATGTATGACATAGCCACTAAGTTAAAAGCACTTGGGAAGTCCATCTCTGATGGCGAACTTGTGCAATATATTATGGCTTCTCTTCCTGAGAATTATGAGAGGCGTGCTCTTGATGTGAATTATGCTCAAGTAATCTGTAATTTTTGCGAATCACCCGGCCATATACTGAAGCTCTGTCCTGAGTTTAAGTCATGGCTTCAGAGGAAGGGTAATTAACTTGTCTCATAAGATTTATTAAGATTATTCAAGATTATTTACTCTCATGGTGGATTGACTAAGGTGCATTTGCACATTTCATTTCTTCCACGGATTTTAATGAGCCATAAAGAGAGGGAGAAATGGGGGAGTAAAGTAAAGTCTACATGACATCCTTAAAGTCAAAGATTCTGGAGCTTCGCATTAAGCGTTAAGTTCTTAGCCTTAGCTTTGATTTTATTAGCTGATGATGTACCTTAGATTAAGTGAGAATTATATTCATTTTATGTATTGAGAAATTCTTAAGCTTTGTATTTCTCGATACACAATAAAGACATCATCAAGCTTGTTATATTCTCCTCGCATTTGTCTTTGATCCTTATTTAAGTTATATGCGTAAAGAAATGATGACACCTTGTCGAACATGTGGTACACTTTCGTTTAAACCACAAATCCGAGGGGGAGAAGGGAATGTCTCATCAATCCTAAGTTGCTCCGATTAATAAAATAAGAGACGTTCTTGAAAGCTAAGAAATAAATTAAGAAAATACTCCAAATAATAAAATGTCTTTTGGGTATTTACTCTCGTACCATTTCAATGCCCATTAAGAATAAGTATAAGTTCAAGGGTGTTGTTTTAATGCGAGGTAAGATTGTCTTGATATCATTGGAATTGGAGTGCTACTCTGATCCACAACTGTCTCAAATGAGAGTGATTTTGTTCCTTATTCTGGCCACTGCTGCATATGAGATAATTTTCACGAGTTTTTGTTGCTCTAGTTCATTTTTTGGCCAACGCTGTTGTGGGCTAGGATAGCAAGGGAAGTTCTTCCATGGTATCTAAGTAGGACAAATTAAATGTCGTGCCAAGTATAAAGAGATTAAAGAGCTACCATTATAAGTTATTCAATTAAGTTTAAGGGCCGACACATTTTAATGCTTTCAGCTACTTCATTAAGGTTCTTGATATAAGATAGTTCTCTTCCGAAAGAGAGCAGAGATTAATGGCAGCTCACATAGGAGGAATGAAATCTTAATGAGATATAGGGTGAGTTTTCTCTATATTGATGATTTAAGATAATATATATATGATTTATCATATATTTAGTTTGTGCCATAAGGATACCTCCATTTTATGCATAATTTCCGTTGAGGATTTTCATTAGTTGTCTAACCGCTACAGAAATGTATGAAACTTAGCGATAAGCTAAATCTTGGGCACAATAGTAAGAACCTCAATTAATTTAATGTTGTAAGGAAGAGGTTTATAAAGGAGTTTGTGAACTCTAACATAAGTATAGTTTTAATAAGCAATTTCTGATGGAGTCAAAACAATAGGTCATAATGGGTCTACATACTCAAGAGTGATTCCAAAATAAATTGAGATGCTAAGTTCATAACTCATGATAAGTTTGTAAGTATCATGGGAAACCATGATTATTTGTAAGGATAAGGTGGAAAATTTATTGTCTTGATACTCTAGATGAATGTTTTCCCCATAAGATAATGAAAAATAAGTATGCATTCCAAGGAAGGGGAAAAGTATTCATCACATGATTAGATGCATCTTAGTGAAGCTCTCCCAAGATCTAGGGGAGCATGGCACTGAGATGGGACCAAAGTGAGTATTAAGATTATCACTAAAGGGCAAAAGTTGAGATAATTGCTGAAGTGATAAATAGTGAATGCGTATTCAGCCATGCCTGTTTTGATTTGATAATCAAATTTCATAAAGAGTATAAAATTAAGATTAAGGTAAAAGGAAGACGTTCCTGAAACTATATGCTAAGATCTATGTTGAGTAATTAACTTAGCATTACAAGCCGGAATGCTTGACTAAACCGATGAGTCTCAATCCAGGAGAGGTCCACTGGAAAAGGTGCTAAGTTTAATGCACCATGACAACATGCTTATTTAGTTAAGAATTATTTAGATGAGATTTCTGAGGGTGTATGGATATAAAAGTGCACAATTAGATTATATCCTTCACTCTTGCATTTATGAGCGATTCTGCAGAAGGCTCTAAAACAAAGTTAGCTTAACAAAGCTAATTTTGTGTGTGGCATGTTTTAACGCAGGCAAGCATAAGAAATAAGTTCCGGTATTTTGTTAATGTATTATTAAGTTAACATTGATTGAAATCAATGTCACTGTATTTAATTACAGTATTCCTTCAAAGTAATGACATATAATCGATGGAGTCAAGCCCATTGATAATAAATTGTGTTGTGAATGAAGGGTCCCAGGTTCAAAGTCATATTAAGGCTTTAAGTAAAATGCTAGCAACATGACTAATTAAGGATTTAACATCTATCCTATTTTTCGCGAAATTAGTTTGGATTGGTGATAAATCTGAAATATGATTCTGGATGAGGCCGAACAAATAAGCTCCCAATAAGCTAATAAGTGTTCTATCAAGATGCTATAGTGAACTTTAGTTAATGGTGTCCCGGTATGTCTGTAATGTCTGCCGATGACGCATTCGCTAGGTCTTGCTGTAGCATTGAGTGTGAATAAGACGAACATAAGTTTAAGCTAAGATTGTTCGATTAAGTGGGAGATTGTTGATCGATGTGTATCCACCTTCACATGATCAATGAAATTGAAAATTATAAAATTTGTTGACCCTCGGTCAAGGGGGAGAATGTTAGATATATTTGGTTGACCTCAGGTCAGCCAAACCGCACGGGAGAAGCCTCTCCCGCGCCTCAGCCCGTTTGCCGTTGATCGGGAGGCAAACCCTAAGCCCATTGGGCTCGGCCCCTTGCCTACAGCGTCATTATATAAGAGAGGAAGCCCCCTGGGCGACCTTAATCTATCCATCTACATGGTTTCTACCGAAACCCCATCCACCGGTCACTCATGGCGCTGGAAGGCTCGGAAGCTCGAGTACCACCTACAGGGACTCGCTGGCGTCGACCAGAAGGCCACCGCCACAGAGGAGACGCCCCTGCACTTCACCAACTCGTGTCATCTACCTCACCACCTCTACACCGACTCAGACTGGCGAGATGGACAACACCATCACTGCTGGTGAGATCCATTCTAATCTATTCCACATCAGTAATGTACTAGGCGTGATCTTCTCTAGACTAGTGATCCTTATTAAGATTAATTAAGTCTAAGTGTTTGATTAGTACTAAGTTTAGTCTAACAGTAGGGTCTTCTGTTCCTGGTCAACTTACATTAGTTTAATTATGATTTACTGTCGTAGAATTTAACATCGGTTTAAGTTACTAATCACTAGTTAGCCACGTATAATGTTGAGTCAATCGCTATAATAGTTCGGTGTAAATCTGTTACATTAAATTTTTAGACATTTTTTCTGATCTAGGTAATTTAGAAGATTTTTCGAAACTTCTGGTGGGGCTTTATATCCGAGACTCTGTCATATTGATTAGTTAGATAATTACGTGGAACAAACCACCATTAGATCAAATAAATCATTTCTAAACTAAAGGGTGTAGATGATAATGTCCTTTTTAGTTAGTTAAATAGTTCATTTGCACCCAACGAAACATGTCATTACGAAGATGAAAAAATGCACTTTTTTTTTACTTTAGAGCACGTGGCCCAAACTCCGCTCTATGACAAATGGCCCCTCGCATCTACCTCCGACCCCACAAACCAGCGACTGGCAGCGCCGCTCCGCATAAACCCGACTCCAAAACCCTTTCCCTTCCCAAAACCCTAGCCGCCGTTCCAACCAAAGCGCGCGAACTCCCACTGAGCGGCGGCGGCGGCGAGGAGGAGGAGGAGGGGATCGCAGTCCTGCGATGGGGAGCGACACGGAGGCGGAGAAGAGGGCTCCGGTGGCCCTAGCCCCCATCGCGAAGCCGCTCGCGGGCAAGAAGCTCTGCAAGCGGACCCTCAAGCTCGTCCGTCGAGGTCTGTAGGATTCCCATGCCCCATTCGCCGTTGGTTTAGGACGATTTCCCATCTTTAGACTTTGTTGCAGCCTCTGAGGCCAAATGCTTGAAGCGAGGAGTCAAGGAGGTTGTCAAGAGTATTCGGCGGGGGAACAAGGGGTTCGTAATCTGTACCTCTTTTACTCTGTTCCTGGATTGTTAGTTCATCCATTTGAAACCTTATGGGTACATCATATGGAAATGAGAACTACCATTCGACATTCGCATTGATTCCACACCCTTTTAGATTCGAAGATTATAACCAATTTTGACTCCAAGAAATAAAGTGCAGTTTCAACTGCAAAATTATGAAACTCCCGGTTGGGACTTGAGAAGTGAACTTCATCAATAAAGATGGCGAAAGACATTCATCTTCCTTTTGATGAAATTGGTTTTTCTACTGTGATTTAGTTGCTTCTAACTGGGAGACATACACTAATTTGGATTTTTAAAACCTTCTAGAATAAACTCTCAAATCAAAACTACCACAACAATTGGAATATTCAAATGATGAGTGGATAAGGGTTATGGATTTCCAAATTAATCTTTTTTGAATTTTCATATCAAAACTGAGGACACATTATCCTAAAGAAAGCTGTGTTTTGAGGTTTGTTCAATGGGAATGAGGGTTTGTGGCTGTGACCTCTGCAGCAGACATTTATTGTAACTTGGCAACTGTTCTTTTTCTGTGTTGGATAAAGAGCCATGCACATGTTTTTTTTTCTTCTAGTAAACCTTTTCCTTTAGCAATGGTAGGTTAGGGAGGATGGAGAGCCGGGGAGGTAATGTAGTCGGGGAGGCATGTTTTTCCTACTAGGGGAGGAAGCGAAGAAGAGAATCAAATGAGGCAACACCTCATGCTGCAATGTTGCTTTGCATTAGGCCCACCTGTCAATCTCTTGAGCTTTGTGGAGATGGAGCCCAAATAAGCAGACACTAGCAATCCAGTATACTGTTAAGATAATCCGACAGTTGGAAGATGCTTTGGCACGAACAAGAAGTGAAAGATGCCCTCCAATTAGTCTTTTCTGACTAACTTAATAATGAAAAAATTAGGCTGAGTACAGGATAGTGCAAATTAGAACAGGGTTATGGACACACCTTACTTCCAGATTTCGACCAATATATCAGTGGATGCCCCCTGGTTCCTCACTCTATTTTGTTCTGTACTCTGGAATCTGGAGTGGTATTTGTTTCCACCGGTTTGAAAACAGTGTTCCACTGTTCCCACTAGTTTGGGCTGGAATCTGCTAAGGCACCACGTGAGTCCACAGTCACTGAGTCCATATGGCATCTCAGTTTCGAATCAGCCCAAGTGCTCAATGTTGTTTTGAAAATTGGTAATATGTGCAGGGTCACCTGCCTAGTAGTGATTAGACAGAAAAATCAGACTGATTATGTGGCAGGTAGAGCCACCCATTCTTGTATATAGCCTCATAGAGCTGTTTTAAAAAGCGCTGGCCAATTCATATTCTACAGCATTCAATCTGGTCATGACTAGGGGTCGAGGACACTTTTTGCATTGGGGCTGAGCTCTAGCTCAGCCAACTAGGAAAAAAGAAAGTAAAAGTGAAAGTGGTAGCGAGCAGCACATTTACTTAGCCTACTGGATCTTGA
The DNA here is from genome assembly GCA_036936925.1 of Cenchrus fungigraminus. NCBI lineage: Eukaryota > Viridiplantae > Streptophyta > Magnoliopsida > Poales > Poaceae > Cenchrus > Cenchrus fungigraminus. Next base: position 63,201,379 of record CM072770.1, read on the forward strand.
CATGACTACTAGGATACTTGTATGGGTGTAGCTGATACATTGGAGAAATAATTAAAGAAAAATTGACATCAATCAGCACATTTACTTACTCTACTTCGGTAAATACCTATAATTTCTCCTGTCAAATCTAACCAAGTAGCCACGTACACAGGTTTTCCAACACTAAATTGTTACTTATCTTAGGATATGGTGTCAAATTTGTAGATTATCCTCTTGTGCAAAAAAAAGAAAGAATCCCTGTGTTATTTACTACAAATACTAGTTTGTTAGTATCTAAGGCATATTCTTCAGTTATACATCTAGTTAATCAGGGGAGTTGTTCTCCTAGTTGGTGAGTTCACCGAATAGTCAACCCAATTGGTGCGGTAGTTTTGTTACCTGGTTATTATTAGATTTACTAGGACTTGTCCCTTTACCTTCTGTTGTGAAGCTTCATGATATTCTGTTGATCAATTTAACTTTTCCTAAAGGAAAGTAAATTACTATTTTGCATTGATGAACTGTTGACTGTTGTTTGCTCATTTTCGAATTCCTAGTTTGAATTAATTTCTATTACTTGTCTGTTGACGTTTTCATTAACTTTCCTGTGTTTTCCTTTGGTCTTTGTAGGTTGTGTGTGATTGCTGGCAACATTTCTCCCATCGATGTAATAACTCATGTTCCGATACTCTGTGAAGAAGCCAGTATTCCTTACGTATTTGTTCCCTCAAAAGAGGTATGCTTGCCTGAATCTGCAATGCTCAGCATTAGATCCCTGTATTTGTTTTCAGCATGAGATAAAAGGTTGATGATGCACTCTGATAGGACGTGGTAATCACAGTGTTGTACAAATATTCTTAAACCAAGTAGAACATGCTGTTTGAAACTAGAAGAAGTGGTTCACATTGTTTGGTTGGTCTTTTACTTGTTGAAAATTGAATGGGTGTTGAAGAGTATCATCTATGATTACCTACATGTATATTTTAGTTCGCATTTTACTGGAGCTAGCTAGGAGAGGACTCTCATGTTCTATACCCATCACATTGTTCAGTGTTTTCTTCCCTTCTAGTTCTAGGCATCAAGACTGAATGAAAGGAGAAGTTTGTTCTTTCAAAATTTAGGGAAAGAGCGTCAGTCTAGTTCACTCAATCCCGTCTATGGTCAGCACCAACAGATAAATTGGTATATCGATACTTTTTCAGTCCACCTGGTACTAAGTTTTATTCTAGAAAAAACCATATATGTTTTACTTAACATTTTGTACTAGGAATCAGTGAAACTGAAAAGAACAACTAAACAGTATAGCAACCGACCATATAAATTTCATTGTGTATTCCTGATCAGCAGAAAAGCACTGATCTGAGATAGTACAACATTACTGTCATGAGACCTGCTGATGCATTTCTGTTCCCCATATGTTCGCGCAGGATCTCGCGACCGCAGGCACCACCAAGAGGCCTACCTGTTGCGTGCTGGTGATGACGAAGCCAGCCAAGTGGGGGCTGGAGGGCGAGGTCAAGGAGAAGCTCAAGACGGACTACGATCAGGTCACGTCTGAGGTTGCGGAGGTCACGTCGGCCATGTTCTAAAGCAAACCCACGGGGCCAACAGAAGCGCCGGGTCCGGCCGGCATCTTTTCACCGTGACTTGGTGGCCCTGCCTGCAACTCTGTACAATGCAAGTGTGACCTATATCAACTCCCCTCGCTGGACGAAACTGGTTACATTATGTGTGACTCTTTTTTTGCATGAATTTGCTGAGTAACCACCATTTTGTGGGGAAATGCCAGATCCGCATGTATACTAGCAGCACCTGTTTGCCTTTTTTTTTGTTTAGGTTAATATCACGCTGCTATCAACTGTGCGTTCTGGCACAGGACAAACCACACGGATCGTCCACTGTTGAGCGCCCAGTCCTGCACTCCTGCGCAGGCTGAGAAGAGCAGAGGACGGGCGGTGGTGTGGGTGTGTGCCGCCCAGAAAGGAAGTGGCAGCGTGGCTGATTGGGACTAGACAGACGGCGCCCCGTCCCGACGTCCCGTGGCGTGGTCTATCCTTTCTTGGCGTCGAGGCCGCCGGCCTGGCGAGCGCTTGCCTTGCCGGTTGCCGCTTCCCCCCTCGTCTGCCGCGGCCGTGTCCGCGGGGGTGGCACTCGCTGGCCGCCGCATGGCGACGGCGGCGGCCGGGCTCTGCCGCTCTGGTGATGGACTCATGGTCCACCAGGCCAGAGCTGGGGGCAAGCGTAGGGAAGGAACAAACGAACACGAGCCGCTCGGCCGCCGGGTTTGGATCGTGACGATCTGTCTGATGCAAGGCGATTGCGTCCCGGTATGGATGGATGGTCTGGGGCTCGAGCTGGACAGGACTGGGCAAAACAAAAACCCTGCGGCAAACGCTGCAGGACGGTGCGCACGGTCCCCTCGCCTTTGGTAGCTTGCCGTGAGCGTTTTCGTTGCTACCGCCGTTTTCGTCAGGAACTCCCATGTGTGTGCAGTGTGTGTGTGTGTGAGCCTGTGAGGGCTACACCCTACACGTTCTGCCGCCTCCTTGTATTCATTCAAGCTTGGCGAACTGTGACCACGAACCAAACAAAGACAAGCTTGTCGCCCTATGCATTGACACATAATATTGAGTCCACTCAACAGAGCACTTGTACAATGAGTTGTCTTATAAGTCGTCTAGTAGAGCAATAAAATTCATTAATTTGTGCATGTAACAAAGGAACATTATGAGTTGCGTGGCAACAACAAACAATGGTTGTGAAATTGTCTCACAAGGTGATTGTTTCACTCATGATGTGGTTATTTTGCGAAGCAACGATCTCTTTCTCTCTCTCCTCCACATCATCAAAAATCTTACGTGGTATTGCACGAGACGACCTATGAGACCGCTGACGTGCAGCAATTCGAGGTCGCAAAGGTGTGCATCAACCAAAACAGATGCCCCGATTCTGTTGTTAATATTAGGTAAAGTTACCACTTCCGGGATTCCACGTTAAAGCACATATTCATACGCTTTTCGCATCAACGGCTAGTTTTGAGTTTCCCATCAAACTCTTTCCTGTTGCCACTATTTTTTTTACTAAAAAAATAACTCGAGACAGCTTTCTACAACTGCATTGCACTTGCACATGACAAGACCCCCAATCCCTTTCTTTTTATCCTTCCCACCTTTCAGTGAGACTTGACCTTGACAAATGCATGGAGAATCAAATTAGGCAAGCCGCGACCTGCTTGCATAATGCACAGAGAATCGATTTTCCAAAGGCAAAAAAAAAAAAAGATGCCGAGAGAATCAAAAGAAAAGAAAAAGCAAAGGCGTGAACTCGAGTGCTCGGCCTCGGCATGTGGACGAAACTTTTTTTTTTGGGTGAGCAGCAAGCCAGCGAGAGAGTAGCAACAGTTGAAGGGAATGGAAGACTGCAAGTGGACTGGAAGAGTGGAGACAGAGACGAGGGAAAACCGGGACAAGCAGCTTGCGAACAGAGATAGCAGCACCGTCGGTCGATCTTTTGCTGATTTATGCAATTAATTTATTTTAAAAGAATAATACTGGGTAAGAAATTGAAAGAAGAGAAACCAAACATAGCCGAACAATGAGATGCTTGGCTGGGCCTGTGGAATGTTTAGATCTTGCTGCCCTCGGGATGAGCCCCGTGCCGCGCTTGCATCTCCACAACCGCAGGGACTAATTAGTGGCAGGACAGTACGGGTACGGGCAAGAGGGGCGTGATTAACATGACAAAATATACACTGCACAACCAAATGGCATTAGGGAAGAAGAAATAGATCTTTTGATATGTTTTGACTCCATTGTCCAAACATTGAAGTTTACCTTAGAGTGGTTACGTAAGTATGTGTAAATAGTTCGATGCATTGGATACTCATAAACCACCCTAAGGCAACACAGCCATTTTCATTCTACTAATGGAATTGGCATAAACCCTACTATATATTTCTATTTGATTTTGGGTTTGAGTTTGCTCCTCGATTTTATCGCAAACTCCTTCCTAACAACTGGGTATGTTTAGGTTCTCCCTTTTGTTCTTGTGATGCACTGCAACAAGCTTTGTGTGGCATTACTTATCGAATTACCATTGTCATCACTGTCAGTATTTCAGGTAACATTAAAAAAACATTCAGTTACGTGCACAGCTGCCATTTCCCACAGTGGCACAGTGCTTTGCCAAAGCACCTAGACCGGCAAAAATTCCCTTGGCCGTATTCCTGCCGCGTCCCCCATTTCGCCTCCCACACCCCACACACCGGCTGTCATCATCCGTGCCTCCCTCATCGATCCTCTCGTTCCAAAGACGCTTTCGCTGCGTCGCTTTTCCAATCGCCTTTGGCCCCCTTCCCTCCCATCCCATGGAATTCGGACACACTTCCCGAGCCCTCCCTGCCCCCACACTGCCCTTTGGTTCCACAGAATCCCCCAAAGGTGGTGGCTCTCTCTTCTGCTGCGAGAAAATTTGTAGTACTGCGCGCGGCCACGAACACGTCGCAGCTTCCGATAAAGCTCCCACTCTGGCTTTGCTTTATGGCACGAACGATAGGTGCATTCCTTTTCCTACTCCAAACATTTTTTTTGGTTTGAATTTCTGTCTCAACTGTATCTGTGTTGGAACGGATTAGAAGCATCCAAACTTGTGGGTTTTGGAGGCCATCTTCTTGGTGAAACAAGGATGTACTTATTTTGAAGAAATCGAAACGTTTCCATGCAAGACTCCAAAACTGAAGTGATGCACACAACTTCCTCTATAATCTGGACGTAATTTGGAGAAATCGAAACGTTTCCACGCACGTGCACACAACTTCCTCTATAATCTACGGGGAAGTTTTAAGGTTCTAATAATTCCTGTCTAATAAATTGCAATTGTTCCTGATTGATATGCAATGATAGCTTCTCTGGTGGTTATAGATAGTTTTTAGCTCTAAAAAAGCGTATGTATCTAGTGTCCATCATTTATATAGTATTACACTGGAGTTAAATTCTACAACGAAGTATCTACAAAATCGTATGGTATCCTTTGTTGGGCTCGTCATGCTACTAATACAATTACCACACATGCCGATGAGAGATTTGTGGTGAGTATCCTTAATTTTGCTTCTTTAATAGGAGTAGTAGCAACACGCTCCTTTCCTTGTTTGAAGTCATGAACTCATGATATGGCGGGTCACTACTTTCTTCCGTTCTTTGTGATTGGTCATGAAATTCTGGTATTGGCAAAGCTCGGCCCTGCTTTCAACCTTCCTGGATCCCCTTTTCCTTCCACAAATTCCAGTGTCTTCCCATCTAAACTTACCCATCACCTTCTTGTTCGTAACTCATACTCTTTAGGAAACTCACCGTGATTTATGGTACAGTAGTATACATGAGAACCAAAGAACCAAACAGTGGACAACTGTGAAGTATTACAATTTTTATTGATGAAATAAATGTCTTTGGCAATCTTTGTGGCACAACAAAGGTCAAAGGAATTGGCACGCAATATCATCAGTGTTCAAAAATTCTGACTGGAATTTTGATCTTTAAGGTAGTGACCGAAATTGCTGTTTGCTCAAAATTTCGCTCTCTTCACCTAAAGATGCATTTTTAATCTAAATTTCAGCCGAAGTTTCGTGAAATTCGGTCCATGACCATTTTTTTAAAAAAAATCACCTGATCTATTGAGCAAAATTTGTCCCTAGCACACCAAAATCACCTGATCTATTGAGCAAAATCGAGCAAAATTAGTCCCTAGTGCATAGCCGAAGTTATTAGGAAGGAGTTTTATACCCCGGTTTCTCATATATAAAACAATAAATATAGCCTCTCAGAATTGAGCAAAATTAGTCCCTAGCGCATAGCCCACGTGTACTAACAGGAGATATATTCTGCCCAAGTATTTTACCTAATAGTAATGTTTTTGTTAACGGACTTTATACTCTCACAAACCCTATATGCCTTGATCGGGATGTGATCAAAACCTTTGGAACTTTTGGCTGCCAAATGTAAAAAAGCTTTAGAAAATATATAATCGTAAAATATAAAAAAATGTTTTAGAGAGAGAGAGAAATGTGCTTTAGTAATCCTATCAAAATTGCAAGTATTTTGGGCTTGACATAGTAATTTATTAGTAGAAAAACTTCAATAGAAAAGGGAGTCATAAACTCATAATATACTTTCAAACAACATTAATAGTCCATCCAAATGTCCCATTTTTACTCTTCTTCGTCGTTCTTCCGAACCCGAACAGCAAAAGGAGGGGGCAAACGGGCTGAGAAAAATCTCCCCATGGTTTTCTAATGGTTTTCTACCCCGGTTTCCCATGGCAGGTCAGGTGTGGCAGGCGTGTTTGTTCCCTCCCTCGGTCCCTCCCCCTCTCCTCCCCTGCTTTTGTGCTTTTGCAATGCTTGCTGCCGGAGCGCAAGCATCTTCTTTTGTGTCATTTGGCCCTGACCAGGGCCCCAGGCTCCCCTGCCCACACCGCCACTGCCACACTGCCTGTGTGTGTGGGGGGGGGGAGAGAGAAGGCTGCGCCGCGCTGCGTTGCATGCTTTTCTTGGCCTCACGCTTGTTCCATGTTTGAACACGCATTGCACGCAGGACACAGCAGCAGGGGCGCGCACACACACCTTCTCCCCTTCCTGTCCACTCTCTTGCTACTTGGCTCCGCCTCCCCTCCGGCTCCGGGCTCCGGCAATGGAGGCGCCCTCCCTGTGGCTCCTCCTCTTGCTTCTCATCTCTTCCCCTTCGACTTCAGTGGCCCTTCTCTCCCCGCAGGGAATCAACTATGAAGGTTCCTTTTCCCCTCCACTCTCTGTTTCTTTCTTTGGTCTTCGTTCTAGTTTTCTTCTTCACCGCTTTGGTCATGGAATCAATCTCTTCTTTCCCCCCATGATATGTTGTTTCTTTGATGAAATCAAGAACCAATTGTGTTTGGTTCTTTTCAATCCCTTGTTTCTCCTATCATGTCTCGCATTGGAGGGTGCTGATTCCAGTATAATACCGATTGTTTGGCAGTGCAAGCTCTGATGGCGATCAAGAACCTGCTCAAGGATCCCCATGGCATGCTCAAGAGCTGGGACAAGGACTCCGCCGATCCCTGCAGCTGGACCACGGTGACCTGCTCGCCGGACAAGCTCGTCACTGGGCTGTAAGCAAAGCCAACTCCTTCCTCCTCATCTCTCTAGCCGCCGTAGAGCTTTCCCCCCTTGTATTCTTACATCTTACCAGTGTTCTGTGGTTGTTTGGTTGCTTGGCAGGGAGGCCCCGAGCCAGAGCCTCTCCGGCATGCTCTCCCCAGTAATAGGCAACCTCACCAATCTTCAGACTGTGTGGGTGTTAATTCTTCTCATGGATGATATAGCCTTGTCATTGGCTTTTCGCTTTCAGTGTTCCCCTTTGGCCAGGAGTTGATCCTTTGTTTTCCTTCCCTGTTGCAGTCTCCTGCAGAACAACAACATCACTGGCCCAATCCCGGCAGAGATCGGCAAGCTTGCAAAGCTCAGAACACTTGATCTCTCCAGCAACCACCTGTATGGTGAAATCCCCACCACCGTGGGCCACCTCCAGAGCCTGCAGTACTTGTGAGTGCAGCTCCCACAGTATAATCCTCCCTTTAATGCTGTTCCTCAGGCGTTCGCATTAAATAGTTCCTGTCTCATGCCATGCTAAGCTGGGGTTTGTTCCCATGTTCAGGCGGCTCAACAACAACTCCCTGTCTGGTCCATTCCCTTCGGCATCAGCTAATTTGTCCCAGCTTGTTTTCCTGTGAGTGTGTGTGTTCATGTTTGTGTGTTATTATATATACTTAGGGCCTCTTTGGCCGAGCTCCTTGCGAGGCGGAGCGGCATTTTTCAGCTCCTCCGGCTCCGCCTGTTTTGGCCCAAAACGGCTCCGCCCCTCACATCCAGCTCAGCAGAAGCGGGCACGCGGGGGAGGGTTTGGTGCAGCTCCGGCTCCTTCGGCGCGTGGAGCGGCGCGCGGAGCGCGCCAAAGAGGCCCATAATACTTTCTGTACTCCACTCACTGTGCACTGCATCTTTCAGAGACTTGTCATATAATAACCTAAGTGGTCCAATACCGGGGTCTTTGGCAAGAACATTCAAGTAAGCCTGCACTTCTAAGACTCTTCTTCTCCAGCACTTAATTTTCAGCCTGAAAGTATAGAATTTACATGTGCAATGTTACAAGCAATGTTTTTCTGCTGTTGGTTGTCTTGCAGCATAGTTGGGAATCCCCTCATCTGTGGTGCAAATGCAGAGAAAGATTGCTATGGGACTGCACCAATGCCAATGTCCTACAACCTGAATAGCTCACAGGGTGCTCTGCCACTGGCAAAATCTAAAAGCCACAAGTTTGCAGTTGCATTTGGTACATCAGCCGGTTGCATCAGCTTCCTTCTCCTCGTGGCCGGATTTGTGTTTTGGTGGAGGCATCGTCGAAACCGGCAGATCCTTTTTGATGTCGATGGTAAGCAGACCCGATCACGATGTTTACTTGCAATCCATGCATCATTTGGTAGCCTAATAGATTGGCAATTGTTGATGAAACTATTCTTGGTATGAATTGGCCACATGCAGAACATCACCTGGATAATATTAGTCTTGGAAATATGAAGAGGTTTCAGTTCAGGGAGCTGCAGTCTGCAACAGACAATTTCAGCAGCAAGAACATACTAGGAAAAGGTGGATTTGGATATGTTTACAGAGGGCAGCTCCCTGATGGAACTCTTGTGGCTGTCAAGCGACTGAAGGACGGCAATGCTGCTGGTGGCGAGGCACAATTCCAGACTGAGGTTGAAATGATTAGCTTGGCACTGCACAGAAATCTTCTCAGGCTCTACGGGTTCTGCATGACCGCCACAGAGAGGCTGCTGGTCTACCCATACATGTCAAATGGAAGCGTCGCATCACGCCTCAAAGGTAAGCTTTCTAAAGATTCCAATGTGCTTAATGAATATATCCTTGATAGCTAGTTCAGCCTCATTTCTGTCAGTAAGCCAAGTGGAGCAAGTGCTTTCTTTACTCATATAATAAACCCACTTGCAGTAGTGCAGAACAAATTCTCAGTTTGCTTTCCCTGATCAAACCACGCCTAAAAGAACGGTGTTGCAAATTGTGACTCGACAAGCCGAATTCCGAAAATAGTTGGAATTGGATTCTCCTCACTTATTTTTCCATTGGACAAATATTTGGCACAACATAAAAGATGATTCCTATCAAGGCAAATCTTCTCACTTTATTCTGCTGTGATGACTACAGCAAAGCCACCTTTGGACTGGGCGACTAGGAAGAGGATAGCTCTTGGCGCAGGGAGGGGGCTACTCTACCTGCATGAGCAGTGTGACCCCAAGATCATACACAGGGACGTCAAAGCAGCCAACATTCTGTTAGATGACTACTGTTGGGCTATTGTTGGTGACTTTGGGCTCGCTAAACTCCTCGACCACCGGGATTCACATGTCACCACTGCGGTGAGAGGCACTGTTGGTCACATTGCGCCGGAGTACCTCTCCACTGGTCAATCCTCTGAAAAGACTGACGTCTTTGGCTTTGGCATCCTGCTGCTGGAGCTAATCACCGGTCAGACCGCGCTAGAGTTTGGAAAGGCGGCAAACCAGAAGGGAGCCATGCTAGATTGGGTAAGAAATATGCAAGTCTTGTATATGTAGCTGATCCGACAACAGAAATGCATTGTTGGTTTCCTGATTTACTAGGCAATGATAAACATCAACAATAAATTGGAATGATCTGCCAAAAGCTGTGTGCTTGATCAAGCAATGTGTCATCGCTTTTGTTGATCAGGTGAAGAAGATGCACCAGGAGAAGAAGCTGGACGTGCTGGTGGACAAGGGGATCAAGGGCGGGTACGACAGGATCGAACTGGAGGAGATGGTGCAGGTGGCACTGCTGTGCACGGAGTACCTCCCCGGGCACCGGCCCAAGATGTCAGAGGTGGTCCGGATGCTGGAAGGCGACGGTCTTGCAGAGCGGTGGGAGGCTTCACAGCGGGCCGACTCACACAAGTTCAAGGTGCCTGAGTTCAGCTTCAGCCGCTGCTACTCGGACCTCACCGACGACTCATCGCTGCTGGTGCAGGCGGTCGAGCTCTCAGGCCCAAGATGACATGATGAGTTAAGCATATAGCATGGAAAAATTTCAGCACCAGCACCAGCAGCAGTTGTTGCACATGTACAGACAGCATGAGGACTGGGAATCCTGTGTAGATTGGGGGAATAAATCGAGCCATACTAAAATAACTATAGATGTGTATTAGATGAACTGTACAAAAGAAGAGCGTAAGGTTTGTACTGATATGGATGTTTACAGATTTAGTAGTAGAGAAAATAAGACTAGTTGTGAAGGAGCCTTTTTTGAACCGGAATTTTTTTTGCTTGGAAATTGGCATGTCATGCTCTGTTGACTCTGCCTCTTTATGCTTTTCAAGTGCTGTATTTTTTCGGAGTGAACAGATTTTAAAATCTTATCAGAATCCAGTGTTCAAAGCCTTGAATTTTAGTTGTTATTTTTTTCTTGGAGTGCAACAGGAAAGTGGAAGGAAGGAGCGTCTAGCTCACCACTTCAGTAGTTGATAAAGGGGCTTGTTCTTGAGGTCCATTACCTAACAATTTTATGGCACTGATCTAGCATATTTGGACAGATAATGGTTTTGCAAGCAGAAAAACAAGTTTGTGTTGGGGAACACAGATACATGGAAGGGGCCAAGGGGGGAAAAAGAGATGGAGCTTGTTACCTGAACAGCCACGGACGCTGGAACGCAAATTTCTTGCGAGCTTGCGTGGCGTGGGGAGGCCGGTCGAATTGTAGGAGGAGCAACGAGCGGCGGTGGTCGATGTGTGTTTGGCGGGTCGGCTGCACGGAGCTTCTGCTGCTCCGCTCGTCGGAGGGGACGGCGGCGGGCGGCGATGCAGCTCCCCATTTCCTTGCGCTATACCATGGGCCGGAGATCAGGCAGGTGGGCCCTAATTAAGGTTATCTTTTTGGGCTGGTTTGACAATCCACTGGGCCGACCGCAAAACGCCCATCTGGATTGGTGAACAAGAAAGAAGAAGCCAGACGTTCAAGCCAACGCTGCAACGGAATTTTTTTTATATATATTTATTTTATCGTGATTTTGCAAAAATATATGATCCGCTACAAATTTTACAAAAATATACATCTGCTGGCAGAATTTGTGGCGGACCATATATTTTTGCAAAATCGCGATAAAATAAATATATATAAAAAAAAATTCGCTGCAACGCAGCAGTGGCGGCGCGTGCGCGTCCCATGACATGAGCCGCCGCCGAGCGGCGAGCCGCGCCGCCGATGCCCTCGTCCCCGCCCGACGCTGCAATCCTCACCCCAAGGTCCGCCGCCACGCTCCTCGCCCGCTGCGCCTCCCGCGCCGCCGCCGCGGCGCTCCACGCCCGCCTCCTCCGCTGCTCCCACGCCTTCTTCCGCTCCCCGTACCTCGCCAACTGCCTCGCCGCCGCCTACTCCCGCCTCGGCGCCGCCCCGTCCGCCGTCGCGCTCCTGCGCTCCTCCGCCGCTAGGCCCAACGTGTTCACCCACAACATCCTCCTGTGCGCGTTCCTCGGCTCCGGCCTCCTCCACGACGCACGCAGGCTGTTCGACGGGATGGTCCAGAGGGACGTGGTCACCTACAACGCCATGCTCTCGGGCTACGCTGCCTCTGCGCTTCCGGACGAGGCGTTCCGTCTCTTCTGCTCCATGAGGGAGCGCGGCGTCAGGCCAACGGGCTTCACCTTCTCCATTGTCTCGTCGGCGGTTGGCAATGCCTGCCATGGCCAGCAGCTCCACGCCGCTGCTGTCCGACACGGCCTGGCACACCTTGACGCCGTAGTCGGCAATGCGCTCATTGATATGTATCGCCGTATTGGCCTCTTGCGGCATGCAGCGCGTGTCTTCTCGTGCATGGAAGAACCGGATGTCATTTCCTGGAACTCCATCATGTCAGCTTACAAGGATCAGGCTCCCAGCGGTTCTGTCTTCGAGTGTTTCCGGACCATGAGGAGCAAAGGTTTCTCAGGTGATGGCTTCAGTGTGTCCACTCTGCTCAGTGTCTGCTCAGATGTTAAGGATTTCGCCAAAGGTGACCAGATGTTGGCACTTTGCGTTAAAATGAGCTTCCTTACAAACTCCATTGTTTGTAGTGCTGTTGTTGACTTCCTCTGCCTGTCTGACAGGCTGCCTGATGCCGTTCAGCTTTTCAGAGGAATGCCAACATGGGCCTCAGAACCTTGCAATGCACTGATATCGGGCTATGCAAGGATCGGTCTAATGGAAGAAGCCCTCAGCCTCTTTGTGGCGTCTATGCGAAATGGTGTTGCTCCAACCGAGTTCACTTTTGCCAGTGTGCTGAGATGGAGTTCATGTTTTGGTTTAATGGAGCAGGGCACTCAAATCCATTGCCTTGTTTATAAGCTTGGATTTCAAGATGATGTAATTGTTTCCACGGCCCTAACTGACATGTACTGTAAATTGGGATTAACAAGGCATGCCAGGAAAATCTTCGGGACAGTTGCTGCCAAGGATCTCGTGTTATGGAATACAATGCTGCTCGGCCTATTGCAAAATGGAAGAGGTAAGGAAGCCCTTGGAGTATTTAGGAGGATGCTGAAATGTGGTATCCAACCTGATAGAATCACTCTGCTTGGAGCTTTATCTGCATGTAGTTTCGAAGGTTTGGTAACTGAAGGAATGGATATAATTACCCTGTTTAAAGATAGGTACCATATTATGCCTAGACTGGAGCACTATACTTGTGTGGTTGACATGCTATGCCGTGCAGGAATGTTGAGAGAGGCAGTTCATTTTGTAGAGAATAAGCTGCCAAAGTTTAGTGCTGCAACTTTCTCTGATATTCTGGAGGCTTGCATAGTCCAAGGGGACATTGGCATGGCAGAGCTAGTTGCTGAAAAGATGGTGATGCAAAAATCCCGATCATCACTGCCATATATTGTTTTAGCTCAAACATATGGTGCCAGATGTAAGTGGGAAAAAGTGGCTGGAGTGTGGAGGTCAATGGAAAATCAAAGAGCAAAGAAGGCTCAATCATGCAGCTGGTTATGTATCAAGAATCATATTTATGTTTTTGCATCAGAACAGATATTGCACCATGGAAAAGGAGCTACATATGAGGTGTTGGATCTTCTATTTTGGGACATGATGGATCAGCCCAAGAAGAGTGAAGGATTAGGTTGTCTCCAGCTGTTCCCGGACTAACCTTAGTGAGGTTCCTAACAGGTTACCTTGCCTTGACAATACAGAAGTTTCGGAGTGCCAAAGACTGAACACTCAAAAAAGGTGCTTTCAGTTACGTGTTTTGTTGCACCTTACTTTTTGTATTACCTTGCTTTTTGTATTACTGCACCTTACTTCTTTTCCAATGTTTTTTATTGCAACTGTTATTCAGCAGGTTGCAGTAAGCTTTTGCAAGACTTGGTTAGACTATTGCAACTTGGCGATTTCTTTGTGTGAATGTAGCTACTGCGGCTACAGAAGATATTGAGATATGGACAGGTAAATTCTTCCCTCCTAGTCTCCTGTCAATTGGCAAATAAAATTCATCAATACTAGCAAGTCATCTGGGCTTTAAAAATTTCAAAATTTGTTGGGTAGATTTGGTACTTCTGATATATTGTTTCCCACATCTTCAGTGTATGTAACAGCTGATTTGTTGTAAACTTAATATAAAATTGTAAATATTCACACCTAATTCCTACATTTTGTTTGCAATGTTTCAGAAACATATTTTTTCTAACAGCTGTTGTTCTGGAAAATTATTGATGAAGTTATGAATGTTATACAACAATTTTCTGAAAACCATGCATCTCCAGTTTGTATGGTGGGTGCTGGTCATTCTTTACACATCCTGTGCTTTCAGATGACATCACACTTGCTGACGCTAGGTGATGGCGTCTGTCTTTGTTATTTTCTTGAGTAGGTGCTGATTTCTTTGGTACTGGCAGTGCAAGTTCTGATCATCAAGAGCCTCAAGGACTCACATGGTGTGCCCAAAAACTGGGATGCATAATCCGTCGGCCCCTGTGCCTAGTCTTTGGTCTCCTGCTCACCAGGGAATCTTGTTAAAGATTCACTTCACTGTAAGCTAGACCCCTGCTCTCCATGACTCCCATCTATTCCCAGCTCCAATTTGAAGCCACTGTATAGTTCTCAGTTCTTATTGTTGTTCTGCGTTAATTTGACTGTTTGGCAGTGAAACTCCAAGCATGAATATTTCCAGTCTGCTCTCCCCAATTTGATCAATCTTGAGACACTGTAAGTGTTCTTCCCATAGATATGGCAAGTTTTGTGTTAGTGTTCCTTTTTTTATTATTGGGAGGTGTTTCCTGTCCCATTCTGCTGCAGGATAACAAGATAACTGGGCAGATCCCGAGAGAGATTGACAAGGTAGCAATGCTCAGGACCCTTCTTCTGTCAAGTACTTGTAAGTGAAGTATATGCGCCAATGCGCCATGTCACAACTTGTTTACCTTTTTTGCCATTTCTTAATGGTTTCTGTTCTTGTTTGGGTAACCATCTTCTGGTTTGCACTCACTGTACACTCATGTCTTAGGGAGACCTGTAGTAATAGCTTGAGTGGTCCTATACCGAGAACTTTTGCAAGAACGTTCATGTAAGATCCAGCCTTGTGTTTGTTCTCCTCTGCAGCATATACTTTTTTTGTTTAGGCGTGTGACACATATATAGGAAGTCAACGCTTTGAAGAAATTTGTAGAAAGTTGAAGGTTTGTGTTTTTTCTGCCATTGGTTTTCTTGCAGCTAGTCAGAAATCCTCCTACCCGCGCTGCTGAACAGGGTTGTATTAGGCCTGTGCTGGCACTGATATTCTATCCCTATTTTACCTGTTCAGCAGGCTTGTGCAGCCATTGGTTTCAGTAGTCTAGGGAGCTTGAGGCTGTGACTAGTGCAGTAGAGCAGCACATATTCATAGTGATTGCATCGTTGATGATGATAGGCGGAACAGAATCTATTGCAATAAATAAAGAACATTCTGTTTCCTCTACTCCTATATTAAACTCAATTGCTTTGTGCGCTAGATATTCTGACATTTTCTCGTTGTGTTATCCCTCAGAAGTTGCAAACTGACAAGATGAGCATGCTACAATCCTTCCCTTTCTTTTTTTTGACACTGCCAAAAAGCATAAGGTTCTTGTCAGGGCAGATTTCGGTTCATTCCGGTCTGGATACTTTCAGCAGCAGCAGTTGCTGTATCGCATGATTCTGTCTAGGGGTATATTTTAAACGAACTGTGTACAAAAGAAGAGCACATGAGTTTGTACCCATGTATATTTACTTGTTTAATAATTGATTGACACAATATAAGGTCAATACGAAAATCTCGGCTTGGAAGGTTGAAGATTTTTGGGTGATTTGCGTTGTCTTCTGGCCCCGCTTCTTTCCACTATATTTTTTTTTTCAGAATGCAAGTGGTGCTAAACACCTAAACCCTTATTGGAACCCAGAAATTAAATGTATGTTTTAACTTTTTGCTACTCTTACATATGTGAATGGGACCAGTGACGGGATTAAGTACCATCCGTAAGAGTAAAAGAAAAACTAAATAGCACGAAATTAAAGCACATGGCTAAGATACCACATGTCTTTACACAACTATCCATCTAACAATTACCATGGTAATTTCAGACAACCATAACAAAACAGAAACAAAACCCTAGTTTAAGTTGTTCCCTGTTTGTGTCCCTAAGTCTGCGGCTGTTGCTGACCTCACCGTCTCGTATGATTGGTCTAACATATTTATATCCTGACTGTTTTCCTCCTAGATTATATAATCTAGATAATGGTTGAAAGACAAACTAGATTATGGCTGTTCCTGTATATTATTTCGCGAAGCAGGTCCCTGAGGTTCTCGGCAGTCGGCATGCTGTGAACTCAGGTACTTGGCTCCTGCCTTCAGCAAATGGCGCTGCCTTCTCCCTCCACATTGCTGCTGTTCCTCCTATACATCTCTTCCTCCTCGAGCACCCTCCTTACCCCCTCTGGCGTGAACCATGAAGGTCCTCCTTCGTTAACCTTCGTTGCAGTGCAGTGTGAGTAGAGTCTATCCCTGTTTGTTTTGCTATCATGTGTGCTGATTTCTGTAACGTTGTCATTGCAGTACAAGCTGACCTGCTTACAAGGGCTGGAAGAAAAATCCTTGTGCAATTCGTGCTTACTTCTATGCTGATTTATTTGACGATGGCCATGGACCTCCCAGTCGGGGCACTTAAGGCTATTGACAAAATCAGAAGAGCTTTCCTTTGGAGAGGGAGGAAGTGAGAGGAGGGCATTGCTTACTGCCTGGCCCATAGTTACAAGGCCTCCAGAGCTCGGGGGTCTTGACATTTCTAAGTTGCAGCAGCTTGGTTGGGCTCTGTGAATGCGTTGGCTCTTGTTGCAAAAGACAGAACCTGACAAACCATGGGCTACCTTCGCCATCCATGTTCATCCCTTGGTCACAGCTTGCTATCAGAACAGAGGTTGGGAATCGACTGAATACCCTGTTCTGGATGGACAGGTGGCTTCATGGGCAGTGACTAGATCATCTTGTTCCTCATTTGTTTGGTGCTGTTTCTGCTAAAGCATGGAAGAGAACAGTTTGTGATGCGCTCACTGATCGGAGATTGGTTTCGGATATTAGAGGGGCCCTTACGATGGCTGTCTTGGCAGAATTTCTTGACCTCTCTGAGGTTGTGCTACAACCAGAGGTTGAGGATCTTCATATATGGCAATTCTTCTCATCTGGACAATATTCGGCAAAATCCGCTTATGAGTCCATGTTCATTGGAGCCACCTCTTTCCGCCCCTGGGAGAGAATTTGGAAAAGTTGGGCCCCTGGTAAGTGGTAAATGCAAATTCTTTATGGGTCTGGTGGCTCATAATAAGTGTTGGACAGCTGACCGGCTTGCTAAGAGAAATCTGCCCCATCCAGAGTGCTGCCCTCTATGTTATCAGCATGAGGAAACAATTGATCATTTGCTAGTTTCTTGCGTCTTCACCTGGCAGGTCTGGTTCAACTTGCTGCAAAGAGTGGGGTTGCAAATCCTAACTCCGCAAGCGGAAGAGGAGTCCTTCGATGACTGGTGGGAGGCAGCTAGCAAGAGAGTAGAAGGTCAAGAAAAAAGGGCTTAAACTCGGTCATAATTCTGGGTGCTTGGTCAATCTGGAAACATTGAAACAGATGCGTCTTCGATGGAATCAGTCCAAGTTTGAATGAAGTGATGTCTTTGGTGGCTGAGGATCTTAGGCTATGGAGCTTTGCTGGGGCTAAAGAGTTTCTCATCTCCTTGCCCAGGCACCTGCTGTAGTCTAGATCAGTGCAGATTTTTTGGTCTGGTCTTTTCCCCTTTTGTAACAGGTGATTAGTCTGTTGTGTATGTACGGGGTTTTTTCTGCTCAGGGTTTTTCTCCTTAAAAAACCTGGCTGTACCTTGGGTTTCTTAAACCCTTTTTCTTCTTAATATATTGATACACAGTTCTGCGTGTTCAAGAAAAAAAGTGCAAACTCTGATGGTGATCAAGAACCTCCTCGAGGACCCCCCAGGGAGTGCTCAATAGTTGGGACGTGGACTCTGAATCCCTGCAGGCTGCAGCTGGACCTTTATCACCTGCTCAACAGAGTATGTCATTAGACTGTAAGTAGCAAGCCGCCACCTCCCTCCTCCCAGTTTCTTCTCAGCTCCATACCAATTTCACCCTGGAGTTCTGACTTTCTCGATCCCCATGCTTATTCCGTGCTTCTTTGAACTTTCTGCAGGGAAGCTCCAAGTCAGAATCTCTCTGGCCGCCTCTCCCCGAGCATAGGGAACTTGATTCTTGAATCTCTGTGAGTGCTGTGTTCTTTTCATGGGTGCCTTTGAGGCTTTGACCATGCAGGCCTTATGCGGACTTGTATTCTTTTACCATACAAGTGGCTCCTTGTTCTGATGGCTTAATTGTTTCTCCTGTTGCAGTCTGCTGCAGAGCAACAACATCAACTGGGCCAATCCCTGAAGAGGTTGGCAAGCTTGCCAAAATAACGAGACTCAATCTCTCCAGCAACCACTTGTATGGTGAAATCCCCTCTGACCCGCCTTGGAAGGCTCCAGTACTTGTGAGTGAACGGTGGAGGAGGATATGCTATTAATTTGTGTATATCGCTGCATGTTTGGGTAGCTAATAATGGTTTGCTTTAATTTGTATTCACTATGTGCACTCTTATCTTCCATAGATATGTCCTACAATAACTTCCGCCCGGTACCCAGATTGTTTGTAGGAACACTCAAGTAAGACTGTAATTTCATCTTTGTGATTTTCAGCTTGGAGGGATGGTTACTTTTAGCTTATGATCTTGTTACTAATAAAAATTTTAGATTAAGATTTTCCTGCTCATGGTTTTGTTGCAGTGTGATCGGTAATCCTCTTATCTGCGGTGCAAATAAGGGGCAAAACTGTTGCAGCACTGCACCGATGCCAATGCCCGACAACCAAAAGATCTCACAAATAAGGGGCAAAACTGTTGCAGCACTGCACCGATGCCAATGCCCGACAACCAACAGATCTCACAGGCTAGTCCACCGACTGCTAAAGCTAACAAGTTTGGCATTTGCACTTGGTTCCACAATGTCGCATCATCCTCCTCTCCTTTCCTATACAAAGTGTTATGCAACTGCTTTTCCCCCCATGATTACAGTAGGTTGTATAAAAATTATCTTTAGCATTGAAGAACAATTTCTGTTTGCTCTAGAAGGCGCTGAATAAACATTGCAAAGGACAATTCTGAGTGCGAGGAGGCTCCGAATTGGATTCTCCCTTTTGCTCTCTTTGGACAAAGATTCGACACAGGGAGCATACGATTCTTATCGCAGCAAATATTCAATTTATTGCGGTCTGTTTACTTTTTAGGCTTTAGCAGCAGCAGGAACAATTGCTGTACAGAATTACTGAATCCTGCGTGGAGAACAGACCACATTTAACTAGAGAAGCCTTTTTCCTCTCGAGCGCCAATGAGAGCTATGTGCATTGAGAACACTACAAAAGTCAAAACCTTGTACTGCTGTCGATATTGACTGGTGTAGTCATTTTCATAAGAAATTGTATTCATTAATAGTAGAAACATACTTTCTCCAACCGCGACAAGTAGGAAACTACTCAACTTTACAAAAATGTAGGAAACTAGTCACCTTAACAAAAAAATGGAGGAAACTAGTCACTTGAACTCGCTATGCATTATTTAATACTCCATCCGTTCTAAATTGCACCTCCGTGGTCGCCTCTTTACCTGGAGCAACCAGCGCACACACCCCACCTTGGAACGTATTGATCGGGTGTTTGTCTCGTCTGATTGGGAGCTCCTCTACCCATTTTCCTCCTTGCACGCCATCTCCTCCTGTTGCTCTGATCATGCCCCCTTCTCCTGCTCCTAGATGACGGTGTCCAGCCCAAGCGGCGATTCACCTTTCAAGCCTTCTGGCCAAAGATGGAGGGCTTCCTGGACACCGTTAAGGCGGTTTGGTCCGGCCCACGCCCTGACGCGGACCCTCTGCGTTTAATTGACCATCTACTTCGCGAGACAGCAAAGGCGCTGGTCAAGTGGAGTGCGAAGGCGATAGGTAGCATCCGTTTGCAGATTCAGGTCGCTAAGGAGGTCATCTTTCGCTTGGAGGTCGCTCAGGAATCCCGGTCGCTTTCTTCTGATGAGCTAGCTCTTCGCCGCTTCCTCAAGCTTCGCTACCTCGGCTTAACTTCTCTCCAGCGAACGATCGCTAGACTAAAGTCCAGCCTCAGGTGGCTCCACGAGGGAGACGCGAACACTAATCTTTTCCACCTTCATGCTAACCACCGTCGAAGAAAAAACTCTATCTCCTCACTCTTATTCAATGGTCGCACTCTTACTCGGGACGATGAAAAACCTGCGGCAGCTTTTGACTACTTCCAAGAGATCATAGGAACTAGTCATCAACGTTCTTGTGCTCTTAACTTTGAGCAGCTCGGGCTCCCGCGGCTGGAGCTTCAGGACCTCGGCCAACCCTTCACTGAGGATGAAATTTGGGAGGTGATCAAGGACCTCCTTCTGGATAAAGCCCCCGGTCCGGATGGTTTCACTGGTCGCTTCTATAGATCCTGTTGGTCGATTATTCGGGGTGATTTTATTCACGCCTTCAATGCCTTTTCTGATATGGATTGTAGGAGCTTCCACCACTTAAATGGCGCCCTTCTTACTCTTATCCCCAAGAAACCCAACCCCGTCTCTCTCTCTCTCTGACTATCGTCCTGTCAGCCTCTTCCACAGTGTTGGCAAGATCTTTTCCAAAGGCTTGGCCAACCGCTTCGCGCCCCACCTACCCTCTCTAATCTCCCCAAATCAGAGTGCGTTTATCAAAGGTCGTCAAATCCATGACAACTTCCGTTACATCCTCGGTACTGCCCGGACGCTACACCGACGAAAGCTGTCGAGGATCATGTTTAAGATTGACCTAGCCAAGGCCTTTGATTCGGTTGGTTGGGTCTTTCTTTTGGAGCTTCTCTCCGCGGTCGGCTGTCCACGCACTTGGACAAATTGGATTTCCACAATTCTTTCCACTGCGAGCACCAAAATCCTTTTGAATGGAGCGCCGGGTAGTCGCATCTGTCATGGTCGCGGTCTTCGACAGGGCGGCCCTCTCTCCCCCATGATTTTTGTGCTAGTAATAGAATGCTTCCACGCCTTGATCTGTAAGGAGGAATCCTTGCACCTCCTACAGCCGCTGGGTCGGAGTAGTTTTCGGTTCCGCGCATATCTTTATGCGGATGATGTGGTCGCTTTCTTCTCCCCTGTCGAACTCGACTTGCGAGTCACCAAAGGGATCCTGTCCTTATTCGAGCAAGCTACGGGTTTAGCAGCAAATTACGCTAAAAGCCAAGTCTACCCCATTCACTGCTCGGAGGAACAAATCACTCTAGTACGCTCTATCCTCTCCTGTCCTGTAGCGGACTTCCCCTGCACCTATCTAGGGGTCCCTCTCTCTATCAGAAAACTACCCAAATCTGCCCTACAGCCTTTGGTTGATAAGGTCGCGAGACGGCTACCCCCCTGGAAGGGTAGCCTTTTGAACCGTAGTGGTTGCTTAATCCTCGCCAAATCCACTCTGACAACTATCCCGATGCACATCTCCATCGCCATCGCCATCGCTCCTTGGGCGTTGAGGGCTATCGAAAAGCTCATTAGGGGCTTTCTTTGGTGTGGTACTGAGGTTGCGTCTGGGGGTCGCTGTTTGGTCGCTTGGGTCAACGTCTCTTGCCCGACTCAATTCGGCGGCTTAGGCTTGCCTGATCTACGTACTTTGGGTACAGCCCTCCGCCTACGGTGGCTTTGGCTGGCGCGCACCGATCCTGATAGAACTTGGACATCTTTCCAGTTCTCGATCGATCGTGCCGCGCAAGCGTTCTTCGATGCATCTCTCACGGTCGAAGTCGGCGACGGCGTTCGAGCCCTCTTTTGGGAGGATAACTGGCTTGCCGAGTGCTCTATCAAAACCCTGGCCCCCAACCTCTGGGCTGCAGTTTCGCCCAGGATCAGACGTTCTCGCACTGTGCGTGATGGTCTTTCGGTGGTTTCTGGTGTGACGCGGTGGGTCTCTGATATCACCCACGCTCGTATGGTGCAAGTCATCGTCCAATTCCTCTCTATCTGGGACTTGGTTCGCACCGTTACGCTAACGTAGGAACCCGACAAGTTCATTTGGAAATGGTCGCCGGACGGTCAATACTCCTCTTCTTCAACGTACTCCGCTCTTTTTCTTGGTAGCGTGGACATTCTAGGCGCCCGACAAATCTGGAAGGTGCTTAGGTGCAGATGCTAGGGAAATGCAAGTTTTTCGCTTGGCTCGTGCTGCACGGTCGCTGTTGGACTTCCGACAGACTTCATCGGCATGGGTTGAGGGACTCTAACACGTGTGCCCTATGTGCGCAAGAGGCTAAGACACTTAATCACCTTCTTGTCGACTGTGTCTTCAGTCAAAAGACTTCGGTCCGCGTTCTTCGACACATCCTCCTCCCCAATCTTGTGCCGAACCAACCACAGACCTTCGCCGACTGGTGGTGTTCGGTCAGGAAGCAGGTCGCTAAGGTTCAGAGACGAGGCTTCGATGCCTTCGTCTGGCTGGTCGCTTGGTCGATTTGGAAGGAGCGTAATCGACGTGTCCACGACAGGGCGGCTCTCATGCCGGTGGCTCTTGCCCTAGAAATCCTGGAGGAGGCTAGATCTTAGGCGCGTGCGGGCTTCCTTCCAATTGCTCGTCTGCTTGGCGTGCGGCCATCGAGGCCTTTGTAAATTTTTCTTTCCTTTGCGCTGTTTTGACCTTTTTGTTTCCGCTTGCGGTTTGTAACGGTTTGACAGCTTCTCTCTTCTCTTGATGAAAAACGTGCTTTGCACGTCTTAAAAAAATGTGCATAGTTTTGCTTTGCAATTAAATACAGTGTAGGATCTAGGTGTATACTAATATGTATGAACCTAAAAAATCAAAACGAACTGCAATTTGAAATAGAGAGTAGTTTTTAGTTACCAAGTTGCATAGAAAAGTTGCTTTAAATCATTGATTACATTATAGTATTCTATTTCTTCTTAGATAGCTATGCAGCAAACTTCTAGATGGGACCCTTTTGCATTTTATTTTTACTTCATGTTTTATCCCCTCCCTCGTACGTGCGGAAACATGCATAACAAGATATTTGACAGCAGGCAATTATAGGTAAATATTGAGGCTGTTTGGGGGTTACTCCTTTATAATGACTAACGTAGATAATTTAGAAGAGCTTCGTTAGGCCAGTCTCAATGGGAGGGTCATAGACATTAAATAGAGTGTCACATATGCAAAAGAGATGACATGACATGATATTTAATAGGAGAGAGGAAACCAGAGTCATCCTCATGATCCCCGGTCGGCGCGGAGTCCTAGGAATGACACCCCACCCTCACACTGAGACAAGTGACACAATTTGTATAGCACAATTGACCAACCAACATGCAGCAATTAAATATTTACAGGAACCTAAGAAACTGTGCTATGACACTGTGCATTGAGAGAGGGTGTGTCATCCCGCAAACCAATA
Organism: Cenchrus fungigraminus; assembly: GCA_036936925.1. Lineage (NCBI taxonomy): Eukaryota > Viridiplantae > Streptophyta > Magnoliopsida > Poales > Poaceae > Cenchrus > Cenchrus fungigraminus. The sequence goes on from CM072770.1 coordinate 63,224,459, forward strand.
CAGTAAAGATGATGTGTCACTCTTGGAAACTCTCTCGGGACCCCTTCCACTAAAACTGGTCATGCAATGCTTTTATTGTTTTTTTGGTAATGGAAGTTTTGTTAATTTCAAAAGCATTACATCAAGTGGATACAATGTCTTAAAATACTCCGGACCTCTGCATAGTGAGATCCACATAGCCTAAAAAAATATGCCATAGCCCAATCACTCTACTAACGATCAATCCTCAAACTAGATCACCAGTCATATGCCTGGATAAAATAACTCTTTGGTCACCTAGGGCAATCGTAGTGATGCGGCAACCACAAAATCATGTGAAGTTGGTTTCTGTAATATAGCCCAACAATGCTTTTAAAGTACTAGTGGGGTACTTTCTTATCCTTATTACCAAAAAAATAAAAATAAATAGCCGGGATAATATTGGTTCAAATTATATGAAAATTCTTGATTTTTTATGGTAGATCAAATAGTGTTAGCGAAAGGTGAAAAATTAGGTTCCTCATTTCATTACAATATCATCAATTGTTTGTTCAAAAAAAGAATATCATCAATTACAACACAAAGAGTTAATATCTTATTTTATGGGTGTTTTACATAGAAATGCTATTTTTTATTTATTTCGATAATCCATGATACCAAAAAGATAAAAGGGGTTCATGAATGGTTAGATATAGGACCTTGGAGGAAGCCAATTCTTTGGAGCGGTAGTGTGATGTTTTTTTGAAAACAGTGGATCCAACTTCTATTTTTACGAATAATGATTAGATGAGAGTATACTTAATTAGTGGCAACTCTATTTGAAATTGTAGGTCATTCTAAACTTATTCCAAGTCAAATTTTTTTAACTTTGACTAGATTTATATAAAAATATATATTAACATCTAAATTATCAAATGATTACTGTCAAGATATAGGCCATGGTCTATCTAGTGAAACTAATTTGCTTTGTAGATATTAGTATATTTTTTCTATTAACTTGATCAAAACTTGAGTTGTTTGACTTGTGACAAAACCAAGACAAATTTAAATTTGAAAATGAGGGAGTGGATATTTCTAATTTATGAAAAATTTTATGATATATTTTTTCTAGTGCGTCTCATGGCGATTTTTATTTGGAGGCTTAGAAAAGATTATATGATTAGTAATATGATAGTAAGATAAAAATATTATAAGATTACGGTCTTTTTTATTACTTATACCTATATAAAAGGCACAAGTTAAGGAAAAAACAAAAGCTGTGCTGGCCGCAATCCCCCATAGTTGTTACAGAAAAGGAGGAAGTTAGTGGCCCAGATCAAGGGAGAACCTTGGTACTCGGCTGCCTTGGGCAAATGGCGGTGTCTTCTCCCTCCACACTGATGTTTCTGCTCCTCATCTCTTCCTCCTCGAGCGCTCTCCTTGTTGACGACCCCGCTGGTCCGAATCCGAACAATGAAGGTCGTCTGTCCTTCTCCGTTGCAGTATCTGATTGTTGTTCAAGCAGCGCCTGTCCCTGACTCCCTGTTTGTTTTCTCGCTGTTGGTGCGTGCTGATTTCTGTAATGTTGGCAGTGCAGTGCAAGCTCTGATGGCGATCAAGAACCTCCTCGAGGACCCCCAGGGTGTGCTCAAGAACTGGGACACGTTGTCTGTGGATCCCTGCTCCTGGAACTTGGTCACCTGCTCGCCAGAGAATCTTGTCACTCGACTGTAAGCAAGCAAGCCACCTGCCGCCCCTTCCTTCCTCCCAGCTTTCCTGAGCTCCATATCAAATTCTACATGGTTTTCCCTGTGCTTCGTTTAACTTTCTGCAGGGAAGCTCCAGGCCGGAATCTCTCTGGCCACCTCTCCCAAAGAATAGGGAACTTGACCAGTCTTGAGTCGCTGTGAGTGATGTGTTCTTCTCGTGGATATTCTCGTGTCGACTTGTCACTTGTGTTCACTTGAGTGATGGCTGTTAGTTGTTTCTCTTTTGGCAGTCTGCTGCAGAGCAACAACATAACTGGGCCAATCCCAGCAGAGGTTGGCAAGCTTGCCCAGCTAAAGAAACTCGATCTCTCCAGCAACCACTTCTACGGTGAAATCCCCTCCTCTGTGGCCCAACTTAAAAGCCTCCAGTACATGTGAGTGAACGGTGGAGGACATATATGCTATTGATTTGTTTCTATTGCTGCATGTTTGGGTAGCTGCTGCTTTAATTTGTACTCACTGAATGTGTGGACTCATTCCTTCCAGAGATTTATCCTATAATAATTTGAGTGGTTCGGTACCGAGATTGTTTGCAGGAACACTCAAGTAAGGCTGTAATCCTTCTTTGTGATTGTCAGCTTATTGGAACATGGCACATTGGTACGTACTAGTAGAAAGTTTTAAATTTAAGGTTTTTCTGTTCATGGTATTCTTGCAGTGTAATCGGTAATCCTCTCATCTGCGGTGCGAATACTGGGCAAGACTGTTCCAGTAGGACTGCACCGGTGCCAATGTCCTCCAACCTGAAGATCTCAGAGTCTAGTCTACCAACAGCCAAAACTACAAGTCACAAGTTTGCAGTTGCACTTGGTTCCGTGATCTCTTGCGTCACCTTCCTCTCCTTTCCAATACTATGTATGAACTTATTCGCTTTCGTTTTTTATGACAAAAAAAAAACTCACCAAATGTCTAGGATTTAATGTTATTCTGCTGTTGATTTCCTTGCAGCATAGCTGGGAATAATCCTCTGATCTGCACAGCGAATAAGGAGAAGGATTGGATGGTATCAGACTGTAGTGAGAGTACAAAGTGTCGATGGAAGTAGTTCCTCTGCTGTACTTGTCTCTGCAGTTGGGTCACTAGAACTGCGCGACATGTCAGTGACTCAAGAGCAAGGCCAACTACCGCAGAGGAGTCTGTTTCGTTCTTTCCAGTGTTAGATTCTCCCATCCAAGAAAACCAAAAACGGCTAATGGCCAGGCCAGTACTGTATTTCGCAAACCAACCTCTTCGTCTAATGAATCATGTAGAAAGCGTTCTGCGGCCGCATTTTTTTTCCTCACCTTGATTTCAATAGGTTGTAGGCAATGTATCTTTAGCTACCAGGATGACAAGTGTTTGCTCTACTCCTGCTATGAATCCAATTTCCCTAGCGCAATGCCCGGAAGAATGGCAGGTACACCGAGCGCGAGGCGGCTCGGAAAGTCGGAATTGGATTCTCTCCTTTGCTCTCTTTGAACGGAGGATTCGACACGACAAAAGTAGCATATGATTCTTGTCGTGGCAAATATTCAGTGTATTCCGGTCTGGTTACTTTTAGGTGGAGCAGAAGCAATTGCTAATTCGATACTATGCAGCGTTCCATTTAAGGATTTTGCTTGGCTTTTAGGCTGTATTTTTCAGAGTGCAAAAGTTGGTAAAATCTTATCAGAATCTGCTGGTGATCGATGAGCACGCGAAAAGGTCACGAAGAACCCAGAAATATAAGATATACATCTTCATACATAGCTCAAATAACGAAACAGGTTTTACAGAGTGACAACAACATATCTGCTACCGTATAATAGCCTCAGCAAAGCGTTGTTATTTTCCAAACCACCCCCAACCATCAAAAGAACAGGTGCAGGCAACGAGTTTCTCCAACTTTTCACCAGCCTATGTGTTGACGAATCTGCAGTTCTTCCTGACCTCGCCGCCGGCGGGGTTGGTGATGTTGCCCATCTTCACCATGGAGTCGGAGAACTGCTTGAAGAAGGCGGCGGGGTCAGCCCAGTACTTGTTCACGGTGTCGGCCGTCGAGTAGCCGGCGAGGCTGGACCACATCTCCTGGTCGGAGTTGAGGAGGCCCTCGCCCTTGATGAGCGTCTCGTAGTAGGCGTTGTCAAAGATCGCCTCGGTGTGGCTGTCCATGGCGCTGATGTTGTCGTCGCCGCTGTCCCGGGGGCAGACCTCTTTCAGCTTGCTCAGGTACGTCTCGGACGACGGATTGTACTTGGACGTCAGCTCAAAGTCGCCGTAGATTCTATCTCGGAAATTCTCGCACCTGGCAAACCCGATCGTGTGGGAGCCTAAAAATGCACGTGTTGCCCATTTAGTCAGGTGTGTAGGAAATTAGTTAAATATATAATCTGCACAATAATTGAAATATGCTTGTATGTGACTGTATTCGATGTATAGCTGTACTGTTTGCGAGTTGAATTTTTTCATCGTTTCTCGTAGCACCTCACCACTAGGTTTGTTGTGATTATGATTTTGAACTAGAATCTCTAAAAGAGAGGAAGCATACCAACAAGGGCCACCATGTCGGTGGCATCAAGGCCTTTCTGCCAGAACTTGGCAATGAGGGTGACAAGGCCCTGCTGAGCCGTTGGGATGTCGTTGTTTGCTAGGTCCAGGCTTGCCTTCTTCGAGTCCAATCTTCCTACTGGGACGTCCCAGTAAGGCCCACCTACCTGCAACCATTTTTTTTCAACTCTGTAACATGGACTAGTATATACTGACTTTTATTTCAAAGTTGTTTTTGCTCCAATAACAAGCCTGATATGAAACTTTATGTAAGTTGCAAGACTAATTCCAGGAACTACTTATATGTATGTTCATAGAGTTGGAAACTGATAAATAAATGTGGTTTTATTTACCAGCACAACCGCGTCCCTAGCTGCAATGGCGAGCAAGTCTGCGCAAGAAACAGTTCCAGGGCACTCAGCTTCCAGCTTCTCCTTGATCTTGTCGACCAGCTCAAATCCTTTCAGCGAATTGACGTTCTGGTCCGCCTGCTTCTCCCCGATCATGGTCACAGTGTCATCAAGCAGCACTGATCCATCACATCCCTGCAAGAACCGTTCAGAATTCAGATGTTCAGCAAGGCACCTTTGTCGAAGTGCTGCATTGGCTGATTGATACCAATCCCAGCTCCCGGTGTGCATGGTGAACAAAGAGGTTGATCAACTAGGCAGAGTAAATAACAACAGAGTACTGACTGACCTGCACGAAGCAGTCATGGAAATGTAGGCGAAGCATCAGGGCGGCATTGCGGGTATCTGCACGCACCGCGCACTCCATCTCCGTACGGACGACGTGCTCCACATTGGGGCATGTCTTGGAGTAGTACTCCAGGCTCAGCTTTGAAGGGTCTTGAGCCACCACTAGCAGCGGCACAGCAAGGAGAAGGCAGGCCATGGAGAGGGCAAACGCCCTGAAGCACAGCACGCCTGTGGCCATCCCGGATTTCTGACCAAGTTCTGCTTGTTCCTCCGCAGCTGATGAGTGACTGCGACAAGTTTCTGGGCCTGCATGGGCTTTATAACAAAGTGAGAGAACACTACGTGGTGCACTGAGAGAAAAGGTCAAGAGGGAGATGAACCAACTCTGATGTGGTTTGGTGGAGTAAGCAAGCAGAAAGGACCATCTATTAAGGCAAAATTAATGGGTCAAACACTTCACTAGTGTTTGGTGGCTATGGGTTCACCAATCTTGGAAATTCATCTGTGCATCTCAGTTGCATCAAACTATTCTTCTTGCGTGCATGCCTGTTTCTTGTTTTTTTTTAAAAAAAGAGAAAAAACATTTGGATGTCTCCAGGTGTTGACTGTTGCAAAATTAAAAATAAACAGAATCCAGAACAGCAGGTGTCAGCATGCATGCCAGGGAGATTGTGGTAGCTCAAGTACCTTGACGGCTTGACCTGTGTTACTGGAAGGCCTCGTGTTCCTGTGTTAGATCAGCTTCCTATGTGAATGAATATTAGTTCAGTGAAAATTTTTGAAATTTTTTTTGAGGTCCACTTTCAAGGTTTATTAGGAGTATTGAACATAGACTAATTACAAAAGTAATTACACGAATGGATAGGAAATCGCGAGATGAATTCATTAAGTCTAATTAATCTGTCATTAGAGATTGGTTACGGTAGCAAGACGTTGACATAATTAGACTCGTTAGATTCGTCTCCAAAATTAAGGTAGAGGTTATGAAATTTTTGGAAACTAAATAGAGCCTAGCAGTTGAGCACTTGAGCTAGAATATTGTGTTCAACACTTAAAACTCCATGTATCCATCAGACTCCAGAAACAAGGACAATAGGTCCTCCCTTCAGAACCGGCAGAAACGTATTGATAAAATATGGAAAGATAAGTATGCCGAGTATGAAAGCCAAAAATAGCATCTCAGCTGAACTCCCCTTACGCCATGGATTTACTTTACCAGTCACCATCTGCAAGTATTCCTGAGTTGCGGGACCCACTCCGCAGTTGCTTAGTCACCGTTCACCACCTCTACGGAACTTCTGTGCATATACACACTCATGCAATGGAATAAAGATGGTTTTGACAGGAGGAAAAAATGTGCTTTTTGGTGTAAAAATAGAACTAGTACCAATAGGGAAGAATATTGATTCACAATATAAGGTGCTGTGCTTTTAAAAAATAGAAGAATAAAAGAAAAGTTGAGTGGTGTAGTTTTTTGTGCTGCTAAAGAAAGGATAGTCACTGGGTTGAAAATTCTATGGAAATATTTTGCTAAACATTTAAATACCTACCAACCAAAGGGATAAATGCAAAACGCAATTTCATATACCATCATGAGTTGGCCTACAATAAATTTACACTTGTAAGATCAAATGGAAAAAAAAGATAAAAATAGCAATACTGGTACAAATCAATATAAGTTTACTTAGTTTAGTTAAGGAACAAATTAACTTAAAAAATGCAAGAAATCTTTTGTTAAAGCAAGAAACTCAATTTATCAACACAAGACATATTTTATCTATTAGTTGGATACTGAACTATTGACAATACCTGTGTTGACGCTTTTTCCGGTCGAACACACGAGTGCGCTGGATCGCGCGGTAATCGAAATTGCACCTCGTCGAGGTTCCCAGCACAGGTCGGTCTAACCGCCGGGGGGGGGGGGTCTATCCGTCTTGGACAGGAACGTCGCCGAAAACCTAAGATCGCTACCCCGGGAGGGACCCCGTCAGGGACAACGCGCCTAGGGTTGTTCTAAGGTCGGCAAGCCACTTAGAACGCCCTAAATCGCCGTAGAGACGAAGAAGGAAGCAAAGGGGTTGGAAAAAGTAGAGTTTGGAGATAAAAAGGTAAAATTGATATGTTCGATTGGGTGATAGCTCCTCAATCGGCCACGACCCTTTATATTTATAGGGTGGGGAGGTCTTGCCCCTACTAGAGTCGAAACCCTAACAAATCTCGTGCTAAAATACAACTCCGACTCGGTTTACAATGCCCGGACCCGGTCAAACCGCCTGGACTACCCGGTCTAACCGCCTGTGCGACGTCCAGATCTTCCAGAAGCCATATCTCTCTCATCCGGACTCCAAATTGGACGTTCTATATATGGATCTTGATCTACTCGACGAGAACTATCCAATGGAGAAGTCCAAATTACCTTTTAAGGACTTTGGCCAGGACGGTCTAACCGGGTTGGTAGGCCGGTCTAACCGGGTTTGCCCAGACCTGTCAATTTTGGGTGTCAACATATACCCCCCTGTTTTTTAGTAAAGCTTGCGTACTAAAGAAAGGATGATGTAACACTTTCCACCGGCCATTTCATCCTAAGGGCGATTCTCATTGAAATCGGCCATGTCTTCTCAATTATCTTCAAGATCCATGCGCTCTGGAGAAGAACTGTAGTCAATAAGTTGCTCGTCGTCTTCTGGAGCAGGTACCGACGACAACTTATCATCGCAAGACATGGGGACTGAAGAAGCAAAACCAGGCGTTGTCTCTGGTGAACCCAGCCTGACCGCCTGTTTAGCCGGTTTGACCGCCTCAGGTGGTTTAACTACCTCCTCTGGCGGTTTGACTGCCTCTGCCTGAGGTGCTGACTTAGCTCTCCACTCCTTCCCTTGCGGTACCATAGGCCTGTAGCTGTTGAAGATCTCGTCCCTCTGTTTTTCCAGCTCTTTTTCCTTCTTCTCCTGCAACCTCAAACGTTGAATCTTCCTCCTTTGAGTGTGAGTCAAACCGGGAGGACACCATCTCGTCAAAAAGTACTTGGAGTTGGAACCACTTCCACTGGCCTTATGGTCACTAGTAGCAACAGATCCCTTTTGAGCAGACGTCCCAACCTGATCGTTTAAAACAACCAGTCTCTTTCCATCTTTCTCAACGGGAACGTCCATTGCCCCAATCTGGATGATATCTTGACTAGTAGTCCTTTCTGGGTCAACATCCATCTTTTCAACCTCCTTCTCTCTGATCTTGGGCTTGTACACCTGTTTCAGAGGAAGTTGAACTTTTTTGGGCAGGGCGGTCTGACCGCCTATAGGGGGCGGTCTAACCTGGTGGTCCTGGTGACCCAGTCCAGACTGACGTGGCATCCAACGATCTTGTGTAGGTCGTGAAATCCGATCCAGAGCTGGCCTCCTTGATCCTCCCCGTCTAGGATGGAAGGATTGTTGATATGGCACCCACATCACTCCATTGTCGTCGTAGATCGGACAAGGCAGATTTGAACGTGAAGGAGCCCAAGCTGGAGTAAAGTGTTGCCTTGAGATGATTCACCCCTGAACCTGACAGCTGCCCTAGGAGGTGATGACGGCCTCTCTTGATGTGTGGGTGACCTCATCCTTTTTTTAACGGCCGATCGCTCGTAACGGCCTTTTGTTTGGAGTATTTGTCGAATAGCATGTCAAATGTGACCTTTGGCTTTGAAACACTCCTCTAATTCTTTGCCACGTTGAGCTTCCAGTTTACAATCTCCGGTCGCTTTGGTTTAAATATCCTTGGGTGACCATGGGCAGGGGCGGTCTGACCGCCCTGTACTGCCGGTCTAACCGCCCTGTCCTGGACAGGCTCGATTGTTTGCTGACCAGACGGCGTGGACGATCCTTGCCTCCCATGTCCATAAGCTTTGACAGTAATCTTGAATGTCTCTCCTAGTTGTCGTTGATTATTCATAGGGCCAAACCCTCCTTGAAGTTGGAGTTAGATCAGTGGCTTTGTAATTTCTCCTAGTCTATTGTTTTTCGCTTCTTCTTTTTTTGGATTTAATATCCAACTTTGTACATAAAATTTTTTATACATATTAAAAAAAATCCAGTAGGGGCCTCCCCTACTGTTTTCCTCAAAAAAAAATCTTGAATGTCTCTCTGCCATCAGGGATCTTCTCATAAGCAACTTCCCGCATTAACTCTTTTCCTCTCAAATCGGGCTTCGCTTCCCCAATCACCACATTCTTGCCCTTGGTTGCTTCGACTTGATGTGGCCGAACCAAAACCTTGGGCTGCTGTAATTCCATGGTATTGATAGGAAAATGATGCTTGTTAAATTGCTTTTCAAGAAATACCAAACGACCTTCATTTATGCCCGATTGAATCTTGCGACGAAACACATTGCAATCGTTAGTAACATGAGAATAAGAATGATGATATTTGCAATATGCACGTCGTTTTATCTCATCAAGTGGAGGTATGGTATGAGATATTTTAATATTTCCAAGTTTAAGCAATTCATCAAAAAATGCGATCACACTTAGAAACATCAAAAGTAAATTTTAATTCTTCTTGCCGACCTTTACAAGCCGGCTTAAGTGATGCACAAGAAAAAGATTTATCTTCAGAAGGCCATACAAATTCAGCACTATAAACTTCACTCTCATCATTCCAATTATTAGACACATAATCAACCACATGAATATCAGACCGATGAGACTCAGGGTTTTCTTTTCCTTTATTCAATTTCAGTTCTTGTGCCATGCCTCTCACAAGAACAGAATCAAGTGAATAAAAATCCGCACCTTCTAATCTTTCTCTAAGAGCAGATTTTAAACCTTTAGCAGCAAGATTAGCTAGGTCAGAATCAGAAATCGACAAATTGAAACAACGGTTTTTAACCTCTTTAAAACGCTTAAGGTAATTAGAGACTGTTTCGTCTTTACCTTGCTTAACCGATGCCAAATCTGTCAATTTTAGTTGATAGTCCCCACTAAAGAAGTGATCATGAAATTTTTGTTCCAATTGATTCCAAGAATCAATAGAGTTGGGGGCTAAAGATGAAAACCAAGCAAAGGCAGTACCCGTTAAAGATAGAGAGAACAAACGCACTTTAAAAGAATCATGGGCACTTGCTTCACCTAGTTGAGCAATGTATTGGCTTATGTGCTCCCAAGTTGTACGATTATCCTCACCACTAAATTTAACAAAATCAGGTACACGCCAACCAGGGGATAAGCCATAAGATCAAAATCGGCTTTATAAAATTTTTGGTATAACCTAGAATTACCCATATCAATGCCGAATTTATTTTTTACCATGCTAGCTACTTCTTCCTTAAATTTGGAAAATTCACTCATAGTAGCTAGTTGGGATTGCCTTGTAGCCGATAAATCAACTCTATTCACAGGAGGTGGGTTTCCTGAAACACCCATCATCTGGCCAGACGGGGCGGTCTGACCGGGGTCGGCTCCGGCAATGATGATTGTCCCGGATAAAAACCAGTTGGCATGCCATACACAGGTGTCTCAATTGAGGTTCCTGACGCTGCCGACAAGTTTGTTTGCAACACCCCTTGTGAATCTAACTGAGGGATAGAATCATTAGGAAAATTAACACTACTACTTTTACTCTCAACTTTTTCTAAGCGGGCAATCATACTAGCAACCTGACTATGCTGATTACTAAAAGCACACTCGAATTTATCAGATAATTTAGTCAGCTTTGTAGATAAATCAGTTTCAGGTTTGCTTACAGTGGTGATTACCTCAATCTTGTCGTTGTTGACCTTGATCGCCGGGAACTCGAAATCTTGAGTCATCGTCACCTTGCTTGAGCGATCTTTTCTGGCGCCAGAGAGGAACTGCTGCTTGATGTACTCCTGAAGCTCGATGTACTTCCTCTGGTCCTCTTCGTTGAGTTCTTCGATGTTCACCATGATGATGTTTGACAAATCGGTTGTAAAACCAGATCTATCCCCAACGGAGTCGCCAAAAGTGTGTTGACGTGTTTTCCGGTCTAACACACGAGTGCGCTGGATCGCGCGGTAATCGAAATTGCACCTCGTCGAGGTTCCCAACACGGGCCGGTCTAACCGCCCGGGGGGGTCGGTCTAACCGCCTTGGACAGGAACGTCGCCGAAAACCTAAGATCGCTGCCCCGGGAGGGACCCCGTCAGGGACAACGCGCCTAGGGTTGTTCTAAAGTCGGCAGGCCACTTAGAACGCCCTAAATCGCCGTAGAGACGAAGAAGAAAGCAAAGAGGTTGGAAAAGTAGGGTTTGGAGATAAAAATGTAAAATTGATATGTTCGATTGGGTGATAGCTCCTCAATCGGCCACGACCCTTTATATTTATAGGGTGGGGAGGTCTTGCCCATACTGAAGTCGAAACCCTAACAAATCTCGTGCTAAAATACAACTCCGACTCGGTTTACAATGCCCGGACCCGGTCAAACCGCCTGGACCACCCGGTCTAACCGCCTGTGCGACGTCCAGATCTTCCGGAATCCATATCTCTCATCCGGACTCCGAATTGGATGTTCTATATATGGATCTTGATCTACTCGACGAGAACTATCCAATGGAGAAGTCCAAATTGCCTTTTAAGGACTTTGGCCAGGGCGGTCTAACCGGTTTGGCAGGCCGGTCTAACCGGGTTTGCCCAGACCTGTCAATTTTGGGTGTCAACAACCTGTAATCAAACACCTCTCCAGTTCAAGAAAATACTCTTCCTCAGAGCAGGAGCAGAAATCAGCTTCAGATCTCAGAGAGAACCGGCTTCTCGTTTTCCCTCCCTAAAAAAATCATCATTGGGACACATTTAACCTTGTAACAGGGCTAATCAGTAGTAACACATAACTTGGTCTAGAAAAAAGGGGAGCACAAAAACTTTGAGGCAAAGACACAGGATAGCTCCCGACGCAAAAAAAAAAGTTATAGACTCATGGATTCATCGAATGGGCTAGGAAAAAACATATCCATCGTCCCTAGCAACTTGACTTCCCCACTGCACATGGTGTTAGATATTTGCAGTTCTTTTTTTTTTGAAATTAAAGATATTTGCAGTTCAGAAGGGCGGCAAGGAAACTATCTAGTGACCTGGCAGGGCACTTTGGGACTTTTTCCTGTGCATCTCCACTTGCTGCCTCACATTCGAGGTTCCAAAGAGCGGAATGGCTAAGGGTGAGTGGCAACGACTGGCACAAAACCTCACACTTTGGAATCCAAATGAACCGGCCCTCTCCCTTTCCCTTTTCGATAAAGAAAGGCAGCATCTTCCATGCCCTCCCTTGGCATGCTTTATACCACAGCGGCTCTACCTTTAGATTAAGCCTGGTCCAAGGAATGTAAGCTGCTAAGCGTTGGTGCCAATCATAGAACATACCAGATCATTCCCTTGATCCATGGAGTAGACCAGCTCCTGGGATTATTTGCCTCGATCAGCAACTGTCCAGCTCCACCATAGAGGTGATAACATCGCAAATATTCAGACTGCTTTCACTTAAAAGTCGCCGCAAACTGCTCAAGAGGATTTACCTGGAAGTAAACTCTGTCTAATTCCCCAGGCTCTGCCCAAGTGAATCAAATCTCTATCCGGAAACGACTTTGTCTCGTCCGGACAAAACAGCGAGGCAGCAACATCCAAAGCCAGCCACAAGATAGGCACACAGCACCGCTGAGCCATGACACGATGCCAAGTGTCACTCCCAGGATTCTCCTGACACCCTGCTATTAGTAGTCTACACTGAACTTCTGGCATTGGTGACTTCCCCAACATACTCATCACACAGTCACTGCAACAACAAGACATAGGAGCCATGAGAGGCAGAGGAACAGGAGAAGACATATACACCCACATATAAGGTAGTAGAGCAGTATATACTACCTACCTGATCCTGCTACTAAGGCTGGTAAATTGCCTACGAGGTGCAGCCGTGCAGGTGGCAAGATCTCTCCGTTCATGAATTATAATTTTGGCGATAGTGTTCTCGAGAAGGAGGTTGGAGGAGGAGGAGGTGGTGGTGGTGGTGGAGAAGGGAGTCGCCCATGGGCCAAGCCGTGCAATGGGTGCCGCGCGGCGCCGAGCGTGGTGTACTGCCGCGCCGACGCCGCATACCTCTGCGCGTCCTGCGACACGCGGGTGCACACCGCCAACCGCGTGGCCTCGCGCCATGAGCGTGTGCGCGTCTGCGAGGCCTGCGAGTGCGCCCCTGCAGTGCTGGCGTGCCGCGCCGACGCCGCAGCTCTGTGCGCCCCCTGCGACGCGAGGGTCCACTCCGCGAACCCGCTCGCCGGGAGGCACCAGCGCGTGCCCGTGACGCCGCTCCCTGCTGCAGCCATTCCGGCTGCTTCTGTGCTTGCTGAGGCAGCAGCCACCACCATGGCTGCCATCGGCGACAAGGAAGAGGAGGTGGACTCTTGGCTGCTGCTCAGAAAGGATCCTGAAAACAACGCTTCCAGTATCAACAACATCAGTAGCAGCAGCAACAACGACAACAACAAGTACTTTGCAGAAGTTGATGAGTACTTTGATCTTGTCGGCTACAATTCATACTGCGACAACCACATCAACAACGACCCAGAGCAGTACCAAAGGCAAGAACATGAGCTGATGCAAAAACAATTTGGATACAAGGAGGCAGGTGAGTGTGTGGTACCTTCGCAAGTTGTGATGACAAACGAGCAGCATCAGAGGTATGTAGGGTCAGAGCAGGCTACCTCCATGACTACCGGGGTCAGTACTTACACCGATTCCATCAGCAACAGCGTGAGTTCATCTATTACTATGATGTCGTATGTCATGCATTTGTTCTAGAATGGATCCGAAAAGTTTGGGTTAGAAAGTTACTTTCCATTTAATTAAGATCATATATATCCAAATAAAAACAATTATGTAGCAAGAAGGATAATATCAATTTATCTCAGCACAAAACATACACAAACAAATCAATTCATCTCTAAGCAGATTCTAAAAATTGATCATTGATGGAGACTTGGTTTCATACACAAACAACTGGAGAGCTGTTTTTCCTCAGTTTATATGCACATCAATCAGTAAACCATAGATATGGGCAGGGACCCAACTAGCTAGTGGACAGTAAGTATAGTTCAATTTTGTCGCTACCAAAGTTACACTTAATTTTATCTTCTACTTTGCAACAGTAAAGAAGATCTTAAATCTTTCCATGTGTAGAATTAATGCCCTCAAATTAAACTCGTCTACGTATCATTGCAGGGTCTATGACACCTGCAATCCCCTTACGATTCGCATATTTCAGTGACCATTTGCCAATTCCATCTCAGATATCTTTCTCGTCAATGGAGGTGGGTGTAGTACCAGACAACATGAACGCAGACATGACAAACGCCAACATCCTTACACCTGCTGGAGCCATCAGTCTCTTCTCAGGTCCTTCACTTCAGATGCCGATTCACTTCAGCTCTATGGACAGGGAGGCCAGGGTCCTAAGGTACAAGGAGAAGAAGAAGAATAGGAAGTTTGAGAAGACCGTACGTTATGCAACAAGGAAGACATATGCAGAAGCACGGCCAAGGGTCAAGGGCCGCTTCGCCAAAAGGTCTGATATGGAAATAGAAGTGGACCAGATGTTCTCAACTGCAGCTCTGTCTGATGATAGCTACGATACTGTCCCTTGGTTTTGAAGGAACTTGGTGAGACATTATCTCATAGGCATATGTATTGACCACAGTGATATGGTCCAGTGCAAGTAGTTCTAGGAAATCAATACTATGAATAATATTATGATGTTTAGAACATATCAATCAAGTACCTTGACTCTTACGTTTTGGTTTGTAATTTCAGCTAGCAGATATATGTTGCTCAATACTTGCTCAATCACATTAACATTTTGAAGTGATCATAGAGCAGCATAACAAGATGGAACTGAGAATTGTGTGTCAGATTAGCAACAACAAGTAGCAGTAATAATGCTATGAACCATAAACATGACTTTGTGGTTGAAAATACAGTTGCATGATGTTTAAGTATGCACAGCTGTTTTCTGCTAATGAACGCATGTTCAATGAAATTAACATTGCTTGATGATTGATGATCATTGTATCCAACTTAGGTTTCTTTACATGTGAGGTTGTTCCTTCTTACAGCTTCAAAAAAAATTCATTATGGATGAACAGAAGGAAACCATTCACAGACAGTGTTTCAGCTGTGAGCACCATATCTTCCCAGCATATGGCCTAAGTCCTCAACGTACCACAGGATTTGAGTGATCAGTAAGGAAGCTGAGCCTAGCTCAGTTGCTGGGTGTGGATGTACGCTTAGGCCACCTAGTCCTTGTCAAGGTGAATTTGGGCCGATTTTGTTTTTGTAATATAAAGCCACGCAGTTCCTCCTCTCCTGGGCCGGTCTAGTTCAATGACTCAAGCAGAAGTTTTTTTTCGGGTAAAGTAACTCAAGCAGAAGTTGACGTTGAGTTAAAAGTACCTAAACCATAAAATGATACAAAAGCATCCTCACACCATTTCCAAAATGAAATAAGAATATATCATAAAAGCACTTTCTCATTCCCAGTGGCCAGTGTATCCCTCTTTCCTTTCGCTAGCAACTAGTGCATGAATCTTAGTGCCTTTATTTCACGAGTAGTACTATGGATGGAATTGGAACCTCTACCAAATATCTGAGGCATCCCAGGCTATTATCACCTATACAACTTATCATCCTTGGTTAAACTAAACGTGTAGGATGGCAAAGCTAGGGCACTAACAAATATGCTAAATCACCACCCATGCATTCAGATTATCCCCAGCATTTGGTGGCTGACATTGCACTACGATAAGAGGCAAATTCAGATGTAAACCTTTTAAAAATAGTAATAAAAGATAATGACAATGTAATGTAAAGGTTTTGTTCTTGACTATAAAGTGCACATATAGGAGATACGGTTTCATGATTTGACTGAAATTGACCAAATATGTCAAGAAAGCATGAATTGGGGAGCATATTTCTCCTTACCAAATACAATTTCATGATTCTAAGAAAAAGAGACATGGACCCAGCCCTACTTTTTGAAGAAAAGGAACAACACATTATTTCTCTTTAAGCTCACTTTGTTGGGTACTGGCCATTATTCATTGTGCCTGGACTATTCATACTTTTCCAAACTAAACCCAACCCAAATTCTGGGAGATCAATCCACACAATCATTTAAGTTGTCAAATCAAATGATGTTAGCCTGTTACATACATTACATAGAAAAGATTAAGATTCCCATTAACTACATAATTTAGTGGGAACCTAGAAACAGATCCGTGGTGCAAAATCCCAGCCCTATTGTTTTTTTTGTTGTCAGGGTGAACTCTCCTAACACAAGACGAAACAGGCAAACCAGAGCGTTCCTACCACATAGCAGGCGGCGTTGTGATACATACCTTGTCGACGAGCATGGGAGAAGTCGCGCCGCGATTTCCGTTGCTCTCACCAGACCACAAACGATTTGTGCTGACGGCTAAAACGCCTCTATGCTGGCGGGCGCAGCACCCGCCAGCAACTTACAGTCAGCACAAATGGCCCTCAGTGCTGGCGGGCGCCCGCCCGCAAGCACAGAGGACCTCAGTGCTGGCGGGCGACTTACATCAACCGCCAGCACAGAGGACCTCAGTGCTGACGGGCGCCTTAAACCAACCGCCAGCACAGAGGACCTCTATGCTGGCGGCCTACTTAACACACCCGCCAGCACTGAGGTTTTCTCTGCTAGCGGTGATGTTATGCCACCCGCCAGCACAGAGCATTTCTGTGCTGGCGGGTGGTTAAGCCGCCCGCCAGGAACTACTTTTTTCCATTTCTCATTAGTTTTTGCTGCATTTGTTTATTATTCGTATTTATCCGCCAATTTCACCCGTATTCAATAGTATTCGTATTTGTAGGCCAAATTCACCTGTATTTATTTGTATTTGTCCCACAAATTCAAATGTGTCTATCAACCATATAATCCAAACTAGCATATAATACTACATAAGTCTCACATATTATTAATCCACATTAAAAATAGATAATCCTTTACTACACCCATCGACGTAACTTTTCGTGCTCTTCTAGAATCAACACTCCTTCGTTATCGAAGAATTCTCCCAGCTCGTGGCAAATCTCACGTTGGAGGAACCTCGCCAGATCCGCACAAATGTTCTCGATGTCCTTGTCTCTCAGGTTCCCCCACGAAGTATCTATAGTAGGGAGCTGCACATACGCACAATAATTGAAGATTATTATGCATAATCATTAGAAAGTAAATTAGCATATGGTTGTGTACCAGAGGCTTACGTCTTCAGGATTCGTCCGATACCTTCTATTATTTCTCAACATCTCACACGCGTAATATCCACATAAGATACTGCCAGGAGGTTGCTTGTAGCACTGAAAAAAATAAAAAGTGATGAGAAATTATTAACGAACTGCACAACTATGAATAATATCAATTTGTTATGTTCTTACGTATTTGGCATGTCGTATTAACATCTTTTCCCTATTTGCAGGGTGCTCCCCACCATTTATTATGTATAGCCGATACGCGCTTTGAGGATGCAAAGACAGAAGTCAGTTATACAATTTCTAGTGTTTACATGCATTATTAAAGTACTACAATGGGTTTCCTTACTTTTTTAGAATTTTAATGAAATCCCCGTAAACGTTCTCTTCATAGTGTAATGAGTCGAAGATCCCTACTTCTCCAAGCTTTGGACAGATACATAAGACAATGAAATGGTCTCTGAAAATAATTATGTTCCAATAATTAATATAAATAAACCACATATTAAATATATTTATCTATAGTAATTAGAAATAGCTTACTTAAAATTGTAAGCACACATGATGTGGCTCTTCTGCTTCATCCTTTTCTTCATTATCTTTGCAATGTATACAGTCACTTCATGTTGTCCAGCAGTATGTAATTTCTGTATTACAGCTTGTTTCTCCTCTTCTGTCTTTGTTTCTTGTTCGATTTGTTTTTCAAATGCTTCCCTGATTATGTACGTGTGCGCCGGCTCGCTCACTTATTGCGGGTCAAGGTATGCTACCTTCCACCTCCCGCCGGTCTTCCTTTCATCCAAGGCTTGCATCCTACAAAATATATAGATCGCTTAGGATGGTTATACCAAAGTAAAACTACACATATGGATTTGAAAATTGGTATGTGGTACATGCATGTTGACTTACATGCACCAAACGGTGACGAGATTCACGTCAAGGCGTTCACGACGGAACATCGCGTGCAAATCCTGGAGATCAATTACCAACTTTCGCGGTATCGGGCTACCGAACACCCACGTTGGGACATTAGCGGTAATAGTATGAATGCCTTGCTTCATGGCCAACATGATCCATCCATGCAGCTTATTCAGTTCCGGCGGCCCCTCCAACAGTTGCCACGTATAACATAATGGTTTGCCATGCCCAAAAACCTAGGGCACCTCTTCTGAATCAAATAAATTGAGTTCTTGCTTTTTCTTTCGAACAGAGGAGCGAGTTGCAATTTTATCACTCATGGCTGCACCTTTTTTCGCCTTCAGTGCATGTAAGAAGGTGTCAACTTGTGGTGTTTTCTTTTTTGGTGCGTATGAGCTTATCATACGGGGTACCCTCTTGGTAGGTGAAGCTGGCGGGGGGAAAGTGAATTTGGTAAATTAACTTCAAAATTATCCACATCTGCATCCCTTTCTTCATCGTCATGGACAATTTCATGGATAGGTGATAGCACTGACTGCTCGGTCTCATTGTTACCTCCCTGCCCAACATCTATAGTCGTCTGCTCCTCGGTCTCATTGTTACCTCCCTGCACAACATCCATAGTCGTCTGCTCGGTCTCATCGTTACCTCCCTGCCCAACATCCATAGTTGTTCGTGCTTCTATGTTCTCGACTACAGGCTGTTGTGAGGGATTTGGCGATACATTAAGAATGATATCTCGGCGATGCTATAGTATGTATTGGTTCCTCGCATCACCAAGGAGCTCGATCCCCTCATCGGTAGGGATATCAATCTCGCACGCCTCATCAGACACCGAGACAACTTGCACCCATGCATACTCTGGCGGGGGTGGATTCGGAAACGTATGACCCACGGGTGCCATGGCCGTTGCAACCTCGCGAAACTTATCTTGTTTCCTTCCGTAAGGTATAACCAACTTGCATGGGGTATCCTCTGTTATGTCATCAACAGGATACTTGGCATTGACAATAGACCCAGCACTACTTGGAGGAACGACAACAGATCCACTCTGGGCAAGTAGCAGGTTTGGTAATACTCCATGTCCATGAGCATCGGTTACAGCCGATCCGG
This sequence comes from Cenchrus fungigraminus, assembly GCA_036936925.1. NCBI lineage: Eukaryota > Viridiplantae > Streptophyta > Magnoliopsida > Poales > Poaceae > Cenchrus > Cenchrus fungigraminus. Next base: position 63,243,664 of record CM072770.1, read on the forward strand.
TGGCCTGTTGTTGGGTTATGAAGAACTGTACCAGCTCTTGTTTGGCAATTTCTCTCATCTTGTTTTCAAGATTTTTCTTATAACGGTCGCGCTTCTTATACCTTCCTCTATCTTCAGGAAATGCTTTACCCCAAGGTAAGGTAGATGACATCCCTCGAACACGGCCAGTGTGCTCAGGGGTTCCGATCACGGTGGTTAGCATATCTTTCTCCCTATCGGGCTTGAAAAGGCCGTGCTTTTGCAAATCGGTGAGTTCTTCCAACTTCTCATAAATCTCTTCTGTTGTGGGTTTCTTGAATCCAACCTTGCCGTCAGGTGTTATTGTCGGAATTCGAGCAAGGCACCAATTCTTGCTACGCTCATCCATGCCTTCAAACAATTCTGGTAAACCAGCTACCCTCCTCTGTTCTTCCATTTGCCTCCATTTTTGTAGCTTGGCAGCATATCCTCCCGAACCCAGGTGATGGGGGTTCTCAACAGCTTTCTTAGCCTTCTCTATATATTCTTTACTCTGAGCTATTGCTTTCTCTGTTGTCTTCTGTTCTTTGAATTCTTGCCACACCGCTAGCGGGATGTTACCATACACTGCCCTAGCATCCTTCCCTTTCTGAACAAATTCTGTATTAAGCGTAGACCTCCAAGTCCGTAAACATCTTCCAAGGAGGCCCTCAGCAAAACGTCTAGCCTGTCGCTCGGTCCCTTTCGGAAAAACAAACCTTTCCTTCAGTTTGGCCCACAATACATCCTTTGTTGCCACCGGCACTTTCTTCCAGTTAGTTGTTGTGATCCAGTTCCCCAATTGATCCCTGACAATTGCACCTGCGATGTTCCGAAATCGAGCATTTATCCCTCCGCCGCCGCAACAGCTCCCTCCGCCGCCGCCGCAGCTCCCTCCCGCCGCCGCCCGCAGCTCCTTCCCGCGCCACCGCAGCTCCATCCCTCCGCTGCACAGATCCATCCATCTTCAAGCACAGATCCCCCTGCCACCGCGCCGCAGCTCCCTCCCTCCGCCGCGCCACCGCAGCTCCCTCCCTCCGCCGCCCCAACGCTCCCTCCCGTCGTTGCCACCGCCACCTCCACCGCCGGCTGCCCCTCCCTCCGCCGTGCCGCCGCAGCTCCCACCAACGCCACCGCCACCAGCCAGGGGAGAGGAAGTGAAGGAGGAGGAGAGGGAGGAGGCCCGTGGAGAAGGAGATGGAGGAGGCCGAGGGGGAGGGGTAGGAGACGGCCGAGGGTGAATAGGAGGGGTGTGGTCTGGCTGGTGCCGTCCTCCATTCGACTGCACCTGTGGTGAGTGGTTTGAGAGCCTCCTCAAGATTTCAGTTTTTTAGTTACACGTAGTGATCAATTAGTGATGTTGGATCAAAATTTTGTTTAGTTTTTGATGAATTAGTGATGCTGGATCAAAATTTTGTTTAGTTTTTTGGTTGAACTAGAAAATTTTTGTGTGGCCCGCCCTTCGTGTCGTGGCCTTTACTTGCAGATTTCTGGAAACCTCACCGTACAGGGGAGGTGTTTCGAAAATTTTGAATATACAATAAGCATTGGTTTATTTTGGCAGGGAAGGAGAAGTAGGCGTTGCCGTTGCCTTGGAGGCCCCCGTCTTGCTTCCGCCACCGGCTCCTCACAGAAGGTGAGTTCGAACACATGCAACTCAGTGCAATCGTTCTATGATCGTTACTCTGCCCTAATACAAATGTCAAGTTTGATTGTTACTGTACCCTAATACACTCGACTATTATTTTACAGGAGTAGAGGCCCTCAGAGCTGATGGCGGGGAGTTTCCACCGTCCAAACCTCGTTCTCTTTGAGGAGGAAGAGGTCAATGCGTATGATGCACGTTACCTTGGCATCATGGTACTTTTTAGGACCGGATGTAACTTTGATAACATCGGTCGCATGAAGATACAGACAGCCATTCATGATCAGATGGGTGTGGCGGTTCCGCTAGAAAATATCTGGCACTTCCTTAATGATTATGTGGCTGTGACCACTTCAGCGGCTGACTTGGAACGAATCTTGGACCATAGATTGCTTCGAGTTGATGGATATAAGCTCCAGATCTGGCCAATGACACCATTTTATGGTTCAGCTGAATTTTCTCTTGATTCCACAATACCCATCACCCCGACGCCACCGGCTCCAGTCCCACACTCTTTTATGTAATCTATGCAACAATCAACACTTTCTTCATTATGGTAGCTCTCAATCATGCTGCCCTCCGGAAATGCCTTGTTTTTCATCCATCTATTGAGAAGTGACATGAACCGTTCATACGTCCACATCTCATGGAAGTACATAGGTCCTAGTTTAGTAATTTGCTCGACCATGTGGACCATTAGATGTTCCATGATATCAAAAAAGGACGGAGGGAAGCACATCTCGAGCTGCGCTTGAGTTTCTGACATAAAAAGCTGAAGCCTTGCCAATTCTACTGAATCGATGACTTTCTGCGAAATGAAGTTGAAAAAGTAGCACATCCTTGTGATAACCATCTTAAGGAATATTGGTTTGACAGCTCGAATCGCAATCGCAAGAAAAACAGTGATCATCACATGGCAATCATGAGAGTTATAATCAGTAAGCGTCATGTCCTTCAACGAGACTAGTGAATGGATGTTCGATGAGAATCCGGTAGGCACTTTCAGCCCGCGCAAGCACTTGCAGATAGCCAACCTCTCATCTTGTGTTAAGTTGTAGCTAGCAGGGGGGAGGTATTGCTTACCATTAGGACGTTCTTGCGGGTGGAGCTCTGGCCTGATTTTTAGGTCAACAAGATCCTTACGTGACTTCAGTCCATCCCTTACCTTGCTCGTTAAGCCTAAGAATCCGATTGTGCTATTAAACACATTCTTCTGAAGATGCATCCCATCAATGGCATGGCGCACCGCCAGGTCTTTCCAGTATGGCAAATACTTAAAGAATATTGACATCTTCTTGAAAGGCACATCATTGACATTCTCTGTAGCTTCAGCCTCCTTCCTTCTAACACCATCTTTATCTTTTGACTTCTTACCGAGTTTGAACTTGACCTTCTGACACATTTCAAATACAGTTTTACCCGTGGCCGGTTGTGGGGCAGAATTTCCCTCAATCGTTCCATCAAAATAGTCCGCCATCTTCCGGTACTTGTGACTCCTCAGTAGCCAGCGTCTGGCCCCCATATACACTATCTTCGTAGATCCTTTTAGGTAGACAGATATTGTACCATTAACGCAAACTACACAAGCTGTCTTTCCTTTTATCTGACCCAACACAGAAAATAGGGCAGGGTAATCATTAATGGTAACAAAGATAATTGCATAAAGTGTGAATTTCTCCTGTCTGTACTCATCCCACATCTCAACCCCATATTTCCAAAACTTCTCCATATCTTCCATCAATGGCTCCAGGAAAACATCTATGTCAATACCAGGTTGCTTCGGCCCTTGGATTAGAATGGTTAGCAAAAGAAACTTTCTCTTGTGACATAGCCAGGGGGGAAGGTTGTATATGGTCATCAGCACTGGCCATGTGCTGTGCGTGCTGCTTCTTTCACCAAATGGATTCATGCCATCTGTACTTAACGCGAACCGTATATTTCTTTTTTCATCTCTAAAGTCTTTATGCTCGGAATCAAAGGTCCTCCACTGGCGAGCATCAGAAGGATGTCTAAGCTTCCCATCGGACTTCTCTGGGAGATCGGCATGCCAAGTCATTAGTTTGGCGGTCTTTGGGTTCGAGAACAATCGCTTTAGACGGTCCTCCACCGGCAAATACCACATCACCAAGGCAGGGACTTTATGTTGACTAGTTGTGTCAGTGGTACCAATACTAGACTCATCCCCCACTTGAGCACCTGCACTTTTCTTTCCACCCTTCTTCCTCTTTCCGCCTTTTGTGCTAGCGACACGTTCTGCGTCGAAATCAGCATTACTTTTGTAACGACTAGCCTCACAATTAGGACACTTCTTCATTTCTGCATAGTCACCGCGGTACAATATGCAATGGTTCCTGCATGCGTGTATTCTTTGCACCCGCATCTTCAATGGGTTGATGATCTTCTTTGCTTCATATGTGTTTTTTGGCACAAGGTTAGGCTTCGGGAGCAGGTTGGCCAACAAAGTAAGGAGTTCGTTAAAACTATTGTCAGACCATCCGAATTTAGCCTTAACAATCAGAAGATTGAGGATGAAACGCAACACTGTCCACTCCTTCCCACAACCCTCATACATACGTTCCTTTGCTGCCTTCTTAAGTGTCTCAAAATTTTCTAACCCTTTAGCAGTCCCTACCAACACCTCCGGTTCAATGTGGCGCAACATTTCCTCCATATCAACATCACATTCATCGTCCACTTGTGGTGCATCTGTTTTATTACCATTTTCATCTCCACAATCAAAAGTATCATCCATCATGACATGATCATTTTCATCTTCGTCACCCACTTCATCATACCCGGTGCCAATGTCTGCATTGTTGAAAGTAGACACTGTCTCACCATGGTGGGACCAAGTTGTGTATCCTTTCATAAAACCTCGCTGTATCAAATGCATCTTGATGTCATTAGTATCCTCCCATACAAGTTTGTTGCAACAATCAGTACACGTACAACGTATTTGCTTTGACTTGCAAATGTGAGCATGCTTCTTCGCAACCTCGAGAAACTTTGATAACTCTGTCATGAATGTAGAAGAATGTCTCTGTACGCCATACATCCATGCTCTGTGATCCATGTTAAACAACCTATGAAAAAATTCTACATTTTAGAAACTAATTTAATCATATAGTAATAATAAATGAGTCACAATAATTAAAAACTCAATTCTACTTTTTATTTAATGAAACTAATTATATTAATGAGAAACATAGCGAATCTACAATTAATCTGCATAACACTATACTTAAAAAAAATCTACAATAAATTTTCTCTCTTTTCACTTCTCTCTTTTTTATTTAATGAACCAAATTATATTAATGACAAGCATAGCGAATCTACAATTAATTTGCATAACAATCTACTAAAAAAAAATCTACAACTAATTTTCTCACTCTTCACTCCTCTCTCTCCCCTAGCTAGCAAACCTTAGATCTAGAGAGCTGAATCTATAATGAAGTTAGAAATAATGGATAAAAGGTAAAAAAGAAGGTTGGAATAGCACAAACTCACCTTATATAGCCACCTCCTCCAAGGAAATCAAGTGCAAAACCTCCCCCCCATAGATTGGGTGTTTTTGGAGCTTTTCCCGAGCTCCTCTCGGGCAAAGCTCCAATGGAAGGTAGCTGGGGAAGAAGAAGCTGTCGGGTTTCATTGAGGGCCACAGTGCTGGCGGGCAACTTATGGCAACCGCCAGCAGAAATCGTCCTCATTTCTGCTGGCGGTTCCTTATGTTGCCCGCCAGCACTATTATGCTACCGCTGGCGGGTGATGAACCGGCACCCCTGCAAACCACAGTGCTGGCGGTTGCCAATTGCACCCGTTAGCACACTAATTTGCAAGGGTCAGCACAAATCGTTTGTGGCTTAGTGTCTCCGCGATCCCCGTTACGTCGCCCTTGCCGCGCCGCCGTGGCATTCGTAAACCAAAGGGCCATGGTTTGCGCAAAGTAGAAAGTACCCTTTCGGATGGGGAACACCGAACATGCAATCAATGTATTGATGGGGAAAAGTATATTTTCCATCCCTCAAGTATTGCAATAGTGTGTTATTTATCCTTAATATTTTATTTAGTGCAAATCAGTCCCTTAACTAATTAATTTGGTGCACCTATCATCCCACCTTATAGTTAAACAATGATTTCATTAAACCTACTAACAATTTATGTCACATAATTAATAATTAATAATTATTTGATTAATCAGTACTCACTGCCTAGAGATGCAATATGCTAAGTCCAAAATATAAAGTTTACAAAAATTTGTTGTAAATTCGATAATTGCACACCCTATAATCTTTTTTCTAAAAATTTAATAAAACTTATTTACACTAAGTTATTATAGATATTGACTCAACAAAAAATTGTGATTAAGCAGTAATTAGCAAGATGAATAAATGGTCTAAATTGCTATTATATGATACTAAATCATCATTAAAGTAAGATGAGAATGATAAATGCACCATTTCAGATAGTCTAAGGATTTGATTTACATCAAATTAAACGTGAGGGACGAACGTCACCTTTTTGCAATACTTGAGGGACGAAAAATATACTTTTCCTATTGATGAATAAGGAAGGAAACAAAACGCTTGGGCCAACCATGTTGGTCCTAATGCTGGTGGTGTCCACTTTGTCTGAGCCCAACCAAATCCATCCAGTCCCTCCTCCCTCCATCCTGTTGACACCATTTTTTGGAAAAACAGGTCAAAAAGGGATAAGGAGAAGCAGCCGATGAAAACAGAGTGCAATCGGCTGATTGAGGAAAGAGAAGGACAGTCAACAAGGTTCACCGATAGTCAGGAGGATTCGACCCTGACAGTGGGCCAGCGGGTCAGAGCGATCGGCCGATGGATGACCAGAGGATCGGCCGGTGGAAAGGAAGAAGGCGGTAATCAAGGAGATACGCCAGAAGGAAAGCATGGTGGAGGCGGGTCAATCTACGATTGGCGATGGGTCAAAGAGTCAGTTTTAGGAAGTCTTTGACTCCTGCGAGAGTCCTTTCTGTTTTTAGTAGTTTTTATCTTTCTTTAGATGCAAGTAAACAGTGCCGTGATCGGCTAGGAGTCGGGTTGTCCTCAGGACATAAATAGTGACCCTGCGAGGTCGGAAAAAGTGTACACACCAATATCAAACAAACCGCCTCCGGGCAAACCCTTTACTTTACAGCATCTACTTTACAGCATCTACCTTTACAGCATCTACTTTTCGGCGACTTCGCCATTGCGATTTTCTCTTTTCTACAACGTCGTGCTTCGAGTTCGTCGGGCTGCATCAACTGACCTCCGGCAAGCTTGTGAGTACCGTTTTACCGAATAACCCTAGGCTTTAACCTCCGGGCGCATCGCTGAGGTTTCGTCTAGTTCTTTATTCACCCTTTACCGATATTAGCTAGATCTGCAAGTTTTCGTACCAATTCTTGTGGTTTTAGCTATTATCACCTTTATCCCACTCGATCTAGATCATATCGGCTTCTAACACCGCAGCCGATTCCGACCTACTCGAGTGCTGACGTCACGATCGGCCGATCCAGCCGATCTGTCTACTCACGCACCCGCGCTTCGGTCGCTCTCGAGCCGGCCGATCCTGCCTTACCCGTATCGGCCGATTGGCTGGTACACGTGTCGCTGCAAGGCCATCGGTTCTCTAGCCGATCCCTAATATTTTCCATTGTCAATCAACAGGTCAGATTAGCTGGCACGCCTCGCTACAGACCGGGGAGTCACGTGTGTCACGCGCAGAGGTGACGTCCTACTTTCGCGTCAACACACTTTTGGCACGCCCGGTGGGACACGAAGAAGTCAACGATGACGAAGCCTACGAAGAATGGTCCTTTTGAGATTGATCCAGAAAACTTCCAAGCGATCACCATGGATCAGCTGAAAGATACAGACAAAGCTGAGTTCGAAGCTCACATGAAGCATTATGAAGAGCTTTGCCTAGCGTCATACGGTCAGACTAAAGGTGGAGTCTTCAAGAAGAATCCTTTGCCAACACCTAAGCAAGTCACCTTCTCAGCCGATCCTAAAGGGCTTCAAGACATGATGACCAAGGCGATGCATCAAACAATGATTGATCAATCTAAGGTTTTCGCCAATACTATTTAGAATGCCATAATTGATGCACTCAAGAAAGGAGCAGAAGGAGGATACCTGGGGCCTACATATTTTCAACCAAACCGAACTCCTCCAGTGTTCCAGCATAACAAATCAGCTTCCCCGCCGATTGATGACCCAACAGTAGGGATCTCACCTTCTCCACAGGTCAATACAGTGGCTCCTGGTTCTTCATCGGACTCTCAGCCGATTCAGAATCAATGTGTGGGAGAAAAGGCCAAAGATCCTGCTATTACTATGCCTGTGGTCCAAACACATGCAGTGCAGTCCAATGCCCAAGATCAGACATTCTCAGTGCAAAATCAGAAGGATCCGGCCATGAGAGATCAAGATGGGAAGCTTGCAGGATGGGATTTGCCTCGGGATCATTTTGAGACTTATATCTCAAATTTCTTTGAACCCCAACCTGAAGAAGTTCTGGAAGTGAAATACCCACAGTCTTACCAAGCCACATTTGGGGGTACTCCAGGGACTGTACACATGAACAAGGAGGGAGTAGAATTTGTCTACTTCAATCACGGGAGCAAGAACTTCGAAAGAGTCAGGATTAGTCCAGCTCACGCTCACATGGTTATACCGACAGAAAGAAGAGCTCCTGTTCCACCTCAGAGACCAACTCCTGTTCAAACTCAGAAATCGGCTCAACAGCCGATACTTGGGATGCCCGTGCAAACTGCTCCTCTACAGCAGCCAACATTGGGGATGCCCATGCAGACTGCCCCGTTACAGCAGTCAACACCAATGCAGCCTGTCTTAACCCCAGCTAATACAGTGGCTCATACAAGATCATCGCCTCAGCACCCGATCAACCAAGGGGTGACAGGGCAGCCAGTAATTCCACAGGTGGATTCTGCACAAGTGCTACAAACACTTCTGAATCAATTGGCAATTTCAGGCCAGTTGAATTTGCAGCAATCAACCCCATCGGCTGGTCAGCCGATCGGACAAACTCCACCCGTTGCAGGTCATTCAAACACGCAAGGTCCAGGAGCATCAGTGGTACCAAATCCACAGCCAAGGATCTTAGAAGAACGGCCGCCAGAAACTCCAGCTGAGATACAAGCAATTGAACAAGTATCTGCTGAGTTAAAGTCTCACATGAAGCAGGAATTGATCGACCACTTCTCAGAGATGCTGCTGAAGCAATATGGAATAAAACCCAAGCAGCAGTCCTGCATGTACAGGACACCGTATCCATCTGGTTATGACCAGATACCGTTTCCTCCAAGATACAAAGTGCCAGATTTCACCAGGTTCTCTGGGCAAGATGAAACATCCACAATGGAGCATGTCACTCGATTCATCATCTAATGTGGAGAAGCAGGGAACGTTGATGCACTCAGGATACGTTTGTTCTCTTCATCCCTATCGGGACCAGCATTCTCATGGTTTACCTCATTGCCAGCTAACTCCATTATCAAGTGGTCCGATTTGGAGCAACAATTCATCAACTATTTCTTCTCTGGCATCCATGAGATGAAGATTACTGATCTAACCAGGCTCAAGCAAAGGAATGATGAAACATTTGCTGGATTCGTTCAAAGATTCAGAGAGGTCAGGAACAAATGCTATAGTCTGAATCTGGGAGATAAACAACTGGCGGAGTTGGCTTTCCAAGGTCTCTTGCCAACTTTGAGAGAGAAATATGCATCACATGACTTCGAGAGTCTCAGCCAGCTGGTCAGTCGGATGAGTCAAGAAACTGCAAAGTCCTATGAGCCTAGAAGAAACTTTCAGAAGAAGGTGTCTTATGTGGACTACTCTGATTCAGAAGATGAAGATAATATGATAGGACTTGCAGAGTGGGTCAAAGGCAAGAAGACAGTGTCCTGTCCCTTTGGAAAGAAAGAACCAGAGAAATTCGGCTTTGATATCACTAAGGCCGATAAGATATTTGATCTGTTGCTTCAGCAAGGGCAGATTAAGCTCTCCCAGTTCCATACCATACCATCTGCAGAAGAGCTGAAGAAGATGAAGTATTGCAAATGGCACAATGCAACGTCGCATGACACCAATGATTGCAAGATCTTCAGGCAACAGATCCAATCAGCTATTGAGCAAGGGAGGCTTAAGTTTGAAACCCCTACCAAAGCTGAGAAGCCGATGAAGATTGATCAGCACCCCTTCCCAACTAACACAGTTGAGGTGTCTAGCAAAGACACGTCACGAGTTAAGTTGCTGACATCTGATTCGGCCCAAAATAAAGGAGCTGTCGATCCCAAAGTGCAAGTAACCGCTGCCGATGTCAAAGGAAAAGGGTTACTACTTGAAGAGGAAGATTTGAAGCCACGCCGGCCTGTCACGTCCCAGATGCTGATCAATAAGTTCCAGCGTCGACAAGAGAAAGCAAGAGGAAGGGAAGAGTGGGCACGACGCAACGAAGGGCATTGGAGATGTCTGTTCTTCAAGTACTGCTGGGAAGAAGGGATCAAGCTGCCGACGGCAGAAAATTGTCCAGAATGCAATGGGGCCTACAACAACAGCAACTCATCTAAGAGAGTTTGCTTCAATGACAGAAGACCTTCAGCCGGAGATCACCGTGAATTCAACAATCAACGAATCTCAGTCCACGATCGGCTGGGGGGCAAGGCCAGCGTCCATGATCGGCTGGGGGGCAAGGCCAGTGTTCACAATCGGCTGGGAGGCCGAGTCAATGAAAGGTCAAACAATCGGCTGGAAGAGATGGCCGATTCTCTAGTCCCTGTTGAAGATATCATGTGCCGAGCTCCTGAACGTCGACGCACGTTGCAACTGGACGATGAAGGATCAAGCCGAGCACGTAAGAAGCCCAATCCACAGTGGTGCCCAGATGGCTTGACCAAGTCCCAAAAGAGAAGAGTTCTGCGCCTACGTCAGCTAGAACAGCAAGAAGAAGCGGAGAGACACGTGCTGGACAAGAAGAAAGTTCGGTCTAAAGTTTGGCGCCCAAAGCCTAAGGCCAACGATGGGAAAGATGACAAACTGCAAGCTGACGTAAACATGGTTGTCTTCCTGCCAAAAGAGTTCATAGCCCCAGTGGATTCGGATGTGTCCGACGAAGAACTTGGCATGACTCAATTGACACTGGAACCTAGACAAGCTATCTTTGAGAAGCCAGAAGACGAGAAGAGACAACATTTGAAGGCTTTGTTTCTCAAGGGATTTGTCAACGGGAAGCCAGTCACCAGGATGCTTGTGGATGGAGGAGCAGCAGTCAACCTGATGCCATACACGATGCTGCGCAAGATCGGGAAGTCCGATGAAGACTTAACCCAAACCGGCATGATGTTGGTGGACTTCGAAGGCAACGTCTCTCCAGCTCAAGGAGCAATCTGTGTGGAGCTCACCATCGGCAGTAAGACCCTTCCAACCGCTTTCTTTGTCATTAAAGGGAGGGGATCTTATAATCTACTGCTGGGTCGGGATTGGATACATGCCAATTGTTGCATACCATCTACAATGCATCAATGCATCATCCAATGGATCGGAGATTCAGTGGAGGTGGTCCAAGGAGAAACCTCCTTGACGGTAGCAGTTACAGAAGCACAAGGATGGACCTATGATCGAGTGAGCTGCATATCTGGAAAAGCCTGGGATACCAAGTATCTCAAAGTGTCCGATTTTGGACTAAAGCCGGTTCAAGCAGTCGGCTCTGAATACAAGATTTAATGGATCAATTCATTGAAGACAAAGGGAAGCTTGGGCTCGGAGTCGCAGCAGCCGATGGATTGGTCGCCCAAGTGTACGAACAGTTATGTAAGCCGATTGTCTTATCGTGCCTATCGGCCGATTGAGCTTTCGAGCTACTGCCGATTACAAATGTAATCGTTTCTAGTAGAATAGCCGATATCTGTAAAGAATCACCTTTAGTGCAAAAAATCTAAAACCGATGTACAAAATTAATATATTCGGTTGTAGCCGATACATGTATTGCCTTCAGAACTAAATGAATATATTTTTCATTTCCTATTACAGCAATGATATTACAACTCGGATCTACAGATTACATATGTTCTCAAGAAGTTACAAGGAGTACGTTGTCCTAATCTCTGGTATGATGAGGATATGGAATCGATGAATGAAGAGAAGAGAGGAACAGTCATACAACAAGAGTTTGTAATCTATCTGAGCTGGCTGCGCCATGGCCGATGAGTGTGGGTTCTTCTCATCGAGCTTCAGGTCTATTTATAGCCCCAAATGACAGAAGGGAATTGAAAAAGGGAAAATGAAAGGCATCCGATGTAGTCAAAACAAGAACAGTTTCTCCGTGAAAGTCTCAGACTGAGCAATTGGCAGGCATGTAGTGATGCGTTTCCCGAAATTCAGGGGCTGGCTTTGAAGGAGGGTTGAATAATAATGTGTGGCCCTACTCCGTACTCCAGAAGAGGAGACTTTCAGGATTCCTTCCTCTCAACATTTCCAGCAACAACAACAAGCTTTGATACATCATTAGGATACAAGAACTCTTCAAGAAGAAACTTGTCAAGGAATGAGAATGATTGCATTTTCCTGGAAGCGCTCTAGAGGAGGCTTGCCTCTTATTCCTAATAGAAAACTAGTCTGGTTCATAGTCAGAAGATTATGGTGCTGCATGAGGAGTAGACTACCATTTTTATAGCAGAAGAGTCGAACCAGATCATAAAAGAGTACCTACAAATATGGGTGGAAATTCGTCACCGGAAAATAGTGCATTAAATCTATCGAATGCCAATCAAGAGGTGGTGATTTTCATTCATAAAAGGCTGATTGCATCGGCTGGTAGTACATCAAGATTCAAAGGAGGCTCTTAGCCTTATCTAGCTCTACTCTAACTTGGGCTATTTCTTCACCTACACGACCCAGTTCCTGTAGGAGAGCTGTCCTCCTGGCTTCGAGAACCTCCAACTTCTTCTCCTTGTTTGCAATCACCTGACGGAGACCGCGTTCTTGTATAGATGGGTGGTTTGGCCGATTCGCACCAAAGGCATTGATGTTCGAGACGATCTTTTCCACAGTATCACGATTTGGAGACTAAGGAAAGAAGAAACATCAGGGAAATAAGATCGTGAGAATGAAGAAAAAGTGAAAAAAAGAACCAACCTGATGCACAGAGGAAGAAGAAGAAGAAGAAGCCATCACAAAAGAAAAATGACAGTTCTAAAGAACTAAAGAAGGCTTGCGATATATAAAGGCCGATTGAAATGTTCGATCAAGGCAATTAATGCGGAGCGTTGGAAGTTAGCCAAGAAAAGGCCAATCACAGTTCACAAAATTACAAGTAAAATTTAAACTATGCCTAAAAGATGAATGGCAGTAATGAGATCCAGGCGCAGCTGGTCGACCGCTTCTATCTCTTGACGATCGGCGTCGGCCGAACCAGGAATCGACTGTTCTTGTTCGCGAAGGGCTTGGGCTTGCTGTGCAATGGAGTCCCTCCGTTCTTGCATAGTAGTTATGGTGCCTGGAAGATCTGTAAGTTTCTGCTCCTCATCTTCCAAGTCTTGCTCAACCTGACCAAGTTCTTTCATCAAATCAACACGACGCTTCTTCAGACGATCAATACTGTTGACAATATCAGAACGAGAAGAAGACAGGAATTCAATCCTGCTGTCAAGATCGGCCATGCTGCTATCTAAGTTCTCCCTGTCCTGAGTAAGTTGCTCTTGACGTTTCCTTTCCTCCAGCCGATCTTGGGCTTCCTGAACTATGAGCTGCCGATTCTCGATGAAAGCAACTTGGAGCATCTTCACTTTGAGATCTTTAGGCAACTGACTTTGAAACTGCTTGAAGATAACCCTAATTGGCTCAGCATCTTGTACTAGTTGACCAATGTCTTGGTTCAGTAGTGGAAGCACTTCGGTCAGTTTAGCTTTCACATCATCTGGAAGAATAGCAACTGCTGATACGCCCTGAGCAACAAAGAGGCAGAAAGGATCAGGATGAACAAAAAAGAGTTGAAAGAGAAAATCCAAAGGAGTCAAGAAATTTACCTCTGCAACAAAAGCTGTCTGCACTTCAACAATCGGATTTTCAGATGATTCTGATTCAGGAACCTCAGCAATTGGTGATAGTGGTTGATCACCAGCCTTTTGTTGGGAATCATCAGAAGGGTTTTGGGTATCAACCGATGCCTCAACAACATCCTGAAACAAAGACGAGGGATTGAGGATAGAGGAAGTAAGAGAGCAATTAATAAAGATTCTACCTCAATTGATTCTTCAATCCGAAGTTCCACCCGTTCAGGAGAGCACTGGAGTTGATCAATAGAAGCATCTGAAATACCGACCTTAAGAGTTTCAGGTCGATCAGTCAAGGTACCATCAGGATTCTCCACAACTGGTTCTGGATCAGGTTGCTCAGATTCAACCAAGTCATCACCGGTTGGAAGTTCCCGAATTGACTCTAATGTCAGGCCTTGATCGGAATCATCAGCATTGGTCTGAACGGACTGACCAATCAATCCTGAAGACTGCACAAGAGATAGTCAGCGAAGGGAACTAAGAAGAAAGGCAAAATGTTGGAGAAAGCCAGTACCTCAAAAGCACCCGCCAATTTCCCAGCCATGTCAGAGATATCAACAACCACAATATCGATCTTCTTCTTTTTTCTATGAACAAGAACTTTGCGAGATATGTTCTTCCTCTTAAGCGTCGACAGAGGTAAATTATCTGAAACAGGATGGGTCTTGGGACCGTGCATGACTGAAGAGATTGAAGGAGCATTATAGCCAATATACGGAATTCGTCTTGGTGGCCAATAATAAATCGGCTTGCCACTTCTACTGGTAGCAGGAGGATTAGTGGTTTCAGGCTGAATAGAAGGGGAAGCAAATCAGCATATATTAAAAGAATAAGCAGTCAGAATATGTTGAAGATACACAAGGCAGTCAAGTAAAAAATACCTCATCAGCCGATGCTGCGTAATCAGGATCCAGTTTTTTACAGTAAATTTTGGGGGACACACAGAAAAGATGATCATACTATTCTGCCCACCAGATATTGAAAAGAGGAGAAGAAAAGCTGGAGAACTTCCAGGAATCAAGATTGATGGTGGCAGAATCAGGAACCCGGTCCAAGAGACGCCGATAATGGATATTATCGGGAATAACTTCCCGTGGCTTGATCAGATCAGAGAAATAGAGACCAATCGGCAACTGACCAAACCCCAGCTGACGAGCACTTGCTGAAGGGTTATAAAATTCATAAGTAGCCGATTGATCCTTGCCAAAGATGCAAGAAGGAAGAAGCCCTGGTTTGATTATCTCCACAAAGGCAATTCTGTTCTCATCATCTCTATGGTTATCGTCGAAACTGAACAAGGTCTCAAAATTGTTATCATCGTCCCTATATGCAAACTAGAAGATGGATCCTGGATTGAAGCCAAGATAAAAGCTCCTGAAATGTTCTGCTATACGAGATGGAGTCTTCTTATGTCCTGGAAACATGGAAACAGCTTCTCCAAAGTTCATGCATCGACGTTTAACAACTGGAACACCATCTGGCTGGTCTCCCGGGAAACGCATATCAAAGATATCCTGTTCCAATCTATCTCGGAGGTGAAGGTTCAACCACATGTTGATAAACCACCAAGGACCTCCTGGAGTACCTATTGGGGAGTTGGTTGACAGGCTAACTGCCACTTGGTGAAGGAGATTGTACACCGCTCCTAAAAGATATTTGCCAAGAGGAATAGAGGACCCAATGACTAACCGTTCAGCTACAATCTGATAATTGGAGGTAGGGCCAAAGGATTTGCCACAAAAGACGAATTTTTCAAGCCACATGTTCAGAAAAGCCACATGTTCTCTGTCAGTTACGGTGCCTTCCTTCATATGCTCAGAGATATATCCAGACAAGCCACCCACGTTTTTGGTTTTTAAACAATGGGAAAGTTTAAGATTACGACAACGGAAGAGGGTATCCGAAGAGGAAATATCCAAACCAGTCAACAGAAGGACATCAGCCAAAGTTGGGGACATCGGCCCACGACCAAATAAGAAGGCATTAATAGCATCAGACCAAAAATAAGAAGCAGCTATTAAGAGAGATTCATTCCGAGACATATCGGACAAGGATAGGGTGATGCATTGATTGATCTTATATTTCTCCCAAGAACCCCTATTCTTGGCGGATACCCTACGGTACCAATTTCTCCATCCTTTAGCATACCCCGTCCAAGATCTAAAGCAACCATCCCAATCGGCCAAATTCAAGGAAGCATGTTTGAAAGGGATTCGACCAGTTTCAAGGTTGATCATCTCGGTAGGATCAACGTCACCCATTGGCCCAAGAAAAGTGAGCCCAGGCTTATCATCAATGGGAATGGTAAGATTGGATCTAAGTTCCTGAAGAAAAATCAAATGAATCTAGGTAAAGCAGTACGACGACATTCAGGGACAAATAAAACAGAAGAGCATGGAAATACCAAGCGAACTGAAGAAAGAGATGCCTTCGAAGGCGCGGGGGCAGAGCAGGAACCTCTAGCGGAGCTTGAAGATGCCATGAATCAATAGGAGCTTTGAAGCTTAGGGTTCGTCGCTTGAAAGCTTGAGCTATTGAAACAACGAGATTTGGGAGAAAGAAAGAGCCAAGGCAGCTGTATTTATGGCCCCTAAAAATTTGTTGAGATTCTACAGCCGACTTCGAATCAAGGAAGATAACGGATTCGAGAAAATTTTGGAGCAAAAGATCATTTACTCCGAAACTGGGGGGCATGTGTTGACACCATTTTTTGGAAAAACATGTCAAAAAGGGATAAGGAGAAGCAGTCGATGAAAACAGAGTGCAATCGGCCGATTGAGGAAAGAGAAGGACAGTCAACAAGGTTCACTGATAGTCAGGAGGATTCGACCCTAACAGTGGGCCAGCGGGTCAGAGTGATCGGCCGATGGATGACCAGAGGATCGGCCGGTGGAAAGGAAGAAGGCGGTAATCAAGGAGATACGCCAGAAGGAAAGCATGGTGGAGGCGGGTCAATCTACGATTGGCGACGGGTCAAAGAGTCAGTTTTAGGAAGTCTTTGACTCCTGCGAGAGTCCTTTCTGTTTTTAGTAGTTTTTATCTTTCTTTAGATGCAAGTAAACAGTGCCGTGATCGGCTAGGAGTCGGGTTGTCCTCAGGACATAAATAGTGACCCTGCGAGGTCGGAAAAAGTGTACACACCGATATCAAACAAACCGCCTCCAGGCAAACCCTTTACTTTACAGCATCTACTTTACAGCATCTACCTTTACAGCATCTACTTTTCGGCGACTTCGCCATTGTGATTTTCTCTTTTCTACAACGTCGTGCTTCGAGTTCGTCGGGCTGCATCAACTGACCTCCGACAAGCTTGTGAGTACCGTTTTACCGAATAACCCTAGGCTTTAACCTCCGGGCGCATCGCTGAGGTTTCGTCTAGTTCTTTATTCACCCTTTACCGATATTAGCTAGATCTGCAAGTTTTTGTACCAATTCTTGTGGTTTTAGCTATTATCAGCTTTACCCCACTCGATCTAGATCCTATCGGCTTCTAACACCGCAGTCGATTCCGACCTACTCGAGTGCTGACGTCACGATCGGCCGATCCAGCCGATCTGTCTACTCACGCACCCGCGCTTCGGTCGCTCTCGAGCCGGCCGATCCTGCCTTACCCGTATCGGCTGATTGGCTGGTACACGTGTCGCTGCAAGGCCATCAGTTCTCTAGCCGATCCCTAGTATTTTCCATTGTCAATCAACAGGTCAGATTGGCTGGCACGCCTCGCGACAGACCGGGGAGTCACGTGTGTCGCGTGTGGAGGTGACGTCCTACTTTCACGTCAACACATCTAGGTGGCGTCGCGGCGACCATCCCTGGCCCAGCCGTCGTCGGTTCACTCCTCCGTCTGGTCGCATGCGATCCGATCCCGCGCAATCAGCAATTGTGCCGGAAACTGTTTCTCCTGTGCAATCGTCAACGCCAGTTGGGCGGCCGGCGTGATAGTCCTTAGGATGGCATGATCGGGGGACACTCTTTGGTGCGGTCGATGGCGCACACAATGTAGGGGATTAGTTTGGATTATAGAGAAAAAGGGAATAACAAGAGGTTGATCAGTTAAAAAAATTGCATGGTAGGTTCTAGTAATTCCTTATTTTCATCTGATTGGGGTGATTGGATTAGAGAAGAAAAGAGAAAAACAGGTGGTTAATCAGGTGATGATTATATCGTTGTTAATCAGATTAGAGAAGAAATTGAATAAGTGGAACCATTTGTTCAAATCTAATATGTGTGATTTTGTTGTTGGTTGATGTGCAGTCCTTGAACAATCATATATTATTCCAGTGAAAGGAGACGATGGTGGTCAGACTTCGTTCAGAAATCTGTCAAACACCACCGATAGAGGCAACTATCAAATACACATTTTTGGATGATCCTTTAAATTACACCGTGAGTTGCACTGGTGATATATTCTGCTAATTTCATTGCTCCTCAATTGGAATCTGTTTCACATTGTTATGTGAAGCAATGGAATGGGGAAAGGGTGAGGATCGGAGTGTCCGAGGAGCGGTGGATGGTCGCTCCTTAGTGATGAGTGATTGACAACGTGCTGTGGACTGACTCTTGATCGAGTATTGCAGGTGCAGGTTGCAGCTTGATTTGCGTGGTGTAGGTGAAGAACAAGCGTGAAAGGTCTATGCATGTGTGGCCTCTGAGGAGTGGAGAGACAAGTAGGCTTGGTTTGAGGGACCCGGTGGCCGTCGGGATCAAGTGCGGGACGCACGGTGGCAAGAAAAGCAAGACGAAGTCATGAACATGGAGCCGGTGCAAGGTAGCGGCCAAGTCATTGAACAGGGCAAGACTGAGTAGACCGTCGGGAGTCGGAGGTGAAAGGTTTGGCGGGCCCAATGCTTGGCGTGGTGAGGCTGTGCCTTGCATGCGGGATTTTCGGCGGTTCACCACAAAACCGTCAGGTTCCTCGGTTGCTCCACAAAGCCGAGCTCAATGGTTTGTTGGTTTGGCCACAAAACCAACACCGAGCTGGGATGACGTGGCGGCCAAGTCAAGAGGAGTTTGGCGTGGAGGATGCACCGAGTCCGCGGGGTTTGCGGCGGTTCACCACAAAATAGTCGGGTTCCTTGGTTACTCCACAAAGCCAAGACCGAAGGCTCGGTAGGCGGAGACGGGACCCGGGCGCGCTGGGAAGCTTTGAAGCGGCCGACATGCGGCATGATCGAGGTGCTTGCGTCGGGAGGACGCGAAGGTGAAGGACCGGAATGGCGAACCAGATAGGGGGGAGTGAATGGGAGCCAAATAAAATTCTTCTCGGGGGAGATGTCTTCTCCAACAAGATGAACACGGCTAGCCCAAAACACTTCTTCAACTCAAACTACCCAAGTTTGCCAAGACCACGTAGCCACTGGAGTGCTACTGATCCTAGGAACAAACAACCACCGAAACTACTCGAAAACGCAACGAAAGAAAGACTCGAGCAGCACACAGAACACACAGGTCAGACCGGTCCTGGCCGGATCACCCGAACTGCACAGTCAGATCACCTGACACCCTCCAGAGACACACTAGGACACCCAACCGGAACACCTGAGTAGAACTTGAGACTTTCCACAGAAAAGCTTCACACCGGTCAGACCGGTCCAAGCTGGAAAACCCCAAATCCGAGAACTCAAGGCTCTGGAACAGCACCAGACTCGAAACAATAGCAAGACTGGAGACTAAGCGACACTCTGGGACGTTCACCCGAGTCAAAACCCAATGGGGGTCACACCGGTCAGACCGGTGTAGAGCACCAGTCAGACCGGTCAGATCCTGGGCACTCGGGATGAACAGCGAGCCGCGGGTCAACCCTTCCAAACAACCTTCCCGATCTCCCGATTCGCTCCACGAATTTGCATGAGACTTTGGGGATATTAGGAGTACCTCATGGGCATCCCATAGCTATGATTTGGACCCCCAAAACTCGCTAAATCAAGAGGAATCGAAGGATTTCCACCAAGAACACCACTTCTCGAAACCTAAGGAAAACCCCCAAATCGAGCACCTATTCCCACGGATTTCAAAGGGGGTTACAAGGAAAAGAACCATGAAGGGCTCAAGCATACATCCCCATCCAAAACTGCAAAGGAAAGGCCTCAAATCCACCAAACAAAAATCACCAAGAAAAGGCTCCGAAAATCAGCAAAAATTGAAAATGGGAGAGACAACAAAAGGCCTTGAGGAATCACGCAGAATCTTCTATACATACCATGAAAGATTCATACAAGGTCTAGCTTGCCTCCCGATCATCCATCCCTTTTTAAAGATATCACCATGAAGCTCTCAAGCTAATCCTATAGAAAATCCTAAGGAAAATAGGAAGGAAAAACAGAAAAGCAAATGAGCTAGGGTTCCAAGAGATGGCTGCCATCCTCTCACCGCTTGGGTTATATGGAGGCAACCGAAAGATGAAACTACCCATATTACATAATACTAAGATACACACCCCCGAAGGACAATTTGAGAAATCTTCGTCGTAGCACCCTCGGACGGATGCCCGGCGACCGCACCTTGCTTAGCTTCGACGCAAGCCTTGCGATCCCGACGCGTGTCCTCCGCTTCGAAGGCTCCGGAAGCCGTCCACGGAGCACACAGGTCAGACCAGTGCTCCTCACCGGTCGGACCGGTCCCCACCGGTCAGACCGGCCTAGTGCTATAGCAGTGGACGCTTCGGTCTTCAGCCTTGTCTTTGTGGCTCAGCCAAGTAACCAAGTGGTTTTGTGGTGAACCACTGGAATCCCCGCAGACTTGGTGTGGCCTCCGCCAATCTCCACTCATGACTTGGCCCCCACGTCGTCCCGGCTCGACCTTGGTTTTGAGACTCAACCAAGAAACCGTCCACGACTTCGTCTTGCTATTCTTGCCACCATGCGACCCGCACTTGATCCCGCTGGCCACCGAGTCCCTCGAACCAAGCCTACTTGTCTGCTCCACACCTGGAGGCCCACTGGCATAGACCTTTCGCGCTTGTTCTTCACTTGCACCAACACCAATCAAGCTGCAGCCTGCACCTGCAATACTTAGCCAAGAGTCAGTCCACACAACGTTGTCAATCACTTATCACACTAGGAAGTGACCATCCACCGGTCCTCAAACCACACAGGCTCTCAATCGGCCCCTTGATGAGTGCATTAGCAACACACACATTTGGTAACCAATGAGAAAAGGAAAAAGAAAAGAAATGAACAAATAAACTCAAACAAGCGATCAAAAGCCAAACAAAGGCAAAGAGCAAGATCACTTGAAAGAGGAAAGTCTCGGTCCCCTTAGGTAAGGGAAACAACTCGACACAACTGAGACAAAAACAAGCTCAAGCAAAAGCACACACCACCAAAACAAAGCTCAAAAACACATAAGAGCTCCCTCCTGCACACATGCAAGCTCCCCTAGAACCAATGCAACTCCTCCTGGACAAATGCATGCCAAACACTTCATGAAACAGAACAGCTGCACCAGCTCAGCTCTGATCGGTCATACCGGTCCACAACACCGATCAGACCGGTGCCCAACATCTGAACAGGGCCAACACCCTGACCGGTCAGATCGGTGACCATGACCGGTCAGACCGGTGACCACCTGTAACCAGCAATATCCCAAAAATGGCTTGAATCCACCTATAAACCTTCTAAATGCATCCAGAAGCACTTTTCCTTTACAACCATCTCCCCCTTGTTGCCAATGCATGAATCAAGGCAAAATTAGGAAAATTTCAATCTAGAGCTTCTCAAATAGACAAAATTCACCACAAGATGCTACACATGTCCAAATGAGCAAGTTAGATACTCTATAGCTTCGTATGAACATCAGCTACATGATCACCAAGTTTCACAACCATTGGACAAAGCTAAGATCAAAATGAGTATTTTTTCGAAAAATTTCCCTCTCATGAGCAACGTCCTAAACATGAGCAAAACATGACAAAATGACAAGGTCACACAAACTTCATGCTAGGACAACCATTCTAATCATAAGATCATCATAAACACCCACAAGCACCTCATGTCATGTCAAAGCCACCGAGCCATGTGCCTACTTCTATATATGAGACTTCTCAATGGTAGGCATCATTGAGGACCGAAGCGTCCGAGGACCGGTGGATGGTCGCTCCTTGGTGTGATGAGTGATTGACAACGTGGCGTGGACTGACTCTTGGCTGAGTATTGCAGGTGTAGGTTGCAGCTTGATTTGCGTTGGTGCAGGTGAAGAGCGGGCGCGAAAGGTCTTAGCCTGTGTGGCCTCCTAGGAGAGGAGAGACAAGTAGGCTCGGCTCGATGGAACCAGTGGCCGAACGAGATCAAGTGCGGGCTGCATGGTGGCAAGAAAAGCAAGATGAAGTCATGTACGATTTCTTGGTTGAGCCTCAAAACCAAGGTCGAGCCGGGACGACGTGGCGGCCAAGTAATGAGTGGGATTGCGTTGGGAGGACGCGAAGGCCCGATGGATGCGCTGCCGTCCGATGGAGAACTTCATGTGTTGACCAAAATGCCCCTGCGAGGGCTTGAGTTGTAACTCCTAGTGTAGGGGTACTTCGGTCTTTTCCGGTGGGCCTATATATAGGAGGAGGTGGCTGAATTTTCAGCCAACTCTTTGGCTAGTGGTGGGAGTGCTCTTTCATTTTGGGGTGCTCTTTGGGAGAGAAGGAGAGAGGTGAGTGTGGCTCTTTGTTTGAGCTTTTTGCCATCCAAGATTTGTGATTGTTGTGAGTGGCTTGTAACCGGATTTGGCTAAGATATTCATAGTGAAATCTTCCGTCTCAATCTCGTGCCAAATCCTTTGCTCCCGGCGTTTTTCTTTTTCTGTGTTTTTCAGAGCCTTTTTCGGTGGATTTTCGTGGAGGGATTTTGAGGGCATTTCTTTGCGGGATTTGTTGTGGGAGTCACACATGAGGACCTTGTACCTCTTTTCTTGGTGACCTTGCCCCTCCAAACCCGTGGAAAGCTCTCCGATTTGGTGGTTTTTGGATGAACCCTAGTTCATAGTGTTTGTGGCCAAGATTCGCGATTCCGGGAGTTGTAGGGAGTTAGAGGCCGAAATTTCTGGGGCATATATTCCCTTTGGGGTGCTGATCATCTCCCCAAAATTTCGTCTCAAGACTCCAAGTGGTTTGGGAGATCCATCGATCGAAAGTTTGGGGCTGTTTCGCGGGCTGATTTTTGAAGGGGGCCGGTACTACCGACCCTGTCCAGGTAGTACCGATAACCTAATTTTCAGCTGCCAGAGAGCCTTTATCGGTAGTACCGACCCGGGGTCGGTAGTACTGATAGTCGAAAGTACCGACCCTGTGCCGGAAGTACCGATAACCTGGTTTTTAGGTGCCAGTAAGCCCATATCGGTAGTACCGACCTGGGGCCGGTAGTTCCGACAATTTCTGCTGTAGATTGTCCTGCGCTAGCTTTTTCTCTCAGTTCCTTTTGCGCTTGCTTCCGCTTTGTTCCTAGGCTTGTTCCAACTTGTTCCTAGGGTCAGTAGGTCCGTTGTGACTACGTGATCTTGGCAAGTGTGTGCAGGATTCTTCAAAAGTGATTTTGGGGTATAGGCCGAGTTCTTGAGAAGAATTTTTATCAGCTCCCATTCACTCCCCCCTCGCTGGTCGCCAATCCGGTCCTTCAATTGGTATCAGAGCTTGGTTATAGATCACTCCACCTTAACCGGCCTTGTGATCCATAGGGTGACAGAGAAAAGGGTGCTTTTGCTTGCGGTTTTGGTTTGCGAGATTTGAGTTTGTTTTTGGCTAATCCTAACCGGTGCTTTGAGTATGGCACCAAGCTTTGCTCCTTGTGGTTCTTTGAGCAGGAGGAGTATGGAGGTTGAGGCAGAAGCCGGAGTGGAGGAGATGATGTCCCTCATCGAGGACTATCAAGATGGAGATCTCAAGAAGGGCGAGCTCTACCGCAAGCTAACAGACATGAACCAAGGTACGCTTGCTAAAGGCATCTTGATCCTATGCGATAGGTTGAATGATTGTGAAGGTGATTGTGGGGATTTGCATGGGAGAAACATGGATTTGTGTGATGCCTTGCGTAGGAAAAATGAGAAGATGAAATGTTCTCTTGCTAGGCTGAAATGTGGTATGGCTCATTGGAAGTCTTGTGCTTTGAATTCATGCAATTCTTGTAATACCATGCATGCTAAGAATGATGAGTTGAACTTCTCTCTTGTTCACCTAAAATCTAAAATTAAAATGTTGCATTTCAATGCATCTTTGCCATGCAAATCATGTGATGCTTTACTTGTTGAAAATCTTGAGTTTGCAAATGATGTGAGTAGCATGCTTAGAAAGAATGAGGAATTGAACTCTTCTCTTGCTTGCATGAAATCTGAAATTGACTTGTTGAAATCCAATGCTTCTATGCCTTGCAACTCTTGTGTTGCTTTGAATGATGATCTTCTTAATGCTAGAAGTAAGATTTCTTTGTTGGAGTCAAATGCTTCCTCACCATGTGTTTCTTGTGAGTCTTTGCTTGCGGAAATTAAAGAATTAAAATTGACTCACACCACATGTGTAGATGAACTTGAGCATGCTAGGGCTGAAATTTGTGAGTTGAAGTCTATGCCATGTAGCAAGTGCTCTTTACTAGTTGTTGATGATGCTTGCCATACTTGTGATGATGATAATACTTTTCGAGATGTAAATGATGTTGCATGTTCATGTGATTTCTTTTGCACCTCTTGCATTGATTTGGAAAGTGAAGTTTTGGCTTTGAAAAAGATGCGCGAGGATATGAGCGCCAAGTTGGTTGAGCATGATGAGATGAGTGCTAACCTTGAGAAAGAAAATGAACTCTTGCGTACCACATATGCTAAATGCATTGAAGCGGAAATCGATAATTTAAGAAATATGACATGTGGTACTTGTGAGCGCCTCAAATCTGAAAATGAGGTTTTGCGCACAAGGTGCAAGAGTCTTTGTGCCAAGGATTTGGATTCTCACTTTTCTTGTAACTCCGATGTTGATGCTTCTGAAGGACCGGAACTGCGAACCAGAGAGGGGGGAGTGAATGGGAGCCGATAAAAATTCTTCTCAAGAATTTGGCCTATGAACCCAAAATCACTCGGACACCTCCACAAACTTCTCTTGCAAAATCCACGTAGCTACTGGAGTGCTACTGGACCTAGGAGCAAGATCCAACCAACAGATACTCAAAACACGCAGCGGAAAACAACTCAAAACAGCTGCTGGAACCCAAAATCGGTCAGGCCGGTTTCTGAAACCGGTCAGACCGATCTTCTGGTACTTAGCCTCTCACAGGCAGGGGAAACCGGTCAGGCCGGTTTTGTCTAGGAAATCTCCAAAAGACCTTCGAGACCAAACCTAGCCAAAACACCTCAAAAACCCTTCAACCTTTGAATAAGAAAAGCCGTAGCATGAACGAGACTCTCCTGTTCAAAAACTCCTCTCGAGAGCCCACTGAGGCTAAACCGGTCAGACCGGTTTGGGAAACCGGTCAGGCCAGTTTTGCCTGGGCAGTCGGGAAGAACTCAGCCCGCGGGAAAAACCAAACCTTGACATCGATTGATTTCCTAATTCGTTCCACGGATTCAAGTGAGATTTTGGGGATAGCTGGGGTACCTCTTGGGCTACCTTTAATTTGGCTAGAAGCTCGGTCCCCAACACCTAACCAATCAAGAGGAATCAGAAGTCAACCCTCAAGAACACCCTTCCTTGAACTCCATCGAAAACCACCAAATTGAAACCGTTTCGGAGGGTTTGTTGGAGCAAGATCACCAAGCAAAGAGGCACAAGGTCCTCATATGTGACATCCAACAAGAATCCCTCAAAGAAACGCTCCCAAAACTTCTCCACGGAAATTCGAAGAAAAGGCTCCAAAAATCACCAAAAAGGGAAAATGGGAAGAACACAATTAAGCCTTGAGGAACCACGTCGAATCATCTATACATACGATGAAGGTTCATACAAGGTCTAGCTTCCGCCCGATCATCTTTCCCTCTCACAAGATCTCACCATGAAGCTCTCAAGCTAGTCCTCGAAATCCTAAGGAAAATTGGAAGGAAAATAGCAAAGGGAAAATGAGCTAGGGTTCCAAGAGATGGCTGCCATCCTCTCACCACTTGGGTTATATGGAGGCTAGTTGAAAGATGAAACTACCCCTATTACATAAACTAGGATACACGCCCACCAAGGGCACTTTGGGAAATTGTCGTCGTAACACCATCGGACGGATGCCCGGCGACCGCACTTTGCTTAGCCACGACGCAAGCCTTGCGATCCCGACGCGTGTCCTATGCTTCAAAGCTTCCCGACGCCCTGCGACCCCAAACCGGTCAGACCGGTTTCACCAACCGGTCAGACCGGTTTTGGCCTGACAGCCACGCCCGGTCTTCGGCCTCAGCTTTGTGGACCAGTCGAGTAACCCAGTGGTTTTCTGGTGAACCACTGCAAACCCCGCGAACTTGATGTAGCCTTTGCCAATCACCACTCATGACTCGGCTCCCACGAAGTCCCGGCTTGACCTTGGTTTTGAGGCTCAACCAAGAAACCGTCCACCGACTTCATCTTTCTGTTCTTGCCACCATGCGGCCCGCACTTGACCCCGCTGGCTACCGGGTCCCTCGAACCAAGCCTACTTATCTTCTCCACACCTGGAGGCCTCACTGGCAACGACCTTTCGCGCTTGTTCTTCACCTGCACCAACACTAGTCAAGCCGCAACCTGCACCTGCAATACTTGGCCAAGAATCAGTCCACACAACGTTGTCAATCACTCATCACACCAGGAAGCGACCATCCACCGGTCCTCGAACCACAC
Organism: Cenchrus fungigraminus; assembly: GCA_036936925.1. Classification (NCBI taxonomy): domain Eukaryota; kingdom Viridiplantae; phylum Streptophyta; class Magnoliopsida; order Poales; family Poaceae; genus Cenchrus; species Cenchrus fungigraminus. The sequence goes on from CM072770.1 coordinate 63,270,148, forward strand.
ATGGTCTTCAATGTCCCCCTTGATGAGTGCATTGACAACACACACATTTTGTAACCAGAGAGAAAAGGAAAAGAAACGACTAAAAGACACTCAAACAAGCGATCGAAAGCCAAACAAAGGCAAAGAGCAAGATCACTTGAAAAAGGAAAGACTCGGTCCCCTTAGGCAAGGGCAACGGCTCGTCATAACCGAGTCAAAAACAAGCTCAAGCAAAGAGCACAAACCACCAATGCATACAAGAGCTCCCCCTGCACATATGCATACTCCCCCTGAACATGTGCCAGCACTGGGCACAAAACCGGTCAGATCGGTTTCCCAAACCAGTCAGGCCGGTTTCACCAAACCGGTCAGGCTGGTTCCAAAAATCGGTCAGACCGATTAAACTCGGCAGAAGCTCACCCCCAAAAGCCAAAAATGCAAAAGAAATGCACAAGCTCCCCCTTGACTGTTGGGATATGTTCTAGGGATGCAATGCAACTTTTCTCCACCAACATTTCTCCCCCTTGTTGCCAATGCAAGAATCAAGGCCCAAATTTGGAAAAGATGCAACTAGAGCTTCTCAAATAGACAAAATTCATCACAAGATGCTACACCTAATCAAATGAGCAAGTTAGATACTCTACAGCTTCGTATGAACATTAACTACATGATCACCAAGTTTCACAACCATTGGGTAAAGCTAAGATAGAATTGATCATTTTTACGAAAAATTACCCTCTCATGAGCAAGGTCCTAAACATGAGCAAAACATGTAAAAATGGCAAAGCCACACAAATTTCATGCTAGGACAACCATTCTACGCATAAGACCATCATAAACACCCACAAGCACCTCATGTCATGTCAAAGCCACTGAGCCATGTGCTTACTTATAGATATGAGACTTCTCATTGGTAAGCAACATGCAACGATTTAGCACCCAAAAACAAGTAAATTAAGCATATATGACATGGGAGCACATATTCCAAGCAATTTACATTTCATTTTCAGATTTATATTTGGTACATGAAATGTCTTTGCGACAAAAAGGAACTTATGCCCCTCCACAAGATAATGCATGGGGGCTAAACATTCATGATGGCAAATGAGACTTTGGCCCCATATGCTCAAAACAAGCTATCCAAGCACAAATTAAGCATAGAAAGGCCATTAAAATATGTCATGATCATATAAAGGCATTTACTCACAAGAGAGCATACATATTACATTTTTCAAAAACATAGCTATCAACCATGGATATAAACCAAGATCATCAAGAGCTAAGCCACACTAAGCCATAACATACCAAACTGGCTCACAAGATCATGTATAAAACATCATGGTGAACAATGTATATAAGAGAAGCTTTTCCTACAAAATGCATATGATACAAAATGCATGCAATCTAAGATACAAAGATGCCTATACATCATGTTACACATGCCATGCAAGATGCAAACAATACACAAAGGAAACTATACATATGCTACAAAGGAGCTCCGACACACCAAATCTCAAGAAATCCAACAAACACCAAGTTCCCCCCACAAACGAGTGAAAGTTGCTTGATCTAGGGGTTTGGTGAAAATATCGGCTAGCTGGTCATGTGTGGGTACATGGATCAAAGTGATTTTCCCTTTCTCTACGTTGTCTCTCAGGAAATGATACCTCACTTCTATGTGCTTGGTTTTGGAATGGAGCACTGGGTTCTTTGCAACACTTATGGCACTAGTGCTGTCACATTGAAGTGGGACATGGGTATACTCCTCACCAAAGTCACTCATGGTGTATGTGATCCAAAGGAGCTGAGAGCAACAACTGGCTGCGGCCACATACTCTGCCTCGGTAGTGGATTGAGCAACACTCGATTGTTTGCGGGAAGACCAAGACACCAAAGAAGAACCGAAAAACTGGCAAGTCCCAGAAGTGGACTTCCTATCCAACCGACACCCGGCAAAATCCGCGTCCGAAAATCCATGAAGAGCCAAAGAAGAAGACGCGGAGTACCAAAGGCCGAAGTCGGGAGTATGACGCAAATACCTGAATATGCACTTGACTGCTTGCCGATGCGAAGTCCTTGGAGACGCTTGAAAACGAGCACATAGACATACCAAGAATTGGATGTCCGGCCTCGTCGCCGTCAAGTAGAGGAGTGACCCGATCATGCTTCGGTACTCCTTCTGGTCCACGTGCTCACCTTCCTCATCCGCATCAAGAGCTGTAGTCGTACTCATAGGTGTCACCATGGCCTTGGAGTCCTCCATCTTGAACTTCCTCACAATGTCCTTGGTGTACTTTGCTTGGTGCACGAATGTTCCTTCCTTGGATTGCTTGATCTGGAGGCCGAGGAAGAACTGCAACTCACCCATCATGCTCATCTCAAATTCCCTGCTCATGTCTTCTGTAAACCTTGCAACCAAAGAGTTAGACGAGCCACCAAAGACAATATCATCCACGTATACCTGCACAATCAGGATCTCTCTGCCCTGCCTAAGGACAAATAAGGTCTGATCAACCTTCCCCATCTCGAAACCTCTCTCAAACAGGAACCCCATCAACCTACCGTACCAAGCTCTAGGCACCTGCTTTAGCCCATACAGCGCCTTCCTCAACTTGTACACCCGATGGGGGTACTTCTCACTTTCAAACCCCGGTGGTTGCCTCACATACACTACTTCCTCCAAAACACCGTTTAGGAAAGCACTCTTCACATTCATTTGGTACAATTTGAACCCTTTAGCCACCGAAAAGGCTAGAAGGATCCTAATCGCCTCCTAACGGGCTACTGGAGCAAAGGTTTCCTCGTAGTCGATCCCCTCTTTCTGACTATACCCTTGCACCACCAACCTCGACTTGTTTCTCACCACTTCTCCTTTATCTCCCTCTTTATTTTTCCACACCCATTTTGTCCCAATCGGCTTACAACCCGGTGGAGGATCCACTAACTCCCAAACTTGGTTCCTCTCAAAATTCTCCAACTCCTCATGCATCGAGTTAACCCAATTGTGATCAGATAGCGCATGTCCAATGTCTTTGGGCTCAAAAGTAGCAACAAAAGCAGCATGAGCGAAATGAGAATTGTTTCGAACCCTCGACCGTGTAGTACGTTCATTGATGTCGCTGATGATTCTCGAAGCTGGGTGATCCACTTGAACTCGCCGGGGAGGTTCTCGCCTTGATGCTACCTCCCCCTCAACAGCAGCTTCTCCTTGATCTGGATTTGTCATTGTAGGTGTGGGAGAGGGCCCGTTCTCGATCGTAGTCTAAGTAGTAGGTACATGCTCAGCCGTGGGCACCACACCGCCATCTTCATCATCTCCATGTTCATGCTCCTCCTCCTGAAAAATCTCCTCGCCAAGTTCATCGTCACCTGCACACTCAAAAACAAGCTGACTACGTGGCTGTGTCTCGTTGAAGGTAACCTCGCAAGTCTCCACGATTTGGTTAGTTTCAAGAATGAGCACTCGAAAGGCTCTAGAATGAGACGCGTAACCATAGAAAATGCCATCGACAGACCTAGCCTCGAACTTGTCCAACTTCTTACCTTTCTTCAGGATAAAGCATTTTCACCCAAACACATGGAAGTGACTCACCTTGGGTGTTCTACCGTGCATCAACTCGTAGCAAGTTTTCTTCTTATGCACCTTGAGGTAAATCCTGTTCGACACATAGCACGCGGTATTTACCGCCTCAGCCAGAACCTTCTCGGAGTCCTATGCTCATCGAGCATCGTCCGAGCCATCTCGCACAAGGTCCTGTTTTTCCTTTCCACCACGTCATTCTGGGGAGGCGTATACAGACTAGAGAAGTGGTGTTCAAGACCCAAGTCATGGCAAAAGGTTTCGAAGCGAGAGTTTTTAAATTCCGATCCATTGTCACTGCGGATCGCTCGTATGGCATGCCTCTCGTTCCTCAACCTCAAGACAAGATCTCGAACAAAACCAAACGTCTCCCATTTCTCTTCCAAAAAGAAAACCCACGCATACCGAGAGTAGTCGTCCACCACAACCAGGTGTACCACTTCCCACCCACGGATCTCACACGAGCTGGGCCAACAAGGTCCATATGGAGCAGCTTGCATGGACGCTCCGTCATCACATCGGTGAGGGGTGGATGGGAAGAGGCTACCATCTTAGCATGCCGACACGGCGCACAAACCAACTCTTTCTCAAACCTCAGCCGTGGCATCCTCGAACCAAATTGAGTTTACTCAAGCGAGACAAAAGGTCAATGCTTAAGTGACCCAATTTCCTATGCCACTTCTACAACTCACTCGAAGAACCAGCCAAGAAACAACGAGCCATACCAGAAGACTGAGAGAAATTCGCTCGGAAAACTTGACCCTCGGGAATGACCATGCAAACTAGGTCCCCTCGAGAATCCAAAATCCGAGAACCACCAGGCCGAAACAACACCTCAAAGCCCTCATCCAAAAGCTGGGACACAGAAAGCAAATTGAACCCGAGCGATTGAACAAGAGCAACACGCCTGAGAGTGACCTTCTCACTTACCTTAATCTCACCTTCTGAAAGCACACGCCCTCGCCCCCCAAAGGTGATGTATGTCTTGGACACCACCGGGACGAGACTTGAGAACCACCCCTTGTCTCCGGTCATATGCCTCGAGCAACCGGAGTCAATCAACCAAACGTTCCTCAAGTCTCCCACCTGAAATTCAAAAACGAGCACGTGAGTGAACAAACGACTCTGCACTGGGGTTAGTAGCAAAAGAGTAAAACCAGTGCCGAGCCATTTGCTCTAAAGTAGGGTTAGCACAAACCAAATCATCACGCCTATCAAAGCTACCACCACGAAAGCCACCACGAGAACCACCACTAGGGAACCACCCTTGTCTCGCTGGAGGAGAATGAAAACCATGAAAGGAAGACCGTGGACCATTCCTCCTCTCCATCTCAAAGCTACGACTCCTCCCACCATCGTATTGAGCACGAGGTGGAGAACGTCTAGCAAACTGACCACCACCAGACTCACCATGCCAAACATCTGGACCACGACCAAAGGACCTGAACCAAGCCTCATCACGAGCACAAAAACCAAACTGGTCACCCTGCTGCCTCCAAACCGGTCCAGAACCGGTCTGACCAGTTTCTCTATACGAACAGCCCAAACCGGTCTGGCCGGTGTCCAAACCAGTTCGACCGATTTAATTCGTCCAGCAGGGTCCCTTCCACCCAAAGCACTCTTTTCTCCCCAAGCCGGAACTGTGAGAACAATGGCTTTACCCCTAGGTAGTGGCATACGAGACTCAGGCACACTATGAGATGGATTGTACCTGTCCTTGTTTGCCCACTCCTTAGCCATTCTCTCCTCTCGCTTCCTCTTGAAGCAAAACTCCCCTTTGTGACCATCTCTCCCACAATAGTCACAATGAAACCAGATTGGTTTTGGCTTTGGTTTTGGTTGGGGTTGCTCACTCGGTTTCTCCTCACTTGACTTCTCACCCTTTTTCTCTCCAACCACACCCTCCTTAGGGCTCACAAACTTCACCGGTTTTTGGAAATCATTTGTTGGACAAGGAAATATGGAAGGATCTGGGGTTGTGTCAAGTTTGTTTCTCAGTGGGTTGGGCTTAGGAGCATAGGCATTTTTGTGGTAGGTTTTAGGTGGAGCTTGGATATCACCTATCTTCTCTCCTCCCTCACCACTACACTCTCCAATCTTATCCGACCCAAGCGCTTGCCCATCATAGCGCTTGTGTGCCTCTATCATCATCCTAAGCTGTGGTTCATGACCCGACAACCAACCCATCATTTTTCTCAACTCACCATTCTCATCCTGCAAACGATCAACATAATGTGCAAGTTCTAGATTCTTCAAAGCATGCAATTCACAAGTAGAGCAAGAAGTGGGAATAGGCTCTTTCAACTTAGCCTCAAGCGAAACAGTGTAAGCATGCATCTCATCAATCTTTCCATGCAAAACAGGGCAAGAAGTGCAAGCACCAAGCAAAGCAGGTCTAGACTTAAGCTCATCCGCTTCAACCCTAAGCACATCTAGTTCATCACAAGTAGAAGCATGCTTATCCTTAAGACTAGTAAGATCAGCTAGGTACACAGAGCAATCACAACAATCAATCTCATCAGAAACCACAGGTGAAGCCTTAAGCGAATCTATCTCAAGCTTAGCATCAAGGTTCTGGGTTTCTAGCTCAGCTACTCGGTTCCTAGCATCTTCTAGTGTGGCCCTAAGCTCTTTCCTCATCTTCTTTGCCTCTCTAAGCATGTCATCACGATTATCAAGCAACTTGCCAAGACGCTCATTCTCCTCACGCAAGAAGGGAAGCTCGTCACGTACCTCATCCTCGGAGCCAGAGTCCGAGTCGCTCTGGTGACTCTTCTTGCTGCCAGAGCTACGAGCCATGCCGCAGAAGCCATCTCTCGCGTAGCAGCTCAGCCCGCTCAAGTTATTAGATGACTTCTTGCTCTTGCGCCGATCACCTTCATCTTCGCTGCTACTCGAGCTCGAGGAAGAGTAGGCGGAGCTGGAGTCGACGTCGCTCGCTCCGACCATCACTCGGGCCTTCCTGCCGCGGCCGTCCTTCTTCCTCGATCGTCGCTCGTCCTTGTTCTTGTGCTTGTGATCGCGCCTCGATCTGTTCTTGTTGTCCGTCCTCGACCGGTGCTTGTAGTTGTCCTTGTTCTCCATCTTCTCGGGGCAGTCAGCGACGAAGTGTCCTGGCTTCCCGCACTGAAAGCATGTCCTCGTGTTCCTCCTTGTGTTCACCCAGTTCTCGTGCATCCTCTCGAAACGCCTGGTCAGCAGAGCCAGCTCGTCCTCTCCAAGCACGTCGAACTCCTCATCTGGCAAAGTCATCAAAGAGGACAAAGAGTACATCCTGGTGGATGGGTTAGCGTTAGACTTAGCACCTGAGCCACCGACGAGAGCGAGACTATGAGAGTCAGTCGGGCTCTCGAGCTTGGCTGTCATGCCCCTATCCACCTCAGCCGACTTGAGCTTCGAGAACAGCTTGTTCACCATCAAAGTGTCATACTTCTCGGACTCAAGAATAACCTCGACCTTTCCGTCCCATACTGTACGATCCAGTGAGTGTAAGAGCTTCACAGCTCTATCATGATCGTCATATGGGAGAACGACCACATTGGCTCTCATGTTGTTCACCACAACCGTAAACCACTGGAACAAGGCATCAATGGACTCACTGGGGAGATGAGTGAAGTTCTCGTACTCTCTCCGGTAAGTCGCATACATCCGAGCCTGAACCTGAGCATTCCCAGCGTGAGCATCCTTCAACTGCTCCCAAATCCTACAAGCTAGGTCCTCTGTCTGAACCCGATCGAATTCAGATTGACACAGAGCACAAAACAAGTAGTCGACCGCCTTGTTGTTGGTGTCGAACATGTCCCTCGATCCCGGAGCAAGAAATTTAATCGGATGAACATAAGCTGTGTTCACCGTAACATCCCAAAGGATCTGTCCCTTGCCACAGAGGAACGCAGCCATCCGTCTCTGCCACATCTGGTAGTTCTTTCCATCGAAGTGCGGAGGACCCGATCCCCGTTCCTGGTACGCCATTTTTGGATCTTAGACTGGTTAGAGTCAATAAAGACCCGTAACCGGCTCTGATACCACTTGAAGGACCGGAACGGCGAACCAGAGAGGGGGGAGTGAATGGGAGCCGATAAAAATTCTACTCAAGAATTCGGCCTATGAACCCAAAATCACTCGGACACCTCCACAAACTTCTCTTGCCAAATCCACGTAGCCACTGGAGTGCTACTGGACCTAGGAGCAAGATCTAACCAACAGCTACTCAAAACACGCAGCGGAAAACAACTCAAAACAGCTGCTGGAAGCCAAAACCGGTCAGGCCGGTTTCTGAAACCGATCAGACCGATCTTCTGGGACTTAGCCTCTCACAGGCAGGGGAAACCGGTCAGGCTAGTTTAGGAAACCGGTCAGGCCGGTTTTGTCCAGGAAATCCCCAAAAGACCTTCGAGACCAAACCTAGCCAAAACACCTCAAAAACCCTTCAACCTTTGAACAAGAAAAGCCATAGCATGAACGAGACTCTCCTGTTCAAAAACTCCTCTCGACAGCCCACTGAGGCTAAACCGGTCAGACCGGTTTGGGAAACCGGTCAGGCCGGTTTTGCCTGGGCAGTCGGGAAGAACTCAGCCCGCGGGAAAAACCCAACCTTCACCTCGATTGATCTCCTGATTCGTTCCACAGATTCAAGTGAGACTTTGGGGATAGCTGGGGTACCTCTTGGGCTACCTTTAATTTGGCTAGAAGCTCGGTCCCCAACACCTAACCAATCAAGAGGAATCGGAAGTCAACCCTCAAGAACACCCTTCCATGAACTCCACCGAAAACCACCAAATTGAAACCGTTTCGGAGGGTTTGTTGGAGCAAGATCACCAAGCAAAGAGGCACAAGGTCCTCATATGTGACATCCAACAAGAATCCCTCAAAGAAACGCTCCCAAAACTTCTCCACGGAAATTCCAAGAAAAGGCTCCGAAAATCACCAAAAAGGGAAAATGGGAAGAACACAATCAAGCCTTGAGGAACCACGCCGAATCATCTATACATACGATGAAGGTTCATACAAGGTCTAGCTTCCGCCCGATCATCCTTCCCTCTCACAAGATCTCACCATGAAGCTCTCAAGCTAGTCCTCAAAATCCTAAGGAAAATAGGAAGGAAAATAGCAAAGGGAAAATGAGCTAGGGTTCCAAGAGATGGCTGCCGTCCTCTCACCACTTGGGTTATATGGAGGCTAGCCGAAAGACGAAACTACCCCTATTACATAAACTAGGATACACACCCACCAAGGGCACTTTGGGAAATTGTTGTCGTAACACCATCGGACGGATGCCCGGCGACCGCACTTTGCTTAGCCTCGACGGAAGCCTTGCGATCCCGACGCGTGTCCTCCGCTTCGAAGCTTCCCGGCGCCCTGCGACCCCAATCCGGTTAGACTGGTTTCACCAACCGGTCAGACCGGTTTTGGCCTGACAGCCACGCCCGGTCTTCGGCCTCAGCTTTGTGGCTCAGCCGAGTAACCCAGTGGTTTTCTGGTGAACCACTGCAAACCCCGCAAACTTGATGTAGCCTCCGCCAATCACCACTCATGACTCGGCTCCCACGAAGTCCCGGCTCGACCTTGGTTTTGAGGCTCTACCAAGAAACCGTCCCCAGACTTCATCTTGCTGTTCTTGCCACTATGCGGCCCGCACTTGACCCCGCTGGCCACCGGGTCCCTCGAACCAATCCTACTTGTCTTCTCCACACCTGGAGGCCTCACCGGCAATGACCTTTCGTGCTTGTTCTTCATCTGCACCAACACCAGTCAAGCCGCAACCTGCACCTGCAATACTTGGCCAAGAATCAGTCCACACAACGTTGTCAATCTCTCATCACACCAGGAAGCGACCATCCATCGGTCCTCGAACCACACATGGTCCTCAGCTTCCAAAATAGCTTCTTCTCAACCGGAGTTGACTTCTTCTCTTGAGCGTAAGTCTTTGGATGGTGGTAAGTGTGCTAGTGCTTTGGATAGCTCTCCCATAGCTACTCCTAAGCTTGTTGCTTCTTCCGGTGTTGCCCAAGGTGATTCGAATGACAAGGGTGCTTCTCATTTCTTTGGAACTCATACTTCCAAACCGAAGTTCCATTGCACCTTTTGCAAGAAAGATGGGCATACTGTGGAGTTTTGCTTTCGCCGTGTCAAGCACGAGCGACGTGTGCGTGCCAAAGCATTTAAGAAGCCACGTAGCCTTTCTCATGATACATGCGGTTCTAATGTTGGCACCAATTCGAATGTTGAGGTTGATGCTTCTTGCTCTAAGTCCCAAGGGACTTCTCACTTACAAGAGAATGGTGATTCGTCCACTCGGACCGTGCCTCCCGATAGGCCTTTGTACCATTGCTCTCTTTGTGGGAATGATGGGCATCAAGAGAGCTTTTGCTACCGCCGTGCAAGGAAAATGCGGCGAGCTTGTGCTTCTAGGCCTTTGGTTGTTCATGACCCTTTTCATGGCATGAACACTTGTAAGCCTAAAAAGGCACATTTTGTTGACGGGTTTTATGACACTCTTTCTAGTGAGTTAGACCATGCTCGTGGACATGCTTCTAGTGCTTCTTGTGTTGGTCCACGACATGTTTCCCGTGGTGTTCGTGTTGGTTCTTCTCCTACGACCTCAAAGGATCTTTGCCTTTTTTCTTATGGTAGCACTCGATTTTCTTCGCGAGTTGCTCCTTTGAGGCATGATTCTAAGAGTGTTAAAAATCCTTTTCACTCGAACTGGCATTTGCATCATGCTAACCCACTTGATAAGTTGAGTGCATCCCTTACCCGTGTGACCAAGTATTGGATACCCAAGTATGTGCTTGCTAACCCTTTGGGATCCAAGGCTCGGTCTTCTTTGTCCTCTTGTGTGTAGGTATGGAGACGCGGTTGGAGAACATGAGCTCGATGGTACTTGATCTTTTGTCCGTGAGGTGATCAAGAAATGATGGTTCTCCACACCGCTTTGGATGGCTCTTGAAAGCCTTTGTACACATGTATAGTGAGTGTTCCTTTTCTCCTTGTACTCACTTGTATACTTGTTGCATGCTTTGCTCCTGTGTCATGTTTGTGTATAAACCATGGTAGGCTAGCCACCTTATTCATGATAGCTTTGTGATCTTGTATACCTATCTTGCTATCTTTTGTATGATATTGTGGTGGATGATATATATGAACATCATGCCGTGCTTTATGGTTGCCCTCTTGTGGTTATGACATGTTGTTCATCCATATCATTTTTGTCTAGCTCCATGGTATCCTCTCTAGTTAGCATGTTTGCCCCCTCATGTATATCTTGTCATGCTAGCTTTGTGATATATCTTGGTGGTTGATCCATGTGAACTTGTATCATGCCTTTGTTTTGTTCTTGTATCATGTTTGGCATGTTGTTCATTGGTATTTTTTTGTGCTAGGCTTTTTGTATAGTTATATGCACCTTGTTGACATGTTTGCAAGCACATGCTTATCATATATATGGGATCATGTTACAATGCTTTACTTATCTTAATTGGTATTGTCAATGCTTTGTGTAGCATGTTTTGAGCTTTCCTTGTGGCTATGGGCTTGTCTTGTCTTCGGGTTGTGTTTTGCTGCTTCTTTTCATTTGGGTTTAGAGCTTTTCTTTTGCTCTTTCTTTTCCTAGCTTTTGCTTGCTAGTTGGCTTTGGTTGAGGGTGAGTTTGGCTTATCGATGGGAATTTGGTTTCAAGAGTTTGCCTTGGCTTTTGGTAGTCGTTTGTGATCTTTCAATTGGTATCCTTTCTATGGTACTCAACTGAGATGTTTGGAGCTTTTATTTGGTTGGTGTGTTAAGTCTGTTGGTGTTGAGTTTGCTGGACGCTCTCCACCTCATGGTCGATACGAGTATGGGAGGGGTCACAGTTATGAGTCTCAGAGGGTACGGAGCAGGCTTTCCCTTTTGTGGTGCTCGTACTCCTTCAGCGAGACGGGAGTGGTCTTCCCGTGGTTGTTCCAGCTTTGCTAGACGTGAGCAAATGGCTCGGCACTGGTTTGACTCTTTTTGTTCTAACCCCAGTGTTGAGTCGGTTGCTCGTTCTCGCTCTTGGTTTTGATTTTGCAGGCGGGAGGCTTAGAGGACTTTTGGTGGATCGACTCCGGAGGCTAGCGGCACATGATCAGAGATCGAAGGTGGCCCTCCAGCCTCACCCCCGGTGATGTCGAAGGAGAACATCACTTTCGGGGACGATGGACGAGAGCAAGTGATCAAGGTAAGTAGATTGGAGACTTTGAGTTGTGTGGCTTTCGTCAAGCCATTTGGTCTCTTTTGCTCTTTGCCCTATAGCATGTACTTAGGGTGAGCTTTGTATGCTCTTTGGCCCTAGTGCATGTGTTTAGGGGGAGCTTGTGAGTTTTGTGCTCTTTTGTCCTTTTTGAGCTCGGGTTTGGGGTCACATGTACATATGCATCTTGCATGGTCCATTCATGTCACATATCATTTTCAACATCCTTGTATCATATACTGCATTTGCATCATATGCTTTGGAGGATGTGCTTCTCTCATATACATTGATCACCGTGATATGTTGGATATGAACTTATGATCATGCTTGTGAGCTCTTATGATGTGTAGCTATGCTCTTGACAAGCTTTGGATGTGTATGCATGTGAATGGCTTATTTTTGTGAAAATGCTATATATGATCCTCTCTTGTGAGTTGAATGTCTTTCATACTCAATTTGTGCTCAAATAGCTATATCTTGCTTAATTTGTGCTTGGAAATCATGCTCTTTTCATTTGGGGTCAAAGACTCATTTGTCATCATGAATGTTTAGCCTACATGCTACCTTGTGGAGAAGCCTAAGCTTCTTTTTGCTGCAAAGGCACTTCATGTACCATGCTTAATTTTAAATCATGAAATTGGTATATGAGATGCCTATGCTTGAAAAATATGCTTCTATGTCATATGTGCTTTAAATTCCTTATCTTGGGTGCTAAACCGTTGCATGATGTTCACCATTGAGAAGTCTCATGTTTAGAAGTGGACACATGGCTCGGTGGCTTTAACATGACATGAGATAGCTTGTAGGTGTTCTTGATGATCTCTTGATAAGATCTTGTGACCTTGCATGAAGTTTGTGAGCTATATGTTGTTTGCACTCATTTTGGCCATGTTGAGGTCCTATGCTCATGAGAGTGGATTTTTGTTGAAAAATGCTTCAATTTGTTGCTAGCCATGTCATATGTATACATGTCTTTGCCCTCTTGTTGGTGATGCTTGTACGGATGTTTGAGCTTTGTTGTATGCTCTATGTTTCATTTCTAGCATATTATTGTGCTCATTGTCTATTTGAGAAGCTCTTGCTCTTTCTAGCCTTGATTCATGCATTACCAACAAGGGGGAGAAAATGTGCATCCAATTCATAACAATGGGGAGAAATGCACTTTGTGGAGAGTTTTTGCATCAAGGGGAAGAAAAAGATGGATACTCAGTTCAGGGGGAGAACTTGAGTTTTGCACGCATTTGTTCAGGGGGAGCTTGCATTCATGCTTTGGGGGCTCTTTGTGTTGCCTGAAGTTGCTTTGTGCTTTGCTCTTTTGTCGATGGTGTCGAGCCCTTTTGCCTCACCTTGAGGAGTCGACATTTTGAGCGTTTTGTCTCGGTTGTGTTGAGCCGTTGCCCTTGCCTTAGGGGACCGAGACTTTCTCTCTCAAGTGATGTTGTTTTGGCTTTTGTTCGGCTTTTGATCACTTGTTTGAGTTCTTTGTTCGTTTCTTTTCTTTTTCTTTTTTTATGAATTGGTGACTATGTGTGTTGTCAATGCACTCATCAAGGGGGAGACTGTGGACCGGAGCGTCCGAGGACCGGTGGATGGTCGCTCCTTGGTGTGATGAGTGATTGACAACGTGGCATGGACTGACTCTTGGCTGAGTATTGCAGGTGCAGGTTGCGGCTTGATTTGCGTTGGTGCAGCTGAAGAGCGGGCGCGAAAGGTCTTAGCCTGTGTGGCCTCCGAGGAGAGGAGAGACAAGTAGGCTCGGCTCGATGGACCCGACGGCTGAACGGGATCAAGTGCGGGCCGCATGGTGGCAAGAAAAGCAAGATGAAGTCGTGTACGGTTTCTTGGTTGAGCCTCAAAACCAAGGTCGAGCCGGGACGACGTGGTGGCCAAGTCATGAGTGGGATTGGCGTGGAGGCTGCACCGAGTTCGCGGGGTTTGCGGCGGTTCACCACAAAACCGTTGGGGTTACTTGGTTGAGCCACAAAACCAAGACCGGAGGCTCGGCGGGCGGAGACCGGATCCGGGGCACGCGGGCGACACGCGGCATGATCGAGGTGCTTGCGTTGGGAGGACGCGAAGGCCCGATGGATGCGCTGTCGTCCGATGGAGAACTTCATGTGTTGACTAAAATGCCCCTGTGAGGGCTTAAGTTGTAACTCCTAGTGTAGGGGTACTTCAGTCTTTTCCGGAGGGCCTATATATAGGAGGAGGTGGCTAAATTTTCAGCCAACTCTTTGGCTAGTGGTGGGAGTGCTCTTTCATTTTGGGGTGCTCTTTGGGAGAGAAGGAGAGAGGTGAGTGTGGCTCTTTGTTTGAGCTTTTTGCCATCCAAGATTTGTGATTCTTGTGAGTGACTTGTAACCGGATTTGGCTAAGTTATTCATAGTGAAATCTTACGTCCCAATCTCGTGCCAAATCCTTTGCTCCCGGCATTTTTCTTTTTCTGCGTTTTTCGGAGCCTTTTTCGGTGGATTTTCGTGGAGGGATTTTGAGGGTGTTTCTTTGCGGGATTTATTGTGGGAGTCACACATGAGGACCTTGTGCCTCTTTTCTTGGTGACCTTGCCCCTCCAAACCCGTGGAAAGCTCTCCGATTCGGTGGTTTTTGGATGAACCCTAGTTCATAGTGTTCGTGGCCAAGATTCGCGATTCCAGGAGTTGTAGGGAGTTAGAGGCCAAAATTTTTGGGGCATATCTTCCCTTTGGGGTGCTCATCATCTCCCCAAAATTTCGTCTCAAGACTCCAAGTGGTTTGGGAGATCCATCGATCGAAAGTTTGGGGTTGTTTCGCGGGCTGATTTTTGAAGGGGGCCGGTACTACCGACCCTGTCCAGGTAGTACCGATAACTTGATTTTCAGCTGCCAGAGAGCCTTTATCGGTAGTACCAACCTGGGGTTGGTAGTACCTATAGTCGGAAGTACCGACCCTGTGCTGGAAGTACTGATAACCTGGTTTTTAGGTGCCAGTAAGCCCATATCGGTAGTACTGACCTGGGGCCGGTAGTTCCGACAATTTCTGCTGTAGATTGTCCTGCGCTAGCCTTTTCTCTCAGTTCCTTTTGCGCTTGCTTCCGCTTTGTTCCAACTTGTTCCTAGGGTTAGTAGGTCCGTTGTGACTACGTGATCTTGGCAAGTGTGTGCAGGATTCTTCGAAAGTTATTTTGGGGTATAGGCCGAGTTCTTGAGAAGAATTTTTATCGGCTCCCATTCACTCCCCCTTTCTTGTCGCCAATCCGGTCCTTCAATCATGCAACGATTTAGCACCCAAAAGCAATTTAAATGAACACAAATGACATGAGAGCATATTTTCCAAGCCATAAACATTCCATTTTCAGATTTGTATTTGGTACATGAAATACCTTTGTGGCAAAAAGGAACTTATGCCCCTCCACAAGATAGCAAGTAGGCTAAACATTCATGATGATTAATGGACCTTTGGCCCCATATGTTCAAAATAAGCTATCCAAGCACAAATTAAGCATAACAAAGCCACTCAAACATGTCATGATCATATAAAGGCATTTACTCACAAAGGGACATACAACTAGCATTTTTCAAAAACATAGCCATCAACCATGGATATAAAGCAAGATCATCAAGAGCTAAGCCAAACTAAACTATATCATACCAAACTAGCTCACAAGATCATATATAGGATATCATGGTGAAAATGTATATGAGAGAAGCTTTTCCTACAACAATGCATATGATACAAAAGCATGCAAGACTAAGATACAAAGATGCCTATACATCATGATACATATGCAATGCAAAATGCAAGAATGCACAAAAGGAAAGCTATACATATGCTATAAAGGAGCTCCCACCACCAACTCAAGAAACCAAACACACACCAAGTTCTCCCCGCAAACAAGTGAAAGTTGCTTGATCTAGGGGCTTGGTGAAAATATCCGCTAGTTGGTTTTGTGTGGGCACATGAATCAAAGCAATTCTCTCTTTCTCAACATTGTCTCTCAGAAAATGGTATCTCACTTCTATGTGCTTGGTTTTGGAATGGAGCACTGGGTTCTTTGCAACACTTATGGCACTTGTGTTATCGCATAGAAGTGGAACATGGGTATACTCCTCACCAAAGTCACTCATGGTGTATGTGATCCAAAGGAGCTGAGAGCAACAACTAGCAGCGGCTACATATTCGGCTTCGGTAGTAGATTGAGCAACACTCGATTGTTTGCGGGAAGACCAAGACATCAAAGATGAACCCAAGAACTGGCAAGTCCCAGAAGTGGACTTCCTATCCAACTGACATCCGGCAAAATCCGTGTCTGAAAAACCATGAAGCTCCAAAGAAGAAGACACAGAGTACCAAAGACCAAAGTCGGGAGTGTATCGCAAATACCTGAAGATGCGCTTGACTGCTTGCCAATGCAAAGTCCTTGGTAACGCTTGAAAATGAGCACACAGACACACCAAGAATTGTATGTCCGGCCTCGTCGCCGTCAAGTACAAGAGGGAGCCGATCATGCTCCGGTACTCCATCTGGTCCACGTGTTCATTTTCCTCGTCCGCATCCAGGGCTGTAGTTGTTACTCATCGACGTCGTCATGGCCTTGGAGTCCTCCATCTTGAACTTCCTCACAATGTCCTTGGTGTACTTGGTTTGGTGCACAAATGTTCCTTCCTTCGACTGCTTGATCTGGAGGCCGAGGAAGAAATGCAACTCACCCATCATGCTCATCTCAAATTCCCTGCTCATGTCTTCTGCAAACCTTGCAACCATAGAGTTAGACGAGCCCCCAAAGACAATGTCATCCACATACACCTGAACAATTAGAATGTCATTGCCCTGCCTGAGGAGAAACAAGGTTTGATCTACCTTCCCCATCTCAAAGCCTCTGTCAAACAGGACCCCCCTCAGCCTACTATACCAAGCTCTAGGCGTCTGCTTTAACCCATATAACGCCTTTCTCAACTTGTACACCCTGTGGGGGTACTTCTCACTCTCAAACCTCGGTGGTTGCCTCACATACACTTCTTCCTCCAACACACCATTCAGGAATGCACTCTTCACATCTATTTGGTACAATTCGAACCCTTTAGCCATGAAAAAGGCTAGAACGATCCTAATCGCCTCCAAACGAGCCACAGGAGCAAATGTCTCCTCATAGTCTATCCCCTCTTTTTGTGTGTACCCCTGAGCAACCAACCTCGCTTTGTTTCTCACAACCTCACCATTTTCTCCCTCTTTATTCTTCCACACCCATTTTGTCCCAATCGGCTCACAACCCGGTGGAGGCTCCACTAACTCCCAAACTTGATTTCTCTCAAAGTTCTCCAACTCCTCATGCATTGCATTCACCCAATTGGAATCAGAAAGCGCGTATCCAATGTCTTTGGGCTCGAAAGAAGCAACAAAAGCAGCATGTGCAAAATGAGAGTTGTTTCGAATCCTCGACAGTGTAGTACATTTATTGATGTCCCCGATGATCCTCGAAGCTAGGTGATTGTTGACGGCTGTTAAGTACTACTTTTACACCGTCAACTCCTGCATAAAATAAATGGAAAGTGATCATCAACACTAGGATAGGGCTTTATACTGACAATTTCCACAAGTGTTGGTGTTTCTAGCTTTTGAGGCAGGACAGGCCAAAATACACATGAAATGATATAGTTGAGAGCAAGTGCATTATCATTCATACCTACCCTGAGCTCCACATATAGCCCTCGTTAGAAGTAGGATGAAGAAAGGCAATTCTAATGCCTTGGTGAGGACTTATACACATTGAGCGATCTGAGAGAATCAAATGAGGAGCTAAGCAAGGTTTGTTTTGAAAACTAATTGCAAAACCCCAAGTCACTTGACATGATGAGCAGAAGCGATTTGATTCATGACCGTTCCATCCCTCAACTACCTAAGATAGCATGATAGACACTCCACAGAGTTCACAAGTACAAGGTATGGTTTGGAATATCTCTTATGCTCGCTTCATATCCCTAGATATCATGTCCCACTTGATTTCTTCTCCCTTTACTCGGGACGAGCAAATGTCAAGTGTGGGTGAGTTGTTGACGGCTGTTAAGTACTACTTTTACACCATCAACTCCTGCATAAAATAAATGGAAAGTGATCATCAACACTAGGATAGGGCTTTATACTGACAATTTCCACAAGTGTTGGTGTTTCTAGCTTTTGATGCAGGACAGGCCAAAATACACATGAAATGATATAGCTGAGAGCAAGTGCATTAATGGCATGAATATGGAATCATCATAAACAGTCCCAAATGCCAATTTGGACTGCACCATTATGACGGGCTCATCGAGACGATCAAAACGGATATATCATTTGTATACTTCGGAGCTCGGATGAAAGAGATATGCACAAGATAAGATCACGCTATATCATGGGCCCGGTGGGACCCACACCACGCCACGTGGCGACGTGCTAGCACACAGGCGCCCACGTGGCCATGACACCTCATCGATCCAAGAGAAGCACCTCCCGACGAATCAGACGTCGCCACGTGTTCAGCACAAGGATTCAAGGGCCCACAACCCGAGCAAACCGCCTCCAACCGACCCATACACCTGGAACCGTCATAAGGGACCACATGTCAGTCATTGGGAGAAAGCACAGCGCGAGACGTGGTGGGGCCAGGTCGGCCGATCCCTTGGATCGGCCGAACCGACCTTGCCACGGATCGCCATCTGCTTCCACGTGGTGCTCGGTGATTGGTCCTACAGTGCATTCCCTGGTGCCCAAGCTGTTCTCTCGCCGGTAGCTTGGCCTATAAATAGAAGTGGAGGGGGTAAGAATAAGGACACACCACTCATCCAAGGATGAGAGCTTCCCTTCAGAGGAGAGGCCTCTCCTTGGTAGATTAGAGAGTAGGAGAGTGAGAGAGGGATTTGTATCTCTGTGGATGCTTCGTTCTTCAATTAGAATAAAGTGAGTATTTCTGCATTTCCTATTTAGACTAAAGTAGTATTCATGCATAGGTGAATAGTTCTTGTGTTCTTCACTTGTTCATGATTTAGAGGCTTGTGTTCTTCATGAGCTTAGCCTTTGATCTTCTAGTGTAGTTCATAAGTTGCTAATTCCGTTTGTATGTCTGCTAGTCCAATTAGAGTAAAGTGTGTGCTCCTGCATTCTAGTTTAGACCAAAGTCCTTCCATGATCCTTGTATAGATAGCGGTTACCTGAGTGAGTCCTGGCCTCTCCCTCGTGGGTTCGTCACTCCGTCTTCATTCGGAGTGCTATAGTGTTGTTACGGGCTGGCAGACGTAACCGTGCTATAGTAGTAACCGGTGGTGTAGACGTGGTGTCTAGACAACGGGTTATCCTTTGATTGCCCTGTATCCCACGGTTTGTCTTGGGGTAGGCCGCGGTAGTGATAGCCGTTGGACCCTTACGGAATCCCCCACGTCCGGATACAGGTATAGGCAACCATTTGCCGTGAACCGACTGTTATAGCCAGGAGGGTCCGGTGTCTAAAACGAGAGTCCCTAACCGAGAGATTGTTCTCAACTCTGCCCACTATCAGCAGGATCCTTTCCATCTCCATCTCAACTCTGTAGAGTTGTGTCCTTGGACCGTTCTCCTAGAGTAGAAGGTAGTACACACCGTTCCTTGGATTTGATACCCTTGGGAATACTCCTGAGGTGAAGTGCTACAACGGTATTTCCGTGCGCTTGCGGATTCTTTCATACCCGTCGGTATACCCAGGTGGATCTTATGCTCATGCTAGGTGCGCAACTAGTAGTGAGGTTAAGAAATACTAATAAGCATTTCTGGCGCCGTTGCCGGCGAACGGTTGTCGTATCTATCTTCGAACCTAGTGGTCCTCGTATCTATCTTTTTCGTTTCTTCTACCTTTACCCCCGTTACCTTTCAAGATATCCCTTTTTCATTTTCCTTACTTCTACCTCTGCCCCCGCTATCCATGGGGAAGCTTTCCTGTAAAAGCATCTCCGCCCTTAGGGATGAACCCCCAGAGCCACCACCTTCTGTGCGCCTTATTTTCACATCCGGCTTTAAGTTCCTTCCTGAGACTATCGAGTATGTTCTGGAATAGTCCTTCTCCGGGTTACCAAGCGAAAACCCGTATGATCATCTGAGCGAATTCGAGCGTTTCAGTTCCCTTATTACCAATGACAAAGGACTGGATACCTTCATGTGGAAGATATTCCCTTACTCTATCGTATGTAAGGCCGAACGTTGGTACACATACACCGTAGGTAACATAAACGATAGTTGGGATAAGCTTAAGGACATGTTTTGCTGTGAGTTTTACCCTCCGTCTCGTCTCGCTACTCGACGGGAGGATATCCGCTGTTTTCGACAAAAAGAGAAGGAGTCGATAGGCAGAGCCTGGACTAGACTTATATCATCAGTGAATTCTGCACCTCCCTTGTCGATACCTGAATCTCAGTTGCTTCGCAACTTTTATGATGGCCCCGACAAGCGCTCTGCTTGCCATCTCGATTTCAGAAAGCCATTTCTTCAAAGGGATCTAGCTGAATGTATGGCTATGCTGAAGAATCTCGTCAATTACGATATGTTTAGGCCCTGCCGAGAGGAATCTGAATCGAGCCATGAGAGTCCTTCAACATCACAGTCTGAGCCCTCAACTTCCCCACCACAAGACTTGTCTGTTGAAATCTCTCCCGAACCACGAACACCGAAGGGAGAAGAAATTCAACCTTCAGGTTCACTTCCAAATTCGAGGACGATCATTCTAGATATCTTTTAGACACCTCGAATTCCTTTGTTGCCCAATCAGGGGAGGATCCTCACTCTGTCCAAATCAATCATTCCAAAAATCTCTCGACAGAACTCTCCCCTAGGCCTTCGGTACCACCTCTACCTCCTGATCCTCCTGACGAAGCATATCTTGAGGAGGCCACGAAGGAGGAATGGTCAGATGGAGTAACGCGTTTTTCCGAAGCAATTTGGATTAGTTCACCTTCTTTGATTGTTCCTTGTTCGATTAGAGGAATTACCGTAGAGGCCCATTGTAACCCCATCATGGAGGTTAACATTTTGCCATGGCTCTTAGCGGAAACTCTCTTGGGCAATGTTCCGCTAGCACCATCCGACATACTCCTCAAGAGCTACCCCTTGGGACACGTTCTTGAATGTCGGGGGATCGCAAGAGCCGTGCCGCTCATCATAGACGGGATCGAGGTTAGCTTAGACTTTCACATCTTCGATGTCCTCGACCTTGACCTACTCCTAGGCTTCCCAGTGAAGAAATTCCTCGATATATCTTTAGGGAGCCTAGATCAAAAGCCTAGGGAATTCGCTTCTACCACTTCCATCACAGGTCCGAGACCTCTGCTGGTGAAGCCTCTTCCCAAGCAAGACCCGCTCGAGAAGATGATGCATGTATCTCCGTTCATGTCACCCAAGCCTGTTCTCATAGAGGTTGTAGACTTCTCTACCCCTCATGAGAATGACTCGGAAGATTCTCTTCACCTCTGTGAAGGCGAACGATCCTCATCTCTCTCGACCGAGTTTGAGCCTCTTCCCGCAGGCCCGTATGATGTTGCTTTCGATCATGATCGAGAGTCGATATCGAGCTTTCATGATAAATCTCTTGAGATAGAGAACTCATGGGCCATGGAATCTCGTGAGGCACCGACTCTGGAATTCATAAGTAAAGGTTCCACGGACAAGCATGGTAGTTTCATTCTTGATACACCTCAGAAACCATGCTTCCATCATTCCTCTCCAGAGTCAGCCATGCCTAGTGCACTGAGCACACATAAGGGCTACAACCACCTTCTGGTCCTCTATTGCAGAATGTTTAGAAGGTTGATTGTGGATGCATATGTCTACCATAAGCATATCAGATTTCGTGTGTGCACTGTGGCGCTAACCTTGCAGCTAAAGCTTCACTGATACATCCAAGATTGGTGGTGCGACGGGAACGACACCACCAATGACAGCTGCAAGATGAAGTTCTCCTGGTCGAGCTTATGATCGTAATAAACAAAGCACTACCAGGAGATAGCCTGGATTAACATAGGTTTTATTTCCCTTTTGAATAAAAGCAAGAACATGTTTTTAAGATAAAGTTGTCCTTCGGGTATTTTTGGTCACTAACCTTTCAGGTGGAGATTGAAAAGAACGGTGGACAGTGATGCCTAGGAACATGTGAGCTACATCAACTACAACACTTTGGTAAGATTTTGGTGAGGGAACATTTACAAAGGAAGCTTGATCTCCACACACTTGAGTTTCGTTGCTTAGCAATGCAAACTCCAAGTGTGGGGAGATATGTGAGCATCCCGAGTAAAGTTCCTCTCATGCCAAATCTTATCCTAGTTTGGAGATGATGTTAGCTCTCGCATCTTGCCCGATTAGCTAGGTAAGTCTTGCTTTTGACTTTAAACAAAGCCCTTTCGGGAGGTTGCCCGAGGTTCACCGTTATGCGCTCATGCTTATATTCCCTTTGAAAATAGTTTGATCATGCTTGCATGCTTCCTTTGTCTTTGTTAATATGCTCGGGTTTGATTGTATGTTCTAGGCATACATTCATAGGTTGTTTTAAATTAAGCATGGTGCTTAGGTTAAAACTGTCTTCTTCAGTCAAAACAAGACATGGTGTCGAGTTTTGATTGATGAACCGTAGAGTTAAGCTTTCATAGATCTTGGTTGCATGCATGTGGACTAACCACTGCAGGAAATCAAATCCGAGTGGATAAGTCCTCGAGCTAGATTCAAATGGGAAGGCAAGTCAAGGTGTCGGATTCATGTTGCACAACATACAAACGAGGTACATATGACCTTTCAAAGGTCCAAGGTAAGTATATTCCCCTTTTGTTTATGGAGTGCGATATTTATCTAACCTTGTTCGAGCAAATGCCATGGTGACGATAAAAAAATATTTGCTTTCAAATAAAGGCTCTATGGTTCTCAAACCAGCAGAGTCCATCTTTTTGTTTCCACTTTTGTTTGAAGAACAGCACCAGTGTGGGGGAGTTCTCTCAAGCTCATCATCAACATACCCACTTGAGAACTCCCACACAAAGGGCTGCACGACATCGACTACACCTTCATGACAAGGACAAGGTAAACTAGAGTGAGATGGCTATGCCACGGGTTAGCCAAATCACCACTAGTCTTCCTTGTTCCCCATATCCTTCAGAGCGATGGTATGTGCACCCTTCATCTCACCCTCTCTACCTATGAGTTTGAATGATCTTCAATTCTTATCTAGTGAATCAAACTCAAATAATGGTGCTCTGCTTGCTCTACATGATTCCTGTGGTTGGCTTGCATATGTTTTATTCCTTACCCTTTATCTTGATGCTTGTGAACAAATATCATTAGGGAACTCATGCTCATCTAAGTAGTTGGCGTTTGTGATATGGTGTGATGATATGATCTTCTCTCTAATGCTTGAGTGCTTGGGAATTTTATTTGAAAAATCTGAAAACTCTTTGCAAAGCTCCTCTTTGATATGCCATCGTCCTACCAAGGCCATATGATGTTCTAGTTGAAAACCTTATACTCATATGCTGCTTGTTATTGCATTGAGCTTTGTCAAATTGTTATGACCCTTGTGAGAATTCTTTTCATGCTCTCATGATCAAGATTCATGAGCACACCACCATTTCCCCTTGCTATGCTTCTACACTGGAAGTTAGCATTGTATCATCCATCCATTTCACCAAATAAAGCTCCATGCTTGTTCCATGATTTACCCCTCTCCAAATATCTCCAAAAGAGACTGGGTTATGCAAAAAGAAAAAAAAGAGAAAGACATGCTCAAAAAGCATGACCAAAAAAAAAAGAGAAGATAGCCCATGTCTCAAATATTTCAAGAAGGAGAGAGAAGAAAATCATGCAAAAAGGAGTTCCATAATTTAAATGGTAATAACTAGTACCTACTCCGGGGCTAGTATCCACCTTACCATACCCATCATACCCATACACGTGCACATCTTGATCTGATTGTATGATTAGATTTTCTTCTTGGATCCGGTTTTTGACTTTGCAATATATGTGATGCAAGTATGCCTTATCATTCATACCTACCCTGAGCACCACATATAGCCCTCGTTAGAAGTAGGATGAAGAAAGGCAATTGTAATGCCTTGGTGAGGACTTATACACATTGAGTGATCTGAGAGAATCAAATGAGGAGCTAAGCAAGGTTTGTTTTGAAAACTAATTGCAAAACCTCAAGTCACTTGACATGATGAGCAGAAGTGATTTGATTCATGACCGTTCAATCCCTCAACTACCCAAGGTAGCATGATAAACACTCCACAGAGTTCACAAGTACAAGGTATGGTTTGGAATATCTCTTATGCTCACTTCATATCCCTAGATATCATGTCCCACTTGATTTGTTCTCCCTTTACTCGGGACGAGCAAAGGTCAAGTGTGGGTGAGTTGTTGACGGCTGTTAAGTACTACTTTTACACCGTCAACGCCAGCATAAAATAAATGGAAAGTGATCATCAATACTAGGATACAGCTTTATACTGACAATTTCCACAAGTGTTGGTGTTTCTAGCTTTTGATGCAGGACAGGCCAAAATACACATGAAATGATATAGCTGAGAGCAAGTGCATTAATGGCATGAATATGGAGGAATCATAAACAGTCCCAAATGCCAATTTGGACTGCACCATTATGACGGGCTCATCGAGACGATCGAAATGGATATATTTTTTGTATACTTCGGAGCTCGGATGAAAGAGATATGCACAAGATAAGATCACGCTATATCATGGGCCCGGTGGGACCCACACCAGGCCACGTGGCGACGTGCTGGCACACAGGCGCCCACGTGGCCATGACACCTCATCGATCCAAGAGAAGCACCTCCCGACGAATCAGACACCGCCACGTGTTCAGCACAAGGATTCAAGGGCCCACAACCCGAGCAAACCGCCTCCAACCGACCCATACACCTGGAACCGTCATAAGGGACCACATGTCAGTCACTGGGAGAAAGCACAGCGCGAGACGTGGTGGGGCCAGGTCGGCCGATCCCTTGGATCGGCCGAACCGACCTTGCCACGGATCGCCATCTGCTTCCACGTGGTGCTCGGTGATTGGTCCTACAGTGGATTCCCAGGTGCCCAAGCTGTTCTCTCGCCGGTAGCTTGGCCTATAAATAGAAGTGGAGGGGGTAAGAATAAGGACACACCACTCATCCAAGGATGAGAGCTTCCCTTCAAAGGAGAGGCCTCTCCTTGGTAGATTAGAGAGTAGAAGAGTGAGAGAGGGATTTGTATCTCTGTGGATGCTTCGTTCTTCAATTAGAATAAAGTGAGTATTTCTGCATTTCCTATTTAGACTAAAGTAGTATTCATGCATAGGTGAATAGTTCTTGTGTTCTTCACTTGTTCATGATTTAGAGGCTTGTGTTCTTCATGAGCTTAGCCTTTGATCTTCTAGTATAGTTCATAAGTTGCTAATTCCGTTTGTATGTCTGCTAGTCCAATTAGAGTAAAGTGGGTGCTCCTGCATTCTAGTTTAGACCAAAGTCCTTCCATGATCCTTGTATAGATAGCGGTTACCTGAGTGAGTCCTGGCCTCTCCCTCGTGGGTTCGTCGCTCCGTCTTCGTTCGGAGTGCTATAGTGTTGTTACGGGCTGGCAGACGTAACCATGCTATAGTAGTAACCGGTGGTGTAGACGTGGTGTCTAGACAACGGGTTATCCTTCGATTGCCCTGTATCCCACGGTTTGTCTTGGAGTAGGCCGCGGTAGTGACAGCCGTTGGACCCTTACGGAATCCCCCACGTCCGGATACAGGTGTAGGCAACCATTTGCCGTGAACCGACTGTTATAGCCAGGAGGGTCCGGTGTCCGAAACGAGAGTCCCTAACCGAGAGATTGTTCTCAACTCTGCCCACTATCGGCAGGATCCTTTCCATCTCCATCTCAACTCTGTAGAGTTGTGTCCTTGGACCGTTCTCCTAGAGTAGAAGGTAGTACACACCGTTCCTTGGATTCGATACCCTTGGGAATACTTCTGAGGTGAAGTGCTACAGCGGTATTTCCGTGCGCTTGCGGATTCTTTCGTACCCGTCGGTATACCCAAGTGGATCTTACGCTCACGCTAGGTGCGCAACTAGTAGTGAGGTTAAGAAATACCAACAGTGATCCACTTGTACTCGCCGGGGAGCTTCTCGCCTCAAAGCCATCTCCCCCTCAGCAATAGCTTCCTCTCGATCTCGGCACGTCGTCGTCGGTGTAGGAGAAGGCCTGTCCTCGATCGTAGTCGAAGTAGTAGGTACATGCACAGCCGCGGGCGCCACACCACCATCTTTATCATCTCCTTGCTGCTGCACCTCATCCTCAAATATCTCCTCGCCAGGTTCTTCATCACCTGCACACTCAAAAACAAGCGAACTATGTGGCTGTGTCTCATCGAAGGTCACCTCGCAAGTCTCCACGATTTGGTTAGTTTCAAGATTGAGCACCCGAAAGGCTCTAGAATGCGTAGCGTAACCAAAGAAAATGCCATCGACAGACCTAGCCTCGAACTTGTCCAAACTCTTCCCTTTCTTAAGAATGAAGCATTTGCAGCCAAAGATGTGAAAGTGACTCACCTTGGGGGTACAACAATGCATCAACTCGTAGCAAGTCTTCTTCTTGTGGACCTGGAGAAAAATCCTGTTCGACACATAGCATGCAGTATTGAGCGCCTCAGCCCAGAACCTCCTCGGAGTCTTATGCTCATCGAGCATTGTCCGGGCCATCTCACACAGGGTTCTGTTCTTCCTTTCCACCACGCCGTTCTAGGGAGGCGTATACGGACTCGAAAACTGGTGTTCAAGACCTAAGTCATGGCAAAAGGTTTTGAAGTGGAGTTTTTAAATTCCGAGCCATTGTCACTGCGAATTGCTCGTATGGCATCTCCGTACCTCTCGTTCTTCAACCTCAAGACAAGATCTCAAACAAAACCAAATGTCTCCCCCTTTTCCTCCAAAAAGAAAACTCAGGCATACCGAGAGTAATCGTCCACCACAACCAGAACGTACCACTTCCCACCCACAGATCGCACACGAGCTGGGCCAACAAGGTCCATATGGAGCAACTCGCATGGACGCTCCGTCATCACATCAGTGAGGGGTGGATGAGAAGTAGCTACCATCTTAGCATGCCTACACGGTGCACACACCAAGTCTTTCTCGAACCTCAACCGGGGCAATCCTCGGACCAAATTAAGTCCACTCAAGCGAGACAAAAGGTTAAAGCTCAAGTGACCCAACCTCCTATGCCACTTCCACAACTCACCCTAAGAACCAGCCACGAAACACCTAGCAACACCAGAACACTGAGAGAAATCCGCTCGAAATATCTGACCCTCGGGAATGACCATACAGACAAGGTCACCTCGAGCATCAAGTATCCGAGAAGCACTAGACTTAAACAACACCTCAAAACCCTCATCATGAAGCTGAGAAACTGACAACAGATTAAAACCGAGTGACTTGACTAAGGCAACACGCTTCAGCACCACTTTGTCAATTACCCTCACTTCACCTTCCGAAAGAGCACGCCCTTGCCCGTTGTCCCTAAACGTGATGTACACCTTTGACACCACCGGGGTGAGGCTGGAGAACCACCCACGATCTCCGGTCATATGCCTCGAGCAACCGGAGTTGATCAGCCAAACGTTCCCCAAGCCTCCCACCTGGAATTCAAAAATGAGCACATGAATGAGCAAACGACTCAACACTAGGGTTAGTACCAAAAGAGTAAAACCAGTGCTGAGTCATCTACTCCAAAGTGGGGTTAGCACGATCCATCCTACTATTCCTACCAAATCTGGAATCCATCCTATCATAACCATCAAACCTCGAACCCATCCTACCATCTCTACCAAAACTGGAACCACCACGGGGAAACCACTCCCGTCTCGCTGGAGGGGTACGAAAACCACGAAAGGAAGACCATGGATTGTAGCTCCTCTGAGACTCAAAGCTGCGACCTCTCCCAACCTCGTATCGACCACGAGGAGGAGAACGTCCAGCAAACTCAACTCCACCAGACTCAACACACCTACCACCTGCATCACGATCAAAAGAACTGAACCGAGCATCACCACGGACACGAAAATCAAAATGCCCAGCACCCTGCCTTGCACCGGTCTGACCGGTGGTCCTCGGCCAGCAACACTACCTGAAGCTTTCCTATCTCACCAAGCTGGAACCATACGCACAATGGCCTTTGCCCTGGGCAGTGGTATACGAGGCTTAGGCACACCATGAGAAGGGTGGTACCTTTCCTTGTTTGCCCACTCCTTAGCCATTCTCTCTTCTTGCTTCCTCTTGAAGCAAAACTCATCCTTGTGACCATCTCTCCCACAATACTCACAATGGTAGTGGATTGGCTTTGGCTTGGGCTTTGCTTGTGGTTCCTCACACGGCTTCTCTCTCGGTTTCTCTCCCTTCTTGTCTCCAACCACATCTCCCTTAGGACTCACAAATCTCACCGGTTTTTAGAAGTTGTTTGTTTGGGGAGGAAACACTGGTGGATTTGGGGTTGTGTAAAGTTTGTTTCAGAGATGGTTAGGCTTAGGATCAAACTTGTTTTTGGTTATTATTTGTGGCGGGATAGGAATCTCTCCAACTTTCTCATCTCTCTCACCACTGCTCTCTTCAATCTTGTCAGCCCCGAGTGCTTGACCATCATAGCGCTTAAAGGCGGCAATCATGATGCCAAGCTGAGGCTCCTGACCTGACAACCAACTCAAACACTTCCTCAACTCATCATTCTCATCCTGCAAGCGATCAACATAGTGTGCAAGCTCCAAATTCTATACAACATGTAATTCACAAGTAGAGCATGAAGTAGGAATAGGAGCTTTCAATTTAGCCTCAAGTGAAACAATGCGAGAACGAGACTCAGCAAGCTTTCCATGTAAAACAGGACAAGAAGTGCAAGCCCCTAGCAAAGTAGGTCTAGACTGCAGCTCTGTGTTGGTATTTCTTAACCTCGATGCTAAGTTATGAGTTCCTAGCAACGAAGCCAGAAATATCCAAATGGTAATCCTAACGATTACAAGAGTCCGCAAGCGCACGGAAGTACCATTGTAGCATTTCCCCAAAGGAGTATTCCAAAGGGTATCAAATCCAAGGAAGGCTGGGCGGATTAACAAGTTCAACACTGTTGCAAGGAGTATAAATCATAGACGGGAACGAACCAGACACTCAAGTACAGGGGTAAGATATGATAGATAAGATAGTAGTGTGAACACACAGACACACTCTCTCCAAAGGTCCTAGGCTTTGGAGGCAACATACGAGTTAGTTCTAGGTTCTAAGGTACTAAACACACAAAGTTAGTCAGACGAGTTAGACACACACTTGCATCGCATGATCGCTGGCTCAAGCACCCAGGTACAAACGGGAGCTAACCTCCCGCGTCGCTTACGCACGACTCCGGTTGTTAGACTTTAGACTCCTACAGCGTATCCGAACGTGGGGGATTCCAGAAGGGTCCAACGGCTGTCACCACCGCGGCCTACCCCAAGACAAACCGTGGGATACACTCATAAGCACATAGCTACGCAATCCAAGCATCACGCTTACGTTGTTAGCAGGACCCTGATCGGCCCGGGCTATTGTGACCCAGGTCAGAGCCGCCAGATAAACCGGCCAATTGCACCGAGTACCGTAGCTTGTGCACGAACTTCATGCAACACGAACATGGGATCTAACTAGATCAAACTAGGCTAAGTACACAAACGGATTTGTGCTTTCCTATGTCTATTCAACAAGATCAAAGGGTCGTGTTCGTGATGAACACGAGCCTCTAACTTATGAACAAACACCGAAAACATGTATAAGTCACTCGTCAACTGGATCAAAAGGCCTTGTTCATCAAGAACATGAGCCTCTAAATGATGAACGAGCGAAGAACACATGAACAAATCACCCATGTATACAAGCACAACTTTATATGAAATAGCTGAATAACTGAAGTAGATCAAAGTCATACAATAAAATAAAGATACAAGAGGATTCATACCTAGATCCCAAAGTAGACTTGGAACCTGAAGTAGAACTACTCTAGCCTACCTCCTAGCCTTAGAAACCAAAAGTGAGAGTGGAGGAGTAAGGTGTGTTGGTAAGAAATGAACCCCCTCCCCTTCTATTTATAGGCCAGAGCACCGGCGCAAGAAGGAGTGAAACACCCCGGGGATGGCCTCTAGGACCAATGGACAAGCGCCACGTGGAAGCCCAGGATCAGTCGACCCAAGGTCGGTTCAGCCGATCCTAGGGTCGGCTGACCCCAGGCGGGCCCCACTCAGGGTGTGCTTCCTCGGGGTGGCTGTCCCGTGGGCCCTTAAGTCGGTCCCCGGTGTACACGTGTTCTTGAGGTGGTTTAGGCGCTCTGGTGGGCCCATGGATCCATGTGAAGTCCACGTGTCATGCTCTGATTCGTCGGGGCTTGCCTCTCTTGGATTGGTGACAGGGCGTGCATGCGTGGCACCTGAGGTGGCTTAGCTTGCATGCATGGCACCTGAGGTGGCAGCCATTCCTTGAGGTGACGTGGCATGAATCATAGAAGGTGAGTTTGCCACTTCTTTTATGCTTATTTTCCTGCAATCACATAATCTCCAAGGACAAATGGAACTACATTATTCTTAACTAAAATGCGTGTAAGAAATGCCTCTTGCTCCTTTATTCATGAGTAAATTGATGGCTAAAGTAAGCACTTAACAGCCGTCAACAACTCCCCCAAGCTAGCCTCTTGCTCGTCCCGAGCAAGATACTTAGGACTTAGGTTGGTCGATCAAGAGTTGCTACGATGTTGTATTCCTAGTTTATGAGAAGCATACGACTAGGTACTCTATCAAGGATTAAATGAGTTGGCATTGATCTTACCTTACGCTTGATTGCTATGGGGCTTGTAGCTTCACCTGCCTTGGGCGGTTGAAATATAGAACGGTTGTATAGAAATTACTAATCACAAGCACCTTGATCAGTTGTCAATCCGGAGGTTTGTTTGCAAATTTTCGCAAACAAATCAAAGTTCCTCGAATGATACTCTCGGATCGTTCAGTGTGTTTGATTCCTCACCAAGGCATTGATTTGCCTTCATTCTCCACCTACTTCTAATAAGCTGATATGTGGGGCTGTAGGTAGGGAAAACATGTGGCATACCTATTTTCTCATATGTTATCGAGTCGAAAACCGAATCCTTGGGAGCAACAAGTCATACAGCCTGATCAAGATGTGCATGTGTGTGTATATGGTGGATGGATGAAGAACTCCTTTTTGTAAATGATTCTCTCCTCTCTTTTTAAGATTTTTGAGACTTGGGCTATGTCTCTTTATTCTTTCTCTTTTTCTTTTTTTTCTTTTCATGCTCTAGAGCATGTACTGCTTCTTTTTCTTTTTTTCGCATAGCCCATAGTCCTTGCTGAACATTTTTGGAGAGAGAGTAATCATGAAACAATGCGCGGAGCTTTATTTGCGGAATGGATGAAATGATGGGTGCTAACTTCCGGTATAGAAGTTCAGCATATAGTGGCTGTGTACGTGATCTTGATCATGGGAGCATGACAAGTTTCTCGCCGAGGGTCACAACAATTCGACAAGACTCAATGAAGAAAACAAGTAGCATATGTGGAGGCTAACAACAGCTAGGATCTACATATGGCTTTGGATAGGAATTTCTCATCATTGAGGAACTTACCATTTTATCGTTTTTCAAAAGAAAACTCCGGATATCAACATCACATAGCACAGGCTCATAGCAACCCTATTATACCATATCATACCTCACAACAACCTAGGCAAAGGTCATGCTTTTTGCTACCCACAAGTTTCAAGCTAAGGTTTGATCGTACAAGCCAACAACCTCAAAACTAAGATAGGATACTAAGCTGTAGCAAGGCATATAAAAGGAATAAACAGAGCAACTATTCATCATTTCGACCACAAAGGACAGAGAGCATGCTTACCGTGCATATGAAAGCAAACTAATTTAAGAAAGCAAGTAAATATTTTTGGGTCTTTTTAATTTTGCAGATTTTTATGTGTTTTTAGCACATGAGATTCTGAAAATAAAGATACAAGTTGCCTCAGAATGGGGGTCCTCCCCCAAGCTAGCTTCAGGCTCACTACTGTGGAGGGGGAAATCCCATCCACCGGTAGTAGGCCCTCTGCTCCTCCAGCTGCTGCTGCTGTGCCAGCTCGATGGCGTGAAGTCTCTCGCCAGACATCCACTGCCAGTCCCGGGTGGACTCGACGTGCTGGTGCACGGTCTCTTCCATGTCGCCGACTCGGATGTTGAGCTCGCTCATCTGTTGAGTGAGGGTGGCCCCACGAGATGACGAGCGCAATACGGATGATGAAGACATCACATCTCCGTAGGCAGTACCAGCAGGGACGGCCCACTCGCCACTGCCTGCACTAGCCCAAGCCGAGCTACTCGCACCCTACTGGTACATGGGCTGGTCCCAACCGGGAGCATATCCGGGAGTAACCCCAGGCATGTACTTGGTAGGGGTCCATGTACCAGACGGAGGTGTGGTAGGCTGTGGCTGTGGCTGAGGCGACAGCTGTGGAGACGGCTGTGGTGGCGGCTGTTGTGCTCCGGTTGCTCTCCTCGATGCACTCCTAGTTACCCTATCACCAGAGACACTAGAACGACGAGGTTCCTCGAGAGGAACGGTCAGTGGCCCCTGGCCGTACAACCTGAAATCCGGGTTAGGTAACTGGATCTG
Source organism: Cenchrus fungigraminus (assembly GCA_036936925.1). NCBI lineage: Eukaryota > Viridiplantae > Streptophyta > Magnoliopsida > Poales > Poaceae > Cenchrus > Cenchrus fungigraminus. The sequence goes on from CM072770.1 coordinate 63,302,590, forward strand.
GTTGGTATGGCCCGGGTAAAAGAAAACCAAAGAATCATCCGGACCCTTCTTAAGAATATGCCCCTGAGTCAAATAAGCCTCATCAATCTGAGTTCGGGGATTAGCAATGGAGGGCACGTTGGGCCCTTGTGTAATCCCAAGATTCGTGACGATGCAAGAAATCAGAGACGTACACTCAATAGAACCCGTCATCTTAAAATTTGTTAACCACTGCCGAATCATAGCTTGCACAGGGGAGATCTTGATCCGTCTGACTGCGGCATATAAAATCATCATCTCGTCAGTGCGCACGGTTCGTACATCATCCCTTGGAAAGGGAGTGATGGCGAGCCACTTGTGCCACAGTCGGAGAGTGGGATGCAAGATATCGTTGCACTGAGGTGTCAACTTGCCGCGAACAGGATGACCAGAGATCTCTTCCCAAAAAACTCTCATGATTAAACCAGCACAAGCTTGCTCAAGAAAAATAGCGCAGCGACGATGAAAATCGAGGGTGCGACTAAGATCTTTCCACGAAACTCGATATGGAACTCCATGAAATCGAAATGAAATTCTAGACACATCCTCTTGAAGAGTGCAGAGAAACTGGATGGTGGTAGGTCTAGAACCAACCTCCTGAACTGGGACAAAATCCTCCCATCCTAGAGCTTGCCAAATGGAATTGAACTCGGAGTCCATACCTGTTTTCTCGAGAAGGTCCGGGTCGAACTCCTTGGTGTTGGCGAAGACTCGGTCCTTGATGAGAGCGTAGGCTTTTCTCTCATGATCACTCCTCAAATCGATGAAGGCGGCGTCGACGGCGTACACTTCCTCGGCTTGTGGTGTGGGTAGCTATTCTTCTCCTTCCTCTTCACGGTCGGTCGACATTGGGCTTGGTGCAGCTTCGGAATGACGAGACGAGCTCCCCCCGTCACGTGAACGGCGTGAGCGAGTCAACTTCCGAAATGCGCCAGAGGCCCAACTCATCTTGCACAATGATCAGACGACACGAGCAACTCGGTGATGGGTTAGTGAAACCGAATGAAATTCTTACCGAGTTTGCTCCACTAATGATCAATACTTCAGCAGCACTTGGAGAGAATACTTGGCACCTCAATCTTGAGCGAGAAATCCACGAAAACCAGAGAGCAAGAGCAAGAGAGGGAGAGAGTGTTGCAATGGGTGAAGACACCCCTCAAACCCCATGGTATTTATAGGCAATGAAGCCGGGCACCGAGACATGGGCCGTGTGCAACGGCTAGGAGCCATTGGAGGAAGGAGGGCCGGGTTAGCCGTTAGGCTGGGTCGGCCGACCTGTGGGGTCGGCTGAACCCACCTCGGGTCCGCCCGCTTCTAGCTTTTTGCAACGGCTCTCTAACGGTCACCTGGGAGCCTGCCTGGGTGTCCCAGTCCAAATTTGCCCGGAAACTTGCTCGAATGAATTTTTAAGGATTTTCCACCGCAAAAATTTATTTTCAGAATTTTTATTTAAAAAGGGAAATTTGGCTAGAAAAATTCTAGCATGCAAATGCAAGGATGAAAAATTCAAATATGCATCGGGAAAAATTAAATTAAATTAAATTGTGAAAAGAGAAATATGAGATAACTCACCAATTTTACCTTTGGGCGAAAGGACTCATCATTTTAAGTCTGAGAGCGGGACTTTTCTCGGTGATCAGTTCCACTCGTCACCCCACTCCCGAGAAGTAGAAGGGTGTGATCTCTGTACCTACCGCCACACCTTTCGTGTTTTCCTTGATTTTCTTTGTGCGGTCAGAGGTTGTGTGAGCTTGGGTTGTGGCTCCGTCCACCCCCAGGTCTGCTCATCATTTCCTTGCACTGAATAGCATTGCTCTTCTGTTGGTCGAAATCGGAATATCAAGTCCTTCTTCCCAATGCGGAAACGGATGGTCCCATTTTCCACATTGATCCTTGCCCGAGCGTGACTTAGGAACGGCCTCCCAAGAATGAGTAGCATTTCCGCATCATCTTGCATATCAAGGAGCACGAAATCCGTGAAGATGCAAGAACCTTGGACAAATACCAGTAGACTCTCCACAATCCCCTCCGGATACCGAATCGATGCATCAGCAAGTTGAACTGTCCTCGAGGTTGGGGTAAGAGCAGGATATCCCAATCTTTCGAACATAGCCTTGGACATGAGGTTGACACTTGCGCCAAGATCACAGAGAGCATTCCTAATCTTCTGGTAATATATCATGCAAGTGATAGCCGGATAACCAGGTTCTTTCCTGTGCACAATTGCTGAAGATTCCCATGGATCAAGAACCTGCTGTATGGGTCTCCCTGCATAGTCAGCAGCTCGTGCCCTCCCAGATGGCTTACCCCATCTTGTGGACACTGCACAAACATTCTCACAAGAAGACACGGGTTGCCCCGGAATCTTCCCATCTTCAGCAGAAGGAACCAAAGTAGCTAACTGAGCCAACTGGGTTTCTATCATTGTGTTAAAGCTCGGCTGGTTCTTAAGAGCAGAAGAAAGGCTATCAATTTTAGCGTTAAGGCTTTCCAAAGCCTTATCATAGGCAGCTGTTTTCTTATTGAAACCATCATTAATCTTAGCTTGCCCGAAAACCAGATCTTTCAGGGAAGGTTGGTTGGGATTGTAAGCATTACCTTGATTACCTCCCTGATAGTAAGGGCGTGATTGATTCCACGTTTGGCCTCCTTGTGGACGATAACCATTGTTGTTGCCGTTCATGTATATCACATCCTCCTGGGTAGCAGGGCAGTAATTCCCTGAATGCCCAGTGTCACCACAAACTTCACAGGTCATGCGAGCATCCATAGCTTGAGTAGTGATGGCCATGGCAGCCTTCTCGCTGGTCAGAGCATCTATTCTCTTCATGAGTAGGTCCATCTTGGTGTGCAGCATATCTGCTTCCTTTATGGTATGTCTACCCCTCTGACGTGGCTGGAGTCGATCATCACTCCACCCTTGGTTGGAGACCATCTTCTCAATAAGTTTAGTAGCTTCAATGATAGTGAGAGAGAAGAAAGCTCCTCCAGAAGCAGCATCAATATGGCCCCGGGCTGTCAGAGTCAGCCCATTTTAGAAACTCTGCAGAATAAGCCAGTTGTCCATCCCATGATGGGGACAAGCCAGGATGTACTCCTGAAGCCTCTCCCAAGCTTTTGGAATGGTTTCATTTGCCGCTTGCTGAAAGCTTGAAATTCTCCCCTGGAGGGCATTGGTCCTGCCCAACGGAAAGAACTTCACGAGGAACGCTGCTGAGCACTTTGCCCAGGTGTCAATATCTTCACAGTTCGCATAGAACCACTGCTTTGCCTTTCCCAGAAGTGAGAATGGGAACAGTCGCAGACGAATGGCATCTTCCTCCACTCCTCGTATAGTGAAGGTACTGCACAGCTCCAAGAACTGTTGCAAGTGGGCGCTCGCATCTTCATTAGGCTTGCCACAGAATGGGCTAGCCTGTACCATCATAATGAGGCCAGTCTTGATCTCGAAGTTTCCATTCCCGGTGTTGATCTCGGGGCTAGTAGGCACCTGATCAGCAGAGGGAGCGGAGTATTCGCGAAGAGTCTTCTCTTGATTGGCCATAGGGGTTGATGTAGATGGCACAAAGGAAGCTGGGTCGACTTCCGTACGTACACGCTGGGGAGAACCGAAATGAGTTCTAGCTCTCCTTACGAGTGACTCAGGATCTTCAGTGAAATTCGGTGGTAAGTTGAAACCAGTCATACACTACCTGTCTTCATCATCAGTAGACAAAGAAGACATTCAAAGTTAGCTTGCGTTGAGAACTGTTTTATTCCTGTCATGATTATAAACATTGCAAAGTGTTGACATGTTATCCTTAGCCTTCCCCGGCAACGGCGCCAGAAATGCTTGTTGGTATTTCTTAACCTCGATGCTAAGTTATGAGTTCCTAGCAACGAAGCCAGAAATATCCAAATGGTAATCCTAACGATTACAAGAGTCCGCAAGCGCACGGAAGTACCATTGTAGCATTTCCCCAAAGGAGTATTCCAAAGGGTATCAAATCCAAGGAAGGCTGGGCAGATTAACAAGTTCAACACTGTTGCAAGGAGTATAAATCATAGACGGGAACGAACCAGACACTCAAGTACAGGGGTAAGATATGATAGATAAGATAGTAGTGTGAACACACAGACACACTCTCTCTAAAGGTCCTAGGCTTTGGAGGCAACATACGAGTTAGTTCTAGGTTCTAAGGTACTAAACACACAAAGTTAGTCAGACGAGTTAGACACACACTAGCATCGCATGATCGCTGGCTCAAGCACCCAGGTACAAACAGGGAGCTAACCTCCCGCGTCGCTTACGCACGACTCCGGTTGTTAGACTTTAGACTCCTACAGCATATCTGAACGTGGGGGATTCCAGAAGGGTCCAACGGCTGTCACCACCGCGGCCTACCCCAAGACAAACCGTGGGATACACTCATAAGCAACGTAGCTACGCAACCCAAGCACCACGCCTTAGAAACCAAAAGTGAGAGAGGAGGAGTAAGGTGTGTTGGTAAGAAATGAATCCCCTCCCCTTCTATTTATAGGCCAGAGCACCGGCGCAAGAAGGAGTGAAACACCCCGGGGATGGCCTCTAGGACCAATGGACAAGCGCCACGTGGAAGCCCAGGATCAGCCGACCCAAGGTCGGTTCGGCCGATCCTAGGGTCGGCTGACCCCAGGTGGGCCCCACTCGGGGTGTGCTTCCTCAGGGTGGCTGTCCTGTGGGCCCTTAAGTCGGTCCCCAGTGTACACATGTTCTTGAGGCGGTTTAGGCGCTCAGGTGGGCCCATGGATCCATGTGAAGTCCACATGTCACGCTCTGATTCGTCGGGGCTTGCCTCTCTTGGATTGGTGACATGGCGTGCATGCATGGCACCTGAGGTGGCTTAGCTTGCATGCATGGCACCTGAGGTGGCAGCCATTCCTTGAGGTGACGTGGCATGAATCATAGAAGGTGAGTTTGCCACTTCTTTTATGCTTATTTTCCTGCAATCACATAATCTCCAAGGATAAGTGGAACTACATTATTCTTAACTAAAATGCGTGTAAGAAATGCCTCTTGCTCCTTTATTCATGAGTAAATTGACGGCTAAAGTAAGCACTTAACAGCCGTCAACACTCAGCCAACTCAACCCTAAGCACATCTAGTTCCTCACACTTGGAGGCATGCTTTTCCTTAAGAGCAGTCAGATCTGCCATGAAAACAGAGCAATCACCACAATCAACCTTATCAGAAACAACAGGTGAAGCCTTAAGCAAATCTATCTCAAGCTTAGCATCAAGGTTCTGTGTTTCTAGCTCAGCCACCCTATTCCTAGCATCATCAAGCGATGCCCTAAGCTCTTTCCTCATTTTCTTAGCCTCTCTAAGCATGTCATCATGGTTATCAAGCAACTTTCCTAGCTCCTCATTTTTCTTGGCACAAGAAGGAGAGTTCATTACGTACCTCATCCTCGGAGTCAGAGTCCGAGTCGTCCTTCTTGCTCTTCTTGCTACTGGAGCTGTGTGCCATGCAGAATCCGTCTCGCGCGAAGCAGCTCAACCCGCTCAGGTTCTTGGACCCCTTCTTGCTCTTGCGCCGATCACCTTCATCTTCACTGCTACTGGAGCTCGAGGTGGAGTAGGCGGAGCTGGAGTCGACGTCGCTCGCACCGACCATCGCTCGGGCCTTCTTGCCGTGGCCATCCTTCCTCCTTGATCTTCGCTCGTCCTTGTTCTTGTGCTTGTGCTTGTCATCGCGCCTCGACCGGTGCTTGTTCTCCGTCCTCGGCCGGTGCTTGTAGTTGTCCTTGGCCTCCAACTCCTTCAGACAGTCAGTGATGAAGTGTCCTTGCTTGCCGCACCGAAAGCATTTCCGTGAGTTCCTCCTTGAGTTGACCTGGTTCTCGTGCATCCTCTCGAACCTCCTGGTCAACAGTGCCAGCACATCCTCTCCAAGCACATCGAACTCCTCATCTGGCAAAGATATCAAGGAAGACAGAGAGTACATCCTGGAGGATAGGTTAGTGTTAGACTTAGCACCCGAGCCTCTGACGAGAGCGAGACTATGCGAGTCAGTCGGGCCCTCAATCTTAGCTGTCACCCCACGGTCCACCTCAGCTGACTTGAGCTTAGAGAACAGCTCGTCTACCGTCAGAGTCTCATATGTGCCCGACTCCAAGATGGCCTCGACCTTTCCGCCCCAAATACTACGATCCAGCGAGTGCAAGAGCTTCACAGCTCTGTCATGATCATCGTACGGCAGCACGGTCACATTGGCCCTCATATTGTTCACAATCACCGCGAACCGCTGTTGACATTGCTAACATCATCGACTAGAAACAGATATAAGATCCATCTCTATCGACGGCGCTAGAAATGCAAAGGTATATCTTAACATGATGCTAAGTGTATATCAGATGTTGCTTTCAGATAAACTAAAAGATAAATCCAATACGGGTCATAGCACAACTCGATCTAGGTTGTCATCCCTGACAGAAGTGCCACTAAAACACATGGATTGGTACTCTTACATATGCCTTGGATCTCTAGATAAGAATATATATATATATATATATATATAGCGGATAGATATGAATATACCATTGTAGCATTTTAACCAGGAGTAAAACCAGGTATCGTATTTATATTCTACCTCAGGGAAAGAAGTCTTTTATCTATAATAACAAATACATGCATATCTCTCAGTTGTGTAATGTAGAGTGGCCAAAATATATCAATTACTATAAACAGGTGTAAGTCACATAAAGATAATGATAATGACAGCATTGATCAAGTCATAACATCGTGAGCCACTAGAAAGTGTCAATATAGAAAGAGAAGCGTATTCACAGCCTAGTTAGCGAGGATACTCCTCGGTAACCCTAAACTATATGTCAATGCAAACTATGATTAGTGCAATACATTTAACAATCATGGAAGAAGAACTATTATACTAATGCATGGGGAGACTAATCAGGAGGATCAAGACCGAAACTTGAAACAACCCAAATAGTATAAGGCTCCACTAGTCCTACACACGGGGGGTGGATTGCAAAGGACTCAATAGTGCTGTCACCACCACGATCTACCACGCGACCCGACATGTAGGGTGCAATCGTAGGTAAATACAGTATAAGCACCACACTTACACTATCTTTACCACTCACCCAAGTTAACAGATGATCTAGGTGAGGGCTATACGACTCCATACACGAATATAAAGGTAAATTAACTATGCTAAACATGTAATCATAATAAGCACCAAAGCACATAATCTCGAATATAATCATTGATAAGAACATATGTCTGTACAGCAAATGTGAAGAACTTACAAAAGCGAAGCTAGATTAGTATCTCGACCAGCTTCTAGACGATCAGGAGCTAAGTAGACGCCTTGCCTCCTCCTAGATCTAGAGTAGTTAGCTACTCTCGCTATATGGTGTTTCTAGGGCGTAGTATCTCTGACTTGATGACTTGATCTGGTGTATCAACAGATGAGAGCCAGATTCTGCCCTGCCAGGTGGTTAGGGGGTTGCTTATATAGTCCTGAGGGGATGCCATGAGCCATACAATCAAACCGACCTAACATACGGTTTAGATTGATCCTCATAGGCGGTGGAAGAGCATTCCAGAAGTAGGGCTGACGTGTCGCCCGGGGGAGGCCGACCGGCCCCACCATGGGGCGACCGGTCTGTGGTGGGCCCCTCTCGGGGCCTACTTCGGCTAGGTGGGTCTCTGCCCCTTCCAGATGCTTCTTTCTTGGGTGCCAAGTCACGTTGAGTTCTAGAGTCTTCTGGAGCCTTCTAGAATTGTTTCTTTTCGTATTTTCCTGAATGGTCCCTGAAATCATATAATTCACCAAAACTCCAGAAAAATTGTTAGTGACACCCTATTCTAAGTTGGTATTAACAATTATGCCATTTTCTCATGTTTAGTTGACTTATAAATATATAAGATAAAATGTGTCTATAACCGCTGGAACATCATGTCTATTGACTCACCAGGGAGATGAGTGAAGTTCTCGTACTCTCTCCGGTAAGTCGCAAACAACCGAGCCTGAACCTGATTATTCCCAGTGTGAGCAACCTTAAGCTTTTCCCAAATCTTGTAAGCCAAAACCTCTTCCTGAACCCGATCGAATTCAAATTGACAGAGAGCGCGAAACAAGTAGTCGACCACCTTGTTGTTGGCATCGTGCATATCCCTCGATCCTGGAGCAAGGAAGTTAATCACATGAACATAAGTTGTGTTCTCCGTAACATCCCAAAGAATCTTACCCTTGCTGCGAAGGAAAGCGGACATCTGCCTCTGCCACATCTGGTAGTTCTTCCCATCGAAGTGCGGAGGACCCGAACCCCTTTCCTGGTACGCCATCTTTGGATCTTAGACTGGTTAGAGTCAACAAAGACCCCTAACTGGCTTTGCTACCACTTGAAGGACCGGAATGGCGAACCAGAGAGGGGGGAGTGAATGGGAGCCAAATAAAATTCTTCTCGAGGGAGATGCCTTCTCCAACAAGATGAACACGGCTAGCCCAAAACACTTCTCCGACTCAAACTACCCAAGTTTGCCAAGACCACGTAGCCACTGGAGTGCTACTGATCCTAGGAACAAACAACCACCGAAACTACTCGAAAACACAGCGAAACAAAGACTCGAGCAGCACACAGAACACACCGGTCAGACCGGTCACACACACCGGTCAGACCGGTCTTGGCCGGATCACCCGAACTGCACAGCTGGATCACCCGACACCATCCAGAGACACACAGAGACACCCAACCAGAACACCCGAGCAGAACTTGAGACTTTCCACAAAAAAGCTTCACACCGGTCAAACCGGTATAGCACACTGGTCAGACCGGTCCAAGCTGGAAAACCCCAAATCCAAGAACTCAAGGCTCTGAGCCCCAAAAAGCACCAAACTCGAAACAGCGGCGAGCCTGTAGACTGAGCGACACTCTGGGACGTTCACCTGAGTCAAAACCCAACAGGGGTCACACCGGTCAGGCCAGTGTAGAGCACCAGTCAGACCGGTCAGATCCTGGGCACTCGGGATGAACAGCGAGCCGCGGGTCAACCCTTCCAAACAACCTTCCCGATCTCCCGATTCGCTCCACGGATTTGCACGAGACTTTGGGGATACTAGGAGTACCTCATGGGCATCCCATAGCTATGATTTTGTCCCCTAAAACTCGCTAAATCAAGAGGAATCGAAGGATTTCCACCAAGAACACCACTTCCCGAAACTTAAGGAAAAACCCCAAATCGAGCACCTTTTCCCACAAATTTGAGAGGGGGATTACAAGGAAAAGAACCACGAAGGGCTCAAGCATACATCCCCATACAAAATCACAAAGGAAAGGCCTCAAATCCACCAAACAAAAATCGGCAAGAAAAGACTCCGAAAATCACCAAAAATGGAAAGTGCAGTCGGAGAGACAACAAAAAGGCCTTGAGGAATCATGTCGAACCTTCTATACATACCAAGAAAGATTCATACAAGGTATAGCTTGCCTCCCGATCATCCATCCCTCTCTAAAGATCTCACCATGAAGCTCTCAAGCTAGTCCTACAGAAAATCCTAAGGAAAATAGGAAGGAAAAATAGAAAAGCAAATGAGCTAGGGTTCCAAGAGATGTCTGCCATCCTCTCACCACTTGGGTTATACGGAGGCAACCGAAAGATGAAACTACCCATATTACATAATACTAAGATACATGCCCCCGAAGGACACTTTGGGAAATCTTCGTCGTAGCACCATCGGACGGATGCCCGGTGTCGGTACAATGGTGCCGGCAGTCCACCACGAGGTAGGCTGTGGTGGTAGATTGTGTGGAGGGGATCGTCGAGATGTTCTAGATGGTGGGACGAAGGACACAAGGGTTTATCCAGGTTTGGGCCGCAAAGATGTGTAATACCCTACGTCCTGCGTCTGGTGGTTGTATTGCTTGAGAATCCGATTGGACTTGTTTTGGAGGGGGTCCCTGCCACCCTTATATAGGCTCGGGGGGTAGGGTTATAGATCGCATGGGATCTATCCTAGTCGGTTATACAAGATCTTTCCTCATTTACAAGTAATATCTTTCCTAACCACCTAGTCTTTATCTATGGAACCCTATCTCTTTGGGCGCCGCCTCATTCTTGATCCGTATGCCCGCTCCAGGTGCCTCAGTGTGGACCCTCGTCATCCCTGAGGATACGCCGTGGGCCCCTCCCGTGCAGCACCCCAGGGGTATACCCCCCACAGCAGTCCTCGAGTGCTTCTTAACCAAACTGCGACCACGACCGTCGATCTTGGGGCTTCATCCGAGTGCCTACTGTTTCCAGCCGAGTGCTCCGTGTTCCACCTTGGTCGATTCTTGGCGTAGCCGAGTGGTCTTGAAACTCGACTCATGGTTGTCGGGTGGTTGAGGAGAGCTCCAAACTTTATTAGATTAGATCACCGAGCCAGAGAATGTACACTCTCGTCGAAGACGAAGTGTAGACACTTAGTCCCCGAGCCTTGATAAAGATTGAAAGAGGTTTATCAAGGGTCAAAAAAGAAAGCTAAGTGACTGCACTTCAATGTTTTGTGGTGGGTAACCCTAATAAGGCTTCCCTCGAGTGCCTCTAAGGCTCCAGCTTATGTCCAGGTTCGTACGCTCGACAAAAGACCTCGCTTCTGGCTCTGGATGATCTTGGCGACACTTTCGTGTTCACTGAATGGGCGCATCTCCGGATGCGCCCATTATGGCAGTCCCTGAGGTTCGGAATAGTTAGAATAACTATTTTGAAGCTCTAAAAGAAGACTTTAGATTGGAATTACCGTCTTCCCATTTGGGAGAGTACCTCTCAGATCGTCTGATCTGGTGCGGTGCGCGGAATGAGCTCCAGCTCTAAACCAGATTTGCCGTATGGTGCACCGCATTTGCAAGGAGTCCTTGCGCAAGGTCACCTACTCTAGCCATCGTCCTTGTGGCTTCTGAACAGCTCTGACCTATTTTCGGCATGCCCGCAAAGGAATCTCTCATGAGCTAGAAGAGCGAAACCTCTTGGAATTCGCACTGTATAATTTCGAGGGTGGGTTATCGAATAACATGGCTATCCGTGACTCTGGGTCGCGGCCTCTGAGTCGGCTTGTGCACCAAATTTATTTAGAAAGCCTTTAATTAGAGCTCAGGGAGTGATTTCCACTCCCAGACCCATTTAAAGTTCCTACCCAAATAGGCCTGTACGGAAGCGTCGGGGCTAACGGCGTGAGCCGCGAGTCGATTCCGCGGGAATCTCGTGAGTCCATCTCGTGCGGACGTGGCCGGGCAACGGGATGGAAGGGGCCCGCCACGATTCCCTCTCCTGGCTGGAAAGGGGGTAGTGGCCTTCCACTCCCACCACTTCACGTCGCGTCGCGTTGCCTCACTTAGAAAACCTCACTGCTGCCGCTTCGCCTTCCGCTCCGGTCGCTCTGCCGCCGTATCCACTCGATCCGCAGCTGCATCCGCGCAAGCTTCGCCAGATCCGCCCAGGCGGAATCGTAGATCCAGATCCACCGCCCGATCTTGCCCCCAATCTAGCTCCTCCGTAGTCCCCGAGTGTAACAAGGGAAGATGCCTCCCATGGCTCGTCGGAACAAGAAAGAGTCGAGGACGGGAGCAAGGCGGTGTCCTTCTCTGTCGCCGCCGCCGCCGTCGCCGTGAGGAGGAGTGGGTACGCTCCGTCTCGACGAGGGAGCGGATCATCTCCCTGATGTGGGACAGCGTGATGCTCGACGCGGCCACCGAGGGGTGGCACCCGGCGGTGGGAGAGGAGTTCCCGACACTGGAGACGAACGAGGTCATCATCTTCGAGTCGGTGTAACTCCGCGGCTTCGGGCTGCCTGCCTGCGCACCCCTAACTCCATCTTGCACATCCCCATCTTCATTCATCTGTGCGAGGCATACCTCGGTATCGCCCCACACTTCAATCTCTTTATGTACTTCTTCTGGGTGAAACCCCACAAGAGTACCAAGAAGTCGAACGTGGTCGGTGGTGCTGGGATCCAGCTCAAGTAGAAGCATTCTGCCGAGTACATCTCCGTGCCATTGATCAGTTCCAACAAGGGGTGGCACGCCAAGTGGTTCTACACCACCAACCACGCCTCGCAGGTCCCGTGCAACATCGACGTGTGGCCGGTTCCTCTCAAGTGTTGGGATGAGGAGCCGAGCGACGCCGAGATGTGGGAGGTACGGGAGCTACTGGAGCTGATTCGGTAGCTGAAGGTGGCCGGACTCACCGGCGTGGCGGTTATGGCGAATTTCGCCACTCGGCGGCTGCAGCCGTTGAAGGAGAGGGTCTACCCAGCGTACGAGTATGCCGGCGAGGACTACGACACCATGCGGCATGTGCCAGAGCCGGGGAAGCACGATGAGCTGGTGGAGCGCATCCGCTAGTGCTTTGTTGTTGGCACCGCCATTACGACGCGGGGTGCTCCGCGCCCGTACAGTGTGGCATTCCTGCCGCCTGAGGTAAAAGATTTCTTCCTTTACCATGCGCCCATTAGGGCATGAACATATGCCCGTCAGATCTTTGATTGAATGCTTGTTGAATGTTGTGTTTGAGGGATCGTCAAGCGTACTTCTCCGCGCCACCACTGCCGGGTACTTTGGCTGGGAAGGATTCTGTAAGACCCAAAAATTCCATCACTATAAAATAATGCTAGCAACATGGTTTAGTTTTTATTTTCTAAGGATTAAATAAATTGACTAAATAAATTTTCCTTTAATTAAATTAAACAATATTAAATTTAGAATTCACCAAGTGTTTGAATGCATACATGCCTTTGCATTGGTTTTGTTTGTTGTTGTGTGGTTTAAAAAACAAAACAAAAGGTCAATAGCTCAAAGTCCAAAAACCCACCCTAAGCTCTCTCTCAATATCTCCCTTCCTCCTTTTTCTTCTAGCCCAACCCGGCCACATCTCTTCTTTTAGCCCAGCCGCGGCCCAGCTTCCTCCCTCCTAACCTTTCTCCTTTTCTTTTCCCTTTCTTCCACGCGGCCCACCTTCCCTCCTCTCCCTCCTTTTCTTTTCTTTTTTTCCTCTCCAGCCCATTTGTCCTTCCGCCGGCCCATCTCTCTTTCGCCCTCTCTCTTTTTCTTAGCCCGCAGCCGCGCAGGCCGCTCGGCCCAAACCTCTAGCGCTCGGCCCAGTCCCTTCCGCCGGCCCAGTTGCCCCTCCCTCTCTCTCTCAGTCACCGACGGATGGGGCCCACCTGCCAGCTTCACCACCTACCTCCGGCCGCCCCCATCTCCGCCATGGCCGGCCGCGCCGCCGCCTCTCCGGCCTCCCCCACTCCTCCCCTTCCCTTCCACGAGTGCGGGATTCAATGCGCCGACTCCCTCGCACCGCCACCTCGCCCCTTCCCTTCCGAAACCGCCGCTCCACCGAGCTCCATGGCATTAATGGTGCCCCACCGCCAGAGCTCGCTCCACCACCTTAGCTGCCCCCTCTCCTTCCCCTCTCGGCCCTATAAAAGGAGGAGCCCGAGCTTCCCTCCAACCCACACCTCCTCCCGCCCTCTCCTCGCGCGCAGACGCCGCCGAGCCTGAAGCTCCGCCGGATCCCCGCCGAAGTCGATCTCCCTCCTCGTCGCCTCTCCATCACCAAGAGTCTACCAAGAGCTTCGTGTGAAGGTAAGCAACACGCCCCTGCCTTCCTTCTTGGTCTTAGGGTCTTCTAGCGCCCGCGCCTGCTCGCCGGTCTTGGGCCGCCGCCGCCATACGCCACGCCGGTCGTGGTGCCCCGACCGCTGACCTAGCTGCCCCCCAAACCCCCTAGCCGTGTTCGTTGTCTCCTCACCTTCACATAGGTGCAATCCATGCTTCAAACCGAGCCTGGGAACTCGTTTTTGGAGTTCGCCGGCGAGCTCACCGCCGCGCGCCGCCGCGCGCCGCCGGACTCCGGCGTGTCCGCCGCCTGCAGCCACCGCCCACCGTCCGATCGCAGGTTAGTGGTCCAGATCGATCCCAGCCCTTAGGTCAAACTTCTTTGTAACGGTCAACCCAGCCAGTCACCGGTCGTTTTGCAAAGAAGCCCCTGCAGTTTTAAATATCACAACAATGCCCTTCCACCCATGAAGATCCTTACAGCTAAGTCCTTTTTCTTAGTTTTTATGTCCCGCAGTCCATTCTTGCTCTTTTACGTTATAAACCTCGGGTTTATATACGTAATTATGCCTAGGTCCCTGGTTTCTTGTAGATGAGCCCCTGAAAGATAGTTTCCTTCACAATCTAGCCCCTAAACCTTGTGTAAGCCATATATTTTTCGTCTTAGCTCCGTTTTAAGCGTTCTTGGTGTCCATGCGATCGTCTCAACAAGCACGTTAGTTTTAGAAGCTTGTTTTAGTCTTTTAGTAACGTTTGATGTACTGTTTTATTTATTACATGTTTTCTTGTATGATCGTAGACAACGTGCTGATCGAGGAAGAGCAAGTGCAAAGCTTTGGAGAAAAGGAGAGTACCTTTTGGCTGGAGAAAGGCAAGTGACACTAACCACCCTTCTACCTATGCTTTAATAGAAGAATACTATAAATTAATCAGAACATGGAGAACCACCCAGGAATACAGTGCAACCACAGTCCACATGGCTCTGGCTTAGCTAATTAATTAGGTGTGCGATTGTACTGATGGCCTTATCCGAAAGGAGCACAGGGGGCTCAGGGTTGCAGGGGTATAGCCCGGTTCTCTTGGGGTAGCAGCCTTTGCTAAGGTGCTGACCACTAGGGAGGGTTATGGTCCGCCCTGAGCTGTAACTGTCGTGGGTTGTTGGTGCTTTTGCATATCTTTGTAAAGGCTTCGTAGCGTCCCTATGCAATCACACCTCGGAAGTGTGGTATTGTGCCTGATCAGCACAAGCATGGTTGGGTTCAAAGTTCTTCAGAACTTTTACGCGAACTGTGGTGAAAGTGTGCAACCTCTGCAGAGTGTAAAACTGATCGATCAGCCGTGCTCACGGTCAAGAGCGGCCTGGACCCTCACATGATTAATGAACTTAAAGATGGACTTAATATTGCTTTTCGGTTATTTCTGTGGCCTTGCTGAGTACCAACCATAACTGTACTCATCCTTGCATAATGCTGTTCAGAAAAGAACCCCGGACTGGAGTACTTCAACGACTACGAGGAGCTTTGAGGCATGCGATCCACCAGTCAGAAGCCTGTTGAAGATGAAGATGGAGTCGCATCGTCATAGTTATCGATGTTCGTGTAAAGACCTTCGTGTCTACCATCGTGAGTGTAATAAAAGTTAATAAACCTTTTCCTTACGTTCTGAGCAATGTCTTGTGATATTACACTCATTGGTCTATCATATGTGTGAAATTCTGATCCAGGCACACATATGAGATGCATTCGGTTTTCTTCGGAAAAACGGGTGTGATAGAGTGGTATCAGAGCAATGCTAACTGTAGGACGCAGCCTCAGGTAGTAATGGTCGATATTAAGGACTCTCTTTCTAGAAAGCCTTTCCAGCATTCAAAATATCTTATTTACACTTAAAAATATATTTTATTCTTTATTCTTTACCCAAAAATTATATCTATTTGTTTTATTCTACACTGAGTTAGATGTTTGTTCTTCCACCTTGATCCACCACGCGTGTTTTCTAAGATAGCTTCTTAGGTTGCTTACCCTTCTATCAGGTTCGTTTCGATAGAGCCGTTCTTGCGAGGACGTGTGATGTAAATGCTTGTTGGTTGTGAACATGCATGATTTTGATCTTTGCATTATTGGAATGCTTTTGTGGAGTGATGGCCACAAATGCATCAATAAAATAATTAAAGTCAAAATTTAAATCTTAAACCCCCTTTTCTCTTTTCATCTTTATCAATTGAACTTCTTATCGGAAACACTTTTCCCTAACAATCAGATGGTAAACACCAGGTCAGGAGGTGGACAGGACGTTCCGCCAGTGATACGTGCTCACATCGCTAACCAGCAGAATCAAGTACCTCCTCCACCACCAGGACCAACAATGGATCCAGCGATGCAACAGTTCTTTGCAGCTCAGATGCTGCTCTTGCAAAACCTCACTACCACCGTCCAGAATATGCAAGCTCAGCAAAACCAACAGCCACCTCATGCACCCCCGCCACCTCCAAATAAGCATAAAGAGTTTATGAGCCACCACCCGCCCACTTACTCCCATTCAGTGGATCCTCTCGATGCTGATGACTGGCTTAAAACCATTAATAAGATGCTGAATATCACACAATGTAATGATCGTGAGAAGGTGTTGTATGCTTCAAGCCGCCTAGAGGGTGCAGCGTCTGATTGGTGGGATGCTTACACCACCGCACATGCTGCTCCTAACACCATTACCTGGCAGGAGTTCTAGGAGAGTTTTCGTACACATCACATCCCAGCTGGTGTGAAAAAGCTTAAGCAGAAGGAGTTTCTCGCTCTAAAGCAAGGCAACATGACAGTTAGTGAGTATTTGGACGAGTTTACTCATTTGTCCCGCTATGCACCAGATGAAGTCAACACAGATGGAAAGAGACAAGAACGGTTTCTGGATGGTTTGATAGGGCCACTTAACTATCATTTACAGAGCCACACATTTCCAAACTTTCAGATGTTGCTGAATAAGGCCATAGGCTTGGAAAATAAATGCAAGGAACTTGGTGAGCAGAAGCGCAAGTTTCAGTCTCAGGGGCCGTCTAGCAGTAACATTCGCCCTCGTTACAACTCATCACAGGACTCTCAGTTTTGTTCTAGTGTACAAGGTGGAAGCCATGACCAGAATCAACAGTTTTATCGTTCGTTTGAGCAACCCAAAGAATTCAACCCAATGACACCACATGCTCCAAATCCTCATCAGAATCGCTCAGGTGCACCAGTAAGGAATAATACTCCAGTTCACCCTAGTGGTTGTTTTAACTGCGGAGAATTGGGACACTTTGCCAGTATTTGCCCCCAGCGCAATATGCAGACACCTCAGAGAGGTAATGGTCAGAGACCCGGACATCCATCATCTCAAGTACGCAGTGGGAATCCAAATTCTCATGGTAACAGAGGCCAATAGAACTACATGCATGGTAGGGTGAACCATGTGACAGCTGAAGAAGCTCAAGGGGACAAGGATGTTGTGCTTGGTACGTTCCTTATCAACTCTGTACCTGCAACAGTTTTATTTGATTCCGGGGCATCACATTCATTTATTACTAAACAATTCGTGGCAAAGCATGATGTACCCATGAGTTCCATGAAGACACATTTGCTAATTAGTTCCCCGAACGGTGAAATGAAATCCACCCATGTATGCCCACAGGTCAATCTTAAAATCGGAGAGATAGATTTTCAAGCTGACTTAGTAATTCTGACGTCTAGTGGAATAGATGTGATCCTTGGAATGGATTGGTTAGGCAAACATGATGGAATTATTTTGTGTGCCAAGAAGTCTGTGCTCTTAACAAGCCCGAAAGGAGATAGGATTGAGTTTGTTGCTACTGTGAGCCCAAAGAAGGAGGAAAAGTAAATAAGATCCGTGGATGATATTCAAGTTATGTGCGAGTACCCCCAACACCTTTCAAGATCAGCATGTACTAAAATCTCCTCAGTTGTTTTTCCAATCCCTCCTAATCTCGGGACGAGATTCTCTTTAAGGGGGTAGGATTTTAACACCCGAAAATTCCATCACAACAAAATAATGCTAGCAACATGGTTAAGTTTTTATTTTCTAAGGATTAAATAAATTGACTAAATAAATTTGCCTTTAATTAAATTAAACAATATTAAATTTAGAATTCACCAAGTGTTTGAATGCATACATGCCTTTGCATTGGTTTTGTTTGTTGTTGTGTGGTTTTAAAAAACAAAACAAAAGTTCAATAGCTCAAAGTCCTAAAACCCACCCTAAGCTCTCTCTCAATATCTCCCTTCCTCCTTTTTCTTCTAGCCCAACCCGGCCACATCTCTTCTTTTAGCCCAGCCGCGGTCCAGCTTCCTCCCTCCTAACCTTTCTCCTTTTCTTTTCCCTTTCTTCCCCACGGCCCACCTTCCCTCCTCTCCCTCCTTTTCTTTTCTTTTTTTCCTCTCCAGCCCGTTTTTCCTTCCGCCGGCCCATCTCTCTTTCCCCCTCTCTCTTTTTCTTAGCCCGCAGCCGCACAGGCCGCTTGGCCCAAACCTCTAGCGCTCGGCCCAGTCCCTTCCGCCGGCCCTGTTGCCCCTCCCTCTCTCTCAGTCACCGACGGATGGGGACAACTGTCAGCTTCACCACCTACCTCTGGCCGCCCCCATCTCCGCCATGGCCGGCTGCGCTGCTGCCTCTCCGGCCTCCCCTGCTCCTCCCCTTCCCTTCCACGAGCGCGGGATTCAATGCGCCGACTCCCTCGCACCGCCACCTCGCCCCTTTCCCTTCCGAAACCGCCGCTCCACCGAGCCCCATGGCATTAATGGCGCCCCACCACCGGAGCTCGCTCCACCACCTTAGCCGCCCCCTCTCCTTCCCCTCTCGGCCCTATAAAAGGAGGATCCTGAGCTTCCCTACAACCCGCACCTCCTCTCCTCGCGCGCAGACGCCGCCGAGACCGAAGCTCCGCCGAATCCCCGCCGAAGTTGATCTCCCTCCTCGTCGCCTCTCCATCGCCAAGAGTCTACCAGGAGCTTCATGTGAAGGTAAGCAACACGCCCCTGCCTTCCTTCTTGGTCTTAGGGTCTTCTAGCGCCCGCGCCTGCTCGCCGATCTTGGGCCGCCGCCACCGTCCGCCCCGTCGGCCGTGGTGCCCCGACCGCTGACCTAGCTGCCCCCAAACCCCCTAGCCGTGTTCGTTGTCTCCTCACCTTCACATAGGTGCAAGCCGCGCTTCAAACCGAGCCCGGGAACTCGTTTTTGGAGTTCGCCGGCGAGCTCACCGCTGCCCGCCGCCGCGCGCCGCCGGACTCCGGCGTGTCCGCCGCCTGCAGCCACCGCCCACCGTCCGATCGCAGGTCAGTGGTCCAGATCGATCCCAACCCTTGGGTCAAACTTCTTTGTAACGGTCAACCCAGCCAGTCACCGGTCGTTTTGCAAAGAAGCCCCTGCAGTTTTAAATATCACAACAATGCCCTTCCACCCTTGAAGATCCTTACAGCTAAGTCCTTTTTCTTATGTTTTAACCCCTGAACTCCTTAGTTTTTATGTCCCATAGTCCATTCTTGCTCTTTTACATTATAAACCTCGGGTTTATATATGTAATTATGTTTAGGTCCCTGGTTTCTTGCAGATAAGCCCCTGAAAGATAATTTCCTTCACAATCTAGCCCCTAAACCTTGTGTAAGCCATATCTTTTCCGTCTTAGCTCCGTTTTAAGCGTTCTTGGTGTCCACGCGATCGTCTCAACAAGCATGTTAGTTTTAGAAGCTTGTTTTAGTCTTTTAGTAACGTTTGATGTATTGTTTTATTTATTGCATGTTTTCTTGTATGATCGTAGACAACGTGTCGATCTAGGAAGAGCAAGTGCAAAGCTTTGGAGAAAAGGAGAGTACCTTTTGGCTGGAGAGAGGCAAGTGACCCTAACCACCCTTCTACCTATGCTTTAATAGAAGAATACTATAAATTAATCAGAACATGGAGAACCACCCAGGAAGACAGTGCAACCACAGTCCACATGGCTCTGGCTTAGCTAATTAATTACTGTTGACACATCTTATCCTATATATTTATAAGTCAACTAACATTGAGAAAAGGGCATAAATGTTAATATCAACTTAGAATAGGGTGCCACTAACAGTTTTTCTGGAGATTTGGTAAATTATATAAATCCAGGAACCATTCGGGAAAAGTGCTAAAAGAATCAAATCTAGAAGACTCCAGAAGGCTCCGGAACTCAACGAGACTTGGCACCCAAGAAAGAAGCATCTAGAAGAAGCGACGGACCACCTGGCCGAAGTGGGCCCCGAGGGGGGCCCACCCTAGCCCGATCGGCCTGGTGGTGGGGCCGGTCGGCCTCTCCCGGGCGCCACCTCAGCCCTACTTCCAGAAGGTTCTTCCACCGCCTATGAGGATCAATCTAAACCACTCGTTAGGTCGGTTTGATCAAACGGCGCACGTCTACCCCTCAGGGCTATATAAACAGCCCCCCTGCCCCCTGGCAGAGGCATCTGGAAACCTGAGTTTGCATACACCAGATCAAGTCATCAAGTCAGAGATACTACACCCTAGAAACACCATATAGCAGAGTAGCTAGCTAGTCTAGATCTTGGAGGAGGGAAGGCGTCTACTTGGCTCCTGATCGTCTAGAGGCTGATCGAGATACTGATCTAGCTTCGCTCTTGCAAGTTCTTATCTAGTTCCTTACATTTGTTATACAGACATATGTTCTTATCAATGATTATATTCGACATTATATGCTTTGGTGTTTATTATGATTACATGTTTAGCATAGTTGATTTGCCTTTATATTCATGTATGGAGTCGTATAGCCCTCACCTAGATCATTTGTTAACATGGGTGAACGGTAAAGACAGTGTAAGCGTGGTGCTTATATTGTATTTATCTGCGATTGCACCCTATATGCCGGGTCGTGTGGTAGATCGTGGTGGTGACAGCACTATTGAGTCCTTCGCAGTCCACCCCCCGTGTATAGGACTAGTGGAGCCTTATACTGTTTGGGTTGTTTCAAGTTTCGGCCTTGATCCTCCTGGATAGTCTCCCCATGCATTAATATAATAGTTCTTCTTCCATGATTGTTAAATGTTTGCACTAATCATAGTTTGCATTGACATATAGTTTAGAGTTACCGAGGAGTATCCTCTCTAACTAGACTTTGCTATGTTTCTCTTGCTATAATGACACTTTCTAGCTGCTCATGATGTTATGACTTGAACAATGCTATCAATATCTTTATCTTTATGTGACTTACCCCTGTTTATAGCAATTGATATATTTTGGCCACTCTACATTATAAAACTGAGAGATGAGCATGTATTAGCTATTATGGATTAGAAAGACTTCTTTCCCTGTGGTAGAATATAAATACGATACCTGGTTTTACTCCTGGTTAAAATGCTACAATGGTATATTCATATCTGTGCGCTTGCGGATTCCCTGTTTATATATATCTTCTTTTCTAGAGATCCAAGGCATATGTAAGAGTACCATATCCATGCGTTTTCTGGCACACCTGTCAGGGCTGACAACCTATATCGAGTTGTGCTATGAATCGTGTCGGAGTTCACCTTTTAGTTTAATCTGAAAGCAACATCTGATATACACTTAGCATCATGTTAAGATATACCTTTGCATTTCTGGTGCCGTCGATAGAGATGGATCTTATATCCGTTTCTAGTCGATGACGTTAGCAATGTCAACAATTAGGTGTGCGATTGTACTGATGGCCTTATCCGAAAGGAACACAGGGGGCTCAGGGTTGCAGGGGTATAGTCCAGTTCTCTTGGGGTAGCAGCCTTTGCTAAGGTGCTAACCACTAGGGAGGATTATGGTCCGCCCTGAGCTGTAACTGTCGTGGGTTGTTGGTGCTTTTGCATATCTTTGTAAAGGCTTCATAGTGTCCCTATGCAATCACACCTCGAAAGTGTGGTATTGTTCCTGATCAGCACAAGCATGGTTGGGTTCAAAGTTCTACAGAACTTTTACGTGAACGGTGGTGAAAGTGTGCAACCTCTGCAGAGTGTAAAACTGATCGATCAGCCGTGCTCACGGTCAAGAGCGGCCTGGACCCTCACATGATTAATGAACTTAAAGATGGACTTAATATTGCTTTCCGGTTATTTCTATGGCCTTGCTGAGTACCAACCATAAGTGTACTCATCCTTGCATAATGCTGTTAAAAGAAGAACCCCGGACTGGAGTACTTCAACGACTACGAGGAGCTTTGAGGCATGCGATCCACCAGTCAGAAGCCTGTGGAAGATGAGGATGGAGTCGCATCGTCATAGTTATCGATGTTCGTGTAAAGACCTTCGTGTCTACCATCGTGAGTGTAATAAAAGTTAATAAACCTTTTCTTTACGTTCTGAGCAATGTCTTGTGATATTACACTCATTTGTCTATTCGGCGGTCGAGGAGAATATCCCCTGATTTTGGAAAATTACCAGGAGGGAATTGGGAGACCTGGTTTCCCTCTTTGTTTTATATATATAAATGAGGAGGACCAGAAGGAGGAGTAGGGAATTCAAAATTTCAAGTCCCGCCTTTGTGGTCCAGAGCGGGAAACGAAAGACTTTGGATCATGGACCCAAACGTCAGTGACCCAAACGAAAGACCACTTGGGTGTCGGACTCGGACCCAAATGTCAGTGACCTTACGCAGAGAGGCAAGTTGTTGACTGGGTTGTCCGTGCCACCATGGAACATGGAATGGACAAACACACACAGGACTATACTCTACTTCATATTCACGTTAGACGGATGATCCAGTTTTCGCAATACAAATGTACTCACTGCAACAAAATAACGTATTGTTTCAACTGTTTATTTCATGACTACAAACACTTAAATAAAACATTAAAACTACAGGGGACCCTGGTACAACCCTTCAGGTAATCTTCTACGGAGATTGTGCATAAATTCGGGATGATCAGTGCATACAACCGTCCAATCATATGTGAGTATTCTGTGAGGAAAGATTCGCTCTAAGAGAGACATGCACTTGTCCTGCAATTGTGTGCAATTGTGGTAGAAATGAAGTCACAGTTTCCTCGCTTGCCATGTCCCACATCTTTGACGCACAGTGCAGCTTCAACCTTTCGACTTGGTACATGTCGGCGACCGAGAGTAAATAAGGCCAGACATTGGCAGGAGTGTCCCATAAATGAGCCTCCTCTGGGAGTGATCCTTCACTAGCATATTTGATCAGGACCAAGAAGCCATCAGGGTGTGTGTCAATAATTGTAACAGTTTCAGAGCAAGACTCCACTCCTGGGCCGTAGAGCATTGCCTCCATCACACAAGATACTTTCGCCACATCATCAGCACGTATCGCTCGTATCACCCGGCATTCCGCACCTACGTGGAACACAACTTCCACAGGGGCTTGGGCTGCAGCGCTTTGGCATATGCTTCTTTGCACTGATGGAGGAGGAACTTCAATGCAATCGTCCTCCAGTACTGAAACAACACATGATATGTGTATGCGATCTTCACTGGATGTCACACGCTCAATGTCATGATGCTCCACCAGACATTCAAATCCTCTTGCTTGTAGATCCCGATTCATGAACCAAACTTCTTTTGTAGCTTGAACTCGAAACGTATCATCTTCATCGTTTGGGTCTCCAGCCATCGCACGCAACAATACTCACACCTACGTGGAAGCAGTCACAGGCTTGACAAATAATAACATAATGCGACCGTATCGCCATGTGTGACTGTGCGTCTTCATAGCAGCAATGAGACACGTACCATTTGGGATTTGTGCAGAGGAATGAGGACGACGGCAATGCCGTCTGGAACATCCATCCACTGATGACCATTCATACATGTAGGATAGCAACGTAGTTTCCATTGACGGCCTCCCGCCATGAACGTACCGGACTCCTTGAAGTTGCCCGCGATTCCTTCGGCTTTCGCTACCTGGCTTGAGACTGAGAAGTCGACTTGCATGGAAGGAATCATTTTAGCGTCTAAAGCCATTAACACAAATGGCCTGCATTGGTCGTCTCGTGCCTAAAGTGTCTCTTATTATAGTGGGAGTGAATGTGTCATTCCGAAACATCCGTTCGTGGACATCAGTTACCACCCGGAATGGACGCGTCCCTTCAGTGCGGGTGTGGCCACGTTCGGGTCATGAACTTCCCGGTTCTAGTCCTTAAGTGCGATTCACAATGCTCGACATGTCCGTTCAGAGGGGGTGTGCTGCGTGTGCACACAAGTTCGTCGGTTAATGCCCGGTGCTAGTGCTTAACTGCAATTCTCAATGATCGACATGTGGATCAACTTGTGAGAGCGTGTCGTTCCCAAACGCCCATTCGAGATGCCCTTCTGTGCTTATATGCATGTTAATATTACACACACACACATACACAAAAAAACATAGATTGCTATTCCAATTCCAGCTTATTCCGTTTTGGTCTTGTCGCGTCAACAAGTTCATCACGTTTCTCAGTCTCCAAGGCCTACGGGAATCATCTAGTGCGAATCCAGACCATTTGTAGACCTTTACAGTCACGACTCACGCAGCGTACCTGATCGAGGAGGACTTGTCAAGTCATCCCGCACCCTGCATGTTGCAAAGCAAGGACCATCCGGTCCATCTGATTACAGCGCTCAATCTTATTCTCCTGATGCAATTGATACCTAAACCATTACATAAATAAACGGTAGAGAGTTGTCTCATTGTTGATGCGGCATGAGCTGATGCAGTGAGACGGCCATTAGATGCAGCTGATGTGGCGTGAATTGTCCGCAGGACTTTCTTGTGCTCTACAAAGAGGAAAGTCCGGAAGAAAACACATACCTAGACACGTCGGGCTCATCCCGTGATACCCATCGTCCACACATGTAATCGATGCACGCCACTGAAGACTCTGACCTAGATAGATTCCTATCACGGGTAGGCCTAACTATATTCCGAGCATCTCACGTTTTCCTTAGTAACTTTAGCAATGCTACACCGAGCTCACGTGACCGCTGTAGTCCTCGATAAATAGGCGAGTGCAGCACAGCATTCTTCAAAGGCAAGGCCAACACTGATCGGTTCCCCGTATTGCATTTCTATACTTCAGTGGGATACAAGGGTGAGATCATTTTGTTGGCTAATCTTGTTTACTTTATGAATGCATGTTATCGAGACAGTCACATTGTTAGCTTATGTAGGGTTTGTTCTTCATTTGTGTATGCAGTACGTGGGGAATGGCCAGGCAAGGAAGGGACGGAGCATGGAACTTGGAGGAGTCGGGGAAGGGGGAGCTGTCGGGCGCAATAGCACCTCACCACCACTCGGTTCAGCCGTTGCCATCGGCACCGCAGCAGCACCCGGCCCCAATGGCACCTCCACTTCCGCTGGTATCGGCACCTCAGCAGCACCCGGCCCCAATGGCACCTCCACTTCCGCTGGCATCGGCACCTCAGCAACACCCGGGGGTGATGCCACCTCCAGTTTAGCCACTGGAAACGGCAGCTCAGGATCAGCTGAACCTCATGACACCTCCTTTTCGCCCACGGCCCAGGCCGCCATGTCTGCTGTTGCCCGTTGAAATGCCACCCCCACAGCCAGTGCTCATTGAACAAGATGAAACGCATGACCTGAAATGGTCTGTGTTGCTTTGGCTTCAGCAGGGCGAGCCCGCACGTGTTTATCACAAAGCAATGTGGGTGTGCCCTTTTTAGCACAGGGGTCACAGGCAATGGACCATTCGTGACCTGCTGTTACACGCGCATAACATCGCCGTTTCGCCTGCCCACGATTTCCATGAGCCCATGATGGTAGTAGTATGTCGTGATGGTAGTAGTATGAGCCGTGATGGTAGATGCTAGTAGTATGTGGTGATGGTAGTAGTATGAGCCGTGATGGTAGATGCTAGTAGTATGTGGTTCAGAGTATGTCGCTGCAGTTCGAACTATGGTGGATCGATCCATCCTCATGTGTAATCAATGCGTATGCATGCATTTGTGTCGTTTGTATTTGGATTGTGTGGTTTCTAATAAAAATGGTAATGTGTGTGTACTCCCTCGGTATACTTCTTCTACTCCTACTTCTACTTATACTTCTTCTACTCCTACTTCTACTTATACTTCTTCAACTCCAGACTTCTACTTATACTTCTTCTACTCCTACTTCTACTAGTAGGAGTTACCACTAATTAACGCGCCGCTTCTTTGTCGATGGTGCACCCCGCGCCTTGTTGCTGCTACTCACGGACGAGGATGTCGCTCTATTGCCGCCGCCCGTGGTAGATGGTGGCGGACCTCCCAGGGCGCCGCCCGCGGATGAGGCCGTCCCTCCAATGGCGCCGCTAGAGGATGATGTCGCCGTCCCTCCCATTCAGCCATTATTGAAAAAACTACTCCCGAAAATATTAGAGTAGTTGTGGGATCTGTTCAGTTCAAACTAATTCAATTTTGACCAAATTTACAATTATATCTTCATATAAACTTATCGGGAAGTGAAAATTGCATTCTTTTGTGGATGGAGGGAGGACGTTTTGAGGAAGGGGGAAAGACCGTTCAGCGGAATGTTAACGGACCGGAAGAAATAATTGTAGTCTAGAAGGTCCTTTTAGCAATACATCAGTATACCGGACCTTCTGGACTACCTTTTCCACTCATTTGTCTTTGTTGGAGCTGTAACTCCTCCATTGTTCTCCCACAACCTTGTTCTTTGGCTATCCTGTCAATGATGCCTCATCCCTGGGCAAATCTTATTCCTGACATTGTTGTGAGCATCGCCAATAAGATCAGTGGGGCAAGAGATTTCATCATGTTCAAAGCTCTCTGCAAGGGTTGGAACTGCGCTCGTTCAGGTGAGGCACGCCCGTTTGATCCTTGGATTCTAAAATCTGAATTTATCGGTGAATCTGGAGCAGTGACATTCGCATCCGTCGCTGATATGCGGCTTTTTGAGGTCTCCTTTCCTGCATTGGCTGGGAAAAGAACTAGATTGATTGGTTGCGGCGGATCTGGAAGCCTAGTCGCCTTAGATTGCAGAGATTGGTGCAACGCGCTCATGCTGAATCCTTTGTCTCCTCGGAAGCACATTCGCCTTCCTCGACTTCCGAAATGGAGCCAAATTGCTACTCTCCAAGCTTGTATCTTGTGCCTTTAAACAACAACTGGTGCAGAGTCATTTGTCGTGATTACTTTCTTTTGGCCAAAGAAATCTTTTGCAGCGCTTGGGTCATTACCCGTTTCCATGTGGCATTTGGGTAGCCAATCCGACTGGACTACACTATCTTCGGAAGATTTCTGGTGCAGTTCTTCTGAACACATGCAAAGTTGCAGTAGTGTACGCCGTGTCGTTGAGAGAAATGAGATATATACACTTGTCTGCGGGAAAACTTTTTTTGGCTGTCACGCGCGCTTTTCTTCCGCCAACTTACCAGAACCGCCCTGTGCTATTGTTGGGGCAGACATGTCCAGTTTCCGGGTGCGCGGCGGCCGGACACGTGGAATAGTCGGCACTTGGAAACAAGTAGTTGCACAATTGTTTCTTAGGAAGGTCCTTCCTGCAAACCATTAAAAGGACGGACGATCCGATTCTGGATCAATCCAAACAAACAGCATCTTAGCTTTTCCTCCCTTTTTACCACTAGGAAGGTCCTCCTTGCGAAACATCAACAGGCCAGAGTTTCCTCAATCAAAACTTCCCCCCTCTCTATCTATTATCACCATACCTCCATTGTTCTTCCTCTACCTGCATTGCAACGCGTATGAATTCCGAATGGTGAGTATGCTCGAAATGAATGAGTTTGGATCTTGTATGGAGATTGTGCATAAATTCGGGATGATCAGTGCATACAACCGCCCAATCATATGTGAGTATTCCGTGAGGAAAGATTGTGTGCAGTTAGCCTGAATTGCCCATCGTAGAAATGCACTTGTCCTGCAATTGTGTACAGTTAGCCTGAATTGCCCATCGTAGAAATGAAGTCACAGTTTCCTCGCTTGCCATGTCCCACATCTTTGACGCACAGTGCAGCTTCAACCTTTCGACTTGGTACATGTCGGCGACCGAGAGTAAATAAGGCCAGGCATTGCGATTCACAATGATCGACACGTCCGTTTAGAGGGGGTGTGCACACAAGTTCGTCGGTTAACGCCCGGTGCTAGTCGTTAACTGCAATTCTCAATGACCTCCACTGCAATGCGTATGAATTCCGAATGGTGAGTATGCTCGAATCAATTTGGAATAGATTAAACCAAATCGGCATAATAAGATGACATCTCATAGCAACTCATCACCACAAAGTTCACACCACCAGTCCACCAACAAGTAGCAAACATCATACGATGATCCGGTAGCCAACACCAAAACACAATCATGATACAAGTTTCACAATAATCATCACTACTCATTCATAATCATAACTCCATCTCATGTTTGGTGTCCTGCAGCTGTTCCTTCACCTTCTGCACCTCCTACCATGAATTTTGTGGCCTTGCGGGACTCTCTTGCATTTCTTAAAGTTCTTTCAGAAGATCTGGATGTCTCATCTCAGGGCGAGGACTCTATAGGATCTCGAAAGAGATTGAAAACATCATAGAACAATTAGCAGAAAAAGAGAAAGAGCTTCAGTACACACCGAAGGACAAGACAACTGAGGGCGGAGATCATTCTTCTTACCATATACATTGGAATAAAAGCGTCAATGAATGGGTAGGATATTGAGTTTGTTTGGTCAGTCTTTTCTTTTAAATTTTCAAGAAGTTCGTTGTCAGTTGGACTGAAACAGGTACTAATAGGCAAGGGTACCCATTTCAGTCCAACTGACAACGAACTTCTTGCACATTTAAAAGAAAAGACGGACCAAACAAGCTCAATGTCCTACCCATTTATTGACGCTTTTATTCCAATGTCTATGGTAAGAAGAATAATCTCTGCCCTCAATTTTCTTGTTCTCAGGTGTGTACTGAAACTGTTTCTCTCTTTCAGCTAGTTGTTCTATCATGTTTTGGATCTCTTTGGAGATCCTAATAGAGTTCTCCCCCGAGACGAGGCATCCAGATCTTCTAAAATAACATTAAGATGTTCTTGTAGAAATAAACTCATCCTTGGAGAAAACTCATCTCGATCTGAAAAATAAACTCATCTCAGTCTATAAAAAAACCTGAATCCCTTGAACCTAATTGTATGAGTACAGTAAAACAACCACCACACGCCACAAAACCTGGTTGTTTGCTACCTACATAAACTCAGCAAGGGCATGGTTGTTCTAAATGAACCTATCGATCCATCGAACGATGCAAATTGGAAACTAACTGAATCTAACACCTATGAATTGTGCAAACGCTAACAATCGTGGCAGAATCCAGATGTCCCTTCAACGGTCTGCAGCTCCGAAACACTATCTTCAATCTACCAATTCATAAAATGATGGACCTATCAATCCTATCAATTGTGCACCTCCACAAAAATCCATAAAACGAGTGGCTTGAAGCACATCTAGAAGCTACTAAAATACAAAACCTACTATAAGACGATGCAAATTGAAAACTAACTTAATCTAACATGAATTGTTTATAGCCTATCAACTTCTAACACCTATCAAAGTGCAAATCTAAAGGTACGATAATGAAATCTAAATCTACCAAATATGCTCATCAATCCTCCAGATCCCCAAATCTAGATATCCCCAACCCTAGTAAGATAGGGGAAATATAGCGGCTCAAACCAGAGGACCAACCTCGTCTTGCTGTCTCATCCTCTTGTTGCTAGGATGTGGCGGCGCAACCATCTTCCCCTCACCGCTAGGAACCGCCATTCCTACCACGAACTATTGCAGATCTGCGTAGTGGAAGTCAAAAGTCTTTGCGAAGTCTGAGTGAAGTGTCTCACCAGCCATTCGATACGTAATTATAGACTCAACTGAAACTTACATGTGGGACCTGGTCACAGTAAAGAATTCGCATGAACTATTAGTAGAGTTTCCCATATACCTATCACAACCAACAATTGGTGCATTGGTAAACAGCACAACCTTGTTCCTTCAGGTCCCTGGTTCGAACCCATGCCATGGCAAATTATTTTTGCAACATTTCATGACCTATGCTTACACGTGGGACCCTGGAACTATTTATGATGACTTGGAACACTCTATTTTCAAAAAAATGCTTACATGTGGGACCCAACTGAATTTTATGACGACTTGGAACACTCTATTTTAAAATAATGCTTACATGTGGGACCAAAGTTGGTCTATGACGCCGCTGACATAGCTAAAATGCTTACATGTGGGACCCTGGAAAATTTTATGACAACTTGGAACACTCTATTTTCGAAAAAATGCGTACATGTGGGACCCTACTGAATTTTATGACGACTTGGAACACTCTGTTTTTAAAATAATGCTTATATGTGGGACCGATGTTGGTTTATGACGTTTTTTCAGAGCTTATGGCGTCACACAACAGCATGGAACAGGGAACGCCCGGCTACAGTACCAACTGTAATGACGAAAATTTTTTTGTCACTAAAATTGCTCGGAAGTGGAATATTATGACGAGATCAGCCAGGAACATCATAAATCAATGACGCTAAAATGTGGTTGCGTCACAAGTCAACGATTTTCTTGTAGTGTTGTCTAGTCCTCCTAACGTTTTGAGCAGATCTCCGGTGAAAACTTTTTGCACAATTCACAGACCTTGAAGCCCGCGTGGAGTAGGAGAGGGCTCAATTTCGGGTGCTAGGTGAGACCCTGCGCCCGCTATAGGATGAGCTGGCTCCGCTTGCCAAGTCCTCCACCGTGCGCGAGTTCGGTGAGCCGCATGTCCGCCCACCGAGTCTGCTGGAGCGGGATCAAGCGGCGTCGTCGCGCTTCCAAGGGTACCTCCGCGAGGTCAGCTTAGCGAGCACCAGCCACTGCCTCACCGTCTTTCGCTCCTTCCTCCCCCACGTGGATGTGAACCGTTTCCGTGGGGGCTTCGCTCATGGGACGTCGTCTACACGGATTGATCAACTTCTTGAGGAGGTGAAGGACGCGGCGGAGCAGTTGGCCGACGATGTTGTACCTACGCCAGAAGGTGACGACAATCTTCTGTTGTAGCAATGAAAACATTTATATAAGTATTTGTAATATTTGGTGGTACTCGTGGTATTATTCGGACCTGCTACTTTAAATTGTAGTGTTTTATAAGTTGTCGCTTTACTTTGACGATTTCCATGTACTGTTAATTTCTTCGGTAGTTAGTCTGTTATGGGAAACCGTAGTCCCATTGGCCTTAGTTTCCTAGTGCAGAGGGCGTACTCTCGTGCACACTTAGTACCTTGGCTTGGCGAAGATCTCAGCCCACGATTTAAGACGTATTCTGCCGAGTACTTTATAAGTCGTAGGATTCGTGTTTAGATGAGCGTTTTGGGTTCAACAGAAAAAAGTACATTGCCGTAATGAAGGCAATCCTCAAGTTTCAAGTTGAAGCTTGGGTGCCTGTTCATGCTTTTGCAGAAAAAATGAAGTGAAAGAACTTCAAGAGACATGAATATTTATTCATTGTCAAAACTGCTAGCATGGATGATGAGTATATGAAAAACTAATGAGGAGTACATAGCTTTATGGGTAGAAGCGTCGTAGGTGCTCGATATTCCAGGAGTTTGGCACCTCAGAGCCGTCTTCCCACATTAGCCGGTAGGCACCCGACCTGCTAACTTCCTTCACGATGAATGGCCCTTCCCATGGGGCCGACAACTTGTGCTTCTCATTCTTGTTCTGGACCCTCCGGAGAACGAGACCGCCGATGCAAAAGGCTCTCTCTTGCACATTTTTATCATGGTAACGCCTCAGAGCCTAGGCGTACCGAGCCGCCTGAATGGTTGTTGCGAGCCGTCCTTCCTCGATGTTGTTGATGTCCTCAATGCGCGCCTCCTCGGCTTTGTTTTCTTCATACACCTCTACCCTGGGTGCGTTGAACATGCGGTCGGTTGGGAGTACCACCTCAGATCCATACACCAGGAAGAAGGTGGTCTGACCGGTAGCACAACCCGGCTGTGTCCGCAGTCCCCAGATTACTGCTGGGAGCTCTCGGAGCCAGCGGGTTGCGTACTTCTTGAGTCGATCGAAGATGCGCTTCTTCAGTGCTTCGAGCACCTCTCCGTTAGCTCACTCGACTTGGCCATTGGTGCGGGGTGTGCCACTGACGTGTGAGCCACCTTGATGAGGAGGTCATCACAGTAATTCTGGAATTCCCTCCCTGTGAAATTTGTGCCCAAGTCGGTGATGATCCTGTTGGGGATGCCAAACCTGTGCACAATCTCCGCAATGAACTCAGCTGCCTTTGTTGCCGTCAGTGCCTTTATTGGCTTGACCTCTATCCATTTTGTGAACTTGTCGACAGCCACCAGGATGTGGTCATATCCTCCGGATGCTTTCCTGAAGGGACCGATCATGTCGAGCCCCCAGCACGCAAAGGGCCAAGACATGGGTATAGTTTGGAGGGCTTGAGCCGAGATGTGGATTTATTTAGCAAAGAACTGACATGCCTCGCAGCGTTTGACCAACGACTCAGCGTCCGCAAAAGCTGTGGGCCAGTAGAAACTAGACGGGAAGGCTTTACCTACAATGGTTCGCGCCCCGGCGTGATTCCCACACATGTCGCCATGGATCTCTGATAAGAGCTCTCATCCCTCTTCCTCCGAGATGCATTTTTGGAGTACTTGGGAGTGTGCTCCTCGGCGGTATAGGCTATCCCCTATTAAAACATAGCTCTTGCTTCTGCGTGTGATTCTTTCATGTAATGCTCGCGTCTCCCTCTCATTTCCGGGCGAGGGATTCAGAAGTGTTCCGTACTTGATATACTCGACCATCTCTGAGATCCACTCGGGTTGTGGCTCGATCATAAGGACTTCGCTGAGTCCTTCAAATGGGTCGACTTGGGCCTCGGGATTCTTGATGGAGGGCTTGACGAGATCTTGGACGAAAACGCCGGGTGGCACCTTGGCTCTGATAGAACCCATTTTTGCCAACTCATCGGCTGCCTTGTTGTTTTCTCGGAGCATGTGCTGGAACTCTAGGCTGAAGAATTTGCCTTCGAGCTTCTGTATCTCCACACAATAGGCGTCCATCTTCTCATTTGTCCTCTGCCATGTCTTGTTCGCCTGATTGACGACCAGGGTTGAATCTCCCCTGACTATCAATTGTCTGACCCCGAGTGATATGGCGATTCGTAGCCCATGGAGGGCTGGTTCATACTCAGCCGCGTTGTTCGAGACCTTGAACATGATTTGCAGTATGTACTGCAGCTTCTCACCCTTAGGGGAGATGAAGAGTATGCCAGCTCCGCCTCCCTTAATCATGAGCGATCCATCGAAGTACATGGTCTAGTGCTCAGGTTCGGTGGTAGTAGATGGTGTTTGGATCTTCGTGTACTCGGCCACAAAGTCAGCCAATACCTGCGACTTGACCGTGTTGCGGGGTACGAAGGTAATGTCGTGTGTGGCCAACTTAATGGACCATTTCACGATTCTCCCCATGGCGTCCCTGTTGTGCAGGATGTCGCCTATGGGGTAGTCGGAAACTACAATGATCTTGTGAGCCTCGAAGTAGTGCTTCAACTTGCGGGCAGTGATGAGCAACGTGTAGAGTGATTTCTGCACTTGGTTGTACCGCACCTTTGAGTCGGTCAGCACCTCGCTTATTATGAAGTAGACCGGCCTTTGGACGGCGTAGGCGTGGCCTTCCTCTTTGCGTTCCATGACTAGCACCGTGCTCACCATGTGCGTAGTAGCTGAGATGTAGAGGTGGAGCGTCTCCCCAACTTCTGGAGCAGTGAGGATTGGTGGTTTCTGGAGGTTATCCCTGAGTTCCAGGAAAGACTTCTCAGCTTCCTCATCCCACTGAAAGTTGTCTTGGTGCCTGAGGAGCTTGAAGAAGGGTAACCCTCGTACGTCGAGTCGTGAAATAAAGCGACTGAGTGCTGCCATGCACTCGGTGAGCTTTTGCACGTCTCTTTAGCACTTGGGGGGCTTCATCCAGGTGATGGCATTGATCTTATCCGGGTTTGCCTCTATGCCGCGGTTGCTAACGAGGAATCCAAGTAGTTTTCCTGAGGGAACGCCGAAAACACATTTTTCCGGGTTGAGTTTCCAGCGGTAAACCCTAAGGTTGGCGAAGGTCTCAGACAAGTCCTTGATAAGATTATCAGGCTCTCGAATCTGGACTACCACATCATCCACGTAAGCTTCGGCATTTTTCCCAATCTGTGTCTCTAGACACTTTTGGATGGCGCGCTGATAGGTCGCGCCGGCGTTCTTCAGACCGAAAGACATGGTCAAGTAGCAATACGTGCCAAAGGGCATAATGAACAACATCTTGATCTGGTCTTCGATCTGGTGATAGCTCGAGTAGCAGTCGAGAAAACAGAGCAAGGCACAGCCCGTCGTGGAATCAACGACCTGATCTATTCGCAGGAGGGTGAAGGGGTCTTTGGGGCAGTGTTTGTTGAGATCGGTGTAATCAACGCACATTCTCCATTCCTTATTCTTTTTGGATACAAGAACTGGGTTAGCCAACCAGTCAAGATGATACACTTCCATTATGAAACCGGCTGCTAGTAGTTTTGTAAGCTCTACCCCTATCACCTCCTTGCGGTCCTTCGCGAATCGTCGCAGCTTCTACTTTATCGGCTTAGCGTTCACGTCAACCTTCAAGGAGTGCTCGGTGAGCTCTGTGGGCACCCCCGGCATATCTGCTGGTTTCCAGGCGAATATGTCCGAGTTAGCATGCAAGAACTCGACGAGCACGCTTTCCTATTTGGGGTCCATGTTGGCCCCTATGGTTGCCGTCTTGGACGAATCCTCGAGCCCGAGGGACACCTTCTTCGTGGCCTTCTTCTCCCGCTGGATCGCCTCCGTTGCCAGCCTCTTGGTTGGGATCTCCAGGTCCACTGGGTCCAGCTCGCTGGTAGCGGCCATGACCTCCACAGCGCGTCTGGAGAGGTCGAGTGTGGCTACGATGTGCAGGTTTTCCCTCTGCACGCACTAGTAGTACCAGCGTCTCCTTTAAGGGTGAGGACGTCGTTGAGGGCGGGCATCTTCAACACCATATAGGTGTAGTGCAGAACCGCCATGAATTTGGCCAATGAAGGCCTGCCGAGTATGCCATGGTAGGCTGTCTCGAAGTCAGCCACGATGAAGCAAACATACTCGGTCCTATAGTTCTCAATCGTGTCGAAGGTGACCGGCAGAGAGATCTCCCCGAGTGGTACCGAGGGATCCCCGGGTAGTACTATGCCAAAGAAGGACTTGTCCGTTGGATTCAGATCCATGGGAGTGAGCCTGAGCTCCTTCAGCGTGCTGGCGAATAGGAGGTCAAGGCCACTACCTCTGTCAACCAGCATCTTGCCGAGTCCCACATTACAAATCGTGGGCTTCAGCACTAGGGGGTACCGCCCGGGCTGGCGACTGCTTCCGGGTGGTCTTCCCTGCCTAAGGTGATTGGAACATTCGGCCAACATAGGTACTAGGGTGTCCCGAGATGATTCTTGTACACCAAAGCTCGTTCAGTGAGCTTGGCCTTGCACTTGCCCTCTAGTTGCTCCGGACCGCCGTAGATCATATTGACGGTATAGTCGGCCACCTGGAACTCCTCCTCATCATCCTCCGCTGGCTGGTTGCGCTTAGCCTTGCCCTTTTCGCCCTTCCTAGGGCTTCTCTGACAGCATTTGCTGGAGAAGTAGTTCTTGAGGTCGAAATAGTCCCGAGTCGTGTGCTTGTGATTCTTGTGGTACGGGCACTGCATGTCGAGCATCTTCTGGAACTCAGACGGGTCCACGCGCTTGGGGCTGGGCTGTACAGTATCCACGATCTCGGCCTTGGGCTTCCGGTTCCACATGGCTCCTTGTCGAGACATTTCTCCCTCTCGGTCCGGGTCCTGACGCCTGTAGCGCGAACACGGAGAGTCGTCATCATCCCAGCGTTCCTTGAGGCTCTTGAGCTGCTCGCGCTCAGCGTCTTCACCGTCAGCCTCCAGGTTCGCCATCGTGAGGAGCTTGTTGACGGTCTTGGGGGCTTCTGGGCCCACATGTTCACCAGCTTGCCATAGACCAGCCTGTGCTGGAAGGCGTTGATGACATGGTGTTCCTCAATGAAAGGAAGAGAGTTCTTCTTCTCGGAGAAACGGCGAATGTACGAGCGCAGGGACTCGTTCTTCTGCTGCCGGACCTGATCCAGCATCATTCTGTTCCCCGACTGCTCCCACGTGATGGAGTACTGACTGGCGAAGAAGCCGCAGAGCTCTTCCCAGGAATCAATTGAGTCCTTGGGGAGTCCTACGAGCCAACTCCTGCACCCCTTCGCGAGCATGATTGGCAAGTAGTTAGCCATCACGTCGGAGTTGCCTCCTGCGGCCTTGACCACAGTGGAGTAGATCTGCAGCAATTGGATGGGGTCAGACGTCCCATCGTACTTGTCTACGTCGGACAGCTTGAAGCCTCGGGGCCAGGTCACCCTCCGCAACCGTGCTGTGAGGGAAAGGAAGCCATCATATGACGGTGCCTCCTCTCGACCTCTGAGGCGCCTGTGCGGCGGTCTTTCATAGGAGCTATAGCTTTCACCTGAGTTGTTGTAGCTGCCCGAGTAGTCCTCGTAGCCGCTACGTGAGTCAGATGGCGGGGTCGCATCTCGTCAGTCGCGACGATTCGGGGCTCCATGCTCTCTGTCGTAATCGCGGCGGCATTCCGCCTCGTGTCGTCGTCATTCCTGCACGCGGCGGTTGATTGTGTGCCTCGCGTCGCGGGCACAGAGCCGATCACGGAGGTCCTCACCATCCTCGCGGCGGGCTCTCTTGCGCCATGGTCGGCGTGGACCGCCTGTCTCCCCTCGCCCAATCGGTGGGGAAGGGTCGATCCGGTTGGGATGGGTCATGGTGGCCCGAACCAGCGCTTGGAGGCGTCCCAGGCCTGGTGTTCCAGGCGGTAGTTTGTCAAGCTCCTTATTTAGTACGATGAGGTTATCTTTTGGGGTCGCATAGACCCTATGTCCACCGAAGTCTACGGTGAACTCATCCTCTAGCCTTCAGGGGTGTATGTTGCGAGAGCGCTGAGTGCGGCATTTCCGCCTCCTCCAAGGTGGGCTAGACCCCGAGTAGTCATCCTCGAGTTCCTCCTCATCGCGATGCGAGCGGACGCAGTTAATCTCCTAGCGTCGCCATGCTCGGTCCACGTTCTTCCTCTGGCGTTCGGCCTTTTGTTCGACCGTCTCGCCATCCCGGGTGGGTTCGTCCTCCAAGACTATAGCAGGAGCACCGGCGCCAGCCGCTGCCACGTAGACGAAAGCTAGGGCCCGACCACCATCCGATGAGTCGGAGGGATCGGTAGATCAAATCTCCAAGGTGTCGGTTGATCCGAAAGTTCCGGAGTTGTCCTTGAGGTTCAGAGCTGCCCTCAAGGAGGTGAAGGAAACCTCCGAGTCGTGGTCAAGATCGTATCGCTCGGCCGAGTAGTTTGGCCGACGCAGACCTTCAGACTCCTCGGTGGTTCAATCTTTGAGTTGTCCGTCCTCCTCTAAGATAGGGAAGAGGGATCCATCTTGATCATCATCCTCGAGGGGAGTGATCTCCATTGAAATGAAGCACAGCGGCTCCTCATCCGAGTGGTATTCCACTGGCTGCGGCGAGGAGACC
Source organism: Cenchrus fungigraminus (assembly GCA_036936925.1). Lineage (NCBI taxonomy): Eukaryota > Viridiplantae > Streptophyta > Magnoliopsida > Poales > Poaceae > Cenchrus > Cenchrus fungigraminus. Next base: position 63,339,781 of record CM072770.1, read on the forward strand.
GCGACTAGGTTCTTCTTCAGTGTCTCCGTGTAGGCAGAGGCGGCTGCGCTCTTCAACCCGTGGGGAAAGCGTTTGGGCTGCGGGGCGCCTAGGGCTTCCTCGCAGATCGCGATGGTGTCGGCCATCTGGCCGATGACCCGATTCATAGATTGAACCAGATCACATTCGGGAGGACCCAAGGATCCTTCAACCGTTAACCATGCCTTTCTTGGTCGGACCAACCCAACCATGAAGACTAGTTAGTGACTTCGCAAAACCTGCAAATCTTGCTATCTCCAGTCGGGAGGCATGGCTGTTGGGCTGGTGGCATGCTGAAAAGGACTCGACAAGCCTTAGGTTTCTCCAGATTGGACCTGGGAACCGATCTGTTGCCTTCGGGCGGTATAGGTGCCGCGCCGGGGGTCTTTTCCATGGTGATCGTGGTGTCGGAGACGATGCAAGGGATCTCTCCGACGAGGATGTGACCCGGGGGAGGAGTCACAAAGCCAGCCATCTGCTCGTCGTTGGTGGGGACAGAGTTGATGGTCCAAAAGGGGAGTCCTACCCCCAACGCAGCGAAAGCAAGGCAGCTAGCCGGAATCTTGACTGCGGCCATCAAGCTCGCCAATTATCACGGCGAAACCCCTACCTGGCGCGCCAACTGTTGGTACAATGGTGCCGGCAGTCCACCACGGGGTAGACTATGGTGGTAGATTGTGTGGAGGGGATCGCCGAACTAGAGCTAGGTGGTGGGACGAAGGACACAAGGGTTTACCCAGGTTCGGGCCACAAAGATGCATAATAGCCTACGTCCTGCGTCTGGTGGTTGTATTGCTTAGGAATCCGATTGGACTTGTTTTGGAGGGGGTCCCTGCCGCCCTTATATAGGCTCGGGGGGCAGGGTTACAGATCGCATGGGATCAATCCTAGTCGGTTATACAAGATCTTTCCTCATTTACAAGTAATATCTTTCCTAACCAACTAGTCTTTATCTGTGGAACCCTATCTCTTCCACTACTACGTTTTGGCCCTGTTGCAACGCAAAAATTGTGTTGCAATATGCCATATTTGGTTGCAATAGCTGTAATTGCAACCAAATTGTTTCGTCAACCAGCAGCTGCGAAAGGTCGCGCTGCAATAGCCTGAGGCGACGGTGGTCATTTTGGGGTTGCATTAGTTGTTATATTACAACACAATTAGACGTTGCAACTTCGCGCTCGTGTTGGTTGCAAGTCATAGTATTGCGACGCATCTATGGTTGCCATAAGTGCAATTGCATTGTACCAAACGTGTTGCAATGCCTAAATTTTTGCGTTGCAAAGAATTATATTGCTACGTTCTTATTGTGGGTGCAATATGGGAAGCACCTCTATTGCCACCAAATTGTTTTGGGTGCTATATGTGGTTCCATCTATTACCACGAAGTTGATTTGGGTGCTATAGTTGGTGTCCTCTAATGCCACGCAGCAGAGATGGTTGTTATAGGTGCAACATTCTATTACAATCAAAGTATATAGGTTTGCGGCAATAGGTGGGGCACTCTAATGCCACCTTTTTGCTTTCTATTGCCACGAAATGTATTTGGGTGCTATATGTGTTTCCTTATATTACAACGAAGTGGAATATGGTGCTATAGGAGGTGTTCTATATTGCCACGAATCAGGGATGGTTGTTATAGGCGCAACTTTCTAATACCACCAAGATAAATAGGTTCGAGGCAATAGGTGGGGCACTCTGATGCCACCTAGTTTACTTGGTTGTAATATGTTTCCTATTCTGTTGCTTTGAAAATGATTCAGTTGCCAAAAGTTCATGCCTCTATTACCACCATAATACAAGGTTGCTACATGTGGAACCTACTATTGCCACAAGCCTTTGTGACACCGAAAAATATTGGTTGCGATAGGGTGATTTCTCTTTTGCAACGAAAGGAGTTGATGCCATAGTTTTGTAGCTCACCATATGTTTATTCTGCCACGCTCATTTATTTGTAGCAGTAATAATTTAAAACATTAAAATACAGGATCTTCAATAATAATTATTATGCATTTATAATTCATGGCGCAATAAGTACTGAAATACTAATTAGCAACCACACTGATAAATGAAACCATCCACTGGGAACATTCAACCATCCACACTGATAATTAAGTTTAATGACACACGAAGTACTGAAATACTACTAAGTTTTCAAGAGGACATTGTTTCAACACAGATGATGTTGACTTGAAGACGATCACATCAGTTGATCAGCCAAGGATTGTTTCAACAAAGAGTTGGGTGGCTTGAAGGAGATCCCATCACTTGATCAGCAAAGTGTGACTTCAAGAAGGTCCCATCACCTGTTTGCTCCATTCGAAACGGCTTAGCTTTCTGAAATGAATGAATAACATTTGTAAGTATCAAGTAATCTGTAATATTGGAAACGGTGCAACAACAGCATGTACCAAACCAAAGTTTTATTTTCATTCATAAAATTATCAAAATGATATCAAATAATCAACACATCTATAAACACTTTAACAGCTGAAACATGAACATTCACGGCAGGCAGAGGAGTTACTACAATTTCACCTCCTGTTTTTTTGGCTTGTTGTCGTCTCCTACTTGCTGCTTGTGCCTGTACTGGTTGAGATGAAATTTTTGCATGGGGCTGGACGGAAGGTGCTTCAAGATTGCTACCAGATTTATTACTTCTTGTATTGCAAATGGTAGCCGCCCTTTGTTTAGCACTGACTTCAGGTTGCTTCTCCTAAGAACAAAAAATATATGGGATGGAAAAATTAGGCGCCATTTTGATCAGTACCTGATGATAGAAGTAAAAAGTTGTCAATCCACAAAACAACCTGACTAGAAGAGAGCACATTCGTTGAGTCCGTCTGCACATCTTCAGTTCTCGTGACTGATGCAGCCGCCACCGCAATGTCTGCAGATGCAGTGACATTGTTGTTTGGCTGGACAAATGATGGCAGGACAATCTATGAAAGGATATAGACATTTAGATATAGAACCTAAGGATAGAAAGTCATTCATGCAACTAGCTTGACCAGTACCTGTGGAATTTGTGCCTGTCCATTTGCTGCTTGCAGCATTGATAGGAACTCTTGCCTAAGCTGTTGCAGATCAGCCTCCCTTTTCTTGTTACTTTCTTCAAGTTGTCGTGCATGTTCTCTCCTTTCTGCTTCACTTTCATCTTCCCATGTTGACATTTTTCTTGTAGCAGCCCAAATGCGTCCATGAACTCTTCCCTACGAATTTGTTCCTGGCGCTCCGCATTGAGCAGCTGCCTTCTAGTTGGGTTTTTTGCCAGGTACCCATTACCATGCAACTTGGTTGATTTGCACTTTGTGACTTCCTTGTATGCCTTCTGGAACATCTCATTTTTTCCTTTTGGGAAACAAAGTTGTTTTCTGCATTTGATTCCGCCTCAGCAATAACGCTGCTTGCTTTGTCCTAACATTTACAAGGCACAGATGGAGGAGTTAGTTGAACAAGAAATTGCTTGCATTCTATAATTGCATGGACTATGTATAGTAATGTATGTACACATTCATTGAGAACTCACATAGACATTTTTAGATTGTTCGTCTGTCCATTCCCCATGCTTAGTGTGAGTTAACCACCAAAGTTCCATATCATCGGGCTCGTCACCAGTTTCTGGGTCTCTCTGTTAAGCCAAGAACATAACAAATTAGTTATTCATCCTACAAGACAGATTGGAGATGTGCTTCTCCAGTTATTACCTTCTCATAGCTGCGCTGAGAAAAAGGCTTACAGCCTGACAAATGTCTTGTCCTTTGTTGGCCTCGAATCACAGAATTTTGTGCGCTCCTTTCCTATATAGAATGTCAAGATTTGAACAATAATCTTAAAGACTCAGACATTGCCATTTGTATGAAAAATGTATTGCTCAGTAATAGTAACAATGTGGAACAAACCTTGAATTTAGTAGTACTGAAATACTTCAGCAGATAGTGCCATTCAACAATATCTAATTCTTTAGGCTTATGTAACATTCTCTGGTGGTAGCTGTCGTATGTCCTGGCCGTAGCACTGAAAGTTGAACGCCATCCTTTGTAACGCTCCGCAGCAATGTTCCATATCTTTTCCCTTGAATCAGCATTATCCTTCATGTCCCACTTTGCCTGTTATATAATCACAATAGCATGCAAATACTATGTGAGTTGTTACGTTAGTTTATAATTGAATTGTATTCAAAATCAAAGTTTATGATTATATACCAATACATCAGTTGCTATTGCGTCTTTGACTTCTTTCTTGACATGTTTCCACGATTTCACTCCAATGACTGGCGTCCTTTTCCTTGTATACATGACTACTTCATCAACGAATGAGCGGTAGTTACTACCAACCGGTCCTCCATGTTTTGAGAATTGAATGTCCAACTGCTGTTTGCCCGCCTTGATTCTCTTGGCGATTACCTTCAAGGCTCTTACGGGACCGCGTCCTCTTTTCTTCACATTTTGTGAGCCTATTCCATGGGAACAAAATGTAATAATACCCACAAAGAACATACTATGCATAGACAGGTAATTTCTAATAAACACAAGTTACCATCTCCTTGCTCCTGCTGTTTCCAACGCCGAGCATGAGATGGAGACTGCACTGGAGGTGTTGGGTTCATGTCATGCCTGTGTTGCAAAATAAAGGTGGGGTCCACATACCGTTCTGCAGACAATTTTGTGGCATGATGAGCTAGCATAATTTGTAGTCTGATAAAGAATGGTAATTTGCTTGCCAATTAGGAGAGGGATATTACCGATGTCATCAAGTAGTCCTGCAACATTCAGGTATTCTTGGTATGTGTCGATTGTGTCCTCCCTCAATATGTCTTTTAATTCTGAAAAATGATTCATAATTAATTTCAATCATGTGAGTGAACTGGACAATCATGAGTATATATATACAAATATTGGGCTGTACCATATCTTACCCAAGGCTTTCTTCTCTTTATGCAGTGTAGCTAGCCAAACTTTGTATTCATCTAATTCAGATTCTTCGACTTCTTCATCATCATCATCATGTGTGGAAACACTTTTGGGTTTCAATGGTGTTATGGGCATGGTATGGTTTTTAGGTATTGGCTCTCTGGATACAACTAAGCTGATCACCATCTCCTCCTCGTGAATCTTTTTCATTTTTGCTACATCGACCTCGTAGTCGATCTCAGTGAGTGTTGCTTCCGCAGGAGATTCAGGAATTCTAGTCTTGTAGTAAACCAAGTCCCTGTTCCGATACCCCAATTTTTGTTTCAACTTGTTTATGGTTTCCAGGTTGATTTGTTTCCCAAGAGGTTTACATGTATGTTTTTCATCTCCCTCCCCATCTCTACCCTTTTCAATCATATACATGGTCCAAATCTGCTCATCTTTTGATCTGCGCATTCATCGATGGCATTTCAAAAATTTGAAGAAATTTGGTGTGCAAATCGCGTGAACAAATGCATGAAATCTAGGGTACCAGTGTGTGCACAAGTGCATGAAATATAGGTGGCAGCACGAGGGGAAAGATCGAATGCGGAAACAGCGTACCTGGCCTCGATTGTCTCGTCCTGAGACGAAGGTACCACATCTTGGTCTGCATCTAGGCCGTCGACGATCACTTCTGCGTCGCCCAAACCTTGTGATGCTATTTGGGACGAAGGTGATGACCCAAAGAGCGCAGTCGTCGCCCTAGCCCTGGTGGACATGCTGCGGGGAGGTTCAACACTCGCCGTACCAGAGGTTGGTGTGAACATTGGAGGTAGCATCGCCGATGAAGGTGTGCGCAGCGCTTCAGACGACGAAGGGGTCACCCTTGTCACCTCGCTGGACGTCGGCATCCTCGTGTAAGGCGAGAAGCAGCTTGGCGGCGGCGCCGGTCGTCGTCGACTACCCGGCCCCTAACTGACCGAGATGTAGATTGGTTTTGCGAGGGGATTAGGGAGGGAAACTAAAGACGCACGACTTACTACTCTAAAAACCCGGTGTTTCGCAACAACGTGGTGACCCCAGTCATGGTAGCGTGGTAGTTTGGGCCTTTGTTAATTATTTCGGATGGAAAAACTAGCGCCACATTACAAATCGTTGGCTACCAAATTTTCTGAACGCTTGCCGTATTTGAGGGGTGCGTTTTCGTGTGTCCCGCTGACGAGTGGGTCCCAATCAGTTTCATATATATTTGTAAAGACGATGCGTTGAACATAATCAAGTTTTATAAATATAATTTTATATGTTATCTTAGTTTACTTCTTGTTTACTATGTATCTGCACAAGATGACACATGTTGTTGTATATTGCTTATAGAAAAGTTGTTGTGGTCAAAGTAAAATTTGAATATCATCTTTCCACCAACTTTAGCAGAATAACCTTTTTCACATCAATTTCGTACCAGAGTAACATGCATCACACAAATTAAGTAACCAACATAAAGATCGCCAGCCAGTGCGTACGATATATGAGGACTGCGTTTACACATAAACTTCCCGAGCCACGATGACACCACAGCAACTAAGGATCATCAAAAACATGCTCCACATCGACACAACTTGAGAGACACATGGACCAAAGACACAACTTAAGAGACATGCTTCGAGTTTATTTGCTGGATTTCTTCAAAGTTCGGCCTAAAATGACGCCAAAGCCTCTCCGCAAGGTCCCTCCTCAGTGCCAGAAAATTTTCTTGAAAAAAGAAAGCATTTACCAAACTGTCAGAACAATTGAATTCCTGATAACTGAAATCCTGTGAACTGAAAGAATTTTTAGCAGTCAGCTGAAGTTTCAGAACATAAGAATTCCAGATGTAAAGTGAATTCCTGATGAGTAGCAGACAAGAAATAAAGCAAACATGTACACTGAAATCGTGAATGTATTTTATGGTGCATCATGTCTGCAACAAATTAATCAAAACATATCAGCAATCACAAACTTTTTACCTTGTATCAGATCACATTAAATGCTTCCTTGAGTGTGAAGAAGAACCTATCACACTCATTCCTGATCCTACACTCCTCACTGCAGAACCTACACCACGACTAGGAAGCATGCCATCCTGCGTGGTTGCCACACCCGCGACCTGCAAACTGAAAATCGTCCTGGCGAGGTTCGGGCGCCGGCACCGGCGACACGGCAACCGCCGCCGATGGCCGTAAGTGCCACGTTGCCGAAATGATCCTGGAGTGGCGTTTCGTACAAGTCAAATTTTTCCAAGGAAGCAACGTCGCCCCCTCTTCGGGTCCCTCGACCAAGCGCAGGAGCCGCCGGGCCTCATCGTCGTTGGCCTCGCCGCTGTTGGGCCTGTAGAGGAAGAGGGCGAGGGCGTACATCGATACCTTGTGGCCCGCCTCTGCAGCGCGCCTTAGCTGGTCGAGGAAAGGCATGATTACGCCACGCTTGTTCCCCAATAATGTGAGGCACAACCCGCTGCGGAACAAGGCCTCCGGCTTGCCGACGGTGGCTAGTGTGGTGATGAGCGCCACGCGAAATTCTGGGCCGAGGTTGAATCAACGCCGCAGGACACATTTCAGGGGTAGGCGTCGTTTGATAGTGGCGGCGCTGCACACCACGCACATTGCCTTGCATGTTGCGCGCAGGTTTCGGAGATCCTCCATGGCGTCCCCTGACTGAGCAGCGACTCGGGAGACGATGTCAATCGTCAGCTCCTTCGGCAGTTCCACCAGCCTCGACGCCTCGTAGCGTGCTGCGGCGACCTTTTCCATGGAGTGATTGCAGTTCCTCACGCGCGGGGGCTGATTGGATGTTCGAGGCTGTGCTCCCCAGCGAGGATGAGGTAGAAGATGAAGGCGAGATGTCAGGGAAGATGGAGAAGAACCGCCGCCGCCAGATCAGGTTGCTGATTGAATTAGGGGGGTCCCAGGGTATATTGGTTTTTAGAAAATTGCGCTTTCTTAGGGAGGACACGTAAACACAGAGTTGTGGGTCCCACCTGTCGGCGCCCAGATTGTGATGTGTTCTTGAGTTCTTCATGGACCTAATTAACTTGATTCTTTGATTCATATAATCATAGCTACAAACTTGTTTAGATTTCACAAATGACGTCCAAATCAGAAAAAAAATTTCCAACATTCTTATGAAATAATAATCTAGCTCATGGTGTCCACTGCATCTCATGTTAGTACGTTTCAACAATCATAATTAAGAAATAGAACAATTCAAAACTAGAATCAAGATTTTCAAATAGTAGATGATGTCAAATGGAAAAGTGATGAATACCAAAGTTTCATTGCTCATCGAGATGAACAATCTTTATTTTGGTCGGATTTTCATTTGGCGAAGTGGTACTACACATTGTTCATTAATCCTAGGTTCACTTATAAAGTTTAAGAAACTTGCTTGGAGACATGTCAATTTTGTACTACATGATAGTACCAATTCGTCAAATGCAAGACCGACAAAAACAAAGATTGTTCATCTCGATGAGAAATGAAACTTTGGTATTCATCACTTTTCCATTTGACATCATCTACTTTTTCAAAATCTTGATTCTAGTTTTGAATTGTACTATTTCTTAATTATGATTGTTGAAACATACTAACATGAGATGCAGTGGACACCATGAGCTAGATTATTGTTTTATAAGAATGTAGGAAAAAAATTCCTGATTTGGACGTCATTTGTGAAATCTATACAAGTTTCTAGCTGTGATTACGAATCAAAGAATCAAGTTAATTAGGTCCATGAAAAACTCAAGAACACATCACAATCTGGGCGCCGACAGGTGGGACCCACAACCCTGGCCCCCGTACCCCCGAGCCCGCACGGCGAGGCGCTGGAAAACCCACTGCCTAAGGACCATGCCGCGACCCCTGTAGATGACGAAGGCGGGCGAAACCGCCTCTCCATGCCGCTCCACCACCGTCCATCATTAGCACCGCCGCCGGTGAACCTTCCCTCTGCTCACGTCCGTGACCAACCCGTGCCTAAGAGCTCGCCCCGAGGACACAATCGCACCTCCTCGTCGCTTGTTTGCCTGCTCCGGTCCTACCTCGCCGGCGGCGAGCTCGCCCCCGCCGCCGAGGGCAGAGTTGTGAAGGTCACAGATTTGTAGGGACCCCTGTAGAAATGTCGAGGGCATATCTGTGAAAAGTTTAATCTTTGTAAGGGCTGGGTTGCAAGTAGATTCTTAACCTTTTCACCCATAGGTCCAGATCTTGGAAAATTCATATAAAATCACAGAAAAATCAGAAAAATGTAAAACTAATTTTGTTCGTTTCCCCGTGAGCATACCTACATCTTTTGCAAAGCATGACCCTACTTTTGACTAATAGTTTTTGCACGAAAAATTGAAATCAGTTTGGCCTACTTTTGCTGTATTTCAAAATCTTCTTGTGATCTCAAGCTGAACTTTGGATATGTTGTTGTATATTCTATGTGTAGGCTTTGCACCAAAATTTGCACCAAGTTACTAAGTAAATCTTTTATTATGATTTATCTTGTATTTATGCTATTTTCTGACATAGTTATTTTTGTAGCAAAAATTAAATAGATTTTTGAGCTCCACTTCTGAGTATAGTCTTAAAATGCCTAGATGCACCTTTACTGATTTGATCATGATTTTAGGACTGATAGAAATATTTGTTCCTGATTTATGCTTCGTTTTAATCATAAATGCCTAGTTCAAGATCTAAAATGGCTCTTGGTGTATTTGTTGGTTTCGTAGCCTTGTTTAAGGTCAGAGGTGATGTAGGAGAAAAATTGGATAATACATCTGCAATCACAAGGATGATGAAGGGTAATAATAATACTAGCATTCACTAGCTACCAAATATTTCCAGTAAAGTAATGCCATTATACAAGGTCATTACATAAAAGCCTCATTCATCAAATCTAGATGTTAATGAGGGAGTAGTTCACTACACAAAAGCTATGTATCATTGCTTGCAGCCGTGCCTACGGGATTGCCCAGCGCTTCAGCGCCTTCCGGGCGTCCTCCACCTTAGCCTCAATCTGAAATGGTTTTACAATGCATTATCAGTGTGATAAGTACATCAAAATTTGAATGAAACTGAACATAGTCAACATAGGGAATGAAGGTAATACCTCGGCATCAGTAGGACGTTTTCGGTAGGGGCCCGGGAGGCAGACCTCATCATTGCTGTCGTCATTGCATTCGACGAATAGCCTAACTCGTGCGAAGTTGAACTCATAAGTCACCTTCGGCCCAAGATCCTGAATTAAGAAATCAAGACATGAACAACAATATTCCACTTGTGAACTTAAGATTAATCCTGTTTCAATCAGAGGTGATCAAATATTTGTTTCAAACTGTCCAAGATAAAATTCACATAAACACTTGTGTACCAAGAATTCTTCTACACAAAATGTTGAGATGGATTTGCTCAATGATTCTTAACTTGTTGATCTCTACCAAAAATTTTCATATGTACCCTAGTCAAGAAATCCTAAATTGCAAGTCCCAAAATTGATTATGACTCAGAAACAATTTCGCAATCACACAAAAATAATCACTTCAGTGTACTAAGCAACCAGAGGAATTAAAGACTGAGTTCTCGAATAATAAAGGGGGAACTTCAATTTGGTACGAGTAAGAAAAATTACCGGACGCTCCCATCCGAAGTCCTGCCATCTGGGGGGAACAACTCCTCGCTAGACTCCTCCGCCGGCTTCGACTTCTTGGCGTTGGGGTGCTGAAAACCCTCATCATCGGCCTTCCGCTTCCGAGGCATCCTAGCGGATTTAGCGTCCGCTTCCTCGGATGACCGGCGAACATCGGGGCAAGGAAACCACCCCAGCATCGCCTCCTCCGTCGTCGGTCCCTTCGACTTCGAGGACCCCGTCTCCCGGCTCGGCGAGGATGCCGGTAATGCGGCCTTCGGTGAGGAACGGCGAGGAGAAACCCTCAACGCCGCGGGCGAGTCTGGCTCCATCTTCGCGTGCGGTGAGGAGGTTTGCAAAGTAATCGGAGTTGGGCGACGGCAGCGACGGTGGGGAGTTTTGCAAACTAATCGGAGTTGTGCGGCAGTTGGGTGGTTTCTACTGTAGCGAGGCACTTGGGAAGGGGCGAGGCAAGAAGCGAAGCGTCGGGGAAGGCGGGGGCGTCTAGGCAGGCACACACAGGGTGCGGTTGACACCAGCTGTTTTCCACCCCAAGCGGCTGACAAATGGAGCCCACCACGAAGGGCCCACACAGAACCCCCACACCAAAGGGATGCGACCCACGAGTACCTCGTGTGTGCTTTTTCATCCTTGCGTTTGACTTACGGGTCCCACCTGTCGGCAAGTGATGAACTTATTTTTGTATTTACATTCATAATCAAAACTTAAAACATGTTTATATTACACGTATGATGCCCAACTCAGGTGGTTTTTCCCCTACATTCTTACAAAATAAGAACCTATCTCATGAGTCCAATGCAATTCGAAATTACAAAGTTTGAACCATCAAATTTTCGAAATTCAAAGATTGATATCTAGAATTGATTTTTTTCAAACACTAGATGATGTCAAATGGAAAAGTGATGAACACCAAAGTTTCATAGCTCATCGAGATGAATAATGTTTATTTTGGGCGGTTTTTCATTTGACGAATTGGTACTATCATGTAGTACAAAATTGACATGTCCCCAACCAAGTTTCTTAAACTATGTGAGTGAACCTAGGTTAATGAATGATGTGTAGTACCACTATGTCAAATGAAAATCTGACCTAAATAAAGTTCATAGATCTTGTTGAGAAATGAAACTCTGGTATTCACCACTTTTCCATTTGACATCATCTGGTGTTTAAAAATATCGATTGTAGATATCATTTTTTGAATTTCGAAATTTGTCCTATTCAAACTCTGTCAAATGGATTAATGACTTAAATAAAGATTGTAGGCCTTGACGAGTTGTACAGGTTCGGTATTCAAGAAATTTTCATTTGACAACTTTTGACAACCATATTCAAACTCTGTCAATTTTTGAAGGTTTTTGATAACAGAAGCAATTTGCTTCATCTTCCCCACGTGTGGGACCAGGTAGCCGCACGACTGCACGAGTGCTCGTGGTGTTGACGAAGCTGTGTCCCCACTTCCTTTTAGCTTATAGACGAAGTTGAACAGACAGCAGAGAATATTGCTTCATCCCTGTTCCCCCAAACCATCACATCAAAACTTGGGGTTTTCTTGCCTTCCACCATCACCGGCGACTGCCAAGCTTCCAATCTCGGACGCCATTGCCACACCACCTAGCTCTGAAGCAAGATTGGCACCTGCGATGACCCGATGCGAGGAAGCGGAAGGCAGCGCCGCCCCTGAAAGGACGGGCGATGCAGTCGGGGCAACCGCCACCGCCGGCACGCACACCAACCAAGGTGCTGCAGGCGGAGCAAGCGCTACCGCGTCAGCAGAGTGCGTCAATTTCCAGGTCAGCCCTTCGCGACCAGCATGTACATTGTGTATGTAGTCGTGGATTTGTAGCGAGATTGAACTGTTTGATTAAGATTCCGAACTCTGTTTTCTTGGATTGGTACTGTAGGGTCGCAAGCGTCGCACCGTGGATGTGTGGGATGCCGCTGCCGATGCTGTCGACGTTCGAGTAGGCAGTGGCTGGGATGAATGGTGCCCCGCCGTCGTCCGTCCACAGCGTTCGCCGATTCTGGGACCGCCCCCAACTTCGGTCTGCGAGGTCAAATTCTTCAAGGAGCGGTACCCGATCATCAAGACCACAATCACTTGCGACGCGGAAGTAGTGGCGGAGTACATCAAAGAAATCAAAGGTAACCCTCCTCCAGATCGTTTGCTCGTCGGATTGGACACCGAGTTCATTGAGCTTCACAGTGGCGAGCACAAGGTCGCATTGTTGCAATTGTGCGTCGGGCCGCGTTGCCTTATTTACCAGGTGCTTCATGCCGGCTACAAGCTACCTGATGTCCTAAGCAAGTTTCTCAGCGAGGAAGGCCACATCTTTGTCGGAGCGCATATCTCGATTGATGTTGAACGCCTAGAGCAGGACTGCGGCATCACGATTTCTAATTGGAGAGACCTTCAACTGATTGTTTCTGAGGTTGATGACAAGTACAACAATCTATACCAAAATGGTTACAGGTCATCACTGGAGAAGATTTGAAATGTGGTACTAGACCTACCTCTGTTCAAGAACAGAAGAGTGAACCACAGGCTGTGGGGTTCGAGGTGTTTGGAAGACTGGCAGGTGCAATACACCACCAAGGATGCATTTCTGTCTTTTGAGATTGCAAATCAGCTTGAGATCAAGCATGGTTACCGATTTGTGCCAGATGATATATAGTTAGAATTAGTAATGTAATAATCCATAGTAACAAGTAGCATTTCTGGGTTTTGAGAACAAGTATCTGTGTATGTATATCTAGTAATGCAGTGATGTAGTCAATGCTAGTACATTGCTACTACTTTGGTATATATGTGCAAGTCTTTTTAATGGTGTCAAATGGAAACTTTGGTATCATATGTTGCCACCACACCACATGAAATGACACCCAGCCATGCCTGGTCACGCCCAGCCACGTTCCCCAGCCGCAGTCGGCCAAACCCGAGCCACAGCCGGCCACGGCCGGCCACGCCATGACACGCCAGTTCGAACCCACGCCACGACACGCCAGTTCTGATGTTCAGTTGTTAATTTCTTTGGAAATAACTTGAGAGGCCAGGGCCGGTTATTGGAATCTCGAAAGACGTCGTCGGTTCTTGGAAAGTCCTCTCCGCCCACATCTCACGCTCCCCCGCCGCGCCCTCTCCGCCCACACATGTCACACTCCGCCACCGCGCCCTTTCCGCCCACATCTCACGCTCCGCGCCGCGCGACTTCCCTTCCATGGCATCGAGGGAGCACCCCCGGTCGCTCGCGGAACTCCCGATTGAGTTGCGGGCAATCATCGCTGGCCGAGTCGGTGCGACATCGAAGCAGCCAATGGAGGACCTCCGGAGCCTACGTGCCACCTCCAAGAGCATGCTCGGCCCCTGCCGCAACAGAGACATCGGAAGGCACCTGGCACTAGGTCGGGTTCCAATCGAGCAGTTGCAGAACGCCGACCCCGACGGCTACGACGTCTTCGTTCATAGCCTGGCTGCAACCGGCAACCCGGTGGCCGGCTTCCTCGCCGGGATGGACGACATCTTCGGCAGGAACCGCGGACGGCGTCCTCCCCTAGACGAGCTACACTGCGCTGCCCACACCGGGAACAGAGGGGCAGCCTATGTGGCGGCCGTCCTTCTCTACAGGTTCTACAACAGGGCCGACGTCGACGCCACTGCATTTGCGTACATGAGACAGGTTGAGGGCGAGGCTCAAGGTCCGCGGATGATCATCAACTTGCAGTCCGAATATTTCCGGACTCGTGGGGTTAATCTTGCAAAGCAAATGAGGAGTATCGCCCTCCGCCAGGGCTGCCGCCGGCCGACGCTGCCACCGGCGGTGGCGCGAGGCAACATTCAACACTGCGTAGGCCGAACCTTCTGCGGTAGGGAGCCAAGCCGGAGGGAGTTTGCCTTTTATTTCTGTAGTGATGAATGTAGGCTTCGTTTCGGATGCGATGCCTTCTTCTTTAGTGTTAATCATGTTTACAGAGGCTAAAATGGTGTAAAGTGTATCATCTGCTAGAACTTCCTATTAAGCTTCATGCTGATGATGTGTCCCAAGGAGAATAATGAAAAAATTATAGTACTTATTATTCAAATGTAGTGAGAATGTAATAGATTGGGAATAGTGACCACAAATACACCTCATGCTTTAGTTTTGTGGCACGACATAATAATGAAAAAAATGTTGAAAAATATTGTCACTGCAAGATTAAATTGGCTCTTAACACGCCAAACAAAATCGACTAAATATCAATCGAAAAATTCATCATCTTGGGCATCTTGAACAATTGGTGCAACAACTCGATCATCAATGTACGTGTCATCTGCATCATGTTCATCATCATCATCAAATACATCATTGTCTGGTTCATCAACTGCATCGGCCCGCACCTGATTAATAACTGAGACATCCCCGGTTGTGCCTTCCTTGTCCGATCTTGACTAATTTGTCAAATCCTGGTGTTCACCGAGCAAATTAATACCTTCGATACCGACAACAATTGAGTCCTCAAGATCTAATTCAGGCATGGCAAACAAGTTCCTTGGTTTCAATGAAATAACACTGCTCCAACCAGGTTTTACCAGATTCACATAAAACACCAGTTCTGCCTGTGTTGCCAGAATATAGGGTTCATTCTTATACCTGTGTCGAGTAGTATCGATGTCAATCACCCCAAATTTATCTTTACTGTATCCTTTGCCTTTGTTGGTACTTGTGGCAGCAGGCACATCAAACCAGTCACATCGGAACAGAATAACTTCTTTTTGTCCAGGAAATTCCGGTGAGATCATTCTTTTAATCACCCCATACCAGTTCGTGCCTCCTTTCTCACCCTTGACAAGCACACCACTATTTTGTGTCACGAGGGTTTTCGCAATGTTAATGGTTCGAAACAACCAATTATTGAAAAAACATCTATTCATTGTACGAGGTTGGGGATCCTGTCCTTGAGCAAGTGCAAACAACTCTGAACTTACTTCCCCTCTCGCATGTAGACCTCTGATCTTGCCTTCAAACCATCTTACGAGTTGATCCTCATGTCGCTTATCAAGATTTCTGGTTCCATATTCCTTTAGTTCTTCCAAATGCGCATTGCATAAAAAAGAATATTACCGTTAGTTTGAAATTCAAAATTACAAGCAATAAATGATGTTGAGTAGTGTATCTTACTCGACATATGGTCTAACTTCATCACAATTGCAAATTATATAGTGCCTCATCTTCTGAAACTCATCTGGTGGAATTTCGTCGACCGTCTGTCCTCTCCTCTTGTAATCCATTTCAGAAAAAATGCTCAAACCAGATGGTGGCTCATTCACAGTAACTGTTTCATGTCGATCAACATGATTCTCTTTGGTGTCCACGTCCAAGAATCTTGAGCAGAATGTAAGGCACTCCTCGAGTATGTATCCCTCTGCAATTGAACCTTCAGGGTGAGCCTTGTTCCTCACATATCCTTTCACAGTGCGTAGGTACCGCTCCACTGGGTACATCCATCTATAACACACTGGCCCCCCAATTTTAGCTTCCTCAGCTAGATGAACAGGCAAATGGATCATGATATCAAAAAATGCAGGTGGGAATATCATCTCAAGTCGACAAACAGCCTCCCTAATTGAACAGCTTAGCCTGTCCAATTCTGCTTCCACCAGCTCCTTTGAACATAGTGCATCGAAGAAATTACTAAGCTGAATCAATCCAATGACAACAGCTTCTGGCAAAATCCTACGCACCACTAAGGGAAAAAGTTTTTGTAGAATTAGATGGTAATCATGAATTTTCAAGCCAGACACCTTACGTGACTTTACGTCAACACATCTTCTTATATTTGAGGAAACCCCATCAGGCATCTTCACTCCATATAGAAATTCACACAAACTTTCCCTGGCTTCCTTATGTAACTTGTACAAGGCTGATGGCAAGGTATAATTATCATATTTAATCACAGGGTGCTTATCTGGTCGTATCCGTAGATGCTCCATGTCAAGCCTGGCATTCTCCCCGTCCTTACATTTGCCGTCCAATTTAAGCAGAGTGCCTAGTATGCTCTCGCATATATTTTTCTCAATGTGCATGATGTCCAAATTATGCCTGATGAGCAAAGAAGACCAGTAAGGGAGCTCAAAAAAATACACTTCTTCCTCCAGTTGTGCCATCTGTTGTCTTCGTCACGCTTCCTTTTTTGGATAACAAGGTCTTTCCAAATTCTACTTGTTCAAAAGTATCATACTGCTCAAGTACCTGTGCACCAGATAGTGGTTCTGGTGCCTCCCTGGTTTCGACCTTGTTGTTGAAGCTGACCGCGTTGTTGCGCCATGGATGGTCGGGGGTCAAGAAACGTCGATGTGCCATGTAGCAGTGCTTCTTCCCATGTTTCAACCACAGATAGTCAGTATGTTTGTGGCAGTATGGACATGCAAACTTTCCTTTAGTGCTCCAACCAGACAGCATAGCATAAGCTGGGAAGTCATTAATTGTCCAAAGAAGGATTGCGCGCAATGTAAAATTCTTCTTAGTCCCTGCATCTCTTGTTTTAACACCATTATTCCAAAGCTCCTTGAGCTCCAGTATCAGGGGCCTCAAATATACATCAATATCCATTCCAGGAGATTTTGGACCAGGTATCAACATTGATAAGATCCAGTTAGATTGTTTTTGACACAACCATGGAGGCAAATTGTAAGGTATCAGGATGACAGGCCATATGGAGTATGTAAGACTTTGCATGCCAAAGGGATTGAACCCATCAGAAGCAAGACCCAGCCTAACATTACGACCTCCTTTTTCTGAAAACCATTTAAACTCTAAATCCACGTGCTTCCATGCCTTTGAGTCAGCAGGGTGATGCATTTTCCCATCGTTCACCAATTCTTTCTTGTGCCACTGCATATCCTCTGACATTTGCTTTGACATATACATTCTTTGCAGCTGAGGAATAAGAGGAAAGTAGCGTAGGATCTTAACTGGTAACCGCTTCTTAACAGTAGTAGCACCAACTGCACTGTCATTATTACCACAGGTTTTTTCTACAACTTTCCACCTTGACTGCTTACAAATGGGACATGTCTCCAGATTTGCGTATTGCTCAAAAAATAACACACAATCATTTTCGCATGCGTGTATCTTGACATAGTCCAAGCCCAGGTCTCGAACCACCCTTTGCACTTTATCCAAGGAGTCAGGAATACAATGCCCTTCAGGTAGAACCTTTCCAAAGAGCTTAAGTATGGCCTCCAACGCCGCGTTACTTAAGCCATACATGCACTTTATCTGAAAAGCTCCACGATAAAAGAGACCTTAGTTGCATTTTTGCATCCTGGATACAATTCCTTCTTTGCCTGGTCTAATAGTTTCAAAAAAATCTCTGCCTGCTTATCTGCCTCATCATCTTTGGTTTGTCCATGAAGTATAGTGCCACTAATAATGTTTCTAATCAGAGTATTAGTGGCAGCAGGGTTATCATCACAACCGTCTTCTTCATCGTCTTCTCCAAAATAAGATGTTGTATCATCAGCTGTAGGTTGTGCATCATGATTGTTGAGATCAGGTTTGACATCATGATTCACACGACCATCAGCTGATGAAGTATCAGTTTGGCCTTGAATGATACCATCATCGATGAAACAATCAGCAAACCCTCTAGTCACTAAATGAATTTGAATGGGAAACAAGGTGTCATGTCTGATCATGCATTGACATACAGTACATGGGCACGCAATAGATCGACCTCGCGCTGATGCGGCGGTAAAGGTTTGAAAAAAAGATCGGAAATTGTTCTGCCAATCCGCCGAGTGTCGAGGCAAGCGCATCCAACTCTGATCTTCGTGTGATGCCATTAATCTGCATTCATGTTTCAAATGACCTAGATCATGATATAGCAATATGCATATATATATATATATATATATATATGCAGGGAACGAAGATATATACGAGATCAAGACAACAGTACCGGCTGTGGCACCGCACAGATGTTGATTGGTCGCCGTGAAGATCTATACGTACGTCGTGGAGATCGATCTAGATGGAGACCTATACGCTGTCGTGGAGATCTTGATGGTGACCGAATGGAAATTCATCGAAGACTTGGAATTTTGGAACGGTCCCGATGAGTCCCTATCTAATCGTCATTTTGATTATGTGTCTCGGGTTTTCAACAGATGCGTAATTCATGATTTTTCTTTTCCGATCAGCTACTATAGAGGCTAACAATAATACACAAAATTCAGGAGTTCTAGTGAAGAGTCTCCAGATTGTTGATCACAAAGATTTGTGAATATACACTAGTCTAGTATAAACAATAGCATGTC
This sequence comes from Cenchrus fungigraminus, assembly GCA_036936925.1. Lineage (NCBI taxonomy): Eukaryota > Viridiplantae > Streptophyta > Magnoliopsida > Poales > Poaceae > Cenchrus > Cenchrus fungigraminus. Next base: position 63,358,648 of record CM072770.1, read on the forward strand.
ACAATTCTGAAAACAGACAGATGGTTGCTCCAAATATGCATGACAGGACCCAGCAGATTTCAATTTGTGTCACTCATAAGTTAAAATACTTTGCAAGAGCTCATCCAGATCCAAACACATATAGACATACCAACAACCATATATACAAGTTTTAGCACACAACCATACTTAGACGAAGTACTAAAATTACAATATAGAGGTTCGAAGTTATTACTTAGATGTTGGCATACTTAGATGTTGCCACATACACAACCATTCTTAGACCATTCACCAGCATCTGCATAACATCCACCTAGGACCTGGTTATGTAACGTACTAAGCTAGATTACTACTACTTGTGATTGACTTTATCCTAAAGCTTGCGGATCTTCTTCTCCATCCCTTCTAACTTGTCAGCAACATTCTCCATGAATTCCTTCAGGGTCATCTCCGTGTCTTCCTGCGTTCCAACAATGTCCACGCTTAGGTTCTCAATCTGCTCCCGCAAATCATCATAGCGCTCCTTCAGCTGCTGAACCATTTGGCGCAAGGGCATTTCCTACAGCAGGCAACAAACACAAGTTACTAACATGAAATGTGTTACAACAGCAGTGGCCAATGCAGCCAAATAATCAAAAAAATGCACCTTTCTTTTCGATGATCCCGAAGCTTTCGATGGCGACGGTTTCTTGCTGTTGTCCTGCTCATCATCCGAGTCCGGAATGATGATCCTCACCTGATTAGAAGTGTTCACTAGCCTGACCAAACAAAACAATTTGCTGTTTTTCAGATTTGTTTAAAACAGCCTATTCAATCTCTTGACTCCTATTGTATACCAATTTACCCGTGATGAATCAAAGCATACCAATAAAAAAACTAGTGTGTGCAAATCACATACAACAATCAACCTTGTGAAAAAGAATAAAAGCAATTAAAGGTCTAACTATTTAACATTTGAGCATATAAGTTCACAACTCTCTCCTGGTAATACACAGGTTCATCATCACAAAACTATGGAGATATGGTACACAGGTTCCATCTCACCTCATTTGCATTATATGACCTCTAGGCTGATAATACTTCGCTTATAAACAATAAAGAAGGAAGAAAGGTTGATCCCCCTACTAGCTGCCAGAAAAGGCCTAACCTACTAATTAGGACAGCCTGCGCAAACTACTAATTGTGATCAAATGTACATAGGTCAGATTCACAGCAAAAGATGTCTAGAAATCAAGCCAATTATCATTATCATTATCTAGTATGAGGTGAGATGGATCCACACAAAAACCCAATTATCATTATCTAGTATGAAAATTTGATTACTATGTACCTCACTTCACTTCTGGACCACTTGCATCCGACTAGGGCCTACTTACCCTTATCGGATGGATCGACTTGGCGATGCGGGCCGTCGGACGACGAGGAGGAGGTGGCGGCGCCGTGCGTACCGGAGGATGATGGGGTTGGGGTGCCGCCGACCGTACCAGAGGACGACGAGGTCGACGGTGTGGTAGACTTGAACTGCCCGTGTGCATCGCGCTTCTGCGTGGCGGTGCTGTGGCCCCTCCGTACGCCGCCGCCGCTCACCTGCAAACCCTCAGTGCGGCCCCGCCGCCCACCGCTGCTGCTCGCCTGGATCCCCTCGATGCAGCCCCGTGCTGCCGTGGCCGCCGCTCGGCTGCATTGCGGCGCTGCGGCCCCTCCGTCCACGCCCGCCACTGGCCTGGGAAGGCTCGATGCGGCCACTCCGGCCGCTGTCGCCGCTCGCCGCCGGGGAAACCTCGATGCGGGGCATCTCGATGTGGAGGCGTCGGTCGGAGCCGACGAGGGGGGTGGTCGGGAGCTGAAGTGTATTGGGGGTGGGGGAGCTGAAGGTTATAGACGATTTGGGCCAGCCCATCCTTGTTTTTATTACTCTCACCGGCCCATTTGGCTTCTTTGCAGCGGCGTCGCACTCCAGGACCTTTAGTGCCACACCGGAAACTGAGAAGGGGGTATCCCAGCTTAAAAGGGGAGGCGTGCCTGTGCTCTCGAACTCCGAATTACCGTCATCCACTACTGCTTGCTACTTGTGCTATGGGACTTAATGGGCTGGCCGGCCCACTCAGGCTCCCGCTCGCTGGGCTTTACGCTCGCCGGTTGAGTCTGTTGTGGCCTGGCTTAGCCCACATCCCCATAGCACACCATTTTTTTCATCTAAACAAATCCTCTCTTTTTTTTCATGGTACCTATAGTCTATACCATATTGTTAAAATTCATATTTTTCATAATAACATTTACCTATTAAATCGCATTTTAAATTTCGCTACAGCCCCATAGCACAAAATATTTTTTTCATCAAAACAAATTTTGTGGCAATACGTACACGATATTCCTTCTTGAGGCTAGAAACGAAGCAATAGCCCTCCATGTATTGCAACAACGCAAACATAAATTTGCAACCCAAATAAGACGTTGCGATATAGCCGTTCAAACGCAACCAACCCTAGTATAGTGGCCATAGCAACTTTCTATTGCAACACACGAATTGCTAGTGCAACGCAGAAATGGGGTAGCAGTATTTCCTACCAAATGCAACACAATTCCTCATAATGGGTGCATTAGCGCCAACCTGTTGCAACAACGCAAAGATATATTTGCAACCCAAATAAGACGTTGCGATATAGCCGTTCAAACGCAACCAACCCTAGTATGGTGGCCATAGCAACTTTCTATTGCAACTCACGACATCCTAATGCAACGCAGAAATGGGGTAGCAGTATTTCCAACCAAATGCAACACAAATCCTCATAATGGGTGCATTAGCGTCAACCTGTTGCAACACAAAAAAATAAATATTGCAACTCAAATTTTGTGTAGCAATAGACACGCATATTACAACCAAATCACTGTTTTGGTGCCATAGTACCCCCCTAATGCAACCAAATTTGTGGTGTTGCCTAAGAGTTGTGTTGCAATAGGGGGAAAACCTTGTAGTGTTCGGGTGCTGCCTCATTCTTGATCCGTACGCCCGCTCCAGGTGCCTCCGTGTGGGACCTCATCGTCCCTGAGGATACGCCGTGGGCCCCTCCTAGGCGGCACCCCGGGGGTATATCCCCCACACCCGGCGACCGCACCTTGCTTAGCCTCGATGCAAGCCTTGCGATCTCGACGTGTGTCCCCCGCTTCGAAGGCTTCGGAAGCCGTCCACGGAGCACACCGGTCAGACCGGTGTTTCTCACCGGTCAGACCGGTCCAACCCACCGGTCAAACTGGCCTAGTGTTGTAGCCGTGCACTCTTCGGTCTTCGGCCTTGGCTTTGTGGCTCAGCCAAGTAACCCAGTGGTTTTGTGGCGAACCACTGTAAACCCCACAGACTTGGTGTGGCCTCCACCAATCTCCACTCATGACTTGGCCCCCACGTCATCCCGGCTCGACCTTGGTTTTGAGGCTCAACCAAGAAACCGTCCACGATTTCGTCTTGTTGTGCTTGCCACCATGCGACCCGCACTTGATCCCGCTGGCCACCGGGTCCCTCGAACCAAGCCTACTTGTCTACTCCACACCTGGAGGCCCACTGGCATAGACCTTTCGCACTTGTTATTCACCTGCACCAACACCAATCAAGCCACAGCCTGCACCTGCAATACTTAGCCGAGAGTCAGTCCACACAACATTGTCAATCACTCATCACACCAGGAAGTGACCATCCACCGGTCCTCGAACCACACAGGCTCTCAGAAGGCCCGATGGATGCGCGGCCGTCCGATGGAGAACTTTATGTGGTGACCAAAATGCCCCTGTGAGGCCTGGTGTTGTAACTCCTAGCATAGGGGCACTTCGGTCATTTCTGGAGGGCCTATATATAGGAGGAGTGGCTAAATTTCAGCCAACTCTTTGGCTAGTGGTGGGAGTGCTCTTTCATTTTGGGGTGCTCTTGGGAGAGAAGGTGAGAGGAGAGAGTTGGCTCTTTGTTTGAGCTTTTTGCAATCCAAGATTTGTGATTCTTGTGAGTGGATTGTAACCGGATATGGCAAAGTGGTTTATAGTAAAATCTTCCTTCTTAATCTCGTGCCAAATCCTTTGCTCCCGGGATTTTTCTTTTTCTGTGATTTTTGGAGGTATTTTTAAAGGAATTTCGTTCGTCGCTCGATTCGTCGATTTGAGGGTGTTTCTCTCTGGATTTCTTTGAGGGGATCATGGGTGAGTGCCTTGTGCCTCTTTGTGGATGATCTTGACCTCTCAGACGTCGGGAATCACTGTCGATTCGTTGATTTTCGAATGAACCCTAGTTCATAGTGTTCTTGGCCAAGATTTGCGATTCTGAGAGTTGTAGGGAGTTAGAGGCCGAAATGTTTGGGGGCATATCTTCCCCTTGGGGTGTTCATCATCTCCCCAAAGTTTCGTCTCAAAGCTCCATGTGGTTTGGGAGATCCATCGATCGAAAGTTTGAAGTTGTCCCACGGGCGTTTTTCTGGGCTGTTTAGGATGGGATGATCCGGTGGTAGGCCGGATGATCCGGTAGTGTCTCCCGGTGAGGCTCAGTCTCGTTTCGGATGATCCGACCTTGGGGCCGGATGATTCGGTAGGGCGCAGCTGCACCCTGTTTTGCTCTGTTTTGTTCGTGGTTGCTTCCGTAGTGCCTCTTAGCCTTTGACCTATGTTCCTAGGGTCTCTAGAGAGGTGTGTGGTTCCTTCCGCTTGTATGTGTGTGACTTTTGGATTTACGATTAGGACATAGGCCGAGTTCTTTGAAGAAGAATTTTTATCGACTCACACCCCATCCCCCTCAGTCACCAATCCGGTCCTTCAAAGGGAAAGAGAACAATATGCAGCAATGTCGGTCAAACAGAGGAACGAAAAAAAGTCTGATGAAGCCCATCAAAGGAATATAGGTTGTGATGCTTAGCCCAGCTTTGGATTTATACTCTCATTAATTACCCTTTGTTTCTTATATGCTGTGCAAATAGTAATTTGTAGGGACTGAAGCCGCATTGAACAAGGAAAATGGAGATCCTGACCAAAATAATGAATGAACCCTTCCAATTACCAGGTACTGTTATGTTGTTATGACATGGACATAATGATAGTGTTGTTTCATAATATGGTGTTGTTTTCTTAATTAGCAATTATACGTAGGACACCCACATGTTGAAACATTCTATGGACATGGGTTTATCCATTCTTAATGGTGCTTGGAGTTCCTTGACACTTAAGGAAATATTGCAGGGTCAAAAACTTTGCAGTGTTCTTGTAAAAAAAATAACTTGCAATGAAGCATATGAAATCAGAAAATAAACTATATTATTACTACTAACTGAATAATAGGACGTACTCCCTCCGTTCCAATTTATAGTTCATTTTGGCTTTTCTATATTCATATATATTATTATAGATATAGATATAGTGTATGTCTATATGTATAATAATAGATATGAACCAAGAAAACTCAAAACAGTCTACAATTTGGAATCGAGGAAGTATGAAACTAAATTATCTCTTTTTTTTTTTGCAAAGTAGCATGTTCATCATGGAAATTAAACAACCTCGTCGTTAATTTAATCGCTGAAGAAGACACGCAAAAATAAAAAAACCCATGTGAATTGGTGTAGAACACAGGAACATGATCATTTATATGGAAAAACAAACTTAGCTAATAATGACCGGGTCCAGAACCCGACATGCACACCATGCATATCCTCGACGAGTGTCATCCCAAACTCTTAAGGCATGCCGCACACGCGCGCTCCCACCATGCGAACACAATGCATGTCAAAGCACAAAATGAGCACAGTTAATAGAGCGGCCATGTCCTAACTACTGAACGGAAAACATCTAAACATAAGAACTATTCAACAAATCTTTAAGTCTTGTGTGCCAAATTGTTTACAGATGCAGACCAACCTCATGCAGAGTTCTTAAAACTTGACTTTGCAAAGTGGATTGTATCTGTTCACTACTGGAAAAACGCTCATTTGTACAAGTTTATAACTCTCATTTGTACCGGTTATTGAACTGGTATAGGTTCTCTGGTACAAATGAGGAGGGCGCATTTGTACCGGGTAAGATACTCGGTACAAATGTTCAGTACAAATGTTTTTGGCCCCGTGAGCTCTCTTTCACTTCATTTTTCTTTTATCTTTTCTTTTCTTTTCTCATCTCATCTCATTCATTCAGTCACAACACAAATCACTACAAGAATATTCATAAGATTCATCGATATCTCACTCATCTCATCTCATTCACAACACAAATAGGATTTACAATCACAAACTCACAAGAAACACATAAACAAGCACTCGAGAAACAACATCAAGAATATCTAGATCAGAGAGAATGGGGGGCGCGGGGAGGGAGGCTTGTACCGAATGGTTGGGTTGCCCGATACAAATGTCGCAACTGGTTGTTTCATGGAACACTTTTGGTAATTGGTGCGAAGATTACAACACCACATATTTTCTGAAGTGTCAAAAAAAACTCCAAGCTTCATTAAGAAGGATCAACCCGTGTTCAGAGAATGTTAACATAGGTTTATGTTTTCTTACACAACTTATTCTAAGCCCAAAACACGTTGTTGGGTCGATGAACTTGAGCAGCTTCATGGCAGCTTCCGAGAACATGGTTAGCGTTATTAGAATGGCAAGTTAGGATGCTAACCGCTCTAGGATAATCCTCGTGTCTATTTCACGTCGTCGGTGCTTGGCCGGCGGCCACAGGTGTGCCAATACTGCTCTATCCTTTCATGCATGTCATGGAAAGATTATTTGACTCCTTTATTTACAGGAGTAAAGCGGGGCATAAATGTGTGTCCTTCATATTAGATAGACTAGAATTGTAGCTATCTTGTAATACAAGTTGTATACATGTATATCCGGTGTATGGCCAGCTAGTTGTTGAGATTTGGCTAGTTGTTGTAACAACCCTAGCTGGCCACCGCCGCCGTGTTGTAAGCTCCACCGAGGGGATGTTCCTCGGGCTATGTTAACACGCAGCCGCCTACCAGCATGAGGTACGGCGTTCCATCTAGACCTTCCACTCCTCTGGTTTCTCACATGGTAATCAGAGCCTAATCCACCAACTAGATCCCATCCAATCCCAATTCCATGGCTTCCTCTTCCTTCAATGCCGAAGCAAGCCCTCTCGTCGGTGTCTCTGTCACCGAGAAGCTCGGCAAAACCAATCACGCCATATGGAAGGCGCATATCCTCGCTGCCGTCCGAGGGGCGCTCCTAGTTGGCCATCTGACCGGTGCAACACCGGCGCCGGCTGAAGAGATCGCCGGCAAGGATAAAGACGGGAAGGACACTGTCCTCCCCAATCCGGCGTACGAAGAGTGGTACATCAAGGATCAGCAGGCATTGAGCTTTGTCCTTGGTTCCCTTGGACGCGAAGTGCTCTCCCAAGTCGCCACCCATGATACAGCGGCCAAGCTTTGGTCGGCGATCGAGGCGATGTACGCCTCTCAAAATTGCACCAAGGCCGTGAACACGCGGCTCGCCCTCACCACTGCAAGCAAGGGCAACCAGTCCATCTCGGAGTACGTTGGCAAGATGCGTACCCTGCGTGATGAGATGGCGGCGGTTGGAAGACCGATTGAAGACGAAGAGCTCCTCACCTACATCTTCACCGCCCTAGATGTCGAGTTCAACCCGGTGGTGACCTCCCTTCTTGTAAGGACAGATCCTGTCTCTGTAAGTGAAGCATATGCTCAGTTACTTGCCTTTGAAACTCGTATGGATCTCCTAGGTAATGGCCACTGCGGATCCTCGGCCAATACGGCTAATCGGGGTGGTCGTGGTGGCTTTGGACGTGGTCGCGGTGGCAACAACCGTGGTCGTGGCCAAGGAGGACGTGGGCGCAACAACAACAACACTACCCGCAATGGAGGAGCTGGTCGCGGCAATGGTGGCTGTGGTGGTGCTGGTGGCAACAACTCCAAGATCCAGTGCCAAGTCTGCCTCAAGTTCGGGCACTCCGCAGATCGATGTTGGCATCGGTTTGAGGAGGACTACGGTCCTGAAGAAAGGAATGTTTCTGCAGCCATGAACTCCTACACCGTCAACAATGTGTGGTACACCGACACGGGTGCCACGGATCACATCACGGGTGAGCTTGAGAAGCTGGCCATCCGTGAGAAGTACAATGGGGGAGATCAGATCCACACCGCAAGTGGTGCAGGTATGAACATTAAGCACATTGGTCATTCTACAATTCGTACCCCAGTTCGTAATTTACAACTCCATAATATTCTTCATGTTCCATCCACCAAAAAGAATCTTGTTTTAGTTCATCGTCTTGCTTCTGATAATAATGTCTTTCTTGAATTTCATCCAAATTTCTTTCTTATAAAAGGATCGGGACACGAAGAGCACTCTGGTTGAGGGGCCTTGTCGCAAGGGGCTGTATCCCCTGCCTTCCACAGCATCAAAGCAAGTTTTCGGAGTCAATAAAGTGTCTCTTGATAGATGGCACAGTCGTTTAGGACATCCTTCATTTCCCATTGTTGAAAAAGTTCTTAGGAACTATAAACTTCCTTTTGTTTCTAGATTAAATAAAGATGTTGTGTGTGATGCTTGCCAAAGAGCAAAGAGTTATCAATTGCCCTATCCTGTTTCTACAAGTGCATCTACTCAATCTCTTGAGCTCATTTTTTCTGATGTGTGGGGGGCTGCACCTGAATCTGCTGGGCGCTTCAAGTACTATGTTAGCGTTATAGATGACTTTAGCAAATTCACTTGGATTTATCTCCTTAAATATAAATCTGAAGTACTTGAGAAATTTTGAGTGTTTCAAAGTTTAGTTGAGAGGCTGTTCAATCGTAAAATTATTGCGGTCCAATCTGATTGGGGTGGCGAGTATGAGAAGCTTCATTCCTTTTTTACAAAAATTGGGATATCACACTTGGTTTCGTGTCCCCATGCCCATCACCAAAACGGTTCTGCAGAAAGAAAACACAGACATATTGTCGAAGTTGGCCTGTCCCTCCTAGCTCACGCACATATGCCCCTAAAATTTTGGGATGAAACTTTCCTAGCAGCTACTTTTCTTATTAATCGCACACCTAGTAAAGTCATCAACTTTGAAACTCCCCTTGAAAGGATGTATCAGACAAAACCTGATTATGCTTCTTTACGTGTGTTTGGGTGTGCCTATTGGCTAAATTTGCGCCCCTACAACAAGCACAAGCTCTCCTTTCGCTCAAAGGAATGTGCTTTTCTTGGCTATAGCAACCTCCACAAAGGATTTAAATGTCTTGACATCTCCTCTGGAAGAATTTATATCTCTCGAGATGTCATCTTCGATGAAGATGTTTTTCCCTTCTCTCGTCTACACGATAATGCCGGTGCACGTATTCGTGCTGAAATCCTCCTTTTGCCTCCATCCTTGAGAAATCCTTCACTTGGGGACGAATCTGTAGATGATCATGTGGCTAATGGTGAAAATCCTAACGTTTTTGGTGAAGAAACAGGGTCCATATCGCATGCAGGGGAAGACTCCAGCGCTGGCACAGGATCCAGGGCGAATCCGCCTCCTCTTCCGCGCCGGTCAGCCTCAGGATCGGCGCCATCAGGGGTGTCAGCCGGGCCATCTACCTCGGCACCCGCATCCGCCCCGGCGCCCCAGTCCGCGAGCGCCACGCCGCCCCGGTCTCCGGCCTCGCTTCACCCAGTTGCCGCCACGTTGTTGTCGGCGCCCGGGGGAGCAGCATAGCAAACAACGCCACTGACAGCACCTGCGGCGCCTGCGGCTACTGCCCCGACAGGATCCATTGAGTTGCATGCACCAACCAATTCAACCCAAAAGCATAAGCTGATGAGGAAAGGTGGGCAATTCACTTATACTCCAACACTCCCCCTCACGTGTAGGCTCCCCCAGGCCGCATACGTGGATATTAGAGTGGGCTGTAATTATTTTAATTAACGCGCCCGCCAGGACTCGAACTCGAGACCTCTGGCTCTGATACCATATTGAGTTGCATGCACCAACCAATTCAACCCAAAAGCTTAAGCTGATGAGGAAAGGTGGGCAATTCACTTATACTCTTCTACGCCACCGCCAGGGACCGGATCTTCTGCGCTAGGAGGAGCTGCTGCATCGTCTGTTGCTTCACCGGCGCCTGCTGCTTCTCCTGTTGCATCACCATCACCAGCGCCTCCGTCTCCGGCGAGACCACGTACTCGTCTACATGATGGAATTCGCATACCCAAGGTATATACTGATGGGCATGTTCGATATGGATTTCTTAGCTCTACTGGTGAACCTCGTAATTTAGAGGATGCTCTACATAGTAAAGTTTGGAAAGAAGCTACGGATATAGAGTTTAATGCTCTAATGAAAAATAAAACTTGGCATCTAGTTCCACCAGTTAAAGGAAGCAACATTGTAGATTGTAAATGGGTATATAAGGAGAAGAGAAAAGCTGATGGATCCTTGGATAAACATAAGGCTCGGTTAGTGGCTAAGGGATATAAACAAAGATATGTCATATATTATGAGGACACCTTTAGTCCTATTATAAAGATGTCCACTATAAGAGCTATTCTATCCATTGTTGTTTCAAAAGGTTGGAGTTTGAGGCAGCGTGATGTGCAAAATGCCTTTCTCCATGGGATATTAGAAGAAGAGGTATATATGAGGCAACTTCCTGGATATGAGGACAAAACAAAACCCAATTATGTGTGTAAATTGGATACAACGTTGTATGGGCTTAAGCAGGCTCCTCGAGCGTGGTATGCACGTCTTAGTTCAAAATTAATCAGTCTTGGGTTTCATGCATCAAAGGCAGATACTTCTCTCTTTTATTTTAACAAGGGTGGTGTGACAGTGTTTGTCTAGATTTATGTTGATGATATAATTGTTGCAAGTTCAACTCAGCAAGCGACAGAAGGATTGCTGCACAATTTGAAGAAATACTTTGCGTTAAAAGACTTGGGTGAGCTTCACTACTTCCTTGGGATAGAGGTCAGCAAGGTACGTGATGGTATTCTACTCTCCCAAGACAAGTACGCCTCAGATTTGCTTAAAAGAGTTAATATGGTTGATTGCAAACCTGTGAGTACACCACTGTCAACAAGTGAGAAACTATCTGCCTATGAGGGAACTCCTTTGGGTCCTAGTGACAGTAAAAATTATAGAAGTGTTGTTAGTGTGTTACAATACTTAACTCTCACGAGGCCTGATATATCCTTTGCTGTTAATAAGGTATGTCAGTTTTTACATGCTCCTACTGACTTACATTGGATGGCAGTTAAAAGGATATTGAGATATGTAAAACAGGAAACCAAGATTGGGTTGAAAATAGTCAAGAGCAATTCTCTGTTAATCAGTGGCTTCTCAGATTCAGATTGGGCAGGCTCTTTAGATGATAGAAGGTCAACTGGAGGCTATGCTATTTTCTTAGGATCAAATCTGATCTCGTGGAGTGCAAAGAAACAGGCCACGGTTTCTAGATCAAGCACTGAAGTTGAATACAAGGCAATTGCTAATGCAACTGCGGAGATTATGTAGATACAAACTTTATTAAAGGAGATTGGGGTTAAGGTTCCTCCATCAGCAAAATTATGGTGTGACAATTTGGGTGCCAAATATTTGTCTGCGAATCCAGTATTTCATGCGAGGACAAAACATATTGAAGTGGACTATCATTTTGTCCGAGAAAGAGTTATGAGGGGGCTGTTGCAGATTGATTTTGTACCCACTGGTGATCATGTAGCAGATGGGTTCACCAAGGCGATTACAGTGCGACAGCTAGAAAATTTCAAGCACAATCTCAACCTTAGGCGGTTGTGATTGAGGAGGAGTATTAGATAGACTAGAATTGTAGCTATCTTGTAATACAAGTTGTATATATGTATATCCGGTGTATGGCCAGCTAGTTGTTGAGATTTGGCTAGTTGTTGTAACAACCCTAGCTGACCGCCGCCGTGTTGTAAGCTCCACTGAGGGGATGTTCCTCGGGCTATATTAACACGCAGCCGCCTACCAGCATGAGGTACAGCGTTCCATCTAGACCTTCCACTCCTTTGGTTTCTCACACTTCGTTGACGGGGATGAAAGTAGCCCAAACCCCGGAACTTAACCCTAACCCCATAGTTGTCATGTATTGACGGGAAATTCATGGCATATAATGTTAAGGGGTTTTTGTGTGAGAAATTTATTAGTTCAGCTTTACTTTCAATTTGTGCAGTTCATTATGTTTAGTATGCTTTTGAAAGCTATTCAGGCACTCACACATTAAAAGGGGAGGTACTATGTGGTTACATAGTGAGCATAGTGGGTCGGTCGATGTTTGGCGGTTGGTTCGTATATATATGCACAATTCAATATTTTCGTGCATAAGTTACTAGTAGAAGATTTTCATTCGACCAACAAACGAGAGGACACCACTTGGTGTCATTTTTGCTTTTGTTTTAATTTCTTATTAGGTGGCTGCACGCATCCTGGAGCTGCCGTCGTCATGGTCACCGCCGCGGCCGAGCTCGTGGAGCCTCCTCTGCAGGCCGTCCCGCTCGGCGCTGAGGCGCGCGTTGTCGCGCAGCACGCGGTCGCAGTCCCTGATGGCGCGGTTGAGGCGGTCGAGCAGGTCGCGGTTGTCGGCGCGGAGGTGGGCGGCCTGCGCCCAGAGCTGGCCGAGCTGCCTCTGCTTGCGCACGCGCGACCGCCGCGCCGACTCCCGGTTGGACGCCGTCCTCCGCCGCCGCCTCTCCTCCGCGAGCTGCTGCTGCTGCCGCTCGCCGCCGCCAGCCACGTCCGAGGGGCGACCCGACACGCGGTGGTGGTCAAGAAACAATGGCTGCTGGGCAGCGGCGGGATGCTGCTGGCAGTGCACGGCAGCGGCGGTGGCGGTGGCGGAGGAGTACGGCGGCAGTGATGTGACGAGCAGATCGTTGCAGCTCCACGGGAACAACAGGTCTTCTGCAGCAGGCGGGTGGTAATGGGCTCCGAACCCGAGAGCGGCCGTGGTTGCAGCGGGCGGCAGGTACGGGAGGACAACGCTCGCAACCTCACCAGCGGGGTACATGCTGTCCGATCTCGACTCTCTTGGTTGGTGAGTCACAAAGCCGATCAGGAGAGAGAGAACACACAGGTGAGAGTGAGATCGAGATCGAGATCGAGAGAGATGTTGCAGAGGTTTCTGAACGGAAGCAAGAGGGCAGCGAGGTGGATTTATAGCCTGAAAGAAAGAAGGAATATGGGAATTGGGACCGTACGTACAATACAGGTGCATGCAAACTTGCAAATTGCAATGCGATTGCCCCCCACCTGAAGCATGACCAGACCAGACGCCACCCATCGGCTTTGAGCGACGGCATGACAGCAACAGCTACTGCGGTCATCGCCGATGGGGATCGATGCTTATCGCCATGTCGATCGATGTCCTGGTTATCGTGTCGGCTTCGCTACTGCACCTGATATCGATCGGCCTCGTGTGCCTCCGAAAGAGGCTGCGAATTCCCAATCAATCAGGCCAATTCTTCCTTAAGGTTATATGAGCAGCCGGGTTGGGTGCTTCGGCCATTTAAGAGAGAAGGTATACAGTATACGACAGCCGATGGTGTCTGCAGATCGATCAGCAATGGACATGCGCGTATCCTGCGAGCGCATCACTTGCGTTCCCTGAAGGTATTTCTACTTGTAGGGGAGATCGAGAGCGCATAATTGAGGTTCAGTTTGAGGGGACGAACGATCGATCGTCGAGCAAGCGGATAGAGATGCTGCTGATCGATGAGAGAGAGAGAGAGCACTGGTGTGGTAGGCATAGGCGGGTAGCTACGTCCAGGAGGGAAGCAGGTGCTCTGCTCCGGATGGCATTCCGTTCCTCGGTCTTGGTCTGAATGATCTGACGCTCTCGCTTTTTCTTTCTCTCTCTCTCTCTCGGTGAGCTTACGCAACGGGGGGGCATCTTGGCGAAAAGGAAGATATGAAACGTCCTGGTTGGTGGTTCGTGGCCACAAGCTCTCGATTTGTTTGTTTATTTTTCCATGTGGATAGAGAGAATATGCTAGCTCTGCAGATGGAAGTTATGTTCCTCATCCACAGCTGCTGTGATGTGATGAGTAGCTAGGCACACATATATTACTGTAGAGTGTTTTTGGATAAAGAGAATATTTGAGATAGATCATATACTATGTACGTACGTCACCCTGTCAATGAAGGTCGAAATCTTTTGCATGCTCAATTGTCACTGCTTACAGAGACTTTTGCGGCGGGCATTCCAGCTTGTCTAATTCGTGTTGGGTCGTCATTACCACCAGGGGTCAAAACAGTTCTGGAAATTCCCGATCGACCGAGCTTCGTTTCCGAAAAATATGAGAAACAATGAAATGAAAATGGTAGGAGCTGAAAATGGTACAGAAATAGGAAAATGTTGGTGGAAACGAAAACGGAAATGACAGTGGCTTAGTTCCGCCGAATATATGTATCGACCGTCTTTGCTCGGAAAATTCCGTCGGAATTCCGAATTGTCAATGGATGGCCCATAGGACTAAGTAACACTGAGGCCCAACGTGCCCATTAACACAACCCTACATATATAACTTCAGTCTCCACTCGCAGTCCCAGCTCGTGGACACGACCGTCGCCAGCAGGCTAGCCGGCAGGTTGGCAGCTGTGACATAAACTTGTTGGCTGCAGAATTTAGTAGTTGTGAGTCACAAGTGGTTATAGTATGTGCATATGGCATAGTAATGTTCATGTTGGATTGTTGGTCACTCATTTGGTTGTGAACATGTTGCATATATGTCCATTCATGATTTTGGTGTTTTTTCAGTACCGTTATCGATCGATATCGACATATTTTTTATCTGATGGTTTCGTTTCCAATGTATCGATTTTTCATTATCGGTATCGTTTTCGAGCGTATCATTTCCGAGTAAAAAATATGATAGGAAATGATAATGCATAATTTCGATCGTTTCCGACCGATTTCATCCCTAATTACCACTAAAAAAAAGCAAATAATGCATGCTGCTAGCTAGGGAAACTGTCTTTTTTTTTTTTTGAGAACCTAGGGAAACTGTCATCATGCGCAGCCATGATGCATAGCGTTGTGGTCTTGATCTCTTGCTTAATGGCGTCTAATCGCCCAGGACACGGGCCAACTAACGCCATGAGCGTTGAGGGACGTCCAGATATCTGCCTGTCGTCACAAACTGACAAACGCCGGACACACCTGTAGTGTGGAGACTGGAGCGCTGGCTGCTGCGTCACAATAATTCAGATGATCGATCAAGACGTGTTGACTGCTGCAAACGCACGTCGTCGGTACACATCACGCATGATCTTTGCATGAATCATGCAATGAGAGAGTAAGCCAACGGGTTAGGTACTTTGGTAAAGTTAATCCATGGGACCTGTATCCTATCATTAATTTCTGGCATTTTACCAACTAATATATGCTCCAATTTCGACAGTCGAAGCTTGATATAACACTTCATCCAACTGTTCTGTTCTCTTGCTTTTTGTTTACTTCTGGCCATTGTACTGGAATAGCGAACATGGATTTTTCACATATAGTACATACATGAGCTACCCAAATCATTCATTTTTTGAATAATGGTGAGATTAATTCAAAATCCAAAATCCATATCATCGACTGAGCCCTTTTAATTCTCAAATCCCTAAACCAATCTCGCCGAAGAAAGCCCAGTATCACCAAAACGAAGGAGGCATACATATCACCATAGTTATCGGTTAGAGTGAAAATTGATGAGGAAAAAGAAAACAGATTCGCGCCGGAGAAGAGACAACAAATTAATACAAAGGTGATAGTTACCAGTTCTGGATCCATGATCCATCCGGCTTTGGACATCTAGTTTTTTCCAGGTCGTTGGAGTACGTAGTAAGTAATCCTTGAATGAACAATGAGGCGCTGGGCGTGGCAGAGGTGTCTGTCGCGTTTCGAGACAGGAAAATCTTATCCGCGTCGCCACCACCTTTGGCCTCTTGGCTGGGGCTCATAAAGCTTATCTGAACAATTTCATTTCTTCAAAGTGGTTTACAATATCATACTTACATCCAGGGGCGGATCTAGCCCTTTCCATCAGGGTCAGCTGACCCGACAAGATTTTGTATTCCCTAGGTAAATCACTGTTCATTGCTAAGCTAAACAAGTATTGACACCGTCATTTTAATAGAGCTGACCCCGGTGGCCAACTCGGCTGGATTCGCCCCTACTTACATCTTTGTTGTCAAGGATGGTGATCAGGATACATAGTTGGAAAGAAAAAAAAAACCTCAAAAGAGTACAAATCGCAGCACCATCACAACACACCTAAACAAAAACAAGTAGAACAAACATGCATAAAGGGTCGAGCCAATTCAAGCTCCTAAGACGAGCGAGCCAAGAAAGCACCGGGAAGAACTACCACACAACAACCTTACACAAAGCACTATAGGCAGCCCAAATCACAGCAAGAGAGGCTGGCAACAAGCGAGGATTAACCTCGACCTGAATCACTCCTCACCACAGGGTTAGCGGTGGTAGAAACAAACCGAGCTAGGACGGAGGTTGTCGAAGAAGAGTGAAGACAAACTGTGTGGAGGCGAAGCGCCTCCCTGCGCGACAAGCACGAGACTTTCATTGCACGTCAAAATGGCACCATTGTCCAGGGGGTGTGCAGAGATAAGCATCTCCCCACGCACCGAGCACGACGCTTTTGCTGCACGGCCACGGGTGCCCGAGGGTTCAGGCACCACCGCCCTTGCTACTCTCACCGATGACCGAAGCGCAGCAGCACGACTGATGGACGCGGGAGATGGTCGGAATGGGAGGGCAGCAAGCACAAGAAGACGAGGTTGCTGAGAGACCACCACCGGCGAGGTGTGGTGGTGGTAGGATAGAGATGCATCCAGATCTGGGGGCCATCAAAAGAAACCACCGTCGGGCTCAAGAAAGCGCACGCCTCAGAACGGGGCATACACCAACTCAAGCAGCAGCTCGGCTCCAAGAAGGTGAGGCCAGAGCAGCTGCCTCGTCGCTCGACCGGAAGACCGGCAGAGAGCAACCAGCACATGGTCGCGGCGCCGGCCAGGCATGGTGCAGCCACCAACACATGGGAGCGACAGGAGCCCGTCGAGGTGCTCTCCCCAACCACCGCCGCGCCCTACGCCCGGCACCTTCCCCCCACCCACCACATCGTCGGCGCCCGGCAGAGGCCCCCGACCAAGAGGCCAACGCGAGGGGGCCGCGGGTCCAGCAGCGTGGGGTAGAGGAACACCGAGGGCAGCTTGAGGACCAGAGAGACACAGGAGCGGCTAGGGAGCACTGAGATTTTAAATTAGAGAATTTCGGATCTATATCTGGGCATCTGGCACAAGGGAGCAAGCAGATGGGAGTATGGAGGAAGGGGGAAGGTGAGCTGGAGGGCTGCTGAGGCTTGAGAGCACGCCGGCGGCGGCGGCAACAGCTGGGGACGGTGGCAGGCAGGCAAGCGGACATCGCGGGTAGGAGGCGTGCGGTGGTGGCGAGGGGCTCCGCTGACCGCTGGTGTCGCCCCTAGGCAGGGCTGGCTCTATAATTTTAAATCTCTTGGGCAAGCAAGAAGATAAGAGCCAGTTGAAATAATTTTTAATATCAAAATTATAGTGGATAATAAAAATTATCTTTCATGTGTATATCTCATAAAACATAACAATAGTATAATAAGCAAATAAGTACAAATACTTGTTTTTCTGAGCACACGACAAATACTTTTTAGGCAACATCTGATATATACAAATAAGTACATTGAATTATAAATTTATAACCCTAGCACAATAAACAGCGTATACGTCATACACAAAACAAAGAAAAAGAAAATTAGGAAAATATTAAGGATCATGGGCCGGGTGTTGGTGTGTTGCTTAATGTGACCGCGTGTGCATCTGTTGTCCGTCGTCCTTGCTGTCGTCGGTCGCCAGGCGTCGAGGAAATCGATCAGATAGGGGTCGTGTGTTGATAGACAGGCATCGCCCGGAACCTTAATCGGCGTCACAGCCGTACGTGCGACTTTTTCGTTTTTAGCCCTTTTCTTAAAAGATGTTCACAAATACACTCTTTTGGAAAGATTTTAAAAAAAGACCCCGTACTCGGCGTCGTGGACCATGACGCCGAGGTAACACGTCTCGGCGCCGTGAATCTTAGCGCCGAGGTTGAACAAGGTGCCAACAAATTGAGCTGACGTGGAGCTGACATGATCGCTGAGCTCGGCGCCGTGATCTGTGGCCAACGCCGCAGCACGCAGGTGATTGAAGCATGGCGAGGTGAGTTGACGAGTTGTCCTGCACTTGATTGACGTGCTGGAGGTGTCTGGAGGTCAAAAGGGTGAAAGGTTGCATTGATTGTTTTTTTTTAAGCCTGCCTTGATTGCTCGTCACATGCACACGCGTATGCGGCATGCATGCACACTGCACACACAAACGCCGCTCGCGTGCCAGCACATACACGCACGGACACATGCACGACGATTGGACGAAGGCCATACGCACGCATGCCCACGCACGGGGACAACAGACTGCCGGTTTCGGGCGCTGGGACGGACTGCCTCGGCGCCGTGGATCTTTGGCGCCGAGCCCGGCCACGTCAGCCACCCAGCGCCAGGTCTGCTCCAAGCCTCCAAATGCTATGGACCTCGGCGCCATCAACTATGGCGCTGAGACGTGTTACCTCAGCGTCACAGTCCACGGCGTCGAGCTCGGGATCTATTTTCTGAAATCTTTACAAAAGGGATGTATTTGTGAGAATCTTTTAAGAAAAGGGCTAGAAAACAAAAAAGACGGTCCGCAAAAAAGACGGTCCATACGTCCATAGGCAGGTAGGGTGCCACGGTTGCGGCGGAGGCAAAAAAACAAAAACAAAATGTTGAATAGTGTCTGCACTAGCTTCCCTCGATGATATTTGACTTTCCCACTGCAGGTCTGCATGCTAAGTTTCAAAGACTTATTATGTCAAATAGAAAATTATGTACACTAATTACCTACCTGTTCTTGGGCCCTCGGTTCCATGGGCCGTCGGCGGTCAACCCAACCCCCTCCCCCCCCACCCCGAGCCGGCCCTACCCCTAGGAGGTGCGACGCGGGGGCAAAAGGTTGTCTCTTGTGCGCTCGCTGGGGGCTTTTGGATCATGGAATGCGAGGCCAGGGTGGGAAACGGACCGAGAACGCGTGTCGTTGTCAGGATGAGAGGAGACGAGCAAGGGAAATCGCATGAACAGGAAGAACGAGCGCAAAGAAAACCAAGGAAGAATTCACGGAGATGAGGTCGGCTTGAATTACTGCAAGAGGAAGGATTACAAGCACCATGTTCCAGGTCGCCGGCGGTCGGAGAGGTCGGCGGCGGCTGGGAACTACTACTAACCTACTAGGGTTCAACCCTTACAATTTACTCCATAAGCAGTACAGAGTCCAGGACTCGACCATATAGTGTTCACAGGCTGAAATGTAAATAGCAAAAAGTATTAAGGGGTAATTGTAAAGATGGCAATCCAATATGGATCGTCAAATGCTAGATGAACGACATCGGTAGGCATCGATGTCCTGACAGTGCCCCCCCTCCCCCCCCCCTCAAGCATCCTTGTCCTCAAGGATGAAAGGAAGGAAAGACCTTGCAAATGAAGTTTGCATCCTCCCATGTTGCTTCAGTTTCTGGAAGGTTGACCCATTGTATCAGCCATTGCACAACTAGTTCATTGTTTCTTGGAATCATACGTCGCTGGAGTATAACTTCAGGAGCCACTTTGATAGTGCTTTTTGCATCCAGAAGTGGTAGTTCCTTACTGGGTACTGCATCAGGTCCAAGATGTTGTTTCAATTGGCTGACATGAAAGGTGTCATGTAGTTGACATCCTTCTGGAAGTAGTAGCTTGTAGGCTAATGGGCCAACTCTTGCAAGAACTCTGAATGGTCCATAGAATTTAGAGTGGAGTTTGAGGCATTTTGTGAGCGCTGAGTGAAGTGTATCTGTAAGGTTGTATCTTGAGATAGACCATGTCTCCAATGGCAAACTCTCTATCAGTTCTATGTTTATCAGCCTGTTGCTTGATTCTAGTTTGAGCTTTTTGCATATTGTCCTTTATAACTTGTGATGCGGTTTGTCTGTTTCGTAGCTGCTCTTATGCTGACAGATCAGGACAGTCATGTATAATGTCTTCAGCTACTTGAGGGGGAGGGAACCCATAGAGAGCTTGAAATGGAGTCATGTTCAGTGAAGTATGATAGGAAGTATTGTACCACCATTCAACCAATGAGAGCCAGTGAAACCACCTTTGAGGACAGTTGAAACACATGCATCTGAGGTAATTTTTCAGACATTGGTTTACTCTTTCTGTCCGGCCATCTGTTTGGGGGTGGTAGGCTGAAGAAAGGTGAAGATCAACCTTTAAGGCTTTAAACGGGGACTGCCAAACAGAGGTGGTAAAGATTGGATCCCTATCTGTGACAATCACTTTAGAGAGGCCATGTAGCTTGAACACATTATCCATATACAGATCCACTACTTCTTTTGCAGTGTATGGGTGACTCAGGGCAAGGAAGTGAGAATATTTAGTAAATCTGTCAACTACTACCAAGATAACATTTTTACCTTGAGACTTTGGTAGGCCTTCCACAAAATCCATTGACACATGAGTCCATGCTTGGGTAGGTACTGGTAGGGGAGCCAATAGGCCAGGATATGGTGTGTTTTCAAACTTGTTTTTCTGGCAAACAGGGCAGGTCTTGACATACTTCTGGACTTGTTGTTGCATCTGTGGCCAATAAAAGATTAGGTGTAGTCCCTTTAAGGTGGCTCTTTCACTAGAATATCCCCCAAATGCTGATTTGTGAAATGCTTCCACTAGCTGAGTCTTTAGGTTGTATCATCACCAATCAGTAGCTTGCCCTTATATCTGAGAATGCCTTCATTCAAGGAAAAATTAGGAATGGCTGAGGGATCAATGCTGAGTTTGGCCAACAATTCTAAGAATTTTTCATCTTGTTCATAGCTTGCAAGGACTTGTGTCATCCAGGCAGGAGTGACAGTTGAGATGGATAAGGCTAGATGTGAGTGAGGCACTCGAGATAGGGCATCTGCAACCCTGTTGTCTTTGCCCTTTTTGTACTCAACCTTGTAGTTGAAACCCAGTAATTTCACTAGGAGCTTGTGCTGGATGCCCTCCACAATCTTTGATCTTGAATGTATTTCAAGATTTGTTGGTCAGTTTTGATGATGACAAAAGTACTTGCAAAATAATGTTTCCACCTTTTTAGTGCCTCCAAAATTGCCATTGCCTCTTTCTCATAAGTAGAAGTAGCCAAAGCCCTAGGCCCCAATGTTCTGCTAAAGAATGAAATAGGTTTGCCATTCTGCATTAAAACTACTCCAATTCCCAAGCCACTAGCATCAGTTTCCAAAACAAATGGTTGGCTGAAGTCAGGTAGTGCTAGTACAGGTGGGGTTGTCATAATCTTTTTGACTTTATTGAATGCTTGTTCTTGGTCAGGACCCCAATGGAAAGCATCCTTTTTTAATGCATTGAATAGTGGTCTGCATGTGATTCCATAACCCTGGATAAATCTTCTATAATATCCTGTCATACCCAGGAATGCTCTCAAATCAGAGATGGTTTTAGGAGTTGGCCGATTCTGAATAATTGAGATCTTAGATAGATCTGTAGCAACCCCTTCTGCATTAATTATGTGGCCAAGATACTCCACCTCAGGCTGGGCAAAGGTGCATTTGGTCAGTTTAGCAAATAACTAATTCTCTCTCAAAATTTGCAGCACAGTTCAAAGATGATGAACATGGTCAGTGATAGAGGGGCTGTAAATGAGGATGTCATCAAAAAACACCAATGCAAATTTCCTCAGAACCTCAGCCAACACAGTATTCATCAATGTTTGGAATGTTGCTGGGGAATTATTTAAACCAAAAGGCATCACCACATATTCAAAGTGGCCCATGTGTGTTGTAAAGGCAGTTTTGTGAATGTCCTCCTCCTTCATTCTTATATGATGATACCCTGATCTCAGATCAATTTTGGAAAAGACTATGGCACTAAACAATTCATCTAGGAGATCTTCTATAATGGGAATTGGATATTTATTCTTGACAGTTTTAGAATTCAATACCCTGTAATCCACACATAGTCTCCAACTACCATCTTTCTTTTTGACCAAAATTATTGGGGAGGAGTATGGACTCACACTTGGCCTGATCATGTTGTCTTGCAATAGTTGCTTGATTAAAGCTTCCATGGCATTCTTTTTGTGGTATGGCAGCCTATAAGCTCTTTGATTTACTGGCTGTGTATCTGGTTGCAGTTGAATTGTATGATCAACTATTCTAAAGGGTGGCAGTTGACTGGGCTTCTGAAATATGTCAGCAAACTCAAGTAATAGGTCTGCTATCAACATAGGTGGATCATGTACTGCCTGTTCATCTAGAGAGTGTGAATTGTTAAGAACAATTACTGCTCTAATTGCTCTCTTCTTCAACAATTTAGACAATTTCTTTGCTCCAATGACTAGATTACTGCCAGTTACTGTTTCATCAGAAAATGTTACTAGCTCTTTACCATTTTTGGTTATAGAAAATTTCCTTCTTCTTAAATCAATGCCAACAGGGCTGTGAGTATAAATCCAATCAGCCCCTAGGATAATATCATACCCTTTCAGTTCAAATAGTCTGAAATCTGAACTGAAATGATGGCCATGGATTGTATAATCACACTTGTTTGTTGCAGTTGGACTGATGACAACTTGGCCTTGTGTTGCTGCCACTTGTACTACATCTACATCAATTATGTTGTAGTTTGCTTTGACAACAAACTTTGAATTGATAAAAGAGGCATCACTCCCACTATCAACTAAAGCAGTAGCCATGTGACCATTAATGTTTAGTTTCAAGGTGAAGGTGTCAACCTTTACTGGGGTATCAGTTATAGCTTGCACTGAAATCTTACATGTCTTCAATGTTTCCTGTTATTGGTTGAGTGCTTCTGGCATTGAGTCTATATCTTCAACTACAGCAATCTCTTCCTTGCCCTCATCATTCTCCACCAGAATTACAGAGTATACCTGTTTAGCCTTGCATGTCTTGGCATGACCAGGTACCCATGGATCTCTGCATTTGAAGCATTTTCCTGCTACTTTAAGCTCAGCAAGGGTTTGGACTGGCAATGGTTTATCCTTCACTTCTTGCTTACTAGTCTTGTTTTGAGGTGTGAAGTTAGTAAACTTCTTAACACTTGGAATTGACTGCTCCAGTCTTTTAGCATACCAACATGCCTGGGACAAGGTTGTTGGCTTATGGCATTGGACTTGGTACTGAATTTGATCCTTCAGGCCAGAGATGAAGATACTGATGAAATAATTATCAGGTAAGGAAGGGTTATGCCTCTTCACCATGCTAACCATTTCCTCAAACCTGTCCACATAATCCAATACTGATGCAACTTGTTTGAGGTTATGAAACTGTCCCGCAACTTGATATTCAGAAGATGTGTTGAACCTGTCAATTACCATTCTGCAAAAGTGGTGACATGGCAATGTATTTGCATTGCAACCAGTGTCCTTCCACCAATATTCAGCTTTTCCTTGGACATACATAACAACAATCTTAACTCTATCTTCATTTGGAACACCCACAAGCTCAAAATTCTTCTCAGCTTTTCTTAACCAGCCATCTGTATCTTCACCAGTGAACTCAGAGAAATTTAGTTTGGGACCTTTGGCTACAACTTTGTGCTGGGAGTGTAGATGTTAGTTGTAGTTATAGTTTGGTGGTGAATTGTAATTGTATTGAGTGTTGGGTGGCTGGTTTTGTCGAAATGGTTGGTAGTTTGAGGTTGTGTATTGGGATGGTTGTGTGTGGGAAGGGTATAGTAATTGGGTGGGGGGTTTGGTGTGGGGTTTGATGGAGGAATATTGGTGGGTTTTGTGAAGGGTTCCTCATGAATCTGCAAGTTCCAAGGGTGTTCATCCTCATCTTGTTCTAGATCATAATAGTGGACTTCACCATATTCAGTGTATTGATCATCATCTAGGTGTCCATCTTGGGACCAGGGCTGATATTGGCTAGAGTATTGATGTGGCAATTGTTTTTGGGCCAATTGCTAGAACTTGCAGCAAAATTTACTTTCTTTTGCATGTAATTGTCTTGCTTTCTAAGCTGAGGAATTTGGTAACTAGCAGATGGATTCTTACCCTTTGTATTGGAGCCCTTATCTTCAACTATGTGGTCTTGTAATTTTGCTCCCGAGATCTCAGCTAGCCTCAATAACTTGTCTAGACTGATGTTGATGTTGTTGTTCTGAATTTCCTGATCTTTCATGAACTTGTCAA
This sequence comes from Cenchrus fungigraminus, assembly GCA_036936925.1. NCBI lineage: Eukaryota > Viridiplantae > Streptophyta > Magnoliopsida > Poales > Poaceae > Cenchrus > Cenchrus fungigraminus. The sequence goes on from CM072770.1 coordinate 63,382,906, forward strand.
GCGTTCTTCTGATACCATCCACCTCCACAGCGGTGGTATACAGTTGAGGAACATCGTCTGCACCATTGCTAGTGTTCACCATCTCCTTCCTGTGGATTCGGTTTGAGCAGTGCTCTCCCCAATCGATCCACAGAAGATTCTACCGCTGCCTAGGTCACGGCTTCAGCCTCGAAATTTTACGCAAGGACTTGCCTTGCAACCCTAGCTGAAGGGCAACCTACCTCCCACACCTCCACGAAGAGATTCAGCTTGGCTCACGGAATTTTACACGGAGACAAGTGCTCTGCAACCCTCACCTGTACCAAATCCGTCGCAAGATTGGGGAAAAATTAGGTGTTTTCCTCGAATATGGGTGGGAGGGTGGGATTTCACACTAGCGAGCAGCAACCACCTTCCACCATGTCGATCGGACACGAATCGAGGAACGGGCTGTGGAAGCGAAAATAAAATTCGCCAAGGATGCCTGACTCTGAATACCAATTGTCGGGATCAGAGGAGAATGAGCAAGGGAAATCGCACGAACAGGAAGAACGAGCGCAAAGAAAACCAATGAAGAATTCACGGAGATGAGATCAACTTGGATTACTGCAAGAGGAAGGATTACAAGCACCAGGTTCCAAGTCGCTGACGGCCAGAGAGGTCGGCGGCGGCTGGGAACTACTACTGACCTACTAGGGTTCAACCCTTACAATGTACTCCATGAGCGTTACATAGTCCAAGACTCGACCGTATAGTGTTTATGGGCTGAAATGTAACAAATAGCAAAAAGTACTAAGGGGTAATTGTAAAGATGGCAATCGAATACTCGAATGCTAGATGAACGGCATCGGTAGGCATCGATGTCCTGACAGTCGTCGCGGTCGATGGGCAGCGAGAAAGCAGCAGAACCTTGGACCGGTCTAATTGGATTACTTCGGAGTAGAGGTATTAATTAGCTTGTCTTCTCGCCCTCGCCCCAGTGCCTCACTGCTTGTAGCTTGCGTGGGTTCTACGTCTCTCTCGTCGTGATCTCGGAGGAAGGAGGTGAAGGACACGAAGAAGAGCGGGGGAGAGGAAAGCAGAGCAGAGCTGCCCGGCATGCAAGCAGCACCCTCCATCCGCGCCCGCAAAAGTCTCGTCACGTCGCGCGGCCCCCAAACACAAAAACCGGCGGCCCCGGGCGGGCGGGCGGGCAGCGGGTCACGACGAGGACGCTCTGCCTGCGGTCGAATCGGTGTGGAAGTGGAACGCGCGCGTGATCGCCCATGCATGCCAATGCCATGCCCCGGCCGGGCGGGGCGGGATCGGGTGTCGGATTTGGCGTTTGCGAGACGACGACGAGCCCGCCGGTCGAACTGTGGCTCCTCATCGTCCCCCGCGCGCGTTCACACCCTAGGCCTGTGACACGAGAGAAAAGGAACAAAGCGAGCCGTGTCCCGGGCCGGTCCCCGGTTCTCTGCCTGCCACGGAGCGCGGGTGTGAGCGTGTCGACCCCTCCCGCGCGCAAAACAGCGGCCCTCGCTCGGGCCTCGTCCCATGTCATTTGGACAGAGAGCCGGCCGTAGCAGCATTTTCAAGGCCTCAAGGGTGTCCCAAAAAAAAAAGGTCCAATAAATTAGTTTTGGTAGAGTGTAAGTATAGCTCCGATTGCGTGTTAGGATATTTGGGCTGGCGCTGGCCAATAAGTTGGGCACCACTTTAGCAAACTGTTGGACATGTTCTTTTCTAGTTTTCTCCCAAAACAAAGATTTTGGCCTTCGTTTTTAGTATTCTTGCTTCTTGCAGATGCTCTAAGACAGGGAGCGTAGTGGAGCTTTGCGTGACGGAGCTGGTGGTGATATAGGCTCCTTTCGGCTTTTTTTTTATACTTTTTCTACAGTATTTTTCTCTCACGATTACCTGTTGTATCAATCTACACACAATATTTTTCACTCACAGTAAATCTGCTTGTTAATTCGACAGAAGATTTGCCAAACATAAAACATAGCTATATAGGAGTACTAGAGAAAAGGACGGTGTCTAGTAGCTAGCCTCCAAATTCATCCTCAATTATTGTTTTCTCTGTTGCTATCGCATCAATCAAATCTAACAAAGTTATATATTTCCCAAATAAACCCAAAGTTTAATTTTTCAAGGAATTGAGCCTAACCTACGGAGTACTGTGGTTTCAACTTTATGCATTTGAAGTTAACCTAAATTTCAAATGGCTGGCCGGAAGATTGTAAAAGAAACAAAAAGAAGGTAATGTGAATTAATGACAAAACTCATTCCCGTGACCCCTACCTTAATTTTCGAGACGAATCTAACGAGCCTAATTATGTCATGATTAGACAACGTTGTGCTACAATAACCAATCTCTAATGACGGATTAATTAGACTTAATGGATTCGTCTCGCAATTTCCGGTCCATTCGTGTAATTATTTTTGCAACTAGTCTAGGTTCAATATTCCTAATAGACCTTAGAATGGGACCCAAAAGTTTCACCAAACGAACGAGAGGGCAGAATCAATCTATTCTTGAGATTAAAAGATGAAGTCATGGTGACATGGTGTGACGGGTAAATGAAATGAACACACATACGTATGCTCCCTGCCTCCCTCCCCTTTTAATAACTACTTGTTCTATTATCCGGTAATCTGACACGCTTATTGTTATGCTCTTATGGAGATGACGGATGTACATATAATCCATATCTATCCGTGTTCACATTCTCTGCCATTCACTTTAAACGACCGCAGAGGACACTCTTAAGTAGTAGACATCCTGAAGACAGTCACCAACATCAGAGTGGCGCAGCGGAAGCGTGGTGGGCCCATAACCCACAGGTCCCAGGATCGAAACCTGGCTCTGATAGATAATATTTTTTTTTAAAAAAAATTTGTCTCCGCGTTTCCTTTTCTGTCGTTGCCTTCCTCTGCCTTTTTTTTTCCTGTCCCAAACGGTCTGTTTTTTACGCATACTCAGCCAGCAGTCGAGCACAACCAAGTCCAGCGCTTCCTTTGGAGTAACAAAGATCCTGTCGTTTTTGTGTGTGCCACTGCCACCGTAATAAACAACACAGGACGCCAGCACCATCATGAATTCATGATGGTCCACCGAGCTAATGGCGACGCGCCCGTCGCCTCTCTCTCATCTCCTGGCGACGGCGAAAGCAGGCGACGACGAGCGGGGGAGGGCAGTGGTCGACCGTCTCGTCGGCTCGTCCCCCCACCACTCGCCTGCCGGCCTGCCCCCCTAATGAATCTCCGTACCATGCGGCCACGTCGCGTCGTACTGGGGCCAGCCCGGATGGCCACTGACACTGACCTTGACGCCGACGCCGAGCGCGCCGCGGGAGCGAATCGTCTCGCGTGACGGCACGAGCAGAAAAAAGGCCCCTGCCAGGGACGTCGCGACGCGCAGGCACCTGGCTGTGGCCGTGCCCCTCCGTCCGCCCGCCCGCCCACGGTGGCCGGTGCCGTGGTGGTGGGTGCGCGCGCGTCACTGGCTCGCCTTGCCTCGCGTCACTGACGTCGTCGCCCGGGGCGCGGTGCCGCGGTGTCGAGTTCGCAGTGGCGGCTCCGCCGCCGTCGCCCGTCGCACGCTCCGCGTCGTTCGTGTCGCCAGGGTTTCTGGTAATCATCCGTTCATGGTTTTGGTACGAGCTTCGATGACGGTTAATGTTTCTTCTTGGACGCGTGCGCGTCCTCGAGTTCGCACCTGCCGTTTCAGGTGTGTTTGGTTTGACTCGGGGACCAGGCTTCTTGCCCAAAATGGACTTTGGAACAGGAGCACAACTTCGAGGAAATGTGCTTTCGGTCCCTCAGCTCTGTTGAAATTTTACTTTAAATTTTAGGTTAAAATGCCCTTCATCCTTTAGGTGATGGGAAAAGTTACCAAACATTCTCTTGCTAATTTTTCCAGTTATCTATAAAAAAGAAAAGGAAACATGTTATGGAACTTTGCTCATATTGGAGCCCAATTAGTGAGTTGGTTTTGGGCCCCCAACCACTATCTGTTTGTGTACTTTTCTTTTCGAAGCAATAAAGACGGCAATTTGCCCAAGAGACTTGCAAAACAATTGATAAAAATATACCGAACACACTTCACCATCAACAAACAAGAACACAGACAATAATATCAAAAAGGCTTATCTTCCCTTGCTATAACCTGTAGGTATATACTTACAATACATTAACACGGCGTCTCCAGTTTTTCCCCTTTTCTATTTTTCCTTTAGCTACACCAAACAATGCATCAACCCACATGTTACACACAAGTTAAGAAAAGGCAAGAGAAGCTTGAAAAGATTCTGACTAGGCGCTAGGCAATGGGTCAGCGTCTAGATTCCGCCTAGCGCCTAGCTCAACCTTGACAAGAACACAGACAAAATATCAAAAAGGCTTATCTTCCCTTGCTATAACCTGTAGGTATATATACTTACAATACATTAACACGGCGTCTCCAGTTTTTCCCTTTTCCTTTAGCTACACCAAACAATGCATCAACCCATGTTACACACAAAGTTAAGAAAAGGCAAGAGAAGCTTGAAAAAAGGAGAGGCAGGCAGAACTGAAGAGATGCACAAGCGCGCGCATCGAAGTGTTGGTTACAGCTCGACAGATTCGTAGGTGGCGGAGTAGTCCGGCATGCGGTGCAGGCACCGGAGCACGCTCTCGGCGGCTTGCTTGGTGGCGGCGTCGCCCGTGTGGAAGGCGCCCACCAGCAGGCTCGGCAGCGCCCGGTCGCCCGTCACCTCCCTCACGCACCGCTCGCCGCTGTGCGCCAGGAACCTCTCCACCGCCCAGAAGCACCTCCGCGCCACCGTCCCACCGTCCCGCCCGTTGCGGTCGCGGTGCTGCCGCAGCACCCGCAGCACGTGCCGCGCCGCGTCGTGCTCCGCGAGCACGGCCACGCCGCTCGTCACGTCCACGGCGTCGTCCATGAGCGTGCACAGCGCGCCGAGCGCGGCCTCCACCACGCGCCCACTCTCGTTGCTCTCCAGTACGCACAGGAGGCCCTCCACCGCGCCGGCCTCCACCAGGCAGAACGTCGTCGTCGGGGAGCACAGGCCGCGGTGCACCGGGCAGACCCGGCTGTGCGCCGCCGGCCTCCGGTTGTCGTGCACCCGCCCGACGGAATGCGCCTCGCGCAGGCGCTGCAGGATGTTCTTCTTCTTCGCCCGCCGCTCCTCGGCCGGGGGCTGGGAGAGGTTGGGCGTCTGGCTGCTGAGGTTCTCGAGCCCGACCGCAGCGAGCCGCTGCACCTCGTCGCTGCCCGCCGACCGCACCAGGAGATCAGTGAGCACCGACGTGAGGTTGTGATCCATGGCCGCCAGGAGCACGTCAGGGTCATACAGCGTCGTCGTTAGTCGGACGAGCGTGCCCACGAGGCCCTCCATGTACGCCTTCGCGTGGCGGCTTGCCCTCGTCTCGCCGCGCTGCATCTCATCTATCTTGGCCAGCACGGTCGCCAGGGCGCCCCGGTTCAGCAACGCGAGGTTCAGAGCAATGTGCTGGTACGGCAGCTTCGCCAGGAGTGTCGCCGTCACGGCGTGCCGCTCGGTGATCCGCCCATTCAGGCCGATGCTCTTGACAAGCTTCCCTGGCTGCCCCGGGGCTTTACAGAGCTTCTCGGCAATGGTATGCCCCATCTGTGGGGACAACGCGATGAGCAACCTCGTCGAGGCGATGCCAAGAGACTCTGACAGTGAACCCATGAGCTCAATCACTGTCTGGCTGCTGTCCTGCTCCTTCATGACTGAGACCACCGTGGCGAGAGGCTTGGGGAATGTGGTGAGCGCAAGCAGCACACGCACAATGCTCAGGTTGAGGGTGTCAGGCATGGAGCACTTGAGCATGTGAGTGAAGTTGTACACCGAGTACTTGGATGTGATGACGTGGCCTTCCTTGTTGACGACAATGGCCTGAGGATCCAAGCCGGACTCAACAATGTTGGCTAGCACGGCGGCAGCCTCCGTCTTAGAGCCCATGGGTTCCTCATCAATCTTTCGGATGAATAGCTCCTCGACCATGACTGGGACGGCACCGGCATCCACAAGTGTCTTGCCATTGGGGTGGTGGGAGGAGATCTGGACCAGGACGTCGAGCGCTGCCTTGCGAATAGCGGTATTGCCACTGCGCACCATCTTGATCAGGATCTCTGACGCGCTCCCAGCAATGTTGATGGTCATCTCCTGTTTCTGAATTAGCTCCCCGAGGTAGCTCACCATTTCCATCTGCACATCTTCTGACCCTGTTTAGCACGTTCATGTCAGCCCATGGTAGTGTTAACTGTTAAGGTGGGATTTGAAAGGATACAGCCAATTTCCATAAGATTTAAAATGGAAAACAGAATGTGTCAACAATCACCAAAGAAAGATGTCTTAACTTTGCAACTTATCAAAATAATCTGCGACTTTAGTTCAAACTTTAAACAACCAAAGGAAAAACTCCCGCTGTACTCAGATGGGTATTTTTTTAAAAAAAGGATGCGAATTAAAGAAAATGTATGTACTGAAAGTTTTCAACTATTCATGGTTTTGACAGGCCGAAAGTGGCACTTTCCACTCAACATTTTCCGAACTAGTAGTATTTGTTAGCTTATAACACACAAAAGAAAAGTATTTTTTCCTCTAGACAGGCTAAATCTTACCTTCAACTAGGTGCCTTTGCAAAGGATCCAAGTAGCCACTTTCAGCCATGTACTTGATATTCTTTGGGCATTTCTCTAGGTTCTTTAGGACCTCTCCAGCCTTCTCAGCAGCAATGGGATCATCGGAGCCGTTGAACTTCATTGTGGTGAGAATTAGTATGCTTCCAGCAGTTGAGCCAATGTTCTCCAACAGTAACTCTGATTTCGAAAGCTCTACTAAGAAAGAGATAGCTGCATGCCTTTCATCAGTACTACTGCTAGAAAGCAGCTTGATTGTCCTTGAAACGGCTCTGGTTTTTGCAATGATTTCCTGTATGTATGAAAACAATTTTGAGTCAAATGCAAGATGATTAGGAGTTGAAACTGCACTCCATCATCAGTTTCAGCACAGTAATAGCATAGCGATTTGCAAGATTGGGGAAAAGATCAAAGATGGCAAATGTTGAAATATCACAGACACACCTTTCCTGCATCGTCCTCAACCAACAGGCAGAGAAGGTCTAGGGAGTCGCACCGAATAAGCGCATCCTTGTGTTCTAGAAGCCGCGCTAGGAACTTGGTGATGCCAATCTTGTGCATCTGATCCCGGTTCTTTCTCCTCAGCCTGGCCAGCACCTTCAGCTCATGTATGGCCTCAAGCACCATCGCCTCTGTTGTTGCCATAGAAAGTGCAGTACGTGCAATCCTGACCCGTGTCGCTTCATTCCTTGTAATCCATTCTGCAATCGTGCTCTTCAGTGGAATATTGCTCCTTAGTGTCTTGCTCTGCATGGCGGTCTTTGTAACAGGACATACCACAGGTTCAGAGTTATCTGAAAACTTCTCAAAGTAATCCTCAATGGCTCTCCTTTCATAAGTCACACCACTCTCCGTTGTTACTGGATCTACCATGACCTTGTTTGTCAGCGGACAGAAGAATGAATCATACAACGGCTCAACATATTCCGCGACTTCAGGGAGGGAATTGAAGGACTGGCCACCAAACTCATGTGACTCCTGGTACATTCCCTGCAAGAAGTCCACCAGCCTCGGCATGTCACTGTTGTGCAATGTTCTTCTCCTGGGCCTTTCGATGGACACAACCATCGACATATCACCCTCTGAGTAGCCATCACAGGAACGCTGATCATACAGATCATGCCGGTTCCTGACAACCTGAAGATGTCCACTGACTGCTGGCTCTGCAAACCTGCTGCTAGCAAATGTCGATACCGGTATCCTGTTGAGCTCATTGCTTATATTCTTTATGACATTGTCCAAGTCCTCGGTTATGCCCAGGAGGTCGTCATCCATGAGCCGCTGCGCGGCGGCGCTGCACTTTGCGACGAGGTCCTTGGCGAGATCAACATTGGCAGCCAGATACTCCATTACGTCCAGCGTGTTGGTCGGCGAATGCTGCGCCTTCTGCAGCTCCATTGTGCCCGGGGCTGCCTTATGGTTGAGGTGGCTGTCCACGTCCATGAAGTTCTCCTGCTCAACATCGACGGCTGCTGCCGACGACATGAGCTCGGAGATGGCTGCTAGCACCGACTCCGCGAGGGATGCCTTCCTGGCCTGCGCTTCGCTTCGCTGAACAAAGGGAAAGTTTAGTGTGAGTCACCCAAGCAGACGCATCCAAGCGAAGATGAACTTTTGTTTTGGTATGGGAAAGGATACTAGTTCAGAGTTCAGACCAGAAAGTCGTAAAGAAGAAACCTACCAACTTTGTCCGCTACAAAAGTACAATTCTGCAATCTTAAGGTGATAGGGATCGATTCTACACAATCCCGCTGGAGAATAGTATAATATACAGGGCTGGCCACTTTACCCCCAAATTCCCAGCTGTTACAGATTGGTTGCTTGCAACAACCAGAACCAGTCAACCAGCACAAGACTATTTCACTGGTGAAAAAATAATAGCAGAGGCCAGTTTGTACGCTAGCTGCTACCAGAATGGGAGGATTGGAGGTGAACCAAAGTTTTCAATTCCTACGAAGGAAAATCAAGAACACCTAAAAAAACAGATTGGGGGAAAAGACGACAAAACCAGCTCTATACAGTCTCGGATTGCAATTTGACAGGTTCGCCTGCCCCTGACACCTTCCAAACTCATCGAGTCTGTCCTGAATTTTCTTAATTGCAAACAGAGCCGCTCACTGCGCCGGACCGAGCTCTCACGGCACCTTCCCTCGAGGTACAGGAAAGCACAGTACGAGCGGAAAAGCAGAAGCAAAAACTGCAATCTTTGGAAATCACACCCCCAAAGCTCAGCTAATTTTCAAGAGAACCTGCTAAGCCACTGAAATTGCATCTGAATAAGCGGAAGTAGGCGGCGGCTCAGCAGCACGTACCTGCATCCAACCAAGAGCTTGAAGGAACTGTGCTGCTTCTGCTTCCCTTCCCCTCTTCTGGCGAGGCGACCTCCACTCCACCCCTGCGTGCGCTGATGTACGGCGGTGGAGAGGCTAGTGGTGGCCTGGGAGCATTCTCCCCTCTCCAGCTGAGACAGACACCCACACCCAGCAGTCACCCAGGCATGGCGCCCTCGTCGCCCAAGAACAGCACCGCACGCAACGGGGCAGCCGAGGTGGAAGAAAGGGCGGAGACCGGCGAGGCGCGACGGATAAATGGTGGGAGACCGCGCAGCTCGCAGACCCAGTCCAGGGCTCCAGGCAAGGTCGCCACCGTCCCTCCTCTCTCTCCCCCGTCCTGTTTAGAGATTGGCAAATAAAAGGCGCCCCCTTTTTTCTAATCACCACCCCACAGCTCACGCACTTGTTTATCGGCACACACAGCAGCAGCAGCATCACAACACCACACTCCATGGGAAGGGTACAAAGATGTTGACCTTTTTGTTACAGGGGGAACGACGCGGACGCGGTTCTCCATCCGCCAGACCGCCACGCCACGGACGGATGAACTCCACTCCAGCGCTCGCTTGCAACGCACGCACGCCACGCCACGCCACGCCACCGCTCGCGCTCGCGCCCGCGCGCGGCGTCAAGATGGATTTCGAGCTGCTCAGGGATGGATTTCACGGCAAGTTTAGGTAAAGCTGAGTGATGGCGACACTGTGCAAAAAAGTCGTTTTTTGAGATGGCTCTGCATTTGGAGCTAGCTGGAGCTCCGGGAGGGTAGACCGTATACCCCAACGGTCCATTAATGCAAATCGTTAGGACACAACACAATCAATGGCAGGTGGGCCTAGGAAATTGCATTCTTCGATGAGGGTTAGGCTAGAGTAGAGAGAGGTTCACGTGCGAGGTTTTGGGAACCAGGAAAAGGCGGTTCTGGATTCTCTCGCTGGCTGCCAATGGTTTTTTAATCTTCCGTGGACGGAATATACAGTATCCCAATCGTAGCTTGGTTAATTAGTGAATGTGCTTACAGTTAAGTATGTTCTCATGGGAATTTGGAAATCCCAAACATCTTCAAATGAACAAAAGAGGGGTGTCAAATTCAAATATTTTGCGAGCGGTTTTCTGTGACCCCTTTGCATGCGCACTGTTCTTCTTTTTCCCTTTTGAACCGAAAGGTAAGTACGATGGGCGTCCCAGGAAAGGCTACATGAGACAAAATTATGGCAGCGTATGTCGTAGCGCTTGATGAGTTGTCACTCGATCCGTCTGGTTCATGAGTCCTTGGATTGGATGTCACGCTTCGTCCAGCCCCTTTTGCTTCGCTCTCCATTTAATTTGCCTCGTCTCATAAAGGGCATGACGCTATCGATCACCCTACCAATGTGTTCGTATAAATTTGATCGATGTACATGACCAAAAAAAAAGAAAGGTTTTCGAACAAATTTTGCACAAAATTGGTTGGAAATTGGAGGATGTGCATCTTACAGGAACCAGTAAGAAAAACCAAGGGAAAAAACAAAAAAAAAAGATAGAGAGAAGTGAAATGATGTACGGGATGATGAGCTGACTTTAATTTGTTGACGGATGAGGGTGAGGTAGCGTGCGCAGAGCCTCGATCTGGTCGGTACGACGACGACTCGGTGCAGGATCGCTCATCCATTTCTTAATCCGCGTGATTAGGCTGGAATAAAACGGTTGGTTAGAATCATTCCAACTCGAGTGGCCAGATGACGATGGGCCGATGGCTACCCGGCCGGCTAGCTGACAGCTCGTCGATTAGTGCAAGGAAGAGAGTGTTTTACTTTTTTCAAAAGCAAAAAAAGAAAAAGAGAGGAGTTTTCCTTCCATGCTGCGGCTGTCCCTGTAGCGTCATTGATTGAGCAGGCCGAGGGGTTGGGGATGATTGGATCGAATTTTTTTTATTTTTAACCTTTTTAATCTAATTTTTTTTAAATAACCCATCCCCAACTAAATTTTCAAAAAGTAGCCTTTTTGGTCGCGCCAGGCCGCGTGGCGCGACTCCTCACTGAGTCGCGCCAGGGCATGTGGCGCGACCGAGCTGCCACGTCGGCCTGGCGGGCGCGGCCATCTACTGAGGTGGCGGGGCGAGTCGCGCCACATGCTCTGGCGCGACTCAGTCGCGCTAGGTGGCGTGGCGCGACTCACTTAACTATACCCCGGGCCGCCGGGCCCCCTTTCTTCTTCTTCCCTTCCTCCTTTTCCTCCCAGTCGCACCCGAGGCCGTCGCCATGGAGTCGCCCCGGCTCCTCCCCCTCTAGATCCGGTCCTTCCTCCACCGGATTCGAGTGGGTTTGGGTGGGAAAACACTCATTGAAGGTACCTCCTCCACTTTAACCATGTAGTTTTTGTTGATTTGGTTGTTCTTCTAGGGTTTAGCCATTGGTAGGGTTTGTTGACTATGTGGCTCCAATGGATGATTGAGTACGAATCGGTCACCGTTAGTTGGCTTGTATCGATGCATTGGTTGATTGTAACACCGATCTATCGTGTAGTTTGCGATGCATGTTTCGATTTCGATGGATTTGGATGGTGTAGATGTTGAAGTAATGTTGAGGATTATGAACAAATGCAATGTAGACTCATGTTTTATTGTCACTACCTTTGAGTAGTAGTAGTAGCTTTGAGTAGTATTTTCACTAGTATTTCTTTACTTACCTATGAGTAGTAGTATTTATTTTTCACTAGTATTTCTTTACTTACCTTTCACTAGCCTATTGTATTTTGATTGATATTTGAAATGCAAGTGATTAAATCGATGCTCATATGCTCATTTATGAAATTAAAATTTTAGTACAAGATTTAGAATTAGTAGTTAATTTTGTATTTTGCTCATGAGTGGGTTGTAAATTCTTTTGCTTGTATGATGGTACTAGCTTTAGTCATGACTTAGTAGTTTTTTTCACTAGTATTTTTTTCACTAGTTGTATGTATGTTGGAGATAGTAGTGCTCATCTAGTAGTATTTTTTCACTAGTTGTATGTATGTTGGAGATAGTAGTATGTATCTTGGTGCTCATCTAGTAGTATTTTCTTCACTAGCTTTTCTCCGAATCGAAGTCAAACAAAAGTTCATCGTCACCCCAATCATCATCCTCCACCTCAATCACTTCGCCTTTGCCCTTGCCCTTGTCCTCCACCTCTTGCGCCTTGCCCTTGCCCTTGCCTTTGTCCTCCACCTCTTGCGCCTTGGTAGCAAGTGTCTTTATCGTCTCCCATTGAAATTTGGTTGCCGCATCCACCATTTTGTCTACATTGTTGCTACTATTTTTTGTTGTTGTAAATTTCGGCAATTCTTTCACAAGAGCTTTCATTGCCTGCAATTGCGCCATTTTTGCCTCAATTCTAGCCAACTTCAAATTAATCCCTCTTTTTTTTGCCTCCGCCATTTGGAACCACTCGCCTATGGAATCCTTAGGAAATATCCTAGATGGATCGAACTCACTCCAATCACGGCGCCACTTTTCCCTCATGTTACGCATGCATGTCCCTCTTCTCTCCTCCTCCTCTTCCTCCTCCCTCAACCTCTTCCTCCTCTCATCCGCACTTAGTGGTAGTGGATAGTTCATCCTATTCCGCCTCCAAAATTCAATGAGGCCCTCTCTAATGCCCTCTCCAACACTAGTTTGTGAACATCCCTTCTCTCTAGCAAGTTTATCCTTAGCAATTGGTCCAAACAACTCTTTATCTGATGGAATAGGGACATCATATTTTTCTCTTAATTTATTTTTCTTCTCGGCTGTTTCCTTGATTTTCAAATACCCCGAACATTGCCCCAAATGTAGACGGAGTGCTTCCCTCCCTGCAAAGCTCTCCCAATCACATGTTCTCCCCCTCCTAAAAAATTAATGTCAATTTTTAGTCAACGTAACCATTTAAATTGCCACAACACATGGATACAAAGTTAGGAAAGTGACTTTACCCAATAATCCCCATAGGAGTTACCACAATACCATCCATATCCAAGCTCAGATGGAACCACACCCTTTCGAGCGAGTATCCCACACTTGCAACGAGGCCTATAAGGCTCATCACATGACCATAGCTTCTCCCCACTCTCGAATGCTTGCACGTCTTCTTCTGACGGCCAATGAGACTTTGGACCGTATATGTCCTCCTGAAAATCACATAGGGGCCATCCATCATGCACAACAAATTCAATGAGACCTCTATATGTCAAAATATCGACCGTAATGAATTTGTCGGGAAGCTCAATGATTCTTACATGTGTCCTTTGCTTGCACCGAAAGAATGGCGTGAATTTGTCGGGAAGGTCAAGATCAGGAAGTTGCAACTTGCTTGGCCTCCCACAATGACACAATGGAGGGTTGCTAACACGCTTGCATCCTGCCTCTTGTTTTTCTTGGAATGTCATTTGTGGTGGATTTGGTGGTGGTGGCACCCACCGTCTGAACTCATGATAGGGTTGCACCACCGATTCTAGCCACGGAAATAATCGGATCATAGGGTCAAATTTTTCCGGTCCATCAATCCACTGGTGGAAAAAGCAAGGTGCTATGTTGTATTGACTTGGGCCGCCATCTTCATTTAGTATCCACTTTCTTGCACATGTGTAGAACGCCCTTCCAGCTGTTGCCTCATCCCTTGATTGCTTCACTTGAGCTGGAATGTCACAATGACACATAGGAACCGGAAGAGGCGGTGGAACGGGATCATCAGGCCTGCCTCTGCTCGCCGCTATTGGCCTGAAAAAAACATAAAATTGCATCAGATCATTTATATAAAAGGAAAGGACGACAATATTATTTACATAATTAAAAAATAAAGACATGAAATCCTAAGTAGCTACCGTATGCCCGCTCCCACTAGATTGTTTATGACGTTCCTTCCGATGACCCTCCTCGTGGCAGACACTACATCGGTTCTTCGTCTTTTCTTGGTCAAACTCCCTGGCACCGTAAATATCCCTATCGTACCCACTTGTTTGGTCCATCTCATTGCGTAATCGCTTTTTCTTCCTCCTTCCAACACCTGTTTTCTTCTTCTCGTCATCTGGAACGTAGTCAGGACCATTGTACTCAGGCCAATGTGTCTCGTCTAGTATTGGCTCAAAACGAGCCGCCCATGTCTTCAATATTGTTTCCTTATAATATAATTGTGTCGTGTACGCTGGTGCTAGCCAAGACACCCCTCTAACAGTGCATGCGGCCATCATATGAGAGCATGGAACATGTAGCAATTGAGGTATACAACAAGTGCAAGTCACTCCTGAGAGGTCCACCTTATATATGCGTCCGCCCGTCATCTCACCTCCAACATTCAAAGCGGAAGCTGTCCTCACTGAGTACACATACAATGTGCGATCGAACAACTCAGCCCTCATGCCCGCAGCTTTCAAACCTTCTGCGGTTAAGTGCTTCTTTGCGGCTTTACCAAAAGTATTTACACCACTTAACCCCCTATCTATGTGGTCTTTTGCTTTTTTCCACCTATGCACAAAATATGAATTGATCTTGTAGAATGTGTACTCCACAATAGCCGATACTGGCATAGCACGGACGCCTTTGAGGACCTTGTTGAGTACTTCTGATAGATTTGTATTTTGCACACCATATCTCCAACCACCTTCATCAAATGCATTGGTCCACTTATGCTTATTAACCATTTGCTCCTCCAACCACTCTTTTGCTTCCGGATTCATCATTTGTTTTTGTTTCTCTAGTCTAATATTAAACGTCCTCTCCGCTTTGGCTGTACACACCAATTTTAGCTGCGCTCTCACCTTCTTGTTAGCTTGCCTATGCCATATGTTCGCTGCAAAGTGTCGCATGCACCAATGACTCACGATAGGTTGGTACCCTTCCATGTAATCCTCAACCGCACTTAGTATTCCTTGATGGCGGTCTGAAACTATGCACACCTTCCTTAGACGTCCCACAATGTCCCGACGGACCAAATGCAAGAACCAAGACCAGCTGTCAATATTCTCACTTTCAACTAAGGCAAATGCAAGGGGTACCAATCTATCCTCACCATCAACACCAGTGGCGATCAACAAAACACCCCTGTACTTTCCAGTTAAAAATGTGCCATCAACACTTATCATCCGTCTGCAATGCTTGAATGCCTCTACACATTGGGGGAAGCACCAATACACCCGCTCCATTACTGGCTTCATTACACCTTTGTGAAGCTCCTCCTTTCCCGTTGTATGAGTGCACCACTTCGTACCCGGGTTGAAGTGTGTTATTGCTTGTAGGATTTTTGGCACCCTACCGTAAGCATCCTTCCAGTCACCCCACAACATGGATATTGCATGCTGCTTAGCTCTCCAGGCCTTTCCATACTTCACCGTGTAGTTGCTGAAAGCTTTGATGGATTCAATGAGGGCAGCTATAGAAACATCGGGATCCTTATGAACCATGCCAGCAACCCGTCTTGAAATGTAACGAGCCGTGCATTGAGAATGTTCTTGTGCCACTTCCGACGTCCCACATGTATGAGGTTGGACAACTCTTGTGATTCTCCATTTGTTCCTATCATCAGGAAGTGGACGCGCCCACACCTTCCAATCACAATCTTGTTGGCAAGCAACCGTGTACCTTGTTTTGGCCGATGAATGAATCACATTATATGGCCTATGGTGCCGCACCGAGTAATCCCTTAAGAAAAACTTTAATTCTTCCAAGTTATCAAATTGCATTCCCTTAGTTATAAACAATTGACCACTGTCGGGATCAACTTCAGTAAGACGTAACCCTGAATCACAATATGCCTTCCTTGGAACCGAATGGAAAACGGAAACTTCAGGCACATCAACATGTACAGCTTCCAATTGCCTCAACTCAGTTGGAGTGAATTCTGGCACTCGAAATCCAGAAAGAGTATACACCGATCCTCTAGACGCCTCATCTACCCTCTCACCAAATAATGGAATCTCTTCACCCAAAGGACTAAATTGGCGTAAAGGATTTACTCGAACCACAGGTGTTGGTTGGGTTGGTTGCCTAAGTGGAGTTGGGGTTGGTTGCCTAAGTGGGGTTGGAGTTGGTTGGGTAACTGGAGTTGGAGTTAGTTGGCTAACTGGAGTTGGAGTTGGTTGGCTAACTGGAGTTGGTTCTTCTTCTTATTCTTCAGAGCTCACAGATATATCATCCCCATCCTCTTTCTCATCATCCTCATACTCACCAAAATTATTGTTCAACCCACATCTATCAAAGTCATCTTCCCCATCTGAACCATAAGAACATTCCTCATCATCACCACCTTCTTCATCATCCTCATTCTCATGAACCTCATTGTGTGGTACCATATCTTCCTGAGTTAAGTGTTCCACGGGCTCAACATTATGCGGTGAATTTACCGCAGAGTAAACATCAACAACTAACTCGGCACAACGAACTTGAGATTCTTTCACACACTCTTTGTAAAATAACCAATCATCACCACATTTAATAGGCATCATCACATAGTGACTTCTTTTGTCACCGGAATCAAACCTTCCATGAATCCTTAATTCCTCCCCCTCATTTCCAACCTTGAACAAAGAATTCACTCGGGTTTTAATATCTTCAAATGATGGAGGACTATCAAATCTTGCTACTTGTTACCTCATGCTTTTAAACTCCCCATTGTCATCAACCATGCCACCCGAAAATATACGAACTAAACGATCCATCTACACACAACCACAAATTAAATTGATTATACCAACCCTCATCTCACTTATCAATAGCATCTACACTATCCAACATGGAAATGATAAAATCTTACCATGCAAGAGAAACTACACGATAAGAAGAGGTTAACATCAGCCACTTGCACGATACACTACACTTAATCATACCCGATTCGTACTCAATCATGCTATCCATCTCAAATCATACACAAAACCTAACCACCTCAAATCCAACGAAAACGACGGAATCCGCGAAAACTAATTGGTTAGATTGGAGGAGTTACCTTCCAGGAGCAATTTCCCACACTTTCCTCTTCAAAACGGGTGAGGGATGGAGTGGATCTAGAGGGGGAGGGTTGGGGGCGGCGCCATGGGAGGGGATGAGCTCGGGTTAGGTCTTGGGAGTGAAGGGGGAAGTGAGGAGGAGAAAGAAAGAAGGGCCCGGCGGTCCCGGGTATTTTAAGTGAGTCGCGCCACGCCGCCTGGCGCGACTGAGTCGCGCCAGAGCATGTGGCGCGACTCAACCCGCCACCTCAGCAGCTGCCCGCGCGCGCACGGCCGACGTGGCAGCTCAGTCGCGCCACATGGCCCGGCGCGACTCAGTGAGGAGTCGCGCCACGCATCTTGGCGCGACCAAAAGGGCTACTTTTTGGAAATTTAGTTGGGGACGGGTTATTTTTAAAAAATTAGATTAAAAAAGTTAAAAAATAAAAAAAATTCGATTGGATCGTGGCGTTGCTAACTGCAAGTGTATTTATTGTTCATTGCGCTCGCTCTCAAAGAGTTCACGAGCAGAGAGGGCGAGGGGAATGTTTGGCGCTCTGGGCCCAGCACACGGTTCACACGACTTGTGTACGTACTACTTGTGTGTGCTACTGCTACGTAGTGTCTGTATGCATGCATGATGCTTTTTGTTGGGACCAAATTTATCCTGGCGTTTTTAGAGTTGAATAACTTTTGCTTAATTACTTCAAAAAATGAGTCGTAATTAATTAACATCGGAGTGGACTAGCCGCTACCGCAGCTCGTAAACCCATCTTCGAATCTGGCACTGCCAGAGTGCTCCATGCACCGACGACCGACCCACCGACCGGCTTGGCAATGTTATACTTATACCCTGCCCGAAACGTACTGCCGCTGCCGACCTTGGTGTCCATAAATGGAGTAGAGCTACGAGAAGAGAACACTCGACCTACCACTACCAGCAATGCCGTTGCTCGCAGGCAATGCAACGCTCGACGGATCGTGACATCGTGTGACCTCGCCAGCCATTCCCCTTCTTGGCGCCACCAAATTATAAACAGTAATGCTATCCTTCTTACTTCCGGCGACCGGCGGCAAGACTAAAAAATCGGACGAACTCACGCACGGGAACGCGCCGCACCACCCTTTTTTTTATTTACAATAGCGGGTCCCACCAGTAAATCTGATCTTATCATTCTTCGAACCTGCTGAACCGCACGCTCCGCCTCCATCGCATCTATCGAGCGCCGCCATGTCTCCAAGAAGCACGTCGTTGCGCTCCGCCCGCTCTCCTTCGATCTCCTCGCGCTCCGGCTGCCGCTTCTCCGCGGCGAGGTCGAGCCGCTCCGGTCGCCGCTTCCCCACGGCAAGGGCAAACCTCACCGACCGTGCCGCTCCCTTACGGCCCGGGGGTCGGCTTCTCCCTCAGCAACTCTCTCCTCTTCTCCTCCCGCTCCCCCCCCTAAATCCAACTGGCGGCCCCTCCCCGTGCTCCACCCGCCGCCGGCGCCCCGCGACGCCCATAGGTTGCGGCGGCGCCCGTGCGCGGCTCCCGTGGCGTCCGGACGTCGCGGCGGTGCCCGTGCGCGGCTCCCACGGCAGCGCCCGCGGAGGAGCTCGTAGCGGTGCCCGCGACGTCCGGACGGCGAGGTGGAGACGGCGGCGACGAGGAGACACGAAGTGCGGTAGGGTTTTAGTGCATCTTGCAAGTGTGTGTTCCACGTGTTCAGATGTCTCGGAAGGATGTTGCAAGTGTTTCGTGCGGATGTTGCAAAAGTAGATCTAGATGTTTTCAATGTTGCGGATGTTGATTCCCCACCGCAACGTTTGATTCTCGATGTTGCAACTGTTGTTTTCGAATGTTGCAGATGTTGCAACTATTTTAACATATTTTTGATGTTTCAAACATTATTTTTCGATGTTGCGGATCTTGAGTTTTGATGTTGCAGACATGTGATGACGAGGGCCTAGATTAGGGCTCCTTAAGTGGCAGGATAATCACTCTTGGGGTGGAGTCTTCTGACACCATCGACAATACCAAGGCTAAGATCCAGGACAGAGAGGGATGCAGATCTTCGTCAAGAGCCTCGTTGACAAGACTGACCCATCTCCGACCAGTAGGTGGCTTCCACGACAAGTTTCCGCCTCGCACGAGGAGTCTCTGCCTCGCACGACAAGTCTCCGCCTCGCTCGACAAGTTTCCGCCTCGCCTCTGACAACTTGCTCGCACGAGGAGACTCCGCCTCCGACTACTCGTTCGCACGAGTAGTTTCCATCTCCGACTAAGGCGGGCCCAAACGCGGAAGTCGGAGCGCGGGATCTGGGGCCCACATGAACGTGGCGCTGCCTCAACGATCGAACTCCCCTGCAAACGACACGCAAGGCACAAGTTCTCCACGCCATGCAAACGCTCCAGCTGGCGGCACGCGCGGGCGCCCAGATCTGACAGGAGCCGTAATGCTGCACTGTTCGACCGTGCAGTCTCCAACGCGCCGTCCTGTCCAACCTCTGCAGCACGCCAACCCCGTCGGAAGCACTCAAGCACCCTCTACGGGCGGCGCCTATCTACATGTAGGCCGTAACGTGGCGAGCCTAATACACACTCAAGGGAGCTGAGTCACCTGCAAAAGAGGTCGGAGAAACCGCCAAGTACCCGAAAGGAACAGTACCACCCTGACACACGGCGACCGCAAGCCTCATCACAGCTCAGCGCCCTTCAATGCCTCCTGACAGACATCAACGTAGGAAAAGACCTCCCAGCTACGTAACACTGTAGCACATCTTTGTATTCTCTTTTTGTCTCTCACCCTTGCGTCTATAAAAGGAAGAGGAGGGCAACCGTCATAAGGGTTGACAAATCAGACATTCAACACCACAGGGACTTGGGCTCGACACCCTCTCCCGACCAGTTTGTAACCCCTACTACGAACGTTCCTAGCATAAGAACACAGCAGCTCGACACTGGACGTAGGGTATTACTCCTTGGAGGCCCGAACCAGTATAAATCCCTGTGTCTCTCGTGCTAACCATCCGGGTCCGACACACGATCTGATACAAAATTTACTGCCGGCGGTAGAGAACCCCGACAGTTGGCGCGCCAGGTAGGGGCACATCGTGTGTCTCGCCAAACTTCATCAGCGATCCGGATGGAGGGCCGCGGAGTTTCGCTAACTCTCGGGGCCACCATGCTTTCGGCTCCCTCGGCATTGTCTACACCGGGCCGGCGGAGTCCGTCGTCGGGCGCACCTTCGCCCGATCTGCTCACCCCACCACCTTGACAGCGGCGGCGGGGCGCGCAGCATTCGTCCGAGGCTTCTCATGCGACACGATCATGGCCATGTTGGGGCCCAACCAACACAAGAGCATTTTAGGCTCGCCGCCTATTACCTCACCGACCTGGCCTTCCAGGCTAGCGGGGCTGAGCCACTGGCCTGGGGCGAGTTCATGGAGAGGTACACCGCCATGTACCCCCACAGACAGCCAGGCCTCCTGGACGACCCGGTGACGGCCTATGTGGACGCGCTGCGAGCGTCCTACATCACCCCAGGCGCTGTGGCGCCACGACGGGAACCACCGGCACCCCGCAACCTTCAGCGCGCACCACGGCGCGAGGAGGAGAGACCGCGCGACCCACGACAAGCCCCGCGGCAAGTCCCGGTGCAAGAGCAGCACCGCGAGGGGGACGGCGAGCAGCAGGGACGCCGCCAGGACCCCGCGCGGAACAGGGCCCGCGCCCCGACACCATCGGCTCGCGCAGGCGTGCACGACGACAACCATCGTGTCAACGAGGATGCCGGCGTCGGCGGCGGTGAGCTGCCAATCTTCAAGCGCGCATCGCAGAACTTGGCAGCCGCTGCCATGCTTCTGCGCGGCTGCCCTGAGGCGGCCACCCCGAGGAGAGAAGGGTTCGGCAGCAACTTAAGAACCTCGTCGAGACAGCAGCGGTGCAACAGGCGGAAAGCTCCGCATCGCGCCAGCGGTCGGCACGCGAAGCGAGAGCGGCACAGTCCATGCACCGCCAGAACCCCTCCCCTTCGCGGCATCGAAGCCGCGGAGAGGAGGCCGGCGGCTCAGCGGTCAAGCAACGTCTCGGGCCTAATCGCACCGCCCGCGACACCATCGAAGCTCGCCGCCGAGCTGCTGGTGACGACAACTACGGCTACGGCGACGATCGCGACCACCGCGACGAGCGCCGCCCACGCCAACAGGACGACCGGAGGCGTGGCGGGCGCTACAACAGCGACGACGACCGTGACCGCAGCTGGTCACCCGACCAGAGGGGCCCGCGCGCTTTCGGTCAGAAGGTGCGCGACGCACAGTTCCCCTCGCATTTTCGAGCTCCGACAAACATTCCCAGGTACGACGGGGAGACCAACCCTAGCGTGTGGTTGGAAGACTACCGGCTCGCGTGTCACGCGGGTGGAGCGACGGACGACCTCTTCATCATCAAAAACCTGCCGCTCTACCTCGGCGACTCCGCGCGTACCTGGCTCGAGCACCTTCCCCGCGGCAGGATCAATGACTAGACGGAGCTGCGCCAAACTTTCGTCGGCAACTTCCAGGGCACGTACGCCCGCCCCGGCAAGCAGTGGGAGCTGCGAAACTTCAAGCAGAAGCCGAGGGAAAGCTTGCGCGACTACATCCGGCGTTTCTCCAAGCGCTGCACCGAGGTCCCCGGTGCGACGGACAACGACGCCATCTCGGCGTTTCAGAACGGAACCACCTGCACCACCCTCATCCACCGACTAGGGCGCCAAACTCCCCGAACTACTCGAGAACTCCTCGACATCGCGACCAACCACGCGGATGGTGAGGAAGCGGTCACGGCGACTCTCAACACCCCTCAGGGCAAGGGGAAGCAGGTCGTGGACCATGGCGAGGGGCCCTCCTCGCGTTTCAAGAAGAAGAAGAAGGGCGACAAGTATCGTCGTGACGACAATCTCGTCGCAGCGGTCGAGCGTAAAGCTGCGCGCCCCAAGAACAATCCACCCAAGGCGGGTCCCCTGAAAGACCACTTCGAGAAGCTCTTGGAGGCGCCGCGCACCCACCACGAGGTCCCTGTCAAGCATGCGCTCAAGGACTACCGCTTGATGAAGAACTACATGAACGGCACACTCAAGCCCAAGGCGGCGGACCTACCAAAGAAGGCTGCGCCCCTCCCCGACAACGACGATGACGACTTGGGGGCTGGGTACCCCGGCGAGGACGACGCGGTCCACATGATCTTTGGCGGGACCCCGGCACGACCCTCAAGGCACCAAGAGAAGCTGATCCGGCGTGGGGTCTACAACACTGAGTCGGCGACGCCGTCGTACCTCAAGTGGTCGGAGACTCTGATCACCTTCGACCGAATGGACCACCCCGACCGCGTGCTGCAGCCCGGATGCTACCCTCTCGTGGTGGCATCCCTGTTCAAGACCAAGCGCATCCACAAGGTCCTCATGGACGGGGCAGCGGCATCAACGTCCTCTACGTGTCGACGCTCGACGACATGGGCATCCCGCGCTCTCAGCTGCGCCCGTCGCCTACACCGTTCCACGGGGTCGTCCCTGGAATGGAGGCGCTCCCAATCGGGTAGATCGATCTGCCCGTCACGTTTGGGACTCTGCGGAACATCTGCACGGAAACCCTCACCTTCGAAGTGGTGGGGTTCTCGGGGACGTACCACTCCATCCTCGGGAGGCCGGCATACGCGAAGTTTATGGCCGTGCCAAACTATACGTACCTCAAGCTGAAGATCCCCGGTACGAAGGGGGTCATCACGGTGGGGATTACATTCCAACACGCATTCAAATGCGATGTTGAGTGCTTTCAGTTCACTGAAGCGCTCATCCGGTCCGAGAGGCTCCACGCCGAGCCTCCCTCCGAGGACCAGGACATTCCCGAGTCGTCCAAGCGAGCGGCCAGCTCTTTCGAGCCCGCCAAGGATGTCAAGGATGCGGCCGTCTCCGATGGTGGCCGCACGCTCCGTATCGGGACGGCGCTCGATCCTAAATAGGAAAGCGCGCTCGTCGACTTCCTCAAAGCGAACCTCGACGTGTTCGCGTGGAAAACCTCCGACATGAAGGGGATCCCGAGGGAGGTTGCCAAGCACAAACTAAACATCAAGCCGGGATCGAAGCCGGTGAAGCAACGCCTCTGCCGCTTCAACGACGAGAAGTGCAAGGCGATCGGCGAGGAGATCAAAAAGCTCCTTAGTTCAGGGTTCATCCGAGAAGTATTCCACCCCGAGTGGCTTGCTAACCCTGTACTTGTAAAGAAGAAAAATAAGAAATTGAGAATGTGTGTTGACTATACGGGCCTTAACAAGGCATGTCCCAAGGGCTCGTTCCCTTTGCCTCGCATAGATCAGGTAGTCGATTCGAGAGCTGGGTGCGAAACCCTCTGTTTTCTCGATGCATACTCCGGGTACCACCAGATAGCGATGTGCATAGCGGATCAACTCGCGACTTCATTCATCACTCCGTTCGGCGCCTACTGCTACAAGACAATGCCTTTCGGGCTCAAAAATGCAGGCGCCACGTTCCAGAGATGCATGCGACGCGTCTTTGGAGACCTCATAGGGCGAATCATCGTGGCGTACGTTGATGACATCGTTGTCAAGTCGAAGAAGATAGGTGATCTGGTCCCAGACCTCATGGAAGTATTCGCGAAGCTGAGAGAGCACGGGGTGAAGCTTAACCCCGAGAAGTGCGTTTTCGGGGTTCCGAGGGGCATGCACCTTGGCTTTGTCGTGTCGGAATGCGGCATTGAAGCTAATCCCGGGAAGATCTCAGCCATTACAAACATGGGACCAATCCAGAATTTGAAGGGCGTACAACGCGTCACGGGCTGCCTCGCAGCTCTCAGCCGTTTCATCGCTCAGCTCGGAGAGCGCAGCCTGCCTCTATATCGCCTCATGAGGAAATCCAACCACTTCACATGGACACCCAAAGCTCAAGAGGCGCTCGACTCGCTAAAAAATCTCCTGAAGAGCCCACCGATACTTACGGCTCCGGCGCCGGAAGAGCCCATGCTTCTGAACATCGTCGCGACATCCCAAGTGGTGAGCGCTGCGCTGGTGGTCGAGCGAGAAGAGCCCGGAAGGTCACTCAAGGTGCAGCGGCCAGTCTATTTCGTGGGCGAGGTACTCTCCGACTCGAAAACCCGCTACTCGCAAATGCAAAAGCTGGCATATGCTGTCTTGATCACCAAGCGCAAGCTTCGCCACTACTTCGACGCACATCCAATCACGGTGGTGTCCAAGTACCCGCTCGGAGAGGTGATCCAGAACCCCGAGGCCGAGGGGAGGATAGCCAAGTGGGCTCTCGAGTTGATGGGGCAGAACATAACTTATGCGCCATGCAGTGCAATCAAGTCGCAGGTGTTGGCGGACTTTGTCGCTGAATAGACAGAAATTTAGACTCCGCCAGCACCCATCGAGCACGAGACGTGGATAATGTATTTCGACAGCTCTGTCATGAAGGAAGGAGCACCCATGTAGCTCGAACTGGAGCACCAAGCTCTGATACTAATTGAAAGGACCTTGATGTCGCCTAGAGGGGGGTGAATAGGCGAGACGGCCGAATTAAACTTTTCGTCCCCGAAAACTGGAGCTGTCAGTGTCTACCGGTCAGACCGGTGGTGGTGACCGGTCAGACCGGTCGCTCACTGGGCTTCACAGGAGGCACCGGTCAGACCGGTGCGTGTCATCGGTCAGACCGGTGTAGCACAGAGGTCCTACAAAAATAACTTCAAGCTCCTCTTGACTTCTAGCACGAACCAAACTTGGTGAGTGGCCTTGGTAGATCATCACAAGCAAGGTAATGACCCCTGCACGCACAAGTAGCACACCCAAGTAGATCGAAGCGGAAGCAAATCAAATATGCTAGAAAAACAACTTAGTAAGGCAAACCACACGAAGATGCAAGGATTTGTTTCCCGAAGTTCACCGCCCACTAAGGAACGGCTACGTCTCCATTGAGGAGCTTGTAAGGGAGAATTCCCACAACAAACCGGGTCTCTTTCAACCGCTTTCCTCCTTTCCACTAAGGCGATCTTTTCCACGAAGAGGCAAGATCACAGCCCTCACAAACTTCCCGCTGCTCACCACAACCTTGGGAGCTAGCCGGCGACGCCTAATCGTCTAGGAGGCAAACCTCCAAGAGTAACAAACGCTTCAAAGCTTGTAGACACGAAACCAAAGTGCTCAAGCTATGGGAATGCTCTTGTTAGCTCACAAAGACGCTCTTGAGCTCACTCTCTCAACCCAACACAAAGAATATGGATTGAATCCACAAATCTCACAAAGAGAGGGTTGGGGAGAGCCACTAAGGCTTAGGGCTTGCAAGAAATGGCTTAGAAGCTCAGCACAATCACTAGAATCAGCAACCTTCAACTGAAGAAGGCTTGGGGTATTTATACCCCTCAAGAGAGAAAACTAGCCGTTAGTCCTCGGGCGACACCGGTTAGACCGGTGCCTCAGACCGGTGTTTGAAAAACTAGCCGTTGGGCTAGCGGCACCGGTCAGACCGGTCTGACCAGTCAGGGGCACCGATGTGAGCCATCGAGATGAAGTGAGCCACCGATGTGAGCCACCGATGTGAGCCACCGGTGCCCCTGACTGGTCAGACCGGTCAGGCCCGAGTCACCCCCAAAACCCTTTCTATGATTCTAACACTTCACCAACGAGATGAAGTGGCTCAGGTTCGGTTAGGAGGGTTTGTTAGCACACTCTAAGGCTCTCAAGGCTAGATCTCACTTAGGTCAACTAATGAGCACTTTGACTTGGTCAACTCGCTAATGTTGCATCCCTCTTGATAGTACGGCATACCTATACTCAAGAATAAATAAAACACCTTGTTGACCTCTTAAGCTTGAATGTCTTCAACCTTGCCATACTTGAGCAATGTCCACTAGAGGGCTTTCAACTTAGCCTTTGACTTGAGCACGTCCATACTTGAGCTAGTGACTTATGATCTTTCCATCTAGTATAGGAATGCACACTTGGATCCATAAGTCACTCCATATTGCCAATCTCAACATATTGATGACTT
Source organism: Cenchrus fungigraminus (assembly GCA_036936925.1). Lineage (NCBI taxonomy): Eukaryota > Viridiplantae > Streptophyta > Magnoliopsida > Poales > Poaceae > Cenchrus > Cenchrus fungigraminus. Next base: position 63,408,792 of record CM072770.1, read on the forward strand.
GCATTGCTTCCCTCGGTTAAGGCTTGGATATGATACTTGAAGACCCCACGGATGCTAGAACTTCATCTTAGCAAAACACTAATGGCGGTTTAGCTACGACCCCAAAGATTGCTTAGTCCCTCACCCTAAACATCTCGGTTGATCTCTTCATCACTTACCCAATCCACTTTTGAGTTCCACTTTGCTTTATCCATAATTAATTTCCATTTGAAAATTCCGCTTCAAATGCTTGATCTTGATTGAAAATGAATATGCAAGCTTCCAATTTAGAACCATAAAGTTTATACTCATCCTTGTGTTCTCTTTCAATCGACACATGAAGCCTTGCACTTGACTTAGAGAATTACCGTCTTCTCTTTTTATGATCCTTATAATTTTAATCAAGCTATGTTTACTATGGGAGACAATGAATTGACCTTCTCAATTTATCCTAATATTTATCTTCATTTATTGCTTGATATTTGACGCATATGCATTAGGATCATCCATATATTTGTCTTCTCCAATGTGAGCCATATAATATTCAATCATAAATAAATTCTCCATTAATTGCTCATGAATATTTAAATAAAACCTGCTCACAATCTTAGACAAATACATTAGTCATTTAATCACTTTGTCATTCAATTCACCAAAATCCACTTAGGGGCCTAGATACACTTTCAATCTCCCCCTTTTTGGTGATTGATGACAACTCGATTAAAGCTTACAAATAAAACATTAAAGCGCATTTAGATTCTTAGATATAGCTAGAGCTCCCCCTTAATTTGTGCTTTGAATTGAATTTCAAAAATTTGGCCTCAAATGCCAATAGCACAAATTTGGGAGAAAGCGCGTGTGAGCTCCCCCTATATCTTAGAATCAGTGGAGTGCAACATGTGTGAGCGACAAACATAAATCCGTGATGCGTATGACAAGATATGCACAAAGCAATGAACATGTGTGCTGACTAGGCAGCATCGGTCAGACCGGAGCCCCTGACCGGTCAGACCGGTCAGGTCCAGCCACTACACAAACTGGGCGGCACCGGTCAGACCGGTGCCCCTTACCGGTCAGACCGGTCAGGTCCAGTCAGAGCACAAAGCAAAGGTGTGTGTGCTATTTGGTCCAAACTGATCAGGCCAGGGTTGCAAGCTGGCTTAGATTAGTTTGCTCCATTTAGCCAACACAAACAATACATCAAACAACACACGCATCACAGTCTAACAATAAAGTCACTTAATTATTACAATAAAGGTTCAAACACTCAGTAGCACTCACACAAATGTTCTCAAGTCCACTAAGATAAAGTTCTAGCTTATTACAAGGCTGCTCTCATCAGCCAGCCAGCACTGGTCAGACCGGTGCAACACAGACAGCAACACTGAATTGAAGACTTTAATCCAAATCTTCTCCCCCTTTGTCATCAAGCATTCAAGAAGGGCCTGGAGAAGTAGTAGCTGTCGATCACTGTCCCTGAGATCCATCTCCTGGGTGAGAGCTCCCTCCATAGTAATATGGATTATAGCCAAACATCTCCGCGGAGAAGCGAGCGCCCCAATCTTATCCTTGCTCGGGAGGTGGAGGAGGTGGAGGAGCTTGTTCTTGTTCCATGAAGTGAGATGAACCTGCCACATCCGGAGGAGGGGGTACAAATGGTGGTGGTGGAGGAGGAGCCGATGATGAAGATCCTTGCTCTTGCCCGGACTCAAAGAACATAGGCCCATATTGATTAAGCATGTCGGAGTTGGCCCATCCTCTCATCCTATCCTCAAAGGAAGGTATCTCAACCTGCGGAGATTCAGGAGATGGAGGAGAGCGAGGCGGATGAAACCCTTGAGCATTGTGCATTAACTTCATCGTATCTCTCATTTGCTTATTTGCCCTCCTTGACCTTTGTTGCTCCACCTGGATGTCATGCTGACTCCGACACATGCCAAAGATGAAATTTAGGAACTTCCTCAATAGAGAAGTAGATCTGCGGGGCCTGTTCTGCTCCCAGCCACCCCACCAGTCAGACCGGTGCTCTGAACCGGTCAGACCGGTGATGGCCTGAGGGCCTGTCTGTGGCTGGTCTGGCTGAGTAGCTCCTTCTTCAAGAATTTCTTCCTCATGGCCAGGTGCTTGCTCTGCTCTAGGAGAAGGAAACCTTGGATTTTTGCTAGGATTGAGCTTCAATGGCTTGTGTGTCACATTTTTAGGATACTCCGCTTTTGCAACCTTTTCAATCATGTACATGATATATGGACTGTAGCTGCAAATCTTTTTGGGGTCCTCGGATAGATGCTTGATTTCTTGCCAAATGAAATCCCCAACACTAAACTCCGGAGCTCCCGGCCTCAAAGCAACCATCAAATTTTTCTGAAACTTTGTGATCTCAGAGGGATTCCCATCTCTAGGTGTGATAGACACCCTAAGGAGTCTATTAAGTGCAGCATAGTAGGTATAGAGATTCTTCACCTTCCCATAATAAGCATGATCACCTCTCGGGTACATAAGGTGCAAGGCATCCTTGTCGAGCTCCCCTTCATCATGGAGCTTCCTTAAGTCCTTGTCTCCCGCCATGATCCCAAAGCACCTCAGGAACCTATGGAAAGTGATGGAATACCTCTGGGCATTAGTCATCCAAGTCATAGCCCTCTCACCACCAATATGTCCAAAGTGCACGGTGGCGTAAAACTGAGCTATTATCTCCTTGTTCCAATCTTGTCGGAAACCCATAAGCTCCTTGACCCTTTGCCTCTCACAGTTGCTTATGACTTCATTAAAAATGGGGTCATTCTTCCTAGCCATATGCCCCTAATCCACATACTGAGCCTTATGAGTGATTTTGGGCTTTTTAATGATTACCGTGGCATAGTAGTCCTGCTGAAAGTTTGCCCAAAACCTCGGATCGGATGCGGTCTCTGCCTCCTCATAGGGGTTCTTGTCCCTCAGCTTCTTTAGGGCTTTAGTCATGCCCGAACCATGGTATTTCACTGGCCTGTCAGGATAGATATAGGTAGGTGGCATGATCTTCAATCTACCCTGGTCATCATCATCCTCATCCATGGCATCCACATCCTCTTCTTCTTCTTCTTCCTCATCCTCATCCCCTGCCTCCTCGGACCCATCATCATTAGAACCTGCCACCTGGGGCCTCCTCAGCTCATACTGACCCTGATAGGTCTCATCCTCAACATTGTCATCACTGCTAGTACTGGTGTCACCTCCAAGATCAGGTGCCTCGGCACTTCCTCTAGCTGAACGAGGTCTCAGTCTTTTCCCGCTAACATTGATGGTGCTTCCCCCTTCCCCAAAGTCACCGGGGGCAGCCTCTCTGCGAGCATACACCTCTTCTCTTTTCTTCTTAGCACCCTCTTTTTCCCTGACCATAGCTGCTGTCCTGAGTCACAAAAAAGATGACAAGAGTGTATAAGACTCTAGGAACCAGATTGAATCGAAACGGAAATTGATTCTTGAAAGTTCAGAACAATTGGGTCTACTCTGGGTCACACCGGTCAGACCGGTGAGAGGCACCGGTCAGACCGGTGCCACCCAGAATAGAGCCAATGGCCCTATTCTTCAATCTGAGCAGCTATAAATCTAAGATTTGATCAAGATATACATGAGACAATCCTACACAGATATATGTTGAAAAACATGAAGAAAACAAATTTTAGGGTTGGACGTGCGCCACCGGTCAGACCGGTGACGCCCACCGGTCAGACCGGTGAAGGACGTCCGACCCCAAATCTTGGGTTCTCACAATGTGTCCAACAAAACTTTATGGATCTATAGGTATGTCTTCTAGGGGTTCTCAGGAGATGATATACGAAAGGAAATTCAAATCTTTGCACGGAGTAAAGAGATCGGGCAAAACAAAGATTTGAATACCTTTGGAGAGAAGAACTCGAGTGGAAACCAAAGAACTTGAAGGGGAATCAAAGGAGGAGCCTTGGGAGATCCTTTTGCTTCCAATCTTGAGGCTTTCCCTTTGTTGAAACCTTAGTTCTCCATGGGAGAAGAGAGAGGTGGAAGAGGGGAGGTGAGAGACCTTTCACGGTTTGAGGATGGATGAATGCTGGTGAAAGATGGAAGAGAGAGAAAGGGGAGAGGTAAAAAGATAGATTCTTTTTACTGTTGGCCCACGGGTTGCAGTCGGGCACCACCGGTCAGACCGGTGCGAGCCACCAGTCAGACCGGTGACTGCACTTAGTCGAGCCAGTGAGCCTTTAGCGGTTTTTCCGACCCGTGCTCGGTAGTACCGATGATTTTGACAAATTCAACAGAGAATCCGTATCGGTAGAACCGACCTAGCCTCGGAAGATCCGATCCTTCTTTCCCATTTTGTGAAATCTCTTCTGAAAACTTCTTCTGGTATTTTATAAGACTCTTTGCATCCACTTAGGTCTTAGAAGAGGGAAGATGTGACTTCAGGGGTACCACCGGTCAGACCGGTGGCTTGCACCGGTCAGACCGGTGCTCCCCTGAGAAAATGACTTTGAGCTGAAATGCGAGATTTTGATCTTTACTCCTTCAAAAGTTTTGGATAAGAGATAAAGAGTTGATATTGATCCCAACTTCATCAAGACTTGAAAGAATGGAGGATAAACCAATTTAATTGATAATTCTTGATTCTTCCAAGAGAGAGAGAGTTGAAGATGGATTTTATGGACTTGAGAAAATCTTCTTAATTGTGACTAGCCATCAATCAGACAAGAGAAACTATAGTCACAACTAAGTTGATTGGGTCACAAAGACCAAGACTCAAATATTTTTCAAAATGAGCACACTTTCTACTCATGCTAGTTGATTTTTGAAAAGTCTATCCTATGTCACAAAGTGCATGCATCCACTTCAAGCAAATAACTTTTCAAGTATATTTAGCTCATACCCTCAACCACGAGACACAAAGTCGAGTGAACGCAAAGGTATCAACTAAATATCTAGACAAGCACACGAAAATTCACTTGAAGCAATTACATGCTAAGCATAGCACACTAGCATGGTATAATGGCCTAGATGCATTACGGTATTCAATGAGGTTCATGAAAACATACCTTTGCCTTAAGACCATTTAATTTGTGCATATATTAAGCTCTTACTTGTTCTTTGATAATATTACTTATTAAGAGCTTGCATAGGGTGCACAAATGATCAAGACTACAAGATCACTAGAAGAAATTGTTAGTCCCACAAGTGACACAAGTGTTGGAATGCGCTCCCCCTTAAATAGTGCTAGAGATATTTGAATTTCTTGAACAAAGCACTTTATTCAATTAAGAATATGGTGAGGCTCATTCCAAACTTGATCAAGACACATAAATGATTTGCCAATTGAAATGTGTCAAGTATCTCATTACCGTCAATGCCTAATCACCATTTTTCATGTAGAGTGGTTCACTCCCGGGTCACCCGACCATAGGGGTCGGGTCACCCGACAGTAGACAGAGGCGTACCAGGTCACACGGGCACTGGGGCCGGGTCACCCGCCCCCTTGACTCACTAGGCCGACACCGGTCAGACCGGTGCTTGTCACCGGTCAGACCGGTGACCCCCGATGGTCACTTCTTTGGTGATTTTGCCCTTCTTGTCCCTTGATTGTGTGAACACATCACTAATTTGAGATCTGCAATAGAGACAAGGCAATGCTCTACTAGAGAGCCATTAAAAGCATCGAATGGCATGAGAGAGTAAATTTTCATATAAATGTCAAAGTCACTACCTCATGTTTTACTAGTACAAGATAAGTGTAACATGAGTGTTCACTAAGAACCAAGAGTAACTAAGACTCAACAACGAGCACTAGTTACCGAGATGTCATTGACTTCAAGATTTATAAAAATTTGCCCTTCACATGGCCATTAGGTCAAAAGTGATTTCCAATTCTTCTAGCCATGTGTTCAATGCATCTCTTGCAACCTGCAAGCTCAGCAAGCATTTCTTGGTACCCGACACTTGTTGGGTCCTACTAGGTTAGCCACAAGGTGCTTAGGAACCCAAATGGCTCTCATGCTAGTTTGAGGTGAACTAATCTCCCTCATAGCACAAGTTCCATTCTTATCGTTCCTAAGCTTACGGAAATCATAATGGACAAGGTTTGATTTAGGAATGTTACCATTTGGGCAATTTTTGCCCTTGTGACCCTTTTGATGGCATTCATAGCAAATGCGGCTTTTGTTCTTGTTGGTCACACCATTCTTTGTAATTTCTTGTCCATGCTTGCTTCTGAGCCTTGTTCTTGGAGAAGGAGTCTTCTTTGCCTTGTTTGCTAGAGGTGGGGCTGCCCTGGTCGGCATCGGTCTGACCGGTGGCTTGCACCGGTCTGACCAGTCACGGTCAGTGCCACCGCCCATCATCACACTTGGGCAAGCGTCGGCAAAGTGACCCTTCTCTCTGCACTTGTAGCACACTCTCCACTTGTTTGAGCTTCTAGGCTTCTTGGAGAGTGGTTCTTGTGCCTTGTGCTTGGTTGGGCGATATTGGGACTTGACTTGCCCAACTTTGCTCTTTTTTTGAATCTTGTGCTTGTGGGTCTTTGCATGTTGTTGAGGAGTTGAACGAGTAACGGTTGATCCCTTCTCAAGCTTCTTCACCATGTCTTCACGGTTATCTTGAGAAGGTTGCACTTTGCTCTTCTCCTTCAACACATACAAGTCTCTTTGAAGCTTTTCAACCTCTTGCTTGAGTTCATCATTTTCTTCGGCAATGAGGTCATCACAAGATTCTACAAGTACATGCTCAATGCTAGATTGGCTTGCTTGAGACAAATAATCATTAATGCAAGACAAATCAATTTGAACTTGTGAGCATGTGCACGTGTGAGATAGAGGTTGCATAAATTTTGCCGATGAAAGCACAACCTCATGGGCTATCTCTAGTGTTGCATAAGAATCGACAAGCTTCTCATAGGAACACTCAAGTTCCTTGTGATCGGCTTGTAGAGCCATATGCTCACTAGTGAGCTTCGCTAGTTGAACTTCTAGCGCATCAGTAGCTTCTTCTTCTACCTTAGCTCTATATGAAAAGGATTTGATATCATGATCATATTTGTTAGCCAATGATTCATACTTACAAACCAAGGAGGCGAGCTCGGATTTGAGAAGTTCAAGTTCTCTTGTCGGAGAGCTTGAGGCTTCAATTTTCTGGCTCTTCGCTCCCTTGGCCTGCCTCTTCTTTTTGCTCTTCTTTTCCTTCTTGGACATCAAGCAAGTTGTTGTGCGTCTTCCGGCACCGGTCTGACCGGTGGGTGCCACCGGCCTGACCGGTCCCTGCAGAGGGACAACGTCTTCATTTCTTTGGCTTTCTCCTTGCTTGAGAGTTGATGCTTGATGATCAGTGGATGTTGTAGAGGTTGTGGGACACATCTCCACTAGTTCATCTTCTTCATCACTCTCAACTTCATCCCATTTGGTGTGAACTATCTCAAATAGCAATTCCCAAATGAGATGAGCATCTTCACTAATTTCCTTGCTCTTTAGGAAGAGATGCTTTAGTTCTCTACATACACAGCTACACAAAAGGTTAGTAATAACGGCATGGAGTTGCTTATTCTCCAATTCCTTTGGAGAGACACATGTCTCATCCTCCGGAAGGATACTCGCAACCATAATGCCCTCAGCGGTGGGACCCAAAACCTTAAGTGCAATGAGAACATTGGAACGCCAAGAAGAGTAGTTTGAGCCATCTAGAGCTAGAGGCTCAAACGGTACCTCACAAATAGTCGACATCGAAGAACTCCGAGCGGTTAAGCTCGAACCGGAGCACCAAGCTCTGATACCAATTGAAAGGACCTTGATGTCGCCTAGAGGGGGGGTGAATAGGCGAGACGGCCGAATTAAACTTTTCGTCCCTGAAAACTTGAGCTGTCAGTGTCCACCGGTCAGACCGGTGGTGGTGACCGGTCAGACCGGTCGCTGAATAGGCTTCACAGGAGGCACCGTTCAGACCGGTGCATGTCACCGGTCAGACAGGTGTAGCACAGAGCACCTGGAAAAACAACTTCAAGCTCCTCTTGACTTCTAGCACGAACAAAACTTGGTGAGTGGCTTGGTAGATGATCACAAGCAAGGTAATGACCCCTGCACGCACAAGTAGCAAACCCAAGTAGATTGAAGCGGAAGCAAATCAAATATGCTAGAAAAACAACTTAGTGAGGCAAACCACACGAAGATGCAAGGATTTGTTTCCCGAAGTTCACCGCCCACTAAGGAACAACTACATCTCCGTTGAGGAGCTTGTAAGGAAGAATTCCCACAACAAGCCGGGTCTCTTTCAACCGCTTTCCTCATTTCCACTAAGGTGATCTTTTCCACGAAGAGGCAAGATCACAGCTCTCACAAACTTCCCGCTACTCACCGCAACCTTGGGAGCTAGCCGGCGACGCCTAGCCGTCTAGGAGGCAAACCTCCAAGAGTAACAAACGCTTCAAAGCTTGTAGACGCGAAACCAAAGTGCTCAAGCTATGGGAATGCTCTTGTTAGCTCATAAAGACACTCTTGAGCTCACTCTCTCAACCCAACACAAAGAATATGGCTTGAATCCACAAATCTCACAAAGAGAGGGTTGGGGAGAGCCACTAAGGCTTAGGGCTTGCAAGAAATGGCTTAGAAGCTCAGCACACTCACTAGAATCAGCAACCTTCAACTAAAGAAGGCTTGGGGTATTTATACCCCTCAAGAGAGAAAACTAGCCGTTAGTCCTCGGGCGGCACCGGTCAGACCGGTGCCTCAGACCGGTGTTTGAAAAACTAGCCGTTGGGCTAGCGGCACCGGTCAGACCGGTGCCCCTGACCGGTCAGGCCCGAGTCACCCCCAAAACCCTTTCTATGATTCTAACACTTCACCAACGAGATGAAGTGGCTCAGGTTCGGTTAGGAGGGTTTGTTAGCACACTCTAAGACTCTCAAGGCTAGATCTCACTTAGGTCAACTAATGAGCACTTTGACTTGGTCAACTCGCTAATGTTGCATCCCTCTTGATAGTACGGCATACCTATACTCAAGAATAAATAAAACACCTTGTTGAGCTCTTGAGCTTGAATGTCTTCAACCTTGCCATACTTGAGCAATGTCCACTAGAGCGGTTTCAACTTAGCCTTTGACTTGAGCACGTCCATACTTGAGCTAGTGACTTATGATCTTTCCATCTAGTATAGGAATGCACACTTGGATCCATAAGTCACTCCATATTGCCAATCTCAACATATTGATGACTTGCATTGCTTCCCTCGGTTAAGGCTTGGATATGATACTTGAAGACCCCACGGATGCTAGAACTTCACCTTAGCAAAACACTAATGGCGGCTTAGCTACGGCCCCAAAGATTGCTTAGTCCCTCGCCCTAAACATCTCGGTTGATCTCTTCATCACTTACCCAATCCACTTTTGAGTTCCACTTTGCTTCATCCATAATTAATTTCCATTTGAAAATCCCGCTTCAAATGCTTGATCTTGATTGACAATGAATATGCAAGCTTCCAATTTAGAACCATAAAGTTTATACTCATCCTTGTGTTCTCTTTCAATCAACACATGAAGCCTTGCACTTGACTTAGAGAATTACCGTCTTCTCCTTTTATGATCCTTGTAATTTTAATCAAGCTATGTTTACTATGGGAGACAATGAATTGACCTTCTCAATTTATCCCAATATTTATCTTCATTTATTGCTTGATATTTGACGCATATGCATTAGGATCATCCATATATTTGTCTTCTCCAATGTGAGCCATATAATATTCAATCATAAATAAATTCTCCATTAATTGCTCATGAATATTTAAATAAAACCTGCTCACAATCTTAGACAAATACATTAGTCCTTTAATCGCTTTGTCATTCAATTCACAAAAATCCACTTAGGGGCCTAGATGCACTTTTAGACTCACCGTCGTCACGGGGAGGATAAGCTCGTCGAACGCCCACTGCGCCCACCCGAGGCCTCGCTCGAGGCGGTGACGGGCTGCGGCCTCCTCGTCCTCATCATCATCCGGGTCTGCTTCGTGGGCCGCGGTCCACGTAGAGCGCACGAGGTCGGAGATCCGCGCTCCATCCTCCAGCGGCTCCATCAACAGCCCCGCGCTCGAGAAGGGGCGACCGCTTGAGCTCTACCCGACCTCTTGGATCTCCGAGGGGGCACCACACATCGTGTCCGTGGGAACAACGTGTTCTTGCGGGTCTAGGCGGGGCGGGCTTGCGACGGGCGCCAATTCAACAATAGGAGCGGTGAGCCGAGGCAACGCCAATGCCGGCGCGCTCACATCGGACACCTCCACGATCACGGCAGGGGTAGGGGACGCAGCGGCGGCCGACTCCGTCACGGCCGCTACGGCCACGGGCTCCTCGGGATCGGCCCCGACCGCTTCAGCCACGGATGTAGCTTCGAAAGCGGACGTCCCGGGAGCATCGGCCGCTAGCTCCTCCGGCCCTGCCAGGCACCGCTCCAGCTCGGCCTCAAAGGCGGCAGTGTCGCCGCCCGAGAGGTTGGAGTCTTCAAGGTCGACAACCTCTCAGGGCCGGGCAATCACCTCGGGAGCTGCCGGCGCCTCCATCTCGTCTCCACCCGCCTGCGGCGCCACCGGCAGGGTCACCTCGAGTGCCGCAGGCGCCTCGATCTCGTTCCCACCAACCCGCGACGCTGGAGGCACGTTCTCCTCGGAAGCCGCCAGCGGGACGTCGCCTCCCTCGACGGTGGACGCCACCGGGGGCTCGATCACCGCCGGGGGCTCGATCACCTCGGGGGCTGCTTGCCTCCCGACCACGCTACCGGCCTCTGACGCCGGCGGGGGTGCGGCCGACCCGTCAACCTCAGCCACCTCGGCGACCCTGCCCCCGGCCAGTGCCGCTGACGACGCGGCGGGGGGAGTTGCCGGGCGAGGTCCGGACTGGGGCTCACGCGCGCCCAACACCGAGCGCTTCTGTGGCGCGAGGCTGAGCACGCCGGTGTCGGTGCGGCTGACACGAGAACAGAAGTATGAAGCGAGCAAAGACAAGGATCAACAAAATGACAAGACACAACGCACATATGCTTACATGGACGATCTGATGCGGGCCTTCTTGACGGGCCTGTCGATCGCGCCTGACTCGGGGGCTGGCCTCTTGGACCCCACCGACACGGGGGCCGGCCTCAGGCTCCCCGACGACTCGGTGGCTGATTTCCTACCCACCACCGCGACGGTGGACAGCTTCCCGCCATCGCCAGGGGTAAGCGGGACCTGCACGGTCGGTGTCCCGCCGCCCCGGATGATTAAAGATTGAAGGCGCCGCGCGGGGTGGGGCGCTCGTATTACCCCCCTACAGCGCGCCTGGCATAGGCACCAGCGGCGTCGACCTCGCCTTGGGCGGCGAACGCCTCCTCGGGGAGTCCGGCTCCCGGCGTGGGGCGTCGCTTGAAGAACAACGTGGCGACGAGTTGTGAACCACCGGCCGTCTGGGTGGGTCGTCCCGGCTCGGGGCGTCCCTCCGCTCCCCAGAAGATTGGCGGCCACTAGATGCTACCTGAGGGTGGGTCGTTCCCCGATCCTCTCGGGCAGGGCGAGCATCCGGGAGCCTGCTGGAACGCACACCCTTCTCGGAAGCGGCTGGCTCCTCCTGCCACTTCGAGCCGACCTCCGCGGCTTGGCGCGACGAAGATGAAGGCGACCCTGACAAGCCGCTCCATTCAACGTTCGCGCTCAGGTCGTCACCGCTCCATGGAGGTGACGGCGAGGGATCCTCATCCGAGGTGACGGCGATCTCCTTCAGTTTCCGGCGCTTCGCACGCTGGTCGTTCCGTTCGCGCTTCGCGATCTCTGCCTCCTTGTGCCTGGCCTTGCGCTCGGCCCTCCGCCTCTCCGCAGCGGCCCTGGAGCAGTTGAGAATCGCATCCTGGGGAAGGGGAGGCTTCACGGGGAAGAGGTCAGCGCACTTCAACTGAGAACAGGAGAACGAAGAGAATCACTACAACAGTCAAAGTCTCCGAGAAGAAACAACCAGTACAACTCCCGGGCTGGTCGGAAAACTAGTCGGAAAGGGTCAAGCACTTGCAAGTTTTTTGGTCCCTTCGTTGGGGAGCATGGGCAGAAGCCGTGGCAGCGGCCACGAGTACGACGCCCTTTCGATGGCGAGCGCCACGCGGCGCTGGATCACATCCAACGAGGGAAGCTCGGGCGCTGTCACGGACCCCACGAACGGGGCCCTGTTGGCCGTCATCTCGTAGAGACGAAGGGGCCGCCTCCGGAGTGGGATGACCCCCCGTGCGTGGTACTGGCCAATGACAGCCGCCAAGTCGACCCCGGCGTTGCGGAGCCGGGTCAGGACCGCCCAGTGCTCTTTGAGCAACTTCTCCTGCTCCGCCGACGGGGGACCGGCGCCCCACTTCTTCGGCGCCTCGGAGATAGCGACGCCGGTGAACTCCGGCAGCGCGTGCTCGGGATCGTTCTTGAGATAGAACCAACCCTTGTGCCAGTCGCTGTTGGAGCTCATCAAGGAGGAGGGGATGTACGCGTCACGCCTGCCCTGCTTCATCCTAAGGTTGGCGCACCCGATTGTCGTCGGGAGCTGGCCATCCTTCAGGCGGGCGAACATAAAGAAGTACCGGAAGAGATGCCAGTGGGCACCTATTCCCAGGTACCCCTCGCACAACGCCTCGAACACTGCCATCTGCTGGACGCTGTTCGGGTTGAGGTGTTGAAGCTGCAGCCCGTACTCGAAGAGCACCGCGCGGATGAACCGCCCGGCGGGGATGGAGAAGCCACACTCGTGGAACGCCATGAACGAGATGACGTAGCCCTTCAGCGGGCGCGACATAGATTTGTCCTTAGGCACCTTCCATTCCTCCGCGCCGGTGAGGTCGGGCAACTGCCCGGCGGCGACGAGGCGCTAGAGGGTCGACCGGGAGACATTGGAGCGAGACCAGTTCGACATGGCGACGGCAAGCTCCTAGGCGCGGCGTGGATGGAAGAAGCGGCGGCAGCACTGTGGATGTGGAAAGCAGAGGAGCAGGCAGTGCTCGCAATGGCGAAGATTGGGGGCGAACGGTTCGAAACCCCAACAGGCGCATGGTTAATAAGGAGAAGGCATGGGAACCAGCCTTAAATGGCTGGCCCCACCACGCTGAAAAGATGCCTGCTCAGCACGCACACCCAAAGGCAACCGGTGCGACCCTGCGCAACGCTTCGATGACTGGTGGGCCCTCGAATCTGAACCAACCGAGCCCCATCTCTTTGACCTGTCATATCAGCCACGTCTGCCATGTCCCCTACAACGGCCACGTTCGTCTTGACCGAAGATTTCGGAGCAGCAACAATACTTCCAAGATCAAAACCCCACAAGCAAGTCTACAATTCACTAGTGGGCTCGGGGGCTACATCCGACGGATGCGCTCGCGCGCATCCACTGGGAAATACAAGAGAAAAACCACCACGACGCTTCCTTGTTCTTGAACCTGTGAGCGACTCCTTGACTCCCACCCCAGGTTCGGGGGCTACTGACGAGGGCCTGGATTAGGGCTCCTTAAGCGGTAGGATAATCACTCTTGGTGTGGAGTCTTCTGACACCATCGACAACGCCAAGGCTAAGGTCCAGGACAGAGAGGGATGCAGATCTTCGTCAAGAGCCTCACTGACAAGACTGACCCATCTCCGACCAGTAGGTGGCTTCCACGACAAGTCTCCGCCTCGCACGAGGAGTCTCCGCCTCCCACGACAAGTCTCCGCCTCGCTCGACAAGTTTCCACCTCGCCTCTGATAACTTGCTCGCTGTTGACGGTCCTTACAACAAAAATTCGACCGTCAAAACCTCGGGTTCGAGCGGAGTATATTGTCATGCACATTTTTAGTACTAATAAAGTTTCATGAGTTGTGTTATGAATTTCATAGGCAGGTATACATTTTGGGAGAATTTGGGACCAACACACCACACGTGCAAGGCACGGCCGAACCACCTGGTCCGGCCGGCCCTGCAGGTGCGGCCGGCCTGGCAGGTGCGGCCGGCCCTACCAGGTGCGGCCGGCCCTGCCCCGTGGCACGTCTCTGGTCCAGAGTACCCCCTCTCCCTCGAGCACAACTTGGACGAGCGCGATTCACTGAAGAAACGTCGGTTTGATCAAATGGTGGAGGCTAGGATCACTTGGATCAATGGGTCCACTTATCTGATCGCTCAACCGCCACAACCGTCATCCAGAAGCAATCCTAGGCGTCCCCGATCACAGTCGGTGCATCACACGGTGCGGGGTAGGGTCGACCGCACCTAGAGGGCCGGCCGCACGTATCAACTAGCGTGCCGGGCGAAACCGACCCAAGGAGCCGACCTACAACCACCCCAGGAGCAGTGATCAGGAGCGTCCAAGGCGAGAGGCGGTACATCCCAGGGCCGGCCGCACCTAGTGAGCCGGCCGCACCTGGGATATTCCTCCCCTGCGCTCCACCGACCTCCCTTGCCTATAAAAGCCACCTCCCACTCGCTGGAACGGACACACAACACAGGAGCATCTCTATTTCTCTCTTTTGTTCACTTAGAGTAGGATTAGTGTAGCTTGGGAGTTAGAGTCGAGTCGAGCTAGTCTCGGGGTTCGGAGGAGTCTTCTTCAGGGTTCCGGTACTACTCTTGTATCCTTTCTTTGTTTAGACTCAAGTACAATTCAAGTTATCTTTCTATCTTACCTTTTGAGTCAATTACATTCAGCTTTTACTTTGCTCTAGAAGCTTTATTCTTGGTTTAGACTAAAGTTAGTGTAATCTTGGTTAGCATAGCTCTCTTGAACCCTATAGTGTTGTGGTCGTTCTTCGCTTGATCTTCGGTGTTTCATCGTAGAGAGAGACCTTCCTTCATGATATCCGCGGAAATGTTCTTTGGTTCATTGTGAGCGCGGTGCTCAGAGCTTACCTTAGTCTTAGATTGGTGTCCCGTTCAACGGAATAGTTGTGGTACCCTAAGGAGGTGACAGCTCCGGACGGGCTTTGTAGTCCACCACGTTAGTTCGGGCCGGTAGGATTCAGCGCGTCGTCGTTCTCCCTTCTCATCACAGTCTGAGAGCGCGGCTTTGCATGCCCCTGCAGCACTAGAAGAGCTTGTCGAGTTTAGCTTGCCTTGGTTATCCTTTGCCTTAGTTCTTTACCTAGAGTTGACAAGAATAGATAGATTGTGTTAGGATCCTTTCTCGTCTCGTTGTCCACCCAGCTCACTAGGTCCTCTCTAACCCTTTATCAAGATCTCCTTGTGTGTGTCAAGTTATCCCCGAATA
This sequence comes from Cenchrus fungigraminus, assembly GCA_036936925.1. NCBI lineage: Eukaryota > Viridiplantae > Streptophyta > Magnoliopsida > Poales > Poaceae > Cenchrus > Cenchrus fungigraminus. Next base: position 63,423,974 of record CM072770.1, read on the forward strand.
TTTTTATTCGTTACCCCCGCTATAGCTCTATACCGAGTCTCGTTACTCTCCACCGTTTATCCGGTCATCTTTGCCGTAGTGCCTCCCTTGGGAAAATATAAATACGATAACCCGAATACCACCAGGTGAAGTGCTACAACGGTAAACCGTGCACTTGCGGACCTTTCTGTGACGTGTGTTTTACCAAAGACGTTCCCTAGTCCCATTACGAGGGGTATAAACCCGGTAGCGACGCTAGCGAATGCCAGCAGGCATTTCTGGCGCCTTCGCCGTGAGTGCAAACCTAGTAGTGAGGCTAAGGAGCGTCAACAAGCATTTCTGGCGCCGTTGCCGGGGAGGCAATAGGCATAAGATATTGTTTAAACTTAGTGGTAGAGTTATCCAGGTTCGGTGAACCGCTATTTAAGCGGGTTTACCCTTGCTCTACTCTCGTGTACTGTCACACCCTGAAATTTTCAATTTCAGGATATGAATAGAGAGAATGACTAAATAACGATTTTCTCATAATTTTAAAATTTTTCCAATATTTATTTTCTTTACAGGAAATATAGTATAGAAAAAGCTATTGATTGATTTTTAAATAAATTAAATGGTACAATGTATGTTGCATTCATGCCGATGCATTTGATGTTTCTTCAGTGCAAAAGGTTTCAAAAATGCGTTTAGGTGCTGTCCAAATCCTTCCGAGAATTTTCCGGATTTTTCTGGAATTTATTCTCACTTTCCTCGAGCTATTTCTATTTATTAGAGGGCTCTAAAATCTTTTTCATGAGCTCCAAATATTTTATTTGGATTGTTCGTGTCCCAATGTATCTCTGGGAATTTTCCTGGAATTTTTGGGATTTTCAGAATATTTTTCGTGACTTTAATGAATTATCTAGCTATTTCTAGATTATTCTTTTCACGAAAATATTTTCTGAAAATAAAACGAAATCTTTTTCTTCTCTCTTCTTCCCTTTTCTTTTGGCCCATCAAGCCTTTCAGCCTAGTCTCCTGAAGTTCGCGGTCGCCCCTCATGTCTTCCGCTCGTCCGCTTTTGCAACCGCAACCCAGGCAGCCCAGCGCAGCTTTTGGCCCAGTGCAGCCCGACCTGCCTCCCTCCTCTCGCGGTCACTGACAAGCGGGTCTCGGCCGTCATCCCCTACCTTCGTCGTGTCCCAGCCAGAGACGAGCCCGAGCTCGAGTCCCGGCCGCCTCCGCGTCCTCCTCCATCTTGGCCCGCACGCCAAGAAGGCCTCCCCTGGCCTATTTAAAGCGCGCCGCCCGAAGCCCCGCGTGCCCTAGCTTCTTCCTTGCCCTGCCCTGCGCAGCCGCCGCGCCACCAGAGCTGCAGGCGGAGCAGAGCGCCACCGCACCGATTCGTCGCCGTCGTCCTTCCCCGAAGCAAGCCGACGCCGCCCTGAGCTCCGCAAGGTCGAGCCGCGTCCAGGGAGCTGTTTCCCGTCCCTGCAGGTCCACCGGTTCGCCGCCGCAGCTTGAAGCTGAACTGGCCGCCGTCACTGCCACCTCCAAACTCCGCCCGCCGTCGAAATCCGGCCGACCCAGGACCTCCCTGCCGCGGTGAGCTCTTTCTTCAGACTCCCCTCCACCTCCTCTGTCTCCCGCGCACCTCACCCGAGCCCCTTGATGCCCAGGTCGCCGGTGATTTGGCCACCAGGAGCTCCGCCCGTGAAGACCCGAGCTGCAGGCTGCCGTCGCCGTTCCGCCATCGATTCCGGCCGCTCCCCTTCGTCTCCAACGCTGGTGAGCGCCTCACGAGAGCCCCTCCATCTGCTCTGCCTCCTGCGCAACCTGTTTGAACCCTAGGCCGCCGGAGCATCCGCAATTTTGGGCCGGCCAGGAGCTGTCCGCCGGTCATGGCTATGAAGCCATCGACATCTATCTGAAGTTCTAAACAGATAAGGTGGTTTTGCTTTTAGGTCCCCAGGTTTTCTCCAAACCAAAGCTTAATATCTTGTGTCTTGCCAAATTTGTAGATACCCCCCTACAGAAATCCCACCTTTCACACATAAATCCAACCGAGCTCTTTTTCAGATCTAACCCTGTCCTTTATCCTTTTCGCAAGCACTGTTCATAGTGTCTTGTGAATCTTCTTTGCCAGTCCCTGAGATCTTTAGTTAATCACGAATAGGTCCTTTTCATCTTGTTTTACCCATACAATCTATGTTTTAGCTCCGTTTTAATCCGTTCAAGTTGCGTTAGGTTCATAATAATGTAAAGTACATGTTAGTAGTGAGTTTTCATCATGTTTGTTTTCTAAAAAATTAATTTAATATTAATTTTGATTAATGCTTAGTAAACATGTCTTTTCCAAATAAAATCTATATAGTGTTGTACACCGTTTTTCATTATCAAAATTAATTTGAGTAATGTTTATTTCACATGTTTTTGTAAATAAAATCTAACTAGATCTTTATCTCGGTTTTTCATAAACCAAATGTTAAGTTGATTAATATTTAGTTAATCTTTTATAATTAAAAGTTGATTAGGCCTTTACACCGGCTTTTCTAAATAAATGTTAATTTGATTAATGTCGTATGCCATGATGTTTTCAATAATAATATGATCTACTCGAATCATAAATTACGTTTAGATGATTCATATAGATTAGCTTTTCTAAATTAAATGTTTAATCGGTATAATCTATATATGAATCTTTCTAAATAAAAGTTGACTAGTTCTTCACATCGGTTTTTGTAAATAAAATTTAACTTGCTTTAATTTCAACTTAGAGTATGTTTTGCTAATTAAAATAAACCTAGCTCATAGTCTTGTTCTCTCATATATGCAAAATCGTTCGTTAGACGATCTCTTTTGTGTAGCTAGCCTTGTGTAAGCTTTAGATCTTTCTAAATCCAGTTCTAGCCCAGATCAAGTTGTTTCCTACATCCAGCTAAGCCTTGTTCTTAGTGTGTTTGTTTGTTTGCCATGTATGCTTGTGCCGATGATTGATGCGCATAGAGTGAACGTGGTTCGAGAGCTTTGAAGAGCATGAAGGTGAAGATATTCTGAGCAACTACTCTTTGGTTAAAGGCAAGTGTGTCCTTAATCTTTTGTCCCAATAACTTTATTAATCACTATTGCATATGCCTGCATTTAATTTGATGGGTCCCAATAAGGTTCATCCTAGTCTTTGTTATCATTCCTTGTCAACTTGGGTTTATCTTTTTGTTGGGTAGCTATGCTTAGTTGCTCTACCTGGGTTATGGTGGTTTTAATGAACAACAATGATGAACATGCTCTACTTTTATGCTATATCTCTGGTTAATACAAGATCATAATGTTTAATCAGAACATGGAGAACCACCCAGGAAAACCGTACAACCACAAGACATATGGCTCTGTCTTGGCTGAATAACTAGAAACTTTGATGTTGTAGCAACCTTACCTGAAAGGAGCCAATGGGGAGGTGTTGTCGGAGCATAGACCTGCTCTAGCGGGGAGTTGGGTTTGTTTATTTATGGTGGGGTATTGACCCGCTAGGGAGCTTTATGCCCTGCTTCGTCCTGAAACCTAGTGGGTTGCTATACATTGGGGAATCTTTGTAAAGGCCTCGTAGCGTCCCTATGCAATCATACCTCGGTAGTGTGGTATGATACTTGGCCGGCATCGCATGGTTGGGTCCAAAGTTCTTCGGGACATTTACGCGACTTGTGGTGAAAGTGTACAACCTCTGCAGAGTGTAAAACTAATCGATTAGCCGTGCTCACGGTCAAGAGCGGCCTGGACCCTCACATGATAATTGAACTTGAAGATGGACTTAAATTGTGGTTATGGCTATGCTTGCCATATTCTTATGGTGTATCTCTTACCTTTATGCTTAATGTGGGTTGGTATAAACTTATACTTTATTAGTAATCAGGTGCTAATAAAATTTGACCAACTAAAATGCTAAATGCTTAGAGCCCAGTCCACTATAAAGCCTTTGCATTCATACTTTCCCCACACTTGCTGAGTACGACAAGTGCTCACCCTTGCTATAAACAATGTTGCTCAGAAAGAGGAAGCTACTATGGAGTTTGCTGAAGATGTTACTGGTGCTAGGCGTACGCAACCCCCAGTCGACTGCATGTGATGTTTGGTGCCTTCGTTTCCAGGATTAAGCGTAAATCTCTGATAATCTCCCTTTTTCTTATGTGATACTGTTTCTGTATACACTTATATGTCACTATATGCATGAAATTTGATCCTGGCATGCATATAGGTTTGCACTTGGTTTTCTTTGGAAAAACAGGTGTGACATGTACGCAGAGTAGTGCATGACCGGTTTCGACCTACCGTCCAATTTCCACGACAATTCGGAGTCACTTGTGAGGAGAGTGCGACCTCGCGTCCTCATTCCTCAGAAGTTTCTCTCGAGTCAAGAGACGAACACCGTCGATCCCGTAGACAGCACCTCGTCAGCACCTATGGCCGAGAGGACGATCCGCGAGTTCTCTGCTCCCTCCAACACCAATGTCCCTACCGGACCGAACGTGATGGTGGGAGACAGAAACATTGAACTCAAGTCGGCGCTGATCAACATGGTGCAAGCTAATCCATTCTGCGGCAAGCCGAATGAAGATGCCAAAGCACATCTCCAGCATTTCCTGGAGGTGTGTAGGACTTTCACTATCCATGGAGTGACGGACGATGCAATTCGTCTTCGCCTATTCCCGTTCTCATTGCTCGGGAAGGCGAAGCAATGGTTTTATGCGGAGCGAGATGCCATCAACACATGGGATAAGTGCCCTAAGGCATTTCTCGCAAAGTTCTTCCCGGTGGGCAAAACCAATGCCCTCCGCGCTAGAATTTTGGGCTTCCAGCAGCAGAATGATGAGAGTATCCCGGAAGCATGGGAACGTTTCCAGGAGTACATCACCGCATGCCCGCACCACGGCATGCAGGGGTGGTTCTTAATTCAAACCTTCTACCACGGGCTCAAGCGTACCGCCCGTGAGCACCGAGATGCAACCGCTGGAGGAGCCTTCTTCTCGTTACAAGTACCCGCCGCCAAGGAATTGATCGAGAAGATGGTGGCAAATCAAGGTGGGGATGGAGACCATCTCCAACCCCGTAACCGTGGTGTACACCAAGTCGATGGAATCGATATGCTCGCCGCCAAGATGGACCTCCTCATGAAGAAATTGGAGGCACCGAGCAATATGGAGACCGCCAAGATTATGGACGCTCACATGACTTGCGAGGTTTGCGGTAATGTGGGTCATTCGGGAAATTATTGTCCCGAAACGAGGGAAGAAGCCAGCTTCATCAACAATGGCAACAACAACAGGTTCCGCAACAACAACTACAACAATCAAGGGTGGAACTCGAGGCCCAACTTCCCGTTCAACAATCAAAATGGAGGTAATTATTCCAACAATTTTAATAATCAGCCTTCCATTAGAGATCTTGTCTTTGGCCAAGCTAAAATTAATGAAAACTTAAACAAGAAGCTAGCCGCCAATGATAAAGTTCTTGAAAATCTGAATTCCACCATAGAATCCTTCACTACTGCTATGAAGAATCAGCTAAGCTTTAATAAAATGATAGAAACTCAACTTGCTCAGCTTGCTGCTTCTTTACCTTCTTCCGAGTCGGGTGGAATCCCGGGGCAACCCGAGCCTACCCGAGAGAATGTTAGCGTTGTATCCACCAGATGGGGTAAGCCATCTAGGAGGGTGTATGCACCTAACCATGTAGGGAAGCTCATACATCAAATCCAAGACCCATGGGAGGAATCAGCAGTCTTGCACAGGAAAGACAATGGATATCCGACCATCACATGCACGATCTACTATCAAAAGATCAAGAATGCTATTTGTGACCTTGGTGCAAGTGTCAACCTCATGTCCAAGGCCATGTTTGAGGAGTTAGGATATCCTGCTCTCTCTCCGACAATGATGACAGTCCAACTCGCTGACTTATCGATTAAGTATCCAGAGGGCGTAGTGGAAAATCTCTTGGTGAATGTCAAAGGCTCCTACGTCTTTGCGGATTTCGTGGTCCTCGACACACAAGATGACGGAGAAATGCCGCTTATTCTCAGGTGACCATTCCTATGAGATGTCAATGCAAGGATTGATGTCGGGGCCGGAAAGATTCAATTCCGCATAGGGCGAAGGAACATGACATTCAAATTCCAAGCAAAAGAAGAGCAATGTTACCTAGTGCAAGATGAGGAATATAGAGAGTGGAGGAAGCCACGGCCCCAATACAAGAAAGATGAGGTAGCCCCGACCAAGCCCAAAGTGGATAGTCTCATCGCAACGATGAGGAAGCATTGGAAGCAAGACAAAGCATTCAAAGGGTGCCATCAAACAAAGAAGCCAAAGGCAATCAACAAGGCTAAGGGGGAAAAGAAGACGGAAACCAAAAACACCCCCGCCAAAGCCTCACCAACTTCAGCGCCACCGAAGAAAACAAAGAGGGTGTGGCGTGTGAAGGGAGCATCGTCCGAGTCATCCACTCCGGGACCGGACGAATCCAAAATCAATTGAGCAAACGGAGGAGTCCCGCTCACAGACTCTAAACTACGAGCCCTCACCGTGAGGTAAACCGGTATTTATCTCATATTTCCCTTCCAACATTCTATTTCGTGCATCAAGCATATTTAGATTTCAAATTTGATTTCACCATTGCATTAGTAAGTAAACAAGACATAGAAAAGCAGTTTTGGAGATTTTTGGTGATACGGCCGAACCTAGAGGTACGGCCGTACCTCTCCTCGACAAAATTATTGTGCAGGATGTTTTCAGGAGGGGACACGAGTGCTTGGACCAAATGGAGTAGAGCCGGCCGAACCAAGTGGTACGGCCGTACCTATGATTTTCCACAAATCCATCAAGACAACCACTACAAGCTTCCAAGTGCTCAACTCATCACCAAAATGAAGGCACGCCAACCAGGTAGCCAAAAATTAGCTTGGGGGAGACCCCATTTTCAATCAAGGAAGGTATGTCAATCCAAACCAATTTTCAACATCTTGTTTACCACATTTGAATAAAAGAAAACAACAAAAATATTTGCTTCAATCATGTGCACTTGAAATCTTGTCTATACCCTCACTTTGGAAATGATGAATAGTTGCTATGTTAAAACTTTGTAAGAACCTAGTGTACAACTTTGTGCTCTACGAGCATTTGAATTTGTTGGTATATTTTGAGACAAGAGCCTGAAATAAAACTTTGTGAGAAGCAAATGCTTATGACCAACCCTAGGGTGTTGATTAGTATGATATGGTGAGACAATGTTGATCTTGCTCTATCTCATAGTACGGTGAAAATCTCGGATGATTTTCTTTTGAAAATAAAACAAGAAAAGTTCCTCAATGGTTATATCGCTTACCAAAGCCATATGTCGATATCAAAGTATAAACCTTCTACATATGCTTGCTTGTGACCCATTGAGTTTTGCCAAATTGTTGTGACCCTTGGTAGAATCTTTTCATGCTTCCATGATCAAGATCATGTACACCCACATATACATGCTAACTTCCACACCGAGAGTTACGCAAAACATGCCATCCACCCACCAAAAATAAATATTCCAAAGTTCCTAAGAGATTTCTCTTCTTGTATTCTTGCAAAAGGAGAGAGGGGTCATCAAAAAAAAGTATATGCTCAAAGAGCATAGAAAAAAATATATAAAAAAAGATGAAGTATGACCCCCTCCCCTCCAAAATATAAGCAAAGGAAGAATCTCAAACAAGGAGTCCATAGAAAAACAAACAAAAATATTCCACACACTTGCACATCTCGATCAAGTTGCATGACTAGCTTCTTCTTGGATCCGGTCTTTGGCTCAACAACATCATGAGGCACAAGTGAGTCTCATACTTATCCTACCCAAAGCTCCACATACAAGCCATAGAGTAGGAAGTTGAGGCTCGCTCAAAAGCCTTTGGTGAGGTAACAAATACCACTTGAGCGATCGAGGGAACCATTCGAGGAATCTTGTTTTTCTTTGCAAAAGTTTCAAAACTCCGAGATAGGATCCAGGAAAGAGAAGAGCGAGTGATGCAAAGTCAAAGCCATTCTACCTTTCAACCTCCGAAGGCAAGGTGGAAAGCTACAAGCCCCACAGGTAAAACAAGGTTAAGTTTCTCTCGTACCAATCTTTTCAAATAACAAGAAGAGCATGGATTTGTGCATAGGTACTTACCGAGTGGTAACATTATGCAACTCCTGATCCACCGAGGCCAAGTCTAGGCTTTGCTCGAGGACGAGCAAACGTTTAGCTTGGGGGAGTTTGTTGACGGTCCTTACAACAAAAATTCGACCGTCAAAACCTCAGGTTCGAGAGGAGTATATGACAAGTTTCATGCACATTTTTAGTACTAATAAAGTTCCACGAGTTGTGTTGTGAATTTCATAGGCAGGTACACATTTTGGGAGAATTTGGGACCAACACACCACACGTGCAAGGCACGGCCGAACCACCTGGTCCGGCCGGCCCTGCAGGTGCGGCCGGCCTGGCAGGTGCGGCCGGCCCTGCCAGGTGCGGCCGGCCCTGCCCCGTGGCACGTCTCTGGTCCAGAGTACCCCCTCTCCCTCGAGCACAACTTGGACGAGCGCGATTCACTGAAGAAACGTCGGTTTGATCAAATGGTGGAGGCTAGGATCACTTGGATCAATGGGTCCACTTATCTGATCGCTCAACCGCCACAACCGTCATCCAGAGGCAATCCTAGGCGTCCCCGATCACAGTCAGTGCATCACACGGCGCGGGGTAGGGCCGGCCGCACCTATCAACTAGCGTGCTGGGCGAAACCGACCCAAGGAGCCGACCTACAACCGCCTCAGGAGCAGTGATCAAGAGCGTCCAAGGCGGGAGGCGGCACATCCCAGGGCCGGCCGCACCTGGGATATTCCTCCCCTGCGCTCCACCGACCTCCTTTGCCTATAAAAGCCACCTCCCACTCGCTGGAACGGACACACAACGCAGGAGCATCTCCATTTCTCTCTTTTGTTCACTTAGAGTAGGATTAGTGTAGCTTGGGAGTTAGAGTCGAGTCGAGCTAGTCTTGGGGTTCGGAGGAGTCTTCTTCAGGGTTCCGGTACTACTCTTGTATTCTTTCTTTGTTTAGACTCAAGTACAATTCAAGTTATCTTTCTATCTTACCTTTTGAGTCAATTACATTCAGCTTTTACTTTGCTCTAGAAGCTTTATTCTTGGTTTAGACTAAAGTTAGTGTAATCTTGGTTAGCATAGCTCTCTTGAACCCTATAGTGTTGTGGTCGTTCTTCACTTGATCTTCGGTGTTTCATCGTAGAGAGAGACCTTCCTTCGTGATATCCGGGGAAAGGTTCTTTGGTTCATTGTGAACGTGGTGCTCAGAGCTTACCTTAGTCTTAGATTGGTGTCCCGTTCAATGAAATAGTTGTGGTACCCTAAGGAGGTGACAGCTCCGGACGGGCTTTGTAGTCCACCACGTTAAGAGATTGGCCGATGAAGGCTTGCCTAAGTGAAAGATGTTTTCCGCACCAAGTCTAAGATGCAGTCCAACAACAAATCGAAGCAGCGAAGGAACTGAAGATGCCGCTTGCTAACCTGTCGTCATGTGGAATGGGGTTACCAATGAAGGTTACAATCATAGAACATTAGCAAAACTCTTTCAACTAGTGCATTTCCCGGCAACATCGCAAAAAAAAAATGCTTATCAGTATATTTAACGATCACAAACAAATCCTTAAGCGTACGAATATATCATCGTAGCATTTTACCCAAGAGTATTCCTAAGGATATCATGTTTTCCAAAGGAAGGTAGGTAGGTCAAAAAGGAAGGAAGATAGGTAAAAAGAGTTACTATGTTCGCGAATATTTTTTTTTTCGAATTACACAGTACATCGGAGACACTCACAACGCACGCACACTCATCCTTATGAATACACGCACGCAAACCCTACCCCTAGGAGTATCTTCGAAGACTAAGCCGGCAAATCCTCAAGATTGACGAAGTCACCACAGGCACCTCGCTGTCGACGGGAACGTCACCTACCACTAAAAGCACAAACACCGTTAAATCCTGAGAAATTCGCTCCCACGGAGAGTCGAACCCAGGACCTGAGGTGCTACCGAGGCTCTTGTAACCACTAGGCTACAGGCCCTTTCGCCTATGTTCGCAAATATATCTTGATTAGGTAGACCAAAGGTCAAAAAGGATTAGCATAATAGCAGGGTAGTGTGACATACAAGAGAGCCAAACTCACTCGAGACAAAATCACATTGAGACGGATGCCTACCAGTAAGCATGCAGTCGATGCTAACATATGGGGCCCATGCCATGAGCTGTATAATTATCTTTTACCATCAACAAATCCACCTCAATCTATCTCAGACTACCAATAAAACCTTTGTGTCGAAAAGCTAATTCAACGAAGCCTAGCCATGAGAACCGTCATCCTTGTTATCATATCGCAGTTGTGGCCATATACACATCCATGATGCCTTCCATGTTAAAGATGGGGCAACGGGTATCCACACGTTCAAGAGCAGAGTGAGTGGGCAGTGTCGGAGGCAGTCAAGAGGTGAACGATGGGCTAGCTAAAATTTTAAAAAGTGGTCAGTGGCGATTGGCAAGTATAATGCATCCAACAACAATGGCAAGTACGAGGCTGTGTGGGCCGGGAGAGCGATTTCTTTTTTTCGAATTATACATCGGAGAGACTCACAACGCACGCACATTCATCCCTATGAATACACGCACGCAAACCCTACCATTAGGAGCATCTTCGAAGACTGAGCCGGCAAACCCTCAAGATTGACGAAGTCACCACAGGCGCCTCACTGTCGACGGGAACGTCGCCTACCACTGAAAGCACAAACGTCGTTAAATCCTGAGAAATTCGCTTCCACGGGGAGTCGAACCCAGGACCTGAGGTGCTACCGAGGCTCTTGTAACCACTATGCTGCAGACCCTTTCGCGGCTTGGGAGAGCGATTGGATCAGCTCGCGTGAGCTCATGTCCTTTTTATGCAATAAGCACCATCAATGGCTAATTTCAGCCTAGGCATCGGGTGTACTTCATATTATTCTTTTGAGATGACTACAAGGGGCAGAGATCACCCACCAAGTCAATCAAAGGCCAGGAGCAAATCCAGGCAGTAAACAAAATTTGTCAGCAAAAAAATTGTAGTTTTCTTGAGCAAAGGGTACAATTTGATCGGAGCAGCAGGCCGTCAAAAAAATTTTCACGCTCACCAAATGGTCGAATGGGGGTGAACTACTAATTTTTCAACTATTTGTAAGGTTTATTGATCGAATTGTTAATTTGTGCAATGAAGGAAAGTTGCAGTCCACACCAAGAGCATATTTGGAGGTAATTTTGTATACTTCTTTCCTAGCGATATGAAACTTTCTTACGCCTGTCAGTATTGAGAGGTGAAGAAACAAGACGATGAGTTTGTTGGTCAAGGAAATTAGCACAGGATTAAGGACTGATTAGTGTGGTCACGCCTAATGTGCATCTAAATAGTTTGAGCGAGAAGTTGATGCCTTTTAAATACAAATGCCCGAATGTCGAGTGCTCAATTAAGCTCACCCGAGGCAGAACCCACCTCACACATAATCTCCATAGGTCACAGAATTTGATTCAACTACACTTTAGCAAACCAAACACTGAGCTGAAGTCAGTCAATTGGTTATGATTTACTCCCTCCTTTCTTAAACATATGACACCGTTGACTTTTTACTTCAACTTTGACTATCAATATATATTAAACAAATTAGTTAACTTAAGTAAAATATATATTATTATATTCATTATCTAATGTACTTTAGATTTAACTAGTTGGCTTATCGATTTGCTAAAATATTTGTAGAAAAGACGATTAGTCAAATGAACAAAAAAAAGTTCAATGGTGTCACATATTTAAGAACGGAGGTAGTATACAGCTTCAGCATACATACATAGCACCAACCCAACAAGTGGTAGCACAGCGCAGCTGTTCTACTTTGTAGAAAAGCTTCAGGTAGTCCCAAGCTTCATCCCGCTGCTATCTCAGCCTCAGCAGGTCCAGTGGCAGCAACTCTGATACATCTGTTTTCTCTGGAGCTCCCTTCTTTTTTTCTCCATCCTCAACATCCGATCCTTTGGACACAAGCTCCAACTTGTTTGATTCAAGCCACCACAGGACCTGTACAAGTGATCATTCAAAATTACACTTTGTTTCTAGTTATAATGTACTCTGCAGAATTGCCGAATAAATGATATTTATTACTGTGGACATCTCATTACTGTGAAATCAAGGGGTCGTATCCAAAATCCATATTATATACAATCACCCAAACTATCTCAATTTGGTGCAGCATGAAGCCACAAATTTAAAGGGAATACCTCAAACTAGGCACACCTAATTAATGACTAACACCACATTCTCCTTTAGCCAGTTACCCAAAAATGTCCCTCAAAATTGTCCCAAAATATGAGATATTAGAAATAACTAGTCTGTTTTGGAAATTTGATTACAGACATCATCAAGCATGTGGGAATACTAGCCAAGATAACTAAAATAAAATCACAACACAATAACCTGTTCAGAAGGGGATTCAGAAGACATCTATACTGCAGATAATAAGAGAATAACTCCAAATTAAATATGACAGTCCATCGAGTCGTAAGGGTTTAGTTTTTGTGTCTTTGAGATATGGACTATGGAGTATCAAATCCTAATTGAGATATGGAGTATCGAATCATAAATCATCACTCCGCTCAATTCCATGTATTGAAATAACCAGCAGATAAGCTTTCAGTTTCCACTGAACACCACCTCAAGACTGTTGTGCTTATTATTGGCAAGATGTGCAAAATTATCTACAGTATAGGAAACAAAGCAATCATGCAAAAGCTGTAGCAATTAACTTGTTGGCTGTGTAGGGAGACTTACGCCACGGGGCAATTTTCCACTGCTGGTTGTGTCCCTCGTCCCAATCCAAATACGATAGCACGATGTTGTTGCCATCACCGCCATGGAGGGCTTTGAGGTTCAGGGAGATGTTGTCCACCAAGTGGATGCACCGAAAGCCATGCCCCATGTCCGAGCTCGTCGTCCACAGCACCAAGACGTCAAGGTAGAACGGGTTGTACGGCACGAGCTCTACAGGGCGGCCATCCACCTCGGCACCCCTGATGGCGTCGCCAATGAATCTGTTGACGAGGGCGAAAGCCGGGTAGGCGTCCTCGTCATTGACCCTGTTCCCAGGCCTCTTGTCCTGGACCCAGTGCTGGTACACGTCGGCGGCATCGGTGGGCGCGAGGCAGACGGCGCCGTTGCGGACGGTGACGCTAAAGCCCTCGTCGGCCTTGCAGTAGATGCGGCAGGTGGGCTCGGCCTCAAGCCCGGCGAGGGCCGTGTTGGCCTCGTCGTTCCAGTAGAGGATCTTCCAGCTCTGGGTGTCACTCCCGGTGTATTCTGAAAGCACGAGAGTGGCGCTGTCGGTGTCCTTGTTGCCGATGTCCTCGCCCTCGTCGTCTCCATCATCCTCACCATCGCTGGAGTCGTCCCTGTGCTCCTCCTCGTCGCCATCGTCCTCAGCGTCGCCGGCGTCGTCCCCATCCTCCACCTCTTCGACATCGTCTTCACCGTCGCCAGCGAAGGCGTCCAAGCCAAAGCCGACATTGCGCATCGGGCGGATGCAGCCGAATTCCCGGCCCAAGTGGCCGCTCTCCGTCCACAGCACCGACTCGTCCAAGTCCTCTGGGTTGAACTTCACCAGCCTCACCTGAAATTATTCCAATCTCAATTCTCCAAGAACTCGACGATTCGAACACATTTTTTCCGATCTACATTCTACAAGGACTTAAAGATCCAAGATTTGGCACAGCACAAACTGACTAGTCGAACATTCAGAACACAGTATAGGGAAGAACAGATCGATCGAGGTGGGGGAAAATACCGGACGGTACGGACCGAGGGACATCTGGACGGCGAGGCCGGTGGCCTTGTTGACCAGGGAGATGACGGGCTTGCCCTCCTCGTCGTTGACAAACAAGCTGAGGCGTGCGTCCTTGAACCAGTGTTGGTGCTCGTCGGCGCGGTCGGCGGGGGCGAGGACGAGGGCGCTGTCGCGGACGGCGAGGCAGCGCCCCTCTTGGGCCCTGCAGAAGACCTTGAACGTGGGCTGCTGCTCGTCGAAGTCGCCGCCCAGCGGGCTCCGACCACGTTGCCACCAGAAGCTGGCCATCTGTCTTCTCCGCCGCCGGTGGTGGTGGGGGTTTGGAGACGATTCACTTTTTTGCTTGAAAAAAAAAATCTTGGTTCCAGTATTAAACACGAGAGCGTATCACGTGGAAATCAGCACACCTGTGCAAACTATGCAAACTCCGATCAGGACCACCGGATCTGGATCCCAAGGCCACAGAGAGAGGTGGGTAATTTTACACATACCCGCCCGCCAGTCCCCCATCTGATCCACGTCATTTTGCAATAACCCCCCTAATCCCCGCCCACCCAGTCCGCCTCGACGAGCGCCCCCTTCCAGCGACGCCGCCACCACCCACCACCGTCACCCCCTCCTCCCAGCGTCGGCACCCCCGAGCCAGCGAGACGGTGCCTGCCCAATAAAAAGCCAAGTGGCTCTCGCCCCTGCGCCCCAACTTCCCCTACACCAGACCACGCCGCCGCGCCTAATCGACACGGACGCCGCCGGCGGAGGCGCCGTCGTGGCGAGCGACCTTGACGAGGCGGAGGTCACCTTCTTCTCCCGATGCGAGCACCGCTGCTGCGGCTGCTTCTAGGCGCCGCCGTGAGCGGCTTCCTCCTCCCCGTCCCCACGCACACGTTGCGAGGAACTGGGGGCAACAGACGAGGAGTGGTGGCACCGCGTCGGGGAAGGCAGGGGCGGGGCGACGTCATCAGGCAGGCACCGGTGGTGGCGGCGCAACGTGGACGTGCTGATGAAGGTGCGGGATGCTGAATCGGTGGTAGGCGGTGGAGAGCGCCCCCTGGAGCTCGTTCTCGTCGATGGCGCTGTTGCAGTCGCGGTCGGTGGCGCGGAAGGCGCGCTTGATGTTGCAGTCGCGGTCGGTGGTGCGGAAGGCGCGCTTGATGTCCGAGTGCGCCCCCGGTAGGAAGGCAACGGGGGCGGGGCCGTAGCCGAATCCGAATCCCACCCTGGCTGTAGCCGTAACAGTAGGAGAAGGAGGGTCGTGCAGAGGTGGTGGGCAAGGGAGCCAGCGGCGCATGGCCGTATCCGCCGCTGCCGGCACCGTAGCCGTGGCCTTCCCGCCGCCGACCACGACTGTAGCGCTGGGAGGGGCGGCGACGCTGGGAAGAAGGGGCAGCAGCGATGGGTGGTGGCATCGCTGGACCGTGGCGCTCGTCGAGGCGGATTGGGTGGGTCTGGCACCGCGGGGATTAGGGGGTTATTGCAAAATGACGTGGATCATATGGGGGACTAGCGGGCGGGTATGTGTAAAATTACCCACCTCTCTCTGTGGCCTTTGGATTCAGATCCGGTGGTCCTAATCGGAATTTGCTTAGTTTGCACAGGTGTGCTGGTTTCCACCTGATACGCTCCCTTAAACTAGACTAGAGAAGGTGATGGTTGGTTGAACTCGAGGTGTTGCTATGTAAATGCGCGATTTTGGAAATTGCAAAAGATAACGAAAACGTACCAAAAAAGTTTTGAATAAAAATAAACTTGGTATTCATGTCAGGACAAAGTTAAGATTTAAAATCACTCATGTTTAATTTACATCAAAATGACAAAATTTAGATAGAGGACAAAACTCAAAAAATTGAATGTTTCTAAACCTCGGAAAATCGAATATGAATACATCCATTTAACACTTATTAAAAACGAATACGAATACAGATATCAATATTGATGTTTTTATCGAATACAAATTTGGATAATTCAGATATCTAGACATCAGAATTCATCCTTACTTGAACCAGGTTGCACACATTCCATCTCATACGCTCACATCTCATACACATTCGCTCCCACACACACATTCCATCTCATACGCTCCCACTTGCTTACTGCAGCGCTGTTCAGGTCGCCAGCTGCAGTAATCTGACCACGATCTGTATCTGCGAGCTCCTGTGCCTCCACGCCACAAGCACCAAAACATGTAGCATGGCATCCGCTTGTGGAGCAGGCATGCGTGCGAGATCCCCTAATCACCTCCTCCTGCATCCTGCCCATCCATCACCTGCCAGTCTCCCCGTCCCCTCTCCCCTGTTAGCCAAAGGCCTATCCCTAGCCGAGTCCACCTTGGTCGCAGTTGGCTCCAACAAGCGCTGCACCTCTGCTGGAGATGGATTCAGATCGGATCTGAAACTGACACTGCATCATCAAGGCCTCATTAGGGACGCAGTTAGCCTCAAACTGATCCCTTCTCTCCCACTCAAGCAGCACACATTCCATCTCATACGCCCGCCCCCACTTACTTACTGCAGCGCTGTACAGGTGTCATGTAAGCGCAAAATATTGGACTTTTGATTTGTTGCTCATGTGGACGGTCGGAAACCATGGGTGCATAGATCCAGTTTCTTGTAGTTTTGGATTAAAACTCATGAAGTGGGAGCATATCAGGTGGAAATTAAGCAAGGTGTGCAAACTATGAAAACCTTCACTAGGATTGTAGGATGCTCATCCCATGACCAGGAGAAAGGTGTGCGCATTTTGCACTTAAACGCCTGCCAGCTCCTTTATCTGTTTTGCAAAACACCCCCGGCGCTATCCACCTACAATTACTTTTGCAAAACAACCCCACAACGCGAGCCATGGACCCGGCGACCTCCCTCTGATCCGCCACGCCGCCTCCGCCGCGTCGCCTCCGATCCTCCGGCGGCCTTTCTGGCATCCGATGGTCCTCGCAACCTTCATGGGCACACTCTCCTTACTAGGGTTCCGACCCGCGACCTCGACAAGAGGGATGGCAACCGAAGGTACTCGGCGCACTGCGGCTCCTGCGCGGGCCTTGGCCACTAGGAGTCCAGCCTCCGCTGCGCCCCTCGAGGAGGCCCTCTTCCCGGACAAGTAATTTTGTGTCGTCGCCCGCGTTGATTGAGGTGCTTTCCAGGTGCTTTGTTGCATTTCAATTTCTCAATTTCACCAAGTCGTGTGCAGTGTGGAATTATGCTAGTCCGCAATGGTCTCATTGTGCAGCGTGCTTGTCATGCCTGCAAAGATGTGCCTCAATTCAATGCACAATAATGCATCAACGACAGCACAACTTCGGAACAAAGCGGTGCATCACCGGCAGCAAGGCATCACCGGCAGCGACGGCACACGTCCCCTGCTCAAGTACAGTCTCAGCAAGGCGTCCTAAACTGGGACTGTTATGGCTGAACAGAAGGATTTTTTTTGACTTGCCTGAACTTGTGTGAGCAATGGCTGTAACGGCAATTGTGCGTGCCTCCTGTTGGGGAATATGGCCTTCAGAAGTTTCTCCCTTGGACGAAGGAGGCTTCGGAGGTTTGCAGACCCAAGTAGGCTTCGGTGTAAAGGAAAAGACTAACAGGGTTTTGGCTCAACTTGTGTTGGCTGGTGTGTTGGCTGCAGGTGACGGACCGACGGGGCGTGGAAAACCGTGTTTCGAAGCCCCTCGAGGACCGAAGGGGTCCTTCGTAGGCTCGGAACCGAAAGGAAGTGGCGCGCCACATGGCACAGCAGAGGAAGAAGACAGGTGGCCCCCACACGGCAGGGAGGAGCCTATGCGTGGACACGCTGGCAGAGCCAGAGTGTAAAGTGAGCATCGTACGAAGGAGAGACAAAAGGCGCGACGTGGAAAGGGGATCAGTCGTGCGAAGACTCGCTGGAGGTTCCGTACGAAGTCCGTAATTACTGTAATGCCCTAAAAAAGCATGTAAAGCTGCTCGTTGGGGGGAGGTGTAATTGTTGTAAGGAAGGTGTTCTCAGCCTCCCCTATAAATAGTAGGGTCTTTGTAATTGATGTGACACACCTTAATGAGAAGAGAGTTCCGAAAGGCTCAGTTTTCTTGTTCCTTATTGCTTAGTTTCATTTCAGGAGTAGGATTTCTTAGTAGTAGTAAGGGCAGGGGTAGTAGCAGTAAGTAGTTGGCTTCGGGGGAGTCGCTTAGGAGGGAGAGAGCTTTCTCCGAAGGGGCGTGCTTCTTGCCCCTTCGGAGGAGCAAGCAGGGGGCTGTTGTTTCAGCGTCCACCTTCGGGCCTGATTTACACCAACACCTCCTATCCAATCAACTGAAGTGTAAAGCATTGTGTGTGAAATTCATTGAAAAATTGTACTCCGAAGGCTCTTATCGTTGAAAGTTCTTGCTGATTTTTTAGTGATTCAGCCACGGTGCCTCCTATGTAATGAATTAGTGTGTTTTAATGATTCAGCAACTGTGTGTGAAACTGAAACATTGAAGCCATTGCATCTGAGTTGCTTCTACCAGAACTGAAACATTCACTAAAAAATTGTATCTCAGTTGCAATGCTGAATTTTTACAAGGTGTTTACAGTAACTAAAAATCTGATACATTCATGCTAATCTTTTGAAGGACTGATCAGCACTGAAACATTCTGTTAAGTATCAGTTAATAAACAGGTGTTTACAATCAGCTTCAAAGTTTCTTTGCAATTTGCTGTTGTACTGAGAGAACATTTTGGTTGTGGTGTGCTTGGATGATCCATGGCGCCGGCCTCAACATTGGAACTAACAACGTGGAGTACAGATTCACCTTCCACTGTATGCAAAGAACATTACCAATTGTCAGCGAGATTTTCCTTGTATCAAAGTGTTCATCAAAATCTTATAGGACAAACTAATGATGGCATGAAGGGCTACCATTGCTAACGATGGAGTCAAGGTGACTCTGTCCATGGCGACGTGGGCGCCGGAGTCCACGGCGACAAGGGCGCCTGTGTCCATGGTAATAAGGTCGTCGGACTCCATCGCAAGTGAAGATGGCGGCGGCGTCCAGTCGCGGGCGCTCGCCGGCATCTCGGGCGCTGCGTCGTCATCGTCGTCGTGGGAGTCCATGGCGGGCGACGCTTCAGATGTCGTGCGGCGTGCGGCGTGTCTCCTTGGCGGCGTGGCTTCAGTGTCGAAGCGACCCATCGCACAAGGACGAGGAGGGGGGGGGGCAATTTTGCAAAACAAACAAGCCAGGCGGGCGGTTCTTTGAAAATATGTCAGGCATCCGATTGAAGCCGTGAGATTAGGATCGGATGGCGCTGGTGGAGGTTTCCATAGTTTGTGCAAGATGTCTGGTTTCCCTCACGAAGTGACCTAAAGTTTAGTTGGTAAAAATAATCTAAAATATTAGCATCTCTCCAGACGGAAATGAAATATTTGGATCTTTTTTAATGTTTATCCATGCCTCCGCGCGTTGCTGCTTGCCGCCCCTCATCTTGGCTGCTACCGGTGCCCATACCCTCACTAGTAGAAAAAAATGATCTTTCATCATCTTACCTTTCTTTAATCCAAGATAATTTTGGACCTGAGACTAAGAGCATCTCCATCAGATTTTTTTCTTGAACACGCAGGAGATCTGTGCATCATTATATTAAGAAGAAAAGGAGGGGGAGAAAAAACCCAGTACACCAGGTTTTTCATGATAAAGACGGGAAGAAAAACCAGTAAAAAACTCCCTCAACACACCCACTAGATCACCTATGAACAGAAAAAAAACCACCCATGACCAGAACAGGCCCTAACTAGGCGGGCTGGGGAAGATGGGTGAGGAGGTCTAAGATGCCTCGAGCCCCAGCTAAACCCCACACATGCAACTCATCACTAACAAAGGAAAGAAGTATGCCTCGAGCCCCAGCTAAACCCCACACATGCAACTCATCACTAACAAAGGAAAGAAGTATGTCCAGGCTGGGCTGCAACCCATCAAAGGCACACCGATTCCTATGGTTCCAAATAGCCCAAGCTACTAAGATAACCAGAGAGTTTATCCCCTTCCTAACATGCTCCGACACCCTGTTGTTCACTTGATCCCACCAATCCTCAAAGGAGTGATCTCCTGGTTGTGGAATTAAATCTTGGAGGCCGTACTGCTGCAGAACCTGAAACCCAATTTGGCTTGAGAAAACACAAGCCACTAGGAGGTGATTTATAGTTTCCCCCTCTTGATCACACAAGGGACAGCGCTTCGGATGTTGCAGGCCCCTTTTTTTCAAGTCTATCAGCCATCCAACATTTGTTGTGCGCCACCAGCCACATAAAAAATTTACACTTGCCATGCGCCCAGCTTTTCCAAATTCTGTCCCAAGGTTGGAAATGAATGGCCCTAATGAACATTGCCTCATATGCTGATTTAGATGAATAATTTCCGGAAGCAGCAAATCGCCAGATATGAGTGTCATCCACATTGGGCTGCAACACTACCTCTGATAATAAGTCCCACAATTCCAGATAATCAGCTAAAACAGCCACTGACAGAGCTCCACGAATGTCAAATACCCAGCGCAGGTCAGTGAGGGCTTCATACACAGTACACTTCTTCGCCCGCCTAGAAATAACATTGAATAGATGAGGCACAACTCTATCAAGACTTTGTCCATTAAGATCTGTCCGTCCAGAAAAAGGTATTCTTTCCATCCCCAATTTCTGTCACAACAGCCACAAAGAAGAAGACCCTGACCGACTGATGGACCTGGATGGGGAAGAAAGCCCAGGGCCTATCCGGTTCAGTTTTCTGTAGTGGGATGTGAACAATCTGTTTTAGATGCTCTAAAGGTCTTTAGTCCTGGTTGGAAAAAGCGGACACCAACGACCACGACAATGAGACCTTTAGTCTCGGTTATAATAGGCTAGTAGCGAGGGAATCTAGTGGGAGGTGAGCTTTACTCCAACCAGGACTAAAGGCTCCCAATTGAAAACACCACCAAATCTATAAATTTGAGTGGTGTTTCCAATAGGGACTAAATAGCCTTTGAAACACCAACCGAAACTTATTCATTTTTTATTCTCCCAATGAGTCCTCCGGGAACTTATTTCCCTAAGCGGACTCACTCTCCCCGACCTTATCTCCTCCTTCACCTTATCCTCCACGCTCCTCTCTCCTCCCAGGAGCACCCCCATGTTGCCAGTGGGTGGGTGCGCACCGGCGCCGTGAGCGCAGGAAGGCGTGGGCGGCCTCTTTGGCCCTTTGTCATGGCGAGGGTAGGCGTGACCACCCCGGTCATGGCACTTGTAAGTGCAATCAAGCCCTAAGTGGGTTTTGGTGATGTTGACCACACAATTAAAAAACTAATGAGCTCTTGAGTGTGTATGCAGCATGGAGTATTCCCAAGGTGCAAAAGAGATGAAGCGAGACCCCTCAATTAAAAGGAAGGCTTCCTATGGCTCAAGACGAAGTTTAATTTAAATTTTTTATTTTGAAATTGAGTATAGGACAAGCTGTACTATCAAGAGGGATACAAATAGTGGTAAGGGTGGAATCAAGGGATTTTTTACTCTTGGAGCTTCGCTCCTAGACGGCTAGAGGTTGCTTGGAAGCTCTCCAATCTTCGTGTGGAAGCTTCAAGAAGTTTGTATTGCCCCCATTGTGCTTAGTGGAAACCTCCATCTATTACCTTAGTGATAGCTGTGAGAGAGGAGTGGATTGAAAGAGATCTTAAAGCCTTTGTGGCTTACCTCAATAATGTGGATGTAGGCTGACCTTTGTGGTGAGCTAAACCACGAACTAAATCGGTGTCTTGTGCTTGTCTATTTCGTTTACATATCTTGCTTGTTTGTTCTTGGTCGTTGCAAATAGCTTGCTTCTCTTGGGTTTGCATTAAATCTACTTGTTTAGTGTGCTCTAAAGGTTGCTTTGTGTTTGAATCTTGTATTACTTGTCTAACCAACCTTTTCCTTGCTCCAAATCTATTTCTCATATTGTTATCCGCAACTT
This sequence comes from Cenchrus fungigraminus, assembly GCA_036936925.1. Classification (NCBI taxonomy): domain Eukaryota; kingdom Viridiplantae; phylum Streptophyta; class Magnoliopsida; order Poales; family Poaceae; genus Cenchrus; species Cenchrus fungigraminus. The sequence continues at coordinate 63,445,777 of CM072770.1, forward strand.
TTCTGTGCAGGTTCGAATTTCCTGAAGCTCCGCGAAAATTCCCGGAGGTTCAGTGAATTTTCCCGGAGGTTCAGCTAAATTGACAGTGAACTTTGAGAAAAAAAGTTTGAATTTTTTTGCAAGCCTATACACCCTTTCATAGGCCACTTGCATTGGTCCTTTCGTCGTTGGCAGGTGCGGCACCAACACGAGCGAGTGCAAGCAACCGCGGTCCTCTGCCCTGGATAGGACATGGGTGGGGTAGGCGGGCGTGGCCGGATCCCTAGCCATGGTGCCGGGGGTGGGGGAGGAGGGCGAGTGTAGACTGGCGGTATGATGATTTTTTCTGCATTTGTTTGTGAATTTTGCTAGTGAATCAAATCGAACACAATGTGTCAAGTCGATTTATTATACTAATGATTATTACTGATGACGTATTTAACTCTTTTATAAAACACAGACGCACACCGATACGCATGGCATCTCAGGGTATGGTTTTGTGAAAAGGGGGAAAAAGAAAACATTATAGTTCGATCCATGGTCTTTATGTTGCCACCAGTAACTGAAAGTGGGAAACCGCGCATATCACCACAGGTTGCAGAAAGCATTGATCCCTAGCGCTCTACTCCAGCAGTTTCTGACTTTTTTTACTCTCTGATCTTCTAGCTTCTGCAGTTCTGCTCGGAGACGGAGAGATCGAGGAGAGCGTGGTTGGGTCTCTGCTTGACTTGCATAGTTGCATGTGTTGCTCCCGCTTAGACCATCCGCACCGGTGCCGTTATCCCTCTCCTCAGGAGAGGGATAACGTTTTTGCGCCTGCAGCGGGGACGGGAGAAGCCACGCCATTTCTCCGTCCCCCTCCCGTATCCTTCAGATTCGAAGGTATACGGGAGCTCCTCCAGGGGCTGGCGCGGGCCCCACGCACGCCAACCTCCTCTCTCGCGCCCACGCTCGGAAGGGACGGAGGGAGCTCGGGGGAGGGAGCTAGCGCCCGCCGTGGAGCCGTCGTTGACGTCGGAGGACGAGGAGCAGGGGAGGGAGCAGCTCGTTGTCGATGCCGCCTCCTCGCAGCCCGCAGCCCACCGCCGCAGTCCGCAGCCCGCCGCCCGCCGCCACAGTCCCGCCTCCTCGGCGGGAGAGGAGACGACCGCGCCGCCCCCAAGCACCTCGCGCCCGTTCGCGGCCGCGCCCGTTCAAGCCGTGGCCGTCACCTTCGCCGGAGGAGGCCGCATCTCAGGCCGCCGCCGGGACCTCCATGGCCCACGCTAGATCTCGGGCCATCGCGAGCAGGGGGGCGGAGGAAGCAGGGGAGCAAGGGACAGGGGAGCTCCGGCGCGAGCTAAAGGGCGGCGATGGGCGGGCGACGCGCTCGACGCCCTGCTTCTACTCCGCCTCCTTCGTTGCGTGCCCAGCTCCGCGTGTCGAGGGCCGGGAGTGGGGGAGGAGGCCGGTGCAGGCTACCTGCGCCACGCCGCCGAGCTCCGCCTTCATGGGAAGGAGAAGCCGGCCACCGCGGATCCACCCCGCGTCCGCCGGTGCGGGCTCGATTCTGCCCGGAGCTCGCGCGCGCGGCCTCTGCCGCTGGATCCATGGCCGCCGTCGCGGCGAGGGAGGGGGAGGGAGGACGGCGCGCCGGCGGTGGGAGGCGGAGCGAGGCGAGAGAGGGGGCGGCGGAGCGAGCTAGGTGAGAGCCGGGGGCAAGAGAGAGAGGCGCGGACGGGTAGGGAGGAGGGAGGGGATAAAAAACACGTGTGGGCCCAGTAGTTGGGATGGAGGAGAGATACGAAGGATGATGGATGCGAGAGAAGTAGTTATAAAGGAGAGAATCTTGCTGACCAGACAAGTATATTCTGTTTTAAAGGAGAAGATGAAGTATGACGAGTGTGGATGGTCTTAGCTGCTGCAGTGCTGCCATTGCCCATTGGACTCCCATCTGCACAACATCTCTTCTCCTCCTCTCTTCCATTGCCCATTGGACTGCCATGCCCATCTGCACTGCAGTAATGTTTTCAGCCTGTCATGTTGTGACCCTTGCTGACGGTGTTTGGTTCTACAGTGTTTATTATTAGATGAACATTTGATATATACTATTTAGAAGTATTAAAGTTAGACTAATAACAAAATAAATTTCTTAACCTATAATTTTTCACGACACGAATCTATTAAATCTAATTACTTCATGAGTAGCCCATGTGATGCTACATACACATATGCTAATCATGAATAAATTAAGTTTAATAGATTCATCTTGAAAGACTAGAGTTATGCAATTAGTTTAATATAATTAAATTATATTTAGTTTTATACGATAGATTTTCTTATAATCTTCTTGAAACCAAACACCCGTGATATGTAAACTAAGCCCAGCCTAGTCCAAGCGCGTGCATTGATCAGGCGGTTGCATCGAAAGAGGGAACGTCCCACAGGCTAAGGATGGTAGCACTCGTCGTACTCTATTTGCATACCTTAAAATAGAATATTCTGCCTAGTCATCAAGATTCTCCAGCACCAGTTTTCCCGCACCCGTCATCCCCTAAATCTCGTACTCCATACCAACCAACACCTGCGGGCCCCACATGTCATACTCTTTTTATCCCTCTCTCTCCCCTTCCCTCTCCATTTCCACTCTATCTCCACCTACCAACCCGATGCCTCCTCTCCCACCGGCGGTTCCTGCTCCCTCCCCCGCTTCCCTCCCCTCCCCCACCGGCGGCGAACGGCGGAGCCTGCGCGGCCGGCGAGCCGTGCCTCCTCCCTCCCCCGCCGCCCTCCGACCCTCCCTGTCCCCTGACCCCTCCCCACACCGGCCGGCGAGCCGTGCTTCCTCCCTCCCCCGCCGCGGAGCTCCAACTCATCTCCACCGCGCGGAGCTCCTCCTTCCTCCAATCGACGGCGGATCCGCCGGATCCATGGCCGGATCGGCCCGGCGGCGGCGCGGTTCGGCTCATCTCCACCGCGAGCAGCACGGCCCCCCAGGGCGGAGCTCGCCGGCACCTCTTCTCCTCTCCGGATTGCACGGCCCCCAGGGTGGAGCTCGCCGGCGCGGTCCGTGGTGGTTCTTGCGCACCCGGATCGAGCGGCCCCGAGGGAGGAGCTCGCCGGCGCCTCCTCGAGCTCGACGCGCCGCCTCTCCCTCCTGTTCTCTTCCGGCCACGAGCAACGCGCGGACGCCGGTGAGCAGAGGCCGCCGAGGACTGGAGGCACCGCTGTCGGCTCCGCGGCAGAGCTCCAAGCGCACGCCGGTCGCAGCCGCGGCGGAGCTCCCGGCCCACGCCCCTTCCCCTGCTCCCTCGACGACGGGCGGCGGAGATCCAGGGGACGGCGGCGGTTCGGTGGCGACGGTGAGGTGGTGCTCCTCTGATCCATCCGGGTCACGGCGGCGCCTTCCTTTCTCCCTCCCGGCGCTGCGCCAACGACTTCCGTCGACGCCGCTGGCGCCATCTTCCTCTCCCTCTGCTGCTCCCGGCGTCATCTCTTCCTCCCTTTGCCCGCTGCAATGGCGCGGAGCAGCAACTACCGGCCGCGAGGTGGGGCCACGCGGTGCGTAGCGCACATACTGGAACGCGCTGGATTTGGAGCATCCGGGCTCGGAACGGGACATCCCGTCGGGCGTAGCGCACCCCGGTGCGGGCATGAAAACGCGAAACGCGTACGGGATCGTCTCGTAGCGTTCCTTTAGCGCACCCCAGTGCGACCAGCCTAAGACCATCCGCACTACTATTACTCTATAGGTTTACTCTAAAAGGAATATTTTAGCCATGTAAACAAGAATCTTTACTATACATCAACTTTTCCCGTAGTCTATTGTAAGGAATCGGATGCTCGTAGCCTAAGAGGGGGAGGGGGTGAATTAGACAACTTAAAAACTTATCCTATGGCTTCCACTACTTTGAATAAAGTAAACTAGATCATTTCTATCTAGATGTGCAATCTAAGGTTGATCTAGTGTGAAACCCTCATCCCAAAACAAGTTTTGCAACCTATAGCCAATCCTAGCATGATACTACTCTAGGAAAGTAAAGGCGAGCAAAGATTGCAAGAGAGTAATGCGGAAACGTAAAGAGGGATGAGAGGAAGTAAACTCTTGACACGCGATTTATCCTGTGGTATCGGTAGGCACTAAGCCACCCCTACTCCACGTTTGTTGAAGCACTCACAAAAGAGTATTGCTTTCCGGTCACCAAGTCTCTCCCAAGAGCACCACTTGACTCGCCACAAAGGCTCGCCACTAAGGCACTCGCCAAGCTCCCTTGGTCACCTTGATGCCGCCTCCACTAAGGAGCTTCTCCACCAAGGAAGGGGGTCTCCACGTCCCCCGCACAAAGTGTCCTCGCCACTCCACACCAAGTCGGAGGGTCGAAGACGATTGCCGGTGAGCCACTTAGGCCCCAAGGCTTCCGGCGCACCTTGTACAACTTGATCCACTCAAGAATCACCTCACAAGGTAGGCACACCTTGCACTCACTCAGCTCTAAGCTAAGCCTAGCACTAAGTACACACAAAGCATGTGCAAGTCTATAGATGAGCAATTTAGCACTTGGATGGCTTGGATATGATCTTCTAAGTGTCTTGCACTCCTCTGCACTTCCACACAATCCAGCACCTTCAAATGGGAGAGTAGAAGGGGTATAAATAGGCCAACACAACAATATAGCCATTGCTCTAACAGCTAGTTAAGATATACCGTCGGATGAACCGACGGTGTCATTTTATGTAGAGTCGGATCATCCTGTGCTGCCGTATGCCCTTCCGTATTTTACCTGTATCTCTTTGCTCCGAACTCCGTTTTCGACGACCTTATACTCGTTGGAAAGCTTATGAAATTCTACACATGATTCTGAAAAAATCCTGAGCTTTTGACTAGATCATCAAAATCATACTTGGTGAATCACCAAAATCATACTTGAACAAATGGCTATGGCGGCCATGTTCGCTACAATCTCCCCCTTTTTGGTGATTTATGACAACACAATCAAAGCAAGCATAAATTTGCAAAAATTGACAAAATTGAACCACTTTCACTTGCTTGGATGCTTACCATCATCCAACCTCTCCTAGATCATACTTCTCCCTTTTTGATCTTCTCTTCCTATGTTTACACATAGCTTGCTTTGGTTCCAATTTCTCCCCCTTTGAAATAAAATCTCCAAAAAGTGTCCAAAACAAAAGGGGTCTCCAAAGGAAATCTAGCAAGTCCACTTGTAGATTTTGAGCTTTGCATACCTCCAGGGGTTGTTCCTCTCTACCTTGTTGGCACCACATTGAGATGAGCCACTTGGAAATGATATCACTAGGAGGTAATACCACTTGAAAGGAGCTAGCAAAGAAGACACTTGGGTACCATAAGGATTAGGAATGTATGAGTTCATTGCCTTTGAACTTATATAGAGACATAAGCTCACAAGGACATGACTCAATAGCATGAAGCTCATATTACTATGTTCACTCTTTTAGAGTTGTTAGATCACATTGAGAGTGAAATTAACATTCTCTTAAAATGAAGGACCGCACCGGAACGCGTCACCGAGGGACTACACAAAATATGCTTGAAACAATGTTAGTCCCATAATCAAACCATAGGATGAGCTCCCCCTAAATTTGAGCATTTAGTGTTTGAATCACCAACCAAAGGTATGCACATTGTTTGTCACAACAAAAGAGAAGCTAACCCTATAGCTTGCTCATGATGCAAAACGATATGAATGAAAAACATGCACCATGAAAGAATAAGTGTAGCTTTCCTACACACTAATCAAACCATATTGGTTGCTCATGGGTTAGCACATGACACAAGCAACCTACCAATGTAAACAACTAGACATAGCAACAAATGCAAACCTAGACAAGGCAATGGAGCTACAATGATACATGAGATAGGTTCTAGTTTCCATTACCTCAACCGGGGAACTTGGTCAACACATGTCCAACTTGCAAGCTTGGCTTCTAGGCTTGAATCTTCTCATCTCTTCTATGTGCCAAGCCTCCCAAGTCCCCGAACTCATGGCCTTCAAGTGGCCTTTGGAACCCAAACCATTTGAGGCCCCTTCATGTTGGTGATGACTTCCTTAGGCACCCAAATGGGTTGGTTCCAACCCCGCTCCGTCTTCATCTTCCCAACCTTGTGTGCAACCACCTTGCCATTACTCTTCTTCTTGACGATGTAGGTGTTACTCTTGGTCTTGTTCTTACGGTTGGGCTTGGTGTAGATGAGGGAGCTCTTGATGGTGGGGTTCATCTTCTTCTTCTCACCCTTGTCCATCTTCTTGACAAATTGAGGGCATTTGTAGAACTTGTGCCCTTCTCCATGACACTTGTAGCAAGTCACGGTTGCACCCTTCTCAAGCTTCTTCACCATGGGATCACGGTTATCTTGAGAAGGTTGGACGTTGCTCTTCATGTCTTGAGAGATGTCCACTTGTTCCTCATTGTTCTTGCCCTTGCCCATCAAGCTAACCAACTTCTCTCGAAGCCATTTCACTTCTTGCTTGAGCTCATCATTCTTCTTGCCTATGAGACAATCACATGTTTCTACAACAACATTCTCATTGCAAGATGTTGAGCAAGATTCATCAATTAATCAATGCAAGAAGTTGAAGCATCTACCTTGGAGATAGGAATTGCACAAGGGATAGATGATTCATCAAGCTCAAAAGAATCACTTGTTTTAGTCTCATTGCTCTCAAGCTTAGATTTTAGCTCATCACACTCCTTGCTAAGCAATTTGAATTTGCACAACAAATGTTCATAATTTGTAGCAAGGGTTGCACTAAGATCATTGAGAGCATTGAGTTCTTTAATTTCATTAGCTTGTTTCTTAAGCATTCCTTTTTGCTCATGGACTAGATTAACAAGATCATCGAGAGAGGTGGTGTCGGATTCATCATCACTTACATTGCTCTCCATACCTTAGGCCATAAGGTACATGTGTGGTGATGATGATGGACCTTGGATGAAGCGGGTGGTGAAGTTCTTTCTTGATTCATCACTTGAGCTACAAGAACTTGATTCTCCACCACTTGTCCACTCTTGAACGGTGACAAGAGCTTCTTGCTTTGGCTTCCTCTCCTTGACCACCTTCTTCTTGGGCTTGTGCTTGATCTTGGTAAACTTGATGTGTTGATGATGACGCCCTTCTCTCAAGTGGACGTTGTAGCCGTACATGTTGATTTTCTTCACATACTTGAAGATCTTCTTCACATACATGACCACTATGGACTCGGTCTCTTCATCACTTGAGGAGTCTTCATCATCACCATCATCACTATCATCTTCGCTTGAGCTTCCATGGGTATCCATCCTACTCATCTCCTTCTCTTGTTGGCTTGAAAGAGCATGGCTTGTGGTTGGAGAAGATGGTTCTTGGGGTTTTACTTGGGGCGCCTTCTTGGACTTGGGCATGATTTGAAGCTCATGTGTCATGATCTTGCTCAAGATTTGAGATGGCTTCAATTCTTCGAGCTTCTTCTCATAAATGATAGCTTTCACCAAGTCATAATCGGGCTCCCGGAGACTTTGAAGGATCTTGTGGTTGATGTTCAAGTCCGTGTTGTTCTTCACACCTAAATTATTGATCTCATTGACAAGAACATTTAGGCATGAGTACATAGATTCGACATTTTCATTTTCAAGTTGCTTAAAGCTATTGAATTCCTCAAGGAGGCAACCGTAGCATTCATTAGCTACTTCTTTTGAGCCCTCATTTTTCTCCTTAATGGTTTTCCATAGCTCATAAGCATTATCACAAGTAAAAACTCTATTGAAAACACCTACATCTAGTGAGGACAAAATGATACTCTTAGCAATCACATTAAATTGCTTTTCCTTCTTAGTACCATTTTTCACGCCCTCATTGGTGACTCTCCAAACATCAAGGTCCTTTGCTTGGAGATAGTCCTCCATGAGAACCTTCCACCGAGGATAGCCCGTGCCATCGAAATATGGAGCCAAACCTAAGGTATCCACCCCTATCATACCACTATAGAGCAACTCACTAGGCGGTGAAGCCTAACCATTCCAATGAGTCGGTTTTCACAATTTGCCAATCGAATTGGCGTTTCCTTGTGAAGGAAGTGAGTCCCGGCTCTGATACCACTTGTAAGGAATCAGATACTCGTAGCCTAAGAGGGAGAGGGGGTGAATTAGGCAACTTAAAAACTTATCCTATGGCTTCCACTACTTTGCATAAAGTAAACTAGATCATTTCTATCTAGATGTGCAATCTAAGGTTGATCTAGTGTGAAACCCTCATCCCAAAATAAGTTTTGCAACTTATAGCTAATCCTAGTATGATACTACTCTAGGAAAGTAAAGGCGAGCAAAGATTGCAAGAGAGTAATGCGGAAACGTAAAGAGGGATGAGAGGAAGCAAACTCTTGACACGCGATTTATCCCGTGGTATCGGTAGGCACTAAGCCACCCCTAGTCCACGTTTGTTGAAGCACTCACACAAGAGTATTGCTTCCCGGTCACCAAGTCTCTCCCAAGAGCACCACTTGACTCGCCACAAAGGCTCGCCACTAAGGCACTCGCTGAGCTCCGTTGGTCACCTTGATGCCGCCTCCACTAAGGAGCTTCTCCACCAAGGAAGGGGGTCTCCACGTCCCCCGCACAAAGTGTCCTCGCCACTCCACACCATGTCGGAGGGTCGAAGACGATTGCCGGTGAGCCACTTAGGCCCCAAGGCTTCTGGCGCACCTTGTACAACTTGATCCACTCAAGAATCACCTCACAAGGTAGGCACACCTTGCACTCACTCAGCTCTAAGCTAAGCCTAGCACTAAGTACACACACAAAGCATGTGTAAGTCTATGGATGAGCAATTTAGCACTTGGATGGCTTGGATATGATCTTCTAAGTGTCTTGCACTCCTCTGCACTTCCACACAATCCAGCACCTTCAAATGGGAGAGTAGAAGGGGTATAAATAGGCCAACACATCAATATAGCCGTTGTTCTAACGGCTAGTTAAGATATACCGTCGGATGAACCGACGATGTCATTTTATGTAGCGTCGGATCATCCTGTGCTGCCGTATGCCCTTCCGTATTTTGCCCGTATCTCGTTGCTCCGAACTCCGTTTTCGACGAGCTTATACTCGTTGGAAAGCTTATGAAATTCTACATAAGATTCTGGAAAAATCCTGAGCTTTTGACTAATTTTTGAGTGTCGGATGATTGAAGTTGCACCGACAGTACCAGAGGTTCATCCTGTCACCTACATCGCTGCCCTTCGGTATTTTGGTCATAACTCTTTGCTCCGAACTCCGTTTTGGGCGATCTTGTACTTGTTGGAAAGCTTATAAAATTCTCTAAAAAATTCTGAAAAAATTCTGAGCATTTCAGCAGTTTTTGAGTGTCGGATGAACCGATGGTAGCGTCGGTTTATCCGGTGCTAGCCATTTCTGCGCGAATACCTCTCTGTATGTTTACCCAAAAATCATAGGATGAACTGACGCAATCATCCGATGGTACCACCAGATCATCCGGTGCTTATACACTTGTTTACTTCTCCTTGGGAGTTTATCCGGTGCTCACAAAAATTAGGGCGTCGGATCATCCTATGCTCCATTTTCAGCACATCTTATTTTGGGCATAAGTTTTCACTCCGGATTCCGATTTTGATGATCTTGGACTCTATGGAAAGCTTGTGAAATAATCTTTATGACTATGTAGCATTCCTTCCCACTTGATTAATCCATGAATAATTATTCATGGGACAAATCCAATTCATTCCTCTCTTTGTCCTGGCTTCGTATCCTTCTTTTGTGATGCTTTGTATTGTGTGTGGTTGCATCCATGGGATCTACAATAGCTATAATGGCATGCTAGACGATATTGTTAGTCCCATGATTGTGTTGCACATGAATCACCAAAATCATACTTGAACAAATGGCTATGGCGGCCATGTTCGCTACACTATATAGTTACTCTACATTCAACAACCATATATTTTATTCATCCACCTCCAACTACCTTATTCCATTAAAACTTCGTTTTCACTTCTATAGGAATTAAAACATGAGAAAATATAAGTTACAGGGACTAGAATGTGAAGAAATATAAATTCTAGGGACTCACATATTATTATGAAAAAGAGAAGGGGCAAAACGAAAAGAACCAAACCTTATCTCATCTCCTTTCTCCTCTCCGGATCTCTCCCACACCTCTCCCATTCCTCTCCAGTTCCAGCGGCGGCCCGACGGCGCCACCCTAGCTCCCCGGCAGCGCGTCGCCTCCATCCCCGGTTGGCACCTCCCTCTCCATCGCGCCCGCCATCGCCCCGGCCCCTCCCTCCTCGACCACTCCTCTCTTTCTCTCTCGGCCGGCGTGATGAGTTGCCTTCTCTAGTAGGCCTCCCTCCGCGGCAGATCCCTCCAACTCCGGCAGAGGCATGGGATACGAGCGGAGCTAGGCAAAGGGCGGTGGTCCTCCTCGGGAAGATCCGGCAGCCGACGGGCTCCTCTACCCTCCCGGAGCACGGATCGAGTGCGGATGGAGGAGGACCACGCCGGCCATGGCGTCTCAGCGGCGGCGCGGGGTGGTAGGGGGGTCAACGGAGGGCGGCGGCGGAGGAGCAGGGTCGTTGCCCCCGGTTGCGGAGCTCCAGCCGCCCATCCCTTGCTCCCTCTTGCTACCTATGTGACGGCGGACGGCTCCCGCCGGCGATGGCCTCGGCCTCGCGTTGCAGAGGAGCCAGCAGATGCGTGGATTGAGCGCGGGCGGGGAGCCGACGGCCGCCGCTCGTCCTCCGCATCTCCGGCACCGCTCGTCTTCCGCATCTCCGACGCTGCTCATCCTCTGCATCTCCGACGCCTGCTCGTCCTTCGTATCTCCAGCGCCGCACCTTCTCCCTCTCCTGCCGCGGCGGGGCCTCCCTCCCTTTGCAGTTGGGCTTCAGTGGCTATGCCGTAAGTCTTTTTTTTAAGTAAATTGTGCCGTAAGTCTTGATTTACGCTCGGAGTGTCATAAATCTGCCTTTACGCTCTGGTGCCGTGGCCTATACCGTGCAGCGCTGCAACAATTTTTTACGGCACCTATGTTTATTGCAAGGCGTGCCGTAAGGCAGTGCAGATGGTCTAAATCGACCCTTGATCCAACAACACAGCCACACAGGTGTGGTAAATGTTCAAATGTCTTCTCGCGCTGCTCATCGGATTCAAAAATCAAAACTTATCCGTTGGCATGGCCTGATGTTCCACATTTTCTAAGGTGCAATAATGCCTCTGGTCTGGCAGGAGAGAGAGAGACGTTGTGCCCATGCTTCCGTAGGCTGCAAACTCCTTCCTCACACGCCAGCTCAGCTCCATGGCAGGCGCACGCGCGTGAGACACCGGCCAGCGAATAAGTGCCGTGCAGCCAGCCACCCACCAGGACCGGAGTTATTTGGGGTTCGTCTTCTCTGCTCACTCTCGCCGGCAGCCTGCTTTGTCCACCAGTCTCCTCTCCCACGAGCTCCTCCGCCGGTCTCCTCCTCTGCGTGCTCCTCCCATCACCCATGGCGCAGCGGGATTCCGAGCCGGGAGGGTAGCTACTAGCGACCACGATCTGATCGAGCAAGCGCAGCCTGTGTAGCATCGAGATGTCAAGAATCTCTCCCAAGCCATAGCCAGCCAGCACAGCCACCCTCCTCCTCCAGTAGCTCACCAGGCCTGCTAGCTGCCCTGTGCCCTGCCTAGCTCCTCCTTCCTTTCTCTGCCCGAGGAGAACCGCCAGGGCCAAGCAACTGTTCGGAGCACGGCAAAGCAACGAAGACGAAGAAGAGCTTGCCCTGCCGGCCGGAAATCTGCCTTCCTAGCTTCGCCACGAAGGACATGGCCTGAGAGCAAGGCCACCACCGGCAGGTCAGTTTCGTTCACTCGCGCGCTTTTATTCACCCCAAGCACCCGGATTTGTTTCATTTCCTGGCTTGCTTTGTTGAATGCTTGTCTTTTTATTCTTGCAGCTTCATCTTCCTCTCTTCCCCCAACTTCGTTCTCCAGAGAAGCAACTCCCAAGCGTGGTTGAGAGATGGTCTAGTGACCCTGCGGGAAGACTTCAGGTTGAGACGTGAGCATCTGGTCAACACAAATGCCCCACTTACAGATGGCGAGGTATATAAATCTTGTCCTTCCCTCTCACGGTTGTTTCTGGTTCATCATCGCGTCAAGGATGTCTTGCTCTCAGGTCTCTGTATATGCATGATTCTGTTTCTATAGACGCTAGCTACTCTCTGATAATATGCTGCTCTGATTTCACTGTTATTAGGCCTTCTTTAGTAGGGAAAGAAACTTGTTGAAAATGTCACATCAAATTTATCAATGCTAATTAGAAGGAATAAAAATGACTTAATTACCGAAAATCGCGAGACAAATCTATCAAGCATAATTAACCTGTCATTAAAAATTATTTATTATAGCACGACATTATCTAACCATGGTCATTGGATTTGGCTTGCAAATTAGCCAGGGTTATGGAATGTCTAATACTCCTAATTCGTGTGCGGGTGAATAGTGAAATTTTACCATACTAAACAAGACTTAAGTTGGAATAATGTTTCTCTCTACTACTGCTAATAGGTTGAGCCGGAGAAGAGGATGGCGACGACGCGGGCACGGGAGGGTCGAAGAAGAGGATGGCGACGGTGGCGACGCGGGTTGAAGTGGAGCTGGAGAAGAGGCGCTACGCCAGACGCAGCTAGCTGCTGCATCCGAGAGAGGCCAGGAACTCCTGGCCGCATCGGAGAGGGACAGAAACAGGATCTACGGGAGAGAGAAAACAAGTCAACGGAAGAGATGGAAATATCTTTGTGTTTTACAATATAACCCTTGATAGAGGTGAAAAGCACACGAAGACCTTTTAAGCAACTGAGAAGGATATAAAAGGAATACATAATTATATTAAGAGTATCATAAAGAAGGGGAAAGCAATGAGGGAGGAAGAGGATTTCTATTTATTTTTTATTTCATCTAAGCACAACCAATTTAGATAAATAGGTGTAAATTTGACAATATACCTCTTCCGACAATTTTAAAAAATAGAAGTCATTCTTCAAAATAATTTCAACTCCACAAGAGAATTGCTTCATCACATGAGTTAAAAAAAGTCCTAATAACCTGGAGTGGATCGACAATGGCGGTTGGGCACAACCACTTGCTCATCCATGCTCTATCAACAGTCGTGGTGGACAGGTGGTATGTAGTGGGGTAGATGCCCGTGGTAACAACTGTTATTAGTCGATAAACTTTGTTGGTCCCTATTTCTGTAATGGGAAAACGAACATCCATCGGTATATGATGTTGATTGGTTAAACTACATACCATGCCACTTACAACGACAGATAAGTGTATACTCCATTCTATAGTTAGTTGTTACAAGCACTTATATTCCAACATAACGGGCTATGTATACCAAGAGTTGGTAGTGGAGTAGGGTTTATATATGATGGTATGAGCTTTTTTTATCAAGCCAATTAAACGTGTGTTGTTCTACGACTCGATCCATTTATGGACAGTCCTGCTCAGTGCAAGAGGTATATGCCGTATGTGAATAGACCATCGCCCAGTGAAATATCTTGACCTGGCACTACAGGAGAAGCAAAATTCCCCGAGTGTCATTGTAACACCCCGGATTTTCGGTGAGGAAAACCCGAATCCCTGTACCTTTGCGATAGTCCCTGGATCAGTGGCTATCGCGTACAGAACGCATCACAGAAGGTAAATCACAACCATACATCGCATCACACAAATATTAGTACATAATTTATTACATGTCCATTATGGAGTACAACATTACAAGCCTCTTGGCTGAATCAGAGTGAAATTCTATGCAGCAGTAGCTAGCATCCCAGAAGAGTCTCCATCTTTTATTCTTCCCGCCCACAGGCATCCTTGAGCGCAGTGACGCATCCCTCAGTCGTACCATCCGTCGGCGTTGTTGTCGTAGTCGGACTCGTACCCTGCACACCCAAAGTCTATCCCCAAGGAGTGGGATAGGTTCACGTCACCGACTGTATGCAGCTTTAAGTGGCCTAGCTCTAAAGGGTAAGAAAAGAGACAAGGTAGAAGCTCGGGTCTCCTATGCAGCAGCAGCAAAGTATAAATGGAAAACATCTCCATATAGGTCCCAAACCATACTCTCAAACATAGCTCGGAAACTCCTGGTACCCCAGGGGCCCGTCTCCACAACCTATCTCCATCTAGAGTTGATGCGAGAACTTCCTCTCCTCACACCTCAATGATTGCAATCGGATCGGCGAGGTAGATGGAGCCACTCTCCTCTCCCCGACTGCAACCACGGCTCACCACACTCTCAACTACAAGGGGAGGTAGAAATCCCAAAACATGAGAACAAAGCTGTCAGGGGACATGTCCATGACCGAGGACGCGGCTATACGTATAGATCAAACAACTCTGCAGAGCGTGTACACCTGTACCCAACTCGGAATGGAACCCGGCGGTGATCAGCCAACCGAGCCCATCCTACCGTGCGAACTCTCGGTAGTTACGGTCCCATCCTGCATCCGGCCCTCAAAGCGATCCCCTCCGCAAAGGGAATTGCACCGGAACTGTGAAATGCCCCCGTGTGGCCACACGGACGACGCACTGAGAGAAGGTGGTCTCACTCCCACCTCTCCCCCACTGATACCCTCTATCCTGCTGGCAGGTATGGTTCCGCACTTGCCGAGCTCAACTCGGCCCTAACCCCACTCTCGGCGAGGTGGTGTGTACGTAAAGGTCCCGTGAAAAGGTCTGTCCACTCGGTTTCAGACCGGGGCGAGCTCATGTCCTCCAAACGTAAGTAAAACCCCAACACCTGTGCTCCGAAAACCGTAAAAGTGGGGATGCACTGAGGAGTGCACCCCCATCCCCGATCCCAGATCGGTTGTTCCGAGCTCACCCCCGCCAAAGTACCCAAAACGCCTTCTCCTGCCGGTTTTTCCCCACACACGCCAAGAACCACTATTCCCATCCCCACACATGCATCGCGAAGCTCAGCGTATATACACGCTTATAAATATATATAGTAGTAGGGCAATCAAGGACAGGATAATAAAAGAAGGCAGTGCAAGGTTCATCATCATGCATTTAAAGTAAAGTGCTAGCATACTACATAGCAATGCCTAATAGGTATTCAGAATCAGTCGGGCGTGAACACCTGCGTGCGAGTAGTCGTCAGCGGCGTAGTCGTCGGTGTAGTCGATCTCCGAGCTCAGCTCCCCGGCTCCAGCTGCTCCTATTAACGCGTAAACAAAATAAAGACGGGTCCTATTGCAATTAACTCCAAATGAT
Source organism: Cenchrus fungigraminus (assembly GCA_036936925.1). Classification (NCBI taxonomy): domain Eukaryota; kingdom Viridiplantae; phylum Streptophyta; class Magnoliopsida; order Poales; family Poaceae; genus Cenchrus; species Cenchrus fungigraminus. Next base: position 63,461,020 of record CM072770.1, read on the forward strand.
CAGCGATTAAGAGCCAAAAGAGAGCAAACACTAGCCTAACACGGAGTTTAAGATTTTAGAAGATTTTTGGAAGAGGTTTTATATTTTTCGGAGTTTAAAACGGATTTTCTAGAATTTTCTGAAGATAAAATACATTTCTGAAATTAAAATACGCATACACAATAACACTAACTATAAGCTAACTACAGACTAGCTCTAAAGGGCTCTAAGCTAACTATAGGCTGGCTACAGGCCGGCTCTTGCTGACCACGTGGCTGCCACGCAGGTGGCTATAAGCCAGCGGTTGCACACATGGCAGCCCATGTGGCTGGTGGCGTGGCCGGCGCAAATGATCCTGGCCGGATCTGCTGCGGCCACGGGTCCTACAGGCGGACGTGAGGTTCGGCCAGCATTGGCCAGGCACAAAGGATCCTGCGGATCCGGTGCGGCTTGGCTTTGAGCAGGCGTGCGAGAGGCGGCGCATGGTTGGCTGGCCACACGGAATCCAGGGGGATCCGCTGCGGTTGAGGCGGTGTGCGTGACCATGTGTGGAGAGGAACTCCACCTGGGTGATGAGCTCGGCCACACGTGCTCGACGGAATGCCGCTAAGGAGCGGCAGATGGGGAAAGGCTCGCCGGCGGCGAGGTTGGACGGTGGCTCGACCACACGCGACACGGCGCGGCTCAGGCAAACCTAGGGATCCATCTGGGCAAGGAAAAGGGTGGCCTTGGCCGGAATCTCGGCACGGCGGCGACGAGTCCGGGTGCGACGCGGCGCGGCGGAACGGACCAGAGGTCCACGGCGGCGAGGCTGGGGTGGCCAGCGCCGGCGAAGTTGCATGCGCGCGCGTGCTTGAGACCAAACGCGTGCACGGGGTTGGTTCGGCGCGGCGTGCCTAGGCGGAAAAAGGGCGGCCCCCGGCGGCGAGAGCAAGGGGGGACGGCAGCGCGGTCGTGACAAAGGCGAAGCCTCGGGCGACGAAGACGGCTCGGCGGCGCGGTTCCTCACGCGGTGCCGGCGTCCCTCGCGCGTGCACGTGTGTGCGTGCGGTTGCGAGTGCGTGCGTGTGTGAGTGAGCGCGTGGGCGAGCTCGTTCGGCCAGGATGGCTGGACCTGGGTCCGATGGTGGCGTGCGCAGCCGTGTGGGTGCCGGCGGTAACGACACGCGGGTGAATCACCACGACGGCGATCGGGGCTTAGGCTGGGTGGTGTTCAGGGTTGAGGCGGCCATCAAGGCCCGGCCTTGGGTTCGGTGGCTCGACGGACACGCGTGTGCCGGTGCGTGGGCTTCGCGGCGGCGGCACAGCAGAACTTCGAGCACGGCCACGGACAGGGGCGGGTGGTCAACCAAGCGGGCGAGCGCGCGCGTCGACGAAGGCGGCGGCTCCTGCAAACGAAATGCACGGCTCGATGGCCGGCGACACAGGCGTCGGTGTTTGCGCGGCAGCGCGGTGCGAGACGACGGTCAAGAAAGGTACGGGCGGAACCATGGGCTTGGCCCTCTTCTCTCTGCTCGGCACGAAGGCCAAGCTCCACAGCGAGGAGGGAAATGCGGCGCTCACTTCGGGTCCAAGGATGCGGTGGCGACGCGGTGACGAAGATGCGGCAGAGCAGAGGAAGCAGAACAGGGCTCGGCGCGGCGTGGTTCTCGGCTTGAGCAGCTCCGGCTCCTAGGCGGTGCGGTCCGTGGCTTCACGGCGTCGACTCCCTTACGCAGCAGCTCCGGCTCCTTCTTCCCCTTCCTTGCTTCACCCTCCTTCCTTCTTCTCCTTCACGAACGGCATCTGTGTCGCAGGGACGAGCTTCACCGCGCCGGCGGCAAAAAGGGTGCTCGGCGCCCGGGCGGCGGTCCTGGTCTCCCCCCTTTCCTCCTCTCCTTCCTCTCCTCCTCCCTTTCTCTGACCTTCGGTGGGAGCAGCGGATGGAATGGGGAATTTCCCCCAGGCGGCGGCGGAACAGGGAGATGGCTGGGGATTGGGTATTTGTAGGGCGGCCGGCTAGGGTTCGGAGATGCGGGTGGGCGGTGCAGATGCGGCACGGGGGCGACGCGGCAGCCATCTGGCACGCCAGTGCGACAGGGGGCGGCGCCCATGGCTGGCGTCGGCGCGGCGGTCCTCCCGCCCCCACGGTGACGCCCGCACGGGAAAAGCAGAGAAGAAGAACAGGGGAAGGCGCTAATGAGCGGGACCCACCTGTAAGCCGCAGCGGTGGCGTGGTAGGTGGTAGCTGGGCTGGCGGGCTGAAAGAAGAGATGGGCCAGCGGGTTAGAGGTGGCCCGATGCAGAGATCAGGGGTGGCTGGTAGACTTAGCTAGCGAGGTTAAGGCCCAAAACTGGTGTATGGTTTCTCCTATTATCTTATCACCTTAACTCCTATTTAAACTATGATTCGAATTTGAATTAGAATTCAAATTTGAATCCCACACAAATAAGATCCAAAATAAATCCAATAAACTCCAAGGTTCTCACACTAGCAATTTATAATTCCTAAATTCATGATTTTGCTCAAATTAAATCTAGGATTTTTAGGGAAGGATCATTAAATCTAGGATTTTTAGGGAAGGATCACAGAAGATATCCTTATATTTTAATTAAGCACTCAATTTCAAATCGAAATTTTGAAATCCACATTTTTGGCATTGCTAACATTCCGGAGAAATTCCAGGATGTTACAGTCATATGCTTCCCCGAGTGCCAAAAATCGGGCACTCAGGGGAAGAATTGCACTCGAGGAAGAGAGACTTTCCCGAGTGCCTATAAGTGCATGACACTCGGGGAAGCAAGGCACTCGGGGAAGACCATCTTCCCCGAGTGCAACACTCGGGGAAGAGAGGCACTCGAAAAAGAAAAATTGCATTTGACGGCGTGAACTCACCTAGCACTCGGGGAAGTTAGCCTCTTCCCCGAGTGCCTCACCCTAGCACTCGGGGAAGCACGCCTCTTCCCCAAGTGCTTCGCTTTGGCACTCGGGGAAGGGTCTCTTCCCCGAGTGCTAGGAGAAGGCACTCGGGGAACTAATTATTTTTTTTAGTTTTTTTGCTCTATTTTTTTGTGAGGCCTTCCAACATTATTTAAAACTCCTTGCTCAAATTTGGCCTAATTTTGAATTTTTTAAATATATTTTGTTAGTTTTTTTTGTTTTATCGAATTTTTTGCCACACTTCAAAATTGAACTGCAGGTGCATTAAATAATATAATTTGGTGATTCAAAAAATAATATTCATGATATTTGGTGTATATTGAGGCTGTATCCAGGAACTCACATGAATTGTCGAGCATCTTGTTGCCGTGACATGACGAACAACTTACGGGAAAAGTGTTTTTAAATTACAGAAAATCCGGACGAAGTCCGAAAATCACGAAACTTGTCGGGGTGTCGTGTTATCACATGTAGAGGTTGTGTGCAACAATTGAGAAGATTTCAAGCAAGTTGCAACGTCGGATGCCTAAAACCTAGACATCTCCACATGTGATCAATGTGATAAACACACGAAGATGTTTGGGTTTTAGGCATCCAACATCTCAACTTACTCGAAATCTTCTCAATTCTTGCACACAACCTATACATGTGATAACACGACGCCCCAACAAGTTTCGTGATTTTCGGACTTCGTTCGGATTTTCTGTAATTTAGAAACACTTTTCCCGCAAGTTGTTCGTCATGTTACGACAACAAGATGCTCGACATTTCATATGAGTTCCTGGATAAGGCCTCAATATACTCCAAATATCATGAATATCATTTTTTGAATCACCAAATTATATTATTTAATGCACCTGCAGTTCAAATTTGAAGTGTGCAAAAAAAATTCAACAAAACGAAAAAACTAACGAAATATACCAAAAAAATTCAAACTTAGCCCAAATTTGAGCAAGGAGTATCAAATAATGTGGGAAGGCCTCACAAAAAAATGAGGCAAAAAAACTTTAAAAAAAATAATTCCCCGAGTGCCTTTGTTGGCACTCGGGGAAGAGACCCTTCCCCGAGTGTCAGATCTGGGGCACTCGGGGAAGAGGGGATCCGGCACTCGGGGAAGAGGCCCCTTTCCCGAGTGTCACGCCGCGGCTCTCGGGGAAGATATGTTAAAAAAAAGACCCTTCCTAAAAGGGCCAAGCCGGCCCAACACCCCGGCCGAACCCTATCCCAACCTCATCCACCCACACTCGCGCGCGCTGTGCTGCCTCGCTCCAACGCTGCCGCCGCCTCCCCACCACGCCGTCGCTGCCTCGCCCCCGCCGGCGAGCTCCGCAGCGGCGCGCCCCGCCCCTGCGCGCGCCTTGCAGCGGCGCGGCCCGCCCTCGCTGCCGGCCCGCGAGTCCTGCAGCGGCGCGCTCCCCCACGGCCGGCGAGATCCCGTGCGGCCGCGAGCTCCCCCGCGGCCGGCGGGCGAACCCCGCAGTGGCGCGCCCCGGCGAGGTCCCCTTGAGGTCGGGCCGCGGTCGGCAGGCGAGCTCCACTGCTCCCAATCACCCCGGTCGATTCAATCCAAATCTGAGTCCCCCCTTCCTCCCCCGGCCGCCCTCCTCCCCGCATCCGCCGGCGTGACCTACAGCGGCAAGCGCGGCGTGCAGCACGAGCAAGCAAACGGCGACCGGTGGGCAGCATCGCCTTCCCGGGCCAGAGGTGAGGTTCCTTGGAAAAAACATTTGCTCTCTCTGTGATTCCTATGTGCCTCTCAGTGATTGCTATTCGCATTACATGTTCAAAATTCATCTCGGTTATTAGAAATTATGTGCATGGTGTGCATGGTCAGCTTATTGTTTCAGTTATAGGATTACTGTGATGCTAAGCCTGGGGTACTTGATTGCTGTGAAAAATGTCCTTGAGTAGTAGATCACTGAGAAAAATGAAGTCTGTATTTTGCCTTGTCCTTGTTACACTATTGTTAAGTAGCTGCAATCATCCTAATGTTTATTTTGTTCAGAATAGTAATGTTGTTCTTGACCCCCATTGTTCAGTAATAGTGGTTATGCTCTTCCATAATGTCATTGTGCTGTCTTCAACCCGCATATGCTGATAATGCTTAGCTCTTATGTAGATTGCAATATACATGTTGTTTACCTGCACACAAGATGGTTGGTTGCTAGATGCTTTCATTGTTTTTTTTAAATTATTGCAGTTCTGGCAAATACTAGAAACAGATGTTGCCCATGTGCATCTCGGAAGTAGTACACAGAGTGGGCCGGCGCATGGACGGCGGCGGCCTTCCCTGCGAGGTGCGGCCTTGACCTCCCTCCCGGTGCGGCCTCGAGCTTACTCTCGGCGCATTGACGGCGACCTCTCCGGCGAGGTGCGGCGGCGACGCAAGGACGGCGGCCTCCTCCACCACGGCGGTTTCATTCGTACATGAGGTGAATAACTTAATTTCCTTGCTGCTTGGGCTTATCCAGTAGCTGCACTGTTGTTTTGCTACTTGTATGAATGATATCTGGTTTTAGTCCACTTTTCTGGTGAGCTACTGAGCTGATGATAGATGCATTGTTAAAGGCTTAAAGAATTAAAGTGTTTGTCTGGAATCAATTGGTTCTGTTTATCACTGCACATTCTCTAATACTTTTGAAACTGAAAATTGAGCTAACACACATGTGTACTCCTGACTTGTGACTACTGAGCATAGCTTCTCCTTTGAAGCCTACAATGCATGAATTATAGCATATAACAGATTAACAGCTTGTGCCAGTCTTGGGCTCGGTTGGAGCATCCTAGGACCTAACAGTAGTGATACTGCTTATACTGAATGAACAATCTTAGATACTGAGCATTGCTTCTTTCATAAGGCTTAGATCAGATTCAACACTTCCATCTAATCCTGATGTTCGTAGCAAGGCCCAAGGACATATCTAAGAGCTCTTTTAAAGAGCATCCTCTGACTATCTTTTTCACAGCTCACGGCTGCATTTTAAGCTAGCTTTCTTCTCCCTAGTCTTCTCATTTCAACTATTATCAGCTCTCTTATCATTTGGTGATACATAGTCACCGAATCCTTTAAAAATCTGAAACTACTATCTACTAATATCACTGATGTCTTGCATTCTTTTTTGCTTCTAGCTTTGCATAAGTGACAGACTGCATGTGCATGCTGTTTGGCAGGTAGGTGGAACAGCTGGAATAAAACACATCAAATCCATGATGCTATTGCAATGCAGGAATATTGAAGCACCGAACTAGATGTTCAATTTGATAACAGATTTATGCCTAGAGTTTATTTTAAAAAAAGATTTATGCCTAGAGTTCTAGATGGACGATGAGCTCTTAATTTTGGTCTTGTGAGCTGGATACTTTAATGGTGTTTTCATTGGTCAGTCATGACTCATGAGCACTGATAGGGCATTCCATTTTAAATCTGTCATTGCTGATTTTGGTTTGATCTACAGGGCCTACATTATTGCTTGCTGCTTTGTTATCAAATTAGTTCTGTTCAGTTGATTATGAAATGTATTATCTTACGTATTTGTGACCATGTATATCTTCTGTTGCTTTGCAGAATACCAGCAGATGGAGCAGGGGAGGGGTATAGAAGACAGAAGTATAGTATCTGTGGGAGGTCTTTTGGCTGGGGACGGTGGGCTACTTACATATCATATCAGCATATTACCTTACGTTTCTGCAATCTCTACGGTGCGAGGAGAGAGTTGGTCTGTGATACTTTTGAACTTGTGGTTTGTAATATATATTGTGGATTTCGGACAAATTTGGTCGTTTGTGATTTGTAAATGTGGTTTGTGATATATTGATGTTGATTTGTGGTTTGTATGTACATATGCTTTGTTTGTCACAAGGAAAAGCAAAAAAAAAAAGGCTTCCCCGAGTGCCTGGGCAGCGGCACTCGGGGAAGACTTTTTAAAATTAAAAACCGGCAGTTGTCTTCCCCGAGTGCCCGGTCTCGGCACTCGGGGAAGAGGTTTTTTTAAAAAAATCGAATTTCTTCCCCGAGTGTTGCACTCGGGGAAGAGGTTTGTTTTAAAAAAAAAAATCAAATTTCTTCCCCGAGTGTTGCACTCGGGGAAGAGTTTTTTTTAAAAAAGAAAAAAAGTGGATGGCGCCAACGGCGTTAAATCTTCCCCGAGAGCTAGCACGACACTCGGGGAAGGCTTCCCTGAGTGCACGAGATTTGGCACTCGGGGAAGGCCTTTTTCCCGTGAGAAGCGTCCCCGGTAGCTCTTCCCCGAGTGTTGCACTCGGGGAAGGCTTCCCCGAGTGTTTTTGGGCCTTCCCCGAGTGCATTTGGCACTCGGGGAAGCCGGTGTCTCCCGTAGTGTGGGCAGGTGGTTGTTAGGTTTAGCTCCCGTAGCAACGCACGGGCGCATTTGCTAGTATATAAATAAAATCAAATGCAGGCTGTTGTTTGTGGAGTCATCAAGGCCTTCAAGTTCGACTATAACCCTGACAGTGGCAGAACCACTTTCAATGGCGCCTTTTGGTTTGATCTTGGGGGTACTAGTTATAGTTGTCTAGCACCAAACAACCTCTTCATTCTACTAGATGAGCGTGCGGGAGACAGCCGTTATAATGTAGTTGACCAGACCTCCCAGCTCAACCATGAAGCCGTGCTCCAGGTTTACACTTCACCGCTTACTGCGAGCAACTCGGAAAGTGGGTTCTGGCATGCGAGAGGTTCCACAGCTTCTTGAGAGAAACAATCCTGAACAGGGCTGCTCAACTCTATGCTTTCTTTGACGACAATCTCCATCTAGGTGGGTTTTGGAGAACAACTGCGAGGTGCGTATACATAGACTCAGACATCGATCATCACCTGGTTCTGTCGTTCTCTATATGCAGTACTAGCCAGTAGTATTTCCATGTGGTAAAAAGGATAGTTAGGGACAGATACCAGGACTGGACTGATCAATTACTCTTCACTCATGCATCTGTGTCTGCTTGTTTTGCAGGAACTTGATTCGTTGTGTGCTTGCATTGTCCAAACCAAAGTTGTGGTGATTGGTAGCCTCTACTAGAATTGCGGTTAAGTCATAATTCCCTCCGGAGAGATCAAAGTTTTTGGTACATAGGAATGAGACCGCTAGTTGGGAAATCATATGAACAAGATTTATTTGAACTGTGAACAATGTTTCAATCTATACCATTTTGCGGTGCTGCTATTCAAGAATGAGTGGGTTTCAACATTCTTTTCAGCTCCAATCTGATGACGGAGACACCGACGTAAGTAATCAATCCGCAAAATCCTCATATTACTATTTATTAGGTACATGATAAACTACTTATCATACTATTTGATTAGCTAATATTGCAAATTATTTGGTTTTCCTTTTGCATTATAAATATATATAGTCACTCTGTAGTTGTTATAATTGAAATGATTATCAATCTTAATTTGCTTGCACGCCATGGTACTCTGTTGTGCCTTATGATTGCTTGCTAGCTTAGATAGGTTAAATGCAATAGTAGTTCTTTTATTGTTTTTTTCTATCGGAGACAGTAAATGAAATCTAACTGGTTTAATGTTAATAAAAGATTTCATATTAACACTTTATTTTATTTGTTAAAAGTGAAGTATTGAACATATACAATATAATATCCACAAAATCAAATCTAAATTTCAGATGTTAATACGGTGGTGTTGAACACTTGACTATTATATTCCCCTATTTAGATTTGGGCATCATGCTCCTAAAAGAAATTGATCTATACACAATCATGATGAGAAGATTTGATGGTGTAGTTATGAGTTAATAATATATTACATGCATTCTTAAATATATGACTTAATTGACATTTTCATTAGTTCAAGTACATTGTCTTTTTTTCTACAAATATTTATATAAATAGATAAAATCTACAGATAATATATGATAGATCTTGGTACTTATTTATTTTACTTTACTCAGCCATTTGATTAAACAAATATATTGTTCGTCAAAGTTCGAATAAAATCAATGATGTCATCATATATTTAAGAATGGAGAGAGTATTTTATTATGACCTACCACAATACTAATTAAGATGCTCTAAGTTATAGTTAAGGTGGATTCATCACAAATTTAGGGTTACTATATGTTTTTTCTTTCATAAACTTGATTTCCAATACATCTATATGTTTGTTAAATCATATGATATAGTCATCATAAGTTTTTTTATTATAGTAATATAATTCCAGTTTCATGTAGTGTTTGAGAGCTTGTTGTATTGAACCATCCCATTCTGTTAAGTCCAATTGTGGATGATGCTGATATTCATGCACAACTTACATGCTATCATGGGCTTGAACGTTTTATGTGGGACGACCTCACAGCTCCGGATAGAACCACATTTATCAATGCATTATATGTTGCGATGCCTCAACACCGTGGAGTGTTAGATATTTTTTACAATTATTTCCTTGCCTGAATATTTTTACTTATAAGAAATTTAAAGTCTGAAACGCAGTCCATGTGAAATCGAGCCCCGACAATCTTATTTATGCCACTGTAATTATATTCGTAAGGAACCTAATTTGTTATGGATGTGAATGTTCCAAGGCATGTATGTCCCGGTACATTGCTAGTATATTCTGCACTACCTTAAAATTGCATTGAAACTTAGTACATCTTTGTGCCTTGTATTAGCTTGATTTACCTAGCTTTAGAGATGGAATAAGACACTTCTTGGGAGGTAAATTTGTTGTTTGGTGGGTTTGTGAGCATCGCATACACAATAAGCGAGATGCAAAGTACTGAGTGACATGCCATAGTAGTGACTATGGCATGTCACTCAGTACTTTGCATCTCGCTTATTGTGTATGCCATGCTCATAAACCCACCAAACAACAAATTTGTCTCCCGAGCAAAGAATGTCTTATTCCATCCTTAAAGTCAGGTGAATCAAGCTAATGCAAGTCACAAAGATATACTCAGTTTCAATGCAATGTTAAGGTAGTGCAAGATATACTAGCAATGTACCGGGACATCACATGCTTTGGAACATTCACATCCATGACAAATTAGGTTCCTCACGGATATAATTACAACGACATAAATAAGATTATTGGGGCTCGATTTCACATGGACTTCCTTTCAGACTTAAAAGTTCTTATAACTAAAAATATTTAGGCTAGGAAAGCATTTTAGAATATATCTAACTCCCCACGGTGTTGAGGCATTGCAGCATATAATGCATTGCGAAATGCGGCTCTATCCGGAGCTGTGAGGTCGTCCCACATAAAACTTTCAAGCCCATGATAGCATGTAAGTCGTGCATGATTATCAGCAGCGTCCATAATCGGACTCAATAGAATTGGATGGTTTAATACAACAGGCTCTCAAACACTGCATGGAACTCAGATTATATTACTATAACAAAAAAACTTATGATAACTATATATCATATGATTTAACAAACATATAGATGTATTGGAAATCAAGTTTAGGAAAGAAAAACATATAGTAACCCTAAATTTGTGATGAATCCACCTTAATTGTACCTTAGCACATCTTAATTAGTAATGTGGTAGGCTCTAATTAAATACTCCTACAGTCTTAAATGATGACAGCATTGACTTTTTTTGAACTTTGATAAATAATATTTGTTTAATCAATTGGCTGAGTAAAGTAAAATAAGTATCAAATATCTATCATATATTATTTGTAGATTTTATCTATTTATATAAATACTTTTAGAAAAAAGACGAAGTATGTTGAACTAATGGAAATGTCAATTAAGTCATATATTTAAGAATGCAGATAATATATTATTAAGTCATAACTGCACCACCAATTCTTCTCATCATGCTTGTATATAGATCGATTTCATTCAGGAGCATGATGCCCACATCTAGATAGGGGAATATAATAGTCAAGAGTTCAACACCACCATATTAGTATCTGAAATTTAGATTTGATTTTGTGGATATTATATTATATATGTTCAACACTTCACTTTTAGCAAAGAAAAAAAGTGTTAATATCAAATCTTCTATTTACAGTAAACCATTTAAATTTCATCTACTACCTCCTATAAAAAATCAATAAAAGTACTATTGCATTTAACCTATATAAGCTAGCAAGCAATCATAGGGCACAATAGATTGATCATTATTCTAATTAACACACTGATGAGCGCTAGGGATATGTATTAGGCCTTATAATAATAACTAACGAGTGGCCATATATATTCATAATGCAAAAATAAAAACCAAATAATTTTCAATACTAGCTAATCAAATAGTAGGATAAGTAGTTTATCATGTACCTAGTAAATAGTAATAAGAGGATTCTGCGGATTGATTACTTACGCTGGCGGCGTCATCAGATTGGAGCTGAGAAGAAGGTCGAAACCCACCTTTTCTTGCACTACAAGAAAAACGCCGACTAGTGACGCAAAAAAAGGTCGTTTGTCGTCATAAACTGCAATTAATGACGCCGGTTGTTACGAAAACGCTCCGTCATTAATCGAGCGTCACAAACCACGATTAATGACGAGACCTTATTTCGCGGCGTCATGAGTTTAATGACGCGTGGAAATTCGTCTATACAATGCGTCATAACTTCGTCCCTACAGCTTTGCCACGCTAGACAGAATCTGATGTGGCATCCGATGTGGCATGCCAATTGTGACAAATCGTATGCGTCATAAAACGAATTTGGCCCGTTTGTAGCTGGGTTGAGCCCAAAACTGTTTCTGTAGGCTGGCGTTGTTCATATAGCCAAAAAAGATTTTATTGGGCCCAATTGTACCTTTTTCAGATGAAATTTGATTAGGGTGGGCCCGTTTTGGTTGGGTCGAGTCCAACAGGTGCGCACATTATTGCGGCCTTCTGTGTCACGTTAATTGGGAAAAAATTGACTTTTGGCCCAATTAAAAGTGGGCTAAGTCCACTGAAGGACAATATAAAATTAACTAATCATGCGTCAGTATTAATGGATTTCATTTCAATTCTGATCTTTTTTTAATAATTCCGATCTGGTTGGCAAAATAGTAATCAGCACATATTTCTTTATACAATAAAGCAAATTGTTGTTTACTATCAAGCACGACCATATTGTTCATCACATATCACAAACTATTACAAGATAACAGTATCACAAGGAACATTGATTAACAAAGCTAAATCCAGTTCATAATCACAAGAGAAAGTGGAGATTTGATCTAATGATCTTAACCTCTTCATCTTTTACTGCTAAGCAGTAGACGAAGGAGGTCCTCACTGTCTTCGGTTAGCTTCTGCAACCTCTTAATCTCAGCAGACTGCATTTTCAGAGTTGATTCTGATTCTTCGGTCTTCTTCTTCAAGGTACATAACTCTTTCTGGTGAGCAACAAACCGTTGTCGAAGTTGTACCCCATCCTGATTGGGAGCGTCAACTCGCTCTTCATCAACACTACTACATAAGGATTTGGTACCCATTCTTGAGTACTCAGCTGCCTCTGTTTTAATTTGTTCGGGAAGAAGCATCATTGACTTGGTAGCTTCCATCTAGCAACAGTGGATCCCAAGTCAGATTAGGACCTTGTAATTAATTCGAACTAAGGAAACAAAGATGTTAAGTTTGTTACCTTGGAGCAAGTCTGAACAGGAGTGACTTCAGATGTTGACCCTTTGGCCCGCTGAAACAAGTACAAGAACAAGAGGTAAGGGTTGAGATCATTCGCAATCAGAAACAAAGAAGGTGTTAAGTTTGTTACCTTGGAGCAGGTCTGAACAGGAGCGACTTCAGATGTTGACCCTTTTGCCCGCTGAAACAAGTACATGAACAACAGGTAAGGGTTGAGATCATTCGTAATCGGAAACAAAGAAGGTATTGAGTTTGTTACCTTGGAGCAGGTCTGAACAGGAGCGACTACAGATGTTGACCCTTTGGCCCGCTGCAACAAGTTCAAGAACAAGAGATAAGGGTTGAGATCATTAGCAATCGGAAGCAATTTCATCTATTAAGTTCAATGCGGTACATGAACGATCACACCCAATCCATCATCACCCAAGCATGCAACAACAATATTCAAAGGCAAAGAGCATGGGGAAGTAGTCTAACAATTTCATCTACAAACTTCTACAAACCTCAAATAAGTTGCTTGGAACAATCTCTTGCAATAGGGAACAGAAGATCCACAATCACCCAAGCATGCAACAACAATATTAAAAGGCAAAGAGCATGGGGAAGCAGTCCAACAATTTCATCTACAAATTTCTACAAACCTCAAATAAGTTGACTTGGAACAATCTCTTGCAATAGGGAACAGAAGATCCACAATCATCCAAGCATGCAACAACAATTTTCAAAGGCAAAGAGCATGGGGAAGTAGTCCAACAATTTCATCTACAAATTTCTACAAACCTCAAATAAAATGACTTCTAACAAACTCTTGCGATAGGGTACAGTAGATCCATAATCACCCAAACATGAAAGAATATTATAGAAAGCCAAAGAGCATGGGGAAGCAATCTAATTCAATCGATCAATACAGGGAGGAGACCGCAGACCTGATGCATAGGACGTGAAGAAGGTGTCGAATGTCGTCTCGATTTAGCAGCCTGACCTTGCGCCTTCAGCACGATGTTCTGCGCAACTGTTGCAGATCTGCGGCCGCCAGGGTGAGCCTCGAGGGAGCCGACAGAGCAACGAGTTTGAACCATCTTGCAGCTTCAAGGACGTTGCCGAGGAAGGCCGCCGCTCGTAGAAGAGGAAGGCCACCGCTCGTAGCAGAGGAAGCCGTCGTCGATAGCTAGGCCGCCGTTGCTGCTTCCGTCGCAGATCTAGGTCTCTTCGGCGGTCGAGGAGAAGATCCTCTGATTTTGGAAAATTACCAGGAGGGAATTGGGAGACCTGGTTTCCCTCTTTGTTATATATATATAAACGAGGAGGACCAGAAGGAGGAGCGGGGAATTCAAAATTTCAAGTCCCGCCTTTGTGGTCCAGAGCGGGAAACGAAAGACTTTGGATCATGGACCCAAACGTCAGTGACCCAAACGAAAGACCGCTTGGGTGTCAGACCCAAACGTCAGTGACCTTACGCAGAGAGGCAAGTTATTGACTGGGTTGTCCGTGCCACCATGGATCATGGAATGGACAAACACACACAGGACTATACTCTACTTCATATTCACGTTAGACGGATGATCCGATTTTCACATTACAAATGTACTCACTGCAACAAAATAACGTACTGTTTCAGATGTTTATTACATGACTACAAACACTTAAATAAAACATTAAAACTGTAGGGGACCCTGGTACAACCCTTCAGGTAATCTTCTATGGAGATTGTGCATAAATTCGGGATCATCAGTGCATACAACCGCCTAATCATATGTGAGTATTCCGTGAGGAAAGATTCGCTCTAAGAGAGACATGCACTTGTCCTGCAATTGTGTGCAGTAGCCTGAATTGTCCATCGTAGAAATGAAGTCACAGTTTCCTCGCTTGCCATGTCCCACATCTTTGACACACAGTGCAGCTTCAACCTTTCGACTTGGTACATGTCGGCGACCGAGAGTAAATAAGGCCAGGCATTGGCAGGAGTGTCCCATAAATCAGCCTCCTTCGGGAGTGATCCTTCACTAGCATATTTGATCAGGACCGAGAAACCATCAGGGTGTGTGTCAATAATTGTAACAGTTTCAGAGCTAGACTCCACTCCTGGGCCGTAGAGCATTGCCTCCATCACACAAGATACTTTCGCCACATCGGCACGTATCGCTCGTATCACCCAGCATTCCGCACCTACGTGGAACACAACTTCCACAGGGGCTTGGGCTGCAACGCTTTGGCATATGCTTCTTTGCACTGATGGAGGAGGAACTTCAATGCAGTCGTCCTCCAGTACTGAAACAACACATGATATGTGTATGCGATCTTCACTGGATGTAACGCGCTCAATGTCATGATGCTCCACCAGACATCCAAATCCTCTTTCTTGTAGATCCCGATTCATGAACCAAACTTCTTTTGTAGCTTGAACTCGAAATGTATCATCTTCATCGTTTGGGTCTTCAGCCATCGCACGCAACAATACTCGCACCTATGTGGAAGCAGTCACAGGCTTGACAAATAATAACATAATGCTACCGTATCGCCATGTGTGAGTGTGTGTCTTCATAGTAGTAACGAGACACGTACCATTTGGGATTTGTGCAGAGGAACGAGGACGACGACAATGCCATCTGGAACATCCATCCACTGATGATCATTCATACCTGTAGGATAGCAACGTAGTTTCCATTGACGGCCTCCCACCATGAACGTACCGGATTCCTTGAAGTTGCCCGCGGTTCCTTCAGCTTTCGCTTCCTGGCTTGAGACTGAGAAGTCGACTTGCATGGAAGGAATCATTTTAGCTAAAGCCATTAACACAAATGGCCTACATTGATCGTCTCGTGCCTAAAGTGTCTCTTATTATAGTGGGAGTGAATGTGTCGTTCCGAAACGTCTGTTCGTGGACATCAGTTACCACCCGGAATGGACGCGTCCCTTCAGTGCGGGTGTGGCCACGTTCGGGTCATGAACTTCCCGGTTCTAGTCCTTAAGTGTGATTCACAATGATCGACACGTCCGTTCAGAGGGGGTGTGCTGCGTGTGCACACAAGTTCGTCGGTTAATGCCCGGTGCTAGTGCTTAACTGCAATTCTCAATGATCGACATATGGATCAACTTGTGAGAGCGTGTCGTTCCCAAACGCCCATTCGAGATGCCCTTTTGTGCTTATATGCATGTTAATATTACACACACACACAAAAAAAAACATATATTGTTATTCCAATTCCAGCTTATTCTGTTTTGGTCTTGTCGCATCAACAAGTTCATCACATTTCTCAGTCTCCAAGGCCTGCGGGAATCATCAAGTGCGAATCCAGACCATTCATAGACCTTTACAGTCACGACTCACGCAGCGTACCTGATCGAGGAGAACTTGTCAAGTCATCCCGCACCCTGCGTGTTGCAACGCAAGGACCATCCGGTCCATCTGATTATAGTGCCCAATCTTGTTCTCCAGATGCAATTGACACCTAAACCATTACATAAATAAATGGTAGAGAGTTGTCTCGTTGTTGATGCGGCATGAGATGATGCAGTGAGACGGCCATTAGATGCAGCTGATGCGGCGTGATTTGTCCGCAGGACTTTCTTGTGCTCTACAGAGAGGAAAGTCCGGAAGTAAACACATACCTAGACACATTGGGCTCATCCCGTGATACCCATCGTCCACACATGTAATCGATGCACGCCACTGAAGATTCTGACCTAGATAGATTCCTATCACGCGTAGGCCTGACTATATTCTGAGCATCTCACGTTTTCCTTAGTAACTTTAGCAATGCTACACCGAGCTCACGTGACCGCTGTAGTCCTCGATAAATAGGCGAGTGCAGCACAGCGTTCTTGAAAGGCAAGGTCAACACTCATCGGTTCCCCGTCTTGCATTTCTCTACTTCAGTGGGATACAAGGGTGAGATCATTTTGTTGGCTAATCTTGTTTACTTTATGTATGCATGTTATCGAGACGGTCACATTGTTAGCTTATGTAGGGTTTGTTCTTCGTTTGTGTATGCAGTACGTGGGGAATGGCCGGGCAAGGAAGGGACGGAGCATGGAACTTGGAGGAGTCGGGGAAGGGGGAGCTGTCGGGCGCAATAGCACCTCACCACCACCCGGTTCAGCTGCTGCCATCGGCACTGCAGCAGCACCCGACCCCAATGGCACCTCCACTTCCGCTGGTATCGGCACCTCAGCAGCACCCGGCCCCAATGGCACCTCCACTTCCGCTGGCATCGACACCTTACCAACACCCGGGGGTGATGCCACCTCCAGTTCAGCCACTGGCAACGGTAGCTCAGGATCAGCTGAACCTCATGGCACCACCTTTTCGCCCACGGCCCCGGCCACCACATCTGCTGTTGCCCATTGAAATGCCACCCCCGCGGCCAGTGCTCATTGAACAAGATGAAACACATGACCTGAAATGGTCTGTGTTGCTTTGGCTTCAGCAGGGCGGGCCCGCCCATGTTTATCACGAAGCAATGTGGGTGTGCCCTTTTTGCCATAGGGGTCACAGGCAATGGACCATTCGTGACCTGCTGTTACACGCGCATAACATCACCGTTTCGCCTGCCTGGGTTTGGAATACAAGGGCGAGGCATCGCGCTTTGGAGGAGTATCTGATCCAGGAGCCACGTTTTGCTGCACTCCGTGCAGCGGCTGGATTTCCATGAGCCCGTGATGGTAGTAGTATGTTGTGATGGTAGTAGTATGAGCCATGATGGTAGATGCTAGTAGTATGTGGTGATGGTAGTAGTATGAGCCGTGATGGTAGATGCTAGTAGTATGTGGTGATGGTAGTAGTATGAGCCGTGATGGTACATGCTAGTAGTATGTGGTGATGGTAGTAGTATGAGCCGTGATGGTAGATGCTAGTAGTATGTCGTTCAGAGTATGTCGCTGTAGTTCCAACTATGGTGGATCGATCCATCCTCATGTGTAATCAATGCGTATGCATGCATTTGTGTCGTTTGTATTTGGATTGTGTTGTTTCTAATAAAAATGGTAATGTGTGTGTACTCCCTCGGTATAAATTTGTTGTATACGGAAAGTCCATTCCATTGATTTCTTAAATACCGGATGAACACAGGGCGAAAGTCCGATTTGTAGTTTTCAGTCAGACCGGATTAAACTGTCACTGCTACGCAATGAGAAAACCAACATCTTACAAGGAAGAAATAGTAGTAGTAGTAGTATTCAATGAGACCAGACTTCTACTTCTACTTCTTCTACTCCTACTTCTACTAGTAGCAGTTACCACTAATCCACTAATCAAGGCGTCGTTTCTTTGTCGATGGTGCACCCGGCGCCTTGTTGTTGCTGCTCACGGACGAGGATGTCGCTCTGTTGCCGCTGCTCTTGGAAGATGGTGGCGGACCTCCCAGGGCGCCACCCGCGAATGAGGCCGTCCCTCCAATGCCACCGCTAGAGGATGATGTCGCCGCTCCATGGCAGCCGGTCGAGCACGGCCTTAGCGCCGCTCCATGGCGGATGATGACGGCCGGTCGATGATGGCCTCTGCTCGGCGAGGATGGCAGAGATCGACTGTCACTGACCGATGAGGATGAGAGAGGATGACGGCGCTTGGAGACGACAGTTCCCCGACGAGTGGCGGTGCTTCCGTGCCCCTAACCCCTGGCACCTCTTGCTGACTTGCGAGGGGTGTGATGTTTCAGAGGCACATGATCTTGGATTTCATTTTGTTCCACAAACTCCGAATCATCAGAGGATGTGTCAACCACCACCCGAATGGGCCTCCGCTCTGCCTCCTCTTCATCAGACCACTGGAGATCCTCCCTTTCATCAGAAGAGGAGGAGGATGTGGCTTGCGCCGCACCTCTAGGAGACAATGGCTCCATGGGGAGAGGAAGAGAGCGCTATGCGAGGATGGGTTTTTTGTTGGTTGCAAGAGTTGGGAGAGGAAGAGGGCGCTGTGCGAGAATGGGGTTTTTTGTTGGTTGCAAGAGTGGGGAGAGGAAGAGGGCACTGGGAGGAAGGGGGATATTTATGGCCAGAGGAACCCATTCAGCCATTATTGAAAAAACTGCTCCCGAAAAGATTAGAGTAGTTGTGGGATCCGTTCAGTTCAAACTAATTCAATTTTGACCAAATTTACACTTATATCTTCATATAAACTTATCGGGAAGTGAGAATTGCATTCTTTTGTGGACGGAGGGAGTACGTTCTGAGGAAGGGGGAAAGACCATTCAGCGGAATGTTAACGGACCGGAAGAAATAATTGTAGTCCAGAAGGTCCTTTTAGCAATACATCAGTATACCGGACCTTCTGGACTACCTTTTCCACTCATTTGTCTTTGTTGGAGCTGTAACTCCTCCATTGTTCTCCCACAACCTTGTTCTTTGGCTATCCTGTCAATGATGCCTCGTCCCTGGGCAAATCTTATTCCTGACATTGTTGTGAGCGTCGCCAATAAGATCAGTGATGCACAAGAGATTTCATCATGTTCAAACCTGTCTGCAAGGGTTGGAACTGCGCTCGTTCAGGTGAGGCACGCCCGTTTGACCCTTGGATTCTGAAATCTGAATTTATCGGTGAATCTGGAGCAGTGACATTCACATCCGTCGCGGATATGCGGCTTTTTGAGGTCTCCTTTCCTGCATTGGCTGGGAAAAGGACTAGATTGATTGGTTGCGGTGGATCTGGAAGCCTAGTCGCCTTAGATTGCAGAGATTGGTGCAACGCGCTCATGCTGAATCCTTTGTCTCCTCAGAAGCACATTCGCCTTCCTCGACTTCCAAAATGGAGCCAAATGGCTACTCTCCAAGCTTGTATCTTGTGCCTTGAAACAGCAACTGGTGCAGAGTCATTTGTCGTGATTACTTTCTTTTGGCCAGAGAAATCTTTTGCAGCGCTTGGGTCATTGCCTGTTTCCATGTGGCATTTGGGTAGCCAATCCGACTGGACTACACTACCTTCAGAAGATTTTTGGTGCAGTTCTTCTGAACACATGCAGATCTACTTGGGGCAAGATCTTCCAGCACCTCCCCATCCTGTTGGACTTCGGTTGTCATGGGTTATTGGCATGGGCAACTCTTCTCTACTCGAAGGTGAACACCGATTGTTCTTTGTTGTTCTGGAGGAGAAAGAAGCTGAGGTGGTAGAATTAACTTTGCATTCATTCATTAGGGACATTTGGCAGCCTATTCCCTGGGAGAGAGCTCCTGAGTTCCGGAATAAGATCATCTTGTTTGGTCCTGGCAAGTGCATTGTTACAGAAGAGCATGCCATTTCTGGTTTGGCTGACCTGAGGGCAAATCACATTTACTTCCTACGAACTTATCATCACGTTGAAAAGAATGAGTACTGGATCTACCAGCAGGGAATAGGTATTGTTCCAAGCGTCAACACTACTCCGGCTATCCGCATTAAGCAGGTTCGTGGGGACTGGATTTGGTCGTGAGGAACATGGCTGTTGCCTAGCTATCCGTAATGAGGAACTTCGATTGTGTACCACCTATAATGCAATTCAATGTACAAATATCTATATTATCGTCCTTCGTCAATTATTCTGCGCATATGTATGAGTTTCTACCACAATCACTGTAGGGAACAAGCAGTTACGCATTCGATAATCAGGAAGGTCCTTCCCGCAAAGCATCAACAGAGCGGACAAGTATCAAACATCATAAGATGGCATCTCACAGCTACTCATCACCACAAAGTTCACACCACCAACAAGTAGCAAATACCAAAATACAAGCATGATTAGCACCTCTAAACCGTCTACCTAGCAATAACACCACGAATCACATTATTCCTCATTGTTGTCCTTGCTGAGTGACCTCTTATATGAGGCATGTCTCAGAAATTCCCTCACCTTCTTCACCACAAGTGTTGCAGAATCCAGGAGCTGCTTGACCGTCTGCAGCTCAGCGGCAGTCTCTTGAATCTCCCTGTTAGCCTTTGCACATTCTTCCTTCCACATCCTTGCCTCCCTTTCAGCTTTTAGGTACCTGTTGGCTTCACCCTTTTCTGTAGGAGACAACAGAGCATCGTTTCTCATTTTCTTTCTCGTCTCAAACAGGTTATGGGTTACCTCCCCGTAGTATCGCGTTATCGTCTATAGCTCAACTGCTTTGACATTGGCCGCCTCCTTAGCAGCTGTACATGCTTCTTTCCATGACCTTGCTTCCTCTTCTGCTTTTCCCTTCATTTCCATCAGTTTCTCTAGAACTTTTAGAGTCCTAATATCCCATTCAGGATCTATCCACCTAAACGACGCGTACTTCATGCCATCAGTCTGCAGTCACCGATTTCGTTCATATAATTAGCGATTGACCACACTAACATCAAACGCAGAAGCAACATTTATTAGAAGTGATACAGGTTATCGTTTACCTCGTAGCAGCATACATATCGACGCCCAGGGTTGGCGCCTGTCCAGTCATACCTTAGATGGACAGGCAACCTGTCCTTGCACTCGTTTTCATTAGGATCTATAACAATAACTTCACGAGGACCAGGCGTCGGCGATCTGGAGCTTTCGGAGTCTACTCCAAACACCTTTAAAATACATGAATATAGTCTGTTAATCCAGATCCCCAAATCCAGAATTCCCCTTAACTAGTATGACAGATCAAAGTAGCATGGCTAAATAGAGGACTGACCTGACCGAAGCGAGTCCTGCTTCTCCGTTCGTCGCAAGGGCCACTACGATTCGCCATTCCCGCCACGAGCAATAGTAGATCTAAGCACCCACTCTAGCTCTAGTCTTTGCCACAAGGAAAAGGAGCGTGGTGCCGGCGAGTCTCTTGCAGAGTTGCAGTAGTGTACGCCGCGTCGTCGAGAGAAATGAGATATTGTTGACGGTCGACTTTGACACTCCTAGCCATGAGTGTACCTTCAATGTTGGCATTGATTTGATATCCAATCTAATGGTACTAACCCCCTTGATATAACAAGTTCGCTCTTGCATGTGGTTTTTGGAGTTTATTGTTTACGCAGGAATCGAGCACCTAAATGAGGACTTCCGGGTAAAGTTCACCGAGCACCTTACGAGAAGATCATGAAGCCCGGTACAAGTCAAGATACGAAGTGAACATGACTCCAAGAGGCCCAAGGACCCGAACCGTGAAGACAGAAAACTCTAAGGACTTGGACAGAAAATGCTGAAGCTTGCGCGACAAGGAGCCCTATCCAAACTGCGGAGAAACTGACGTCAAGGACCCACATGCAGAAGGGTGTTAATCAGCAATTACACGAGGAGCTCGCACGCGAAAAAGGGGGCCGAACCGGGCCAAAAAGGGCCTGGGCCGACCGGCCCATGCCGACCGGCCTGGCCCATTTTCGGCTCGGTTCGATCTCCCCTTTGACCTAGTACCCCCTCGGGCTATTAATAGTTTGGACGCAAAGAGCCACGTGGATTTTCATTCGTCATCCGCCGCCACAAGACCGAGAACAAGAAGCAGATTGGATCGGAAGGGAGCACTCGTGGCCTTCATCTACTTTGGAGGATTCTACACCATGACCAGCGCTACAATGTGTAACATTATGGGGTAAAGTCCTTGTTTGTCCTAGGGGTTGAAGGGGGATCTTGAGATGTAATCACCAAACCTTTGTTTCGAATCTATTTGCTATCATATTCTTGTTGATGGTGCTTCAATCTTAATTGTCGGCTGGCTTGTTTTGGGGATGCATCGCTCGTAGCTTCATGTATTGTGTTCCTCTTGTTCTTTATGCGATTACCGTCGTCTAGTGACAGTGCGCGGGAGGGAAAACATATCGAGCTTGGTTCACACACTTAGTCTTGCATACCTAGAACACATCAACATCTTGTGCACTTGGTGTTCAATCACGGATTACCCTCGTGTAGTGACTAGTACACGAGAGGGAAAGGGTTGAGCTCGGTGCACCTTTACCTTTGATAGATTAGATCGGGTAGTTCTTGCTAGGTGGTTACATCTCCAAGTGATCCTAGATCCCTTGGACAAGCTTTCTACACTCTTGTGATCTCTATACCTTTGCTCTCTACATTGTTTTCTTTAATCTAGATTAGATTAGTTTAAGTTCTTTACTTATACATACCTTCATTCGATAAAGAGTTTTAAATCAACGACATTAGTGCTTAGTTGAGCATAGCAATCCACTTGTTCCACGGATTGATTAACCTTGGGGGATACTCTAAGGGAAAAGCTACAACCGACCCGTGTGCTTGCGGATCGTAACTTGACGCGTTATTTAACTGTCAACAAGCTTTTCTGGCGCCGTTGCCGGGGAACAAGCTAGTTTGCTACGTTTAACTTTGTATTAATTTTGTTGATTACTAACACCTAACCTTTTGTCTAGAAATCCTTGTTTTTGTTTTTTGTTTTTTGTTTTTTTTGTTGTCTAGATGGCTTTTGTCAATCACCCCATGGAGGAAGAAGAAAAACCACTATGGTACTATGCTAGCCCGCAATTGGAGCATATTAAAGTCCAAAAATCAGATTTGATACTCGAGACTACCGAGTACAAGATCAAGCCTCGGATGATTGAGATGGCGGCAGCAAACCCATTTAGAGGGGTGAAGACGGACAATCCATATAGGTACATTGAGCGTTTCACGATGCTATGCAACACGGTGCAACAAGAAGGAGTTCCGGTCAATTGGTACAAATGGAATCTTTTTCCATACTCACTTGAGGATAAAGCAAAACAATGGCACTCACTTGCATCCTTCGAGGTGGAAGGAAATTGGAATCGATTGGTGAAGAAATTTTGTGAAAAATTCTTTCCGGTAATTAGGGTTCAAAATGTGAGGAGGCAAGTGATAAATTTTGCGCAAGGAGAAGAGGAAGGAATAGATCAAGCTTGGGAAAGATTTAATGGATTGATCAAACAAGGACCAAGGCTCGGATTCTCCGGTGATGTACTCTTGCATACTTTTTATTTTTCCCTAACCCCCGAATGCATGCGGTATGTTCAAATGTGTGCAGGCAGAAATATCATGGAGAAAACACTCACGGAGGCCACCCAATTACTACAATGATTAAGCGAGGGGGTGGCCATGCAAAGAGATTGGGAAGAACATATTTCGGGAAGCGTTGAGCAAGAAACTCGTGTGGAGGTACTTGCTGGAATTTCAAGAAAAGAAGCCCCGGAAGTGAAGAAAGAAGAAGCAAGGCAAGAAAAGATTGAAGGAGCAACCCACAATGAAGGAGGACCAATCCAAGGCATCAAAATTCGCAAGCTCGAAGAGGTACAAGGAAGAAGTTTGGCAAATGCAAAGCCGCTAAATGAGTTCGAACAAATGGATTGGATCCCAATTAACTTCGAAGAAATATTCAACAAGAGGAGGCCATACCCAAACCAAAAAGAGTCGGCGAGAGCTATAGAATTCAACTTTCCGAAGGAGAGGCCCTCGGGGTACGAGTTGGACAAAGAATTGGCCGGAGAAATTATTCAAAGACTTTTCAATGAGGATGAGGAGGTAGATCCGGACCACATTGCCGAAGTAAAGAGGATTATGGGAGTGAAGCCGGAGGACTCGCCATATGCACACTTAGCCGAAGTGTACGCGATAGGAGCCGATCATGTCGAAGGTACCTCTCTACCAATACCTCACATAAGTTGCAACATTAATGGAGGGAAAATGTGTAAAGCCTTATGTGACATAGGAGCTCATGTTAGTGTCATGTCTTCCAAGATTTATTATGAGCTTTTTAGTAAAACTTTAAATCTTGCTCCAACACAAATAAAATTAATCATGGGAGATGGTAGAACGACAAGACCTTTGGGTGTGCTTAGAGATTTAGATGTTGCTATCTCGAGTAAAATTATTCCAACCGACTTTTTCGTAATTGATGCTTGCCATGAAGAACATGATGACATAATTCTTGGTAGGCCTTTTCTTAAGTTGGTCAATGCCGTTCTTAATGCTGGAAAGGGTAGAGTTACTATTGATCTAGATGGAAATAAATTCACATATGATTTCCTACCCGCTTCTCGTATTGCTTTACCTCTACCTCTTGATAACGAAGAGGTAGAGGATCTTTGTTTTGTTGATACTTTCAGGGATCCTCTCCAACGAGCAACGGAGAATGATGTTATGTATGATGATCAAGACAAAGAACTAGCGGAAGCAACTGAGGGGTTGAAGGCACAAGATGGAAGCTTGGATGAAGAAAATTATGAAGATATTGGAGATTTGCAACAACAAGGACCCGAAGCACCCGATATTGAGTTGAAGCCACTTCCCAAGGGACTAAAGTATGAATTTTGGGAGCCGATAAGACATACCCGGTCATCGTGAGCGATGAATTGAGTCCGGAAGAGATGGATAAGCTGCTGAATTTATTGAGAAAACACAAGAAGGTGATCGGGTACTCGATAAGCGATTTGAAGGGTATTAGTCCGGCCTTTTGCACCCACCGCATACCACTTGAAGAACAATGCAAGCCCGTTATCGAGCATCAAAGAAGATTGAGTCATGCCATGCGTGAGGTGGTGAAGAAGGAGGTGATCAAATTGTTGGATGCCGGAATAATATACCCCGTACCACATAGTGAATGGGTGAGCCTGGTGCATTGTGTACCAAAGAAAGGAGGAATAACCGTTGTGAAGAATGAGAAGGATGAGTTGATACCGCAACGGGTCGTGACCGGATGGAGAATGTGCATCGACTATAGTCGATAAATGGTAACGGAAAGTGATCCTTCCTTGTTGCCTTGTTCAACTTTCTATAGTCGATGCACATTTTCCATCCGGTCACGACCCGTTGCGGTATCAACTCATCCTTCTCATTCTTCACAATGGTTATTCCTCCTTTCTTTGGTACACAATGCACCGGGCTCACCCATTCACTATGTGGTACGGGGTATATTATTCCGGCATCCAACAATTTGATCACCTCCTTCTTCACCACCTCACGCATGGCATGACTCAATCTTCTTTGATGCTCGATAATGGGCTTGCATTGTTCTTCAAGTGGTATGCGGTGGGTGCAAAAGGCCGGACTAATACCCTTCAAATTGCTTATCGAGTACCCGATCACCTTCTTGTGTTTTCTCAATAAATTCAGCAGCTTATCCATCTCTTCCGGACTCAATTCATCGCTCAC
The DNA here is from genome assembly GCA_036936925.1 of Cenchrus fungigraminus. Classification (NCBI taxonomy): domain Eukaryota; kingdom Viridiplantae; phylum Streptophyta; class Magnoliopsida; order Poales; family Poaceae; genus Cenchrus; species Cenchrus fungigraminus. The sequence continues at coordinate 63,486,524 of CM072770.1, forward strand.
GATGACCGGGTATGTCTTATCGGCTCCCAAAAATTCATACTTTAGTCCCTTGGGAAGTGGCTTCAACTCAATATCGGGTGCTTCGAGTCCTTGTTGTTGCAAATCTCCAATATCTTCATAATTTTCTTCATCCAAGCTTCCATCTTGTGCCTTCAACCCCTCGGTTGCTTCCGCTAGTTCTTTGTCTTGATCATCATACATAACATCATTCTCCATTGCTCGTTGGAGAGGATCCCTGAAAGTATCAACAAAACAAAGATCCAATACCTCTTCGTTATCAAGAGGTAGAGGTAAAGCAATACGAGAAGCGGGTAGGAAATCATATGTGAATTTATTTCCATCTAGATCAATAGTAACTCTACCCTTTCCAGCATCAAGAACGGCATTGACCAACTTAAGAAAAGGCCTACCAAGAATTATATCATCATGTTCTTCATGGCAAGCATCAATTACAAAAAAGTCGGTTGGAATAATTTTACCCGAGATAGCAACATCTAAATCTCTAAGCACACCCAAAGGTCTTGTCGTTCTACCATCTCCCATGATTAATTTTATTTGTGTTGGAGCAAGATTTAAAGTTTTACTAAAAAGCTCATAATAAATCTTGGAAGACATGACACTAACATGAGCTCCTATGTCACATAAGGCTTTACAAATTTTCTCTCCATTAATATTGCAACTTATGTGAGGTGTCGGTAGAGAGGTACCTTCGACATGATCGGCTCCTATCGCGTACACTTCGGCTAGGTGTGCATATGGCGAGTCCTCCGGCTTCACTCCCATAATCTTCTTTACTTCCGCAATGTGGTCCAGATCTACCTCCTCATCCTCATTGAAAAGTCTTTGAATAATTTCTCCGGCCAATTCTTTGTCCAACTCGTACCCCGAGTGCCTCTCCTTCGGAAAGTTGAATTCTATAGCTCTCGCCGACTCTTTTTGGTTTGGGTATGGCCTCCTCTTGTTGAATATTTCTTCGAAGTTAATTGGGATCCAATCCATTTGTTCGAACTCATTTAGCGGCTTTGCATTTGCCAAACTTCTTCCTTGTACCTCTTCGAGCTTGCGAATTTTGATGCCTTGGATTGGTCCTCCTTCATTGTGGGTTGCTCCTTCAACCTTTTCTTGCCTTGCTTCTTCTTTCTTCACTTCCGGGGCTTCTTTTCTTGAAATTCCAGCAAGTACCTCCACACGAGTTTCTTGCTCAACGCTTCCCGAAATATGTTCTTCCCAATCTCTTTGCATGGCCACCCCCTCGCTTAATCTTTGTAGTAATTGGGTGGCCTCCGTGAGCATTTTCTCCATGATATTTCCGCCTGCACACATTTGAACATACCGCATGCATTCGGGGGTTAGGGAAAAATAAAAAGTATGCAAGAGTACATCACCGGAGAATCCGAGCCTTGGTCCTTGTTTGATCAATCCATTGAATCTTTCCCAAGCTTGATCTATTCCTTCCTCTTCTCCTTGCGCAAAATTTATCACTTGCCTCCTCACATTTTGAACCCTACTTATCGGAAAGAATTTTTCACAAAATTTCTTCACCAATTGATTCCAATTTCCTTCCACCTCGAAGGATGCAAGTGAGTTCCATTGTTTTGCTTTATCCTCAAGTGAGTATGGAAAAAGATTCCATTTGTACCAATCGACCGGAACTCCTTCTTGTTGCACCGTGTTGCATAGCATCGTGAAACGCTCAATGTGCCTATATGGATTGTCCGTCTTCACCCCTCTAAATGGGTTTGCTGCCGCCATCTTAATCATTCGAGGCTTGATCTTGTACTCGGTAGCCTCGAGTATCAAATCTGATTTTTGGACTTTAATATCCTCCAATTGCGGGCTAGCATAGTACCATAGTGGTTTTTCTTCTTCCTCCATGGGGTGATTGACAAAAGCCATCTAGACAACAAAAAAACAAAAAACAAAAAACAAAAACAAGGATTTCTATACAAAAGGTTAGGTGTTAGTAATCAACAAAATTAATACAAAGTTAAACGTAGCAAACTAGCTTGTTCCCCGGCAACGGCGCCAGAAAAAGCTTGTTGACGGTTAAATAATGCGTCAAGTTACGATCCGCAAGCGCACGGGTCGGTTGTAGCTTTTCCCTTAGAGTATCCCCCAAGGTTAATCAATCCGTGGAACAAGTGGATTGCTACGCTCAACTAAGCACTAATGTCGTTGATTTAAAACTCTTTATCGAATGAAGGTATGTATAAGTAAAAAACTTAAACTAATCTAATATAGATTAAAGAAAACAATGTAGAGAGCAAAGGTATAGAGATCACAAGAGTGTAGAAAGCTTGTCCAAGGGATCTAGGATCACTTGGAGATGTAACCACCTAGCAAGAACTACCCGATCTAATCTATCAAAGGTAAAGGTGCACCGAGCTCAACCCTTTCCCTCTCGCGTACTAGTCACTACACGAGGGTAATCCGTGATTGAACACCAAGTGCACAAGACGTTGATGTGTTCTAGGTATGCAAGACTAAGTGTGTGAACCAAGCTCGATATGTTTTCCCTCCCGCGCACTGTCACTACACGACGGTAATCGCATAAAGAACAAGAGGAACACGATACATGAAGCTACGAGCGATGCATCCCCAAAACAAGCCAGCCGGCAATTAAGATTGAAGCACCATCAACAAGAATATGATAGCAAATAGATCCGAAACAAAGGTTTGGTGATTACATCTCAAGATCCCCCTTCAACCCCTAGGACAAACAAGGATTTTACCCCATAATGTTACACATTGTAGCGCTGGTCATGGTGTAGAATCCTCCAAAGTAGATGAAGGCCACGAGTGCTCCCTTCCGATCCAATCTGCTTCTTGTTCTCGGTCTTGTGGCGGCGGATGACGAATGAAAATCCACGTGGCTCTTTGCGTCCAAACTATTAATAGCCCGAGGGGGTACTAGGTCAAAGGGAAGATCGAACCGGGCCGAAAACGGGCCAGGCCGGTCGGCATGGGCCCGTCAGCCCAGGCCCTTTTTGGCCCGTTTCGGCCCCATTTTTCGCGTGCGAGCTCCTCTTGTAATTGCTGATTAACACCCTTCTGCATGTGGGTCCTTGACGTCAGTTTCTCCACGGTTTGGATAGGGCTCCTTGTCGCACAAGCTTCAGCATTTTCTATCCAGGTCCTCAGAGTTTTCTGTCTTCACGGTTCGGGTCCTTGGGCCTCTTGGAGTCATGTTCACTTCGTATCTTGACTTGTACCGGGCTTCATGATCTTCTCGTAAGGTGCTCGGTGAACTTTACCCGGAAGTCCTCATTTAGGTGCTCGATTCCTGCGTAAACAATAAACTCCAAAAACCACATGCAAGAGCAAACTTGTTATATCAAGGGGGTTAGTACCATTAGATTGGATATCAAATCAATGCCAACATTGAAGGTACACTCATGGCTAGGAGTGTCAAAGTCGACCGTCAACAGATATATACACTTGTCTGCGGGAAAACTTTTTTTTTTGCTGTCACGCGCGGTTTTCTCCCGCCAACTTACCAGAACCGCTCCGTGCTGTTGTTGGGGCAGACATGTCCAGTTTCCGGGCGCGCGGCAGCCGGACACGTGGAATAGTCGGCACTTGGAAACAAGCAGTTACACAATTGTTTCTCAAGAAGGTCCTTCCTGCAAACCATCAAAAGGACGGACGATCTGATTCTAGATCAATCCAAACAAACAGCATCTTAGCTTTTCCTCCCTTTTTACCACTAGGAAGGTCCTCCTTGTGAAACATCAATAGGTCGGAGTTTCCTCAATCAAAACTTCCCCCTTCTCTATCTATTATCACCATACCTCCATTGTTCTTCCTCTACCTCCATTGCAACGTGTATGAATTCCGAATGGTGAGTATGCTCGAAACGAATGAGTTTGGATCTTCTACGGAGATTGTGCATGAATTCAGGATGATCAGTGCATACAACCGCCCAATCATATGTGAGTATTCCGTGAGGAAAGATTCGCTCTAAGAGAGACATGCACTTGTCCTGCAATTGTGTGCAATTAGCCTGAATTGCCCATCATAGAAATGAAGTCACAGTTTCCTCGCTTGCCATGTCCCACATCTTTGACGCACAATGCAGCTTCAACCTTTCGACTTGGTACATGTCGGCGACCGAGAGTAAATAAGGCTAGGCATTGCGATTCACAATGATTGACACGTCCGTTCAGAGGGGGTGTGCACACAAGTTCGTCGGTTAACGCCCGGTGCCAGTCCTTAACTGCAATTCTCAATGACCTTCATTGCAATGCGTATGAATTCCGAATGGTGAGTATGCTCGAATCAATTTGGAATAGATTAAACCAAATCGGCATAATAAGATGACATCTCATAGCAACTCATCACCACAAAATTCACACCACCAGTCCACCAACAAGTAGCAAACATCATACGATGATCCGGTAGCCAACACCAAAACACAATCATGATAAAAGTTTCACAATAATCATCACTACTCATTCATAATCATAACTCCATCTCATGTTTGGCATCCTGCAGCTGTTCCTTCACCTTCTGCATCTCCTACCGTGAATTTTTGGTCTTGCGGGACTCTCTTGCATTTCTTAAAGTTCTTTCAGAAGATCTGGATGTCTCGTCTCAGGGCGAGGACTCTATAGGATCTCGAAAGAGATCGAAAACATGATACAACAACTAGCAGACAAAGAGAAAGAGCTTCAGTACACACTTAAGGACAAGACAACTGAGGGCAGAGATCATTCTTCTTACCATATACATTGGAATAAATGCGTCAATGAATGGGTAGGATATTGATTTTGTTTGGTCAGCCTTTTCTTTTAAATTTTCAAGAAGTTCGTTGTCAGTTGGACTGAAACGGGTACTAATAGGCAAGGGTACCCATTTCAGTCCAACTGACAACGAACTTCTTGAACATTTAAAAGAAAAGACGGACCAAACAAACTCAATGTCCTACCCAGTTATTGACGCTTTTATTCCAATGTCTATGGTAAGAAGAATAAGCTCTAACCTCAGTTTTCTTGTTCTTAGGTGTGTACTGAAGCTGTTTCTCTCTGTCAGCTAGTTGTTCTATCATGTTTTTGATCTCTTTGGAGATCATAATAGAGTTTTCCCCCGAGACGAGGCATCCAGATCTTCTAAAATAACATTAAGATGTTCTTGTAGAAATAAACCCATCCTTGGAGAAAACTCATCTCGATCTGAAAAATAAACTTAACTCAGTCTATAAAAAAACCTGAATCCCTTGAACCCAATTGTATGAGTACAGTAAAACAACCACCACATGTCTCAAAACCCGGTTGTTTGCTACCTACATAAACTCAGTAAGGGCATGGTTGTCCTAACTGAACACCTATCGATCCATCGAACGATGCAAATTGGAAACTAACTGAATCTAACACCTATGAATTGTGCAAATGCTAACAATCATGGCAGAATCCAGATGTCCCTTCAACGGTCTGCAGCTCTGAAATAGTATCTTCAATCTACCAATTCATAAAACGATGGACCTATCAATCCTGTCAATTGTGCACCTCGACAAAAATCCATAAAACGAGTGGCTTGAAGCACATCTAGAAGCTACTAAAATACAAAACCTACTGTAAGACGATGCAAATTGAAAACTAACTGAATCTAACATGAATTGTCTATAGTCTATCAACTTCTAACACCTATCGAAGTGCAAATCTAAAGGTATGATAATGAAATCTAAATCTACCATATATGCTTATCAATCCTCCAGATCCCCAAATCTAGATATCCCCAACCCTAGTAAGATAGGGGAAAATATAGCGGCTCAAACCAGAGGACCAACCTCGTCTTGCTATCTCATCCTCTTGTTGTTGGGATGTGGCGGCGCAACCATCTTCCCCTCACCGCTAGGATCCGCCATTCCTACCACGAACTATTGCAGATCTGCGTAGCGGAAGTCAAAAGTCTTTGCGAAGTCTAAGTGAAGTGTCTCGCCAGCCATTCGATACGTAATTATAGACTCAACTGAAACTTACATGTGGGACCTGGTCACAGTAAAGAATTCGCATGAACTATTAGTAGAGTTTCCCATAAACGTATCACAACCAACAAGTGGTGCAGTGGTAAATAGCACAGCCTTGTTCCTTCAGGTCCCTGGTTCGAACCCATGCCATGGCAAATTATTTTTGCAACATTTCGTGACTTATGCTTACACGTGGGACCCTGGAACTATTTATGACAACACTCTATTTTCGAAAAAATGCTTACATGTGGGACCCAACTGAATTTTATGACGACTTGGAACACTCTATTTTAAAATAATGCTTACATGTGGGATCAAAGTTGCTTTATGACGCCGCTGACATGGTGAAAATGCTTACATGTGGGACCCTGAAAAATTTTATGACGACTTGGAACACTCTATTTTCGAAAAAATGCTTACATGTGGGACCCAACTAAATTTTATGACGACTTGGAACACTCTATTTTCAAAATAATACTTACATGTGGGACTAAAGTTGGTTTATGACGCTATTGCGGAGCTTATGGCGTCACAAAAGAAGTATGGAACAGTGAACGCTCGGCTACAGTAGCAACCGTTATGACGAAAAAAATTTTGTCACTAAATTTGCTCAGAAGTGAAATATTATGACGAGATCAGCCAGGAACGTCATAAATCAATGACGCTAAAATGTGGTTGCGTCACTAGTCAACGATTTTCTTGTAGTGCTGACTAGCGGCACCGAAAAAATGGTGGAGATCAAAACATTGTTCACAGTTCAAACAAATCTTGCTCATATGATTTCCTAACTAGAGACCCCATTCCTATATACTGAAAACTTTGATCTCTCCTGTGGGAATTATGACCTAGTCGTAATTCTAGTAGAGGCTACCAATCATCACCATTTTAGACAATGCAAGCACACAAATTAAGTGCCTCCAAAACAAGCAGATACAAATGCATGAGGGATTAATCCGTCCAGTCCCTGTTCGCTTACACATTGCTGGGGGCTTGAGGGAGATGGGTAACCCTATTGGTGCCCACTGACCAGGACATTGATCGGCCAGACAAATGAGGCTGTGAATCAAGGACGTGACGCTATCTTACCATGCAAGTCAAGATAGGTCGGGCGATCTCAAATCAGCCTAGACACATCGCGAACTCTATCTGTAAACTAGTTCGGAAAGCTTCCCTTGTTGTAACTAACTAGGACTAGATACAAACCGACTTGTAAAGTCCGCCAGACTATATAAGGCAGTCTAGGGCGTTCCCCCAAGGACACGTTCCCCTAGTTCTTGGCATACTCAGCAATACAATCCACCAAAACAGGACGTAGGGTATTACTCTCACGAGGCCCGAACCTGTATAAATTCTCGTGTCCCCTTTGTTTTCTCGTGATCACCATCGATTTCTTGGTTGCACGATCCCCTCTCCTACAAATCAACCACTTGGATAACCATTCAGGCCTCTAAATCCGACACTATCTCTTTTCTTGATTCTACATAATTGTGAAGTCGAGTGAACGCAACAACTTGCAGAAACTGTTCTCTAAATTTCATTTTGATATCCCACCTCCGATGCAGTTAGCTTGCTTATGACTTCTTCCTGAAGAACAAATATCATAGATGATGAATAGATTTTTAAAAAGATAAACAATGGAGTTCCAAAAATAATCAATGATGTTATATCAACCAAGAAAAATAAATGTCATCAGTGAACCTAGTGCCCTAACATTGTGAAAGGAAATACATAACATTTGTAAGTGCTATTGCTACTAAAGTACGATGATTACTAAATTACATTATGAAATGTCTTCTGTTTCAAAACAATTTTCAAATCAAATCACCAAGGCTTACACCACTTGATGCCTGCTCATCTTTGCACATCTCGAACATGCTCCTGATGTCCTCGTCACACATCTAAACACGCATATACAGTTCAGCATGGCATCTTGGCCTAGCATCTGAAGGCACCATGGCCATCCAAGCACACCGTGCAACGCCCCGCCACTGGCTCCACTGTCTTAGTTGCCCATGGCCATCAAGCACACCGAAGAGTAACATATGACAGATGCCCATTTGCAAGTCTCTTCTGCTGGAGGAGAATTCCAACGACTGTTGCATAGGTCAGGCTCCTTGATTCAAGCCAACGATCGAGAATGCATCAAGAACCACAATCAAGAACAGCTTATTTCTTCTTTTTTTTTGTTTCTGGACTTCTTGTTGTAAACCTTTTATTTACCTTTTTATAATTATATATAATCAGTAGGGGTTCCCCCTCGTGTTTCCTTAAAAAAAGAACAGCTTATTGCGAGCAACTCGGAAAGTGGACTCTAGCCTGTGAGGAACTCAGAAAGTGGATTCTGGCCTGTGAGAGGTTCCACGGCTCACTACTGGAAACCGAGCAGCTGCCGTTGAGGTGTCGGGTTCGCCATGAGCCCCGGCCGGAGCTCACGGCAAAGAGAAGGCACACGACGTCAGTTACGTTTGTTGTGAGCCAGCAGCAGGGGCTCTTGGCAAAAATATGGGCACACGACCACGTTTGCTATGAGTAGCCGGCCGAAGCTGTCAGCAAACAGTCAGCTGGCTCACGGCAAACTAGCTGTGTCATGACAGCTGTTGGCCTGGGAAGACATGTTCGGCGTGATTGTGAGCTAGATATATGGTGCACCACACGACAAACTAGCCGTCTGTTGACCTGGAAATTATGTTTGCCGTGAGCCGGACGGCGGGGATCACGACAGACCATGCCCCACATGACAAACAATCCGAGTTTGCTGTGAGCCATGCCCCAGCTCACAGAAAAGCAAGTGTTTGCCGTGAGCTAAAGCCATGCTCATGGCAAACACTAAAAATAATTCCATCCTTTCCACTCCAAACTTTTTCAGCCCTTGTAACACATCTATCCAAAGTACATATTCAAATTTGGCACAACTATAGCTCGGTTTGCTATATTTAACAATTTTTATTTCATTCTATGTATTTTTTTCGTATACGTCCGATTTGAACTAGAAGTGCATGAAATCATAGACTAAAGTTAGTGCAAAAATAATATTCATGTCTTTCAGTCATTTTTAAGACATTTACCATGAAATGAGAAAAAATTTCAAACATTTGGTTCCCGAAGCATGATGATGAAGGTGTCGTCGAAAAGTGTTTTAACTGTATAAAATCCAAACGAAGTTTGAAAATCATGAAATTTGTCAAGAGCTCATGATATCATATGTGGATGCTGTGTAAATAATTGAGAAGGTTTCAAAAAACTTTGACATGTACGTGTTTAGAAATCGAAGCATCTCACAGGAAGTTTCAGAGAATTGAAACTCAAGTCATTAGGTTTGGAGTCTTTAAAAAATTCGAATTTTGGTTTGACTTCAAAAACTTTTCTACAAGTAATACATAACATAACCCATGTCATATCATACAAATTTATAGCACGCGCGTGTCGCGTGGGCATTGTTGCTAGTTGAAAGGAAACGAAACAAGTCAATCATACCAAAAATTCAACGAGTATGAAAGGATAACAACCAAAAAATCATCAACTAGCTTGAAACATATGTAATACTATCGAAAAAACAAATAGAACAACTACAAATATATTTTTTCTATGGTTACCCAATCACAAATGATTTCACGATAGTGGAAACCCCTCAAATTCAAAAACAAGAATAAAAAATGAACCAAACTTAAAATTACAGCAGGTATACAATGATTTTACAGTACCTTACTGTTGCAACTAAGTGACAAATTTGGTGTAAAAATTAAAAATAGCACTAAATTAGCAATTACTTAATCAGAATTTATAGGTTGATGAAAAAATGTAAAGAATTTATAATTTAAGAGAGGCTTAAAGTTGGAAAGTTGTGTTGTTTTCCAAGCCTGTCTGCTAAGTAGAAAACATCACAACTTTTCAACTTTGAGCCTCGTTTAAACTATAACTTCTTTTCTTTTTTTATCATCAACCTATCCAAAATTCTCTATAAACATCCAAATTGAAATGTAGTCCAAAAATGTCTAAGGTGTCAGAGTAAATATTCTCAAAAAGTAGGTCCAAATTTGACTAGTCGGCTCTGTTTTCAGACTTAGCAAATTCGATGTGTTAGTCCAATAATACTTAGGTTATTTCGAAATTAGATTTCTCATTTTATACATCATGGTTTGGAGCGTAAATAGTTAAAATGAAATGTATGCACTCTATTGATCATACATCTCGAGTTTGACAAATTTAGGAGTTCATTTTCTAGTTAAAATGAAGAAAGAAACATGGCTAAATGAAAGCAGGTGCCACACCTCAGGCTGTATGTGAACTCCGTCTGCCACGTCAGATGCGACCTTTTCTAATGTCACTGTGTACATTAGCCACACCACATCATATGGTGTGACTCAAAGTACTAGTCTTAGCACTATGTGAGAACCTCAAATAGGTCACCCGACATTGGTAACAGACCTATAAAGCCCGTTACAAAAAATATTAAAGGTAACGGATGTCATTAAAGTCCGTTACCAATAAGTTTACGCCCGTTACCTATAAAATCTGCAGACCGCAACCCAGTCTTATTGGCGACGTGTATTAATTAATGTCCATCGCCTGAAATATGTGTGCAACGGACCACATGAATGTCCATTACCATTGCAGGTTCCCAGACCCGAATTTTCATTTCAATTATGTTTACTCCCACTCGCGTCCGCCCTCCTATCCTCTCTCACACTCGCGTCCACCCAACCCTAGCCCCTCGCGTCCACACTCCACATCTCTGCCAACCCCTCTTGGCCTCTCGCCTCCTCTCCTCTTCTCGTTCCCCACGCCTCCTCTCTCTCACCCTGTTGTCGCCGCTGATGACACCGTCACCACCTCACTCCCATCCGAGGCGAGTAGATCCATCATCCTCCTCGCCTCCCGTGCACCCCTTCCTTGCCTTCCCCGCGCCGGAGCTGCTGCGGTGGCGTGGAGCACCGGTCGAGGCGGCACCGGCTGTGGTGTGGAGATGGACGGATCCGCATGGGGGGAGGCCAGATCTGCCTCCGGGCGCCGTTCTCCATGCGTGGTAAGGCGGTGGCGCTCCGCCTGCTAGAGATCTTCCCGCCCGTGGGCGCGCAGCCGACGATGTTCCAGAAGCGCGCGCTCCGCCACAACGCCGGTGAGGAGGACGATGACAAGACGACGGTCAGGCCTCTCCCTCCCTCACTTCCTCCGTTCTTCCTTCCCTCTGCCCCTCAAATTGATTTTAGTCCCGATCTAGGGTTTGGGTCATGGAAGTGTTGCTGCTAGGCGATGGGAGAAGCTGCAGCAGCATGATGCAATCCAAGGTGTGCGTGCATCCATGTTTGACAATGGTGATTTCTACTCTGGTTGCCGTACTGCTACATCAATGTGATTTTGCTCCGGTTGCTGTTGTTGTACTGATGATTGCACTTTATGTGTTCGATGAAATGCCATTCAGCTCAAGATAAAGTCCTTGCACCTTCTTTCAATATGTATTATTTCCTGACTAACTAGGAGTGTCTCCGAAATTAAATGCTCATGGGATTGTAGTGCCTCGACACTACAAGAAAATCGTTGACTAGTGACGCAACCACATTTTAGCGTCATTGATTTATGACGTTCCTGGCTGATCTCGTCATAATATTTCACTTCCGAGCAAATTTAGTGACAAAAAAAATTTTCGTCATTACGGTTGGTACTGTAGCCGGGCGTTCCCTGTTCCATGCTGTTTTGTGACGCCATAAGCTCTGAAAAAAGTCATAAACCAACATCGGTCCCACATGTAAGCATTCTTTCGAAATTAGAGTGTTCCAAGTCGTCATAAAATTTTCCAGGGTCCCACATGTAAGCATTTTCGCCAGGTCAGCGGCGTCATAAACCAACTTTGGTCCCACATGTAAGCATTATTTTAAAATAGAGTGTTCCAAGTCGTCATAAAATTCAGTTGGGTCCCACATGTAAGCATTTTCGCCAGATCAGCGGAGGCTAGGTCACGAAATGTTGCAAAAATAATTTGCCATGGCATGGGTTCGAACCAGGGACCTGAAGGAACAAGGCTGTGCTGTTTACCACTGCACCACTTCTTGGTTGTGCATGTTTTATGGGAAACTCAGCTAATAGTTCATGCGAATTCTTAACTGTGACCAGGTCCCACATGTAAGTTTCAGTTGAGTCTATAATTGCCTATCGAATGGTTGGCGAGACGCTTCACTCAGACTTCGCAAAGACTTTCAACTTCCGCTACGCAGATCTGCAACGGCGGCTTGTGGTAGGAATGGAGAATCCTAGCAGCGATGAGAGGGTGAGTTATGAGGCACCTCCCGGCTACCAGTACCTGAGTCAGCACGACAAGGTCAGTCTTCTGGTTTGAGCCACTACATTTTATCCTACAACCTAGGGATGGAGATTTCTAGATTTGGGGATCTTGCGGATTGATGAGCATATACAAATACAATTGATTCAGATTTCTTTGTATCCTCAGATTTGCACTTCGATTGGTGTTAGAAGTTGATAGGCTATTGACAATTCATAGGTGTTGGATTCAGTTAGTTTTCAATTTGCATCAGATTGATAGGTTGTTGTATTTTATTACTAGCTTCTGGAGGTGGCTCAGTCCACTGATTTCGTTACATCAGGCCCTCCTGATACTGATCTTATCCTTGTGGATCGCTATAACAAGTGCGAGCATGGGTATGCTGTCCTTGTCAAGGAACCCTTGTGCAGCCTTGGGCGCCGGTATGGAATCTGCGGTCAGGTAGACTTATAGTACTTGTACTCTTGATGTCAGTGTTGCAAATGGATAATTGTATGAACATGTATGTATTTGGTGTCTACAGCCTGAAGAACAACGATGTGGGACGTTTATTTGGATTGATCCTCAATGGGATGCTAGGACTACTGCTGTTCTGGATAGGCTGACAAAGGTTGTTGAAAATGGTCGAGAGGAAGCAAGTGATTTGAAGGAAGACTGTGAAATTGCTAACAAGCAGCTTGAAGCTACTGCCGCTGAGTTGAAAAAGGTGAAGGCAAAGCTGGAACGGGTTGAGAAGGAGAAGGAATCGATTCTTTGCGAGTTAAATAAAAATAGGTAGTTACGATTATTATGAAACTTGTTGCTTGTTGATGTTTAACTACTGGTTGTTGCTCACTTCATAGTGATGAACGACCCTGAATGACATGTAGTGTTATGAAACTTGTTGCTGCTGATGTTTACTTCAGATCATGCAAACGACAAAGGGAACAACAATGGGAAGGATCGCAAGAAGCTCGCAAGAAGCTTGAAGCTACTTCTCTGCAGAAGCTACAGGATGGAGCTATGGAAGGAGAATCAACGCCTACAAATGTAATTGATGTTTAGTTCTTGAGTGTTGAGAATGGTCATGAGTTGATGGAACTTGTTACTACTTGGTGTTGTGAACTTTGTGGTCGTGAGTTGAGAAACTTGATGCTACTTGATCATAATTATGTTTGCTACTTGGTGTTGTGAACTTTGTGGTCATGAGTTGATGTTTTGTTGGAAGGACCTTCCTGAGTAACGATCGCAAAACTGTTTATTTCCTACTATCGTTCCAAGTCATCATAAAATGGAGGTCCCACATGTAAGCATTTTCGTCCTAGGGATTTCTAGATTTGGGGATCAAACGGATTGATGAGCATATACACTAGAATCAGATTTCATCGTACCCTCATATTTGTACTTCGTTTGGTGTTACAAGTTGATAGGCTATAGACAATTCATAGGTGTTAGATTCAGTTAGTTTTCAGTTTGCATCGTTTGATGGATTGATAGGTTATTGTATTTTACTAGCTTGTAGAGGTGCTTGAAGCCACTAAAACCGGGCTGCAGGAGGTGAAGAGAGACCTGCAAGAACAAGAAGGCAGAGAACTCATGGCGCAGCAAGAGGCTATAAAATACAAGGAGCTGTGTCAGGAAATTTTAAATACAACTATGCAAGAGATGAGGAAATTCAACGAGATGGCTAACCAATTGTTACATGAACAATTGCAACAGACCAACAACTACAAGGAGTTGTGTGCCCATATGTTACGCCGGGACAATGCCTTATTGAAAGAAATAGGTGAGATTCTTGACCAAGAGTCGAAAGACCTGGTACTGGACAGGAAGGCAAAACCTGAAGAGGAGGCAAGGTCATGGAAGGAAGAATGCGCAAAGGCTAACATCAAGCTTAAAGCAACTACCACGGAGCTGGAAAACGTGAAGGGAAAGCTGAAACATGCCATCGATGCGATGGAAGTGTATAAGCAATCGGTTGAGCAGCTAGTTATCGAGATCGAGAAGGAGAAGCAATCGATACAACAGAGTGTTATCCAGATGGAGAAGGAGAAGCAATGGATACTGCGCAAGAAAGATAAAAATAGGTAGAGCTTGATTATTATGAAACTTGTTCTTTGTTGATGTTTATTTACTGGTTGTTCCTCCTGATCATAATACATAGTGTTATGAAACTTGTTGGTGTTTATGTTTTCTTTAGGTCAGCCAAGCGAAAAAGGGATCAACAATGGGAAGGATCCTCAGAAGCTACTGCCGCTGAGTTGCAGAAGGTGAAGGGACAGCTGCAGGATGGAGCTATGGAAGGAGAATCAACGCCTACAGATGTAAATTGATGATCAGTTCTTATCGTTATGATTACAAATGGGTGGTTATGATTATTTTGAAAATTGTAATGATGATCATCCTATGATGTTTGCTACTTGGTGTTGTGAACTTTGTGGTCATGAGTTAAGAAACTTGTTGCTACTTCGTGTGATGATCATCCTATGATGTTTGCTACTTGGTGTTGTGAACTTTGTGGTCATGAGTTGAGAAACTTGTTGCTACCTGATCATAATATGATGTTTGCTGCTCGGTGGACGGCAAAGTTCCGGTCTGTTGATGTTTTGCTGGAAGGACCTTCCTGAGGAACGATCGCGAAACTGCTTGTTTCCTACTGTGGTTCCAACTCGTCATAAAATTTAATAAGGTCCCACAAGTCAGTCTGATAAAAAAACAGAGGAAAATTAAAAGGATACTATGTCAATAGCAGGGGTCGAACCCGTGGCCAACGGCTATATCAACCGCGTACCCTGCAAGGGGCTTGCCAGCACGCTCCTGTGGGTCGTTGTGGCAAATATCTAGCCTAGATGCATTGGTGCGCAGATCTACAACCCGCGGACGGAATGGCGGATCCTCGCATCGGAGGGAGGAGAGTGAGCTACGGTCAGGTCAGTAACCTGTTTTGTGCCTCTGCTTTCCCCTTTCGTCAGAGGGAAGTGATATTTGGAATTGGGGATTTCGGTTGAAGCACGATTGTTGTTACAAGTTGATTGATAGGCTTTAGTTTAGAAAGTGCAAAACTAAGCATTGATTTCAAGTTGCAATGAATTTTTTTGAAGCATCCGTGTACTCCAGCATCTTCTTCCATTGGTAGTTACTGCTCGGAGACATCTTCCTGCAATAGTAGCCATTGGCATCCTAAAGACAAGTGCAAACACGGGTTGAGAGCTGTGGTGAAGTATGCTTGCACCTTTCTCAACCCTGGCCGCCGGTTTGCTGGCTACCCAAAGGTAATGGCTAGTTGGCTACCTGCTTATGTGGTGCCTGTGGTCAACAGCTATTGCTAATGGGTCATTTAATTTGCAGAAACAAAAAGAGCAATGCGATTACTTCTGCTGGATTGATCCAGAATGGGATGAAAGGTCGTATGCTGTTATGCTGAAGCTCATGAAGAAGAAAGCGAAAGCTGAAGAGGATGCAAAGCAGTGGGAGGGGGAATTGGGAAAAGCTAACTGTGAGCTTAGAGAGATTAGGAATGAGCTCAAAATAGCGCGACAAAAACTTCAGAAGGCTACCGCCGAGCTGAAGTCAATTGGGAATTATAGGCACAATGTCAAACTCGCGCATGTGCTGCTTGCTTTATTTGTTGTTTTCGCGGGAATGGCGGGATTGATGCTCGGTGGTAAGGCTAATTAGATGTCTCGATCATGTATTCTGCAAGTGACACTTTGGTATTGTGAACAATGTGTCGATCATGTATTCTGAACATTGTGCCCTATGCTTCTGAGCATTGTACTGATGATGTATTGCCAAAATCGACCAAGAAATGCGCGGTAGTTAGTATCCACCACATTGTACTGACCATTTAGTCTGACTTGTTCACATTTCCAAGAACGTAATTTCCGTTAGGTTCCCCAACAGTCATAATGAATTATTATTGTTATCCCGAAATCAACGAAGCAGCAGCGAAGGTTGTTTTGGGTGGCGAAGGAGCGGTAAATTTACTGTAAATGCGGAGAAAGGAACGGTGGATTTGTTCTAAATGGGGCATTGATCGACTTCTTCCGCCTAGGGTACAGAAAACATTTTTACAAGTGCATCTCCTCCTCTCAGAAGGAAGATCCGTGAGAGTACAGTGCTCTCTTCCAAGTCTCTGTATCAATTTGAATGTGCATTTGACCTGGCACTCTGATGTTTGATGAAACTATTTTCAGGATGCCGGTAGGTCAGTAATCATGTCGTCGAGGCGGTTGCCGTTATCGCTGGTGGTGCTCCCTACAGAGGTGAACATTGACATCGCCGGCCACCTCGCTGCGACCTCGGAGCGGCCCATGGACGACCTCCGTAGCCTACGGGCGACCTGCCGGGAGATGCGTCGCGTGTGCAACAACGCGGCCGTTGGTCGGCGCGTGGCGCTAGAGCGATTTGCCGTCGAGCTGCAGTGGAACGACCGCAAGGGCTACGACGCCCTCCTCGATTGCCTGACCCGCATAAGAAACCCGGAGGCATGTTTCCTCTCCGGGATGGACATCCTGTTCGGGGAAAACTACAGCTCCCGGTCATCCATTGCCAAGCTCGAGGAGGCCGCCCAGGCCGGGCACAATGTGGCGGCCTACGTAGCCGCCATGGTCCTCTACAGGGCCAATGGCGGCGCCGGTGATGATGACACTGCGAGGCGGTACATCAGACAGGTCGAGGGCGAGGAAGAATCGGCGGCTGCGACATCGATGATGATGCGGGCGAACAAGGGTTGCCTGCGGTGCCTTGAGGCAGCCTCAGAGGTGATCCGGCGAGTGACATGGCACCGACGTGCAACGCTGGCGCCGCCAGTGGTGCGCGACAATCATCAGTGCGCAGGCCGCCTGTGCTTCAAGATGAGCTGGGAAGAATGGTCACATTTTTGTAACGAGGAATGTAGAATTCACGCTGAATGTGATCTGTTCTTTAGCAAAATAATTGGATATCTGCATCCAAACAAATTACCCTGACATGTGAGAGTGATTTTGGATATATTTGTTTCTAGATCAATCCACTGATATCTGTTTCTATCTCTCTTCCTTGATTCCCGTGTAGCAATACTCGCACACGCATTGACGTGATGGAAACCAACTTCTGGTCTTCCCCCATTTATTTACCACGGCTGGTAGTTGGAATAGTTCATCGCAATTTAGAGAGGTGGAAATCAATATTGGACAATTAAAAAACAAATAATGTGATCTCACTATCTCAGAAACTACGAAATCCGTAATCAGGTTTGCCCAATTCAAAACAAGCAACTTTTGCCAGGAAAGGAATGAAAATTTTTGTCCGGTCTGTTAATGTTTCGTAAACCCAAACATCCGGTCCTGCCCTGGTTATAATGCCTATCTCATTGCATGCTTTCATTTTGTTGTTACCAAGCATGACTCGTCAACAAGAAAGAATGAAGCCGTGGTTCAAACTCTAAGTCAGCTTGCTTGTCTTCACGATTATTTCCTACTAACCAAGTCTTTGAAAAACAAATCTTTGCTAGATGGGGTAGTGTACACTAGATAGAGTAGACACCATCTTACTGAAAGCCAATTTGTTGCCTATCACTTCAAATTGCTCTACCTAAGCCACGGCTCCACGTTCGAATTGTGCACGTTTTTGTTTCTCCCTAACAAGGATGATATCATATCTCACCTTGTCCATATTTAAAACAAGCATCTTTTTGCCATCAAATGATTAAAAATATTTCTCCAGTCTACTCATGGTTCGTAAACCGAAACATTTGACCTCGTATACCAGAATAACCGGTCTCGTGGGAACTTTCGATCTCATCATGTTCAAGTGAATTAAGTTTGCTCCAAGTTCAACGAGACTGCAAGTTACACGCCTAGGCCATTTGCCTGACACGATCCCCCATGAGACCCTGCGCCTTTCCCTTGTCAAATGAGATCTATTAATATATACTGGAAAACACTTTTGCATCTCCTCCTCAACGAAAGAAAACCCCATCGGCATCTCCTCCTCTCGGCACTAGAAGACCCCATCGGCATCGCCTCCTATCGGCGCAAGTACCGTCGTCCTCTCTCCCAATTCAATCGATTTCTTTGTTCTTTCGACCTTTTCTGCCTCTTTGAGCAAACTAATTTCTATGTGCATTTCAGAGCATCTCCCCCAATGGCCGGCGACAATCATCGCGTGCCTCCTGTGGAGCTCGCTCTCCTACCATCCACGCCGGCTAAAGCTCCGGCGGGGCCGAGATGCGGCGACTGTGGCAGGACAGAAATGCCACAATGGATGGCCGGGCCGATGGAGCCCGGCACGCTCTGTGCTGACTGCGGCCTTCGTCGCTGGCATGCCGGGCAGCGGTGGGACAGGCATTCTCTCTGCATCTATCAAACCACGATTCCCGTCTCACCATCACCACCAGAAGCTGGCGTGCAGAGGGTGGAGTGCCCGAAAGGCCGGGTTGGTCGCACGTGGCAGCCGTGGCCCTCCACTCCGCCATTGATGTCAAGTGCGCCCGCCGCTTGGACTGTCCCGGAGAGCTCAGGCGCACGGTCGTTCCCGTCCCTGCTCCACAGGCCGGCGGCGTTACCAGCCGCTCGGCCATTGATGTCAAGTGCGCCCGCCGCTTCGACTGTCCCGGAGAGCTCAGGCGCACGGTCGTACCCGTCGCCACTAGAAGCTGGCGTGCAGTGGGTGGAGTGCCCAAGAGGCCGAGCTGGTCGCATGTGGCAGCCGTGGCCCTCCACTCCGCCATTGATGTCAAGTGCGTCTGCCGTCCCGAAGAGCTCAGGCGCACGGCCGTTCCCGTCCCTGCTCGACAGGCCGACGGCGTTGCCAGCCGCTCGGCCATTGATGTCAAGTGCGCCCACCGCGCCGACTGTCCCGGAGAGCTCAGGGGCACGGACATTCCTGTCCCTGCTCGAAAGGCCAGCGGCGTTGCCAGCCGCTCAGCCCCCGATGTTGGACCCATTCCTGCTCGACGGCGAGGCGGCGCCTTTGATCCTCGACGACCCAGACTAGATGAAGAGATAATTGCCAACAATAACAAGTGTCACTTTGCTGTAATGCTTATTAGTGTATGATCAGAGAACTCTGTTTGCTCCTATGGAATACTTTGGATGGATGTTCGTTCAAAAAATGTGAACCTATTTTGCCAACAAATCAACAAATAATTTAGTCCGGTCTTGTCACTTTTTCTTAACAGTAACATCCGCCCGTTGCCATCCTCGTGCCACAACTTCCCATGGAAGGTGGTTGCCATCATCAAGAGATCACAGACGTGTTGGTCATACGGCGCGGGGACCCGCACATCAGCCCCTCAACGGTGGAAGATGAATGGAAGCCACTCAAGAGTCAAGACTCAAGAGGCGCCCGTTGCTTACCTTCTCACCGAAGCGGCACAACTTCCCAGGCAAGGCGAGTAACTCCACATAAATCGCCATTCCTACCACCCCACCATCGGCGTCCTCGCCAGTTCCGAACCACGCTACCACTTCCCAAACACTCGCGCCTCACTCCTACCCGGCCGACGCAATGAAGCGATCAGGCTCCCCGTCGCGCCGGCTATCCCCCACCGGTTCCCCGTCGCGCCGGCTGTCCCCCACCGGCTCCCCGTCGCGCCAGCTCTCACCCTCGCCCTTCAACCGATCCTTCGGCGCCACATCCTCTTCGCGCGCCCGTGACTGGGTGCCGCCGCGCAACAACCAGCACTTCGCCCGCATGTTCATGGAGGTGCTGTGGGGCCACATCCACGGCACGCCGCTGCCGCGCTCTGACGCCGCCAACGTCGACCCGCCGCTGCCGAGCTCCGACGCTGCCAATGTCGACCCACCGTCGCTCGTCGGCGGTTTCCCAAGAGTCGGTGGTGGCTCGCCGGCGGATTCCCAGCCTCCTCCACCGTCACTGCCGCTGCCCTCCGACGACGCCAACGTTGACCCGGCGCTTTGCCAGGAGCAGCTGGTGTGTTGCCGGCGGATATCCAGTCTCCTCCACCATCGCCGCCTCGGAAGCTTACATTTACGGTTACCCTTCCTGCTGGTGAGTTTGACTCTGACGACTCCGATTCTGACTCCCAAGCTGACACAGACTCGTCTGAGGACCGTTTCCATGGCTACATCCCTCCGGTCCCCCGGGGCGATGCTTTGCGCGTCTTCTTGCGCTTGAACAACACGTACGGGTGCCATGTCTGCCCCAACCTTATGCACCGGTGGCGCAAGCTGAATGAGGTCAAGGACCATGTCCTTGGGATGGCCAGGTCTGCGCCCCTGAGGCAGAACTACAAGAAGAAGTGGAGCCGCCACCGCGTCGTGGCCAGGAATGAGGGATGGATGGAGTAGATGGAGTGAGGGAGCCACGCCGGTGGAAGATCTATGCTGTTATGTTATCTGTGATGTTAATTAGTATCTTTAGATTTCGTTGGAACATTGTCTTATGTATGTGAACTTTGTGATGTTATGTTATCAGTGATGTTAATTAGTATCGTTAGATTTCGTTGGAACATTGTCTTATGTATGTGGAAATTGTGATGTTTAATTAGTCACTTTAGAATGGACTATGTTTCCTACTTTGGATGGATGTTCGTTCGAATAATGCGATCGTATTTTCCTAATAACAATTCAACGAACCATTTAGTCTGGTCCGGTCACTTTTGCAGATCAGTAAGATCCGGCCGTAGTCATCCTATTTTGCCCACAAAATCAACACTGAATTTAGTCCGGTCTGGTCACCTTTTCTTATCAGTAACATCCGACCGTAGCCTTCCTCGACAGGCCAAGGCGCCCGTTGCCTAATTTCCCATGGAAGCTTGCCACAACACCCCATGGAAGCTTGTAGATGAATCGCAGCCACTCGATCTAGAGGCCCGTTGCTTAGCTTGTCACATAAGCTTGCACAACTTCTCATGGAATCTGGCCATTGTATTCCTACCACCATCGGCGTCCTTGCCAGTTCCGAACCACTCTACCCATAGTTCTCTTCCCAAACACTCGCGTTTCAGTCCTACTGCCCGTCCGACGCAATGAAGCAATCAGTCTCCCCCAGACACACAAAGCTCAGGCGCATGGCCGTACCCGTCCCTGCTCGTCGGTCCGACGGCGTTACCAGCCTCTCGCCCACCGCCTCCTCAGGAGCCGAATCCGGGTCCTGGCTGTCACCGCGTAGCCTCCACTTCATCCGCTCCTACTTAGAGTGGCAAGGGCGTCAATTGCAAGGCACAGAGCCGCCCCGCTACGATGCCGCCAACGTCGACCCGCCAATGCCCAGAGCTGCTGGTACGTCGCCGGCGGATTCCCAACCTCCTCCACCACTTGCAGAGTTGGACTCCGACTCCAATTCTGACTCCAACTCCGACACCCAAACTGATATAGACCATCTTAAGACCTTTGCTCTGCGCGTCTTCCGGCGCACTACCAACACCTACGGGTGCCCTGTCTGCCCCAACCGTATGCACCGGTGGAGGAACCTGAATGAGATCAAGGACCACGTCCTTGGGATGGCCAGGTCTGAGGCCCTGAGGGAGGACAACATGAAGAAGTGGAGCCGCCACCGCGTCCTGGCCAGAAACGAGGGATGGATGTAGATGGAGTGAGCGAGCCGCGCCAGTGGAAGACCAATGCCGATATGTTATCTGTGATGTTAGTTAGTATCTTTAGATTTCGTGGGAACATTGTCTTATGTATGTGAACATCGTGATGTTAATTAGTAACTTTACATTTCCATGAAACAAGGTCTCATGTGTTGTCCGGCCTGTTCGTGTTTCGTAGACAAGAACATCCGCTCTTATTGTACTTATACATGATCGTGTTTCCTAGCTTGACACATTTTTTTTTCAAATCGAGGGCATCCCCCATTTCCATTGCAACAACGGAAATACCGAACAAGTCACAGAACAGGGATAAAAGAGGAGTTCACTGGCCCTTGACTCGCCCTAACCTACCTTGACTAAAGCTAGATTAGGACAACGATCGCCCCTAGGACTCCCAGGGAGAGTAAGCATCACCAGACAACGAGTCTGAACATCATCACAAGTTTCCAACCCAAAACATAGCACCACTAGACAGACCTACACCAACATCTGCCAATCGCTTGACAATGTCAGTTTCCTAGCTTGACACATGATCTGGAGAAGTTGAAGATCAATATTGGACGATTAATAAGAAATAGCAATGTGATCGTTGCTCACCTTGACCAAATTCAAAACAAGCATCCGGTTATTGCCAAACATCCAAAATGCTAATGCATCCCTAACCCAAACCATGTTTGTGAATTTGGTTATCATTTGTTTGTTGATCAATCCTTGTTTGAAGTTGTTTATGCTTTGTTTCCCTGACCATCTCTGTTCCTTTTCTCCCTATAAATGTTATCCTATTTTATCGCTCTCATAAACTATGAAATCATATATCACATTTGCCCAAAATCAAAACAAGCATCTTTTACAGGTCCTGAAAAATTTGTGTTTTCTATATATTTTTCTAGACCGAAACATCCGGTCTGTTAATGCATCTCATACCCGAACATCCGGTTTAATGGCAGTAAACAGTTCATCTCTGCATGTTGAAGTGCTTGTAAATATAGTTTGCTCCAAATTCACTAAGATCACAAGTTTACATAGTTCTTTTCTTTGCAAAAGACCGTTACATTATTAGAGATCGAGGCGCCTTCTTGCATTAGCGTGATACAACTCCTGAAGAGACACCCCGACTTTCCCTGAAACTGAGATCTATTAATATACCGAACTCTCCCAACTCCCTCTATTGCCTTGTCTCAAACTCTCTTCCTCCAGAAAACCACAACCACCATGCCTTCTTCTCCGATTCGACTTCCCGCCTCCCTGTTCCCTTCCAACCCCTCCTCCATCGGGACACCACCCGACTCCCCCCAACCAAGCGCATGCGAGCCATCCGAGCCCTCCTTGAGTGAATCTGATGTAGAAGACATGGAAAGGCAGGAGAGTGAGGACAGTGGGGATGAGTACGACTACGTGGAAGAGGATGAAGAGGAAGAGGAAGAGGAAGAAGAAGAGGATGAGGATGAGACGTGGGCGGCCATTGAGAAGAAGCGATTGGCGGCCAAGAAGAGGAAGCGGGTGGAGGCCAAGAAGAGGAATCAACAGACGGAAGCGTTTGTGAGGCAGCTTTTGAAGGATGACAAGGCCGGTAAGCTTGATTCGTTCAAGGACATTCTGTCGGTGAAGAAGAAGAAAGGTGCGGAGGAGGAGGAGGAGGAGGAGGTGGTGGACTCGAAGAGGACAAAGAAGAAGATGGACCTCGGCGCTGATCCTTCAAATGCCGACCCCGTCAATCCCGGTCTCGTGGCTCCCCCAGCCGTTGAAGCTCCCTCGACGCCAGAGTCATTGGGATACTCCTCGGAGGGGTCGTCTTCGATTACTCGGATTTGGGTTTTCTTTTTCACTTTCAAATAGGTGGTCTTGTGGATGGAAAGATCAATTGTATGTTTTCTTTTGGATGGAAAAGATCGATCCCCTGTTTTCCTGCTCTGTGAATCTTGTAGTGGTAGGAAAATCCCCTGTATCCCCTGTTATCCATGAAGAACATGGGTGTTCTTCTTTTCCATGATCGCCTTCCTTGCTTCAGTGGATTTCCCTGGTCATGATGCGTTGCCATAGTCTGAGATGTAATGTCTTGTCATGTGATATTTTATTCTTATCCCACCGCACCGCATTGCAGATACACACGTAAATGATGACCGATTTTACAAATTTACCGTTTGACTAAATTCACCGTTTTGCCAAGAATATACAGAACGTAAATGATGGTCACCTTGCCCAAATTATTCAACTTAAATGTGCACATACATGATACATCCCCATAGACCTACACCCGTACAGTGGCACTGGCACAGACGCGCACAAACACACACCCAGCAACGAAATCTTCGGACTTGGCAACGAGGAAGACAACAGACACGGTCATGGAGATGGATACGGCACACGCCTATCCCGCCATACCTAATGCACGACGGAATGTAGCATAACAAGGATCCGTGCGGAGATATTCCTCCAATGCACGGTGCCTACCCCTCGACTTCATGGTACGTCCCGAGCGACCAATGCCAGAAGCATGCTGTAGGATGTCACGAAAACCCCACTACCGATTAGCAAGATTGCAGTAAGGGCACACACAGCGACCATGGTGAAGCACACGAGTGTAACCCTGCTCCTGCAGCCAAGCCAAAGCATCTTTCTTCATCTCCTCCATTTCTTCCTCATCCGCTTCGTCTATGTCATACAGATCATATGGATCCATGTATCCTGGCCGCTGCGGAGGTGGCACAGCATGGAAGTTGGCGGTTCCTCCGTTCGCATCAGAAGCCATCCTCCTACACACTCGCCAACAACATAAACATGATAAGCACTGACCAGAAACAATGATTGTATCCTGTAAAAACACGACGCGGAAGCTAAGAGCTCACCTCTTTTCACAGAGTGCAGAACCAAATAGAGAGGTCTGCTAGCACAATGCGTGGAGGATGAAGAGGCGATGAGCAAAGGCCTTGGGGGCATGCCTATTTATCGAACCATGACCGATACTAAGGCAGCTTGCACCTCATGGCAGAGCATGCCCTCACGGGATTACAGTAGCCATGAAAATACGTGGGATGCTCAGAATACAAAGGCCTACACTGCTGAGGAATCCTGTCACAAGTATAGGGCGGAATATGCAGCCTTTTTCCCCGGTAGGCATGCGAAATATTTGGTGGGTACACGAGTGTGCTTTGGTCCGGATAAGAACACAGAAGGAAGATCCTTATATCTATATGACTTAAAAAAATAGATGTGTAGGCATTGTAGTAGGAGAAGCAGCTGTTAGGTTTTGTGATCTTCGACTGGAACCGCACCCAGCTTCACTGAAGCGTGGGCCTCTTCCAGATATCCGTCTCCCGCCTATATTGTACGCCACCGGAATCCCACCCAAACTCGCTGACAATATGGGGCCGCCATTGCACGGCCTCACTTGTCAGTGGCCCCGAAGCAAGTGCAGCTTACCAAATTTTCATTTCGCGGTCAGGAAGTCGAAAGCGAGATTTTCAAATTCTGTATTCCCTCTCCGCCCCGAAATAATAAATACTCTACTCCATTGCTACCGCGTTGCGCCACTAAACTCCCGCCTTCCATTTCCAAAAAGCATCACTCTGCTCAGCTAGATCTGCGGTGGCGGTCCGACCTCGCCATCGTCGATGGAGGGGGAGGGGTATCTCAGCAGATGGTGGGCGGCAGATATCGGTGTTCTGCTTGCGTCTGCTGTGCTGGCCAAGCTGAGCAGTTGAGCGAGGATACGGCGCAAGCACCGGCTCCCGATGCCCCCTCAATCCATGGGCCCCTGAATCTTGGAGCTTCACAAGTGAGAATCTCATTTCCTTTTCTTTCTAGTCCCCTAGTAGTATTTTCGTTGGCTTAGAAAGTAAATTGCTTCGTGTATTGTGTTAGTTCTGAGATTCTTCTCTTAACTTTGCCGCTCTAGATGCAGTCACTGATTTGGAACACAAGTTAATCGATGAGCCATGCGTTGAAAGTAAATTGCTTTGTGTATTGTGTTAGATTGGAGATTCTTCTCTTACCTTGGCCGCTCTAGATGCAGTTACTGATTTGTAACACAACTTAATAGATGAGCCATGCTTAGAAAGTAATTTACTTTGTTTATTGTCTTAGATTTCAGATCCTTCTCTTACCTTGACCGCTCTAGATCCAGTTCCTGATTTGTAACTTTTTGTGCAGGGCCTAGCATCCCACTCCTGCATTGCTGAGATTCAATCACATATTGTGGTATGTAACAGAACGCATGATTATCCTACTACTTTATTCTTAGGATTATTCTTAAGTTTATTTGCTTGCTTCGTTTAAGGTTCAAGTTTGACTTCTCCTTTCATTTTTAGGCTCAAATGTTGAGGACAATCCTTGCGGTTCAAATATCAAATTCCTATCCCTCCAATATGAAGTCAAAGCCATTCATTGATTACATGCCTCGAGATT
The DNA here is from genome assembly GCA_036936925.1 of Cenchrus fungigraminus. Taxonomy (NCBI): domain Eukaryota; kingdom Viridiplantae; phylum Streptophyta; class Magnoliopsida; order Poales; family Poaceae; genus Cenchrus; species Cenchrus fungigraminus. The sequence goes on from CM072770.1 coordinate 63,512,687, forward strand.
ATCCAGCTTTCGCTACATGCTCAAGACCTGAAGTTTCGTTGGGAGGGCTTGATGCAGCTGCTGACCTTGGTGAAATCTTTGTTGAACAGGACTAAGTGTTGACAGACTTGAAGATCAAGGCAGAAGCATCAGATGTAGCAATGAAAGTGCAAACTGATGAGATTGAGAGGTTGAAGAAACAAGTAGAAACAACTGAGACCCTCCTTCGTCAACTGCTAAGCTCGCGCCTTGTGTAAGGCCACTGTGTTTCTTAGTCTTCTGCTTGTGTCCTCCCAGCTAGTTGTGCTGGTTTGTGAGTACGGAGCTTTGTTATCTTAGTGGGTTCTATTTCAATACCAGCTTTATTTGTGAGCATGGAGATATCATGTGTATTGGTTTGTGAGCTCCTACTTACAATCTGCTTGTGGTTGTTCTGTGTTCATTGATAATAATGTGTCATGTGTGATCCGAAACATTAATTTGTATCAGTGGTATGGAAATATTATCTGTGATATCAATTACTTAATTGATTAGCATGTAATATGAGATTGAATTATATTTAATTAAGCGCTACCTGGAGTGCAGCCCAAAATAACAGGGAAAAAATATGTGGGCTTGCCCCCTCGACCCATTATTTTTTTACGAATTCAAAAACGATTTATTAATAAAATGGGCCGTATCAAAAATGATGTCAGCAAATGGTGGGCTGGGTCCAATATCAGTTGGGCCTTAATCATTTTATGACGTCATCGAATATTGAACTCTATCCAACCAGTACTGGACCCAAAACAAATTAATGACGAATGCAATTATTGGGCTCGGTCATACTAAAAACGGGCCTAAAACATTCTATGACGACCTCGATTATTGGGTCGGTCCAACCAGAATTAGGCCTAAAAGTGTCTATGACGACAACAATTATTGGGATCCATCCAACCATAAATAGGCCTTAAATATTCTATGACGCAAACAATATTGGGCTCCATCCAACCTTAATAAGGCCTAAAACCAATTTATGATGAAAGAAACATTGGGCTCAGCTTAATATTAAGTGGGCCAAATTCAATCTATGACGACAAGGTATTTGGACCTTGGCCCGTCAAAATATGGGCTGAATTCACTTAATGACGAAACGGTTTGTCACAAAATGCCGTGCCACATCAGATTTTGGTCCGACGTGGCATGTACCTTATGACGCCTTTGTGTTACGAATTTATACGCGTCATTAAACTCATAACGCCGGGAAATAAGGTCACATCATTAATCGCGGTTTGTGACGCTCAATTAATGACGGAGCGTTTTCGTAACAACCGGCGTCATTAATCACGGTTTATGACGAGAAATGGCCTTTTTTTTGCGTCACTAGTCGGCGTTTTTCTTGTAGTGTGAACAGGAAAAATTTGCTAACTATGTCTAGAATATTGTTTCCTAACTATTACTGAACTGGGTTATCCAATTTGGGCAAATTTGTTGAATGTTATGCATATCTTTGACATGCTTAGGGTGCTACTGCTAAATTGGAACCGGTAGCTAGATAAATAGTTGTTCAACAGCTAGGATTTATAGTTTGTCAATATCAATCCGTCAGGTACTGAAACAGCAAGCATCAGGTTTAGGTGGTTTTGTTAAACCGTTTATGCGGGCAGTAAAGATTGACTGATGATGCTGGTGTTTCTTTCTAAATTCATGTTGTGATTTCTCTGAGCATATATATCATTTGCCAATGATGCTTTGTGCATGGTTATATGTTTTCTTGGGCTCAATACTTGATTAATTTGTTGCTTATGATCAATGTAGGAGTACGGAACCAAAAACTCTATTCCTCTACTCCTCTCTGATTTGTCTTCTCTCATTTCCTCTTCACCCTCGAGCAAGTAATCCCACATTTCTTGTCTACCTAACCCTAGATTTTGTTAAAATTTCATCAATTCGCTAACTGTATCATCTCAAATGTGTAGATCCTCACTTGATTTGTGTTCTTTGATTGTGTAGGGCTTCAGATCTCGTGTTCCTCCCCAACCTTCAATCTGATCTGTTGGTTGACTAGCTTCCTACTGTTGTTGTGGTCTAGTAAGTATTAACCCCTCCTCCTATCTCCTCACAAATCTTTTTAGTGATGTACTATCTTATCTTGTTGCATCCATATTTTTGTTGGTGAGGGTGTGTAGAAGCAGGAGCAGTTCATTTTTGTTTACTTCAGTTAGATAAAATTGCAAGTTTCAATTGAATGTGCTTCTAGTTTATTTTGGAAACAAGATGTTTAATACCACGAGATGTTTAATCCATTATTTTGTACACCAGATGTTTAATCCTGAATGAAACTTGATCAATTTTGTGTGTCCTTACTTCCCTTTCCAGCCCTTTCCTACATGTTCATTGAAGTGGCCATCAAATTGATGTATGGATCCTTCTTTATGCTGGAGTTCATATTATGATCCAACACTTGTTACATGATCCAAACAGTGTCAACCTATTTCTTACATGACAAGAAAATAGGTGCAGATATATAATTTCAAACTACTCCTGCTTTCACTACCGTAGGGTTAGTAAGTGGTAAGTACTACACAGTACTTTAGAGCAATTTTGTTTATTACTTATGGTTTTCATATTGACCTGTACCTTGTTTAGAGAGCTTGCACAATATGTTTAGAGAGGTGAATTTGAACTTCTTTCTGTTGACAATTTCCAATGGTACAACACACATATCCTGTTTGCTGACCAGTCTGATAGAAAGCATATGTATAGCACATGCCTTTTTATTTCATCCATGCAGTCCCTGCTTCTTGCACTACTAGACAGTCACCTAGAGAATGGACAGGATTCCCAAAGTTGGGAGTCAGAAACTTGTTAGTCTTGGAGTAACCATCCAATTTCTGTGTTATTATGTATAAGTACAGTGAAAGGACTATCAATGCTTCGATGATCATTTTGCTTATATGACTTCTCTTTAATTCTTGTGGATGCCATCATTGATTTGTTCCATATTGTCCTGCCCTTTATTATAATTTGGGTGAAAGTCCAACAAAATCAAACATTATGCTTTGCTTTGGTTTAGTGTGACATAGGGAGTGTAGTGAAATTGAGCTAGCAGATGCATAGTATTGAAATGTTGCTCTTAATATATGTCTGTACTTATTACCAGCCCCTAGTATCTCGAATGAACTCAAGCAATATGTTGCTGTTGAGTTATTTTCTGATTCAAGAGGTTGAGAGTACTGATCATTTGTTCTTTGCGCATCTGCAGGTTGACATGAGCACTATGTTCGAAGAGGCAGTCTAGTAAGTCATGAGCACTACTCCCTCCGGTTTAGTATTAGAAGTCGTGTTGGACACGGTTTGAGTCAAACATTGGGAATATAAATTATATATAACTTGTAAGTCGTTGAGTTTGGAAATGTGAAAATCATATAAATAGATTTGTCTTGAAAATTACTTTCATAAAAATATACATATATAAATTTTCAATAAATATTTTTATAGAAAAGAGAAGTCAAAGTTGTGCTTTGGTGACCGTGTCGCTGTCCTAAACGACTTCTAATACTGAACCGGAGGGAGTATATTGGAAGAGCACTATATTTTTCTTTTGATTAATGTTTTCCTTGATTCCTAGCACTATGCACCAGATAGCTATTATAAGAGAGAAGTCTAGCATTGGATCCCATTTTGTTTGGTTAAAGTGCACTAGGATTGATTTCCTCAACATATCTATGTATGAAAATTTTGTGAGCTATCTTAGATTAGAGGAGGCACTATATATGATTCATAGCATGTAAATTGATATTGTTGACTTAATTGTTGTGCTCTTGTTGCTACTGGATTTTTCATATCAAGTCCTCTACTTTAGGCAATTGTTGCATACTTGCATGTCACAGTTTGAAGTACTTCTGGACTAGCTCATCTATGCTGACTCTAGGGCAATGATGATTATTAGTGCAAATTTTACTTATATGACTTCTCTTTAATTCTATTGCACGTTTGGTAACCAGTCTCATCAGTCATGCTTGTATTTTATGTAGAAGGCCAGGAGAGCTGCTTGCTGATTTTAGTTTTACTCTTGTTTCTTTATTTGTTCCTACTGAGATCATATGAACAGATGTACTATGTTGTATGAGCATAGATGTATGAACAGATGTATCTGTGTGTACAGTTGAGATTTGATTGTAAACGTGTGTATATAAATAAAGGAAAAATAGCATTTGCAATTTTTTTGTTTTTTAATTCCACATTGGTATCGGGCATTACCATAATGCCTGTTACCAATGACTTGTATAGGTAACGGGTGTCATTGAGGTCCGTTACCTATATCTAGTTATTGGTAACGGGCATTACCATAATGCCCGTTACTGGTGGCAGTTATTGGTAACGGGCAAAATGCTCGTTACCGATGATGAATTATTTGTAACACTTGATTGGTAACGGGCGTTTTGCCCGTTACCAATAGCAATCTATGCATGTTACCAAATTGTATTTTTCACGTCGTGTAGGGTTTTAGTTTGTGATGAGTTATTATTAAAATTTTAGATTAAAAAGAATTAAAATAAAAAATCAATAAAACAAAGCAACCAAGCGATGCAGTCAGCGTATCGAACAGACGAGAAGAAACAGATGAACTAAACGTACTGTTCCAAATTCAAGTGAGAGAAGCTCACGAAACACCCACGTAACATGTAGCTTTTCCTTTTGTATATACTCGAGTTTTCTCTGATAGTCATGAGATATTTCGAAATTTGACACTAAGTTCGCATGCCTCACGCGATATAATATCGAGTTCGCAAACCTTTCAAAATATAACCTCCGTCACGCGGACTTCTTTGATTTGAGGGATTTCACTCTTTATTGGATTTTAGAATTTTCTTTTTTACTTTTGCTTCTCCAAATCATGTGAACGAACATTTTTACCCCTACTTTATCCCCTTCCTCCACCACTGACATATGAGACCCACATTTAGGTCTTCTTCAACCTCCAGACTTTTGCTTATTGGGGGAAAGCTCCCAGCCCCTGTGCGCAACCAACCTCCACCGGCGAAGACCACCGGCGTTGGCCGCCACCATCCCTGCTCCGGTCTTCTCCAAGGGCGGCACGACCATCCCCGACGGAAGGCGCGGGCGCGCAGCCGGTTCCGAGGGGTGGTGCTACCATCCCCGGCGGGCGGCGCTGCCAGCCCCGTCAGGAGGCGCGAGGGGCTGCGAGGGGCAGCACGACCAGCTCCGGCGGGAGGCGCGCGGCCATCCCTGACGGGAGGCACAGCCGATTTCAAGGGCGTGCGCGGCCATCCCCAACGGCCGGTGTGGCCGGCTCCGGCGGGAGGCGCGGCCGGCCCCAACGGGCGGCCCTGCCATCCCCGTGTACACTGCCATCCAGGGGCTCAGGTACGCGGATGTCGAGGTGAAGGTGAAGGGTAGGCCCCGGATGGGGAGGCCGGCGCCGCCGACGTACAGACGGGAGGGAGACACCAGACTAAGGGATGGAGACAGGGGTAAATGCGCCCATTCACTTGTGTTGGAGAAGGAAAAGGACGAATAAAATCCCGAAATCATAGAAAATGGTTCAAATCCCCTGAATCTATAACAACTATATAATGGGTACCCACTGAAAGTCTCACCCCCTATTTCTCTAAGTCCTCAGCTCGCCACGTATGTGGTGACGTCATTCGGCGACGGTTCGCCCTCAGAAGCACACCGCCGCCTACCCACCGTAGCCCCCTCCCGTCCCCACATGAACCATCTTGCATGTTCGCCACCTCCCACCTCTCTGCCGCTGCCCCCTCGCCTCCCCGTCACCTCACCTCCCCACCACCACCCCTCGCCTCCCCACTACCTCGCATCTCCATCGTCGCCGCCTCGCATCCCTGCCACCGCATACATAAAACGCCCGCACCGCAAGCCTGTACAACAATCTTCATCGTCAAACAACCACCACACCTTCCCTCGGGCCATTTCTGTGGTCGCCGATGGGGAGGAGGGAGTCGTGGCCGCCGACGGGGAAGAGCAGCCGGGAACGAAGAGGGGGGAGAGAGAGCGGTCGGCGGGCAGCTGAAGGTGAGCAAGCCACACCTGATGGAGGAGAAGGACGCACACCAGCCGGCGGGTAGAGGATGCGCGGCCCGCGCCTGGTGGAGGAGAAGGTCGCACGCCGCGAAGGTTGGCCCTGCCACGCCAGAGGAATGAGGGCGCCTCCTCGCCCGACCTGAACCCTGCCGCTGAATCCGGCCCCGAGGAGGAGGTCGCCGTCGGAAGGAGGAGGTCCCCACCAGCCCGCGCCGCGCCTACACGCCAAGAATCGACACCCTCGACCAGCGCGCTGGATCCTACCTGGAGGAGGAGGCCGCCGTCAGCCCGCACCGCGCCTCCTCACCCGACCTCGACCCCCACCGCAATGCTCCATCCGCAGGGGGGATGAGGAGGGGCGAGAGAGGAAGACGTCGATGCGGCGGCGAGGGAAGACGCGGGCGCTAGCGGTGGAACTTGTGCGGATCTCAGAGGGAGAAAAGGTCGACAACTTCTTTGTTTACCAGGACAGCCAATTTTGTTACAGAAATAGAAGTGTTGCCATATGGGCCTACCTTCCTCATTCCTACTGCGTGGCAGATCCAAATTTACCCGCATGTCAAAAGAGTTCACATCTCCACTATTTTCCTAATGCGTCAAATGATCATTACATTTTTTCAAAATTTCACTTTTTTCCAAATGCATCAAATAATTATAATCCCGCAGAAACACGCGGTGATTCACCTAGTAGAAAAAGTTCGTGTGTACAGTGTGCAAGGCTATATTTTGAAAGGTTTACGAACTAAGGCTCGTATGGAGCGACACGTATGAACTTTAGGGTTAAATTTCAAAATATCTGGAATAGCCATAGGCCACCGCCTCCGCTTCAGCTTCCTCCTTCCAAGGAATCCTCCCTGAATTCCTGACGCCTCGAGAGAAGATGTACGATTACGGGCTCGGGCACCCTTGGCTGAACCCTGAGGGCACCTTCAAGGTCTTCTGCAAGGCCGACGAGGGGCTCTGCCTCGCTGTCCGCGGCGGCGCCCTCGTCCTCGCCGCCACCGACCCCGCCGACGAGCACCAGCACTGGTTCAAAGACGTCCGCTTCGGCCTGCGCATCAAGGATGAGGAGGGCAAGCCCGTCTTCTCCCTCGTCAACAAGGCAACCGGTTTCGCCGTCCAGCGCCCCCTCGGCCCATTCCGCCCGGTAATTCCCCTCCCCCCTTGCTCCCCTTTACTCCCTATGTTAGATTCGTCCGTTTGTGTGACTGATTTTCGGATCTTTGAGTTTTGGAAGAATGCGGATGGAGATGATGGTGTTTAATTTCAGGTGAGGCTGCAGAAGTTCGACCCTGAGGCCTTCGACGAGTCGGTGCTGTGGACGGAGAGCGGCCACTTGGGCAGGAACTTCGGCCGCATCCGCATGATGCACGACGCCGACATGGCCCTCGACGCCGCCTTGCCCCCCGACGAGAACGGCGGCGGCGTGCGAGACGGCACGGCCATGACGCTCACGGAGGGGGCCGACAGCGACACCCGGAGCTGGAAGATCCTCTACTGGAGCGACGAGGCCAACAAGACCTGCGGCGGGCTTTACACGGAGCCTACCTGCCGCGTGTACTGCAAGGCCGACGAAGGCTGCAGCCTCACCGTACTCAACGGCTCTGTCTGCCTCGCGCCCACCGACGCTGACGACGTGTACCAGCACTGGATCCGGGACAAGAGGCCCGGGAACTGGATTAAGGACATGGAAGGCTACCCTGCTTTTGTCCTCGTCAACAGAGTCGCCGGCGACGCCATCATGGGCTCCGATGGCGATGGCCACCCAGTAGTGGAGCTCGTGCCATACAATCCTTGCTACCTGGACGCTTCGGTGATGTGGACGACGAGCACCGACATGGGTCACGGCTTCCGGTGCATCCACTTGTTGGGCAACACCTCCATGAATCTCGATGTCATCCAGGACAACAAGGACGGCGGCCAGGTGCACGAAGGCAACAGCCTCGGCCTATCGTATTGGCACGAGGGTGACTCCCTGCGATGGAAGATTGCCCCCTGGTGTAAGTCTCCTTTAACAGCATAGGAAGTTCTACATCTTTTGTTAAATTATATTTGTTACCTACCATCAATAGCAAAGCATATTTCTTATAGTACAAGAAAGTCTTACTGTGGTGGATGATAGAAACTGATTGATTATCGATCAGCATGAGATTTCAGTATATGACTTTAAATGCAGTGACCATTTATGATGTTATATTCTGAGTAACTCTTATCTGTGGTTCAGTTATTTTCCATTTTTAAGGGACCAGTGTATTACAATTGTTGCCTTGTTGCTGCTGTATTCTTTGATGTCGATAGTTAAATTTCCAACAATGGGCTTGTTATGATGATAATTTAAACATCTCACATGTTTTTGGGACAACGGTGAGGGCCATTTGAGCTACCATTTGGCTATTGGTCCATAATTTGCCAGAAAAGGGACCTGTGTTAGGTCAGGTGTGGGGTAGTTTGAGAGATTGAAATTTTGTGCCTTTTAATTGCATGGATAAGAAAATGTAGTTTGGATGGATATGAAATCTAAAACGAACAGAATGATTTTAGAGTTATAATGGTTCACAGTAATAAATATCAATTCTTCAGCAATTTTGTGGAGTGCAGGCAGGTGTGATCTGAGCAGCCACACAGGACCCCACATTTACCAACTGTATTTTGTATGATTGCTAATTAGCTAGAGTAATGCCACACCCTGAAATTTCCAATTTCAAGATGTGAATAGAGAGAATGATTAAATAACAATTTTCTCATAATTTTAAAACTTTTTCAACATTTATTTTCTTTACAGGAAATATAGTATAGGAAAAATCCTTGTTTGATTTTCTGAATCAAATAAAAAGTTGTGAGTGTTGCATTCATGCCGATGCATCTTGGTGCTTCTTGAGTGCTAAAGGTTTCAAAAATGCGTTTAGGTGATGTTCAAATCCTTCCTAGAATTTTCCGGACTTTTCTGAAATTTATTCTCATTTTCCTTTGAGCTATTTCTATTTATTATAAGGCTCTAAAATCTTTTTCATGAGCTCCAAATACTTTATTTGGATTGTTCATGCCCCAATTTGTCTCTGGGAATTTTCCTGGAATTTTTGGGATTTTCAGAATATTTTTCATGGCTTTAATGAATTATCTAGCTATTTCTAGATTATTCTTTTCACGAAAATATTTTCTGAAAATAAAAAGAAACCTTTTTCTTTTCCCTTTTCCTTCCTCCACTTTTGGCCCTCAGCTGCTTTCAGCCCAACAGCCGAAGTCCGCTGCCACCCCTTGGATTCCTCCCTTCAGTCCGCGCAGCAGTGCTTATGGCCCAGCTCGGCCCAACCTCCGGAAGCCTGGTTCTGCTCCCTGCACTTCTCTTCTCCACGCGCTCGTCGACCTTCAGTTCAACAGCCCATCCCTACCCGGTCCAAACCGCCGACCCATCACCGGCTGGCCCGGGCACGAGCCCACCAGAGCCCATCTGGGCCCAGGCACGCCGGTGTCCATGGCGGACACGGCAGGCCGCCGCCGCCGGCCGTCCTTGGCTTCCACGCCAAGGCAGCCCCGTGCCCTCGGCCCTATTTAAGGCGCCGCCACCTCCCTCGCGTGCCCTAGCCGCACCGCCTCGTCGTCCAGCCGCGCGCGCCGTCGCCACCCATCCGCCGACGCCATGGAGCCAAGCGCCGCCGCGGGACGTCACCGATTCGCCGCGAACGAAGCTCAGCCGGAGCAAATCGACCCCGCCAGGAGCTTCGCCTCGCCGAGCCGTACTCCCTCCGCCGCTTCTCGTCGCCGGGAGTCCACCGGAGCACCGCCGACGCCTGGAGGCCGAGCCGTCCGCCCCAAGCACCATCACCGGCCGCCCTTCTTCGAATTCCGGCCGCCTCTCCTCGTCTTCCGCGCCGGTGAGCATCCCCACGAACTCCCCTTGATCTCCTCTACCTCCTGTACAAACCAATCGGGTCCCTAGGTCGCCAGAGCCCTCAATCCCCGCCGCCCAGGAGCTCCTGTGCTCTCTGTCCAGAGGTAGAAGATGAGTTGGATCTTTTGCAGATAGGCCCCTGAAGAAACTTGTAATGTTTAGCTTAACTTATGTGTCTTAGATCTTTCATGTTTGACCCCCTAGATCTTTTTAGATCTTCACAACCAGATCCACCCGAGGCTCTTTTTCAGATCTAACCCTGATCTTAGATCTATTCACGAGCACTATTTTATTGTGTCTCGGGAATCTTTTTGCTAGCCCTCCAGATCTATAGATAATCGCATCTAGGTCCCTGCTTCTTGTTTATCTCATAGATCGCATGTTTTAGCTCCGTTTTAATTCGTTCAAATTGCGTTAGGTTCACAATGACATGAAGTACACGTTAGTAGTGAGTTTTCATCATGTTTGTTTTCTGAAAATTAATTTGGTAATTAATTTGTTTAATGCTTAGTAAACATGTCTTTTTCAAATAAAATCTATATAGTGTTGAACACCTTTTTTTATTAACAATGTTAATTTGATTAATCTTTATTTTACATGATTTTGTAAATAAAATCTAATTAGATCTCTATCTATCTCGGTTTTCGTAAACCAAATGTTAACTTGTTTAATAGTTAATTAACCTTTTCTAATTAAAAATTTGATTAGGCTTTTACTCCGTCTTTTATAATAAATGTTAACTGGACTAATGTCAACATGCATGTGCTTTTTAAATAAAGTTTGCTTAGATCAACACGTCACATGCTTTAATTCGATTAGTCATTCTAATCTTTCTAAAAGTAATGTTTAATTAGCATAAATTATACATGAACATTTATAAATAAAATTTGACTAGTTCTTTACTCCGATTTTGCAAATAACATGTAATTTGCATTAATGTCAACATAGGGTATTTTATTTCTGAAATATCCTTTATATTTGTTTTGTTAATTAAAATAAACCCAGCCCGCATAGTCTTTCATGTTCATAAATCCAAATCGTTCGTTAGATGTTCTTTATCAAGCTCTATCTCAGTGTCTCTTTTGATCAAGTCAATCTAAAGCTCTGAATCTTTCTTGTGTTAGCTCAAACTATGTGCATCTAATCAAACCTTTCCCTTCCTAGCACGTTTTGTGTGCTTTAGTGATCCATAGAATCGAGCATATCCGTTAGTCTGTTCTTTTAAAGTTTCCTTTGGTTGGTGCATTGTCCTTAGTTTGTTTGTTTGTTTGCTTTGTATGCTTGTGCCCGATGATTGATGCGAGTAGAATGAACGTGGTTCGAGAGCTTTGAAGAGCAAGAAGTGAAGACACTGTGAGCAACAACATTACTTTGGTTAAAGGCAAGTGTGTCCTTGTGCTTTTGTCCCAATAACTATATTTAATCACTTTGCATATGCTTTGCATTTAATATTGATGGGTCCTATTAAGGTTTGCCTAGTCTTTAATATTATTCCTTGTCAACCTGGGTTTATCTTTTTGTTGGGTAGCTATGCTTAGTTACCTTACCTGGGTTATGGTGGTTTTAATGAACATTAATGATGAACTTGTTTTACCTTTATGTTATATCTCTGGTTGCTTAATACAAGATCACAATGTTTAATCGGAACATGGAGAACCACCCAGGAAAACCGTACAACCACAAGACATATGGCTCTGTCTTGGCCAAATAATTAGAGGACTCTAGTGTTGGACTGGTGATTAGGGGGGGGGGCGCAGGACTCGCGGAACCTCGTGCACTGGAATACACTAGGGAAGTCTTTGTAAAGGCCTTGTAGCGTCCCTATGCAATCACACCTCGGTAGTGTGGTATGGTGCCTTGCAAACACCGCATGGTTGGGTCCAAAGTTCTTCGGGACTTTTACGCGACTTGTGGTGAAAGTGTACAACCTCTGCAGAGTGTAAAACTAATCGATTAGCCGTGCTCACGGTCAAAAGCGACCTGGACCCTCACATGATAATTGAACTTGAAGATGGACTTAAATCGTGCTCTCTGGTTATGTTAGCCATATTCTTATGGTGTATCTCTTACCTTTATGCTTAATTGTGGGATGGTATATACTTATACTTTATTAGTAATCAGGTGCTAATAAAATTTGACCAACTAAAATGCTAAATGCTTAGAGCCCAGTCGACTATAAAGCCTTTGCATTCATACTTTCCCCACACTTGTTGAGTACGACATGTGCTCACCCTTGCTATAAACAATGTTACTCAGAAAGAGGAAGCTGCTTTGAAGTCTTGTGAAGATGTTGCTGGTGCTAGGCGTACGCAACCCCGAGTCGACTGCCTGTGATGTTTGGAGCCTTCGTTTCCAGGATTAAGCGTAATACTCTGATAATCTCCCTTTTTCTTTCGTGATATTGTTCCTGTTATTCACTTATGTCAACTATATGCATGAAACTTGATCCTGGCATGCATATAGATTTGCACTTGGTTTTCTTTGGAAAAACAGGTGTGACAAGTGCCCTGGTCAAAGTGAGTAACTTACCTTTATTTATCCATGGTTCCACTTTCCTGGAAATCTCCCACTAGCAGTGTTCCCCAAGCATCGATCCTTGCTGTTAGCCTCTGTACCCTCTTAGGCATATAACCCGATCAAAAGATCCCTTGGTGACCACTAATTTCAGTTAATGGATTCATTTTGATTGGTGGCAATTTATTTTTTTTATTTGTGAGATCACTTATATAACATTTTCTTTATCCCATTATGCATCAGCCAGTCAGTAGGGCTTGAGCTTGTATCATTGCATTGCTTGTTCTAACCATTTTTGTGTTGAACTGGGGTCTAATCCTACAGTAGTCATACAGTGGTGATGAACATCATCTGGACAAATTTGAATTTACAGTTGAGTTCTTAATTTTCTAGTATGCTAAAATTGCTATTATTTCTTGTCTTTGTGCATTGTGTTTTGTTTTCTAACTAGGTTTATTGATTCACAATTGAAGATTTCACTTTGAAGTATTGCTAGATAAGTATGCCTTTAAAGTGAAGATTAGATAGTAGTGGTAGTTTAGCTTGATTTTGAAGTATTGGTAGTAGAATTATGTTTAATTTTGAGATATTGAGGGCCTACTTCATAACTTAGCACATGATCTTCATAATAATCTCTGAGACAGCCATGGTGCAGTGTGTGAATTGGAAACGATGTATTCTAAAACAAGCCTCTGTTTGCAGGTCCTATGGCAAATGATTGTGAACCACACAATAATTTGGAGGAGCTAGTGCCCAGAGGATCTAAAGTTGAGGATGGCCCAGACAAGCAGGGAGCCACTGATGGCACAGGGTTGCTGCCACAGGACATGCTAAAGCTGAGGTTGTGCTGAAGCGAGGTTTGGATAGCAAATGTCTAAGGGGATGAAACTTGATTGGAGTTAAAGAGTTTTTCGGGCGCTTTTGTTGCCAATCTGAGCTGCTATGCTGTAGATTATGTGTAGGCGTGATTAGGATTTGATAGCTTTTGTATGCTGAAGCTGCATCGGTCATAACCTTGACCTAGAGGAGGTTAGATCAGTTCCTTGATTGTTATAGTGTCGTTGAATCTCATGTGTGTTCTCTGGTCTGCGGAGTGTGTAACGTTTCCAGCAGTTCTCTAAGAGCTAGTTTGTAACCATTCCTCTTCTGGATTGGATAGTTCTCTCCAATGTACAAGTGGAATGGGTGTATCCAAACAAGGCCAGGTCCTGCTCTCATGAGCTAGCTCTATCTGCTTGAACCATCTCCAGTAATAAGTGTTACCTTCTCTTTAGGTGTTATCATGTTACCAATTGCGATAGTATCTCTGAAAATTCGTGAAAAAGTTGAATAAAATGCGGACACACAAAAAGATAGGACCCTCGCGTCGCCCCTCCCAGGCGACTCGGGGGGTGACCCGCACGCTGCCGTGAGCCTGTCGGCAGTCGTTGTCGCCGACGGTTGGCGGGCGGCGGCCCCGCCTCCCATCCCCTTTCCCCCCTTTTTTATCCTCTCCTCCCCTTCCTCTCGTTCTGGCTCGCCGACCTAGGTCTACGACCACCGCCTCCGCTGCCGGCTACTCTCTTCCCTCTGGCTTTCACCGGATTTGTGGTTCCCGGGTCCGGATCTACACTCCCTCGTGTGTTGGATCTACGGCTTCCGGACCTGAGGCCATGGGGGGTGCCGCACATCACCACTACCGGAGGCGCTGCCTTCCCTACCTGCCTGGCCTCCCCTCCCACTGTTCTTGTCGCCGCCGTTGTGCTTTAGTGCCGGCGCGCCCGCGAGCGTGGTGCGCATCGGCAGCGAAGCGGGTGCCCCATCACAGCAGTGGGGCAGGGGCTGTGGCGGCGCTGGGGAGGTGATGCTTGGGCTGCTTCTTCTCGTCGGTGCTCTGGTCCTCGGCGCTCCGTTGGTGGTGTCGTCCTCGCCATGGGGGTTGTGTTGGTCGTTTTTGGCGTCCCTCCGGAGCCATGGGGGTCGCCGCACATCACCGCTGCCAGGGCGGGCGTCGCCCGTTGCCAAGACCTTTGGGTGAAAACCCTGCCCGATGTTGGGCCCTCAACGATGGCACTTGCATTCGGCCCTCTGAGGCGCCGTTCCCCTCCCTGGAGGCGTTGATGGTCTTGTGGGGCGGCACCCCTCCGATGGTGGCCAACACATTTGGTGGCGTCTTCGCTAGTGGTGTCTGACGTGCTTGGGGTGGGGTAGAGCCTCCTCGGTCGTCTCGTCTGTCGGTTGGTTACCGCGGGGTAGGTCACTCTCTTCATGCAGCAGGTTGGGGCTACTCTGGGCGAAGGCTTTTGGTGACGGTGCCCTTCGGTGTCGTCCTCCCCGTTGGGAGCACCATTAGGAACCACTCCTCCTGTTACACGTGAGGTCCTTGGGTGAAAACCCTGTCCACCTTTGGACGAGCGTCGACGACACCTTTTGGTGTCACATCCTCCTTAGAGGCAGCGTCTCTTGGGACCGAGCTTGGCTTGCATTCGTTGTGTCTCCATTTGGGGGGAGACGGCCTTGGGTGTGTGGCCCATTGGGTGGTGGTCGTCGTTCGTTGCCATAGTGGGAAGTGTTGAGGGCTCATAGCTGTTGTTGGCTTTAGCTCGACGTTTGTGGTACGATGGTGTCTCTGTTGGTCGTCCCCGCCTCCGGTCGTGTAGTCGTTCAATGATCGGTTCCTCTGGTTTCAATGGTGGTCTGCGGATGTTCCTTTCGTTGTGCCTGCGGATGTTCCTCATCGTCGTCATCTTCAATTACAAGTTGATTCTCCATCGACTTGACGAGAGTCGGTGATGTGCGTGTGTTCAAGGTGCCTTTGCCGCTGTGGTACTGTGGTGACCCGATTGATGTCCAATCAGATCAGGGAAGTCGTCTGGAGGTGTGGAGGCTTCGTCCTCAGGTCGATGCTTGGCCACTAGTTTCTGGCGGATGCTTTGCCGTCGTGGTGTTATGGAAACCCGGTCGCCATCCCAATCCGATTGGGGGAAGTCATCTGGGATTGGAGGTTTGGTCCTCAGGTGGATGCTTGGCCACCGTTCGACTGGCGGATGCTTTACCGTCGTGGTGTCCAGGAGACCCGGTCGATGTCCCGATCCGACCGGGGAAGTCGTCTGGAGGTGCGGAGGTTTCGTCCTCAGGTGGATGCTTGGCCACCGGTTTCCTGGCGGATGCTTTGCCGTCGCGGTGTTTGACTCGGTCGACATCCCAATCCGACGGGTGAAGTCGTCTGAGGTTGGAGGCTTGGTCCTCGGGTGGATGCTTGGCCACCGGTTCTCTTGGCGGATGCTTCGCCGTCATGGTGTTTGTGGAGGCACGGTCGACGTCCCAATCCGACCGGGTGAAGTCATGGATGCAGTCGTGCTGGATTTGCCGGGATTGACACCCTTGGTCGTCTTAGTTTATTATCTTTATCTTTCTTTTCTAGGCTTGTAGCCTTTATCACTTGTTTTGTTGTTGTTGCTCTGTGGTTAAGGTTTTGTATCCAAACTTCTTCTCTTCTTAATGAATAACGTGTTATGCACGTCTTAAAAAAAAGTTGAATAAAAATGTTTTAGCACGAACAAAATCTTGGGCTAGGAGAAATGAAAAAGTCTAAGCCCCCCCCCTCTAGAACAAAGGAAAGGTGAAGGGATTTAAAGGATTGAATCTGTAGGAAACTTTTCTATAAGACCCTTTCAAACAAAGGATTGAATTCCTACCAATTATATGAAATTCATATCCATGGTTTGCTCTATTGCAATTTTGGAGAAATTCTACCAAGAGTTTAGACTTCATGGAAATTTTCCTGTTGTGTCACTGTATCTCATCTAATTTTTGTGTTTGTTTTTTGACACCATCCAAATAGCGATTAAAAGTGCATGAAAAATCTGAATAAAAGATGGAAGAAAAGCAAATGCAATCATCTATGCACATCTAAATTTAAACTTGAGAACATTCTTGTGCTAAGATAAATGGACCTATGAATAGATGTGGATGCAACTGCTCCTATTTGTACCTTGATTTCTACGTTTTGTTTCTCCTTGCACTTGTTCTACATATGGAAGATTTTTTTGGAAGAAACTCTTTGGAAAACATACCGAAAGTATTTAACAATTTGTGTCCATTTCTTTTGTAAAACACCTCTGTTAACATCTTTGTATTTTCTATTTCTTTATGTTGATGTATTACAAGATATTCCATAGGCACTGTCTGAATGAAGTGTGAATTTTGACCAAAAGCGCTTAGTCTAATACACATTTTATATGTTTTCAGTTCTGCATTTTACATTCAAATTTGATAGAATGCAAGTATGCAACTTCTTTAATGCTACCTTAGTTGATGCCTTGAACCATGGATACTAGTTCCTACTGACATACAAATCAAATGTTCGTTGTTTGTCACAGGTGATGTGCTTTCTGGTACCACTTCTGGTGGTGAGCACCATTATGGTGTGTTATAAGGGTGGTTTGGCATGCACTGGTGGAGTGGGCGTTTCTTTGTTTTCCCGACCCTTTGTGTTTTACTCCACTAGCGGGTAAGCAGTTGAACTAACAAGGAAGTTATTACAGTACATGATCTGATCTGAAAAATTTGTGGATATTTGGTTCAGTGCTGTATAATGTCTGAGAATATGTGTTTCTTTTATTTTTCTCTTGCAGATTCATTGAACTAACTTCCACGATACCTGTTTCTTTGGCAGTTGCATTCGTTATTTGTCAAAGTAAAGTTGATAGGTGAACAAATTCCAATGCCCAAGTTATTTCCTGCGGCTCCTGATTTGGCATCTATTTGGGAACTTTTTACAACAGTCCCAATTGGTGTCACTGCTTATGTTTGCCATTACAATGGTACGAACTAATTATATCCCTAACTGTACCACACAATTTTTAGTATGGAGCATAAGAAAAAGATGGGCTGGGTACATTTTATAATTGCTTTCCTAGAAATTTTATGTATTTGCATGAGTGTGAAAGTGTTAGAAGGATGAACCTTTTCTAGAGTTCTGACTACGCAAAGAAAATATTACAAAGTGTAAGGAAAAGATGGACCCAAATCTGGTGGAAACCACAATCTTCATGAAAACCCGTGCAAACCACGACAAAAAAAGTCGTCTAAATCCACCAAAAAAAATCACACATGTAGATGATATGATGATACACAACCTTGTAATCTTTTCCAAACTCGACTTCATTTGTGAGATATAAAAATAACAAATTTCAAGACAAAACGTTGTCCAGATGATTTGTTAGAAATTTATTATTTTTATATCTCACAAGTCACACACGAAGTCGAGTTTGGATAAGATATTTTACAAGGTTGTGTATCATCATATTATCTACATATGTGATTTTTTGGTGAATTTAGACGACTTTTTACCGTGATTTGCACATGTTTTCACAAAGATTGTGGTTTTCACCCGATATGTTTCCTTTTATAATTGCATCATTGGAAATCTATAAAACTTATATAGGTGAGACCCACTAAGAATCCTACCCCCTATTTATCTCAATCCTGGATGCGCCACATCATGGTGTGACGTCACCCATTGACCTGCCCATCCACCCGAGCACCCGTTCGTTGGCCCATTCCGCCGCCGCCTGCCCACTGCAGCCCTCCCCTCGACTCCCCACCGCAGCCGGCCGCGGCCCCCTCACCTCCCCTAATGCAGTGACGACAACTGACGAGTGCAATCACCTTGCGCCTGTCCGCCGCCTCCCACCGTAGCCGCCCGCAGCACCTGGCCTCCCTCACGCACGAACTACCTGAAACTGCTCTGGATGGCAGTTGTAGAGCCTCCCACGTTCTTGATGGCTGCTCCCTATTCAATCCTACAGTAGGCCAAGGGAACACCTCCCTTGCCACCTCCTGCTGCACACCGGCCTCTACCCGATCTGCATGCCGGCCCTTCCCTTCGGAATCTGCACGCCGGCCACCTCCTGCAGGTAACAATGCTTCCACCCTCTTTCTTCTTCCTACTACTAGATGTGTGATTTTGCAAATAAATTAGTTTAGAGTTAAACAAATTGTTGGAAGACATCATTGTGTGCTCTAATTTCATATACTCCTATATTCAATGGTTGCGGAAAATTGTTGTTCAGTGATTTTGCTTTGCAATCGTATCACATTGTCCACCTACAACCCTTACAGTTTGATTGACTTCCATGCTTTCAATGTGTTCGGTTTATTGCCCCTTCCAAACATCCTCAATTTTGCAGGTTCATATAGATGTTTTCACCTCAACTTTCCAGGTTCTTTTGAATTGATTTGGCCTCTCTGAAATTGATTTAGCCTCCCTGAAAATTGGAAGCACATTAGCTGAAACTTGGAAGGACATTAGCCTCTCTGAAAATTGGAAGCACATTAGCTGAAAATTGGAAGGACACAACCTCTGAAAATTGGAAGCACATTAGCTGAGAATTGGAAGGACGTTAGCAAACTTTATCAAACCAGGTAACATCCCCTTCTTACCATTTCTATGTAGTATTTGGTTGTCACTATGCAAAATCCTCTACTATACCATATTCAGTTGGTTATATGGTCTGGTGGGTTCATGACAAAATCCCATATTGTTAATATCTAGAAGATCGCAGAGCTCACAGTCACATGTCATACTTCTGCTCTGCAGGCATGTCTAGAATCCAGTCATCTATGCTGCTATATTTTTTTCGTACCAATCCCAATCCAGTTTATTTGTGATGTGTAGTATTATTTTGATGCCAATCCATTATTTCGAGAGTCAATTCTGTTGTTACTCATTAGAAACATTTTGTGAATGAATAGATACTTCCCCTTATGAATTGATTTGGACTCTCTGAAAATCGCAAGGACATTAGCAAACTTTAGCCAATCAGGTAAGGCAAAATACTCCGCGGCAACGCGCGGGGAGTTTACCTAGTTTAAGTATTTGCATAAGTGTGAACGTGCCAGAAATATGCACCAATTCTAGTTCTAATTGCATAGAATATTTTTTTATTACAAAGTGTAAGGACTAAGGAAAATATGGACATGCATACTTTTATAATTGCATTCCTTAATTTTTTAAGTATTTTTATGAATGCGAAAGTGTCCGGGGCATAGAACGCATATACATCACCAACACATGAATAAATTGTCATAGGACGCATATACATCACCAGCACATAGACTTAACAACAAATAGATTCAACAACACATACACATATTCAACAACACATAAAAGATTCCACAGCACATACACATACATATCTCAAGCATCACATACACAGAGATTCAACAACATCGCATATATACAATCCCACACACATAATCAAATCACAATTCCATGCAGTGGCCACATATCCGAATCACAAATGCTATGGACACTTATCGAATCACAAACAAGACAGTCTATAAACCTCCATATGACCGTCGTTCAGGTTGGCGTCGCCTTCCTCCGGCCAGCCCCTGGACGGCCACGTTCGCCGCTGAGGTCACTGGAGCCGGGTCAGGCCCCCCGCCGTGCCGGCTCGCGTGTAGCCTGGCCTGCCTCCGTGCGCCGGTCGTGCCCGTCGGCCTCCCTTGCTAGGCACGACGTCCCGAGATAAAGAAGGAAGAAGAGATGTGAGATCCAAATGCGAGAGAGGGAGAGAGAAAGAGATAAGACAATGAGGAAGGAGGAGACCGCGGGGATGAAAAATAAAAGAATAGAGGCGGCGGGAGAGAGGCGTGGGTCGGAGGAAAGACAGTGTTGGGTGGTTTTGCAGTCCGGTATTAATGGCTACAATTTAGTACCGGGTGGTGTGACCGGGACCGTGTCGGGCCCTCGGGGGTCCTCCCTCTCCACTCCGTACTAATCCACCAATTAGTAATGGTATAAAACTATATGATATTAATGAACTTCGAGGCTCAGGATAAAAAGTTCATTATCTAGTAGTGTGTCTTTTCTTTGTTTTTGAGAAAAGTAGAGTCTTTTCTTGATTTTCAATATTCTTACGAACATGATATTTTTTATAACGAACATAAAACTTTTTAAAATCACTTGTAAGTTGTAATAACATATGCAAGACTCCAATTATACTACTGGAGTAGCACATAAGATAGAAGCGCATGTCGAAAAAATAGCAAGACCGACAGCTGAGATTGCGCGAGGGCAAGGCCAAAGCCGACACGAGAGTTCGCCGCCTCCGCTCATCCACGGCTTCACCCCGTCGGTCCGGCTCCGTCTCGCCGCCGTCTCCCTTTCCTCCCTTCGCTCTGCAGCCGCAGCCATGGACCCTTCCATGCCGCCGCCTCCGCCGCGAAACCCTAACCCCTCCTCCTCCACCACTTCCATGCCGCCTCCGCCTCCGCCTCCGCCGCCCCCGAACCCCAACTCCTTCTCGTCCATGCCGTCCCCTCCGCCTCCCAACCCCTCGCCGCCACTGCTGCGGCCGGAGGCGGAGTCCCAGGCGACGTCGTCCGCGGCGGAGGTGGCAGGGCGCGCTGACCTTACTCCATCTTCCTCTATGCCTCCGCCTCCGCCCCCGAAACCAGCCCCGCCGGCACCGCAGCCCGAGGCGGGGGCCGAGGGCAGCGCTGGGCCTAGCTCTAGCCCCAGCGCGAGCGACTCGTCAGCGGAGGAGGTGCCCAACCCCAGCGACACCAAGATGGAGGAAGCGGCCGCGCCGCCAGCAGAGCGGCAGAAGCAGCAGCGGCCGCGTGCACCCTACGTCATCCCTGAGTGGAGTGCCGCGCCGGATCACCCCTTCTTCCTTGAGGTGCTCAAGGACGGTACCATTGTCGACCAGCTTGATGTGTGAGTCTTCAGTACCCTGCTCTCATCAGTTCCATTTCCATTTGTTAATTAAGTTATGCTGCGATTGCAGTTTCTGCTAGTTTTCTCTGCTCCTGTCTTCATTAAGGATAATTTGTGTACTGGAACTGGAACTACGTTTTCTTACCCTTGTATTTTGATCCACTGCTCTGGACATGGCTGGCTGAGACATATTTACACTGGAACTGAGTATATGCTCTAAAATCATGTTGGCTGTTGATATTTCAAAACTAGGATTGGTGAATAACTGGCGTTCCATATATGTTTCAGGGCCAAGAAAGGAGCTTACATGTTTGGAAGGATTGATATGTGCGATTTTGTACTGGAGCATCCAACTGTTTCTCGATTTCATGCTGGTATGTTTTAGTTTTAGCTACTCTCTTGTCAATTAAGACTTGGGCATAGTTTCAAAACTGCAATGTTAATCTGCCAGTTAAGTGTTTCTGGACCAGGAATCTTCGTGTTATCTTGTAACTGTCTGCATGTCTTTTGGTTGGTTCCCAGTTTTTGAAAAAAACTGGAAATATGTTGGATCAGCAAACTTGATGCATCCTTGCTGATTCCTGAAATAGCTGGAAATTGAGAGCTGATGTATCACCACTTTTAAGAAGAACAATGGGCACAGTTGCATTCATAACATATTAGAAATGGCTTTGAATCATGAAAGCATGAACTTTGCTTTGAATAAACCTTTCTATTGGAAGTGTAAACATTGCCTTGTAAACTGTTTATTTATCAATATTGTGTGGATGACATCATAACCATGAATAAAGTTGAATCAATACATTGGGCATTAATCTTGGATAAATAATTCTATGTCAACTCAAAGTCTATTTGCGCATATGCTATTGGAAAAAATCTCAACAGTCATGGCTTAGTGACAACAAACAGTTGAGTCGATGATATTAATATTATATGAAGTTATGAACAAGGCAATGTCACTTTGTTGAGCAGCTAACATTCATTAATAATGATGTAACTTGTGACTGTCATTATCCCTATATAGCAGAAAGAACATAAAATGGGAAACTTGATAAACTGGATAAGCTAAGTTATGCAATCGATTTTCCTTGCTTAAATGGGAGCTTCTTCTATATTTTCCTTATGAAAATTAGTAGTAGTTGAACTTCTCTTTGTATCAGAAAACTGTTCCTGCTTATCTTGAATGCTTATTTAATGCCATCTAGTCTCGGAATAGCAAATTTCTGACTTAACCACAATGGATTTCTTAGTGCTAAGGAAGTTAACTCATGAGATGCTTTTATGTTATTTTAGTTCTGCAGTTTAGAAATGATGGGAAGGTTTTCCTTTATGACCTTGGAAGCACACATGGATCTTTTATCAACAAAAGTCAGGTAATATGAATTTCTGATATCTTCTGTTTCTTAATATCTTAATCTCGTTAAATTAGATGAATGCATGCTGCCACTTTCCCTGGCATTTTAATTAGAAAACAATGTGTTTAGTGTTGCTGTATACTGTCATTGTTTTGTTGTTGAACTGTTGCTTTTTTATTTTTTTGCAGTACTGATTTACACTGTAAAATACTTCTGTTTTTGTTATTTGAATGCTGCTCCTTTGACTTATTTTGTTCTCTAGCCTTTTGTTACTATCTCTTTTTTCATAAAAGGTAAAAGATACCCAGTGTGTTACACGGATACTCCTTGGGGGTGGCGTATCCGTATCCGATACATATCGGATACTGATACGCCCTGGATACGCTTTGGATACTTTTCCAGCCGTATCCCAAAAAGCTGGACACGTGTTGCCTTGGATACACGTATCCGATACATTTAGTCGGCCCAATTAGTCCACACCAGCTATACTACTCCCCTCCTCCGTGACCTAGCAGCAGCCATGACAATGATTTTTTCTTCAAAACATTGCCATGTTTTGCACCTTATGCTGTTTCGGTGAAGCATTTTCTTCTTTCTTTTGCTGTTTTGGTAGTACGAGATGACACCAGTAGAACTAATGAGCAGCAACTGAAGAAGAATCCCTACAAAATCACGTTCTACTTTTAGAGAAGGCTAGTTCTAAAGGTAATCTTGCATGGCGATGCAAGTATTGCACGTTAGAGTATAAGTAAAGTTACTCTAGAGTAAAATCTCACTTGCTTCAGATATCTATGTGATATTTTATATATAATTATTAATTATCCTAGCCGTATCTCTGTATCGGTGTTTTTTTGGAAAAGTGTGTATCCGCGTATCGGATACATATCATATCTGATACCCGTACCGGTATCCGTGTAACATACTTGAAATCTCTTGTACAAGGGCTGGGGAAGAGATTTCTAGGAAGCCTTGGAACGCAAGAGTCTTGGAGTATTTTGGTCGATTGGTCATATAGGCATAAGTCAGACGTCAAATAGCTTCAATTTGCATTATTAGCTTTTTCCTTTTGTTTTACCATCCCTTTTATTTTCCTACAAAGTAAAAGGGCATACCAAGTACTGAAAGCTCCCGCACAAGGTATGGTCTGGGGAAGGTATTTCTAGACAAC
Organism: Cenchrus fungigraminus; assembly: GCA_036936925.1. Lineage (NCBI taxonomy): Eukaryota > Viridiplantae > Streptophyta > Magnoliopsida > Poales > Poaceae > Cenchrus > Cenchrus fungigraminus. Next base: position 63,536,350 of record CM072770.1, read on the forward strand.
CTTATCCTTGGTTATTTTGTAAGGAGGTTAATTTAAACCAGGATGCAAGTGGAGAGGCTCTACCACTGCGCCAGGCACGCCCTTCATTGTCACATGTTCGTTCGCTCTTGTAAACTCTTCTTTAGGTATGAAGAATGCATTAGGGTATTTATCAATGCATGCCGCATTAATGCTTTAATTTCTTTGAGTTACTCTTGTCAACTATTTATGGGGTGGCACGTGTTTCTGTCTGCACCTTCGTGTCAACCTTTCAAACTTCTTTTTGTATTACTTGTTTAAATTCTTATTATATGCTCTGGATTTGCAGGTCAAGAAGAAGTTGTACACGGAGATTCATGTTGGAGATGTAATTCGGTTTGGGCAGTAAGTAAGCTTGTTACTAACTATTTGCTCATTCTTTTTGTTTAGTTCTTGGTAACTTTTTCCCTTTTTTGTACACAGAAGTTGCTTCGCAAATTGCAGCATTGCGGTGCTGAAATATTCTATATATGAGCCCTCTAGAGCTTCTTTTCTTCTTACGTTACCGTATAGTTGCATAAAGTACTTATTCCAGAGTTTAGCATATCCCCTGGTCAAAGGTCAAATTAATAACATACTGGCCATTAGTAATTTAATATGTTAATGTCAAAAGGCCCACAAATATATGTGTTCTGTGGCTGCTTAATTACTTCAGCAGAACTTTTGGTTTTGATAAGGTTTGCAATGGTTTTAGTTGACTCACTATGCATGTTAGATTCTATAAATCTTGGACGGGTTCCTACTCATGTCCCTGCTTGTTCTTGTGCAAGGCTAATTTAGTTTTCCTTTAATCTTTTTAGTATCACGTCTCTTGGCAACCTGTTTACACTCGCTATTGATCTGGTGTCTTATTTCTCACTTGGTTAACTAGGACGTAACTTTCCTCTTATGTATTGACTAGATCATCGCGTTTGTACATTTTTCAAGGACCATCTGAGCTCATGCCTCTGGTAAGATTCTGAGACTCAATTGGCTCATTTACCACTACATAATTTTCTCATTTCTTTGCTTGCTTCTTTATCCACATTTTAATTAAAGTGAATTGGCGATGGAACAAGCAGCCTGCTGTTCTCTATTTCTACTTCAAGTGGCTATGGCAACAACAAAAATAACAAATTATTTTAGTCCCAAGCAAGTTGATGTAGGCTAGAGATGAAACCCCACATGAACTGCCACAAAAAATATGGTAGAAAGGCAACAGGAGGTATTATTATTAATACTACCGAAGTTATCTTCAGACGGAAAGACAAACCAGATTAAAACATCTCAGTACAGATTTTCTGATTCTTCTGACATTGTATCAATTAGATTCAAATAGCCAATCAAACAATTTTACCCCTATTTATTTCAGGAATTTTCAAGGTACAAAGGATTTTGACGTACTTCCTAGATAAATTTTTTATTTCAATGATAAACAAAGATAATTTTTTCAAGAAGTAGAGCATCATTTATAAATTTGTCAAGAAGTAGAGCATCATCATTTGTATGGAATCCAAATTTTCTTTTTGATAGGAAATACAAACTACTTCGGTTATCTGCTAGTTTCATGCTCCTTGATTATGTGAGACCCAATAGTGCCATGTGGAACATTTTAAATCCCATAAGCTCCAACCTATCCTGTTGGTTGAGTTTCTTATATTCTTTTGTGTATTTTTTCCTGGCAGGAAAAAGACATGCAGAAGCTCCGGGATGCTAAGATTCAGCAAGATATGCTTGATCGTGAAGCTTCTGTTCGACGTGCAAAAACTCAAGCAGCTTTAGCTGAGGGAATCTCATGGGGTATGGCAGAGGATGCAATTGAAGAATCTGCAGAGGTTAGATTTTTGTTTCTAAAAAGGCTAGTGATAATTTATAGTTTTTAGATAAAAGCTTTTGATGGAGCTATTCTTAATTCCTGGCCACATCATATCATATTTGCAGCCCTTTACTAATTGGTCTTCATATATTGCTTCGTGGTTTTACTGATCACGTTGTATCATAGGATGATGCAGATGAAATCACTTGGCAAACCTACAAAGGTCAGCTTACTGATAGACAGGAGAAAACACGTAGCAAGATACTAAAACGGATGGAAAAGGTAACAACTTGTTTTACAGAAATGCCATATTCTGATATTCCTATAAATCATTGCACATTCTCATTATGCCTTATTTCCATTATTATTGATTTTCATTTCCAATTAGACAAATGGGGCTATTGGAGCAGCAATTTCTTCTTGAACTGCCTGTAGATTAGCTTAACATTATCCAGAGCTATTCTTGCATTCTGTATTGTTGGCTCTTCAAAAGCGTGAAAATTAATTTGGAATGTATTACATGGATCCAGATGACATATATTCTGGAGATTCGAGTGACACATGGGGATCCATAATGTGGTGTTGGAATACATGTAATTTACAATTGGCACCAATTGTGTTTCACTTTGACTCCATTTTGTTCCTTTTATTTTTGGTGCAATAACCATGCCTGCTGTCTGAAATGATTGTGGAGGTGTGAATGCATAAATGAAATCCTCCACATAGAGATGCAATCAATCAATCAATCTACAGGATATTAAATGAAGCCCTATCTTTAATATACAAGAGTGATGCAACTTGAAATAAATAAACCAGTAGATACAGTAAGAAACTAGATAGTGCTAGCAATTGATGCTTGTATGAACAGTGCCACTTTATTTTTGTATAAAAGACTAAAGTAAGAATAACATTGAGATAGGGGTTGTCATGTTGCTAGTTGTCCATTATTGTACCAGGAAGTGCTTTGTGTATGAACAACTGTTAAGTCCTAAGTCACTCCTTTACAATTTTGTGAAGGGATTCAAGGAACACGTTCCCAAAAAAAACTAGTGATTTTCTTTTCTTAAACAAAGATAATAAATAAAACCTGTTTATGTTTCCTTGTGCGATGTCTTCTATAGTGAGGTTCCACTTACACATACGATTGTATCTCTGCTCAAGTGGTCATCATGAAGCTTTGCCCTTTTTCTTTCTTCTTTATGTAAAGATAGTCTCCTGTGTGTATGAGAAAGATCATCAAGCTTTACATGCTTTTTTGTTTCAGATTGCCAACATGAAGAAAGAAATCGATGCAATAAGGGTGAAGGACATTTCTCAAGGTGGGCTAACTCAAGGTCAGCAAACCCAAATAGCACGAAATGAACAACGGATATCTCAGGTTAGTGGTGGATCATATATGCATTAAATTTTATTAATACGCTGTCGCCATCCATTTCTCATCTGGTGAGCAGGACTAAACCTATTATTCTTCAGATTCTGGAGGAGCTGGATAATCTAGAAGAAACTTTAAATGACAGCATACGGGAAAGTCTTGGTGCTCGTTCTGGGAAGGCAAATCGTGGTAGCCATAAAGGAAGTCTTGAGGAAGAAGATGATGTTCTTAGGTATGCTGAGATCTGAGATGCATATACTATTGTTTAGTATGCTTAAAGGCAGATCATTATATGGTTGATCATTGATCTCATGTGCTGACTAATTAATTGTTAAATAATTCAGTGATGATGATGAATTTTATGATCGGACGAAGAAGAAATCTAGTCAGAAATCTAATGAACAGCAATCAGTTGAGACTGCTGATAGTCTTCTTGAGAAAAAAGATTCCATCACCAGTGATATTGAAAATAAAAGGAAGTTGCTTGAAGAAGAGAAGCTTAAGCTGGCTCAGGGCAGTACTGCAGATCTCGGGGATGACCTTGATGCTTACATGACTGGCTTGTCATCTCAATTGGGTATGCAGTATACTCCAGTTACTTTGATTAATCATGCATTAGTCTTAGAATTTCAACATATTTTATTTTTCATTACAAACATGCAATGTTGAATATAGTGGACCAGCATCGATGAACTAACCTTGAAGTTATGCATTCACTTATGCATAATCATTCCAGCACTTTTCCAGTTCAGATGCAACTGTCTTAGAATCTTCTGACTGGTTTGAGATAACCTGCAGTGCATGATAAGATTGCCCAAATTCAGAAGGAACTATCTGATCTACAGGCTGAGCTGGACAGAGTAGTTTACCTACTGAAAATAGCTGATCCTATGGGGGAAGCAGCTCACAAGAGAGACCTAAAGCCTCGAGAAGCGAGATCCCCAGCATCTAATGATAATCCAAGACCAGAAGCCAAGCAACAAAATAAAGTTGTGAAGACTATTTCAGTAGAGGGGAAGCAACAGGATTCTTCTAATGAGACAGCAATGAATAAGCCTACTAAAGTAGAGACAGATACCTCCAAAAATCAAGAAAATGGGAGCAAACCTGCATTCACCATGCCAAAACCTCAGTGGCTTGGTGATAAGAGGATCATACAACCTGAAGAAAACTTCATAAATGAAGAGAAGTCGGATGCAGAGGAACCTGACAATTTTGTGGATTACAAAGATCGGAAAGCAATCCTTTCTAATTCAGGCAGTGGAAAGGATCTCGAAGAGGCTGCTCCTGGGCTAATTTTACGGAAGAGAAAGTCTACTGACCTGTCAGCTTCCAGTGAGGCAAATTCATCTTCAGTTGAAAGTGAAGCATCAGTTGCTGATGCTGTGGCCCTTCTGCTTAAGCATAAACGGGGTCTACAAACTTCAGAAGAAATGGAGAATGAGGATGAACCACATGCTAGCAAGAGAGAAGGGAAGAAGTCAAAACAAAAACGTGTATTGGGTCCAGCAAGACCAGATTTCCTCGAAGCAGCAGGACCTGATTCTGAAACATGGGTGCCACCTGAGGGTATGGAAATTGTACTAGTTACCACTCGAAGTAGCATGTGAGCTGATTTGTTCCTTACTAATACTACTACTGTGTCTTATGTAGGTCAAACTGGTGATGGGCGCACTGCGATGAATGACCGATTGGGTTACTGAAGCACCTCCATCAACAACTAGAGTTGTGGAGAGGTGGTCCTGTGCCTACAGTATTACAAGCTTGTTTGGTGCCATATTCTGTGAAGGCAGTGCAATAGAAGCTGAGACTTCTGTTGATGGCCAGCTTAAAACGGAAATAGGTTTTGTTGAGCTTCTAGTGGAATTGTAACTTGCTGATCTTCTCAATTTTTTGCAGATAAGGTGCATTATCGCTAAGGTTGCAGAGATGACTATATCACCATAGAATGTAGATTGTGTATGTCATGGGGACTCAGTATTTTCTGTTATTCATACTGGCACGCCCATATTTTAAAGTAACTCAATTGGGGAGTTGATGTTGGCATTTCGCGTATGAGGCTGGGAGTCATCTTGTTGCACATTCCAAACACCTTTTGTTTCTCTTCTGCTTGAACATAGAGTAAAGTTGATCTAATTTAGAAAAAAAAAGTTCTAACAGAAGTGAACAGAAAATAATGATACGTTGTCATTATTTGCATCAAGTGATCAGCAGTGATGGCACGAATACGTTTTTTCAGAACGCCTTGACGAACATGCACACAACCCTACTATGAGCCGACAAATTCATTTCGAGATTGACAAAGTCACCACTAATCTATTGACGAAGTCATGTTTTGCTAGAAAGAATAGCGCTGGTTAAATTTTAAAATAAATCTTCTAGAAAAATGTGAGAATAGCACTGGTTAAATTTTAAAATAAATCCTTTAGAAAAATGTGAGCACATGCCGAGTCGAGGACTCACCCCCTGTGGTGAAAGCTACGCTCAAATACGTTCTGTAGTTTACGATAAGCTGTTTCTGAAGGAAAAAAAAGTCTACGATATGATAGGATGGCATGCGCAAAGGCTATTCATTTTCCGGCAACCGACTGGTTAAATTAGTAAAAAAAAGGCTACCACAGTGAAAAGATATGTTAAAACAAACAAAAACTGTACGGATAAGCAATTTTTCAGTTGCGAAGGGCCTTTTTTTTGTCCAAGTTGCAATGCAGTTCACGACGTAAGCCCCACACCAATCAAGACAGTTATCTTCAGTACAAAAATGTAGGCATAGCATGGAGCCTTGGACAGTCGGACTTTCTAGTGGCGTAGCCACATTGGGGCGAGTTAGGGCGGCCACCCCAGTTAATCTGCGCTAGCTCAAGTACGTTCATTCTCCGCCGATATTTTCAAGCTCCGGTACCGGTAGTACTCTTAGATGACACCATGGCTCGCAGGTTCTTTGACCAACTCCAACAGTCTCTGTATTTTTAATAGCTAAATTTGGAGATTCTAGCTCTTTATAAAACTTCAAATTTTATGAGTTAATCCAACAGACTAGCTGAAGGAACTGCATAGCTACTGTCAGGCCCACGAGACATGACGCCGGCCCGCGACGTGTGTGTCACGCGAAGGATGTGGTTGCCGGCGACTGAAACAGGACCACGACGCCATGAGATTAGCACGGTGAAGCACAAAATTAAAGCTAGAGCACTCCTGCTGCCCTCTCAACCCAAATCCTCACACAACGACACATCCTACAATCACCCATGGCTACAGCTGGGCAGAGCAAGAAGCTGCACATCCTTCTGATGCCCTTCTTCGTCACCAGCCACATCGGTCCGTACACCGACCTCGCCATACGCTTAGCAGCGGCCAGGCCGGGCGTCGTCGAGCCCGCCGTAGCTGTCACCTCTGTGAACGTCCTGGTGGTTCGGTCGCTCCTCGAGCGGCACGGCCCCGCGGCGTGCGGCCTGGTCGAGATCGCGATGTACCCGTTCCTGCGTGTGGACGGCCTCGCTCCGGTCGTTGAGAACCTCTCCGCTGCCGGAGACGATGCGTGACGCATCGATGCCGCCGCAATCGATGAGTCGCTTACCCGGCTGGCGCAGGAGGCCCTCCTCATGGAGCGGTGCCATCCTGCCCGCTGCTCCTTCAATCAAATCGATTCGAGCCTGTCCGCTGCGGATCGATTTGACAACCCGGAATACCCAGCCACAGTTGAACGATTGACCCGGTGACCTATACATGGCGGCTGTGGCAGCTCCGCGTCCTGCTCGCGGCGGCGGCGGCGAGTATGCAAGGGCACGGGAGGGTGTGGGGAGGAGGACGGGATGGCGCGGGAAGATGATTTGGCGCGACAATGGGAGCGCAGGAGGGCTGGATTGCGCGCACGGCAGGGACGATAGCGAGGGGGACGAGTTTTCCATCTATGGCGAGCAGACGGGATGATTTTCCGAGGGAGATGACGAGTGTGTATTCTAGCGATGCTTTCTTTCTTCGCAAAATCTAAATAGAGAGGGCTCTCCATTTAGTCTTAGATGGAGAGCCCTCCAAATATGGTAAAAACGAGGTAATTCGAAGAAGCAAGAGTCACAAAGGGAAAGAAGAAAAGTAACAAATCCCCTCCCAAAAAAGTAACTCCACCTTCTTCGGCGATCTTCTCCAACTCCGGCGGTTGGTGGGCGGGGCGGCCGGCGGCATCTGGGTTTCCGGTGGGCGGGCTTAGGGTTCTGGGGTTCCTATGGTTGGATTCCAATGATTGTCGGACCTGAAGAGGAGGGGGTGGGGGCGCTGGAGGACCGGCGGCGGAGGCGAGGCGGCGCGGTAGCGCCGCTGGCCGGGCAGGGTCGGATGGCGGCCGGGCCGGTGACTGGCGGCGGGGGCGAGTATCCCCATGGGATTAGTAAGGGCGGGGGAGCGGGCGGGGGCGGTCGGTGGGTGGGCGGCACGGCAGCGAGGTAGCCGCCGGCCGGGGTTGGTGGCTCGCCGGGCACGATGAAATCTCACCGGAGTAGGAAGGGGGGGGGTGCGGCCGGGGGTGGTTGGTGGGCGGCGGCGCGGTGGCGAGGTCGCCGCCGGCCAGGGCAGTGGTCGGAGGGGGCGGGGGTGGGGCGGTCGGGGGCTCGGGGCATCGGGGCGGACGGGAGGCTGAGGAAGACGAAGCCGACGGAGAAGACGAAGTGATAAGATGAAGCGGTTACGTGCTTTACCTGTGGGTCCCACAGAGTTTTCGTTTTTTTTCTTTTTTTTACCATCGGTTCACGGGCGTGCAGTGGGGAGGGCTCTCGACCCAACGCTATCGGGAGAGCCCTCTCCCCGTAGCAGCCTCCTTTCTTTTACCGATCCAAAGCTGTTGGAGTTGCTCTTAATACTTACTAATTTGTGTCTTTATTCTTCAAATTTGAGACTCCATCTTTAAACTTCACATAAAATTTGTGCAATTACAGCATATGAATGTGTGCATTGGTGTGTGTTTCATTTTGGTTTGGTCCATCGTTTGGTGTCGCCCCAACTAATGTTTTACTGCTTTCTAGCATGTAAATTCAGCCTATTGAACCGGGAAAACAGCTATTTTCCAAATAACAATTGCATCATTCACAACCAGTGATGCAACAAAGGTGGTACAAAACGAGGTGACAATCTCTGAAGAGCATTTGATCCGCAAAATGCTGAAAAACTATGGGTGTATTAATCTACCAGGCTGTGTACGTGCCTTCTATACAACTTCTGATGACGACTAAGAGAAAAAAAACGAAATGAAAAGATATGACCTGAATTTGACTAGTTATGCATCACCCCAGCCCATGTGGAGAAACCCGGCATAGTTATCCAATGTAAACGCAGCTAAGCGCAGTTCATGTTCTTGTTGAGCGGCTTCATTGTCACGCAGGGAGCCTTGTGCCGACCATGCTGAAAGCTGAACCAATTTTTGGTATGAATATTGACTTCTCATGCTTTGTGCGTCTTTGAATTTTCTGCATGGATATAACTCTGACAAACTACAATCACATATGTTTCAGATTTTGCAATGAGTTTAGGCTCCGCTAATGCCATTCCATGGGTTCCTTTTTTTTAGCTTTCCCCTTTGGCCGACCAATCTGTCTGACACTTCTACCACTCAGAAGCTTCAGTGCACGCTCAAGCGTGATCTTCTTCGGGTCCACATTCTGTTATCAAACATTTTCAATATATTATCAGTCTTGAAAGGAAATTCACCAAACAAGATAAAAAATAAATGCACATCAAAGTAAAAATGTATAACCTTGAAATGTAAACAAAGTTTATATGGCTACAACACAAGGAATCGGACAATTATAATACATGCATTAATGTTAGTCTGGTACTCTGGTTTCTTCTGAAATGAAAAAAACTTACGATGGTAGCATGTACCTTTGGAACTGCAGCAAGAGATCTCCTATGCTTGATATTGTATCCAAGTTTAGAATGTGTTATAAGTACAGGATGCTCATCATCGGGATGTTTTCCCTGTAGGAAAATACAATATCATGGGACCCAACTCAATAAATAGCACCAACAGCTACAGTTAAGAGAGATGTGTACCAGAATTTTGGGATATTGCAACAGCTCAATTGCATCCTCTAGAGTTACAGTATTTATATCTTTGACCTGAAACAAGAGTTCAATAACAGTTGTTTTGAGCTCCTGAAAAGAATGGAAAATTGTTGATTATGGGCTTCCTTTTAATTTAGAAAAAAAAGGGACATTGGTGATTCTACCCCTACTCTTCAATGGTGATTTTGCCCCTCTTTTTTCAACTTTGTGACTTTCACCACTGGACAGAGGCTTGCATCCAAGTGAAAATCGAATCGGCAGCAGGGGAACTAGTGCGGGGGAGCCATGGAGGTGCACAGCAACCTCCTGCAGTGAGCTCACGCGGAGTGGAAGGAAGGCCTACGACGGCCTCCTGTGGTAGGCAAGCGTGGTGAGCTCGCCTGGCGCGGAACACACTGGGGACAAGGGCGAGCAGTGCGGCAAGGCTTGCTTGTGCAGAGCCATGGCAGTCTGCATCCTATGGGCAATCACACCCGCGCGCGGCGGTGGCCTGCAGGAACAGGGTGGACAGAACCGCACAAAGCTGAACCATCCTCTGATAGTCTGATTTGTTTGTGTCGTTTCGCAAACAAATAGGAAGCAAAGTTTGGAGGAAAAACAAATATGAAAGCAAATAACAGTTTCACAGCAGCTGATAGCCCTGAATCTCATCTTTATGTGCAGCCAACAACTTTTTGAATAATGAGCAAGTTATGTCATAATTATGTCAAAATGGCATCAAACTTCTGACAGCATCTGTCTAAGTTTGCTTAGATTTGAAATTTATGTAAATTGTATCATGTTGTGCCGTCAAATTATTTTAAGATCTATCAAATGTTATCGAAATATTTAATGTCAAAACAGGGATAAACTATGAGCACTTAGAAAAGTAGGGGCAAATTCACATGGGCATGCTACCCCTTTTTTAGTTGAATTGACACCGTTTAGTGCTATTAACGGAATAGGGGCAAGCTCAATCTTTGCTTTGGAAAAGTAGGTGCAAAATCACAAAGTCTGAAAGTAGTGGTAAAATCACAATTGAGCTCCAAAATAGGGGTAAGAACAAAAAAGCCCCTAGAGAAAAATAAGGATTAAATAATCACCTCAGAAAGGGAAGCCCTTTTTGGAAACAATCCCTTTTTGTCCTCTCCAACCTGGACATAGTGACCATACGGACCTTGTTTCAAAAACACCTGTAGATTGAGAAGTTGTTGCACACTTCATACACATTACAAATTTGCAACTAACAAACCTGAATGTCATAAATTGAAATTACCTTATCATCCGAATCAGGCATAACACCTAGTAACCTGGGTTCAAATGATTTAGGACCTTCATCTATGGGTTCAGTATCATCTTCTTGCTGCGACAATGAGCGGGCAATGTACCTACAGTAATTAGAACAGTGACCAGGTACAAAAATAATCATCAACAATCAATAAATAAACCTGGGACTCATAATACATAGCAAGTGACAAGGAAGAATATAGGTATTCAATTTATAGTGGGGGGAATAAGGTCATACTTGCATTTCGGATGTCGATCGCAGCCTATAAAGTAGCCTTGACCATACCTGCTTACTTTAAATCTCAGGGTTCCCTCAGAACAGCTGCAGGAATTGGAAACACACACAAAAAAGGGTGTTAGCCATAACAGAAACCTAAATGATAGTGCAAATATCTTGTTTTCCAGTATTCAATCTGTACAGAAGATAGCTTAAAGGTACATGTGACATGCATTACCTAGGGCAAATTCTACTGTCCTTATCATCATCAGGAAAGAGGATAGGGCCAAATTTTTCTTCGAACAGTCTCTCTACCTGCAATAAAGTCAAATTTGGTTTCAACAGTTTAGTGCTTACAGGTATATCAATAGTATTACATGTTTGAACTCAGCAATTCCATACTCCAAAGAAGCTAAACCAAACCAAGGCTGCGCTAGACTATTGTGAAACTATCTGAACTCAGCCAGTTGACCACGGCCCCTTTTGCCCCCAAGAAGTGTTCAGTTCTCTCCCAAAAATATTTTGGAGCTCCCTTTGCACATATGTACGGTTCAACCAGAACCGTGGTGTGTTGGCCTGTTGGGTGATATAAGTGGACAATGTTTATATATCCACTTAACCAAGATGCATCAGCAGAGACACAGAAATATTGCAGTTTGCCATTCCTCGTGTCTTTTCCTTCAAAGCAAATGCAGACTTGACCAGTTTCAGGCAATACAGGACTATGGATAAAATCCTACCAATGCAAAAAAAAAAAAACCTAATCTATGAACCAGAAATAGTTGACTTCAGTTGATGTGTCATACAAAAAAAATAATGATTTGATTGCCATCCAAAATCAAAACTAAGAGAACTTGCATCATCAAAGAACCAGCATACTCAGATATTAAAATAAATATTACCTTTCTGCCATCCAGTTTACTAGCATCCGCACAATATTTACTGAACCGCTCCCAGTAATCTTTTAGAAGACCCTTCCATTCAGTTGAACCAGCAGATACATTGTCTAGCTATTAATGTCAAAGAAAAAAGAACTTAATACAATTTAGCAGCCAATTATTTTTTGCATGTACTGAAAGATGTTTTTGTAAAGGATAAATTAAACGCTATTGGTAGCAACATAAAGTTCATGTTCTGATTGCACTAGTTCTGCAGATAGAAAAATCTTCAGAATATATTATTATGAGGTAAGTCCCATGCTTTTTATGGCTTCTCATAATTAGCTCATTACAGAAGTAAGAAATAATCAATTATACTGTTTTCCCCCAGGCATAACACACTGCAGTGTGAAGGCATCATGAGGGTGATCTTGCAAAACAAGCGCAAATTCAGATCCATCTCCGATACGTGTTTATATTGCGAATTTGTGACGAGCATTGTTTTCCTCATTAAACTCACCAAATTTTGTAGTTATCATATTTTAATTCAGATGTAGCATGCATGGGGAAGAGCAGAAATTAACATGTACTGAAAAATTGAAAGTCTATAGCTAGTTTCAAGTTGCTGACGTGTCCTAAACAGTGCTGTGGGTTTTCTGCGACCCACAGCTCTCTGCATCTGCCCTCAACTGCCGTTCACACATTAAATTGTATGAATTGACACACCAATCTACTACAATATTTACTATAATCACTGAGAAACTTAGTAACTGTAATAAAAATAATTAAACTCATGGTAATAGTGAACATGGATTAATTTGCGAAATAAAGTTTTCCTGATGTAACTTTTAATCTGCTTCCATTCTAGATTTATATTGAATTGTTACATAAGGTATATAGAAGCAATTCTATGTAAGTATAGTCTTTTTTTTTTTTGAAAACTATGTAAGTATAGTCTTCATCATCTAACTGACATCTAAGTGCTCCTGGCATCTCAGGGTTGCCAGCCAGAGCACCATGAGTTCATGATTTATGCCTTGAATCATTTCCACAATTATAATAAAAATGTCGCTAATGTCTTGAATACAAGAATAATCATGGGTACAGTTAGAAGCGTACCAGTGTCCATTAGGATGTGCTCATTTCCTGAATTCTCATATTGGTTTAATTAATTAAAGTAAGCAGGTTTCTAGAACTATGGTATAAACCACATAAACTATAAACTGAGAAATGTTTACTACCTCTGTCTCCATGTTAGCTGTAAAGCTGTAATCTGCAACCTCGGAGAAATGGTGCAAAAGGAATGCCGAAACCTGAAAAATGAGATGACATTGAACACCAAAATTAGACACATTGGAATTTAATTTAGGGCAAGCAAACTCAGCTAGTGCTCGAGGAAAAAAATAGCAAACTCAGAAAAATACCATTGAAAGATCGAGATTTAGAGTATCATCATCATAAGATTACACTGTTATTGCCTTCTACCACTTCCGTTAACTCGATGTTAACTACTGACTGGAAAAAGAAAAGAAAAAATCATGCTAGTACCTCTTCTCTTCCAGTAATATGCAGACCAGCAAGGGCGATCAGATGATGCAGAGTTTACAGTGGCAGCATCAGCAACCTCTAGGGGCAGCGTGATGGTGGTTTATTTTACACCTGCACCTTCTGCTGTTATGCTCCTTCCAAACGTGTGGCAGATTAATAATTTCATGCTTTTTGCACATGCTTTTAGTCTTGAGCTTCTCTAAGCAGCTCAAGAACGAATAGCACATAGCCTACACACTTCTCTGATGGCAGCCCCCAAACACAGGCACACATGCAGCAGTGAAAGGGGATCGCGACTCCCCATCGGAAGCATAGTTCCCAGCTGCTCAACTGGAGTCGCTCGAACCCGTGGGATGAGCCCTAGGTGCCTCACCGCCAGCATTCAACGCCGGAGCCATGGCGTGTCCTCTGCGGCCCCACGTTCCGATCCTACTGTGGAACCCAGCTCCAGCACCGTTGGTTCCTTGAAGCCATGATGCCAGGGTTCGGACTTGGGAACTTGGAGCCACCACATCCAGGGAGGTGCTTAGGCAGGCATATGGTTTTTGCGATCCCCTTCTGCTGTTTCGCGCGTGTGTTTGGGGCTGGGGTGCATGTGAGCTTTTTTTCAATCTAACGTCCAGTTAACAGAATGGTAGAAGGCAACAACGGTCAACGGAGTAACCTTTTAATCATAATATTCATGGTATTTTTCTAAATGTTAGATGCTTTGATGGAGCAGATCCAATTTTACCTATGCAACATGATATGCATAGGCAGAATTGATTATCTAATACAAAATGATGCAATTAGCCAGAAATATTATCTGTCTTAGAATACAAATGTACAAAAACTTGAGTTGATAACAGAGCTAAAGATATTTTGATCATATAGGATCATTCCAAAGGGAGGACATCAAATCAGGAAAAAGAACAAACCATTCGACCACGGAATTCAGGGTGCAGAACTCGACTTTTTATTGTCACGTATTTCCGGTCCTGAACAAAACAAGTATAGAAAATACTATTATCCTCGTGGACAAGTCAGCACTAATGACAACGAACGAAGGTAAGATTTAGTGCATAGTAAATTTCTAAAACTTTGCAATTGTTTTTCACCCATATGTTGTTGCTATCCAAACTCAAAGGCATAAGAGCGTGCTAGTTCTGAGTGTGATCTGGGGCAAAAAAAAGTGTGCCTTTTTTGTTGTGTTGTCCTCTTGAGATAGATTGAATCTGTGTGGAATAGTGGATTGATTATTGAGAAATACAATGGTTACATATATATGGGTGAGGAGATCTTGGGGATAAAGGAAACTCATAATCTCCTCCTCAGGACTCTCTAACCAACTATATCTCTACAAAACCATACAAGGGCCCGCCGGCTATAAAGCCAGGCCCGGGCCTACACATATGATCAGGCTGGCTAATAAGCCAGGCGCATGAACCTAAACACAAGCACATACACCAACTGTCTAACACCTCTCATGGTATTATCACCAAATGCCAGGGAAAAATCCCTATAATCAGTGGTTTAAACTTATATAAACTTCAGCTTTAAGAAACTGGTAGTGATCAGGGATAGAAAAAGGAAGAGCATAAGGGAATGAGAATGAGGATAGTATTAGCAGAGAGAGAATATGTATGTCCCTTTTTTTCATCACTGAAAAGGGCTCTACTACCAGAGCACCAGTTCATAGACTGAATGGAACCAAAAGACTATGCTTATCATAGCTCAATATCAACCTTAACCAACTTACATACCAAATCAAGACCCCTGCTCAGAGTGCACATACAGGTGCACCCACCTGTCTAGTTTACCCATATAGCACATTATGAGACAGCATGGCGTGTGCTATATTTTTGTAGCATATGCATGTAGTCTTTCCTAGAGTGCACATACAGGTGCGGAAGGAGTCATGCATCAGTTCTTGATATCACCTCAGGACATGTATTGGTGCAATTAGTTAAGACATCAGGGGTGTTTTTTTTAAGTTAGGGAAGTAAGGCATATGATTCTATTAGTTGATAATATGATTCAAGCTAATTAAGGACTACTGCAATCAATTTGGCATCAATGCAGTAAGCCTTTGTTGGAAGACATGTGCGCAGATCCTCTGCTGTGTCCAGGAAGGAACAGCACTGTGCACAAGATAAACCTTCACTACCCCCTTGAAATAGATCAGTTACTCAGCCCGTTGTCGCACTGGACGGCCTTTACGCGTGCGCCGAACTGGGTGGAGGCGTAGGCGATAAAGGCGGTGAGGGTGCTGAATGTGTCAGATTTAAGGCGTAAAGGAAAAGTCCACAAGTAGTGAGTGCAATCATCAAGAATGACCAAATAATATTTATAACCAGAGATGCTAACAACCGGAGAGGTCCAAAGGTCACAATGTATGAGATCAAACTTATTAATAGCACGAGAAGTGGACTCATGAAAAGGCAACCGAATATGACGACCTAACTGACATGCATGACACAACTCGGAGCAATCCTGGATGGGACAGGAGATGCTAGAGGCGAGCTTGGACAAAGCTTCATGACCGGGGTGGCCAAGGCGACGATGCCACAACGGGGACGATGCCTGGGCGACCAAGGAGTGCACTTGTGGAAGGTGGAAGGAGTATAGCGGCCCGGAGCTATTACACCTGACGATCTCTCTCCGAGAGGGAAGAACCTTCACAGAACAACCAGCGGGGTCAAACTCAACAGAGCAATTATTATCGATAGTAAATTGGCGAACAGAGATAAGACTCTTAATAATCTGTGGTGACACAAGAACATTATTAAGACGAAAAGCAGGAAATAACTCTGTGGAGCCAACGGCTGTGACAGGAAGTGTGGAGCCGTTACCGACAATAATGGACGAAGGAGTAGGGTACCGCGGGAAGGAAATGTGTGAAAGTGAGGAGGGCTGAGATGTCAAATGTGAGGTAGCACCTGTGTCGAAGTACCAGTCTGTCGGGGCCGAGGGGTTCAACGTCGTTGTGCTGAAGGCGGATGCGAGGGCGTTGGAGTCCCACGACGGAAGGCCGGCCACAGGGTTGTAGAGCCCCGGGGCAGCCCACAAGCTGGAGGTGTCAGGAGCAGCGACGGTCGGTGGCGGAGCGAAGAGCTGCTGCGCCAACAGCGCCTGCTGCTGAGCCTGCTGCTGCTGCGCCTGCTGCTGCTGGAGCACCTGCTGCTGCTGCTGGAGCACCTGCTGCTGCTGCTGGTGCTGCGCCTGGAGGTGTGGAGGCACCGGGATGGGGGCCAGTGGAGGTCGGGGCCCCCCCGGCCACATCTGGATGGAGCCCATCCATGGGTTGTAGAAGCTCGGCCAGCGATTGCCAGAGGTGGGCTGCTGGGCGCCGGCGGGCTGCTGGTGACCACCTGTAGCGGTGCGCTGGCCGCCGGGTGCTGTACCTCCTTTGCCGCCGCCACCACGCTTGCCGCGGCGATTGTTGGCGTTCTTGTTGCCAACGTTGCTGGGGCCCGAAGTCAGCTGGGAGGCGGCGGTGGTAGAGGACAGCATGGCAGTGGCGGGAGCCTCCTTGTTCGCCTGCGAGAGCTCCTCAAGAATGAGGTCGTCCCGGGCCTCCAGGAAGGTGGGGAAGGGACGACTGCGGCGAAGGAGCGCCCCGACGTGGCTGAACCGCTCGTTGAGGCCCCGGATCACGTTGAGGACCAACGTACGATCGGTGACGACCTCACCGAGAGCTGTGAGATCATCCGCCATCTTCTTCAGCTTGCGGCAGTAGTCGGTGATGGAGAGGTCCCCCTGGACGAAGTTGCGGAACCGCGTCTCGAGGTGGATGGAGCGGGCCTCGCGGTTGCCGAGGAACTGGGACTCGACGGCGAGCCAAGCGTGGCGCGCGGTGGAGCCCTGGGCGGAGATGATCTCGGCGAGGTCGTCGGTAAGTGTGGCCACGATCCACGACTTGACGACACAGTCCATCCGGGACCAGTCAGGAGAGGTGGCGGCTGGTGCATCCTCTCGGACATGGCCCTGCAATGAAAATTTGCCGAGGATGAGGAGGAACTGGTCGCGCCAGCGGTTGAAGTTGCCGGAGTCCACGTCGAGGATGGTGGTGACGTGGTTGCGGATGTTGCTGACAGCGACTGCTTGGGCGTGGAGTTGAAGAAGGGCCACGGCCTCGTGATGGAGCATAGCCGCCTGGAGGTCTGGAGGAGGGGCAGCACCGCCTGGAGCCCCACCTCCAGAGGACCCGCCGGCGCCTCCAGGGGCGAGGTGCGGCGCGAGGGCGGCCGCAGCGGCCGCGCGTGCCTGGGCCGCGCGGGTCAGGGCATCCTGGACGCGGGCGGCGGCCACATCGCGGTCGCGGGCGGCGGCGGCGGCCTCTTCCTCGGCCTCGAGTGCGGATTTGAGGGCGGCATCGTGAGTCTCCTGGCGGGCGGCGACGTCCTTCTTGGCTTGCTCGACGGCGGCGCCGTCGGTGGTGGTGGAGGAGGCGTCCACATCGGTGGGATTCGTGGGGACGCCCTTGGGAGATACCGGTCGGGAACCGGCCATTGCCGCGAGAGCAGGGAGGAGGGCGCGGCGCGGCTAGGGCCGGCACGCAGAGGAGGAAGGCGCGGCGCGGCTGCGGCCGGCGCGCAGAGGAGGAAGGCGCGGCGCGGCTGGGTGCCGGCGCGCAGAGGCAGCGGAGGTGGGTGAAACCTAGGCGATTGATACCATGAAAGCCAATAGGATTTCGGGAATTGAATGAATGATTGATGGTCAAGGGTACACAGTACATAAATAGGCAAGGGTGATTAGGGTTTATAGAAACACCCTAATCACGGTGATTACTTGCCTAAACTACCATCTCTCTATCTTCTCCCACAAGGCAGCCAGCCCATTAGACTTGGCGCCAGGCCCTAAGGCAGCCCATAGGCGCATACTCTAACAACAATTACAGCGCACCGTCCTGATAGAAGCTATATGACCCATACCAAACTTAGCATTGGATGTATATTAGCGATTAGATATCCAGCACAAAAATCAACAGAATGTGTCTAAATTAAGAAAGGCTAACAGATATACATTAGGCATTAGGCATACCTAAATAGCCTTCCAATACCATGGTAAAAATTAGGGAAGTAGAATGTTATATTACCTGTAACACTTTCATTATAGATGCATAAGTAGATGGCCTTCCAATTCCAAGTTCTTCCAGCTTTTTAATCTGGAGATAACAGGCATAATATGAAAATCTTGTGGTACTAGAAGCCAGTAAAAAGAAACATTATTTCACTGCAGAAATAGAAAATCCTTAGAGCAAACAAGTGAAAAATAAAACATAATAGATTATCACTTACAAGTGCACCCTCAGAATAACGTGGTGGTGGCTTAGTAAAATGTTGCCCGAGATGCACATTAACTGGAGACACCAAGTCCTTAACCTGGAAGAAAGGAGATGTGTTAATAACATAGTGGAATAGTTGAATGATAGCCAATAATCTCAGTAGCTTGAGAAGTAAAAGGAAGGGAGTCGTCGATCGAGGGTTCAGCAGATGCTAACCTTTAATTTGGACAGGACCTCAAAATTAGCCTCATGCACAGCATCTCCCTCAGAGCTGTCGCTGGATGCACTTGCCTCCATGTCCTAAAAGTAGCAAAGTTTATTGTTATTGAGTTTTAAATTCATAAACTGAAAAGTTGGCACACATTTCCTCAAAAGTGCAATTCACAACCATGCTTCCATTCAAGCAAAGTCCTACTCCTAACCATCAGCATGAAAAGGAGCTAAGGCCATAACATTAAAAAGCCAAAGACACTGATGAATCAGAATAAACTCATGCATTTCACTAAAAGTTTCGAAGGAAATAACTTAAGGAAAAAGAATGCAAACTCCACAATGGGATTCGACGCAAAAATTACAGGGCTACAATAACACAAATTATGTACTGTGCAACAATTCAATATAAAAATGTACTGTTGTTCATATCTGAGACCATTAAGTGACCTAAAAATTTGTCTTTCCATGTCCTAACCTACATTAAGAAAGAATTAATTGATACTGATTGAGTGTGAATAGATTACATCTAGATAAGTGAGTTTGTCAAGAAAAACATTAACCCAATAGCGAAGTAGAAAAATAAATGGTCATCTGGTCACATGTTTGCAATAGTGCATATCATACATCACAAATTCATGATATGGTATGAATGCCAACAACTAAAAGTTGCTCTTGAGGACGTGTGATTATTGAGTTGCATGTACCAACCAGTTCAACCCAAAAGCTTAAGCTGATGAGGAAAGGCGGGCAATTCACTTATACTCCAACCCCCCCCCCTCACGTGTAGGCTCCCCCAGGCCGCATACGTGGATATTAGAGTGGGCTGTAATTATTTTAATAAACGCGCCCGCCAGGATTCGAACTCGAGACCTCTGGCTTTGATACCATATTGAGTTGCATGCACCAACCAGTTCAACCCAAAAGCTTAAGCTGATGAGGAAAGGTGGGCAATTCACTTATACTCCAACAGTGATTATCTTTTTTTTTTACTTTGTACAAGCTAAACACATAATGGAAAACCAGCTCAACTAGCAGAAAACAAGGCTGGTTTGTACCTACCAACAGTGCATTTGGCAGCTGAGGGAAAGGGGCATGGGAATTAGTGGTGGGATCACTTAGGGAATACAACACTACATACTCTCACCATAGAATAAGCTTGCACATACTTGCCTTTTTGATATATACAAAACCCGACCTTGACCAGAATGTTAGCTATCATTTGGCATGGGAGCAAGGAGGTGAGATATACCGGCCAAACTCCAGAAGTGCAATTCATCTCTAAAGAGTAGCAACACTCCATTTAGGTTAGGCAGATAGTATCTGATCCGGTTGTACTTGTACCCCGAAACAAATAGCAAGCAAATGAAGATTATGCATATGATAAAAGCTTTGCTGGAAAAGTAGTTGGCCTCTGAACCATCAAACTTTAACATTGATACATTCAATAGATCAAAAATGGCATCAGGCTACTCGTAGGCTGAAAGAAGTAGCACAAGCTAAGGTTGGAAGGCCATCTTTACAGCCAACCAACATATCAATAAAGGAAGGACTGTGCAAAGATAACTGCACTAGAAGATGCAAGAAGCTAGTGTACAATAATTATACTTTTAGAACCTACCCCATACACAGCTTGGTATCCCTTGAAGTCGAGTCTTGATGCAGATGAATGAAAACTCATATCTCCTCCAGGAGTTCCAATATCCACTTGAATCTACAGAGCAAACATGTAGTTTGATAAACCAACCAGTTAGTTGAAAGCTCATGGTGAATCACCGGCATGATGCCTCAATTAGCTCTGCGAGAAGGACACATACTGGGCTGCGATTGCTTTTCTTATAATATATCAATGGGTCAGTAGGACTGCTTGACTAGTTGGCTTTAATACCACACTGAATTTTATACATCATATTCACCCAAAAACCTAATGCTAATGATATTGGAAATGTAGGTAACATATACAGAGATGCCTCGTTAATCTACCAGAAATTAAGAAAAAGGTATAAGCATCCTCAAACTGAAAAATGTTTCCTCAGCTAGAAGCACTTGCCCGGTTGCTGCAAATTTCTTGTATGTTTTAACTTATTAAGGTTTTCCTTAGCCAATAGAACTTTGTTTACCAAAACTTAGAACCATCATAAAAAAACAAAATCAACCATAGGGAAAAATGAAATGCAAGAGCAACCAACCAGATCAGTCCTGGAAGCTTCCATTTGGCAAGCCATTGTCCTTTTCCATATTAGAGTGTACAGTTTTAGAGAATCATCATCAAGTATCCCAACCAAAGATGCTACAAGAGATATAGTGATGCAACCATATATTAAAAAAAACAGACATAATTATGAGTGATATCACTTTTGAAATGAATTATATATATTGTGCTACAAGAGATATAGTGATGTAACCATAATAGTGCCAGTATCAAGTGGAAATGGTTATCCATAAAGCATGTTCACCACAGATTGAGCAACACAGAGAACCCTCAATGATGCAAACAAATTCCAAGTGCAATTTTCATACAAGTATTAGTCGAATCTCTGAAAATAATAAAGCAGTGTATGGGGCGGAATTAAAAGGCATGAATTGTACAACATATTGTTCATTAAGAAATGTGGATCAGAAGAAACCAAACCTATCAACTATCATAGCATATCATGTACATTACTAACATCTTGAATCTGAGATAATAACATTATAACCTCCATGGAGAAATATGCATGTACCAAAGCTTGCTCAAAATTGTTTGCTAGGAGATATAGCAGCTGTAACTGAGAAAATGCAATAAATCAACAAAACCACAGGGTAACTCATTACATGGCAACCTCCTTATACTCGTGGGCCTAATGGCTTCATGGGCTTCTTGAGCATTTTTCACCTTCTTCAAATACTTCCTGATGTCCTCTGAAGCATATTCTTGACCATATCTGAAGAAAATTCTAATCAACAAGAAGAATTGCTGGCCACACCATATTCACATACACATAATTACATCAGGTGCTAGAATCTCAAAACTAGAGCGGAGTACCATCAATCAACAACTGGAAACCTCTTATCATGTCGTCAAAGATCTTCAGAGTTCAGACCAATTAAAAGGTTTTAAATTAGTCAGCTCTTTTTTGAATAATGTGTCCTACAGTTGTAGGTCCATCTTATAAGTCTGATGAAACAAACATGAGCGACTCTGAAAATATCCACTAGTAGAACTAAATCCCATAGAACTCAACCAAAATATTGGATTAAGCATTTATTACATGTTAAATGGAACAAAAGAAAGTGACACCACATTTTATTAGAAAGAGACTTAGCAGCTATTTTAAAGAGAAAGTTGTGGACCTTTCTTTGACTAATGAACGGATGTCTTCTGCAGCTCCATCAGAAATCTTCAAGGGGTGAAAGGAGAACAAACAAGTCAAGACACTATTTAAACAAGTATACATCTAGTACACTGGATCTTCAATAATCTCTTATCGACAACTTTTTTGAAAATCTAACATCAATGGTTAGTCAGAAGCGTCCGTCATGTACCATTGCATCATTCATTTAGACTTTAGTTACCTAACTTCAGTCAATTTTGCATGCCAGTCATGAAATGTTTCATACAAGAATTTTAGTTAATTAAAGTTTATGTGCACTTATCATCTTTTACTCCCTACAGTCACCGATATGGTATTTTAGAAATCTACGTGCTCTCTGATCTCTACAATGTAAATTTGAGCAGTATATTTATCATAAGATATTAGAAAAGGTGCATACTAGTAACATGAACTCTTTAAGCAGTCTAGTTTTGACTACGACCTCCGAAACCATCAACTTTGCAGGCTTAAACTATTTGAAGCCTATTAATAACAACTCAACTAAGTGCCAACAAATGTGTGGTTATGCTGTAATCATGCAAAAAAAAGTGTTTTTCTCAAGTGAATGGATCATTTCAAGTGCCTACTGTCCAGCTTTCTACCCACTGGTTTAATCAGAAGGCTTACACAGGCACCAGAATGGTGCAGCATAGTTTCGACCATTTTAGAGTATAAATACACTAAATTCAGACTATGAACAATAGATGATCAATTTGAAATTTTCAAATAGAAAGTAAAGCAGAGGGGACAAATACCTGTGAAACATATGCACACACTAATAAACAAGGTAAAACTACTTGAGTCAACAAAATGTTGGGCGTTACTTACATGGAACCCATCAGTTCTCATATATGTTATTAAACCAGTCGCTTCATCTGAGGAAAGGCTGATACCCTCATAAAGCTTTTGGGCAACCTGCAGTCATATAATGAGTTGCGTGAGCCAACAGATTATACTACATATAAATGTGTTGTATAATGAGTCTAGCAGAAACAACCTTCATGGTATACCCTGCAGTAAAATGAAGTTTGTTTGCTGCATCCTGCTGGAGGCTAGATGTAATATATGGCATTGGAGGATTCTTGTGAATTTTACTTCTTTTGACACCTAGAACTTCAAATTGAGAAGAATGAATCTTCTTTTCTATAGCTCGTGCTTCTTCTTGTGAACATATGGAAAGTTGATCCAACTTTTTTGATTTCAGAAGCTTTATACGGGATGGAATGAACGTTCCACTTGAAGGATCTGCAAACTGAGTTTTGAAGTCTGTCTGTACCGTCCAATACTCTTGCGGCTTAAACTGTTCTATTTCGGCTTCCCGATCACATACAAGGGCCAAAGCAGCAGATTGGACCCGTCCAGCTGACTGGCAACCAGGCAACTTCCTCCACAGAAGCGGCGATATGCCAAACCCAATCAGATAATCAAGAGAACGGCGTGCAAGATAAGCATTAACCAAGTCCATGTCAATATATCTTGGGGCCATTAAAGCCTTTTTTATTGCATCCTCAGTTATTTCATGGAAAGCAACTCTTGCAACAGTCACATTGCAGCCTAGTGCACCTTGCTGTTCAAGCATTTCTTTGATGTGCCAAGCAATCGCTTCACCTTCACGATCAGGATCAGACGCAAGAATTAAATTTTCTGCTCTGGAGAAAAGAGAAGGGCATTATTAAAAAAAAATCAACCATTACTCACAATCACAACATAAGGGGATAAATCAATCAGCAAAATGTCTGCAGAAGTATCGAGCTTTCATACTACTTAGTTGAACTCAAATTAACATAACCTATCTTGGTCGGGAGACAAAGTCTCCTTAATTGAAAACCGTGGGGGCGGTCTTACCCCTACTGGCCGAGTTTGTTTTTCTGTTCAATAGTTCAGGTGGGCAAAAACTATATTCAGATACAGTTCAAGCTACAGCTGAGGCCATGTTTTACCATCTTAATTGAAGATTTATGTAAAAGATTAAAAATAAACACAACTAGATGAACCTCCATCACAGAAAAATTTTACATATGGGCAACCACATAACTTTATTCATATAGAATTTAGTTGATTTACTTTCACAACATGTATACTACAAAAATCAAACCAACAAGTAATACTCGAGCATGTTGCATCAACATACACAAACTGATGACAGTGACACTTCAATCACAAGAATAATGTAAGCATACAAAACTGGTGACAGTGATACTTACATATAGGAACATAAAAATAAGAAATCAGAGCACAACCTATCTGCAGGGATTGCTTAGCTATAATGCTATAGAAACTTTCCCAAATGAACAAACTACTAATTTTTTTCATATTTTCTGGCAGCTGTCATCGAAAAGTCATAAAGTTTGGATGCAGCGTAATAATCAGGAGATTTACTACAAATTAATTGCTTGTCCACAGAAATATATGACATTTGTAATCTGCAAATCTAGTTTATGGTCAAAGGTAAACAGTCTCTGTTAGGGTCTAGGCTCAGTGTTAAAAGCAATACTTTTAAAAACCAGTAACTTTAATTCAATAAAGTTAAGAACTGGACATTGGACATTGGATTCATGAAAATGTGGCTCTGAATACAATAAAAGATTCTGGAGGCAATCATCCATGCGAACTGGAACCTGTCAAGCATTATTACAGCAAGCTTCTATGAAAGGCCTATGTGATATTGTTTTTGTCTAACTTTTTATGATTGGAAACACAGTAACTAATGTGTATAAACCTTAGGAAAAAAGTGGCAGTGTTTCAACAGAGAGAATGACTATAAGATAACCAAAGAGTATCTATGACTCTACGTTTTAAAATTTATATAAGTAGAAAGTATGTGAACTGATGCATCCATACTACACACTTTAAGAAACATACCCTTTCAGTGCTACTTTAATCCTCTTAAGGTGTGTCCAGGCAGCAGCAGGCACCTCCCAAACCATGCTGAAGTCATCATCAGGGCGGACAGATTTTGACCTACCTGCTAAATCTCTCACATGACCATAGCTTGGTACCACTTCATACATGTCTCCAAGGTAATTCTGAATAACTTTAGCTTTCGTGGCTGATTCCACAACCACAACTGATTTGGCTGTGGGAGGATACAGTGGTAGAAATGGCTTTGCCTCACTACGAGAACCATCATTAGAGGTTTTCATGCAAATTTCAGCTTCAGATGACACAGTAGAAGAAGCAGAAACCTTTGCTTTTGACTTTGACCTATTTTTCACCTTTTTCTCCTTAGAACTATCAGCACCCTTATTGGATTTAGAATTGTCCGCCTTCTTGTCTTCTTGGTTTACACAAATACTCTCGGTCATCTTTGTTGCAGCTTTACGAGTTCTAGCAAATATCCTCTTTTTCTTGTTAGGTACTTTCTTTTCTTTCATATCTCCATCAACTTCCTTTTTGCTTCCTCTAGAACTCTTCCTCTTGGCAGTGTCAGCCTTAGCATCAGCAATACTCTTGCTGCTGGTACTAGTAGATGCTGAAGCCTCATCAGCAATTGTACTACATGCAGCTAATGTGCTTTGTCGCTTCTCAGACCTGTGAAACAAACTGTGTGCTGTTCCATCTTCCCTTCTCATATGGTTCCCAAATGAACTCTTATTTTTAATGAGGAATCTCAGCTTTTTACTGCATGCAGTTGAGAATGGTCGTGAATTACCAATATAATTGGCCTTTAAAGCAATTCCCCCGTTGTCTGTGGCTCTGAAACATACAGAACTATGATTGCCAAGAAGCCCAGTAGTTAAAAAGGAACTACTTTTGGGCCGTTGGAAGACCCCAGAACTATTTCTTGAAAATAGTTTCCCTGATGAATTACCCCTGAATGCAACCCCGCACATTTCACAGGGGCGGAAAGGTGAAAAGGGCCAGGTGGCCGAAGAATATCTCTGAAACACCCCAAATTGAAGCTGTAAAAGCAACAAATAGACAACATATAAAGGACAAGCAAAACCCAAATTAAACATTATAAACAGAGACAGTATATAACAATGTGAAACTATTGTTCCATTCCTCTCATCTTCAGCCGTGTTCTTAGTTGAGTTAATCCTATGATGATGAATTGATGCAAACGAAAGAAAAACTCGTGAATGAAACAGTTACTCCACGTTCCTATTTCTTGCCAGTCAGGATTTTGCACATTTAGTTGCCAAAGGGCCCGAGATGTCTTTATATTTATCCACGGGATACAGAAAAATAATGTGCACCATGACATAGTTCCCCGCAGAACTCTGCAGCTTGACAGAGCTATCCCATCAAAGAGAACAAAACTAATAGAAAGCTTCGCTGGGGCAATACAACGAACACGCGCGTTCACGCCCCACCCCGGCACTATACGCAGCACATAAACCTGCGCATAAGCGCATTGGATGAAATTATCCGCAGGGTGGGAGGCACTTACCATTGTGGGGGTCGGTGGCGGCAAGAGCGCGTGGTTGACGGCGCGGTGGCGCTGGGCGCAGCCGTGCGGGAGGAGGCGGCGGAGCTGGAGCGCCATGGTCGTGGGTGGGGCGGGGCGGGGAGGGCCGCGCTCAGAAGAGGAGGACCATTGGTTTCGGGTGGGGTTTAGCTAGGGTTTTAGGGGCGAGGTGGGAATGGATTGCTAGGAGGATTGGAGGACATGTGGAGAGGGAGGGAAGGGTGGAGGCGTGGAGAAGGCGGCGCCGCGGCGGAGGCGGAGCTGGTTGTGGAAGCTGAAACCGCCGGTTGGAGGGCCAGGGGCAGAGCCGCAGAGGAATATCTACGGATTTTGTCGCCGAATGGTTTTGTTATGCCTTTGGCGGCTGAGATGGTGTCAAGATTCGTGCAAGCCCACGTTTTCGTTCATGTTGCATTTTTTTCATATAAAGATCCTTATATTGGTGAGAAAGGGAGCAACTTCAACAGCCTCGCTATTCTTGCTAGCTAAATTTAGAGTTTGAGCCCTTTGTAAAAATAGAAAACTTCATAATTCTATGAGATGATTCAACAGACTCTTCAAAACTAAATTTTTCATCCAAGTGGACCCCACATGTCAGTCTTTCTCTCTCCAACCTTATCCATCCCCCCACCCCTCTTCTCCTCTCTCCAGCTCTCCACCGAGATGTTGCTGTCGCGGCCAAGGCCAGGCTTCGCCCCGAGCACCTCCTGAAGAGGGGAAAAACTAGGGGTAATCATCTTAACCCCTAAAACCTCCAAATCAGGAAGACTAATGGTGGGCCGCGTCAACAGAGGCCCAACATAGACTGCTGGCAAGGCCAAGCCTAGCTCCTTTCCTTTAAAGAGTAGCAGCTCGGACCCTCAACGCAGAGCCACCTCCGACTCAAGCAGCCATACCCGGCTACCTCGACAAGCGGCTCCGCCTCGCACGACTTAAGGCTCCTTCCGCCGTAATCCGTCGGCCGGGGCCCTCAGACGAAGGCTGCAACGTGGCGGATGCTGCCCCGCGCCGCTCGGGACGTGCAGCTGCGGCGGAGCACGCGGATCTGCCCTGTCAGGAGGTCAGGTAATGATGAGATTTTTCCCGGCGTGGCAGGCGGACTGCCCCGGCGTCCCATCACCTGGATACTGAACAGTGGCCAAGGACATACGAATCCTTCGCCTGCAAGACATCGAACAACGAGACCCGACCCAGCGGCTATCAGAGGGAAGGTCGAGGCTTGCAAGAGAAGCCCCGACCTAACGTGGCTAGCGCGCTCCTGGGTCGGGAGAAGCCGCCTCGGGACGGAGGCCGAAGCTACGCCGCCCTACGAAGGCTACCGCGACTAGTGCAGTGTACGGCGCCAACGGGAGACGAAGGCCCACGGCGTGGCACTGTTCCGACACTGTTGCAGCACTGTAGCAGAACATAATTTTACCATCCTAGCCCTTGTACACCGGCCCTCCTTGAACTATAAAAGGAGAGGCTGGCACCGTAAACGGGGAGACGAAGAACACAACTGAAACAGAGATCGAACAACACACATCACACCCACTAAACGAGCACCTGCTGCTCTCATCCACGCACAGAGACCTGGGACTCTTTCCCTCTCTCGACCTAAGCTTGTATCCCCTACTACAAGCCCCTGTGGGCATATAGAACACTTTCCCGCACTGGACGTAGGGCACCCCCTCGGAGCCCGAACCAGTATAATCCCGGTGTCTCTAAGCCCAACCATCCGGATCAGACGCACGAATCATAACAAAAATTATTGTCGACGGTATCAAACCCCGACAATTGGCGCGCCAGGTAGGGGCACTTCGTGTGTCACGATGCCAAACAAGGGTCCGGATGGTCCACGCCGACGAACAACCGACGCGCACCACCGTGTTGCGTTTCGGCTCCTTGGACTTCGTCTTCGATGGTCCAGTCGAGTCACCCGCTGGGGCCGTGTTCTCGCGGTCCCAGCCCGACGCGCCTGCGCCGCCTCAGGACCAGCCGCCTGAGGAGCCGCAGGCGGTGAAGTCTGCCGCCGACCGGGTTTGGGACCTGGTCGGCCGCAACATGGCGGTCGCTCTAGGGCCGAATCCGTCCCAGGAGCTCTTCCGCTTCGCGGCGTTCGCCACCTCCATGCTCGTGTTCGGGTTGCAGGAGGAGGAAACGCTGACCTGGGACGAATTCAAGCTCTGCTACGACTCCGTGTACCCTGAGGGGCAGGCGTGGCTCCCCTGCGGCGGGGCGAAAGCTCCCGCCGCCACGGGAGACGCACGGCCGGTTCCCTCAGGGGCTTCTCAGGCAAGCTGCGACGAGGCCGAAAGCGCGCCCTCCGGCAAGCAGGCACCGGCGCCCCACGACCCGAGGCGCGAGTGTTTCGTCCTCCAGCAGCAGCCCGACGCGGTCCACTCCACCAACTCCGACGACAGCTCCGCGGAAGGTGAGCCCACTTCGCCCGACGCATCCGCTAGTGAGGAACCTCCGCAGGACGAGTACGACCGTGAGCGTCAGCAGGCGCACCTCGACGAGCTGGACGAGGCTCAAAAGGCTCTCGAGGACGAGCAGGCGAGGCTCCACCATGTGCTCGGCACGGAGGCCACGGCAACACCCGTGCGTGAGTGCGCACAAGAGGTGTGCCGCTGCATCATCGGCGACGTTCATGGGACTCCCGTCGCCAAACAGACCTCCCAGAACCTCACCGCAGCGGCCGTGCTCCTCCGGGTCGGCCCCGAGCCAACGACCTCGGAGGATAAGAAGCTCCGTCAGCACTTGCAGACGCTCCTCAACGTGGCCGCCGAGCAGCAGGCGGAAAGCTCGGCGTCTCGGCGCCGCGAGGCGCGGGCGCGGGACAAGGAACGCTCGGCTCACCGCGGGTCCTCACGCCCGCCGGGGCAGCCGGATCGCGCAGAGAGCGTGCGCTCGCCCGCCGGCCGCAAGGTCGACTCTAACCACGGAGCCCGAGGCGCATCCTCGGCGCGTGGAAGGACGATGACTCGAGGTGGGTCGGACGGCGAACGCCGGTCGCGAAGGGAGTACAACCGGAGGCGCGGGGCTGCTACGACAGCAGTGAGGACCAGAGCCGGAGCCCGACGCCTGACCCCCGAGGTCCGCGGGCCTTCGGCACCAGCGTTCTCGCTGCAGCTCCCCCGGCTCGGTATCGCGCCCCCACCACTGTCGCGAAGTACGACGGGGAGACCAACCCAAGTGTATGGCTTGAAGACTATCGCCTCGCCTGCCACAACGGCGGCGCGACCAACGATCTGTTCATCATCAAGAGCATCCCGCTGTACCTCGCCGACTCGGCACGTACCTGGCTCGAGCACCTCCCACGAGGGAGGATCAACAGCTGGGCCCAGCTCCGGGACGCCTTTCATAGGGCACTTCCAGGGTACCTACGCACGGCCTGGCAATGCGTGCGAACTCCGCCATTGCCGGCAAAACAAGGGTGAGAGTCTTCGAGACTACATCCGCCGTTTCTTCAAGCGCTGCGCTAAGCTCCCCGACACGGCCGACAACCAGGTCATAACCGCTTTCCAAGATGGTACCACGTGCGAGACCCTTGTCCATCGGATAGGGCGAGTCAAGCCGAAAACCATCCGCAAGCTCCTTGACCTGGCCACTGACCACGCCGACGGGGAGGAAGCCGTTGCGTTCAGCAAGAGGAAGCCCGAGGAGGAGCAGGGTGAGGCTCCGGCCGCTCGCCCGGAGAAGAAAAAGAAGAAAGAGCGCAAGCTCCGCAACAGCAATCTGGTGGCGGCGGCCGACAAACGACCGTCCAAACCAAAGGCTGGTCCCCCGAGGGATTACTTCGAGAAGATGCTTGAGGCACCTTGTCCCTACCACGAGACTCCGGTCAAGCATTCCATGAAGGACTGTAACCTCATGAAGAGGTACCTCGTCAGGAAGAACAAACCGCAGGACGTGGCCAACGCCGGCACCACCAAGAACGCCGAGCACGACGATTTCCCCAATGAAGATGGTGCTGTCATGATGATCTTCGGCGGAACGCCTGCTCGCCCTCCGAGGCGCAAGCACAAGCGTATCTTGCAGGAGATCTACCACACCGAGTCGGTCGTGCCTTCGTACCTTCGGTGGTCCGAGACGGCCGTCACGTATGACCGGGCGGATCATCCCGACAACATTCCACAGCCGGGGGCTTACCCCCTCGTGGTGGCACCGCTCTTCGGCACCAAGCGGGTGCACAAGGTGCTCATGGACGGAGGAAGCGGCCTCAACATCGTCTACATGTCCACCCTCGACAGCATGGGGATCCAGCGGTCTCAACTCCGCCCGTCGTCGACCCCGTTCCACGGAGTCGTTCCCGGGATGGAGGCAGTCCCACTCGGACAGATCGACCTACCGGTCACTTTCGGTGATGAGGGGAATTTCCGCAAGGAAACGCTCACCTTCGAAGTCGTTGGCTTCCCGGGAACGTACCACGCGATCCTCGGGAGGCCGGCATACGCGAAGTTCATGGCGGTCCCCAACTACACCTACCTCAAGCTAAAGATGCCCGGGCCGAAGGGAGTGATCACCATCGACACCAAGTTCCAACACGCGTTCGAGTGCGATGCTAAGTGCTTCCAGTTCGCGGAAGCCCTTATTCACTCCAAGAAGATGGCCGCAGGAACTTCGGCTGGGAACCCCAGCAACGACATCACGATGGTCGAATCGACCTAGACCAGCTACGTTGTCTCTACTCTTGCAATAGTACCGTGTACTGTTTTATGCTCATGATGAATAAAAGTGCCCGCCCTTTTTCCGTTTTTCTCATCATAAGCACGACTTTTGTCAAAAAAGGTCTCCTGATGCGAGTAATCCTAAGCAACAAACCATTTTACGGCCCTCGACCTAAAATCCTTCATTGCTCGGGGGCTCCATCCAGGGGCAGCATGCCTCCTGAAAAACAAAAAGTTTTTTCTTCCGAAAAAGCTTTCTCCGAGAAACACTCCGCTAGCTCAAAGAGCAAAAAGGAAGAAACCCGCAACCATCTGTCCACGCTCGGCTGAGTACTGACGCCCCCGTGGCTAATACGTGCAAGGTTCCACGAGCTATGTCTGGGATGGTTAGGTCGATCTCCTCGTGCCTCTAAGAGTTCGGTGGTAGGTGTTACCTCGACGACTCTTTTCTTAAAAAGTAACTCGATAGCCGACCTACCCGACCCTTCCAAAGGTAGCTTGGGAGCTCTGGGTCTAAGGGGTGCCCCGACTCGACTACGCCCGGTCAACGCTCTCGAGTACCTACGCTCCAGCAGCTACGGGACGGAGCAAGACCAGCAACGTCCTAAGGGTAGCCCTACCGGCCTAGAAACCCCAAGTCTCTCGACGAAGAGGAAAGGAAAAGGAATCGAGTGTCGAACTTAAAAAGAAAAACCCCTCTGCTTAAGGAGGAAACCTGCAAATTATTCATGACAGTAAGCCGCCGGTGCTACTAAACTATTTTCTCCTGATCAGTGTTCATCATCGAGCCATCCCAGGTCCTCCATGGCAGCGTCGGCTACCTTCCCGATGAACTCAACACACCCCGCCAAGATCTGGGGGTAACGGTGGTCTTCATACCCGGGGCCTTGAAAGGATCAAGACAAGTGGCCTAGAGGGGGGTGAATAGGCCTGCAAAACAATTTCAAACTTTTCTTGCGAAAGTGCTGTCAGACCCCGGAACCTCCGGGAAATTCCTCGGAACCTCCGGGAAAATGCACAGACAGTGTATTTTTCTGGAGCTTTGGGAATCTCTCCTGCACAAGATCTGCTGCGGATGAAAGGTTAGAAAACAGATCTAGAGCAAGGTAAAGGTTGACAAGACTAAGAGATAGAGGCCAAAGAACACTAGCAACCTTAGGGTAAAAGGATAAGCACTTAACAAGCAAACCCTAGATGAACTAGTGAGCTAGCAACCTAGAACACACAAGCAACAAAAGTAACCGAGAGTAAAGCACAAGAGACACGATTTATCCCGTGGTTCAGCTCACCACAAAGGTTGGCTTACATCCACGTTGTTGAGGTTAGCCACAAAGACTACAGAATCTCTCTAGATCCACTCCTCTCTCACACCTATCACCAAGGTAATAGATGGAGGGTTTCCACTAAGCAAATGAGGGTAATACAAACTTCTTGGGGTTGCCACACGAAGATTGGAAGCTCCCAAGCAACCTCTAGCCGTCTAGGATTCAAGAATCCAAGAGTAAAAGATCCACCAAGTAGCTAGGGTTTCACCAAGTGCTCAAGAACACAAGAGAGGGATTGGATTTGCTTTTTCTCACAAAGAATCACTCCACACTTAAATGCTAGGGTTGGATTTGGATTCAAGTAGGTGGGAGTCAATGCTTGAGAGAGAAGGGGAGCAAATGCTACTGTTCAGCGCAGGGAGGAAGAAGAGAACCGTTGGGAGACAAGGGGGTATAAATACCCTCAGATCCAGATCTGCAACGGTAACTTGAAAACCCGGAACCTCCGGGAAATTTCCCGGAACCTCCGAGATCTGAAAGACTCAACAGACTGTCAAGGTACAGCTCGGAACCTCCGGGGAAAAACTCGGAGCTTCCGGGAACTGACAGAAAACAGGGAAAGACAGCAGGGTGTTGAGGCTATTTGTGGCTGGGATAGATTTTGGTTTTGGATGAGATTTAAGCACTTGGTTCCATCCTAACCACCATTAGTATCCCTCTTGATAGTACGACTTCTCCTATACTCAAATTCAAAATATAAAAGGAATTAAACTTCAACTTGAACTAAGAAAAGCCTTTCTTTAAAATGAGGGGTCTCCTTTAATACTTTTGCACCCATGATCTGATAAGTACCTGTCACAAACACTTACAAGCTCATTAGTTCTTTAATTGTGTGGTCAACATCACCAAAACCCACTTAGGGGCTTGATTGCACTTACAATCTCCCCCTTTTTGGTAGATGTTGACAACCCAATTAAAGCTTACATTTAATTGATAAAGGTTGAGCTTTTGATAAATTGAATACAAGGCTCCCCCTCAATATATGCAATATTCATTTGAATGGAAGTAAATGTCCTTTGAAGACATGTTTGCATATATTATGGGTAAGTGAAACAAGATGCATTGTATTCAATCAATCGTGGGGTGCAAACAGATGTGAACATGTAACCGTGATGCGTATGCCAGTTTAAAAACAAACAGAGAACTAGCTGTGTCCAGATCCCGGAACCTCCGGAAAAATTCCCGGAACCTCTGGAGATTGAAATCTCACTGAGCCTCCGGAGAATTTTCCGGAACTTCCAGACTCTGGCAACACAACAGTTCCAACAATCAATCACAGGCAATAAGTGACCACAAATAACAGGGACTAGCATAGATTAAAGCATGAAAACCAAATCTAGCCCTATTACATCACAGCACAGAGTTTTTAAAGTTTTCACATCCCATAAGTTGTCCACAACCATATCCAACTCTTGCCAACAGAGGCAAGCACAAGTACCAAATAGTTACAGACCATAAATGAGTTCAGCTGAGAATATATAGCAAAGTAAAAGCAGCAGCATCTCTCATCTCACAAAAGCTAGCAGCAGCAGCAGCAGGTCAACATGAAGATCATCTCAATCTTTCTCTTTCTCCCCCTTTGTCAACATGTAACAAAAAGGAAAAAGAAGAAAGAGAGGAAGTGAAACAGGACCTGCAGATCACCATCACTCGCTGCTCTAGGAGTCCTCTGTCTCCTCCTCTTCTCCAAAACTTTCAGCTTCATCAGATGCAGCATCTTTGCCATGAGGCTTGGTTGGAGTACGAAGAGTCTTCCTAGTAGCAATCTTAGGACCCCTAGCCTTGCGTAGCTTAGCACTGAGAGGCTCCTCATCACTGGAGTCATGCTTTTCAGCCTCGGTCTCACTAGATGTGGAGTCATGGAAGAAAGGAAAAGTAGGAGGTGGAATCAAATGAGATTCAGACAGATCAGCTTTGAGAAGCAGCTTGTTTACGTCCTTCCGTAGTTCATAAGTCTGAGTGGCATTGTATTTGCAGAAGGCAAACAGATCCCTCAGCATGCTTCTGATTTTCTTGCCTTCCTTGTCCTTCTTCGCTGCAGCACTGCTTGGACCGTCATCAGAAGATAAATCAATAGTGCTTTTAGGCTCCAAGACTAATTTCACAGCTTCAGCTCGCTTTTGGTGGGACCACTGCTTGATCTGGTAGGAGTGATGCTCACCATCCTTCTTGAAGATCAACCCAGTCACATGCTCAATGATGTACATAATGTATGGAGCATATGGGAAGTTGCCAATACCATTGTCCATCACTCTGATCAAATCAAACCAAATGAAGCGGCTGACAGAGAAAGGTTCTGCCCCTGGAAGCATCCTGAAGATCAGATTTGTGGCATACTTCCTAAGGGAGGTGGAGTCACTGCCACCTTTGGGCATGATGGTTTCCCTCAGCAGATTGTTCATGACATAGTATGTAGGCTTCAGAGCAGTGGTGGTCCCATCAGCAAGCTCCTTTAGCTCATATGCGTCCACAATCTTGTCAGCCTTCTTGTGCCCTTCATTGTGAATGATGGTAGCCTTCCTGTCCTTTTCACCAAAGCCAAGCAGCCTGCCAAAAGTGGTGAAATCCACCTTGTAGTGAACCCCTTCTGTCATCCAATGTATAGCATCTTCTTCAACATCATAGAAGAATGTAGCATGGAACTGGGCAATGACCTCGGTGTTCCAGTCATGCTTGAAGCTCATCAAATCCTTGATTTGCCATTTTTCAACCAAATCCAAGACTTCCTCTGTTGATTTCGTCTGACTGTTAACTGCTAAGTCACGGAACCTCCGAGTAATTCTCCGGAACCTCCGGAGTCTGAAACTGAACCTGAATGCTGACAGCCTTGACAGATAAAAGTCCGGAGCCTTCGAGAAAAATCCCAGAACCTCCGGGTTCTGAGAAACAGACACAGAGAGCTTTTGTTTCAACTGATACTTGGCACTTCTCTGATCTTAACTCTTAGGTTATGGACTCCTTGTCTCAAAAGGCTAGATAAAACCAATCAACACTCAACTATAGCCATTTTGTGACAAGTTGGGATATAAAATAGATTTTGAAAGACATGTATGAAGATTTTTCAAAAAAAAAATTCAGCAAAGCAACTCAATCAATTTAGGCATACTAGAAGTCAAACCACGTAACGAGAATCAAGAATATTTAGCTCATTCCTTAAACTACAAAACCTTGACTCGTCGAGAGACTTTGTGAAGATATTGGCTAGTTGTTTTTCGGTGCTCACATAACTTAGAGCGATATCTCCTTTGGTTTCGTGGTCTCTCAAGAAGTGATGACAGATGTCTATATGTTTTGTACGAGAGTGGCTTACAGGGTTGTTTGCAAGCTTTATGGCACTTTCATTGTCACACAAAAGTGAGATATGGGTAAAGTGACATCCGTAATCCTTTAGGGTTTGCTTCATCCAAAGTAGTTGAGCACAACAAGCGCCGGCTGCAACATACTCGGCCTCGGCGGTGGAAAGGGCTACTGAGTTTTGCTTTTTAGAACTCCAAGACACTAGAGACCTACCAAGGAATTGGCAAGTCCCCGATGTACTCTTTCTATCTACCTTGCAACCGGCATAATCGGAATCCGAATAGCCAAGTAGATCGAAAGTGGAGCCCTTAGGATACCACAAGCCAAGGTTAGGGGTATGCACTAGATATCTCAAGATTCTCTTTACGGCCATGAGATGGCACTCTTTCGGGTTAGCTTGAAATCTAGCACACATGCACACACTAAGCATAATATCCGGCCTAGATGCACATAAGTAAAGAAGAGAGCCGATCATGGAGCGATATACCTTTTGGTCCACGGATTTCCCTTCTTCATTGAGGTCCAAGTGTCCATTGGTAAGCATTGGAGTCTTGATGGGCTTCGCCTTGTCCATGTCAAACTTCTTAAGCATATCCCATGTGTACTTGGTTTGACATATGAACGTCCCTTCCTTTGCTTGTTTGATTTGAAATCCAAGAAAGAACTTGAGCTCACCCATCATGGACATCTCAAACCTCTTTGTCATCACCCTACTAAATTCTTCACAAAAAGCTTCATTAGTACTACCAAATATTATGTCATCGACATATATTTGGCACACAAAAATATGACCATCAACTTTTCTAGTAAAGAGAGTAGCATCAGCTTTACCTATCTCAAAGCCTTGCTTGAGCAAGAATTCCTTAAGGCATTCTACCATGCTCTTGGTGCTTGCTTGAGCCCATAGAGTGCCTTACAGAGTTTGTAGACATGATTAGGACGCTTGGGATCTTCAAAACCCGGTGGTTGCTCTACATAGACTTCTTCGGAGAGTGGTCCATTGAGAAATGCACTCTTGACATCCATTTGGTATAGCTTGAAGTCATGATGGGCAGCGAAGGCAAGTAGAAACCGAATTGCTTCAAGTCTTGCTACCGGTGCATATGTTTCTCCAAAGTCTAGTCCTTCAACTTGAGTGTACCCTTGAGCAACCAATCTTGCTTTGTTCCTAATCACAATGCCAAACTCATCTTGCTTGTTTCGAAAGACCCATTTGGTGCCAATGATGTTCGTCTTCGGTCTTTCCACCAACTCCCACACTTGATTTCTTTTAAAGTTGTTCAACTCCTCTTGCATAGCCACCACCCAATCCGGATCCTCAAGAGCTTGTTCTACCTTAATGGGTTCAAGAGAGGAAACAAATGAGTAAAATGCACAAAAATTCTTAAGACGAGATCGTGTTGTTACCCCTCTCCTTATGCTCCTAAGGATATTGTCAACGGGATGATCCTGTTGTATAACTTGATGTACACGGGGATGTGATGGTCCAAGAGGTTGGTGTAGAGGTTGGTCTTCATCATTTTCATCAGCTTGAGGCTCAGATGTACTTGCTTGAACAGCCCCTTGCTGATTAGATTGCTGGTTCACAGTGTCTTGTGGTGCTAAGTTCCCAGACCCCGGAACCTCCAGAGAATTTCCCGGAGGTTGAGTTCCAGCAGCAGTTCCCGGAACCTCCAGGTATTTTCTCGGAACCTCTGGAGTCTGCACATCTGCTGAACCAGTGACTTCAGGCCCTTCGAGTGGTGTTAAAGCTTGGAGTTGTTCCTCATCTTCCTCTTGTGCTTCAATTGGTCTAACATCACCTATGGCCAATTGCTTGATTGCTTCACAAGATGGCTTCTCATTATCTACAACATTTAAGTCAACTTGCTCCACTTGAGAGCCATTAGATTCATCAAAGGTCAAATCTACCGTGACTTCAATCCTCCCGGTGGTTAGATTGAAGACTCGGTAAGCATGCTCATTATGACCATAACCAAGAAGAAATCCTTCGTCAACCTTTGGTGCAAACTTAGAAGTACGGGGCCTCTTGTTTAGAATGAAACATTTGCACCCAAGCACTCTAAAGTAAGACACCTTAGGCTTTTTACCGGTGATAAGCTCATAGGAGGTCTTCTTGTGAAACTTGTGAAGATAGAGGCGGTTGATAGCATGGCAAGCCGTGTTGATAGCTTCGGCCCAAAAGATGTCTTGAGTCTTGTACTCGTCCAATATGGTTCTTGCCATCTCAATAAGAGTCCGGTTCTTCCTCTCAACCACCCCATTTTGTTGAGGGGTATAAGGAGCTGAAAATTCGTGCTTAATGCCCTCTTCATCAAGAAACTCTTCAACATTGGTGTTCCGGAATTCTGAGCCATTGTCACTTCTTACTTTCTTGATAGGCAGCTCAAACTCCCTTTGTGCTCTCCTTATGAAGGTCTTCACCTTCCCTTGTACTTCACTCTTGTCAAACACAAAGAACACCCACGTGAAGCGAGAATAATCATCAACAATAACCAAGCCATATTTATTACCACCAATACTTATGTAGGCGACCAGTCCAAATAGATCCATGTGAATGAGCTCCAACGGGCTTGATGTAGTGAGGATGCTATTTGGTGGGTGAGGTGCTCCTACTTGCTTTCCGGCTTGGCATGCTTTGCATATCCTATCTTTCTCAAAATGTACATTTGTTAGTCTAAGGATGTGTTCATCTTTCAAAAGTTTGGCCAAGTTCCTCATGCCAACATGGGCTAGTCGGCGATGCCATAGCCAACCCATGCTAGATTTTGCCACTAAACAAGTCTTGGAGGAAACCTTGCTTTTGTTGAGATCAATTAGGTAAAGCCTCCCCCGCAAGCGACCCGTAAGGATAATAGAGGAATCCTCCCTTCTTATGATGGACACACCCTTATCCGAAAAGTTGTTGACACATTTTATCTATAAATATTTCCCCTCATATTTACTGGAAAAAGGGCTAACATATAATTAGATCATCTTATTAGGGTTTGCACTGACAATTTCCACGAGTTTTGGTGAATTCATAAAATTACAGGGACTATTCAGAAATACAAGAAAAGAAACAAGTCTAGAAGGTTCCAGAACACTCCCGAACTCAACGTGACTTGGCTTGCAAGAAAGAAGCATCTGGAAGGGGCAAGGACCGTCCTGGCCAAGGCAGACCCCGAGGGGGGCCCACCACAGGCCGACCGGTCCCATGGTGGGGCCGACCGGACCCCCCCCCCCGGCGCCAACTCAGCCCTACTTCTGGAATGTTCTTCCACCGCCTATGAGAAGCAATCTAAACCGTATATTAGGTCGGTTTGATCCTACGGCGGCAAGGCACCTCCTCAGGACTATATAAACAGGCCCCCTGACCCTAGGGTAGGGGAACAACTCATTCTAGATCATCAATGCCCACCTGAGATAGAAGCTCTAGACTAGAATTAGAGTTGGAGAGTTAGTATCCAGTTGAGAGATTAGAGCCACGATCTATTCAGATCTAGCTAATCTTGTTCGAGAGAATTAGAGAGCGGTAGAGGCGGAATTGAAGGAAGGCCCGGACCTGTCGGTGCCTCCTCTTCATCTTCTTCCTCTGGGATCAACTCCATTGGAGCCTGATCTTGAGACCTTGTGGAAAGATCAACTTCTTATTCAAGTGAGTAACATTGTTATTATTGTTCTTACGGTTCATAACTCTTTTATGAGTACTTTAATTCCTGTCGCTCTTGAGTTAAAGTTGCATGTTTAGTGTAAGCGTGGTGCTTAGACTAGCTAGCTTGTGAATGCCTTCTATATTCCGGATCGTGTGGTAGAAGCGGGAAGTGACCTCGTTCCCGTCTATCCTTTGCAGTCCACCTCCCGTCTATAGAAATCGTAGGACTCCCCCCATAGATTGTCGAGATTGTCGGAAGTTTCCCTTTCCTAAGTGTGCCTTCAGACAATCACCCCATAAGAACAATAATAGCATAGCTTGTGCGAGTAAGAACTAGACATCCTAAAGTTTTCCTTATCTCTCTTTCTATCAAGTCCTTGATAACTACTCAGGGATTAGTTATACATCTCGGATCACTCTACCCTTCTCCCTGTGGATTCGATATTTAAAACCCTCTTCCCCGATGAAGTGCTCACCGGTATCCGTGCGCTTGCGGATTATCCATCATAATATTTCTGTAGGCTTAACAAATACCAACAAAAGTGACAATCAAATCCAATCTCACTAAGTTGTGAAACCGATAATAGATTGTAACCCAACGGATCAACATGAAGAACATTGGTAATTGAATATTTTTTAGAGATAGGGATATCACCTACACCGATGACTTCTCCTTTTGTATCCCCTCCATAAGCAATAGTTTCTTTTGGTCCTTCCA
Source organism: Cenchrus fungigraminus (assembly GCA_036936925.1). NCBI lineage: Eukaryota > Viridiplantae > Streptophyta > Magnoliopsida > Poales > Poaceae > Cenchrus > Cenchrus fungigraminus. Next base: position 63,576,364 of record CM072770.1, read on the forward strand.
AATGGAGGTAGGATGAGAACATACTCCTTTCTCCGATCATATGATGTGTACATCCGCTATCAAGCACCCAACTTGATCCACCAGAGGAGTATGCCTACAAAATAATTTAGTTCCTTCTTTTAGGTCCCCAATTTGACTTGGGGTCTTCCACGTTAGCAACCAAAACTTTAGGAATCCATAGAGATCTTTTCACATATATGTTGGACTAATTTCCAACATACATGGCAACAACTTTACCAAGGTTGTTGCGTCTCAACACATAGCTAGGAGGTATGTCACTAGATGCATGAGCCTTGTTCTTGTTGGGAGACATGTTTCTTCTAGGCATGATTGGATGGTTCTGAACCTGCAGACGAGTGTTAGATGCCTTAGGAACATGTTGGTGTTGAGCCTTGCCTCTCTTCTTGGTTCTGTCCTTGCAGACCCCGGAACCTCCGGGAATTTTCCCGGAACCTCCGGTGGCACGAGGCTTCCAGACTCTGGAACCTCCGGGCTTTGAGCTCGGAACCTCCGGGGTCTGGGTAAACAGAAACCCTGTACTCTTGAACTCTAGGCATTCCTTTTCTTTGATGATCTTTCTTTCATTGGTCTTGCCACCTTCAACATAGCCAAAACCAGGTTTCTCACTTTTCTCCATCATCTTTCTCTTGGGGGCCTTTCCTTTCTTGTACCCTTCACTCATGCATCCTCTAGCTATGATTGAGTTCAACCTAGCAATTTCTTTCATCATAGCTTCCATGTTAGCAAGGTTAGTAGCATAAAATTCAAGATCAATATTGTAGCATTTATCACAGCCCTTACTAATAGAGGCACTAGAGTCACCCTTTACCTTCAAAGGATGTGAGGTACTACTCCAAAGGAGTCTATATTGCTCCTCAAGCTCTTCATTCCTCGACTTGAGAGAATTGCATTGAGCTTGAGAGGCAGCAAGGTCTTCCTTGAGAGTAGCTATGATGCTCTCCGCTTGGCTAACTTCCAAACGCAAGGCCTCAAGCTCACTTCTTTCGGATGTAAGAATGTCTTGAGTTTTCTCTAGTTCCACTACTAACTTAGCCATAAAGTCTCTAGATTGCTTATCCATCTCACTAACAAGTTGGTTAACTTCTTCATCACTAGATTCATCACTAGAGTCCATTTCCGACTCATCACTAGGTGGAGGAGAGGGTTTTGAGCTTGTTTTTACCTTCTCACCCTTGGCCATGAAGCAATGAATGGATGAGCTCTCTTCATCATCGGTCAAGTTGTCAAACAACCTTGAGGTAGAAGGAAGCTTCTTGATAGCCACGGTTGCAACTTTCTTCCCTTCTCCTTCACTAGAGCTCTCATCTCCGGAATTCCATTCATGACCAATATGAGCTTCTCCACCATAGTTTCTTCTCTTGTGATGTGGTTTTTGATCTTTCTTGTAGCTTCCCTTGCCTTTGTCATTCTTGTTCTCCCTCTTCTCATTTGGGCAATCTGCAATGAAGTGTTCGGTGCTTCCACAATTGTAGTAAGTTCTCTTTTTCTTGTTGGGGAACCTTCTCTTGGCAAACTTGTAACCTTACTTTTTCAAGCCCTTCTTGTATGTCTTCATGAACAAGGCCATATCCCCAATCTCAATATGAGGAGTTTCATCTTCGTCTTCACTTAAGTCACTTGTAGAGCTCTCTACTTCCACTTTCTTTGATTTTGACTTGGAAGGCTTGGATGAAGTAGAGTGCTTGGATGAAGTAGTAGACTTGCTTGACTTGTTGGCATGGAGAGCAACATCTTTGACCTTCAAGTTGTTCAACTTAGCTTCTAGCTCACCAATCTTCTTTCTATGTTGGATTTCTTTGTCCATAAACTCATGAGTAAGAATTCTCCCAAGAACATCATTTGGAGAGAACTCCTCAAATCTCTTCTTCTCTCTAATCAAGGTGACTAGAGTAGGATTTCTTGGAGCAAAGGCCTCCAACATCACTTTCACAACATAGTGGTCATCCAACTCATCACCACCCAAGCCTCTTATCTTCCCAACTATGACCATCAATCTATCAAACATCTCTTGTGGCCTTTCTCCATCAAAGATAGTGAACCTATTAAGCTCGGCCATCAATATGTTGATCTTGGACTTCTTCACCTTGTCAACACCCTCATGAGCAATGAGGAGGGTGTCCCAAATATCTTTGGCAATCTCTAGTCCATTGACCCGGTTGTACTCTTGAGCGCTCAAGGCACTAAGGAGTATGCTTGTAGCTTGAGCATTTCTCTTGATGTTGCGGCGATCACGTGGGGTGAGGTTTTCAAAGTCTTCGGGATCATCAAAACCTACACACACAATGTTCCACAACTCCAAACTCAAACCGGTAAGATAAGCTTTCACCATATGCTTCCATTTAGCAAAGTTGGTCCCATCAAATTGGGGCAAATTGCCAACGGGTATAGTGACATCATCCTTAGATTTAGTCTCCAAAGAATCATAGTTAAAGGATACGCTTCTATAATTATTCTTGGACTTGGCCTTGGGCTTGGGCTTGAGTGTTCTCTTGGGAATTCTTGTGCTGTAGTACTCATAATCCCCATCTCCATTCTCACTAGATGAAGATGATGATGAGGATGATGAAGATGGTAATGGAGATGGTGAAGGTGTTCTCTTTCTTCTCTTCTTTTCCTCCTTCTTCCTTTTCTTCTTCTTTTCTTGCTTGCTGTCCTCTTTCTTCTTTTCTTTTTCTTTTCTTCTTCTTTCTCTTTCTTCTTGTCCTCTTTCTTGCTTTTCTTGCCGTTGTCCTTGGAGCTTTCCTTGACTGCCTTTTTGAGCTTGTCGAACTTCTCTTGGGCTGACGTGTTGCCTACCTCCGAGGCATCACCATCAACTTCACTCGGTATGTCTTCAAACTCCTCTTCCTCTTGCTTGTCATCACCACTTGCCATATCCTCACACAGTTAAGTGTTAGCAAGGATAACCCGTTTTGATACCAATTGAAAGGATCAAGACAAGTGGCCTAGAGGGGGGGGGTGAATAGGCCTGCAAAACAATTTCAAACTTTTCTAGCGAAAGTGCTGTCAGACCCCGGAACCTCCGGGAAATTTCTCGGAACCTCCGAGATCTGAAAGACTCAACAGACTGTCAAGGTACAGCTCGGAACCTCTGGGGAAAAACTCAGAGCTTCTGGGAACTGACAGAAAACAGGGAAAGACAGCAGGGTGTTGAGGCTATTTGTGGCTGGGATAGATTTTGGTTTTGGATGAGATTTAAGCACTTGGTTCCATCCTAACCACCATTAGTATCCCTCTTGATAGTACGGCTTCTCCTATACTCAAATTCAAAATATAAAAGGAATTAAACTTCAACTTGAACTAAGAAAAGCCTTTCTTTAAAATGAGGGGTCTCCTTTAATACTTTTGCACCCATGATCTGATAAGTACCTGTCACAAACACTTACAAGCTCATTAGTTCTTTAATTGTGTGGTCAACATCACCAAAACCCACTTAGGGGCTTGATTGCACTTACAGGCCCATCCCTCTCCGAGCAGCTCGCGGTCCAGGTCGGGATAACACGAAAGGAACATGGCCACAACTCGGTGAACCAACTGCCGAGCCATAGCCATGCCTCGCGCGCGAGCGACGCCGCCGACCATCCCGAGGTGTTCGACCGGGGACGGCCCTTCGTCAACACCGATGCCCTCCAGAAGCTCCATGACGGCTTGAGTAAGAGCTCGGTGAGTTTCTTCCTATTGCAGGAGAGTCGCCCGGGCCGCGGCCGCAGCCGGGGATGACAGCTTCAGCGCGGCAGCCCTCTCTGCGGAAAGGGAAAAAGGTGAAAAATGCATCGACGAAAGGCACCATCGAAGCGAATTGCAATCATAGCTCACCCATCAAGCCATCAGCGAGCAACGACACAAGCGTCGTTAGTTCCTCCTGCTTGGTGATGGCCTCGTTCATCCAGGCGACGTCGGCCGCCCGCCGATCCCGCAGCGCCTGCAGTTCCGCGCAAGCAGCTACAACAACAAACAATTGCGGGTAAGCACACCAGCCCACAGGTTGAGCACCCAATCCGAAAGGATTCACGCCGGAGCACCAGCCTACCGGTCAGCTCCCTGTCGCGATTGGTGGCGACTGCCAGCAGCTGCCTCCGCTCGGCAACGGCGACACCGAGCTGGTCCTGCAGGGAGGCGTTCTGCTCTTGGGCGGACTCCAGGGCACGTGCAGAGTTCGCCGCGTCAGCAGTCAGCTTAGTCGCCCGTGTCTCCAGCTCGGCCTGCTTCCGAGCCGCCTCCCGAGCAAAGGCGTTGAAGGCGGTCTGCGTTTTCTCCGCCTGCTGCAAGGCCTCGGACAGGCTCGCCGTTGTCGCCGCCTTCTCCTCCTCGACGGCTGCCAACCGCTCCGTCGACGATGCACGAAGTGACGCCAGCTCTGCCTCTTTCCGTCCCACCTCCGCCTGAAGAGCTCTGAGCGCCCCCCAAATCTCAGCCTGCTGGCAGATGAACCGGGATCGGGCATCGTAGCGCGCCGCGAACCCCTATCCAAGAAGCAACTCAAGAAAGAACAACAATGAGAAAAGTCAAATGGGGTCGAAGCGAAAAGGAAGGTGCAAGGCAAGAGACATACCATGGCAGCGGCGGCTACCTCCTCGGCCGAGGCCGCCTGACGGCGGATCGCGCGTCTAAGCCGTTCGGCCGAGGCGTGCTCCTCCTCGTCATCAATGACAAGCAGCACTCGACCCGGGTCATCGCGGGCGGCAACCTGCAGCCTGCGGCGAACAGCCCCGCCACCGGAAACGGGCACCAACGCTCCCCGGAGCTCGTCCGGCATGCCAGCGCCAGAGCCAGGCTGAGAGGACGGCGCAACGGCGGGAATTGAGCCGGAGAGTGGTACGAACGCCGTGACCTCCGTGCCCCCCCTCGTTCGGCCGGTCGCCCTCTCCCTGGTGGAGAATCCTGGCGTCGAGCCCCTCGCTCTGGGTTTCGGCGGTCGGGAGGACTCCCGCGGCAGGTGTAGCCACAACCGGGTCCTCCGGCGCGGACGTCGTCAGGTCCGCCTCAGCAGCGGCTGCGTGCAGTGTGACCTGAGGAGGCTCCGACCCTCCGACGGTAACAGCACCCAGCGCCACCGCGTGTTTGCCAGCTGCGGTGCTTGAGATCTGTTGTCGCAGCTCCGCCTCGAACACCGCCAGCATTTCTGCAGACGGCGTAACGCAGGATGTCGCAACGCCGAGCTGGCGAAAGCCGTCGCTAGAGCTGTCGCTCTTCCGTGACGCCTCCTCGGCACCTTGACCAGCAGAGCTTGTCCCCTCCGGCAGCACTGCGGGAGGAGCTTTAGGAGCCACCTGCACTGTCCCCGTCACCGGCGCGGCAACTTTTCGCACCGCACGACGGAGGGATTTCTCCGGCGCCGGCACGAGCGTTCGACCGCTTGGGAGCGTCCTGAGAAGACAAAGAGCTCAGTGCCAGAATCTTCAGACAATCGAGCATTGGGGGAGAATTGAAGCTCACCTTGTCGCAAGGACCCGAGCCTTCTTGGGCTCTGATGACGGCGGCCAGAACGAAGACCGCTTGCCACATGACGCGGTCGGACGGTCACTCCGAGGAGAAATCGCCTCCTCGTCTCGTCGCCGCTCCGACGCGGCCCCCGCGTCCGCAGATGGGAGGGACAAAGAGGAGCGCGCCTCCTCAACCAATGATGTCGGCGCGGGAGGTCGATGCGTCTGACGCTCCCACGAGGACGACCGCGGCACGGGAGAAGCCGAGCCGCGACTCCTCTCCTCCCGCGACGGGTCGCCGCGACCGGACGCCGCCCCGCGATTGGTCTGGCCGGATCGCTCCGGCGGCGACTCACGGGCGCGGTCCCCATGGCGGTCGCTCCGGGAGGAAGGGTGCGGCGCTCTATCACGGGTGCCATCTCCTTCCCGACGCACCTCGGCGAGCCCCTGAGTGGCGGCGCCGGTCGCCGTTGGACGCGGTGGAACCCCCGAGGTCGACGACGAGCAGCCCTCCGTCGGTTCTCCCGTCCAGCGGACCGCGGTCGCGGCCACCTCCTCTTCCTCGTCGTCCTCATCGGAGGAGCCAGGCAGAGGCTCACGGTCCTCGTCAGAGGAAATGTCCTCGTCACCGGCGCGCCTCCGTCTCGCCCGGGCGTCGTTCCGGTTGCGCTTAGCAACCTCCGCCGCTTTCCACGCCTCATGGCGGTCCTTCCGCCTCTTGAGCCTGGCTACGGCGATGCGGTTCCGCGCCCTCTCCTCCGGCAGCGGCGCGCGGGCCACCGTCACGGCCCAGTTTCCAGCCTGCAGAAACGACATGTCAGCTGCAAAAAAAGGGGAAAGAGGGCAAGGCAAGACTGAACAAAGCAATCAGAGGCGGACTCACCAAGACCACCGTACCCGCATCTGGAAGCATGGGGAGCAGGTCGGTCGGCGGCCACTCCGGGCCGCTGGGGACGGCCTGCCGCACCCGCCTTCGGACCTCGCCCACCGAGGGCAGGGGATCGGCGGTCACGGTTCCCACGAATGGGGCCCGTTCGGCGGTCATCTCAAACAGGCGGAGGGAGCGCCGCCGCAACGGCACGATTCCCCTCGCCAGGTAGCCTCCGATCATGGCTGCAAGGTCGACGCCGTGCCCCTGCAGCGCCTTGAGCGCCTCGAGACACCCAGAGAGCAATTTCTGGTGGTCCTTCTTCGGGGGCCCGTCCGACCAGGCATCCGGGGTCATGTCGTAGTAGCCGCCGGTGTAAACTAGCAGCGGGCACTCAGGGTCGTTCTTCAGGTAGAACCACTCCGAATGCTAGCCGCTGTTTGAACTGGTGAGGGGGCCGGCCAGGTACTCCGACGACCTGTTCTGCTTCAGCCGAAGGGCGGCGCACCCGATTGTCGCCGGCCTTCCCTCATCCTTCAGGCAGACGAACCCGAAGAAGTAGCGGAAAAGGTGCCAGTGCGCCTCCACCCCAAGGTATCCTTCACACAGCGCCTCGAACACCGCTAAGTGTTGGACGCCGTTGGGGTTAAGGTGCTGGAGCTCGAGGTCGAAGGTCCACAGAATGGCGTGGATGAACCGTCCCGCCGGCACTGAGAACCCGCGTTCATGGAAGGCGACGAATGAAACCACATACCCCGGTGGGGGCTGTGGGAAGTCCTCAAGCTTGGGTTTGATCCACTCCCGCGCATCGATCAAGCGCGGGAGCAGCCCCGCATCAGCAAGACCAGTCAGCTTCGCGAGGGAGACGGTGGAGCGCTGCCAGTTCGACATCACCGCGCGCGGAGAAGGCTGGGGACGGCGGCGGGAGACTTGAATCTGCTGAACCGGCGGCGCGCTGGGTTGGATGGCGGGTGCGCGAGGAGAAAGAGACGGAAGGGAAGGATGAGATGGCAATCAACCCCCGCCTTCCCGACTTTGGGGAAACGCGGGCCGATTGGGGGCAATTCACTGCTCGGGCCCACTCATGGGTAGCAGGGGAGCATCCCACCCAAAGCTCTCTCTCTCTCTCTCCCCTTCCTTTTTCCTCCGTATACGCGAATCCTGCCAGGCCTGACATCCCAGGAAAAGCAACCTCCACCCCGGGCGGCGTTCGGCACACTGACCGGGGTCGGTTGACAGGACAGCGCGAGGGATCGCGTCAGAAGAGAAGGATTCCCCGACCTAACGCAATGCGCCCGACCTATCGTCATGGTAAAAAGGTAAAAGGTGTGCCCCCAGCTCCGAGCCAGGGAGCGGCAATGTGCCTCGACCTAAGCACACGTCCCGGCCAGACGGTGGGATGGGCAGATCCATGCACCAGGACGTCGTCAACAAGGTCCGGAATGACTCGTTGCAGCCATCCGTCACCCGCACGAGCAAAAACGAGCCGACGACAAAGCAAAGGTGCGAATTGAAAGGCCTACGGCCGAGTTTCATTACAGGTTAAAATAAAAAGAAAAGATACAAGGAGGATGTGCCCATCACGAAGGATGGGCGCCTGCCTCGAGGCATACGCCTCACTCCGCCGGGGGGTCTGCCTGGCCGGGGGAGTTCGCCTCCTCAGAGCCGCCCTCTGACTCACTGGACTCGTCCAGAATGACTGCTCCCCAGGTCGCCGCCGCAGGCCCCCGGTTCTCGAGGAGGGCGTCGATGTCCACCGACGGGAGGATGGCGTCGGTGTTGGCGTTGAAGTACAAAGCTGTCTCCTGGCGCCTCCGCGGCCTCGTCCCCCGGGGCCACCCCACGGGGATCGTGCCAATGGACCGGTCCAGGTCCTGGAGGTTCGCGGCGGCGAGACCGTACGTCGCCCCCTGGTGCACTCCCGCGGTGACCACCGCGCGGATGCGGCACGGGAGTGCGCGGAGCCTGTCGAACAGCAGTGTCGGCTCCAGCCGCACCGCCGTCACGGCGACACTGGCGTCATCGCGGAGGTGGCTGTAGACGAGGCGAAGTTTGGTGAGCTCCCGCTGCGCCTTCTCCGCCTCCGAGGCACGCAGGCGTGCGACCTCCTCCTGACCTGCGCGGCACCAGAAGAGGGGTGTCACGGACCACGATGGCAATACAACGAAAGAAGAATGGAGACAAGGGTAGGTGACTCACCGGCAGCCCGGGCATGCGCGTCCCCCTCGGCGTCATGCGCAGCCTTCAGCTCCCGCTCGGCCCCCTCGAAGGCGGCCCTGGAAGCGGTGACGGCCTGCTGTGCGAGCTCCAGCTCGCTCTCCAGCAGTGCGATGCGCTACCGCGCATCGTCCAGCTGGGCCTGGAGCTCGGCGGCAGGGTCACCCTCGGCAGGGGCGTCATCCGCAACCGCCGCCTGAAGAACAGCCGGCGCAGACAGGCCTGCGCCGGAACCTGGCGCCGGCGGGGCCGGAGGGATCGCAGCACCAGCCGCACCTCGGGCCCCGATCCAACGCGCCACCGGCGTGCCGCCGCCCGCGGGCTCCTGCTGCGCCGCCCGACGAAGCGCGGGTGGCGCCCTCGCCGATGAGTCGAGCGAACCCTCCGCCGAGCGCTTCTCACCGCCATACGAGCGTCGGGGGTTTCTTGGAAGGACGAGGCCTCCAGTTGGAATGAGGGATGAGGAAGCAGGGAGGCAGCGCGAGCGGGAGGAAGAAGGAAGACAAGAGGTGCGTTCGCTCCGAGCCTTCCCCGGGTTTTATAGCCGTGCGGCGCCCCGTGCGCAGCGGTTACCCGCAGGCGATGAGGTGCTCTCTCTTGCTCTTCGCCTTCTCTCTCTCCCTCTCTCTGCTCTTCAACTCCCCATCACTCCGCCGGCCTCGGGCCACGATGCCCACCAACCTTGGGAAACCCCAAGGGTTTTCCCCCGACCTAATGGACGAAGATGAATCGCTTGGCGGGATTCGAAACGAGCGTCAAATACACAGAGCGGGCGTCAACAATAAGAGGACAAGGGGACAACTGCATTTATGTGAAGCCCTGAGTTCTAAGGTACAAGAAGGCGGCCAGACGGGCCGTGAACAAGTATCGTAACATAAAACACCGCCGGCATGGCGGTGTTGCGTTTCCCGGCAGGTCAGAGTTGGAGGAGCACCTCGCTGGACTCCCACAAACATCTGACGCGGCCGGAGACTCCCTGCGGGGACCAGGGAGATGGCCGGCGCCTCCACCGCGACTACCAAGACCCAGGAAGAAGACCAAGTTCCTGGGGCCGCACCCGAACAAGCCGCCAACGAAGCATCGCTCCTACCGGAGCAGCCTTATCAGAGAAGCTTGTTCAGGGCTAACTTGGTGTCCTGCTGCTCCGACAGCACTCAGGGAAGCGACCCCGGGTACGCCATAACAGGCTGCAGGAAGCGGCGGTGGTGACGCGGGCTCGGAGTGGCGGCTCGCCTCGGTGCCCCCTCCCCCAGCACTCGACCCCCATGTCGCCGCAGGGGCTCGAGACGCAGGGCAGGACAGGGCTGCCACGAGCAAGCCTCCCCATTCGCTGAACTCCCACCAACATCAAGAGGCTTGAAGGACGGCACTACACTCAGGGGGTCGAACCCCCCATGACCGGAGAAGTAGCTGCTTTCTTTCCCTCCCCATGTGGCAACCATGGAGTCTCACTGGGACGAAGCGAAGCTCCTTTTATATGGCAGTAGCGCCCCAACCACGTGAGAGGCACGGTGGACACGGCCTAGCTTACAAAACAAGGTAAAACGGCCACCCACCCCACCAGGCGGTGCATTGAAGGCCCGGTGAGCCTCGCCGTCACATCAACAGAGGCCAGCCACAGTCCCCCGTGAGGCTGGGTCAAATCCACCGTCCGGCCACGTCGGCCTCAAAAGGCGAGCCAGTACTCGCAGTGGCTAAAAAATCACCCCGTCGCAGAGCCCTCGACTCTACCACGGGCTCGGGGGCTACACTCGGCGAGTGCGCTCGCGCGCCCCCACCGGACTGAAAAAGAAAAAACAGAATCTCGAGGGCTACTGAAGAGGGGGAAAACCGGGGGTAATCATTTTAACCCCTAAAACCACCAAATCAGGAAGACTAATGGTGGGCCGCGTCAACAGAGGCCCAACATCGACTGCCGGCAAGGCCAGGGCCAGCTCCTTTCCTTTAAAGAGTAGCAGCTCGGCCCCTCAATGCAGAGCCACCTCCGACTCAAGCAGCCATACCCGACTACCTCGACAAGCGGCTCCGCCTTGCACGACTTAAGGCTCCTTCCTCCGTAATCCGTCAGCCGGGGCCCCCAGACGAAGGCTGCAACGTGGCGGATGCTGCCCCGCGTCGTTCGGGACGTGCAGCTGCGGTGGAGCACACATATCTGCCCTGTCAGGAGGTCAGGTAATGATGAGATTTTTCCCGGCGTGGCAGGCGGACTGCCCCGGCGTCCCATCACCTGGATACTGAACAATGGCCAAGGACATACGGATCCTTCGCCTGCATGACATCGAACAACGAGACCCGACCCAGCGGCTATCAGAGGGAAGGTCGAGGCTTGCAAGAGAAGCCCCGACCTAATGTGGCTAGCGCGCTCCTAGGTCGGGAGAAGCCGCCTCGGGACGGAGGCCGAAGCTACGCCGCCCTACGAAGGCTACCGCGACTTGTGCAGTGTACGGCGCCAATGGTAGACGAAGGCCCACGGCGTGGCACTGTTCCGGCACTGTTGTAGCACTGTAGCAGAACATAATTTTACCATCCTAGCTCTTGTACACTGGCCCTCCTTGAACTATAAAAGGAGAGGCTGGCACCGTAAACGGGGAGACGAAGAACACAACTGAAACAGAGATCGAACAACACACATTACACCCATTAAACGAGCACCTGCTGCTCTCATCCACGCACAGAGACCTGGGAATCTTTCCCTCTCTCGACCTAAGCTTGTATCCCCTACTACAAGCCCCTGTGGGCATATAGAACACTTTCCTGCACTGGACTTAGGGCACCCCCTCGGAGCCCGAACCAGTATAATCCCGGTGTCTCTAAGCCCAACCATCCGGATCAGACGCACAAATCATACCAAAAATTATTGCCGGCGGTATCAAACCCCGACACCTCCTTCTCCCGATTCCCGATGCCGCCGGAGCTCCTCCTCCCTCGGGTGGTCGTGCGCGCCACCGCCACCGTTGTGCATTGGCTCAGAGAGCCAGCCGCATGCGCCTCCGCCGAGGAGGAGCTACTCTGCACGGACGAGGTCGCCGGAGTTACGCCGCTCATCCCCAACCATGTGTCGCGCCGCCTCATAGTCACCGTCGCGCCTTCAGCGGTGGGCGCCCCTGCCCCATCGGAAGGTGGTGCGCAGGGGAGGCAAGAAGCGGCGGTGGTGGCGGAAGCGGTCCAGCCCTCGTCGCCCCGTACCGACGCTGCTGAGGCTGGCCAAGTCCGGTGCCGCCGGACGGAGGGAGGTGTTGGAGTCCAGCAACACAGCGGTGCTGTTGCGGCACGCGGCGGCTGGGGACGAGGTGGTGGCCGGGGCGCTCCTTCTTCTCACTCTGGACAGCGACGACACGCGCGTCGCTCTCGTGGCTGACGGTGCCGTTGACGCGCTCTCCTCAACTGTGCGCGTTCACCGTACCGTTCTCTTGCCTCCGCCTTACGGTTCTCTAGCATCCCCGCGCCCGTCCTCACCGTTGGTAGTCTCCACCTCCCCACGCTCGTCCCCGCCGCCGGTCGGCTCCACCTCCTCGCGCCCCGTCCTCCCTGCTGGTACCCCGCCGACGCCACAACAACTCCTCCTCTGCCCCTGGCGCCGCTGCAGATCGATTTGGCGCAGGAGGCAGGGGCGGGAGGGTCGATTTGGTGCGAGAAGGAGGGCGCTAGGGGTTCCAGCCGCGGATTCCAGCGCCTTGGCGAGGTGGAGGAGCTCGCCACAAGAAGGGCGATGGAGATAGCGAGATGGAAGTTTACCGAGTCTGTGGATAGGTGATTTTCTTTTTTTTTCTATTTTTTAGCTATAGAAAACGATTTAAACGATGTGTTCCGACATGCTAGCTTAAAAAAAAACTCAGTTTGTAATTGGACTTCCGGAATTTAAGGTTCGTGAAAAAGTTTCGTTTGTCGAATCTTATTTATATTTCTAAAATGTCGTCTGCGGCCGCACCCACTTGTTGTTGTGTGCTGTGTGTCGTTGTCCATGCCGTCGCTGGAGAAGCAACCTAAGAGACTAACTTGCTGGAAATGTTGATCGTGGTTTTGACAAATGTTGAATGCATGATTTTCACATGTTGAAATGAAGCATGAAGAATGATGAATTACTATTATTTTAGAAAATATTGAACCTACTGTTTCAAGATGTTAATTTAACTTGTTTCAAAAATATTTAACACAATCTGCTGCTGAAAAATGTTGATCTGAATTTAAAGCTACACAAAGCTTAACCAGCTTACACAAAAGTCATACAGGAGAGCCATCGGAAGAAGGATGCAACAATAATATACCGCGCTAGCAAATGTAGTTTGGGCACCACTTTTGGTGCCATTTACGCTTGGATGCAACAATATCACGCTTGCCGGCCGGGTGAGCGACGAAACAAACAACAGTTGGTCGAGCAGGCGGTGATGACTGATAACGCCAGCCACTGCAGTCTTGCATCGAGCAACCGGATACTCAAGTCCATAATGTACCATCACCGTCGCAACTCGGGGTACGCCCAATATGCATACTGAGACTAGGCGAGAGAAAGAGGTGATCGGGGAACGAGCCGCCACTGCAGGGTCCTTGGGCACCGAACAAGTTTCTCCTGATGCCGCTCATTCTGATCAAGATCTGGGTGGAATGTACATTTTTCATGTTGGGGAGGATAATCATTGTAGCAAAAAAAAGTACTAATCGAGTAAGAAGATGGGAAGCTCTACCTCTACAAAAACAGCTCCACTACTACTCTTGTGACTTGTGAGTGGTAACTAGATAAGAGAGTGGCATATATATATATCGTCGTTAGCCGAGATGCCTGATGGAGTGGAGACGTACGTGGAGTGTAAATAAGCTTCAGAAGGTCTCAGTGTCAGTCCCACGAGTGTGTATCTCGGCCGGGCTAGTTGTTGAACATAGTGATGTTTAATTAATAAAGCATATGCTATGAGTAAAAATGTGAAACTGGAGATATTTTCAACGTTGGAGTGGTGAGGGTTGATTGCAGTTTCCGATCGAGTATACTAAAGATCCTGACATTGAGAAGTAAGAAAGATAAACATTGCATATATGCCACTCGTATTCCAATGTAATCTATTAGGTCATTATTAACTCGATTTATCTCAACATGCAAGCTATCCACGCATGTTCAAATCTCACGTCACCAATCACCATCCACTAGGATTGTGTACTTTGTGTTCCACCAATTTGTCATGACTAATCACCATCAACTAATGCAATTTATTAGCTACTAGTGTGTGTGCATATACTGCACTACAAAACTTGTGCAAGTACGTACATATGCTAGTAATATAATACACATGTGGTTAGAGACTTAATTAGAGTCCCCTCACATTTCATACATAGGCTTCCAATACATGTGGCAACATGCCCTTGTGCCATCTCTTGATACTAATCTGATAGTTTTCTTAAGAATATATCATGCAAAATGATGAGATCTCTGCAGTGGGGGCAAAATATCACAAACAAACTCATTTTCAAAAAAGAAAAGAAAAGAAAAAGCTAGGTCGAGGAAAGCATCACAGAATGAGTTAGATTGCGAGCTGATGGACCCCAACGCGTATGATTTGGATGGCAATTCCTCGACATAAAATTTACTGGATGTCACCAAAACACAGTGCATTGGATCAATATCAAGATATATACATGCAAAACAGGATACATATTTTCTACTATATTGTGAAAAAATCAAGTATACTAGATAATTTCTGCCAAACTGCTTTCCCAGGAAACACACACACATAACTCTGACCACTTCTTTCGGCATTATTTCTAGTTTAACCTTTTGCATTGATCATGGATGTAATAAAAAAGGGATATCCAGTTAGTTCTAAATGGAGAGGGTACTCCGTGTAATTTTTGCGTAACAGGACCATGCCAGTCGATCTGACTGGATCAGACCCATGCACACCGGCCACAGCAGAGCCAAGTGCTGCATCATATTCCACTGGTAGGGTGAGGGGCTTGGTAGAGGTCTTAGGTCTCTCAAGTCCAACCGAGACTAATGATAAGAGACAAAAGCCCTCCCTTAGTTCCGGGTGAATGAACCGGGACTAAAGGGGTCTTTAGTCTCGGGTGGTATTACCACTTGGGACTAAAGGGGTTCCAAAAAAACAAAAACAAAAAAGGCTCACAAGCTGGCGTTTCTGCCAGCTCCAGCTCCAGCACCGTCAGCTTTGCTACACTCAGATCCAGCTCCAACTCCACAAAAACAGATTTAATTCCACCACAAGCATCAATTTGCACAAGTCTTTACATAACCACCAGATACATCAACCATTTTTTCACAAGATGCGATTCACAACACATATTCGATTTAATTCACATCACATAAAAGATTCCCAGCAAAAAATCACTAACAATTCGCAGAGAAGAAATCGCTAACAGCAAGCAGCTCGCCTGTCCTTGGTCACCAGCGTCGTCGAGCCCGCGCCCGCTCCTCTGCCCAACTGCGTCCGCGCCTTTGCTCGGCCCGCACCAACCGGAGCCCCGCGTCCGCGCCCCGCCGGTGCACCGCGTCCGCGCCCGCTCCCTGCCCGAGCCCCGCATCCGCCGGAGCGCCGCGTCCGCTCCCCGCCCGAGCCCCGCGTCCGTCGGAGCGCCGCGGCCGCTCCCCGCCCGAGCCCCACGTCCGCCGGAGCATCGCGCCCGTCGGAGCCCCGCCGCGTCCGCGCCCGCCGGATCCCCACCGCGCTCGCGCCCCGCCGAAGCGCCGCGCCCGCCGGACTGCCGGAGCCCCCACGTGACCGCGTCCGCCTGGGAAGATGAGAGAAGAAGATGAGAGAAGAAGAAAAAGATAGAGAGAAGAAGATGAATGGGTGGCTCACAGGGAGAGGAAAAAAATAAAGAGATGAGGAGAGAGATGACTGACGGTGGGAATGGGACTTTTAGTCTCGGGTGGGAACACCACCCGGGACTAAAGTGTTGTGCCAATAATTGCTGCTGCGCTAGTATTGAATTCGGGACCTTTAGTCTCGGTTGGTATTACCAACCGAGACAAAAAGGTAGAGGCTCCAGCACTTATTTCGAGCCACGTCGACAAAACACCTTTAGTCCCGACTCCAAAATTAAACCGAGACTAAAGAGGCGTACCAAAGCCTCCGACTCTACCAGTGTTCAGGGCAACTGCGTGCATGCCCGACTAGCCTCACGGCCTCGTCCTTCTCTACAGCACAGGCGTCCGATTTGTGCCACTACTTGGCCAAGTTGGCTAATGACGCAAGAGAAAGTGGCCACAGCACAGTCCAGAAGGTTTTATACTAGTCTAAAACATGTTCCCCAGATGCCGCACATTCCAAAAGCCATGGTTACAGGCAGAATGGCAGATGAATGCTAGCTGCTGCCATGAGGGACAATTTTTGGAACATACTGGAAGTCCTCAACATTTGTATATAGGGTCAAGTAGTAAGAAGACGATAGCAGCGAGCTCTCACTACATCTGACTGGTGTATATTTGCTTATTTAGATTTTAGTTATAATGAAACCCGGCGAGTACCACAACAGCGAAATTTATTTTTACCATCGGATTTGCAACCAGTGGCAGCTATTTTTTCGTCCGATGCTCAGCCTTCTCAATTTTTTTTTTTTTGAGAATCTCAGCCTTCTCAAGTTGAATGGCCCACCAATCAGTCAGTAACAGGGTGCAAGGGCTTCCCCTTTGTCGGTGTTTAGACTCGGCAACCTACCAAAGGGGTTACTTAAGGTAGATGATTGTGGTGGGACTCGTCAAGATCAGAAACTCAAAGGTGAGACACGAGGCACACAACTATACAGGTTCGGGTCGCAATGTGCGTAATACCCTACGCCATGTATGTTGCGTAGATTTTGATTGATTGTTTAAGATTCAGGTGTTGTTTGGGGGGGGGGTCTTTGCCTCGCCTTATATATCACGGGAGGCAAGGTTACAAGTCGGTTTAGGGAGATAGTACTAGTCCAATACAACTAGGAGAAGCCTATGACGGTGTACATGATAAGCTTTCCTAATCTAGTACTAGTCCTGAAATGCCTTGTAGCCCACGGCGTGCGCCGTGACCCACAAGCCAGAGTAGTCCCGGTAGCCAGTCCTGTATACGGGCATGGTCCACCTCGATGGTGGGCCTAGTGATGTTTGTACGATAAGCCTCCGAGTACTTTGTAGTCGAGTGTGATGTGCTCAAATAGTCTTGAAGGCTCCTGTGAGGAGTTCCCAGGGGTCCCCGAGTGTTACAAACCGAAAGTCTTCAATAGTATTTGAACCATCACGAGGTTGGAAGGTGCTCCAGCAAGTCTTTGAGTAGTCTTGAAGTCTTCTCGACTAGTTCCCAAGTGTCCCTGAGTTCTTCTCTCGAATGTCTTCAATAATACTTTTGTAGTCGAGAAATTATATGGAAAATGCGATTGCAAAACCGCATTCCGTATGAGCCCCCGAGCCTTAGGTCAAATCGTAGATTCAAGCTGAGGGTCAATATGTAGTTTCCATCAATCTTATCCAAAAAAATCCAGAGAAAAAACCGCAGGACACGTGACACAGAGCCCCTGAGCCTTGAGTCGAGTACTTCTCTCGAATTGAAGGGTTAACTGACTGTAGAACGTGACCAAATTTTGAAATCTTATACCTGTAGAATTCTTCTCAATCCAAAATCCGTAGCTGAGCCCCCGAGATACGGTGAATCTTGTATTGGAAGGTGAAGAGTCCACCTGCACCGAACGGTCACTGAGGGTTATAAATAATGGGTGATACCCATTAGGGTTTTCCATTCGCCTTTGTCGCTTGTAATCCAGTTGCGAAATAGATTTACATCCCCATCTGTCGCCACCGCCGCGGCCATAGAGTGCGACCGCGCCGCCGCCACTCCCCACCCCCACAGCCCCTGAGCAAATGCGAGTGAAGACACTTGTGACTACAAGGATGAAGAGCGGGCCAACCACCGCGCAGTTGGAGAAGAAGAAGAAGGCTGGAGGAAAGAAGAAGGAACTCCCCCAGCTGCCGTTGCCGCCGAAGTATACCAAGGCGAATCCAACGGTGCCGCCGAACCAGGCCAATGTCTGGAAGAAGTCCAAGTTAAAGCATGATGGCATCAAGACCCTGGTTGATGACGGCTACCTTAGAGAGCAGAGCGTGGACTTGTGGAACACAACCGTCGGAGATCCGTGGCCGCAGAAGAACCCAGAAGAAATCCCGATGTTCGTGCACTTCTACGAGCGCGGATTGGCACTTCCGGCGTCAGACTTCTTTCGTGGGCTGCTCGATTTCTACCACATCGAGCACGTCCATCTGAACCCCAACGATATCTTCCACACCTTGATCTTCGTCCACTTATGTGAAGCATTCATGGGTATCAAACCCCATTGGGCGCTATTCCGGAAGATCTTCCGGGTGAAGCCGCAACCCAACAAGGATTTTCCCGGAGTAGTCGTGGAGCCGGTATGCGGGAGAAGGCAAACGAGATATACTTCGACTACAAGCTCATCGACTCCAACCACGATTGGAAGAACAGGTGGTTCTACATGAACAACCACCTGTATGCTCTGCCAAAGCCGGCATGTTCGTGCCGAAGCATGATGACTGCTGGAAGGACGAGCCGACGATGGAAGAATGCCTGCATCTTCCCAAGCTCATGGAGAAAATTGCAGATCTTAAGAAGCAAGGGTTGACAACAGAGCGCGCCACCTTCAGCTTCATGAAGGGACGCATCCCTACAGTCACTTAAAGTTATTTTTGATACCATATAAAAGACACCTCAAAATGAGACAAAATCAGACATCCCTTCAACCGTCTCTACTATGTGAAGACGTTACAAAATACATCATAAAACATGATGCAAAGTTAGTATTAGTCGCGATTCTATTCTATATATCAGTTAGCACTAATCCTCACTTATCCACATTTTTGTTGTTTCTACTTGTTTTGTAAAGATATATTAGAAATACTCCTGATTCGGCCAAACCAGTCCTGTCTCCTCTATAATCTCCAACCCATGTGTGGCGTATTTTACGGGTTCCCAATGGCGATTAGGGAAGATTCCCTTGGATGGGATAACGCTCGGAACATTATGAGATGAAAGATACAATACATGGTATCCATACACTTTGTAAGTTTGCTTTTAATTTGTACTCACTCCGTATCGAAATACTTGTCACCATTGACTTTTTTCTACAACTTTGATCATTCGTCTTATTCAAAAAATTGTGCAAGTATAATTTATTTTGTTTGTTATATGCTTTATTGTTGTATGTATTTTAAGTTTGACTTATCGTTTTACATATTTGCGATAATTTTTTGAATAAGACGAATGGTCAAAGTTGCAAAAAAAAGTCAACAGCTACAAATATTTCGATACAGAGGGAGTATTACTTCAAAGTTTTTTCTCCAACCATTCATGTGGTTAGCACATCATGTGTTGAGGTGCATAACCCTGGGGACTATATAAGAGTGATGCGTTGGCGGCTGTGTGACATAGAACTTACTATTGTTAGAGAATCTTGAAACGCTGTCATCATTCAATTACCAAAACACCCTCTCTGGCTAAAAGTTTCTTAACTTAAAATTGTTACGATGATACTGATTAAATGGATAATGCGTGCATAAAGGTGTCAGCTGCAGTCCATGCTAACTTCAGTATTTCTTGGCATATACTTCTACTTCGTACATACATTATTATTCATTCATTCCTCCCGGACTATTGGAAATTGTGGGCTATTGTTGACGGCTGTTAAGTGCTTACTTTAGCCGTCAATTTACTCATGAATAAAGGAGCAAGAGGCATTTCTTACACGCATTTTAGTTAAGAATAATGTAGTTCCACTTGTCCTTAGAGATTATGTGATTGCAGGAAAATAAGCATAAAGAAGTGGCAAACTCACCTTCTATGATTCATGCCACGTTACCTCAGCCAAGGAGTGGATGCCACCTCAGGTGGCATGCATGCAAGCCATGTCACCAATCCAAGGGAGGCAAGCCCCGACGAATCAAAGCATGATACGTGGACTTCGCATGGATCCATGGGCCCACCAGAGCGCCTAAACCGCCTTAAGAGCACGTGTACACCAGGGACCGACCTAAGGGCCCATAGGACAGCCACCCCGAGGAAGCACACCCCGAGGGGGGCCCACCTGGGGTCGGTCGAACCGACCTTGGGTCGACTGATCCCGGGCCTCCACGTGGTGCTCACCTATTGGTCCTAGAGGCCGTTCCCGGGGTGTTTCACTCCTCTTGGCGCCGGTGCTCAGGCCTATAAATAGAAGGGGAGGGGGTTCATGTCTTACCAACACACCTTACTCCTCCTCTCTCACTTTTGGTTTCTAAGGCTAGAAGGTAGGCTAGAGTAGTTCTACTTCAGGTTCCAAGTCTACTTTGGGATCTAGGTATGAGTTCTCTTGTATCTTTATTTTATTGTATGACTTTGATCTACTTCAGTTATTCAGCTATTTCATATAAAGTTGTGCTTGTATACATGGGTGATTTTGTTCATGTGTTCTTCGCTTGTTCATCATTTAGAGGCTCATGTTCTTGATGAACAAGGCCTTTCGATCCAGTTGACGAGTGACTTACATATGTTTTTGGTGTTTGTTCATAAGTTAGAGGCTCGTGTTCTTCACGAACACGACCCTTTGATCTTGTTGAATAGACATAGGAAAGCACAAATCCGTTTGTGTACCTACCCTAGTCTGATCTAGTTAGATCCCATGTTTGTGTTGTATGAAGTTCATGCTCAAGCTACGGTACTCGGTGTAATTGGCCGGTTTACCTGGCGGCTCTGACCTGGGTCACAATAGCCCGGGCCGGTCAGTGTCCTGCTAACAACGTAAGCGTGGTGCTTGGGTTGCGTAGCTATGTTACTTATGAGTGTATCCCACAGTTTGTCTCGGGGTAGGCCACGGTGGTGACAGCCGTTGGACCCTTCTGGAATCCCCCACGTTCGGATACGCTGTAGGAGTCTAAAGTCTAACAACCGGAGTCGTGCGTAAGCGACGCGGGAGGTTAGCTCCCCGGTGCTTGAGCCAGCAGTCATGCAATGCTAGTGTGTATCTAACTCGTTCGACTAACTTTGTGTGTTTAGTACCTTAGAACCTAGAACTAACTCGTATGTTGCCTCCTAAGCCTAGGACCTTTAGAGAGAGTGTGTTTGTGTGTTCACACTACCAACTTATCTATCATACCTTACCCCTGTACTTGAGTGTCTGGTTTGTTTCCGTCTATGATTTATACTCATTGCAATAGTGTTGAACTTGTTAATACGTCCAGCATGCCTTGGATTTGATACCCTTTGGAATACTCCTTTAGGGAGATGCTACAATGGTACTTCCGTGCGCTTGCAGACTCTTGTAATCGTTAGGATTGCCATTTGATTAATTCTGGCATCGTTGCTAGGAACTCATAACTTAGCATCAACGTTAAGAAATACCAACAGCTATGCGGTCTACCCTCTATTCCTCTGCCTTATCCGTGGTGCCGCTCACAATGCATGATGAGGCTAGAAGGTAGGGACCTATTTATAGACTCCACTTCCAGGTGTTACAAATATTCCACCCGTGTTCCGGAAAATCCGTGACTCCTGAACCATGTCACCAACCACGATTAAACATGTCAGTTTAGCGAGTCTAAAATATATATCAGTCCCTAGCACACATGTGTGAGTCATGTGCCATGATCAGTTGTATATATGAGATCAATTCCAATCTAATCATGTGGATTAACAGCCTGCAGAGCCGATCCTGCAAAACAAACCCAGCTCTTCCGTTGTGCTGCACCCGGGTCATACATGTACGTACATAATAAACATTCCAGTAGAGTCAATCTCAACTAGTTCCTCTACTGTGTTCCAGCACAAACGTTCTCGGCACCTCGAGTACAAATTCCTCGAGTTAGATTCCACATCAATAAGTCCTTTATCACACGCATCAATAAATAATTCCACATTGAGGTGAATATATAATAACAATAATGAATGATATAGCCATATAATAATTCCAACATCTCCCACTTGGCTTAAACATTTTAATCAATAACCTGAAGGCCCATGTCTCTAGTATGCTTGGAAAATAATTCCTGACTAACAGGCTTAGTTAGTGGGTCTGCAACCATACTCGTACTAGGCAAATAAACCAAACGAATACTCCTGAGTCTATTTATTACATCTCGAATATAATGATATCTTCCCTCAATGTGTTTACTTTTACTATGAAATTTAGGATCCTTGGAGACCTTGATCGCCGCCATATTATCACAGAAAATAGTGACAGGTTGTGATGCACTTTCCACGAACTTAAGTGATGCAAGAAATTCCCTTAGCCACACGCCTTCCTTTGCTGCTTTAGATGTAGCAATATATTCAGCTTCCATGGATGAAAGAGCAACTGAATCTTGCTTCCTGCTACACCATGAAATTGCACCTCCTGCTAAAGTGAATATATAACCAGACGTAGACTTCCGGTCATCCAAATCCCCTTGCCAATCAGTATAACCCTGCAGCTGAAGATTATGACCGTTAAGACATAAAGAATAGTCCAAAGTTCCTCTGACATAACGCAGTACATATTTCAGTTGTTTCCAGTGCTCTTCCCCAGGATTCTTTTGATATCTACTAAGAAATCCAATAGCGTGGCTAAGGTCAGGTCGTGTGAATAACATAGCATACATAAGACTTCCCAAGGCTGAAGAATAAGGAATACCCTTCATCCTTTCTTTTTCCTCAGGAGTGCGTGGACATAATTCCTCACTGAGTTTAGTTCCCTTTACTATAGGTACAGTAGTAGGTTTGCAATATTCCATAGAAAATTGTTTCATAACACTTTGAAGGTAAGTCTTTTGTGACAAAATAAGAAGTCGTTTATTCCGATCTCTATGTATTTCCACTCCTAAGACATAGGAAGCTTCCCCCATATCTTTCATATCAAATTTAGAAGACAACCAAGCTTTTACTTCCGCCAATGTTACTTTATCATTAGAAGCAATGAGAATATCATCAACATATAAAGACAGTAACACAAAATTGCCACCATCAATTTTAGTATATATGCAATGGTCACCTTCCGTCATTGAAAAGCCATATGACGTGAGAGCATTATCAAAAAGAATATTCCATTGACGTGAAGCTTGTTTAAGACCATAGATTGATCTATTTAATTTGCAAACCATATTTTTATTTCCCTTTTCTCCAAAACCTTCCGGTTGTAACATATATATTTCCTCCTCTAAATGCCCATTAAGAAAAGCAGTTTTCACATCCATTTGATGGAGTTCAAGATCATAATATGCCGTCAAAGCACTAATAATGCGAATAGAAGTAAACTTTGCAACAGGAGAAAAAGTTTCCACAAAGTCAACACCTTCCCTTTGTGTATAGCCTTTAGCAACAAGTCTAGCCTTATATTGTTCCACTTGACCTGCTGCATTCAGTTTCCTTTTGAAAATCCATTTGCAACCTATGGGCTTGCAGTTGTTTGGTAAAAAAACTAGTTCCCAAACTTTATTTTTTCTCATCGAGTTTAATTCTTCCCGCATTGCTTCCACCCAAAGTTTTGAGTGTGGACAATTAATGGCTTCATTATAAGTCTTTGGATCATCCTCTATATCTGAAACTTCAGTGTGGACTTCCCCCAGAAACACATAATAATCATCTATATATGATGGTGCATGTGTATTCCTCCCACTTCTCCTAAGTATGTTAGTGTTGGGAGTTTGGTATATGTCTCCTTCCGGGGTATAATTTTCCTCACCATGTGAGTTAACTCCAGATGTATCCATTTGTGGTTCATATGGAGTTGTTAGTAATTCCACCCTTGCTCTCTTAGCACGGAGAGGTGTGTGTTGATCTAAAAAAATTGCATCTCTACTTTCCACCAGTTTATCATTTTCAAGATCATAAAACCTATACCCTTTAGATTCTATAGAATAGCCAATAAAAATTCCTGGTGTGCTCTTAGGTTGCAACTTAGTACGATATGGATTTGGCACTCTAATATGAGCATTGCAACCCCAAACGGCTAAATGGAGAAGTGAGGGTTTCCTTCCAGTCCACAATTCATAAGGAGTGATGACAACAACTTTAGATGGTGAATGATTCAATAAATAAACAGCAGTATGCAAAGCTTCACCCCAAAAAGACAAAGGGAGATCAGAATATGCCATCATTGACCTAACCATGTCCATGAGAGTTCTATTCCTCCACTCAGTTACACCATTTTGTTGCGGAGTGTATGGCAAAGTGTACTGATGAATAATTCCATGCTCTTTACAAAAGTCATTTAATATTCCTGAAGTGTATTCTCCCCCACGATCAGTTCTTAAAACCTTAATTATTTTATTCAACTGATTTTCCACTTCAGTTTTAAATGTCTTGAATGCATCAAAACCTTCCGACTTTTGTTTGAGAAGATAAATGTAACCATATCTAGAATAATCATCAATGAATGTGATAAAATAAACCTTTTGCCCTTTAGTAGGAGTAGACATTGGACCACAGATATCAGAATGAATTATAGCAAGGGGTTCCTTAGATCTTTCCGCCTTTGGAAAAGGCGCATGGGTCATTTTAGCCATTATGCATGCCTCACATGTACCAAAATCCTCCCACTTAAAGTTTAGAATTCCAGAATTAATAAGCCTCTTAATTCTATTTTTAGATATGTGACCAAGTCGTAAATGCTATAAATAAGATTTCGAGCATGCATTCCTATCAACAATATTCCTAACTATAGAGGTATCTTCACCAACTAAGCAATCAGTGTTGCCATCTTCTAATAAGTCATCAAGAAAATAAAGGCCATCTTGACGGACACCAGTATGCACTAATTTCCCATTGAGCAATATTTTAACTCTTCCTTTTCCAAATAGAATATCATAACCAACAGATTCCAACTGAGAGACAGATACTAAATTCATTCTCATGCTGGGTGAATATAAAGTGTCGTTTAACAATAACTTTCCTCCACCAAGGAGTTTTAGGACATAATTTCCAATTCCAAGTATATCGGCTCTAGCATTAGTGCCTAAGTAGACATATCTATTTCCTCTTGGAATTGTTTGCATGGAAGTAAAAGATTTATGGTCTCTAGCAATATGTGATGTAGAACCAGAATCGACAACCCAACTATTTGGAGAAGTAGTAGTAAATAAAGATTCAGTGCATACAAAAACACTTTGCATACCTCCATCTGCAGGGTTGCCTTTAGGATCATCATGATGGTTTTCTTGCTTATTTTTCTCATTGTGCTTCCTCTTCTTCCTACAGTCAGCTCTAAAATGCCCATACTGACCACAGTTGTGACAAGCGAAATCCCTTTTGTTCTTGTCATTCCTCTGAGATGAGTCATGATTTCCACGATCATCACGATCACGTTTCCTGTTAAGCTTGTCTCTTAAATCCACTTTATATTTCTTCTTTTGCCAATTCCTTTTATTTGCATTGTACCTTTCCTCTTTAAGGTGCAACTCTGAATTATTTGAGTTTCTTTCCTTTCCTTGGGAGAGTTTTCTATCTTCCTCCATAACCAAGTGATGCCTTAGGTTGTGCATATTAAGTGCACGCTCAGAATGACAAAATGACATTTTAAATTGTTCCCATGAATTCGGCAAAGAGTTCAGAACAACCATAACTTGCACTTCTTCTTGAAAAGGATAGCCAGCAATTTTTAATTCCTCTGCTAAAACACAAAGTTTATTGATATGCTCATTAACAGACCACCCTCGCCCATCTTGGTGGAGAGAAAACGATTAACAAGGCTAAGCACCTTTACAAGAGATACATCACCAAAATCCTTTTCCAGTTTGCCTAATATTTTTCGAGCAACCTGTTCACTCTCGTACTCAGCAGCTAAAGAATCTGTTATAGATCCCAACATAAATATGCGAGCCCTTTTGTTATCTTTAGCCCAACTTTCATATTCTATCAAAAATAATCTTCCTTTTCCTCATCAGTGGCATCATCCTTAGGCTTTTCCGGTTCAGGTACATCAATGACATAATCAATATTCTCAACAGTAAGCAGATACATGATTTTCCGTTTCCAAACCATGAAATTAGATCCATCTAACTTGCAGGATTTAAGCAGCTCAGAAAATACACTATTAGATGTCATTACGAGTGGTGATGAGTTACCAGAAAATGTCTCGAGGCCGAAACAGATTGATTAAATGAATCTGCCCTTGTGAAGCCCCCACGTTTCAGCTCCTTCCCTGATCTTCACTGCTGGGTGACGAGCACTAGCATGCAGCACGCAGCCACGCACACGTACAGCCGTACAGGAGCTTCTTCCAATCTTCACAAGTGCGGCAGTAGCACAAATAAAAAAGGTCGTGCTAAAACTTCCTCGATTTACGTGTGCACGGTAGGAGCGGGGGATGAAACATGCGCTCCAGCTTCCACGCAAAAATCGAGTTGCGATGGAGACGGGATGTACGCGACACCACGATGGAGAGGCGACGACAGCACAAAGCGGAGGAGATGCACCACGCCAACAGATTGAAAAACACAGCGGCGGCGGCGGCAAAGTTTTTTTCGTGGAGCTAGGGTTGACCACGTGAGTTTGCAGCGGAATAACGTGAATACCGATCGTAACTGGCTCGGATGCCAATATTGGAAATTGTGAGTTATGCGGTCTACCTCTATTCCTCTGTCTTATCCGTGGTGCCGCTCACAATGCATGATGAGGCTAGAGGGTAGGGACCTATTTATAGACTCCACTTCCAGGTGTTACAAATATTCCACCCGTGTTCTGGAAAATCCGTGACTCCTGAACCATGTCACCAACCACGATCAAACATGTCAGTTTAGCGAGTCTAAAATATATATCAGTCCCTAGCACATATGTGTGAGTCATGTGCCATGATCAGTTGTGTATATGAGATCAGTTCCAATCTGATCATGTGGATTAACAGCCTGCAGAGCCGATCCTGTAAAACAAACCCAGCTCTTCTGTCGTGCTGCACCCGGGTCATACATGTACGTACATAATAAACATTCCAGTAGAGTCGATCTCAACTAGTTCCTCTACTGTGTTCCAGCACAAACATTCTCGGCACCTCAAGTACAAATTCCTCGAGTTAGATTCCACATCAATAAGTCCTTTATCACACGCATCAATAAATAATTCCACATTGAGGTGAATATATGATAACAATAATGAATGATATAAATATAAATGTTGATAGCCATATAATAATTCCAACACGGACGAATTGGGCCGACTACTAAATGCAATTGCGAGTTCCGACCGCTCTGCCCATCATCACAACCACAAGTGTCACCGCTCCAACACAGAACAAAGCTACTCCTCAGGGACATTCACACATGTTACTAGACTGCGCGTAGCAGGGCCACCATTTCTCTGTGTGACTCTGTGCAAAATCATTCTTGGAGTCTCGGCATACTACCATGCAGTCCCAGGCGGCAGGCTTGGGATTGAGTCGTGGACTCGTGGTGCATGCTTTGAGTGTCGTTGAATATGTTTTCCTGTTGCTACTCATTCCCAACCATGGCTGGGTGCCCATGTCAATCACCTTAACCGTAATCGAGTGTGCTTGGTTGTAAGAAAAATAGGTGAAAATATATATATAGGAAGTGACAGACTAGAGCACAATGCAAGAGTCAGATGTGTGTGGGCAACTGATCCACAAGTTTGGAGTATTTATACCACACACACATAATATATTGTCCTATCTTGCTTAAAATAAAAGGAGGCATCTCGTTTTTATTACAAAGATTTTGATTTTTTTGTGATGTCGGTGTGAGTCTGACTTTTGAACGGCTTAAATTGTTCTTGCCTCGATCGTTTTACAGTACAACAACACAGCGGCAGTGGTCAGATCAGGGCAACATGTTACACACATGTTCTCTAAACAGTACGTATGTAGTTTGCATAGCAACATGCCAAGCCATTAACGAGCACCTTCGTTCTAGCCATTTACCCATGTGCACGTACGTCACAAGTTGTTCTCATCAGCAGTTTTTGTAGTGCTCTCACTCTACTGTAGTAACGTATTTTGGTTGCATTATTTCCTTGTGAGAACTAATGTGAGTCCTTGTTGTAGACAATACTTGAGTAATGCGTGGCTTTATCGCTTCTAATAAGATAAAAAAAAGTGAGCCACCAGAGAGTAGGACGTACGTCTTGCCGAAGTTATTTGTGTGCATTCAGTCCCCATTGTCGTTTGGAGTCTTAGCTTACAAAGTTTTGGAGACAGAGTTTAATTTAATTTGGAGTTTTGACAGAGTTCTAGCTGTGGCTGCTGGCGGCATCTCGGTCAATGGGTGTCTCATCTTTTGGGATCTGGAATGTTGGCCCAGACTTTGGCAAGAGGATGCAAACAGCTTCGACCATTACATCTCTGGTCTACTATATATGCGAATATATTTTACGGTACTTGTGAAGTATCTGGAAATACTAGGCGAAGTACATCGAGAAACGTTGTGATATTTTTTTAACACTTATTACAAGAGATATGCCTTCATGTACTCATCTTATCGTGGCATTTAGTTTATTAACATATTCGCTCCTTTACAATTTCACATTTGATCATAACGTACAACTGCGCGACATGCGGACTGCACATGGAGAAAAATATCTCCATGTTACACTTCTGGAGCAAAATAACCCTTAATGTTTTTTTACTGCATCCGTCATCGATCTGCTCATAATATTTCCCAGTCTCCTGGAGTACATGAAGGCATATCTCTTGTAACTAGTGTTGAAAAAATATCACAACGTTTCTCAAATCTCAATGTATGTCCATGTACTATTAGTTTCATATTATAGCTTTATATATAGGTCCATGCGGCAATAATCGTCCTTGTTTAAACAGAATTTCAAAGTCATTATATTATTCACTATTTGATGGCGAACTCCAGCGGTCACATCATCATTTGTCCTATGAGTTAGTCCAAAACAGCCGTGCCCCCCCTCGGCAGAACATCATTTGTCCAAACAGTACTATTGGGCAACTGCAGGGACTACCATGATGTCGTCTTTCCGACTTTCTCCCTCTCAGCACAGGCGTCTGATGAAAGCAAGTGGTCACACGAAAGCCCGACCAAGCACTACTCTATTGCTCCTATCCAAAACAAGCTTCCCAGACGCCGCACATTCCAAGCCATGGTTATTTGGAACATCCTAGTAGCTAACAAAGTCCTCAGAATATGTACAGGAGCAAGTAGAAGATGAAGCACAGCAAGCTGTCGCTACAACCGAGCTGGTGCTGTATATGAGAAGCAAATGAGAGTGTGGTATATGGCTTGAGTTGATGGACGGCGTTAATTAGCATTAATAAGAGCACATGTAGTCCATGGACTGTACCTCGCAGCATTAAGAGATCTATATATACTGTAAGAAAATTTGAAAATATGTGAGGACAATGAGCGTCTAAGGACCAGTGGATGGTCGTTCATTAGTGATGAGTGATTGACAATGTGGTGTGGACTGACTCTCGGTCTAGTATTGCATGTGTAGCATGCGACTTGGTTTGCGTTGTTGCAGGTGAAGAACGAGCGCAAAAGGTCTTAGCCAGGGTGGCCTCCGGGTGATGGAGAGATAAGTAGGCTTAGTTCGAGGGACTTGGTGGACAGTGGGATCAAGTGCGGTCCACATGGTGCAAGAAGAGCAAGACGAAGTCGTGAACATGGAGTCGGTACATCGGTGGCGGCCAAGTCAAGGAACGAGGCAAGTCCGAGTAGACCGCACTACAAGAAAATCGTTGACTAGTGACACAACCACATTTTAGCGTCATTGATTTATGACGTTCCTGGCTGATCTCGTCATAATATTTCACTTCCGAGCAAATTTAGTGACAAAAAAATTTTCGTCATAACGGTTGCTACTGTAGCCGAGTGTTCACTGTTCCTGCTTGTTTTGTGACGCCATAAGCTCCGCAATAGCGTCATAAACCAACTTTGGTCCCACATGTAAGTATTATTTTAAAAATAGAGTGTTCCAAATCGTTATAAAATTTAGTTAGGTCCCACATGTAAGCATTTTTTCGAAAATAGAGTGTTCCAAGTCGTCATAAAATTTTCCAGGGTCCCACATGTAAGCATTTTCGTCATGTCAGCGGCGTCATAAACCAACTTTGGTCCCACATGTAAGCATTATTTGAAAATAGAGTGTTCCAAGTCGTCATAAAATTTAGTTGGGTCCCACATGTAAACATTTTTTCGAAAATAGAGTATTGTCATAAATAGTTCCAGGGTCCCACGTGTAAGCATAGGTCACGAAATGTTACAAAGGGTTCGAACCAGGGACCTGAAGGAACAAGGTTGTGCTGTTTACCACTGCACCACTTGTTGGTTGTGATACGTTTATGGGAAACTCTACTAATAGTTCATGTGAATTCTTTACTGTGACCAGGTCCCACATGTAAGTTTCAGTTGAGTCTATAATTACGTATCGAATGGCTGGCGAGACACTTCACTCAGACTTCGCAAAGACTTTTGACTTCCGCTACGCAGATCTGTAATAGTTCGTGGTAGGAATGGCGGATCCTAGCGGTGAGGGGAAGATGATTGCGCCGCCACATCCCAGCAACAAGAGGATGAGACAGCAAGACGAGGTTGGTCCTCTGGTTTGAGCCGCTATATTTTCCCCTATCTTACTAGGGTTAGGGATATCTAGATTTGGGGATATGGAGGATTGATGAGCATATATGATAGATTTGGATTTCATTATCGTGCCTTTAGATTTGCACTTCGATAGGTGTTAGAAGTTGATAAGCTATAGACATTTCATGTTAGATTCAGTTAGTTTTCAATTTGCATTGTTTTACAGTAAGTTTTGTATTTTAGTAGCTTTTAGATGTGCTTCAAGCCACTCGTTTTATGGATTTTTGTCGAGATGCACAATTGATAGGATTGATAGGTCCATCGTTTTATGAATTGGTAGATTGAAGATACTATTTCGGAGCTGCAAACCGTTGAAGGGACATCTGGATTCTGCCACGATTGTTAGCGTTTGCACAATTCACAGGTGTTAGATTCAGTTAGTTTCCAATTTGCATCGTTTGATGGATCGATAGGTTCATTTAGAACAACCATGCCCTTGCTAAGTTTATGTAGGTAGCAAACAACTAGGTTTTGTGGCGTGTGGTGGTTGTTTTACTGTACTCATACAATTGGGTTCAAGGGATTCAGGTTTTTTTATAGACTGAGTTGAGTTTATTTTTCAGATCGAGATGAGTTTTCTCCAAGGATGAGTTTATTTCTACAAGAACATCTTAATGTTATTTTAGAAGATCTTGATGCCTCGTCTCGGGGGAGAACTCTATTAGGATCTCCAAAGAGATCCAAAACATGATAGAACAACTAGCTGACAGAGAGAAATAGCTTCAGTACACACCTAAGAACAAGAAAACTGAGGGCAGAGCTTATTCTTCTTACCATAGACATTGGAATAAAAGCGTCAATAAATGGGTAGGACATTGAGTTTGTTTGGTCCGTCTTTTCTTTTAAATGTTCAAGAAGTTCGTTGTCAGTTGGACTGAAACGGGTACCCTTGCCTATTAGTACCCGTTTCAGTCCAACTGACAACGAACTTCTTGAAAATTTAAAAGAAAAGGCTGACCAAACAAAATCAATACTCTACCCATTCATTGACGTATTTATTCCAATGTATATGGTAAGAAGAATGATCTCTGCCCTCAGTTGTCTTGTCCTTAAGTGTGTACTGAAGCTCTTTCTCTTTGTCTGCTAGTTGTTGTATCATGTTTTCGATCTCTTTCGAGATCCTATAGAGTCCTCGCCCTGAGACGAGACATCCAGATCTTCTGAAAGAACTTTAAGAAATGCAAGAGAGTCCCGCAAGACCAAAAATTCACGGTAGGAGATGCAGAAGGTGAAGGAACAGCTGCAATAGGCCAAACATGAGATGGAGTTATGATTATGAATGAGTAGTGATGATTATTGTGAAACTTGTATCATGATTGTGTTTTGGTGTTGGCTACCGGATCATCGTATGATGTTTGCTACTTGTTGGTGGACTGGTGGTGTGAACTTTGTGGTGATGAGTTGCTATGAGATGTCATCTTATTATGCCGATTTGGTTTAATCTATTCTAAATTGATTCGAGCATACTCACCATTCGTAATTCATACGTATTGCAATGGAGGTCATTGAGAATTGCAGTTAAGGACTGGCACCGGGCGTTAACCGACGAACTTGTGTGCACACCCCCTCTGAACGGACGTGTCGATCATTGTGAATCGCAATGCCTGGTCTTATTTACTCTCGGTCGCCGACATGTACCAAGTCGAAAGGTTGAAGCTGCACTGTGCGTCAAAGATGTGGGACATGGCAAGCGAGGAAACTATGACTTCATTTCTACGATGGGCAATTAAGGCTAACTGCACACAATTGCAGGACAAGTGCATGTCTCTCTTAGAGTGAATCTTTCCTCACGGAATACTCACATATGATTGGGCGGTTGTATGCACTGATCATCCCGAATTTATGCACAATCGCCGTAGAAGATCCAAACTCATTCGTTTCGAGCATACTCACCATTCGGAATTCATATGCGTTGCAATAGAGGTAGAGGAAGAACAATGGAGGTATGGTGATAATAGACAGAGAAGGGGGAAGTTTTGATTGAGGAAACTCCGGCCTGTTGATGTTTCGCAAGGAGGACCTTCCTAGTGGTAAAAAGGGAGGAAAAGCTAAGATGATGTTCGTTTGGATTGATCCAGAATCGGATCGTCCGTCCTTTTGATGGTTTGCAGGAAGGACCTTCCTGAGAAACAATTGTGTAACTGCTTGTTTCCAAGTGCCGACTATTCCACGTGGCTGGCCGCTGCGCGCCCGGAAACTGGACATGTCTGCCCCAACAACAACACAGAGCGGTTCTGGTAAGTTGGCGGGAGAAAAGCGCGGGCGACAGCCAAAAAAAAGTTTTCCCGCAAACAAGTGTATATATCTCATTTCTCTCGACGACGCGGCGTACACTACTGCAACTCTGCAAGAGACTCGCCGGCACCACACTCCTTTTCCTTGTGGCAAAGACTAGAGCTAGCATCGGTGCTTAGATCTGCTGTTGCCCGTGGCGGGAATGGCGAATCGTAGCGGCCCTAGCGGCGAACGGAGAAGCAGGACTCGCTCCGGTCAGGTCAGTCCTCTGTTTAGCCATGCTACTTTGATCTGTTATACTAGTTAAGGGGAATTCTGGATTTGGGGATCTGGGTTAACATACTATATTCATGTATTTTAAAGGTGTTTGGAGTAGACTCCGAAAGCTCCAGATCGCCGACGCCTGGTCCTCGTGAAGTTATCATTATAGATCCTAATGAAAACGAGTGCAAGGACGGGTTGCCTGTCCATCTGAGGTATGACTGGACAGGCGCCAACCCTGGGCGTCGATATGTATGCTGCTGCGAGGTAAACGATAACCTGTATCACTTCTAATAAATGTTGCTTCTGCGTTTGATGTTAGTGTGGTCAATTGCTAATTATATGAATGAAATCGGTGACTGCAGACTGATGGCATGAAGTGCGTGTCGTTTAGGTGGATAGATCCTGAATGGGATATTAGGACTCTAAAAGTTCTAGAGAAACTGATGGAAATAAAGGGAAAAGCAGAAGAGGAAGCAAGGTCGTGGAAAGAAGCATGTACAACTGCTAAGGAGGAGGCCAATGTCAAAGCAGTTGAGCTGCAGACGATAACACGATACTACGGGGAGCTAACCCATAACCTGTTTGAGACGAGAAAGAAAATGAGAAACGATACTCTGTTGTCTCCTACAGAAAAGGGTGAAGCCAATAGGTACCTAAAAGCTGAAAGGGAGGCAAGGATGTGGAAGGAAGAATATGCAAAGCCTAATAGGGAGATTCAAGAGACTGCCGCTGAGCTGCAGACAGTTAAGCAGCTCCTGGATTCTGCAACACTTGTGGTGAAGAAAGTGAGGGAATTGCTGAAACAGGCCTCATATAAGAGGTCACTCAGCAAGGACAACAATGAGACATAATGTGATTCATGGTGTTATTGCTAGGTAGACGGTTTAGAGGTGCTAATCATGCTTGTATTTTGGTATTTTCTACTTGTTAGTGGTGTGAACTTTGTGGTGATGAGTAGCTGTGAGATGCCACCGTCCGGGAGCCGGAGGTGAAAGGCTTGATGTCCTCGAAGCTTGGCGCCGTGAGATTGTGCCCTGTATGCAGGGTTTGTTGGTTTGGCCACAAAACCAACCCAGTCTGAAGACCCGGCGCGACAAGGCAGCGCACCGATCTGACCGGTGTGGATTGTGTGCGACGGGAAGCTTCGAAGCGGGGGACACGCGATGCGATGGATGTGTGTCCGCCTGATGAAGAGTACCTCAAGTTTCCATATTTTCCCGAGAGGTGTGTATCACTTAGGGGTAGTTTAGACTTTTGCCTCCACCAAGTGAACTCACATAAATAGGCCTTAGGGTGGTGGATGGCAGCCATCTCTTGAGCACTTGAACTCTTTGTTTTCTTCTTCTCTAGGCTAGTTTGTGCTTCATGTTGTGAGGGAGAGAGAAGGAGGCTACTCCACTTCTATTTCCTCCACTTTTCAGTGGGTTGCATGAAGGGTGGTTGCTAGTCCAAGCATGTAAATAATTATTCCTCAGATGTATGGAAGATTTGGCATTGTTCCTTGTCTCCGATTTGTTCTCCCCTTCAGTTTTCTTTTCGGTGATTTTCGGAGCATTTTTAGAGCAATTTTCGTTCTTCGGATTTGAGATTGTTTCCTTGCGGATTTGTTTGAGGTATTCACACATGAATATTTGGTGACTCTTTTCTTGGTGATTTTCCGCTCTCAAACTCCGGGAAAAGGCTTCGATTTAACGAATTTTGGTTGAACTCAAGTTCTTGAGGTCAGGATCTTTGATTCGCGATTCTGCAAGATTTAGTGGGTTTGGGGAATTAATTTTGGAGCCATGACTTGTCCATAAGGTAGATCTACTATCCTTAAAGTCTCACTTGAATCCGTTGTGTGAATCGGGAGATCGGTGGATTTGAAGTTGAGGTTTGACCCGTAGGCGGAGTTCTTCCCGAGCTGTCCATACCTGACCGGTCTGACCGGTCAACGACACCAGTCTGACCGGTGCATGATCACAGTGGATTTCTCAGGAGATCTTTTGATGACCTGTTGTTTGTGTTCAGAGGAACCTGCTATCCAAGTTTCGCGCAATTTCGAGTTCGTTTGGTCTAGTTCTTGGCCTTCAAGATTTCCCGAGCTTGACTGGTATGATCGGTGCCTTGCCTAGAGTGGGATTTATGGGGGGTTTTGCTAGAGTTGTGTTGGTCTTGATCTATGTTCAAAGTTTCGTTCAAGTTGGTCTCTGTTTGGTCGGTTTCTTGGCTCTTGTCCTGATTGCTTCTCCTCAAGATTTGAATACAGTGCTTGGATCTTGTCTTGGGAGTTTCTGGACATTTCTGTGAGTCGAGCTTGTGACACAGGCCTGACCAAGGGTGACCGGTCTGAGCAGTGTGGGTGACCGGTCTGACCGGTGTAGGCTAGGCAGAGTTGTTGTGCTGAGTTTTTCCACTGTGATCTCGTGTGTTTCGAGCTTCGGTAAGATCTTGCTCCTAGGTCCAGTAGTACTTCAGTGGCTACGTGGATTTGACAAGTTTGGTGTTGGAGGTCTCGGAGTTATTTTTGGGATCATAGCCTGAATTCTCTCCAGAGAATTCTTATCGGCTTCCATTCACTCCTCCCTCTCTGGTCGTCAATCCGGTCCTTCAATATGTAGAGATGCAAAAAAGCTGTGGATGAAAGTACACTAATAAAATCATGATGAAGGCCATTATTTTACATTGTTGAATATAAAGAGCATGAAGTTGGCAAGTTACACGCATGCCAGTATACTGTAATTATGGTCACCATCAGTACCGATCAGTATGGCATATCTCATCACTACTTAGCACACGTTGCTCAGTCCAGTCATTTTTTTTTATATCAGCTAATGTTCGCTTCACCACACTATACAAATGTGCTTTGAGCAGGGCCGGATCTATGGTTTGGAGGGCCCCATGTACGCAGTCGCCATCAAAATGGTGATTTAACCTTTCCAAAACCCCCTAGTGCTTATGTAGGTTTGGTGTGCTATATTTTGCTTGTCAAGGTGAATGTGGTCACCTTTTAATCACATGTTTATGCTTGTAGTGTCTCTAAATTTTCAGATTGATTGCTTGTCAATTTTAAGTTGCTAATTCAACCTTGCATTACATTGTACACTAACTCAAGCAAGGGTTGAAGAGCAAGGACAAGTTGCTGATTGGGATTTAGTATTAATTGATTTTAGTGATCAAGGCCTGGACCAAAGTCCAGAAGAGCCCAAGGCTAGTGTTGAGTCCGAGGAAGGCAAGCACCGGATGCATATAACCTTTTTGATAAAATCTCACTCTACCTTTACTTTTCAGTACTTATGCTTTACTTTGTGCATTTAAGTTTCAGGAGTTGTTTGAAACCTAGATGCATGATCCTTAGGACTCCTATGCTCTTTTACTAATATGTTAGGAACGCTAGTGCCATGCTCTAAGGATACGGTAGAAGTCGAGTAATGACTCATTGCTCGCGAGATATAGGATGCTTATGTTGGAATCATAAGTTGGATAAATTGACTCGCTCATGTGGTAAGAGCAATGGGTTCGGTCTCGACCGAGTAGCATGGTGCTGGTCTAAGCTATTGAACGTACCAAGTGCTTGTCGGGAATGGGACCGGTAAGCCTAGTACCTAATGAACTAGTGCGGGAATTTTATCGCTACTAATCTTGAGATGCGTCTCCCGGTTCGCTACCGGTAGTGCAAGTGTGATTCTGGACGTGCCATGTTTGGGCGTACCAGTAAACCTTGTACTTAGGACTGTAACATCTTTTCCTAATCTGGGGAATGACGGGAACCGCCTGGTTGGGGTAGACCCTGTATTTGGTCTACCTTCTTCGGTGTATCTTGGGTTTACCTTGCAAGGATATAAATCGATCGATCGTCAGTCACTCGCCGTTATCTGAGTCGGCTTGACCACTGGCTACCCCATATTTATTCATGGAACATTTGGATTAATATTGTTGTCTGTTTAATATTGTTTGCACAACATGCTTGTTTAAGTATAGGTGCTTACCTAGAATGGTTAATATACTAGAACTTGAGCTAAAATTTGAAATTAAGGATCAACTCTTAGTCGCTTTTGGCAAAATAAACACACCAGTCAAAAAGTCTTGCACGTCTAGTTGTACTTTTATTTTGTCGGGTAAGTCTTGCTGAGTATTAGCATACTCAGCCTTGCTTAATCTGTGGTTTTCAGGTAACCCCATCTGGCCTGGTTCTATTCCAGATGGTTGGGAGCTTGAGTGGGAGCAGGATGACGATGAGTGATACATTGTGGATGGCCTCCCATGTGTATCCCGCGCTTAGTTTAATTTCCGCTGTTTAAAACTCTGAACCATGTTTACTTTCTTGTATCAAAACCTGTTTTGTAATAATGTAAACTTGTGGTCTTTTATGTAATGTTGTACTCTGGTCCCGCCTTCGTGTGGGCTTAGCGCATATCTCGATCCTGTGTAAGTGATTTACCGGGCATGACCCGGCAGAGGTGACAAAATAGCTCCTGGTTATCGTTTATGAGCCACGTGGACCGGCTTAGGTGATAATCCGGATTTATTTTGAGCAGTTCTGTCACAGCTGGCATCAGAGCGATAATGTGCACCAGAGTATTAAAAACTAGATTAACAACTTATTTTTGGAATAAAATTTGCCAAGAATAAGTGTTTTGCAAAATGCGTAGGACGTTAAGGATGAATCTAGTCCGAGAGGCCCTAGAGGGAATTTTTTTGGTTCTTTCAGGTGGCTAGTATTATATGGTGTATCTAAAATGACTTCCAGCACATTTTATTCCTGTCAAAACTTACTTTCTTGCACAACCATACTAGTTCATCACGTTTTGCCATACGTGGTGGTGCCACAGGAAAGTCCTGTGAGGGATGAATGGGACCTATTCCAATGGGAACCCACGTCGCGTCTGCGTCTTGTCACGTTTTGCCATATGTGATGGTACCACATGAAAGTCATGTGAGGGATGGATGGGACCTATTCCAATGGGAACCCACGTCGCGCCTGTGTCTCGCCACGTTTTGCCATGCGTGGATGTTCCGTATCACAAAGATGCGAGACAAGGATGCACTCCATTCAAACAAAGAGTATCTGAGGTTGGACGCTGTCCATGCAGCGGCTTTATGCATGGATGCCGTTTCTATAGTGAACGGTAATGTATGTGGACGCTTTCGTGAGTGCTGGCACGAAAGGTTCTGAATGTTCTGTGATTTTCTGCAGGTACACTAATCACGGTTGTTAGGTACGGTAATTAAGAAACGAATAGTTTTCGACTAGCTATTATAGGGAGAGACGTATATATGCCTTGCCACCGGCACTAACTTCGATTTTAAGCTTAAATGCTTGGTGAGGACTTATAGGACGCTTTTGCATCATGTTAAAAGCTACCAAAACTGAAAATGATCCTAATACACCTTTTATGTGATCTATAAGTTGAATTTATAGTTCTTAAGGACCATTCATGCTAGTTTGGTAAATTATGTGATGTGATCAAAAGTATGTCTAGTTGCTGTCCTAATTTTTCTAAGGATGATCTAGAAAGTTTTTGGCTAGGTGATCTTTAGGAAAATTGCTCATCAGCTAGTTAAGATTCTTCCATGAATTTTTCATGATTTTAGGATGAATAAAACTGAAGCTATGCTCAAATCACTAAACCTAGGTCATGCTGGAATTTCTGTCAAAATGATGTTAAGACTGAAAACTCGAATTTTTACACCTTGTTCCAAATAGATTTTGCCTAGGCAATCTATACCAAAAATGATCCATTTATAGCCTACTTTGTGCTGTCAAAATCTCATGGTCATAGGGTTCTTAATTTTTGAGATATGATCTTTTTAGTGAAGCACTGTCCTGCTGAAATTTCTGGGCAATAGCACTCTAAAACTTAATCAGTTAGACCTTTTCCAATCTGAATTGGTACGACCTTTGAATACCAAAAATGTGAGTTATAACATCGTTGAGTTGCTCACAAAATTTCAGCATTTGTGCATGTGTTTACTAAGAGTTATCAAATTTTTAGTAAACCTCTGTTCTGCTGAATTCTTGAGGTGCATCGATCTGAATCATGCTTAGTTAGACCTTCTTCCCAGCAGTTTTATCTTGGCCTTTGAATACCAAAGTTGCTAGATATCTTCCTTTCAGTATCCTCGTAAAATTTTAGCACCATGGCTTTGCTGTACCGAGAGTTGTGGACTTTTTCGTGACTCTCGGCCTGCTGAAAAACAGCAGGAACAGAACTCCGGTATGTGAATTTTTCAGGCATGAGGATCTCAGCTTTTGGTCTCAAGTTAAACACCAATGTGATAGCTTATGAACCTACGCTCTTGCTGATCGAAGTTGAGCAAGGTTCGATTTTTGAGCTGAAAGTTATTAACTTATTGCTTCAGAGTAGCGGTAATTGAATTCTTGGGCATTATTAACCTCCCAACCTTGAAATCTTCCTTCTTAACCTTGCTTATCAAGTTTTGAGTAAATGATAACTTTAACACAAAGTGTCAACATCTTCTTGTCTACATAATGAGCATAACCATATCCTTATCAAGTCAACTGGAATCCCATTGTACTCTTTTTGTTGCTTCTATACACTTTCACTAGTTTATAAGCAATTCCTCAATTTCCTTCGTCCAGGAAATGTCGATCACCCAAATTTTCTGGCATTGATGTCTCTACGCTTACCACTCTCACTTTTCTGTCCTTGACCATGAAATCCTTGTGCTTGCTCGC
Source organism: Cenchrus fungigraminus (assembly GCA_036936925.1). Classification (NCBI taxonomy): domain Eukaryota; kingdom Viridiplantae; phylum Streptophyta; class Magnoliopsida; order Poales; family Poaceae; genus Cenchrus; species Cenchrus fungigraminus. The sequence continues at coordinate 63,615,618 of CM072770.1, forward strand.
AAACAATAAAAACCTGGTTATAAAGCATCAACACCGGTTGGTAAGCACGTGAGCATCATCACCGCATGCATATCTTGCAACCTTAATGACATAAATCATGAGCATGGAAAATGCATTGCACAACATGTGCATTTGGGACATTGGATGAACTAACATGCATATGTCCTGACGGTTTCCCACCTTTCTACTCTATCGCCCTTTTTGCTGGTGATGTTGTTGTTCCATAAACGAAGGTGCCGCGACGGAACCTAGGGTATCATGTGTGCTGCAGCCATGTGATTACCACCAGGAGCGCGCTAGGTATCTTGGTTTTTGAGAATGCGACTCACCACACCTATTACTTCTCAACTCTATGTTTATCCTCTCTACCTTGACTAACCTCATGGGTGAAGCAAGTCATGCTGACATTGCATCATGAGCACCATACCTCATAAGCATATGCATCACTCGTTCATCAGCATATGCATCATCGTGCGTGCACTACATCAAGCACACATCATGTGCATCTCTCACTATGCATATGCACCATAAGTTCATATGTATATGCATCATATGCTCATATGCAGGTACATCATACTATATGCACTTCATCATGAGCATCAACATGTGCACCATCTCATTGTTGCACGACTCATCCATATACATGGGCCTTGCAATCATATGTCATGGGTGTAACACACCTCAAGTTTAAAATTATTGTACCATTAATGTGAGGCATGATATCACCACACACACCAACTAAGTAACATGTGAGCAAGCTCATTCTGAAATTCCTGAATCAACAGGTCTTTCCTTCTTTAAACAAATCTCTATGAACCCTTCGGATCGAGTTCACTAATTTTCCGACCTATTGATATGCTTACTTATCAATTGTTACTATACTGGGATTTTTGTACTCTTAGGGAAACTGATCGAATCATCATGAAATTTCAGGACCATGAAATCCACCGAAGGAGATCCAGTAAATCTTCGACCCAATGAGTTGTCCTCATCCCTTCCACCAACACAGGATGTGGTGGATATCTTTGCCAACACCATGGAAATTTTGGAGGGCCAAAATTTGGTGTTAAGCCAACAAGTGCAAAATGTCATCCATGATCGTTATCAAGGGCTATCGCAAACTAGTCTATCCGACAGTCTCTCCCAAGCAATATCGGAATCTATTATGGAGCAAGTCTATCTATTCAATCTATTGATGAATCATGAAGCTCAAAATCAACAGAACCAAGATTCCAACCAACAATTTCTAAATTCACTCCTATCATCATCACAACTTCCTATGGACCTTAGGGAGGAAGAAAGAAGAAGTAAGAGTCACAAGCGAGTTTTGCCTGAGGTGGATTTAAGTGGGTGGGAAATCACCTGCACCGAATTTCCTTCACATGCTAAAAAGCAGAGCAACAATGCTGGTACGACAACACGTGATCACGGTGCACTCCTTTGCTACAATTGTAAATAGCCTGGGCATTTTATCAAGAAGTGTCCGAAACCTCCGCAGGACAAGACTAATCGAACTAAGAAGAAAAGACGCAAGAGACTTCGCACCCAAGCTCAGAAGAGCATGCTCAAAGTCACGACTACAATGAATCCGTCCAAAAGAGCACCGACAACGACGGGTACATCTCATATCCGACACCACTTCTCCCCTACCTTTGTCTCCTCTAATCTTGTTATCGAATCTCGGGACGAGATTCCTTTTTAGGGGGGTAGTTTGTAACATCCCTGATGTTACTCCAGTTAAGTACTTCAATTACTCATGATAATCAAGATTAATTAGTACCTAAGCATGTTTTGCTTGATTGTGCACACTTTTACACATACACCCTTGGTCAAAATCCCAAATCGCGGTCAAACCCTAAGTGCTCCATAAAAGCTGAAATGGTTTTCTTGTGCGTTCTCCAAATTTCACTATAGAAGTTCAAAATCGGCCAATATAAAAGTTCTTCGTTATTTCCGGGAACACATTTTTCATAATTGGCGGACATTCCAATTTTGAGTGCAAAGCCGCTTAAATTTGAGTTGAAGTTTCTGCACACAGTAAACCGGGGCCGAGATTTCCTGAAAGTTCAACGCGTTTTTGCCACGAATCCGTTGATCAAAACATATGACACCCTTTGTGAAAGTTGTAGGTCTATAGCTCCTCCTTGGGCAAACTGAATGTAATGGTCCATTTGCCTAAGTTTATTTTTTATTTGTAACGTAAACAACAAGTATACTAGTAATATGTATTCATTTTAAGAAAATGAAAATATGTTGATCCTACCACTACAGCACATTTGGACTTTGTGACATTTCACTTAAGTCACAAAAACTGGCTTTCTCGTCATATTTTGTAATCTGTGACACTTGGATGACGAAAATATGTTGGTCGCCTATACTCCGTAATAAAAGATGTTTTATGATGAAAATCTATTCGTCACTTAGATATATATATTTATATCTAGAATTCTAGATACATGTTAAGTATTGAAAAGCACTACGTGAAAACCTCAAATAGGTCACGCAACATTTGTAACGGGCCCTTAACGCCCGTTACATGCACCCACATCTGTAACGGTTGTTGTTTGGCGCCCGTTACCCATAAGCGCGGCAGGCCGACCCCGGGGTTGGCCTCCACTACGCCCGTTACCAATGTGGACTTCTGGTAATGGGCTTCTTAAGCGCCCGTTACATGAATTCTTTGTAACGGATGTTAAATCGAGTCCGTTACAAAAGTTAAACCTATCGGTAACGGGCTCGTAAAGTCCGTTACCGATCAATGCCCTATCGGTAACGGGCTGTTTAAGTCCGTTACTGATCACTGCCGTATTGGTAACGGGCTATAAAGTCCGTTACCGATAATTTCGTACTGGAGACGCATGCTTGTTAGGATGCGTCTCCTTTGCTGGCGACCTAATTGGATACGCTCGTTTCTTAGGACTCGTCTCCTTTGATTGCCACCCAGGGTCGCCTTTTTTCTCACATCGGAGACGCATGTTGTTATTGCTCGTCTCTGTCTTCTCCTTCCGACAGCACTCGCTCTCTCTCCGCAGAAGTCCACTCCCGTTCTGACAACAACACTCGCTCTCTCTCCTCAGAAGGTCACTCGCTCGATCTCTCTGCTTAGATGTCCCCGCCGGCCTGCCCCGTTCGCCGCCGCCAGCTGCGCTCGCTCTGAGGATCGCGCTTAATTTCTCTCCTCAGAAAGCTGGAGCTGCAGCAGGCCGGCCGGCCGCGTGCGCGACGGCGAAAGGGGCTAGTGGACGTCGACCGCGGCATCATCCAAAGCAGACGCCTCCGTGTCCCCTCCCCCTGGGGCTCGGCGCCGTCCTCCGCGCTATCGCCGCGGCCGCGACGCCGCCTCCGATCCTCCTCCTCGGCCGCGCTCGTCTCGTAGAAAGTCCTCGTCAAGGTGGAAATTAATTGCCCCCTTTTATTGAAATTCTTGAGCTGTCCTAATCCTCTTATGTTATCGGTTTTTGTGTGTGATGAATTATGCTCATTTTGTGTATGGAATGCAGATGGTGTCTGCTGCTCGGGCTTGGATGTACAGACAGCCCCAAGAAGATTGGGAGAATTTTTTAAGCGGGGTCAATGGTTTTCTAAATCAAGTAGAGGTGGATATGAGAAATCGTGGTGTTCAGGCAATGCTTTGCCCCTGTATAGATTGTCTCAACCAGAAGAAATTCGCACAACGGGAAATCATTTTTCATCATTTGGTCACACGTGGTTTCTCAAAAAATTACACGTATTGGAATAAACATGGTGAGGAAGGCCATAATGAACTCGAAGCAGGCTGCCTAAATGAAGGTGAAATGCGACACCATACTACCGACCATGATGAAAACCTTGATGACGGTGGAGTTTTTGAGGAAAATGAACCATTATTCCCACCAAATGTGATGAGGTCTGAGGATATCACTGATCAAGAAGTTAGGGGCTTCGATGATGGTGAGGTGTTGCAACGTGTGCACAATGTTGATCAGATGTTGCGGGATGTTGAGTTTCAACGAGTGTACACACCTTCTGAATTAGCGAGGCTGAAGCAGTTCATTGAAGATTCAAAGAAGCCCCTCTATCCTGATTGCCAGAAGTACTCTCGCCTTTCTGGTGATCTAAAACTTCTGCAGCTTAAGGCAGATCATGGTTGGAGCAACAAAAGTTTCAAACATCTATTGGATGTGCTTAGAGATATGCTACCTGAAGGAAACCAAATAGCAGAGTTTGTCTATGAGGCGAAGAAGATAATTTGTCCTCTGGGAATAAAGGTTGAAAAAATCCATGCATGCAAGAATAGTTGTGTATTGTTCCGTGGAGATTATGCAGACCTTGACAAGTGCCCCAAGTGTGGCTATGATCGGTACAAGAGGAAAAAGGATGGTGGAGATGATAATAATGCTGATGACGAGAACGAGCCTGGTGAGATCAGAGCCAAGAAGAAGAAGGCTAACAGAGGGGCTCCCGTGAGGGTGGTATGGTATTTTTGCATCATTCCTCGGCTGCGAAGATGGTTCGCAACACGAAAGGAGGCCCAACTCTTGCGTTGGCATGACGAAGGCCGAAAGGAGCTTAAGCAAGATGGCAAGTTTAGACACCCCGCAGATGCAGCACAATGGGGTAACATTAATAACCACTTTCCGTGGTTTGACGAAGACGTAAGGAGCATACGGTTTGCTATGAGCACAGATGGCGTGAACCCATTCGGTAACCAAAGCTCAACACATAGCACCTGGTCTGTCGTGCTGTCGTTGTACAACCTTCCACCCTGGCTATGCAAGAAACAGGAATATATGATGCTGACAATATTGGTCTCCGGGCCAAAGCAACCTGGCGACCGTATTGATGTCTACTTGAGGCCACTAGTTGATGACTTGAAGATACTGTGGAAACCTGGTGTGAAGGAGGTTTGGGATGAGTACAAGTGTGAGGAGTTCACAATGCGCGCCATGTTGTTCACCACCATCAACGACAACCCGGCTCATCGCAACCTCTCTGGCCAGAGTAAAAGGAAAGGTGCAGCTTGCCCACACTGCTTGGAAGATACTTGCGCAGTATGACTAAGACATTCAAAGAAATACGTATTTATGGGGCACCGTTGTTTCCTCGGCAAGAAACATCCATACCGGGTCATGGATTGTCAGTTTAATGGGGAAAGGAGAATCGAGAGGCGCTGTTGCATGTGACTGGAGATCTGGTCCACTTAAAAGTCAAGGACGTCAAAACTATCGAGGAGTTACCCAAACTGACTGAAAAAACCCTTGGCAAAAGAAAGAAACGAGATGGTGAAGCAGAAGAAGAAGGAATGTGGAACAAGAAATCAATTCTATGGGAGTTAGAGTATTGGCCAATGTTGGATGTGCGTCATTCGATTGACAACATGCACGTCAAGAAGAATGTGTGTGAAGCTACTTGTGGAACATTGCTACAACAGAAGTCCAAAGGAAAAGATCATAAAAATGCAAGGGAGGATCTTAAAGAACTGGGCATTAGGCCGGAGCTCTATGCAGAGGAAACAGAGATGGGGACGAACCTTCCCGTTGCTGCAACCACCTTGTTAAAGGCAGAGAGAAAAGAATTATGTCAGTTTTTGCATTATTTGAAAGTACCTTCAGGCTACTCATCAAACTTCAAGAGGCTAGTGTCGGTGAAGGATATGAAAATGAATTTCAACTTGATGAAATCTCATGATTGCCATGTGTTGATGACAGCTCTTCTTCCTGTTGCACTTAGAGGTATCAAGACAGAACTGGTTCGCGACGCGGTCACGAGCTTGTGTTTATTCTTCAATGTAATAGAACAGAAGGTGATTGATGAGGAAAAACTATTGGACTTAGAGAGGAGGCATTTCGAGACCCTATGCCTGCTTGAAGCTACCTTCCCACCATCATTCTTTGATCTCATGCTGCATCTAACAGCACACCTCGCGAGGAAAATCTGGTTCCTTGGCCCATCTTACCTTCATCAGATGTTTCCATATGAGAGGTTCTATGGATTCCTGAAATCATTGGTACATAACCGGTTATTTCCAGAGGGAGCCATTGTTTGTGGCTACGAGACCATCGAAGCAGTGGAGTGGGCCATGGGTTATATGGACCCCCAAAACCCCATTGGTGTACCTCGCTCATGGCATGAAGGTAAGCTTTCAGGTGTTGGGACCCTGGGGAAAAAGTCAGTCACTCCGGAACCAGATGCCTTCCAAAAGGCTCATTTCACCGTGATACAATAGTTGCACCTAATTACACCGTTTGCCAATGAGCACAAGTGACAACTACGTGAAGACAACCTTGACCGTGGTAGGGCTTGGCTTGCAAAGATGCACATGCAAGGTTTCAGCAGGTAGCTCCGAGATTATGTCGACACGTGCAGCAATGCTGTAATAACCGACAAGATAAGGAATCTAGTAGCAGGGCCATTGTTCACTATCACAAGATACCAAGCAATGGATATCAATGGATACACGTTCTACACCATGACCCAAGATAAAAAGAGCGTCTATCAAAATAGTGGTGTGCGTGTACGGGCCGTCGTCGACGACAGTCATGATGATGATGACATGGAGACAGACACATATTATGGTCAAATAGAGGAGATATGAGAGCTTGATTATGTAGGATTGAAGGTAGCCTTGTTTCGGTGTAGATGGGTCACCAATGGGAAGAGAGCTATGAGCAAGGACAAATATGGTTATGTTAGTGTTGATCTCTGGGTCTTTGGTTACAAAAACGAACCGTTTGTCTTCGCCAATGATGTTGAGCAAGTGTTCTATGTACCTGACCTTGTAAAGAAGAACTGGTCTGTGGTTATGCTTGGAAAAAAAGGATTGTTGTAGTTGAAAATGTTGTTGAGGAGGAGGAATACAACCAGTTTGATGAAATTTCATCCTTTGACACTTCATACAAGCCCCGACTCTTGGGAACTAACAAAACACCGTACTTGCGAAGTGACCATAGTGAAAAAATCTATTTACAGAAATCAAGAAAGAAAAAGCAAGCCTGATTTCTGCTGAATCATTTTTGTAATGCAGGATGTGTCTATTGGTGGAAATGGAATCCGTTTTGTAATATAAAGGATGTGATGTATTGGTGGAATTTGAATCATTTTTGTAATATATAGGATGTGGTGGAATTTGAATCTTTTTGTAATATATTCTATCTAAGATACTATATATATTCTGTTTATATTCTGCTTCAGTTCAGTAAGTATGTTGCAGGCTGCTTCAGTTCAGTAACGGGCGTTAATATAAAAGAGACGAGGATTAGCTAACCCGCGTCGCCTTTGTTATGGGCAAGAGACGAGGATTAACCAACCCGCGTCGCCTTTGTTATGGACAAGAGATGCGAAATCACACACACAGATTACATCAAAAGAGACGCAGATTAGCCAGCCCCCGTCGGCTTGTTCTTCTTCATGCTTGCAAGTGAGTAGTTAAATTATACAAAAAATTGTAATGCACACAGATAATCACACAAGCATGTCTCTTGAGATGCAAAATCACACACACAGATTACAGTCATCATTGATACATCAGAAGGTTACAAAATGGCCATCTATGTTCATCATCACTAGGCACTACCAGGATGAGGAACATAGATCTAAACTAAGCAAAAGAGATATACTTCCGTCGGCTTGTTCTTCTTCATGCTTGCAAGAGAGTAGGTAAATCATACAAAAAATTGGACTGCACACAGATAATCACACAAGCATGTCTCTTGAGATGCAAAATCACACACACAGATTACAGTCATCATTGGTACATCAGATAGGGAGGCCTCGGGATCTTGGCCAGCTCGGCAGCCTCGAACTCGCGTCCGGCTCCAGCTGAATCTCCGGCCGGCCAGAGGTAGAAGACCACTGCGGTGGTGGGTGCTGACTTGGCGATGTTGAGGCTCAAAGTTCGATCTTGCTCCTTCCCAGCCCGTCGGTCGATCATCGGAGGTGAAGAGAAAGGAGGTCGCCGTCGGCTTGTTCTTCATGATGAGATATGCTCCAGATTCTGGCTTCTTCTTCATGCTTACAAGTGAGCACAAGAGAAAGATACAGCAGAGGGTGGAAATATATCCCTTCAAAAATCCTCCTCCTGGAGGAGGGAAAGCAAAAGGAAGCGCAAGTTTGACGAGAAAGCTACAGCAGGATGGTTCTGGGCTTCTCTCCCCAGACCTGATCTTTCCGTCGGCTTGTTCTCCCTGATGCCAGGAGGTTCTGGGCTACCTTCCCCCGACAGCTGATATATCAAAAGGATTTTTCTAGCAGCTGTGCTAGAGGGATGAGCAACCCAGTCACCCATATCACAAGAATTCTTCTAGCAACTGAGAGAGCGAGGAGGAGGAAGAAGAGAGAAAAGCAAAAGCTTGCGCCTTACAAGATCTATTCTTTGTGCCATAGCTAGATCTAGATCTAGAGAAGAAGGAAGCAAGTGAGGAGGACCGATAGGCGTCGGTGCCTTTTTATAGCAAAAACAAGGAAGGGATAAGATCGGGTGTCAAAAAAAAAGATGAAGGGATAAGATCAAGAGCACAGGAAACGGGAAGGTTCCCAAGAAATTGATGCCAGATCTGGTCAATGGGGAAACAGTTGCCCAGTAAATGGCTGAGAGCAGAGGCAGTGATTCCAATGTAGAATTAAATGATACGCGGATTAACCAAATGTCATCTCTAATGTAGAATTAAAGGATACACGGATTATCCAAACGTTGTCTGCAATGGAGAATTAAAGGATACGCGGATTAACCAAATGTCGTCTCCATTGCATACTTAAACCGTGTTTGGAAACAAATCTCCTGTATCTTCTCCTTCCAAAATAATTTAGATCCCCTGCCCCTTCATCTACCCGCGAAAAAATAGCAACTGCCTACTCCTCATCGTCACCATTCCCGGCCGGAGATGAATAGCATGCCGGGAAGAAGCAGGCGGCACCAGCCATCGTCGCTGCTGGACCTCCCTCAAGACCTCCGCATTGAGATTGTGGCACGCGTCGGTGCGACCTCGGAGCGGCCCTTGGCTGACCTCCACAGCCTACGCGGTACTTGCTCGACCATGCGCCGCGTGTGCGGCCACGGTGATGTCAGCCGGCGTTTGTCGATAGAGGGGATAAGAGATGAGATTTCTTGAGTGTGGGACCCCACCGCTTACAAAGCCTTCCTTGCTATGCTGACCGATCTCGGGAATCCGGAGGCTTGCTTCTTCTCCGGGATCAAAGCCGTCTTCATGGAAAACAGGGGATGCAATGATCTCCGATGCGCCGCCGAGGGTGGGCATGATGCGGCGCCCTATCTATACACCATCTTGCTCTACAGGGACAATGGCGGTGCCGCCGCTGACGACACCGCAAAGCGGTACATGAGGCGGGTCGCGGGCAGCGGCAGTACGATGTCGAGATGGCTGAGCAACAAGGGGTGTCTGCCTTTGCGCGAGAAGGCCGCGCGTGCGATCCACTCCTCGACTTGGCGCATTTGGGGTGAACCGCTGCCGCCTCCGGCACAGGTGCGCGGCGATCAGCCGTGCACAGGCAATGGCAGCTGCTGCGGCGTGGATAAAGGATGGCTTGGAATTTCTCTGTTTTGCAGCAAAGACTGTAGGCTCCGCTGCGAAATGGTGAAGTTCGAATGGAGTATTGGAATAGGAAATCAGTAGTGGATTAGCTTTTGTATGTTGCTCGTATTATCTGTGTAACATTTTGGAAAAGCAGCAAAGCCGATTCGAATGAAGAACAGTTCGCATTTCTCCTTTTAATCTGCAATCAAATGTTGTAACAAGTATTTCTTCGTCATAATTAGTCCAAATTTGATTTTTTTTTCTAAATTTTTCTAAAATCACCATCTTTTCATTAATTTTATTGTTTAGTGTATATTCTGTTTCTTGAATAATGTTTATATGCCTTATTTTGTTCTTTGTAAGTACACATATAAATAATATTTGTTTTACACAACCATTAGTGATGAAACTTTGCATTTCGTAAGCTTAAGGTGAACACAAGGTTTTGTTAAGTTTTCAAATGCATATGAGTTCGAACATGTTGCAAAGTGTGGAAAACTTCAATCTTCAAGCAACATTCTAGAAAACTATGTGAGAGATGTAGACATTTATACACAAGTATATTATTCCTTTATCGATACCATTTGAAATTTTGAAGACAAGTTTAGATACCCAAATTATGTTGCCAAGTCAATTTGTAGATTTTTTAGAGCAAATTTGATGTTATTAGAATTATTATATAATTACCATGGGGTGTAAAAACGAAATAAAAGAATTTTGGGCACACAAGTGTGACTGTTGATATTTTATTCAAATACTAAATGTCCAAATATGAATTGTTCGTATTTTTATGATTTTTAGGTGCAGTTTTATCGGCTCTAATATTTTAGGGAAGCAAGTTTCATTCCAAAAAAAATAGTGACGGGCCCACGCGTCAGCGTCAGCAGCCAATATAAAAAAGATAATCGTTGCCTGTCCGCCCGGACCCAACTGCCAACAAAGGCGATGCAGGTTCACTAACCATTGTCGCCAATGACACTGGCCCATGCGTCAGCGTCAGCAGGCTAACCCGCGTCGGTAATGACTATCCATTGTCTCTATGATCTAATTCATCACAACAAATCTCCAGTTCATCACAACAGAACACATATTAAAGGAGACACGGATGGATCTACTCGCGTCTATTAGATTGAGTTCATGACATACAAAATCTAACAACCAAATTAATTAACTAAGCAGTTCATGATCGACAAACAAACTAAGCAGTTCATGTCCAACAACCTGACGAAGACACAAAAACACACACACATTATTACTAATTGGTAGAGGAGTCTATCAATTAGTTGGTCACCGCCGTCGGAGTCCCGCCGTCATTGCTGCCGTGGCTGCCGTCGGAGCCGTCGTCACCGTCGTGGCTGTCGTCAGAGCCGTCGTCGCCGTCGGAGCCTCTGTCGTCGAAGACGAAGTGGCGGCCAGCCCGCTTGACCACAGGGAGGTTCTCGAGCTTCTCAGCCAACCCGTGGATCCTGAAGGCGAGACCCTTCACGCTCGGGTCCTTGTCCACTTCATGAGGCACCTTGATGTCGAAGGCCGCGCCAACATCTTGAAGCTTTCTGAAGGCGCTCCTGAGCAGGTCGACGGCGAACTTAGTGTCGTCGAAGAACGGTTCCTCGTCGGCGTCCTTGGTCGCTGGCTCCTTCCCCTTCTCCAACTTCCTCCGACGGCGGCTTTCGTCGTCGTCGTCCTCCCTTCGTCCCCGGTTCGACGGCGGTGGGCTCCTTGACACTATCTCCTCCTTGGTGATCTTTCGGTGACCGAAGATTTGTAGTGGTGGATCGCGAGGAGGAAGAAGAAGCGAAAGAGATGATAACCTTATGGAAGAAGCAGGGGAAAGTAGGGGAAGGCAAGGGAGTTATATTGACAAGACGCGGAACCGTCAAACGTCTCTGCCCCCACCCACTACTCCACTACTTCCACTCAACTGCGCATCGGGCTCCGTTTCTGGCGCAAAACCGTCTAAAACCACGCGTCGCCTTTCAATTACGCGAGAAGGTGAAGGGGCAGGGGCAATGATGTCGGGCCCACTCATCAGCGGTAGCAGCCAAACTGCGGCGCCTTTTCAATTTCCATTTATTGGTTTAGATGGCCGAGTCACCTTCTTCAACTTCAACCCTCGTCGCCTTCAACTTCAACACTCGTCGCCAACTTCAACCCTCGTCGCCTTCAACTTCAACCCTCGTCGCCTTTCAATTTCCAAACACCGTCGCTTTTCTATTTCCTCTCCTTCTCCTTGATGGCCACGGTGTGCTTGATGCAGCTGCTGCCAGATGATCTTGTCACCCAGATCATCATCCACTCCATCAAGGATGAGCCCGTCATCCATTTTCTGAACCTTCGTAATAAAATCTGCGGCACCTTTCGGCGCATCTGCGACTCCGATGAGGTACTACTGCACGTGTCGCTGCGTGATCTTCGTCGGGTGTGCAAGAATCGCTACGTCAGGTCATGCTTTGAGCGGCGCTTCCACGAGGCCAATCATCCAGAGGCATTATGCTTCGAGGGGATGGAGAGGTTGATGAGGCGGCGGAACCCCGATAAGGGTCTGAAGCTCGTCGGAGATGCCGCTGCTGAAGACTCCGGTGCCAAGTACTTCTTAGCGATGCTGAAGTACCGTTGCAACCCTGCGGACCCTAAAGCCATGGCACTGCTCCAGTAAATCAGCGGCGGCTCGTTGCCCCCTGACGGGCGGTGGAAGAACCACAACCTGCGGCGGCTGCGCTACCTCGTCAACCGGGATCTCGAGAACATTGCGTTGTGGTACTGGCTTGGTGACGGTGACGACGACATTCCGTTGCTGCCCGTCCAGAATCCCCACGTCTGCATTTGGGCAGCGGGATGTAGGCGCTACGGGCCCGAGACCTCAGAGATCATCCACTACTGCAGCGCCCAGTGTCGCATCCATCATGAGTTCGACCTCTGGACGCGTAACTTCAACGCCGCCGTGGAGTACGCCGTCAGCAGGAGGAACATCGGGATGTAGGCGCAAGCATCCATGAACATTTTCTATTTTGAATGTAAATTATTAGATATTACTAAACGCGGGTTTGATTTTATCGAGATGTCGGTTTTTAATCGATTTTTGATAGACAAGATTTGATTTGTCACGTTTCTGAGTCAAATCGAAGGTTGCGGTGGTCTCATTTGCCGCCAATGAGGCCTAGGATGCCCTCTTGGGTGTCAAAACCGCCGAAGCGGGCACGACGGGGGCGGCGGCGGGCGGCGGTGGCCTCTGCTTCCTCCTTTGTTCTATTGGAGAATGAAGAACAGTTTATCCGTCCCGCGTCGCCGACGGTATTTCTCTTTTTAATCTACAATCAAATTTTGTAACATGTATTTCTCCGTCGTAATTAGTCCAAATTTGATTATTTTTTTCTATAGTTTTCTAAAATCACCGTGTTTTCATTAATTTTATTGTTTAGTGTATATTCTGTTTCTTGAACAATGTTTATATGCCTTATCTTGTTCTATGTAAGTACAACATATAAATAATATTTGTTTTCCACACCTCCTGTAATGAAACTTTGCATTTTCGTAATCTTAAGGTGAACACAAGGTTTTGTTAAGTTTTCGAATGCATATGAGTTCGAACATGTTGCAAAGTGTGGAAAACTTCAATGTTCAAGGAACATTCTAGGAAACTATGTGAGAGATGTAGATATTTGTACACAAGTATATTATTCCTTCGTCGAAATCATTTGAAATTTTGAAGACAAGTCTAGGTACCCAAATTATGTTGCCAAGTCAATTTGTAGTTTTTTTAGAGCACACTAGATGTTATTAGAATTATTACATCATTAACATGGGATGTAAAAACGAATTCTAAGAATTTTGGGCACACAAGTGTGACTGTTGATATTTTATTCAAATACTAAATGTCCAAATACGAATTATTCGTATTTTTATGATTTTTAGGTGCTGTTTTATGAGCTCTAATATTTTAGGGAAGCACGTTTCATTCGAAAAAAATAGTGACTGGCCCACGCGTCAGCGTCAGCAGCCAAAATAAAAAGATTACCGCTACCCGCCCGCCGGACCCAACTGCCAACAAAGGCGATGCGGATTCACTAACCATCGCCACCAATGACACTGGCCCACGCGTCAGCGTCAGCAGGCAAACCGTGCGCAGGCTGCTCAAAATTTCCCACCTATATTGACTATAATGCCCATGGAATTCCAATTCCACCAGAGAGCCGTCAAGGGCACGCTAGTAATTTCCTTAAACACAGTTACGCGCGCAGTTCCTCAGGGGACATATTCGGCTCCTCGCTAGATAGATCCACAACGCCCGTACTCTCCCCACTGCCGCCGCCACTCTCCCCGCTCGTCTTCGCCGCTCTCTCCCCGCTCGCCTTCGCCGCTCTCTCCCCGCTGCAGCCCCGCCGCTCCCTGCGTGACGACGGTGACGAGGACGCGGTTACTGGCGTGCGGACGGCTTCCCGGCCAACCTAAAGACGGTTTACGCGGATCCGTCATCCCCGGCCACGACGACGAGCCGACCACCTCAGGCCACGAGACGACGTGGATCCGGCCCCTCCGACCATCACGAGAACATCTACTTCATTCGCGACAGAGGTTAAACCTGCTTGAACCCCCAACACCCTCTCTCTGCTTGGCCACCAAATCTGCTATATATTCATGTCAATGTGGATTAAGGAGACATGCCTTGATAGTTCATTTTTAATTGATTGACTGTGGATTTGATGGATGGATTTTGTTGCTCCAAGTCTGTTTGAATAAATTGTTGCTAACAGATGAAGTTATATGAACTGTTGAAATTCATTTTCATGTTCCTGGTGCTACAATTTTTGCACTGTAAATTCATGAAAAGCATTGAGGATGTTAGCATACTTTAATTATACTATGCTTTGAATGTACCAGATCGACAGTTATGCTTTGGACCTGTTAGCATACTTTAATTCTGCTATGCTTTGAATGTACCAGATCGACAGTTATGCTTTGGACCTGTTAGCATACTTTAATTCTGATAGCCACATAATGTCAGTGGGAATTGCATCGCAGTGGTTTATAATGTAGTCCACCCAATCTGCTATATATTCATGTCAAGGTGGATTAGGGAGACATGCCTTAATAGTTCATTTTTAATTGATTGACTGTGGATTTGATGGATGGATTTTGTTGCTCCAAGTCTGTTTGAATAAATTGTTGCAAACAGATGAAGTTATATGAACTGTTGAAATTCATTTTCATGTTCCTGGTGCTACAATTTTTGCACTGTAAATTCATGAAAAGTATTAAGGATGTTAGCATACTTTAATTCTACTATGCTTCGAATGTACCAGATTGACAGTTATGCTTTAGACCTGTTAGCATACTTTAATTCTGATGGCCACATAATGTCAGTGGGAATTGCATCGCTGTGGTTTATAATATAGTGATAACTAGACTGTCCTATGCTTTGTTGTGAGTGTTAATTGTTTCACTACTGTCATATATATTGTTATTGTTGGTGTCATGATGTGTTTTGAGTGTTGTTTCACTACTGTCATATATAATGTTATGATTGCTTTATCCTCTTGTTGCATGTACACATGGAACACACAATCCATCGCTGCTGAAGTTGAAGGAATTTATTCTCTGCTTTGATATATAAGCATATTGTTGTGTCCCTATCAAAATGGTTAGCACCTATCCCTGTATGCTAATTAAGTAAAATATGAACTGTGTATGTCTATGATGATTTTATTCACGACTTGTAATGATTTCTAATCTAATATCAGCTATTTTGCCTGTCAGAGAAAACGAATTTATCTAATAAGAATTTTGTTTAGATTTTCAGTCTTGCTTATGTTGCTCTACTGACAACCTGACATATCATCTATGTCGTCTCTCACAACAACAAACTCCTCTACCTCCAGTGCACCATCACAACCCATTGGCGGTGAACCTTCTTCACAGGGTCACTCAACACAGACTGCTGCGAGTAGTACTCGATCCCGCGGGTCAAGGACACAAACCAAATGACCAGAAGATAAGTTGACTGCAACTGGACTTGATGCCAATTTTTGGCCTACCCCAGATGCTGCGAGGGATAGATTTGTATTGGTCTGTGACCTCATTGCTCGGGAGAGGGTGTCAATCAACAAGGCTGTTGATGATCTCTCACCAATTGAGAAGGAACATCTGTTCACAGTTTTAGAGGAAAAGCTAGATTACCCAGCCAATCTGGAAGAATCTGTTCGCAAGAAGGCAGTTAAGGAAGCTACATCAGATATTGGAACCTTGCAACGGCGGTTCAATGCCCATTTAAGAAAAAAATATGTGAGCGAAGAGGAAACTCCCTTTGTGAAATATGCCTTTTTGCAGCAACAAGACTGGGATGTGCAGGAAACCAATTCTCCTTCATTTCAGCAATTGAGCCAGGAGATGAAACAAAAGAGAGCATTGCATAATAAGCCACACAAGACGGGCAGAAAAGGTTATCGTGGTAAAAGAAAAGAGTGAGAGGAGGAGGATGCAAAGCTAGCTGCAGAAGGAAAACAGAACCCTTGGGACCAATTTCCTGGATGTTCGAGACCTTATCTACGGGCAAGGGTAGGGAAGAAGAGGAAGAATACTAGTGAAGGAAGCGGAGGCATAACATTTAGTAACCCTGCGGTGGTGGGGGTAGCAGATAGGGTGAAAACACTTGCAGCTCAGGGTAGCGATAGTTCTTTCTCTGGGGTTAGGGAGGATGATATCCTCACCGCAGCACTTGAGACTCCAGAGCATCGAGGTCGGGTCCGAGGCGTGTCTAGTTCACTTGGCTGGGGTAAAGGGTTTGGTGAAGAGTTTGCTGGAATGTACAGGAAGAAGAAGAGGAACAAGAGGTCTGATGCTCATGATATGATGGACATAACATTTAAATCAGTTGTCCATGCTCTAAGACTATCAGGCATCGAAATACCGAAAAATGTACTTCTTCCTTCCCAATTACCAGCGCCTGTCAGTAGCAGCGAGGAAGAAGATGCGCATGACCGCGAGGAAGAACATGCGCATGACAGCGAGGAAGATGTGTGTGGCAGAGAGCAAGCCCATTGGAATGCCAACGAGGACGAAGCGAATCAAGTGCACAGTGATAGTCGATCACCTATGCTGGACACAATAGATAAGCTGACAGAGCCAACCGCGTGCAGCCTTTTGGATGGCACCGGGATTAATGTGGAGCTCGCACTAGCGAAAGTCTTTCCATTTCAAAAGGCTTGCCATTCATTACCGGTGCAGGATGGGTATGTTGTGGTGCAACCTACTTATGTGTGGACCAATGTGGGTCACTACCCTCTGCCTGTACCAATTGAGAGGGTGACATAGCAACCCTAGCTGAGACTCTCGTTCAAAGGATCCAATGGCCAAAGGACAGGATCCTTATACCACCCATGACGAGACATCCCAACCCTGAAGCCGCAACAGGTAGTAGGGGTACAGCATCAGATGGAGGTACTGCAGCTCAGTGTCAGCAAGAGAAGGCTCAACAGCAGCAGCAGCAGATCAGCAAAACTACGCAGCAGGAGCGTCGACGACAGCCGGAGGAGCCCAGGCAAACTCCACCTAAGCAGCAACTGCAACATGAGGATAAGCAACAGACGAAACAGCAGCCTCTCCAGCAGCAGGAGGAGGAGCGCAGGCAATCTCCCCCTAAGCAGCAGATGCAACATGTATAGTAGCCTCTGCAACAGGAGGAGGAGCCCAGGAAATCTCCACTGCAGAAGGGGAACCAGGCCAGGAAACCTCTGTCTAAAGATGAGATTCTTAACTGTATTATTGGGACAGAACAGGAACGACCAAAATACAAGCCTGGTGCACCTATGTTGTCAGAAGCAAACTTAGAGGCTGCTGGACCAAATTGTGCCAGGTTGCATGCTTATGTCATGGAACACAGTAAGGATAAGCTTGTCTTTCCAGCAAAGGTGGATCAAGACTACTTTAAAGGTGGTGGTGGTTCTTTAATGTTAAACATTGCATTCAGTAGCGTGTATAACCTTATAACCCTGGCTTCTCTGGATGTTACTTTCTTGAGGTTGTGGACATTGTAAGTCCCTTAAAACCTAAAAAGATATTTCTTTAATTTTGACCACAAAGTTCGTGCATGCTAACAATTTGATTTTTTGTAGGAAAATAATGGACAAGGCAGCGGAGATGCAGATCAGTGTTGGGTTTTTAGATCCAGGTTTTATTACTTTCACAAATACTTCTCAGCATTCTGGCCTTGTTACCAAAGCAATCGCAAATGCAATGAACAACAACTACGTGGTGGGTGCCTACTACACTAGCCACTGGGTAACAGTGATCATCTGTATGAAGTTCAAAGAGGTTTGGTATCTAGATTCTGCTAAACAACATCCCCCGCGAAAGTTCTCAGACCTCAAATCTGTTTTGGACTGGTCAGTATCTTGTAGGTTTTGTTCACAAAAATTAAATCTCTTAGTGTTTCTTATCGGTATTGCTGACCATGCAGGGCCTTTGGTACAGTATTTTGTAGGTTTTGTTCACAAAAATTCAATCTCTTAGTGTTTCTAATCGGTATTGCTGATCATGCAGGGCCTTTGGTGATCATGCACAGGACGGAGTGACGAAAGGAAAGAAAAAAAAGCCAAAAGCCACACTCAAGCACAAAACAAATCTCGATGTAAGACCGATGTTTTTTTATGGTCCCTTCTTACCTATTTGGTACTGCATTAACTTATCATTTTGGTACCTCGATGCAGTGTGCTCAGCAGCCATGGCGGTCCTCTTTGTGTGGATTTCATGTGGCATTCCATATGTTAAGACTACTCGATGACATACCTGACATCAAGAAGGCTGCTGTAAGTAGATAATAATGCTCAATCTTGTCTCTGCTCATATTCTCCATTTGATTATAGAAACTGATTTCTACTTGTATTCTCATAAATAATTGTATTTTGCAGGATTTCAAAACTGTTGTAAATGTTTCCACAGAAGATCTAAAACGTGTCCGAGAGATGCTGTGCGAGTACATTATTAAGGAGACCATCGACCGAAAGGGTAACTTCTATAATGGTGCACCGTGATCTTGCTAGCTTGTCTATAAATGTGTCTTGCTTGCCTATATCTGTGATGTGAGAATGTGTTTGTGATGTCTCCTTGCTGTGGTGGCTGCCATATCCTGGCTGGTTCCAGGATGGCAGGATGCAGCCCCTGATGGCTGCCAAATCCTGGCTAGTTCCAGGATGCAGCCGGCAAGCAGACATGTTACTGTAGCGGTGGCCTACGTATCTGTAACGGGTGTTAATTAAAGCTCGTTACAAACACTGATCAGTGAGTAACGGGCTTCATTCGGAACGCCCGTTACAAACATACCAACAATGTAATGGGCAGTGTAAAAGCCCGTTACCAGTACTGACCGGTGGGCCCCAGGACCTGGCACGTTCGTCGAGATAGAGGAGACACGGGTTGACAGCACACGTCGCCTTTAGTCGAGAGACAGCAGACGCGCGTGGAAACAGATGCGTCTCATTTCATCGAGACAGAGGAGACGCAGGTTCACAGCACGCGTCTCCTATGTTGAGTTCACAGTAACGGGCTCTGTTTTCGTGCCCGTTACCAAAGTCCCCTGTGGGCCCAGAGAAACAGCCATTTCACGTGACTGGTGACTAATTATGGTAACGGTTGTTGTTTGATGCCCGTTACGAATCCTAGATGTGCTGAGACGCGCATGAAATAGACGCGTCTCATTTCGTCTAGATAGAGGAGACGCAGGTACACAGCACGCGTCTCCGATGTTGAGCTACTG
Organism: Cenchrus fungigraminus; assembly: GCA_036936925.1. Taxonomy (NCBI): domain Eukaryota; kingdom Viridiplantae; phylum Streptophyta; class Magnoliopsida; order Poales; family Poaceae; genus Cenchrus; species Cenchrus fungigraminus. The sequence continues at coordinate 63,634,875 of CM072770.1, forward strand.
TAACGGGCTCTGTTTTGGTGCCTGTTACCAAAGTTCCCTGTGGGTTGTTGTCAAAAAAAAAAGTTCCCTTTGGGCTCAGAGAAACAGCCATTTCACGTGACCGGTGGCTAGTTGTGGTAACGGTCGTTGTTTGATGTCCGTTACGAATATGTGTTATCAGTAACAGGCATCTGTCCGTTACCTTTCTTGGCTCATTTGTAACACTTGATCGGTAACGGGCGCTTTGCCCGTTACTAAAGGCAATCTATGCCTGTTATCAAAGTGAGTTTTTCACATAGTGAAGTTTGAATACTCATACAGTTTTTCACATAGTGAAGTTTGAATACTCATACAGAACGTATAAAGGTAGGAAAAAGTTTTACTTCCAAAAAAGTTATCATCCCTTTACATGGGCGTTTGGGGTCCCATTTTATAGTGTCTGGATATTAGTTTTACATTCCAAAATTACCCTCGACTTAACAATATTTAAGAAGGAGTTCACGTTATTACGCCACCCTTTCACGTTCAATATGCTGCTTTCTCTAACAACTTCGAAGAAAGATTCCTTAGTTAGAAATCCCATATTTCTTTCCTTGTTCCCAAGTTTCCAGTAGTTGAACAAAGTTTCCGTTCTCGAGAAATGCTAGCTTCGAAGGATCTTCCTTGTTCCTTTGCCTCGGACATTGAAAGAAACAAGGTGGAAAACACGCAGAGCCTCAAGGACTTGGCGTCCGGTCCTCGAGGGTTGATAACATCAAGGAAATGTAAACCTACAAAGATTAACTACTTTGAGTTGAAAACATCGTTCGATCTCTACTTGAAGCTTATACAAGTCAGAAAGTTTGTAAACATGAGCATCTATCAACCTCGAGTATAGAGATATCCAAGAACTTTCTGAATCTCTCTGTATATTCCCCGTCTGCTTCCATCTCCTGAATCCTGAGATAATCACTTGTTCGTGGCAGTAAGTAGTAACATGAATTGAATCGAATCGATCGATCATTTATGGGGGTTTTTCCCCTTCGAATCGAACAGTAGTAAATGAAATCCGTCCGTTTCGCAACGGCACGATTACTTGCTGCGATTTTCGAATGCTAGCTTCTCCGTCTTTTGTTTCTCGATCATGCTAATAACGTGCAGCACACCCGTTTGGATTTTGAAAAAACCTAGCTCGTTGGTGGAGCCGGCACCATGTTCCTCCTAGTGCATACTACTACTCGTGTATTTATTTTTTCAAAAATAGTAAGAGATGCCCATTTGTATGCTTTTCAATCAGCGATGAATGAATTGAATAACAAGAGAAGAAGACGGGAGAGGAAGAGAAGGAATCCAATCCCCCTTTGTTTGAACAAGTTACGTCGCCTGACGGCGACCGGGTAACAAAAGCGTGACTTGTTTATTTGGCAAGACAAGAAAGACAAGAAACAAAACTTATGTTGAAAATGCAAAACTTGAACAACTCCCTGGATATTCACTCGTTGTCCACTCGAGGCTAGGAATGCCTTGTAAACGACGATCACCAACAAGTCATAGCTTCGAGTAGCATTTCACTGAGTAGCTAAAAAGTTTGATAAGTTTATACTTTCTGAAGCCTCCTTCGAGGCTTAGAGGTTAACGGATTTTGCCGATCCCCAACAATACATAACAGATGAATGTATCCAGAAAACCAAAGCGACTAGTAATTTGAGACAAAGGGGTATATATGATCTGGGCCCCATCGGCACGGTCCCCCAGCCGTCGCGTCTCACGCCTAGGTCTAGACAGAACCGGGTCTGGGTTTGAGTCACGCCCAGCTAAAATAATCCACTTTCAGCCAGGATCACGAGTTATGCCATCCAACACAAACACGCAAGAGTGAACTTCGGTTATGGCCCCGCTACCAGTAGGTCACTTCTCTCGTGCTTCCGAGCAAAATCATCCTTGACACTTGCACACACATCATCAAACAAAACTTAATAAGAGCACCCCACAGCTAATTCTCTCTACTCACACCCATCCACGTCATCCCCCACCACCCCCCTATCCGCCGCCCGTACGTCATCCTCCTCCCGACCCCCAACCCACTTCTCTGCCGCCCCTCACCTCCGGAACTCCCCATCACCGCACCCCCTCGCCTCCCCATTGCCTTGCCTCCCCACCGGCCACCACCGCCACCTCCCTGTCGCCTCGATGCCTACCGTCGCCGCCTCACCTTCCCACCATCACCCGCTCGCCTCTCCACCGTCGCCTCACCTCGCCTTCCCATTGCTGTCCATAAAAATCAGCCCCGGCCCGTGCCTCTCCTCCATGCCTTGCTACCCTGCCTCGAGTTGCCGGCAGCACCCCTCCTCTGCCTCCCCTCGACCCGCCGGCTCCACCGCCAGATCCGGACCAGAGGGAGGGAGAGGAAGCAGTCCAGCGACCTCTCCCATCGAGATTAGGGTGCGCCGCCGCCGGAGTCAGAGTGGAGCGCCGCCGGAATCGCAGTGGAGAGAGGAGAGCTGGAGAGGACTCTCCATCTTTGCCTTCTCCTTGGCCCCCGCTTGATTTTCCTTCTGCGGGCGCACCGGCTATAATCACGAGGCGGCCTCTGCAGAGTTCGATCTATCTGGCCCTCTTCTCTTTCTGAGCATACGGTATCTCAAACAGTCAAACGCAAGGTGACCAGGAGCATGGTCATGGGCGAGCTGTGAGATGCTCACCATGTCCGTGGATACAACGATTTTTCTCCATTGACTTTTCTAACAAATTGGCTTTTTTCTCCTGCAGGCATAGAGGAGTGAGGAGCCTGATAAGCTGAAGCCTTAGGAATTTTTAAGATATGTATTTAGTGTGCTCTTACTCCTGCACTTTCAGGGAAGGCAGATAGCTGGGTGCCTGATCTGCTCCTGGGTACGGTGCTTGCCTGCAGGAAGGAGCTATTGTAAGTGGTTTCTGCTGCTGTCTTGGTGGACATAAGAACAGAGCAGAAGGTGTGCTTGCTCATTGATGGAGGAACTTGCTTATTTCAAATATTTGTTAGAACAACAAACGCTTTTACTTCATCTCAGAAAAAGCAACATTATTAATCAGTAATCAAAAGGCATATACATGGAACTAGACATGGCTTTTGCATTTAGTTAGATCATCTTATTCATCTAGGAGGGCATGAGTTCTTTTATACTACTGTGATTTTATTTATTTCCTCAGGAGGGTAACAATTTTTTTATGAAGTATGCTCAAAGATCATGCTGATTTATTATTAAAGGCTTTGCCGCATCGGGTGGTGAGGACCAGATAATTTGTGGGCTGGCTGGGCTGGGAAACAGTTGGTCGGTGGCTCATATATTCCAATCTCCATTTTTTCGTTTCTTTTACCTTCTCTATTATTCCGGTCAATATCTATGTGATATTTTATACTCACTTATTAATTATCTTAGTCTTATTCCCATATCAGTGTTTTTTTAAAGTGCGTATCAATATATCCGATACTCATATCGGTATCCGTGTAACATAGCCCGCAGCACCGTGCGAGGAGTCACCTAGTACTCACTATAAAAGTAGGACAAAGGAAATATATGCTGGTTTTTTGCGCTCAAATTGAACCTGACTTGTCATAAATTGTCCTTTAATGGTGACTTGTCACACTAAATAAAGATAATCTCATTATTATCGGTTCTAAACTTACACTATTGTTTGCTTTTGAACTGACAAACTGCTGGTGATCGATTGCAAGCATAAGGGTTCAGAGAGTGAAGAAGAGCAGAGCAGGCCGCAGGGACCGAGAGAAATAAAGCATTTGAATTTGCAAGCAAAAGTCTAAGAGGGTGTTTGGATCTTTTAGTCCCATGACTAAAGTTTAGTCAGACTAACACATTTTAGTCAGCCCCTGTTTGGAGGGTGACTAAAATTAGTCAGCATTAATTGTTCTTAGCATTAATTGTTTTCTCTCTCTTCATTTTTTTCTCTCCTCTCCAGGGAACTACCAGCAGTCCGCCCCCTCGAGCCCGTCGCCGGCTTGGCCGACGTGGGAGGCGGCGGCGCCAGCGAGGCGGAGCGCCCGGACTCGTGGAGCTCCGCGGCCTCCAGGAGCGCGAGGCCCGCGGGATTGGCCGGTTGTAGCGGCGGCGGCGCATCAGGAGGCGGCAGGGAAGCGGGTGGTGGGGACGCAGCGGGGGAGCGCGGGTCGATTGCGGAGCGGCCGGGACCGGGAGAGGCAGGCGAGGAGGAGGGATTTCGGGAGTCGCCGTCCATGGCGCCGGAGAGTTCGTTGGAGCGGAGGCTAAGCCGCTCGAGGTACGGCAGTGAGCCGGGCTCCGGCGAGATGGGGCCCGAGAGGCGGAGGTGCGGGAATTGCAGCTCCAGCTTGACGACGCGGCCGGCGGAGGCATCAGAGCCGCACGCGCACGCGATGCCGCGCGAGGAGCAGGGCGCCGAGGGTGACGCAGCGTCCCACCCGGACATGGCGACGTAGGGGTCACACACCCCGCGGCGGAACGCGAGGAGCGCAGCGGGTGGACCTGGCGGCGGAGGAGGGGAGCACGGAGGCCCGGCAGCAGAGGAGGAGGGGAGCGCGGCGCGGTGCCCTGCTCGCCCGTCGCGGGAGGACCGGAGGAGAAGGGGCGCAGGGCGACTGGATAAGGAGAAGGGGAATTAATGAGGAGAGAGATGAGAGTTTTAGTCCCTTTTAGTTGGGTCAGGGGTGACTAGAGGCTAAACTAATTTTAATCACCCTTTAGTCAGAGGTATTTGGCAAATTAGTCTCTCAAAGTGACTAAAATTAGTCTAGTCGCCTCTAGTCACCTAGATCCAAACACCCTAAGCGCTGCGGACTGAGGTGCGTGGTAGTCTGTGTCCTCAACTTTGGTCGTTACTGGACGCTTCACTGCTTCACTATTTGCTTGTTAGCTATTTCTGCACGTCTGCACCAAACTCATGTGCCATGGATTGGAAGCTGCTGAGGGCGGGGTCTAGCCGTCTAGGTCTCGCTACTTCTATCGCGTCAACTGGGTCATCCAATGTTTTCCTGAAGCTACTCATTCCAAAGAAACGTGCAGATCCATTGCCCATTGGTGTTCTCTACAAATGTGTTACTGGCCGTGACCCATGTTCAACTGAATGTTACCTTCTTCGTGGACATCATTGTCATCTTGAGCTGGTGTATATGGATGGAGAGGAATGAATCTCCCAGGGAATTCAGCCGAAATCTCCGGTCCGTTAAGCAAAGATTTAAACAGGAATTTGCTGATATTCTACGAGCAAAGACGACTCAACAACCAGCAATGTCTACACGGATGGAAGCTTCACTGTAATTTTGATGATTTTTTCCTACTTTGTTTCTGGATTCCTGTGTGTAAGTCTGTAACATTCTTTGTTTTTCTAAATATGTATAATCAGTAGGGGATTACCCCTCCTGTTTCCTTAAAAAAAATCCAAATCTATCTCCAAAGACTCTGGCGTCGCTCCATGTGGGAGAAGCATGGCATCTTTGAGAGGGGCCCCTTTGAGAGAGTCAGAAAGTGATCGGCCATACACTCCTTCATACATACGTAAGATTAAAGCTGAGAAACCAAATGGATGAGATAAATTTATGTCCATACAGATTCCAGTAAAATCAAATGTGAGGCACCTTTTTATAAAGGTTAAAGATTAGCGACTTCTCAACAAAACTTACATCCAGGAGGCCTCTCACCGTGTGAGAGAACAGTAATGACCTTCGTGCTCAAACTGATACAGGAGGCTCAAACTGATACAGGAGACCTTGGTGAGAGAACAAGGAGTTTCAAGAACATACGGCAATGACCTTCATATGGTCGCAACTTCAGAGAGCATTCGTTTGATTAGGGTTAAGCTTTAAGAAAAGACATGTAATCCCAACAACCTATCTTATTAGACTCGCAGTATTGCCCATGTCCTTTTTGGATGGGCTCATGGTGCAACTGCTGATTCAAGCTACGCGAGAGGATCCAAGAAGATCTGCCGTGGGAATGAACCATACACTTTGTAGAGGCCTCTAACATGTGCGAAATCCAAAGCTTGCACTGCTAGATGCACCCTTGGGCACAGAGCAAGTTTTCCCGATACCACTCATTCTGAAGATCTGGGTGCAACTGTGTTTCATGTGCTAACAACAATAATGTAGAAAAATAGTGAAGCTCCCAGCTCTACTTGTGGGCAATAATAGTAATATATAAGACAAGAGTGCGGCATATATCGAGACCTGATAGGTGGATCGGAGTAAATTAGCTTCAAGATGCTAGTGTCTGTCCCTGGAGTGGATCAGTGTTACCTTAGGGTAGCTGTTGCACATTATTCTGTTGTTCTATCAATAATGTAAAATTTGAGATATGTAAATGCCACAAATTAGATATATCTTTTTCCAACCTTAGAGTGATGATGAGGGATTTCTGCATGTTCTAAGTAAAATTAAAAATCCTGACATTCAGAAGTTGAACTTGAACAATGCATGCCACTCATGTTCCTTGACCTCATTAGGATGCGCTAACTAGTGCATCAAATCCACGACACTACATGGGTTTGCAATATCTTTAAGAGGTCTTTTACAACGCACAATACAACCATTCGGTAGTACGGTAGTATTACCGGTTTTTTACTATAGGTAAAATACTAATTTCCTCAAAATATATTATTTGGAAAATTTTCCCCCACTGCCCATTGAACCGAGACGCACCCAATTCATATATTTCATTTCTTATATTACAACAATACCATTTTACATTTCCGATAATACCCTTATACTACCCATACAACCTATGAATACCACCGTACTACAGCTAAAAAAATCGGTAGTATAGAATTAATCTCAACCGTCGGATCCTTTTATATATGTCCTTTTCTATTACATACAAGTCCGTTTTCAATCGTAGTACACGTCGTATTGTGCGCCGTAAAAGACCTCTATTTTTAGATACACAGAGAATAGAATTTCATGAAATACCTATATGATTTAGGATTTAGATGAGAATATAAGATCTTTTTCTTTCTTATATCTCTCTTGAAGTCTGAATCTTCCTTCAAGTGTTCCTTTTTTACTGTTTCTCATGTTCATCATATTCATGATATTGTGAATAGTCACCCAACCTGCAACCACATCCGGTGCTTTCCGAAAAATGCAATATTGAGATATTCTTAACTTGATGTATGTGTGACCTATCATTAGATACTCTTGCAGTACGCCCCGTGTCGATCTATTAGTTGAGCTTAGGCATCCAATTTCTGCCCCTTCTTATGTACTCATGGTGTGATTGCAGAATCAAGCTAGGCAATAGGAGGCGTGCTGTGGGATTGAACCATACACTTTGTGCTGTCTCAATAACCTGTGCAAAATCCAGTGCTTTCACCACTAGAAGTGCCCTTGGGCACAGAACAAGTTTTCCGGACACCACTCATTCTGAAGATCTGGGTGGAAGTGCGCACGTTTCATCTGCAAACAGCATCATAACAAAATAGGAAGCTCCTTCTAATAAACACCCTCTACTTGTGGGTGATAATTAATAATAATATACAAGACAAGAGTGTGGCATATGTTGCGAGCTGATGGCTGGCCGGGGATGGGAGTACATTAGCTTTAAGACGTCTTGAAGCTAATTATGGAGTGAAGTGGAGTGTGTACCTTGGGGTAGTTCCGTAGTTGTTGCACATTGTGCTGTTAGTTCAACCAGGTATGCTATGAGCATGAATGTAAAATTGGAGCGATATATGTGAACGCCACAAATAAGATATGCACGAAGATATATATTTTGGACTTTTATTTGGAGCGAGTGATGAGGGATATTTGCACTTTCTAACTAAAATCAAAGATCCCGATCGACATTGAGAAGTTCAACATAAACAATGCCTGCCACTTATGTTCCTATAACTCGTTAGCATGCACCGTACCGGAGCATCACAACCCGTGACCGTGACACTACACGGGCTAGCAATATTTTATTTTAAAATAATAGAAAACACAATTTCGTGAAATATCTATATTTCTAGTTATTATATTTCTCCCAAGTTAGAATCTTGTCTTAAAGCTGTTCCTTTGGCTCCTTCTCATGTTCATCTATTATGTTCGTGGTATATATTGTGAGTGGCCATCCTTGACATAATTATTTCCTTCTCACGAACAACAATATATGAAATTTTGCGCCTGAACTTTAGGGGCCAAAGTGGTGCGCTAAAACAGTTTATTTCTTGAACACATAGTTTTTGAATCATCTGACTGGCATATATATTTTGATTATATTGTGATGGGTACAGAAGCTAGCATATATATTGTGATGGGTACGGCAGAACCTAGATTATATTGTGATGCGCCCTACATCCAAGATGACTGGATCTAGTTCCACTCTCGAAAAGATATGTGGGCTACCCTTACTTCTTGCCTTGTAGAGCACCGCTGCACATGAATCTGATATGTTTTTTTTTTAACGGATGGTGAAAGCTTACGCTTTCCCGAATTTTTATTAGAAGAAGAGACTTGGCTAAGTTTATAAGGAAAACCGGGCCAAAAAAACAAAATAACTTCGGTCCGAAGACCGTACAACTAGTGAGGTTAGCACCATCCCTTACAACATACAACTCAAGGGGTACAAAACCCCGAACAACTCTGATCCGCGGACCAAACAACTTCGGTGGGTTGGATTAGGACATCAACCATCACCGCACAACTCAATAATTGACCCGGTGGGTTGGATTTGGACATCAACACACATCTTTCTAAACAACTCAACCAACTTCAAAGTAAATGTCTGGTCGCATTGGGACATCGACCGAGGACACGATGAAAACCCACTCGGTCAGATAGGACTGGCACGAACTAGCTACCACTCATCAAAGGCACACACTGCAAACCTCTCTTCTTCTTCTCTATACTAATATACTTTTTTTTGCTCTTCACAAAAAAAAAGAAAAGAAAAGGAAGAGAAAAACGAAAAGGGCGAAAGCGTCCTCATAGAGCAACCACCGCTGAAGCACCATGTCGAAGAAGCACGACGAAGTCGTTGGTCCCAGGTAAAGTCAAGGTCCGCGACAGAGATGCCTAATGTCGCCTTCAAGAAGGACATGACGCACGCTACGCCATCGACACCATCCCAGTAAGGAATAGGTTTTCAGCCACATCGTCGTCGCTGAGCAGCGAGACGGTTGGCGCCACCAACCTCGCCACCATGGCACTGCTGAGGAGCCTTCGCACGACCGTCGCCATCGGCACCACCACGGTGCCACTACCACAAGCTCGCACAAGAAACCGTGGTCGGCCATGCCACCATGGCACAGCCGACCCGCCACTGCATGCCACCTTGAAGACCACCTGCCGCAGGACCACGCCGCAGCCAACTCACACGCGCCACCACCACTGCCGCTGGAGCAGCAGCCGCGGACGCCACCCCAGCCAGCCACGGTGGCCGCAAGGTAGTCCACGCCATGCTCACCGTCGCGATGGCCCAGCCGCGCGCCCACTGAAGCCAAGCCACGCGAGCCTGGATAGCCGCGGCCAAGCCGCGCCACGGCGGCCATAGGCGCTGCCGTGGGCGCGGTAGAAGCTGAGGATTCCTCCCTGCAGCCAGCCTAGGCCGTGAGTCGGGCCCCATTGTTGCCGCCGCCAACGAAATGGGCGCCTGCTCGTTGAGGCCTCGAGGGAGCAGATCCAACCACCTAGGGTGTGCACCCGGCCTCCCCATGGGCGGATCTGGGTGCGGCCAGTCCGAGTCGGGCACCGCCGCCATGGAGGGGGGGGGGCATCCAGACGTTACGTTCTTGGGATCCGATATGTTTGACAGCACATAGGCGCTTATTAGGGAACAAACCATAACAAGGTTCGCTGAATGCTGATACCGCAAATTCCACCGCTGGCACCTGAGCAAACCTCAGATTTCCACCAAGGATCATCTTCCTCAAGATTAACAGAGTCAACAACATCATCACCTGACAAAGACGACGATGCGCCGGTCCTCGACTCCTGGACAGGTCTCCCCAGCCTCTCTGTTGACGTCGGAGAAGATCGCCATCGGAGAATGGAAGAAACTGGGAGAATTATTCCTCTGCAACGCCGTCGCTTCCGCATCGCCGGCGCTGCCAGAAAAACCAAGCCGCAGAGGAGCCACGCTCCACCGGCAGAACCTAACTCCACCGCCGAGCATCGGCGTCGTGCAAACCCTAGACCTAGATGGACTCGATTGAAAACTCGATCTACTAAAAGATGGACCCCCGCCCCCCTTGTCACCGGCTGGAAGGCCGGAAACGAGGAGGAACGAGGGCCAGAGAAAACTGGCGGCGGTGGCGGCAAGCAGGCGTTCGCTCGGGGATGTTCCGCCCGAGCGTCTGGGAGGTGACTTACCCATGTGTTTCTTGAGTTGTTAACATTTGACATAAGCAGAAGGTATTACCAGAGTTAGTTTCCAACCTCACTAGCAACTAAACCTTTGATCAAAAGGGCATCTCTGCTTCCTTGTCCATCATGTTCGAGGGTGATCCCCAAGACCCTAAAAGATGTACCCCTTGATGGAGTTTCTTAATAAAATCCAACACCCATGAACAAGATCCATATGCGAAGGAGCCACTCGTTCTCCATGAAGCCATGGGACTCAAGGGTGAATCCAACGTGGGGGCTAGAACCCCCCTACCCCCGCACACTCCATGGGATCCCCCTCCACCACAAGAAATTTCAGCCATGGAGGAAGAAGAAAATGAGGAGGAGGAAGAAGGGGAACTTTCCCCCATTGAAAATCCTGGATCCGCCCCTGACGGGACTCTACCATGCTATGCCCATGGACAGCAGGACTTTTGTATTTTTTTTTTGCTTTTAATTGAAGAACATCCTTCACAGCATGGGGATGTCGAGAGAGACAGAGAGAGATCAGAGTAGGGGGCGTTCACGGTCATTTCAAATCACATCGATGAAAACCCTTTAGTCCTAGTTCCAAAATTCAACCTGGGTTTTTTATATAATGCAGGGTTCAATTATGAACGGTGAAACAGTGCACCGTAATCCTGTTACACCATCAGGCCGCGCACACACTTTAATTAACTTTTCCCTTTAATTTAGTCATATGGCTTGTCGTGTTACACCCTGAGTAGAAGTTCGATGATGCGCAAACTTCTACTCAGGGTGTAACAGCCAGCGAGCCAATGAAGTACTGTTGCAAGTCGCCGCTGCCTTCCTCCAACACACACACACGTTGAGGTACGTTTTCGGCGATACCGCGGCTTGCCTGAGTACAGGTATGAGGACCGACTGTTGCTGCAAAGTGCCAGAGATAATACGAGAGAGAAATATGCATTAATATTCCTGACACCGCTCATCCCAAAGGCACAGGGATCCAAATTTCCCATTTGAACTCGATGAGTTTTTATAGATTTGGAAGCTAGACATAACCAAGAGCCACTACGTGAAAACCTCAAATAGGTAACGTAACATTTGTAACGGACCTATGCGGCCTGTTACAAGAAATATTAAAAGTAATGGGCGTCATTAACACATGTTCCTAATATGTCTGCGCCCGTTACCCAAGAGATCAGCAGACTACATCCCAACCTTATTGGTAACGGGCGTTATTAACGCCCGTTACCTTTAATATTTGTGGTAACGGACCACGAAATGTCCGTAACCATTGCTAGTTCTCGGACCTAAATTTTCATCTCAATGTAGTTAATTTCTCACTCGCGTCCGCCCACCCCGTCGCGTCCCCCTCTACACTCGCGTCCCCCCACCCCGTCGCTTCTCTCTCTCTCATTTCATCCCTCTCCTCTCTCGCTCTCCAACCCTAGGCCGCTGCTGCCGCCGCCAACTCACCCTGTCGCCGCCTGTTGACGGTGAATTTCCGTCAACCTAGCCATGAGTTTACCTTCGGTGTTGGCATTGATTTAATATCCAAACTAACGATCCTAACCCTCATGATATGTCATGTTCGCACTCGCATGTGGTTTTTGGAGTTTATTGTTTACGCAGGGTTTTAACGCTAAAAGGGAGACTTCCTGGGAAAGTTCATCAAGCACTTTGTGAGAAGATCATGAAGCCCGGCACAAGTCAAGACACGAAGTGAACATGACTCCAAGTGGCCCAAGGACCGAACCGTGAAGGCACAGAACTCCGAGGACCTAGACAGAAAATGCTGAAGCTTGCGCGACAAGGAGCCCTATCCAAACCGCGGAGAAACTGACGCCAAGGGCCCACATGCAGGAAGTGGAAAATTCCAGAAGACACGAGAAGCAACCGGGAGGAAGACGGGGCCGAACTGGGCCGAAATGGGCCCAGGCCGGCCGGCCCAGCCCATTCCGGGCCCAGTTCGGCGCCCCCTTTGACCAAGACACCCCTCAGACTATTTATAGTCCCCTCGCCAAGAGCCATGCATCAATTCATTTGTCATCCGCCGCCGAGGAGCAGAGAAGCTAGAGGGACACCATCTCAGAGAGGAGGGTCGTGCTAGTTGTCTAGGGTTTCCCTAGCCGATGTGGGAACCTTGCATGGAAGACCACGTCGGAGCTCCGGAGCAAGGATCAAGATCGAGGTAGGATCCCGGTGGTGATCTTGTTCATGTAATCATTCATAGTGAAGTCTTTAAGTGAATCCGATTTCTAGCGATCAAGTGCCTTCTCGATGATTTTGTTCTCCCTTGGTTTTGCTTCTTCCCCAATCTATATTTAAGATAGATTGCATAGGGTGCTCTTGTAGCCGCGGTGGCTAGAGGTGCATACCGGACCGACCAAGTGTTTTCAACTTGTTCTTCTCGAACTCGCCCTAGGCTAACCCGCACGAATAGGAGTGCGTTGTGACAGGACGGTGGCTCCAAAAGGCGGGCGTCTTCGGAATCGGATCGGAGGCCACGATTTAAAGATGCTTTTTATGAGATTCACTTTTCTATCTTTATTTATCTTGATTGGAGCTACAACATAAGCATGATCTAGACTCTCTAGATCGGTTATCTCTTTGCTTTCTCTTGCTACCTCTTGAGTTTAGTAGATTAGATTAGATGTGTTTTCTTGATGATCTCTTAGATTAAATGCAATTTGCTTCTTCAAAAGAAAGAGTTTCCTTGCTTTACTAGATTGAATCCTTGCGTTGCACATTGTTCCACGGATTTGATACCTTGGGTTCTCACACTTAAGGGAAGAAGGGTCCCTTGACTACGACGGGGGATTTGTCCGCTTGCAAATCCAAATGAACTTTGATACGACAATCAACCGTCAACAAGCTCCTTTTTCTGGCGCCGTTGCTGGGGAACAAGCAATCAAGATCTGATCTAGTATCGCTTTTTTGTGAATATTTTCAGTTTTTCTTTTGATTTTTCTTTTGCATCTCTTAACTTTGATCATCCTTAAAAAGAAAAAAAATCAATCTAATCTAGTTTTTGACTAACCCTAATTTTTCTTTTAGATTTTTGTTTTTGCTAACCCTAACCGGAGATGGATGGCTACCTCTCCAAGAAACCAAAACTTTCTTTTGTGGATGATCCAGGAAAATTTTAAAGGCAAAGGAGACGTGCAACACAAGCTAAGGGACGGGAAACCCTAGATCCAAAAGCGGAAGCCGAAGGGTCATCAGAATCTCCAAGGGAATCACCACCTCCAAGTCCAAAGGAAGATCAACCTCAACCGCCACCCATGGGAGAACAACCGCAACCGGAGCGCAAGATCGAGCCATGCACCCTGGACATTGTCGATCTACCTATCATAAACCTTCAAGACGCCGGAAGGCCGTTCAAGATCAAGGTCTCAACTATCCGCATGGTGCAACACTCGCCTTTCACCGGTAAAGAGGATCCGAACCTTCACCTCTAAGAATTTGTTCAACTATGTCAAACTTTCGATGAGGATGGGGTGACTCAAGATCAAATGAGGGTAAGGCTTTTTCCGTTCTCACTACTTGGAAAAGCTTTGCGTTGGTTCCACGCTCTACCGGCGGAGTCGAAGCAAGATTGGGAAGCGTTGATGAGGAACTTTATGAAGGAATTTTATTCGCCGACCAAGACTCCGAGTTTGCGCAACAAGATTGATACATTTGCTCAATTCCCAACGGAGACGATTGCGGAAGCTTTGGAGCGTTTCAATGAATACATGCGAGCCGAACTCCTTGAATGGCATATCGTTTTACTTAAGAGGAGGATGGAGAAGATGGAGATAGAGAGAGAAGCTCAAGACCTAAAGGCTGTCGAGGCAAGATCCACATGCGAGGAGTGTGAGGAGTACGGCCATGTCCAAGGTAAACCCCGATTTAATGCAAGTTCGTCCATTCAAGATTTGATTCCTCTTTGTACACAATTGAAGGACTTCATGGACGAGCAAGCTAAGATCAACAAGGACGCTGTCACTAAGTTCGAGGCTATGGAGCAAATATTGGAGAATTTAGATGGTAAGGTGATGGAGGTCGGAAGCTCTATCGGTCAAGTGTTCAACATGATAAAGATGCTAGAGACGCAAGTGGGACAACTTGCCGGGCGCCTGATGGGTAACAAAGGAGGATTTCCGAGACAACCCCAAGGTCCCGAGATGGCGAAGGCTATTCAAACTCATTTGGGAGAGATGGAGGATCACACTAAGGAGACCACGACCAAAGGACCGGAGTTTGAGATGCCGAGCCAAGACATGAAGATGCCTCCACGCTACTTCCGAGACATGCTTGCCAACAAGCACGAGATGACATTACGCGACCTTGGAGCAAGTGTGAGAGTCATGCCAAGAGATGTGTTCAAGAAGCTATGCCTACCGGAGCTTAAGCCTATGGCCATGTGTCTAGAGTTGGGAGACAACTCTATTCGCTATCCTATAGGAATCGCCGAAGATGCACCCGTAAAAGTTGGAGAGATCAAGTTCGACGTCTACGGCGAGAAAAGTGCATTCAAGTTTCAACCACGTTTCGAGGTATGCAACACTTTCAATGTTAAATATGTTCCACCTCATCGTCGCTTTATCAAGGAAGAGCCAAAGAAGAAGGAAGAGCCGGAGAAGAAGGAAACAAAGATCAAGGAAGTTGTTGCATCCGTCAAGACCAAAGAACAAAGCCAGCCTGTGAAGACCAAAAAAATGACTAAGCCGAAGAATAAGCCCGCGCCCAAGATGGTGCGGAAGTGGGTACCCAAGATTGCAACGCCCACAAAGAGCGTTGATCCGAAGTAAAGAAGAGAAGAAGTCTAGCTATGGACTATAAACGAAGCGCTTTGCGGGAGGCAACCCGTCGTCGAGTCAAGAATAAGCTACCGGGAGGACAACCCGATCAAGAATAAAAGTTACCGGGAGGGCAACCCGGAAAATTTCCGAATTCCAAGTAAGTTGGTCATAGAATTTGCTACGCAAGATATTTTATTAACTCTTAAGTGGTTGAACAAGTTTTTAGAACCTTTTATTTGCTCATTCATTATATTTGAATTTTTCTATCTTAAATCGATGACATGAGCCATCCCATGTTTTATTTGCCTCTTTTTGAGAAACTAGAACAAAAAATCCAGATCCTATTTGAGCCTTCCATCCTCTCCATGATGGTAGGTTCAATTTTGTTTTGCATGTTAAAAACACACGAGTAGAGCCCTGTGTTGTTCCTTAATGGTTTTTAATCTTTTGACGCATGCTAGGACTCGCGTGAACCTAAGGAATTCGATTTTTGGTTTCATCTAACTTGACATCTACCGGTTTCTCTAGAGCTAGAGTTTTTCCAAACCCCTTTGTTTTTATTTATTCAAAATCTCTCTCTCATGTTTGGCCAAATTTAGAACCTAAACCCATACCCCACGGTAAAGTCGGAGGAGCTTGCTAACAATGAATGAAAGCAAACGATCCCGGTGCAACCAAAATAAAGGTAGTCGGAAAGTTTTCGACTTACAAATTGTTTTTGATGTTTAAAAACTCCTCTAATAATATATTTGGACTCATTGCTAGCTCTGAGTTAATCTTTAATTTATGAAATTTAGAGGAGTAATAAGCATCTAAACATGATCAAGGGAAGGATTTGAGGTTTATTTCACACCATGTGCTTGATGATGCATCACGGAAAGGCTTTATCATCAAAACATCTTGGGCACATGTAAAGGACAAGCATGGGGGAGGGCAATATGACTTTATTTTGCAGGAAATAAGTGAAAGCACATGAACCATGGAAGACAAGAAGAGACACAAAATAAAGGAGGGAGGCATTGATTTTATCATTCAAAACAAAGGAGTGGCCGAGGGAGTTTGGCCGATGGATTCTTGTGGAGCATGAGAACACAAGGCAACAAGGGAGCAAGGAGCATCTCAGGGAAAGACCAAGGCAAATGGGGCAGCAGAGACCCTAGGCCGGCCGGCCTGGTCCGGTCGGCCTGGTCCGGTCGGCCTGGCCTCTTTTTGTGGCCCCCGATGCTCGTCTTCTTCAGGTAAGCCTCTCGCTCATTTGCAAGTTCATGCTCCCAAGTTCTTAGTCCAGAGACCTTATGAACCACTCAAAAAAAATTCATGCCTTGCTTCCTTCTCTAAAAATTTCCGAAAAATTCGTTACAATTCTTGCCCTTCCATACACTTTTTTGTGCATTTTTCTATCGGTGAGAAACCCTCGGGAGAGTTGTTTGTGAATTTATGCAGCAAGGCATGATGAAAAAGGCCATGAACATCGTCCTCGAAAGAAGGATATCATCATCGTCGGAGGTGCCATCTAACTCTTCGCGGAAGCACTCTTTCCGAGTCCCCGCGAAGCATGAAGGAGGACGTGGCACCGTCAAGGAACGACATGCTGCCCCTTGGTGGCATGAGGAGTACACGAAGCTCGTCCATGTGGTACAACCGCAAGGACGCACGGAGGAGCCACTTATTCCACTATGACATTCAAATTGTTCATCCGCTCCGCCATCATACCCTCCGAGGCATTTCAAGATTGTTTCATCATGAAGACGGAGGAGGAGGAGAGGCTTGTTCATCTTGAGAAGAGAATTGTTGAAGAAGGATCATCCTCCGCAGCCCAAGATGAAAGAGGGGCTGCACATCAAGTTAATGAACAACCACATGGAGGGATCCCGATGCCACCACCTTATGGAGGAATACTAATACCTCCACCATATTATGAAGTGCAAGCATGGGGGAGTGGGGAAGCCATGCCGCCACTTCCTCCACCATACATGGCGCCCAACAAAGCTTTCAAGGCGCCTCATCCAAATCAATGCAAGACAAATGGAAAAAGAGACCGGCGCAATCATACTATGTGCAAGGATACACCGCGCAAGACCATCAAAATCAACCACCGGAGAATGAAGAATGAAGAGTGAAGGAAGGAAGAAGAAATAATACTTCCAATTCAGTTCGATTTTTCCTTCTCCTTTCCTTTATTTTTCAGTTATGTGCAAATTTGTGTGTGCGTAGCATCTGTAGTTTTTATTTATTTTCAGCATGTGTGTGGTAGTAGTAGTTTTGTGTTTTCTATCACCATGAATAAATTTCACCATCGTTTTATGATATTTAATATGGATGGAAAATTGTGCCAAGTTGATATATGATGACCGTTGCCTATAAATATCTTTGTACTTGTTTTATGCATGATTAAGTTAATGCTCTCTTAAAATACAAATATGAAATTAATCTAAATGCTAGCTTAATCCTTTGTGGAGGTTATGATAAAGATAAGACCCATAGTTTTCTTTTCATGCTCTCAACTTTGGATGGGTTAAAGATGATTTATTTTTGTTCTTAAAAGTAATGCTAACCTTTTCATTAATACCTCTTGCATATTGCTGTACCTATCCAAAGCCTTATATTTATTTGAGTGCAAAAACTTAGTATACAAGATTTATTTTTGGGTGAATTAATTCAGGGCTTGATTTCTCTGGCCCGAGACTAAGAAGCTGGTCATTCCGTTTTTGTGTACCTATCTTATTGCTAGCCTTTCTATCCGTGCATTGTGTATCCCCACATCGGAGATTTCACAAACCTCGCCGGATATCCACCCTTAAAACCCAATATATCTTTTTGTGTTTACCTCCTTGACCACCACCTATCATTTGAGTATGGATGAATATTTCGAGGAAGATCACAAGAATGAAGGTGCCAAGGATTGAAGTATAATTTTGGGAACCTCCAAGACGACATGAAGGTTGCGTAAAGGATCCCTAGAAGATTTCAAGTGTTTCTTTCCAGGAAAATATAGAACTTTTAGTACCTACCTTGGCCCAAAAATTTTTCCACCTCTTTGCCCGAGGACGTGCAATCGTCTAAGCATGGGGGGAGTTGCCAAGGAGGTAGGTACAATGTAATCTAGAGTTCAAGGGGAGCATAAAAAAAAGAAGAAAAAAAGGAAGGAAAAAAATAAAAAGTATGAAAGAAAGAAAGAAAAAAAAGGAGAGAAGAAAAAAAAAGTGTAAAAGGAAAGAGAGAAAGAAAAAAAATAATAAATCTCCCTGGCTCTCTAGATGCATTAGGAGTTTCAAGAGGATTCAAGATCAAGACCCATACTCATCTTTCCAACCATGTGCAATCCGATAACGAGGACTTTGTTTGTGCCTCGGGATCACTCTTTGTCATTTGCACATGTCCACTTATCTCAAAAAGTGTGTGTTCATCTCTCCCCCCTCCTTGAAAACATTATTTTTCCAATGGCCTTTTTGACGAGTCTCGGTAAGTCTATGAGAAGCTTGTCTTGTTTTAATAATATCTCAATTATAATATCTTGGTAGGACTAAACTTTTCCCAAAAAGCTCCATATAAAGCCTACCACTTATATATGTTTTTGAGAGGGGAAAGGAGTAGAACAAATAGGCTTGAGAGACAAGATGAGATGAGAGTTCATGAGCAAGATGCAAGGTGGTTTAAATTTTTGAACTTGGTTTAACTCTTTTCTTCATCTTGCTCTACACTTCAAAATTTCTGAGATTCATTTGAAATTTGGGAGCATGACTAATTACTTGTGGGAAGAGCTTAGTTGATATCCACCCTCCGTAGGGATGAAGGCTAGTACACTATGGAACTTTAACAAATTAAAGTTTTGAGAGCATTATGTTTTCTCGTGTATGATCAAGTGCAGGGTTTAAACAATAAAGGGCAACACTGATATCCATCGAAGGCTTACTCGAGGACGAGCAAGGTTTAAGCATGGGGGAGATGTTGACGGTGAATTTCCGTCAACCTAGCCATGAGTTTACCTTCGGTGTTGGCATTGATTTAATATCCAAACTAACGATCCTAACCCTCATGATATGTCATGTTCGCACTCGCATGTGGTTTTTGGAGTTTATTGTTTACGCAGGGTTTTAACGCTAAAAGGGAGACTTCCTGGGAAAGTTCATCAAGCACTTTTTGAGAAGATCATGAAGCCCGGCACAAGTCAAGACACGAAGTGAACATGACTCCAAGTGGCCCAAGGACCGAACCGTGGAGGCACAGAACTCCGATGACCTAGACAGAAAATGCTGAAGCTTGCGCGACAAGGAACCCTATCCAAACCGCGGAGAAACTGACGCCAAGGGCCCACATGCAGGAAGTGGAAAATTCCAGAAGACATGAGAAGCAACCGGGAGGAAGACAGGGCCGAACTGGGCCGAAATGGGCCCAGGCCGGTCGGCCCAGCCCATTCCGGGCCCGGTTCGGTGCCCCCTTTGACCTAGACGCCCCTCGGACTATTTATAGTCCCCTCGCCAAGAGCCACGCATCAATTCATTCGTCATCCGCCGCCGAGGAGCAGAGAAGCTAGAGGGACACCATCTCGGAGAGGAGGGTCGTGCTAGTTGTCTAGGGTTTTCCTAGCCGACGTGGGAACCTTGCATGGAAGACCACGTCGGAGCTCCGGAGCAAGGATCAAGATCGAGGTAGGATCCCGGTGGTGATCTTGTTCATGTAATCATTCATAGTGAAGTCTTTAAGTGAATCCGATTTCTAGCGATCAAGTGCCTTCTCGATGATTTTGTTCTCCCTTGGTTTTGCTTCTTCCCCAATCTATACTTAAGATAGATTGCATAGGGTGCTCTTGTAGCCGCGATGGCTAGAGGTGCATACCGGACCGACCAAGTGTTTTCAACTTGTTCTTCTCGAACTCGCCCTAGGCTAACCCGCACGAATAGGAGTGCGTTGTGACAGGACGGTGGCTCCAAAAGCCGGGCGTCTTCGGAATCGGATCGGAGGCCACGATTTAAAGATGCTTTTTATGAGATTCGCTTTTCTATCTTCATCTATCTTGTTTGGAGCTACAACATAAGCATGATCTAGACTCTCTAGATCGGTTATCTCTTTGCTTTCTCTTGCTACCTCTTGAGTTTAGTAGATTAGATTAGATTAGATTAGATGTGTTTTCTTGGTGATCTCTTAGATTAAATGCAATTTGCTTCTTCAAAAGAAAGAGTTTCCTTGCTTTACTAGATTGAATCCTTGCGTTGCACATTGTTCCACGGATTCGATACCTTGGGTTCTCACACTTAAGGGAAGAAGGGTCCCTTGACTACGACGGGGGATTTGTCCGCTTGCAAATCCAAATGAACTTTGATACGACAATCAACCGTCAACACCGCCGCACTCCCTCCCTGGCACCGCATCCAGCTCCCACTCCCTTCCTCATTTCACGTCCCGTGAGGAGTCGAAAGGTAAGGAGGGCTCCCCCACGTCTTATCTGAACCCTTCCCTCTCCTCGATTCACTTCTCGATTTCTCAAATCGACGGAGAGATCCACCTAATTCGTGCCCTGATCTGCTCTGATTCGACCCCGACGCCGTCAGATTTGGCTTGTTTTGTTGCAGAGACTCGGGTTTCCACTCGGAGTGGAGGAGATGGCCATGAAGGGAGGCAAGGGGCTGCTCGCGGCCAAGGCGACGGCGGCCAAGGGGAAGAGGGCACTCGTCTCCCGCGCCGGCCTGCTGGTGACTTGACGTGCTTCAGAATCTTCAGGGATTCAAGGACCTGTAGATGTCGAAGTTCCCAGGCGTCCTTGTGCGCGAGCTCCAGACCGTGGACTGCTCCCTCTAGTCCTCCCAACAGGTCCGTTCCCCTACCCAAGCCTCTCTTCATGCCAAATCTGTTGGAATCCTCTGGTTGTAGATAGGCAAAACTTTGGATCTCTTCGGGAGTTGTAGTCTTCATCTGGAAGTTTCCTCATCCGTGTATTGGTAATTGCAATAGATCATGTGCTTGCCTTACAGGAAACAAAGATTACTAGAACCAATGGTCTGGTCAACTCAATATAAAGTTCAGATGTGAATGTGGTACTGGTACATTTAATTTGCCATGTTTAGTGTCAGATTTTTAGGCACAAATAAGAGTAGGTAGTTCAGCGGAACTGTCTTGTGACTTTGGTTTTCTATCTTTTGATATATATTCTAAATTTTGATTGGCAGTGTGGCACATGAAAAATACAGAAAGATCTTTCCTTGTTACTTGCAGGAAGGTATGCTTGAGGCCATCTCAATTCAGACATTGTCTTAGGTAAATACATCTGATTTCAATGCTTGAGCAGAATTGCGGATTGTCATTTGCATTATTCATTGTTCTCAAATAGCATTGCATCCTTGTTGCTCAGCTAACTGTAACCGAAGGAATTAATAATTTTACCAAGAAAAGCTGAATATGATTTTCCTACATAATAATATCTTATACGATTAGGCTTGTTCTTCCAATGACGCTCTTGTAAGAAATGTTAATCTTCCATTTTTGGTCCTTGACAAGTTAGATCATGTGGGTTTCTTTTTTATCTAACTTGGTCTGATTGTGTCATTTTTTATCTAACTTGTCAGAAAATAGCTTGAGTTGATTGGAGGAAGAACCAAGGTACGAGATGTTGAGACAACTCTGCAGCAAAATGTAATTTAAGTGTGTCTGCAAAACTACTAATGCCTTGTCAGATTCATCTTCCAGCTGTCACTCTTGTTACCTAAGACAATAAGTGTAACTAGGAATAAGTGTAGCTACCTCTGTTGTAGCATTGCAGTGTTGTTGTTTTTTTGCTAGACTGTATCCATAGACAAATTGATAAGAGAGCATGGCTTGCTAGGAAATACTGTGAGCTGCTAGGAATAAAAAAACACCTACCTGAGTATTAACATACTGTTTCGGTAGAGACTTAGTTATCTTATAGTAGCCTCTTCCTTTTCCTTTTTTGCTGAGAAATCCTGCATATGGTTGTACGTGAAGCCAGTTAATCTGAATGAAATTGAAAAGTACAACTTAGTCTATTTGCAGATGAACAATTGATAAGCACTATACTCCAAGTATAACTTCAAACAGTTTATCTGAGCCTCTCTATTTTTCTTTGTCCAATTTGGACTCTGAATTAAGAAAGTCGGAATGAAACCAATCTGAATGACAGTGTTCATTTTTATCTACATGGTTGTCTGCTGGTGCTATAAGTTGCCCATAGAGTTTAGAAGAGGCGCCCTGGCTTCGTTTTGATTATTGGGGTAAAAGTCGGGGAAAAGGAGGTCAAATTGATTATTTGCCTACATGGGTTATTTTGTTCATGTGCTCCCTTGCTTCTGTTGCAGGAAAGTTGCAGTTGTGAATCTTGACCCTGCAAATGATGCATTGTCGTATCCTCTGCTCTTTGAGCTCTAAAATCCACCTTTTCCTATAATTACTTCTCTTGTCAAATTAGGCCTTGCTGTGCTACCTGCAGTTACAATTGAAATGTATCCTTGACAGTGCTAACTAGATATGAATGTGCTGTAAACATCGAGGATCTGATAAACCAAATGGAGGTTTTTTCCTAGCCCGCTATTTTTTTAAAACAACCAAGCATGTCAAATTTTGTTTATAATGATATGGTTGCTTATGATATGATGTTAATATCTATGATAGGGCTTGTTTATTGCATGGATTACTTGGAGAGGAATATTGACTGGCTTGAGGAAAAATTGAAGCCTCTTATTGAAGGTGAGTACAGAATAGCTATCTGCATCAATAAATTATATGTTTAGCTGTAATATCCCTAAGAATGTATCTCAAAAGCGCCAAGCACTCTTATGGAAAAACTTGTGAATATCTAATCTCCATAGAGTTGTTATCTACATAGGGATTTATGATCCTAATAGACTAATGATCTGAGCAGAGTTAAAATTTTATAGAAATGTGTAATGTTATTCTGGGGAATGCACCTCAGTTCTGTTACCAATGATTTCTTCTATCTATTGCTATTTCTTAATGTTGACAGTTATAGACTCATAGTAGGTGAGCTTTGATCTCAGTAAACACTCTTGCTACACAAATTGTACTTTTTGGCCCTTATTGTAAACTTGAGGGTATACACTTGTCTTTGATTCTGTCCAGAATACCTTAATGCTAAATTGCTAATGAACTAGATTGTTCAATCTTTCTTTACTGTGTTCTGCAGTTGACTGCTGTACACCTCATTGATGCCCATTTATGTTGTGATCCTGGGAAGTATGTGAGTGCTTTAGTTCTTTCACTGTCAACAATGCACACTTGGAATTGCCACACATCAATGTCTTATCAAAGATTGACCTCATCGAGAACTATGGAAATTTAGGTATTATGCATTCCATCTTCCAAGCTTTTGAGCATTTGTTTCTGCTTGTGGAATTTGATATCTGCATCATCTTTTACTTGATTAAACCTCTTTGCTGTTGTATTTTTATTCATCTTCTTGATTGACAGCATTCAATCTTGACTTCTACACTGATGTCCAAGATCTTTCTTATCTGCAACACCATCTTGAGCAGGATCCTCGTTTTGCCAAGTACAGGACCTTTGGCAACACTGAGAAGATCCGTTAAGCTGTTGGTGGAAAACATCTGTTCCTTTTGAGATGTATCTGTGTGTACAGCTGTAAAGCTGAGATGAGATTTGATTATACTCGTGTATGTAAAACAAAGAGAAATTCCATTTGGCAATTCTTTTTTTTTGTTTTCCAATTTCACATTGGTAACGGGCATAGATTGGTGCCCGTTACCAATGACAGACATTGGTAACGGGCATAGAGTGCAGCCCGTTACCAATGTCTGCTATATTGGTAACAGGTAACATTCTATGCCTGTTACCAATGTTTGTTATTGGTAACGAGCATTTTGCCTGTTACTAATGTTGGGTTATTTGTAACGCTTGATTGGTAACGGGCGCTATGCCCGTTACCAATGACGATCCGCGACCGTTACCAATCACTGTTTTTCATGTAGTGAGCCGCATCAAGGAACAGATCGACACAACGGATTGCAACAGCAGCTGTGGCAACCCTTTTTGAAACTAGGCAAGGGGTGACAGCTAGAACAGGCTTAATCTACCCGAGTGAGAATATATGCTCTTTCGTTTCTTTGATACAGAAGTAAGCATGAGTTACATGGTAGGTGAGATATAAAGCAAGGCATATGCATGTCCTAGAGTCGCTGCAGAAATATGAGCATATGTCCTAAGTTACTTATAACATGCAGCTTATTTGAACATGAGGCTCTGTGCCCACATGAAGAGAGTTCCATTTCACACCACATACTGTAAAAACCACACGAGTATATCTCTGAGGAATATTGGTCCGTTTGTTCCGACTAACCCTCCCTAGGCTGATCAAGAGTTATTTTAGTCAAAGACAATATATGATCATTTTTTGAGTTTGATATCGATATTAAATATATACTCATGCTCAAATTTGATTTTTGATGATGCACACACCCTTCTACTCAGAGAGTAACAGCTAGTTCCCTTGGCAAAATTATTGGGAGAACCGTATCGTTGTCGTCCAAACAGTGCACAGCTGCACTACTATCTGCGGTAACCACCTCTTTCCTCCCAACACACACGCAGGTTATTGACCTTCATCCAGCAGCACTTCCATCGGCTTGCCTGACAGCAGGCGGTACTAGCTCCGACGGCGGGGGCAAAATTACGAGCGACAATGCATTAAACTTAGACCCTTCGTCAAATTTTCACTTCAATTCACTATTCATCCGTCACTTCTTTATCACATCGAGTCACATCTTCTCTCACAGCACGCGACTCAACACAAACTTTTCTACAACTTTTCACCAATATTATTCATTCATGCAAATTTGACGAACTAAATACACCCATATATACTTTCCTGACGCCGCTCGTCTCAAAGGGACGGGGGATCCAAATTTCACATTTGAACTCGATAAAGTTTGGAGACACAAGAGTTGTTGGCAACCTTTTGAAATGAGGTGAGGGCTGATAGATGGAATAGATATCTTATTATACACGAGTGAACATATATATAGAAGTAAGCGTGAGTGGTAGGTGGGATGATTAACAAGGCATGGAGAAGGTCGAAGAGTCGGTGGTGCAGAAAACCTGAGCATATGTCTACATTACTTATACCATTGAAGCTTCGAACATGAAGTTCTCTGAGAGCCTCTGACCCCAACGAAGATGGTTCAATTTCACACCACATACACTGCGAACACCACAGGAGTATCTGTGTGAGGAAACTTTGATATGGCTCGATTGTTCGAATAATCTTCCCTAGGCTGACCTAGTTATTAATGATAATTGGCCTGAAGCCAGATACCATATGAGTTTTTATCCAAGGCACATGTGTTAGTTAATTTTCTTACCCATAAGTCTGTTAGGAAAAATGCCCTGCTTATCAGGTTTACGAGCATGACTTCATTCCTACTCCCTCGTTCCAAATCACAGATTGTTTTGTGTTTTCTAGATTCATAGATATTATTATGCATATGTAGCGAACATGGCCTCATCAATCCATTTGTTCATAGATTTTGGTGATTCAATGATAACATGATTATTGTGAATAAAAACATGTTTGAAATGAACCTTGAAGGTATTTTAGGTCACTAGGAAGAAACCACAATCCAAGACAAGGAAATAATCGACAAAAATAAAGAAAACAACATAAAAAGACACCATCGCATGATCCAATGGCTCCTGAAAAGGTGTCAAAACAATCACTAGAGGACTTAGTACGCTTTGAGAATGTTAAGGTCAAGGGAACCACCATCGGATGTTCGGATGACCTAGAATCTAGTAGTGTTAGAGCAATTCTGGAGGTAGGGCTACAAGCAAAGAGGCCCCAGATATATTTATGAAGGTATCAGATGAATTAGGGCAAAGCATATTTACTTTGAATCTACACGGAGAGTTTTTGGCCATTGGAAGGCCAATATCGAATGAACCGATGCCGACATCGAAGTAAGCATCACATGAATTTTGGATGTGTAAGAACAGCTCCAACATTCATTTTTAGAGCTGCTAGCGGGTGTCAGAAGAGAGATTCTCTGGCGCGTCACGCTGGAGGAGGGGGTGCTAGGAAGTGGGAAGCACCACCCAAGCACTAACGCTTTGTTGGCCACCCATTGCTTCAGATTAAAAAATTAGAAGGGTAAGGGAATGGGAAGAATATCACGTGAAGGAAATAGCGGTGGGGAGAAGAGAGATGGGTCGGAGGACTTTTATAATTTGGGGTAGCACTTCACTCCTTTGACATACGCTGGACCATTTTATTCTCAGTAGCTCCTAGATGACGTTAACGTGTTCCTCTGCTTGGAGTTTTGGCTGGCTACACGCTGGTCTTGTGGCCCTGTTTAGTTCGTGAGGTGAAACTTTTAGATCCTCTTTGAAAGTATATTAGGAGTATTGAATGTAGACTAGTTACAAAAATACTCCTCCGGTTAGGTAAATGAAGTCGTTTAGTATAGCGACACGGTCTCTAAAGTACAACTTTGACTTCTTATTTTTATAAAAATATTTATTAAAAACTAACATATGTATATTTTTATGAAAGTATTTTGCAAGACAAATCTATTCATGTAGTTTTCACATTTCCAAACTCAACGACTTAAAAGTTATTCATGATTTATATTCTCAATGTTTGACTCAAATCTTATCCAAAACGATTTCATTTACCAAACCGGAGGGAGTAATTACATGAATGGACCGGAAATTGCTAGACGAATTAACTAATTCATCATTAGAGATTGATTCTTGTAGCACAACGTTGTCTAATCATGACATAATTAGTCTCGTTAGATTCATCTCGAAAATTAAGGTAGGGGTTGTGGAATGATTTTGTAATTAATCTACATTTAATATTCCTAATTAGTGTCCGGCGATTGATGTGACGGGTAATTAGTGAAATTTTTGAGAACTAAACATGGCAGAGTCAAACAACTAGTTGCACCAGATGTTTCGATGTAGGAAAAAAAAAAGACTATCCAAATATCCGATGGTACTGAATTTTTCTAGGAGTTTGAGCGGCAGCTCTATGAACTCCTGGGCTATTTATACCCCCACTATACTAACCCGTTTGGTGGAGCTGGAGTATACAGGGATGCATTGAGGACCACTACTCATTAAAAAATATCCAAGCTCAAAAGTGCTAAAGTGATTCATAAAAAGCTTAGGACAAGCGGCTTTAGAGTGCGATTAGTGCTAGGATATGCCTATAGCTGAGTGAATGCAAGGTGTGTCAACCTTGTGAGTAGGACATTGAGTGATTCAAATGTACAAAAGGTATGCCAAAGCCTTGGTAGATCTATGGCAAGTATTTGACCCTCCGGTTTGGTGTGGGGCTGAGTGAATCCAAGGTGTGTCAACCTTGTGAGCATGATCTTGAGCAATTCAACTGTACAACATATATGCCGGAGTCTTGGTGGCTCTCCAGCGAGTATTTGATCCTCCGACTTAGTGTGGAGCGGCATCGATGACTGAATATGCATAGGTCGTTCTTGCAATATCGGGAATTGTCCATTCTTGCAAGAGATGATTTCTGCTGCCACACAAGGTAGTATTGCACACTATTAAGTCCAATCATGTTTATTTTTCACAAACCAGTCTTGGGAATCGTCCATCTGTGATTTTACTTACGTTATTACTCCCTCTGTATCGAAATATTTGTCGTCGTTAACTTTTTCTTTACTACAAGAAAATCGTTGATTAGTGACGCAAACACATTTTAGCGTCATTGATTTATGACGTTCCTGGCTGATCTCGTCATAATATTTCACTTCCGAGCAAATTTAGTGACAAAAAAACTTTCGTCATTACAGTTGGTACTGTAGCCGGGCATTCCCTGTTCCATGCTGTTTTGTGATGGCATAAGCTCTGCAAAAACATCATAAACCAACATTGGTCCCATATGTAACCATTATTTTAAAAACAGAGTGTTCCAAGTCGTCATAAAATTCAGTAGGGTCCCACATGTAAGCATGCTTTTGAAATTAGAGTGTTTCAAGTCGTCATAAAATTTTCCAGGGTCCCACATGTAAGCATTTTCGCCAGGTCAGCAGCGTCATAAACCAACTTTGGTCCTATATGTAAGCATTATTTTAAAATAGAGTGTTCCAAGTTGTCATAAAATTCAGTTGGGTCCCACATGTAAGCATTTTTTCGAAAATAGAGTGTTCCAAGTCGTCATAAAATTTTCCAGGGTCCCACATGTAAGCATTTTCGCCTGCCATGACATGGGTTCGAACCAGGGACCTGAAGGAACAAGGCTGTGCTGTTTACCACTGCACCACTTCTTGGTTGTGCGAGTTTTATGAGAAACTCAGCTAATAGTTCATGTGAATCCTTTACTGTGACCATGTCCCACATGTAAGTTTCAGTTGAGTCTATAATTACGTATCGAATGGCTGGAGAGACACTTCACTCAGACTTCGCAAAGACTTTTGACTTCCGCTACGCATATCTGCAATAGTTCATGGTAGGAATGGCGGATCCTAGCGGTGAGGGGAAGATGGTTGCGCCGCCACATCCCAGCAACAAGAGGATGAGACAGCATGACGAGGTTGGTCCTTTGGTTTGAGCCGCTATATTTTCCCCTATCTTACTAGGGTTGGGGATATCTAGATTTGGGGATCTGGAGGATTGATGAGCATATATGGTAGATTTAGATTTCATTATCATACCTTTAGATTTGCACTTCGATAGGTGTTAGAAGTTGATAGGCTATAGACAATTCATGTTAGATTCAGTTAGTTTTCAATTTGCATCGTCTTACAGTAGGTTTTGTATTTTAGTAGCTTCTGGATGTGCTTCAAGCCACTCGTTTTATGGATTTTTGCCAAGGTGCACAATTGATAGGATTGATAGGTCCATCATTTTATGAATTGGTAGATTGAAGATGCTATTTAGGAGCTGCAGACCATGAAGGGACATCTGGATTCTGCCATGATTGTTAGCATTTGCACAATTCATAGGTGTTAGATCCAGTTAGTTTTCCAATTTGCTTCGTTTGATGGATCGATAGGTTCAGTTAGGACAACAATGCCCTTGCTGAGTTTATGTAGGTAGCAAACAACCAGGTTTTGTGGCGTGTGGTGGTTGTTTTATTGTACTCATACAATTTAGTTCAAGGGATTCAGGTTTTTTTTATAGATTGAGATGAGTTTATTTTTCAGATTGAGATGAGTTTTCTCCAAGGATGAGTTTATTTCTACAAGAACATCTTAATGTTATTTTAGAAGATTTGGATGTCTCGTCTCGGGGGAGGACTCTGTTAGGATCTCCAGGGAAATTTAAAACATAATATCTTAATTAGCTAATAAAGAGGCGGAGCTTCAGTACTCACCTAACAACAAGGAAACTAAGTGCAGAGCTTGCTCTAATTACAAAAGATATTGGAATAGACGCGTCAATAAATGGGTAGAGCATTGAGTTTGTTTGGCTAGTCTTTTCTTTTAAATGTTCAAGAAGTTCGTTAGGTGAGTCCAACTGACAACGAACTTCTTGAACATTTAAAAGAAAAGACTGACCAAACAAACTCAATATCCTACCCATTCATTAACATATTTATTCCAATGTCTTCGTAAGTAGAATAAGCTCTGCCCTCAGTTTTCTTGTTCTTAGGTGCGTACTGAAGCTCTTTCTCTTTGTCAGCTAGTTGTGATATTATGTTTTCAATCTCTTTGGAGATCTTAAAAGAGTCCTCGCCCTGGGACGAGACATCCAGATATTCTGAAAGAACTTTAAGAAATGCAAGAGTGGCCTGCAAGACCAAAAATTCACGGTAGGAGATGCAAAAGGTGAAGGAACAGTTGCAGGAGGCCAAACATGAGATGGAGTTATGATTATGAATGAGTAGTCATGATTATTGTGAAACTTGTATCATGCTTATAGTTTGGTGTTGGCTACCGGATCATCTTATGATGTTTGCTACTTGTTGGTGGACTGGTGGTGTGAACTTTGTGGTGATGAGTTGCTATGAGATGTCATCTTATTATACCGATTTGGTTTAATCTATTCCAAATTCTTTCGAGCATACTCACCATTCGGAATTCATACGTGTTGCAATGGAGGTAGAGGGAGAACAATGGAGGTATGGTGATAATAGATAGAGAAGGGGGGGAGTTATGATTGAGGAAACTCCGGTCTGTTGATGTTTTGCAAGGAGGACCTTCCTAGTGGTAAAAAGGGAGGAAAAGCTAAGATGTTGTTTATTTGGATTGATCCTGAATCAGACGGTCCGTTCTTTTCATGGTTTGCAGGAAGGACCTTCCTGAGTAACAATTGTGCAACTACTTGTTTCCAAATGCCGACTATTCCACGTGGTCGGTCGCTGTGCGCCCGGAAACTGGACATGTCAGCCCCAACAACAGCACGGAGCGGTTCTGGTAAGTTGGCAGGAGAAAAGCGCGCGTGACAGCAAAAAAAAGTTTCCTCGCAGACAAGTGTATATATCTCATTTCTCTCGACGACACGGCGTACACAACTGCAACTCTGCAAGAGACTCGCCGGCACCATGCTCCTTTTCCTTGTGGCAAAGACTAGAGCTAGCGTCGGTGCTAAGATCTGCTCTTGTTCGTGGCGGGAATGGAGAATCGTAGCGGCCCTAGCGGCGAACGGAGAAGCAGGACTCACTCCGGTCAGGTCAGTCCTCTGTTTTAGCATGCTACTTTGATCTATCATACTAGTTAAGGGGATTCTGGATTTGGGGATCTGGGTTAACAGACTATATTCATATATTTTAAAGGTGTTTGGAGTAGACTATGAAAGCTCTAGATCACCGATGCCTGGTCCTCATGAAGTTATCGTTCTAGATCCTAATGAAAACGAGTGCAAGGACGGGTTGCCTGTCCATCTGAGGTATAACTAGACAGGCGCCAACCCTAGGCGTTGATACGTATGCTGTTGCGAGATAAACGATAACTTGTATCACTTGTAATAAATGTTGCTTCTGCGTTTGATGTTAGTGTGGTCAATCACTAATTATATGAACAAAATCGGTGACCGCAGACTGATAGCATGAAGTGCGCGTCGTTTAGGTGGATAGATCCTAAATGGAATATTAGGACTCTAAAAGTTCTAGAGAAACTAATGGAAATGAAGGGAAAAGCAGAAGAGGAAGCAAGGTCGTGGAAAGAAGCATGTACAGCTGCTAAGGAGGAGGCCAATGTCAAAGCAGTTGAGCCGAAGACGATAACGCGATACTACGAGGAGGTAACCTATAACCTGTTTGAGACGAGAAATAAAATGAGAAACGATGCTCTGTTGTCTCCTACAGAAAAGGGTGAAGCCAACAGGTACCTAAAAGCTGAAAGTGAGGCAAAGATGTGGAAGGAAGAATGTGCAAAGGCTAACAGGGAGATTCAAGAGACTATCTCTGAGCTGCAGACGGTCAAGCAGCTCCTAGATTCTGCAACAATTGTGGTGAAGAAGGTGAAGGAATTGCTGAGACATGCCTCATATAAGAGGTCACTCAAGGACAACAATGAGGCATAATGTGATTCGTGGTGTTATTGCTAGGTAGACGGTTTAGAGGTGTTAATCATGCTTGTATTTTGGTATTTTCTATCTAACCATCTTATGATATTTGCTACTTGTTGGTGGTGTGAACTTTGTGGTGATGAGTAGCTGTGAGATGCCATCTTATGATGTTTTCTACTTGTCCGGTCAGTTGATGTTTTGTGGGAAGGACCTTCCTGATTATCGAATGCGTAATTGCTTGTTCCCTATAGTGATTGTGGTAGAAACTCATACATATGCGCTGAATAATTGACGAAGGCTGATAATATAGATATTTGTACATTGAATTGCATTACAGGTGGTACACAATCGAAGTTCCGCATTACGGATAGCTAGGCAACAACCATGTTCCTCGCGACCAAATCCAGTCCCCACGAACCTGCTTAATGCGGATCGCAGGAGTAGTCTTGACGCCTGGAACAATGTCTATTCCCTATTGGTAGATCTAGTACTCATTATTTTCATCGTGATGATAAGTTCGTAGGAAGTAAATGTGATTTACCCTCAGGTCAGGCAAACCAGAAATGGCATGCTCTTCTGGAACAATGCACTTCCCAGGACCAAACAAGATGATCTTATTCCGGAACTGAGGAGCTCTCTCCTAGGGAATAGGCTGCCAAATGTCCTCGCCGAATGAATGCAGAGTTAATTCTACCACCTCACCTTCTTTCTCCTCCAGAACAACAAAGAACAATCGGTCTTCACCTTCAAGTAGAGAAGAGTTGCCCATGCCAATAACCCATGACAACCGAAGTCCAATAGGATGGGGAGGTGCTGGAAGATCTTGCCCCAAGTAGATCTGCATGTGTTCAGAAGAACTGCACCAGAAATCTTCAGAAGGTAGTGTAGTCTAGTCGGATTGGCTACCCAAATGCCACATGAAAACGGGCAATGACCCTAGTGCTGCAAAAGATTTCTCTGGCCAAAATAAAGTAATCACGACAAATAACTCTGCACCAGCTGCTGTTTCAAGGCACAAGATACAAGCTTGGAGAGTAGCCATTTGGCTCCATTTTGGAAGTCGAGGAAGGCGAATGTGCTTCAGAGGAGACAAAGGATTCAGCATCAGCGCGTTGCACCAATCTCTGCAATCTAAGGTGACTAGGCATCCAGATCCACCGCAACCAATCAATCTAGTCCTTTTCCCAGTCAATGCGGGAAATGAGACCTCAAAAAGCCACATATCAGCGACGGATGCGAATGTCACTGCTCCAGATTCACCGATAAATTCAGATTTCAGAATCCAAGGGTCAAACGGGCATGCCTCACCTGAATGAGCGCAGTTCCAACCCTTGCAGACCGCTTTGAACATGATGAAATCTCTTGCATCACTGATCTTATTGGCGACGCTCACAATAATGTCAGGAATAAGATTTGCCCAGGGACGAGGCATCATTGATAGGATAGCCAAAGAACAAGGTTGTGGGAGAACAATGGAGGAGTTACAGCTCCAACAAAGACAAATGAGTGAAAATGGTTGTTCAGAAGGTCCGGTATACTGATGTATTGCTAAAAGGACCTTCTGGACTACTATTATTTCTTCCGGTCCGTTAACATTTCGTTGAACGGTCTTTCCCCCTTCCTCAGAACGTACTCCCTCTGTCCACAAAAGAATGCAACTCTCACTTCCCGATAAGTTTATATGAAGATATAAGTGTTAACACAATTTACTGTAAATTTGGTCAAAATTGAATTAGTTTGACCAGAACGGATCCCACATTATAGAAAACTAATCTAATCTTTTCGGGAGTAGTTTTTTCAATAATGGCTGAATGGGTTCCTCTAGCCATAAATATCCCAGTTTGGCAACCAACAGAAGCCCCCTTCTCGCCCAGCGCCCTCTTCCTCTCCCCACTCTTGCAACCAACAAAAAACCCCATTCTCGCACAGCGCCCTCTTCCACTCCCCACTCTTGCAACCAACAAAAAACCCCATTCTCGCACAACGCTCTCTTCCTCTCCCCATGGAGCCATTGTCTCCTAGAGGTGTGGCGCAAGCCACATCCTCCTCCTCTTCTGATGAAAGCGAGGATCCCCAGTTGTCTGATGAAGAGGAGGTAGAGTGGAGGCCCATTCGGGTGGTGGTTGACACATCCTCTGATGGTTCGAAGTTTGTGGAACAAAATGAAATCCAAGATCATGTGCCTCTGAAACATCGCACCCCTCGCAAGTCAGCAAGAGGTGTCAGGGGTCAGGGGCGCAGAAGCACCACCACTCACCGAGGAACTGTCGTCTCCAAGCGCCATCATCCTCTCTCATCCTCATCGGTCGGCGGTAGTCAATCTCTGCCATCCTCGCCGAGCAGAGACCATCATCGACCGGCCGTCATCATCCGCCATGGAGCGGTGCCAAGGCCTTGCTCGACCGGCCGCCATGGAGCGACGCCATCATCCTCTGGCGGCAGCATTAGAGGGACGTACGGCCTCATCCGCAGGCGGTGCCCTGGGAGATCCGCCACCATCTTCCACGGGCGGCGGCAACAGAGTGACATCCTCGTGCGTGAGCAGCTGCAACAAGGCGCCGGGTGCACCATCAACAAAGAAGCGACGCCTTGATTAGTGGATTAGTGGTAACTGCTACTAGTACAAGTAGGAGTAGAAGAAGCAGAACGAACATTCGCCTTCTGTTCATCTAGTCTGATTGAATACTACTACTACTACTACTACTACTACTACTACTAGCAATCTACCATCACAACTCATACTACTACCATCACGACATACTACTACTAGTTTGCCTTGGCGGCCGAAAACCGCCAAGGAATATAGGTATACCGCCAAGGTAAATGTTCTTGGCAGACTACCGCCAAGCAAAATCCGCCAAGAGTAGAGCATCAAGGAAAACACGGTTTGCTTGGCAGCCAAGTGCCAAGGATTACTTTCTTGGCAGTTTGGTCGCCAAGGTAACTAGAGTAATGCTAAAACTGCCAATGCGCCAATAAATTGTCTCAACCGCCAAGTAAATGCTTTTCTTGGGCAGCCTGTTCCCGCAAAGTTAAATTTTTTTCCTTGGTGACCATTACCTGCCAAGCCAGTTTGTATTCTTGGCGACCTCGTGAATGCGCCAAGAAAATGTTCCAACCCCCAAGTAAATATGTTTTCTTGGCAGTTGGATCCCAACAAGTTAAATTATTTTCTGCCAAGGAAGTATCTATTCTTGGCATCGCTCGGCAGCGTCAAGTTACTTAAATTTCCCTACCACACCACTGCCAAGTTAATATACTTTCAGGATTATAAAAAAATACAATATTTTCCCAGGTCCAGGAAAATATAAACAAAATTAATGTGTTGACAGCCACAATTATGTTCATCTATTCCATTATATGATAACAACATTACATTCATAGATCACATATCCAACTATATACAAGTGCAGTTTGCATATAGGTCATCTCCCACCAAAATGGATAACCAAAAGATCAGCTACACATCATATGTTAGCTTTCTATCAAAATAGACCAAAAGAACATATCCTGATAGCCAATGTCAAACATTCGAGGTCGCTGAAATGACCATCAGCGGATTCCTTGGCACCAGCCTCATCTTGAGATCACCATCATCATTTCTCTCATCTTTGTCGGCACCATCACACCTTCATTGTAGTTGTAGTCATCACCTTCACTTTCAGCATTGTTCTTAGTGTTGGGCATGCCGCCAACTGAATGAGATCTGAGCTAGGGATACTGGATATGGCAGCCTGCAAAATCAGTAGAGTTTTTAGGTAATAAATGATTTAAAATGAAAAGTTATGAATACCTAAGTTGTATAACTCATCAAGATCTACAAACTTTATTTAGGTAATTAATCCATGTAATAAGTTTGAAAAATCCAAATTTTGAATTTCAAAAATTGGTAACTAAAAGCAAGATTTTGGAACACTAAATGATTTCAGCCGAAAAGGTGATGAATACCGAAGTTTGATAACTCATCAAGATCTACAGTATTTATTTTGGTTATTTTTTATTTGAGAAATTGGTAGTATACATTGGACATTAATCCTAGATTCACTCACATAATTTAGGAAACTATGTTAGAGACCTGTCAAATTTGCACTACATATTATTACCACATTTGAAAATGACAAAATGACCTAAATAAATATTGTAGATCTTGATGAGATATGAAACTTTGGTATTTATCGCTTTTCCATTTGACATCATTTAGTGTAAAAAAATCTTGCATGTACTTGTTATTTTTTGAAATTCAAAAATTGGATTGTTCAAACAGACTCGCACAAGATTTTTTTTTCAAAATTATAGCATTAATAAGTTTCATCACTTGATAGAGCAAGATTTTAGGAACTTTTAGGGAAAAATGATCTATTTTGAAGTTCGTATGAGGGAGAAACACTAGGTACAAATTTTATGCAAAGATTAAAAAGAAAAATTGTGCTTGTTCATATAGTTTGGGAGGACTCTAGATATAAGTACTTCAAAATAAATTTTGAGGGAGAAAATGATTCCATATCAAAAACTTGTAAACAAAAATGTTGTAGACCTCTTTGGGAACTACTATTTTGAAAATATTAAAATTAGTTGGCGCCTCATTCAAACCACCAAGAAAATACATTATTACTTGGTGGTGAGTAGCCAAGGAATGCCTTGTTTACTTAGCGGTCGATGACAACAGCCAAGAAAATCCATCTTTTCTTGGTAGTTCGTAAAAACAGCCAAGTTAATTCTTCTTTTACTTGGCGATATGCACAAACTACCAAGGAAATTGACTTTTTTCTTAGCGGTGCAGGAAAACTGCCAAGAAAACATGCTTTTTCCTTGGTGGTTTGGAAAAACAGCCAAGGAATTAATTTTTCTTTGAGGTTTGTTGTTGCTGCCAAGAATACGTTATATTACTTGGCGGTTCAATTTTGGCTGCCAAGAAAAATCTTGACCGCCAAGGTAAACACAGTTCGGTGTAGTGGCCTGTGGCAAAAAGGGCACACCCACATACCTCCTCTCTAGAGCACAAGAAAGTCTTGCGGACAAATCACGCCGCATCAGCTGCATCTAATGGTCGTCTCAACTGCATCAGCTCATGCCGCATCAACTGCAAGACAACTCTCTACCGTTTATTTATGTAATGTTTTAGGCGTCAATTGCATCTGGAGAACAAGATTGGGTGATGTAATCAGATGGACCGGATGGTCCTTGCGTTGCAACACGCAGGGTGCGGGATGACTTGACAAGTCCTCTTCGATCAGGTACGCTGTGTGAGTCATGACTGAAAAGGTCTACGAATGGTCTGGATTCGCACTTGATGATTCCCGCAGGCCTTGGAGACCGAGAAACATGATGAACTTATTGATGCAACAAGACCAAAACGGAAGAAGCTGGAATTGGAAAAGCAATATATGTTTGTGTGTGGATGATCATCAGTGGATGGATGCTCCAAACAGCATTGTCGTCGTCCTCGTTCCTATGCACAAATACCAAATGGACGACAGGTATGAATGATCATCAGTGGATGGATGTTCCAGACGGCATTGCCGTCATCCTCATTCCTGTGCACAAATCCCAAATGGTACGTGTCTCATTGCTGCTATGAATACACACACTCACACATGGCGATACGGTCGCATTATATTATTGTTGTCAAGCATGTGACTGCTTCCTTCCACGTATGTGCGAGTATTGTTGCGTGCGATGGCTGGTGACCCAAACGATGAAGATGATACGTTTCGAGTTCAATCTACAAAAGAAGTTTGTTTCATGAATCGGGATCTACAAGAAAGAGGATTTGAATGTCTGGTGGAGCATCATGACATTGAGCGCGTAACATCCAATGACGATCGCATACACATGATTTTTTAGGTGTTGTTTTGTGGGCTCTAATATTTTAGGGAAGCACGTTTCATTCGAAAAAAAATAGTGGCTGGCCCACACGTCAGCGTCAGCAGCCAAAATAAAAAGATAACCGCTGCCCGCCCGCCGGACCCAACTGCCAACAAAGGCGATGCGGGTTCACTAACCGTCATCGCCAATGACAATGGCCCACGCGTCAGCGTCAGCAGGCAAACCGTGCGCGGGCTGCTCAAAATTTCCCACCTATATTGACTATAATGCCCATGGAATTCCAATTCCACCAGAGAGTTGTTCAAGGGCACGCCAGTAATTTCCTTAAACACAGTTACGCGTGCAGTTCCTCAGGGGACATATTCGGCTCCTCGCTAGACAGATCCACAATGCCCGCACTCTCCCTACCGCCGCTGCCACTCTCCCCGCTCGCCTTCGCCGCTCTCTCCCTGCCGCAGCCCTGCTCTTCTCCAGCCCCACCGTTCCCTGCATGACGACGGTGACGAGGCCGCGGTTACTGGCGTGCAGACGGCTTCCCGACCAACCTAAAGACGGTTGACGCGGATCCGTCATTTCCGGCCACGACGACGAGCCGGCCACCTCACGCCACGAGCCGACGTGGATCCGGCCCCTCCGACCATCACGAGAACAACTACTTCATTCGCGACAGAGGTTAGTCCTGCTTGAACCCCCAACGCCCTCTCTCTGCTCGACCACCAAATCTGCTATATATTCATGTCAATGTGGATTAGGAAGACATGCCTTGATAGTTCATTTTTAATTGATTGACTGTGGATTTGATGGATGGATTTTGTTGCTCCAAGTCTGTTTGAATAAATTGTTGCTAACAGATGAAGTTATATGAACTGTTGAAATTCATTTTCATGTTCCTGGTGCTACAATTTTTGCACTATAA
The DNA here is from genome assembly GCA_036936925.1 of Cenchrus fungigraminus. Taxonomy (NCBI): domain Eukaryota; kingdom Viridiplantae; phylum Streptophyta; class Magnoliopsida; order Poales; family Poaceae; genus Cenchrus; species Cenchrus fungigraminus. The sequence goes on from CM072770.1 coordinate 63,673,111, forward strand.
ATTCATGAAAAGCATTGAGGATTAATGCATACTTTAATTCTGCTATGCTTTGAATGTACCAGATCGACAGTTATGCTTTGGACCTGTTAGCATACTTTAATTCTGTCATGCTTTGAATGTACCAGATCGACAGTTATGCTTTGGACCTATTAGCATACTTTAATTCTGATGGCCACATAATGTCAGTGGGAATTGCATCGCAGTGGTTTATAATATAGTCCACCCAATCTGCTATATATTCATGTCAAGGTGGATTAGGGAGACATGCCTTAATAGTTCATTTTTAATTGATTGACTGTGGATTTGATGGATGGATTTTTGTTGCTCGAAGTCTGTTTGAATAAATTGTTGCAAACAGATGAAGTTATATGAACTATTGAAATTCATTTTCATGTTCCTGGTGCTACAATTTTTGCACTGTAAATTCATGAAAAGCATTGAGGATGTTAGCATACTTTAATTCTGCTATGCTTTGAATGTACCAGATCGACAGTTATGCTTTGGACCTGTTAGCATACTTTAATTCTGATGGCCACATAATGTCAGTGGGAATTGCATCGCAGTGGTTTATAATGTAGTGATAACTAGACTGTCTTATACTTTGTTGTGAGTGTTAATTGTTTCACTACTGTCATATATATTGTTATTGTTGGTGTCATGATGTGTTGTGAGTGTTGTTTCACTACTGTCATATATAATGACATGATTGCTTTATCCTCTTGTTGCATGTACACATGGAACACACAATCCATCGCTGCTGAAGTTGGACAAGGAAGCAGTTGAAGGAATTTATTCTCTACTTTGATATATAAGCATATTGTTGTGTCCCTGTCAAAATGGTTAGCACCTATCCCTGTATGCTAATTAAGTAAAATATGAACTGTGTATGTCTATGATGATTTTATTTACGACTTGTAATGATTTCTAATCTAATATCAGCTATTTTGCCTGTCAGAGAAAACGAATTTATCTAATAAGAATTCTGTTTAGATTTTCAGTCTTGCTTATGTTGCTCTACTGACCTGACATATCATCTTTGCAGTCTCCCACAACAACAAACTCCTCTACCTCCAGTGCACCATCACAGCCCATTGGCGGTGAACCTTCTTCACAGGGTCACTCAGCACAGACTCCTGCGAGTAGTACTCGATCCCGCGGGTCAAGGACACAAACAAAATGGCCAGAAGACAAGTTGACTGCAACTGGACTTGATGCCAGTTTTTGGCCTACCCCAGATGCTGCGAGGGATAGATTTGTATTGGTCTGTGACCTCATTGCTCGGGAGAGGGTGTCAATCAACAAGGCGGTTGATGATCTCTCACCAATTGAAAAGGAACATCTGTTCACAGTTTTAGAGGAAAAGCTAGATTACCCAGCCAATCTGGAAGAATCTATTCGCAAGAAGGCAGTTAAGGCAGCTATATCAAAGATTGGAACCTTGCAATGGCGGTTCAAGGCCTATTTAAGAAAAAAATATGTGAGCGAAGAGGAGACTCCCTTTGTGCAGTAACAAGACTGGGACATGTTTGTGCAGGAAACCAATTCTCCTTCATTTCAGCAATTGAGCCAGGAGATGAAACAAAAGAGAGCATTGCATAATAAGCCACACAAGATGGGCAGAAAAAGTTATCGTGGTAAAAGGAAAGAGTGGGAGGAGGAGGATGCAAAGCTAGCTGCAGAAGGAAAACAGAACCCTTGGGACCAATTTCCTGAACGTTCGAGACCTTATCTGCGGGCAAGAGTAGGGAAGAAGAGGAAGAATACTAGTGAAGGAAGCGGGGGCATAACATTCAGTAACCCTGCGGTGGTGGGGGTAGCAGATAGAGTGAAAACACTTGCAGCTCAGGGTAGCGATGGTTCTTTCTCTGGGGTTAGGGAGAATGATATCCTCACCGCAGCACTTGAGACTCCAGAGCATCGAGGTCGGGTCCGAGGCGTGTCAAGTTCACTTGGCTGGGGTAAAGGGTTTGGTGAACAGTTTGCTGGAATGTACAGGGAGAAGAGGAGGAACAAGAGGTCTGATGATATGATGGACATAACATTTAAAACAGTTATCCATGCTCTAAGACTATCAGGCATCGAAATACCAAAAAATGTACTTCTTCCTTCCCAATTACCAGTACCTGTCAGTAGCAGTGAGGAAGATGATGTGCATGGCAGCGAGGAAGAAGATGCGCATGATCGTGAGGAAGAACATGCGCATGACAGCGAGGAAGATGCGCGTGGCAGAGAGCAAGACCATTGGAATGCCAACGAGGACGAAGCGAATCAAGTGCACAGTGATAGTTGATCACCTATGCTGGACACAATAGATAAGCTGACAGAGCCAACCGCGTGCAGCCTTTTGGATGGCACCGGGATTAATGTGGAGCTCGCACTAGCGAAAGTCTTTCCATTTCAAAAGGCTTGCCATGCAGTACCAGTGCAGGATGAGTATGTTGTGGTGCAACCTACTTATATGTGGGCCAATGCGGGTCACTACCCTCTGCCTGTACCAATTGATGGGGGTGACATAGCAACCCTAGCTGAGGCTCTCGTTCAAAGGATCCAATGGCCAAAGGACAGGATCCTTATACCACCCATGACGAGACATCCCAACCCTGAAGCCGCAACAGGTAGCAGGGGTACAACATCAGATGGAGGTACTGCAGCTCAGTGTCAGCAAGAGAAGGCTCAACAGCAGCAGCAGCAAATCAACAAAACTACGCAGCAGGAGCGTCGACAATAGCCGGAGGAGCCCAGGCAAACTCCGCCTCAGCAGCTGCTGCAACATGAGGATAAGCAACAGACGAAACAGCAGCCTCTGCAGCAGCAGGAGGAGGAGCCCATGCAATCTCCCCCTAAGCAGCAGATGCAACATGTACAGTAGCCTCTGCAGCAGCAGAAGGAGGAGCTCAGGCAATCTCCACTGCAGAAGGGGAACCAGGCCAGGAAACCTCTGTCTAAATATGAGATTCTTAACTGTATTATTGGGACAGAACAGGAACGACCAAAATACAAGCCTGGTGCACTTATGTTGTCAGAAGCAAACTTAGAGGCTGCTAGACCAAATTGTGCCAGGTTGCATGCTTACGTCATGGAACACAGTAAGGATAAACTTGCCTTTCCAACAAAGGTGGATCAACACTACTTTCAAGGTGGTGGTGCTTTAATGTTAAACATTGCATTCAGTAGCGTGTATAACTTTATAACCCTGGCTTCTCTGGATGTTACCTTCTTGAGGTTGTGAACATTGTAAGTCCCTTAAAACCTAAAAAGATATTTCTTTAATTTTGACCACAAAGTTCATGCATGCTAACAATTTGATTTTTTGTAGGAAAATGATGGAAAAGGCAGCGGAGATGCAGATTAGTGTTGGGTTTTTAGATCCAGATTTTTTTACTTCCACAAATATTTCTCAGCATTCTGGCCTTGTAATAAAAGCAATCACAAATGCAATGAACAACGACTACGTGGTGGGTGCCTACTACACTGGCCACTGGGTAACACTGATCATCTGTATGAAGTTCAAAAAGGTTTGGTATCTAGATTCTTCTAAACAACATCCCCCGCTAAAGTTCGCAGACCTCAAAGCTGTTGTGGACTGGTCAGTATCTTGTAGGTTTTGTTCACAAAAATTCAATCTCTTAGCGTTTCTAATCGGTATTGCTGATCATGCAGGGCCTTTGGTACAGTATCTTGTAGGTTTTGTTCACAAAAATTCAATCTCTTAGTGTTTCTAATCGGTATTGCTGATCATGCAGGGCCTTTGCTGATCATGCACAGGACGGAGTGATGAAAGGAAAGAAAAAAAGCCAAAAGCCACAACACTCAAGCACAAACCAAATCTCGATGTAAGATCGAGGTTTTTTTATGGTCCCTTCTTACCTATTTGGTACTGCATTAACTTGTCATTTTGGTATTTTGATGCAGTGTGCTCAGCAGCCATGGCGGTCCTCTTTGTGTGGATTCCATGTGGCATTCCATATGTTAAGACTACTCGATGACATACCTGACATCAATAAGGCTGCTGTAAGTAGATAATAATGCTCAACCTTGTCTCTGCTCATATTCTCCATCTGATTTTAGAAACTGATTTCTACTTGTATTCTCATAAATGATTGTATTTTGCAGGATTTCAAAACTGGCGTAGATGTTTCCACAGAAGATCTAAAGCGGGTCCGGGAGATGCTGTGTGAGTACATTCTTAAGGAGACCATCGACCGAAAGGTCAACTTCTATAATGGTGCACCGTGAGTTCATTGTAGCCAGAAACTTGAAATTACTTGCGGCATTCAGTCTTCTTTAGTCAGGTGTTGTTGGCTGAGAAACCTGCTTGGTTTGCTTGGTTGGGGTCAGATGCTGCCTGGTTCAGGCAGTTTTCTCATGACTCCATCCAAACAAGCCCTGATGAGTAACTTGAAACTTGATGTGATCTTGCTTGTCTATAAATGTGATCTTGCTTTTGTGTTTGTGATGTCTCCTTGCTGTGGTGGCTGCCATATCCTGGCTGGTTCCAGGATGGCAGGATGCAGCCCCTGATGACTGCCAAATCCTGGCTGGTTCCAGGATGCAGCCGGCAAGCAGGCAGGTTACTGTAGGGGTGGCCTACGTATCTGTAACGGGTGTTAATTAAAGCTCGTTACAAACACTGATCAGTGAGTAACGGGCTTCATTCGGAACGCCCGTTACAAATATGCCAACAATGTAACGGGCAGCGTAAAAGCTCGTTACCAATACTGACCGGTGGGCCCCAGAACTTGGCCCGTTCGTCGAGATAGAGGAGATGCGGGTTGACAGAACGCGTCTCCTTTAGTCGAGAGACAGCAGATGCGCGTGAAAACAGATGCGTCTCATTTCGTCGAGACAGAGGAGACGCAGGTTCACAGCACGCGTCTCCAATATTGAGTTCACAGTAACGGGCTCTGTTTTGGTGCCCGTTACCAAAGTTCCGTGTGGGCCCAGAGAAACAGCCATTTCACGTGACCGGTGACTAGTTGTGGTAACGGTTGTTGTTTGATGCCCGTTACTAATCCTAGCTGTGCTGAGACGCGCGTGAAATAGACGCGTCTCATTTGGTCGAGACAGAGGAGACGCATGTTTACAGCACGGCTCTCCGATGTTGACTTGATGTAATGGGCTTTGTTTTAGTGCCCGTTACTAAAGTTCCCTGTGGGCACAGAGAAATAGTCATTTCACGTGACCGGTGGCTAGTTGTGGTAACGGTCGTTGTTTGATGCCCGTTACGAATATGTGTTATCAGTAACGGACATCTGCCCGTTACCTTTCTTGGCTCATTTGTAAACTTGATCGGTAACGGGCGCTTTGCCCGTTACTAAAGGCAATCTATGCCCGTTACTAAAGTGAGTTTTTCACGTAGTGGTGCTATGGGACATCCTCATCTGCCAGCACAAATGTGTCGGTAAAACATCCTGGCAAATTAAGGATTGCAAACTTATTTTGTTGCCATTTTGTTGGTTGAAAACTTGAAATGTATGTTTCTTGGTGTGTGACTTTGCTCTCCTTAATAAAACGCATGCTGATGTGATCAGCACGTTCTTTAAAAGAAATGGATGAACTAATTAATTCGAAAACCAGCCATTGATCAGTCCTGCAGGTGCACCCAACTCGAAGCTGGAGTAATCACAAGTCTACAATCACCCGATTATTACATGAGCATGCATATATAAATTTTCTTTCTTTCTACATATTCTTTTGTTCTTTATTAAGAGCATGTATGGACTTTAGAAGGGAACGTTTCAATTTGTTTCGATGAGGCTCGCTCCTACTGGGCTTGCTCAAAGAACATTTGCCGCTCAGAGGCAAGGATATCTCCACAATGCTCTCAGTCTGCCTGTTATAGTGTTATTGTTTGGCGAGGCGCACAGGCAAGAGGCAAGCGAGGTGTTGGCTGTTTGGTTTGGCCAACAATGACGGTAGATGAGATGAAAGATCAGATGAAGAAGACCAATATAAAACAGTATCCTCCTTGGCGTGAGAAAGTGGCCATAAATGCATTTGAACCTAGAGCAGGATTCGCCGACACCGCTCATTCCCAATAAGCCATGTGTTGGATGCGTGTTTCGGGGGGGGGGGACGGGATCACTATTCTAGCAAAATAGGGACCAGTAACTAAAATTATGGAAACGGACTACTAGCACTGCTACACGTGAGGCCGTGAGAGGTATGAGTGACACTGATATAGGAGTATGAGCTAAGATGGATGGGGTAATAATAATTTACATTAAGAGGCCTTACATGGAGTACCTTGAGAAGTTGTTGCATGTGCAGCCCACTTATGATACAATAGTCAGGAGTTCAAAGTTCCGGCGCATACCGATAATTTCAGAGGTGGCTGAAAGAAAAAAAATCAAAATTTACTACTACTATACACTCAGGGGCTGTATCAAAAAAAACTGAGACCCTGGTGTTAAAGATAAAATGTGACCCTTTACCAACACAAATAACCCATGTAATTTATCTCCAAAAAACAAAGTAATTTCAATACATAAATCATGTGTTTTGCAATACTAAGAACCGGTTTGAGATGTCAGAAAGATGACGAGGCTAATTAATTGAGCTGCTGACATTTTGTATTTGTACTTTAATTAGTTACTACTAGTAATGGCTGGCTGATTAGGAGGCCCCTCATTTTTGGAGCCCCAGTGCAATCGCTCCATTATATAGGCCTGACCACACTTTTGCATATTAAGTTTTAGAGAAAATTGCCTATATGACACCACTAAAACCTGAACTTCTTTATCTGACACCGAATTAACTTTTGGTTCCTTATTTGACACCAGCTTTTGTTCCGTCAGTTAAGTCGCATGAACAGTAAATTGTGAATTCTCCCTCCCTCTTTTCTTAATTAAAATAGCATCCAAATCATCTCTAAAATTCATGAGATGTTTTGTAGTGATACAATAGATGGAGAAGACCGCATTTTGCATGACATATATAAGAACTTAAAAAACCATAAAACTAAAATACACCAAATTAAACCTTTTTAGTGATTATCTGAATTTTAGGGCCAAAAACAACTTTCCAATTTGAAAATAAATAATATTCTGATTGTGGGATGAAGTAATTCATAAAATTATTATATAGCACAAGTGACAACGAGACATTTGAAGTTTTTAATGAAAATTGTTGTTTTGTTAATAAACATAATTGTATACTTGTCTCTTATGATAGATAATAATTTTTTGTAAATCACCATATACCACAATATAAATATTAGGCATTTTTAGATTTTTTTTGCAAATCTTTTATTCTTGAAAATTTTAATTGACTTAAAATAAGAATAGTTTTGTGAATTTTAGTTTTAAGATGTTAAATGCCATCTATTTATTTTTAGTAAAATGGGTTCATTTTCCTTTGTTATCTCGCTACAAAAAGTTTCATGAATTAGACGACTTGGATGTTATTTTAATCATGAGAAGTGGGAGGGAGAATTCACGGATCACGGTTTTATGTGACTTAACTGATGGAACTGACATCGGTGTCAAATAATGAAGGAACGGAAAGTTCAACTTAGAGTCAGATAAGGAAGTTCACATTTTTCAGTGTGAAATAATAAAGGCTTCATTTTAGTGGTGTCATATAGGGAATTTTATCGAAGTTTTATTGCAAACATAGTGTTCCATGCTCATAGTTTTCTATTATTTGTGTTGCATATTTTTCAAATCAACACTTATATAGCCATAAATCATACAAATCATTTCTTTACATCAAAAAGGTTTATAGAATGTCAGATGTTTATATCTGCACAGCCCACAGGGGTGTCAACCCCGGTGGTTTATTTGTTCGGCGAGGTGAAATCTAGGGCTAAGAACTCGAAGGTTGCGCACGAGCATACGGAACACAAAGGACACGTCGAGTTTATACTGGTTGAGGCCTCCGGAGAGTAAAACCCTACGTCCAGTTCTTGATTGTATTGACGTGGATGACTTGGGGCGACTTGATCTGGGGTTCGGCCTTGCCCGCCTTATATTGGCTGACAGACAAGGCCGGTGGACCCAGAGTCCAAGTCGGTTACAACAGGGAAACCAATCTAAAGAAAGTTACAACATAATCCCATAATTTTCAGACTGTCTGGAGGCACAGCAGACGTCTTCTGCCTTGTTTTGCATGCCAAGTTACTCGATCGGATCGGATAAGGTCGTCTGGGGAATCTTCTGGAAGGTCTTCAGGAGGTCGTGTGGGCCACCAACCAGGTCGGTTGGGCCCACTGTCAGGTCGGCGGGTCTTCTGGTAGGCCGGACCCATTTGTCGGGGATGGCCGTGAGCCTGGTCGGTGGGGACCCAGGGGTACCCATATCTCACAAGCCCCCGAGCAATGTGTAGGCGCAGCCCCCTTGAGAGGGTCGTGACGCAGTCTTGAAGCCATCGACGGGTCGAATAGCATTGACGTCGGTCCAAAAGAAGAAAGAAAATCAGCTTAGCAGCCGACCTGTTTGAAGTCTGGCCAAACGAAGATAGGTCGAGTGACGACCTATAGGAAGCAGGCTTCCAATAGATCGAAACGATGATGAAAAAAATTCAGAGGGCGTCAAGAACGCACTCATAGAGTAGTATCCGAGTATCGTGGCGGGCAGGATGGCCGGTATGATGATCCAAAAAGAAGAAAGAGAAGAAAAAGTAGGTCGAGTAGCGACTTGATGAGAAACAAATTTCTCAACAGGTTGGTACAATGAAGAAAACAAGAGGGCGTCAGAGACGCTCTCGTAGAGTAGTCCCCGAGCATTGAAGCAGGCAGCATGGCTGGTTTGATGATCAAAAAAGAGAAGAAAAACTAGGTCATGGTCTTGATCAAACGAAGTGTAGAGACACCCAGACCTCCTAGCATAGCTGCAAGGAGTCTGGCAGGGCCGACCTCTGGGAGGCCTTGTAGGCGTGCCAGCCTCGAAGAGGTCTCAAATCAACGATGTCCGGTATCCGAGGATGCCCAGCGGGATCTTGAAACGCACATAGCATGAAAATGTCTTCTGTAGTGGTTGAAACGATCAACGATGAGGCTGTAGGAAAATGTTGATTTTGAACAAATAGAGTGTAGAGACGCCCAGATATCCTGCATAGCTGCAAAGAGTCTGGCAGGGTCACTCGAGGCATGCCGACCTCAAGAAGGTCTCAAATCAAAAGCGCCCAAGTATCCAGGGATAATTGGTAGAGCCATTAGGCGCGCACCCCACAGAGAGGCCTTCGTTTCCGACGTAAAATCCTGGGTGTCCAGAGCAGGCTGGCAGGACTACAAGAGCACACTGACCTCAGGAAGGTCACGCATCCAGGGCGCCCAACTAGGTTGGCAGAGCCGTAGACATACCGAGGTATTGCAAGACCTAGGTATTAAGGCACGCCGACCTCAGGAAGGTCATTTTGGTGCCCAGATGACCAGCATAGCTGTCAATCATCCAGCGGAGCCATGGTACAAAGGTATTGACGACCTAAGTAGCGGGCACACCGACCACGGAGGCCCGACGAAATCGTAGACGTGAAGCTTCTGACCTTTAGGCGCCCAGACGGATCTGGCAGAGCAGCGATGCACGCCTACCCCGGAAGGTCTTCAATCGAACCTACGACCATTCTGCTCAGGAAACAGAAATATAGGCTGATTGGAATAGGTCTGTTTACGTGCAGAGTCATAGCTGGTGCACCAGGACGCAAAGCCTAACGGGTGCAATGAAGATGTAGAGTCGTAAATGTTGTGTTTGATCATCGTCGTCTTCCATAAATGTAGCGAGGTGCGGGGCCATCTGACGTAGAGTCAGTATTATCTTTTCCGTAGACTGCAGGGTTATGGGCTCAGTGATGAAGGAATCTAAAAAAAAGTAGTGAAATTTCAGTAATTTCGGTGGTGACCAAAAAAATCTTAAACCGAAATTGTAAACCTGATGATAGTGTACAGATGGAAATGAGCTCAGTGATGAAGTTAGCTTGAGTTTACTGTTTAGTGTGTAGCTTAATCTGGGCTTTGTAGTTTTGCTTCGATATTACTTTTAGATTTTTTTTTTCTGAATATTTCCCATGGTGTTAGCAGAGCACGAGTTAATGTAGGTAATTTTGGCCATAAAAAGAGATGTGCTGGCTTGGCACTGCAGGAAGAATTGGATCAACCAGTTGTACAATTGCAAATTCCCAGTGCTGCCAATTGTTGCTATCAGTAACAGATCCTGACGGACTGAGTTCCTCGGGTGCATGCTATTAGACTTCACGTACAGCAGGACGACCATTTTCTCTGAGTGGTTGGGTGTAATCAGTCTCGTCACTAGCAAATTAGAACTTCTGTCCTCCGCAGGCGATTGACTGCCTGGATGGAAAGAAAGTAGGTGATAGCTAGTGACATGTATGGAGGAAGAAGTGATAAAAACACATTCAAAGGTGTGTGTCAATCGATCCAAAAGTTTGAGTTAACATCCTATCTAATGAACGACTTAAATTTCCTTGTCTCGTTTTACAGCACTATACTAGTAATCAGAGCCCAATATGTTGGACCCATGCCATAGATAGTACCAGTGGCGAAGCCAGAAATTGAAGCAAGGAGGACCTCCCAATGCTTCTTCCTCCTCAGCCTCACCTCTCCCTCTTCTTCCTCTCCATTGACAGGGGGCATGCCAAGACATTGACGGGAATCTGCTAGCCATGTATGCATATGCCCGTTATAAATTTTACTCACTATGCCAAGACATTCTATGCCAAATCATGCTTGGTCACCATCCATGGTGGCGAGCTGCAAATGCTCACTATTAATTAATATATCTAGGGTAATGTTTTTTGGTCCCACTCATTCTTGAACTTCCAACATAAGGGATCCTGAGTTATTATGATGGACCGCTTCTACAGAGAGCTATTTGTATACAGCGTATCAATGGTTCTGATGTCATATTTTACTCATAAAATGCTCCATCAAGATCATCACAAAATTGCTGGCAAAGTAAATAGAAAATAATGCATTTTGATGAATATGAGTTCATCAAAAAAGATGACAATCAAGATTATCTAGCTTGGTTTTTTTATTAATACTTTACACCTCTGACACTAGTCCAAAAAAGGAATTAGCCATCCTCAAGCTTGACTTGGAGAAAGCTATTGATAAGGTGGGACACCAATTTTTGTTGCCAATTTTGAAAGATAATGCTTTGGTCCTAAATGGCTATTATACATGGATGGACCTGATCTTCAACTCAGGAACCTCATCCATTCTATTAATAAATGGAGTTCCAGGAAAAATCTTCCATTGCAAAAAGGGGTATGAGACAAAGCTGTACTCTTTGTTGAGACTATCATAAATAAAGACAACCTTCTAATGAGTCTATCTCTGCCAATGGAAACTGCATTAGATTTCCAAGTAATCCACTATGCAGATGGCACACCTATTATCTTGGAAAGTATAGTAGTGCTAATACCAGGACTATGTATTGCTTGTACCAGGCCTGTTACTGGGTTTATAGGCGAGTTGGGCCAGCGTGCCACCTGCTGGGCTTGGCCCGTGTACTTCCTTTTCTACATATACCAGTAGAGGGATAGGAGAGAGGGCATCGATGAACTATGTAACAGAACTCTATCTTCTTCTTCCTCGAGTCAGAGAGCTTCATTTCCGCTTCCGTTCTTCATGACCCTTCTTCTCTTTCTCGATTCTTGCTGTCTCCCTCTGATTCTTGTGCTTCTCTTCTATCCCCACTACCTGCTGCTAACATTTGGTATCAGAGACTCGTCGATTCCTCCGGGATTTATCCTCCTTCCCCATCCACAAATCCATCTCGATCTCCTACTCCGACCACCACCCCCACCTGTTGCCGCCATGTCCCTGAGCCCCATGCTCCTGCTGGGCGAGAGGAATGAGTTCGGCGACCACTTCATGCCGGATTCCGCGTGGGAACAACCTTCTGCTGAGTGCTTACAACCTGTTCGACGAAATGGCCAGAAGTGATTTCGATGAGTGGAGGTCACCAAATCGCACTCTGGAGGTCGTCATTCACAGGGTTTGCTATCCTATCACTGAATCAGTGCTTCATCACGTATTTGGTTCATTTGGTGGAGTGGCGGAGCAGATCCTGGTGATTGGGGGAACTGATGTCATGTTGGCGAGTTTGGCATTCAATTCTGTGGAGGCTGCAGCAGATGCATATGGAGCATTGCATGGCCGCAAGATCTACGACGGTTGTTGCCAGATGCACATCAAGTGGGGGTTGCCAACTCCGGCAGTTCGAGATGTAGACGAGGGGGACTCCACACTCGCGCTCACGGCCGCGGCCTCTGCTGCCGCCTTGGTTGCGCCCACGATCGCCGCCTCCTTCGCCGTCACCGCGCCCACACCCGAGCTTCCCGTCGGCATCACGTCGAGTACCACCTCCACCGCAACTCCACCCATCGTCGCTGACAACTGGGGTCGACTGTTCGACCAGCCTGCCCACATCCTAGAGGAGTGCAACTTCGAGTCGGCCGAGCCGATCTGCATCGACAGCTGCCTCGCCTCCACTGACCCCGACACGCCGACCATCTCCCTCGTTGTTTTCCATGCCGACGCTGGCAAGAAGCTTGTCCAGTGCAGCCCTGTCGACACCATCTTCGTCAGCCACGACAGCGAGCGTGCCTTGGAGCAGCACCTCGGCGCCAAGGATGCCATCGCCAGCACCACTCCTTCAAAGTGTTCGACAAAATGCCTCAGTGACAACATCGTCGCTACTCCGCGTCCGCGTCGAGCTCCACCACGCTCTCCTCGGCCTCGACGTCCGTGGTGAGTTCCTCCCAGCGTGCCTCGTCCTCGACACCCGTGGTGAGCGTCTCTACGTGTGCCTCATCCTTGACGCCCGCGGAAACCTCATCTGCGTGTGCGTCGGCTTCGGCAACCGCGGTGTCGTCCACCGCGCCCGCCTCGTCCTCAACGCCCAAGAGCGCATCTGCATGTGCCTCGGCTTCGACGGCTGCGGCAAGCTCCACCGCGCCGAGCATGGCGCGCCCCCTCTGCTACATCGATGACCAGTCTACACGTACAGTCTGATGCGTCGGCATGCTTCCCAGTCGTGGTGGCTTGCGGTGCTGTGGAGGCGCCGTCCACCATCCTGCTCACCGGATGCTACTCGTTCGTGAGTGTGAAGCATCAAAGGTACACCGCCAATTTCACCTCTGCAGATTTAGTTGGTGTAGTGTTGCCCTGTTTGCCCACACAATTAGATGATGCTAAGAGGGTGTTTGAATGGAAAATTGATGGGTACTCAGTAATTTTGTGGCCACCATTCAATGATTGCTTGGATTGGGGGCTGTCAAGGAAACCATGGCCTCCACCTACACAGTTGGTTCTGAAAATTCTGATTGCCCAACTCAGAGACCAGTACCTTGGCCATCTTTCACCCTAGCTGATGGATGGTGTGTAGTTTGGTTTTCTGCCATGTTCAGGAAGCCCCCATGGCCGCCGCCAGGTCGATTGAATTTCAGTTGGGCATTTTCTGTGGTATGGTTGCTTGGTTGTTTGGAGAGGGAGCCTCAACCTACAGTTAAGAACTGTGATGGAATGGTAAAATTTGCAGGAGTACAGTTGGTCAAAACTTCTCTATTTATGCAACGAAGGTATGTTGATGGGTTGCCAGCTATCAGATTTGAGACATTTCTGTTCAAGTCATTGTTAGTCGATGTTTCTGGTCATATATGCTTCCAGCATTTGTGTGGTAGTGAAGATGGTGGTACCTGTAACAACATTATTGTGTTATTCAATTCAGGATGGTTAGCATCAGTTCCCGGTTTCCAATTTCATGCAATTTATCTTGTCACGACTAAGAGTTTGGTTGAAACACTATTTGGCAATCAGTGGTGTTCTCATTGGATCAAGCGACCATGGCCACCACCTACGCATCTACAGATCATGGTGATGCTATTTTCCGGAAGGTGTACATGGTACTGGCAATGCAAGAGTGAAACTATGTGGCTTGCTTGCATTGGAAAATCAGCACTAACTAAGATCATTCTACCATCTTCTGGGGCTGCTACATCTAATGGTCATCAGCATAGTAATTTCGATCAGGTTCTGCCACAATTATTCAAGTTGCTGCATTTATATGGGGAAAATTGGCAATATGTTGATTGCTTCCAGTTTACTCGATGCAGCATCGACTCCTATTTGACAGCATCTACAATTATCAGAGGTGAAGTTGTTCTCTGGCTGCACTGGAAGGATGTGATTCTCTGGAAATGTGGTGATGCAATTGGCATGGGTTTCAAACTGAAGAACAAACAAGAGCTCTTCATGATGGTCAACTTCTCGAGGTTATCACTTTGCCTAATCTAGTTTTACCATCAAGTTGTAGATGATCCATGAGAATATTGTTGTAAGTTGGAGGCTACCTAAGTCAACTATCTCAACCTGGTGATATCAATTCAGTCTCATCCTCAACATCAAAGTGCTCAACATGATTAAGCAGCTTGGGGGCAAGCTGCTCTTTAAGAAGGGGAGAATGTTAGGATCACTATACATGATGGGCCTATGTATTGCTTGTACCAGGCCTAGTACTGGGTTTATAGGCGAGTTGGGCATACGTGCCACCTGCTTGGCTTGGCCCGTGTACTTCCTTTTCTACATATACCAGTAGAGGGATAGGAGAGAGGGCACCGATGAACTATGTAACAGAACTCTATCTTCTTCTTCCTCGAGTCAGAGAGCTTCAGTTCCACTTCCGTTCTTCCTGATCCTTCTTCTCTTTCTCGATTCTTGCTATCTCCCTCTGATTCTTGTGCTTCTCTTCTATCCCCACTACCAGGTGCTAACACTGGCACTCCTTGTCATGCTTCAGATTACATGGGGAGCGCATTCACACAATATCAGTGTGCAATCACCAAGCTTGATTTTGCGCAGTTTGCATAGAAATATGAAGCCAAAGGTGTAAGACTATCTCCAGCAGCTGCTGGATCAGCATCTTCATCTGCAAAATGCAGAACAAAATGGTATTGTGGTAGCTCCAACAGCTACTGCAACCGGTTCTGCATTTTGCAGTTGCTGGCCTCCGCACCCCCAAATCTAGTGGTTCTCTCTCCTTTCTTCATCCCTCTCCCACCCGTCATCTTCTCTCGTGCCATCTCAGGGAAGGAAGCAGGGGCAGGACGGAGCGCTGGTGAGGAGCTCGCCCAGCAGGAGGCCGGAGGAGACCGGGGAGGAAGATCTGACGCCCGCTCGACACGGCCTCGACCTCGCCGCCGCCCGGTGGGACTCCGCCGCCACCGGCCTCGACCTCGCCGCCGCCCGCCTGGACTCTGCCGGGAGGCCGTTTCTCGCGCTCGGGGCGGCGGCCCGGGAGGAGGAGGAGGCCGCGCCCGCCGACCACGCCGTCGCACACCGCCGGGGAGGAGGCCATAGCCGGACGCCGGATCTCACGCCGCGACGCGGAGGCCGGATCTCACGCCGCGACGCGGAGCACGCCGGATCTCGCGCCGCAACGCCGAGGAGGTCGAGGCCGGACGTCGAATCCCGCGCCGCGGCGCCGGCCCCCACCGTCTCGCTGGCTTCCACGGTGGCGCTCGGACCGCACAGGCCACGACGAAGCTCGCCCGGGGCCGAATCCCGCGGCGGCGGCCCCGAGAGGAGGGGAGGAGGAGGAGGTGGCCCGATTGGAGGAGCTTGAGGCCAGGGAGGAGCTTGAGTCGTTTTGCCCACTCCGGCCGACGGTGACGGGCAAAGCTTCAGGCGCCCAGATGATCCGTGATTCCCGGCGGTCTGGTGTGCTACGGATTGTGAGGAGTGGTGGAGAAGATAGCTGGAGAGGCTAGCTAGCTCTGGGTGAAGGGGATTGGAACATGGCAGGGCAGGGAGGGTGTATTTGGCCGGCGACGTGAGTGCTTGCTGGGCTTGCTCTGCTCGGTTTTGCTCTGGTTCGCGGGAGTGAGGGAGAGGAAGAAGTGATGAAGAAGCAGATGCGGGAAACCGCTGGAAACACCAATTTTTTTGCGCTTAATTTTCTTCTCTCACATCCTCTTAAAACCGAGTTTTGCGGATGGGCATCCGGTACGCTGCTGGAGACAGTCTTAGCATGTCTAAATTGTGCTGTAGTGCAGCTAAATGAGCTTATTCTTCTTGCTGGGGGTGGGGTGGGGGTGGGGGAACCCCGAAGCGGGCGTTTTTGTACTGATATGTAACAGGAATATATACTTAAAGCGTGTCATTAAATATCAGCAAATGAGCACGTACGTAGTAGCGTTGTGAGTTTGTGACCCATGGCGGCGTGGCACTAACCCAACTACCAGTCCCACCGTAGCGTGTGATCACTCAACCTCTTCTGAGACTCCAGCTGAATGTGAGTACTTTTTCTTGCCACAGGCACATGTTGTCCGATTTGGCTGTTCACTGTGATATACGGTCTGATATCATAAGTAAAAGGTAGACATGATTGAAACCTATGGAGTATTCTTTGAGCACTATAACTACTACCATCAAAACAAGCTCTTGCCACCATCGCTTTTCATCCTCCTTTGCCTGCTCTCTCTCTCTTCATCCATTATTTTTTACCTATTACCACTCCACCACACCAGTGCAAGCACTCATTAAGCAAGATCAATATTGATACATATAGTGCATTGTCATCACTGGTGCAGTCGGAATGAGTGGGATTGGGAAACCTTATTCTATGGACTAGTTGGCCTTGGGAATTTTCCACCATGTTCCTGCTGGAGTGTGCCATCACATTCGAACTGATGAAGTACTGCCGAGTTCTACCTGTGAGAACTGTCGTTGACACTGTGAAAAGCGTAGTAGGCGTGTTCGGGCTGATGAGCTTGTCCTAAAGCTATCAATCATACGCATACAATGGTGGAAATGGAACCATGATCTCTCAAATTGGGGTTCCAAATTAAACTTTACTAAGCAAGAGCAAATTAAATCATACTTGCATTATTTCAGTAGAGTGTGAAGCACTACAGGCAGCTAGATAAATTTATAATAACAAGCACATGGCATTATGTAAGAAGTTGTCAAATAAAACATCATCATACGCTATTGGTAAACAGACCTTTTGTACTAGCTAGTCATTAACCCCCTTTAGTACCGAATGTTTAACCAGTAGCTTGTTCGGTACTAAATACCATAGTACCATGCCATGCCATGCCATGCCATGCCATGCCATCTGTTACCAGTCAAAATATTGGCATTTAGTACCGAACGATAGTACCAACTGGTACTAAACTATGAGCCATGTTGCGCTATATGTCATGGAACGTAGTTTAGTACCGGTTGGAAGTACTAATCGGTATTAAATGGTTATTCTTTTTCTTTTTTATGTTTTTCTTTCATTTTAATGTGAATTTTAGTTCATATTCATATTCGTGTACTGCAATTTCCGTACCAGATGAGGCTCCAAACATGTACTACAGGGGCGCTCTAGTGGCACTGTGCATGACGACCGGTAATAATGCTGCATGTTTAGTACCGAACGAAAAGGTGTCCTGTACTAATGGCTTGGACAAATGCTTAGTTTTCCAGCAATTATAGGGATTCAGGAACAACACATGTATCCAATAACTCGTCGCGTTAATAACCCGCGCCTCATATGAGTCTACCGAAAACTCGCATAGTTCATCACCATGGGAGAAGCGGGTTCTGAACACGTATCTCCTCTAACTTACACAGAAGACGTGGCTGGAAGGGACTTTAAATATGTTTTTCACAACGGAGAGACATTGTGTCTCATCTTAACATGCGTCTCCACTCTCCTATAAAGACATCTTACATAGTGTGGTAGTTAAAACATAGTAAAAAATATCAGACATATAGGGAATATATTTTCCCTATGCGTGGTATGAATACAAGTTTCATGTATTATAGATTCGGGTGTTTTTCTATGTGCTCTTTCAAAAACCGACATGGAAAGGTCGTGGAATATGACTTCCCAATGTTTGCTGCTCACATTCCCAAAATATCTAAACTAACATGAACATTGACTGTCAGAATCAGCTCCATCAACCGGAGTAGGTAAAAGGTGCCGCTGAGAGCTTTGAGAGTGTGGCCGGGAGTGAGAGTGAACTTGGCACAGTTTGAGGAGCAGTAGTTGTAGAGTACAAGTGAATGTATATCTTGGTCTCTAAGTGAGACTAATTTGATTGGTGAGGTATTCATTTTTCTACTTTTAACTGCAGAACATCCTTCACATGAGAGAGAGAGAGAGAGCAGAATTTTTTTAGGACAGTACATGGTTCAATTATGAACGGTGACACCATAACCGTGTCCACACACCCACTTTATTAAGACGAACTGTGTATCGATCACAGACAGATTTTTTTAAACGGGAGCATAGCCAGTTTTCGTAGGCAGAAGTTTATTTATACTACTACAGATCGTATTATCACAGCCTGCTCCGGGTTTTCAAAAGCATTGCCTCCCGTCCCTATAGGCGTTGATGGGTTAAGCCACCACCACCGGTTTTGAAGCGACTGTGATGTTTAAAAAAATCGTGACTGGTGGCCCTGCCGGTCGCATCCCGCCTCGACCACGCCGGCGGCACCTACTCGGCGACCCGCCGGCCTTCCCTCGTCCTGGCCAGCCGCAGCTCCCCCTCGCCGGTCAGAGAGCAAGTAGCAAATTTATGAATTAAGAAAATTACCTACAATTTGAAACAGAGCAAGTAGTATTAAAACAGGTGAAAGAACCAAGGAGGTAAACAGGTGAGTGAACTGCAGCTGCTGAGGTGTAGTACTACGCAATTTGTACTAGATCACAAGTGAATATATATTTGAATATATATTTGAATATTTGATATCAAAGTGAGCCTGATTTGATTGTTAAGGTGACATAAATTTAGATCTACCACTTGTAATTGCAATAACGTACAGAACTTTTGTCCTTTTTATCCAGCTTTCAACTGCAAACACATGCATGCTAGCGACCTACAATTGCACCATGCTGATATTATTTGTTCATTCATAGCAGCTTCTAGCGACCAAAAATTGTACCATATCATGCTGATATTACAAGAGGGTACCATAATCGTGCCGGGAACTTGTAGCGGTCTGAAATTGTAGCATGCTCCTGATGCTGACGCACTGTAGCCTACTCCATCCGTTCCTAAATTCATAGTTTTTAACATTTTATTAAACATGATGTATATCTATCTATATGCATACACCATTGTTTTATGCGTTTACATGGTTTTTTTCTTGCGAATGCGTTTACATGTTCTTGAAAGGTAAATCCAGAGTTTGATTACAGCGTCGTCTGGAACAGTAAAAAAGATGGATTTTTCCCTTGGACACATCCTGCTGCTTCGCTCTCCCCTCGGAAGCTCTGCAAACGTGGACCTTTTCCCTCTTTCCCCCTGGCCGTGATGCGAGCGAGATCACAGAGTCCGCCGCGCCGTGCCTAGTTTGAACTTGTTCGAGAAGCTTGGATTGCCAACGGGGTCACGAGGACTTGCTCCGAACCAAAGAGCTTCACCGTCGCCTTGCATCCTGCAGCAGGATCCCTTTGAACATAGGCTTCCGAAACATCACGCACATTTCCAACGAGGCTTTGGCTTGTCTGACTGCAGGTGTCATCACCGTTTGCCGACCATGGTGGCAAACTGCCGACGGGAGGCCGCTGGCGTAGTATGCTTTCCCAATGCCGCTCATTCCCAGGGCACATTTGACATGTATGGAGAGTTGGAGACATGGAGTGCTTTTGGCCGGTGACAGAGTTAACTTATATAGATGGAGGAACCGAACTCTGATGTGGGCTGGTTGTTGTTCCAACCCTCCATGGAAGGTGGTGGGTAAGGCCTAACTAATTCCTGCAGTGCATCAAGAAAGAAGATCTTTTGGACCTTCATGGACTTTTGTGGTGTCCTCGATGACACTTGTTCGAAAGTGAAAGGAAACGGCCCATTCAAACATCTAAAACCAACAATATGTGTGTTCAAACATCCTGTTCGCACCCAAAATTAGCACAAAGCCGATCAGGTTGACGCCACCGGTCAGACCGGTGTCCCTGGACGGTCTGACCGGTCGGGTTTCTTGTAGCCGATCCGGCAACGGCCACACCGGTCTAACCAGTGAGCTTGACCGGTCTGACCGGTGGACCCCGAGTCCGAGTAGAATTGAGAAATCCTAGCGAATTTCGACTTGTAAAGGGTTTCCTTGCGGGGCAAGACCTCCCCACCCTATAAATATAAAAGGTCACGGCCGGTTGAGGGCTATCACCCAATCAATCATTACTTTTTACAACTTTTATCTCCAAACCGTAGCTTTTCCAACCCTTGTGCTTTCCTTGTTTGTCTCGACGGCGATCAAGGACGTTCTGAGTGGCCCTGCCGACCTCAGAGCAACCCTAGGCGCGCCATCTCCGACGGGGTCCCTCCCGAGGCGGCGATCTTAGCTTTTCACCGCGCACCTGCACACACCGGTCAGACCGGTCCGGACAGAGGCTCGACGAGTTCAGGTTCTTGACTGTTGCGCGATCTAGCGCTCGTTTGTGTTGACCAGCAAAAGCGTCAACATATTTTGGCGACTCCAATGGGGAAGAAAGATCAGGTTGTGGTAAAACCGTTCAATCTAACCTCAGCCAGATGGGTGCTCGGTGCGATCTCGACATGAACAACATTGTCACCGCGTCGCTGGAAGATCTCCCTCCAGAGGAGCAGTAGAAGTTCAAGGCGCTACAAGAGTACATGCAAGTACAATTCCTAGCTGGCGTCAAGAAGGATCGTTCCGGCAAGGTGGCAAGATTGAAAGAGTTCGAGCTGCCGGCGATCAAGCTAAACGACAACAACGTTGAGGTAATTCCCACTGTAAGTAAGAAACCCCCGCCTGAACCTTCTCCTATGAAAGCTACAGTGGAAAGTAATGAATTACTTGCTCCGTATATTGCTCGTTTAGAACGTTTAGAGGATCTTGAAAAAGATAGGAGTTTAGGCTACAATAATAATGAAACTAATAGTAGTACTCCTAAAGCTAATCCTCATGGGTCCTATCCTAGCTTAGCACCTTTGCCTGTTGTTAATACTGCAAATTATGCATATGGCATGCCACCAAATCCTGCATCTGGTCAGTACCAGCAGTTTCAACCGCACAGGCCAAACATGGCCGCACCGGTTGAACCGGTGCAGGGTACCGGTCAGACTGGTGCACTGGAGATGGTGCCCGATCAGCCTATGCCACTTTCTGTCGTGCCAAATCCAGTGATTCCTACTTTTTCTAATACAATTTGTAACACTGAACCTCATCATAGTACGACAATGAGCACATCGGTCCCCAAAACCATTATTCCGGACGATGTGTTTGAAAGTTATAGGCTAGCTCAAGCTAAGATAGCTCCCTATTTAAATAAGATGAATTTGGAGAATCCTCAGCCACCACAGCCAAATAATCCTAATTTAGCAGAATTTAATAGATTTAAGGAAGGTTTGGCTAATGTGGTAAAAACCAAACTTGTATTGATATTGGTAATACTAATTTGTATCAAAAGCCATATGATCCTGAGTTTGATAGATTTCCCCTTCCACGTGGTTGGTGTATGCCTTATTTAATTAAATTTAGTGGTGATGATGACCGAACCACATGGGAGCACATTAGTCAATACACTACACAACTAGGTAAAGCTGGTGTTTATAATGCTTTAAAAGTGCGCTTATTTTCTTTATCTTTAACTGGCACCGCTTTTGCTTGGTTTTCTTCGCTTGCTCCTAGTTCTATTATATCTTGGGATATGTTAGAGCGTAAATTTCATGATCACTTTTATAGTGGGAACATGCAATTAAAATTAACAGATTTAACATCAGTTAGGTAAGGGAGAAATGAGACTGTCTCTGCTTACATTAAAAGGTTTAAAGAAACTAAAAATTGTTGCTTTAATTTGTCAATTACTGATATGGACCTTGCAGACATTTGTCTGAAAGGTTTAAGGTCATCTATTAGAGATAAAATAGAGGGTACCGATTTTCTTTCGGTTGCATATGTTCAAGTAAGAGCTTTAGTTGTTGAAAATCGAATGAATAAAGAAAAGGATAACTTTAAATCACGTTGTTCTAATGTGCATATTATTGATTATGATTCTGATAGTTCGAACGATAGTGATAAAGAAGTTTATGTTGTTGAATTTATTTGGCCCTCTAAAGAAAAAGCTTATTCTTGCTCATCTCTTAAGCCGGCTAGTAAGGTCGGCAAGAAGAAATTAAATTTACTTTTGATGTTTCCAAATGTGATCATATATTTGATGAATTGCTTAAATCTAGAAATATCAAGTTAACTCATACTATTCCTCCACTTGATGAATTGAAAAGACGTGCATATTGCAAGTTTCATAATTATTTTTCCCATGCCACTAATGATTGCAATGTGTTTCGTCGACAGGTTCAATCGGCCATAAACGAAGGTTGTTTGACTTTTCATGAGATGCAAGTGGATAAGGCTCCTTTTCCAATCAACACTATAGATTTACAGCAGCCTAAGGTATTGGTTCGGCCACATCAAGCTGAAGCAACTAAAGGCAAGAACGTGGTAATCGGGGAGGCTAAGCCCGACTTGAGAGAAAAAGAGTTTGTTCGTAAAGTTGAGTATGAGAAGACTCTTGATGGTAAAGAGACCTTCAAGGTTACTGTGAGTGCCTCTGGACATAGGGGCAACGACCGTTCAGACCGGTGGAGGTGACTGGTCAGACCAGTGCGCTCCTGGGTCGTCCGAGGATGATCAAACCAAGTCGTCCGGAGATTGGAAATTGGAAGCTTAATGTAGCAAAAAATCAGAGAAGTGGTCCTAAGCCAAAGGTCACTTTCGACATGCTATTTGACAAATATTCCAAGCAAAAGTCCGTTACAAGTGGTCAGCTATTAAAAAAAAGATGAGGTCACCTACTCACCAAGGAGGGTCGTCTTCACCTCCAAGGGCTGCTACAAGACTCAGGGGTGAATCATCGCAGCAAGGGCAACGCTTTACTCCACCTTGGGTGTCACCATGTTCAAATACACCACGCCCAATTTATAATGACAATGGAGTGATGTGGGTGCCATATCAACAAGCTTTTCATCCTGGATGGGGAGGACCAAAGTCAGCTTTGGACAGAATCTCCAGGCCTATCCAAGACCGGTTGGCTCCTTGCCGTTCTGGTCATGGTCACCAGACCCAACCGGTCAGACCGGTCGCTGGCACCGGTCTGACCGGTGCAGCCAGATAGGCTGTGCCACCTCCCGTGAAGCAAGTCTACAGGCCAAAACAAAAGGAGGAGGTGCAGAAGATGGATATTGATCCAGAGAGGACTACAAATCAAGATATTATTCAGATTGGATCAATGGATGTTCCCATTGGAGAAGATGGCAAAAGACCGATTGTTCCAAACAATAAGGTTGTGACATCAACTCCAGTGGTATTTGCCGCTGCTAATGACCATGAGGCCAGTGGGAGTGGTTCCAACTCCAAGTATTTCTTGCCAAGGTGGTGTCCTCCTGGTTTGACTCGCACACAAAGGAGGAAGCTTCAACGCCTAAGATTTCAAGAGAAGAAGGAGAAGGAGCTAGAGAAGCGGAGGGATGAAGCTTTCAACTAGTACAGGCCCACGGTACCTCAAGAAAAAGAGTGGAGAGTCAAGACCAACTCCCAGCCAGAGCCGATCAGACCGGTGCAGTCGGTCAGACCGAGCACACCGGTCAGACCGGTGGCAGGCGTCGGTCAAACCGATGACCCAGAGACGCCACCCGGTTTCTCTTCTTCGGCTCCTATGGTTTGTGATGACAAGTCCACATCGAAACCTACACCAGAAGACGATGAGGAGCTTGTTGATTACAGCTCTTCACCCGAGCGCATAAATTTGGACATTAATGTGATACATATGTCTATGGATGGTTATTTGCTCTCGGAGGAAGACGTTGCGCATCTCAACTTTGGGCCGAAGGAAGCTATTTTCCAGAAGCCTAAAGCTACTGAAAATCATCTGAAGGCTTTATACATGAAGGGTCACATCAATGGGAAGCCTATCTCCCGCATGCTGGTGGACGGAGGAGCGATCGTCAACTTGATGTCGTATTCTTTGTTCAAGAAGCTGGGATGTTCAGATGATGAGTTGATCAAGACCAACAAGACCGTCAGCGGTGTGGGAGGAGACGAGTCGATGGGAGCTAAAGGCGTCATCTCTATGGAGCTCACCGTTGGGAGCAAGACATTGGCTACGGCATTCTTCGTCGCTGAGACACAAGGTAACTTCACCTAATCCTTGGTCATGATTGGATTCATACAAATCAATGTGTGCCTTCTACCTTGCATCAATTTTTAATTCAATGGGTAGGCGACGAGGTAGAGATTGTTCATGTTGATACGTCGGCTTGTGTTGCAGTGGCTGATAGTTTTACCATGGATAATCATTAGAATCTTAAGTGCTTAACTATTTTAGATTTATCTGATTTAAGGCTTATTGATTCTACCAAAGATGGCTTTGCTACTGTTGTTATGAAGCCGGTCGTTGATCAAGCTAGAACTTCTCTTTTGATTTGATGGATTCAAATCTAGAGTGGTTGCAACAAAGGCGAGAGCACTATCGGGCGCATAAGAATGATATGTGTGAGGCCATCGAAGACTTTGATGATTTGAGCAAGTTAGGACAAGGGTTTACGTCGGCTGATCCTTTAGAGGAGGTGGATATTGGTGATGGCACTATACCAAGGCCGACATTTGTAAATAAGAATCTTGATCCTTTGTTTAAATCTGAGTTAATATAGTTGTTAAAAGAGTATGTTGATTGCTTTGCATGGAATTACAATGAAATGCCTGGTTTATGCTGTGATTTAATTGAGCATCGTTTACCTATTAAACCTGGTTTTAGGTCTTATAAACAACCTCGTAGAAATTTTAATCCTGATATTTATGACTGAGTGAAAGAGGAAATCAATCGGTTGCTTGATGCAAAGTTTATTAGGCCTTGTCATTATGCTGATTGGATCTCTAATATTGTACCTGTTGAGAAAAAAGGAACAAAAAAGCTTCGTGTTTGCATTGATTTTAGAGATCCTAATAGAGCTACTCCTAAAGATGAATATCCTATGCCTATAGCCGATTTTCTTGTTAATGCTGCATCCGGACATAGAATTCTTAGCTTTCTTGATGGTAATGCTGGTTACAATCAGATCTTTATGGCCGAAGAGGATATATCCAAAACGGTTTTCATTTGTCCGGGTTTTGTTGGCTTATTTGAGTGGGTTGTTATGACTTTTGGATTGAAAAATGCGGGTGCTACTTATCAAAGGGTTATGAATTTAATCTTTCATGATTTGCTTGGCATCATAGTAGAGGTTTATATCGACGACATTGTTGTCAAATCGGCTGGAGATGATTCTCATTTAGCTGATTTAAGACTTACATTTGAAAAAATGCGTCGGTACAAACTAAAGATGAACCCACTCAAATTTGCTTTTGGTATATCAGCTGGAAAATTTTTAGACTTCATTGTACATGAGAAAGGCATAGAGATAGATCCTAAAAAAATTGAGGCAATCCGGAATGTTAAAGCGCCTACTTGTAAAAAGGATTTGCAAAGGTTCTTGGGCAAGGTAAATTACTTGAGGAGGTTCATTTGTAACTTGTCTGGGAAGGTGAATGTTTTTACTCCTTTACTTCGGTTGAAAAATGATATTGACTTCACTTGGGGGGCAAAGCAACAAGAGGCATTGGATGAGATTAAGAGTTATTTGACTTCGCCACCCATTCTTCAAGCGCCCAAGAGTGGTATTCCTTTCAAGTTGTATATAGCGGCTGAGAAAGATGTCATTGGAGGTGTTTTGACTCAAGAGACTGAAGGTAAGGAGTACATTATTGCATATGAGAGTAGAAGATTGTTGGACGCCGAAACAAGGTACACTTTTATTGAAAAGTTGTGTTTATCGCTATATCATACTTGTACCAAGTTGAGGCATTATTTATTACCAAGTACTTGCATAGTAGCATGTCAAACCGACATAATTAAATACATGTTGCATAAACCAATCTTAAGTGGTAGAGTCGGCAAATGGGCTTATGCTTTAGTTGAGTATGATTTACATTGTGAGCCATTAAATTCAATGAAAGGTCAAATTGTTACCGACTTTACTGTTGGACATAGAGTAGATAAACAACCTGATTTAAATGTTGGTTATGTTACTTTTACTCCATGGAAGTTGCATTTTGATGGATCGGTTTGCAAAGATGGTTGTGGTGTTGGAGTTGTCATTATTTCGCCAAATGGGGCTGTTTTTGAAGCTCTTAACCGATTGGATCATGATTGTACTAATAACCAAACCGAATATAAGGCTCTTCTATTTGGGTTGGAAATTTTGCATGATATGGGAGTAAAACATGTGGAAGCATATGGAGATTCTTTGCTAGTGGTGCAGCAAGTTTCCAAGGTATGTTAATGTCTAAATAGCTTTTTAAATGCTTATCTTGATAAATGTTTAGACATCATATCTTGTATGGATGAATTTGTTATCTATCATGTGCCACGAGAGGAAAATCCTAGAGCTAACGCTCTGGCTCAGCAAGCATCTAGTTATAATGTTCGAAAAAGAAATTTTCAAGAACACAAACCGTTGCTTACAGCCGAGTGCTTTGCTCTGGAGGCACCGGTCAGGCCGACGCGGCCGACCGGTCTAACCGGTGACACCGGTCTGACCGTTGTCACCGACTGGTCTGACCAGTCCCCTAGTTCCGGTTCAACCGATGACACCGGTCTGACTGATGTCCCCGACCGGTCTGACCGGTCCCCTGGTAAAAAATCCTCTGCGGTTTTTAGTGACAAAAATAAAGTTGAGGATTAGAGAAAGCCTCTGGTTGATTATTTGCAAAATCCTAACAGTTCAGTTGATAGAAAAGTCCGACGATGGGCTCTTAAGTTTATTCTTGATGATGGTGAATTATATCGTCGGACCGCGGATGATTTGCTTTTTAAATGCTTGGGTCTTGATCAAGCTAGGTTGGCTATGGCAGAGGTTCATGAAGGTATTTGTGGTACTCATCAATCGGATCCCAAGATGAAGTGGCTCCTCAGGCGAGCTTGTTTTTATTGGTCTACCATGATAGCTGATTGTTTTCGGTACTACAAAGGTTGTGAAGAGTGTCAAAAGCATGGAGATGTTCAGTTGGTGCCAGCTACGTTGATGCATCCGATTATCAAGCCTTGGCCTTTTAGAGGATGGTGTTTGGATTTTGTTGGCAAAATTCACCCTCCTTCGTCAAAGGGGCATTGTTTTGTGATTGTGGCCACCGATTATTTCACCAAGTGGACTGAAGCTATTCCTCTGAAGAATATGACACATAGAGAGGTGATTGAGTTTATTACTGGACACATTATACATAGATTTGGCATTCCACAAACTTTGACTACGGATCAAGGGACTTCGTTCATATCTAAAGAGGTGCGTGAGTTTGTCGATTCTTATGGTATTAAATTGCTCAATTCATCTCCATATTATGCTCAAGCGAATGGTCAAGCCGAGTCTAGCAACAAAACTTTGGTGAAGCTCATCAAGAAGAAGATAGAAGACAATCCTAGAAGATGGCATGAGGTATTATCTGAAGCTCTATGGGCTCATCTTATTTCTAGACATGGTGCTACTAAAGTTACTCCTTTTGAGCTTGTGTATGGTCAAGAGGCCATTTTGCCCGTTGAGGTGAATCTAGGCGCATATAGACTTGCAAAGCAAAATAATCTTGATGTTGAGACATATTATGCTTTGATGATGGACAACATTGATGAGGTGACCGACAAGCGTATGGAGGCTTTGGAGGAAATTGAAAAGGACAAATGGCGAGTTGCTAGAGCATACAACAAAGAGGTAAAAGCCAAATCTTTTCAGGTAGGTGATTTGGTTTAGAAGACGAATTTACCTATTGGATAAAAGTAACAAGTTCGGCAAGTGATCTCCAAGTTGGGAAGGTCCGTACAAGATTGTCAAGGTTTGTTCTGAAAATTCTTATATGGTGGAAACTTTGCAAGGGCAGCAGCTTCCAAGGGCTTTCAACGGGAGATACTTGAAGAAATTTCACCCAAGTGTTTGGCAAGACGCTTGATAGGATATGGCCGATTTAAAACAAAAAATCACCCTTAGACCAAAAAATAGCCGGTGAAGTGTCACATCGACCTTAGAATTATTTTTTTAGACATCAAGCTTTACTAAAAACAGGGGGCATATGTTCGCACCGAAAATTGGCACAAAACCTCAGGCTGACGCCACCGGTCAGACCGGTGTCCCTAGACGGTCTGACCGGTCAGGTTCCCTGTAGCCGATCCGGCAACGGCCACACCGATCTAACCGATGAGCTTGACCGGTCTGACCGGTGGACCCCGAGTCTGAGTATAATTGAGGAATCCTAGCAAATTTCGACTTGTAAAGGGTTTCCTTGCGGGGCAAGACCTCCCCACCCTATAAATATAAAGGGCCACGGCCGGTTGAGGGCTATCACCCAATCGATCATTACTTTTTACAACTTTTATCTCCAAACTCTAGCTTTTCCAACCCTTGTGCTTTCCTTGTTTGTCTCGACGGCGATCAAGGACGTTCTGAGTGGCCCTGCCGACCTCAGAGCAACCCTAGGCGTGCCATCTCCGACGGCGTGCAACAAAACTTTGGTGAAGCTCATCAAGAAGAAAATAGAAGACAATCCTAGAAGATGGCATGAGGTATTATCTGAAGCTCTATGGGCTCATCGTATTTCTAGACATGGTGCTACTAAAATTACTCCTTTTGAGCTTGTGTATGGTCAACAGGCCGTTTTGCCCGTTGAGGTGAATCTAGGCGCATATAGACTTGAAAAGCAAAATAATCTTGATGTTGAAACATATTATGCTTTGATGATGGACAACATTGATGAGGTGACCGACAAGCGTATGAAGGCTTTGGAGGAAATTGAAAATGACAAATGGCGAGTTGCTAGAGCATACAACAAAGGGGTAAAAGCCAAATCTTTTCAGGTAGGTGATTTGGTTTGGAGGACGATTTTACCTATTGGAACTAAAAGTAACAAGTTCGGCAAGTGGTCTCCAAGTTGGGAAGGTCCGTACAAGATTGTCAAGGTTTGTTCTGGAAATTCTTATATGGTGGAAACTTTGCAAGGGCAGCAGCTTCCAAGGGCTTTCAACGGGAGATACTTGAAGAAATTTCATCCAAGTGTTTGGCAAGACGCTTGATAGGATATGACCGATTTAAAACAAAAAATCGCCCTTAGACCAAAAAATGGCCGGTGAAATGTCACATCGACCTTAGAATTATTTTTTTAGACATCAAGCTTTACTAAAAACAGGGGGCATATGTTCGCACCTAAAATTGGCACAAAACCTCAGGCTGACGCCACCCGTCAGACCGGTGTCCCTGGACGGTCTGACTGGTCGGGTTCCCTGTAGCCGATCCGACAACGGCCACACCGGTCTAACCGGTGAGCTTGACCGGTCTGACCGGTGGACCCCGAGTCCGAGTATAATTGAGGAATCCTAGCAAATTTCGACTTGTAAAGGGTTTCCTTGCGGGGCAAGACCTCCCCACCCTATAAATATAAAGGGCCACGGCCGGTTGAGGGCTATCACCCAATCGATCATTACTTTTTACAACTTTTATCTCCAAACCCTAGCTTTTCCAACCCTTGTGCTTTCCTTGTTTGTCTCGACGACAATCAAGGATGTTCTGAGTGGCCCTGCCGACCTCAGAGCAACCCTAGGCGTGCCATCTCCGACGGGGTCCCTCCCGAAGCGGCGATCTTAGGTTTTCACCGCGCACCTGCACACACCGGTCAGACCGGTGCCCCCGACCGGTCAGACCGGTCCGGACAGAGGCTCGGCGAGTTCAGGTTCTTGACTGCTGCGCGATCTAGCGCTTGTTTGTGTTGACCAGCAAAAACGTCAACACATCCGGATGCATTCATCAATAATAATTCAAAAGTACGGGATGCAGTAACATCTCACATCCAAACATCCATGAGACACTGCTCCTATTCTAACTGTGATCACTATTTTTTTCTCTCAAACTTCTAGTTCATGCGCATGCAAAGAAGCATGGCATCTAGGAGTGTGTGAGAGTCACCTCTTCATATTCTTGTTTTTTCTTGACTCGGACTTCCAAACACTGGATCTGTCCATCTTGGGCACGCTTGACCGGAACAAGACCATCATATATGTTTTCCGGGTGCCACTTATTCCGAAGACACATGTAGATGCAAATGCCATAGTATACACTAAGGTTGATGAATACTTGTTAATTAGATCGATTGTATAAGTAAAATGAAAATGAGGGTAAAGGCGAGAACACTAGCGATTTGGTCACTCGGTTTGGCTAACAGCGATGGTAACTCACCAGACGAGATGAAGAAGAAATAAGCAACTGGACAATGCAAAATAGTTTTTACTCCCCCATGGGAAGTTGGGATGAGAAAGTGACGACGATAACGCATTTGAACCTAGAACAAGATTTACCGACACCACTCATTCTGAATAAGCCATGAGTTGGATGCGTGTTTCATGGGCAGGGGATTAGTATTCTAGCAAAATAGGGGCTGAGCAAGTAATGGTGCGTTTGGCAGGGTTTCTAACCACTCCACTCCGGCTGACTACTAAACCTGAGACACCATGTTCGCTCGGGTCGCCCCCCGCGCGGGCGACCGGGGTGAACCCTAGCCCATGAACCGCCCCAGCCCCTCCCCTCCCTCCACCACCTCACCGCCGCCGGAGAGGGGCCACCGGGATTCCGAGTGCGCCCTCTAGGATGGCGGCGGCGAGGCTCTCGCCCGGCGGCGGCGCGTGCTCCACGCGGGGCGAGCACACCGCCGGCTCGGGGCCGTCGCCGTGGAGTTTCGCGGCGGGCGGCGGTGGCAACATAGATGAGGGGAGGCTTCGGCGGGGAGGGCGGTCCTTTCCCCTCTACGGCAACTCAATCGACGCACGACGATTTGACTGGCGGCCTTCGAGATTCGCTGGATCCACTGCCTTGGGGGCCGGATCCGGTGTCCCCGAGCCCGGATCTGTGAGGCCCGGCCTGCCACGGTCGGGGTGCGGCGGTGGCGCGGCGGCCGCGGCGGCCGCGGCAGCACATCTTCCGGCGGGCCGTGTGGGGCTGGGAGGCGGCCGCCCGCTGGGTTCTCCCCTCCCCTGCACCCTGCACGACCTTGCGTGGTTGCTGGCGGGCCGGTCGGGTCTGCACGGCGGCAGCGCTGGCTGCTGCCTACTCCAGTGGCGGGCCCCACCATGGTGGTGGGGCCCGGGTCATCTTCTTTCTTCCTCCTGTTATGCGACGCGGCCCCCGCGTGATGCCATGGTGGTGCGGCGCTAGGGCGTGTGGACAGCGGCGGAGAGGCGGGACTTCAGCAGTGATGGTTTTCAGTGGTATTGTGGCAGATGCGCCCACCGGGCTGGGGCGGCCACGTCGGCGGTGTCATCTGTGCCTTCCACGTTGAACTCGTAAGGCGGGGTTCTCCTTGCTCCGGGCGTAAGCCTAGCCAGATTCCTTCTGGCGAAATGGTGGCGGCGCCTTCGGGCGTCGCTCCCCCTATTGAGGGCGTCATTTTGGAGTTGTTACCCCGCTACACAAGGTCTCTGGGTGAAAACCCGGTCCAGCTCCTGGACGAGCGACGGCGGCGCCTGCGGGTGTCGCGACCTCCTTGGAGGCGTCGTCTCTAGAGACACCATTCGACGGTGGCATAGCCGGCCTGCTACCTCTAGTTGCTCCGACCGATGGTGCTACATTTGCTGCAGGGCGAGCAACTTGGGGGGGTTGCTTGCCTCTCACCCTGACGTCTACTCTCTCGTCGGTGGTCGGGTGTCATCACTTGGTTGCCGTTCGGCTACTCGCAGCGGACCGCGGCGCCTGGTGTTGCCTGGCAATCGTCAGTGCGGTGCGGGACTGCATCGAAGGACGGCGCTTGTGGCATCGGCATTTGGGGGTGACTTGGTCGGCAGCGGCTCGCGGCAGGTTGTTTCTGCATGGCTGTATCCACCCGGTGCGGTACATCGTCGGAAGACGGCGCTGACGACATCCTCGGTTTTCTGACTTGATGGTGGGGGCTTCGTGTGAGGGGACAGACAACGGGATGATGTCGAGCTGAGGCGGTGATCTGGCGGCTTGTTGCGGTTCCCGGGGGAGTGGAGCACCTCTTCTGTCTACCTTGACGGCAATTCTTCAAATGAGTCCGAAGCGTGGAGCCATGTGGCGGGTCTGGAGATCCCCGCACATGGGAGGAGGCGTGCTGAGTGGCGAGTTTGGAGGTGCCGCGCACGCGAGAGTCCTGCGGCGGAAGTGGCGAGGCCCCCGCGCATTGTGTGGCTTCGGTATAGGTGTTTTTCATGCCTCGGGTGGTCGGTTTGGGTGCAGCGGCACTGCGGTGTTGGGTCCTGCACGGCGGTGGCCCTCTCGGTGTGGTGGTGTCTACCCCCTCTGCTCCTCTATCAACGCTGGATCATCTCAGAGGTTTCGATACTAGCCTTTGGGCGGTTGTGGGTGGAAGCTACGGTTGTGCCTTGTCTCCTCTGCTGTCGGTGTAAGTAGTGGTTGGCTGTGTTGATGTCTCAATCCAACCGGTCGGTGTTGTTTTTAGTTGAGCGGCAACTCGTGTTGATGTCCCAATCCAACCGGGCGAGTTTGTTTTCCTTTTCTTTTATTTTCCTGCCTATGATCTCCTTGGATCATGGTCTTGTATTTTTTTTCTTCTATATTGTTTGACTATAAATTTTCATGCCAAATAATAAGACTTAATTCCTATATTAAATTCAGGAGATTAGCTTGTCATTCTGAACTATTAAAATATTTTGCAATTAACACTCAATGGGCTGAGAGAGCACATGGCCGTGAGTGCTAACTGTGTGCACAAAAGAAAGCTTTTTAGTATTTTGATGCAGGTGATTTAAGGCCCATTCTGCAATTGCTGCCGCCAGGGAGCTCTCTTTAATTTGCGGCCCGTGCATGCTATAGTAACCGTATGAAATACGTATACAACTACGTACATGCCGGCATGATGACAAATACGAAAGCCTCGGCCAAAGGCCAGGTCGAGTGCTACGGTCATGCGCGTGGTGGAGACGGAGGATCGTTTGAATTTTGAACGCGCATGCACGCGACGCGCCGAGCTGATCAACGGCCTCCTCTCATCTCGGATCACGCCGAACTGCACAGCGGCTGCGCTCAGCTCCTAAGCGCCGGGGTCACTTGACCTAGCGTCCCTCTATAAATTGACGGCCGTGCTGCAGCTGAAAGAAGGAGGTGGGAGCTCTTGAAGAAACGCACACAGCCGCCCACACACCATTATCCACCAGCACCTACATCGACACTTCCTTCTGCATCCACCGAAAGCACCGTCACCTGTAGATTGGCCTTGCCGCCGCGAGCGAGCCGAGGCAGGATCTCGTCGACCTCGTCGTATCCCACTCCATGCCCATGGCATCTCATGGTGAGTGAGATCGACATGGCCATAGAGCCTGTCATTTTTTCTTCCTCCTTCACAGGAGTATGCCTTCCACGGCAAGGCCGTGATATGAGCACCTCATACCTGCCCTATTGGCTTCTGGTAAAAGAACTGAGATTCAATCACGGGCCATATGTATTAGTGATGAGAAAATAGACAGAGGTGCCAGTAGCACTCGTGCATTTTGCAGGTTGATTCCCAAAGGTAGCATGTAGTTGTTTCTTCTGCTTGCAGGCGTACAGAAGACTGGGGAGATCACATCTCTCTCTGGTAGTGTTTAAATAAACAAATCTACAAATCATTAGCATGCCATTAAGATGCATGGCACTATGGCAGTGCCAAATACTTTGCAGGCACAGGCACACACATAACTACGCATACTTCTTTATCCACCAGAACCACCGTCGCTTGCCGATCGATCTTGCCTCTGCGAGCGAGTTAAGGCACGATCTCCTCGTCTCGGAGAGGCCGACTTCGTCCTCATCAGCACTTTCTCTTCGCCGTGCCTATGGCACTGTCTCATGCTTATTGGTGATGGGGAGACAAAATAGATGTGCCAATGGCACTCATAAGCATTTTGCAGGTTCTGGGAGAAGATCGTTCCTCAATGGTGGCATGTATGTTACTTGTTTTGCAGGTACAAGGAGGATTCGGAAGATCATGTCTGTCAACGATGGCGTGCGTGTGCAAAATAGATTTATAAATCAGCACATCACTCAGATGGTGGCGCTAGACATTCTGCACGTTTATTTTGCAGGTACAAGAGGCTTCACATGGATAATAAAATCGACGACTGTGTGTTTGTATGCACACACTACAGGGCAGATCGATCTATAAAAGGGTCATGCCATATAATTTGTAGTAGATTCTTTTTTTTGCAGGTATACAAAGAAAGAGGAAGGAAGTAAATTATACAATGAAATTTCCTAACACTCGTGTTTAGCTAAAGATTTCAGATCCATTATTTATTATTGTTATTCTTCCGTGACCGACGAGGCCGGAAATTTCTTTTTATGTCCTGACCGACGAGGCGGACACAATTCGTTCGTGACCGACGAGGCCGAACATTTTCATCTTATGAATCTTTTAGCTGAACACGAGATGTGACGGATTATGTCATAAAGTCGCTTGGCTTCTTTTCTCTTCCTTTATCTTTTTATATGCAGCACACACCTATGGAGTACAAGAAAAAGAGGATCGATGATGACAACCGTATGACACAGCTTAATCGGAGGTTTTCTGCAAGTATTGATTGCAGATGTAATTAACTAGGGTTCTCTCGAGGCTCTAGGGATCATGAGCTACACTATCGTCTGAGTATTATATGGATACATGCCAAAAAGGACTGGGTTTGTGATATCTCAATGACAAGGCGGACACCGTAATTGTTATGTTTCATTTCATATATCTTTTGTAATTTGCACGGGATGAGTTAATGACTCGTTGTTAATCCCCTGCTATGTAACTCATTTGATATAGTGAAGTTTGCCTTCGGGCGACCGTGGTTTTTTACCCGCAAGGGTTTTTCACGTAAAATTGGTGTCTCTTGTGTTCTTGACATGCTTGATTTATCCATACACCCTCGTACATATTTATTTGTATACAAATTGTATACTGGCACGCCCGCACTCTGTTAAGCCATACACTGAGAAATTTTGAGTATATTTCTCGCGAAAACAAAATGGCACGCCCGGTGGGACATGATTCCCCTCCCATCTTTGCTGCTAGTCATCAGTTGTTTGTCATAATCTCCTCTGTTAACCTCCTTTTACACTATTGATATGTGTGCTGGTCAGTGTTGCCAATTCCATGACTCTGTCAGTTAATCGAGCCTTTCAGTTTGTTAATAAGGGCTTTGATCAGGTTATTTCAGTTCA
Organism: Cenchrus fungigraminus; assembly: GCA_036936925.1. Lineage (NCBI taxonomy): Eukaryota > Viridiplantae > Streptophyta > Magnoliopsida > Poales > Poaceae > Cenchrus > Cenchrus fungigraminus. The sequence goes on from CM072770.1 coordinate 63,708,306, forward strand.
TCTGCAGCTGGCTATCTCATCAAATTTGTTCACCACAACAAGTTGTGATTTTGATTAGCAGCCTCATGGCAATTAATCAGCATGGAACGCTTGGCTGCAAACAAAAGGTGCTAAGCTGCTAGCTTGATACTAAAGGGGCAAGTGAGTAAGTGTTGAGATCCGAGCATCGACACAATTAGACTCAGCCCTGTAAAAACCCTGTGTTGAAAAGGCAAAAGGGTCTTTATGTCCTTTAGGAAGCTGCAAAATAGCACTGTCTCACATTTTACAGTATCTCCTGAGAAGCTGCTACTTGCGTTGTGTAATGTGAACTTAAACTCAGTTAATAGAATCATGTGTTGTCCTCTGAAGTGCAGCTCTTCACAAGCTTATTTGGCAATTAACCGGAGTGCTCATCACAGCTATTGCTGGATGAGGCATCAAACTGAATGAGCTAGATTTGTGGTCATAGCCATGTGCTCAAATTACCCAGAGCCTTGTACCATAAAAAATGTGAGGAACAAAAAAAAAAGAATAAGAGGCCTCAAACATTATGATCCATCATTTGTCCTTCTTTTACATCCCTGGTAAAGCGGATGCTGGGTATCAATTTGTGAGGAGGATCATTCAGAGTCACAGATTATGAAAAAAGGATGAGTACAAAATGCCGGCCGCAGGGGCATGAAATGATCTCCGAGAAGTTGTAAAAAAAAAACTTTCCAATTGGGCTAAACACATCTCACAAGGTAGCCGGGCTTCAAGATGAAAAATGACATGAGATTTTTTTTCTCTTTGTCTCCAAACATCAACTATTCCTCGAGTTCGCTTCTCAAGTGATGGGACAGTACATCTTAAGTACATGATGCTCATATGACAAAGCATCGCAGCTAAAAGGTTTGGATATGTATTAGCATGAATTTTTTTTTTTTTGCAAGATGTCCTCATATGTCCCAAGAACAGAGGGATGTGCTTTCTTCTAGATGGGCCAATGTACTTCGTTGGCAATAATACTAAGATTGTAAGATACAAAGGTAGCTCTAGCATCAAAATGCAACCAAGGGCATGTCTTCATAAATACTCCTTGTGACAAAGGGCATCAGAGGCCACTTGCAGGGTAATGAGCAACCAGAAGTGCCAATGGCATTGCATCAATATGCCTAGTAGTTTGAGAAGCGTCGTTGAATGGACTACAGGATGACCAATCCCATACTAGATCAAAGTCAAGGTGGCTATACTCTTATCAGCATAAGTAGAGCATTGCAAGATGTTTAAGAGGAGTTAATCAGATAGAGGGCTCTTGCAAAAAAAAAAAAGAGCACACCTCGCTCCTCTCATGGTCGTTCTGTTGGGTTTTATCATACATTTATGCATCTTCTAGCTATCATGCTAATATACTCTGCTGCAGCTATTATCCATAAATAGAGTAAAGCCGGTGCAAATCGACCCAGCATTTACAGAAGGAGACATGTGTCTATCTCGAAGCTTTTCTCCTTTTACCGGTGTGGTGTATGTTCTGTTTTTGTGGTATGTGTTTTGTTTTTACAGAGCTTTTCTGCAGAAGGAACATTATGAATACACTCCTTGCTGCGGGCTGTAGTAGCTGCAGACTACTCTAATCAAGTACAGGAGGCTTGAGACATGCTCAACAGCTTATTTGTATACACGTTACCAGTTTCTCCTTCAGAAGGTACTCCACATGGACAAGTATTATTAACATTGGACTAACAAGAGTTCAAGTTTTCATGATAATGTCCTTATCCTTGCCTCACTATAGCTGTCTTTGACCGTAATCGGGTCAGCATTGGCCTCTACACATATATGTAATTGTACTATCAAGAGATCAGTTCATTGTAGATGTGGGCCCTTTCACCACTAGCTAGCTCTATAAACATGCATGAAAGCATGGAGAACACTCGTACTTGCATTCACATCCAGATCAGCCATTGATCAAAATATACTACACTGAAATCTACACAGTGAGGACAAGCTAGTTTCTGTGTGCATATCACGACTCTCTATAGGCGTCAGATGTTTTCTCTATCTTGAGAAAGGTCACTTGTTCTTTCAGGATAAGTGCCTGTTCGCACTACACAGATTGTAAACATTATGATAAGTAAGTTTTGTAGTCTGGTCGTCTAATGGGTGACATCAAACCAGCGTCAGTGTCATGGAACTGCAGCAGAGAATCACCAAGACACAAGATGCGGATCATTGAGGCTTTTGCAAAAATGAATTGGAGTATCGTGCTAAAACAGGCACATGTTAAAATCCAAGGGATCCATTTAGATTCATATATGGCGGCACTAAAAAAAAATTGCCACCACAAAAAAGGCTTTATCTGGGGCAACATCATGCCAATTTGCTACAACAATATAACTTTTCAGGTCAAAGAGAAACTCCAAACAGGCATTCTACTGAAACAAAACATGCAAGAAAGTCAGTATATAAGTTGATTAACTCAACAATGTTCTTAGGAATCTTACTACGAACAGGCTGTTCCCGATAAATTCCTCCCAGAAATGGTATGTTTACCAATAATACATATGTTTAGTTGGAGGCAGTAGTGAACTTGCACTACGCATCAAACATCTAGTGTGAGAGATATAAATCTATACAAGTTGATTATATTTGTGCAATTTACTTGCAGCATCAGGTTCCCTTTGGAGCTGACATGAAAAATAAAGCAAAGAGCTGTAGACTTGACCTCTACAATTTAAAAGTGATATATATAGCCATATGAACTTGGCATGATGTGGTGGCTTTTCATACTTGATGGCTCCATCCCAAAATCAACTTAGTGGTTGGTTGCATAGATGCAAGGGTGTACAATAGAGACAAAAAGCTACTGCCTGCCCGTGCTGGCATGATAATAATCAAAATATTCCATCCATCCACATTCAGCACCATTAACAGGGTCTACTCATTCACTGAAATGATGACCCTAGCGGGTTGAGAGTGCGGTTCACCAAAATGATGAAAGAGTTTTCTTAATCAGCAGGATGATAAGGCAGAAATTTGGCTGCCATTTTTTTTTTTGCTTCCCTCTCACAATTCAGTGTACAATCTTGAAGGGCTCATGTCTTTAAAACAAGTTCTTTCTAATGACAGATTCACAGGCCTCACTGAATAATGTTGCATAATTGCACCTCTGCGAAATCTGCTGCAGAAAAGGTTGCGGCAATAACTCAGAGAGCATCAAACTCCATGCACAAAACATAATGTTTATTATCTTCTAATTAGTTCATTCTTCATCTCAAGTATTGAGATTTCAATCCATCATATATATAGGAAAAATAACTATCACTTCTACTATACATCTTCTGCAGTACGCTCACCGAGACATATGGTTGTAGCCTGTAGCCATGTTTGTAAAAGTTCACGAGAGTGGCAAGCTCGACAATGGAGCAGATCATTGTTGGTTATGTATTTTAGTGGCATGGAGTTATCTTTCAGTCCATGTATGTGCGATGCAGTGTGCCCTGATTGACAACTTTTGTTTTCTCTCCAAACCTGCCAGAGGATTTGTGTTCGAAGTTGGTAGCTTGGTGCTGGCATAAAATTGACATGGCTATGCTATAGAATTAGATGGTAACTCAGTGATGTAATTCCTGGTATATATGGCTCATGATGATTCTATATAGCGGAGAAAACGGGCAAGCATCTTTTGGCACCTCTGTGATATGACCAGCAGACGTGCTGTGAGTTTCTTGTCAGTCGTTTATGGTTGTAAGCTTACAAGACTTTGATGTTGAATCTCAGATTTTTTGTGAGCGAGGCACGAGAGAACTAGTATGGAAAGGCTCAAAAAAATCAATGGCCAAAAGTACATATTCAGTCAAGTTGCAAAACAGATGACTTCAGCTTGAACATGTTTTGCACTTGCCCAAAATACCTAAGGTCCTTTACCATGGAAATAATTCTAGTGGCCTTGGCAATTCACCAGTCTGCATCCCATGAAGGCATATTTCTGGAGTTTCTTTGTGATACTACACCCAAGAGACTTGACAATAATGAAGAATAATGTCCATTACAGTATGGGAGAACTAATCGCACTTTTAATGAGCAATGTATGCATAGAGGCATCAAGGACCGGTGATAGCAACTAGCCAGTAATGGGCTATAAATACTTCGAACTTGCTTTTAATTTAAAGCACATGGGTATTAGTATCTTAAACACGGATATATCATTGATACTCAGCAGCTGTTTATGCCCATGTTAGGATGATGAGAGGTTCATCACAAGTACTGGGGCAAAGAATGCATTTGTTCCAATCTTTTAGAAGGAAGTACTTTCTCCTTCTTTACTTCTACTCTAGTGTCACCAAGATTCAAAAGGTGCATGCATATAGAGGACAAGCCCAATTGGTTTAAATTTGGTTCTCCATGCAAGTGATTCTTTATTGAGTACGGCCTAAGCATTACTGGATATTAAGAAACAGGTACATCTATGTCCTAGTGCAAATATGCATTCGAGAATCCATTGTGCCCTAGGGGTCCAAGTTCACATTCATCTGGGGCACCTTTTCTTCTTTAACTTCATAGTCTCCTGCATTTATACATCTTGACTGTGGGACCATCAGGTTATGGGGTTTTCCAAATAGTACTTGATAACCAATTCAACCCTTCCAAAAAAAAGTTCATGGAAGTGACATCACTACCTGCACTGTTGGTGATGAGGATATGGATGAGCAGAACAGCTAATTAATTATGGTGTATCGATTTAATGCTTTGTCCATGTTAGTTGATCTGAATCTCTCAGATCTTGACTAACTTTTATTTGAAAGTCCACCATACATGTCCCTTGTTTCAAAGATATGGTGATGCTGGGTATCAGTTGCCAAATTCACTTCTATAACATATTGTGCTCCTTATATACTGATTCATGGGGGTATTTGTTAATTTACCTTGTGCTCAAGTATCTCATTTCATTTTGGATGAAGCACCACACAAGGTATTTCATTAATGGACCAGAGGCATTTGGACTGTAGATGTGGTAAAACCAATATTACACCACTTCAATGTTCCTCGTTTCAATGGTTCAGTCTTCAAGTTATTACACAAGGTGACTGAATTTGTGGAACCGGTGTGTGGTATTGCAATCCGTGGAACAATGTATATGTGATGCAGTGGTCAAAACATTTAACAAAAATCTCTACAACTTACCATGTGACTTTGTCCCTCACAAGTCATAATTGCTAGTGGTGGTCTAGCTCGTACAAAAAGGTGTTGTATGTCCACTAGAGTGGGGCATAGCATGGACTATCCAACTCACACACTCCGGCTTCAAATGCACTTTTTGTCAAACTATATTGATGATTGTCATGCTAGAGTAGTAGACTTCCAAAGACGATCCAAATCAATTTACAGTGTCCGTCTCAGCATAAAAGACACTTTGTTTTCTACCAAAGACATCATATTCTAACACTTGCAAGGAGTAGAACATCTTGTTCACTCATTTCTCATTAAGTGTTATGCAATGCAGCGACCTGCAATTTGTGCAAAGTTTTTTTCTTCTTTTTTTCAGATTTCTATTCGCTGAAAAGGGACTACCAAGATCTCATTCAACTCTTTTGGCTAGCACCATCATGGTTGCAGTAGAGTTGATAATGTACCTAAGTGTTGTGGTATGGCCTTTCGCCACGACCAAGGAATATTGGGAGCAGCGAAACATGCCAGTGCAGTACATGTGGAACTGTCAAACCCTTCAACGAGGCTGGCTGGCACCGTAGCAGCAAGACGGTCGCAGTAGCGTTGATAAAATTATTTCGACTGTGGTATGATGTTTCACTGCAATCGAAATATTGACCTGGATCAGAAAATGCAATGTGGTTAAAAGACACTCTGGCTGGCACCGTATGGTCGCAGAGGTGTTACCTTGAGATAGCACGGTCTTTCGCCATCTAACAAGAATACAATCACATTGATATAATTGGATTTAGGTACCCTATTGGCTGGCACCTATCTGGTCGCAATAGGAAAGCAAAGTTTTGCTATCAAAAGTATACACGGCATGGTATTTCGCTGTGTTCTTATCTTCTATGTACGTTATACTAGTAACAGTGTATAATCAGTCAAGAGAAGAGCTTCCCCTACATGATTGCTTAACTAGGCTTATTCCAATTAATACTATGGGGGCAGATGGTATCTGACTAGCTGTTTAACAGCATACATAAGCGTAAGTTGGTGACTTTGGGCAGATAAAATTGAGCAGGAGCACTATCATAAAGAATGTTAATCAAAGTAGCTCAGTATCAGTATGTGCTAAAAAAAGGAAAAGCCAGGTCATAACAATAGCAATAGAGGGAAGAGCCTCCTTTATTAGTTGTGAACAAATGCAAACAGGAATTTGGGGGCAGCATCTAAAAGAATTGGAAATAAGTTCAGACTATGATTACAATGCAACTGTTGAAAGGAATTAAAAGGAATTGGGAAACGAATGTCTTATGTATGCATACTGACTGCCCCTATCTAGAGACACGTGATCCTGCTAATCAGCCTCTTCAACTTTGCAAGACTCTAAGAATTTAAGTTGAAGGCGCAGCTCCTCACGAAGGTTAGAAGCCCCTTGACTCCCCACTGCTTGAATGCTGGTCTTGATACTCATTAAACAAGTCTTTCCCTGGGCTAACAATTCTTCAAAACTCGAAATTGCCCCTGAAGCCTCGGTCACCATCTTGTCATACTGAGTGCGAGAATTGATTATTGCAGCTTCACGTTCCTGCTCTCGGGAAAGCTCAGAACGAGCAAGGCGTAATGCATGTTCCAGTTCCTTAATTTTGGAGAGGTGCTGCTTTTTCTTCTCCTTCACACCCTAAATAAGTTTCTCCCAGACGGAACCATAGTTCTTGAGGGAACTAAGACCGAGCATTACTGAGCGGTGTGAATTATTTCCGATGTTCACATGCCCTTCAATGTGCTCTTCATCGCCACGCAGGTTAGAAACACTGATGGGGGCGATATGCTCTGTATCAACAGCGAGGTTTCTTCCCAGATCCTCTAACTCATCCATCAGCTCAGAGACTTCCTTGGGGATGGTATGATCCTTCAAAAGCCTTCTCCAATTGGCTAGACTCTTGGTTATCTTAGAAATTAGAGCACCCTTCTCCAGCACAGGTGCACTTATCAGTCCTCTGATATTCTCAAACTCCTGTCGCATGTACCCAGTTACCATAAGTATCCAAGGATCAGTTGATTTAGGAACTACAATTGAGTTGCGGTTCTCGTATTTGTCCGACTTCTTGGCTTCAGAGCTGCGGAGATGTCTGGTGAAATCATCACCGATGTTGTCCTTGTATATCTGGATTATTTTCTCAATATTGGACTTCATGTCACCAGCTTTAAGCAAAACAGCTTCTAAGCTGGCTGCATTGTCTGAAAGAAAAGGATAAAAAAATTAAAAAAAAGAGATGGCAATGACATCACGAGGACTGGCTGATAATTTGAAAGTTCAGTATGAAAGTGGTACCTGGTCTGTCCAAACACTGTTTCTTTGATGGGCTGCCATTTTCAGGGGCTTGAACTTCAGATTTCTTCTCGCTTGCTTTTGCTTCCTTTGTGATGTCAGGGGTAGCAACAGCCTGAGCTTCAGTAGAAACAGCAGGGGATGGACGTTTTCGTGTGCTCCTTTGAAGAGCAGGCACTGTTTGAACATAATCCCTACACCATTAGATAAATGAAAGATGAATTGTATAGGCAATGTGATGTCATGGAACAAACAGCCATACCGGGTTCAGTGGGTTGATCTGCATCGATAAGCTGAGAACTTTCAGGCATTATGGCGACTTTTGACCCATCATTATCTTGCCCATTGTTGGCAGATCCCTTTGAAGTACTTTGGCCTGCAACTCTAGGGGAACCTGTGAACCATGATAAGTAATACTTTATTAATATACAAGTGCTTAAAAAATATATATAAAGAGTACAAGATCTACCTGAGCCACGCGCAAGTTTAGTTTTCTTGCCACCCAAAATAAGAGAAATTTTCTTGTTTTTCGTGGAGTCTCCTGTGGCAGGAGTGTCAGATGCTGCAAAATGTACATTCATTAGCTTTCCCTACAAAACGAGTGTACCTTTAAAAAAAAGAGCTTTGTCAGAGTATGATAGCTTACCAAAGGCTAGAGATATGTCAGTGCCTACTCTCTCAGGTGGAGGAGCTTCTTGAGGGGAATATATCTTGTCAAAGTCCTTAAGGAAGTTTAGAGTTAAATCACACCACTTCACATATTCAAAAGATCTCTTTGTCCGTCGACAAAGAGGCTGCAAGAGAAATTGATGCCCCACTGGAGAATAATAAGCTAAGTGTCTTCGTTGCAAATGCTCGATTGTCTCATCACGAGTTCCTAGTAGATAAGTTGAAAATTGTAAGAGGAACTTCCCATTCTTCCCTTGCATGAAAAAGTCGGGCACCTCCTGATCACAGCCATGCATTTGAGCGAAGCGATGCGGACAGTACACTAGGTTGTGATGGAACTGGCATCTAACATATGTGACAGCACCTACACTTGCACTAATTAGCATGTCAATCTCTGTAATACGAATATTGCGTCGACCACCACCAATGAACTCTCGGGTGTCATTTAAGCGGACCTCTGTGTCAGATTCTGGGAAGCGTATGGAGGATCTTCCAAATGATGATAGAGAGGCGAGACCTTTTTTATCATCTGATAGGTCCAAAAATAGGTGGTGTGCATCATACATACTCATCTTCATAGAAGTAATTCTCCAAGACTCAGCAATGAATGGATAAAAGTGTGTGAGCTGCAGATTTACGGCTGGTTGTGCAGGTACAATTTTCCAGTAGGAGCAAAATCATCCCATAATGAAGTGGGCTGGTAGTGTGAGTCTGCATTCATTAGCTGATCCAGAACCATCAATGATATCACGACATACACGGTTGATGCTGAGATATAAGTGAGCCATACTGGCTGGGCCAATAGCGAGGCGAGTACCTCGTGCAAGGAGTACCGCAGCTGTGAAAACCTCAGGACGAATATGTGTTCCCATGTCGATCGGGAGGCAATATGTACAAAGCCACACCACGAGGAAGGCAGCCCGGTGCACCTCGATGGAATATTTGTGCCGATAATAAATCCCTTGATTCACAAATCGTGCTGTTCTTCGACCTTGCAAGTCAATTACGCGAAAATTCAGTTTGGCAAGCAAGGGATCAGTAGGATCAGCGTAAAAACTCTCTGGTAGGTTGTCCCCAGGCTCGGATGTGGTGTTTTCACCTACAAAGTTGAGAAGAAAATGAGATCAAATTAGCATCATGTTTGCTAATGCTGAGAACAAAGAGTGTAATCATGTTCTCACCAAGGAAATAATCCACCCATTCTTGCACCGTGACCATATCATTAGTGTCTGCATGTGGCAGCCATAACTCAGAATAAATCGAATGAAGAATCTTGATGATCCCCGACACAGCAGGAACAGGTGGGATGAATTCTTCATAAAGGTGACCAGAAATCGGTAACCCCATGGAGTCATACATGGTAAGGAGTGGATAACCCATTTCCCCCTGAGCAGTAAGCAGAGTATGGCCCTCTATGTTCCAGAACGTAAGGAAAGCAGCCAACAGTGAAGAATTTATTGGGACACTATAGAGAGAGGCCAATACTCCTCTGAAAATGTCGGCTTTAATTAACATTGGCTTATCATCCTCAGAGGTAAGCATCATTCGAGCCCAAATTAACTGTTTTGAACAGTAAGGAATTGTAGTGCGAAGTTGAAGCAGAGAATCTGGCTTCCAGCGCTTTTCAGGAGAATGCATGAATTAATGTGCTAGAGAGATAATGTTCACTCTTGGTGCTTCATTTAGCACTGGCGCTAAAACTATAAATTCAGAGTAGCTCTCTTGGAGCACATGTTTGCCAAACCCCTCTTGTTTCCCTTCATAACGGAAAATTTTTTTAGTCAGTTCTCTAGGAGGGGTAGGAACTTCACATAAGTTCAGAAGGCGAGATGTGACTTGGATTCTCTCGGTTCGCTCGAGGCACATCTGTTCAGCTGCAGAAGTCATGCATTGATCAGTGCTATCATCAACCAGACTTCTGTCAGCATCTACATTCTCAGCAGCATCATTATAAATTTCGTTTGTAGACTCCCACAAAACAGGTTCGCCATCCGTACTTGCCCTCCTGTCAATTTCAGGGACACTCATGTCTTGAGGAGAAGCTCTTTTCGACGATTCCAGAAGGGGTCCCTAATATAAAAAGGGAGAAAAGTTAATTCCCAAAAAAAAAAGAAAGAAAGGAATTACAATGATCAGACAGAAAATAAAATTGCCTTCTCTGAAGATGACGCAGGCTTAGCATTGGCTTGTGAGGAACTACCTCCCTGTTTAGGAGCTTTTGCACTTTTATCCTTACACATATTGCTTAACAAATCCCAACGAGAGGTTCGTTGCCGTTCAGGTAATGATTCTGTATGGGTTAAAGCCTGAGAGTTATCTGTCACTGGTTGGGAACTAGGAGTATAATCTAGCTCTTTAGGAGGCTGAAAAGTCGGATTAGGCATTTGATTTAAATATGATTGAGGTGGAGAGGCCCCTGACATTCCTGAAGAGTTAGATTGTGAGCGGAAATTCCCCGTTACTTCTGGAAAAACGAGAGTATTATCTTGCTCGGCGTGTTCCTGACTCTGACTGTGGGAACTTTGCGTGTGGGGTTGCGACCAGTGTAAACCCCTCCCTCTGCCTCGAGGGTATCTTGGATAAAAAGGTCGACCACGTCCCCGCTCATAACCTCGGCCACGACCTTGGTCCTGAGCTTGAAAATTTTGGGGATTACCAGGTGCACTGTTATTATACCCATGAGCAGGAGGGTGGTATTGCCCTTGATTTTGATTGTTTCTTTTCTGATAGCCACCAAAGAATTTTCTCTTTCTGCCGGCACCGTTATTCCTGTTAAACGGCCGAGAAGGTTGAGGAAAGCTTCGCTGGTTGTCAGACATTGATGAAGTTGAGGGCGAAGCTTTATCTATAAAGAAGGGAAAAAAGATTGTTATGGTACAAAAAAAAAGAGAAGCGAGATGGCACATGTCATCTCCTTACTAATTCTACATGCATTATTGTGAGTTCAAAACTGGTCACCCCAGTAATCCTGCACTACGAAGATGCATTCACAGATTACCTATATGTCACCTTTGCAGCAATTGCAACTTAATGCCACAGTTTATTAAGATCATGACAGTGATCACTTCCTGCCCAGCAATGCGGGCGCAAGATGCAACAACCTGTGCCAATGCCTTTGTTCTCTATGTCTAATATGGCTCTTGCCGGACGGCGTCATCTACGAGAGTATACCCTTCATGCTCATCGATGGTGGAGCTAGCCACTACGGATGATTCCCCTTTATGGGGAAGGCCTTTTCAAAATAAAGAAGAATATGAAGAGACGATAATCAGCATACCTTGTCACGACAGAAGGAAGCTCTGACGGCAAATATGATCGATCTAGTAAGGATTGGAACTTGGAGAGGCGAAAAGATTGGAAGGGAATTTGGCGTGTTGGGCCTGGTATTTATAGAGGATTGAAGACTCACGTGCAAGATAAATAGCAAGGTTTGTTGAGATCGTAAATAAAAAAGGGGGCTTGAACGAGAGAGGTTACGATTTGCTGAGCATAAAACTTATCTCGGCACTTCTGTTGTGATATTGAGTCCCTATCCAGCCAGAATCCTAACGGAAGCTCAGTTTGGTTTTCAGCGACTTAATCCCCTGGCATGATAAGTTAGTGCGAGGGCAGGGTCAGAATATCTGCAGTAACAATGAGTTGGAGCAAAGTTTTTTTTTCGTCAAGTTGAGCACGAATCGCTATGCTCTTCTGTGAGAATCACAATGCATGCGTTCGAGCTCCACTTGACGAGGGGCATTTGTTTGACTATAAATTTTCATGCCAAATAATAAGGCTTAATTCCTATATTAAATTCAGGAGATTAGCTTGTCATTCTGAACTATTAAAATATTTTGCAATTAACACTCAATGGGCTGAGAGAGCACATGGCCGTGAGTGCTAACTGTGTGCACAAAAGAAAGCTTTTTAGTATTTTGATGCAGGTGATTTAAGGCCCATTCTGCAATTGCTGCCGCCAGGGAGCTCTCTTTAATTTGCGGCCCGTGCATGCTATAGTAACCGTATGAAATACGTATACAACTACGTACATGCCGGCATGATGACAAATACGAAAGCCTCGGCCAAAGGCCAGGTCGAGTGCTACGGTCATGCGCGTGGTGGAGACGGAGGATCGTTTGAATTTTGAATGCGCATGCACGCGACGCGCCGAGCTGATCAACGGCCTCCTCTCATCTCAGATCACGCCGAACTGCACAGCGGCTGCGCTCAGCTCCTAAGCGCCGGGGTCACTTGACCTAGCGTCCCTCTATAAATTGACGGCCGTGCTGCAGCTGAAAGAAGGAGGTGGGAGCTCTTGAAGAAACGCACACAGCCGCCCACACACCATTATCCACCAGCACCTACATCGACACTTCCTTCTGCATCCACCGAAAGCACCGTCACCTGTAGATTGGCCTTGCCGCCGCGAGCGAGCCGAGGCAGGATCTCGTCGACCTCGTCGTATCCCACTCCATGCCCATGGCATCTCATGGTGAGTGAGATCGACATGGCCATAGAGCCTGTCATTTTTTCTTCCTCCTTCACAGGAGTATGCCTTCCACGGCAAGGCCGTGATATGAGCACCTCATACCTGCCCTATTGGCTTCTGGTAAAAGAACTGAGATTCAATCACGGGCCATATGTATTAGTGATGAGAAAATAGACAGAGGTGCCAGTAGCACTCGTGCATTTTGCAGGTTGATTCCCAAAGGTAGCATGTAGTTGTTTCTTCTGCTTGCAGGCGTACAGAAGACTGGGGAGATCACATCTCTCTCTGGTAGTGTTTAAATAAACAAATCTACAAATCATTAGCATGCCATTAAGATGCATGGCACTATGGCAGTGCCAAATACTTTGCAGGCACAGGCACACACATAACTACGCATACTTCTTTATCCACCAGAACCACCGTCGCTTGCCGATCGATCTTGCCTCTGCGAGCGAGTTAAGGCACGATCTCCTCGTCTCGGAGAGGCCGACTTCATCCTCATCAGCACTTTCTCTTCGCCGTGCCTATGGCACTGTCTCATGCTTATTGGTGATGGGGAGACAAAATAGATGTGCCAATGGCACTCATAAGCATTTTGCAGGTTCTGGGAGAAGATCGTTCCCCAATGGTGGCATGTATGTTACTTGTTTTGCAGGTACAAGGAGGATTCGGAAGATCATGTCTGTCAACGATGGCGTGCGTGTGCAAAATAGATTTATAAATCAGCACATCACTCAGATGGTGGCGCTAGACATTCTGCACGTTTATTTTGCAGGTACAAGAGGCTTCACATGGATAATAAAATCGATGACTGTGTGTTTGTATGCACACACTACAGGGCAGATCGATCTATAAAAGGGTCATGCCATATAATTTGTAGTAGATTCTTTTTTTTGTAGGTATACAAAGAAAGAGGAAGGAAGTAAATTATACAATGAAATTTCCTAACACTAGTGTTTAGCTAAAGATTTCAGATCCATTATTTATTATTGTTATTCTTCCGTGACTGACGAGGCCGGAAATTTCTTTTTATGTCCTGACCGACGAGGCGGACACAATTCGTTCGTGACCGACGAGGCCGAACATTTTCATCTTATGAATCTTTTAGCTGAACACGAGATGTGACGGATTATGTCATGAAGTCGCTTGGCTTCTTTTCTCTTCCTTTATCTTTTTATATGCAGCACACACCTATGGAGTACAAGAAAAAGAGGATCGATGATGACAACCGTATGACACAGCTTAATCGGAGGTTTTCTGCAAGTATTGATTGCAGATGTAATTAACTAGGGTTCTCTCGAGGCTCTAGGGATCATGAGCTACACTATCGTCTGAGTATTATATGGATACATGCCAAAAAGGACTGGGTTTGTGATATCTCAATGACAAGGCGGACACCGTAATTGTTATGTTTCATTTCATATATCTTTTGTAATTTGCACGGGATGAGTTAATGACTCGTTGTTAATCCCCTGCTATGTAACTCATTTGATATAGTGAAGTTTGCCTTCGGGCGACCGTGGTTTTTTACCCGCAAGGGTTTTCCACGTAAAATTGGTGTCTCTTGTGTTCTTGACATGCTTGATTTATCCATACACCCTCGTACATATTTATTTGTATACAAATTGTATACTGGCACGCCCGCACTCTGTTAAGCCATACACTGAGAAATTTTGAGTATATTTCTCGCGAAAACATATATCAATGAAACACGCACTATCTTGTGCGGTTCTTCCAAAAAAACACTCCACTCCGCGCACGAAGCAAGGAGCCCTGCCAAAGGTCCGCCTAAAACGGCTCCCGGTGAGGAGTCCTCGGTTTTTGCACTCTCTTGAGCCAAAAACCGCACACAGAGCCGAAATTTGTAGCCCCCCCTCCATCCATGCATGCCCCCACTAGTACCAAATTGCCCCTGATCTTCCCAATAATAACAACGAAATTGCCATCCCCACCATTGTTCGACAAAGAGAGATTAATGCATTGGCTGATCTTATATTTTTCCCAATGACCTCATTGAAGAAGCCATCCTTAAATACCAATTTTTCCAGCCAGGGGTGTTTCCTGTCCAGGTTCTGAAAGCGTGATTCCAATCGGCTAGGCTCATGGAGGCATGCATAAAAGAGATTATGCCAGTTTCAAAATTTATCAGCCCTGAGGGGTCTGAATCACCCATCGGCCCTAAGAAAGCTAATCCAAGCTTATCACTCAGAGGGATAGGGATGACAGTGTGGTGCCTGAGTTCCTGTTGAGTATTCCAGATCTAAGAACTAGCAAATAGCTTCAAAATCGGCGGAATTCAAAATCAGCAGATAAGGGAAAGGGATCTAATAAATTACCTCGGGAACCGACGAGAGTGTCACCGCCGGAGCAGATGCTTGGGGAGCTCCAGCGGGGTTCAATGCGGAAGCCATTAATCAACGGAAGGAATCTGCCAAAGCTTGAGTTCGTCGCTGTGAGCGTCGCCTTAAAGTTTTCGCTTGTTTGAAGGAACTGTTGAGGGACGACAGATTGGGAGGAAGCCAACCCTGGGAGGTTATATTTATAGGTTGCCCCCTTGAAGATTTGGGATTTGGATCTTTTGGTCGCTTGCGAATCGGAGGAGGATACCAGATTCGAGTGAATTTTGGAGCAAAAGATATTTTAATCCGAAACTGGGGGCATGTGTTGACACTGTTTTTTCGCACGTGTCAAGAGACAAGGTGAAGAGGCGTGGCAGAACCCGGAAGGCCTCAATTGAAGCAAAACAGGGTAAGCGGCCGATTCCAGGCAGCCGAGGAGACAGCCGATAGGCAAAGGAGCAGAATCGGCCGATCAAAGGAAGAAGCGGCAAGTGAAAATACGCCAGGTGGAGGCGGGTCGATGTCCCAATTGACACCGGGTATGAAGTTTAGGAAAGAGTCTGACTCTTGCATGATTCAGTTTAATTGTAGTAGTTTATTTTTCTTTAGATGCAAGTAAATATTGTCGTAATCGACTAGGAGTCTGATTTGTTCCAAGGTATAAGTAGTGACCCTGCGTGGTCGGAAAAGTGTACACAACATAATCAAACAAACCTTTCGCCTCCGGGTAAACCTCAGTATCTACTTTCTGCGATTTACTTTTCGGTGGCTTCGCCACTGCGTTTTTCTCTTTTCCAACATCGTTCTTCGAGTTCATCGAGCTGCATCGATCGACCTTCGACTAGCTTGTAAGTACCGTTTTACCGAATAAATCCTAAGCTTTAACCTCCGAACGCATCGCCGTGGTTTCGTCTAGTTCTTTTATTCATAATTTATCAATATCACTTAGATCTACAAGTTTTTTTTAACCAATTCTTGTAGTTTTAGCTTTTATCACCAAGTTATCCAACTCGATTCAGGCTTCGTCGGCTTTTATTGCTCTTATTTTTATCAATCTATTTGGGTAGCCGATCTAGATCTGCCTTGGGTGTTATCACATAGCTTACGTCATTGAAATCTACTTGCACTTTGGCTGCTCTCGAGCCCGCCGATCCTGCTCTCTCCCGTATCGGTCGATCGACAGATACGTGTGCTTTTGAAGACCCATCGGTTCTCTAGCCGATCTCATAAAATTCAACTATCTTTCTTGTCTTCCTTGTCAGTCAATAGGTCAAATTGACTGGCATGCCTCACACCGTCCGAGGAGTCACGTGTGTCGGCACGCGGGGGTCAAGTCCGATTTTCACATCAACACGGTGCTCTGACCGGCAGTGGGGGCCGTAATGGCGACGGCTGGTAGGGCAGCAGCATGGGTAAGGCGGCAGGCTCCTGTGTTATTTTTTATTTTTTATGAAAATGTTTGTCGTGCGTGTGGCATGGTGCACGGCAAAGCAGGACTCTGTGTTGTCTACACCTTCGTCGTCGTCCTCTTCTGTTTGTTGCTTTTTTTGGCGTGCTCTCGATAAAAGACGTACGGAAAATCCCCTTTGTCGTGCAAATAGTTGTCGAGCGGTGTTTGTCGTGCGTAACGGTGGAAAATGCACGGCAAAGAGTTTGTCGTGCGTTTTTCCGACCTTTGTCGTGCGCCGGCAAACGGGCGTCCTCCAGTAGTGCTACTAGCAATACCTTTTAGGATCTTGTAAAAATTATTTTTAAAGCCTCATGTATTTATTTAATTTGAAAGAAGAGTTAAAGAATATAATTAAACATGCTTCCATATAGTTTTTGAATACATGGCCAAAAGCATAAAGCAAACCTAAGATCCAAGAGTCTCTCTTATGGGCTTCAGTATTTCATAATACTAATGCCACAATTCTAAAATTTCATTAAAATTTAAGTAATGGATAAATAAATTCCATACAAAGTTTTTTTTACAACTTTTCCATACATAGTTGAGAAGCAATACCTTGATCATGGGTCAACAAATTATTGGAAAAAATTAAGAATAGTTGATTGGAAGAAAATCCAGGTCATGTATGTAGTGTGTGTAATATGTTGTTGTAATCTCTGGACTGCTGATGCACCAGTTTATCAAATAAATTGCACTAAATTGAAGATTTCAAGTTATTGGACGATATACATCCACCTTTAAAGTTATTACACTAAATTAAACATTTTACAAGTTTTTGAACCAACATGCATCCACCTAACAAGTTATTGTAGAGTGAATGCATGTTACTAAAAAAAATTCACTGCATCTCATCAAATGCGTCCCTAATGCATGGTATATATAAATAAATATTTTAAAGCCATATTGTGAGCATCAGAAATTGGCAGCTGCAAAGCAACTTCGGGTCCAAATTACGCGACGACACCACTCACTGTCTACATCCCACTCTACGAAAGACCTGCCTATATCGACATGGCCAATCGTCTTTGGTTTTAGGTTACCATTGCGCATTCCTTCAGTGTTCACCTGGACAACAGTGACACATAAAGGATGGTAGTTGTCCGAATCGCCTGGTCGGCGCACAGAGTCACCTAGCAAAGTTTTGAAAAAAATTGCATCAGAGTAGAATTTTCAAAATTACTCCGAAAAAGGTGCGAGAAATAATCACCTTGCAGAACAGAGAACATTATGGTGCCAGACTGTGTATCTTGGCCAACATAATCCAAGCATATTCGATGACGCTCCCAATATCTACGCCACGGAAAATCCAAATCAATCCGATCACCAAGGTAATACGAATGATCTTGTTCAACTAACTCATATGCAGCAAGTCCTTGGTGTGAACAAGTGTAGATAAAACCGTTGGCAAACACAGCTCTTTCACTTAGAAATGCCCTTCCAGCCCAACAGATTGGCAGATCTCTTTCATTTTTCAGTGATCTTGTGAACTCACGATCAAAGAATGGCATGACAATGCTCCATCTATTCAATTGCAGATTAAGCAGGTAACAGCAACTGGTGTCAGCATCAGAAACCATGAAGGACTCATTACTCAATACTACATATCCAGAAAGGTTAACCTTCCTCCCCAGATCAGGAAGCCCATGTGTACTGAGATGCATCCATTCGTTTGCTTGAGACAAATGCTAGACACCTTGGAGAGTATTACCAATAGCAATGGTCTTGTGGCCAACTCGGATGACAAGAACTACTGAAAATTCATCACGAATAGGCTTTGTTGCAGGAAAGCGGTAGAGGGTTCCCTGTTGCAAACTACACGCGGAGATTTCATTTCCTTTGTGTGAGACAGCATAGATGTATTCACTGCCACAAACGAAATGCCATGGGCGAGGCTGGTTCGTCAGATCATCCTCATGGTTATGCATATTGTCCATGATGCAATGGGGCACAAGAATCTTGTCATGACACGACTTCAAACTTCCATTCAATATCTTGATCTTATAAACAACTGAATAAGAGGCAACTTGACAAATGATATATAGAGCTTTTCTGGTCTGGACATTATCAGAGCGCTCAAGCATAACAGCATATGAAAACGGTGATCCATCCATAAACTGTCTGTAAAAAATTATGTAGTCATTAAGCATTAGAATAGCAAGAAACTTTAAAAATGAAGTACATAGCTGAAATATATGTGTAAGGTTAGCTAAAGATTCTGTTGAAGATAGAAGATTAAAAACCTGCAACAAGGAAGAATCTTGGAGCATTCAACCACATTGGAGCTATCTGGAACTGTCATGGCTTCCACATGCATCGAGGCTGCCATTTCATTCTCTGTATTCTTTTCTGTTGCTAGTTTTGCATCCTCACAATTGAACTCCTCGTACTCCCTAGTAGTTAACATGCAAAAAGAAAGGGTATCTTGTATATAAGATTTAGTGACATGATATACAAAAATAGGGAAGTGAGTGATCATTCTGATTGACTACCATTCAGTTACTGAACTTTTCGGCACAAAATGTTCGAGTGCCTATATGAAAAGAAAAAAAAAACCCTTGACACATGAACAAGGTAAACAGAGTAAATAAAGATTTATCTAAACAAAACAGAGTAAAGAAGGAAAGGCCCACTTACTGTAGAAATCTGAACTCGAAGTAGGATCCATCATGATTGTGCCCGGTTGGCCACAAATCCAACCGGCGGCAGGTGGACTGCAAGAAGCAAACTTGTTTGGGGGTAAACTCCTCGAGGCCATCATCGCACATGACTCGAAATGTGGTGATCAGCACAAGTTTAGCATCACAATTGCAGCTGAGTTTCTCGCCGATCCAGACGGAGCACATGACCCGGCCACCCAGATGTGCGAGGAACCCGTTTCCTTCATGGACGAAGGGGCAGACACTACCAACCATGGTGGGTGGCGCCATCCGGTGCTGGTGGTGCCGATTCTGATCCCGGCGCAACTTGTAGGCGTACACCCTACCACCGCAGAGGAAGTAGATGGTGTCATCTTCCTCCACGTACACAGAGCGCTCTTGGAGAGGGATGTACTGGCTCCTCTGGTCCTCGGAGGTGACGACTGGTGCCCAGGCATGAGTGGAGCAATCGATTGTGAAGAAGAGGTGGTACGGATGAAGCGACAGTAGGATGGTGCTGCCGACGACGGCGAACCCCTGGAACACGCTGATGCTTGTCTCCTTCCAGTGGGCTCCTTCTCTCCCGTGAGGCAAGCGGAGGTGGGCGATCTCCACCCACCGGCCGGCATCCTTGTCCAGGCGTTGCATCACGAGGCTGGTTGGGCCGTCGAGCTTGGTGAGGTACGGCGCCCAGAGCTCGCCGGCGGCCGAGATGGGGCAGGTGGGCATGAGGGGACCCAGTGTTAGGCCAGGCAGTGGGGACACCGTGATCCTCGTGTCATCTTCGGCGGCGGCGGCGAGGTTCATATGCAGCTGCAGTGGACGGGGGCACTCAGCTTTTTTGAGAAGATCCGAGAGGTCGAGGTCCCGAGAGAAGAGGCAGAGGGAGAGCGAGCGCCCGTCGGGGCTCCGCGTGGCGTTGGAAGCTCGGATGTGCGACCAGGTGTTCTTGGGTTTGCAGTCGACGTCGTCGGCCCAGATCTCCAGGGTGTCCCCGCTCCGGCCGAGGACGCGGCCGGATTTCGCGACGCGGAAGCGATGCAGGCGTAGCGAGCTGTCGCCGTCGAACTTTGAGATGACGCCGACCACAACCGAGAAAGCGGGGCTCCGCACCTTGTCGTCCGGTATGAAGGCGTACTCGCCGCCGGAGCCGGCGGGCGGGACCTCCGGTGACGGTGAGCACAGGCGACGCCACCGGCAGAAGCAGATGCTGAAGTTGCAGCTGGAACAATCAGCTGCAGACATCATGGACTTGATTCGAGTCGGCGCGCTAGGGATCGTGGACTAGATTATATTCAGAGAGGAAAGGATTGTGGTTTTGATTTGGTACCGATTCGTATATACAGTAATATACTCCCCCAGTTTGGTAAAAAAAAATTCGTTTAGGACAATGACACGATTTCTAAAACACAACTTTTACTTCTCTTTTCTATAAAAATGTTTATCGAAAAGTTATATATGTGTACTTCTTCCTATTTGATAAATAAAATTGTTTAGGACAGCGACACGGTCTCCAAAGTACAACATTGACTTTTTATTTTTATGAAAATATTTATTAAAAACTAACATATGTACATGACGAGGGTCCGGATTAGGGCCCCTCATTCAACGGCAAGATAATCACCCTCGAGATAGAGTCGTCTGACACCATTGACAATGTGAAAGTCAAGATTCAGTATAAGGAGGACTGTGGATCCTTATCAAGACCATCACTGGCAAAACGCCTTGTCTCCGACCAGTAGGAGACTTCCCCGACAAGTCTCCAACTGGGGGGTGGCTTCTCCGACAAATCTCCGCCTCGCATGACAAGTCTCCGCCTCGCACGACAAGTTTCCGTCCCGCACGAGGAGTCTCCGCCTCGCACGAGGAGTCTCCGCCTCGCACGACAAGTCTCCGCCGCGCACGAGGAGTTTCCGCCTCGCCTCCGACAACTTGCTCGTTTGCACGAGCAGTTTCCGTCTCTGACCAAGGCGAGACCCGCACGAGAAGGTCGGAACGAGGAGACCGGGGTCCACACGAACGTGGCGCCATCCCGACGACCGGGCTCCTTCACAACGACGCGTGGGGCGCCAGTTCCCCATGCCATGCAAACGCACCAGCTGGCAGCACGCGCAGACGGCCGGCTCTGACAAGGGCTGTAATGCGGCACTGTTCCGTCGCGCGGCCCCCGACGCGCCGTCCCGTCCGACTCTGCGGCACGCCAACCCCGTCAGAGGCACTCGAGTGCCCCCTACAATTAGCGCTGGCCTACGATTAGGTCCTAACGTGGCGGGCTCATCCCGTACTCAGGCGGGCTGAGTCAGCACCAAAGAACTCGGAGGAAGCGCCAGGTGCCCAGAATAAACAGCCCCGCCCGGCCACGCGGCGGCCTCGACGACAACACGGTTCAGCCCCCCTTCAATGCACCCTGACGGACAGCGACGTGCGAGAAGATATCCCAGCGGCGTAGGACTGTAGCTTTTACTTGTGTTCCCTTTTTGCCCCTCCCCTTGCGTCTATAAAAGGGAGAGGAGGGCAACCGTCACAAGGGCTGACGAATTGAACTCTCACACCCTAGGGACTTGGGCTCGACACCCTCTCCCGACAAGTTTGTAACCCCTACTACAAACAACTCTAGCACAAGAACACGGCAGCTCCATACTGGATGTAGAGTATTACTCCTCAGAGGCCCGAACCAGTCTAAATCCTGGTGTCTCTCGTGCTAACCATCTGGGTCGGACACACGATCGATATAAATTTACTGCTCGACGGTTGAGAACCCCGACAGTTGGCGCGCCAGGTAGGGGCACATCGTGTGTCTCGCCGAACTTCACCAACGATCCGGATGGAGGGCCGCGGGGTTTCGCTAACTCCCGGGGCCACCATGCGCTTTGGCTCCCTCGGCTTCGTCTACAACGGGCCGGCGGAGTCTGTCGTCGGGCGCACCTTCGCCCGACCAGCTCGCCCCAACGCCTTGACGGCGGCGGCGGGGCACGCGGCGTTCGTCCGAGGCTTCTCGGACGAGACGATCATGGCTATGTTGGGGCCAAACCCGACACAGAAGCGTTTTAGGCTCGCCGCCTACTACCTCACCGACCTCGCCTTCCAAGCCAGCGGAGCCGAGCCGCTCGCCTGGGGCGAGTTCATGGAGCGGTACACCGCCATGTACCCTCGTGGACAGCAGGGCCTCCCGGACGACCCGGTGACGGCCTACGTGGACGCGTTGTGAGCGTCCTACACCGCCCCGGTCACCGCAACAGCTCGGAGGGCACCTCCAGCACCCGCGCGCGATTTCACACGGGAGTGCTTCGTCTGCGTGGCGCTGAGCTCGAGCAGCTCCACCGACGCGGAGCCGGCGCCGCGTCATCGCGCCACGGACACCCAACGCCGGGCGCGCCTCGATGAGCTTGCCGAGGCCTGGCGCCAGCTTGACGAAGAGCTGGCCAACCTGCTCGGGGAGGACCACGGGCCGCGCATCCCGCAGCCCGCCCCGCAGCCGGTCCCGGTGCGGGAACAACGCCGCGAAGGAGACGGCGAGCGGCAGGAGCGTCGCCCTGCCGCCGAGCAGTCCAGAGCTCGCGCTCCGACACCGCCGGCTCGAGGACGTGCACGCGACAACAACCGACGCGCCAACGAGGGCGCGAATGTCGACGGCGACGCCCCGCCACTCTTCAGGCGAGCGTCGCAGAACTTGGCAGCTGCTGCCATGCTGCTGCGCGGCTGCCCAGAGGCGGCCACCCCCGAGGAGAGGAGGGTGCGACAGCAGCTCAAGGCCCTCCTCGAGACAGCGGCAGCACAGCAAGCGGAGACCTCCGCGTCACGCCAACGGTCAGCGCACGACGGGAGAGCGGCACCCTCTGCGTACCGCCAGAACCCGTCCCCCTCGCGGCATCAGAGCCATGGGGACGGAGTCGGAGGGTCGGCGGTCAAGCAACGTCTCGGGCCCAACCGTGATGCCCGAGACACCATCGAGGCTCACCGCCGAGCCGCAAGCGTCGACAACTACGGCAACGGCGACAACTGCGACCACCGCAACGAGCGTCGCCCGCGCCGACAAGACGACCGAAGGCGCGGTGGGCGCTACGACAGCAACGACGACCGCGATCGCAGCTAGTCGCCAGACTAGAGGGGCCCACGGGCCTTCGGTCAGAACGTGCGGGATGCAAAGTTCCCCTCACGCTTCCGAGCTCCGACAAACATCCCCAGGTACGACGGGGAAACCAACCCGAGCGTGTGGTTGGAGGACTACCGACTCGCGTGTCACGCGGGTAGAGCGACGGATGACCTCTTCATCATCAAGAACTTGCCGCTCTACCTCGGCGACTCCGCGCGAACATGGCTCGAGCACCTGCTCCGCGGCAAGATCAACGACTGGACGGAGTTGCGCCGTACGTTCGTCGGCAACTTCCAGGGCACGTACGCCCGTCCCGGCAAGCAATGGGAGCTGCGCAACTGCAAGCAGCAGCCGGGAGAAAGTCTGCACGACTACATCCGGCGCTTCTCCAAGCATTGCACCGAGCTCCCCGGTGCGACGGACAACGACGCCATCTCGGCGTTCCAGAACGGCACGACCTGCACCACCCTCATCCATCGACTAGGACGCCGGACTCCCCGAACCACTCGAGAACTCCTTGACATCGCGACCAACCACGCGGACGGCGAGGAGGCGGTCGCGGCGACCCTCAACACCCCTCAGGGCAAGGGGAAACAGGTCGTAGACCACGGCGAGGGGCCGTCCTCGCACCACAAAAAGAAGAAGAAGAACGACAAGTGTCGCCATGACGACAACCTAGTCGCGGCAGTCGAGCGCAAGGCCTCACGCCCCAAGAGCAACCCGTCCAAGGCCGGTCTCCCGAAGGACCACGTCGAGAAGCTCTTAGAGGCGTCGTGCACCCACCACGAGGTGCCCGTCAAGCACGCGCTCAAGGACTGCCGTCTGATGAAGAACTATGTCAACGGTACACTCAAGCCTAAGGTGGCAGATCCGCAGAAGAAGGTCGCGCCTCTCCCTGACAACGACGATGATGACGCGGGGGCTCAGTACCCAGGCGACGACGGGGCGGTCCACATGATCTTCGGTGGATCCCCGGCACGACCCTCAAGACGCCAAGAGAAGCTGATCCGGCTTGGGGTCTACAACGCCGAGTCCGCGACGCCATCGTATCTCAAGTGGTCAGAGGTTCTGATAACCTTCGACCGCAAGGACCACCCTGACCGTGTGCCGCAGCCGGGAGCTTACCCACTAGTGGTAGCTCCCTTGTTCAGGTCCAAACGGATCCACAAGGTCCTGATGGACGGAGGGAGTGGCATCAACGTGCTCTACGCGTCGACGCTCGACGACATGGGCATCCTGCGGTCCAAGCTGCGGCCATCGACCGCGCCATTCCATGGGGTCGTCCCTGGGATGGAGGCACTCCCAATCGGGCAGATCGATCTGCCCGTCACGTTTGGGACGTTGCAGAACTTTCGCACAGAAACCCTCACCTTCGAAGTTGTGGGGTTCTCGGGGACGTACCACGCCATCCTCGGGAGGCCGGCATACGCGAAGTTTATGGCCGTGCCCAACTATACGTACCTCAAGTTGAAGATTCCCGGTCCGAAGGGGATCATCACGGTGGGGACTACGTTCCAGCGCACATTTGAGTGCGACGCTGAGTGCTTCCAGTTTGCGGAGGCACTGATCCAATCTGAGAGGCTCCACACCGAGCCTCCCTCTGAGGACCAGGACATCCCCGAGTTGTCCAAGCGAGCGGTCTGTTCTTTCGAGCCCACCAAGGACGTCAAGGATGCGGCCGTCTCCGATGATGGCCGCAAACTCCGTATCGGGACGGCGCTCGATCCTAAATAGGAAAGCGTGATCGTCGACTTCCTCAAAACGAACCTCGATGTGTTTGCATGGAAACCCTCCGACATGAAGGGAATCCCGAGGGAGGTTGCCGAGCACAAATTGAACATTAAGCCGGGATCGAAACCAGTGAAGCAACGCCTCCACCGCTTCAACGACGAGAAGTGCAAGGTGATCGGTGAGGAGATCAAGAAGCTCCTTAGCTCAGGGTTTATCCGAGAAGTATTCCACCTCGAGTGGCTTGCTAACCCTGTACTTGTAAAGAAGAAGAATAAGAAATGGAGGATGTGTGTTGACTACACGGGCCTTAACAAGGCATGTCCCAAGGATCCGTTTCCTTTGCCTCGCATAGATCAGGTAGTCGATTCGACAGCTGGGTGCGAAACCCTCTGTTTTCTCGATGCGTACTCCGGGTACCACCACATAGCGATGTGCATAGCGGACCAGCTCGCGACCTCTTTCATCACTCCGTTCGGTGCCTACTGTTATAAAATGATGCTCTTCGGGCTAAAAAACGCAGGCGCCACGTTCCAGAGATGCATGCGACGCGTCTTTGGAGACCTTATAGGACGAATCATCAAGGCGTACGTTGATGATATCGTGGTCAAATCGAAAAAGACTGTCGATCTAGTCCCAGACCTCACAGAGGTGTTCGCGTAGCTGAGAGAGCACGGGGTGAAGCTTAACCCCGAGAAGTGCGTTTTCGGGGTCCCAAGGGGTATGCTCCTTGGCTTTGTCGTGTCGGAACGCGGCATCGAGGCTAATCCTGAGAAGATCTCGGCCATCACGGACATGGGGCCGATCCAAAATCTTAAAGGCGTACAGCGTGTCACGGGCTGCCTCGCGGCCCTCAGCCGTTTCATTGCTCGACTCGGGGAGCGCAGCCTGCCGCTGTATCGGCTAATGAAGAAGTCTGACCACTTTATGTGGACACCCGAGGCTCAGGAAGCACTCGATTCCCTCAAGAATCTCCTGAAGAGCCCACCGATACTCACCGCTCCGGCGCCAGAAGAACCGATGCTTCTGTACATCACCGTGACAACCCAGGTGGTCAGCGCAGCTTTGGTGGTTGAACGAGAAGAGCCCGGGAGGTCACTCAAGGTGCAGCGCCCGGTCTATTTTGTGAGCGAGGTACTTTCCGACTCGAAAACTCACTACTCGCAAATGCAAAAGCTCGTGTACGCTGTTTTGATCACCAAGCGCAAGCTCCGCCACTACTTCGACGCGCACCCCAACACGGTGGTATCCAAGTACCCACTCGGAGAGGTGATCCAGAACCCCGAGGCCGAAGGGAGGATAGCCAAGTGGGTGCTCGAGCTGATGGGGCAGAACATTTCATATGCACCTCGCAGTGCCATCAAGTCGCAGGCGCTGGCGGACTTTGTCGCTGAGTGGACGGAGATCCAAACTCCGCCAGCGCCCAACGAGCACGAGACATGGACCATGTACTTCGACGGCTCGGTCATGAAGGAAGGAGCGGGGGTAGGCCTTGTCTTCATCTCACCTCTGGGTGTGCGCATGGAGTACATGGTCCGACTTCACTTCCCCGCCTCCAACAACGTCACCGAGTACGAGGCGCTCATCAACGGCCTTCGAATCGCGGTCGAGCTCGGGATCCGCCGTCTCGAGATCAGAGGAGACTCAGAGCTTGTCGTGGATCAAGTCATGAAAGAGAAAAACTATGTTGATCTGAAGATGGCGGCATACTGCCAAGCCGTGCGCGATTTGGAGAACAAGTTCCATGGGCTCGAACTTCATCACGTACTACACGACTACAACAAGGCCGCGGACGTCCTCGCCAAGGCTGCATCGAGCCGCAAGCCAGTACCGCATGGAGTGTTCGCGAGCGACCAGCACGCACCATCCGTACGCATCGAAGGGAGAAGCCACAAGAACCCGAAGGGCTAGAAGTCATGGAGATCGACCAGCTACCTGAGCTGAACCTCAAGGACCCAGACTGGTGCTTTCCCATCCTCGAGTGGCTTGTTGAAGGGAAGCTGCCCTCCGACCAGACGGAGGCACGCCGCATCGCGTGACGAGCTAAAGCGTTCGCCCTCATCGAGGGTGAGCTGTACAAGCGGGGCGCGGTAGGCATACTCATGCGATGCATCTTAGGAGATCAGGGCAAGGAGCTACTTCGCGAGATCCATGCCGGCACATGCGGACATCACGCCGGTCCGAGAACTCTTGTCGGAAAGGCTTTTCGACAAGGATTTTACTAGCCCACAGCAGTGGCCGACTCCAAGGACATCGTACGGCGTTGCGAGGGATGCCAGTTCTACGCTCAACAAACTCACCTCCCGGCGCAAGCGCTTCAGACCATTCCCATCACATGGTCTTTCACTGTGTGGCACCTCGACATGGTGGGGCCACTCCGACAAGCGCCCGGGGCCTTCACGCACCTGCTCGTGGTTGTCGACAAGTTCTCCAAGTGGATCGAGGCTCGACCCATCGTGAACATTCGCTCCGAGGAGGCCGTAGCGTTTTTCACCGACATCATCTATCGCTTCGGCATATCCAACACGATCATCACCGACAATGGCACCCAGTTCACGGGGAAGAAGTTCCTCAACTTTTGCGACGACAACAACATTCGCGTGGACTGGTCCACTGTGGTGCACCCAAAGACGAATGGGCAAGTCGAGAGGGCCAACGGCATGCTCCTACAAGGGCTAAAGCCTCGCATCTTCAAGTGCCTCGAGAAGTTTCGAGCGAGATGGGTAGCCGAGCTGCTATCCGTCCTCTGGAGCCTGCGCACCACGCCTAGTCGAGCGACCGGCTTCACGCCGTTCTTCATGGTGCATGGGTCGGAGGCTGTCCTCCCCACGGACATCGACTACGGCAGTCCCAGAGTATGGGCATACACCGAGGAAGGCAACCAAGTCGCGCTCGAGGACGCGATCGACCAGCTTGACGAGGCACGCGACATAGCACTGCTACACTCGGCAAAGTATCAACAAGCCTTGCGACGCTACCACGAGCGCAACGTGTGAACCCGCGAGTTCCAGGTCGGGGACCTGGTGCTCCGACGAGTCCAAGGCAGCAAGGATCGACACAAGCTCGCACCCCGTGGGAGGGGCCATTCATCATCGATCAAGTACTCTGACCCGGAACGTTCAAGATTCGATACGAGGACGGTCGAGTCATCTCCAATGCTTGGAACATCGAATACCTGCGGCCGTTTTACCCTTGAGTAAATGTTTATATCTTATGAATCAGTGAATAAATGCCGCATGCTTTGTTCATACATCTATGAGTTCGTAAACTTCTCAGTTGCCATGTTTCTATGTGTTGCAACTTTTCCAAAGGCTGAGCGGCGAGCACTCCTGCACCTGTGCAGAAATACTCACCGCTCGGGGGCTACCCAGGGCACGATGCCCTCCTTTCGATTTTTCGTTTTGAAAACAAAAATCGACAACTATGTCGCAACTGATCGCACATGCGAGAGGTTTTTTTGGCGGAAAGCTCAATCTTGCGAGAAGTGAAGATGGTGGCCCGTGCGGGGCTTGGTACTGCTGCTCGTTCAATGCTCCTAGCACTTACGCCTCCGTGGATACGGTGCGAAGGATTGCGAGCACAGTCTGAGTCCACGGGTTTTCATCCGACCCTTTTCAAAAGCACTCGGGCAACCGCTCAGGCTTCGGTCTAAAACGATTTTAACGTAAAATACGCGAGTTACTTTTCGAATTTTCCCGAGTACTCGGGGGCTGCGAACGCATAGCATCTCTTAATGACTTGGGATGGCTGGGCTTTCCGACTCCTACGCCCCCGCGGCTCCAGAGTGAAGCGCGATCAACTCAAGTTCCTAAGTTCTGCTACTGTTGCTGTAGTCGTCCCTTGGCGCTCGAGAACGTTCGAGCTGTAACAATTTCGAGCAGGTTTTTAACGAAATAAAACTGTTCAAGGCGTTATACAAACTTTTTGTTCTTAATCGCCTGCCGAATAAAATGATACATCTAATGTGAAGGCCTGGAGTTGTCTTGGTCTTCTGGTATGTCTCGTGGGATCAGGTCCAGGTCCTTCATCGCGACATCAGCCATGGCGCGGGTGAAGGAGGCGCAGTCTTCCTCGAGCTGGTCGCAGTGGTCGTCGGAGCTGCCAGGGGCCCAGCCGCCGCTCAGCGCCATGCGGTCCAGTCCTTGATAGTGCGAGTCGAACATGGCGAGCACCCGGTGCACCACCCTCCGAGCAGTCGATAGCTCTCGTCCCTTGACAACTTTCGGGAGGCGCTCAACTTGCTTCACGAGTGTGTCAGGGAGCATCGGCCCGATGGAAACACCGAGCTCCGTCAAGACCTGGCCAAGAAGTTTCCCGAGCTTGGCGTGTTCCAGGATGCTCTGCCGGCGTGACATCTCCGACTCACGCCGGGCGTTCTTCACCTCTTCGAGCTCCATCCTGACCTGCTCCTGGGCCCTCCGGGACTGCTCAAGCTCGGCCTTGATCTCTGGAGAAGGTCGACGAATTGCAATGAACAAATATGACGCAGTCGAGTGGAAAGAAGAGCGAGGCAGGGTCGAGAGGACTTACTCTCAAGCTGCTCCGACAACTGCTTGATCGACCCGTCCTTCTCGATGATCCTGAGCTCGGCAGCGTTCACCTCCTTCGATTTTTCCGTGAGCTTCACGGTCATCGCGGCACGAGTCACACATAGCCCTGTGTCAGCAGGAAGACGAATCAACACCAACAAAAACCGATGAAAAGGAAGAAACCCGCAGCCGGAAGCATTCGAAGTCCACTCACCATCGACATCCTGCGCCAATTGGGAGTTGGCGTTCCGAAGCCGGGTCACTTCGTCGGTGGCGTCCTGGAGCTTGTTGGCCACCTCGGAGAACAGCTTGTTGGTCGTCCTGAGGTCCGCACCAGCGGTGGCCAAGTCTTGCTCCAGCTCTGCCACCTTCGACTCAAGCGACGTCTTCTCTCGGGCGGCGGCCTGGGCAGCGGTCTGGGCGACGGTTTCAGCGGCGGAGGCAGCGGCTGTGGCCTTCTCGGTAGCCTTATTGGCGGTCGTCACGGTGGCCCGCAGCTCCTCAGCCGTCGCCTCTGCTTGAACCAACTTCGCCTCGAGGGACTCCCGCTCCGTCACGACGTTGGCAGCCGCGGCCTGTGCGGCCGTGGCCGCCTTCACAGTGGCCTCGAGCGTTACCTTCGATGATGCCTCGTTCGCCACCGCCCTGGCGGCGGCTAGCCGAGCGACCGCCAGCTGCATCTCCAGCTGGGACCGCTCCGCCCGGAGCTCCCTGATGGTGCGCGCCTTCCTCGTGCCGCACTCCGCGAGCGTCTGTTCCGGGCAAGAAATCATCAACTACAAGACTTGCAAGAATGGGAAAAACAAGGTTAAGCTCCCGATCCGAAGGGACTTACCGTCATCGCGGGAAGGATGAGCTCGTCGAACGCACGACGCGCCCACCCGAGACCTCGCTCGAGGTGGTGGCAGGCCGCAGCCTCCTCGTCTTCGTCATCAGGCACGTTCGCCTCACATGCAGCTGCCCATGTGGAGCGCACGAGGTCGGTAATCCGCACGTCGCCCTCCTCTGGCTCCGCCCATGTGGAGCAGCCCTGCGCCTGAGCCCTCCCCGACCTCCTGGATCTCCGGGGAGGCACCTCCCGCAGCACTCACGGGGACATCGTGCTCTCGTGGGACTGGGCGAGTCGGGCTCGTGATGGGCGCTGTTTCAACGGCGGGGGCGGCGAGCCGGGGTGACGACGGCTCCGGCGCGCTCACAATGGGCGTTCCCGCGACTACGGCGGGGGACGAGGATGCAGCGGCGGCCAGTGCTGCGTCAGCCGCGGACTCTTCGAGGATCTCCTCGGCCGCCTCGACTAAGACTGAGGCTTCGGGAGCCCCGGCTGCTCCGACCAGGCCCGGCTCCGGTTGCCCCGCCTCGGTTGCTTCAAGCGCGAGCTCCTTGTCGCCGGGCTCCGCCGCTCCGGCTATGGTCGCAGCCTCGAGCACGGCTGACTCGGAAGTCTCGACCCCTGACTCCTCCGGGCCTGCCAGCAACAACTCCAACTCGGCCTCGAAGCTGGCCGGATCGCCGCTCGAGAAGTTGCGCCCGTCGAGGTCAATGATCTCACGGGGGCGGGCAGACATGTCGTCAGCTACCGGCGCCTCCACTGCGTCTTCGCATGCCTGCGACACCGCAGGCACCGTGGCCTCGACTACCGCCGGCGTCTCGGTCTCCTGTCCACCGGCCGATGGCGG
This sequence comes from Cenchrus fungigraminus, assembly GCA_036936925.1. Lineage (NCBI taxonomy): Eukaryota > Viridiplantae > Streptophyta > Magnoliopsida > Poales > Poaceae > Cenchrus > Cenchrus fungigraminus. The sequence continues at coordinate 63,739,335 of CM072770.1, forward strand.
CGGGGACACGTCCTTCTCGGAAGACGTCACCAGGGCGTCGCCGCCTTCCACGGTGGCCTCGACCGGCGGCTCGATCACCGCCTGGGTGTCATTCGCCTCGGAGGCCATCCGTCTCTCGGCCAGGTCGTCGGCGTCCAACGTCGGTGGGGGCGCCGCTGTCTCAACAGCCTCGGCCGTCGTAGCGGGCCCGCTTCCGGCTAGCTCCGCCGACGGTTCAGCAGGAGGAGGTGTCGGGCGGGGCTCGGGCTGAGGGTTGCGCACGCCCAGCACTGCGCGCTTCAGCGGGGCAAGGCTGAGCACGCCGGTGTCGGCGCAACTGAGACAAGGATGGGTTAAAGATGAGAAACGAGCGAAGACGAACAACATTAAAACAATGAAGAATAGCGAGCAAGCGCTTACATGGTGGACCGGACGCGGACCCGCTTGACAGGCCTATCTGATGGGCCCAGCTCGGGGGCTGGCCTTTTGGCCCCCGCCAGCTCGGAAACCGGTTCCCGACGCTCCACCGGTGCGGGAGCTGGCCCCTCGCCCCCCGACGACTTGGGGGCGGTGCTCCGATCCCTCGACGGCTCAGGGACTGCCCTCCTGGCCTCCGCAGCGCCGGAGGCCGGCTCCTGACTCCCACCAGCGGAGAGGGGAACCTGCACGGCTGGGCCGCCACCGCGGATGACTAGAGATTGAAGGCACCGCGAGGGAGTGCTCGTATTTCCCCCTTGCGGCGCGCTCGGTACGGACGCCGGTGGGGTAGACCTCGACTTGGCCGACGACCGCCTCCTCAAGGAGTCCGAGTCCGGTCGCTCGGCGTCGACGGAGGAGTGGCGGGAGGAAGAGTCTCGATCCGCCGACCGCCTGGGCGGATCGTCTCGACGCGGAGGATCCCTCCGCCCCTCGGAGGCATGTGAACCACCGGGGGCCACCTGAGAGCGGGTCACCCTTTGATCCTCTCGAGCGGGGCGGGCCCCGGCTGCGAGCTGGAACCCGCGCCCCTCTTGCGAGCGACCGGCTCCGACCGCCGCGTCGAGCTCACCTCCGCCGCCCGACGCGGTGAGGAAAGAGGCGACCCGGACATGCCGCTCCAATTGACATCCGCGCTCGGCTCGTCCCCACTCCACGGCGGCGACGGCGATGGATCTTCATTGGAGGAGACGTTGGCCTCCCCCGCTTTGCGGCGCTTGATGCGGTCGTTATTCTGATCGTGCTTTGCGATCTCCTTCTGTTTGTGTCGCGTCTTGCGCTCAGCCCTCTGCTTCTCCGCGGCCGCCTGGTTGCGGTTGAAGATCACCTCCTGCGGGAGAGGGGGCTTCGCGGGCACGAGGTGGGAGCTCCTTAGCTAAAAGTAAAGGAAGCGAGGGAAGTCAGCGGCCATCATGAGTTTCTGAGAAGATCCAAATCAGATGAAGACCTCGAACTAGATGGAAAACTTATCGGAAGAAGAAACCACTTACGAGCTTTTCGGTCCCCTCGTTGGGGAGCATGGGCAAGAGCTGCGACGGCGGCCACGACTAGGACGCCTTCCCGATGGCCAACACCACGCGGCACTGGACCTCGTCCTGCGAGGGTGGCTCGGGCGCTGTCACAGTCCCTGTGAAAGGGGCCCTCCTGGCCGTCATTTCACAGAGGTGAAGAGGCCGCCTCCGAAGCGGGACGACCCCTCGGGTGTGGTACTGGACAATGACGGCCGCTAGGTCGACTCCGGCCTTGCGGAGGCGGGCCAGCGCCGCCCAGTGCTCCTTGAGCAGTTTCTCCTGCTCCGCCTTTGGAGGCCCGTCACTCCAGCTTCTCGGCACCTGGGCGATGGAGACTCCGGTGAACTCCGGCAGCACGTGCTCAGGGTCGTTCTTGAGATAGAACCAACCCTTGTGCCAACCGCTGTTGGAGCTCGTCAGCGAGAAGGGGATGTACCTGTCACCCCTGCCCTGCTTCATCCGGAGGTTGTCGCAACCGATGGTCGCCGGAAGGGGGCCGTCCTTCAAGCAGGCGAACATGAAGAAATACCTGAAGAGGTGCCAGTGTGCACCAATCCCCAAGTACCCCTCGCACAGCGCCTCGAACGCCGCCATCTGCTGGACGCTGTTCGGGTTGAGGTGCTGGAGCTGGAGCTCGTACTTGAAAAGTACGACCCAGATGAACCGCCCGGCGGGGAAGGAGAAGCCGTGCTCGTGGAACGCCACGAACGAGACGACGTACCCCTTCTGCGGGCGCGACACGGACTCATCCTCGGGCACCCTCTACTCTTCGGCGTCGGTGAGCGCGGGGAGCTACCCGACGGCGACGAGGCGGTGCAGCATCGAGCGGGACACGTTGGAGCGCGATCAGTGTGACATGGCTACGGCGAGCTCTCGCACACGGCGCAGGCAAAGAAGGCGGCGACGCTGTGGCCGTGAAGGGCAAAGGAAGCAAGCGGCGATGGCAGTGGAGAAGGCAGGGAGGTAAAAGTTTCGAATCCTCAGCCGGCGCACGGTTAAAAAGGAAGGGGCGTGGCCACCGGCCTTAAATGCTGGGCCCACCACGCCGAAAAGACGCCTGCACACGCGCGCGCGCCCCGGGGTAACTGACGCCCGCCTGCGCGACGCCTCGTTACCCGCTGGGCCCAAGAATCTGAACCAACCACGCGCAGTCTTTTCAAGCCATCACGTCCGCCACATCGGCCACGACCTCCACGACTTCTACGATGCCCACGACCACCTCGGTCAAGGGTCCCGGAACCACGACAACATATCTGAAGATCAAAAACCCCACAAGTGAGTCTACAACTCACTCATGGGCTCAGGGCTTACATCCGGCGGATGCGCTCGCGCGCACCCACCGAGAAAACCAAGAGCAAGGATCATCACGACGCCTTTCATCTGAGCCTGTGGGCGAGTCTTCAACTCCCACCCCAGGCTCGGGGGCTACTGACAAGGGCCCGGATTAGGGCCCCCCTTTCAACGGCAAGATAATCACCCTCGAGATGGAGTCGTCTGACATCATTGACAATGTGAAGGCCAATATTCAGTATAAGGAGGACTGTGGATCCTTGTCAAGACCATCACTGGCAAGACGCCTTGTCTCCGACCAGTAGGAGGCTTCCCCGACAAGTCTCCAACCAGGGGGTGGCTTCTCCGACAAGTCTCCGCCTCGCACGACAAGTCTCTGCCTCGCACGACCAGTTTCCGTCCCGCACGAGGAGTCTCCGCCTCGCACGACAAGTCTCCGCCGCGCACGAGGAGTTTCCGCCTCGCCTCCGACAACTTGCTCGTTCGCACGAGCAGTTTCCGTCTCCGACCAAGGCGAGACCCGCACGAGAAGGTCGGAACGAGGAGACCAGGGTCCACACGAACGTGGCGCCATCCCGACGACCGGGCTCCTTCGCAACGACGCGTGGGGCGCCAGTTCCCCATGCCATGCAAACGCACCAGCTGGCAGCACGCACAGGCGGCCGGCTCTGACAAGGGCTGTAATGCCACACTGTTCCGTCGTGCGGCCCCCGACGCGCCGTCCCGTCCGACTCTACGGCACGCCAACCCCGTCAGAGGCACTCGAGTGCCCCCTACAATTAGCGCTGGCCTACGATTAGGTCCTAACGTGGTGGGCTCATCCCGTACTCAGGCAGGCTGAGTCAGCACCAAAGAACTCGGAGGAAGCGCCAGGTGCCCAGAATAAACAGCCCCGCCCGGCCACGCGGCGGCCTCGACGACAACACGGTTCAGCCCCCTTCAATGCACCCTGACGGACAGCGACGCGCGAGAAGACATCCCAGCGGCGTAGGACTGTAGCTTTTACTTGTGTTCCCTTTTTTCCCCTCCCCCGTGCGTCTATAAAAGGGAGAGGAGGGCAACCGTCACAAGGGCTGACGAATTGAACTCTCACACCCCAGGGACTTGGGCTCGACACCCTCTCCCGACAAGTTTGTAACCCCTACTACAAACAACCCTAGTACAAGAACACGACAGCTCGATACTGGACGTAGGGTATTACTCCTCGGTGGCCCGAAATAGTCTAAATCCCGAAGTCTCTCATGCTAACCATCCGGGTCGGACACACGATCGATATAAATTTACTGCTCTGCGGTTGAGAACCCCGACAGTACACTTTTATGAAAGTATTTTGCAAGACAGATTTATTCATGTAGTTTTCACATTTCCAAACTCAACCACTTAAAAGTTATTCATAATTTATATTCCCGATGCTTGATTCAAACTTTGTCTAAAACGACTTCATTTATCAAATCGGAGGGAGTATATTTTTAAATTATTTTCAAAACAAATTTATTGATATGATTTTCACATTTCTAAACTTAACAACTTAAAAGTTATTCATCATTTATATTCCCAATATTTAATCAAAATTTTGTCAAAAACAACTTCGTTTACCAAAGTGAAGGAGTATATTTTACGACGGTTCCAATTCCGTTTCTTCCTCGTCGTTTGTCAAATTTTATATACAACTATTTCCTTATCTGGCTACTTTTGAAGCATTAAGCTTGAGTCGCTCCATTTCCCATTTGGATAGCTCATCAAGTTATCAACCCGTGCCACTCTTTGTGTGCCTCAATTTTAAGAGATACTGAGGTTAATAAATAAATTATGATGCGATGGAATCATTTCCACCCGGATTCAAATTCCTAAATTAACAAGGATGCTTGTTTATGGATAAATTTAATAGAAGAATTTTAAAAATAGAAGTAGGTAGCTTAACTGAATGAAAGAGTTAAGGTCTCCATTAAATAAATTTTTATTTATTTTATTTTTGGTTGAGGCTCAAGATATTTATGTCATGGACCTCATTTTTTTAGATAATGGATAATTAAATCCGGCCTCTACATCCGAAGATGTACACAGCCAATTATTACAGAGTGGAGTATGATCTGATATGTTCAGATCTCTAGCTTCGACCATGGCTAAGGGGAAATTATTTTCCCATTCCGTACTAACTAAAACTCTATCAAGTTTTTCATAAGTCGGATTATCCCCCGAACCCGCCCAAGTATATTGGCGACCTGTCATGACAATTTCCCTAAGATCAAGGGACTCAATGACAGCATTAAAAAGGGATGGCCATTTATTATCAAAATCTCCACTGCTTTTGTCCTCGGGCTTTCGCATAATATTAAAATCCACGCCAATGAGAAAAGGAAGGTTCTCCTTGGAGCAGGTATTAGCGAGTTCAGCAAGAAAAGCACCTTTGTTTTGTAATTGGGCCGGCCCATAAATAGAATAAATGACAAATTTGAAGTCAGTTGACTTGTATCTAAGGGTGAATTTCACATAGAAATCCCCCTCATCGATGGCACTAATATCAAACACACTAAGATCCACCCCAAGCAAGATCCCACCTGATCTACCATGGGGAGCCATAGCGTGCCAAAGAAAATCACGTCCAGCACATAAATTTTTGAGGACATGACCAGGAAAGGACTCACGACCAGTTTCAGAGAGAGCAATAAAATTAATCTGCTCTTCTCTAACTAGTTCAGCCAAAATCTGTGTTTAGCCAAGTCTGCAAGACCTCTGCTATTCCAGAATACCCCTTTCATTTTATAATAATCTTTGAAGGGGTTTTTGACTTTTTGGGAAGTTTGCCTTTTTTTTGTTTCTTGGCATTATTAAATTTTTTCTTACGACTGATAGGAGAGAGATCTAGAATATGATCATTCTCTGCATCAAGCAAGCTCTCATTTAGAAAACCACCAGCGTGATTGAGAGCTTCCTCCAGTCTTTCTTCCCTTTCATCATCACTTATTAGATCAGTAGCGTTTACTTTAATATTTTTATTAGCGCAGAGAACTAATCTATCTACCTCTAAGTTTTTAATACGAACAACATCCGAGGTATTAGTATTGATGCCTACCCTACCAAGGTTTGAAATAATGCGGGTATCTGAAAAGCTAGAAAAGAAAATACCTTCGAGGTTCTTTTTCTTTGCCAAACATTCCGCCTTGAGTAGGGTATGTTCGCCAGCCTTTCCCGCGTTCCTGCTGCTCCGACGTAGCGTCCTAGGCGCGTCCTCCTCACGTGGAGTAGGCGCGGGTGCCACCACTCGCAGCGGTGCCGCGCTGGTGACCAGCTCGGTCTCCCCCATAGCAGGGAGTAAGGCCCCCTCAGGGGTGACCGCGGCGGTGTCCCCCGCAGCCACCACGGTCACCACCTCAGTGGCAACAGTGGAGAGGGAAGCATCCCCAGCCGTAGGGTGAGACGGCCCGTCCCAAGGAATATATTGCCAAGAACCAAGATGCATGAATGCTGAATGGGCAGTGGTGGCGGCAGCCGAGACAACAAATTACTTGCGCAAATCGTCATCGTCTACGTGGCCGATTGATAGCTACACAATTCCTTTGGCTCGATCCCAAGTTCGCACAGCTCCCGCACCAGCTCATCCAGCTCCTGCCGCGACGCGCCGCCTTCCCTCACCGCCGCAGCTGCCTCCTCTGCGAGCTCCTTCGCCCGCGCCGCCACGTGAGCCCACCGGCTGCCTCCCTTCCCGCTGCAGCGGACCGTGGCCTCCAGCACCTGCGCCACCTCGTGAGCCGCCGGCGCGGCCTGGAGCCCGCCCCAGCTCACGGGCACGGCGGCGCCCGCCTCGTCCACGAGCAGCCGCGCGTTCACGAACTGGTCAGCTGCCATCGGCCACGCGAGAATGGCCACCCCGGCGGCGCAGGCCTCCAGCACCGAGTTCCACCCGCAGTGAGTGACGAACCACCTCACCGCCCGGTGCCGCAGCGCCGCCACCTGCGGCGCCCACCCGCGGATCACCCGGCCCCTGCTGCCAGCCGCGACGCGCTCCTCGAACCCCTCCGGGAGCGCCACCGTCGGCCCGGCTGCCCACACGAACGCCACCCCCGTGCGCTCGAGCGCGGTGGCGAGCGCCGCCGCGTGGGGCGGGTGCAGCACCGCCATGCTCCCGAAGCTGATGTACACGACGGAGCCGTCCTCGGCGAACCCGTCGAGCCACGCGCACAGGTCGGCCGCGGACACGGCCGTCTCGCCGCCGCGGTTGCCCGAGGCGTCGGCTTCCGGTGCCAACGGCCCCACCGCGCGTACGCGCCGGAATCCCAGGTCCGCGAGCGGCGCGCCGAGGTAGCGGCCCTCGAGCCGCCGGAACGTGTTGGACACGAACGCCGAGCTCTCGAAATTCCAGAGGAAGTTTCGCTTGACGCCCTCCGAGACCTCGTCGCCTTCCTTGAGCGTCCGGTACAGCTGCGACAGCTGCCGCCACGGGTACGCCGGGGCGCCAGGGATGTCCGGGAACGGGATCAGGCTGTCGTCGTCATCCTCGTCCTCGCGCCGCGGCATCCGGCGGAACAGCGAGTGCAGCACGGCGGTGCCGTACACCGCGGATGACGAGAACGCGAACCGCGGGACGCCGAGCTCGGCCGCGAGCGGCTGCGTCCACCCGCAGAAGAAGTCGGAGAGCACGGCGGCCACGCGGTCCGGGCCGTCGGACCGCTCGCGGGCCCAGTTGCCGAGCGGCGCGCGGAGCCCGGCGAAGGCGACGATGAGCGCGCCGAACAGCGCCGGCGGCAGGCCCTTGGCGGTCTCGACGCCCGCGGGGAAGGCCGGGTGGGAAGGGAACGGGAGCACGAGCTCGCGGATGGCGCCGGCGCCGTCGCGGTGCGCGGCCAGGAGGGGCGCGAGGAGCGGAGCGGTGGCGGGCGTGGCGACGATGGTGAGACGGATGCCGCCGCGGGACGCCAGGAGGCTGGCCAGGTCGAGGAGCGGGATTGTGTGGCCCTGCGCCGGGTACGGGACCACCAGGACGTGCGGCGCTGCCGGCGTGGTGGGGCGGCCGCTGGCCGTCGTCGTCATGGCGGGCGTGGTGGCGGTGGAGCAGTGACGGAGATCGCGGCGAGCAGGCGACCGTCGTGGTGGCGGTGGAGTGGATAGAATCGCAACTGCTAAAGTAGAATATTATGGATATATGCTCCAGGTCGCATCGCTCGGTGCTGGCTTGTGACTTTGAGTTCTGATGAGTACTCACAACACAGTCCACACTTCTCCGTGAATACTATACGTCGCTTAAGCGACAAAAACACATCCCATCACGCCGCGGGCCCCACCTGTCAGGTGGTTCTTCTACCTCCAGCCCGCCGGTTGCGCTTCGGCCTCGAGAACCCCGGCGGAGCCGGGTTAGTGTGGCGGTGGGCGGATGCGGCGGCACGAGCCGCCGCAGACGCTGGAGGAGGGCGGCGCGGGGGCTCGCCGCCGACGAGGTTAAGGATAGGGTTAGGGTTCGGGGTTTGGGGCTTCGGGATTCGGGGTTTGGGGCTTGGGGGTTCGAGGCTGCTGGGGTCCATCTCCATTATCGGCGACCTTAGAAAGGGGGTGGGGGCCGGAGGGAAGCCCGGCGGTGGAGGCGGGTTGCGGGGCGGGGCGGGGCGGCCGGCGGCAGGTACGCCGCCGGCCGGGGTCGGCGGCTGGACAAGCGGTGGGCCAGGGACCGGGGCGGGGGCGGTGATGACCTTCCTCCGGTGACGGCTCGCCGGATTAGCGCGGGGGGGGAGGGGGTAGCGGCGGCTCCCGCGGCGCCGCCGCCCGCGACAGGGGAGGAGGGCGGTGCGGGGGAGTCGCGGCGAGTTCCCCGGCGGAGCTGGGTTTGGGCGGTGGCGGGTGGATGGCGGACGGCGCGGCGGCGTGGTCGCCGCCGGGCGGGGAGGTGGTGGGTGGCGGGGAGCGGCGACCGAGAGAAAGAAATAGCGAGTTGGGAGGCGGGGAGCGGCGTCCGGGAGATAGAAGAAAGACGACGTGGTGCGATGGGCCGCTACCGGGCCTTCTGCGATGCTAGGCGATTTTGTCGCCGAAGCGACACGCAGAAGCGCCCACACTTGCCCCTAAAAAAAAAGAAGCGCCCACACTTCTCGGAACGAGATCCTCTACCATCAAGGACTTTGGTGGTACTCTGCAGTCACCTCATCCGGAGCGTCCAGCTGCGATCCAACGATGACCATAGCTCCCAGGCACTCCAGCTCTTCACGCGCTGGGCCCAACTGAGCAGTGGCCTGCTTCACCATGGCCGCGGCGCACGCACGGCGGCGCTCCCGGCGCGGCGCGGGAGCGGGGCTGCGGAAAGCTACACGCGGGGAGGGCGACGAGATCTCGGAAGAGGTGCGCCGCAACTTCCTCTGGAACCTGGAGGCCTCGGTGTTCGTGTCCAACACGTTCCGGCGGCTCGAGGAGCGCTACCTCTGGCGCGTGCACGCGGTCGGGCCGGTGGCGCCGGGGCCCAACGCTGCGGGCGGCCGTGGCGGGGAGACCGCTGTGTCCGTAGCCGACCTGTGCGGCTGGCTCGACGGGTTCGTCCAGGACGGCTCCGTCGTGTACATCAGCTTCGGGAGCATGGCGATGCTGCAGCCGCCCCACGCGGCGGCGCTGGCCGCCGCGCTGGAGCGCACGAGGGTGCCGTACGTGTGGGCTGCCGGTACGACGGCGCCGCTCCCGGACGGGTTCGAGGAGCGCGTCGCAGCGGCGGCAGGAGGCAGGTGCAGGGTGGTCCGCGGGTGGGCACCGCAAGTAGCAGCGCTGCGGCACCGGGCGGTGGGGTGGTTCGTGACGCACTGCGGGTGGAACTCGGTGCTGGAGGCCGCGGCGGCCGGGGTTGCGATGCTCACATGGCCGATGACGGCGGACCAGTTCGTGAACGCGCGGCTGCTCGTGGACGAGCTGGGCGCCGCCGTGCCCGTGAGCTGGGGCGGGCTCAAGGGCGCGCCGGCCGCAGACCAGGTCGCGCGGGTGCTGGACGCGACCGTGGCCGGGAACGGTGGCCGGCAGCGGGGCGACTTGGTGGCGCGGGTGAAGGGGCTCGCCGTGGAGGCAGCGGCGGCGGTGTGCGAAGGCGGCGACTCGTGGCGGGAGGTGGACGAGCTGGTGCGGGAGCTGCGCGAGCTCGCCACCGATCCAGCAACCACCAACCAAGACAATCTCAGACTCTTAAGTACCTCAGTTTGATTCGAGCGAACCATGGGTATTAGCAATAAGGATTTCATTCACTGTACATGCAAATTAGATTCTTGCAATGCAATTTCAGTTGTTTTTCTGCAATGGCAAATTAGACTCTGAAGTACACAATTCTTCATCGATTGATGCATTTTTAGCTTTGCCAAAGATCCTAATTCGTGACGACCTGAATGGCTGAATGTTCAGCCAAAGAGAGATTCAGTGTAGACGCGACGGCCAGGACGAAGCCTGCATATTATCTGATTTCATTCCATAGAAAAGCTGAAGCAGGTTTGAAGGGAAAAAAACAAAAGAATGAGCAGAGCTAGAGAATAACGAAACCTCTGAACATCTGAGACTCTTAAGCACCTCAATTTGGTTCGAGAATTCCATACGTATTAGCAATATAAGGATTTTCATTCACTGTACTCGGATTCTTGCAATGCAATTTCAGTTGTTTTAGGCTGCACGAAAGGATCCTAGATTCGTGACATGAATGCATGAAACGCTTACGGTTAGATGCTCGGATACAGAAAACGATCTAGCAGAGAGGAAAGGAATACTCAGTGTAAACTGTAAACGTGATGGCAAGGAAAAGACCTGCTGATTTTGTCCTCTGTTTGTATTCATCCAAATGCTCAAACATGTTTCAGCAAAACTAGAAGAATACAAACAGAATACTGTATATGTTTGACAGTTTGAGCATGATTAACAAGTACTGTATATGTTCTGAATATTGAGTTGAATACAGAACAACCACCAAAGGAGTACACAATATGCATCCAGACCACTCAAACGATCATCAAGGCATTGAGGATTTAAATATATTCTGAATAAATTTAAGTTGAACCGAACTGAATAGAAGCACCAAGGTACAAGTACACAATAAACATGTTGAACATGATTCAGCTATCATGAGTAAAGTAGATTTTATGCTAGTTCTTATTTCTTTTAGAGCTCCCTCGATTGTCCATTTATGGTGCCTTGTCTCATCTCTCGCTCCCAAGTTCCCGGAGCTCCTGCACCAGCCCATCCAGCTCCCGCCGCGCGCTGCCGCCTTCGCCCACCGCTTCCGCCACCATCAAAGCGAGCTCCTTGGCGCGCGCCCTCACGCCGGCGCCCGCCTCGCCGACGACCTCGGCTAACGCGCGCGCGAGGTCCTCCGCGTCCGGCACACCACCGAACCCGCCCCAGCTCGCCGCCACAGCCACGCGCGCATCCTCCAAGGCCAGCCGCGCGTTGAAGAACTGGTCAGCGGCCATCGGCCACGCCAGCATCGGCACCCCGGCCTCCGCGGACTCCATCACTGAGTTCCATCCGCAGTGCGTCACGAAGCAGCCGACGGCGCGGTGCCGGAGCGCGGCCACCTGCGGTGCCCACCCGCGGAGCACCAGCCCCGTGCCGGCAGCGGCCGCCCGGTCCTCGAACCCGTCCGGGAGCGTGGTCGTCGCTGCAGCCCACACGAACGGCGTGCCGCTCCGCTCCAGCGCGGAGGCCAGCGCCGCCGCGTGCGGCGGCGGCGGCACCATCATAGTCCCGAAGCTCACGTACGCCACCGACGAGTCCGGGAACTCGTCGAGCCACGCGTAACGGCGGTGGCGGTGGCGGGGTCGTGCTCGCCTGTGCTACCTGCTGGCGGCGCCACCAGTCCCACTGCCCAGACACGCTTGCCGGCCAGGTCTTCGAGCGGCTGCGCGTCCAGGTACTTCCCCTCGAGAGGGTGGCAAGTGTTGCACACGAACGCCACGCTCTCCAGGTTCCAGAGGAAGTTGTCCTTGATCGCCTCGGCGTGCTCGTCGCCGCCGCCGCCGCCCTCCACGTAGCTCCTGTACATCCGCGAGATCTGCCGCCACGGGAACGCCGGCGCGCCGGGCAGAGCCGGGAACGGGACGGCGTACCCGCGCCCCGCGTCGCCTTCCGGCGGCCTCGGCATGCGCCGGAACAGCGAGTGCGTGGCGGCCGTGGCGAGCACGCCGGACGGCGCGAACACCAGCCGCGGCACGCCCGCCTCCGCCGCGAGCGGCTGCGTCCACCCGCAGAAGAAGTCCGAGACCACCGCCACGACACGGCCGGTTGCTTCCCCGTCGCCGGCGTCTGAACGGGCCCGGGATCGCAGCCACTCGCCGAGGAGTGCGCGGAGCGCGGCGGCGTGCGCGTGGAAGTCGGCGCCGACGGAGGTCGGGCCCGAGGTGTCGTGGTGAGCGGCGGAGGGGAAGGTGAGCGGCCGCACCGAGGAAGGGTGCGCGGCGAGGAGCGGTGCGAGGAGGTGGACCGTGGCGGGCGTGGCGACGACGGTGAGGCGGAGGCCCCGCGCGGCGAGGAGCGCGGCGAGGTGCAGGAGCGGCTGTATGTGGCCCTGAGCGGGGTACGGGAGGACCAGCACGTGCGGCCCACCGGAGGTGGCTTGCTCGGCGGTGACGGCGGCCATGTCGATCGGGCGCCGCGCGGTGGTCGAAGGAACCAAGCTTGCGGGTTGGCGCGCTTGCCAGTGATCTGGACCGTCTGGTGCTACTACCGCTTGGTTGGAATGGACTAAACCATTTTTTTTTGTTTTTTTTAGAATGGACTAAACCAGTTCGTTGAGGGCGACTTGTTCCTGTGGTGACTGTTGACTCAGGCACAGGCCACACGCACTCCAATTTGGAACGCCGCTTGGTTTCAATGGAAAATATTTATTCTTTTAAAAATATACTCCTTCCGGTTTGGTATTGAAGTCGTTTTGGACAAGTTTTGACTCAAACATTGAGAATATAAATCATAAATAATTTTAAGTTGTTGAGTTTGGAAATGTGAAAACTAGATAAATAGATTTGTCTTGCAAAATACTTTCATAAAAACATACATATGTTAGTTTTTAATAAATATTTTTTGAAAATAAGAAGTCAAAGTTGTTCTTTGGAGATCGAGATTGTGTCGCTGTCCTAAACGACTTCATTTACCAAATTGGAGGGAATATATATATATGATTTAGAACAAAGCTAATTAACTTGGTAAGGTAAGTATAGATGGTGTGTGTTGATCTTGACGTCTTTGTTGTCCAGCAGGCTACGCTCCTCTAGCCTTTCTAGGCCTTTTTTGTGTGGTGATGGTGTGGAGCTCTTCTTTCCTTTGTAGTAGTGGTTAGGTCGCTTTGTTGGTGTTGTTCATTTGTTTCTTTGCTTTGCTACGCTTTGGTTCCCCTAAAGTCGTTTTGTTGTAATTCTTTCTCTTGTAAAAACATGTTTTGCACGTCTTTAAAAAAGATGGCAAAAGATGGTGTGTGAGTGTGTCTGATCGTGAATTCGTGGTGCAAGCAAAAGGAGCGTTTACCTCATTTATTCATTTATTATGCATATATGGTTGACTGTTAGGGTTCTTTGAAGAATGCAACGATGACACGTCACGATTCACGAAGAAATAGCATAGGGTTTCGGCTGGGTATAAGAAAACATCAAATCTACCGTGACAACTTTCAGAGGCATATTTCAATTTATTAGTTCTAATTGTTAGCTAGTTAATGGCTAATGTATTCTAATTGGCTGAGGTTGTATGGATACAAATATTTAATTGACTTATTGGTTGTGAGTACAAACTATATCTATAGACTATAGGTGCAAACTTGCATTTAAGTGAGGATGAGGCGGCTAATGAGATAACCATTACATGGGTCTTAGACAACATGGGAAAAAAGAACTTAATGAGACATAAAAATGCAACAAAGTTTGCCCAAAGTTTTTTAAGGATTTAGGCCCTATTTGGAACGAAGAACGATAGGAAACACAGGAATGACCTATAGCGTTTGTAGCGAAACAGAGGAAACAAAATAATATGGTGAAAATGGTTGTTTGGAACACATGATATAAAATACGGAAATCATATTATGGAAAGATGAAAACAAAGAAATGGGTCTTTAATTTTCCTCAGTTACAATCACAATTTGCTAAAGCTTTTCATTATTTTTTTCTTTTCATTATTTTCCCTTCTTTCTTATCCGATCATGTGTATCCTCCTCCATCCACCACCAGTGCTCTCATCTTCTTTCTCATCTATTTGAACTCGTTCTTGCTGGTTGCCGCACTCCACCCGCAGATCACCTCCCCACGTCGCCGGCCCCAGCCCCCGCCTCCTAGCGCTGCCTCCTCCTCCACCCCAACCATCGGTCCGCTGGACCAATGCGGCCGTCGTTGTCGTCGAGGAGCGCGACAGAGGTAGCACGAGATATGTGGTCACCGTCGAGGTCGCGGCTCACAGGCGGGTGCTCTGCGCTGAGGGATCTGGGCTTCGGCGAGGCCGTTGCGCTGACACCTTCGCTTGCGCATCGCTCCGGACTTCTCTGCCAGGGGCCCGATTTCTGCGCCAGCGACGAGGAACATCTCCAAGTGGCTAGCGCACATACTTTTCGTCCCTCGTCAGGTGCTAATGGAGGCTTCACCGGCAGGAAAAGAAAACAAGAGGTAGGAGTGGAGTTTTTATTCCTGTGAAATCCTATGGTGGCTACACTATTCCAGAGGAATGAGGTACCTCACTTCCTCCGATCCAGATGTTGCCTCAGGAAAACTTTCCAGAGGTATGGATTCCTCCAAATTTCCTTTGGGATTCCTGCAATCCAGGGCCATAAACTATTAGTTATGTGTCGGGGTTCTCTACCGTCGGCAGTAAATTTGTATCTATCGTGTGTCGGACCCGGATGGTTAGCATAGGAGACACGACGGTTTATACTGGTTCGGGCCTCCTAAGAGTAATACCCTACGTCCAGTTTCGAGCGATCGTGTTTTTATGCCAGGAAAGTTTGTAGTAGGGGTTACAAACTGGTCGGGAGAGGGTGTCGGAGCCCAGGTCCCTGAGGGTGTAGCTCGAGCTACGTGTGTGAGGTGAGTGGGTGTCGAACGATCAACCCCTAAAACAGTTGCCCTCCTCCCCCTTTTATAGACGCAAGGGTGAGGGGCAAAAAGGGGATACAAACATGTGCTACAGTGCTACAGTGTTGCGGTGTTGGAAGGTCTTTTCCTATGTCGATGTCTGTCAGAAGGGCGTTGAAGGGCGCTGAGCTGTAGTAATGCTGGCGATTGCTGCGTGTGCAGGCCGACACAGTGAGTTCCGAGTGCTTGGCGCCTTCTCCGAGCTCTTCCGTGGATGACTCAGCACCTTTGAGTGTGGATTAGGCCCGCCACGTTGCGGTCTAAGTGTAGGTAGGCGCCGCCCGTAGAGGGTCATTGAGTACCTGCTCTGACGGGGTGGCGTGCCGCAGAGGTTGGACGGGACGGCGCGTTGGAGGCCGCGCGGGCGCACAGTGCAGCGTGACTGTGACGCCCCAGGTTTTTAATTAGCATTATTAGTGCTAATGACCTAGTCAACCGAGTCAAACACGTTGACTTTGGTCAAACCGTGGTCAACCTGGGTCATCACCTCAAAAACCTAGCCAACAATCACTAATGATCATCTTGATCAAGTCAAAACGCACTTTTGGTCAAACCTTGGTCAAAGGCATAGTCAAACCCTAGTCAAACCCCTAATGCCATTGAACATTTCCTAGAACTTTTGCCGCGTTCTCCAAATTTCACCTAAACACTTCAAAATCGGCCAATACAAAAGTTGTTCGTCTTTTTGAGGGACACACTTTTCCTAATTGGCGGCATTTGAAATTTTGAGTGGAAAATGTGCTAAAACTCGGTCAACGCCAGCATCTGCATGTTTACCGAGCCATAAAAGACAGCAACTTCACCCGCAGTTCATCGTCAAACCGTTGATTAAAACATAGGTCGGCCATTGCAAAAAGTGTCCTCCTATAGTTCCTCTACAAGTTTCATATTGGGAGATTTTGAACTTGTATTCAAAAAATTGGAGTTTGGTTCAGTCAAAGATGGGTAAATCGATTTAAACAGGCGTCCCGGCGCTCTGGACGGCGCTCACGCGCCGAGCGCGCCCACGCGTGCCGCCACGCGGCGCTGTCGCCCGCCTCGATGTCCGGGCCCCCTCCGGCCGCCTGGACGGCCTGGACGCGCCGAGCCGGTCCCCCACACCCCCGTGCCCGACCAGCTCGCCCGGGGAATCGCGTTTCGCCACGCGTCGCCCGCCGGCCATGCCCGCGCCGTGCCCCGTCTGTGCCGCCCGCCGGCCATGCCGCACGTGCCCCCATGGCAGGCCGGGTCCCCCCTCTCTCCCTTCTTTGCTTCGAAGCGAAGGCGAAGCCGCCTATAAAAGGCCGCCATCCTCTCCCCTCGCGCGTACTCGCACCGCCGCCGCCTCCCCGAGCTCCGCCGTGCGCCATTAGCGCTGCCGACACCGAGCTGCACCCTCCACTCGCTCCCTCGGCCGCTCAACCACCCTAGCATCTTCCCTAGACCTCACTCGAGCTCCCCGGGTCGCTTGTTGCCCAGGACGTGCCGCCGTCTCGCCGGAGCCGCCGCTCCAGCGGCTGCCGCCGCCTGGCTCCACCGCGCAAGCTCGCCGGCGCCGTCCCCGCCCCGTCTCCAGCCCCAAATCAACCCGTGGTGAGCCCCTGGACCTTTCCCCGCCGTTCCCCGACCCTCCCCGGCGACCCCTCGCCAGAATTTCCGGCCAACCGCCGGCGGCCTGCCCAAGGGCCACATTGCAAGAAGCTCAAAACTTGCAGGGTCTTTTCTGTAAGCAAAGGGCATATCTGTGAATACTTATTTCTTTTCAGGGTCCTACTCGTAAGTAGATTCTTAAGACTTTGGGATGTTTCAGCTGAGCTTTAGAAAAATCATATAAAATCACAGAAAAATCAGAAAAATGTAAAAGCAATTTTGTTGGTTTCCTTGTGATCAAAACTACAACTTTTACAAAGCATAATCATACTTTTGATTGATAGATTTTGTATGAAAAATTGAAATCAGTTTAACCTACATCTGCTGTAGTTCAAAATATACAAGTGCTCTCAAGCTGCATTTTGGATATGTTTCTAGATATGCCATGTGTAGGCTCCACACCAAAATTTGCACAAATTTAATGAGCAGATCTTTTAATATGATTTATTTTGTATTTATGTTGAATCTGCCTTAATGATTTTTGTAGCCAAATATAAATAGATTTTTGTGCCCAACTTCTGGATATAGTATTTTTATGCCTAAATACACCCCTGGTGAATTAATCATGATTTTATATTTAACAGAAATATTTATTCCTGAATTATGCTTAGATTTAAATATAAATGTATAGTTCAAGATCTAGAGTAGCCCTTGCTGCTTTTGTTGGTTGCATAGCTTAGTTTTGGACCAGAGGTCATGTGTGAGAAAGTTTGGATCCATTTGTTGCTTAATTATTTTTTATATGCTTTTCTCAGGTTTTGGTAGCTAAAAATTGTCATTTTTGGTATATTTAATTTGTAGCTCATGTAATTGTGAAATCTTGTTCACTGGCCTTATCTAGGTCTCTAGTGTTTTAGAAACACCACCCACTGTATTTTATGAATTTACTTATAAATAAAAACAATAGAAGCCAATTAAGCTTAATATTAAAGTAAATTGGAAAACCTCCAACACCACACCTAAAGACCCTATGTGTGTGTTGTGGAACATACTTGGGAGCTGAGAACCAACCCTTGCTGTTTTTGTGAATTTAAATTAATTTATTTATATAAATATGTACACAGTCACCATCAAAAAGAATAATTAATAAAGCACCACATATTGTTCCTTTATTGAAAGAGTATGCTGAATATATTATTATCTAGGTGAATGTGGTCAACCATGCACCCCATGGTTGTCATGTGTTGTTTTGTAATTAATTAAATCAAAACTGTTAATTAAATCTTGCATATGCATCCTCGTGTAGATCTTCCCGACGGTAGCTATACGCTCGTGCCGGAAGGAGGAGACGGAGGAGCTGACGGAGACGTGCACTACGTCGCTGTAGAGCAAGACCTGGACCAACGTCCAGACCAAAGGCCAACCTTGCCAACGAAGGCAGGCCCCGGATCATTAACCCTTCTTTTTAAAATTATGCAATTACCTTCGCTATGATTGTGCATTTACGTTTTAGGAGTTGAATGAAACCCTAGATGCATGATCCCTAGGTACCAATGCTCTTTTACTAGTATGCTAGGTTGATAGCTGCTATGCTATAGGACCCGGTAAAAGTCGAGTGATGTTCGTCACTCGCGGGAATAGGTTCTTATGTTGGAATCATAAGGTCTTTATAAATGGATTGCTCATGTGGTAAGAGCATGGGATTTGGGCTCCGGTCCAGTGGCTTCGTGGGCTAAGCTTTTGAACGTACTAAGCACTTGTCGGGAATGGGACCGGTAAGCCTAGTACCTGATGGACACGGCAAGGGAACCTTTCCCTACTACCCCTAGGACACATGATGTGTCCCCCTGCCTGCAACAGTGGGGTACATGTGCGAGTCTGGACCGTCCGGCGTGACGTACCAGTAAGCCTTGTACCGAGGATTGTAGGTTCCGATCCCGACCCGGAGAAAGATGGGAACCGTCTGGTCGGTGTATACCTCGTTTCGTTTTTGTTTGGACCTTCTTGGGGTATGCATTCTTCCGTGTGTTTAGGTTTTCCTTGCAAGGGTTTAATCAATCGATTGTCGGCCTCTCACCATTATCTAAGACTGCTTAATCAACTGGCCATGATATCCCTTAATGATGGAACTATGTGAATATTGCTGCGTGGATTAATTGTATTGTACAATTCTTGATTGGAATAGTTGGCTCACTTAGAAATGGTAATTAACTAGAATTTGAGCTAAAATAATGAAACTAAGGACCTACTCTTTGTTGCTTTTTAGCAAAAGAACTCACCTGCCAAAAAGCCTCTCATGTCTAGAGTTGGTGATGTAGTTATCACCCGACGGTTAAGTCCTGCTGAGTATTAGTATACTCAGCCTTGCTTTATAAATGTTGTTGCAGGTGATGTTGTTTGGCCTGGAGAGATTCCACCCGGCTGGGAGCTGGAATGGGTGGATGACGACGAGTGATGGCATCATGGATGGCCTCCTGTGATGTCTATCGTATCGCTAGTTTATTTTCTGATGTTTTCGAACTCTGAACCTTTACTTATCATGTCATGAACCATGGTTTGTAATAATTAACCCTTAGGGGTAGATTGGATTTAAATTGTGTAATGTACTCTGGACTCGTCTTCGTGTGAGTTTTAATGCATATGTTCGATCCTCTTTGTGTTATCCAAGTGATTTACTGGGCTTTGACCCGGCAACTTACGACGGGATGGTACTTTATCATCGCTTAATGACCAAAGTGGATTGGTTTAGGTGATAGTACGGTATTTTCTTGGGCGGGTTGTCACAGCTGGTATCAGAGCGATTATATGCACCGGAGTTTAATTAACAACCTTAATCACTTGTTTTTGAATAAAACTTGCCAAGATTGGTTGTATTTGCAAAATACGTTGAATCGTTAAGGACGGAAATAGACCGAGAGGCCCTAGAGGGAATTTTTGGGTTCTTTCAGGTGGCTTACAAATCTATGGTTTATTTTGCTAACTTCCAGCACTTCTCAAGCCACGTGTTTCATACGTGTGCTGTGCCGCATCACGAGTATGTGAGGGTCGATAGGGCAATCCATTCCACGGATCCTATCTTCTCGGTTGGATGTCCACGTGTTTTATACGTGTGCTTTCCGTATGCGAGCCATACGAAGGATGGCATGCTCTATTCAAGATGAACATGTCATGGGTTGTGATGTCGCCATGTTTTGCCATACGTGTGTGTTCCGTATTACGAATATGCGAGGCAAGGATACACTCCATTCAAATGGAGGGTGTCTGAGATTGGACGCTGTCCATGCAGCGGTAAACGCATGGGTGTCGTTTCTATAGTGAACGGTATTGTATGTGGATGCTTCTGTGAGTGCTGGCACATAAGGTTCTTTTCTGCAGGTACACTAACAACGCTTCGTTAGTCGCTAAGTGAGAATCAAGTAGCTCTCGACTAGTTATTATAAGGAGAACCGTATATAAGCCTTGCCACTGGTACTAACTTCGTTTCTGGCTTGATCGCCTTGTGAGGTCGTAAGTGACGCTTTTGCATCATGTTAAAAATTGTGGAAACTTAAAAAATGAACCATGTACATGTTTGTGTGCTCTCTAGGTGAAAATTTGCTAGTGTGCGTTTTCTTATATAGCCTCTCATGTGAAGATGTTGCGCTGTCCAAAAACTTGATAGGGCTATTTGCTTGAATCTTTACCCCCTGTTCTAAAAATAATTGGACTAGATGATCTATACCAAAGTTGCTCCATATCTAATCTAGTTTTCGCTCGCAAAAATTCGTGGTCATAGCTTCTATAGATCTCAAGTTATGCCCAAAATAGTGAACCGCTTTTACCATGTCAAGTACTTCGGTTTGTAATAATTAAACCCTTTGGGGCAAATTTGGATTCAATCTATGTTTTGTACTCTGGACTCGCCTTCGTGTGAGTTTTAATGCATATGTTCGATCCTCTGTGTATTATCCAAGTGATTTACCGGTCTTTGACCCGGCAACTTACGACGGGATGGTACTTTATTATCGCTTAATGACCAAAGCAGATTGGTTTAGGCGATAGTACAGTATTTTCCCGGGCGGGTTGTCACAGCTGGTGTCAGAGCTGGGATAAAAGTAATTAAAGTAATATCCTGTGGTGCTTTATTATTTATTCTTTTTGATAGTGACTGTGTACATATTTATATAAATAAATTAATTTAAATTCTCCAAACAGCAAAGGGAGTGGTCTTAACCTTCTTAGCATGCTTCACATCACATTCATAAGGTCATTAGGTGTGGTGTTGGTGGTTTTCCAATTTAACTTAATATTAAGCTTCAACTGGCTTCCATTTTTTTTATTCATAAATAAATTCATAAAATGCAGTAGATGACACTTCTGAAGCTCTTTAGCTCTAAACAAAGCCACTGAACACAAGTGCACAATTTAAAAGAGCTATGAATCAATTATACCAAAAATGTGTTGTCAAGGTGAAATTGGCCGACCATGCACTTCATGGTTGGCATATGTTGTTTTGTAATTAATTAAATGAAAACCGCCAATTAAATCTTGCATCCTCGTGTAGATCTTCCCGACGGTAGCTATACGCCCGTGCCGGAAGGAGGAGACGAGGGAGCTGACGGTGAGCTGCAGTACGTGGACGTAGCTCAGGACCTGGACCAAAGTCCAGAAGGGCCAAGGCCAACCTTGCCAACGAAGGCAAGCCCCGGATCATTAACCCTTCTTTTTAAAAATTATGCAATTACCTTTGCTATGATTGTGCATTTACGTTTCAGGAGTTGAATGAAACCCTAGATGCATGATCCCTAGGTACCAATGCTCTTTTACTAGTATGCTAGGTCGATAGCTGCTATGCTATAGGACCCGGTAAAAGTCGAGTGATGTTCGTCACTCGCGAGAATATGTTCTTATGTTGGAATCATCAGATCTTTATAAATGGATTGCTCATGTGGTAAGAGCATGGGATTTGGGCTCCGGTCCAATGGCTTTCGTGGGCTAAGCTTTTGAACATACTAAGCACTTGTCGGGAATGGGACCGATAAGCCTAGTACCTGATGGACACAGCAAGGGAACCTTTCCCTACTACCCCTAGGACACATGATGTGTCCCCCTGCCTGCAACAGTGGGGTACATGTGTGAGTCTGGGCGGTCCGGCGTGATGTACCAGTAAGCCTTGTACCGAGGATTGTAGGTCCGATCCCGACCCGGAGAAAGATGGGAACCGCCTGGTCGGTGCATACCCCGTTTCGTTTTTGTTTGGACCTTCTTGGGGTATGCATTCTTCCTTGTGTTTAGGTTTACCTTGCAAGGGTTTGTAATCAATCGATTGTCGGCCTCTCACCGTTATCTGAGTCTGCTTAATCAACTGGCCATGATATCCCTTAATGATGGAACTATGTGAACATTACTGCGTGGATTAATTGTATTGTACAAATCTTAATTGCAATAGATGGCTAAACTTAGAAATGGTAATTAACTAGAATTTGAGCTAAAATATTGAAAGTAAGGACCTACTCTTTGTTGCTTTTCAGCAAAAGAACTCCACAGCCAAAAAGCCCTCAGGTCTAGAGTTTGGTGATGTAGTTATCATCCGACGGTTAAGTCTTGCTAAGTATTAGTATACTCGGCCTTGCTATATAATTGTTGTTGCAGGTGATGTTGTTTGGCCTGGAGAGATTCCACCCGGCTGGGAGCTGGAATAGGTGGATGACGACGAGTGATGGCATCACGGATGGCCTCCTGTGATGTCTATTCTATCGTTAGTTTATTTTATTCCGCTGTTTTCGAACTCTGAACCTTTACTTACCATGTCTTGAACCCTGGTTTGTAATAATTAACCCTTAAGGGGTAAATGGGATTTAATTTGTGTTTGTACTCTGGACTCGCCTTCGTGTGAGTTTTAATGCATATGTTCGATCCTCTGTGTGTTATCCAAGTGATTTACCGGCTTTGACCCAGCAACTTACGACGGGATGGTACTTTTTTATCGCTTAATGACCAAAGTGGATTGGTTTAGGTGATAGTACGGTATTTTCTCGGGCGGGTTGTCCCAGCTGGTATTATTTATACCATAAAATACCATACATATTTTCTCAGCTGGTATTAGAGCCGGTATCAGAGCTGGGATAGTACGGTATTTTCTCGGGCGGGTTGTCCCAGCTGATATGACCCTTGTCATGCTATTTTTCCTGAGGACCTACTCTGAACTTTGATTAAATTGAGCATCTTCCTAACCTTCCTAGATCGACCTTTGAATACCAAAAAGGTGCTTCATAATCTTGCTGAGTTGCTGGTAAAATTTGGTGATTTTTGGGGCTCTGGTTTTTAAGTTGGGAAATTTTGTTCCCAACCGCTAGGACAAAACCCCGGTACCAAATTCTCCCAGAAGTGGTAACCTCAGCTTTTGATTGCGAGTTGGATATCAAGTTGCTTGAAACCTTTGATTTGGTATGCGCATTGGAGTCATGAATCCTCGCAGTCTTGAGCTGAGTGCATGAAGTTCTTATTTCCAGAATATTGTGGTTGCTCGAATTCTGACTTTTCTTCAAATTGGGCTTTCGTCGTACATGTTCTGCTTGTGTGAACAAACTTATGAATGTGTGTTTAATGAAAGCTCAAATTTTTCAGATGGTGGGACCGACATGCAGCTCCCCGAATGGTTTTGGTGCGTCGAGTAGTGGTAGTGACCTACCACCGCCACCGCCCAGGACGATTGCCGAGGCATTTTTGGCGGTTCAAACGAAAGTGATGTGCCAAATCCTCCAAACGCAGCAGCAGATCGCCCAGGGGATGCAACAGCAACCTCCCCATGGTGCCAATCCAGATGGGCCAAACTTGGTCACTAAGACCATGAACTCCAACCGAAAAGATCCAGAGAAACCTCGATCCTATGAGTCTTGCTCACCAGGAGTACCTACCCAGGCTGATATAGATACCGTTGCTGGTGCAATCAATATGTTGGAAGAACAAAATTCAGTGCTAAGTCAGATAGTGCACGATATCATCCAAGGTCATCATCAGGGACTATCTCAAACTAGTTTAACTGACGGTCTCTCTCAGTCATTATCTACATCTATGGTTGAGCAGGCCCGCTTATGCAATCTGTTGGTGGATCATATAAATCAGGGTCAACTCAGCACCTCCAACTCTCTACTACCACCATCGAAACTACCAATGGACCTTAGAAAGGAAGAGAGAAAAAGTCAGAGCAACAAGCGAGTATTCTCCTAGATGGATTTAAGTGAGTGGGGAATTACCTACAAGGAAATTCGTCCACGCGAGGGCAAACAAAGTAACGACATCGGCGAGACCAACCAGCTCATCGAAAATGAAACTCGCTCTCAAGCTGAGATATTAGAAGAACGAATGAGAAAGAGCCTTTACCCATATCATCTACTCTGTTTTAAATGTGGAGAGAGCAATCATCTCCTTCAATCTTGCCCTTCGAGTGCTTGGAGTGACCCGAGGGACTGGAACATCTTGTCACGTCGAGGAAGATGAATTGGGCTTAGTAAGAACTTTCTAACGTCTAGAGAATCACTTCAACAGTTGATGGATCATCTTGCCCATGGTTGTCCTCAGCCCCTAAGGAAACAACAGGCACATCAACAAGCTTCCAAGCCTAAAGCACTACCGCCTCGCATTTGCTACAATTGTAGGCAGCCTGGGCATTATGCCAATGAATGCCCGAACCCTAAGCAGAACAAGCCCCAGCAGCAGAATCAAGGCTCCGGAGCAGATAAGGGCAATCACGGCAAGAAGCCGACAATTCAATTGAAGCAAGGCCCACTTAGCTTCATGGGTATCGTTTCTATCCAAAAACACCTCCTTACTTTCATCTTTTACTTTTGAATCTCGGGATGAGATTCTTTTTAAGGGGGGTAGGCTGTGACGCCCCAGGTTTTTAATTAGCATTATTAGTGCTAATGACCTAGTCAACCGAGTCAAACACGTTGACTTTGGTCAAACCTTGGTCAACCTGGGTCATCACCTCGAAAACCTAGCCAACAATCACTAATGATTGTCTTAATCAAGTCAAAACGCACTTTTGGTCAAACCTTGGTCAAAGGCATAGTCAAACCCTAGTCAAACCCCTAATGCCATTGAACCTTTCCTAGAACTTTTGCCGCGTTCTCCAAATTTCACTTAAACACTTCAAAATCGGCCAATACAAAAGTTGTTCGTCTTTTTGAGGGACACACTTTTCCTAATTGGCAGCATTTGAAATTTTGAGTGGAAAATGTGCTAAAACGCGGCCAACGCCAGCATCTGCATGTTTACCGAGCCATAAAAGACAGCAACTTCACCCGCAGTTCATGCTCAAACTCTTGATTAAAACATAGGTCGGCCTTTGCAAAAAGTGTCCTCCTATAGTTCCTCTACAAGTTTCATATTGGGAGATTTTGAACTTGTATTCAAAAAATTGGAGTTTGGTTCAGTCAAAGATGGGTAAATCGATTTAAACAGGCGTCCCGGCGCTCTGGACGGAGCTCTCGCGCCGAGCGCGCCCACGCGCGCCGCCACGCGGCGCTGTCGCCAGCCTCGACGTCCGGGCCCCCTCCGGCTGCCTGGACGGCCAGGACGCGCCGAGCCGGTCCCCCACACCCCCGCTCCCGACCAGCTCGCCTGGGGAATCGCGTTTCGCCACGCGTCGCCCGCCGGCCATGCCCGCGCCGTGCCCCGTCCATGCCGCCCGCCGGCCATGCCGCACGCGCCCCCACGGCAGGCCAGGTCCCTCTCTCTCCCTTCTTTGCTTCGAAGCGAAGGCGAAGCCGCCTATAAAAGGCCGCCATCCTCTCCCCTCGTGCGTACTTGCACCGCCGCCACCTCCCCGAGCTCCGTCGTGCGCCATTAGTGCCGCTGACGCCGAGCTGCATCCTCCACTCGCTCCCTCGGCCGCTCAACCACCCTAACATCTTCCCTAGACCTCACTCGAGATCCCCAGGTCGCTTGTTGCCCAGGACGCGCCGCCGTCTCGCTAGAGCCGCCACTCCAGCAGCTGCCGCTGCCTGGCTCTGCTGTGCAGGCTCGCCGGCGCCGTCCCCGCCCCGTCTCCGGCCCCAAATCAACCCGTGGTGAGCCCCTGGACCTTTCCCCACTGTTCCCCGGCCCTCCCCAGCGACCCCTCGCCGGAATTTCCGGCCAACCGCCGGCGGCCTGCCCAAGGGCCACATTGCAAGAAGCTCAAAACTTGCAGGGTCTTTTCTGTAAATAAAGGGCATATCTGTGAATACTTATTTCTTTCCAGGGTCCTACTCGTAAGTAGATTCTTAAGACTTTGGGATGTTTCAGCTGAGCCTTAGAAAAATCATATAAAATCACATAAAAATCAGAAAAATATAAAACCAATTTTGTTGGTTTGCTTGTGATCAAAACTACAACTTTTACAAAGCGTAACCATACTTTTGACTGATAGATTTTGCATGAAAAATTGAAATCAGTTTAACCTAGATCTGCTGTAGTTCAAAATCTACAAGTGATCTCAAGCTGAATTTTGGATATGTTTCTAGATATGCCGTGTGTAGGCTGCACACCAAAATTTGCACAAAGTTAATGAGCAGATCTTTCAATATGATTTATTTTGTATTTATATTGAATCTGCCTTAATGATTTTTGTAGCTAAATATATATTGATTTTTGTGCCCAAATTCTGGATATAGTCTTTTTATGCCTAAATACACCTCTGGTGAATTAATCATGATTTTATATCTACCAAAAATATTTATTCCTGAATTATGCTTAGATTTAAATATAAATGCATAGTTTAAGATCTAGAGTAGCCCTTGCAGCTTTTGTTGGTTGCATAGCTTAGTTTTGGACCATAGGTTATGTGTGATAAAGTTTGGATCCATTTGTTGCTTAATTATTTTTTATATGCTTTTCTCAGGTTTTGGTAGCTAAAAATTGTCATTTTTGGTATATTTAATTTGTAGCTCATGTAATTGTGAAATCTTGTTCACTGGCCTTATCTAGGTCTCTAGTGTTTTAGAAACACCACCCACTGTATTTTATGAATTTATTTATAAATAAAAACAATGGAAGCCAATTAAGCTTAATATGGCAAGTGTTGTAATCAATTAGACTTAGGTCTCCTGGTCGTAACCGACCAGGAGTCTGGGAACCGACCTTGTCCGCTGGCCAATATAAGGCGGCCGGGGCGACCCCTTGTACAATCACGCAATCCTCAATCAATCTACACCAACAACTGGACGTAGGGTTTTACTCTCCGGAGGCCTGAACTAGTATAAACTCGCCGTGTTCTCTATGTTCCGTGTGCTCGTGCACAACCTTCGAGTTCTTAGCCCTAGATTCCACCTCGCCGAACAAATAAACCACCGGGGTTAACCCCCCTGTGGGCTGTCCAGATCTAAACCTCTAACAGTTGGCGCGCCAGGTAGGGGAGGAATCCAGGGTTCTTCGTGCAACTCGATGGCTTCGTCAAGCGGCGTCATCTTCCTGGAGAGCATGGCGGACATCCTCGCCAACCCCATCGACATCTGCTTCGGCTCTATGCCGGCGGGATCCACCGTTCCAGCCGCATGCCACGTCATCGAGAGCGCTGCGGTCACCTCCAACCAGCAGGTCGGATCCGATCTACTGGAGAAAACCCACCCACCCACTCCTAGCGACCTGATCGCGGGGCTCGATCGTGTCGAAGACATGCTCTCCGACACGATCAAGGTCTGTAAGTGCGTCAAGCGCCCTCGCAGGACCCCTCCATCTTCATCCCGCATGCCCTTTGGTCTGCGGAACGCAACCCATACAGCGTCTCGCTACATGAAGAACAAACTTCAGATCCAATCTGAACCCAAGATCCCACATCGTGGAAACTGCAGAGGTCAGCTCGACGACCCTTGCCCCGTCCATGAAGACTCCAAACACACGGCTCGTCAATGTCGTGTACTCAAGAAGCTTCACTGACCTCTCACCGCGGCTCATCGCCGACAGTTCAACCGCGAGCCGTCCCCGGACCGCCTCGCGTTCCAGATCGCCCGCACGACCATCTCCCCCAACTATCCGGGCGAGATGTTTGAGATCCCAGACCGAGAGGTCCTCGTGGTCTCTGCCGACGTACCCCCTCAAGCTGGTGAGACAGACGAGCAGCGCATACAGCGCGAGAACGCTAACGCCACACGGGCTACGCGTCATCAGCAGGAAGTAGATGCAGCTACCGTAGCCGCAGGTCAGCCTGCAGGCAATGAGGTGCCAGGTGCCGGCGACCAACCCGCAGGCAACGCCAACGGGGGGCCACCTCCCGCGGCTCAGGCCGCCCCTCAGCAGCAACAGGACAACGAGCCTCGACGACACCGCCTACGTGCCAGAGACCTCCTGAAGGACTTTGAGCAAAACGGCCATGAAGTCTACAACTCGCCTCAAGCTAACCTAGGCGCGGCCCTAGCCGAGCTGGGACAACTTGAGGATACTCCTGCAACTCGACGCCTACAAGCTCACATCCGCATCGTTACTGCACAGGTCAAAGAAAGAGGACCAGGATACAGCAGATCGGACTCAAGCTCCTACTCCAGGAGTAGGTCGGAACGACCTCGCCAGCAACGCCACACCAATGCCCCCCTTCAGCCCGTAGCCGAAGAGGGAGGAGGCGAGAATGAAGTCGTACAGCCGGTCAACCCCGCTGCTAACGCCACTGCCAACCCAGCAGCCAATCCAGCCGCCAACGCCGCTGGTAACGCCCCTGGTAATGCACAAAACAACGACGCTAATGCTACTGGCGCCCAACAGCAGAACGTTGCCGGCAACACAGGACAAAACGCAGGAGCTCAACCTCCACCAGTGCAAGCCAACCGCGCTCAGAGCAGTCAACGTCAACGCGTACGAGACGAAGTGGAGATAGCACGACGTGCTAATTACAACCGCGACCACAGGGTCCCTGATCCCCTTGACGCCAATCACCCCATCCAAGCCACGGAACTTCGGCAAATGCACAATCAAGAGCTCCTGCGATGTGCCCAGTACGACCAAGACAATGGTCCCCCCGACGACCTCTACGTCATCCCGGCGGCCTACGCCCCGTCAGCTAGTCCTGGAGCTATCAAGAATTTCCCAGCGTTCTCGCGATGCCTCAGGACGATCAAATACCCCAAGGACTTCAAGCCAGCCATCGAAAAATACGACGGTCGTTCTGACTCGAGTATTTGGCTCAAGATGTACAGCATCGCAGCTCGAGCCTCTGGAGGCAATGAAGACCACATGGCAGGATACTTTCCTCCCGTGATGGGCAAAGCGGCTCGACAACCTTCCTACAGAATGCATTACCTCATGGGCGACCTTGTCGCGGCTCTTCACGACCAACTACCAAGCGACCTACAATCGCCCCGGCAACACTCACCACCTCGCCAGAGTGCGGATGAGGCACGACGAGACTCTCCGTGAATACACTAACCGCTACTTCAAGAATCGCAACACTCTCACAGGAGTCAAGGACGAAGACGTCATAGCCTACTACAAGAAGGGGGTAACCAACCTCAAGCTCTTCGAGAAGATTCATGAAGCTGATGCCCACACCATCACCGACCTCATGGCCTACGTCGACAAGCTCGTCGATACTCAAGATGCGGTGGTGCACGACTTCAAAGGGGATGACCATAACGACGGTGGAGGCAGGTCGCGCAAGCGATCTGGCGAGGTTTACGCTACCGACCCCCCCAGACCTTCCACCTTCCTCGAAGGTGACTTCAACATGGTCATGGACGACCAGTGCCAGTTCCACCGCGACGCCAAGCATACCATGAGGGAGTGTGAGCAGCTAAAGCGCACCCTGGGAGTACCTCCAGAGCCTAAGAAGACCAAGAACGGCAACAACGACGACCAGAACAGCGGCTGCCGCTATGACAACCGCAATTGTCGACCTGATCGACGAGATTACCGCGATCGGCGACCTTACCGTCGCATTGATGACAGGGATTGCCGTGACTATCACTGCGACTATCGCCGCGATGATCGACGTGATGATCGTCGTGACGACTACCGTCGCGACGATCGTCATGAGGACCACCGCAACGACCACCGTGATGAACACCGCGACGACCGGCGTGATGATCGCCGTCAGCATGATGATCGCCGTCAGCATGACGATCGCGACCGCAACGACAACCGTCGCAAAGAGCCTTCTCCTCCACCTCTGCCGAAAGCGGGCAATCCCAACGGTGCGTTCCAGAACGCCAACCGGCAAATCAACTTCATCGTCGGTGGCCGTCAAGCAGCCAAGAGCAACAGACAGCAGCGATCAAACGCAAGGGAGATCGGCCAAGTCAATACTGAAACTCCGCAACCTCTGCGTTGGTCGGAGTACCCCATCACCTTCTCCAGGAAAGACCATTGGGTGCACATACCTGACCCCAGGACCTACCCGTTGGTCGTCAACCCCATAGTGGATGGCGCGTTCCTGCCTAAGACCCTCATCGATGGGGGCAGTAGTTTGAACATCATCTTCACAAAAACGCTGAGAAAGATGGACTTCGACTTCTCCAAGATGACTGCCTGTGATGAACCCTTCTACGGGGTCGTGCCCGGCAAGGCTGCATACCCCATAGGTCGTGTATGCCTGCCGGTCACCTTCGGCAAAAAGGAAAACTTCCGCACAGAGTACCTGACGTTCGAGGTCGCGGACTTCCGCTCCTCCTACCATGCCATCCTCGGTCGACCTATGTTGGCCAAGTTCATGGCCATACCGCATCACACCTACCTTATCATGAAGATGCCTGCACCAAATGGGATCCTTTCCGTCCATGGTGACATCCTCATCTCCTACAACTGTGAGAGCGACACCATCGACCTCTCCAAGATTTCTGTGTGCAAAGCCGCTGCTACGGTCATGGTCGCTCAGGCCGCCAAGATCGACCAAACCACTCTGGAGGTGCCAGAGCAGAAGCGTACAGCAACCGCCTTGGACCCAAGCCCTGCTGTGAAGAAAGTTTGCCTCGGCCTGCCCGACGCATCCAATGAAGTCACCATCGGGGCCGACCTCGACCCCAAATAGGAACTCGCGCTCACCAGTTTCCTCTGGGACAACGCTGACATCTTCGCATGGAGCCCGTCTGACATGCCCGGTGTCCCCAGGAAGCTAGCTGAGCACGCTCTTGAAGTAAGCAAGACCGCACGACCTATCAAGCAAAAGCTCCGGTGATTTGCAAAAAATAGAAAGCAAGCTATAGAAGTAGAAGTCTGCAAGCTCTTAGCTGCAGGATTCATCCGCGAATGTAAACACCTGGTTTGGCTCGCAAACCCGGTCCTTGTACCCAAGACTAGAGGATTAAGAATGTGTATCGACTACACCGACCTCAACAAGCACTGCCCGAAAGATCCCTTCCCTCTTCCTCGCATCGACCAGGTCGTGGACTCCACGGCTGGTAGCGTCCTATTGTGCTTCCTCGACTGCTATTCAGGGTATCACCAGATAGCCTTGAATCCTGATGACCAAGACAAGACGGCGTTCATAACGCCCAATGGCATCTACCGCTACAAGGTCATGACCTTTGCCCTGAAAAACGCTGGCGCAACATACCAGAAGGTGATACAGAAGTGCCTAAAGTCTCAGATCGGGAAGAACGTAGAAGCTTACGTCGACGACATGGTCATCAAGACCACCAAGCAAGATCAGCTCATCGCTGACCTCGCCGAGACCTTCTCCAACCTACGCACCTATCAGTGGAAGCTCAACCCGACCAAGTGCGTCTTCGGCGTCCCCTCCGGATTGCTCCTGGGCTTCATGGTGGGACACCGGGGCATCGAAGCTAATCCCGTCAAGGTCGACGCAATACACAACATGGTCAAGCCATCTTGCAAGAAAGATATCATGAAACTCATAGGTATGATAGTGGCTCTAGGTCGTTTCATGAGCAAGCTGGGCGAAAAAGGTCTGCCTTTCTTCAAGCTATTGAAGAAGGCAGATAAGTTCGTGTGGGATGAAGAAGCACAGAAGGCTTTCGAGGCTCTCAAAGATTCCTTGACCATCCTCCAATCATGACGCCACCTGTACCAGGAGAAACGCTCCTCCTCTACATCTCCGCCACCACTCATGTGGTCAGCACGGTCCTCGTCGCAGAATGAGAAGAAGAAGGGCAGGCCTATCTTGTTCAATGACCTGTGTATTACGTAAGCGAGGTCCTTGCCGATGCTAAGACACGTTATTCACAGCCTCAGAAGTTGCTCTATGCACTCCTGATCACATCGAGAAAGCTTCGCCACTACTTCCAAGCCCACAAGATCACGGTACCATCATCGTTCCCGCTAGGAGAAATCATCTACAACCGCGACGCTAACGGCCGCATCGTGAAGTGGTTGGTGGAGCTTGGAGAGTTCGACATCGAGTTCTGCCCTCGGCAGGCGATCAAGTCACAGATCCTAGCAGACTTCGTGTCAGAGTGGACAGAGATCCAGATGCCCCCTCCCAAGGAGCGGCCTGAACACTGGATAATGTACTTCGATGGTGCCCTTAACCTCGAAGGTGCAGGAGCAGGAGTGTTATTCGTCTCTCCTCAGGGAGAGCAGCTCAAGTACGTCCTACAGATACACTACAAGGCCTCCAACAATGAAGCAGAATACGAAGCTCTAATTCATGGGCTCCGTATAGCAGTGTCCCTTGGCATCAAGCGACTACTAGCATACGGCGATTCCAAGGTCGTCATCGAGCAAGTCAACAAGGAGTGGGATTGTGTCAAAGACACAATGGATGCTTACTGTGCTGAGATCCGCAAGCTCGAAGGCCACTTCGAGGGAATCGAGTTTCAGCATGTGCCACGCAATAACAACGTGGCTGCCGACGTGCTATCCAAACTAGGCTTCAGGCGAGCTCTAGTCCCAGTGGGTGTGTTCGTCCAAGACCTACGCAAGCCGTCGATCAAGCTGTTGGACCCGGACAACCTGGACCAAGTACAGCCCGACCCAACTCCAGCACCTCCCCACGATGTGCTGATGACAGAAAAAGAGGACGATAGGCGCGAGCCTTTCCTAGCCTTCCTACTCGACCAACGAGTCCCAGAAGACAAGGCTTATCACACGACAAAGTGCCAACTACGTCGTGATTGGTAACGACCTATACAGAAAAGCCACCTCTACTGGCGTCTTGATGAAATGCATCTTACGATCAGAAGGTCTCCAGCTCTTGGCTGAGATTCACGGTGGTGAGTGTGGCTGCCACGCGGCATCCGCCAATCTGGTCGGCAAGGCGTATCGATCCGGCTTCTACTGGCCCACGGCCATGTCTGATGCCAAAGACCTCATCAAGAGGTGCAAGGGATGCCAATTCTTTGCCAAACAGCAGCACCTGCCAGCTCAGGTCCTGCGCACGATCCCCCCATCCTGGCCCTTCGCCATGTGGGGTCTTGACGCTGTAGGACCATTCCGAACCGCTCCGGGCGGCTACAAGCACATCCTTGTGGCTGTCGACAAATTCACCAAGTGGATTGAAGTCCGACCTGTCGCAAAGGTCACGTCGGAGGAAGCGGCGAAATTCATGCAAGACATAACACATCGCTTCGGTGTGCCCAACAGAATCATCACCGACCTAGGGACGGCCTTCACAGGGTCCGCCTTCTGGGATTTTTGCCAAGACAATACGATTGACGTCTACTACTCCTCGGTCGCCCACCCCCGGTGCAACGGCCAGGTCGAACGTGCCAACGGCATGGTCCTTCAAGCTCTCAAAGATCGTATCTTTGATGACGCTTCAAATTACGCCACCCAGTGGTTAGCTGAGCTACCACATGTAATCTGGGGTCTGAGGACCCAAGTCAGCTCTGCTACGGGCTTCTCACCGTTCTTCCTGGTCTACAGCTCGGAGGCCATCTTACCTACCGACGTCACATACAGTTCTACGAGGAGGGAGAAGCGGAGCAGACTCGTCGTGTCGACCTTGACAGCCTCGAGGAACAGAGAATGGCGGCCGTCATGAGGCAGGCTCGCCACGACCAGCAACTCCGTCGATATCATGATCGCAACGTCAAGGAGACTTCCTTTAACGTTGGCGACCTAGTCCTAAGACGTATCCAGAAGACCGATGGCATGCACAAGCTGTCTGCCCCTTCGGAAGGACCCTTCATCATCACTGAAGTCATCAGCCCATCCACATATCACCTCCAGTGGGGCGACGGGCAAGGAGTACCCAACCCATGGAACGTGGAGCACCTACGACGATTCTATCCGTAGAATAGTTTTTATTACAGCTATGTATTTCTCGTCTTTGTATTTTTAATTCAATAAATATTAGTTAAAGCAGTCATCTGCTGTGTCTCGAGCTCTTCCTTCTCCTCTTTCATGTCATAAACCCTCCCCCTCGACATGCTCGGGGGCTTGGCCAAAGCCAATACAAGGGTCGAAAGACCTGGGGGTGAAGTTTCCTGTTCCTCCCCCTCGATATGCTCGGGGGCTTGGCACAAGCCAACGTAAGGGTCGCTTGACCTGAGGACGTCGTCCCTCATGACTACTTACTTTATGTTGTTGCGAACCTGTTTGGTCGTAAGGTTGTAAAACCTGAGTCCCAGACTCCTTCCCGCGCGCCGATTGCACGTAAGTCTCCCTGCTGAGCTGTGGTGATCGGTAAGCCAACCTCTCTGTGAGTAGTTGTTAGCGAGGCATGAAAAAGACACATCACTCCAAGGCAACCAAGTTCGTGCAAACATAAGCTGGGTACGTCATGGAGGCCAAAAGAAGTATATAGTTGTTATTTACATAACTGGAGGAAGGAGGGGGTACAGCTCTAAGACTACGACTACTCTTCACCGTCGTCGCCCTCGTAGTCAATGGCGTCCATTATCGCCATGGCGGCCTCCCGCACTTCAAGCTCCACGGCCTTGAGGTCCTTCGTCGTGTCTGGGCCTTCTCCGACCTTGACCATGTCAACGTCGGGGTGATGAGACTTCACCCGCACCAGCGACTCTGTAGCCGCCGTCAAGCTCATCACCTTCAAGAGGTCGACCAACTTCTCTGGTGCAGCCAGAAGCCGATCAATAGCTGGCTTGGGCTCCTCCCCAGCAACCTGCGTCTCCACCATGTCCATCACAAAGTGGGCAGCGTTCTTCAGGTCGTTCAGCTCCACTTCTTGCCCTGCAATAGTCACCTGGTCATTCTACAATGCCTTCAAAGCTACCTCGAGACTGACCTCAAGGTCCTTTCGAGCTTGTTTCTCATAAGCCAACTCCTGGGACACGGTGTACTCACTGTCTATGGTGCCCTTCATCAGCTGCTTCACCTCTTCAGCACTGGCCTCGGCCTCCCGCAGGTTCACTTCCAGGCTTCGGACCTTCTCCTTAGTGTTCTTCAGGTCGTTCTTGAGGTCATCCTCTCACCTGTGAAAATCTGTGATATACAAGAAGTCCTGAGGTCCAATCCTCAGCAGTAGAAATAAATGATGATCGAAGCTGTGAAGCAGTTGGTCTTACCGGTGCTCATGGTATTGAATTGCATATTGGCCTCCTGACTCTTATGCTTCTCTTCAGTTAGCTCGTCTTCGAGCTTCTTCTTGTCAGCCGCCGCCGCCTCACGGGCTTGCTTGAGCTCCTGCTTGAGCTCCACCACCCGCAGCAGCAGAGCTGCAGCATCCTTGAGCTGGTCGGCCCTGCCCTTGGCATGGTTGGCCAGTGACTGTTTTGCAAAAACAAAACAGGTCGTCAGCTACATTCAGAAAACAAGTCATTTATTTAACTCAAGAACAGCTGCTCACCATGACGGATTAGTTGAGTGTCAAGATCGACCCGCGGACCTCCTTCATATCCTCGTCATCTTCGAAGATATCTCCCTCCCAAGGAGTGCCAGTCCAGTCGATATCTTCCTTCCTCAAACTTGGCCCCGTCAACGTCGGACCCGGTGCCTGCACACCGGTTGTTTCTAGGTTCCCCTGTGGTGGCTTGATCTGAACCGGGTCCATAGGCGGGCCCTGAGTCGATGTGCTGGGCATCGAGTTGATGGGGTCCACATCAATAACAGGCGGAGGAGCTAACGTCCCCACGTCGCC
The DNA here is from genome assembly GCA_036936925.1 of Cenchrus fungigraminus. Classification (NCBI taxonomy): domain Eukaryota; kingdom Viridiplantae; phylum Streptophyta; class Magnoliopsida; order Poales; family Poaceae; genus Cenchrus; species Cenchrus fungigraminus. The sequence continues at coordinate 63,774,656 of CM072770.1, forward strand.
GACCGAACCTTGAGTCCCGACCTCAAGCTCGGACGACCTCGTCCGCGAGGGGGAATCTTCAGCACCCAAGGCGCTCTGAGGTCGGGCTTCCGACCTACAGTAATCTTCATCAACATAATAGAAGAGCTAATGGTAACTAGCAAATGAACCAACTTCAGTACTAAGACCTTACCTCACGGTCACCGGCGCACGCAGCTTCGGCCTCAGGGGCCGAACTCGTATCTTCACAGGCATCTTGGCCTATGCACCAGCGGTAGCCCGCTGTGCCTCCCTCATCCGACAGAGGTCTTCTTCGGTCACTTGTTGCTCCAGTTCCCGTTGCCTCTTGGCTGCGGGACTCAGCGACCTCCTTGCCGTACGATCCTCAACAATTAGCGGATCGTCGGTAGCTTCGTCTTCATCCTCCTCGACCTCCTTGGTCGCCGGAGTAGGGATCGTCGGTGTGCGGACCGCCGGAGGAGGGCTCACCTTCCTCTTCCTCTTCTTATTGTTGGCCTCGAGCTTGGCAGTCTTGGCTGCCTTGGCCTTGGTAGCAGCTCTTGTGGTCGACTGCTTCGCTGTCGCCGCTCTTGTCTTGCGCCCGGGCTTTGTGGCACTGCTTGCCTCAGGGCGGCTCGCTGCATCGCCACCGACCTCTTGGTCGGTATCTTCATCAGCTTCAACTGACGAATCCGATTGATAATTCTCCAGCAGCACAGCTGCTGGAGGCTGGTACTCCTTCGACCTCAGCTTCTGGCGTGGCACCTCGCCCTTCGGCACGGGTGCAGGGCACCAGAACTGCATCTCCCGATCCTGCAACAAAAAAGCAACATGGAATAAGATCGATGCAAGCAACTAAATAAGCCAAAACGACCTGGTAGTCTCAGGACTTACAGGGTCAGCCGGCCGAGTCAGGGAGTGTGCCTTCAGGCACTTCCTACCCCGGGTACCCCCGGTATAGATCTGTGACACCCTGGCCACCATCTCCTCCTGGGAGACCTTGCGGTTGACCTCGCGAGTGGGGTCTGACTGCCCCCAATATTCGTATGCTGGATGCACCCGGTCCTTGATCGGCTGGATCAGGCGGCGACAGAACGACCTCACCACCGAGCCTCCTGTCAGCCCTTTCTTCTTAAGGTCGCTCACCAGGGTGAGCAGCTCCTTGACGTCGTCCAACTCATGGGAGGTCAGCTACAAGTCCCACTCCGGTATCTTCTCGGGCTTGTGCCCGGTTCGCTTCGGGAGCACTGGTTGTTGGTCGGTGATGTAGAACCACTCCGACCTGCACCCAGTGGTGTTGTCCGGCAAGTCCATATCTATCCATTCCGCCTTGAGACCTGATCTCAGGCAGAACATAACGGATCCTACCACGCCAAGGCGCTTGCCAGTGCTCTTGACGTTGAACAGATATCGCCAGAGCAAGAAGTGGGGCGGTATCCCCAGATATGCCTCACAGAAGTAGATGAATGACGACACCACGGTTATGGAGTTGGGGACGGGGTGTACCAGCTCTAGTTTGTAGTAGAAGAGGAGACCTCTGAAGAAGTCGCCGGCAGCCACGTTGAACCCGCGCTCGAAGAAGGAGGCGAAGACGACCTGCTCCTTGTCATCCTCCGTCGGGAAGGCCTCGCCCGTGGGCGCCTTCCACTCCACCTCCGCCTTGGGCCTCAGGAGCCCGTTATGCACCAGCGCTTGAATCTTCACCTCAGTCATCACCGAGGGCTCCCAAACCATCTGCGGGTCGGGGATTTGAGAAGCAGCAGCCGCCATTTCTTGAGAACGAGGAGCTTTGGATCTAAAGTTAACTAGGGTTTTCACGCTCATGCGGAGCGGCGCGGCACATCGATGGCAGAGTCGGCATGCGGTCTGCTACAGACGGCGGCAGGTTGAGGATTCACAGGTGGCGGATGGATGTGGAGCGCGCGGCGGCTAGGGCACGAAGATTCCGGTGGAGACGGCGAGAGGAGGAAGAAGATGGAAAGGGATGGTCAACACCGGTCCCCGCCGCTCTATTTATATGGGCCCCGCCACGGGTGCCCATTGCGGATCTATCGCCACAATGAGCTCGTCGCAACGGCTATGTGCCGCTAATTTCGCGAGACGATCTCGCCGGATTTCACGCCAACGGCTATATACTCAACGGATATTTTGGCGACCTACACCCTGAGTTTAGGTCGTGAATACAACCACGATATCAGGTCGTCCTGATAGCACATTCGATCTCCATGAGGTCGATAAGCCCCAAATTACGTCATTTCCGGTCATTGATGAATAACTTCTTCAAATCGACCATTACATGACAGAAGAGAGCGAACATTACACAGGAACTTCGAAGGTACACAAGTCGCCTGCGACCTCATTGGATCCAGAACCTGTTACAAGATACAAACATATTCGAAGACCTAGTCTACCTAGAGCAATCCTTGAGGTGTACTCTACAATAGCAGCGCACATTGCAAGAATTCTTCTAGCTTCAGGTCCTCGATGGTGGCCTTGCGGTGAACAACTGCACGACGCTGCACATAGCAGGTCACACTTTGTGCCTGACTATGGAAGGCAGATACGAGCTTGCTCTTTGGCGCGGACTGCAAGCCCTCGACGAGCATCACATGCTTACCAAGAACTTGCAGCGTCACCTCGGGCCTCTACAGCATCATCTCCAAACTCTCCTTGATTCCTCACTGAGGCACGATACAAAGAGTGGGTGTGCTACCTACATTTCGTAAGAGTTCTTCTAGCTCCAAGCATCTACAAACTTTGTATCCTACAATCTGGTGGACGGACACATGCCCATGGCATGGTCTCAATACTACCCTGCGGCTTCATAGCTCAGCAATGATCGGTGCTTGCCTCCTTCAGCCTTATGGTGCTATTTATAGCTCAAGCTAGGCCTTGTGTAGCCGGTAAAGTGGAGACACTGTTACCACGTGATCAGGAGGACCTGTCGGCATGCGCATGATTAAAGGCGATGTCTTTTACCTACCTCGCGACACCTTTGTCGCTGGTGCATCAATGATGCCTGAGGCTGCTGCGACGTCACAGTAGACACATCTTATCCTATATATTTATAAGTCAACTAAACATGAGAAAAGGGCGTAAATGTTAATATCAACTTAGAATAGGGTGCCACTAACAGTTTTTCTGGAGATTTGGTAAATTATATAAATCCAGGAACCATTCGAGAAAAGTGCTAAAAGAATCAAATCTAGAAGACTCCAGAAGGCTCCGGAACTCAACGAGACTTGGCACCCAAGAGAGAAGCATCTAGAAGAAGCGACGGACCACCTAGTCGAAGTGGGCCCCGAGGGGGGCCCACCCCAGCCCGATCGGCCTGGTGGTAGGGCCGGTCGGCCTCCCCCGGGCGCCACCTCAGCCCTACTTCCAGAAGGTTCTTCCACTGCCTATGAGGATCAATCTAAACCACTCGTTAGGTCAGTTTGATCAAACGACGCACGTCTACCCCTCAGGGCTATATAAGCAGCCCCCCTGCCCCCGGCAGAGGCATCTGGAAACCTGAGTTTGCATACACCAGATCAAGTCATCAAGTCAGAGATACTACGCCCTAGAAACACCATATAGCAGAGTAGCTAGCTAGTCTAGATCTAGGAGGAGGCAAGGCGTCTACTTGGCTCCTGATCGTCTAGAGGCTGATCTAGATACTGATCTAGCTTCGCTCTTGTAAGTTCTTATCTAGTTCCTTACATTTGTTATACATACATATGTTCTTATCAATGATTATATTCGACATTATATGCTTCCGTGTTTATTATGATTACATGTTTAGCATAGTTGATTTGCCTTTATATTCATGTATGGAGTCGTATAGCCCTCACCTAGATCATTTGTTAACATGGGTGAACGGTAAAGACAGTGTAAGCGTGGTGCTTATATTGTATTTATCTGCGATTGCACCCTATATGCCGGGTCGTGTGGTAGATCGTGGTGGTGACAGCACTATTGAGTCCTTCGCAGTCCACCCCCCATGTATAGGACTAGTGGAGCATTATACTGTTTGGGTTGTTTCAAGTTTCGGCCTTGATCCTCCTGGATAGTCTCCCCATGCATTAATATAATAGTTCTTCTTCCATGATTGTTAAATGTTTGCACTAATCATAGTTTGCATTGACATATAGTTTAGAGTTACCGAGGAGTATCCTCTCTAACTAGACTTTGCTATGTTTCTCTTGCTATAATGACACTTTCTAGCTGCCCATGAATGTTATGACTTGAATAATGCTATCAATATCTTTATCTTTATGTGACTTACCCCTGTTTATAGCAATTGATATATTTTGGCCACTCTACATTATAAAACTGAGAGATGAGCATGTATTAGCTATTATGGATTAGAAAGACTTCTTTCCCTATGGTAGAATATAAATACGATACCTGGTTTTACTCCTGGTTAAAATGCTACAATGGTATATTCATATCTGTGCGCTTGCGGATTCCCAGTTTATATATATCTTCTTTTCTAGAGATCCAAGGCATATGTAAGAGTACCATATCCATGCGTTTTCTGGCACACCTGTCAGGGCTGACAACCTATATCGAGTTGTGCTATGAATCGTGTCGGAGTTCACCTTTTAGTTTAAATCTGAAAGCAACATCTGATATACACTTAGCATCATGTTAAGATATACCTTTGCATTTCTGGTGCCGTCGATAGAGATGGATCTTATATCCGTTTCTAGTCGATGACGTTAGCAATGTCAACAAGCATTTTTGGTGCCGTTGCCGGGGAAAGAAAGTCTATAGCCTAGATGAAAATGTTTCAGTAATAGCATGCATGCATCTCTCACACATAATGTATCGAGAACCCAAATTATCATTGCTTAAACAGGCTTACCCTTGTTCTTTCCACTTTTGTCTATCTTATTTCAGGGTAATGTATGAATAAGAATCTTCCAGAAAACTTCGTTTCAGATCCAGAGAAAATCTTAAGGAAGGCAAGGTCAAAGCTCAGGTCTCCTGATTCTCGGCCCACGACTTCTGCCTTGGGAGATTCAACAGCGCGAAGCTTAACACCCACGTTTGAAGTAATGGCAAACAAGTCCCTACGCGAATACTCCGCACCGACCCCGGACAACATTCGTACTGGTCCGACAGTCGCTGTAGGAAATGCTGCTTTTGAGCTCAAGCCTGCACTGATCAACATGGTACAAGCTAGCCAATTTTGTGGAAAAGCTCATGAAGATGCCAACAAACATCTTCAACATTTCTTGGAGATATGTAGCACCTTCACGATCAAAGATGTGCCAAGTGATGTAGTCCTACTTCGTTTATTCCCATTCTCATTATTGGGGCGAGCGAAGCAATGGTTTTACTCCAACAAAGACAAATTTACAACTTGGACATTGTGTTCTACTGCCTTTCTGGCAAAGTTCTTTCCTATAGGCAAAACCAATGCCTTACGGGGGAAAATTTCGAGTTTCCAGCAGCAACACGAGGAATCTGTTCCTAAAACATGGGAGCGCTTTCAAGACTACATTTCAGAATGCCCACATCATGGAATGGAAAACTGGTTGCTCTTACAGACCTTCTACCACGGGCTCTCTACCAACACTTGTGAAACGATGGATGCTACAGCTGGAGGTGCTTTCCTGTCCATTACACTTACTCAAGCTACTAACCTTGTGGAAAAGATGGCGTCCAATCAAGCTTGGAACGAGGAACGTCAACCCCGCAAGAAAGAAAGAGGAATGCACCAGCTCAAGGAGGTAGACATGCTGTCTGCCAAAATGGATTTACTGATGAAGAGGCTTGAAGACAAAGCCCCTGAGAAGAAGGAAGTCATGCAACTCTTCGAATCCCGCATGACCTGTGAAGAGTGTGGAAACACTGGACACTCAGGGAGTCAATGCCCTCAGCTGGAGGAGGACGTGAACTACATCAACAATAACAACCAATATCGTCCACAGCAGAATCAAGGATGGACTCAGCAGAGGACCAACTACCCAGGTAACTATTCAGGTAATTATCAAGGTAATAATTCTTCCAATAATTTCTCACCTTTAAGAGACTTAGTCCAAAACCAGGGTAGAATTATGGATAATCTGTTCAAGAAGTTAGCCTCCAATGATAAAATGCTAGAAACTATTAGTAATAAAATGGAAAGTTTCTCTTCTGCCATCAAGAACCAACATAGCTTTAATAAAATGCTAGAATCTTAGATTTCTCAGCTGGCATCATCTGTTCCCACGGCTAACCCTGGTAAGATTCCGGGCCAGCCGGAAGAATTAGAATCTGCAAATCTTGTCGATATCTACTCTGCAGATCTGTGTTCGAGTAAGATAGAAGAAGGCCCAAGATGGACTGACTGGGGCATACCCGCCAAAAGAGGAGATCCAGGAAGGCCCGTCATCACCATCACTATTGGAGCCTACACCTTCAAGAATGCACTTTGTGACTTTGGGTCTAGCGTCAACATAATGCCTAAGGTAATATATAAGAAAATCAATGGTTCACCTTTATTGTATACAACCATGTGCTTGCAGCTTGCAGACCTGTCACTATGCTACCCCGAGGGCATCCTAGACAACATATGTCTGGGGGTAGGACGCTCCTACGTGGCTGCCGACTTCGCTGTGGTTGAGACTGGGGGAAGTGAGAACGCTCCAATCATTTTGGGTCGTCCTTTACTTGCCACAGCCCAAGCCATCATCTACGCCGACGCCGCTAAGATCGTCTTCACCATCAATGGGAGAAAGGAGAGATTCAATTTCAAGAACAAGATCCTAAAAGCTCCTGCGCACCCCCGATATCCTTACCCCCAAGAACACGAGCCAGTTGTCGAGAAGAAGAGAAGAGATAGAAGGAGGAATAAGAAGAACAATCGACCTCAACCGCATGTGGAGGAAGTTTGGATGATCAACACGATTCAATCAGAGAATGAGAACCTATTCCCTTCACCATTACTGCCAAAGCTTGAAGACCCTGGAGTTCCATCAATCCACTGCTCCATCAATCAATGGAACTTCCAGCGAGTTGTCTGCGACACGGGATCGGGCACCAACCTAATGTCTAAGGTAACCTACGAATTAATATATGGTGACCTGTCTTTGTATTCCACATATATAATATTGCAGATGGCAGATCAATCACAACGGTTCCCGAAAGGAATTGCACGAGATGTACCTGTCAAGATAAAGGACCACTATGTCATGACTGACTTTTTAGTCATAGACATGGGAGATGAGCAAGATCCTCCCATCGTGCTTGGAAGACTATTCCTGAACACAACAAGAGCAATCATCTACATCAGGACTGGCGAGATCCACTTCCAGTTCAGAATTGAAAAGGTACGCTGCTACTTCAATACTTATACTGATCCTGAGCAGCCCAAGAAGAACAAAACGCGGAGACGCCTTCAGAAATTACAACGCAAGCTGAACACAAAGTTGACGGATGTCAAGAACATTGAAGAAGAGATCAAGGAGAAGTCCGTTCAGCTTCTACCAGCCCAGTATTATGAACCTGTTACTCTAGAAAGGTCTCCACCGAAGAAACAAGTTTGGAGGAAGAAAGATCAAAGTACACCTTCGGAAGACCAATCACTACCCGCGTCATCAACTGAACAATCAATGGCCACTACATCTACGCCATGGGAGTAAGTACTCTAAACTCTCGCCGAGAGGTAACTCGGTATTTATCTTTATATTCTGCACTGCATATTTAGATTAGCATGTTTATTTCCCTATACCTACATTGAAAAAAATCATAAAAATATTTTCTACTTTTGCATTCTTTAAGGCCCCATGTACTCCGTACCGTGGCGGCATAAAAAAATAAAAATAAATAAAAAATTTGCATTCACATATTTTTGTTTTAGCATCCCTTTTGCATATAAAAATTCAAAAAAATACGTGGGCACATGAAGGTCCACACATTTCAGAAAAACCCAAAAAGAAGTGGGCACATGAAGGCTCACAGCATAATCCTAGAATTTGTTCCTTCGGGTATGTGCGAGACTAATATTTACAGGGAGAATTTAACAAGGACCTGAAGGCAAACAAGTTCCAAGGATGAATCAAGAATCACTTCAAGATCCAGCTTGGGGGAGAGCACCCCCAGTTATCATGATAAGTATCACTATCCTATGTTTTTAGCTAGTTATTTGAGTATTAGTTAAAAGTCTTAGTTTGAATAAAATGCTAGAGTCTGCTAGTTGGCTTTTCTCTTTAATAATGATCTTGATGATATATGCTTGGAGATGATGAATAGTTGCTTCGCCGTAATTCCTTTTAAAAGTGCTTAGTTTCCAGACCTAGATTCTCTTGAAGCTTAAATGCTTAATTTGCTCTAAACCCAAAACCTGTGCAACTACATGCTTAATCTGAGTCTAGGCTTTGAAAGATGATTCATGAAAAGTTGAGTTGCTATTGATCATTTTCCTAGAGAAGCTTGATTCCTGGATTTATCTTAAAAATCATGAAATTTTATATGATGAGTTCCTGTGTCTATGATCCTTAAGAGCTTGTCATACACATCAAGATCATTCCATTCCACCATTTATGCTGCTTCTAACATGGAAGTACGCATTTTCCATCAAGCCATACAGCTCATGCAACTCTAGGATATATCTCTCTCAATGTTAAAAAGGATTCTGGGGCTACATTCGAAAAAAAGAGAGGAAAAAGTGAGAACAGAGAGGGAGAGAAAAGGACAAGTGTCATACTAGGCGAGAAGGGCCTACCTCCCTAAAATAAATTTAGAGATGAATAATGGACACATGTCCGAGGGCAAGTAGAGCCCACATCTCTAAGGAGAGAGAAAAATGGACAAAAGTCCGGGGCGAGTAGAGCCCACCTCTCCAAGAATGGAAAGCCCAGATCTTAAAAATCTTAGAAAGAGAGATATAGTCCAAGAGCTAGGCTAAAAGGCTTACCACCTTTCACCCTCATCCATCCAACACTATCATCCATACATATCTTGCCAAGTGTGACTCCATGCTTGAGAAGGTCATACACAGGATCTCTGAGTTTTATCTGAAAAATGTGCAAAACCCCAGGATGATAGCTGATCAAAGAATTTGAGATATACTGCTTGACTTGATTGTTTTGTCTTTTATTTGCTCAAGATTTATGAAAAGGCTATGCTTAAAGGTTGAAGGTAAGAGAGAGCAATCTTGTTGAGGAGAATTGGTTTTGAAAACCATAGTACTTTTGAGGTGTGAAAGCGTTGTAGCAACTCCTGATCCTGCTAAAGCATATCTTTGCTAGGGACTAGCAAAGGGTAAGCTTGGGGGAGTTTGTTGACACATCTTATCCTATATATTTATAAGTCAACTAAACATGAGAAAAGGGCATAAATGTTAATATCAACTTAGAATAGGGTGCCACTAATAGTTTTTCTGGAGATTTGGTAAATTATATAAATCCAGGAACCATTCGGGAAAAGTGCTAAAAGAATCAAATCTAGAAGACTCCAGAAGGCTCCGGAACTCAACGAGACTTGGCACCCAAGAAAGAAGCATCTAGAAGAAGCGACGGACCACCTGGTCGAAGTGGGCCCCGAGGGGGGCCCACCCCAGCCCGATCGGCCTGGTGGTGGGGCCGGTCGGCCTCCCCCGGGCGCCACCACAGCCCTACTTCCAGAAGGTTCTTCCACCGCCTATGAGGATCAATCTAAACCACTCGTTAGGTTGGTTTGATCAAACGGCGCACGTCTACCCCTCAGGGCTATATAAGCAGCCCCCCTGCCCCCTGGCAGAGGCATCTGGAAACCTGAGTTTGCATACACCAGATCAAGTCATCAAGTCAGAGATACTACGCCCTAGAAACACCATATAGCAGAGTAGCTAGCTAGTCTAGATCTAGGAGGAGGCAAGGCGTCTACTTGGCTCCTGATCGTCTAGAGGCTGATCGAGATACTGATCTAGCTTCGCTCTTGTAAGTTCTTATCTAGTTCCTTACATTTGTTATACAGACATATGTTCTTATCAATGATTATATTCGACATTATATGCTTTCGTGTTTATTATGATTACATGTTTAGCATAGTTGATTTGCCTTTATATTCATGTATGGAGTCGTATAGCCCTCACCTAGATCATTTGTTAACATGGGTGAACGGTAAAGACAGTGTAAGCGTGGTGCTTATATTGTATTTATCTGCGATTGCACCCTATATGCCGGGTCGTGTGGTAGATCGTGGTGGTGACAGCACTATTGAGTCCTTCGCAGTCCACCCCCTGTGTATAGGACTAGTGGAGTCTTATACTGTTTGGGTTGTTTCAAGTTTCGGCCTTGATCCTCCTGGATAGTCTCCCCATGCATTAATATAATAGTTCTTCTTCCATGATTGTTAAATGTTTGCACTAATCATAGTTTGCATTGACATATAGTTTAGAGTTACCGAGGAGTATCCTCTCTAACTAGACTTTGCTATGTTTCTCTTGCTATAATGACACTTTCTAGCTGCTCATGAATGTTATGACTTGAATAATGCTATCAATATCTTTATCTTTATGTGACTTACCCCTGTTTATAGCAATTGATATATTTTGGCCACTCTACATTATAAAACTGAGAGATGAGCATGTATTAGCTATTATGGATTAGAAAGACTTCTTTCCCTGTGGTAGAATATAAATACGATACCTGGTTTTACTCCTGGTTAAAATGCTACAATGGTATATTCATATCTGTGCGCTTGCGGATTCCCAGTTTATATATATCTTCTTTTCTAGAGATCCAAGGCATATGTAAGAGTACCATATCCATGCGTTTTCTGGCACACCTGTCAGGGCTGACAACCTATATCGAGTTGTGCTATGAATCGTGTCGGAGTTCACCTTTTAGTTTAAATCTGAAAGCAACATCTGATATACACTTAGCATCATGTTAAGATATACCTTTGCATTTCTGGTGCCGTCGATAGAGATGGATCTTATATCCATTTCTAGTCGATGACATTAGCAATGTCAACAGTCACATGGCTGCAGTGCACTCCTTGATCAATGGGTAGTTTGTCATTTTCTGGGTGGCAAGAGAATCTTCGACCACTGTTGACCTGTGACCCAGCAGTCTATGAAGAGATAGCCCTGACTCAGTGTCAGAGGGCCCTGCGCCTCATTACATCTACGAACGAAGACGATCAAACGCACCCTTTACGGCTCTACGTCTTTATTACACCCGCTAGGCTCTACGTCCTGGTGCACCCGCTATGGCTCTGCATGTAAATGGACCTATTCCAATCATCCTATATTTCTGTTCCCTGAGCAAAATGGTCGTAGGTTCGATTGAAGACCTCCCGGGGTAGGCGTGCCTTGCTGCTCTGCCAGATCCATCTAGGCGCCTGGAGATCAAAAGCATCATGGAGGTCTACGGTTTCGTCGGGCCCCCGTGGTCGGTGTGCCTATTGCTGAGATCGTCAATACCTTAGTGACATGGCTCTGCTGGATGACTGGCAGCTATGTTGGTCGTCTGGGCACCAAAACGACCTCCCTGAGGTCGGCGTGCCTTAAAACCTAGGTCTTGCAATACCTCGGTATGTCTACGGCTCTGCCAACCTAGTTGGGTGCCCTGGATGTGTGACCTTCCTGAGGTCGGTCTGCTCTTGTAGCCATGCCAGCCTGCTCTGGACACCCAGGATTTTATGTCAGGAATGAAGGCCTCCCTGTGGGGTGCGCGCCTAATGGCCCTGCCAAGTATCTCCGGGTGCTTGGGCGTTTTTTTAGACCTTCTTAAGGTCGGCATGACTCGGGTGGCTCTGCCAGACTCCTTGTAGCTATGCAGGATATCTGGGTGTCTCTACACTCCATTCGTTCAAAGATCAACATTTTCCTACGGCTTCATCATTAACGATTCCAGGACATCACAACTTCTGCTACGGCATAATTGACGACCTCTCCAAAATGTGACGCGCCTTTTACGATCCTGCTGGGTATCCTCGGATACTGGACATTGTTGATTTGAGGCCTCTTTGAGGTCGGCACGCCTACAAGGCCTCCATGAGGTCGGCCTTGCCAGACTCCTTGCAGCTATGCTCGGAGATCTGGGTGCCTCTACACTTCGTTCGATCAAGACCATGACTCATTTTTCTTCTCTTTTTTGAGCATCAAACCAGCCATGCTGTCTGCTTCAATGCTCGAGGACTAATCTACGAGAGTGTCTCTGACGCCCTCTTGTTTTCTTCGTCGTATCGACCTGTTGGGAAACCTGTTTCTCATCACGTAGTTACTTGACCTAATTTTTCTTCTTCTCTTCTCTTTTTTGGATCATCATACCGGCCATTCTGTCCACCACGATGCTCAGATACTACTCTATGAGTGCATCCTTGATGCCCTCTGAATTTTTTCATCGTCGTTTCGATCTATTGGAAGCCTGCTTCCTATAGGTCGTCACTCGACCTCTCTTCATTCGGCAAGACTTCAACCAGGTCGGCTGCTAAGCTGATCTATTTTTCTTTTTGGACCGACGTGCACGCTATTCGACCTGTCGATAGCTTGAAGACTTCGTCATGACCCTCTCGAGGTCGCTGCGCCTACACATTGCTCGGGGGCTTGTGAGACATGGGTACCCCTGGGTCCCCACCAACCAGGCTCACGGCCGTCCCCGACAGATGGGTCCGGCCTACCAGAAGACCCGCCGACCTGACAGTGGGCCCAACCGACCTAGTTGGTGGCCCATACGACCTCCTGAAGACCTTCCAGAAGATTCCCCAGACGACCTTATCCAGAACAAATTCAAGACTTAGCGTGCAAGACAAGACATCAGTGGATTCCGACCAAGCAGATCGACGGATATGGCAAGTGTTGTAATCAATTAGACTTAGGTCTCCTGGTCGTAACTGACCAGGAGTCTGGGAATTGACCTTGTCCGCTGGCCAATATAAGGCGGGCGGGGTGACCCCTTGTACAATCACACAATCCACAAGCAATCTACACCAACAACTGGACGTAGGGTTTTACTCTCTGGAGGCCCGAACCAGTATAAACTCGCCGTGTTCTCTGTGTTCTGTGTGCTCGTGCGCAACCTTCGAGTTCTTAGCCCTAGATTCCTCCTCGCCGAACAAATAAACCACCGGGGTTAACCACCCTATGGGCTGTCCCGATCTAAACCTCTGACATTAATCAACTGGCCATGATATCCCTTAATGATGGAACTATGTGAATATTACTGTGTGGATTAATTGTATTGTACAATTCTTGATTGGAATAGTTGGCTCACTTAGAAATGGTAATTAACTAGAATTTGAGCTAAAATAATGAAAGTAAGGACCTACTCTTTGTTGCTTTTCAGCAAAAGAACTCACCTACCAAAAAGCCTCTCATGTCTAGAGTTGGTGATGTAGTTATCACACGACGGTTAAGTCTTGTTGAGTATTAGTATACTCAGCCTTGCTTTATAAATGTTGTTGCAGGTGATGTTGTTTGGCCTGGAGAGATTCCATCCGGCTGGGAGCTGGAATGGGTGGATGACGATGAGTGATGGCATCATGGATGGCTTCCTGTGATGTCTATCGTATCGCTAGTTTATTTTCTGCTGTTTTCGAACTCTGAACCTTTACTTATCATGTCATGAATCATGGTTTGTAATAATTAACCCTTAGGGGTAGGTTGGATTTAAATTATGTAATGTACTCTGGACTCGCCTTCGTGTGAGTTTTAATGCATATGTTCGATCCTCTGTGTGTTATCCAAGTGATTTACCGGGCTTTGACCCGGCAACTTACGACGGGATGGTACTTTATTATCACTTAATGACCAAAGTGGATTGGTTTAAGCGATAGTACGGTATTTTCTCAGGCAGGTTGTCACAGTTATGGCTCCTATCAGAGCGAGCCACCCACGCGTCCCGCCAGCTGGGGTGTTTGCATGGCGTGGGGAACCGGAGCCTTGCGTGTCGTCACGGGGGAGTTCGAGCGTCGGGGCAGCGCCACATTCGTGTGGGGCCCCAGATCCCGCGCTCCGAGCTCCACGTGTGGGCCCCGCCTTAGTCGGAGACAGAAACTACTCGTGCGAGCGGGTAGTTGGAGGCGGAGACTACTAGTTCGAACGAGTAGTCGGAGGCGAAGCGGAAAGTAGTCGTGCGAGGTGGAAAGTTGTCGTGCGAGGCGCCTGCTAGTCAGAGATGAGGTGTCTTGTCGATGAGGGTCTTGACAAAGATCTACATCCCTCCATGCCCTGGATCTTAGCCTTGGCATTATCAATGGTGTCAGAAGACTCAACCTCAAGGGTGATAATCTTGCTGCTTAGGAGGCCCTAATCCAGGCCCTCGTCAGTAACCCCCGAACCTGGGTGGGAGTCAAGGACTCGCTCACAGGTTCAGAGACGAAGAAATGTCGTGGTAGTTTTCCTTTTGATCTTCTTGGAGGGTGCGCGCGAGCGCATCCGCTGGATGTAGCCCCCGAGCCCACTAGGGAGTTGTAGACTCACTTGTGGGGTTTTAATGTTGAAATGTTGTTACCGTTTTGAAACCTCCAGTCAAGGCGACCGTGGTCATTCCGGTGGTCGTGGCTGACATGGCGGTCATGGTGGCTGTGGCTGATATGACAGGGTTGAAGGGATGGCGCGCAGTCGGTTCAGATTCGCGGGCCCACTAGGCATCGAACCGTCGCGCAGACGTGCGCCAGTTACCTCAGGGGGCACGCCCTCTGAGTGGGCGGCCTTTCAGCATGGTGGGGCCAACATTTAAGGCTGGCGCCCACATCTGCCCCTTATTAACCGTGCACTGGTTGGGTTTCAAACCATTCACTTCCCCAATCTTCACCATTGCCAGCACCGCCCGCTCCTCTGCTCTGTGCATCTGCTGCGTCGCCGCCGCTTCTTCCATCCGTGCCACGTCCAAAAGCTCGACAACACCATGTCGAACTGGACCCGCTCCAACGTCACGCGTGCGACACTCAAGCACCTCGTCACCACCGGACAGCTGTCGGAGCTCACCGACGCTGAGGAGTGGAGGCTGCCGGAGGGAGAATCCGTCCCGCGCCCGCCGCCAGGCTACGTTGTCTCGCTCGTGGCGTTCCACGAGCGCGGCTTCTCCGTCCCTGCCGGGCGGTTTATCCGCGTGGTGCTCTGGGAATACGGGCTGCAGCTCCAGCACCTCAACCCGAACAGCATCCAGAGGATGGCGGCGTTCGAGCCGCTGTGCGAGGGGTACCTGGGAGTGGGAGCCCACTGGCACCTCTTCCGGTACTTCTTCAAGTTCGCCTGCTTGAAGGACGGCAAGATCCCGGTGACGATCGGGTGCGCCAACCTTCGAATGAAGCAGGGTAGGGGGAGGAGTACATCCCCTCCTCGTTGACGAGCTCCAACAACCCCGAGCACGCACTGCCAGAGTACACCGGCGTCCCCATCGCCGAGGCGTTGAAGAGTTGGAGCTATGGGCCCCCGAAGGTGGAGCATGAGAAGCTGCTCAAGGAGTGCTGGGCGGTCCTGGCTCGGCTCCGCAATGCCGGGGTCGATTTGGCGGCCATCATTGGCCAGTACCACTCGCTGGGGATCGTCTCGCTCCGGCGGCGGCCCCTGCACATCTGCGAGATGACGCCCAATAGGGCGCCCTTCAAAGGGACCGTGACGGCGCCCGAGCCACCCTCATTGGATGAGATCCAGCGCCGCGTGGGGCTGGCCATTGGAAAGGCGTCGTACTCGTGGCCACAGTCCCGGCTTCTGCCCATGCTCCCCAACGAGGGGACTAAGAAATATGTAACTTTTCTCTCCCTCTCTCCGACTAGCCCTCTGACTAGTTCTGATGTTTTAGTTGATTGTGTCTTCTCGGAGTTCTTGGCCGTCGTGACGGTTCCCTTCGTTTTTTTGGCTCTTAGCTGAAGCCCGCGGACCCCATCCCTGCGAAGCCTCCTCTCCCCCAAGATGCGATACGGAATTGCTCCAAGGCCGCCGCGGAGAGGAGGAGGGCCGATCACAAGGCCAAGCACAAGAAGGAGGAGATTGCGAAGCGTGAGCGGAACGACCAGCGCGCCAAATGCCGGTGGCTGAAGGAGATCGCCGTTTCCTCGGACGAGGAGCCCTCGCCGTCGCCACCGTGGACCGGCGACGAGGAGAGCGTGAGTGTTGACTGGAGCGCTCTGTCGATGCCGCCTGCGTTGCCCGCCCCACAGCAGCAGACCATAGAGGCCAGCTCGAGGCGGCAGCCAGAGCCGACCGTCCGCGAGCGGGGAGAGAGTTCCAGCTCACACCCGAACCCCCGCCCTACCCGAGAGGACCAGAGGTTGACCCGCTCCCGGGCGGCCTCCGGTAGTCATCAACCTCCCAAGAAGAGGAGGAACTCTCCACGGCAGGATGACCCATCCAGGCGACCGGCGAGCCACGACTCATCCTCCCGCCGTTCTTCCGACGACACATCACGGCGGGAGCCGCGCTCCCTAAAGAGGTGGTCGCCGTCCGAGGCGAGATTGACACCGCCAGCGTCTTCGTTGAGCACGCCGCAAGGGGGGAGCGCGAGCGCACCCCCACGGCGTCTTCAATCTTTGGTCATCCGGGGCGGCGGGGCCCCGACCGTGCAGGTCCCCCTCGCCCCAGGTGGGAATCGGAACCTGTCCTCCGACGCGGCGGAGGGCAAGAAAGTAGCCCCCGAGTCGTCAGGGAGCAAAAGGTCAGCCCTCGAGTCGGCGGGGGACAAGAAGTCAGCCCTCGAGTCGGCGGGGGGCAAACAGCCAGCCCCCGTGTCGGCTGGGGAAAAGAGGCCAGCCCCTGAGTCGGCCGTAGCTGCCAGGCCCATCAAGCGGGCCCGCATCACATCCTCCAAGTACGTATCTTCCCGTCGCGTCTTGTTGTTTCATTCGTCGTTGTTTTTTGCTTGCCTCTCACTCCATTTCTTGTGTCAGCCACGCCGACACCTGTGCGCTCAACCTCGCTCCGCAGAAATGCGTGAGCCTGGCCGCGCGCGAGCCCCTGTCCGAGCCCCGCCCGGTGACCCCTCCACCCGTATCGACAACGGCGTAGGTCGGGAGCGAGACCGCCGAGGTGGTCAAGATCCTTGAGGTGGCGGCGCCTCCACCGGCGCTGGAGGTAGGCGGAGTGCTCGGGGGCGAGCAGCCCCCGAAGAGGTCGTGCCCCTGGTGGCACCTCCGCGGCTCCCGAGGTAGCCGCGCCTCCTGCGCTGCAAGCTGGCGGAAGCAGGTCCGAGGCATTGGCAGCTCCCGAGGCGTCCGTCCAGCCCCAGGATGCCGCTGACTCTGAGGGCCCCAACCTCTCGGGCGGCGATATTGCCGCCTTCGAGGCTGAGCTGGAGTGGTGCTTGTCGGGGCCTGAGGAGCCAGTGGCAAAGGCGTCTGTGCCGTCCACATCCATTGTCAAGGCCGCGGTCGAGGCGGCCGGGGCCAACACCGAGGAGCCCACGATCGAGGCGGCGGAGGCAGAGCCGGCCGCCGTCGCGCCCCCAGCGTCTAAACCGAGCGCGGCGGCGCCTGCCGCGAACGTGGCGGTGGCTACCGCGAGCGCGTCGGTGGAGCCATCGCTCTAGCCCACCGTTCCCGACGCGGAGGTGGTGCTGATCGCGGACTCACCCCGCTAAGACCTGGAGGAGCCTGCCGCTCTTGAAGATGTGGCGGGCGGCGCCCCCCCCCCGGAGACGATCCGAGTGGTCGGGGAGAGCTCGGGAGCTCGCCCCTTTTTCTTCGCGGGGTTGCTAACGGCACCGCCGGAGGAAGGAGAGCGCATCCTCGACCTCGCGCGTTCCTTTTGGGCCGGGACCCATGAGGCTGAAGTGCACGACGATGAGGACGAGGAGGCTGCGACCCGCCGACACCTTGAGCGGGGCCTGAGGTGGGAGGGAAGCATTTGATGAGCTGATCCTTCCTGCCACGACGGTGAGTTTGCCGACCCCACTTTTGGTCTTGCTTTTTTGTCTGTGTGGATGCCTCCGTAGATAACATTCTGCCCGAAACAGGTGCTCAGGAACAGCGGTGCCAAGAAGACGCACCATCGAGGAGCTCCAGACCGAGAGGTTCCAGCTGGAGATGCAGCTGGCGGTCGCCTGGCTGGCTGCTGCGGGGGCGGTGGCGAGCGAGGCGTCGACGAGGACCGAGCTCGAAGCTGTGATAAAGTCCGCGGAGGACCACGCAGCAGCTGCGCAGTCGGCCGCGAATGCTGCCGTGACGGAGATGATAGCCCTTGAGGTGAAGCTCGCCCAGGCGGAGGCAACAGCCGCGGAGCTGCGCACTACTGCCACAACCACTGTCGAGGCCGCTCAGACCGCTACCACTACGGCGTCAGCCGCTGAGGCCGCCGCCCAGGAGGAGACGACGCTCGAGATGAGGGTGGCCGAATTGGAGCAGGACCAGGTCCACGCCGGGGTGGACCTCAAGACGGCCAACAAGCAGGCAGCCGACCTTGCCGCCAAGTTGCCGACCTCAAGACTGCGCAACGCCGTTGCCCAGCGGGACCAAGACCTCCAGGGTGAGTAGCCGAGCACTTTCAGCTTCCGTAGTGCTTCTTTCTTTGCGTTGCTTGCCAACAACGCTGACTTGCCTTCTCGTGTCGACAGGACTTCGCGCGTCTCGCACTGCAATGGCTGTGAGGCTCGCGGAGGAAGCGGGCAAAGTCACCGCCGCTGAGCTAAAGATCTTTGAGATGGGCGGGGTGGCCAAGAACTTATCTGACCAACTCTCAAGTACGACTCCTTGGCCTTGTCTTTCTCCTTTCTTGCTTGTGTTCATCACGACTGACCTCCGGCTCACTTTCCTTCTTCAGAGATCAAGGCCGAGCTCGAGCAGTCTAGGAAGGCCCAGCGTGAGGCGGACGCGACACGCCATAAGGACCTCATGGACTGCGCCAAATTCGACCGGTTTGTCGAACGGATATTGTCGGATCTCGGCATTCTGTCCGTTTAGATGCCACCCCAGGCACTTGGGGATCGGCTGGCGCTTCTCACGGCTACAGTCAAGGAGCGAGAGCTGACGACGGCTCGGAAGGTGGTGCACCGGGTGCTCGCCATGTTCGACTCGCACTACAAAGGGCTGGACCGCAAGACGTTGAGCGGCGGCTGGGCTTCCGGCTACTCGAATGATGAATACGATAAGCTCGAGGAGGACTACGCTACCTTCGCTCGCGCTATGGCTGATGCAGCGATGAAGGACCTAGACCTAATCCCAAAAGACATACCAAAAGACACTACGTGAAAACCTCAAATAGGTCTCGCAGCATTTGTAACAGGCCCTTAACTCCCGTTACATGCACCCACATCTGTAACGGTTGTTATTTGGCACCCGTTACCCATAAGCGCGCCAGGACGACCCCGGGGTTGGCCTCCACAACGCCCGTTACCAATGTGGACTTCTGGTAACGGGCTTCTTAAACGCCCGTTACATGAATTCTTTGTAACGGACGTTAAATAGAGTCCGTTACAAAAGTTAAACCTATCGGTAACGGGCTTGTAAAGTCCATTACCGATCAATGCCCTATCAGTAACGGGCTGTTTAAGTCCGTTACTGATCACTGCCGTATTGGTAACGTGCTATAAAGTCCGTTACAGGTAATTTCGTACTGGAGACGCATGCTTGTTAGGATGCGTCTCCTTTGCTGGCGACCCAATTGGATATGCTCGTGTCTTAGGACTCGTCTCCTTTGATTGCCACCCAGGGTCGCCTTTTTTCTCACATCGGAGACGCACGTTGTTATTGCTCGTCTCTGTCTTCTCCTTCCGGCACCACTCGCTCTCTCTCCGCAGAAGGCCACTCTCGTTCTGACAACAACACTCGCTCTCTATCCTTAGAAGGTCACTCGCTCGATCTCTCTGCTCAGATGTCCCCACCGGCCTGTCCCGTTCGCCGCCGCCAGCTGCGCGCGCTCTGAGGATCGCGCTTAATTTCTCTCCTCAGAAAGCCGGCGCTGCAGCAGGCCGGCCGGCCGCGTGTGCGACGGCGAAAGGGGCCAGCGGACGTCGACCGCGGCATCATCCAAAGCAGACGCCTCCGTGTCCCCTCCCCCGGGGCTCGGCGCTGTCCTCCGCGCTGTCGCCGCGGCCGCGACGCTGCCTCCGATCCTCCTCCTCGGCCGCGCTCGCCTCGTAGAAAGTTCTCGTCAAGGTGGAAATTAATTGCCCCCTTTTATTGAAATTCTTCAGCTGTCCTAATCCTCTTATGTTATCGGTTTTTTTGTGTGATGAATTATGCTCATTTGATGTATGGAATGCAGATGGCGTCTGTTGCTCGGGCTTGGATGTACAGACAGCCCCAAGAAGATTGAGAGAATTTCTTAAGCGGGGTCAATGGTTTTCTAAATCAAGCAGAGGCAGATATGAGAAACCGTGGTGTTCAGGCAAAGCTTTACCCCTGTATAGATTGTCTCAACCAGAAGAAATTCGCACAACGAAAAATCATTTTTCATCATTTGGTCACACGTGGTTTCACAAAAAATTACATGTGTTGGAATAAATATGGTGAGGAAGGCCTTAATGAACTCGAAGCAGGCTGCCTAAATGAAGGTGAAGTGCGACACCATACTACCGACCATGATGAAGACCTTGATGACAGTGGAGTTTTTGAGGAAAATGAACCATTATTCCCACCAAATGTGATGAGGCCTGAGGATATCACTGATCAAGAAGTTAGGGGCTTCGATGATGGTGAGGTGTTGCAACGTGTGCACAATGTTGATCAAATATTGCGGGATGTTGAGTTTCAACGAGTGTACACACCTTCTGAATTAGCGAGGCTGAAGCAGTTCATTGAAGATTCAAAGAAACTCCTCTATCCTGATTGCCAGAAGTACTCTCGCCTTTCTGATGATCTAAAACTTCTGCAGCTTAAGGCAGATCATGATTGGAGCAATAAAAGTTTCAAACATCTATTGGATGTGCTTAGAGACATGCTACCTGAAGGAAACCAAATAGCAGAGTCTGTCTATGAGGCGAAGAAGATAATCTGTCCTCTGGGAATAGAGGTTGAAAAAATCCATGCATGCAAGAATAGTTGTGTATTATTCCGTGGAGATTATGCAGACCTTGACAAGTGCCCCAAGTGTGGCTATGATCGGTACAAGAGGAAAAAGGATGGTGGAGATGCTGATGACGAGAACGAGCCCGGTGAGATCAGAGGCAAGAAGAAGAAGGCTAACAGAGGGACTCCTGTGAATGTGGCATGGTATTTTTGCATCATTCCTCGGCTGAGAAGATGGTTCACAACACAAAAGGAGGCCCAACTCTTGCGTTGGCATGACGAAGGCCGAAAGGAGCTTAAGAAAGATGGCAAGTTTAGGCACCCCGCAGATGCAGCACAATGGGGTAACATTAATAACCACTTTCCGTGGTTTGACGAAGACGTAAGGAGCATACGGTTTGCTATGAGCACAGATGGCGTGAACCCATTCGGTAACCAGAGCTCAACACATAGCACCTGGCCTGTCGTGCCGTCGTTGTACAACCTTCTGCCCTAGCTATGCAGGAAACAGAAATATATGATGCTGACAATATTGGTCTCCGGGCCAAAGCAACCTGGCGACCGTATTGATATCTACTTGAGGCCACTAGTTGATGACTTGAAGATATTGTGGAAGCCTGGTGTGAAGGAGGTTTGGGATGATTACAAGCGTGAGGAGTTCACAAAGCGCGCCATGTTGTTCACCACAATGACAACCCGGCTCATCGCAACCACTCTGGCCAGAGTAAAAGGAAAGGTGTAGCTTGCCCACACTACTTGGAAGATACTTGCGCAGTATAGCTAAGACATTCAAAGAAATACGTATTTATCGGGCACCGTCGTTTCCTCGGCAAGAAACATCCATACCAGGCCATGGATTGTCAGTTTAATGGGGAAAAGGAGAATCAAGAGGCGCCGTTGCATGTGACTGGAGATCTGGTCCACTTGAAAGTCAAGGACGTCAAAACTATCGAGGAGTTACCCAAACTGACTGAAAAAACCCTTGGCAAAAGAAAGAAACGAGATGGTGAAGAAGAAGAAGAAGAAGGAATGTGGAACAAGAAATCAATTCTGTGGGAGCTAGAGTATAGGCCGATGTTGGATGTGCGTCATTCGATTGACAACATGCACGTCAAGAAGAATGTGTGTGAAGCTACTTGTGGAACATTGCTACAACAGAAGTCCAAAGGAAAAGATCATAAAAATACAAGGGAGGATCTTAAAGAACTAGGCATTAGGCCGGAGCTCTATGCAGAGGAAACAGAGACGGGGACGAACCTTCCCGTTGCTGCAACCACCTTGTCAAAGGCAGAGAGAAAAGAATTCTGTCAGTTTTTGCATGATTTGAAAGTACCTTCAGGCTACTCATCAAATTTCAAGAGGCTAGTGTCGGTGAAGGACATGAAAATGAATTTCAACTTGATGAAATCTCATGATTGCCATGTGTTGATGACAGCTCTTCTTCCTGTTGCACTTAGAGGTATCAAGACAGAACTGGTTCGCGACGCGGTCACGAGCTTGTGTTTATTCTTCAATGCAATAGAACAGAAGGTGATTGATGAGGAAAAACTATTAGACTTAGAGAGGAGGCATTTCGAGACCCTATGCCTGCTTGAAGCTACCTTCCCACCATCATTCTTTGATCTCATGCTGCATCTAACAGCACACCTCGCGAGGGAAATCTGGTTCCTTGGCCCATCTTACCTTCATCAGATGTTTCCATATGAGAGGTTCTATGGATTCCTGAAATCATTGGTACATAACCGGTTATTTCCGGAGGGAGCTATTGTTCGTGGCTACGAGACCATCGAAGCAGTGGAGTGGGCCGTGGGATATATGGACCCCCAAAACCCTATTGGTGTGCCTCGCTCACGGTATGAAGGTAGGCTTTCAGGTGTTGGGACCCTGGGGAAAAAGTCAGTCACTCCGGAACCAGATGCCTTCCAAAAGGCTCATTTCACCGTGATACAACAGCTGCACCTAATTACACCGTTTGCCAATGAGCACAAGCGACAACTACATGAAGACAACCCTGACCGTGGTAGGGCTTGGCTTGCAAAGATGCACATGCAAGGTTTCAGCAGGTGGCTCCGAGATTATGTCGAGACATGCAGCAATAATGCTGTAATAACCGATGAGATAAGGAATCTAGCAGCGAGGCCATTGTTCACTGTTACAAGATACCAAGCAATGGATATCAATGGATACACGTTCTACACCATGAGCCCGGATAAAAAGAGCGTCTATCAAAATAGTGGTGTGCGTGTATGGGCCGTCGTCGACGACAGTCATGATGATGATGACACGGAGACAGACACATATTATGGTCAAATAGAGGAGATATGGGAGCTTGATTATGTAGGATTGAAGGTAGCCTTGTTTCGGTGTAGATGGGTCACCAATGGGAAGAGAGCTCTGAGCAAGGACAAATATGGTTATGTTAGTGTTGATCTCCGGGTCTTTGGTTACAAAAACGAACTGTTTGTCTTCGCCAACGATGTTGAGCAAGTGTTCTATGTACCTGACCTTGCAAAGAAGAACTGGTTTGTGGTTATGCCTGAAAAAAAGGATTGTTGGGGTTGAAAATGTTGTTGAGGAGGAGGAATACAACCAGTTTGACGAAATTCCATCCTTTGACACTTCATACAAGCCCCGACTCTTGGGAACAAACAAAACACCGTACTTGCGAAGTGACCATAGTGAAAAAATCCATATACAGAAATCAAGGAAGAAAAAGCAAGTCTGATTTCTGCTGAATCCTTTTTGTAATGCAGGATGTGTCTATTGGTGGAAATGGAATCCGTTTTGTAATATAAAGGATGTGATGTATTGGTGGAATTTGAATCCTTTTTGTAATATATAGGATGTGGTGGAATTTGAATCCTTTTTGTAATATATTCTGCCTAAGATACTATATATATTCTGTTTATATTCTGCTTCAGTTCAGTAAGTATGTTGCAGGCTGCTTCAGTTCAGTAACGGGCGTTAATATAAAAGAGACGAGGATTAGCCAACCCGCGTCACCTTTGTTACGGGCAAGAGATGAGGATTAACCAACCCGCGTCGCCTTTGTTATGGGCAAGATATGCGAAATCACACACACAGATTACATCAAAAGAGACGCGGATTAGCCAGCCCCCGTCTGCTTGTTCTTCTTCATGCTTGCAAGTGAGTAGGTAAATCATACAAAAAATTGTACTGCACACAGATAATCACACAAGCATGTCTATGTTCATCATCACTAGGCACTACCAGGATTACAGTCATCATTGATACATCAGAAGGTTACAAAGCGGCCATCTATGTTCATCATCACTAGGCACTACCAGGATGAGGAACATAGATCTAAACTAAGCAAAAGAGATATACTTTCGTGGGCTTGTTCTTCATGACGAGATATGCAAAATCACACACACATATTACAGTCATCATTGGTACATCAGATAGGGAGGCCTCGGGATCTTGCTCCTTCCCTGCCTGTCGGTCGATCGTTGGAGGTGAAGAGAAAGGAGGCCGCCGTCGGCTTGTTCTTCATGACGAGATATGATCCAGATTCTGGCTTCTTCTTCATGCTTACAAGTGAGCACAAGAGAAAGATACAGAGAGGGTGGAAACATATCCCTTCAAAAATCCTCCTCCTGGAGGAGGGAAAGCAAAAGGAAGCGCAAGTTTGACGGGAAAGCTACAGCAGGATGGTTCCGGGCTTCTCTCCCCAGACCTGATCTTTCCGTCGGCTTGTTCTTCCTGATGCCAGGAGGTTCTGGGCTACCTTCCCCCGACAGCTGATATATCACAAGGATTTTTCTAGCAGCTGTGCTAGAGGGATGAGCAACCCAATCACCCATATCACAAGAATTCTTCTAGCAACTGAGAGAACGAGGAGGAGGAAGAAGAGAGAAAAGCAAAAGCTTGCGCCCTACAAGATCTATTCTTTGTGCCATAGCTAGATCTAGATCTAGAGAAGAAGGAAGCAAGTGAGGAGGACCGATAGGCGTCGGTCTTTTTCATAGCAAAAACAAGGAAGGGATAACATCGGTTGTAAAAAAAAGAGGAAGGGATGAGATCAAGAGCACAGGAAACGGGAAGGTTCCCAAGAAATTGACATCAGATCCAGTCAATGGGGAAACAGTTGCCCAGTCAATGGCTGAGAGCAGAGGCAGTGATTCCAATGTAGAATTAAATGATACGCGGATTAACCAAACATCGTCTCCAATGTAGAATTAAAGCATACGAGGATTAACCAAACGTCGTCTGCAATGGAGAATTAAAGGATACACGGATTAGCCAAACGTCGTCTCCATTGCTTACTTAAACCGTGTTTGGAAACAAATCTCCTGTATCTTCTCCTTCCAAAATAATTTAGATCCCCTGCCCCTTCATCTACCCGTGAAAAAATAGCAACTGCCTACTCCTCATCGTCACCATTCCCGGCCGGAGATGAATAGCATGCCGGGAAGAAGCAGGCGGCACCAGCCGTCGTTGCTGCTGGACCTCTCTCAAGACCTCCGTATTTAGATTGCAGCGCACGTCGGTGCGACCTCAGAGCGGCCCTTGGCTGACCTCCGCAGCCTACGCGGTACTTGCTCGACCACACGCCGTGTGTGCGGCCACGGCGACGTCGGCCGGCGTTTGTCGATAGAGGGGATATGAGATGAGATTTCTTGGGTGTGGGACCCCACCGCCTACAAAGCCTTCCTTGCTATGCTGACCGATCTCGGGAATCCGGAGGCTTGCTTCTTCTCCGGGATCAAAGCCGTCTTCATGGAAAACAGGGGATGCAATGATCTCCGGCGCGCCGCCGAGGGTGGGCACGATGCGGCGGCCTATCTATATGCCATCTTGCTCTACAGGGACAATGGCGGTGCCGCCACCGACGACACCACGAAGCGGTACATGAGGTGGGTCACGGGCGGCGGCAGTACGACGTCGAGATGGCTGAGCAATGAGGGGTGTCTGATTTTGCGTGAGAAGGCCGCGTGTGCGATCCACTCCTCGACTTGGCGCATTTGGGGTGAACCGTTGCCGCCTCTGGCACAGGTGCGCGGCGATCAGCCGTGCGCAGGCAACGGCGGCTTCTGCGGCATGGATAAAGGATGGCTTGGAATTTCTCTATTTTGCAGCGAAGACTGTAGGCTCCGCTGCGAAATGGTGAAGTTCAAACGGAGTATTGGAATAGGAAATCAGTAGTGGATTAGCTTTTGTATGTTGCTCGTATTATCTGTGTAGAATTTTGGAAGAGCAGCAAAGCCAACGTGGGTTATCAGTCCCGTGTCGCTAATGACTGTGGAGCCCAGTTCTATTCGAATGAAGAACAGTTCGCATTTCTCCTTTTAATCTGCAATCAAATGTTGTAAGAAGTATTTCTTCGTCGTAATTAGTCCAAATTTGATATTTTTTTTCTAAATTTCTCTAAAATCACCATATTTTCATTAGTTTTATTGTTTAGTGTATATTCCATTTCTTGAATAATGTTTATATGCCTTATTTTGTTCTTTGTAAGTACAACATATAAATAATATTTGTTTTACACAACCATTAGTGATGAAACTTTGCATTTCGTAAGCTTAAGGTGAACACAAGGTTTTGTTAAGTTTTCAAATGCATATGAGTTCGAACATGTTGCAAAGTGTGGAAAACTTCAATGTTCAAGCAACATTCTAGGAAACTATGTGAGAGATGTAGACATTTGTACACAAGTATATTATTCCTTCATCGATACCATTTGAAATTTTGAAGACAAGTTTAGGTACCCAAATTATGTTGCCAAGTCAATTTGTAGACTTTTTAGAGCAAATTTGATGTTATTAGAATTATTATATAATTACCATGGGGTGTAAAAACGAAATATAAGAATTTTGGGCACACAAGTGTGACTGTTGATATTTTATTCAAATACTAAATGTCCAAATATGAATTGTTCGTATTTTCATGATTTTTAGGTGCTATTTATGGGCTCTAATATTTTAGGGAAGCAAGTTTCGTTCCAAAAAAATAGTGACGGGCCCACGCGTTAGCGTCAGCAGCCAATATAAAAAAGATAACCGTTGCCTGCCCGCCCGGACCCAACTGCCAACAAAGGCGATGCGGGTTCACTAACCATCGTCACTAATGACACTAGCCCACGCGTCAGCGTCAGCGTCAGCAGGCTAACCCGCGTCGGCAATGACTATCCATTGTCTCTAAGATCTAATTCATCTCAACAGATCTCCAATTCATCACAACAGATCTCCTGTTCATCACAACAGATCTCCAGTTCATCACAACAGAACACATATTATAGGAGATGTGGATGGATCTACTCGCGTCTATTAGATCGAGTTGATGACATACAAAATCCAACAACCAAACTAATTAACTAAGCAGTTCATGATCGACAAACAAACTAAGCAATTCAACAACCTGACGAAGACACAAACACACACACACATTATTACTATTCATGGTAGAGGAGTCTATCATTTAGTCGGTCGCCGCCGTCGGAGTCCCGTCGTCGTCGCCGCCGTGGCTGCCGTCGGAGCCGTCGTCGCCGCCGTGGCTGCCGTCGGAGCCGCCGTCGTCGAAGACGAAGTGGCGGCGGCCAGCCCGCTTGACCACGGGGAGGTTCTCGAGCTTCTCAGCCAACTCGTGGATCCGGAAGGCGAGACCCTTCACGCTCGGGTCCTTGTCCACTTCATGATGCGCCTTGATGCCGAAGGCCGCGCCAACATCTTCAAGCTTTCTGAAGGCGCTCCTGAGCAGGTCGACGGCGAACTTAGTGTCGTCGAAGAACGGTTCCTCGTCGGCGTCCTTGGTCGCCGGCTCCTTCCCCTTCTCCAACTTCCTCCGACGGCGGCTTTCGTCGTCGTCGTCCTCCCTTCATCCCCACTTCGATGGCGGCGGGCTCCTCGACGCCATCTCCTCCTTGGTGATCTCTCAGTGACCGAAGATTTGTAGTGGTGGATCGCAAGGAGGAAGAAGAAGCGAAAGAGATGATAAGCTTATGGAAGAAGCAGGGGAAAGTAGGGGAAGGCAGGGGAGTTATATTGACAAGACGCGGAACCGTCAGGCGCCTCTGCCCCTACCCACTACTGCCAGTACGTGCCACTCAATTGTGCATCGGGCTCTGTTTCGGGCGCAAAACCGTCCAAAACCACGCGTCGCCTTTCAATTACGCGGGAAGGAGAAGGGGCAGGGGCAATGATGTCGGGCCCACTCGTCAGCGGCAGCAGC
This sequence comes from Cenchrus fungigraminus, assembly GCA_036936925.1. Taxonomy (NCBI): domain Eukaryota; kingdom Viridiplantae; phylum Streptophyta; class Magnoliopsida; order Poales; family Poaceae; genus Cenchrus; species Cenchrus fungigraminus. Next base: position 63,802,664 of record CM072770.1, read on the forward strand.
CAAACTGCGGTGCCTTTTCAATTTCCATTTATTGTTTTAGATGGCCGAGGCACCTTCTTCAACTTCAACCCTCGTCGCCTTCAACTTCAACCCTCATCGCCAACTTCAACCCTCGTCGCCTTCAACTTCAACCCCCATCACCTTTCAATTTCCAAATCTCGTCGCTTTTCTATTTCCTCCCCTTCTCCTTGATGGCCGCGGTGTGCTTGATGCAGCTACTGCCAGATGATCTTGTCACCCAGATCATCATCCACTCCATCAAGGATGAGCCCGTCATCCATTTTCTGAACCTTCACAATAAAATCTGCGGCACCTTCCAGCGCATCTACGACTCCGATGAGGTACTACTGCACGTGTCGCTGCGTGATCTTCGTCGGGTGTGCAAGAATTGCTACGTCAGGTCATGCTTTGAGCGGTGCATCCGCGAGGCCAATCATCCGGAGGCATTATGCTTCGAGGGGATGGAGAGGTTGATGAGGCGGCGGAACCCCGATAAGGGTCTGAAGCTCATCGGAGATGCCGCAGCTGAAGACTCTGGTGCCAAGTACTTCTTAGCGATGCTGACGTACTGTTGCAACCCGACGGACCCCGAAGCCATGGCATTGCTCCAGGAAATCAGTGGCGGCCCGTCGCCCCCTGACAGGCGGTGGAAGAACCACAACCTGTGGCAGCTGCGCTACCTCATCAACCGGGATCTCGAGAATATTGCGTGGTGGTACTGGCTTGATGATGGTGATGACGACATTCCGTTGCTGCCCGTTCAGAATCCCCACGTCTGCATTTGGGCAGCGAGATGTAGGTGCTACGGGCCGGAGACCTCAGAGATCATCCACTATTGCAGCGTCGAGTGTCGCATCCGTCATGAGTTCGACCTCTGGACACGTAACTTCCGCCCCGCCGTGGAGTACGCCGTCAGCAGGATGAACATCGGGATGTAGGTGCAAGCATCAATGGACATTATCTATCTTGAATGTAAATTATTAGATATTACTAAACGCGGATTTGATTTTATCAGGATGTCAGTTTTTAATCGGTTTTTGATTGACAATATTTGATTTGTCATGTTTGTGAGTCAAATTGAAGGCTGCGGTGGTCTCATTTGCCGCTGACGAGGCCTAGGATGCCCTCTTGGGTGTCAAAACCGCCGAAGCGTGCACAGCGGGGGCGGCGGCGGGCGGCGGTGCCCTCTGCTTCCTCCTTTGTTCTATTGGAGAATGAAGAACAGTTTATCCGTCCCGCGTCGCCGACGGCATTTCTCTTTTTAATCCGCAATCAAATTTTGTAACATGTATTTCTCCGTCGTAATTAGTCCAAATTTGATTTTTTTTTTCTACAATTTTCTAAAATCACCGTGTTTTCATTATTTTCATTGTTTAGTGTATATTCCGTTTCTTGAACAATGTTTATATGCCTTATCTTGTTCTATGTAAGTACAACATATAAATAATATTTGTTTTCCACACCTCCTGTAATGAAACTTTGCATTTTCGTAATCTTAAGGTGAACCACAAGGTTTTGTTAAGTTTTCAAATGCATGAGTTCGAACATGTTGCAAAGTGTGGAAAACTTCAATGTTCAAGGAACATTCTAGGAAACTATGTGAGAGATGTAGATATTTGTACACAAGTATATTATTCCTTCATCGAAACCATTTGAAATTTTGAAGACAAGTCTAGGTACCTAAATTATGTTGCCAAGTCAATTTGTAGATTTTTTAGAGCACACTAGATGTTATTAGAATTATTACATCATTAACATGGGATGTAAAAATGAATTCTAAGAATCTTGGGCACACAAGTGTGACTGTTGATATTTTATTCAAATACTAAATGTCCAAATACGAATTGTTCATGTTTTTATGATTTTTTAGGTGCTGTTTTATGGGTTCTAATATTTTAGGGAAGCACGTTTCATTCGAAAAAAATAGTGGCTGGCCTACGCGTCAGCGTCAGCAGCCAAAATAAAAAGATAACCACTACCTGCCCACCGGACCCAACTGCCAACAAAGGCGATGCGGGTTCACTAACCATCGTCGCCAATGACACTGGCCCACGCGTCAGCGTTAGCAGGCAAACCGTGCGCGGGCTGCTCAAAATTTCCCACCTATATTGACTATAATGCCCATGGAATTCCAATTCCACCAGAGAGCCGTCAAGGGCACGCCAGTAATTTCCGCAAACACAGTTACGCGCGCAGTTCCTCAGGGGACATATTCGGCTTCTCGCTAGACAGATCCACAACGCCCGCACTCTCTCCACCGCCGCCGCCACTCTCCTCGCTCGCCTTCGCCGCTCTCTCCCCGCTCGCCTTCGCCGCTCTCTCCCCACCGCAGCCCTGCTCTTCTCTAGCCCCACCGCTCCCTGCGTGATGACGGTGACGAGGACGCACTTACTGGCGTGCGGACGGCTTCCCGGCCAACCTAAAGACGGTTGACGCGGATCCGTCATCCCCGACCACAACGACGAGCCGGACACCTCAGGCCACAAGTCGACGTGGATCCGGCCCCTCCGACCATCACGAGAACAACTACTTCATTCGCGACAGAGGTTAGTCCTGCTTGAACCCCCAACACCCTCTCTCTGCTCGGTCACCAAATCTGCTATATATTCATGTCAATGTGGATTAGGGAGACATGCCTTGATAGTTCATCTTTAATTGATTGACTGTGGATTTGATGGATGGATTTTGTTGCTACAAGTCTGTTTGAATAAATTGTTGCTAACAGATGAAGTTATATGAACTGTTGAAATTCATTTTCATGTTCCTGGTGCTACAATTTTTACACTGTAAATTTATGAAAAGCATTGAGGATGTTAGCATACTTTAATTCTGCTATGCTTTGAATGTACCAGATCGACAGTTATGCTTTGGACCTGTTAGCATACTTTAATTATGCTATGCTTTGAATGTACCAGATCGACAGTTATGCTTTGGACCTGTTAGCATATTTTAATTCTGATGGCCACATAATGTCAGTGGGAATTGCATCGCAGTGGTTTATAATGTAGTCCACCCAATCTGCTATATATTCATGTCAAGGTGGATTAGGGAGACATGCCTTAATAGTTCATTTTTAATTGATTGACTGTGAATTTGATGGATGGATTTTGTTGCTCCAAGTCTGTTTGAATAAATTGTTGCAAACAGATGAAGTTATATGAACTATTGAAATTCATTTTCATGTTCCTGGTGCTACAATTTTTGGACTGTAAATTCATGAAAAGCATTGAGGATGTTAGCATGCTTTAATTCTGCTATGCTGTGAATGTACCAGATCGACAGTTATGCTTTGGACCTGTTAGCATACTTTAATTCTGATGGCCACATAATGTCAGTGGGAATTGCATCGCAGTGGTTTATAATGTAGTGATAACTAGACTGTCCTATGCTTTGTTGTGAGTGTTCATTGTTTCACTACTGTCATATATATTGTTATTGTTGGTGTCATGATATGTTGTGAGTGTTGTTTCACTACTGTCATATATAATATCATGATCATTGCTTTATCCTCATGTTGCATATACACATGGAACACACAATCCATCGCTGCTGAAGTTGGACAAGGAAGCAGTTGAAGGAATTTATTCTCTGCTTTGATATATAAGCATATTGTTGTGTCCCTGTCAAAATGGTTAGCACCTATCCCTGTATGCTAATTAAGTAAAATATGAACTGTGTATGTCTATGCTGATTTTATTTACGACTTGTAATGATTTCTAGTGTAATATCAGCTATTTTGCCTGTCAGAGAAAACGAATTTATCTAATAAGAATTTTGTTTAGATTTTCAGTCTTGCTTATGTTGCTCTACTGACAACCTGACATATCATCTATGCAGTCTCCCACAACAACAAACTCCTCTACCTCCAGTGCACCATCACAGCCCATCGTCAGTGAACCTTCTTCACAGGGTCACTCAGCACAGACCGCTGCGAGTAGTACTCGATCCCGCGGGTCAAGGACACAAACCAAATGGCCAGAAGACAAGTTGACTGCAACTAGACTTGATGCCAATTTTTGGCCTACCCCAGATGCTGCGAGGGATAGATTTGTATTGGTCTGTGGCCTCATTGCTCGGGAGAGGGTGTCAATCAACAAGGCGGTTGATGATCTCTCACCAATTGAGAAGGAACATCTGTTCACAGTTTTAGAGGAAAAGCTAGATTACCCAGCCAATCTGGAAGAATCTGTTCACAAGAAGGCAGTTAAGGCAGCTATATCAGAGATTGGAACCTTGCAACGGCGGTTCAAGGCCCATTTAAGAAAAAAATATGTGAGCGAAGAGGAGACTCCCTTTGTGAAGCATGCCTTTTTGCAGCAACAAGACTGGGACATGTTTGTGCAGGAAACCAATTCTCCTTCATTTCAGCAATTGAGCCAGGAGATGAAACAAAAGAGAGCATTGCATAATAAGCCACCCAAGACGGGTAGAAAAGGTTATCGTGGTAAAAGGAAATAGTGGGAGGAGGAGGATGCAAAGCTAGCTGCAGAAGGAAAACAGAATCCTTGGGACCAATTTTCTGGACGTTTGAGACCTTATCTGCGGGCAAGGGTAGGGAAGAAGAGGAAGAATACTAGTGAAGGAAGCGGGGGCATAACATTCAGTAACCCTGCGGTGGTGGGGGTAGCAGATAGGGTGAAAACACTTGCAGCTCAGGGTAGCGATGGTTCTTTCTCTGGGGTTAGGGAGGATGATATCCTCACCGCAGCACTTGAGACTCCAGAGCATCGAGGTCGGGTCCGAGGTGTGTCTAGTTCACTTGGCTGGGGTAAAGGGTTTGGTGAAGAGTTTGCTGGAATGTACAGGAAGAAGAAGAGGAACAAGAGGTCTGATGCTCATGATATGATGGACATAACATTTAAAGCAGTTGTCCATGCTCTAAGACTATCAGGCATCGAAATACTGAAAAATGTACTTCTTCCTTCCCAATTACCAGCGCATGTCAGTAGCAGCAAGGAAGAAGATGTGCAAGGCAGCGAGGAAGAAGATGCGCATGACCGCGAGGAAGAACATGCGCATGACAGCGAGGAAGATGCGTGTGGCAGAGAGTAAGACTATTGGAATGCCAACGAGGACGAAGCGAATCAAGTGCACAGTGATAGTCGATCACCTATGCTGGACACAATAGATAAGCTGACAGAGCCAACCGCGTGCAGCCTTTTGGATGGCACCGGGATTAATGTGGAGCTCACACTAGCGAAAGTCTTTCCATTTCAAAAGGCTTGTCATTCAGTACCGGTGTAGGATGGGTATGTTGTGGTGCAACCTACTTATGTGTGGGCCAATGCGGGTCACTACCCTCTGCCTGTACCAATTGATGGGGGTGACATAGCAACCCTAGCTGAGGCTCTCGTTCAAAGGATCCAATGGCCAAAGGACAGGATCCTTATACCACCCATGACGAGACATCCCAACCCTGAAGCCGCAACAGGTAGCAGGGGTACAGCATCAGATGGAGGTACTGAAGCTCAGTGTCAGCAAGAGAAGGCTCAATAGCAGCAGCAGCAGCAGATCGGCAAAACTACGCAGCAGGAGTGTCGACAACAGCCGGAGGAGCCCAGGCAAATTCCGCCTAAGTAGCAGCTGCAATATGAGGATAAGCAACAGACGAAACAGCAGCCTCTCCAGCAGCAGGAGCGTCGACAACAGCCGGAGGAGCCCAGGCAAACTCCGCCTAAGCAGCAGCTGCAACATGAGGATAAGCAACAGACGAAACAGCAGCCTCTCCAGCAGCAGGAGGAGGAGCGCAGGCAATCTCCCCCTAAGCAGCAGATGCAACATGTATAGCAGCCTTTGCAACAGGAGGAGGAGCCCAGGCAATCTCCACTGCAGAAGGGGAACTAGGCCAGGAAACCTCTGTCTAAAGATGAGATTCTTAACTGTATTATTGGGACAGAACAGGAACGACCAAAATACAAGCCTGGTGCACCTATGTTGTCAGAAGCAAACTTAGAGGCTGCTGGACCAAATTGTGCCAGGTTGCATGCTTACGTCATGGAACACAGTAAGGATAAACTTGCCTTTCCAGCAAAGGTGGATCAAGACTACTTTAAAGGTGGTGGTGGTGCTTTAAGGTTAAACATTGCATTCAGTAGCGTGTATAACCTTATAACCCTGGCTTCTCTGGATGTTACCTTCTTGAGGTTGTGGACATTGTAAGTCCCTTAAAACCTAAAAAGATATTTCTTTAATTTTGACCACAAAGTTCATGCATGCTAACAATTTGATTTTTTGTAGGAAAATGATGGACAAGGCAGCGGAGATGCAGATTAGTGTTGGGTTTTTAGAACCAGGTTTTATTACTTCCACAAATATTTCTCAGCATTCTGGCCTTGTTACCAAAGCAATCTCAAATGCAATGAACAACGACTACGTGGTGGGTGCCTACTACACTAGCCACTGGGTAACAGTGATCATCTGTATGAAGTTCAAAGAGGTTTGGTATCTAGATTCTGCTAAACAACATCCCCCGCTAAAGTTCTCAAACCTCAAATCTGTTGTGGACTGGTTAGTATCTTGTAGGTTTTGTTCACAAAAATTTAATCTCTTAGTGTTTCTAATCGGTATTGCTGACCATGTAGGACCTTTGGTACAGTATCTTGTAGGTTTTGTTCACAAAAATTCAATCTCTTAGTGTTTCTAATCGGTATTGCTGATCATGCAGGGCTTTTGGTGATCATGCACAGGACGGAGTGACGAAAGGAAAGAAAAAAAAAGCCAAAAGTCATACTCAAGCACAAAACAAATCTCGATATAAGACCGAGGTTTTTTTATGGTCCCTTCTTACCTATTTGGTACTGCATTAACTTGTCATTTTGGTACCTCGATGCAGTGTGCTCAGCAGCCATGAGGGTCCTCTTTGTGTGGATTCCATGTGGCATTCCATATGTTAAGACTACTCGATGACATACCTGACATCAAAAAGGCTGTTGTAAGTAGATAATAATGCTCAACCTTGTCTCTACTCATATTCTCCATCTGATTTTAGAAACTGATTTCTAGTTGTATTCTCATAAATGATTGTATTTTGCAGGATTTCAAATCTGTCGTACATGTTTCCACAGAAGATCTAAAGCATGTCCGGGAGATGTTGTGCGAGTACATTCTTAAGGAGACCATCGACCGAAAGGGCAACTTCTATAATGGTGCACCGTGAGTTCATTGTAGCCAGAAACTTGAAACTCATTCAGTCTTCTTTAGTCAGGTGTTGTTGCCTGAGAAACCTGCTTGGCTTGCTTGGTTGGGGTCAGATGCTGCCTGGTTCAGGCAGTTTTCTCATGACTCCATCCAAACAAGCCCTGATGAGAGTAACTTGAAACTTGATGTGATCCTAGCTTGTCTATAAATGTGATCTTGCTTGTCTATAAATGTGATCTTGCTTGCCTATATCTGTGATGTGAGAATGTGTTTGTGATGTCTCCTTGCTGTGGTGGCTGCCATATCCTGGCTGGTTCCAGGATGGCAGGATGCAGCCCCTGATGGCTGCCAAATCCTGGCTGGTTCCAAGATGCAGCCGGCAAGCAGGCAAGTTACTGTAGGGGTGGCCTACGTATCTGTAACAGGCGTTAATTAAAGCTCGTTACAAACACTGATCAGTGAGTAACGGGCTTCATTCGGAAAGCCCATTACAAACATGCCAACAATGTAACGAGCAGTGTAAAAGCCCATTACCAGTACTGACCGGTGGGCCCCAGGAGCTGGCCCGTTCGTCGAGATATAGGAGACGCGGGTTGAAAGCACGCGTCTCCTTTAGTCGAGAGACAGCAGACGCGCGTGGAAACAGATGTGTCTCATTTCGTCGAGACAGAGGAGACGCAGGTTCACAGCACGCGTCTCCGATGTTGATTTCATAGTAACGGGCTCTATTTTCATGCCCGTTACCAAAGTTCCCTGTGGGCCTAGAAAATAGCCATTTCACGTGACCGATGATTAGTTGTGGTAACGGTCGTTGTTTGATGCCCGTTACGAATCCTAGATGTGCTGAGACGCGTGTGAAATAGACGCGTCTCATTTCGTCTAGATAGAGGAGACGCAGGTACACAGCAGGCGTCTCTGATGTTGAGCTACTGTAACGGGCTCTGTTTTGGTGCCCGTTACCAAAGTTCCCTGTGGGCCCAGAGAAACAGCCATTTCACGTGACCGGTGGCTAGTTGTGGTAACGGTCGTTGTTTGATGCTCGTTACGAATATGTGTTATCAGTAACGGGCATCTGCCCGTTACCTTTCTTGGCTCATTTGTAACACTTGATCGGTAACGGGCGCTTTGCCCGTTACTAAAGGCCATCTATGCCCGTTACCAAAGTGAGTTTTTCACGTAGTGAGACGAAGACAACTCCAGGCCTTCTAGTTAGATTTATCATTTTGTATCGTAAAACAACTAGAAAAAACTTATGCGAGGACTCGCCTCGAAACGTTTTTACTTGTTTTTAACTTGTCACTGCTTAAACGTTCCCCGAGCACTCGGGGACGACTGCGGAACAGAGGAGTGGCACTTAGGGTGTAGATCGATCGCACTTTTCTCCAGAGCTGCGGGGGCGTGAGAGTCGAAAAGCTTGACCGACCCGAGCCGCAAAGCATTGCCACGTGTTCACAGCCCCCGAGCACTTAAGGAGGTTCAACCATGGCTTGCGTATTTTTCGTCAAAGCCATTTTAGGCCTTACCCCGAGCGGTTACCCGAGTACATTTTGAAAGAAGTCAGACAGCGACCTGCGGGCCTGGATCGCGCTCGCAAGTCTTTGCACCGTAGCCGCGGAGGCGTGGGTGCTAGGAGATTTGATCGGGCGGCGATGCCGAGACGCGCGCAAATCAACATCTTTTTCTTTTGCAAGTTTGGGAATTCCGCAAAAAACCATTCGCGCGTGCGATCTACGACATGTTTGTCGGGGAATTTTGTTTTAAAAATTGAAGAACGAAAGGGGGGCATCGTGCCTCGGGTAGCCCCCGAGCGGTGAGCATTTCTGCATGGGTGCAGGGACGCTCGCCGCTCAGCCTTAGAAAACGTTGATGCATGTAAAGAGGATGCCAACGCGAAATCTTGCGAACTTATGAATGTATGAACAAAAGCATGTGGCATTATTCATTGATCATAAGATAAAACGAGGAACATTACTCAAGGGTAAAAACGACGTAGGTGTTCTATGTTCCACGCGTTGGAGATGACTCTGCCGTCCTCGTACCGGAGCTTGAATGTTCCTGGTCGGAGTACTTGATCAACGATGAATGGCCCCTCCCACGGGGGCGCGAGCTTATGCCGATCCTTGTTGCTCTGAGCTCGTCGGAGCACCAGGTCTCCGACCTGGAACTCACGGCTACGCACGTTGCACTCGTGGTAGCGCCGCAGAGCTTGCTGGTATCGAGCCGAATGTAGGAGTGCCACATCGCGTGCTTCACCAAGCTGATCGATAGCATCCTTGAGTGCGACCTGGTTCCCTTCCTCGGTGTATGCTCGAACTCTCGGGCTGCCGTAGTCGATGTCCGTCGGGAGGATAGCTTCCGAACCGTGCACCATGAAGAACGGCGTGAAACCGGTGGCTCGACTTGTTGTGGTGCGCAGGCTCTAGAGGACGGATGGCAGTTCAGCGACCCATCTTGCTCGAAACTTCTCGAGTCGTTTGAAGATCCGAGGCTTCAATCCTTGCAGGGCCATGCCATTGGCCCTCTCGACCTGCCCGATGGTCCTCGGGTGTGCAACAACAGCCCAGTCCACGCGGATATTGTTGTCGTCGCAGAATCTGAGGAACTTCTTTCCCGTGAACTGTGTGCCGTTGTCAGTGATGATAGAGTTCGGGATTCCGAAGCGATAAATGATGTCGGTGAAAAACACCACGGCTCCCTCGGAGCGGACCTTCACTATGGGTCGAGCTTCGATCCATTTGGAGAATTTGTCGACAGCTACGAGCAGGTGCGTGAAGCCCTCGGGCGCTTGTCGGAGCGGCCCCACCATGTCCAGCCCCCACACAGCGTAAGGCCACATGATGGGGATGGTCTGGAGTGCCTGCGCTGGGAGGTTGGTTTGTCGAGCGTAGGACTGACACCCTTCGCAGCGTCGCACGATGTCTTTGGAGTCGGCCACTGCGGTGGGCCAATAGAAGCCTTGTCGGAAAGCTTTTCCGACAAGGGTCCTCGGACCGGCGTGAGGTCCGCACGTCCCGCGTGAATTTCTTGGAGCAGCGCTCTGCCTTGGTCCCGTAGGACGCAGCGCATTAGTATGCCTGCCACACCTCGCTTGTAGAGCTCGCCATCGATGAGGACAAACGCCTTGGCTCGCCGCGAGATGCGGCGCGCCTCTGTCTGGTCGGAAGGCAGCTTCCCTTCGACCAGCCACTCGAGGATCGGAAACCGCCAGTCTGGATCTTCTAATTTTGGCTCTAGTTGTTGGTCGATCTCCATGACTTCTGGGACCTCAGGCTCTCGTGGTTGTTCTTCATCGACCCGGACGGACGGTGCATGCTGGTCGCTAGCAAACACACCATTTGGTATAGGCTTGCGGCTTGACGCCGTCTTGGTGAGGATATCAGCAGCTTTATTGTAGTCGCGCAGCACGTGCTCGAGCCCGTGGAATTTGTCTTCCAGCTCACGCACGGTCTGACAATACGCCACCATCTTCAGATCAATGCAATTTTTCTCCTTCATGACTTGGTCAACGACAAGTTCTAAGTCTCCTCAGATCTCGAGACGGCGGATCCCGAGCTCGATTGCGATTCGAAGGCCGTTGATGAGTGCTTCATACTCGGCGACATTGTTGGAGGTGGGGAAATGCAGTCGAACCATGTACTCCATGCACACGCCCAGGGGCGAGATGAAGACAAGGCCTGCCCCCGCTCCTTCCTTCATGACGGAGCCATCAAAATACATTGTCCATGTCTCGTGCTCGATCGGTGCCGACGGAGTTTGGATTTCTGTCCATTCAGCGACAAAGTCCGCCAACACCTGCGACTTGATGGCACTACGTGGTGCATATGCTATATTTTGCCCCATCAACTCGAGGGCCCACTTGGCTATCCTTCCCTCAGCCTCGGGGTTCTGGATCACTTCCCCGAGCGAATACTTGGACACCACCGTGACGGGATGCGCGTCGAAGTAGTGTCGGAGCTTGCGCTTGGTGATTAGAACTGCATACACTAGTTTCTGAATTTGCGAGTAGCGGGTTTTCGAGTCGGAGAGTACCTCGCTTATGAAATAGACCGGCCGCTGCACCTTGAGCAACCTTCCAGGCTCTTCTCGTTCGACCACAAGTGCAGCGCTCACCACTTGGGTTGTCGCGGTGATGTTGTAGCACACCCTTCAGATTCTGGATCGGACCCATGTCTGTGATGGCCGAGATCTTCTCGAGATTAGCCTCGATGCCGTGTTCCGACATGACAAAGCCGAGGAGCATGCCCCTCGGAACCCCGAAAATGCATTTCTCAGGATTAAGCTTCACCCCGTGTTCCCTCAGCTTTGCGAACACTTCCGTGAGGTCGGGGACCACATCGCCTGTCTTTTTTGACTTCACCACGATATCATCGACATAAGCTTCAATTATCCGGCCTATGAGATCTCCAAAGACGCGTCGCATGCATCTCCGGAATGTGGCGCCTGCGTTTTTTAGCCCGAACGGCATCGAGTTATAACAATAAGCGCCAAACGGAGTGATAAACAAAGTCGCGAGTTCATCCACTATGCACATCACAATCTTGTGGTACCCGGAGTACGCATCGAGAAAACAGGGGGTTTCACACCCTGCCGTTGAATCGACTACCTGATCTATACGAGGCAAAGGGAACGGGTCCTTGGGACAAGCCTTGTTAAGGCCCGTGTAATCAACACACATCCTCCATTTCTTATTCTTCTTCTTTACAAGTACAGGGTTAGCAAGCCACTCGGGGTGGAATACTTCACGAATGAACCCTGCACTAAGAAGTTTCTTGATCTCCTCGCCGATGGCTTTGCACTTGTCATCGTTGAAGCGGCGGAGACGTTGTTTCACCGGCTTCGATCCCGGCTTGATGTTCAGTTTGTGCTCGACAACCTCTCTCGGGATTCCCTTCATGTCGGAGGGTTTCCATGCGAACACGTTGAGGTTCGCTTTGAGGAAGTTGATGAGTGCTCTTTCCTATTTAGGATCGAGCATCATCCCGATATAGAGCGTGCGGCCATCATCGGAGACATCCGCATCCTTGACGTCCTTGGTGGGCTCGAAAGAGCAGGCCGCACGCTTGGACGACTCGGGGATATCCGGGTCCTCGGAGGGAGGCTCGGCGTGGAGCCTCTCGGACCGGATGAGTGTCTCAGCGAACTGAAAACACTCCGCATCGCATTCGTATGCGTGCTGGAACGTAGTCCCCACTGTGATGACCCCCTTTGGACCGGGGATCTTCAGCTTGAGGTATGTATAATTGGGCACGGCCATAAACTTCGCATAGGCCGGCCTCCCGAGGATGGCATGGTACGTCCCCAAGGACCCCACCACTTCGAAGGTGAGGGTTTCCGCGCGGGAGTTCCACAGAGTCCCAAATGTGATGGGCAGATCGATCTGCCCGATTGGTAGTGCCTCCATCCTAGGGACGACCCCGTGGAACGGTGTAGGCGATGGGCGCAGTCGGGACCGCGGGATGCCCAAGCTGTCGAGCGTCGACACGTACAGGACGTTAAGGCTGCTCCCCCCGTCCATCAGCACCTTGTGGACCCGCTTGGTCCCGAACAACAGAGCCACCACGAGAGGGTAGCATCCTGGCTACGGCACGCGGTCGGGGTGGTCTGTACGGTCGAAAGTGATCGGAGTCTCCGACCACTTGAGGTACGACGGCGTCGCGGACTCGGTGTTGTAGACCTTGCGCCGGATCAGCTTCTCTTGGCGTCTCGAGGGTCGCGTCGGCGTCCCGCCAAATATCATGTGTACGGCGCCATCCTCGCCGGGGTACCCAGCTCCCGCCTCATCATCGTTGTTGTCGGGGGGAGGCACGCCCTTCTTTGGGGGATCTGCCATCTTAGGCTTGAGCGTGCCGTTGATGTAGTTCCTCATTAGGCGGCAATCCTTGAGCGCATGCTTGACAGGCGTCTCGTGGTGGGTGCACGACGCCTCCAAGAGCCTTTCGAAATGGTCCTTCGGGGGACCATTCTTGGGCGGATTGTTCTTGGGTCACGTGGCCTTGCGCTCGACGGCTGCGACGAGGTGGTCATCGCGGCGACGCTTGTCGTTCTTCTTCTTCTTTTTGAACCACAAGGAGGGCCCCTCACCGTCATCCATGACTTGTTTCCCCTTGCCTTGAGGGGTGTTCAAAGTCGCCGTGACCACCTCCTCCCCATCAGCGTGGTTGGTTGCGATGTCAAGAAGCTCCTGAGTGGTTCTCGGGGTCCTGCGCCCTAGCCGATGGATGAGGGTGGTGCAGGTGGTGCTGTTCTGGAACGCCGATTGGCGTCGTTGTCAGTTGCGCCGAGGAGCTCGGTGCAATGCTTGGAGAAGAGCTGGATGTAGTCGCGCAGGCTCTCACCCGGCCTCTGCTTGTAGTTCCGGAGCTCCCACTGCTTGCCAGGCCGTGCGTACGTGCCTTGAAAGTTGCCGATGAAGGTCTCACGCAACTCCGCCCAGCTGTTGATCTTACCGCGCGGCAAGTGCTCGAGCCAGGTTCGTGCGGAGTCGGCGAGGTAGAGCGGTAAGTTCTTGATGATGAAGAGATCATCCGTCGCTCCTCCCGCGTGACATGCGAGCCTGTAGTCCTCCAACCAGACGCTAGGGTTGGTCTCCCCGTCGTACTTGGGGACCTCATCGGCGCCCGGAACCGCGAGGGGAACCGTGCGTCGCGCACCTTCTGGCCGAAGGCACGAGGCCCCTTTGGATCGGGCGTCAAGCTGCGGCCTCGATCCTCCTCACTGTCGTAGCGCCCTCCACGCCTTTGGTTGTACCGCCGGCGTGGGTGGTGCTCATCTTGGTGGTCGCGGCCATCGTCGTGGTTGCTGCCGTAGCCGTACTCGTAGTCGTCATCAGCGGCAGCTCGGCGGCGGGCTCGAAGCGTGTCGCGGGCGTCGCGGTTGGGTCCCAGGCGCTGCTTGACCGTCGCTTCACCAGCCTCTCCACCGCGGCTCCAGAGCCGCGACGGAGGTGGGTCCTGATGCCGCACAGATTGCGCCGCCCGCGCCTCGCGCGCCGAACGCTGACGCGATGCGGAGCTTTCCGCCTGCTGTGCAACTGCCGTCCCGAGGAGGGTCTAGAGCTGCTGCCGCACCCTTCTCTACTCGGGGGTGACCGGCTCGGGACAGCCGCGCAGAAGCATTGCTGCGGCTGCTAGGTTTTGCGACGCGCGCTTGAAGAGTGGCGCGTCACCGCCGTCGACTGCGGTGTCCTCGTTGATGCGCTGGTTCATGTCGCGCGCACGTGCGCGAGCCGGCGGTGTCTGGCCGCGGGGCCTGGACCGCTCGGGTTCCCAGTGGCGGTCCCGCTGCTCGTCCTCTTGCTCGTAGCGTTGTTCATGCCGCGGGTCACGCTGGGGGTCGCGTGGCCTCTCCTCCTCCCCGAGCGCCTGGTGGAGGTTGGGCAACTCGTCGTCGAGCTGGCGCCTGGCCTCGGCGATCTCGTCGAGGCGCGCACGACGCTGAGCGTCCGTGGTGAGGTGCCTTCTCGCCATCCGTCGAGCTGCTAGCGCTCCGGATGTCGCAGACGAAGCACTCGCGCGTGAAGTCCGGCAGAGACGCCGGTGGTCCTTGCCGTGCACCCGCGGAGCCCGGGGTGGCGTAGGACGCCCTCAATGCGTCCACGTAGGCTGTCACCGGGTCGTCCGGGAGGCCTTGCTGCCTGTTGGGGTACATGGTGCTGTACCGCTTCGTGAACTCACCCCAAGTCAGCAGCTCGGACCCGCTGGCCTGGAAAGCGAGGTCAGTGAGGTAGTAGGCCGCGAGCCTGAAGCGCTCTTGTGTTGGGTTCGGTCCCAACATGGTCATGATCGTACCGCCTGTGAAGCCACAGACGAAAGCGGCATGCCCCGCCACCGTCGTCGATGCGGTGGGGTGCGCGGGTCAGGCGTAGATGTTCCCGACGACGGACTCCGCCGGCCCGGTGTAGACGAAGTCGAGGGAGCCGAAGAGCATGGTGGCCCCGGGAGTCAGCGAAACTCCACGGCCCTCCATCCGGATCGTAGTGGAAGTTCAGCGAGACACACGATGTACCCCTACCTGGCGTGCCAACTGTCAGGGTTCTCTACTGCCGGCAGTAAATTTGTATCGATCGTGTGTCGGACCCGATGGTTAACACAGGAGACACGACGGTTTATACTGGTTCGGGCCTCCTAAGAGTAATACCCTACGTCTAGTTTCGAGCGATCGTGTTCTTATGCCAGGAAAGTCTGTAGTAGGGGTTACAAACTGGTCGGGAGAAGGTGTCGGAGCCTAAGTCCCTGAGGGTGTAGCTCGAGCTACGTGTGTGAGGTGAGTGGGTGTCGAACGATCAACCCCTAAAACGGTTGTCCTCCTCCCCCTTTTACAGACGCAAGGGTGAGGGGCAAAAAGGGGATACAAACATGTGCTACAGTGTTGCGGTGTTGGAAGGTCTTTTCCTATGTCGATGTCTGTCAGAAGGGCGTTGAAGGGCGCTGAGCTGTAGTAATGCCGGCGATTGCCGCGTGTGCAGGCCGGCACAGTGAATTCGGAGTGCTTGGCGCCTTCTCCGAGCTCTTCCGTGGATGACTCAGCACCTTTGAGTGTGGATTAGGCCCGCCACGTTACGGCCTAAGCGTAGGTAGGCACCGCCCGTAGAGGGTCATTGAGTACCTACTCTGACGGGGTGGCGTGCCGCAGAGGTTGGACGGGACGACGCGTTGGAGGCCGCGCGGGCGCACAGTGCGACGTTACGGCTCCTGTCAGAGCGAGCCGCCCACGCGTCCTGCCAGCTGGGGTGTTTGCATGGCGTGGAGAACCGGAGCCTTGCGTGTCGTCGCGGGGGAGTTCGAGCGTCGGGGCAGCGCCATGTTCGTGTGGAGCCCCAGATCCTGCGCTCCGACCTCCATGCGTGGGCCCCGCCTTAGTCGGAGACGGAAACTACTCGTGCGAGCGGGTAGTCGGAGGCGGAGACTACTCGTTCGATCGAGTAGTCGGAGGCGAAGCGGAAAGTACTCGTGCGAGGCGGAAAGTAGTCATGCGAGGCGCCCGCTAGTCGGAGATGAGGTGTCTTGTCGATGAGGGTCTTGACGAAGATCTGCATCCTTCCTTGCCCTGGATCTTAGCCTTGGTGTTGTCAATGGTGTCAGAAAACTCAACCTCAAAGGTGATAATCTTGCCGTTTAGGAGGCCCTAATCCAGGCCCTCGTCATTATGGAAGTTTCACAAGACTCTAAGATGGTCGACCTGTGTTACAAAGCAACATAGAATAAATAGAAAAGACGAATGGTCAAACTTAGGTTGAAAAAGTCAAATAATTTATAATTTAGAACAGAACGTGTATTATATTTTAAATGAGTTACGTTATTGACTTTAAAGAACACAAAGTGGTCTTTCTGATTATTCTTCTTTTTTCACTATCGCATATTCTTAGTTTATTTATTAGGGTGGAAGTCATTCTAACGGGAACGCTTGTTGCACATCAGTACTCCTTCCATTTCAAATTGTAAATGGTATTAGCGTTTCTAGATACCTAACTTAACTTTTGCTATGCACCGAGATATATATTATTTTTCAAAAGATTATATATCAGAAATACGAAAATCTGCTTATAATTAGTTTTTAATACATTTTTTGAGCCTCTTTAATACTTTTTTTTAGAAAACCGGGTTGTATGTCATATATTTTCTTGGTAGTTACATCCCAAAAATTTAAAAAGACAACCTCAAAAGAAATAAAAATTACATTCAGGTTCTTGCAAGAACATCCCCGTCATGCTTGTCGCTGGCGATCGGAGCAATTCGTCGGAGCTTGAAGTCGATCCCCTTTCCGACGAAACATCATAGTTTTCCGTTGGCACCCAGAGTAGCATGTCGAAAACATCAGTATATCGTGGCATCGCTGAACGCCTAGGCCGCTGAGGATGGCCACTGGCCATCACCTTGTCGGAAGAAAAGAGATCTGGCGCCTCCATGCCTGCCAAGATCCCCTTATCACCCGACGAAGATGCACTCAAGAGGGAAGGCAAACCACCAGAAAAGGTGGGAGAGAAAAACCAACTCGGTATGAGTTGGTAACCATACCTTGCAGATCTCCTAGCCGCAGCAATGGAGACAAGGTAGAAGCTAACCTCCAAAGATCGACGTCAGATCAAAATCGACGAAGACAGAGGGTACACAGGGGGGCTCCTATCTCCCTAGCTTCCGGAAGATGGATAGTTATGGAAACTTCCAACCCATTTTCGGCCCACCGCGACTCCCGCCGCCTCTTCCACCAGCCCCGGCCGGCGGCTGCCGCGCCGCCCGCCCGCCCACCACCGCGCTCCAGCCCGTCCTTCCTAACCCGACGCGCCTCGCCGCCCCCGCCGGTCCGACCCCGCCCGGCCGAACCACCGCCGCCACCGGTCCTCCGGCTCCCTCAATCTCCCTCTTTCTAAGTTCGCCGGACATGGAGGACCTCGAACCCCGAACCCGAACCTCTGAAACCCTAACCCTAAGTGTCGCCGCCTCCACAACCACCCCGGGCAGCGGCGACCTCACCGCCGGCCGCTCCCCCCACCTCCAACCCTCCCCTGTCTTCTTGCCGGCGCGCGCGAGTGGCGGCGGCGCTAGGAAGAAGATGACCTACCTTGGGCTGCGGTGGACTGTTATTTGGGCTACTAATGGGCTATAAGTGGCTTTCTATCTTCCGGAAGATGTATAGGATTTCCGGGGTACACAGCACATGGCCCTTTTGTTTTTGTCCCACGACCACATTCCAGAATCCGAATCCGAGCCCAACAGGAACCGTGTCGGACTCAGACCGTTGTTTCTTCTACACCCCGAGCCGCCCAAACCGAACGCTATCTTTCCCACCTCGTCGAGTCCGTCCTCTTCTGACCCGATCGATACTGACGCGCCCAACCCACCACCACCCACATGGCCTCGCCCGCCGGCGGCGACTCCCGGCCCCTCCCGCCTTCGCCGTCTTCCAAGGGAAAGGCCAAGATGTACGACGAGGTGGAGGCGGAGGGCTCGGGGATGATGTGCGGCATCTGCCACGGCGTCGGCGGCCGGCGGGCCATCCGCGGCGAGCTCGACTGCTGCGCCCACTACTTCTGCTTCGTCTGCATCTTGGCCTGGGGCCGCATCGAATCCCGCTGCCCCTTCTGCAAGGCCCGCTTCCGCACCATCCGCCGCCCGCCCGTCCCCGGCCGGTTCCCCGACGAGCGCGTCGTCACCGTCCCCGAGCGCAACCAGGTAAATAATCGTTTAATTAGTGCCCTAAATCTAATCACATCTAATCTAATCTAATCCCGCGAGTTCTCGGTGTCTCCGTAGTAGAAATCTCATGCCATGACTTCGAATTCCGGCAATCTAATCCCGCGAGTTCTCGGTGTCTCCGTAGTAGAAATCTCATGCCATGACTTCGAATTCCGGCAATTTTTCCATTTGTTGCTCCGTACTGCGTGCTGTTTCGGTCCCCTGTCCCGATTCGCCATGCCAGGGCGCTCTGAATTCTCCGCGGGACACCTCTGACGTGCTGTGCTGGTTGTTGGTGCAGGTATACCATCCGCAGGGCAACAGGAGCAGCACGGTGGACGAGGATCTGTACGCGGAAAGCATCTGCACCGTGTGCAACGGCTCCAGGGACGACGCGCTGGTGATGCTCTGCGAGCTCTGCGACGCCCCCGCGCACACCTACTGCACCGGGCTGGGGAACACTGTGCCGGAGGAGGACTGGTTCTGCAAGGACTGCGCGAAGGTCAGGGAGGAGCATTTGAGGTGGCAGGCTGAGAATGAGGACCGGGGAGATCAGGGTGAATTTGAGATCACCATCGATGTTCCGATAGCTGAGCCAGTTGCAGCCCCTTCTGTTCCTGATGTGGTGGTTGAGGAGTGTGATCCAGACAGGGATGGTGTGAGAAACGGCGTGGATGAGCAGGTTCCTTCCATTTATGACATTGTGGATGAGGATTTTCCTACTTTTGCTGGGATCCGTAGGAGGCCTGGAAGGAACACTGAGGATCTTCCATCACAGGGTGCTAGCACATCAGCTGGGTCTCAGAATCCTGGATTGACCAAGGGACGAGATAATGGTCTTGGGGCTTATCATGCTGCCATCCGCCGTGAAGTTGAGAGAGCTAGAACACTACGCAATTCCCGCAATCTTGATAAGCGCATAAGGGAGCTGCGTGAGAACTGGGCTGCTCTGCGTGATGGATCTGTGGGCTTTGCTCCAAGTGTGCCTAATGCAAGAGGGAAAGGTACTGGTTCCGTTTCTGCAGCTACTGAACACCAGCGTTGCACGACGCCTGCAACTGCCAGCTACAGAAATGGTGCTCCTGCTACTTCTGCTCAGCAGCCAAGACCTTCCCCTGAGGAACCTAGGACCTCAGCAGGACCTAGTAACAAAGTCTCGCACAAGGACGCTCGTGATGCCCGTAAGGCATGGAAAAGGTTGGAGATTGCAAAAACTTCTGGTGGGAGGAAGGTATCTAGCAAACCTGCCTCCCTTAGCTGCAGCACCCCATTTTCCATGGGGAACAGATCAACCTCTTACAGTCCTATTGAAGCAGTTTTGGGACAAAAGAACGGTTACCTGCCTAATAAGGTGTCTCAACAAAATAACACAAACTGTGGTCAGGGTACAAAAATGGAAAGTACCCCACCCGCAAAATACAAAGCAGAATGCCATAGCTTGCCTGAGCACAGACGTGCGTGGGCTCATGAAAGGACGATTTCATTTCAGAATCGAATAAATCAGGAAAGTCTAAATGGTAAAGTTGCCTTATCAATTCAAGATCAACATGCTGATCAGTCATTAGCACCTTCATGTAGTACAGGCAGATTAGAGAAACCCAAATCAGGCATGCTGCACCCACCAAAGTGCAGTTCATCATCTGGTCAGTCCCCTGTGACTTCATCAGTACAGATGGGACCTAGTGCTGGTTCTGGGAGCCAATCTACTATGATGGTAAACCCCGAGGAACCCTCAGCTGTTTGTGCTGCGACAACCAATGAAATAGGTAGTGCTGCACTTACTGAAGTTAGAAAGAGTTCAGCAGACCGTTATGAGCGGAAGAGGAAACACAGTTCTGAAAAATGCAATGATGAAGGATCCAAAAGATCCAGATCAGCCTCTAAAATTGCAAAAAGTGAGATATCTGCGTTGGCTGTTCGCGAGCTGAAACTATTCAAGATAGACAAAACGCACGGTATACATTCTCCTTCCAATTCTTCTATTTCCCAGCGCATAACTTTTCCTTTTGTTGTTACATATTTAATCTCATAAACCACTGTCTGTGATTCAGGCTCTGAAACATTCAAGGAAGTTGCTCGGACAGCAACGCATACTGTCTTGGCTTCGTGCGGATTTGACCATTCGCCATCGCAGTCCCTTGCACTCTCAAGACCGGTCTGCAAGCACAGCCCCAAAGTCGAAGCACAGAAGTCAGCAGCGATAACCAATTCTTGCAGAGAATGCTTGCTTAGCTCTGTGAAAGTGGCTATCGGTCTAGCGCTGTCCAGTAGGCATATGGATCAAACCGGTGCCCCTTGTTAGATTCTAGTAGACATTTAGTCTTGAGATTCTCTCTTGTCTTTTCATTGTGAACATTGCACACCACAAACTAAAGACAAAGTTGTACATTTCATTTTTACATAGCATGACAATACCATCCTATAGTGTAGTTGCTAGGTGTAATCAGTACTGTAACAACTAACATTCTCTTTATTTTGCCATGACCATGGTGGTAGTACTGGGACCAAACATTTTGAGGCTCATGAGGTGTGGTTGGTGCACCTGGAGCACGGAATGGGTCTCGCATCATGACATGGTCTGGGTTGTAAATGTTGGCTATCAATGGGTGGACAAAAGTCACTAGGACCTTGTTTAGTTTGCTAAAAATTCTAACGTTTTCTCCACTCTTTCTCCATCACATCACATTAAATACGTCAAAAGACATAAGTTCGAAGTATTAAATATAGGTAAAAAAATAACTAATTACACAGTTTTGATGTACTTCGCGACACGAATCTTTTGAGCCTAGTTAGGCTATGGTAGGATAATATTTACCACAAACAAACGAAAGTACTACAGTGTGCTACAGGAGTTCAAAACGTTGAAAAGACAAATTTTCCCACGAACTAAACAAGGCCTAGATGAAGAAAAACTGGATGGAACTTGGCATAACTACTCTCATCATCCCATATCTCGTGACGCACTAGCTTTTGATGGTTCAACTAAAGCCTTTTCACTTGATAAGGAAAGCGAGGAGAGCACACAACTGCTGCTGTCTGCTGAGATTTTTGTAGTCTGTCTTGATCCAAAGAAACACCTAAAATATTTGAACAAGTAGTTGCTCAACTTGCACTGTGCGTCACCTATAATGTGGGGCAAGCAGTCGTGTTATTACAAGAACATAAGAAATAAAAAAAGGGGGTTGGCTGCGTCAGCAGCTAATTACTGAACTAAGGTAAAAGCTTTCATAAAAGGTGTCAGTATAAGCAATGAAGAACAACATATCTATTCTGATTTATGAATGGCACTAAACGATTTAAGCTAGAGGGGACATTTGCTAACTATTGCAACCCGTCACTGAGAGTTAGGTGTTGTACTGCAATTTTCTCAAAAAAATAAAATAATAATAAATTATACATGTCAGTAATTGTTGAGTGTGCCTATTACTTGCTTGGACATAAGTAACCATGCCCATCCAACACTAGAATGTTGCGCTGTGTCCTCCTCGCGAGGTTTCCTACCACCATCCACAGCTTCCGACACCGGCGAGCCACACCTTGTCGAGACCCTGCCCCATCCTACGTCCATCAAAAAAATTTCAACCTTGGTAACCTTTTCCCAACTGATAAAGAATAGGCCTGCTAGTGGGGCGGGTCCAAATGGGGTTTTCGGGGCGGGTACTGCTGTGGAGTTTGCTTGGACGGGTAAAAATGGGGTTCCAATAGCTAACGGGTCGGGGCGGGTGGGGTCTAAGGTATTTGCGGGTCGGTGCGGGTTGGTGCGGGTTTTAATGGAGGGTAATGCGTGCGGAGACTCGCATCGTTTGCCCTCGCAAAACCAGTCACTGGCAGCCTACGTGGGGTTACTTTTTGGTGAACCTGCACTGTTTCTTGTTGATGTAAGAAAGCTGCTGCTGATGTACTGCTACTTCAGAGCGTTGTGCTAGATAGCATGTAGTAGTGACTTGGGTGGGAGTACACAAATTTTACCAAGCGAATCTAGATAGCATGTAGTACTAAATAAAAGTTATTTGTAAAACTTTTTTGAAGATGAGTACAACTTTACATGACGAATCTAATGAGCTTAATTAATTTATAATTTGTTACAGTAATGCTGCAGTAACCATTCTCTAATCATGCAGTCAAAAGTCTCGTTAGATTCGTTTCGTGAATTAACTCATTCCATAACCCCTACCTTAATTTTCGAGACGAATCTAACGAGACTAATTATGTCATGAGTAGACAATGTCGTGCTACCATAACCAAGCTCTAATGACGGATTAATCATACTTAATAGATTTATCTCGCAATTTCCAGTCCATTTGTGTAATAAATTTTGTAATTAGTTTATATTTAATTCTCCTGATAGACTTTGAAAGTGGAGTAAAAAATTTCTCCAAAAATGTTTTACGTGGGAACTCCTTTCAAAGTTTATTAGGGGTAATAAACGTAGACTAATTACATAGATGGACATGAAATCGTGAGTTATGAAATGAGTTTTGTCATTAATCCACATTTAATACTCTTAATTAGTATTCAAAGATTGATATGACATATAAGTAGGGAAAGTTTTGACACTTTTTGACAACTTTTCACTATCACTCATCACATCTCCACTATTAAACTGTCACATCATCTCTATGCATGCAGATCAATGCAAAACTTTTCAATATTCAACTGTCACATCATCACTAAATTAAACCAAACTAAACACCATATGACAATTTTTTACTATTCACTTGTCGCATCATGTAGATTGGTGCAGTACGTGAAAAGTGGCACTACTATTCCTGCGCGGCATTATGACATGGTTCACCAATGGGAAAACCAACGTCGTCTTTGCTTGACTGCTTAAGAAAATAACTCTGCTTATGGGAATCCCGCGGTCCGCACATGGCATTATGCAAAAATCCTTGGATTTAACTCACTGCGGGTTCTTTTTTTTTACAAACCACTGCGGGTTCTTTTTTTTTTACAAACCACTGCGGGTTGTCTTGGGTAGAAAATGCACCAATGGGGTGGGGCGGGGCGGGTAAAAAAATTAAGATTTTGGGGCGGGGCGGGTTGGCTGTAGTGGCTCATTAGCGATGGGTTGGGGTGGGTGAGGGGCGGGTCTGACCCCATTAGCAGGCCTAATAAAGAAATTGGACCTGAAAAGCTAGCTATTTCCAAAAAGAGAAGGCTAAAACACACTAACACAGTAGTAGTATCATATAGTAAGCCTTTTTCACATAGTAAGGCTAAATCTATTTCTACGATCTCGATCAACTTCTGTTACCACGCCGCCGGCAGCAGTTAAAACACAAAAGGTCAACCAGATAAGACGCATGGAAACGCCAGATTATGTTTTTTTAGTAAAACGTTGTAGCCAGTCGCCAAATAGCAGGCGGTACGTTCAACACGAGAGCGTACAGGACGGAACGTTCCATGACACACACACAAAAAAAAAATTTCTTGACAGCTGCCAAATGCCAAATCAGCAGATCATCCACATGAGACTGGAGTAACACGAGCATCATCCCACGCGCCAAATGGTACGCGTCCAAATCAATGTCTCGGCGGTCGTAGCAAGCACCAGCACAGCTAGTGTGCTATACTACTTGCTCTGGTGGTGTATAACCGTGTGGCTTTATTACTCGCGACGTAGAAGATGGTATGGGAATACAGACGTACAATACAGAGAGTGGTACTGGAAGGGGTAGCGATTTCACGGTTTATTACGATGACGGGTACTGGAGGACAAACCGTACGTACAAGATCATCAAATACCGTCGAAGTATATTATGGAGGCAGCGCATAGAAGATGGAGCTATCATTATATTGGCTCATTGCCATTCCTCTGAAAGAGAAGAAGGAGAGGAGGTGTACCTAAACTTTGCTAATGGGTTGAGCACACTGAACAAAGTAAATGGGGCAGAGCAAAGTACCAAACCGAAGGTAAAGAAAGAAAGAAAAAAAGATAAAGGCCAGCAAAAGAGAAAAATCTTCAAAAAAAAAGAAAAAGGGATATCTCGAGTCAGTCAACGTACCTACAGAAAATGCTTCACGTACCAAGATCATAAAGCTTGATCGGCTTATCTTGACTTGACTTGTCTAGACTTATTTTCTCTCACACAACACTATTTAATCTACCAGCCGAATACTATTTTTCGTATCAGTACATTAGTATGTATACTCACTCCATTCTAAATTGTAGATCATTTTAGCAGATCTAAATTCATAATTATCAGTATATATCTAGATGTATAATAAAAATTATGATACGAAAATGACAAAACGGCCTAAAATTTGAAAGGGGAGAGTATGAACCTTGAACACTCCACCCTATTCGTGTGCATCACATCGGTTAGCTCGTTGAGTCCCAATTTGATGAGCCTTCCATCCTTGAATATGCTATCATTTAGAATAAACGAATTAGTTTATTTTAGAATAATTTTGTATATACGACTATATGTATTAAACATGATATGTCCGAGGAAGGATGCCTGCATGTGACAATATTCACCGCTCCAAGAATCCGTTTCTTGACATGAGCCAGTGCGAATCTTTGTCTGATGTCTGCATTTTTTTTTCCATTCCACCCGTATTATAGTTGTTGGCAAGCGGTTCCTTTGCAAATTCACTACACATTAGAAAGGCCAGCAACTGCTTTTCAAACCATTTTACAAAGGCATTTATCAGAGGGAAAAACCATCTTGCAAATGCAAATATAGCTAGGCTTTTGAGGTTTTTTAAGGTACATAATACCACCATGTACCACCGATTGAAAATGACTCATATGTAATAGAAAAGGATCTATATGTAAGGATCCGACAGTTGAGATTAATTCTGTACCACCGGTTTTTTTATGTTATGAGTGGTATTCATAGGTGGTATGTGTAGTATACGGATATTATCGGAAACGCAAAATGATATTGTTGTAATATATGAAATGAAATATATGAAATGGTTTAGGTATTGTAGGTGAGGGAGGAGGAAAATTTTTCCAAATAATATACACCGAGCAAATTACCATTTTACCCATAACAAAAAACTGAAAAAAACTGATAATACCACCGTACTACCATTGAGTGGTATTGTCTACCGTAAAAGCCCTTAAGCTTTTACTATCTCGGAGGGCACACATCATGATGACTATCAAATCGACGGATGAAATGTACCTGGCACGACCATGACCCGTGTGCACATGGCAATTGACACGGTCTCGCCTCAAATCTTCTCAACAAACACGGCCACCACCAACTGCTCCCGACTCGCAATCAAGAACTCGGGACCCTTGTAGCTTCGTCAGGATCTAAACAAAAAGCCCGAAAAAACAAACAGACGACGAGGACGAACAGGGGAGCTCGACGACAGACATCGATTCCCCCTCCCCCGGTCTCTCGAGAGCGAGCCCCGCCATGGATATCTGCACCAGTTGTTTTCGAGACAGATACTAGTAGTTGCGTGCTTGCGGCCTCGTTTAATTGGTTGAAAATTTTGTTTTTTTAACTGCTGGAACTCCTGTAGCATAGCGTAGTACGTTTCGTTTGTTTGTAGTAAATATTATCTATCATGATCTAATTAGGCTCAAAAGATTCGTGTCGCAAAGGACATCCAAACTGTGTAATTATTTATTTTTTTATCTATATTTAATACTCCGAACATATGTCTTTTGGTGTATTTAATGTGATGTGATGGAGAGAGTAGAGAAAATGTTAGAAATTTTAGCCAACTAAACAAGGCCGTCTGCTCGGGGACAAGACAGGGGACGCTGCCCGTTTTCCACGCGCCACTCTGCTGTCTGCTCTGAACCCATCCTCCCCCTCTCCCCCTACTCCACCACGAAGAGAGAAGAAAGCAACAGAGGAAGGTCTCTCTCGGTCGTCTCCTCGATCCATCCTCTTGCACCCAGTTCTTTGAAGCACGGTACTCGGGATCAACTCCGGCGACCGGCATCGAGGTATGGTGGTGCAACGCTTTGCTGCCCAGTTTTAGATGCCTCTGTCTGTTCATGCCCAACTGAATTCCGCCGTTCTACGGCTACAAGTTGCTGTGCAAAATCGCGTCTTGCCCCCCATGGCGCCGCGAAGTTCTCTAGCGCCGAAATTCTGTCTTACCGCGTGACGCCGCCGCACAGGCACAGGGCCGTTTCAACCTCTGCCGCGTTGTGCGTGCCAGGCTGCCACCGCCGCCTGCCAACGAGATGTTTCGGTGGGAGAAGGCCGCTTCTTGACGCGTTTCTTCTGGTGCGGCTCCCATGGCAGGAGCAAGAGGAGGAAGCTAGAGAGGACCCGGCAGAGCACCGAGGGCGCGCGCGCGGTTCGTGCTCCCTAGCGTGGCCTCGCACGGCATGTTCGTTGCCTCGGCGGGGAGGCACCGGGAGGCGCGCCGCAGGGATGGACTATAGGGATAAGGTGCTCGTCGGGGTCGCCTCCGGCGTCGCGGCCGCGGCGCTCGCGGCGGCGTGCGTGCTGTTGGCCATCTGGCTGTACCGCCGGCGGGCCAGCGTCGCCGCCCCGACGCGGTCCCTGGAGTCGCCCTCGACGACGCTTCGGGCCGACGGCGCCCGCTGCGCCAGCCTCGACTCCAGCGTCTCCGTCTCGGTGGTCTCCGAGTGCGTCGCGGACTGGGGGCACCCGCCGCCGGCAAAGCGCGCCGCGTTCTGGGCCTGGAGAGGAGGCGCCGGCCACAACGGCAGGGAGCCGTCGCCGCTGACCGTTTCCGGGATCCCAAAATACCACTACAAGTATGTCAATTCTTGTTTTTTAATCTTTGTGTTCAGTTGTTCATATGCTTTTCGGCAGTTTTACGCCTGTTTGGAACATGGGCATGTTCCAGAATCTTACACAATTGAAATGTTCCCCGTGAAGTCCCTGCAAAAAAATTACTGCAAGTCAGAATAGAGTAGCCACTTGCATATGATCAAATCTTCAGTTGTAAATATCATACCATTTTCTGAATTGTTCCATCACGTTGCTGGTGGTTGCTGCTCAGGGATCTGCAGAAGGCTACCAGCAACTTTACCACAATTCTGGGGCAAGGATCGTTTGGTCCTGTGTACAAGGCTGTAATGGCCACCGGTGAAGTGGTAGCTGTAAAGGTTCTTGCGAGTGATTCAAGGCAAGGGGAAAGAGAGTTCCAGACTGAGGTATGGCAATCTTTTTCGGGGTTTCATTTTTGTTTTTTGTTCTAAGAAAATTATCAACTTTGGTTGGTGTTCTAAGACCTATGCACTTTGTTTTGGGGAACAACTATCCTGGAAATTGGCTCGGTTTGTTGTCATGCTGTGTCCTCAATGATGCTCCAATAGACAAAACATTGCCATTGCACTCTGGTGACATAGTATGGAGTCAAAAAGCTGATGAGAAATGAGCACATTCACCTAAAAAGAATAAGTTCCATGAGTCTAGAAAGAAGTGCAAATGCATTGAAAAGGAAGGGCCTCCTGTTCTTGTTCGTTTTCAGTCCCGTCCCTATGATTAGCTAATTTCAGGGTTACCTTTTTCTCAGATACATCTACTTGTTATCACAAAGTAATTATGTTCTTGAATGATGGATCACACTTTGCCTCAAAAAATTGAAACATCCTTTGCCTCAAAAGGAAAGAAAAGAAAAAAGGAAGCATGCTGTGGGTAAAGCCCAAAGCAAGTACCTTTAATCTATGTGAAGTAGTGCTGTGGGCATTTGACTCTAATGACCTGATCAAAGTGCAATGGCGACTACATCTTATTTGCAGGTAGCATTGCTTAGCAGGCTGCATCACAGGAACCTTGTTAATTTGGTTGGATATTGCGTCGAAAAAGGTCAGCGCATTCTGATTTATGAGTACATGAGCAATGGGAGTTTGGCAAGACTTTTGTATGGTAAGGGAGACAATTTCTCTATTTTTGTAAAATGAAGCGTGAAACGAAGAAACATTACAAAAATGATTTGCAAATTAGTAGTTTTACACAGAGCATATAGTATTTCAGTGAGCTATGTAGCAAACAAACAATTGTTTTGGCATTTGAAAGACTTGTCCCTAATTACTTTGACATAATGCCATTCAGGTGACAATAAACGGAGTTTGAGCTGGCAAGAAAGGCTGCAAATTGCTCATGATATTTCTCATGGGATTGAGTATCTGCATGAAGGGGTTCGCTAACTGCTCATGACTATTGAAGTGTGTGTTCTGCAAGTTATCTGATCTTGGCAATTGATTAAAGTTATGACTATGTTTCATGTGTGCAGGCTGTTCCACCTGTTATTCACAGAGACCTCAAGTCCGATAATATACTTTTGGACCATTCAATGAGAGCCAAGGTCTGCCAATTTATGATGTAGTTTTTAAGTATTATCTTGTCACTTTGAAGTATTGATCATTCAACTACTCCATATGCACTTTTAAGTATTATCCTGTCAGTTGTTTTAATTGAACCAATACTTCTCCTGATTAGTATAATGCTGAATGATTCAACTCAACCTGGATATATGCAACTAAAAGCAATATTAAAATTGCAGGACAAAATACTTAGCCTGAAACTATGCTCATATATCCTAATTTACTTTTTACTGGTGGGTGCAGGTTGCAGACTTTGGTCTATCAAAGGAGGAAGTTTATGATGGAAGGAAATCAGGTCTCAAGGGCACCTATGGATATATGGATCCTGACTACATGTCAACAAATAAGTTGACAAAGAAGAGTGACGTGTATAGTTTTGGCATTATACTTTTTGAACTGATAACAGCCATAAATCCACAACAAGGTCTAATGGATTACATTAATCTGGTAAGTCATTTTAACGTTACTGAAAGTCCATACAGAGTTAGAAAGCCTGTTTTCCACTTTTCAGTAGGTATTATCCCTCAAAGTTAGGAGGTTGGTCACTTGTTGTATATTAGACTAGTTTTGCCCAGTCACAACTCACGAGTCCACTTTTAAGTCATGCGCATCAGACCAGTGCACTAAGACATGGGTTTTGCATGAGCTATGTATAATAGTACAGTTCATTTAGTCCTTCATCACCCTGTCAAGCATCATGTTAGGTAACAAACATTGTTCTGAACCTCAGTCACAAACATTGTTGTTTAGTACAACTTCTTACTTATTGCTGTAAGAAGATACCTTGTAAAAGGAGTCTGTGAACACAAGTGTCATCGGTAGTGCTGTGGAGTATTTATATGATGCATGGATCCCTTTCAGGCAGCAATTGGAGGGGAGGGAAGGGTTGATTGGGATGAAATACTGGACAAGGACCTCCTAGTAGGGAACATCCCTGAAGAGGTTAGGATGCTTGCTGATGTTGCCTACCGATGCGTTAACAAGAGTCCGAGGAAGCGCCCTTGGATATCAGAGGTCACGCAGGCCATCTCAAGGCTCAGGCAGCGCCAGCTGACGAAGCATGATGCTCTGATTTTGCCGAGGAGCGAGACCAGGACAGTCCTGAGGAGGATTGAGTACCAGCACGTCGAGCTGAGTGACCTTACCAGCATGAAAGAACTGACGCCGATAGGGGCATGAGCTTGTTCTAGTATGTAGGTTCCTTGTAGAGTTATATTTTAACTTGGATAAAAAAAAAGTAAATTAAGATGTAAAGAGGGTTGAACTTGGTTCGAGGAAGCTGTAGCTGTTTGATGAAAGCATCAAATAGTTGGGGTCCTTGAAGATCTTGAATGCAGTGAGAGGTCCCGGTAATTGGAGTTCTGACTGACCTTAGATTTGAAATCAATCGTTGTAAATAATCAGCAGTAGTAGTCGTAGCATTTGTCACAGGCAATGGCATCCATATTACAGATTTACAGTAAATCAACAAGGGAAATTTTGTTTAATTCATAGAACCATCGTAAGTTCCATGAGCTTCAAGAAACACCACTGAAAGAATCCACAGGATGTTTTAAACCACTGAAAGAAATCAACTGCGAATTTCATTTCCATCATCGGAATGGATGTGTGTTTGATGGTCGACGCCCTGACTTAAATGGCTTGCTAACATCTGTCTTGGAGGAGGCTCATATGTGGGAGTTGGCAGGGGCTCAAGGATTGGCTCACATCCTTGCCCAGCTGCCAACAGAGTAGGCTAAGGTCTTGGGTCCTGTCTTTTTAGGTCCTGGGAGGGATGTTCTTTTTGCTGTTCATAGTGTAAGATAGTGTGCGAGTGTGTGGAGGGTTGTTGCCTGGCTTATGCCCGCAAAACAACCGGTGTACTGGTCTCGGGGTGCTTCCACCCTTTTTTCTTCTTAATATATTGATACGCAGCTCTCCTGCGTGTTCGAAAAAAAAAAGTCGCCGTTATTCTTTGGACATTCTTCTTTCTTAATTTTCTGGTATCATAATTTTGCAATAGCATAAGTATTTTGGAATACAAACACTGCAGCAACAAAAGCAACAGCTCGAAATGGAGAAACACACACATTCCGTGAGTCCATGACAAAAAACACCTTGGGGTAGAAACACTGCATCCACAAAGTTTCATATGTGTTTTCCCAACAAGTTTCTGGACTTTTGTCGCATTTATTCAGATCGTACAACATATGAGAGAATTGATTTCACACCTAAAGACTGCAAGATAGACTGAGGGCATTAAACCGTAGCATGCCTTTAGTTTCACAGATGCAGAAAGTCACTGAAAATTTTTACCAGGCCCATGCGAACGAGAAAATCAACACTCCGGTAGCAAAAACTGCAGAGCAGCAAGATAGAGCTGACTGCCACCCATAAGCACGAGGTACCACACTGATACTTAGCATACCAACTACAAAACAACAAATTGATTGTAAACTGAGCTTTAACATTCATCTGAGGTCTGTCACAATGTTTAATTACCACATCAGAAACTTTCTGCTTAATGTTTATTTGAATGGAACTTTTGAATGCATATCATGAGTGGAAGAGTTGGGCAGCCAAGAACTGGGGCAGACATTGCATCCCAACTTCCTTCAAGCAACTCATGTCTAGAAGCCTAGCTAGAAAATGAAAAGAAAAAAAAAACTATGTACAGAGAAAGGCCATCATCATGACATGGACCTCTGGATCAGGCGCTCAAATCACTCGAGCTCTATCGCACTCCTGTGAAGGATGGCTTTATTCTAGAACGGCATAGCATACCACCTGCAAGAAAGCCACAGCAAACAGCAGCAGCTGAACAGGTGCTCACCTCCCTAGTCCTGCGCTAACTCAAAACTGGCAAGAAGTGCCCAGTCTCTGCTTTGCCCTTTGCGCTGTCACACTGCACTTGCGCGAGCGGAATGCCTCAGGCAGCAGCTCCCGGAACTTCTCGAGGAAAAGCCCCCACGCCTCCGGTCCCATGTCAGCCAGCTTGACGAAGCTCACACTTGCTGGGAGCATATCATTTGCGCTGCCCCAGTTACAAAGTTGAGAGCCATTGGTGTTGCTGTTGCTCTTTGAAGTTTTCACAGAATCCACAACCTTAGGACCAACATACAGTTGACGCTGGGTTCTCTCTGTTAGACTGACACCTTTCAGCGAGGTTGACAGCTTTGAAATGTTAGCCAGCCACTTATTAACAGGCTCAGGCCAAGCTAATTTTCCTGCATCGCTTTCTACCTCAATGTCATCTTCCTCTTCTTCTTCATCATCATCACCCTCATCCAATTTAGATAGTTGGTTTCTGGAGTTTCCCCGCTTAATGTCAAACAGAGAAGAAGATGGTTCTTTTGGTATTTCATGATCTTCACTATCGAGTTCAAATTGAGTTAAATCCTCATCACCAGAGTCATGTTCTGTGGAAGTGTCATCTTGTTCTGTTGCTAGCCTCCTTGCCTCCATACAGATAAACTCTAGCTCACTTGGCTGATCTTCCGTTCCAGTAAATTCCCTGCTCATCATCTCCCCAATCTCTGCAAGGCACAGACCAAATGCTGCGGCTTCTTTCAGAAATATGGTTGAGAGTATTAGTACCCTCAGACATGCTTCATGGATCATAGGCAACTCCATGCGAAGCATGTCAGCATCTTTCACTGGATCAAGATTTTCTATGTACTTGAGCTCATCCTCAGAGAATGGGACTGATGCCTGAGGCCAGTGGATCCATTCAAAATAAGGATCCTCCAAACACTCCGGAAGGCAGAGACCATGATCAATAGGAATAAGCTCAGTCTGATTCCCAAAATTTCCTGCTCCAGTCTGCTTCCTTACCAGCAGATTTCCAGCATGTCTGTCAGTGTTGAAGATCCTGATGTCAAGAATACCAATCCTATGGACAGCAGAAACAGGAAAGCTTGAGGTGCCATGATCACTGGCATCAAAATCATGAGGAATAAACTGCTGAAATGATGCAATCTTGATAACAGCTTGAGTACCACTGTCAACACAGTTGACTCCTTCATTTATATGAAATACAGGATGAGAAATCTTAACGAGAACCGTTGGAGGGACATTAGCAGAGTTATCATAGTCCAGAAGGTAGGCAGCAACTTCTCTAATACAAGTCTCACCAACTCTAACTGATCTTTTGAGGCCTGGCTGCCCAAGGGATTTCCCTATAAAACCTTTTGGGTTGTTGGGTGCAAATGGCTCCTCATCATTTGGCTTCACAATTGCAGCATTCTCACCTTTGCTGTTCCTGAAATAGTAGGCACCACCAAGCCCGCTACTAACAGGTATTGGATCCACACCTTTTCTTATAGCCTTAGCAACATCCTTCACAAGCAGCCTTGTTTGAGAGCAACGGCTTGGGCATACTAGCAGTTCGATTGACCGACCCTTATCTCTTTGCTGCTGGAGATTATTGCCCGTTGGAGACATGCATGGTGTGGAGGAGCTTCGATGCATGGAATTCTTGGTGAGAAGCAATGGGGAATCATTTCTGATGGTGCTGAGATCATTTTTTAGGACACGATCACCTAATATCAGAGAACTCTCCTCGATGGGAAAATTGAGGACCACCTGCAGCCTTCTTTTGACCGTGTGCACATTGTCACCACGATCCAGTTCAACATCCAGGACACAACCAGTGTCTGTTTGGACAAAGAGACGTTTCCATCTGCCTACCCTGGTTTCGCTTCTACTCTTGGTGGGGTACTCACTGCAAAAAGGTCGGTCCAAGGCCGAAACTGCCATCTGGGTCTGCACTGGGCTCTCCAAGTTGCGAGACATAGCAGACACCAACAGAGGAATTGAGGCCAATGAACTGGGGGAGGCCGAAACTGCCATCTGGGTCTGCACTGGGCTCTCCAAGTTGCGAGACATAGCAGACACCAACGGAGAAATTGAGGCCAATGAACTGGGGGAACTGCCACAACCCACAATGCAGCCTTTTTCGCTTCTCTTGTTTTCTGCACTCGTCAACTTCAGCAGACGAGTGCGATAGAGACGTCACCAGCAGTGATCATCAGGCAATGACAGCACCAGAAAACGACAACAAACAAGGAAGGTGAAGACAGCAGGGGGCCGTAACCGTAACTGATGAAACTGGACAAGGTTGCTTGTTGATTGCCAGATCCTGCAAGAACAGATAAAGTAAGAGGAGGTTATAATTGTATTCCCTAGTGAGAAGAAACGAACAACTAACAAGTATCAAAACAAGACAAGAATGAAGTCCTCACTCATAACTTAAAAACCACTATAGCATCATTCCTGTTCCAAATGAAGCATGAAATAGAAGATAAGGAAGTTTACTCATGGTACACTCAGGCAGTCACACAATGTCACAATCAAGAAACCCCAATATTTCACATGGCTAAAGTAAGCATCCATGTTTTTTTGTGTGACTAGCATCCATGTTTGTTAAGGAAAAGTTGGCGCACACAAGGAGTGGACTACCACTTTCCATATAATTGTTGACCATTAGGTTGCTTTTTTTAATGTACATGTTGAAACTATGATATGGTTGAAGATAGGTGCATCTCTTGCAGTTCATTTCAGATTCGAGCTGTCCCCCATCACTTCTTCCATCTAATAGCATCTATGTTTGCTTACCCCCGAACCTCTGTCAACCAACGAGATCCAGCCATGCCACTAAAATTCCACACGGCAACTGAAATAAGGAACCTCAAAACCCACTTCTCAGTTCGTCCTAGTAGCTGAATGCATCTGCCAGACTACCACCTCATTTCATCTCGGACGGGTTAGTCAAAACTTTAAGCACTTGTCAAAGGTGGCCCTTTTACTACAGGAACATCGTCGCTGAATCTACACTCTCTGGTAGATGCACAGGCACAAATTCCTCTCTGCAGCTTTATTGGCACAGATCCGCAGCTGCTAGAAGCAGATGAAGAAGCAAATGCCTAACGGCTAATGCTATGACGTCAAGATGTAGACGATGAACGCCAACATGTCCGCTACCATCGCTTCAAAGCTGACAGCTTAGCGCAATAGCGCAGCGGCATAGCAAAGGAAACCATCATTCTGGAAGCTACTAGAAATGGAGCTGTGCGCATCTATGTGCAAGAAACCACAGGTTCTCCTGCTAAATATGCCACCTTTTACTCTCCCAGCTAAACAAACGAGGCAAAAACGGAGAAAAATGAACAGGGCCGGCAGAATTAGTGAAATGAACACCAGCTCGAACTGAGAACCCCAGGAAAACCGGGGAGGAGAAACCCGCAGCCGTACCTGATCCAATGCGCAGCCTCGTGAATGGTGGCCTGCCGCTGGCGGAGTCGCAGATCTGGCACTGCGGCGGCGCAGCCGCTGCCGCACTGCGAGAAGGCACCACCACCAGTCCCCGTGCGGCGGCCGGCGTACTACCACCAACTCTCGGTCGCTGGCAGCACGCCCCCACCACCCGGCGCCCCCCACTGGCCGGCTGACCGGCTCTGCCTCCCAACACCCCCTCACGCTTCTTCAATCGTTCTTGGCGTCCGTGCTGTGTGTTCGTGCGCAGGGGTGGTGTGGTGGTGCCTCAAGTAGGGGGGAGAGGGATGGATTAATAGGGTGGTTAAGGAGGTGGGTTAGCAAATGACCATGGTTAGAGAGGGAGAGAGAGAGAGACGCGAGTTGTGCGTGAGGGGGATTGGTCTAGGCAACGGGCTTCTCTGCAATTTTTTCCTTTTTGCGCTTGACACCCTCTCTTTTCCTTGAATTAGGTTGCGAGTACTTATTAAGTATACTTCTACTTTTTGAAAAAAAACGTAGACCATCTAAGAGGGGAATGGTGATTTGCATAAAAGACCTTATTTTTATGAAAATAGGAGGGGCATGCCCCTAGAGGATCTTATTTTGTTCATCACTGTCTTAGTATGGAAATGGCCTACTGTAGCCGTGAAGTTTACGAGCACAATCGCTTTGAAACATGTACAAGTTTCCGTTACATGTTGCTTGTTTTGTCGGGGACAGCCATAAGGGTTCCCTAAAAAATCGGGGGAAACCCATTCACTTTCGCAAAAAATAAAACACAAACGAATTCACAAACCTAAAACACGCTCAAGATAGTCACGGCCCAGCGGCCGGGCCCACAGCCCTGGTGGCCCCAGCGGCCCACCAGAACAGTCGGCCCAGCCACCCCCGGGCGAAACTCCGCTTCGCTCGAGGGGCGCAGCGCCGCGCTAACGAGACTCCGCCTCGCTCGAGGGCCGGTCGCCCCCTCGGGTGAGACTCCGCCTCGCTCGAGGGCCGGTCGCCCCCTCGGATGGGACTCCGCCTCGCTCGAGGCCCTTACGGGCTCGCCGCCCCCGCACCTACTCCCCCGACAGGGGCGTTTAATGTTCTGACGCTTGCAGGCGCCCGGGTCAAAGACGAATCCACGCCGTGCCGTCCCTCTGACACGCCCGGGAATCATATTCCGGCGCAATTCTGCCAACTCTCCCGGTGAGGCCATCCCCACCACTGTGCGGCAAGGCCAGTGTCAGCTCCGTGACACTGCGCCACCCACTCTCGTACGGCCAACGCGCCGCACCCTCGAAAGAGGACGGCGGAACCCTCGAAAAGGGGACGGACGCCTGCTCCGCGCCTGCCCGGGGCCACGCCATGACGTCGGACCAGTGAGGCGCGTCACCTCCGTCACCGTTGGTCTTGCGCGGCCATCCCCGCCATCACGACGCCATCCCGGGCACTGCGGCGCCATCCCTGACGCTGTGGGAGTGCGGGGCGACAAGACACCGCCACGCCCGCGGCTGTGCCCCTTACGACCTCCCGTCAGCCGCACCCTCGAGTCAGCGTACGGACGATGACCACACGGGAAGCTCCTACGCCGCCACCCTCGAAGCCGCTCCTGGACGGATACAGGGCACGTCATGACGCTCCGCCAAAATCAAGATTCGCCAGGACGGCCGTCCACTCTGTTGCACTGTCCGCCATGCCATCACACGTAGCTAGAACAGTGCGGCACGCCTGTAAACTGCCTCCTCCTTGGCCTATAAAAGGAGGGGCAGTCCCCTGGCCGCAGGGGGACGACGGAGAGCACTGACCCACACGCTTTCTGCCTTCACCACGATATTGGCACTCGCCTCAATCAAAACCTCAGGGACCTGGAGGTCCGGCCTCCTCTCCCGCCCCGCTTGTAGCTCCCCTCTGCAAGCACCACGGTGCAACGCAATACAGTGCCTCGAGCACACCACTGCTGGACGTACGGCCCCGGCCGGAACCAGGATAAACTTGTGTCCCCTGTGTTGTCGTTTGCACCGACCATCGAGAAGCTGATCACAGCGTAACTTACTAGTTAGTGTCGGGACTACTTTCCGCACCGACAGTTGGCGCGCCAGGTAGGGGAACGCGCTGTGATCGACCCCTCACCAGCGTTCTCGATGTGATTCGTACCGAGATGACGTCCCAGAGGTACGCCATGAGCAGCTCGGACCCTCTCCCCGCTGGATTCGAAATCCGGTTTGGGAGCCTGAACTTTCAGGCCACAGGGAACGGCTACCTCATGCGCCTCACCAACTTCGACGAACTCCACCCGTGGCGGTCGACTGGGCCGGGCCCAATGCCCGTCACGCATGCTACTGACGCTCCGGCACCCACCCGGGTGGCTGCCGCGAGCGCCTCGACATCCCGGCACCGCAAACGCCCAGGTCAGCGCTCGCGCCAGGCGCGCACGGAGCGACGCCGGGCAACACGCGAGGCGGCCCGGAATGACGCGCCCCCGCCAAGCGACACGACGGCGCACCCTGCGGGGGAGCACGTGGCCGCGGGGCCGCAGTTTCCCCACGGGATGCGCAACCCTGCTGCGGCGTACGCCTCATCCGTCAGCACCGACATGGCCGCGTACGAGGATCTCCCGGGCCATCACCTGCTGTCAGTCCGGAACCTCATCGCCACCACCAACGACGAGTCGTACCACGGCTCGCCCAGCGAACTGCCGCCCTCAACCTCGCATGGCTACGCAGAGTGGGACTTCTCCGGCGTACCGGACCCTGTGGTCTTCCGGCGATTCCTTGATGCCGCGGACTACTGGTTCGGTTGCTCCGACGACTCCAGCGAGGGGAGCTATGATCCCTCGCGCGAGTGCTTCGTTGTCGCCGCCAACGAGCAAGCTGACGGCACAAACGGAGCGGGCGACGGGAACGCGGCCCAGCATCCGGAGCCGAACCCGCCACCGGCCCCACCAGCGGGCAATGCGGATATCAATGCGCAGCTGGCCCAGGCACGTGAGCTCGAGGCGAAGCTCGCGGAAGAGTACCGGCAGGTGCGGCTCCTGCATGCAACTATCGCAGGGGAAGCCTCGGCGCGCGGCGAACGCGCCCGAGAAGCCGGGAAGCAAGCCTGCGAGCGCATCAATGCCAACTTCAACGTGGACGACCCACACACGCCACTTCGTGCCAGCCAAAAACTCATCGCGGCGGCAATACTACTTCGGGCCATGCCCGAGCCATCGACACCCGAGGCACGTAACCTACGCCGCGAGGCGCAGACTCTCATCGAGCAAGCGGCCGTGCAGCAGGCCGAGAGCTCCGCGTCCCGCATGCGCAACCAGTCCAGCGCGCGGGGCGACGGCGGCGCGAAGGACCAGGAGGCATCCGTCCACGCGGACGGCGCGGCGGAGCAGCCGCCAAACCGGGACAGGGCGCCTGTCAAGGAGCGGATCCTTGACACGCGCGGCGAGGCCCACAACGGAGACGCCCGCAACGTCTTGAACGCCAAGAGAAAGGGCGACGCGGAGGCGCGAGTGGCGGCGGGCTACCACCCTCGACGAGGTGGTCGCTACGACAGCCGGGAGGACCGCTCGCCAACACCGGAACCCCCAGGAACCCGAGTGTTCAGTCGGGAAATCCGTGCGGCGAGTTTCCCCCAGCGTTTCCGCCAGCCCACCACCATCGACAAGTACACGGGGGAGACGGACCCTCGTGTGTGGCTCAACGACTACCGTCTGGTTTGCCAGCTGGGCGGAGCCACCACCGATGCGGTGATCATCCGCAATCTGCCGCTGCACCTTGCGGACTCGGCCAGAACGTGGCTCGAGCACCTACCGCCCAGCCAGATCCACAGCTGGGATGACTTAGTCCGCACGTTCGTGGGGAACTTTCAGGGCACATATGTGCGCCCTGGGAACTCCTGGGACCTGCGAGCGTGCACCCAGAAGCCCTGCGAGTCGCTCCGGGACTTCATACGGCGCTTTTCAAAGCGCTGTACTGAGCTCCCGAGTGTTGCTCAGTCCGAGATCGTGCACGCCTTCCTCGAAGGCACGACCTGTCGGGACCTCGTGCGCGAGCTCGGAAGGAGCCCGCCGGTCGACTCCAACGAGCTGTTCGACATCGCCACCAGCTTCGCCTCCGGAGAGGAGGCAGTGGGGGCCATTTTCGACGGCAAGAAGGGCAAGCGCGTGGACGACACGCCCGCGGAGGGCAGCAAGTCCAAGGAGCCCCAGCAAAAACACAAGCGGGGCAAGAAAGGCAAGAAGCCGCGCCACGAGGCGCGCGCGCAGGGGCGCGACGACGGCGGGGACGAGGCCCTCGCAGTTGACCCGGCTCGAAAGGGCCCTCGAGGGGCCCCTCGAGGCCCCGGCGTGTTCGACGATATGTTGAAGAAGCCCTGCCCGTACCACAAGACCCCAGTCAACCACACCCTCGAGCAGTGCGACATGCTCAAGAAGTACTACCGCTGCGTCGCCGCGAAGGAGGACGAGGCCAAGAAGGACGGGGGTGGCGGAGACGCTGATGGCTTCCCCGCGGTGGAGAACGTCTTCTTCATCTTCGGGGGACCGACGGTGGACATGTCCACCAACCGGCGCAAGCGAGAGCGGCACGAGGTCCTCACCGCGGAGAGGGCACCTCCTTCCTTCCTCGATTGGTCGGAGGACGCCATCACCTTCAGCCGCGAGGACCACCCGAACCGCATCCCCAACCCGGGCCAGTACCCGTTGGTCGTCGATCCCATCATCGGCAACGCGCGATTTTCCAAGGTGCTGATGGACGGCGGCAGCAGCCTCAACATCCTCTACGCCCACACACTACGGCTGATGGGGATTGGGTTGGACCAGCTGCGGCCCAGCACGGCGCCGTTCCATGGCGTCGCGCCAGGCAAGCGCGTCCAGCCCCTCGGGCAGATCGACCTGCCGGTCTGGTTCGGCACACCGGACAACTTCCGCAAGGAGATCCTCACCTTTGAGGTAGTGGGGTTCCGGGGCGCGTACCACGCCATCCTTGGCCGTCCGTGCTATGCCAAGTTCATGGCGGTCCCGAACTACACTTACCTCAAGATGAACATGTCGGGGCCAAAAGGCGTAATCACCGTGGGCTCGTCGATCAAGCACGCATTCGACTGCGACGCCGAGTGCGTCGAGCACGCTGAGGCCCTGGCGCTCGACGAAACGCTTGTCGCGGACATGGAGAAGCTGGCCAACGAGGGCCTCGACTCCTCCGCCAAGCACGCGGGCAGTTTCGAGGCTACCGAACAAACGAAGGAGGTGCCCCTCGACCCTACAGCCCCCGAGGGCAAGGTGTTGAGGGTCAGTTCTACCCTCGACCCGAAATAGGAAGTGGTGCTCGTCGACTTTCTCCGTGCCAACGTCGATATCTTCGCGTGGAGCCCCTCGGATATGCCAGGCATCCCGAGGGAGGTCGCCGAGCACTCCCTTGATATCCTACCTCACTCCCGAGCTGTGCAACAACGGCTGCGCCGCTTTGACGAAGAGCGGCGCCGGGCGATCGGAGTAGAGCTGCGGAAGCTCCTCGAGGCCGGGTTCATCAAGGAAGTTTTTCACCCTACGTGGCTAGCTAATCCTGTACTAGTTAAGAAAAAGAATGGGAAGTGGCGGATGTGTGTAGATTACACTAGTTTGAATAAAGCATGTCCCAAAGTTCCTTTTCCTTTGCCACGAATCGATCAAATCGTTGACTCAACTGCAGGGTGTGAACTATTGTGTTTCCTCGATGCCTATTCCGGGTACCACCAAATAAAGATGAAGGAGTCCGACCAGCTTGCGACTTCGTTCATCACGCCGTTCGGAATGTTCTGCTACGTAACGATGCTGTTTGGCCTCCGAAACGCGGGCGCTACATACCAGCGATGTATGCAGCACGTCTTCGGAGACCACATCGGGCGAACCGTTGAGGCTTACGTAGACGACATAGTCGTGAAAACCAGGAAGGCGGACGACCTGGTTAGCGACCTGCGCGTGGCATTCGATTGCCTGCGAGCCAACGGGGTGAAGCTGAACCCCGAGAAGTGCGTCTTCGGAGTGCCGCGAGGCATGCTGCTGGGATACATAGTTTCCCAGCGGGGCATCGAGCCTAACCCCGAGAAGGTCGCAGCCCTCGAACGGATGGGCCCGATTCGAGACCTCAAGGGGGTCCAAACGGTGTTGGGGTGCCTCGCCGCCTTGAGCCGCTTCATCTCGCGGCTCGGCGAGAAGGGATTACCCCTCTACCGACTCCTGAAGAAACACGAGCGCTTCTCCTGGACCGTCGAGGCCCAGGAGGCGCTTGACAAACTCAAGGCGACGCTCGCCCACGCGCCAATCTTGACGCCGCCCCAGGACGGCGAGCCTCTGTACCTCTACGTCGCCGCGACCACTCAGGTGGTCAGCGCCGTCATCGTGGTGGAGCGTACAGAGGAGGGGCACGCCCTACCAGTCCAGAGGCCCGTGTACTACATCAGCGAAGTGCTGTCCGAGACCAAGGCACGGTACCCACAGATCCAGAAGCTGCTCTACGCAGTAGTGCTCGCGCGGCGCAAGCTCTGGCACTACTTCGAGGCCCACCCGGTCACGGTGGTCTCCTCGTTCCCGTTGGGTGAGATCATCCGCAACCCGGACGCGGCGGGCAGAATCGCCAAGTGGTCTGTGGAATTGATGGGCGAGACGCTCGCCTATGCGCCGCGCAAGGCAATCAAGTCCCAAATCCTGGCGGATTTCGTCGCCGAATGGACGGACACACAACTGCCGCCGCCGCAAATCCAGGCCGAATGCTGGACCCTCTACTTCGACAGGTCGGTGATGAAAACAGGGGCGGGCGCGGGCCTGCTCTTCATCTCACCCCTCGGGGAGCACATGAGATACGCGGTACGCCTGCATTTCCCCGCGTCGAACAACATGGCGGAGTACGAGGCCCTTCTTTACGGCCTCCGAATCGCCATTGAGACAGGCATCAAATGCCTCGACGTCAGGGGGGACTCGCAGCTCGTGATTGACCAAGTCATGAAGAATGCGAGTTGTCACGACGACAAAATGGAGGCCTACTGCAACGCCGTACGAGCCCTCGAAGACAAGTTCTACGGCCTCGAGCTTAACCACGTACCCCGCAGATACAACGAGGAGGCGGACGAACTCGCAAAAATCGCGTCGGGGCGAATCACCGTCCCCCCGAATGTTTTTGCGCGGGACGTCGCCAGGCCGTCCGTCAACCTCGAGTCGACACCCTCGAGTCAAGAGGAACCCTCGGGGGCTCCCTCGAACCCAGCGGGCGCGGAGCCCATGGATGAAGACCCTTCGAATGAGGCGTTTGTGCTCTCCTTGCTCGAGGGCTACGGTGCGGACGAGGCCGAGGCCATGGACATGCAGCCAGCCCCCCGCGCGGAGGACTGGCGGGCCAAGTACCTCGCCTGGATGGAGCGAGGGGAGCTTCCCTCAGATCGGGCCGAGGCCAGACGCATTGCCAGGATGGCCAAGTCGTTCACCCTCGTCGACGGCGAGCTATACAAGCGCGCTGCGTCAGGCGTCCTGCAGCGGTGCTACCCATCCCCCAGGGGCGCGAGCTCCTCCGGGACATCCACGCGGGCGTGTGTGGCCACCACGCGGCGCCACGCACCCTCGTGGGTAACGCGTTTCGCCAGGGCTTCTATTGGCCTACCGTGGTTGCTGATGCCAGCGAGATCGTGCGCACCTGCGAAGGGTGCCAATTTTACGCCCGCAAGACCAATCTCCCGGCGCATGCCCTCCAGACGATCCCCATCACGTGGCCTTTTACCGTGTGGGGGCTGGACATTGTCGGGCCCCTGCGAAGGGCGCCCGGGGGCTACACGCACCTGCTAGTCGCCATTGACAAGTTCTCCAAGTGGGTCGAAGCGCGCCCAATCACGAATCTCAGGGCAGAGCAGGCCGTAACATTCTTCACCGACATCATCCACCGGTTCGGGGTGCCTAACTCCATCATCACCGACAACGGGTCCCAGTTCACCGGCAGGAAGTTCCTGGAATTCTGCGACAAGCACCACATCCGCGTGGACTGGGCGGCCGTCGCGCACCCACAGACCAATGGTCAAGTGGAGCGGGCCAATGGCATGATCCTACAAGGCCTCAAGCCCAGGATTTTCGACAGACTGAACAAGTCTGGCCGAAAATGGCTCCAGGAGCTGCCGGCGGTCGTGTGGAGCCTCAGAACCACTCCGAGCAGGGCCACGGGATTCACCCCGTTCTTCCTCGTCTATGGCGCGGAGGCCGTCCTCCCCACGGACCTGGAATACGGGTCGCCCAGAGTCAAGAGCTACGACGAGGGCACATACCAGCGAGCCCGCGAGGACTCACTGGATCAATTGGACGAAGCCCGCACTGTGGCCCTGATGCATTCAGCAAGATACCAGTAGGCTCTGAGGCAGCACCAGGCCCGGAAGATACGACGCCGAGACTTCGACGAAGGGGACCTAGTCCTAAGGCTGCGCCAAGACAATCGAGGCCGCCACAAGCTATCGCCCCCATGGGAGGGACCCTACGTCGTTGTCAAAGTGCTCAAGCCCGGCACCTACAAGCTGGCCAACGAGGACGGCGAGGAACTCACCAACGCTTGGAACATCCAACAGCTACGTCGCTTCTACCCTTAGAAAGGATTTCCAAGTTTTTCTTGTCATTTACATACCCAACACCCCAGTTGGCTGTAATTTCCATCAAATTAATAAAGCTAAAGGGCGACTCGGTTTTCCCCCGAAAACCAAATCCCCCTCGGGGGCTACTGCGGGGGGCGTCCCCCCCCCCAAAAATGGTCCCATTTTTTCGCAAAATTCGCCGCAAATGTGCTAAGTATGCCTCGACCCAAACTTTGGGTGGACTCACGCGGGACGCGAGTGGCCAAAGGGCGAAGAAGCGCGAGTCGGGGATAGCCCACGCCTCCGGCAGGATACGGCCCTTCCCCCTCGCCACTTTGCCTATAAGCTACTCGTGCGAACGAAAACCTTCCCAGCCAAGGTTCGCCTAAGAAAGCGGGGAGGCAGAACAACACAATTGCCGAAATAAACAACGCGTTTTTCAACTTACAAACATCAAAGTGTTTTAAATAGCAAATGTTTATTA
This sequence comes from Cenchrus fungigraminus, assembly GCA_036936925.1. Classification (NCBI taxonomy): domain Eukaryota; kingdom Viridiplantae; phylum Streptophyta; class Magnoliopsida; order Poales; family Poaceae; genus Cenchrus; species Cenchrus fungigraminus. Next base: position 63,846,528 of record CM072770.1, read on the forward strand.
CAACAGCCGCGCGGCTCGAATTCTAACATCAAAAACATAAAGGGCACAAACGCCCAATGGTCTTCAGGCTTGGGGGCCACCCGCCGGGGGAGCGTCCGGGAAGAGGAAGTCCATGAAGTCCTCGGCGAGGATGTCGGCGGCAGGAGCAGCGAGCGCATCCGCACGGTTCATCGCCACCTCGTCGTCGACGCCGACGGGAACGACGTAGCCCGTGGAAACGGCCTCGAGGTCGACCTGGTAGTGGGAGGCCACTACGCCAAGAGCTTTCTGAACTCCCAGGTGAAGGGCACGGCGCACGCGCTGGGTAACGTGCCTGCCGAGGGCGCGGAGGCGACTCGCCATCGAGCTCCCAGCCTGCACTTCGCCCTCCTCGACCACCTGGCACGCCTCGAGGGCAGCGGCCCGCAGCTCCTCCAGCTCCTGTTGTGAGGAGTTGTAGGCCGTCTGGAGGGACTCTGCTTGGGTCGTCGAGTTCCCAAGAGCGTTCCGCAGGCCTGAAAACCATGAACGAAAAACAAAAATTGGGAGCGGATCCCAAGCAAACCAAATCAACAAGCAAAATGCGAAGAGAGGCGACTCACCTTCGACCTGTTTCTTCTCCGAATCAAGGGCCTTGCGCGCGACCTCGGCCTCCTGCTGCAGGCTAAGGACCGTAGCTTCCTGCTCCACGACAGCCTGGCGCAGATCCTCGTGGGAGACGCTGAGCTGGTTCAGCTCCCCGTCGAGCCGCGAGACTTCTTCGTCCCGTTGCTTGAGGGTTGCCTGCGCCCCCTCGAGTGCGGCGCGCTCCTGCTGAAGGAGGCCCTGGGCCTCTTCTCGCGCCAGGCGCTCGTGCTCGAGGGCGGCCCGAGCCTCAGCAAGGGCGGTTCGCTCCTGCTGGAGCTGAGCGTCCGCCTGTTGGCGCGCGTCCCGCTCCCGCTGAAGCTGCTCCCCCGTCGAGGCGAGGGAGGCAGCCTGGTCCGCCAGGCTGGCCCTCAGCTGCTCGGCCTCCTTGGCCCTTTCTTCGGCCTGGCTCTGCCAAGACCGTGCTCCCTCGAGGGCTGCACGATCCTGTTCGAGCTGGGCGCGAATCGAGGCCACCTCCGTCTCCCACTCCACCGCCATGGTCCGCATCGCGGTTGCGTCCTCGCGCGCCTTCCGCAGCGCCTCGTCCCGCTCCAGGAGCGCTGTCCGCACCTTCGCGACTGTAGAGGCGTCTTTCGCAGCCTGGGCGTCCTGCCCCAGGAGCTCGTCCCGCAGTACCTGGAGCCGGTACTCCAGCCACCCGTTGTCGGTCCGCAGGGCCTCGACAAGGGGGTCAAGAGCGTCGTATTGGTCCCGGTACCAGTTGCGCTCGGAGCTCAGCCGGTCGAGGTGGCCGTACTTCTCCCGGTCTCGACCCTCCAATTCCTGTCACCGGCAGACAAGGCAGAAGAGAATTTGAGTCGGAAAAAGCGCGAACGCGGCAGAGACGAGGGGGGAAGAAACTCCAAAATCCAACAGAAAGGACGCGTACCTCGAAAATCCGCCACGCAGGACCCCCGTGGATCCGCAGCGCCTCGTCCAGCGCGTTGTTGAGCGAGGTGCCGTGGTCGCGGAACTCTTGCCACAGTGCCTGCTCGGCCTGGGCCTCGATGCAGAGGGCTGGCGGCGCGCTGGCTTGCTCCCGCTCCCGCTCCACACACGTCACGGTGCCATCGGGGGCGGGAGGGCCGGCACGAGACGACGAGGCCTCGGCGCCACACGCCGGGGGCTGCGGCATCACGCAGCCATCCTCCCGCATCACTAACACCCCCGCCGCGGGCTCGGGGGCTGGCGCGGGCCAGTTCTCCCATTGGCCCCATCCAGGCGGCGGCGCGTCGTCGTCGGGGATCTCCACCACGGCCGCCTGACCACCCGCCGCCGGGACAGGCAGAGGTCGGACCGTCGGCGCGGCGGTTGCCGCTGTCATAGCCGCCGCCGCGGCCGTCGCCTCCTGCTGCGGCTCCGTGGCCACGGCCGCGCTGCGCGGTGGCTCGCCCGCCATCGCCGCGCTCCCGACCGCCCGTGGCGCCCTCGACGAGCGCCGCCTCGTGGGTACGGACGCGTCCGACCTGAGCGCTTTAGCGGGCGCGAGGGCAGGGACGGTCGGCGCCACCCTGCGAACACGGAGACAAAAAACTGAGCTCCAGCCCCTCGAAACCGGAACGTCTGGGGGAGGGACTGCTTACCTCAAGGTGGAGAAGCCTCGCTTCCTCTTCCTCGAGGGTTCGGCGGGTGCTGCTGTGGCGCCCGTCGTCGCTGCCGCGGCGCTCCCAGACGCTTCCGCGGCGCGCGCTGGCGCTTCCGCGACGCGCGCCGCCTCTTCCACGGACCGCCCGGCGGCGGGCGCTTCCGCGCCCACCACGGGCGCCTGCTCCTCTGCCGCCTCTGCGGCTCATGGTGAGGGGGTCGAGGGATTCCACCTCTCAGGCGGGGCCCGCCCCTCATCGCTCTCCTCTTCTTCCTCCTCTCCCGACGACGAGTTCTCCGGAGTCGCCGGGGAAGAGAGTCCCTGCTGCTCGCGCAGCCGGTACTCCTCGTCCCGCTGCTCCCGGCGCTCCCACCGCCGGATTCTCTTCTCCTTCCCGCGCGCCGCCCGCTCCTGCTCCCGTCGCTGCGCGGCGCGGGCAACCGCTCGGGCTCGGGGCGTGGGCGGGTCAGACCGCGAGGCGTCCACGGTCACCCTCTGCTAAAAAGCGACTGTCAAAACCATGCTGGTACGTTGCAAGGGAACGAGAAAGGGAGGAAGGCCTACTCACCGCCGGGGCGTCGGGGAGCATAACGAACAACCAGAGGTCGTCGTTGCTGTGCCGGCCGGCCTTGAGGCTGATGGCGCGCCTCGCCCTCGTGGCCGCGTATTCCCGAGCGAGGCGCTCATTCAGGAACCGCGAGCGCGCCAACGACGTAGGGTTGGCCGCCTCGCTCATCTCGTGAATACGGAGCTCCCTCTCCATGAGGGGGACGATCCGCCGGTGGTGGAGGTTCACGAGGACCGAAGCCGCCCCCAACCCGGCGTCCGCCAGGCTCTTCAACGCGGTTAGGAGCGAATCCAACCGCGCCTGGTGCGAGGAGGGAGACACGCCGTGGTGCCAGGAGTCGGCCTTCTCCTTCAGACCTTGCCGGTGTAGGGGGGGAGGCCGGCGCCGTCGTTGCGGAGGTAGAACCACCCCCGCTCCCATTCCGCGTTGTTGGATGTCATCGTGCAGGGGATGTATAACTCCTTGCGCGAATCCCGCAACGAGATCGACAGGCCGCCGGCGCGCACCGCCCGGCGCACCCGTGCCTCAGGCGTAGCGAGCGTATGCAGCTCCGCGCGGAAGAGGTGGACCCAAAGATCCCTGTTCACTGGGATCCCCAGGAATCCCTCGCAGACGCCGACGAAGGTGGCCGCCTGCGAAATCGCGTTGGGGGCGAAGTTGTGCAGCTCCACCCCGTAGTGGTGGCACAGTCCGCGCATGAAGCGGCTCGCCGGCGCGGCGAAGCCGCGCTCATGGTGTCGGATGAAGCTGACGACGTAGCCGTACGGCGGGTTGGGCTCCCGATCCGTCGCCGGCGGAACGATCCACGCCGGGGGCTGCCCCTCCACGTTCGGCGCCAGCTGCCCGCTGTTCACGAGCTCACTCAGGGCGAGCCCCGTCACCGTCGAGCGGCTCCACGGCAGCGGATCCAGCACCGTGATTGGCTGGGGGGGAGCCATTGCGGTTGGCGGCGGCGCACGAAGACGAAGCTAGCGGCGGGCGAAACGAAAGGGCGCACAGCCGAGAAGCGAAGGCAAGGAGCCAAGGGCGGCGGCGCTAAGTAACGAGGTAAGGAGCTTCCGCCTCCCTCTCCTTGGATTTATAGATCTAAGGGAGCCACGCTCCCCAAACTGCGCGCCGCGCGCATTAACTGCAGGCGGCTGCATCTGCCACTGACAAGCGGGGCCCACCACACCGAAACGACCGGCCGCGCGCGCATGCGCGATCATTACGGCACGGCAACCGAAGAGCCGCGGCGGCCTGTCACGTCCGCCCCCCACGTCGCCCACTACGCGCGCGGCCGCGACGCCTGAAAAGGCGCGCCCGCGACGCACGACTGAAGCCACAACTGTGGGCATTTAACGGCCTGGTCCCTTACTAAGTAAGCGTGACCCTCGCGCGGCCCGAGCCCAGTGCTCGAAAAACCAGACCCTCGAAGGGTGCGATTACTGACCAGTGGCCTCGAGACCCGCTCGGTGAAAGCGGGCGCCACAGGTGCCCTCGATTCTAGAGGATTACTGATCAGCAGCTCGGGGGTCGGCTCGACCGCGAACCCACGAATCCTGCAGATGCAATCGAGACGGGGGCACTTAGCTGCCACCCCGCAACGGCCCTACTGATCAGGGGTTCGAAGCCTGACCCTCGAAGGGTTCGAACAGGCGCCCCAGATCAACAGAGTCAGGGACGACGAGGGCGCGCGCATTCGAGCCTATCCTCGAGCTCACCAGCTCGAGGGCGCCCCACATGTCGTATTCAAGAGCCAACGAGGGCAGCTAGTCGAGGGATCCCATCGAGGGAGAGCTTCCGCGCCCTCGGTCCCCAGCGAACGGGACCGAGCCCTGCCTAGCAAACCCACGTAAGCGCTTTCATGGACGAGTCTCCAGACCACGAGCCAAGCCTTATCGAACGGGGCATGGGCGTCCACTTGAATCACCCGGTAACAGCTCAATGAGGAATCCGCGATTCGCGACCCGCTCGATGGGAGTTGCGGAAACCTCACCCCCCGTCCCGCGGAGGGACGGCGAGGGAACGTACAAACAAGTCGGAGAGCCCGCCCCGATCGCCTCGAACGGGCCCAGGCTCGGGGGCTCGACGCGTGGCTACACCTCCTGGATATGCACCGAACGCACGCGAACGTCGGCACATGCGTACGGCACCGCCGAGGCCGGCTGAAACACCACCGAGGCCGGCTGAAATAAATGCCTCGCACAATGACGACGCTGTGAAAAAAAAACCTTGAAGGAGTACACACACTCCTCCAAGGCTTCGGGGGCTAGACCCGCGGGTCCGCTAGCGCGCCCCCACGGAATAGCACAGCAATCAGGAGGGAAGAAAGTCTCATCAGCAAGCGTCAGCATCTGCGGGATCCTAACGGATACACCCGCAGATGCTCGGGGGCTACTGTCGGGGACAGCCATAAGGGTCCCCTAAAAAACTGGGGGAAACCCATTCACTTTCGCAAAAAATAAAACACAAACGAATTCACAAACCTAAAACACGCTCAAGATAGTCACGGCCCAGCGGCCGGGCCCACAGCCCTGGTGGCCCCAGCGGCCCACCAGAACAGTCGGCCCAGCCACCCCCGGGCGAAACTCCGCCTCGCTCGAGGGGCGCAGCGCCGCGCTAACGAGACTCCGCCTCGCTCGAGGGCCGGTCGCCCCCTCGGGTGAGACTCCGCCTCGCTCGAGGGCCGGTCGCCCCCTCGGGTGAGACTCCGCCTCGCTCGAGGGCCGGTCGCCCCCTCGGATGGGACTCCGCCTCGCTCGAGGCCCTTACGGGCTCGCCGCCCCCGCACCTGCTCCCCCGACAGGGGCGTTTAATGTTCTGACGCTTGCAGGTGCCCGGGTCAAAGACGAATCCACGCCGTGCCGTCCCTCTGACACGCCCGGGAATCATATTCCGGCGCTGTTCTGCCAACTCTCCCGGTGAGGCCATCCCCACTACTGTGCGGCAAGGCCAGTGTCAGCTCCGTGACACTGCGCCACCCACTCTCGTACGGCCAACGCGCCGCACCCTCGAAAGAGGACGGCGGAACCCTCGAAAAGGGGACGGACGCCTGCTCCGCGCCTGCCCGGGGCCACGCCATGACGTCGGACCAGTGAGGCGCGTCACCTCCGTCACCGTCGGTCCTGCGCGGCCATCCCCGCCATCACGACGCCATCCCGGGCACTGCGGCGCCATCCCTGACGCTGTGGGAGTGCGGGGCGACAAGACACCGCCACGCCCGCGGCTGTGCCCCTTACGACCTCCCGTCAGCCGCACCCTCGAGTCAGCGTACGGACGACGACCACACGGGAAGCTCCTACGCCGCCACCCTCGAAGCCGCTCCTGGACGGATACAGGGCACGCCATGACGCTCCGCCAAAAGCAAGATTCGCCAGGACGGCCGTCCACTCCGTTGCACTGTCCGCCATGCCATCACACGTAGCTAGAACAGTGCGGCACGCCTGTAAATTGCCTCCTCCTTGGCCTATAAAAGGAGGGGCAGTCCCCTGGCCGCAGGGGGACGACGGAGAGCACTGACCCACACGCTTTCTGCCTTCACCACGATATTGGCACTCGCCTCAATCAAAACCTCAGGGACCTGGAGGTCCGGCCTCCTCTCCCGCCCCGCTTGTAGCTCCCCTCTGCAAGCACCACGGTGCAACGCAATACAATGCCTCGAGCACACCACTGCTGGACGTACGGCCCTGGCCGGAACCAGGATAAACTTGTGTCCCCTGTGTTGTCGTTTGCACCGACCATCGAGAAGCTGATCACAGCGTAACTTACTAGTTAGTGTCGGGACTACTTTCCGCACCGACATGTTTTACGTACAGCTACAACTATCTAGACGATGGGAAAGGAATATGATGCAATTACCTGAATGTTTTGCTATCCACGCATCTCTAGAATTTTCCTCCTAGTAGGGTATCATGTTGTTGACAAGAGCTTAGCTTGCACCATGACTCTTGCATCACATGAACATCATTGGATGACTGGTGAATGCTTTTGCGAGCTGATAGGGTACCATGTAGTTGATTCCTTGAGAGTGGCATGTACCTTATTAGTTGTGGTCGGTGGAAGGTCTACGGACACTAAGGCTATGACCTTAGGTGTGGGCTGAAATTGTCCACACTGTTGCATATTGTAGCAAAGAAGTCTAGGATAGTTATAGTCTAATCGGCCCATGGGCAGCCCTAGGTGTTGTGATGACTATACTATGCTTGCCACTACTACTGTTGAGCCTATCACCACTAAAGAGAAATGGCCTTCGACGCCAATTGGTTTCCATTTTCTTTACGAAGAGGAACCAAATGATAGCGTGTTCCATTGTATTATTTCTTGCTCTAGTGTCTTTATGTTTGCATTCACATTTTCCAAGTAGGCATTACCTAGTTTCATAATAACTATATTCTATAGGTAGAAACATTAGGTGGACATATGGTGGAAAGGATACCCAATGTACTATATCAATCGAGAGTGTCTAGGACAACACTACTCCTAGGGCTCTTGTCATCTCCCTTACTCTCTTCCGTTGATATGAACTACCCAACTTTGGCTACCACATATATCCCTTACTCCCTCTAGGTGATATCTGCTACCCACACTTATGATAGCCTATGTGGTAGCTCTCTTTTGTACATTAGTGTTGCTTTGAGTGTATCTTCTTTGTCACCACTACAACTCTAGCCATACTAACTAGGTAGACTCATTTTAGCGTTTTGACTAAATGTTATACAATAAACCAAATTGTATGAAACAACCACCGTGCATATAGAAACCTGGTACATACACATTGTGCCCTAGTCCAAGGACCAAGGATAAAGCCTAGTTTTTCCAATTGATCTACCGCCCCTCCCTCCATAATCCATGGTATCCTCATTGTGTTTTTTTGTGTCCCTATTGAGCATACATCTTCCTCATTTGATTACTCCAATCCCTAGATCTCATTCAAAGTTCTCTTTAGGTATATATGTTTCATTCCCTACATGAGAATCATTTTTTGTAGCCCACAAACTTTCATAGACGAACATTTGCAATTATCTCTTACCTTTTATTTGAGTGCATCACTTAATATCTTTAAAATGTCTTAGGGTTTAAATTTACATCCACCTGTTAATAGTGCTCATTCGAGATTTTGGTCTTCTATGATTAGTCCAATCTCCAATTTGCCACATGTGGGCCATTTGACAATACTTGGGCTCAATTATTTTTTCGAATTAGGATTCGATGGAGTAGGTCGTAGGCCCATTTCAAATCTTAAATGTCCCAATGCCTATTGGCCACCCTCTCTTTGTGGGCTGCCATCCACTACTTGTATATTGTGCTATTTTAAGAAAACGTTACTTAGACATACATGTTAGTTGGGCTCAATTTCAAAGGTTTTAGGTTGGGATCAAACTAGATCCGATTGTAGGCTCATTTTGAAATACAGTCTACCAATAGTTTTGTGATGGATTCATCAATTTCTCCAGTACCATTCCTTGGCAAAGCCCTATCTATTTTTGGTAATAGCAGAATATAGATGAAATCATCCATAATGGGTTGAAGAATTATGTAGTAATGGAGGTAGTACCTATAATAGTACATATAAGAAACATGAAAACTTTTATACAAATTGTGTTGTAACAAGGTTCGGATTCGCATACTAGGAGGATGTTTGTTTGCATTGCAACTTGTCAGGGTTCTCTACCACCGGCAAGTACGATTTCTACGATCGCGTGTCGGGGACCAGATGGTGGCACAAGAGACACAAGGGTTTATACTGGTTCATGACTGAGGAACCCTACATCCAGACTGAAAGGGGTGTTCTTTATGCCCAAGTTCGTAGTAGGGGTTACAAACTAGTCGGGAGAGAGTTGTCGTACCCAAGTCCCCGCGGTGCAAGTTGAGTTCAAGTGGGTGTGTGTATGCGCGAGCCTCGATCTGTGTTATATGGACCCCTGCTCTTCCTTTTATAGTCGCAAGGGGAGTTGTTGGGGAAGGGTAAAAAAGGAATTATAGTTGGTGTAAAAGTGTCGGAGTCCTTGTTAGCGTCTCTGTCTTGTGTCCGTACGGGGTGAATAGGTTGTAACTGTGGTCGGCCATGCCTTTGACGAAATGGGCGCTTTGTTTTGACTGTAGCAGTTAGCTCCGAGCAGTTGGCACGGGCCGCTTCTCGTGTACGCTTCCGAGTGGTGTGGAGTTGGTGTTGACCGGTACTATACTCCTTTTGACGGCGGCTGACGCGGGCGGGGTAGATATGTGTCATTCCCGGGCACTGTGGAGCTCCTGTGGGGACATAACATTTTCCACTGTGGCCCTCGTGGTGGCAGATGGGCGCCCATCCTGTCTGACAATGGGGATGCCAAGTGGGTACGACGGAGTGGGCAAAAGCAACGGACGGCTCCGGGAAGGCTCCTCCAAAGCGGGATGGATCTAGTCAGGTGTGGGACCCACTGGAGTTTGCTTAGGTGTGAAGGGATGACTAGTCGGTGACGAAGAACTTGTCGTTCGAATCGACAAGTAGTCGGGGACGGAAGACTAGTCGTGCGAACCGCAGACTAGTCGGAGACGGACAACTAGTCGTGCGAACCGCAGATTAGTCGGAGACGGAGAAGTGGTCGTGCGAATGGGGAAGTAGTCAGAGATGGAGTACTTGTCATGCAAATGGACAAGTCCTTGGGCGGAGCAATGGCCTCCATCTTAGCCATGGGTCCCACTCATCGCGGGGTCCCCTTGGCTGCGTGTCGAGGATCAGAGGGCTGACTTGGTCAACCCTAGTCTAGACCCTCGTCACAACTATCACAAAAGCTTCCTCATAAATTCATATATAAATCAACATTTCTTATGGTAAAAAAACAATAATTATTGTTGAGTATTTCATGAAATAAATATCCAATGAACCTTTCACAAATAGGCATATAACTAATTCATAGAGAAAACTTGTCTATCTAGGTTTACCTATATGAAGTACTACTTCACTATGATCCCCAAGTTTGTGTTTGAATCATATGGGAGAAGTTATATATCTATGAAAGTGTGGTGGATCCAATTATAAATTGTATCTTGGCACCTTCATGGAAATAACAAATAAATCCACTGCTTGTGATATTCTTATCCTCTTTGCTCCTCAATGCCTTTGCATACAACCATGTCACCAACCCAACAAACCATAACGTATACCATTTTCTTGCCCTACACATGCTTTTGTTAGCACATGGGACATCAGTGATGCTGATGAGCTCATCCTATCATGATCCTTCGACCACCACATGGATCAATGTTTTGTTGTTTGAGAGAACCACATAGATCAATGTTTGATCACCAATTTTGACCTCTCTAGGTATATGTTGCCATACATTCCCACTTCTAGAGGGGAAAGGATGTTCCCGTCAACGGGTTTGTGGTTTTTGTCAATCTTACCTAATGATATAGACATCTTGATTGAGATGCATCACTGGTGAGTGAAAGTGTAGTAATAACCACATTTTGTTCTCCTCTCTTCTATTTCTCCTTCCTCTCTCATATACTACATGGTTACAAGAGTAACATCCCGGTGTAAAATAATACTAATGGATCCTTTTTTTATCTTTGCCTTGGTAAGAATAGAAAAGTTACAAACAAATTATTATTTTCATGGGATTCTCCGCTGCAAATTGAACATATTTTTCTACCCTCTCTCCTCTAGTGGTTAAGTTTGATAGGCACATTGGAGTAGCATAATTACCCATGACATGACAGTCCAAGACATAGAAATAGGATTGTCCTTTCCTACTTAACTCAATACAAATTGAAAAAATGAAGGAATCGAGAAGGTGCATATCTTCTGGGTAGTAACCACATTATTGGTGATCGTGCTACCATATATTTTTTCACTCATGGTCTAGTTCTAGTATTGGTTCATTTTCTCAACACAATTTGGTGTGCTCCTACATCCTTGATCTTGAGTTAATAATTTAGAAATGTCAAAGGACCTTACTATAAAGATATATTTCTAAAGTTATTTTCATGAAAGGTAGGATCAATGTACTAATTTAGCGTTTGGGGGTGTTAATCTAAAATTAGGCCCCAAGCCCTTCCAAATAAAAGCTAGAGTTGTTTTTATATGGCTTTATGTTAAGTTGTTTAGGTATATTGGATCTTTGCATATACAAATGGAGAGAAAGGTATGTTGACGTGTCCAAGACTAGTCTACTTTGTCTCTATTTAAGTACAATCATGATATGTTTCTCTATTTAAACATTATGTGTAAAGATACATACATTTTCACTAGATATGCACTGAATTCAGTTAGCTGTGGTTCTTTTACTTCACTTAACACAAAAGGACATCTTGTTCTCGTGACACTAGCATAGCAAGAAGCTTCATATCCTTGCTTCGCAAAGTTCATTTTGTTTTGGATCAATGCATTGCATGATTGTGCTCATCATGATAGGCTAGTGGAGAATGCGTGTAGGAGTAGGGTCGTAGCGTTGGTTAAGATCCCAAGCAAACCGTCTTCCCTGCACAAATGAACTTTACATCGGTGCTCCACGTCAAGCATGTCTACCATGCTAGTTTCTTATCTGATACGAGATGAGGCTCATGATGTGGTTATCTGAGGTGTTTTCTCTTTTGGTTCGTGGTAGCAAGTGTGACTGCAAACATACATGGTGTGATGATGAAAATTCCTTGCGAGTTTGTTGTTGAATGAGGAAAAGTTTAGCTTTTTGTTTGTTTGTTTAGTCTTGTGCAACTTTTCTTTTCGTGAATCACTACATCTTAGCTTCAGTTTTGTTTGGAATGTCTTTTCAATTGCTTTTTCTATCTTTTGCTAGAGTGTACGCATTCTATAAATATCCCTTGTTCTGTGTTGAAAATAAAGTGGTTTTAAAGCGAGGTTCATGTATAATGATGTAACTTAAGGTATTCTCCATGTCTGACACAAAAGGTACTTAAAGTGACTCGCATTGATATCTCTAGGATGTGTAAGTTTGTAGAAGGTGAGCATGTCCATCCACAACTCTTTTACATAAATGTACTCCTACGCTTGCTTCAACCTGACAATTTTCTATAATAATGTAAAAAATTAGAGTATAGAAATTTAAATGTTGCTCTTTTACCAAAATTTGGATATAATTGCATAGAAATCAAATAATCTAACTTGATAATTTTTATCAAGGGTACTTTTAATTTTTATCATCTTTTATTACTCATTTGAAGGGTGTAAGAGAAACTACTTTACTAACGTTTGTCTAACATGCATAATGGACATACTATGTGAACTTGTAGTGAATTGTGGAAAAGTTAGCTTTTATGCTTATGATCAGTTTCGTCTTTTTATGCTCTTTTCATGCCTTGAATTACTACATGTTAGTTTCAGTTTTGTTTGTAGTGTCTTTTGGATTACATTTTCTGCTTTACCTTGAGTGTACGTATGCTACAAATTTCCCTTGTTGGCTATTGAAAAAATGGGTTGTTAATGGGATCCACGTATGATATTGTAGCTTAAGGGTTTTGTCATGTCTGAGACAAAATATACTTTCTAAGATGAGACTCATGGAACGATGGGTCTTTAATATATTTTTCTACGATGTGCAAGTATTTAGAAGGTGCATATGCTACTCCCCATAATTTCTATACTAATGTAAACAAGTACTGACTATATTCCCCCTCCCCCTCCAAAATTCAGATCTAAGTGCATATAAATCAAATAATATAAATGTACACCTAAATTTCCTTGCATACGTAATGTACTTAGGCAATGAACACTAAAGCTTGATATATGATGATGTAATAGAAACTACTTGAGTACCCGGTAATTGTGGCAAACATACCTTTTATGACCCCCTTCATGCCTTGATTGATTGCATGTTAGTTTCAGTTTTGTTTGTAGTGTCCTTTAGACTACCTTTGCTATGCTAGAGTGTACGTACACTATGAATATCTCTCTTATCACGTGCTGAAAATGAGGTTGTTTTAAGGTGGGATCCACGTATGATGATGTACCTTAAATGAGTCACCATGTTCCATACAAAAGGTACTTTTTTAAGTGGGACACTATGTTAGTGAGGTGGTGAAAGGACATTGATGTCTCCTAGAGGGGGTGAATAGGCGAGTCGACCAAATAAAACTTTTCACCCGAAACTTGAGTTCTTCTGCCACATGCGGTCAGACCGCCTTCACCAAGCGGTTAGACTGCCCCTGCTGCCCTGAGCAGAGAGGGGGGCGGTTAGACCACGTCCTACAGGCGGTTTGACCACCTCACGCTGTCACCTAAAAAAATACAACTCAAGCTTCTCTCGACTTCTAGCACGAACCAAAGTTTTTGAGTGGCTTCAGTAGATATGATCACAAGCAAGGTAATGATCCTTGCACTCAAAGACAAGCACACCCAAGTAGATCGAAGGGAAGCAAAGTAAATATGCTAGAAATCAACTAGTGAGGCAAACCACAAAGGAGACACCAAGATTTGTTTCCCGAAGTTCACCTCCCACTCAGGAAATGTTGCGTCTCCGTTGAGGAGCTTGTAAGGGATCCTTCCCACAACAAGCTGGGTATCTTTCAATCACTTCCCTCTTTTTCACTAAGGCGATCTTTTCCACGAAGAGGCAAGATCACAGCCCTCACAAACTTTCCTGCTGCTCACCACAACTTGGGAGCTAGCTGCCGACGCCTTGCCATCTAGGAGGTGAACCTCCAAGAGTAACAAATGCTTCAAACGCTTTCAGATGCAAATCACAAGTGCTCAAGCTATGGGATGCTCTTACTCAGCTCACAAAGGCTCAATCTCTCAACCCAACACAAGGATATGGCTTGAATCACAAATCTTAAAAGAGAGGGTTGGAGAGAGTTTCTTTGGCTTTGGCTTATGAAAAACAGCAGGGGAAGCACCTCAACAACCCTAGAACCAGCAGCCCTAACAAGTGGAGCTCGTGGGGTATTAATACCCCACTCAAGGAAAATTAGCCGTTAAAGAACTGGCCAAGGCGGTTAGACCGCCTGCCCCAGCCAGTTTGAAAAACTAGCCGTTGGCTGCCTAGGGCAGTTAGACCGCCCTGGGCAGAGAGAGCCAAAAACCCTTTTCTCTTCTCACAAACACTTCACGGAGTGATGAAGTGGCTAAGGTTGGGTTGAAGGTTTGTTAGATCACTCAGAAACTCTCTCAAGGCTATTTCTCACATAGGTCAACTAATGAGCACTTTTGATATTTGTCATAAAGCTAATGTTGCATCCCTCTTGATAGTACGACGTTCCTATACTCAAGAACATAAAAACCGAGTCAACCTCTTGAGCTTGTAGATCTTCAATCTTGCCATACTTGATCAATTCCAACTTGAGGGCTTCCAACATAGCCATTGTCTTGAGCACATCCATACTTGAGCTAGTGACTTAGGATTTTTCCTTTTCCCATAAGAGTGCACACTTAAATCCTTAAGTCACTCCATATTGCCAGCCATAACACGTAGATAAGTTGCATTGCTTCCCTCGGTTAAGGCATGAGTATGATTCTTCGAGACCCCATGGATACTAGTTACTTCACCTTAGCAAACACCTCAGATGCTTAGTGCCTCACCCTAGTCATCTCGGTTGATCTCTTCACCACTTACCCAAGTCACATTGAGTTCGGCTTTGCTTCATAAACAATTAGTCTTCATTTCAAAAACACTTCAAATGATTGTTCTTAATTGACAACGAATATGCAAGCTTCCAATTGAGGATCATTAAATCTACGTTCATCTTTATATCCTTTTGCAATCACCACACTAAACTCCGCCACTGCTTGTGAGGTAAGAGGACGATTCGGGGGAGGGGGTCGTCATAGCCCGTTTTGCTCTTCCATCAATAGATACCATCCTCACATGAAGCATGACGAGTCGTCAAGTAACATATGTATCCTGTTTCTTAAAAAAAAATGTATCCTGCACATATTAAAATATTGAGATGGATACTTATTTATATCAATGATTCTTTTTATTCAGCAACTATATATTTTATATGCTACATTTCTTAGAATAGGTCGTGCGAGGATAGCCTTGGAATTGAAATGTTTCAGATCCACTAAATATTAGTACGTTGCGAATAGCTTCAACAATCGTCATATATGTGAGCACTTGTGAGCATTGTTTTTCCCAACGTGGTGACGACGATGCGAGGGAGACTGCAGATTTCCTAAAACTCTGTGGGTGTTTGGTGAAATCCTGTGGCTGCCCCTCCCCGACAGGGACTCCCCTGTCTGGCCGATTCGGAGCCGTCAGCCTCTCCACAGCAAGCGGGCAGGGACCAGCTGATTCGTTTCTTCCTCTGTTCACTGAACAGGGGGATGGGGAAGAGATCCATGGTTGCAATTTGCTGCCGTGGCAGTTGAGGCGGCAATTAACGGCTGATGGGGACGATGCTGGCTGAGGTGTCAGTGGTCGCTGGCACAATTATCCGTTCCACGTCAGCAAAAAGTGCAGGGCGAGGGCGAGGCAGCTGTGTGTGTGTGACCATTGCAACAGTAAAAGCGCAAAGGACGAACAGAGGATGAACGTCATCATATCTATCCATTTGTGCAGTAAATATATGTGTGTGATTCTATTAATTATGATGATTTATCTCCTATTCTCCTGAGAAAAGCATGCATGGATTCGCTGCTTCTAAGGTATCTCATACTATCTCACTAGTGAGTCTTTTTTTTTTGTACGGCACTTCTACATGGTTTCTCATCTTGTGTTATGATTTGCGGTATAATACGTTGTCTTGGAGTTTAGTTATATCGAAGTCATTTCACCCTTACATGGCTGAAAAAGATGCGCCGAATTAAAAATACTATAATCTTCATATATAAATATGGACAACGTCTTAATTAAATCCAATACCTAAAAAGGTTCGAAATAATACATTGTTCTGGTCTTATGGACAACATCTTGATTAAATCCAACAGCTTAATAAAATTGTAGCTTACACACAAGCAATATTCAACTGAGTGTTAAGCTGGTAAGGTTTCTAATGGTGGGAACATGTCCGCTTAGGTGAAATGTGCCGCAATGTTGAGTTTTAGCTTAACTGCACCGAAACGACCTCACGGTCGATCTTGCCATCCCATGTGAGCGGGTCCCACTCGCCCTTATCTTCATCCTCCGTCATCCTCTTGACCTCTCGTTCCTCTGCTCCTTTCCACCGCCAGCACTCATCCCCCAACAAGGCGCAGTGCAGGGCTACAGGCACCGCTCCCGCCGGCGACCTGCTGCCCCGGGGAGCGGCGTGCGACGCGGGCTGCAGCCTAGGGGCGGCTTCCCTGTCGAGCTCGAGCAGCCTACCCCTGTGAGCAGCGGCGCGGAGGGAGCCTGCCCCAGCGGGCAGCGGCGCCTCCCTGGCGAGTAGCGGGGTAGAGAAGCGCATTTTTCTTATTTTTACGATTTTTTAATTTTGTCTCTTTACAAAATTTTATGAAACAAATTTTCCACAAAGTTTTTATTGAGTTTTTTCCACAAAGTTTTCAGAAAAAGGTTTTTCCGCAAAGTTTTTTATAATTATTTTTTGAAATATTTTCTGGTAAAAGATGTTGCTTCAAAAAAGTTTTCTGATAAAAGATTTTGCTTTAAAAGTTTTCTGGTAAAAGATTTTGCTTCAACAAATTTTTTCCGAAATTTGTTCTAAATTTTTTCATTCAAAATTTTTTATAAACTTTTTCATTCAATATTTTTTATAAACTTTTCATTCAATTTTTTATAAACTTTTTTATTCAAAATTTCTATAAAATTTTTTATTCAAATTTTTTTTGTAAATATTTTCTCTTTACTTTTTCTGTTGCTGCTTACTCCGTGGGGGACCACCATGTATGCTGCAACGGACGTGATGTGTGAACGGAAGTGCAAGCCGAAAAGATAAAGTGAACTGTATCAACCGCACGGAGGCATCTTTACGGGCGACCGTAAACTTGAGCTGACCGAAATGTGCATGTACATCTACGCATACATTATGTTTTGCCAAAAGAAAAGTAATAACGTAACGATATTACACTAGGGAATTTGCTAAGTTGTGGCGGACAAAAACTAACTTATCACAAGTTACGCATTCTGCCACCAACCTAACTAAAAGTAAAAAAATAAAAAAAACACGCGCACACACAAACACCTAAGATTTTTGTGATTCTGGAGTGCTGGCACCTGGCGGCATATAAAAAGATGCCAAAACACCGGCCGGCGATGAAAACAACTCGACCGGTGGATGGATCTGCCACTCCCTCAGATCAGCCAGAAACTCTTGTTTGAGACCTCGGCTTAACAAAGCTGATCACATGTTTAAGAAAGAGACCATCGAAAGCGATAGGGCGTATAGTTCTTGAATTTGTCAACTACCGCGCCAAGAATCCGAGAAAATATATTCAAAATATGCGCAGAATCTGTGGTTGGAGAGACAAACAATTAACGAACAACTCGGGCAAGCAAGAGAGATTTTAACTGATACAAGTGGGAGGTACTCGTTTCATGATACTTGTATCTAGATACATAGTAAAATGAATGTATCTAGAAAAACTAAAATGACAATACCAAGTGATGCAAGTGATAGCTATGTGACTACAACGTCGTTGTCAGTGCATGCAAGACATGAAATCGAAAAAATGCCCCTATCGCGTATGGGCGGGCACTAATAATGGAGATCTTGCGGTTTCTTTAATTTAGCTTTGCACTATATTTTCCGATTAAATATTGGGGCTCCACATGGTAGCACAGGGCAAGAGCAATCATGAAGTTATTGCTTATATAGTCTGTGACGTTCAGGTTCCAGGTAATAACCACAAATGTTTACTCTTTGTACATACATTAAGGGCCCCTTTGGGAGCCAATATCTAAGGTTCCCTTTTTCCCCATGCCGAACCCCCACGTCATTTTTGGCCCCGGGCCGAATCCTCCCGTCATTTGGCAGCCCACGAACCCAGGACGTCGCAACCCTAGCCTCCCCTTTTCCCTGTGCCGACCCTTCCCTACTTCCCGACTCGTGACGGCGGCGCCCCGTCCTTTCCTCGCGATTCGCTGCCTCCGCCACGCACGGCTCCTCCCCGTCCACTCCACCACCTACGCCGCCTCTCCACCACCTGCGTTGCCGCTTCACCACACACGACTCCTCCCCGTCCTCTCCACCACCTGTGCCGCCGCCCGTCTCGACTACAGGCACCGCAACCCGGGACTCGAGGAAGCGAGGGAGATAGGAGAGACCCTCGACACCTTCTTCCGCTCTGCCGGCCCGCCTCTCCGACCAAGCGCCGCCGCCTTGCACACATCGTCCAGAGCTGTGTCCTGGTCCTCATCCCCCAACCAATCGTCGCCGTTTCCGGTCCTCCCCGCCACGAATGTCTCGATCTGCACGGACACCACCTCGGTCGGCGACCAAGCTCCGCAGCCCCTCCAAGTCCCTGTCCTCGTGCTACCATCCACCTCCGCGTCATTGTCCTTGCCCAGGAGTGTCGCCTCCATCTCGATCTACACATATGTGAGTTTTCCCCTCCCCCTCTGTCCACCTACTAGGCCTGCGATTCTTGGAGTTCTGCAGGCTGTAGGAGCTGTTTCCTGCTCCCTCTGTTTGATGCTCCGCAATTGCATTTGGAAAGAGAGCTTATTTGTTTGCTTTCTCTTGCAGGTGTGTGGGCACCAGACTTGGTCAAAGACATGTTTAACAAGGAAATGATTCTTGGAGTAGGCATATTAGTATGTTTTTAACATAGTCATGTTATTGGTATGTTTTTAAAAGTGCCTCTCTCATCTCTTGCCAGATAAGTATATTTACACGGAAAACAATGGTCAAAACTAAGCATGCATGTGTGATGGATGTTGTTCAAATCATATTCGGCTACAAGTACTTTATGCATAATCATGACAACTGATCAAAAAGTTATTTGAGGTCGACCTTTAAAATTTTTTGTCATGCCTTACTAACTGTTGATGGATAAAACTCGTATCCACCTACGATCCGCAAGCGTACGGACCTACACCTTTTTCACCACGGGAATTCCCTAGGTTCTTGTCAATCCGCGGAGCAAGGGGATTACAAGCGTTTGATCTAGCACTACCTAGTTAACTTATCCAAACCCTAACTAAACACTAATCTAAAGAACTACTACGCTACACTAGAGAGGGTTGTGAGACTCACAAGATATATAAAAGACACTTGCCCAAGGGTCTACGATACTTGAACATGCAACCGCTTAGAGATATGAAAACCGATCTAATCTACCGGGGGTTGTGATCACGGTTTCGCCCTTTCCCTCCCCCCGTACTGTCACTACGTGGAGGTATTCGTGACTAGACCTATGATGATCACGGCGTATTGAAGGGTTCTAAGGGAGAAGTGAGATCTATACTCCCGACTAGGCATGGTAGCTAACCTTAAACATGAAAACATCTTCAACACTAGATGATAGATAGAAACCATAAACGTAGCGATTACATCTCAAGATCGTTTACAACCCATGGACAAATGAGAAGATTACCCCATCAAGGCGCTAGACATGGCGCCGTTGATCATGGTGACGCTTCCGACGGTGTCTTCCTTCTCCTCCGGGGGTGTCGTGGCAGGGCCTCGACGTCCTCCTCCACTTGTGGTTGCTTCCTTGGACTCGAGCGATCCTTCTTGCGAATGATCTCTCTCCTCTCCTTCCTCTCTAGCTTGTGGATGGCCTCTCGGGCGAATGGCTCTCTCTGTGCAAATGGCGGCGCCTCCACGTACTTAGGGTTGCATCATCTTCACACTCAAGAAATGGGGGACCGAACCGACATCGGGATGGGCCAGGTTCGGTCGCCCCTTCGCACACGTGGGTCCTCTTGCCATTTTGCACTTTGCCCCCTTCACTTGCATCATTTTGGCGAGGTCATCCTCGCGCCCAAGATAGAGGGTCTTCTCGCATGAAGTTCGATCTTTTACGTTTCAATCCTCGGGGATGTTCCTTTGTAACACTTCGGTCCTTGCCACCTTTGGGAGTGATTTCATCATGCTCTCGAACACGAACGGGGCTCCTCATTTGCTCCTTTGAACTTGTTGTGACTCCGTCCTTTTTGTCCATGTTTTACTACAAAAATATAACACTTCCAAATGCACATACAAAGATGAACTTGTTATATCATTAGTGTGCCTAGTGGCGGGTTAGTTTCATAATCAAGCTCAAACCAAAGTGTAACGAACATGTTTGGTGTACCAAAATACACCGTCAACATCTCCCCCACGCTTAGATCTTGCTCGTCCTCGAGCAAGTCCCTTGTAAAAGAACTTTTGTCCATGGTGTTGAAAACATGCTCCGCTAATTCTTTCTTCACAAGTTAGTCAATCCTTTATCTTTAATATAATAAACATGAAGCAATGATCATGATACGTAAACATGGGCGTTTAGAATTTTTATCAAATCGAGATTTACCCCACAACTCATACCTTTCACTCGAGGTCCTCAATTCCGCCATGCTTATTTCTTTGCTTCCATCAGAGGGTTTTCATGATTTTTCAAAAATAAAATTCCTGCAACAAGTATTAGACAAAAACATTTCTCCAAGTTCTCACATGTCGCTCATTTGAAGTGGCTATCCTAAACAATCCATAAACTCTTACCTCCCATAAGTCTCTCATATTATCATGTAAGGTGGAGCTATAGGTATGGCTAGTGAAATCAATACAAGTATTGTCAAGCTAAGAAATTCCTCTAATGGTTGTTTACCTTTCGAGCCAATGATCATGAGAATTTAACCATGATGTGGGGATGTCAAGGATAAAAAGATATAGAATGGTGGACATGTGCAAGGGCAAAAGAAAATAAGACTATGAGGCACCGATGCAGGGCCGTCTCCAGGAATTTGAGGCCGAGAGCGAAAAGTAAAATGGGCCCCTAAAACTTAAAGGAAAAAACGTATATCCAAAGACATATAGTACATAATTACATAACTTTTGTACATGTTTTATAGAAAAAGTAAATTGGATTAATTTGCACAAACTCTAGTCTTCTTAAAATAATCTTCTCATGATAATAAAAAACAGAAGAATGTTGAACCTTTAAATAATTTTGAGCAATAATCATTAAATTTTGGGTGTGTGGCATCAACTATCTTTTAAAAAACTCTTCCTATCTGATGTATTTTATTTTTATCTTCTAAATATTGTAAAGGTATCACTTGAAATTCTACAAGTGGTCTCGTACATCACAAAAGGAGTTAAGGAGCAATTATGGAAGTACTCAAATCCATCACACACTTACCAAGAGGCCTGCCATGCATACTCTGTACAGTGATGGCGTGCGCGATGCTTCATTCTACTGCATGTCTGGATGAGTATTGTTTAGCGGAATAGCGGTGATGGTCTAGAATGGACATGCAATGAGCCTTTTCCTTTTCCCTTTTTGATTAAGTCCATAACGTAATTACAAATAAGTAATTTGGTGGCCCTAAATTTTTAGTGGCCCTGTTCCATCGCTCACCTCGCTCTCCCTTGTCAACGGGCCTGCACCGATGACGTCCTCATTGTCGGATTGCACATGGTTAGAAAAATGGAAGATTCGTCTCTTAACAACAACGTGACATCCTTCCTTACACTTCATTTAATTTTCACTTGATTCATCCCTCTTCATACCTTTCTTGCCTTTCCTCTTTCTTTCTTTCTCTTTTTTTTTCTTTTTCTCTTTCTCTCTCTTTTTTTTTCTTTTCTTTCCCATACACATATTTCTTTTCTTTACTTTTCTCTCTCTCTTGACATTTTTACCTCTCTTTCAAAGTTCTTTGCTCATCTCTTCTTGCATAAACACAATCTGAATTTTAAATAAAAACCATGCTAGAGACGAGACGAAACTTCGAACATAGGTTGTGTTCAAGGAATACGATGTACAAAAGAGATATAATGGGTTGGGTATGGAATTCGGCGATATACGGGACTTTCGATGTGAGAGTCTCGTTACCGAATGCATGACGAGGCTAGCAATAAAAGATATATACAAGGACATGATCATTGCTCGAAATTAAAACTTCCAAGAGAGAAGGATCCTAGCCCAACTCATCATGCTAACCGCACTTATGGTGGAGCGGATATTAAGTTGGCCTTGTATAGGATTTTTCTTTGTCTCTCAACTTGGAAAAAGAGAGTTTGCTAACCTTTATTACAAGGGTTTTTCATATAATTTTTAGAATTAAACTCCTCCAACATTAGCATCAAACTTAGTATAATCGAAACAAGGTTCTAGATCAAAGTATAGTACGGGCACTTTTAGATGTGAAAACTCCACTAAGCACCACGGTAAACGTTTCAAACCAAATGCTCATGCTCATATATCAAAAATAAAGGACAAACATACGAGTAAAGAAAGAAAAAGCATCGCATTAGACAAAAATTAAAAGACACTTTTTATTTGATTTTTCGACTCGAACACTAAATTAACACACTTCAAGCTAAAAATTTTAAAAACACACCTAAAAGTTTAACTCGCAAACTCTAAAACAAACCAAACTAAACTTACTAAGGCTCAAAATTTTTTAAATCTAGCTAGCTAGTTCTCCCCCACGCTAAAACCATACGACGTCCTCGTCGTATTTTACAAAAATCCTAAGGGGGAAAAACCATAACTATCTAGTGGAACTTCCCGCAATCCTTGCACCACTTTTTCTTCATGTTGCCGACCATCCCGAATAGCTTCCTCACGTTCCGATTAAGGAACTTGTAGTCATCGTCGACTACACGCTCCAAATCCTCCATTCTCTGCCTCATTGCCTCCATAGCTTGGAAGCACTCCTCGACCGACGCATAGAGGTCCGATATGGAGTGACGGCAAGCCGCACAACATAACGGGTGCATTCCAAATGGGTCGTCGTCGCCGGGGTCGCCGTCGCCGCCGTCGTCGGGATCACCGCCGCCGTTTGGACCTTCAGGAGTCGGCTCTTTAGGCACCTCCTCCCAATAGAAGAGGTCATTGTCGTCCCGTCCGGCGGCTGCCCACGAGCTCGGGATGCGGTCGTCGGAGTAATCGCTCCCCCCGTAGTCCTTCGGCTCGGGCGACTCCTCCTTGTAGTCTTTTCCTCTTCATGCCCCGAAGTCACTCCGATCTTCGGACGGGAGTTGAGACCCTCTCCTCCTTGACATGGTGGCGAGATGCGATCGGCCCGGTCGGGACACGCCCTCTGCAACGGATGCGGGCGGTCCTCTTGATCTCCATTGTAGGCTTAAGCTCACATCGCTTCGCCTCTTCCGGCTTCAAAGGCTTCTCGGCGCCTAGCTTGATCTCCTCGCTCCTTGGGGATGTCATGGCTGCTGCTTGGGGGCAAAATGATGTGAATTGGGATGGATTCCCGAGCTCCAATCTCGTTCCTTTAAATAGTCCGAGAAAGAATGTCCTAGAACCATCTTTTCCTTTTCTTGACTTCCCTAAAATTTTCTGACCAAACATGGAAGTCAAAAACGCGCGTCCCAGGGAAAAATGGGGGCGAACCGCCACCCTGGGCCCCTGGGCCGATCGGACCGGGCCGGTCGGCCTGCCCTGGTTCGCGGGCCAGTTCGGTCCGGTTTTTCGCGTACTCCACTGTTTTTTAATTGTTAGCCCGTGTAGAGAAATTGGCCTGGTAAAACTTCGTGAGAAACTCCAGAAAAATAAAATAAGAGCTATTTACAAAATGCTCACCTTGTTTTACGTTCTAGGCTTGACGTTCGGGCTCATCCTCCATGATGAAAATATCAATATGGTGAAGAGGCACGACATCGGGTTCGAAATACACCTTAAGCCGTTGATCATTCACCATGAATTGATCTCCTTTCATATCCATGATGGTAACCACTCCATTGGAGAGCACCGAATGAACAACATAAGGTTCATCCCACTTGCTTTGCAATTTCCCCTTTCCGAAAGTTTTGAATCTCGAATTATAGAGGAGGACCTTATCTCCTTCTTTAAACTCCTTCTTCTTAAGTCTTTTGTTGTACCATCTTTTGATTCTCTCTTTGTAAATGATTGCATTTTCATAAGCTTTCAACCTCATCTCCTCTAGCTCGCTAATTTGGATCCTTCGTTTTATTCTCGCAGCGTCTAGATCGAGGTTCATCTCTTTTATTGCCCAATATGCCTTGTGTTCTAGCTCAACCGGAAGGTGACAAGCCTTGCCATAAACAAATTGATATGGAGTCATACCTATCGGTGTCTTGAACGCCGTTCTATATGCCCACAATGCTCCATCCAATTTCTTTGACCAATCTTTGCCTCCTTTCTCTATGGTCTTGTTTAGGGTGCTCTTTAGTTGCCTATTCAATGTTTCCTCTTGTCCATTGGTTTGTGGGTGATAAGCTGTAGCCACTCTATGTTCAATTCCCAACTTGGACAAGCACTTCTTAAAGTTCTTCCCGGTAAAGTGAGTTCCTCCATCGCTTATCAAGATTCTCGGGGTGCCGAAGCGAGGGAAAATCACGCTCTTAATCATTGTGATGGATTCTTCTGTGGAAGCTTTACGACATGGGATGGCCTCTACCCACTTGGATACATAATCAACCATAACTAGGATGTGCTCAAATCCATGTGAGTTTTTGGAAGGCCCCATGAAGTCAATTCCCCAAACATCGAATAAATCGATTTGTAGATTGTAATTCAAGGGCATAGCATTCCTTTGAGATATGGTTCCGATCCTTTGGCATTTGAGGCATGATGCAACATATCTTTTAGTATCTTCATGCATCTCCGGCCAAAAGAATCCGCTGGACCATACTTTTGCTTGAGTCCGAAAATGACTAGTGTCCACCGTACTCCACCGAATGACACTTCCTCAAAATTTCCTGCCTCTCTTCTCTTGGTACACATCTTCTCATTACTCCATCATTCCCAAGTTTAAAGAGGTAAGGTGAATCCCAAAAATATTTCCGACTTTCGGAGATTATCCTCCTCTGAGTGTTTTTATCTAGGTGATCGAGAGGCATTCTCTGAATTGCTCGAATGATATAAATCATCCAAGTATCCTTGTCGAGTTTTCGATAGAGGTGGTCATCTCTCATCTTATCCTCTATGGGCTCTTTGTCATCTTGTCCGCGGTTCATCCTAGACAAATGATCAGCCACAACATTTTCCACCCCCTTTTTATCACGAATTTCAACATCGAACTCTTAGAGAAGAAGGATCCAACGAATCAATCTTGGTTTAGCATCCTTCTTAGCCAAAAGATACTTGATTGCCGCATGATCGGTGTAGACAATGACTTTCGAGTTCACGATGTAAGATCTGAATTTTTCGAAAGCAAACACCACCGCTAGCAACTCTTTTTCCGTAGTGGCATAATTTAATTGTGCCTCACTGAGAGTTTTACTAGCGTAGTATACGGCGTGAACTCGGCCTTTCTTTCTTTGCCCTAAAACCGTCCCTACGGCGTAGTCACTTGCGTCACACATGATCTCAAAATGTTGGCTCCAATCCGGAGGTTGAATGACGGGAGCACTCACTAAAGCGTTCTTCAAGGTCCGGAATGCCGCTAAGCACTTCTCATCAAAGTCAAAAGCCACATCTTTTTGAAGAAGTTGTGTTAAAGGCTTAGTGATCTTTGAGAAGTCCTTAATAAATCTTCTACAGAATCTGGCATGGCCTAGAAAGCTTCTCAAAGACTTAACATCCGTTGGAGGTGCGAGTTGCTCAACCGTCTCCACTTTAGCCTTGTCCACTTCAATTCCTCTCTCGGATATAACATTTCCGAGCACTATGCCTTGCTTTACCATGAAGTGGCACTTTTCCCAATTTAGCACTTGATCGACCTCCGCACACCTCGTGAGAACCTTGTCTAAGTTTGCCAAGCAATCCATGAATGTCTTCCCATAAACGGAAAAATCATCCATGAACACTTCGACAATTTCCTCGATAAATTCCGAGAACACCGCCATCATGTAACGTTGAAAAGAGGCCGGAGCGTTGCATAAACCGAAGGGCATCCTTCTATATGCAAACGTTCCATAAGGGCAAGTAAAGGTTGTCTTGTGTTGATCATCCGAGTGAATAGGAATTTGCATGAACCCCGAATATCCATCGAGAAAGCAAAAATAAGCGTGGTTTGCTAACCTCTCGTGCATCTCGTCAATGAACGGTAGAGGGAAGTGATCTTTCTTCGTTGCTTTGTTTAGCTTTCGATAATCGATACACATCCGCCATCCCGTCACAGTTCTTTGTGGTATTAATTTGTTCTTCTCATTCTTCACCACGGTCAAACCTCCTTTCTTCAGCACACAATGTACGGGGCTCACCCACTCGCTATGCGGCACCGGGTAGATGATTCCGGCATCAAGTAGCTTGATAACCTCCTTCTTCACTACCTCTTGCATGGCATGGGTTAGCCTCCTTTGATGGTCCACTACGGGCTTGCATTGGTCTTCCATTGGTATACGATGAGTGCAAAAGGCTGGGCTAAGTCCTTTGAGATCATTGATTGAATATTCGATCACCTTCTTGTGCTTTTTCAATAAATTCAGCAACTTCTCGTTTTCTTCGGGACTCAACTCGCCGCTCACAATGATTGGATAAGTCTTGTCTGGGCCCAAAAATTTGTACTTCAATCCTTTGGGCAAAGGTTTGAGATCCACCTCAGGCACTTGTGGTTCTTCGGGTTTAGTATCTCCTATGTCTTCGAATTTTTCTTCCTCCACGCTTCCATCTTGTGGTTCTAATCCTTTTGTCGCTTCCTCTAGTTCCTCATCTTGTGGATCATTGGGTTGGTTCTCCATTGCTCTTTGCAGCGGGTCTCTAAGGGTTTCAACAAAACAAAGACTACCTACCTCCTCTTCTTCTTCATCCTCGGGAGGAAAAGGTGAAGCATGACTAGAAGCGCAAAGAAAATTATATGTGTACTTATCTCCATTAAGATTTATTGTTACTTTGCCTTCTCCGGCATCCAACACGGCATCAACCAACTTAAGGAAAGGCCTACCTAAGATTATGTGATCATGATTATCATAATAGGCATCTATAATAAAGAAATCAGTTGGTATGCACTTTCCAGAGATGATTACATTAATGTTGCAAGCAATACCTAGAGGTTTAATAGTTCTACCATCTCCCATAATTAATTTTGTTGAAGTTGGAGCTAAGTCTAGGTTATGGTCTTGAACTTTATCGTAAATCTTGGAGGATAGGACACTTACTTGAGCTCCGATGTCGCATAAAGCCTTGCATTGAACTCCGTTAATCTCGCAACTCAAGTGTGGTGTTGTCTTCTCCTCTTGATCGAATCCTATTGCATAAACTTTAGCGAGGCGAGCGTATGGCGATGCTTCGGGCTTGATCCCCATGATTCTTTTCACCTCGGCTATGTGATCCGGATCCACTTCATCATCACTAAAGAGCTTTCGAAAGATCTCACCAGTGGTTTCAAGATCATAAATATTTTCTGCTTGCTTTTCTGGTGGGAAATCCACTTTCAATGCTCTTGCCATCCCATTTTGGTTAGGGAACGGTCTTCTCTTGTCGAATACTTCTCCATAATCTATTGGGACCCAATCCATTTGCTTGAACTCCCATAGTGGCTTCGCGCTTGACATACTCCTCTTGTTCGTTTCATTTCACTTGGGGAAGTCAACGCTTGGGGTAGTTCTTGTCTTGGTGTCTACTTCTTCAAGCTTTTCCGGGATTGGCTCCTCTTTCTTGTCTTTTGGGGTTGCCTTTTTGGAAATTTCAGCACATGTCTTCATCCTTGAATCGTGTTCCGACTCTCCCGAAAGTCGTGTTTCCCAATCTCTTCGCATGGCCGCCGCTTTGCTAATCTTTTGTAAAAGTTGAGCGGCTTCCGTGAGTGTTTTCTCCATGAGATCCCCACCTGCACACATTTGAACATGTTCCATGCAACTAGGGGTTAGGGAAAAGAAAAATGTATGCAAAAGTACGTCACCAGAGAAGCCGAGTCTTGGTCCTTGTTCAATCAACTCATTAAATCTATTCCAAGCTTGGTCTATCCCTTCCTCTTCTCCTTGCGTAAAGGTGATCACTTGTCTCCTTAGATGTTGAACCTTGCTTATTGGAAAAAACTTCTCGCAAAATTTCTTCGTCAACTTGTTCCAATTTCCTTCAACTTCAAAGGACGCAAACGAGTATCATGTCTTTGCTTCTCCAGCAAGTGAGTAGGGAAAGAGATTCCACTTGAACCATTCGCCGGGAACTCCTTCTTGACGCACCGTGTTGCATAGCATCGTGAAATGCTTTATGTGTCTATACGGGTTCTTCGTCTCCATCCCTCTAAATGGGGTTGCCGCCGCCATCTCGATGATCCTAGCCTTGATTTCATACTTGGTCGCTTCGAGCTTCGAATCCGACTCTTGTACTTTAATGTCTTCACATCGAGGGCTAGCGTAATCCCGTAGCGATTTCTCTGGTTCTTCTATAGGGTGGTTGGCGAACACCATCTAGACAACAAAATAGAAAAACAAAAACAAAACAAAGTGGTTTTCTAGGTAATAGGGGTTAGATGTTAGCAATAAACGAAAATAAATGCAAAACCAAACGATGTAAATTGGCTTGCTCCCCGGCAACAGCGCCAAAAAAAGGGGCTTGTTGACGGATAAAACTCGTATCCACCTACGATCCGCAAGCGTACGGACCTACACCTTTTTCACCAGGGGGATTCCCTAGGTTCTTGTCAATCTGCGGAGCAAGGGGATTACAAGCGTTTGATCTAGCACTACCTAGTTAACTTATCCAAACCCTAACTAAAGACTAATCTAAAGAACTACTATGCTAAACTAGAGAGGGTTGTGAGACTCACAAGATATATAAAAGACACTTGCCCAAGGGTCTACGATACTTGAACATGCAACCGCTTAGAGATATGAAAACCGATCTAATCTACCGGGGGTTGTGACCACGATTTCGCCCTTTCCCTCCCCCTGTACTATCACTACGCGGAGGTATTCGTGACTAGACCTATGATGATCACGGCGTATTGAAGGGTTCTAAGAGAGAAGTGAGATCTATACTCCCGACTAGGCATGGTAGCTAACCTTAAACATGAAAGCATCTTCAACACTAGATGATAGATTGAAACCATAAAAGTAGCGATTACATCTCAAGATCGTTTACAACCCATGGACAAATGAGAAGACTACCCCATCAAAGCGCTAGACATGTCGCCGTTGATCATGGTGATGCTTCCGACGGTGTCTTCCTTCTCCTCCGGGGGTGTCGTGGCCGGGCCTCGACGTCCTCCTCCATTTGTGGTTGCTTCCTTGGACTCGAGCGATCCTTCTTGTGAATGATCTCTCTCCTCTCCTTCCTCTCTAGCTTGTGGACGGCCTCTCAGGCGAATGGTTCTCTCTCTGCGAATGGCGGCGCCTCCACGCACTTAGGGTTGCATCATCTTCACGCTCAAGAAATAGGGGACCGAACCGACATCGGGATGGGCCAGGCCGGCCGGCCTGGGCCGACCGGCCCAAGCCCATTTCGGCCCGGTTCGGTCGCCCCTTCGCACACATGGGTCCTCTTGCCATTTTGCACTTTGCCCCCTTCACTTGCATCATTTTGGCGACGTCATCCTCGCGCCCAAGATAGAGGGTCTTCTCGCATGAAGTTCGGTCTTTGACGTCCTCGGGGATGTTCCTTTGTAACACTCCGGTCCTTGCCACCTTTGGGAGTGATTTCATCATGCTCTCGAACATGAACGGGACTCCTCATTTGCTCCTTTGAACTTGTTGTGACTCCATCCTTTTTGTCCATGTTTTCGTGCAAAAACATAACACTTCCAAATGCACATACAAAGATGAACTTGTTATATCATTAGTGTGCCTAGTGGCGGGTTAGTTTCATAATCAAGCTCAAACCAAAATGTAATGAACATATTTGGTGTACCAAAATACACCGTCAACACTAACTACATAATATGATTATATCAACAGGGTTCCACATGTACTGGTTTCTAATCATATTGTAGTTAGCTAGAATGCTTATGATCCAAAGTACCATGATTTGACATAGCCATTGATTAATCCGTGGGGTGCATGGTCCTACTTACATGAGGAGATGAGGTGTCCGCTTATAATTTCTACACTATATGATACTGACTGTTCGAGGGCACCTTTTGAGGTTCCCACCGAGGTTGCTTGGAAAGTCAGGCCGGCCAAAACTACAACCGCAGCAGGCTGCTGACTGACTCGCTCATCAATTTCCATCGCTTAGGCCTTAGAATCAGATGTTAGGCAATGGGTTCTGTGGTTTTTTTATTGCAAAATTGTGCAAGGAGCTACAATAGAGTTTAATATAATTTTTAGTGTACCTTCTGAATGCTAAAAAAACTGAATTTTTAGTGTACTGAATTTCACAAAGCTAATATTTTCTTTACTATTTGTATATCTGTATATTATATCTGTAAATAGTTAATAATATTATATATGTATATTAGATAATGGAGACTTGGGAGGATGAGCTTAGAAGATTTATGTTAGAGCAGGAGGAAGAGGGTGATGAATTGTTTCTAGTTCTGGTCCCTACACTTCAATTGTGCCTATATGATGAGAAAATGCCAGAGCACACCTCTTCTCTTTCTGGTGCACAAAAGATCAAAGAAATATTAGAAGTCCATAAGAATTGGTGCAAAGTGGAGTTTAGGATGGAGCCTGAGATATTTAGAGCTACAACACATTATCTTAGGGCAAAGAATTTATTGCATGACACCCGTGGTGTTAAAGTTGTGGAGCAGCTGGGAATGTATCTCAGATCAGCCACCACAAGTACCACCTCCACCACAGAGAAATGACACATCTTGTTTTCTTACAAACTCACTCAGTTTTGGTCTTGGTGGTGTAGAAGGCCAAGAAGTTCAGTCTGCTCTAGGTAGTCACAATTCAGAGGACCCAGATGTTACAAGTGGAAAGAAACGCAGGCAAAGTCAGATGACGGCAAGACTTGGGGACTACCTTGGCTTTAGAAAGGATCAGATTCAAAAAGCTCAAGAAGCAATAGAAGAGAAATGTATTGACATTGTGGATGCCATGGAAGGACTGTCATATGAACAAAAAAGCTAATGCAAATGAAGTTTTTGAAAGTGAAACGTACAGAAAAATGTTTGTGGCGACCAAAAACCCAAATGTCCGGCTGATCTGGTTGAAGAAAAAGATTGCTCGGCTTTCTACCCCCTCCAGTGCTACCAGTAGTGAAAACTAAGCCCCCTGGTATGTACATATGCAAATTGTAATTTGTTTGATGCATCTGATTCTGTATGCTTGGGTGTAGTGTTTTGTTCCAAAGAAAAAATTTGTTGCTCTGAAAGTAATGACATATTAACTAAATTGGTAGTGGCTGCGATTATTTAGCACTGTTTGTTATGCCTTCTTTATGTTGAATTAAGCAGAAGTTTCATTCATATTGGTAGGAAACTAGGAACTTCACTAGTTAGCATGACATTATTGTAACATGACTTCACTAGTTAGCCATAGTTGTAACATGACATTATTGTTGATATTTTATAATTATTTGATATAACCTGATTGGAGTTCATATTCTTTATATACTTTTGTTGTTCATTAGATAGTACAATAATTCACTTTAATTTGGCCAGACTCACATGCATGTAGATGCATTGTACCTTGCATTCACTTTAATATGACCAGACTCAAATGCATGTACATGCATTGTATAGTAATTACCTTGCATTGGATAATTAAAACGATTTTGGTTTGGACTGTACCGTAAAATAAAGCTGGATCCTGACAGTCACTTGTTTGAGCTAATGAAATGCTTTGAGTATGTGAGGCCAACTGTCAACATGCACTCTTTACATAAGGCAAGATTTTTCTTTTCATACATAATGCTTGTTTAATTGACAGTTGCAGATGTGGTTTTGACAACAACAAGTGTATTCTTGACAAAATAAACTCCTGATATGCACGGTTTTGACATTATCTTTTGGATATATATGTGATGGTGATACAATCAATGTGAGATTCAATCTGTTGTGGGCGTTCGGGTGGATGTACTAAGTGCTAGGCTTTAAAGCTGTGAAAAGTGATCTAAAATTTATAGTGTGTAATTTATCTCATATTTATCTCAAATTTGTGAATTGTAATCTAAATATTGGTGTTATTGTATCAGAATTGTGGACTGGATCAGGCGGAAGGAGCTTGGGGTGGGACTGGCTCCGGCGGGGAAGAGCTTGGGGAAGGACGACACCGGTGTGGGGGAAGGCGGGGAGACGGACGGCTCCAGCGGAGAGAAGCTCCGGGATCTTGGAGGAGGGTCCAGATCCGACCGGCGAAGAGGAGCTCGCAGGAGGGCATGGGCATGCGCAGGCTTGGGGGACGGCGGGCGGGGAGATGGCTGGCTCCTTGTCCTCTTCCGCGGACTGGTTGGTAGGGAGGAACGGCAGCGAGGTGGGAGGAGTGAGGCGGCGGCGGGCGTCAGAGGGGAGAGGCGCGCCTCGGTACGAGAGAAGGATGCGGATGGAGGGGAGGGGATGGGAAGAAAGAAGAAGAAGCAAGGAAGGGATAAGCATGGGTCCCACATGTAAGTGTGTGGATGAGTGTTTTGAATGTGGATAGCTAAAAATTTTGAAGAATTTGTTGGATTACCCTTTGATCATAAACCTCTTTATCTTTTTGCAGATCTTCTAAAACTCCAAATTTAGCTAGATTATACCTAGTCTCTTTGAGTTGCTCTAAGCTCAAAAGTCTAAATAGTACGGCTAATGCATGTGAGTCGTTGATTTTTGTTATTGATGGATGATGTAAATAAAACACTAGATTAATCAGGAAGGAAATGTCAAGAATATATAAGCCACCAGCCAGAGGTAATTTTTTCTCAGAACACATCAGCATCAACCACTAGCCACCAACCAGCCAGCGGTTTTTCTCTCAGAATAAATCAACACCAGCCGACAGCCACCGGCTAGCCGAACATGGAAGAAAACATTAATAGTTGGTTACGTATAAAACGATGTCATCTCATCACGTGATAAAACAGGATTAATTCGGCAGGTTTTTGAGCCATCCATGCAACTAGCACTGAATTCCTCCATTTCAAATTCAAATTATAGATTGTTTTGAATATTTAAGTTTGTCCATAAATATATGGCGTTTAGGATGATTGCATTATTAACTCATTTTTGAACTAACGAGCTTGTCCTGAAAACATCATATATTTATGGATAGAGATAATATTATTTATGTACGTATCAATATTTATGTAATTAGAAAACCTAAAACTCAAGAAATACCATAATTCATATCTCGTACCTTTCGGTGAAATTGTCACACAGGAAAAAACAAAGCTGTGATGTGTGTGTACTGTGTGTACCATGACTCGGAACCTCGTGACCGCACATGAAGGCGACCAAGCGTGCATGGCCAAAGGAGAACAGGCGGTCATCTCTCAGCTAGATTCATCCAACCGCACCATCACGTACGTGCCCCGCTTTTCGTCCACGTACGATGTACCCTGCACGCGGCACGGCCGGAAAGAGTGATCCACTGATCCCCCCTTGACCACCAAGAGAGAGAATGAGAGATCACAGTCACAGACCTGCCGTCGGAGCCGTCCACTTGTCTCCCGGCCCTGCTTCTCGAGATCCTCGACACCTGTCGCCCCCGCGGGGCCCACGCATGTCACGTGCTGTCGCCGTGCGTGCACGTGGGGGCGGCCCGCCGGCGGTGGCTCCCTCGCCGCCTGTCGCGGCGCGCCGGTGATCGTCGCAGCAGGCCGGGCTCGACGCGCGTCGATCGATCGATCGTCTCCCACAAGAAGATGCACAAAGCGCGCTCCGTAAAGAACGACGGGATCACTGATCGTGATCGATCAATCCAAGCAAGGCGACGTGCACAACAACACAAGGTAGCAGGGCAACCAACCTGTCGGAAGGAGAAATGCAAGGCCTCCGGCAGTCGCATGCATGTATTCTGTGCATTCGATCGGGTGGGTATACTTCTTCCGTCCATTAACAAAACGCAACACTTGAACTTTGACGTGTCTCCGTAGTAAGTCTTTATCTTAATTGTTTGATCCATATTTCTTAGATAGATTTTATTATGTATACACTTATATACTTATGTCTATACAAATGGTATAAAAGTTATGAATCTAGAAATATCAAAAAGTTCTTGGATGAAGGACGGAGTAAATTGTAAAAAACACCTCAGTGAGCACCAGGGGTGCAGCCAAGGGGCCTCGCCCCCCCCCCTACCGTAACATCTCTATATACACATTACTTCAAAAGGCGGAATAGCCAAATACGTTCTCGAACTATTGACGAAAGCTTCAAAAGGCGGAATAGCCAAATACGTCCCCGAACTATTGACGAAATCTCTGTTTCGTCCCTAAATTAAAAAAACGATCAATTCAGTCCCTGAACTATCCAAATTGGTCCAATTTCATCCTTGTGCTCACGCCGTTTGTCCTTTGCCGTCAACCGCTGCCCCTCCCATCCGGTCCACTCCGTCCCCATGGCTAGGACCTGGATGGTGGCTATCGCCTCCGCTGCCACTCCCTGCCGCTCCTCCTGCTCCTTGTCGCCACCGCCGTGCGCCGCGCATCCACGCGGTGGTGGGCAGGTCGCCGCTTCCTCCGCATCCTGCTACCTCGTCGAACGACGCGCGGAGCTTGAGCCAATGCTCGTCGACGTCGTCGCGCGCAGGAAGTTCTCATGGTTGCGCTCGCCGTCCCCGTCCCCCATTGCAGCGGCACCCGGTTCCCGCGACGGCGGCGTCTGCGTCCGACCTGCAGGCGGCCGGATTTTGGTGGTCCACTCGGCCTTACACCGTGGCGACGACGTTCTGGGCGTTCAGCAGCACCGACAGGTCCTGATCCAACGACGACGTCCCCGCCGACAACGCACCGCCCGCTCCGGCTCCCGTCAATTCAGCAAGATTGATATTACCAACATCGACTGACGCCACGGGAACATAGCTGACGGGCCCGAGATGCAGCACCAACGGTCACCCACCGACGAACAGAGTAGCATCATACTCCGGCACCTTGGGGGGATGTGGTGGAGTACTTGTGCATGACCCAGCCCGTGCTGCCCTTGGTTTGCTTCCTCGTGGAAGTTGAGCGCGTACTTCCGCCACTCGATCTCCTCGGCGTCCACGCGCACGCGGAGCTTCTCGCCCTCGCCGCCCTTGGCGGCCTTCCTCTGGCCCTGGCCTTCCCATTTCCTGTCGCCCTTGCAGCTCCTCTTCTGGCGGCTGCCCCTGCCATTCATGGCCTGTCCCACCGCGAAGAAGAAAGCGTCTTCCTTCCGTAGTGCTTTGAGAGGAGGAGCCACGGCGGCGCGCTCAGCAGGTCTTCGTCGAGGATGTCGCCGACCGGGAGGGGCTCGTCCCTGATGCGGCGGAGGAGGCGGCGGCCTGCCCCGCCACAACGCGGATGCGGCTTGATGCGACGGCAGTGGCGATGAGGAGCAGGAGGAGGAGCGCCAGGGAACGGCGGAGGAGGCTGGCGGAGGCGGCTGCCATCGATCTCCTCGCCATGGGAACGGAGTGGACCGGACGGGAGGGGCAACGATTGACGGCAAACAGCAAACGGCGTGAGTGTAGGGACAAAATCGGACCGATTTATATAGTTCATGGACTGAATGGGTCGTTTTTTTAGTTTAGGGATGAAACTGAGCTTTCGTCGATAGTTCGATGATGTATTTGGCTATTAAATAACAGACTAAAGAAAGTACGGTCCGTCTCAATTCTTTATATATTTATTACAACCATGCATTAGATGATAGATATCCTATCTTCTCAATTCTTGTGGCCACTAAGCAATGGAAATAATTCATTTAAATTCAATTGAGAAAAATCATAATTAACATGAAGTTTTCTTTTATTTTATCATATATTGTATTTCATTTTATTTGAAGGGGGCTTGACCTAAATCCAATATATCTTTTTCGTAAACTAGTGTTTGATGAATAGTAAAATTAGCGGTGGTCTTTATATATTTGGGTTATACAACATAACTACTAGCGGGTAGCAGAATGTAGGACCTGCTCCATGCTATATCAATGTGTCGGGGTTCTCTACCGCTGGACAGTAAATTTGTATCGATCGTGTGTCGGACCCGGATGGTTAGCACAAGAGACGCCGGGGTTTAGACTGGTTCGGGCCTCCGAGGAGTAATACCCTACGTCCAGTATCGAGCTGTCGTGTTCTCGCGCTAGGATTGTTTGTAGTAGGGGTTACAAACTTGTCGGGAGAGGGTGTCGAGCCCAAGTCCCTGGAGTGTGAGTTCTCGGTTCGTCAGCCCTTGTGACGGTTGCCCTCCTCTCCCTTTTATAGGCGCAAGGGGGAAGGGCAAAAGGGGAAGAAAAGTAAAAGTTACAGTGCAGGTCGCTGGGATGTCTTCTCGCACGTCGCTGTCCGTCAGGGAGTATTAAAGGCGGCTGAGCTGCGTTGTCGTTGAAGCTGCCGCGTGTCGGGGCGGGGCTGTTCATTTTGGTCACCTGGCGTCTCCTCCGAGCACTTTGGTGCTGACTCAACCCGTCTGAGTACGGGGTGAGCTCGCCACGTTAGGGCCTAATCGTAGGCCAGCGCTAATCGTAGGGAGCACTTGAGTGCCTCGGTCGGAGTTGGCATGCTACAGGGTCGGATGGGACGGCGCGTTGAGGGCTGTGTGGCCGAACAGTGCCGCATTAAGGCTCCCGTCAGAGCCGGCTGCCCGCGTGTGCCGCCAGCTGGTGTGCTTGCATGGTATGGGGAACTGGCGCCCCACGCATCGTAGCGGGGGAGTCCGTGCGTCGGGATGGCGCCATGTTGCGTGGACTGCGTCCTGGTCGGAGACTGCTCCTGCCAATGATTAGGTTGTCGGAGGCGAGGACTCCTCGTGCGAGGCGGAGGCTTGTCGTGCGAGGCGGAGGCTTGTCGGGGAAGCTTTCTCTTAGTAGGAGACTTGTCGGAGAAGCTCCCAACTAGTCGGAAACAAGACGTCTTGCCAGTGATGGTCTTGACAGGGATCCTCAGTCCTTCTTATCTTGAATCTTGGCCTTCACATTGTCAATGGTGTCCGAAGACTCCACCTCAAGAGTGATTATCTTGCCGTCAAAGGGGGCCCTAATCTGGGCCCTCGTCAGTAGCCCCCGAGCCTGAGAGGGAGTCAAGGACCCGTGCACAGGCTCAGACAAAAGGCGTCGCGTTGATTTTTGCTCTTGATCTTCTCAGTGGGTGCGCGCGAGCGCATCCGCCGGATGTAGCCCACGAGTGAGTTGTAGACTCGCTTGTGGGGTTTTGATCTTTAGTGGCATTGTCGTGGTTCTGGGATGTTTTGATGAGGTAGTCGTGGCGGTCGTGGGCGTCGTGGGAGTCGTGGCCGACGTGGCGGATGAGACGGTTTGAAAAGACGGAGTGGGGGCGGTTCAGGTACCTGGGCCCAGCGGGGATCGAGGTGTCACGCAGGCGGGCGTCAGTTACGCTGGGGTGCACGCGCGTGGGCAGGCGTCTTTTCGGCGTGGCGGGCCTAGCATTTAAGGCCGGTGGCCGCGCCCCTGCCTTTTTAACTGCGCGCCGGCTGAGAGTTTGGAACTTTTACTCTCCTTCCTTTTCCACTGCCGTCGCCGCCTGCCTCCTTCGCCTCTTACGCCCGCAGCGCCGCCGCCCCTTTCGCTGGAGCAGTACGCAAGAGCTCGCCGTCGCCATGTCGAATTGGTCGCGCTCCAACGTGTCCCGCACGATGCTGCGCCGCCTGGTCGCCGCCGGGCAGCTCCCTCCGCTCACCGATGCTGAAGAGTGGAGGGTGCCCGAGGAGGAGTCCATGCCGCGCCCGCCGAGGGGGTACGTCGTCTCGTTCGTGGCGTTTCACGAGCGCGGCTTCTCCGTCCCCGCCGGGCGATTCATCCGGGCGGTCCTCTATGAGTACGGACTTCAACTTCAGCATCTCAACCCGAACAGTGTCCAACAGATGGCGGCGTTCGAGGCGCTATGCGAGGGGTACTTGGGGATTGGTGCCCACTGACACCTCTTCAAGTACTTCTTCATGTTTGCCTGCTTGAAGGACGGCCCCCTCGCGGCGACCATCGGCTGCGCCAACCTCCGGATGAAACAAGGTCGGGGCAGCAAGTATATCCCCTCCTCACTGACTAGCACCAACAGCGGCTGGCACAAGGGGTGGTTCTATCTCAAGAACGACCCCGAGCACGCGCTGCCGGAGTTCACCGGAAACTCCATCGCCCAGGCGCCGAGAAGCTGGACTGACGGACCTCCGAAGGCGGAGCAGGAGAAGTTGCTCAAGGAGCACTGGGCGGCACTGGCCCGCCTCCGCGATGCTGGGGTCGACCTGGCAGCCGTCATCGGCCAGTACCATGCTCGGGGGGTCGTCCCGCTCCGGAGGCGACCTCTTCGTCTTTGCGAGATGACGGCCAAGAGGGCCCCCTAGACAGGGACCGTGACCGCGCCCGAACCGCCGTCACTGGACGAGATCCAGAGCCGCGTGTCGGTGGCCATCGGGAAGGCGACCTACGTGTGGCTGCCGCCGCAGCTCCTTCCGATGCTCCCCAACGAGAGGACTGAAAAGCTCGTAAGTGATTTCTTCCTCCGATAAGTTTTCCGACTAGTTCGGTGTCTTCATTTGGTCTGGATCTTCTAGGAGACTCTTGACGACCACTAACTTCCCCTTGCTCCTTGTTCTTCCAGCTGAAGAGCTCCCATCTTGTGCCCGCGAAGGCGCCTCTCCCGGAGGAGGCGATCTTCAAGCGCAACCAGGCGGCCGCGGACAGGCGGAGGGCCGAGCGCAAGGAGCGGCATAAGGAGAAAGAGATCGCCAAGCGCGATCGGAACAACGACTGCATCAAACGCCGCAAGGCGGGGGAGCGTAATGTCTCCTCCAACGAAGATCCGTCGTCCTCGCCGCCGTGGAGTGGGGACGAGCAGAGCGCGGCGGTCTATTGGAGCGACATGTCCAGGTCGCCCCTACCTTCGCCGCGCTGGGCGGCGGAGGTGAGCTCGACACGGCGGTCGGAGCCGGCCGCTCGCAAGAAGGGGGCGGGCTCGGGCTCGCAGTCAGGGGCCCACCCTGCCCGAGAAGATCAAAGGGTGACCCGCTCCCAGGTGGCCCCCGGTGGTTCGCGTGCCTCCGAGGGGCGGAGAGATCCCCCATGCCGGGACGTTGCGCCCAAGCGGCCGGCGGAGCGAGAGCCTTCCTCCCGCCACCTCTTCGACGGCTCCGACAGGCCGGACTCGGACTCCTTGAAGAGGCATTCGTCATCCAAGGCGAGGTCGACCCCGCCGGCGTCCGCACCGAGTGCGCCGCAGGAAGGGGACATGAGCGTTCCCCTGCGGCGCCTTCAATCTCTGATCATCCGCGGAGGCGGCATCCCGACCGTGCAGGTTCCCCTATCTACTGGCGGGAGCCAGGAGCCGGCCTCCGACACGGCGGAGGTCAGGAGGGCAGCCCCCGAGCCGTCCAGGGACCGAAGCGTCACCCCCAAGTCGTCGGGGAACGACGGGCCAACCCCCGCGCCGACAGAGCGCCGGGAGCCGGTCTCCGAGCTGGCGGGGGCCAAGAGGTCAGCCCCCGAGCAGGGCTCGTCAGACAGGCCGGTGAAGCGGGTCCGCGTCCGGTCCAACATGTAAGTCCTTGCTCTCTATTCTTTGTTGTTTTTCTGTTCTTCGTCCTCGCTGTGCTTCTCAACTTTGATTCGTACTTGCTTCAACCGCGCCGACACCGGCGTGCTCAGCCTTGCGCCTCTGAAACGCGCAGTGCTGGGCGCGCGCGACCCGCAGCCCGAGTCCCGCCCGTTGCCTCCCTACGCCGAACCGTTGGCGGAGCAGGCCGGGAGCGGGCTGGTCGTGGCCACCGAGGTGGTAGACTCAGCGGCGCCTCCGCTGGCGCCGGACGTCGGCAACTTGGCCGAGGGGCGGGTGGCCCCTGAGGCGGATGTCATCCAGGCGGCGACCGAGCCGCTGGTCGAAGCCACCGCGAGAGGCGGTGATGCCGTGGTGGCGTCTTCCAAGAAGATCGCGCCCCCGCCGCCGTCGGCCGGCGGACACGAGGTCGAGGTGTCGGCGGCGGCGGAAGCTTCGGTGCCTGCAGCGCCGCAGGCGGGCGGGGATGCGGTGGTGGCACCGGTAGCCGACACCACGGCTGCCCGCCCTCTTGAAATCATCGATCTTGACGAGCCCGACCTCCCGGACAACGATAGGGCCATCTTCGAGGCTGTGTTGGAACGGTTGCTGGGGGACCCGGAGGAGTCGGGGGTCGAGGCTTTCGAGTCCGCCGCACCCGAGGCTGCGACCACAGCCGGAGCGGCGGAGCCCGCCGACAAGGAGCCCGCGCCTGACGTGGCCGCGGCGGAGCAGCCGGCGCCGGGCCTGGTTGAGGCTGTCGTGGCTCCCGAAGCCTCAGCCACGTTGGAGGCTGTCGAGGAGGTCCTTGGAGAGCCTGCAGCCAACACAGGGCTGACCTCGGCCGCCTCCTCGTCCCCTGCCACGGCCGTGGAAACGACCACAGCGAGCGTGTCGGAGTCATCATCTCCCCGACCTACCGCCCCTGCCAACGAGGCGGCGCCCGTCACAAGTCCGACTCTCCCAGCCCTGCAGGAACACGATGTTCCCGGGAGTACTGTGGGCGTCACCTCCCCGGAGATCCAAGAGGTCGGGGAGGGCTCTGGTGCAGGCTTGCTGCCGGAGCTCGAGGAGGACGACGCGCGGATCACCGACATCGTGCGCTCCACGTGGGCGGCTGCCTACGAGGCGGACACGTTGGATGACGAGGGCGAGGAGGCCGCGGCCTGCCGCCGTCTCGAGCGGGGTCTCGGGTGGGCGCGTCGTGCGTTCAACGAGCTCATCCTTCCCGCGACAACGGTAAGTCCCCTCGATCCAGGAGCTTAATCTTGTCTTTCCTATTCTTGCAAGCCTGATATTTGTTGATCCCTTGCCCGAAACAGACGCTCTCGGAGTGCGGCGTGAGGAAGGCGCGCACCATTGGTGAGCTCCGGGCGGAGAAGACCCAGCTGGAGATGCAGCTGGTGGTCGCTCGCCTGGCCGCCGTCGGGCCGGTGGCGAATGAGGCATCGTCGAGGGCTGCGCTCGAGGCCACCGTGAAGTCCGCCGAGCATCGCGCCACGACCGCGGAAGCCGCGGCCGCCAACGCCGCGACGGAGCCGGAGTCCCTTGAGGCGCGGTTGGCCCAAGCGGAGGCGAAGATCGAGGAGTTACGGGCCGCCGCGACGACCGCCAATGATGCCACCGAGAAGGCCGCGGCCGCTGCCTCCGCCGCCGAGACCGCCACCCAGAACGCTGCCCAGGCTGCCGCCCAGGAGAAGGCGTCGCTTGAGTCGAAGGTGGCAGAGCTGGAGCAAGACTTGGTCACCGCCGGAGCGGACCTCAGGACGGCCAACAAACAATTCTCCGAGGTGACCAACAAGCTCGAGGAGGTCACCGACGAAGTGACCTGGCTCCAAGATGCCAACTCCAAATTGGCGCAGGATGTTGAGGGTGAGTTGACCTCGAGCGCTTCCAGTTGTGAGTTTCTTTCTCTTCATTGGTTTTTGTTGATGTTGATTTATCTTCTCGTGGTCTCAGGGATGCGCACGTACCGCGCTGTGATGACCGTGAAGCTCATGGAAAAAACGCAGGAGGTGAACGCAGCCGAGCTCAAGATCCTCGAGAAGGACGACTCGATCAAGCGGCTGTCAGAGCAGCTTGAGAGTAAGTTTCTTCGATCCCGACATCGCCCTTCTCTTGAATTGGTCGCGCCGCGTTTGCTCATTGCGTCTTGTCGACCTTTTCGGAGTCTAGGGCCGAGCTCGAGCAGTCCCGGATGGCCCGGGAGCAGGTCGCGGTCGAGCTTGAGCAAGCCAAGAACGCCCGGCGCGAGTCGGAGACGTCCCACAAGGCGAGCATCTTGGATCACGCCAAGCTTGCGAGAGCTATCGGCAGGGTCCTGTCAGGGCTCGGCGTTCCCTTCGGGCCGATGCTCCCTGACAGGCTTCTAGAAGAGGTCGGGCGCCTCCCGGAAGTGATCAAGGAGCGGGAGCTGTCGACTGCTCGGAGGGTGGTGCACCGGGTGCTCGCCATGTTTGACTCGCACTACCAAGGGCTGGACCGCATGGCGCTGAGCGGCGGCTGGGCTCCTGGCAGCTCCGACGAGCACTGCGATCAGCTCGAGGAAGACTGCGCCTCCTTCGCCCGTGATATGGCCGATGTCGCCATGAAGGACCTGGACCTGATACCACGCACCAGAAGACCCAGAGAGCTCCAGGCCTTCACTTTAGATGTATCATACTTAGATGTAGGTGATTAAGAACGATTCGCATGTGTAACGTCATGAACAGTTATATGTCATCGAGAACGTGCTCAAAAATGTTACAGCTCGAATGTTCCCGAGCACCCAGGGTCGACCACAACAACGTGTAGCAGATCTTAGGAATTTGAGATGACTAAGCTTTACTCTGGAGCCGCGGGGGCGTGGGAGTCGGGGAGCCCAGCCATCTCGAACCGCTAAGAGGTGCCAAGCGTTCACAGCCCCCGAGTACTCGGGGAAATTCGAGGAGTAGCTCGCGAATTTTTCATTGAAATCGTTTTAGGCCGGAGCCTGGGCGGTCGCTCGATCGCTTTTGAAAAGAGGTCGGATGGAGACCTGAGGATTCGAACTGTGCTCGCAAGCCTTCGCACCGTAGCCGCGAAGGCGTAGGCGCTAGGAGTGTTGAAACGAGCAGCAGCACCGCACCCCACGCAGGCCACCATCTTTACTTCTCGCAAGGTTGAGCCTTCCGCCAAAAAACCTCTCGCGCGTGCGATCGGTTGCGACATAGTTGTCGATTTTTGTTTTGAAAAAATGTAGAAAACGGAAGGAGGGCATCGTGCCCTGGGTAGCCCCCGAGCGGAGAGCATTTCTGCACAGGTGCAGGGACACTCACCGCTCAGCCTTTAGAGAAGTTGCAACATACAGAAACATGGCAACCGAGAAGTTTACGAACTCATAGATGTATGAACAAAGCATGCGGCATTTATTCACTGATTTATAAGATTTGAATAGTTACTCAAGGGTAAAATGGCTGCAGATGTTCGATGTTCCACGCGTTGGAGATGACCCGACCGTCCTCGTATCGGATCTTGAATGTTCCGGGTCGGAGCACTTGGTCGACGATGAATGGCCCCTCCCACGGGGGCGAGAGCTTGTGTCGGTCCTTGCTGCCTTGAACTCGTCGGAGGACCAGGTACCCGACCTGGAACTTGCGAGCACGCACGTTGCGCACGTGGTATCGTCGCAGGGCTTGCTGATACTTGGCGGAGTGTAGCAGTGCCATGTCGCGCGCCTCGTTGAGCTGGTCGATCGCATCCTCGAGTGTGACTTGATTGCCTTCCTCGGTATAAGCTCGTATTCGTGGGCTGCCGTAGTCGATGTCCGTGGGGAGAACCGCTTCCGACCCGTGCACCATGAAGAAAGGCGTGAAGCCAGTTGCTCGACAAGGCATGGTGCGCAGGCTCCACAGAACGGATGGTAGCTCGGCCACCCATCTTGCTCGGAATTTTTCGAGACGCTTGAAGATGCGAGGCTTTAGCCCTTGTAGGATCATGCTGTTCGCCCTCTCGACTTGTCCGTTCGTCTTCGGGTGTGCCACGGCGGACCAGTCCACGCGAATGTTGTTGTCGTCGCAGAAGTTGAGGAATTTCTTCCCCGTGAACTGGGTGCTGTTGTCGGTGATGATCGTGTTGGGTATGCCGAAGCGATAGATGATGTCGGTGAAGAAAGCTACGACCTCCTCAGAGCGGGCGTTCACGATGGATCAAGCCTCAATCCACTTGGAGAACTTGTCGACCGTTACGAGATGCGTGAAGCCCCCGGGCGCTTGTCGAAGCGGTCCCACCATGTCGAGGTGCCACATAGCAAAGGGCCAAGTGATGGGGATGGTTTGAAGTGCATGCGCTGGGAGGTGAGTTTGTCGAGCATAGAACTGGCACCCCTCGCAACGACGCACGATGTCCTTTGAGTCCGCCACCGCCGTAGGCCAGTAGAACCCTTGTCGGAAAGCTTTCCCGACAAGTGTTCTCGGACCGGCGTGATGTCCGCACGTGCCGGCGTGGATCTCGCGAAGTAGTTCCTTGCCTTGATCTCCGAGGATGCACCGCATGAGTATGTCTGCCGCGCCCCGCTTGTAGAGCTCACCCCCGATGAGGACGAACGCTTTAGCTCGTCGCGTGATGCGGCATGCCTCCGTCTGGTCGGAGGGCAGCTTCCCTTCGACAAGCCACTCGAGGATGGGGAAGCGCCAGTCTGGGTCCTCGAGGTTCAGCTCGGGTGGCTGGTCAATCTCCATGACTTCTGGACCTTCAGGTTCTTGCGGCTTCTCTCCTTCAGCACACATGGACGGGGCGTGCTGATCGCTCGCGAACACCCCGTGGGGTACTAGCTTGCAGCTTGACGCAATCTTGGCGAGGATGTCCGCGACCTTGTTGTAGTCGCGCAGCACATGGTGAAGCTCGAGCCCATGGAACTT
The DNA here is from genome assembly GCA_036936925.1 of Cenchrus fungigraminus. Classification (NCBI taxonomy): domain Eukaryota; kingdom Viridiplantae; phylum Streptophyta; class Magnoliopsida; order Poales; family Poaceae; genus Cenchrus; species Cenchrus fungigraminus. Next base: position 63,890,557 of record CM072770.1, read on the forward strand.
GCCTTCCAACTCGCGAACGGCCTGGCAATACGCCGCCATCTTCGGGTCAACACAATTTTTCTCTTTCATTAGCTGATCCACGACAAGTTCTGAGTCTCCTCTGATCTTGAGATGGCGGATCCCGAGCTCGACCGCAATTCGAAGGCCGTTGATGAGCGCCTCGTACTCGGCGACATTGTTGGAGGTGGGATAGTGCAGTCGAACCATGTACTCCATACGCACGCCCAGAGGCGAGATGAAGACAAGCCCTACCCCTGCTCCTTCCTTCATGACTGAGCCGTCGAAGTACATTATCCATGTCTCGTGCTCGATGGGTGCCGGCGGAGTTTGGATCTCTGTCCACTCAGCGACAAAGTCCGCCAGCACTTGTGACTTGATGGCACTGCGGGGTGCGTACGAGATGTTCTGCCCCATCAGCTCGAGTGCCCACTTGGCTATCCTCCCTTCGGCCTCAAGTTTTTGGATCACCTCTCCGAGCGGATATTTGGACACCACCGTGATGGGGTGTCCGTCGAAGTAGTGGCGGAGCTTGCGCTTGGTGATCAAGACAGCGTACACGAGCTTTTGCATTTGTGAGTAACGAGTCTTCGAGTCGGAGAGTACCTCGCTTACGAAATAGACCGGGCGCTGCACCTTGAGTCACCTCCCAGGTTCTTCTCGTTCAACCACCAGCGCAGCACTGATCACTTGTGTTGTCGCGGTGATGTATAGGAGCATCGGTTCTTCGGGCGCCGGAGCTGTGAGGATCGGTGGACTCTTTAGCAGGTTCTTGAGGGAGTCGAGCGCTTCCTGAGCCTCGGGAGTCCACGCAAAGTGGTCGGGCTTCTTCATTAGGCGGTACAAAGGCAGGCTGCGCTCCCCGAGTCGCGCTATGAAACGGCTAAGAGCTGCGAGGCAGCCCGTGACGTGCTGTACGCCTTTTAGGTTTTGGATCGGCCCCATGTATGTGATGGCCGAGATCTTCTCGGGGTTAGCTTCAATGCCGCATTCCGACACGACAAAGCCGAGGAGCATGCCCCTCGGGACCCCGAAAATGCACTTCTCGGGGTTAAGTTTCACCCCGTGCTCTCTCAGCTTCGCAAACACCTCCGTGAGGTCTGGGACTAGATCGCCGGTCTTTTTCGACTTGACCACGATATCGTCGACGTACGCCTCGATGATGCATCCTATGAGGTCCCCGAAGACGTGTCGCATGCATCTTTGGAACGTGGCGCCCGCATTTTTTAGCCCGAAAGGCATCGTTTTGTAGCAGTAGGCGCCGAACGGAGTGATGAATGAGGTCGCGAGTTGGTCCGTTATGCACATCGCTATCTGGTGGTACCCGGAGTACGCATCGAGAAAACAGAGGGTTTCGCACCCAGCTGTCAAATCGACTACCTGATCTATGCGAGGCAAAGGAAACGGATCCTTGGGACATGCCTTGTTAAGGCCCGTGTAGTCAACACACATCCTCCATTTCTTATTCTTCTTCTTTACTAGTACAGGGTTAGCAAGCCACTCGGGGTGGAATACTTCTCGGATGAACCCTGAACTAAGGAGCTTCTTGATCTCCTCGCCAATCACCTTGCACTTCTCGTCATTGAAGCGGCGGAGGCGTTGCTTCACCGGTTTCGATCACGGCTTGATGTTCAATTTGTCCTCAGCAACCTCTCTCGGGATTCCCTTCATATCTGAGGGCTTCCATGCAAACACATCGAGGTTCGCTTTGAGGAAGTCGACAAGCGTGCTTTCCTATTTAGGATCGAGCGCTGTCCCGATACGGAGCGTACGGCCATCGTCGGAGACGGCCGCATCCTTGACGTCCTTGGTGGGCTCGAAAGAGCAGGCCGCTCGCTTGGACGACACGGGGATCTCTTGGTCCTCGGAGGGAGGCTCGGCGTGGAGCCTCTCGGACCGGATCAGTGCCTCCGCAAATTGGAAGCACTCAGCATCGCACTCGAATGCGCGCTGGAACGTAGTCCCCACTGTGATGATCCCCTTCGGGCCGGGAATCTTCAGTTTGAGGTACGTATAGTTGGGCACGGCCATGAACTTCGCGTAAGCTGGCCTCCCGAGGATGGCGTGGTACGTCCCCGAGAACCCCACCACCTCGAAGGTGAGGGTTTCTGTGCGAAAGTTTTGCAGGGTCCCAAACGTGACGGGCAGATCGATCTGCCCGATTAGGAGTGCTTCCATTCCAGGGATGACCCCATGGAACGGCGCGGTCGAAGGCCGGAGCTTGGACCGCGGGATGCCCATATCGTCGAGCGTCGACGCGTAGAGCACGTTGATGCCGCTTCCTCCGTCCATTAAAACCTTGTGGATCCGCTTGGACCTGAACATGGGAGCTACCACTAGTGGGTAAGCCCCCGGCTATGGTACGTGGTCGGGATGGTCTTTGCGGTCGAAGGTTATCGGAACCTCCGACCACTTCAGGTAGGACGGCGTCGAGGACTCGGCGTTGAAGACGTCACGTCGGATCAGCTTCTCCCGGCGTCTTGAGGGTCGTGCCAGGGACCCGCCGAAGATCATGTGGACCGCTCCATCCTCGCCCGGGTACTGGGCTCCCGCATCGTCGTCATCGTTGTCGGGGAGGGGCGCACCCTTCTCCTGCGGATCAGCCACCTTAGGCTTGAGCGTGCCGTTGACGTAGTTCTTCATCAGGCGGCAATCCTTGAGCGCGTGCTTGACGGGGACCTCGTGATGGGTGCATGGCGCCTCCAGCAGCCTCTCGAAGTGGTCCTTTGGGGGAGCGGCCTTTGTCAGGTTGCCCTTGGGGCATGAGGCCTTGCGCTCGACCGCCGCGACGAGGTTGTCGTCACGGCAACGCTTGTCGTTCTTCTTCTTCTTCTTGAAGCGCGAGGACGACCCCTCGCCATGGTCCACGACTTGTTTCCCCTTGCCCGGTGGGGTGTTGAGAGTCGCCGCGACCGCCTCCTCGCCGTCCGCGTGGTTGCTCATGATGTCGAGGAGTTCCCGAGTAGTTCGGGGCGTGCGCCGCCCTAGTCGGTGGATGAGGGAGGTGCACGTTGTGTCGATCTGGAACGCCGATATGGCATCGTTGTCCGTCGCGCCGGGGAGCTCGGTGCAACGCTTGGAGAAGCGCCGGATGTAGTCGCGTAGGCTCTCCCCCGGCTGCTGCTTACAGTTGCGCAGCTCCCATTGCTTGCCGGGGCGGGCGTACGTGCCCTGGAAGTTGCCGACGAAGACTCGGCGCAGGTCCGTCCAGTCGTTGATCTTGCCGCGGGGCAAGTGCTCGAGCCACGTTCGCGCGGAGTCGCCGAGGTAGAGCGGCAGATTCTTGATGATGAAGAGGTCATCTGTCGCTCCGCCCACATGGCACGCGAGCCGGTAGTCTTCCAGCCACATGCTGGGGTTCGTGTCCCCGTCGTATCTGGGGACGTTGGTCGGAGCTCGGAAATGTCAGGGGAACGTCGCGTCCCGCACGCCCTGTCCGAAAGCCCGCGGACCCCTCTGATTTGGAGACAAGCTCCAATCGCGGTCGTCGTCATTGTCGTAGCGTCGCCCGCGTCCTCGGTCATCGTGTTGGTGCGAGCGGTGCTAGTCGCGGTGGTTGCGGTTGTCGTCGTTGCCATAGTTGTCGACGCTAGCGGCCCGCCGGTGAGCTTCGATGGTGTCCCGGGCGTCGCGGTTGGACCCGAGACGACTCTTGACCGCCGATCCCCCGGCTCCGGCTCCGCCCCCGTGGCCTGGATGCCGCGGGGGAGATGGGTTCTGGCGGTGCGCAGAGGGCGTAGCTCTCCCGTCGTGCGCCGACCGCTGGCGCAATGCGGAGCTCTCAGCTTGCTGTGCCGCCGCCGTCTCGAGAAGGGCCTTGAGCTGCTGTCGCACTCACCTCTCCTCGGAGGTAGCCGCCTCCGGGCAACCGCGCAGCAGCATGGCCGCAGCGGCCAAGTTCTGCGACGCCCGCCTGAAGAGTGGCGGGGCATCACCGTCGGCGTCGATGTTGGCGTCGACGTTCGCGCCCTCATTGGCGCGTCGGTTGTCATTACGTGCACGTCCTCGAGCCGGCGGTGTCAGAGCGCGGGCTCTGGACTGCTCGGTGGCAGGTCGACACTCCTGCCGCTCGCCGTCTCCCTCGCAGCGTTGCTCCCGCACCGGGACATGCTGCGGGTTCGGCTGCGGGTTGCGGGGTCGGTCCTCCCCGAGTTCTCGGTGGAGGTTGGCCAGCTCTTCGTCAAGCTGGCGCCTAGCCTCAGCGAGTTCGTCGAGGCGCGCCCTGCGCTGGGCGTCGGTGGCGCGATGGCGTGGTGCCGGCTCCGCGTCGTTGGAGCTGCTCGAGGCTGGCGCCACGCAGACAAAGCACTCGCGCGTGGGGTCGCGCGCGGGTGTCGGAGGTGTCGTCCAGGCTGTTGCGGATCCCGGGGCGGTGTAGGACGCTCGCAGTTCGTCCATGTAGGCCATCACCGGGTCGTCCGAGAGGCCTTGCTGTCCACGGGGGTACATGGCTGTGTACCACTCCATGAATTCCCCCCAGGCGAGCGGCTCGGCTCCGCTGGCCGGGAAGGCGAGGTCAGTGAGGTAGTAGGCAGCGAGCTTAAAACGCTCCTGCATCGGGTTTGGCCCCAACATGGCCATGATCGTCTCGTCCGAGGAGTCTCGGACGAACGCCGCGCGCCCCGCTGCCCCCGTCAGGGCGTTGGGGCGGGCTGGTCGAGCAAAGGTACGCCCGATGACGGACTCCGTCGGCCCGGTGTAGACGAAGCCGAGGGAGCCGAAACGCATGGTGGCCCCGGGAGTTAACGAAACTCCGCGGCCCTCCATCCGGATCGTGGTGAAGTTCGGCGAGACACACGATGTGCCCCTACCTAGCGTGCCAACTGTCGGGGTTCTCTACCGCCGGACAGTAAATTTGTATCGATCGTGTGTCGGACCCGGATGGTTAGCACAAGAGACGCCGGGGTTTAGACTGGTTTGGGCCTCCGAGGAGTAATACCCTACGTCCAGTACCGATCTGCCGTGTTCTCGCGCTAGGATTGTTTGTAGTAGGGGTTACAAACTTGTCGGGAGAGGGTGTCGAGCCCAAGTCCCTGGAGTGTGAGTTCTCGGTTCGTCAGCCCTTGTGACGGTTGCCCTCCTCTCCCTTTTATTGGCGCAAGGGGGAAGGGCAAAAGGGGAAGAAAAGTAAAAGTTACAGTGCAGGTCGCTGGGATGTCTTCTCGCACGTCGCTGTCCGTCAGGGAGTATTAAAGGCGGCTGAGCTGCGTTGTCGTTGAAGCTGCCGCGTGTCGGGGCGGGGCTGTTCATTTTGGTCACCTGGCGCCTCCTCCGAGCACTTTGGTGCTGACTCAACCCGTCTAAGTACGGGGTGAGCTCGCCACGTTAGGGCCTAATCGTAAGCCAGCGCTAATCGTAGGGAGCACTTGAGTGCCTCGGTCGGAGTTGGCGTGCTGCAGGGTCGTATGGGACGGCGCGTTGAGGGCTGTGCGGCCGAACAGTGCCGCATTAAGGCTCCCGTCAGAGCCGGCTGCCCGCGCGTGCCGCCAGCTGGTGTGCTTGCATGGTATGGGGAACTGGCGCCCCACGCGTCATAGCGGGGGAGTCCGTGCGTCGGGATGGCGCCACGTTGCGTGGACTGCGTCCTGGTCGGAGACGGATGACTGCTCGTGCGAACGATCAGGTTGTCGGAGGCGAGGACTCCTCGTGCGAGGCGGAGACTTGTCGTGCGAGGCGGAAGTTTGTCGTGCGAGGCGGAGGCTTGTCGGGGAAGCTTTCTCTTAGTAGGAGACTTGTCAGAGAAGCTCCCAACTAGTCGGAAACAAGACGTCTTGCCAGTGATGGTCTTGACAGAGATCCTCAGTCCTCCTTATCTTTAATCTTGGCCTTCACATTGTCAATGGTGTCAGAAGACTCCACCTCAAGAGTGATTATCTTACCATCAAAAAGGGCCTTAATCTGGACCCTCGTCAAATGTATGATCCAATAAGTTTGTTACATAATAATAGTAACACTTAGGTTAAATTGTGATCGTTTTCTACTGGGTGTCTCGGCCCCCCAAGGTTAAATCCTAGCTACACCCCTCGTTAGCACATGCTCATGGGATTTAACGCATTTTTATAAGTTAAGAGCCGTCAACATGATCTTTATTGACCCCAAAAAAATATTATTTTTACTTAAATTATCTACTTTTAGAAGTTATAAATCTCGAGACCTTTTAAGGTTTCACAACAGGATCCGAATTACTCATGAGCGGTTAATTGTTGTCACATTGAGTTTTGGTAATTAGAGCAACTCCAAAAGACTGCTAATCTTACTCCAATACATTCTTTAGAGGGAAAAAAGAGTAAAAAAAGAACTCCAACAGTACCCCTAAAACTCACCCAAAAGATTAGCAATGCTAAAAAAACACGTCCTCGCTGTGCATATATTCGCGATGCAAGCCTCTTCCCCGATCCGCCCGACCTCCTCTTTCCCGCGTGTGTTTTTACCTGGGCACGCACACCAGCGCCGGCCACCCCGTAGCGCTCGCAAAATCAGCGGCGCTCCGAGCGATGATAGGCTCGACGGCGGCGGGGAAATAAGATAGGAGGGTAAGGTGATGCCAGGGGTATGCTCACCGACGGTGGGGGTTGACGGAGACGGCTGGATTTTGGAGGCGAGCAGTGCTCTGCTCCATCGGTGACTCAGCAATGGCGACTAAGGGGCTCTGGCGTCGGAGGGCTTCAGGATCGGGTGGCGGGGCTCAGGCTTCAAGACTGAAAGCTCATGGCACTGGAGCAGCCCGGTGGTGTGCGGGCCTGACGAATTGGGCGACCGAAAATTGGATCGTGGCGGACGGCTCGTCGTTTGATTAGCTGCGCTCTGGTGGCGAAAGGCAACAGCCAGTGATAGAGGGTGTGCGGCTTGACTTCCTGCAAAGCTCCGGTCGCAGGGGAAGTGTTGTGGGGGAGCGTGGGCCACGGGGGAGTGCTAGCAGGAGTGCCGGCCACGAGGATGGGGCAGCGGTCGTTCCCCAGCGAGTAGAGGCCACAAGGACGAGGCGGCAGGCAGCGGCGGGCAGTCCCCGGTGTGTGCCGGCCATGAGGGGCAATAGGGAGCTACGGGAAGCAGCAGGCAGCCGCAACGAGCACCGGCCATGGCGTGCTCCGTTCTAAGAAGGGGAGGAGGAAGGGAAGCTGCTTGCATCAAGGGTCGGAATGTGGGCAGGCCAAGGCCCAAATATGACACTGGCGCTTTTTAATTATTGGGGTTAGTTTTTAGCATTCTGGTGTGAGCTTCGTGTTTTTTGGGGAAAAAATTTTAGCATAGCCCTATTATCTGGGTTTTGGGGAGAATTTTTTGGGGAAATCAATGCAAGGCGAAGGATGACCATAGTGCGAGTAGACTGCTAGCGGTTAACAAGCTCGACTCAGCTGGCTTGCCATGCAATTGCTAAATGTACTCGAAACCGATTGACTCGGTTATTAAACATGCATCTGTCATGTGTGCATTGGTGTGGTTTTTGTACGTACTAAAGCTGAGTAGAGAATTCATAATTATTTATAATTCATAATATATTTATAGCAGAGATGTCAAACTCCAAATGATTTACGGGATCGTTTCTATAAAATTTTCATTGTTCGTAACATCTTGCCCAGTTGCACTTTGTTGTCGGAGAGGTTGATCGAAGGGGCAATTTAACAGGTGACACAAACAATGGATGAGGTTAGGTGATAATTCATAATTATTTATAGCAGAGATGTCAAACTCCAAATGATTTACGGGATCGTTTCTATAAATTTTCCATTGTTCGTAACATCTTGCCCGGTTGCACTTTGTTGTCGGAGAGGTTGATCGAAGGGGTAATTTAACAGGTGACACAAACAATGGATGAAGTTAGGTGCCAAAATTATCCACTCCACCTCAGCAAAAAAATATCCATCATTCTACCAACTCCTGCACTTGCTGAAGGTTAAAGGAACACAAAGAAATAGCTCACGTTTGCATTTGGGCAAAAATGCCCTAATAATTATAATAAGAGGATTCAATTTGTGAGACGTCTCTTACATATTGTAGCGAGCACAGTAATAATGTCACTGGATTCTAAGTTTTGTAGTGTTCCCATCTTTTTCTAAAGCTGGAGTTGGTGAAGCTGGACGTGTTTGGCAGAGAAATTTAGAAGTTGGTGGAGTGGAGTAGATTTTCTTGGAGTGAAGTACTCCTAAACAAACATAACCAATTATTCCCAAAATTAAAGGGCCACACCCCTGCATCTCCCTATATCAATGAGACCATGCCCCCTCTTGACAATCAGTCCAAGGTCTAGCATCGTTCCAGTGGATAGAAGGGATCCGATCTCATTTGGTGCTGCATTTGCAACATTGTACTAAAATATAGAAGAAACACACCGTTTTGCTAAAAGTGTTGCGCAAACAAAAAATTATAATTTTAATACACAAATTGTCAATTGATATGTGCATCTGTTTAGGCAGAAAACTAAGAGTGGAAACAAATAATCGTCTACTAAAATATTCTGAATATGGAGGGCAGGAGGCACATATATAAGAAAAATGAGTATCTCTCACTGCCTCTGTCGGACACTGTTGTTTGAGACCTCAAATAACTGATTCAGATAGATCAGCCCACATGATGTAATTCTATACGAGCTATTGCCTACTCTTATCTCAAATGGTTCTACTAGCGTCTGGACGACCGAAGGGACACTTCCCATCGGATGCTCCACTGCAACATAAAGAATACAAACATACAACATAAAAAATCAATAGTTGCAACATAAAAAAGAAGGTACCAAAACACATCAAAACATCTGGATGCAAAAGAGAAAAATCTCCGCTGCAACATCAGCAACATCATAGCTCTTTTTTATGCAACATCAGAACAAATCTATTGCGACATCAAATCCATGCAGATGCAACATGAAAAAAAGTTGCCTCAACATTGCAAGAAGAACACCCCATGCCAACATGAATTACAATCCCAACATCTCAAATCAACCATTGCAACATTCAAAAAAAAATCTACTACGACACCATGGGACCTCGCAGGACCCCCCCCCCCCCCCCGATCTCCCGGCGCCGACCCGAAGCTTGCTGCCGCTCGTGCAGGATTTTGCCGCCGCCCCGGAGCTCCCACGACCACTGTCGCCCGCGTGGAGCTCGTTGCCTTCCTGCGCGGGGCTCGAAGCTCATCCTCATGGGGCTGCCGGCCATGGCCGCTACCCGGAGTTCCTCTGGCAACCGGTGTGGGTCGCCTATGGCGGGGTGGTGGCGACCGGAGTGGCGGAAGCCACGGGGGAGCGACGGCCTGGACCCATTGCGTGCACCTCCACCTGCTGCTAGCCGTGCTTGCCCCAGCTCTCACCGTGTGTGCGCTCTCCTGCTACCCACTGCCCTCCTGCTGCCCGTCGCTCCTGTGCTCGTGTGGCCTCGCATAGAGAGAGCGCGAGCAAGCGGCAAAAATGGGGGGGCAGTGGAAAACTGGGCAGGGGCACGTGGGCAAAGGCGTGTCGGGTGGACAACGATACCGACGCGTCTATTTTTTTAATCTCTCGGATAGCATTTCCGTATCTCAAATTATCAGTCATTTTGACTTTTCTAGCATACCTTTGCATAAATGTATATCTAGACATATAATAAAATCTAAAAATGACAAATAATTAATAATTTGAAACGAACTAATCAGTACTTGTAACAAGAATCTCAAGGGTAGAAAGAAACAAAGTACTACCTCCGTTGTTGGGCGGATATCAGGGAAAGAATGAGCTAGAAGGTGATATCCACATGATCGCAAGGACCAAGCCGTGTGAGGTGGAACCAGATGGCATGAGGGAGTGGTTAGTTCGTTAAATTTGCGCAAATGAATAGTGTATTGAGTGGGAAATTGTGAAAAATGTACACGTTGAACGCGTATTGTGAGAGGAGATATGGCTGGATGTGATGAAAATGTGACGTGTGAACAGTGAATTGAAGTCCAAATTAGAACAGCTAAAAACAGGTTACGTTCATGTCTGCAGGCTCAACGATGGACTGATTCCCTTGACCAGGCAGCTCAGCCGTCCACATGCTCCTCTTTCATTCCCAACGGCGCGATCTTCGCCTAGTTACGGAGTCCTTCACTCCGGCGCGAGGGTGAGCCTGCAGGTTGCAGGAGCAGGACCCTGTCGCCGCGACCGCCGCACGTGGGGAGGCGCTCGCCGCAATCATCTCATTGCCCGCGCGCGCGCCGTCCAGCCGGGGGCTTGGGCTGGGCCCCCGGTCACAGAGCAGACGCCGGGTGCTTTTGATTAACGATCTTGTTTGATCCACCTCTTTAAACCTTTGCTCTTTCTTCTTGGTTCGTTTGAGGAAAGATTGATCTCTTAATTAACCTATCTATACAATTAACTGATCGACGGTACGAAGTAGAGATGGGCCCATGATTCCTAGCTTCGTCCTTTTATTTGATTGTTCATTCACGAGTTGAGATGATCGAAATCCTTATTCTTTTCATGATATTTGTGTTGACCGGTCATGTCGTCTAATCAATCTCCCGTTTAACTTGTCTTTTTTGTTTACACCTTTGGTGTTTGTCAGGATGCATGCTACCTGGAACTAGCTATACCATCCCAATAAATATTTTTTATAAAAAGAGAAGTACTCGCTCTGTCCTTTATTGATGGTCGCTAGGAAAGCGTGCCTGTGAGGAGAATCTGTTGGAATATATGGCCCAATACTATGTTGTGCACTCCATTGGGCTGCAATTCATTGGGCCACTATTCCATATAGGAAAGTCAATGTGGTGTGGAGGGAATGCAAGGGAGGTTTAGTGCCACCTTGCTATTCTATGGAGATGAGGACCAACATATAAGGGAGGCTCTTGTAGAGTACTCCAAGTGATTGAGTATGAGCTAGAGAACACACACGCACGCGCGCGCGTATCGCGTATTTATCGCGTGACTTGTGGCTTGCGACGATGCGCGATCGCGACGTGTTTCTAACCGGTGTTTCCCTTTTTCGTACTGTTTTGTTTTGGTCCACATCGCCAACACCTAGACTGCCACGTCTGCCCTCGGAGCGGGATAAGCACGTCCTCGAACGTGCGGCGGCTTCGTGGGTGGACGTCGAGAGATACCAGGGGGCGGTTCCTGGATATCTGGCAGATCGAAACATGGGCAACCTCGAAAACCTTTTAAGGCTATTGAGGAGAAGAATCTGGCACCTTTAGATTTAATCCATTCAGACTTGTGTGAAATGAATGGAGTTTTGACTAAGGCAGGGAAAAAATACTTTATATCGTTTATTGATGATGCGACTAGATATTGTTATCTCTACCTTGTTAAAACGAAAGATGAAGCGTTGCATTGTTTCAAAGTCTATAAAGCTGAGGTTGAAAACCAACTAGAAAAGAAAATCAAACGAATTAGGTCCGATAGAGGAGGAGAATATTTATCTGCTGATTTTTCTGAATATTGTGCGGAGCATGGAATAATCCATGAGACTACTGCTCCCTACTCGCCCCAATCTAATGGAGTGGCTGAACGGAAAAATCGAACACTCACGGACTTGGTGAACGCCATGTTGGGAAGTGCCGGTTTATCCAAGCCATGGTGGGGGGAAGCTTTGCTGACCGCTTGCTTTATTCTAAATAGAGTTCCTACATCAAAAGGAGTACAAACTCCATATGAAGGATGGAAAGGAAGAAAACCTTCTCTAAGTTTCATACGTGCATGGGGCTGTTTAGCCAAAGTAAATGTACCAGCATGTAAGAAAAGAAAGTTGGGACCTAAAACGGTTGACTGTATTTTTCTGGGATATGCACATAATAGTGCAGCTTATAGATTTTTAGTAATCAGATCCGAGGTCGCTGATGTACATGTCAATAATGTGATTGAATCTCGTGATGCAACCTTTTTTTAGGACATTTTTCCAATGAAGAGTAGTAGTTCATCTTCTAGTTCGCAAAGTACTAATTTTATTCCAGATTCTCCTAAACTTATTGATCAACCACATGAGGAGAATGACAGTACAGAACCTCCTCGGAGGAGTAAGAGACAAAGGGTTGAAAAATCCTTTGGAGATGACTTTCCTGTGTATCTCGTGGATGACACACCTAAAACCCTTTCAGAGGCATATGCATCGACAGATGTAGAGTACTGGAAGGAAGCTGTCCATAGTGAAATGGAGTCCCTCATGTCAAATGAGACATGGGAGATATGTGATTGTCCTATTGGGTGTAAACCTGTTGGGTGCAAATGGATCTTTAAGAAAAAGCTCAAACCTGATGGAACCATAGATAAATTTAAAGCTAGGCTTGTAGCTAAAGGTTATACACAAAAGAAAGATGAGGATTTCTTTGATACATATTCACCTGTCACTAGAATAACCACGATACGCGTGCTTGTTGCCTTGGCTGCCTCATATGGGTTTCATATTCATCAAATGGATGTAAAGACAGCATTCCTAAATGGAGAGCTGGACGAAGAAATCTATATGACGCAGCCTGAAGGTTTCGTGGTGTCTGGACATGAGAACAAGGTGTGCAGATTAAAGAAATCATTATATGGTCTCAAACAAGCTCCGAAGCAATGGCATGATAAGTTTGATAAAACTTTGACCTCAGCTGGCTTTGTGGCAAATGAGGCCGATAATTGTGTTTATTACAGGTTTGGTGGGGGTCAGGGAGTAATTTTGTGCTTATATGTTGATGATATTTTAATTTTTGGGACTAGTATCGAAGTGATAAATGAAGTTAAGTCATTTTTGTCTCAAAGTTTTGATATGAAGGATTTGGGAGACGCCGATGTTATTCTTAACATAAAACTGATGAAAGGCGAGAATGGGGTCACTCTAAATCAATCCCATTATGTGGAGAAAATTCTGAGTCGATTTGGGTACTCAGATTGTAAAACTTCTCCAACGCCATATGACCCTAGTCTGAAGCTTCGCAAGAATCAAGGACAAGGGATAGATCAGTTAAGGTACTCACAAATCATTGGGTCACTCATGTATTTGGCTGGTGCAACTAGACCTGACATTTCATATGCTGTAAGCAAATTGAGCCGATTCACCTCGAATCCGGGAGAAGAGCATTGGTCTGCACTAGAGCGTGTAATGAAATACTTGAGAGGAACCACAACACTTGGACTTCACTATACAGGGTACCCATCAGTACTTGAAGGGTATAGTGATTCCAATTGGATCTCAGATGCTGATGAGATCAAAGCTACAAGTGGATATATATTCACTTTTGGAGGTGCTGCAGTTTCATGGAGATCTCGTAAACAAACAATTTTGACGAAATCTACCATGGAGGCTGAACTTGTAGCACTAGAAGCAACCACTGTAGAGGCAGAGTGGTTGCGAGATCTTTTAATGGACATGCCTATGGTGGCTAAACCGGTACCGGCCATCCAGTTGTACTGCGACAACCAAACTGTGATCACAAATGTAGGCAGTGCAAAGGTTAATTTGAAGTCCTCTAGGCATGTAAAGAGACGGATGAAATCTGTCAGAAATTTGAAAAACACTGGTGTGGTGGCTGTTGATTATATCAACACTACAAGAAACATTGCTGACCCTTTTACAAAGGGACTGCCGCGTGCAGTGATAGATGGTGCATCGAAGGAAATGGGGTTGAGACCCATATGAGTTGTTCTTCAGTGGCAACCCAGCCTTCTTGATCGGAGATCCCGTGAACAAGGTGATGGGAAAAACAAGCTGCAAGAATGACTAGAGAGTACACTATATGTACCCACTTCCGCTAATAGATGCGTACTCTCGAGACTGCATGGAAGGATGACAATTGTCTTAATGGGTCCTAAGGCTGAGGAAATCAGCAAGGTACTGCCCTGCAGGGTACCTTGGAAGGACACACCTATATGAACTCGACCGTGAGGTCGCGGTCTATGAGATGTGGGAAATCTCAAATGAGTTCATGAATGGACACGGGAGCATGACCGTAACGCTCCAATCTGAGGCATGGCTCTTGGCGGCCAAGTATCAGCGATGCACCCATGGGAACCTTGCTTACACAAGACTGGCAATTCAAGGCTTTGTCCATTGCATAGTTGTGAGTGAGCGAAACATGAAGTGCTAGGTGTAGCTCAACCCGTGACGGGTCTACACTCTAAAGCTGGTATAAAAACGTCTAGCGGAGTAATTAACTTGCAGACATTGACTTTTGGTGGGGATTGTTGGAATATATGGCCCAATACTATGTTGTGCACTCCATTGGGCTGCAATTCATTGGGCCACTATTCCATATAGGAAAGTCAATGTGGTGTGGAGGGAATGCAAGGGAGGTTTAGTGCCACCTTGCTATTCTATGGAGATGAGGACCAACATATAAGGGAGGCTCTTGTAGAGTACTCCAAGTGATTGAGTATGAGCTAGAGAACACACACGCACGCGCGCGCGTATCGCGTATTTATCGCGTGACTTGTGGCTTGCGACGATGCGCGATCGCGACGTGTTTCTAACCGGTGTTTCCCTTTTTCGTACTGTTTTGTTTTGGTCCACATCGCCAACACCTAGACTGCCACGTCTGCCCTCGGAGCGGGATAAGCACGTCCTCGAACGTGCGGCGGCTTCGTGGGTGGACGTCGAGAGATACCAGGGGGCGGTTCCTGGATATCTGGCAGATCGAAACATGGGCGGTTCGGGGCCTTCTCTATAAAAGGAGACGTCCTTTTGACGGGAAGACCTACGCCACAACTCGCTTTCTCATCTACTCCGCTGCGCGCGCCGCCGTCCGAGCTTCTGCCGTTCCTCCGTCCGCCGTGCAGCGGATCGAGGGAGGGCGGTGTCTCCGAACCAACGCCGGTGATCTGAAGGCCTGCACGGGTGCCGGCGATCAGGTTTCTGGGAAGCGTACTCGCGACCGCTCGTCACTGCTTCCTCTACTCCGACTTCGTCCACGCCTACATCGACTACATCTACATCGTCCTCGACTTCCGACCGTCATCAACCTCGCGTGTATTGCACTGTAAGTATACCGTCTGCATCTCTTCCTGCACATGCCATGATGGATGTTTGGAGCTGTTCCTTTTATGTATTCCTAGCATGTGTAGGGTTTGTTGATCCCTCTTGTATTTTTGAAGTACTAGCGTATCTGTTTCTTATTGCTAGTAGTATTTCGGGAATCAAATTAATCTTAGACCATGTTAATTTTGTAACAGAATCGCTGTTCCTTGACGACCAACAAAAAGAGACAGAGGGAGTATTTGATAACCGTGTCGTTATCCTAAACGACTTCTAATACTGAACCGGAATGAGTAGTTGGTGTGAGATTAATTCTTGCAGAAAGTGACTACATGATCGGTAAACGACGTGACACACCGTTGCATGGCAACCTTCTCATAAACCACCAGTACGACGCTTGGAGGTTGTAAAGGGCAATATTAGCAGCAGGAAGCAGTGACAGAACATGCCATGAATACCATTGTACTAGGGTAGCTTGCGTCTTTGGCCCTTGGAGCTCCCAAGAGCAAAATAGGATGGTTGATGCTGCCTGCGAGAGAAAGGAGCTAGCATCTCATCTCAATTTCAGAAACGGAAAAAGTCTACTTCACCCCCAACCTATGAGGGCTGGAACACATCACCCCCAATGAAAATGGATTTTTTACCCTCTGAACTTTCTAAAACAGGACAAATCACCTCCTGAAGTAGTTTTGAAAAATCATAGTAAATCACAGAAAAATCATAAAATGAAAAATCAAATTGTGTTGGACTTCAAATTAGTAGTTCTACGCGGTGAACATACAATATGGATTTTTTGTTGTAACTTTAGATCTATGCTTTTCTCCATAACTGTAAAAAAAATGTACTAAATATACCATATTATATGTTTATTGTGTAGATGTACTCATTTAGAATCCAACACAATTAGATTTTCCATTTTATGATTTTTCTGTGATTTACTATGATTTTTCAAAACTGCTTCAGAGGGTGATTTGTCCTGTTTTAGAAAGTTCAGGGGGTAAAAAATCTATTTTCATAGGTTGGGGTGATGTGTTTCCGCCCTCATAGGTTGGGGGTTGAAGTAGACTTTTTCCATTTCAGAAAAAGAAGCAGGCAAGCAGCTGAGCCGAGGCACGAAGCACGTCATTTGGGACTTGTGCGAATGCAGTCCACTCTCCGGAAATCCTATATATCTTCCGGAAGTTTTTAAGCAAACGAACTATAAAGCCCAATAACAGCCCAACAACGTGAACCCTAGCACCACCTTCTTCTTCGTCCTGACCCCCGAAGCCGCCGCCCGCCGCCGGCCTTCCCGCGCGCGCCGCCCGCCATGGCCGGCCTCCCGGAGCGCGGGCCGGCCTCCGCCGCCGCCGGCGCGGCTCCTCGCGAGCTCTACGCGTGGCCATGGCCCCTGCTCCGCGGCGCGCCATGGCCGGCGGGCTGCGCCTCCGGGGGAGCTCGCACGGCTGCCGAGCCGTCGGGGCTGGACATCGCCGGAGCTCGGCTCGAGCTCGCTGGCCGCCGGCCGCTGGCCCAGCGCTACCGCGCCCCCGCGCGCTGGCGCGTTCGCCGCCTCTAACTTTTTTTTTCAAAAAATGTTGGTAAAAATGTTGTGCCAAAATTGATGCAACATTTTACAAAAATGTTGACCAAAAATGAGTAAAAATGTTGATTTTTTTCTAGAAAAAGTGTTGTCCAACATTTCTAAAAAATATTGCAACATTTTCAAAATGATGACAAAAAATAGTTGAGGAACCAACATTTCTTAAAAATGTTGGAACATTTCTGAAAAATGCTGGAAGAAGCCTAATAAAATGGAGAAAAATGTTGTCCAACATTTTAAAAAAATGTTGCAACATTTTGCAAAATGTTGACAAAAAATAGTTGACGAAACCAACATTTCTTAAAAATGTTGATTAAAAAAATGTTGGTCCCGAAAAATGTTGACGAGAAAAAATGTAGGCAACACTCCTAAAAATGTTGACGAAAAAATGTTGGCAACACTTCTGAAAAATGTTGACGAAAAAATATTGGTAACACTACGATAAAATGTTGATGAGAAAAAATGTTGGCAAACTTCCGAAAAAATGTTGCGAAAAAATGTTGGCAACACTTCCAAAAAATGTTGGTAACACTTCCGAAAAATGTTGATGAGAAAAAATGTCGGCAAACTTCCGAAAAATGTCGACGAGAAAAAATGTTGGCAACAATTCTCAAAAATGTTGACGAAAAATGTGGGCAACACTCCTAAAAATGTTGACAAAAAATGTCGACGACACTTCCAAAAAATGTTGACGAAAAAATGTTCGCAACATTTCCGAAAAATGTTGATGGAAAAAAATATTGGCAATAGTTCAAAAAATAAAAAAGTCAAAACACGTAAGTATTGGGGAACTTGAATCAGCTAAGTGGGCTGTTTTGGATCTTCATAGGCTTTATAGTTCACATGCTTACCTGCCTACCGGAAGGGAGATAGTAGCTCCCCCTTCCCTCCAGGCTCCAGCCCATATTAGCACTCGGCCGTGCAGTCCGGCCCACTGTGGTCGATGGCTAGCCATCCGTCCCGGTCCCCCATTAAAACCAAGGCCTTTTTAGACCTTTCAACAGATGAGCCCATTTGCATTTTTGCCTCGCGAGCGCGCGTCGTGTGCATGCGTGGGGGAACTCGGAAAGCCTTGCAACACACAAGGCAAAGGGGAAGGCAAATTGCCTTTTGGAAGACTTTGCATCCCCTAACTTTAAAAAAAAGAAACTTTGCATCCCTTCTCTCCGCGAAGGCATACGAGCCCGTGGCAGGGAGGAAGAGGATCGGTGAGCGTGTTCAACGGAGGAGGGAGCTCCAGCAGCCAGCGCGGGGAGGGAGGGCGGAACTTCGCCGCCACCAGGCAGGAGATAGCCGACGGAGGAGGTGGGCCCGCGCATGTCGTCCCCGAGGCCAGTGGAGGTGAGGAGCGGATGACACGAGGAGGCCGCGAATCAACGAATCGAGCTCCTCCACCATCAAATCGAGCTCAGTATGCTACTGAATCGAGCTCTAGGCCACCGAATCGAGCTCTGCATGGTGGAGGCGAGGAGCGGACGAGGTGAGCAGAGAGTTTTGTCGGTGAGCGGGTGCGTGGGCGGTGTGAACGCGGGGTCGTACCTGTCGTTGTCGTTGTCGTACCGCCCTCCTGGGTCGATCTTGACCTCCTCCTCGAGCACGGCCCCTACGGGTCGGCGGCGGCCACGGGGCGGCGGAACGCGAGGAGCAGCCGCAGGTACGCGCACAGCGACAACATAGAGGAGGGGGAGAGCAACGCATTGGGCGCGGCCGACGCCGTGCTGGCCGCCGGCGTGAGGAGCGAGGTGGAGGCGGAGGCGGCAACGGCTGTGGACATGGTGGTGGTGGCCTGGTGGGGAAGTAGGAAGAGGGTGCTTGTGGCCGGGGAGATCGTGGGGGTAGGGGGGAGTGGTGCGGGGAGGGATGGAGGGAGGCAGAGGATTTACATGCGATGTTGCTTGTTGGAGACAACGGTTTTGCACAAGCCTCACCGATGCCTCTCCAATTTTGGATTTTGCATTCGCTCGTTGGGGTCGGCCTTACGTTCCGAAACTAACGGCTACTCTACCACGAAGGTGCCACGTTTTCATATACTGCATTCCAGTTCCACAACACTCAACTAAGCAGCAGCTGAAGGACACGCTATCGATATACCACATATTTGGCGTGGACTCTGATGGTCATTAGATTTTCTTTTGGTGTGAGACTCTTTAGTTCAACTTGTTCCCTTTGTTATGTAGAAGGATTTAGAAAGCAGATAAATTCCATTTCCCGTGAACCAAACAGTCTTCACAGTCAGCAACTAAAAATCCTTAGTATAAACTATAAAGTGAATCTTATGAGAGACAATTGGGTACGACAAGTGATAGCTAAACACCGAACAGCTGACAAAGCACTTGGCCTGTAGCTCCAGCTGCCAGCAGCCAAAGTACCTTGGCATTTTCTACCAACGGACACAAGAAAACTGATACAAACGCTCTGCATTAAACTTGTATATATGTAAGGACGCTCTGCATTGTTATTGCCCACATGGAGAAATTATGAACATCGACAATCTACCCGTTCTCCAATGTTTCACCCATATAATAATCCTCCGTGATGCCAAAGATCACGAAACCAAACGTCAACAAGTATCCTTCTTGTAGAAGTTCAATGTACTGATCACACTATAAGAACTGCAAGTGGTAGAAACATTCTGCACAATTGGCATATAATGCATGCTGTATCGATACAATAAACAGTGTGTACATCTTTCAACAACATGGTTGCCAAAATTTTGCCAGTGGGGACAATGGGGGCGGCTATCAAGAACAATTGCTATGTTACACAACCCGAGACTGGATGCAGGAGGTCAAGAACCCAGCTGCATATCTCGGTTCTCTTAAATTACATCCCTCTTAGTGGTAAATAAATTCTATCGCCATCTATACAAGACCATCTCTTTTATTTGGTGGAATGAACAAATCCCCACTCCATGCTATAATGTGTATTTACCAACTACATCCAACACCCCCCTTTCTCCCTTTCCTCAAGTTTTACAGGTAGGCCTCAACTATGACTCGGCCAGAGCCGAGTCTCGCTTGTCTGACCTTCAAAATATCGCCTTTTAGGTTCAGTTGCATTTGCAAAAGAATGGTATGGTGAATGTGGTATATAGACATGAGAGGATATCATGATGTTTGTAGAAGCTCACGATCTTGGAGGCATTCTTGGGGATTGGCATAGAAGTAATCCTCTTCCTTGGGTCTGTCGGGAATCACCGTCCTCTTTGAAGCTGAACCCATCCGCTTTGCATGGGCAGCCTTGATCAATGAAGAGAACTCATCCCATTGCAGAGAACCATTGGTATACCGGTCTACTAGCTCAACAATAAGTTTTCGGTCTAACAGGACTGTCTTCTTGAAACCCATGAATCTGAAAACAGCAAATGCCAGAGCATATATGAATTTATGAGTATCAATGACGACCAGCAATTAACATGTTGCTTACAAATTGCAAAAATAAGACGTCCAATACCTAGACACTAAAAAACTTCCATGAGCATACTGCCGTATTTCAGCATCAGTGAAGAAGGAAATCAAAATAAAAATGTGTGTTTTCTATGCTTTCTTAACTAAATCGCAATATCTCACAAAACATGAAGCAACACTGTAGTAGTGAAGGGTTGATGGTGATTGACACGACCATCAATGCGATTAAAAACTTCTACTATTCACTTATTAGAGACATTATTTATGTGCCACTCAGAAGAAACAATTATATTAATTCTATTGGCATGCAGCCAGGTATTATGCAGAAAATCGCACATGCAGAATATAAATTATATCACAAAGTGGAATAGTGCAAACCTCCGATGACCCTCAACGACTTTAGCCATATTGCCATCATATGTTGGAACAAAAATATCACTTTCTAAAGACACTAAGTAATCTAGTGCCGCCATTTGTGATGAATGGTTTTGGAAGAACATCAGATCAGAAGGTTCCAAAAGTGTCTCCTTCCTCACCTGCACACGATGGTGAAATCAGAATATTAGCAAGGAGAAGAGGACAGATGAAGAATACCATATAACAGAAGCACGATACAATAAATGCATAACACATTCTGTCATGTCCATACCACATTCGGGTATGCTGAAGTTAGTGCAGCCATCCTGCGCTTTCCACCATATATTTCTCCAGCAGCAATGTATATTTGCATACTTCTATCGATGTCTAGTGCTCTGAGAACAAGAGCAGTCTCCTCAGGTGTCAATGGGCAAAGGCCATCTTTTCTTTTCAAGTCCGAGTCAATCACTTTCTCTTTCCACCATGGATAAGCATACCTGAAGCCAAGAGTAGTTTGGAGTATGTCTAGTCAACAGTTGTCCAAGAAAAACTAGAAATAAGAAATAACAAGCAACATTCCACTGCACGATAAAGTCTCAAGCAAAAACTCACCTCATTCTTGTAAGCTCTTCTGCCTCTTCAGTACTGCAACCTTGTGTACAGCCAGAGAATGCCAGCATATCCATTTCATAACGTAAATGAAGGACCAAGAAAGGGCCATTTTGGCGAAGTATTCTAATTACTCGCTTGCCCAACTCTTCAATTTGTGGGGTAAATCTGAGAGAGCCGTAATTTACTCGGCATCGTAGTTTCTGGATCTCAATTGGTAAACCATTGTTTGCTAGCCTGGCATCAGTTCTATTCAGATGGAGAACCTTGTACTTGCGAATCAAAGGAAGAATCTGATTCAAAATTGATGAAGCATCAGTTTATACAATAAATTCTGCAAAGCAGAGCAGTCATGGCATAAAGTAAGATGCAACTTACCTGATTTTGATAATAGGAAATATCGGACCAGCTAATTGGTGGCATGGAGTGAAACATTCCAAGTTCAACCCTTTTCTTTACCCTTGGGGGCAATTCCCTCAGAATGCGGACTTCACCTCGTAATGAGGTTATAAAGTGCTCGACATCAAATATATCTTGGAACTCGCTGCATGATAGAATAGATTGCTGAAGTTAGCTTCAGCAACATAAACACAAGTACCAATAATAGTTTGAAAAATAAATTAAAGTCGCCAACCAGCACCTTGGATCATTCCAAAATGAAGTCTTATCTAACTCTGGCACAACTAAAGTGACATTCAAATATCTTGCAATTACAACCATGTCACATATCTGACAAAAAGTAAAGAAAGGCAGAAAGCAGTGTTAAGGGCCAGAAGTTGTAAGCAAACTGCTGGATTAATAGAAATAAGGGTTTCCCAATTGCTTACTGCAGCTCGCATTTGGTTAAGCCCACCATTGCACGAAACCATCAAATAACCATTGTTCCTATATATTCCTGGAAGGAAATGACAACAAAACATCAGGGATAGGAAATACTTGAACATGCACAAAATATTATAGTATTTAAAGGCCGTAAAGTGCTAGTGCACATTGAGTACTTGAGTAGCAACAGCTAATTGTGAGCAAACTTTTCCAGTCATTCATTTGGAGAGGCATTCAGTTGTCCATAGAAATGCAGTGTGCAATGATGTGGTAACCAATGTCTTTGTGCACAGGGAAAATTGGCATGTGTCCGAGCCGAAATGTGTCCTACAAGCTAAGTTAACCCTAACTGACCGGACCATGAGTTGTTTCACCAAATGTAGTTACTAGAAAAAAGGCCCAAGATGCAGCTACCAAAGAGCTTCTGAGAATGTCCTTAGCCATCCATGCGAAGAAACAATTATGAAATTATGTAAGGAAGAAACCATCAGTTTCATGAATGATTGCTACCCAACCAAGGCTATCAAAACGTGGCCCACCTAAAAAGTACGATCCTAACATGGAAACCCCAAAACGTAAATATCATGGTCAGAATGCGATGACAAGAATGACAAAAACCGTTGACCTACCGACCGAAAGGGTATCACGCATTTTGCAATACTATGCCAATGCAACACGAATGGCATGCACCACCCAAGGTAGTAAACTTTGATACGAATATGGCGATTCAGTACCGCTCGAAACCATGAGTGCGTGACAGCATTATCAAATGCTGCACAAAGCATTGCAGGTGACATTACCCACAACAAAATCCACATGATGCTACCGAGATTATGCGGGGATTGCCGATTTGAGCACAAGAAAGTGACCGAAATGGTCACCAACCAGCAGTCATTTTCATGCAAGGCCAAGGAAATGTCCGCAGGAGCTTCGGAGGGATCTACCACAATGCTGGCCGACTGTCATTGTCCAGCTGGGAGCCGCATTGTCCAGCCACTAGACAGCAAGTCGGAACAGGACGGACGAAAGCGAGGAAGCAACCAGAGAAGATGAGACCGAGGCCACTCACTCTTGGGCGGCAGCTCTGCCTTCTCGACGACGGGCTGCGGGCGCGCGGCGAGGGCGGCGCCGGGGAGCGCCGCCGCCTCCTCCTCTGTCGCGGTGAGGCAGGACGGCCAGCCCTTGAGCACCCGCGGGCCCCAGTTGTCGCCGACGGCGGTGAGCTGCACGACGCAGGTCCAGAGCAGCACCGTGGTGGTGGCGCGCACGACCCAGAGCTTCATCCGCGAGCGCGCGGCGGCGGAGGAGGGTGGGAACCTGAGCTTGTCGCCGGCCGCCGCGGCCACCGCCGCCTTACCCCCTGACGCCACCTTCCACCCCATGGACCATGGACCAAGCAAGCGGGGGGGCGAGAGCCACCGACGGCGTCCGAGGCTGGGGACGAAGCTCCTTCTCCTCCTCGTCCCGAATCAAATCCGCCGCCTCCTCCGCGCTACTCCCGCCCAATGCGGCTGAGAACAGGGCCTCCTCTTCCTCCTCCCGCTTCCTTGCCCCCACCAGCGCCGCCGCCCGAGACGCCGGCCTCCGCGAGCTTCGCAGGGGACAAAAAGAACGAGAGCCTCCGCAAACGCGGTCCTCGCCCAGGCCCCCGGCCGCCGCGAGCCTCTAGCTGAGGCACCGCACCTCACGACCGGCGTCCTCCTCCTCCTCCTCGTGTATAGCGAGCGGCTCCCACGACCGGGCAGCCAAAAAACCGGCCGCGCTTTGCTCGGTCGGCCCGCGGGCGCGGCGAGGTCGCTGTCCCGGGGGAGGCAGCGTCGGCCGCCGCAGGCGAGGTGAGGGTGGGGGGCAGGCCGGCGGAGAGGACGCGGCGTGGATCTCGGGGGGGGGGAGCACAGCGCTGGCGCAGCGGAGCTAGGGAGAGGGGAGGAGGTGGGACGGTGGGAGCGATTTGTGGGGACGCCTAGTTATTTTTGGAGGCGTCGGTGCCTCGCCTCGCCTCGCTGTCTCGCTGCACTCGCAGGTGGTGGTGGTGGTGGGTTGTTTGGGCGGGCAGTGGCGGGTGCACTCGCGCCGGTGGGCGTAGCGGCGTCGGTGCTTCCCAGTCCCAGAGCGGCCGGTGTGTGGGTAGTAACGTTGCGCGGCACCGGGGCGGTGGGGGAGTGTGCGCACGTGGAGGGCCAGGATTCGACGGGGCGCGGAAAGCCGTGGGGGGCGGACGGATCGGATCGGCCGGCGGGGGGGTGGTTGGCAGGCAAGGCGAGTGGGGTCGGAGCATGGACGCGGCATGGCATCGATGGGTTGGCTTGGCTGGTTGCTGCCTTTGCAGCTGAGCGTGAGGGACGGCGGCGCCACCCGTGACGGCGGGCACGGCCGGGAATGTCTCACCGCCGGCGCGGCGTTTTTTCACCGCCGGCCCGAGACGAGGCAGTCCCACTTGCACCTGCGCATTTCCTTTCTTCGGCTGCGCTGGACGCTGTGGGGGTTTACCCTGGGTGGGGCAGGGACTGAGGGACTGGAACGGACGGCGCTGCTTCTTTTTTATCGGTCACATGCCGGTGTTGGTATCTACTCCTATCTTCTCCTGTTCTCCAATTCTTAATTATTCACTGATGCTACGCTAGGGTTGCATGATGCGCTGCGAGGTAGATTCAAGCAACTTTTTACAGCTGACTCGTCATGCATATATAGGGTCTCGACCGTACTCCGGTGTGGATTCTTTTGGTTGGCGTGTTGCGGCGATCTCTTACAGGACAATACACAAGAAAAACCAATGATCACCCCCCCCCCCCCGAATCATAATAAATCGTTTTAACTATTTGGCTTCATAAATGTTATTATTATGAAATACTTAACTAGTATAAATATATGGAATAGCTTTGATTGGTACTACCTCCATTTTTGTTTATATGACATTTCTGGCAGAAACTTCAGGCTTAATTAGCCTACGGATCCCACCCACCATCGGTAGCAAGTAAAAAAAAATGGAGGTAGTAGATGTGTGTATCTTTATTTAGGCTTCCGAGTATATTTCTGAACCCCCACCCACAAATTTGATGGCTAGAGTGTTGCATTATGTTTTGCAATGCTATTGTCAAACCTCTAGGTTTAAAAAAAAACGGATTGTGTTTTTCTTTCAAAAAGATTGTGTTTCTTGCACCTCGTTACCTTCCTTCGTCTTAAAGAACCACACGTGAATTTAGACTGGGTCGTTAATAAAGTTGTGTTGAGATAATGCATTTCGTTGACAAAAAAAAAAAGATGAACTAACATCACTCTCAAAAGAGACGTACAGGCATGACTTTTTTTCTCTCACAATTCTATACGTAGCACCGAATAAAAAGCACCATTTTCATTTCTCAGCTTGTAAAAAAAAGGTGAATGGAAAGAAATAAATACGTTCACGTACGTGCACAAGGAATTGCACGCGCCACCTACCAGCAGCTGACCACACACACACATGTACACGGGAATTTTTTTTTTTAACAATTCCGGTACCGGCACGTCGCTCTTCCTTTTAGCCTGGCCAAGAACGGCGGCGGCACGGGCCGGCCTTTTCCACGCTTCACATGCACGCCCGCGTCGCCCGGTGGGCGGGCGGTGGCAGTGCTTCACGGAGAAGGCATTGCACACACACCACATTCCAAAAGGATCAAATTGGGAGAGAGAAGAAAGGAGAGGCAACGTATACGTGACAGATCATTGCGTGCCAAGATCGCGTGTACCGAACAAATATAACTAAGCGCGGCTGCTAGTAGGGTCGCCTCCGTGATTAACAATTAAATGCGGCCACTAGACAGCTGATCGATGACGATGATGCTCGTGATCTTGTTAATCATTTCCCGCCCGGCCGAGAATATCGCATTGCCGCCCCCCCGTCGAGCAACGAATGTGCTTGAGCATGTTGTTATTGGTGTTGCTCTGTTTATAACATATTTTTGGGGCACATGTAATTGTGCTGATCTTCTAGAAGAAATACCCTGTTCAGATTTGCAATTGGGTGTAGTGGACTGAGATGCCGGTGGAATTGACTTTATATAAAAAAAGAAGAAGAAGAAAGTTGGGAAGCGCATGTGGGGTTTGCAATTATTTGCAAGGTTGCAATTATCTAGTGCTGTGGAGGATTAATTTTATTAGGTGTTTGGTTTTTAGTTGGGTGCAGCCAGAATACTACACTAGCCACGTAGGAAATTGTTTATAGTTGGAGGGTTTTGTGAGAGTTTCGTTCGTCAACATTTTTCTGAATGGGTAAGGTAACTGAGCGAGGAAGATTTCATTACCATAAGAGTCTGTTTGCACAATTACATAAATCTTAATTTTAATAACCTATGCAATAAAATTATGCACTAAGACCGATCTTACTCTTACCTATATAGCTCCCTTGTATGTGTAGGCCATCATATATATTATTGAAATGTAACGTTAACAAGTTTTGTTGCAGAGCTAGCAGCGCGAACAACAAATTAGTAAGAATCGATCGGCTGGGGGTTTTGGCATGTGCGTGCATCCCCCGCATGCAGCTGGTGGTGGTCGGGAGTTGGGACCAGGCACGGGCCGGTACGGGTACTCATCACCACCTCTTCTAATACGAGAAAACGGCCAGGACGTACGTACGCCAGTATATACATGGACCACGTACGGACTCAAAATTCTCCGCTCCTAGACGGACTATACATACGCAACGAGAGAAGAGCACGTACATTGCGTGAATGTCTGCTTTTGACCTCGTCAGCATCCGTCTCTGCTCTTGCGTGCCCAAATCGAACAAATTGTCGGCTCACATTCTTCTCCTACTTTCAAGTTTGGAATACTTGACCGCACTCCGCACGTCCCAAATATATATCTTTATTACAGTATTCCAAAGGTACGCACATATGTATACCTCTCAAGCAACTACTAGCAATGGTTAAAACTTAAAAGCACTCACTAGTCACTATGTATTAATTTTCTTAAACCATGTTATGCTTACTGTAGAGTTATAATTAATACTCCAAAAACAATATAATGGAGTACATATACAAAGTCCAAAGACGTTAGGCATGTGAGAACGGAGGCACGTACCCACGCACTGCACGCACGCTGTCACTGTGCTGACCAAGCATACTGTAGTTTAGTGCGTGCAGGCCAGCGGCAGGGGAAAGCAGAAAGAGCATTTCGTAAAAGTTAGAATCGGTACTCCATCCGTTCTTAAATATATGATGCAGTTGACTTTTTACTTTAACTTTGACTACCAATATATATTAAACAAATTAGTTAACTAATGTAAAATGTATATCATTATATCTATTATCCAATGCACTTTAGAATTAACTTGTTGGTTTATCGAGTTGAAAAAAAAATTATAGAAAAGACGAATAGTAAAAAAAAGTCAATGATATCATATATTTAAGAACGGAGGTAGTACACAGGCTCCTCTTTTTATTTGCAGAGATAAAAGAGCAGTTGATATTGCTGAGTTGGACTTATCAGCTACCACACATGGTTTCTTCTCTTCAAGCTTGATTCACTTGTATCGCTGAACTGGACTAAAGTGACTGAAACTAAATATCATTTTCCGCTCTGTGGTGCTGTGCTTAAGTGCTTTGGGCATCGATCACGATGCTTTGCGGACACTTAATTACCGTCCACCCACTGATGCTTTGCTTTAATTACTTGTGTCGATTCACCTCGATCGCCATTGATGTAAAATCGATCGTCACAGTTGCAGGCAGCAGCAGCTAAGCGCTGCGCTAGCATCAGTAATCGTCACAGTAGAGCCGCGCGCATGGCATGGATGCAACGCAAACGACGGACGCTCCATGATGGATATGAAATTGAAGCGGACCTTTATCAAAAAAAAAAAACTTGAAACTGATGGAAGGTCAACATCGGTGTGGTGCGAAGAACGATTGATCCAATCACCGGCCCGCGCTTCGTACTACCAAAAAAAATAATCAGCGCCGGCGGCCACGGCGGGCCTCCGGCTGGCCGACCTTCCATCTGGAGGACTATGGGTATACATGAGCATTTTTGGTCCGGCCCGACCCGGCCCGCTGGCCCGGGCCAGGCCCGGCCCGCGTCAGGCCCGCCCACAGACCTTACTGGACGGGCGTGGGCAGAGATCTTGAAGCTCGCGAAAATTTTTTTTGGCCCGAGCCCGGTCCGAAATGCTGTTTTTAGTTACTTTACACTATAAAATACGCGGGCGGCCCACCCAAGCCCGGGCCCGGCCCGAGCCCGGCCCGAAAACTGAGGCCCGACACGTCCCATGGGATGGTCATAGGCAGGATTTTCTCGGCCCGAAAAACCCGGATTTTTTTTCGGCCCGACCCGAACCCGGCCCGACCCGTGGAATGCTCAGGTCTAACTATGGGTGGGAGCCTGGGATCGGAGGAGGTCGCCGATCAGTGTCGGCGGCGGCGGTTGAGCCGTCAAGGAGCACAAGCTTTTTCGGCGGGCGCACGTGCCGATCGATGCTTGTCGAGTCCAGCAGGCCAGAATGACTGGGCTTGGAGCAATGCAGGCCTCGGCCCAATGAGCTGGCCAGCCCACCGCCTAAGGCCACTCAAATAGACTTAATTTGGATTGTATTAGAAATACAGGATTGACGTTGCCACGTCATGACCTGTAGCCCAGTGATTGGTAGGAAGCTAGGCGATATTTTGCAAGATTTTAGGCTGTGTATTAATTTCTTAATTTTAGGGTATTTTTTAGTTAAAAAGCAGGATCTTGGATTCATTATAACAGAGCTGGGGGACTTTTCTTCAAAATTTCGGGCTGTGGGTAGATTTACAAAAATTTTAGGGTATTTTTCCGTAAAATTCTGTGGACCGTGTGTTAGTTCCCGTAAAGTTTTGTAAAGGGTAGTTTTGTAAAGTTTGAGAGAGCTTCATTAAAATGTCGAAGGAGTGACTTGACTACTATTTATTTAGATAAAGTTTGAGGGGGGTTTTTAATACTTAACAACCCTCTTAGCATTCCTTCAAAACTCGAGGGGTTTTTCCTAAAGTTGTTTGAGAGGCGGCTGGAATAAAATTATATTTCTACAAAGTTTGAGGGGTTTCTATAAAATTATATGTGTGGGCTGGAATACATATTAATTTCGATAAAATTTAAGGGGGATTTTGTAAAATTGGCAGACCTTTTGACATTTCTTCAAAGCTCGAGACGTGTTCCATAAAACTATCTAAGAGATCCCTCTCTCCTCCCGCGGCAGATCCGGACGGAGATGCGGCACAGGCGGAGATGCGGCGGAGGCGGAGATGTGGCAGGGCGGTCGCGAAGATGCAACAGCCATGCACGGTGGAGGTGGAGGCGAAGCTCCCTTGATGCGTCGGCCAGGCGCGGCGGAGCTCGATTTGGGAGGTGGAGGCGAAGCTCCCTCCGTTCCACGATGAGGGCCCGTTTAGTTCGCGAAGTGAAACTTTTGGGTCCCCTTTCAAGGTCTATTAGGAGTATTAAACGTAGATTATTTACAAAAATAATTACACGAATGGACAGGAAATTGCGAGACGAATCCATTAAGTCTAATTAATCCGTCATTAGAGATTGATTACTGTAGCACGACGTTGTCTAATCATGACATAATTAGGCTCGTTAGATTCGTCTCGAAAATTAAGGTAGGGGTCGTGGAATGGATTTTGTCATTAATCTACATTTAATACTCCAAATTAGTGGAAAGAAGATTGATGTGACGGGTTGTTGGTGAAAATTTTGGAAACTAAACTGGCCCTGAATTTGCCTCCAAGCCGCCACCTCCGCCTTTGAGATAAGTGCCGCCGCCGAGCAGTGCTCAGGAGAGGTACGCGGCGGAGGGGCAGGAGGCAGGGAGAAGCTTCGAAGGCGGCGTGGGAGCCAACGATCTTGACGATGCAGGAAGGATGCGCTTCGACTGCTGGAGTATATCTTCTTTTGCAGAAACCTCCTCTTTGCTTTCTTCTAGAGCAACTCCAAGAGTTTGCCAAATTTTACTTGGCAAATCTTGTGTTTTGCCAACTTGTAAAAAGATATGTCAAGTAAAAAAAGAGTCCATCTCCAACAGTTTGGCATAACCCACTTGCCAAATCCAGATCTAACTTACATCAGGAGTCATGAGAAAAACAAAATTATGTTTATGCCCTTCCACCTCTTAAAAACTTACATCATGAATCCTTCTTTATTCTTTATTTCTTTTTCACCCTCCCACATACAGGGAAACACCGATGGCAACCACGATCCGCGCGCGCATATATGCGCGTGGGGAGGTGAGTTTTGCCAAGTTTCTATTTTTGCCAAGTTGATTTGTCAAATTGTTAGAGGCTAATTTTTCTTGTTTTGCCAAAATTAGATAGATGCCAAGTTGATTTGCCAAATTGTTAAAGTTGCTCTAACAAACGCAGATGTATAGACTTGCTAGAGACAGTCTAATGCTGCGAGACCAATTCCATTTCCATTCGAGAGGCGCCCCCCTGCGCGCAGGGACGCAGGCAGCCGAAGCAGCTTTCTGTCCCGCCCCCACTGCCCCACAGGCGGCTCTCCCGGTGCGCAAGCAATTCCTGCTGCGGCTCCAACCACGTACCCGCCTCCGCACCGGCACCACACCCCTCGCCGCAAAGCCTCTCTCCTGCTCGTGGGGCACCCGTGTCATTGACCGCGCGCAGACCACCGCGAGTGAGACTTCCTTCCCTCTCCTCCATCGTCTGTCCTCCTTCCCGCGGGGCGGATGACCGACTCCGTGCACCAGGTGTTGCTACGCCCAGCTTGCCAGCTGCCCTGCCGCCGCGGCCGGTGCACCAATGCTCGGTCCACCTCCTACCCTGCCAGGCCAGGACAAACAAGGAGCGCAGCGGCAAAAAGGCGAAAAGCCCCCTCACTCCCCCGCGGCGCGACGCTTGGGGTTTTCGGTTTTCCTCTCCTCTTCTTCCGCCGGAGACCCACCGGGAGCCCCGTTCCTCTTCCTCCTCGGGAGCCACGCCCACGAGACGAGACGAGGCGAGCGCGCGAGAGAGAGAGCGAGACTAGGTCGCCTCCGACTCCGAGGCGAGCAATGGAGTCGTTCCTCGTCCTCAGCCGCAGCTCCTCCGACGACTCCAATTCCATCGACCGCAAGAGTACGTCCGCGCCACACCTCCTCCCCCCCTTCGCATCCATCCCTGCCTCCCGCGTAGGTACCGATCGCCGCCATTCCTGATGTGTGTGACTCTCTCTCTCTCTCTCATTTATTTGCGTGTGCGCAGGGGAAGACGCTCTCCTCAAGGCGGCCCTCGACGGAGACCTCGCCGGCCTCAAAGGTAGCCGCCATCCCCCTCTCCTCTCTTCGATCAATCGATGATTCCCGGATAAAGCTTGTGGCTCTTGGTTCCGTTTTAGCAGCCCGGTGATGCTTGTGCCGTGTTTCGCTAGCGTTGGTGGCGCTTGCTAGGCTCCTGTAATTTGGATTATTATTTCACCTCTTATAGGGGAACGGAATTTGGTTTGTATTGTCGACGGTCCGGGTTCTGCAGTGTGCGTATTTGCTTCATCGTGTCCTGGAAATTAACCTGTATTTTTTCTATAAAGAATAATTATGCTTTATATGTCTGTAAACTGCTTCCTTCTTAATGAATCACGTGCTAAGGCACGTACGCAAAAAAAAAATGCTTTATATGTCTGCCCTGATCTGACCTGGGCATTGGAATAGCTGTGAAGATCTGTTACCAAGTGATTGCAAGATCGCACCCTTAGTTTCTGTTATCTCCACACCGTTAGAATGACACTATGCATCCTCTTTTATGTGCATGAGAACAAGGTTTCAAATCGCCAGTTTTGCTGCAAAGCTCACAAATTAGCTGCTCCTACATCAGAAATTCAGAATACCACACGCATAGCTACCTATTTACAACACTGAATTAATTAGCCTGCCTTTTGCAGCATTGCATCGCAAATTAGCTGTAGCAAAGCTACTCGAAACCCAGCATAAGAAAATGTTCTCGAGTACTCTAAACATATGTGTTTGCAATTTGTGCTGCGCAGGATGTCGCATTAATCGCATCTTACTTATGTTGTTATCCCTTCACTTTAGTGAGATTGTTCTTTGTGGTTGTGTCTTATACGTTGACTGTTTGGCTTCCTCGATGCCATGACATTTTTGGTGTTTGCTCTGGGCCAAAGGTATCATAAAGAGCCTTGGCATAGGAGATGGTGATGGAGCAGCAGTCTTTTCTATCAACAAGGATGACTTTGGTGTGCTGCACTGTGCCGCACGCTGGGGCCATCTGGAGGTCTGCAAGTACCTGGTGGAGGAACTAGGGGGTGATGTGAATATGCCTGCAGCTGAAGGTCCTTCCCTAACTCCCACCCCATTTTCTAAAAACCTAAAGCTGTTACGTATGACTACCTTTTGGTACTTTGCAGTATAAGATGTGTAAACTGTGCATTTACACCTCTCGTTGCAGGTGTGACACCTTTTATGGCCTCTGTTGAGTATGATGACATTTCCATTGTGAACTATCTCCTTGATCATGGTGGTGATCCAATGAAAGCAGATATAATGGGACGCACAGTTCTACACCATGCTGTGGTCACAGGTTGCCTCCCGCCACATATGCACAAACCACTTACGTTTTGCCTTATCAAGAATGTTAGTGTGCAGGGTACTAATGCATTGTAATATTATTATCATGCAGAAATCTGCCTTTGTCATTTCATCTTTCATTTGCCTCATCTAGTTACGTGTTTGTTTTTGGCATATTCTGGCACAAGTTTGATACTTTTCTCTTCTGTACCATGCCTACTTGAATTGCTACAATTTGTTCATTACTATAGTTGTTTACAATTATCTACTATGTTTATTTATGGATCATGTCTGATGGGGATCATCATGATCACTGCAGGATCCTGTAAGGTAATAGAGTTCCTGCTTTCAAAAGGAGTACCTGTTGACATGGATTTTGGCCGTGGGACACCATTATATCTTGCAGTCCATTGTGGCCAGGATAAGATTGTGAAGATCTTGTTGGATCACCATGCAAATGTATAGGTCCTCACTGTTTGAAGCATGTATATTCAGTACTTGTTCAGTCTTCAATGAACCAAGACCAATTCTGAGCATAATAACAACTGAACCCTTCATCATTGTACACTTGCCATCTCATGACTTTTACATGCATTGGGAGTAGAGCAATTAAAGCATATTATCTCTCTAGTACATTTTATACTGCATTGCCATGACTATAATTTTTTTCGCTTGATCATCACGATACTATGGGAAATGCTCACACTGCTTTCAGCCCAACACTACTTTAATTGGGGTTGG
This sequence comes from Cenchrus fungigraminus, assembly GCA_036936925.1. NCBI lineage: Eukaryota > Viridiplantae > Streptophyta > Magnoliopsida > Poales > Poaceae > Cenchrus > Cenchrus fungigraminus. The sequence goes on from CM072770.1 coordinate 63,923,482, forward strand.
CACTCCACTGATGGTTGCACTTCTTCACCGTTCATTGGACTGCATGAAGCTACTCATTGAGGCTGGTTTTCTTTTCCACTTTTTGTTCAAGTTTAACTACTCTCTTGCTGTTATATCTAACTCAAACAATCTGTCATCTGTGTCATTTTTTACTACATTCTCTCCCAATCATTCTTTACAGGCTGGTGCTGATGTTAATGGAAAGGGTTCTATTGTCTCTCCTCTACTGATTGCTACACAGCAGGGAGGTTATACTGACTTCATCCGGTTTCTTCTGGAAGCAGGAGCAGATCCTAACATTTGTGACGATGTATGTTTTGTACATTTTCTTGATGCTCTCCTCATTCTGGTACCCAGAGTTCTATCCATCTTCTGATCATGTCAAGGAGCAGCTGCTTTGACAAACACATAGGCAACAAAGATAAATTTTTGACCTTCTATTCTGTTAGTTTATATCGATAGATGCATATTGTTGTTTCCTTGTCGACTGTTTCATCTTGAGTTCTTATGGGAAGAATACGCCTTGCTGTGAAAATGTGTATATGTTAGTATGAAAGTTGCAAATAACACATTGGCAATGGGGATGCCTTCTACGACTTTCCATTAGAATGCCATCTCCTGTTCTATCAGTTTATAACTTTATATAAATAGATACATGTTGTTTGCTGCTGACTATCAGGTCTTGAGTTCTAAGAATATACGGTGTTGTTCCTGCGCATGATAATGCTCATATGATAGTTATTGACTCCTAGTTATATTAACGCTATTCATTTGTCAATGAGTGTTGCGTGCATGGTGATATTGCAGTTTGTAAGTTATTGAGATATCATCATGCATCGTATAAGGTAGTTGTGTTTATCATATGTACTCAGCCACTAACATGCGAAACACTTATATTATTTTACTTTTGTTAGCATGGTTTTATGTGGTTCTTCAAGTTAATGGTTTTTGCGCCCCCTCTGTTTTTTTGTTAGGTGTTCATGCATTTCAAGATTCAAACTTTGAAATTTGTGACCAATACCCATAATGGCCATAAATGGTACCTTCATACTAAAATTACTTCACATGCTTGTGCTTAACAATATTTTGTAAATCAACTAAAGGCCCATGTTTTATTTTGGAAGCATGCCAAGCAAAGTTAGGCCTCGTATAAAATCATTGGAGGGGATGTGTAGCTACGATGAACAAATTCATTAAAAGGTGCTTCTACCTAGTGCTATCATGGGTCAATTGATGTGGGTAGTTCGTTTTGTAATCAATGGTGACATTTCAAGTGAGATGCTGCCATAAATTTTTGTTGCGTCTAAACTCTTTGAAATACATATCTTTGAATCCATTTCGGATGGAAGACTTTTCCTCATTTTGTTATGTGCACCAGCTGTTATTGGAATCTTTAACATTGCCACATGTTATAGTAGATGTCATGAGAAATTAGGTATGTGGGGTTGGCATTGTTTGAAGTTTCTATAGAAATACAATTTATATGCCTGTTGGGCCTCCTTTTTGAATCTTTTTGTTCCAAATTATCTTTGTCTGGGTTATTTTGTTGAGTTGTGCACCTTTTACAACTTGTTAGATTTCACCTTTAGTGTTTACATAGATGACAATATCCCTTCTTCTGTTGCAGCTGGGTAGGCTGCCAATAGAGCTGGCAGCATTATATGATTGCAGAGCAGAAGTTGAAATGCTGTTTCCCTTAACTTCACCACTTCCAAATGTCCAAAACTGGAGTATTGATGGACTGATCTCTCATGCAAAACTGAATAATGCAAAGCCAATGGTATGTTATATAAAGCTTGAATGCTCTTGGCCTCTTGTCCCCACAAAATATTGTTTTGTGCTGTGGATAGGTCTTCTGTAGTATTCTTTTGAAGTTCAGAGACCCCTTTTTATACTTCATCTTTTAGGCTGGTTCTTGAACCATCAGTTTTGTACGATATCCTATGAATATCTTATTTCTTGATTTTGATCTCTTATAATACCTTAATTTTCTAATCTATATCCAAATAAAACCTGCATCAATAAATACTCACTATACTACACACATTCTGCCATAGTCAATTTATTTTGCACAAGCTGAAATTTCATTCTGTTTATCTCATATATTGTGTTTCTGTGGATGATGAAGATCAGAGGCTTGGAGGTTGGAGCTGTGAGGCTCTAGGCTCACAAGATATCAGCATGTGCACCTGCACTGCTGCATAAGCATGAAAGTGCTAGTTACCTATCGATGTGGATAGATAAATCTGTTAAATTTCTTGTCATGGAAATGAGAAAATCTGTGTTTATGCTAGATATCCGCTTTCAAGAAATTGCATTGCTTGGAAATGTTTTATTTTGGAATTCAAATATTGAATCTCAGTTGCATTCTGTTTTTGATTGTTTATAATGAACCACAGGTTGAAGGAAGAAAAGCTATACTCAAGTTGGAGGCTGGTAAGGCATTTCGGCGGAAGGATTATGGTATGGCATTGGCATTTTATGATTCGGTAAGTCCTACATTATAAATAGTGGTAGAAAGCAAGCCTATTCTATTAAAAAGGGACCGGTTGGTTCTTATAAAGGTAGGAGGATACTTTATATTGGTCACTGATGAGATTTGTTGTCTAATTTCCACCAAATTAAAGAGTGGTCAGTGTTCTGGTAATTCAGCGGCGCAGGCATGTGTGAAATACTGGAGTTTAATCTATTTGAAACTGATCATGTGTTTTGATGCACTTATGATTAGATCTGACAATGGAAAATCTATAATTATGCTAGTGGAGCCCTTATTTAATTAAAATTGCTCTGGACTCTGAAGTAATATAATTTATACCGCTGGCTGTCCATGTAGATTTAAGGTAATCACAAGTGTCATATTGCTCGTGGACAAGCATGGATTAGAAAACGTGGTAGTAATACCCTAAATTTAAACTTTTCTTTTACCATTTTTAAATGGCTGCAATATACTGTGGCACACAATGAACATTAATCCAGTAATGCTGTACACAGATGTGTACCAAGAGTCCCTTCGATCTACCTGTTGTCATGTGATAGGTCTACAGTATAAACATATTACCTTCTAATTTAATCTTGGGAAATGTTATCATATAACTTGTCATGTTGACCATAGGCGATAAAGCTTGCACCAGATGCGACACTATATTCAAACAGGAGCCTCTGTAAAGCACAAATGAGTGATGGCGAAGGTGCTCTCTTGGACGCTCAGCAGTGCAGGACGATGCGACCAGATTGGGCGAAAGCTTACTACCGTATGGCTGCAGCTCACATAGTTCTTGAGGTGAGATAGCACGCATTTCTAGCTTGCCAATCTGTTTACCTGCTTCCTTCTAGCTGAGATGTGGTCATGCCCCCCTGTGCCTGGATGTATTTTGCCAGGATTACGAGCAAGCTGCTGAAGCTGTGCTGGAGGCGGAAGACCTGGATCCTGAAACTGAGGATATCGAGATAGAAATACGGTACTTAACCTGCTAGTTCTTTCTCTCTCTTCAATATTTCCGCAGGGTGTTCTACCATGGCTGACTATAGCTGTCATTGGTGGCTGCAGAGAGTAGCTGACATTTTTTTTGTCCCGTTTCATTCATTTGATCTCTGCAGGAAGATCATGGAAGCGATGACGATCTGTCCTGATGAAGACGTTGACGATATGTCATCTGATGACGACGTTGACGATCTCTCCTCTGATGAAGACGAGGTCTGAAAGCATGACTATCTGACTTGAGCGACGAGTAGCTAGGGACCAAGCACACTGACCTGTTTCTGGCAGCCGTGTCCATTTGTGTGGAAGTCCGGAATTTCCTCAGCTAGGCGCGTAGGATAAGACATGATATGTTCTGCCCTGATGAGACATGGCCATTTTGATGGAAGCTGTAAGACAGATTTTTAAGAGCATGTTTTGCACCAGGGTTTGTACTGGGCGCAAAGTATGAGCTGCGAAGAACTTGCGCAAGAATTTGATGCCAAGAGAGAAGAGAGTACTCGGTATGGACAATGGCTGGTCGGTGGATAGAAGCTTCGCACAGCTGTCTGCCGATTTACTGGAACAGCCGTGTTTGTATGCGCGCACGGGAAGCACCGGCGTTGCCGTTTGGTGCAACTGTGATGGCAGACGCAGACGAACTATCCACTGTCTACGATTGCTCTGCGATCGGAGATTGTGCGTTTCTGCACCGCAAGGGGAATAATGCCAGGATTCATTGAGCAACATGTATGCCGCCAAGGCGACGACGCGACGCGTCGCCTACTGAGTTAGTGCCGAACTGCCGGTGGGACGACCGGTGCACGACGCGATGCGCGCGGGCGGAGGCGGCGGCGACCCAGCGCGGCGTCAGTTTCGGCCGGTCCGGCTCGGGCCGGGGGTCGGGACAAGCCACGACGACGATGTGCAATGACAATGAGGCAGACGACAGGCAGGACCGGGACGTACGCGCGCGTGGCGGCACCGGATCGACCAGGCTGCGCCGTCGCTGACCGACTGATGTGAACTTCCCTGTTTGGAGCGTTGCTATAGGTGTATCCGATTGCTGAAAAAGACGTCCATAGCCTGGTCACCGGTAGCTGTTTAGCAGTGTAAAACTGTATTAGCGACTGCATTCCAGAAATGCCCTTGATGCTACAGGAATGGATCCAGTTCTTTCGGCTTCACTTCACTAGTCGGCTTCACTTCACTGTTTTTTTAATGAACGGGCACGAAAATGTGCCTATTTTATTGAAAAAGAAGGGAGTTTACATGCCGACGGGACCGGTCATAGACTTAAATTACACGCGCGTCACGAGCTGCAATAAACACTTAGCCCCTGCCATGATCCACAAGGATACCTCCCTTTTATCTTAGCTACGAGGGTGGGCACGGAGGACTCGCGCCGATCGAAGGTTCTGGCATTTCGCTCTTTCCAAATCTCCTAGGTAATTAGCAGTGCCAGTGAGCGGGAGGCGTCTCGAGGTGCCTACGAGCGCGTGGTGATGTTCGCCCACCACTCAAGTGGTGTAGCACCTTGTCTCCATTCTCCCGGTTGGAGGGAAGGTTGGCGCACCAGGTTGCGATGAGGCTCCACACCCTTCGCGGGTTATAGAAGCCGGTGAAAGCTAGTATGTCAAATAGAACTTTGATTTTCAGTTTCGCTTCGACAAATCTTCGCTAACGCGAGTCGTCAAGTAACCGTTTTTGCGAGTGGGTTCCCCGTTTTTGTTTGTCCCTGCCGAGGGCAAAATTGTAAAGATCTTCGTGTCAGCAGGGGAGGATGAAGTTTGCGCGCCGCGAGGGTATATTTACGGCAACGGCTCGTTCGGTGATGGAATGGAGGACACAAACAGGGGAAGAGCAGAGCAGAGCAGGCACCACCTACTAGGCCGTCCGTCTTCGACATGCAGGAGCTCCAGCACATCCCCGGCCTGGCGGGGCGGCTGCTCGGCGACGGCGGCGGCGGTGGCGCGACCGCGAACGGCCTCCTCCGCCGCCACGGCGGCTCCTCGGCGGCCGAGGTGCGGTGCCCGCGGTGCGACTCTCCCGACACCAAGTTCTGCTACTACAACAACTACAACCTCGCGCAGCCGCGCCACTTCTGCAGGGCCTGCCGCCGCTACTGGACCAAGGGCGGCCACCTCCGCAACGTCCCCGTCGGCGGCGGCTGCCGCAAGCCCAAGCCCAGGCGCCCGGCTTCCGCCGCCGCCGACGGCCCCGGCAAGGACGCCGTGCACCGGGACGGGAAGGCGGCCCCGCGCTATGGCTTCGCCGCCACCGCCGCCTCCAGCTCCAACCCCGCCGCGGACGGCGACGCCGACGCCGACGCGCCGGTGTCGCGCTCGGGCGCGTTCTCTCTCGTGACCGAACCGAGCGGCACCAGCAGGGGCGGCGTCGCGGAGGTTAGCGCCGACACTGGCTTCGCGACCGGTGGCACGCGGGCGCTCATTGTGCCCCCGCCGGCGCCGATGTTCGCCGACCAGGCGTCCATGTTCGTGTCGCTCGTCGCGCCGCCGCGGCCCCTCCCGGCCTTCGTTTGCTCTGCGCAGCCGAGGCAGACAGAGGAGCACGGCGACAGTTTGCTGGCAGAGCTCAAGCAGCAGTCGCCAGCGTCCACTGCGGCGGCCGGTGAAGGCACCGCGCCGTCCGCCGCAGGATCGGACGGTGCGCTTCCGGTTGCGGCTGGGCCGTCCGGCTGGCCGGAGGCAGCGTCCGACGCAGAGATATTCGATCTGACGGGTGGCATCGCCGGCGACGTGTCGTCGTTGGCGGCGTACTGGGACACGGGAAGCTGGACGGACCCGGACCCGGCCGTGTACTTGCCGTAGCGTGTCATGTGTGCTTATGCATCGTGTTACTGATCACGAAGTTTGTTCATTTTTGTACTTAAACCGGTGGTGCAACGTACAGGAATGTTTAGGATTAGACCTCGTTTGGATGATCGGAGTGAAAAAAAAACAAACTATTCTTTTTTCTGGTAATGCCTCTATCCTCTAGCTATATACGGACCGAAGGGTCTCTCTCCCAACAATGGCCTCAAAAAGACATGCTGTTGAGATTTTTTTTCCTGAAATGTTAACTGTCAGCCAGTCCGATAGTTATAGGTGTCCAAACGGGCGGCCGGACCAGAGTCCGGCTAGGCCCTGCCAACTTCGTGCCCGACCGTGCTCATTCGCGGGCTGAACCGGTGGAGCCCTTTTTAGTGCGGGGGCTGCTCGTGATGCACGGGCACAATGTGCGGATCCACAACCTATGGGGAAGCGGCGCTAGGGCGTCGGTGGTGGAGAAGAGGAGGGGGAGCGGCAATGGTGGAGAAGAGGATGGAGGAGTGGTTGTGGTGGAGTCGTGGAGGAACGCGACGGTGACCCTGGCAGTGGAGGAGATGAGAGTAGCAGCCTCGGCAGTTGAGGAGATGAGAGAGACAGCCTTAGTAGTTGAGAAAGATGAGGGGGAGGCCACGTGGGAGGGAGACGGAGGTTTTCCCCGCAGACGGCCCCCTAGCCACTCTCCTCCCGACCGGACCTCCACACCACCACTCCAGTTTTCCACGCCGCCGCTGCTCCCTGCCAACAGCACCACATCGCTGCAGATGAAAAGGGCATGTCAACGTGCGGCGAGGGTAAGGGGTGACGGTTGACGAGCAGAGAGGCGTCCACTAGAGGCCGGAGAGCAAGAGAGGATGGAGCCATGGAGATAGAGTGGAGGCAGAGGGCCAGAGGGAAAAAGGAGAGGAGGTGGATGGCAATAATCCTGGGATGCCGAACGGGACAAAGTGTTTGTGTGGGTGGGTGAGAAGGTGTGGATAAGACTGAGAGGTCAATGGACCATTTCGAGCCAACACCTTAAAATCGTGCCAAGCTGGGTCGGACGCTTGTCGTGCCGGGGTGATGACCCACGCTCAATACGAGCTAGTGGGCTAGGTTACCACAGGCATGAAGGCTACCAGATCAAATCGGGTTTGGCCGGACAAGAAGCCATGCTTCGAGTCGGGCTGCCAGGTCACGTGCCATCCGGACGTCTATAATGCCATTCGACGCTTGCAGTCCCGTGCATCTTTATCAGAGCGTCCTTTCTTTCCTTTTCCTCCTAAGCATCTAATAAGCAGTTCCTCTTGGCTCTCGTGGTTCCCATGCTTCTTAGAGCCTCTTTGGATCCCTCTTGCCCTCTTGGTAAAGATTACCACCCCTTATTTTTGTAAACATTATCATAGGAAGTTCCAAATAGGTTTAGTAAAATGTGGTAAAGTGGAGTTGGTAATCTTTACCACCTTACAATCCACTACCAAGCCAAAGGTTGGTAATTTGTGGTAAAAGTGGTTCATACCCCCTCCTTTGACACCCCTTAGTTATCTTCTCTCTGTCCACGTACCACGTGCTCTCTTGTTATTAGGAGAAGAAGGATCATTTGCACATCACAATGGTAAAGATTGCCACACACTCCATTTGCGGACGGTAGGATTACCACAGTTGTAAACTTTACCAAGAGCGATCCAAACAGGGCAACAGTCAGTAGAGCACAAACAGAGAGGTAGGAAACTGTTGCTGTACAATTTGAGGAGATATCATGACCAGCAGCAGTTATAGCTCCGGAACGGAACAGACATGGCGCCCCTCGTATGTCGTCCTAGCTTGCGTGCATTGCTTCTACGAGTAGAGGCAGTTGGCTTGGCAGCATGGCAGATGACATGAGGATGTGACGTGCGCCTCCACTAATAACTCTTCGCCGGTGGCCGGGCGGTTGTTGCTTCGGCACGCGGATGATGCCTTTGACATGCTTCTCTGCTCGGCCGCATTTGGTAGCCGTCGCTGTATGGTATCATCAGCTCCATGCTGTTGCCAAGATTTTAATCTGTTCTGGACTGGTATTTTTGTGTGTGCTTCTCTACCAAGGAAAATTCGGACCATTTTCTCGATTCCTTGTGCAGCAGGCAGCAGCTTGCAGGAGCGTAGCATCATGGTCTATAGGCTTCGTTGGGATTGCACAAATTCTCTTCTGGGTTGCTATGAGAAGAGAAAAGACCTGCTACCTGCTGCATTTTGTCCCAAGTCGACGAGGCAGCAAGTAGTCCCTTCCAAACATATGAGCAAACACTGACTGATCAGTGACCTGAACACTGTGTGGGTATCGATGCGACGAATTGAAGCGACTTGGATGTAAGGGCACTGTGCTGTCGTTCGTCGATCAGGTGGAACCTGAGCCCGATCAGCGGAACCAAGTCCATAGCCGAGCTTATCCCAAGGTCCAAAGGACGATGGGCACCGACGACGCAACGCCGCCGGCCGGTTTCTTTGAACCCACGGAACCAACCTTGAGAGAGACACAGCAGAACTGGGGAAGCCCGCCACAGCCAGCCGGCTGGCCCGTCGGTGAAGAAGTCGTCGCTTGGAGACCTGTCGCTCCGGCCCGTGACGCGGACGCCCAACAGAAACCGGTAGGCGGAGGGGAAGTACGGCGGCGCCGATGCAAGTCGCCAGCTGTGTCGTCGATCAGCTGATGGGGACGCTCTGGGCCAGCAGGCAATGGGTGCTGCTCTCGGGCGGCGACTACTGGTTCTCGGGTGGCGCGTCACGTCGGAGGTAGTATAGAGTTCTCTAGCACGAGTTGCCAATGAGACTATCGGCACGGGTGCGGTAAGGGTGTTTGGTTGCTCACATGTGTGTAGTCTGGTCCGTATCCATGGGTCTGAGTCACTTGAACCAGGCTGAGGGGATGCACGCTCTTTTGTTTGGTTTCTTGCATGCATGTAGCCTGGTTCCGAAGTGATGCTGTTTGGTTGGTCGTATGAGTATAAATCATGTATCAAGAATGTATCAAAATAAATATTTAAATATTAATTATTATTAATATTATGTCATTATAAAACTTAATTTACCTCACACAATCTTAATCTATCTTGAAATAAATGAAAATCACTTAACATACACTAATTATGTATTAACAAGATCATTAACTAGACTAATGTTGCATGCCGCTGGCCTGGCTCGCCAGGAACGGTCGATTCCCACGTTTCTTTGGAGCCAGGCCCATCGATGCCTTTTGCATCCGGCCAACCTGGCTCGCGAGGTGAAGCAGGAAAGCAAACAGGTGCACCCTGCATGCGGCCAGCCTGGTTGAGCTCGGCGCAGGACACCAAACAGCCCCTAAATCACTCGGGACGCCACCCTTCAGTAAGGGTTTTCAGTTTTTCAGCGCACACCGTAGGGGCGGGGAGACGCCACATTCAACGCACCGGGAGAGACGCGCTATCCGACGGACGTGGCATGGGGCTCGTGTGCCGACAACGGTCTTCACGTGCCATCATCCCAACCGCCGTCGAGAGAAGGGGGAGGGAGAGAAGGGAAGGGCCACGCCGATCGAACGAGTCCGGGGAGGGAATTCGGCGAGTGCCAGCACCGCCCGCCACCGCAATTGGGAAGGACTGATAGGACCACCGCGCCACAGCACGTCGTCGAGGCCCGCCGTCATATCCTCTCCCCTCCCTGCTCGTGCGCGTCGTGCCACTTGTGTGCCTTCTCGGGAGCTCCGCCAACCGGAGAAGGGAGGTCGGTAGCCCAAGCTCGAGCTAGCTGAGGGCTGAGAGCTGGCCACCGCCGAATCCAACCGTCGCAGCTCCACAGCCTGGCTGTCGCCACCGCAGTCGCAGCGAGCAGATGGGAGAGAGGGACGGGCAGGTCGTCGCCATCGCTCCTCCGCTGGAGAGAGGGTGGCAAGGCTGCTCGAGCTCGCCCAAGATCCCGCGTAGCTGTCACGAGGAACTGACTGTCATTTTAATTGGTATAGAGTAAAAAATATATAAATGATGGGTGCGAAAAAACTAGATATAGAGAAGAGAATTTTAATGATTAGACAAAAATATCATTTTTAAAAAATATTATTTTTAGAGTATGAAAATAGAGTAGTAGGAGTGCGGACAGTCTGATCACTCGCTGCTCGCCGTCCTTTGTCCTTACTAGTTGCCACTAATCATGCTCTACTGTTGCGCAAGGACAGGGCCAGTGCAAGGAATTTTGTGGCATCAGTGTCGTGCTTGTAGTTGCAGGCGTGCTACTCACCTACAGCGCCGGCCGGTACAAAGGCGACGGCGGCGCGCGCTTGTTGTAGAGGCAGATGCTCGACGGAGACGGCACGAGCCACGAGGCGTCACCTGGTCTGGTCCCTGCTATATACTATAGATGGGTGCTTGTAGGGCCTCTAAATTCTCACAGTGGGCTGGTATTCTTGGGCTTATCTTCGCCATGTTCGTTTGGGCTTATCAGCTACCAGCCAGCAGTACTTTTCTCTCAGAACAAACCAGCCACCAACAACCAGCCAACAGTACTTTTCTCTCAGAACAAATCAGCACCAGCAACCAGCCACCAGCCAAACGAACAGGCTGCTTGACTCTTTAGCATAATCAAATTACGCCCTCCCTACAGGACAAATTAAGCCCATGATTGCTGGAAAATTGATTTGGTCTCTCTTTTTTCCCCTCCATATTCCAAATCCTTACTACCCTGGAATTAAAACAAATACTCCCTCCGGATACTTTTATTTGACGCCGGCAGTAGAAATAGGAACCACTCAAAATACTTGTCGTCGCTAGTCAAGGATAAGACGAATTTCCTCTTTTACCCCTGGTCGAAATCGCATCCCCTTCGGAAAAAAAAACACCGCGTCACACCCGCAGCCGCACCTCGCCCTCGGCCTACCGCCCGCCGCCGCGTGGCTCGGCTTCCACCCGCCGCCGTGCGGCTCTTCCGCCTGCCGCCGCCTGACTCTTCTCTCGGCCTCTGTCCGGCTCTTCGTCGGTCTCCGCCTGCCGCCGTATGCGTCTCTCCTGACCACGCATCGCGCTCCTTGCGGTGGCGGCGGGAGTAATGGCGCCGCCTCCGTGCAATTGGCCAGACGGTTCCTCCATCCATGAAGCCCTTGCCGCCGCCCCTCCATCTAATCCCTACCCCAACACCACTCCTTCCGGTGCCCCCTTCGAGTACCTCACCGGCGGCGATCCCACCTCCTTCCAGATGCCCCACCCCCACCCTGTCAATGCTCCCATGCTGCCGATCCCATGCCGTGGCCAAGAGCGTTGTGGTCTACCCATTGAGTACCGCCTTGCTCGTCTCTCTACCTTGGCCGCACGGACCAACACCGCATCATCGTCGCGGGCATCAACATCGCCAAGATGCAGGCATCGGCGCCACGATTCGTGTTCGCCATCCCAGAGGTACGGTTGCGATCTGTGAATTCTTGAGCACTTGTATTGTCCGATTGTACACGAGGTAGTAGTGTTCTTGTGAGTATCTTCTAGTCGTATCATGATGACAATAATAAGGAGAGGGTGTGGATGGATATGATAACCTACTGCTCTGATTTGGTGTGCGGAAGTGGTACTAGTTCACCAATCCTTTCAAAACAATTCTAGTGATGTAGTGATGGGTCTTGTTGGTGTAGATTTGGTAGTAGGCATCACTGATTAGTATTCCTGGCATAAGAAACCTAAATCTCGTGTTACTGAACCAAGAAGCTACTCCACTATGAGTATTTTAATTCAGAGTATGCACTATGAGCTTTTATGCTCACAAATAATGGACTTTATCTTAGATTTTAGTTGAGTTCATGTGTTTCAAATGAACTGCAAATGAACAGTATTCCTGGCATAAGAAACCTAAATCTTGTGTTACTGAACCAAGAAGCTACTCCACTGTGAGTATTTTAATTCAGAGTATGCACTATGAGCTTTTATGCTCACAAATAATGGACTTTATCTTAGATTTTAGTTGAGTTCATGTGTTTCAAATGAACTGCAAATGAACAGTTTGTTAAATTGCATTGTGTCAATCAATGTAAACTTTTAACAATACATTTTCATCTCACAGTTTAAGTACTGAATACTCATGTAGGTTCGTCCAAGAAGGTGCACTGAATACTCAAGGTGGACATAGGAGCAATAAAAGGAAATCCCCTTGTGCAGTCATGCTACCCTTTCCACTGAGCAGAATGATGCTATCACCAAGAGCATGTATGAGGTCTCGTTCAGTGAGGCAGGAAACATCACCATCTGTCACCAACAGTACTCCACTTGATCAAGGCCAAACAGTGATGGGTGAAATTGATTTAAACTTGACACCTGAAGACACCATGGATGATCCAGTTGGTCAAGAGGATGGGGATGGTCCAGTTGGTCAAGAGGATGGTGATGCGGATGATCCAGTTGGCGCTGCTCGCAAGAATTTACTAGTGTTTAATGAGAAAAGGAGAGCAATATTTGAAGCTTTGTTAGGAAGAGCCAGAAGTGGACATCTGAAGAGAAGTGAGACAAGAGAAGTATCAGTATAATTCTCAGTACCTATTCGAACAGTTCAACGTATTTGGAAAAAAGGCAAAGGTTGTCTAGACCAAGGTCTTGGAGTTGATGTTAGTACTGAAAAAAAAGCAGATGTGGCCGTAAGAAGAAAGTGGTAGATATTTCAAAGCTTCAAGATATTCCGTTGCCAAGTCGTACAAAAATAGAAGATGTTGCTAAACACTTAGGTGTCAGCAAAGCCAAGGTTCAGAGAATGAAGCGTGAAGGTCTGATAAAGTGTGTCTCAAACACAATAAAGTCATATTTGACAGACAAGAATAAGAAGGATCGTCTAAAGTGGTGCTTATCTATGCTTGACCCAAGGAGTGTACCTAACTATCCTGTGTTCAAAGGGTTGTTCGATTATGTCTTTATTGATGAGAAATAGTTTTACATCACAAGGAAGGCATTGAGATATTATATAATATCCGGTGAACAACAACCGACAAGAACGTGCAAAAATAAGAACTACATCCCAAAGATTCAGATTTTGACCGTTCTTGCCCGGCCGAGATATGACTCTAATGGGAATTGCACCTTCGATGGGAAAATCGGTTGCTTCCCATTTGTGACATATGAGCCTGCAAAAAGATCAAGTGTTAACAAACCTGCCGGGACAATAGAAATGAAACCAATCAGCTCCATAACGAAGGATACTATTCAGCAATTCATGCTTGAAAAGGTTCTCCCAGCTATTCGAGAGAAGTGGCCACACGAAGATGCCGGCAAGCCCATTTACATACAACAAGATAATGCCAAGCCACATCTTTCACCCAATGATAGACAATTTTGTGAGGCTGCACGACAAGATGGGTTCGACATGAGACTCGTATGTCAACCAGCCAATTCACCTGATTTCAATGTATTGGATCTAGGTTTCTTCAATCCAATCCAATCAATTTAGTACAAAACGTCTGCCAAAACCACTGAAGAACTCGCAGCCGCTGTCAATTCGGTAATGCCTAACTTCCTTTTACTTTCATATCAGAACAAATTTACCTTTTGTCTTGTACTCTATGTCTTCCTTTTACTTTCGTATCACTAACAAATTTGCCTTTTTGATCAGGCTTTTGAAGATTATTCAGTGGGCCAGCTGAACAGAATCTTCTTAACCCTCCATGGATGCATGAGAGAAGTCATGAAAATTGGTGGTGGTAATGAATACGATGTTCCACACATCAGAAAGGGAATGCTCGAAAGACAAGGCTGCCTTCCTTTGCAGCTGAAGTGTGAACCATCTTTGGTGGATACTGCTATGGCACAGATAAACGAATAAAGCTAGCTTACTGTAATCTATGAATAACTTATAACTTATGAATAAAGAATCTATGTAAGTTAAACGATAGCCTTCATCTCTATTGTTCCTGCAGGCCGCTTTGCACTTGACCGCTTGGCTGGTTCAGATGTCACGAATGGGAAACAACCAATCTTTCCATCAAATGTGCAAAAGCCCAGAGAATCAAATCTTGGCCGAGCCACAACAGTCAAAAACATGACCCTAGGAACTGTATAATCTCTCTCTGTTTTTCTTGTAATGTAGTGCCACTTTTCCTCAATGAACACATAATCAAACTGCCATTGAAACATGGGATCTTGTGGTACACTGCTTGGGTCAAGCACAGATAGACACCACTTCAGTCTGTCCTTCTTGTTTTTGTCTGTCAAGTAGGGCTTTTCAGAACCAATTTCAACATACTGAGCCCTGCATGAGCATTAATTTAACATGAACATTAATTTGACATGAGTATCAGGCTTATGCTGCACTAAGAAATTGCTGAATAACTAAATGGGCTACACAATGTTATCATCATACCAAATGGATTAGAATCACAGAGGGAGATGGTGGCAAAGGTTAGAGGATTGCAGTAAGCACATAGGAAGTATCTTGAGCTTGTAAAACTAAATTGCAAAGCAGAATTTTATCAGTAAAAGAAGAATCCTAGGCTGCAGATGCCATTGATTGTCCTGTTCAAGTGACCAAAGATGGCATACCAATATGCATGAGTTCAATTGACCTGACCAGCCCGACACGACAACAGTGGCATTTTACGCTTCCATGCTCCATTGGTCATCATCAGGTCTGCTAATTGACTACGGTTAACAGATTCCACAAGCAAAGACGCGCAGAGATAGCTGTGCATCTCTGTCTTTTTTTTTAAAAAAAACTGCATTTCTATCAGACTAACACCAAGGAGAGACAGCACCTTGGGCATCATCATGCTCGTTGAATACTGGAACCAGATATACTGATTCAGCTTCTGGATTTTACTCACCAGAAACAGAGGGTAATGCGGGTAATGGTTGTACAGAACAAAAAAACTAAGCGAGAGGTAAACCTTGTCATTGGTAAGCATACCATCAAAGGGAGATGGCCATGTCGCACAAGCTAGCTAGGTACTCCGCTATGTAGCGGACGCTGACTTTGCATCTTAATTAGAGGGAGCGAGACAAACCAATGACAACTATGCAACTTAAGGTTAGCCTTCACCACCAAAGCAGTTGTAACTCTTGACTTATGGTACTACTCCCTGAATCCCTGAATGCTATGCTATGGTACTACTCCCTGAATCCTTGCAACTGTACATCTATATTCAAAGAGAGTATGCATTTCGAATGATCCTGAATCCCTGATGCTACGCAGGTTTTATTATCTCAATGCAACAAAATGGCTCTAAATAACATTCTCTGCAACAAAATGCTTTTCTTTTATCATCAGTTCATGTCTACTCAGCTTCAGTAGACATGTCGTGCAACCAAATTTCACGAGTTCATGTCTGAATAGCATCCTCTGCTCAGCTGCAAACTGATCTAGCGAAACAGTGATATGAATCGAAGCATAGCAACTGCAGAGGGATTGGGAGGAGAGGAGAGGGAGGCTTCACTTACGGTTGAACCATATGCTGAGCTCCTCGGTCTTGCGGCTCCAGGTGTTGAAGAAGTCGAGGATGTGCTCCATGGGGCTGTCCCCTTTCCCCCTCTGCTGCTGCTGCAACGGGTTCCCGCGTGCCGTCGTCCACCGCGCCGCCTCCTGGTTCTCCTCCTGGTTCTCCGGGTGCGCTCCGGGCACCGGCAGTGAGCCCATCTGCAGTGTGCCCCACCGGACCGCCTCCGGTGGCTGTCGCTCCTGCTGACCCGCCGCGGAAGGTGCCGCCGGCTGCGGCGCACCGGCCGGTGCTGCGAGATCGAGCAACCACGCCGGAGGATCTTGCTGCCGAGGCGGAGGCCGTGGCGGAGAGGAGAAGCGGCAGGGAGGGCCTCGGGCTCGGCAGAGGAGTCTGGAGCGGCTCCATCACGATTTGTTGAAGCTGAGGAGGAGCGGCGGGCGGCGGCGCGTTCGGGAGGAGCGGCGGCGCGTTCGGGAGGAAGCAGCAGAGGCGCGTTCGGGAGGAAGCAGGAGCCGTGAATCGTTCGGAAGGAGAAGGGCATAAAGGTCAAATTGCAGTTTTCTTATTTTCGTCAAAGATGTCGGAAACGTCAACTATTATGATCCGGAGGGAGTATCTCTTTTGGACCTTGGTGTGAAGATGGCATTTCAGTTCATTTTCTCAGTGTTAATCACCCTTCGCTGATCTGAGTTGGACCAGCTGGTCTCATCCTGTGCGCAAACTCAAAATCGTTGTTCATCAATTGAATAAACCAATGTCACATTATTGAGATTTGTAAAATACACATCTGCTGATGCAATCTTCATAAACCAAGCACAGATAAAATTTGAATAATTGTTAGGCAAATCAAATTACAAAGTTCGGCCTTTCAAATCTTAATAGGCCATATAAAAAAGAAATGGATGGAATATACTACCACGACATTTCTTTTCAATTCGCCACAATTTGCAACGCAAACGGAAAATGACACATTTCCCATCATATAAAGGCGCATTCGTGAAACATGATCTACATACTCCATCTGTCTCAGAATATAGCTTCGTTTAGACTTATTCAAAGTCAAACTTTAACTTTGATCGTGTATAACGAAATAATCATAAATGCTAATAACGTAAAAATGATATTGGTAGATTCATCATGAAACCAACTATCAAAATATGTAATCTTCTCTATTTAAAAAAAGTTATTTTGAGAGTTATTGTTGGTCAAAGTTGAAAAAGTTTGACTTTGAAAAAGTCTAAACGAACCTATATTCTGGGACGGAAGGAGTATATAGTAACGATACTATTACCTACTTTAACAGGCACAACTTTTTTGATGTAGGCGACACACCGAGGTGCCAATGGTGATTTCATCAATATAATCTCAAGAATTTGTGAGATTTTTTTTTGAAAAATAGAAAGAGAACTGCTCTGTCATTTAACAAGAAGAAGAAGCAATTGTACATCACACGTCGAATCCAACACCACCACCACCACACAGTCAACGCACGCACGTCGAATCGAACACCACCACCACCACACAGACAACGCACGCAAACAACGTACACAACAAAACACTACACTACACCACCACAACTTGGGAGAGGAGCCGAAAGTAAGCCACCGCGAACAGTGCTGTCGTCGCCAATGTTGTGCCATGCCAAATGCTGCGGCCTGCTGCAATCCTAAGCGACAACTCAAACTCCTCCACCACGGGGTTGTCATCCTCGTGCTGCACACACACTCCTTCAGCCTTGAAAGGATCAAGATGTCGACTAGAGGGGGGTGAATAGTCAAACCTGAAATTTACACACTTTTTAACCAATTGTCAGTCCAAGTCCGGAGTCTCCGGATATTTTTCCGGATACTTCGGAAAATCCGGAGAATCCGGGAAAATGTCCGGATTGTCCGGGCTTCAAGGGGAGATTCAAATCGACAGAAATTAAACTTGCTCAAACATAGATCTACGAAAATAGGTTATGCAGTGGGATGAGACAAGCCTGTTTATCCACCTAGAACCTGCAGAAACCTCAACACGGAGTAGATCGGCACCAAACCCTAGAAATGTGCTCAAGAGAGATACAAGCATACAACAATAGCAACAAGCACAAGTGACACAAGGATTTGTTACCGGAGTTCAACCTCACACCTTGAGGTCTACGTCTCCGTTGAGGAACCCACAAAGGGTGGACCTTTACACCTAGATCACTTTCCTCCCTCTAGTGACCACAAAGATCAAGCTAGAGTTACTTACTCAATCTCGGGGTGATACAAACCTCCTTGGGCAGCCACAAACCTTTGGATGCTCCAAGGCAACGCCTAGCCGGCTAGGAGCTCAAAGCTCCAAGAGTAACAAACACGAAATGTGCCAACCAAGCGAAGAACAAGGTGCTCTAGAGATGGGAAATCAGTTCACTAGCACTCTCCAAGCTCTTGCTCTCAAACCCTCCTTAAATCCCCAACAAATCTCACCAAACCAAAGCCAAGGGGAGTAAAGAGGGGAGTGAATGGGTTCTGAGTTGTTTCAGGTCGCAAATGGTAAGAGTGGGAGAAAGGAAAGGGTGGAGGGGGCTTTTATACCCCCTCACACAGAAAAGAGCCGTTACAGCTCTAAGACCCGGAATATCCGGGAAAACTCCGGAAACTCCAGGAAGTCCGGAGACTCCGGGAAAAACCCGGAAACTCCGGCCTCCCAAGGTCAGCACCCAAAAAGTCAACCCCGTGAACGTGCTGGTGCAAAGGTGTCTCTCATAGGTTTTGTTTTGACAACTAGAGCACATGTTCGACTCTTGGAAGATACATTTCCTGTCTCTCTTTATAGTGCGGCGTTTCTAGGACTCTAATTCAAAATATAAAACAAATAAGCCTTTATAGGAACCCTTTGTAGCATCACTTCCTTTTTGCTTACTCAATGAACAACACTTGATGCCACATATAATTTTAATTCCTGCTCATACACTAGATAAATCATTAGCCACTTAAGCGTGTGTAATTAAATCACCAAAACCCACTTAGGGGGCCAAGATACTCTTCAATCTTCCCCTTTTTGGTGATTGATGACAACACATTTAAGTCTTACAAGAGATAATCAATGAATATTAAAGACAATTTGTAATACTCCCCCTTAATATGTGCATATCGATTTTGAATATCAATGGTCCTATTAGGGCCAAATTTTGCACAAGGAAGGAAGACAAGAGAGTATTACAATAGTGGGGTGCTTGTGATGTGCAACAGATAATGGTGAAATGCATATGACAGTTCATGCACTCAAAAGGATGCAAAAGAAATCTGGTGCTCAGAAGTCCGGAAACTCCGAGCCAGACCCGGAATGTCCGGAAAATCCGGAAACTCCGGGAAAAAGTCCGGACTCTCCGGGCTTGCTGATCACCAGTGAAAAACAACATTCATCAAGAATTTTCAATCTAACATATAGCATCCTTAGAAAGTAAAAACTGAGCAAACAACCACAAGCACACTACCATAAGTCTCAAGCTCACATAGTCTTACACGCATACGAATTTAAAGTTATTACAAGCTATTGTTCCAAATTCAACTCCATAAAGTTCCACACTAGATAGATAGATAAAAGTCTCACTCCCCCTTTGGCATCAAGCACCAAAAAGGAAGTGTGGTAGCAGCTGGATCACTCGGAGTCCTCGTCGTCCTCTTCCTCCTCCTCGTTGTTGTCCTCCTCCTCCTCTTCCTCTTCTTGCCTTTCTTCTTTATCTTGGGCGTCCCATTCCGCAAACGGATCATCGAAGATAGGGAGCTCACAGTAGGGATCGGTGGGGAGGCCAAGATGAGACTTGATCTCAATGATGTCCCGGCGGTTCTCATTTGTCTCCGTAGTCATGGTCTTGCACATGCTAAAGATATTCTTTAGAACCCTCTTGATCATGGAGCCACGGTACCGACGGGAAGGCCTAGGTGGAGAAGGGGCAGCGGGCACGTCATCATGGCGAGGAGCTGCACTAGATGAGCCAACAAACTTGCGAGCCTTGGGTGCTTTTTTGGCTCGATCATGGAGGTGACGGAAGGGCTCATGGACAACATCCTTTGGATAGCAGACATTTGTGACTCTCTCAATCATGTACATAAGATAGGGTGCATATGGGAGGTACTTCATTGGATCATTCATGGCTCTCCTCAACTCATTCCAAATGAAGTCAAATATGTAAAACCCTTCCTCGTCCGGTGCCATCCTATTGAGTAGATTTGGAACAAAGTACCTCAAAGCCGTAGCATCTCCTTGCTTGGGATCAATGGTGGCTCGAAAGAATTGATTGAGATAGTAGTAGTAGGGGTTGAGTTGGTCCGTTTTGCCCTCAATAGCCAAGTCACGACTAGGAAACATGTAGGGGAGGTCCCTAGGCTTGTACTTGATCTCATTATGAATGGGAGTGCGATCTTCATCCTTTGATCCAAGTCCCAAAAGCCTGGAGAATGTCATGTAGTCGATTGTGCACTTGTTGCCTTGAGTTGTCCATGTGATGGTGTTATCATATGGATCGTAGTAATAGGAGCAATGAAATTGAGCTAGGATCTCTTTGTTCCAATTGTAGCGAAAACCCATAATGTCATAGAGCTCCACTTCTTTGCACTTCTTAATGATGGAGTTGAACACGGTGTTGTTGAGATCTTCATAATACTTCCAATCAATGTACCTCATCTTTATAATGGGCACCATGTTCTTAGCAACCAATTTGGGATTCCTTATGATCGTTTGGTAGAAATCCCTGTGGCAATCACACCAAAACCTTGCCTCTAGCCCCTCTCCCTTGAGATAGCGATAGACGTTGTCTTCCCTTTGCTCCCTCACAGCTAGAGCATTCTTGGAGTAGTCCCTAAACATGTGCTCAGCAAAACCAAGAACGGATCCGGGCTCTCTAAGGTTGATAGGAGTGTTCACTACCCGGACATTTGATGGGAGAGTGGAATGAGCCTAGAAGGGGTCTTAGGACAAATGTGGGCTACAACTCCTTGTTTATGCTTGGGAGGTGCACGAGTGGCAGCACGGCTTTGTTGGATGTAGGGGGCTTGGTGGCTCTTCTTGGGGTGAGGTTTGTAACGAGTTTTCTCCTTAGCAGGCCCCTTTCCATGGCGGCGAGGAGACTCAGGGGGCTGCTCATATGTGTCATCCTCAACCTCATCATCATCACTCTCAGTCCCTTCTTCCTCCTCAATCTCTTCTCCTTCATCACTGCCCTCTGCATAAGATGGAGGGGGATCACTCCTTCTTGGCCTTGTACTGCGCTGAGAGGATTCTTGGCCCAAGGTCTCTTGCACAACCCTCAAAGTGGCAGGGTCATGCCTAGCCTTGGTCCTCCTTTGAGTGGAGGGCTCATCCGTGTCGCGACGGATCTTCACCCTCATGATCTTGGGGAGAGAGGGGAGGAAGCTTCAAAACTTCAAATGCGTTGTAGATCTGTGTTCTCCGCACCTTGGAGCCCTCAATCCTTAGCTCTCACTCGATTTGGATGGATGGAACCGAAAATCGCCTAAGGGGGCGACGGGGAAGAGAGGGGATGGCGACGGGAGTGTCTGGCGGCCGGTCAACGCGGTAAAAGAGTGAAAAGAGAAAATGACCGCGGTGAAAGGGTATTTAAACCTTAAAGACCCAGAATGTCCGGACCAGGTCCGGAATCTCCGGGAAACCCGGAGTTTCCAGAAATTTGTCCGGAGACTCCGCTCCCCCTGAGACCAGCGAGCAGATTTGCACGGAATTTGATTTGAGATAGATTTGGATGACTATACATGTAATATATGTGAGCCTGAGAGGTATCAACACTTGAGACTAGCCACAATCAAGCAATGAGAACAATAGCCCAAGTGTTGTACCAAGATAAGATCCAAGTATTTCAAAAACAAATGAATACAAGTTTTGCAAATCAATTTCCTTTCAAAAGACTTATTCTAGGTCAATCAAATATGTGCATGATCTCAAGCCAAGTTACGAGAATCCAAGATATTTAGCTCACCCCTCAAAGCACAAAACCTTAGTTCATCAAGAGGCTTTGTGAAGATATCGACTAGTTGCTTATCGGTGCTCACATGGCTTAAAGCGATATCTCCTTTGGCTTCGTGGTCTCTCAAGAAATGGTGTCTTATGTCTATGTGCTTTGTTCTTGAGTGGTTTACGGGGTTGTTAGCTAGTTTGATGGCAGTCTCATTGTCACACAAGAGTGGCACCTTGCTAAACTTACAACCAAAGTCTCTCAAAGTGAGACTCATCCAAAGTAGTTGAGCACAACAAGCGCCGGCTGCAACATACTCAGCCTCGGCGGTGGAAAGGGCAACGGAGTTTTGTTTCTTGGAACTCCAAGACACCAAGGACCTTCTAAGGAATTGGCAAGTCCCGGATGTACTCTTCCTATCTACTTTGCAACCGGCATAGTTCGAATCGGAGTGGCCAAGTAGATCGAAAGTGGAGCCCTTAGGATACCACAAACCAAGGTTAGGAGTATGAACCAAGTATCTAAAGATTCTCTTAACGGCCATTAGATGACGCTCCTTAGGATTAGCTTGAAACCTTGCACACATACACACACTAAGCATGATATCGGGCCTAGATGCACAAAGATAAAGTAGAGATCCAATCATGGAGTGATATACCTTTTGATCGATGCTTTTTCCTTCTTCATTTAGATCAAGATGTCCATTTGATGGCATAGGTGTTTTGATGGGCTTGGCATTGTTCATGTCAAACTTCTTGAGCATATCATTGGTGTACTTGGTTTGACTTATGAATGTGCCTTCTCTGAGTTGCTTGATTTGAAATCCGAGAAAGAACTTCAACTCGCCCATCATAGACATCTCAAATCTTTTGGTCATAATCCTACTAAACTCATCAACCCAAACTTGGTTAGTAGAACCAAATATAATGTCATCGACATATATTTGGCATACAAATAAATCATTTCCTTGTTTACGAGTGAAGAGAGTAGGATCGGCTTTGCCTATTTCAAAGCCTTTCTTTAAGAGAAATTCCTTAAGGCATTCATACCATGCTCGTGGGGCTTGCTTGAGCCCATAGAGCGCCTTATGGAGCTTGTAGACGTGGTTGGGAAATTGTGGATCTTCAAAGCCCGGTGGTTGTTCAACATAGACTTCTTCGGATATTGGGCCATTCAAGAAAGCACTCTTGACATCCATTTGATGTAACTTGAAATTCTGATGTGTGGCAAAGGCTAAGAGTATGCGGATTGCTTCAAGCCTTGCCACCGGTGCATAAGTTTCTCCAAAGTCCAAGCCTTCTACTTGAGTGTATCCCTTTGCCACCAATCTTGCTTTGTTCTTGGTCACCACGCCATTCTCATCTTGTTTGTTGCGGAAGACCCATTTAGTACCTATCACATTTTGCTTGGGGCGTTCCACTAAGGACCAGACTTCATTCCGTGTGAAGTAGTTGAGCTCTTCTTGCATGGTCATTACCCAATCAGCATCCTCAAGTACTTCTTCAACCCTAAGAGGTTCCAACATGGAAACAAATGAGTAATGTTCACAAAAATTTGCTAATCTTGAACGAGTTGTTACCCCTCTACGGATGCATCCAAGAATGTTGTCAACGGGATGATCTCGTTGAACACTTTGGCGAACTCTTCCATGTGGGTCATAGACTTCTTGTTGAATCAATTCCTCATCTTCTTGACTGCCTTGGGAATTACTAGCAGGAGGTCCGAAATTTCCAGAGTTTTCTCCGAAGTTTCCGGGAAACCCGGAATCTCCGGATTTTTCTCCAGACACTCCGGGGTTCACAGCGGGAGGTGTACTTGCTGGTTCTTCTAGTATTTCGCAGTCCTCATCATCTTCTTCTTGAGGCTTGACTTCTCCAATGGCCATCTTCTTTATAGCCTTTTCAGCTGGTATATCCTTACCTACACACAATTCATCAACTTGCTCCACTTGAGAGCCATTAGATTCATCAAACGTCACGTCATACGTGACATCAACACAACCGGTGGTTTTGTTGAGGACACGATAGCCATGAGCGTTTGAGGCGTAACCAAGAAAGATACCTTCATCAACTTTAGGTGCAAACTTAGAGCTTTTGGGCTTCTTGTTAAGGATGAAGCACTTACAACCAAAAACTCTAAAGTAAGACACGTTAGGCTTTTTATCGGTTAGAAGTTCATAGGCGGTTTTGTGATGAAGCTTATGAAGATACAATCGGTTGATAGCATGACAAGCCGTGTTGATTGCTTCCGCCCAAAAACTATCCGAAGTCTTGTACTCATCAAGCATGGTTCTTGCGGCTTCAATGAGAGTCCTATTCTTCCTCTCCACTATCCCATTTTGTTGTGTAGTGTATGGGACGGAGAGCTCATGACCAATGCCTTCTCCATCAAGATACTCTTCAATGTTGGTGTTCTTGAACTCGGTGCCATTGTCACTTCTTACTCTTTTGATCTTCACATCAAATTCATTTTGGGCTCTTGTGGCAAACTTCTTGAATATTTCATGAACCTTGCTCTTGTCCTTCATAAAGAATACCCAAGTGTACCGAGAGTAATCATCAACAATGACAAAACCATACTTGTTCCCTCCAATGCTAACATAAGCCACATGACCAAAGATATCCATGTGAAGTAGTTCCAATGGCCTTGTAGTGGTAAGTACATTCTTGGCGGGATGAGGAGCACCAACTTGCTTTCCGGCTTGACAAGCACTACAAATTCTATTTTTCTCAAAATGAACATTTGTTAGTCCTAGGATGTGTTCCCCCTTTAGAAGCTATTGAGATTGTTCATCCCAACGTGAGCTAGTCGGCGATGCCAAAGCCAACTCAAGCTAGACTTTGCCAATAAGCATGTATCAAGTTGGGCTTTATCCGATGTGAAATCCACCAAGTAAAGCCTTCCCTTGAGTTCACCCTTAAAGGCAACGGAGTCATCACCCCTTCTAAAGACGGTCACACCCTCATTGGTGAACAAACAATTGTAGCCCATCTCACAAAGTTGTGAAACGGACAACAAATTGTAGTCTAAAGATTCAACCAAATAAACATCGGAAATTGAATGATTGATTGAGATAGCAATTTTACCAAGGCCAACAACGGTTCCTCCACCATTGTCTCCAAAGGCAATTCTTTCCATAGGATTTTCAATCATATCACAAGATGTAAACATTTTCTTCTCTCCGGTCATATGATTTGTGCATCCACTATCAATCACCCATTTGGTTCCACCAGAGGAGTATGCCTACAAAACAAATTATGCTTGTGTTTTAGGTACCCAAGTAGGTTTGGGTCCTAGAGCGTTAGTCACAAGAACCTTGGGCACCCACACATTCCTTTTGACCAATGTCCCTTTTGTACGAGGCCCCACATACTTGGCAACCACCTTACCCTTGTGGTCCCAAGTTAACACATAATCGGCATAGAAGTTATCTTGTGAGGCATGTGGCTTGGGCTTCTTGCTTGACTTGATTGGATTGGCCTTTGCCTTAGCTTGTGGTGCATGTGTTGTGTCTTGAGTGCCCTTGAACTTGATAGGTGAGTTGTACTTGACTTGGTTGTCATAGTTCTTGGCACCCAATTGCTTCATGCCGTGCACCACATTCCTTATTCCCACACCTTTAGTGTGGTAGTTCTTGATGAATGGGATGGGGTCCTTTGTTCCTTGTTCTTGCTTACCTAGACCCTTCCCATCCGCAAAGCCAAACTTCTTTATGTAGCTTGACCCAAAGCCTTTGGTGTGGTTCTCAAACTCACCTCTTTTGGGTTCTTTCTTCTTCTCATCAATGAGGGAGTTTGACAACCTAGCAATCTCTTTCTTCATAGCATTCATCTCGGCAATGTTAGTAGCACAAGCATTTATATCAATTTTATAATACCGAGAACAACCATTGCTTGTTGAGGCTTTAGAGTTAGAGAGAGCATCATTAGAGGTTGTTGTAGCATTATTCTTGAGATTGTCAAGTTGAACTTCTAGTGCTATGTAACTAGTCTTTAAGCTTTCAAAGCTCTTTTGAAGTTCAATCTTTTCGCCCTTAAGTTTCTTGCAAGCATCCTTAGCTAGGAAAGATTCCCTAGTTAATTCATCTACTATCAACTCATCTTTAGCTTGGGATTTCTTGAGGCTAAGAATTTCTAGCTCCTTTTCCTTAAGCAAGTCCTCTTGCACCTTGAAACCCTTCTTTTCAATTACAAGGGCATTCTCAAGGGCAATGGTTTTCTCTCGCTCAAGTCTAAAGAGTTCTTCTTACACCTCTAGAGTCCCATCTCTATTCTCTATTTCTTTCATTAAAAACATAATTTTCTTAGTTGTCTTTTTACCAAAGCCATTTATCATCTTTTCAAATTCAAGATCACTTTCACTATCATCATCTAGGGGCGGGGTGGGAGTGTCTACCTTAGAGCCCCTAGCCATGAGGCATGTGTGGGTGAAGTCATCTTCATCATCGGTGAGATCTTCAAAGAGTGATGACTTGTTGATTGGTTCTCCAATAGAAATAGTGGCAAGACCGACTTCATCATCGGAGTCAGAGCTATCATCATTTGAGTCCCACTCTTCACCCAAATGTGCTTCACCAACTTCCTTCTTCTTGTTCTTGTCATTCTTGTTGGTGTCCCTTCTTCTCACTTTGATGTTGGGGCACTCCGCAATGAAGTGACCCTCTTTGCCACACCCAAAGCATGGCCTCTTGGAGGTCCTCTTGGCCTTGATCTTGTCTTTGTCTTTGTTCTTGTTGAAGAAGCCACTCTTCTTGATCACTTTGTTGAACTTTCTTATGAAGAGTGCCATTTGTTCGGGAGTCATGTTTTCATCACTATCTTCCTTGACCACGGTCTTGGAGGTTGATGAGCTTGATTTCTTCTCCTTGTTAGATGCCTTGAGGGCCATTCCCTTGTTCTTCTCAAGTTATTCATGCATCTTGGACATTTCTTGTGAAAACTTTGACTCCTTGACGGTGATAAGATGTTCTTCAATTCTTCCAATCACATCCGCCGGAGTGAACTTGTTGAAGCCTCTCTTCTCTCTTATGAGTGTTGAGAGTTACACATCCCTAGCCATATATGCGGAGAGGATCTTATCAACCACTTCTCTTCTTCCCCATCTTGTGCTTCCAAGGGACTTGATCTTGTTGATGATCTTGTTCAAGCGGTTGTACATGTCTTGTGGAGATTCATCTTCCTTGATGACAAAGCGGTTGAGCTCACTTTCTAGAGCACGGATTCTTCTTTCTCTCACTTGTTTTGTTCCTTCATGATTGATGAACAATGTGTCCCACACTTCCTTGGCGGACTTAAGTCCATCCATCTTGTCATACTCTTCGGACGTGAGTGAACTCTTGATGATGCGTATGGCTTGATAGTTTCTTTGTATCTCATTTGCTTGATCTTGAGTTAGCGTTGCATCACCACTAGGGAAAGTAATACCCCTGTTCACAATAGTCCAAAGTGCGGGATTTACCGCCATCAAATACTCCTCCATCGAGTTCTTCCACTTGGAATAGCCGGTTCCATCAAATTAGGGTATCTTCCCAATGTGGCTAGAACCGGATGGATGGTTAAAAGATAAGCGAGAGTAATCGAAAGAGGTTCGAGTATAGTCCCTTGATGATGACGGGCGTCGAGCGGAGCGGTTGGACCTTGCATCATCAAACTCTTCATCCTCACTATCGGAGGACTCCGCATCATCTCCATGTGCTTGATACTTGTGCTTGCACCAAGAGTACCACCTCCTTGAGGTAGAACGGGAGGTGTGCCAACGACGTTGTTGGCGGGATCTCCACCTTCGGGAAGAGGTGGAGCTTGAGCATTTGGATCCGACATCTTCTTGACTCCAAGCGGTTAAGCTTCAAATTTGGAGCACTTGGCTCTAATACCAATTGAAAGGATCAAGATGTCAACTAGAGGAGGGGGTGAATAGTCAGAACCTGAAATTTACACACTTTTTAACCAACTGTCAGTCCAAGTCCGGAGTCACCGGATATTTTTCCGGATACTCCGGAAAATCCGGAGAATCCGGGAAAATGTCCGGATTGTCCGGGCTTACGAGGGGGGATTCAAATCGACAGAAATTAAACTTGCTCAAACATAGATCTACGAAAATAGGTTATGCAGTGGGATGAGACAAGCCTGTTTATCCACCTAGAACCTGCAGAAACCTCAACACGGAGTAGATCGGCACCAAACCCTAGAAATGTGCTCAAGAGATATACAAGCATACAACAATAGCAACAAGCACAAGTGACACAAGGATTTGTTACCGGAGTTCAACCTCACACCTTGAGGTCTACGTCTCCGTTGAGGAACCCACAAAGGGTGGACCTTTACACCTAGGTCACTTTCCTCCCTCTAGCGACCACAAAGATCAAGCTAGAGTTACTTACTCAATCTCGGGGTGATACAAACCTCTTTGGGCAGCCACAAACCTTTGGATGCTCCAAGGCAACACCTAGCCGGCTAGGAGCTCAAAGCTCCAAGAGTAACAAACACGAAATGTGCCAACCAAGCGAAGAACGAGGTGCTCTAGAGATGGGAAATCAGCTCACTAGCACTCTCCAAGCTCTTGCTCTCAAACCCTCCTTAAATCCCCAACAAATCTCACCAAACCAAGGCCAAGGGGAGTAAAGAGGGGAGTGAATGAGTTCTGAGTTGTTTCAGGTCGCAAATGGTAAGAGTGGGAGAAAGGAAAGGGTAGAGGGGGCTTTTATACCCCCTCACACAGAAAAGAGCCGTTACAGCTCTAAGACCTGGAATATCCGGGAAAACCCCGGAAACTCCGGCCTCCCAAGGTCAGCACCCAAAAAGTCAACCCCGTGAACGTGCTGGTGCAAAGGTGTCTCTCATAGGTTTTGTTTTGACAACTAGAGCACCTGTTCGACTCTTGGAAGATACATTTCCTGTCCCTCTTTATAGTGCGGCGTTCCTAGGACTCTAATTCAAAATATAAAACAAATAAGCCTTCATAGGAACCCTTTGTAGCATCACTTCCTTTTTGCTTACTCAATGAACAACACTTGATGCCACATATAATTTTAATTCCTGCTCATACACTAGATAAATCATTAGCCACTTAAGCGTGTGTAATTAAATCACCAAAACCCACTTAGGGGGCCAAGATACTCTTCAAGCCTTACTTTAGTAGAACACTCCTGCCACAACATTAGTGCAGACAACCTTAACACTCAATGCGTGAGGGCCTCTCCTTATCCACCGCTTCATACTCCTCAGAGACAAACCACCTTAAAGTGTACAGGGACATTTCCACCCGCCACATTGGACACTGCTTCAAATTAAAGATCCTTACCACTAAAACCACAATAAGAGAATCCCTAAAGCCACGCCGACACCAAGATCACCACTGCATCATACACGCCAGCCCAAGGCAACTAACACTCATGGGCCCTCTGCACCTCCACACCAACACGGACCTTGCGCACCTCCTCTGCCACTGCACATGGGTGACACCACCAACCAACCAACACCACCACTGCGACGGGTCTCCAAATGTGACACCTCCAAGGAGGGCACAACGCCAATGACGCCGTTGTCCCACGTCCATAGATGGATAGAGCTTTCGCCCGGAGAACCCCGTGCTGCAATAACATGATGCTTCGTAATGATGCCCCAGCGGGGAAATGACACCCCAAAGGCGTCATCACCATCACCACCAACAAGCGTTAGTGAAGGCTTTCGCCCGATTAAGCACCATGTGTGTCGCACGCTCACGACCATGCCAACAGCCCTCTCCTCGTCGCTTCCACAATGGCTCTACCGAAAGAGGCCCGACACATCCTGAAGCACCACCTCAGAGCCACCAGCAAGCACCTGTACAACTCCCGACCGGCCGACCCCACCATCAAGGCGACGTCGGACCAGCATCAGCGTCGAGGAGGAGAGAAGGGAAGCACCACCACTTCACCTCTGCACCCGTCGCATGCACGCAACATGCTCCCAGCCCCACCATGTCCTTGCCTCCATGGCCCAGCACAGTAGGAGCCAACGACGCCTGGCCGCAGCCGCCGCTGTCACCTCTTGCACCAGCAGATGTCGTCGTCGGCGCCATCCGAGCCGACCGCAGCCACCACCGGTGCCACCCCCCGAAGTTGCCGCCACCGCCTACGCGCGCGTCCGCGGAGGCCCCGCCGCCGCCTACATGCGCATCCGCAGAGCTGACGCCGCTGACTTCCCGCGTCGTCCGCCGTCGCCGGGCCCCTGACACACCACCCAACCACACCATCGCCCCCCTAGGCGTGCGGCCCCCAAATCCGGCCGCCACCATGCCGGATCCATGGTCCGCAAGCTCCACGCCACGGGAGGCCGTCTGCGACGGCGAGCACCCCTAGGAGAATCCGGCAGCCGCGCCCCCAGATCCGCCCGGGAACAGGGAAGAGGCCCCGCTGCCGCCTTCCTCGCAGGCCGCGCCGGTTCTCGACAGTCTGCTTGGGCGGCGGCGCGGTGAGGGAGGCCGTGGGGAGAGGGGCGGCGGCTAGGGTTCGGGTGGCGCTCGTGCTGCCCGCGCTGGGGTGACGCAAGTGAACGGGTGATACCTTGCCAAGAATTTGTTAGACCAGTGTTTCATAGTTTTGCTCATACAAAGAGTACAATTATGTGAGTGTGGTTAGGACGAATGTGCATGTGTGCATTTGTGCGTGTTTGATTTGAAAAAAAAAGCATATGAACGCACTATGGAGCAAACACTGACAGCACGTATCACGCCACAGCAGTTACTGCGTTGCGTCAGACCCAGCTTGGACCTGGTCACCTGGAGAAAGAAAGTAGTGGTCCAAATTTCACACGTCACGCCACTCGATCGTCTGCTTGCACGACGTGACGAACAAACAGGTGACGATGCCGCGCGCCGGCCGCTGTTGGCTGCAAGCGTGCGAGAAGCGTCTCCCTCGCCCGGGCCCGGCCGGCCGTCCCTTCCCTCCAAACGGTGGCCTTCCCCGGCCGCGGCCTCGTGTGGTCCGCCGCGTATCGTACTTGGCCGGCCGGCCACCGACCCAGCCTCCAGCCGGCGGCAACATCGGTCGGTGGCCACCGGAGCGTTTCGGAAATGGATCGGAGTAGCGTGCAAGCCGCGTTGAGATGACGAGACAAGAAGGACGTACGGGGGGTGGTGTGGTGTGGTTCGTAGCGTGCCAACGTACTCGCCGGCCAGGGCACGGTGGTTAAGTTCCTCGTCCGTGCTTGTACTTCGATGAGTGAATTGGCAATTCAGCATTGCTTGTGGGAATCACATCCTTCAAGAGCTTGTGGTACCCGCAATTAGGTGCCGGGGGAATATGAGGAGTCGAAATCGTATTATTATATTTATCATTACTAACCTTTTGAGATGTTATTTGTACGGAGTGAATAAAAGCACAAGGTTTTCAAGATGCTTAGGTTTGCCTTACTCTGGTCCTGATGGTTCAGATTGCGAAGAAGAATAGAAAAATATTTGATTTATAAAATTTCAAAATTTCATATATTTAAAATCGGAGGGCGTGCCATATGGCATCTTTTGTAATCTTCAACTGGTCAAGTCTACATGACACCTGACCCAATTTTACAACATTTTCCAAACTTCCGCGAGGAATAAGTCTAGATCATTCTTTGACAAAATCCAAATAAAAGCAACTCTAAGAGTCAAGCTAAATCCGAATATATGTAAAAAAAAAACTAAAAAAAAATGATCCACACAACCTCTCTTTCTTCCTCTCTTCTCTATCTGCCTCGGCACGCCCTCCCTTCCGCTGGCCCCTTCCGCTGGCCATCTTTGCCGAGCGACTCCGAATTGCCATCTCTCTAATGAATGCTCCTCTTTTCACGCGCTCTTTGCCCAGGCCGCCACTTCCAGGTTCCAGCCCGCGTGTGGTGATGGAACATCGCCTGGGAGTTCACCCAGCCAGCATGCAGCTGCGGAGGAGCTCGGTGGCGAGGAGCTCGAGGGAGTGGCTTACCTGTAGCGCGCGCACACTGCGAACGTGATGCTCCTTGTTAAGGTCGCGGGAAGTTCGGGGGTAGGGGCTAATGCCGCCGGGAGGAGGGGTAAGGGCACCCGCATTGGTGCCGTTAAGCCCTCTACAAGAGAGCCATGTAGGAAAGAGAAGTGAAGAGAGAGAAGGAGCTGCCGCCAGGGCTGGCGAGAGCCGATAGCACGCGTCCCCGTGAGAGCGGGTCCCACAACGTGCGCACAGTTGCGTCTTCTCTCTTTCTCCCTCTGTCTCGCGTCCTCTCCGCTGACCCGAACGAGGCTCAGCGGCTGTCGACATTGGGCGAGACCGGCTCAGGAGGAAGGGCGGGCTGCGGCCGCTGGCGTGGGGCGAGGCCGGGGCAGCTGGACGCGGAGTGCGGCGCCGGCGAGGGTCGGCGAGCGCCGGTGCAGGGGAGGGTGCAGCCAGCGGCGGAGGTGTCGGGGACGAGTGTTGGCGGCATGGTTTAAAAGGCGCTAAGGCGAGGCGAGGCGAGTGACCCCCTTCTGGACGCCTAGGCGAATAAGGCGGACGCCTAGGCGACGCCTTACGAATATATGCATACTAAATTCAGAAGCAAATCAGACCTTAATATGCCAAATCTTGGCATATAAACCATAATAAGCATTACTAGAGTACTAGCGCGCAACATAAAGTAGAAAACAGAGCACAAGTAGACATGTGACAAGCAGTACCCATGTATTGTGCTCTGTTTTTATCCACAGAAACAAGGGCACGGACAAGCCTCAGCTTTTAAGAAACAGAAGCAGGGGAGAGCAGACAGAAAGGAGACGCAGGTTGGAGCAGGGGGGCAGCGGAAAGGATGGACCTTGCGGCTGGTCGGCGGCTATGCGTATCGTGTCAATCTCTCTCTCTCTCTCCCCTACCTCCAGCTCCCTCTCAATTTGGCGGCCTGGCGGAGAGCAGACGGTGGATGGCTGGTCTCCAAATCGATTTGGTGTCCGACAGGCTTCAATCGAGCTGCGAACTGCAGGCTCCCGTTGCTGCAGGAGGGGGCGACGAGCGGAGATGTGCGGGGCTGCCGGCTGTGCTGCACTCCGCGAGGATTTGATGCCGTGCCGGTGGGAATCGCTGCGTCGGGAACGGGCGGAACGGTAGGCCTCACGTTTCTGGATCTAATTCATCTCCCTCTCTCTGATTTACCTCTCGCGCTTTACCTCTCCCTCAATTTGTTCCCGCAAGCAGCCGCGGAGAGGCTGGAGTTGGCTCGAGAGCAATTTCTTCCCGCGCGCTGGTGCGCATCGTTTTTTCCACGCGCGCCCCCCTGATTTTGCGAGTTAAAGCGTCCGCCTCCGAACGGGGAAGAGCACGGCGCGGTCCACGGGCGCGATGAGGATGAGTGGAAGTGCCGGAAAGAAGCAGATCCCATCGGCCGGCGTAGCGTGGTAGGGGCGGAGTCCGGTGGCCGGTGTGCGGGGGTGGACCGCTGCCGGAGAGGCCGCCCTGTCGATCCGCTCGGCCGGCGGCGCGGAATCGGCCGATGGGGCCGGCGCAGACGGATCTCGTCGTCGCCGCGGGCGAAGAGCGCATCCAGCGGCGCGGGATGAGCCGGCGGAGCTCGGCTGCCGTTGCTGCGGAGGCAAGCGTTTTGGAAGGGAGGCCGTCGAGCGCGCGAGGGCCAGCTCGCTGCCGCCGGCGAGCGCGCGGTTGGGCTCGCCGTCGGATCGGGTCCAGCTCGCGGGCGCTTCCGTCACCCGTGTGGAGGCATGGACCAGATCTTTTGGGCCCTGGCTCCTCTTGCTCACCGCGGTACTCCTGCCGAGCTCTTCGTCGACCTGCCGAGCTCCGTAGGCTCCGCCGCCGGCCGTGGCTTCGCCGCTGCAGAGGATGAGGAGCTAGGGGGCGCGGCCGTCAGCCCGCCGCGGACGAGCAGGCGGAGCGCTGCCGTCTTCGAGGCCGCGAGCACGGGGCGGTGGGGGAAGGGGGCGGCGCAGGCCGGCCAGTGCCCAGTGGTAGGATGGCTGCAGGAGGAGGTGACGCCATGGCCATGGAAGATAGAAGAGAGGAAGAGGAGGAAAGAAGATAAGGATGGAAGAGTGGGGCCCACACGAATTTAATGTTATAGCAGGATTGTTGGACAGATGATCTTTAGTAACATGCTGTATCCTATGTGGCCATCATTATAGAGAGCACCTTGCTATAACCATTGCGGGAGCCCTAAGGGCGCAGGCGGCCGCGACGCTGGCCCAAGAGTAGCTTCGCCTCGACTGGGGGTATTGTGCTGTCAGGGAGGTGCTGGGCAGTTCAGAGAAGATAAGACACATGTGAAAAATAGAGGCTGACACATAGGCTCCACACATGGATAACTGTTCGGATTTGGAGAATGAAAAATGGAAAGTCTCTTGAAGTAAGCAACTAAGTATGAAGAGGAATCTTTTTACCAACTCAAGTAGAGAGACAAATGGAGAGCCAAAAATAAAGAAATTGTTGAAGATGCTCTAGTGTGCTAGTTGAGCCAATTTTGATAGCCTCTCTCTCCACTTCCACTTATTACTGCTTTGCTTACAAAGATGTATCCTACTTTAGAGGATAATGTCAGCTATTTAAACTTTCATAATCAATTTCTTCGTAATATTTTTTTTGCAAATCACACAATACATCGAAGACACTCATAACGCACGCATACTCATCCCTATGAACACACGCACTCAAACTCTACCTTTAGGATTATCTTCGAAGACTGGGCCGACAAATCCTCAAGATTGACGAAGTCACTACAGGCGTTTCGCTGACGACGTAAGCGTTGCCTACCACTGAAAGCACAAACGCCGTTAAATCCTGAAACATTCGCTCCCAAAGAGAGTCGAATTATAAACCATCTAGGAAAGATAGAGAATATCATTTAAACAATACCACTACAATATCTGTTAAAAATGACACTCTCTTGACAGAGCAATCTAGCTAGAATGCTAGATAAGGTATCAAGCCAATTTTATATAGGAAAGACCCAAGATCCCACTTGCATTATTCAGTTAAACACACTCATAATCAGTGGCCCAGCTCTGCCCTCTTTACTCTCTCTTTAACAAAAGCCGGCATCTCCATTTGTTCCGGCAACCCTCCTCTTCAAGCTTCGTAGAAAAGCAACCACGGCCGGCCCGGTCGGAACCCGAGCCCAACGTCTCGAAAAGCCTTAAACCCCCCGGACCCGACCGAGCCAGTCTTTCACTCTCTCAACCTGACGACTCCAATCCATCCAGCCGTTTCCACCCCCACCCCAATTCCAAATTCGTTTCATTTCATTTCCACCCCCCTCCGTTGTCCTGAACTCCTCCCCCGATTCCGATTTCGATTCGATTTGAAACAGGGGCGGCACGAAATGCACGACCGATCCCACAGTCCGCAGCCGGCGGAGGCCGGCGCCGGCGCCGGCGCCGGCAACGGCGGGCAAGCCGGCGAGGGGGGCGGCGGGGGCGGCGGGAACGTGGATCGGGTGCTCTTCAAGAACCTCGTCGAGATGGTGCCGCTCGTCGAGTCGCTAATGGTGAGTGGGTGGCGGCGCAGATCTCGCCGGGTTCGGGGCGTGTGGCGCTGCTCTGATGCTTGGTGCTCCTGCTCTGTTTGACCGCTGTTCTGTGTTGGTTGTTCTTGGCAGAAGGACCGGAGGGTGAACCCGTCCTACTCGCGCCGCGCCGAGCTCGTCTACACGCGGGCGCCGGCTAAGAAGGTCCGTGCTGTCCTCATGCCTTCTCCCCCTCCTCCTTAACTACTAATTCAGCCCTATGCTTCTTTCTTGGATACTGTGGATTGGTCAATTCTGTTCCTGTCCCGGTTGCGTATGTTTGAATCTAATACGGTTTTCTTAAATTGCGTATTTAGTTAAGATTTCGAAGAAGAAATTAATGCGTCCAAAGGCTCGTTTTCCCCCTTTCAGATTACACGTTCTCACAGTGACAGTTCCCGTAGATCTTGTATGCTTCGCAGCTGTCCTGTATCTTGTAGCCGTTGGTGCTGATTGATAGAGCTGAATCTTCAAGACATGCGACTATCATCTGAAACAATCATGATTGCTTCTTGGCTTTGGTAGTTATGTATCTCAGAACTTAAGGATGGATGGTTTGTTCTTACAGGCAAGCGATTTGAAGAGTGTGAAGTCGCCACAGAGTGTGTCCGTGAAAAAGCGGAGAGACTCTGGTGATGCGGCCAAGAAGAGCGGTCTGGATTCCAACAGCGAGAACGGCTCGGTTGTGCCATTGTCTCTGTTGGGTGCAGAAAATAAACCCAAGGATGAAGTTGCGGTCCTGCGTGAGCAGATTGATGACCTGCAGAAGAAATTGCTCGAGAAGGAGGAGGCGCTGAGGTCTGCGGAGAACTCAGTGAATGAGATGAACGTGGCATATGCGACCATTGATGAGCTAAGGCGTCAGGTGGCTGAGAAAGAAGCTCTGATCAGATCTACCAATTCTCAGTTGCATGATGCAAAGGTAAAATTCTGCCAACTGCTCCTGTCCTCCTATATAGTGATTTACTAGTATTCTGAGTCCATATTGTAAGTTACTAGTACTGCTCCTAGCCTCCTACCTAAGTAAACATGTAACATTGTTATCAAACTGTATAATCGGTCTAACTTGTAGATTAGCCTGGATAATAGATAAAGTACTTTTACTTGTTTCCGAAGGCTATAACAACCCTTAGGTGGTAACAACATCTGTGACAAAGGCTCGTGCACAAAATCAAACCCCACAAGAAGTATCGTCTTGCATTGCATTCAGCAATTCACAATATAATTCTGGCTGTGCTTCACTTTCTATATCTTCGAAACCTGGGTTATTGTTTGATGGCATTATATGCAGTTTGTGAAAAGTTTCTTATCCCCATTTTGAGGATATTGCAGATTAACTATGCCTGCTGTTCTGCATAGGTTGCATAATGTCATGCTTCCATCTAAACATTTGATCGAGGCATTGAGGAAAATACAGTTTTTTCTTTATAAATCATCTTGTGGGTATTACATATTCCATCTTAGCTTATCACATATAGTGATTTCTATTCATACATTTTATGCCAAAACAATATATATTTTTTTGTTGGTAAAGATGCTCAAATAAAATGTTTTTTTATTTAAGTGATGGCAACAGCCTCTTTTGACCTCTTCTTTGCCCTCCCACAGATAATGCTTGCGGACAAACAAGCGTCTTTAGAGAAACTGGAGTGGGAGGTGAAGACGTCAAATAAAAAAGTTGAAGATCTTCAAGGAGATATATCCAATATGGAATTTGAGATAAGCTCATTCATGGCGTTATTTGAAAAAGTTTCGGAAAAAGTTTCAGGTGACTGTTATGATGGTAGTATACCATCATCATATGAACTAGAGGTACTTCAATCAACGGTAAGCTATGCATCCTTGAAGCACCGTTAAACTGCTTAAGCCATTAAAGTTGGTGATGGAATGTTAGTGTTGTTTCAATTGCTACTTGTTCTCCTTATATGACAAGGCAGTGCTCCTGGTGTTTTTTTTTAAAAAAAATTTAAATTGCTCCTTGTTGGTTTCTAAAATGTGTGCTGCTTTGACAAACACACTGGGAATTGTATAGTACTGGTACTCCTTAACACATCAATGTGGGGGATTGGGGGGGGGGTGATGTTGATGAGAGCGCTGGAGATTCTTTTTGGAATTTTGTGGCTTTGAAATCTAATCATGGGAGGTGAAGTCTTTATGCTTTTCTATAATTGGAGTGGCATTTGCATCTTCATCTTGCAACGGATGCTGCTTTGCTATTATGAAAATATTAACACAATTAAGTATTTTTCTCAGAGCGAAATCGACAAGATTGAGGTCGAGAAGATAGAGCAACAAAGGATTACATATGCTGAAGCTCTTGCGGCTGCGAGAGAGAACCCTAACGAAGAACACCTGAATTTAGCTGCCGAGGCGCGGTCAAGGTTGCAGGTCCTTGTACTATAATGCCCCTTCTGATTGTACGTGTATGTATGATAATGTTGAACTGCTGATGTAATTGTAAGTGTTGGCTTGAGTTGAGGTGCTTGTGGAATCGCTTTGGTGGTGATGGATTAAGCACCACCAGAGGTGATGGATTAAGCATTGGAAACTGACTGTTGTTCTATTTTGTAATCATATTTATTCAGTTTTGAGCCCTGCATTTTTATTAAGAAATTCAACTATAGTTTAGATACCTGTTATAGTTACTGCCATTTAAATATATATATGCAAATGGTTGAAGCTGCTTATGCAGATTGTTCCTCAGCTTAAGAGAACTCAATTGATTGCTCCCGTGAAAAGCTATGCAGTAGCTTATTACCAAGCACAATGTGGTCTTCTCCTGTGGGGCTGTGCCTATGGAAAGCTATGTATGAGCTTATTTTTTGATATCACCTTCTCATTCTTTATTCAATTGGTACCGGATCAGTGTGATCACGATCCACCAAAACGTTTACAAAGCTTGGGAGGGAGTCATTCTAGACGTGTGGCTGACTCGGGTCCCTACCCAAGCCAAACTAGTAAGCACAATGTCTTCTCCTATGCGGTTTTGCCTATGAGATGCTATGCAGTAGCTTATTTGCAAGTACAACACAAAAATTCACATCTGGGACTAATTGTGCCATGAACTGTGCCATGAGCTTTCTATTCACAACTCTCACACAAAAGCCTTGAGCTTAGTTGAAATAGCACTACACCAGCCGAAGGAACGAACAAGTCTGCTGCAGGTCCATATTTACTAGACCGAACAGAGACCCATTCGACATACCAGCCATAATAACTTGTTGCTGAGCACCCAAGTTGCTGTTTCTAGTGAGCATCTAACTTGTTGAGCACCCAAGTACTAACTTTAATATATCCGTGATAGCAACGTATTTAATAATTTATAATCGTACCGTTACACATAATTTGCTAACAATACAAAAAAACTTCAAAATATGCATGTGAGGTGTAGTTTTGTTCGTGTTTTCACGTAGAGTACAAAAGTACAAACAAAATTTTAAACGGACAATCCATTCAAAGTTATAGTATTGTAAAGTACACTTGCATGGTGGTAGAATTCTCCCACAACTCTCATGTATGATTTCTACTTACTCACGTATGCATGTGCATTATTGCCCCCTGACACATGCACACGGTGGAGGGGTGTGTTCATGCACACATGCAGACGAGAGGGGTCACACGCTTACCATTCCGTGCGACCGGTCGCGTATTAGCATGGTCCCATAATAAACAAGCATATCCCACAAGCCAGTGGATCCCTAATCGTTTGAAACATCAATGGCACGCAACATCCGGGCAACCATCATCGGCCATGCTTTCATCTTCACCTCAAGTTTCTGCGTGAATTCCTCACGTCCTCTCAAACTTACAAGCATGACCCCTATAACAACTCTTCCCCATCTTCCTTTGCAACTCACCCCACAAAGCAAAGAAAACAAATCCTACACCCCTCCCTCCCAGCTGTGGTTTAACAACCACCCTATCTAACCAATAAAAATGACCCGTGTTTCAGTTGCAATCCTCTTCTACATTCTCGTCGTTGCTACCGTCATCGTGGCCGAGGCCCCGGCAGAATCACCAAAGGACACCACTCCTGCTAAGGCACCTGAAGCTGCCAAGAAATCTGCCCCCACTAAGGCCCCTGAAGCTACCACCACCGCTGCTCCGGTGTCTAGGAAGTCTGGCCCAGCTGCAGCGCCAGCCACCACCTCAACACCATCTTCTCCGACAGACGAGACATCAAGCCCTCCCTCGCCATCCACCTCCGCAGCATCCCCTACCGCCGAGGGACCTGCCGAGGGACCGACCGATGCTGATCAATCTGGAGCTGCCACCCTAAGCAGTGGCGTTGCGGCCATGGCCGGCGTCACCACTGCTGTTGCTACCATGATCTTCTATTAAACACGATGGGGTCCATGTCGTCATGAGCCATTAGCGTGGTCACATACAACCAGAGGAAGGAAAAAGATTGGATGTGTCGTAATTGCTCATCTGGTCTGGAGGGACCAATGCAAGTGTTCCTTTGTTTTGCACATTTCGTTTGCTCTTGCAACATTATGGGGTCAATTGTTATGATATAAGTGAATGAACTTGATTAATCGATATAACTTATTTGTCATGGATTATGATTGCTCGTTTTCTTATTGGGTTTACATACTACTTGATGCAGCCTTGAAACCATTAATCTTAAAAGCGCATATCTTCGACAATAATCTTTGCACAACACAATAAATTAAAAGTGGGACCGCACATTTATGTGCAAGTAGCCTAAAAAATGCTGTTATGCCCCACACACTTTTTTCTTTTAATTACATCTTAAAAATATAATAATTTTGTTATGGAGTGTCTATTTTCAATTTGTTTCACCATCATTTTTTGATAACAATATCTTCAAAACAAGAAGTATAATGCACATTTTTTGAATATATTTTCAATGTTGTTGTTGAAGCACCCAAGTTGTTGCTGCTATTGTATTGCTGAGATCAAGTTGATGATGTTAGTACCCAAGCACCCAAGTTGAGGTTGATGTATTGCTGGGCACCCAAGTTGCTACTGATGTTGTGTTACTGAGCACCCAAGTTGTTGCTGCTGCTACTTAAGCACCAAAGTTGTTGCTACTGTTGTGTTGCTGAGCATCCAAGTTGTTGTGTTGCTTCTGAGCATCTAATTTACTGTTGAGCATCCAAGTAGTAACTTTAATATATACGTGGTATCAATTTATTTAATAATCTTTAATTGTACCATTAGACATAAGTCACTATTAATAAAAAATCTTCAAAACATACGCATATGGGGTCTAGTTTTGTTCATATTTCCACGTAGAATACAAAAGTACAAACAAAATTTTAAACGGACAATCCATTCAAAAGTTATAGTATTTTAAATTACACTCGCATAGTGTAGAACTCTCCCACAACTCTCATGCATGATTTCTCCTTACTAGCGCATGCATGTGCATTATTGTTTGATGGTGTGCTTAGCGGCTCATGCAAGTATGCAGACGAAGAGGTCATTTGTTTACCATTGGGAACGACTGGTTGTGCATTAGTGCGGTGCCATAATAAACGGACAGACCCCACAAACAAGGAGATCGCTAACTGTTTGAAATAGCAATGGTGCGCAACATCCGAGCAGCCATCATTTGTCACGCTTTCATCTTCCACCTCAAGTTCCCGCGTGAATTCCTTACGTCCTCTCAACCTTACTAGCAATCCAGCATGATCCTCTATAACAACTACTCCCCATCTTCCTTTGCAACCCACCCCACAAAAAAAGCAAAGAAACAAATCCTTTGCACCCCCTCCCTCCATTCTATCTGTGGTATTGCAACCACCCTATCTCGCCAAATAAAATGGCACGCATTTGGGTTGCGATCCTCTTCTACATCCTCGCTGTTGCTGCCCTCAGCGCGGTTGTTGCTTCGGCAGAGTCACTAAAGGCATCGAAGGCTGCCACTCCTGCCAAGGCACCTGAAGTAGCTGCCAAGAAATTTGCTCCGGCTAAGACCCCTGATGCCGCCACCACCACTGCTTCGGTGTCTAGGAAGTCTGGCCTAGCTGCAGCGCCAGCCACCGCCTCCACACCGTCTTCTTCCACGGATGAGGCATCAAGCCCTCCCTCGCCATCCACCTTCGCAGCATCCCCTACTACTAAGGGACTTGCTGAGGGACTGGCTGATGCTGATCAATTCGGAGCTGCCACCCTCAGGAGTGGTGCTGCCATGGCCGGCGTCACCGCTGCTGTTGCTACCATGATCTTCTACTAAACACGTTGGGGCCATGTCGTCATGAGCCATCAGCGTGGTCACATACGGCAAGAGGAAGGAAAAATATTGGCTGCAACGTAATTGCTCGTCTGGTCTGGAGGGACCAATGCAAATATTTCTTTGCTTTCCACATTTTGTTTGCTCTTGCAATATTATGGGGTCAGCCGTTATTCTATATAAGTGAATGGGCTTGATTAACCGATATAACTTTTTGTCATGGAATCTAATTTCTCGTTTTCTTATTGGTTTTACACACTACTTATTTAACTCAGCCTTGATGCAGTAGATAGAAAAATGTTAACTTAATCTTAAAAGCACATATATCCATCTTTGCACAACAGGGAAAATAAATTTGGGACCACACATTTAATTTATGCGCAAGCAACCTTAAAAATGTTGCTAAATGTACGAGTTGTATGTAAAACTTCTCATAACTACCAGACTTGTATTTGGTATGTTTTACATATACACCATTTGATCAATACACAATTTTAGTCTGCTCAACAAGTATCAAATTTCTTTTGTACCACACAAATGCGTCATAGTTCAATACCAAAATTTACATGTTTGAAGAACATGGCTTGCTTTTCTTTTTCTTCCGATTTTTTTTTTCAAAATCTTTCACTAGAATTTTTTAAATTCCTGTCCAAATTACTAGAACGAATCTGTGATTCTCTTTTCAACGGCAGCCATCAACAAGGACTCATATATGATGATCAGTGAAATGTAATTTGTGGAGATTTGGTAACTTACCGGAGAAAAAAATGGGTCAAGAAGAAACCTCAAAACTGCAACTATTCTCCAAACAAGTCCTCATATTTCCGATCCAAACCAGGCAGAAAAACTTCCAACGGTCTAGGAAAATTAGGATTAAATCACTAGAGATGTAAATTCCATCAAAGTTGCCCATAAAACGCCAACTTCACTCATGTGAGCTCTTCCAGCACAGGGCGTCGTCAAAATTCCACCAACCAAACCTTTTTCCAGCAGTGCATTCTCTGGATAAATTTTGCCCATCTCCTTAGCCATGTACGTCTGTGTCACAGCGTCCTAGAGGGCAACCATTTTTGTCGTACACACCGGCAAAAATGGCCCCAGCTCACATGTAACTAACACTTGGTTGTAACACAAACAGAGGAATACATGCCACATTTTCCAGTTCACTCTACCTAGCGCCAACGTTTCCTCACATAGCATTTCCAGTTGTTTGCACCATTGTCAGGCATCCTGCCAAGATGTGGAGATAATAAGGGGAACTGGACACCTGAAGCTAATGTAAACATCACCATCAAGGTTACCACGAATAGCATCACTTGAATCCCTCAGGCAAAAGCTAGCACGTATTCATGTGCATTTAACAACGCCTCAATTTGTAGGTGAAATTTCTGATCCCTTAATTTCCTGGTAAAAAGATTTCTAGGTGCGTTGTGAGATCGATCATGCTAGGTACTGTATGGATCTCGTGGATTTCGTAACATTTTGAAATGGTACATGATTATGCTTAATTATTGTGTACAACTTTTTTCTCTTTAACGATCCTAATAACTTGCCAGGTTATTACTGCCTTTTATGAATATCAATCAATACAAGTCTTTAAAAGTAGATATACATGTATATTTGGAGAGAAAACTCTTTGCAAAACAAAACAAGCGGTTGCTACTGTCGGAACAAAATTCTAAATTTTGCAAACTTATATATGGTAATGGAGAATCAATGGGCTCGATATGGAGGTCAGCATTGATTTTCTCATTTTGTGTTTTAAGTTTTTTTGCTCATAATTTCATATGGTGGGCAATAAAACCCTCAATGCGAAAAGGGCACTCTAATGTGATTGAACTATTGTATATACAATGGAGTGAGCTTCGTCCGTCATTTGGTCTCTTTAGATGGGCTACTACTAGATGATTGTGAAGACAAATTCCTGCTTCAGTTTTTTGGGTGAGTTGTGAGATATCACCTTTTCCTTTTTTCTCCTCATCCTTGATTCCATTGAGAGGCGTGGACGGTGGACCATGTCATTTCGATTATTTCGAATCACATGATAGATGATGCTTATCGGTAATGTGGAAATCGGTTTTGAGTTGATACAACAGAATCTAAAATGCACTACATAATGCAAATGTATGGAAATGAGCAAACGCTGACCTACAAAGTTTGGACCCTTTTGGATTGCCATAGGAACTTTTTTGAGACAATTTCTTACATATAATTTGCATCCAAACTACCAAACACCTTACCGAATAGTGAATACTGGTTGATGATAACAGGGGAGGAAACCTCTGATCGGCTATGCAATCATGCATGAATCATGATGGAAAGAAAGGCAGGCACCTCGAAGCTGCCCATGAAAACCAGCAGCGCTCTTGTGAAAACTACTAGCTAGAGATATGGACTAGTGGAAACTGCCCCATCCAACCTTTTTCCAGCATTGTATTCTGCATCAATTTTGTCCATCTCAACAAACGTCCTGCAGCCAACCATTTTTGTCATTCATCCTAGTAAAAGATGGCCCCATGCCAGCAGAACACAGAATTGCAATACAGACAACGGCTAGTCTCACATTTATCGCTATGGCTTTGCAGATGTTTGCTGCACTGGCATCCTTTCAAGATATATGGTGAGAAAGAGGAATCACACGACACCAGCTAAGCATTATGAGGAGGAGCACAAATGGCATCCACTTACATCCTACAGGAAAAATGTAGAAATTATTTATATGTATTTAATCAGTTGCGATGTTTATGCGTTGGCATCGAAGACACTGGGGTTTTCGACCGTTGGATCGTGTCATATGGTCCGGACCTAGGTTGAAGGGAAA
This sequence comes from Cenchrus fungigraminus, assembly GCA_036936925.1. NCBI lineage: Eukaryota > Viridiplantae > Streptophyta > Magnoliopsida > Poales > Poaceae > Cenchrus > Cenchrus fungigraminus. Next base: position 63,967,582 of record CM072770.1, read on the forward strand.
TGCCCGTTTTCTCCGGTTCATTTGCGACAAAATGTCTATTGGTGAGTTGTGAGATCACATCTTGAATTTTTCATCTGGGTCACTTGATTTTGATTCCGGTGGTGTGGACCACCTGACTTTAATTTGGTAGAATTTGGGCTGCACGGTACATGATGCTGGTTTTGTTGGCACGCTGTGGTTTACATTACATATATATGGGGGCTAAACCCTTCCTTACCTCTTCAACACTGCCGAACCAAACGCACACCCCAGGCCGGACACGAAGAAAGAAGCCCCCCCGAGCACAATGCGCCACGCCGGAATCCTCTCCGCCTCCACCGTCCTTCTCCCCCTCCTCCTCGTCCTCGGCGCGTCTCCGTCGTCCCATGGCGCCTCGAGCCACAACATCACCGACATCCTCGCGGCTCACCCGGACTTCTCCGAGTTCAGCGCCGCCCTGACAAGCACCGGCGCCGCGGCGGTCATCAACAACCAGAGCCCCGTCACCGTCCTCGCCCTCGACAACGCCGTGATGGCGCAGCTCAAGGCGCAGAAGCTCCAGCCGAGAGACCTCCAGCACGTGATCTACCTCCACGGCCTCACGGACTACTTCGATGCCACCAAGCTCCGTAGCATCCGGGACGGTTCCGCCCAGGTCACTAGCCTCTACCAGGCCACCGGCAAGGCGCAGACTAACGAAGGAATGGTGAGCATCACCGTGTTGAGCGGCGGGCGTGTGGAGTTCGCTCTGTCCACCAACACCTTGAACGTGCCGGCCGCGATCTACAAGAAATCCATCAAGGAAGTGCCCTACGATATCGCCGTCCTGCAGGTGAGCGCCCCGATCTGGTCTCCAGCGCCGGTGCCCGGGGCTCCAGCGCCGCCGCCCTCGTCACCTGGACATGGCACCGCGCCGGCATCGTCACCTGCCCATGCGCCGCCGCCTGCTCCTGCGCCGGCCTCATCGCCTGCACACGCACCTCCGCCTGCTCCTGCGGCGCCGGCCTCGTCGCCTGCTGCACAAGCACCCACACCGCCGCCAGCCGTTGCGCCGCCGGCGATTCCACCTACGCCCAGGCGCCACCCCGCGCCACCGCAAGAGGCGGACACCCCTGCGGATTCGCCGGACGCCGACAGCGAGCCGCCTGCAGATCAGAAGAGCAACGGAGCGAGGGACACGGCGTCTTGGAGTCTTGGCATGGCGGTGGCCGCCGCGGTGCCGGTGATCTTGCTACTGCTATGGTGAAGAGTTCCTGCTGGTTAATTAGAAGAGTATGATTTCGATTTGGGGTTCCCGTGACCAATCTCTTGCTTACATCTTACCAGCAGAAACTGTGTTTATGGGCATGTATTGGCCAAAATAATATCGATCCTGATTATTTGTGCCTGCTTAACAATGGTGTTCTTCGTGGTTGGAAGGGCATTTCTGTTTCGAATATTTCTTCTAATTCTCTCTGTGTTTCTCCTTCCTGAGATTGTTACTTGACTTTTCTCTATGAACATCGATCAACCCCGATTCTCCATTCTGAAATAAAATAGAAGAAATAAAATAGAAGACTGATTAAAACTCCACCAATTTCAAAACGGAAGCGCCGAATGCAAGGGCAAACACGTTTCCCAGGACTTCACTGTCGACCTACCAAAACCAATTCATTATGTCGCAGCAGTTTCTTAAACTTGTTTTTAGGAAATTTGTTAACTCGCATAAAAGATTGGAAAACTTTCTAATTTCTCACATGACATCCTGGCGTCTGTTGGAACTATTCATCCACAAAACAGTGCAAGATACCTTTGACTAGAGCTGTCAAGTTTTCTTCATTTCCCCCCATAATAATATCATGATGTCAAGGAAATGTGTCCAAAGCTAATTTACTTTATTTGGGGATATATCAGGTAGAATAATCTCAGAGCATCTCCAAGAGCCTTTCTAAATTTTACTCTCTTCCGTTTGCATAAAAATAGTTTTCTATATCTTTTCATTTTCCAACAACTTTTCTATTTCTCATGCGCACTCTAGAGAATCATTCTCATCTTCTATATTTGACTAGCAAAAAATCCGGAATAAAAGATGATCATTTAGATAAGTTGTTGGAAGACATTTTTTCACCAAAATCTCTATTTCTACCATTTAGAAAGAATATAGAGAGTCTCTTGGAGATGCTCTCATCACTTGTTTTAGGGTCATGTTCCAGTGTTCCATATGCATCTGCCAAGCAGATGAAAAGAACAAATAAAATAAAATCAGAAAGCAAAAGTACCAAGGTTGACAAAATTAACCAGACTTTCCATAAGCTTTCTACAATGTATATGCTTCTGTCTACACGTTCAATTTACATCTAGTAATATGCAAATGATAGACTGAAATTAACTGTTAAAGAGACCATATTGAATTCAGCTGGTCACCACTCTTGATACTTGATACATATAGAGGAATTACAACATAGAATGATCTGAAAAAAGTGGTATATCTAAGGCTAAAACTAGAGTTTAGTCTACCTAAAGTTTAGACATCTAAACTTTAGCTAGCTAAAATTAGCTCTGTCTTGTTTGGATCAAGGGTTAATTTTAATCCAATATATTTATCTAAATCTATTTTAATTTTTACCCTCAGGTGAGGCCTGTTGGGACACATTCCCACACGCTGCTGCTCATTCTTTTGGTTGGAGGGTATTTTGGCCATTTTTGCATCTGTGGTTTGAATTTAGCCTCAGTTAGCTAGGTTTGAAGGGCCAATGAACTAAAGTGTAGTTGGAGGGTTGCCTGATTTTTAGGTAAGTAAAGTTTAGCCCCTGGATCTAAACTTTACCTGCTCATTTTTTTACCGTGTGCTTCAATCTAGCAAAACTAGTTAACGATGTAATTCTTAGTGGGTAGGAACTAGAACAAATAATGTTAGGAAATTGATAATTTTTTAACCAATCCAATCTTTATTATCAATTATTAAAAAAGGGTGATACTCTAGTCAAACTATGGTGCACATTGTGTCCTTTTCTTAAAAGACTGTAACATCGCCATTAGTTGAAATAATACTGATATGTTTTAGAAGTACTAGTGGTACTGCAGGTACTTTATTTCCTTTTTCCTTATTAGCAAAAAAGAATTAAATAGATTTAGACATAATTAATAATTTTCACTATTTTTGGTACTTGATCCCATCAAATTAGTACTTCTCTTTAATTAGGTGCTTCATGGTACTTCCTTTGTTCCAGCGTTCGATTTCACACAATGGACGACACTTATTTTTCGAAGCACTCTAAAATTTCTCGTTTTTAGAGGCAAAATTGCCAAGAGTAGCTGACTTTTACACGGAGTATGCAACTGAACAGGACCACTATATGATTGGAAGCATAACATTGATATATGTGCAGGAGGTCATGCTGTGTCATGTTAAGCGAGGTGGCTAAGAGTACATCCATTGCGTGTTTTGGTGGTACCAAATATTGGTGTTTTTGTATATATATTATTTTCTCCCAAAAAGATTGCTATACATTCAATAAAAATTGCAAATTCCCCTCTAAGAACAACGGGCCGACATTACACTAGGGTGAACTTGTAGGGTGGTAAATATAATTATTACTATTGTAATGGGTATTTATCAAAACTACGGTGGGGTTATTTGTAATTTTGCCTAAATATTTAATGTAGCATTAATTTACTTCCTTTCTTTTCATCTACTCATTTATACACTTCTTAATTTTCCTTAGCACATCAGAATTTCCTTTTGTCAGACTTTACATGACACGTGGCATTTCATATAGCTTTATGTGACATGTGGCACATTTTTATGCACCTTTACTTGACACATGGTTTGTTTTCATTCAACCTCTTATGACATATGGCGTCATTCATCAGTAATGGATGACAAGTGTCACTCATGCAAGACTTTCATATGACACTTGTAACTCTCTTTCTTCTTCAATAGATGGTTATAAATAAATAGGTCCTATTGACCGAGAGATACATCTCATATGGACATGGACAATTTTCAAGCAACCAATCACCGTGATGGTGCAGGAGGTAAGTGAGATTATATTCACATGTCTTATTTTTGCTACCGTGTATCTAGGATGAATAAAGGCGTAGCCGTTGGGGGAGTCTAGATATATAACGGCGGGAAAGTCGCTACCGACAAAATTACGAGTTGGGTTCGAGAAAAATAGTAGGTTGGGCCGTACTCCGTGGCTTGGAGAGGCCGTCTAGAGACATTATTTGCAGGCTTTTTAGAATGCATTTGCTTCAATTTCACTTTTTGCAGTATCAGTATAATTCAGTTGATGAGTCTGTCCATACTTACTGGTTTTTTATCAGACATCATTGTTTTCTTTTTTTGTTACAAAAAATCAGAAGGCAAGGAAGCACTGGAAGCCCCAAAAGCTACCCAGGCGCGTATGATGCGGCCTGCCATGCTGGAGAACTCCAATATCGCCGGCGACGCCAAGGAGGCCATGGACCTGTGCGCCGCCGAGTTCACTGCGGACCTCATGCGAGCGGCCTGGCAGCAGTGCAGGCAAGACCGGCGGTCGACCATCACCGGCGATGACATCATCCTTGCCATGCGCAGCCTCGGATTCGAGAACTACGTCGGGCCCCTGGGGAGAGCCGCAGCACCTCAGCCGGCCGCGAGTCCGAGAGCACCATGATGCCAACACCATCAACGTACTGCTGCCCAGCATCAGATGGCAAATCCGAGTAGGCAAAAGCGTTTTGATGTTACCAGCGAGAATAAATCTTTGTTTAGTTTGCGTTGATTGTTAGTAATAAGTCTTGCCACGACGAGCAGACCGTGGGATGGCACGGTCGGATCGCGTCATGGCGAAAGATCGAGCGGTCTGGGCAACAGGTAGCCCTTGTATTTGCATGTTTCAATTCTTTTCCGAAATTATATAAAACAGAAAACGCTACAAAGTGTTGTGGCACAAAACTCTCGTGTGAGTTGTGACCGTTCTGTCGGAGTCCAGGTGTTCATGTGCTTCTCTATGGGTGATCGAACGTCGTCATGTCTTTTTTCCCCTTGATGAACTGAGTCGCGTACTTATTGTGTTATTAAGATGATTAATATTGTTATTGTTTGCTACAGAACTGGCACATAATGGACTTTATGTTTCAGAGTAAACCACTCAGATGCCAAACGTTATTACTGCCGGTGCGATTTTACAGGGCAGCGTATCATGTGCAAACCAACTTCTACGTGAAAACTCATGCAAATTATAGCAAAAATGTGTCTAAATTCACCCAAAAAAATCACACATGTAGATGACATGATGATACACGACCTAATAAAATATCTTGTCCAAACTTGACTTCGTTTGTGAGATATAAAAATAACAAATTTTAAGATACAAAAATAACAAATTTCAAGCCAGAAAGCTGTCCTGATGATTTGTTAAAATTTTTTAATTTTTATATCTCACAAATGAAGTCGAGTTTAGACAAGATATTTTATAAGACTGTGTATCATTATATCATCAACGTGTGTGATTTTTTTGGTGAATTTGACGATTTTTTTGTCGTGGTTTGCACGAGTTTTCATGAAGGTTGTGGTTTCCACCATATATATATATATATATATATATATATATATATATATATACACTAACTCATATTTTGTGATGAGCGTTTGAGATTGCGGACAAGATTTTTATTCAGTCACTCGCAAAACTCAAAAAATTCACAAACATTTCAATCGAATTTCACTAAAATTTTAATCTGGATTTTTGACAACACACAAGTATTTGAGTCTGAGTTTTGATAATATTAACATGAATTTGCATTTCATGCAATGGGTATGAAGTCATAAGACACTCTATAAAGAAAAATGTATAGCCAAGAATTGAATAATATGCTTGGAACAACGCATAAAGACCAATTAAGCTAACTGGATTTATTATATTTCCCACCTAGAATAGGAAATTTGTGAAATTTGCTGGAATATATTTTGAGATTATAAGCTTTTATAAGTGTGATTACCACAAGATTCTTGGAGTAACTGCATCATGATTCTTGCTATATATAATCCGTTGGGGTCCAAATTTCAAGAATAATTCTAGGTTTCCAATGGAATTTGATTTCCTATTAAATTATTTATTGAATAGCATTAAACAAAAGAAAATGAGTAGCTAACAAAGTTAAAACATTAGAATTTCAGACTTTCGAAATTGGATCTCCAAGATATAATTAACAAAACCCTAAGATCAAATCTTTATCAATTCTGCCACGTGATGACCTGATATACTATCTCAGTCCTTGGTAAGACACAAGCGGGAAGGAAGATCTTCACTCATTCATTAAGTGTCTGCGGTGAGATGCGACCCACAACAAAAGAAGTGGTGCAACAAAGGGGTGGAGGGAGACCGACTGTCGCCCACCAGGTTAGGGAAAAAGTTCTTCTCATTTATCTATCATAAATAGAAATCGAAGCTATTTGATGTCTGACTCAGGCCTATATGACCGATCGATCGAAATACTCTTGAAAAAGCAATCTAACATGCAAATGGGTAGCAACTCCATCAAACATAAGATAGATACACGAAATCTGCACTTCCTCCGCTAGCCCCATATGTGGATAGCAATAAAAAACTTTATTATAGAATGTCTATTATAATCATAAATCTCATCGATTGGCTTCCGTAGAAACAGCCTCAACAAACTACATATGTCATCCTTTTTATTTTGAAATCATAATTAGGGAATTTTAAATGAAAGTCGTAACTTCATCACAACTCCAACTGTTTGTGTAAGATTTCAAATGTATTCCATTTAAGTAAAGAAGTTGTTTGTGTTAAAAAAGGTGGAAATGATTAAGGAACTGAAAAACAAAACCAAGAAAAAGAATACGCACCCTTAAAAATAATAATACAAATTCATTATATGTTAGAGCATGTCTAGCAAGGCAAACATCAAGGCTTAGTCGAAATCTAAACCAACAAAATTAACAGGGCTGCTAGCGTCCAAACGTCCGAACGGAAGCTTGCATCTAGACGCTCCCGCCGGTAACAAACCCATCTAAAGTAAACACACGGGTCCCGCATAAAGCAAACACACAAGAGCCCACTTCCCTTCCCCGCGTGCATGCATGAGTACTCCTGCATCCCGTTGAGGAGCTGCAGCAAGTGCATCCAGGTAAGTGGGCCAACTGCAACATGTGCAATATGAAGATCCAAAATTTTGCAACATATAGAAGTAACGCGTGCAACATGTTCAACATAAGTCTGAAACAAGCATTTGCCTGGAACACTGGAAAAGCATAACGTGCATATGAAACACTTGAAAAAGCATTGTGCATATGAAAAAAACTGAAGAAACATTTGGAAAAGACGCTTGCAACATGCGTTTATATCCATTTCAACATGTGCAACATATGGATTTACTTTTGCAACATGCATACCAAACATTTGCAACATACTCATAAAACACCGGGAACACTCGATCCATAAGCTTGCAACATGCGATATTGGCAAAACCTGGTGGTGTGCGCGCGAGATAGGAGAAGCTCCACCGGCACCTAGCAAAGCCCGCGCCATGGCCGAGAAGCTCCATCAGCACTACGAAGAAGCTCCACCAGCGACTGCTGGCGGCACCCAGTCCACGCCCGGGGAGCTCGCGCCCTGGTGGAGTAGATCCACCGGCAGCGCGCAACTCACCCACTCAGGCTATGGGGCACTACTCGCCTACCCCTGCCACACGGCAAGTGCCGGTCGTCCGACGCGGCTCGCCTGCGTCTCCCTCGCCGCGGGGGAGCAGTGGTATTGCGGAGGAGCTTCTCCCCACGCGCCCGACGCAGTGGAGTTCCCTGGCGCGCAGCTCGCCCCTCGTCGTGACGGAGTATAGGAGCTCCTCCCGGCGGTCAGCGTGCCGCCAAGGCTCGGGCCCACACCCCGCAAGGAGCAGGTCCGCCCCCGCCTGCGGTGCAGCCTCCTATCCGTGCAGCCGAAAGAGAAGACAGTAGTAGGAATTGGTGGATTTTTTTAAAGACAAAGGAACGGGTTGATGTCATGATGTGAGAGGGGTGGGTGAAGGGATAATAATGATGTGGTGGAGACGCATGGGTCCACATGCTGGTAGCGTCCGAAATTTTCTCCTTGCGTCAGATGTATGTGGTATAGCATTACCGCAAAATTAATAGTAGAGAACACATAAGCCCTGCCCGGTGCCCACCACTAGCAGGAAGCCGCTACCCATAGCACCCCACCACGACAAATATTATCGCGGCTGGGCCAGCAACGAGAACTCCACCGGCTTGTGTGCCACATGGAATTTTAACCGTCTTACAACGAGCCACCACTAGGAGAAAAGGATCAGGCAAGAGTGACATCTGGGAACAAGGTATATAATGTATATATGTCGGAGCTTTTTTCTATCTTCTTTGATAAAAAGAAATAATGTATTAATCACGTGACATCCTTGAGACGACATCATGTTTCATGCTGATCTGTTGAGGACAAAGCCTTATTCGATCTCTTAGGGACAAAGTTTTCTAACATAATGTTTTTTTTGTTGAAAAGGGCTATTTATATCTTGAAATATTATATTATGTTTATTTGCAAGTTCTTCTAAAATATTTGCCATCATTAATATCTTTCGTCTTTTAGACCCTTTCACGTTTCCTAAAGTTCACCTTCCCTGACACTTGGCTTGTCTATTATCACTCCTGTGACAAGTGTCCTTCATGCAAGTCTTTACGTAGACACGTGTGTCTTATTTTCTCAATACGGTGGCTATAAATAATTGAGATTTTCTAATGCAAGGAGACACCAAAAAGGACTATGGATAATCAACCTAAGAATCACCAAGATAGAGGTAAGTCCTCATATCTGTGCATATTAGTTTCCGTTATGATTGGTTGGAAGTAGAAGGGATTATGAGAGAAGCACGTGCTACCGATAATAGGAGAAGCGTGCGCTAGCGACAAAATACTAAGTCGGTTTTGACAATCCCTCAAGTTGCACACGTTACTTGTGATCGAACATGGGCCGCTACCTTTTTTTTGCTATGATGATTTTGGAAAGAATCAGCCCATATTGCAAACCTGCCCTCCTTATTAATATCCTAGTTTCAAGAGAGAATTCTCAAGACAAGCCTTGGCATATAGTTTTCATATTTTGTATCTATAGTACAAAACCATGGTAGGATGAAAACAACACTTGCTTGACAGTAATAATATCTGTGGTATCTATATAACTTATAAATTGGTACCCACTAACTATCATTAACTTCATTTTTCTCTTAATGCAAGCTACCCACATCATCTCCCACCAAACTAAGGGTTATTAACTATCTCTTTCTCTCTTCATAACTATCCATGTCATCTTACACCAATTCTTTCTTCATGCAAACTACCCACATCATCTTCCACCAACTAAGGGTTATTGCATAAACTGGTTGTGATAGCACATTGGTTCATAATTCATCGAAAATTTTTCTCAAATCCACAGCAACGCGCGGGGAATCACCTAGTTTTATTAAACTTGTGTGAAATTTTGTTTTCAGTACCATTTTCGTTGAATGGTTGCTTGCTTAACACATGCAGCCACCGACGCTCCCGAAGAGCACAAGATCCCGACAATCACTGTGGTTCGCATCATGCGCAAAGCCATACCTCCCAACTCGAGGATTGGCGCCGACACGAAGGAGGTCGTGGACCAGTGCGTCGCGGAGTTCGCGGCGTTCATCACCCAGGTGGCCGTGGAGGAGTGCCGGCGGGACAAGCGCACGACGGTGACCGGCGACGACCTCATCCTCGCGTTCAAGAACCTCGGGTTCGACGACTACGTCGGGCCCCTGACCCTGTACCTCCACCGCTACCGCGAGATCAAGGGGAACATGCCACGTGCCCGGCACAGCACCATGGCCCGAGCGCCGGCACCTGTGGGCGCCCTGACGGTGGAGGCGGTGGCGGCGGCTGCGCCAACGTCGTCGGTGCCTAACGTCACGGAGCTGGGGCTTCACGCTGACGTGTATGCGGTGTGGCGTGGGGCTGCACCGGCACCGGCTGCAGCAAGCACCTCGCAGCCACCATCTGGTGCCGACGCCGAGGAGTAATGACCAGAAGATGGCAGATTTGCTTGGGGGTTGCTCGAGATTCCAAATCCTCTTGACATTGATGATTTGGGATTGCTCGAGGATCAACATTTGCTTAGTTCCATTTCGGTTTCACCTAGTTGTATGAATAAATGAATGAGACATTTCGTTGTCCCTCTTTATCTGATATAGTTATACTCATCGTCTATTTCAACATGATCAGAATCTGTACTTCTCAGTGTCCTTGCAAAATTCGTGTAAGACTGGCCGACAAGACAAAGGAAAATTACAGCAGCAAGTAGGGATCAGCCGGAAATCGTATGAGCTCTCGCAAGAAAAAAAAAGGAATCGTATGAGACATCCACACCTGCTGAACAGAGTTTGTCCACGGCAGAAGGCGAGTTCACGCTAAATCAACTACGGAAAGTCGACGAACTAATTTGAGGGAACGTTGGCCACGGCTGAAGACGAGTCCGGCCGCCGTAGTGACATCCGGTTCCGGCACCGACCCACCGGCAGGCGGCAGCACGACCGACGCCTGTCTAATGCGCATGTGCATTGCCTCTAACCTTGATCGTCTGTGTCACCACCTGTCATCATGTGCCTCCTGACCAACCCATAGGTGCCGGCGGCGCCCTCTCAGATTTGGCTAGCATTGAGTAGTGGGTATTCCTGCTTTCGTAACTTGGCATCAGCCGGCGGCGGCAGCAAGCCAAAGATTGATGGTTGTCATGGTGCTGTGGCAAATCTACGATTGAAGTAAAATGGTCCAAGTTTTTTTCCTTGATTACACATACTCTGGGAAAATTTAATCGAGACCCCGACCGAAAGAATCGAGATCTGGAACCGAGAAATTTGGTTACTAACCGATTCCTGTTTTTTAAGAACCGAATTTGCTCGATTAATTCGGTTTGGTTCTTAGTTATTCGAGAGAATCTAGACTAATTAACATTTAGCCCACGGCGGCCCTAGTCGCCCTACTGACTAAAGGCCCAAGAGGGAAACCCTAGGCTTCCGCCACTCCCAATCAGGGTTAATCAAACCAGTGGGAACCGGGCCGGAAACCGTGGGAACCGGTCGAACCGGTCCGGCCCGGTTCCGGTTCTGGCCGGTTTGGAACCGCTAGGGTTTAAAATTTTAAATTTGAATTCAAAAAATGAAAAAAATCTCAAAATTTTCTCAAAAATACTTCAAGGTGTGTAGAATTTAATGATGTCAAAAGTTTTCAAATATTCGTTCATTTAGTATACTTTGCGGGCATTAGAAGTTCTAATACCCGCAAAAAATACTAAATGCACTAATATTTGAAATTTTTTAACACCATTAAATTCTATGCACCTTGCAATGTTTTTAGAAAATTTTCTTTTATTTTTTTAATTTTTAATTCAAATTTGAAAACACATCAAATTCTCCACTGATTCGATTTTTTTGGTAACCGGTTGAACTGGACCGGTATATCGGTCGAACCGGTCAGTATACCGGTCTAAACCGATTGAACTATAATTTTGAATTAAAATTTGAATTCCTCTGGTTTCCTCCGGTTCTCGGTCGAACCAGACTGGTATACCGGTACCGGAGCTTGCCGGTTCGGTTCGCGGCACCGGTATAAAAAACCCTGCTCCCAATCCACCTCCCAGCCTCCCCCACGGCCCGCACACAGCCCCTTGCTTTCCAGTGCCCGCTTGCCTCCTACCCCGACCAACACTCACCGATCCGGCCGCCGCCCAATGCCAACCCGCGGCCAACACTCGTCGATCCCAGCCGGCCAGCGATCCTGACCGCCGCCGCCCCAGCCTGCCGCCCACCGGTCAACCACCTGGAGCTACCTCCATCCCCGGCGGGCACCGCCGCTCCCTCCTCTGTCCTCCGGTCCTCCTCAAATCCAGCACACATGGAGGCGGCTGGCGCTCAGCAGTGCCCTGCTGCGAGGGTAGAGGGGCAAGATGGCGATGGTGGAGCAGAGGGCAGCGGCGTGGCCACCAGAGGCGACCAGGTCGCCGGCTGCGCATGGTAGCATGTGTTTCCTTTTTTTCCATTTTGTGGATATGTCTTTTTGAGATTAATATTTTTATTTTTTGAAACGAGCCAGCACGAGAGCTGCTGCTATACTAATATAGAGGAAAGCCCAACAGGCAAAACAAGAACATAGAACTGTACACGCACAATCCAAAATCCGGACCGGAAAGGCAAAGAAGAACTTCACGAAAGCCGATTACGACAGTCGGGCAGCAGAATGAAAAACAGTGTTTAGCCCCCACCGCAAATCTACAAACCAGCTTGGTCTTTGATCTTGGTAACTATGGCACTGAAGGTTTTGCCCTTTGCGATCAAGCGTCGGAGCATTTCGCTCATTCCAAATCTCCCACATTATCTCCCACATGACGAGGATAATTAGGTTGCATAATCCTTTCCTGTCCGCTGCCTGACCACTTGCTACGGATACGACTACGAATGCGACTACGAATGCGAATACGAATATGAAAATAATAAGCAGCTCGCAGGTGTGTACCGGGTGGTATTACAGCTCGGTACTAAACTGCTCAGCAAACCACGTGGGGGTGGTTGCAGTTTAGTACTGAATGTTGTTACCGACCGGTACTAAATTGCAACTTAGTACCGGGCGTGGCGGCCGGTACTAACTGCCGTGGTAATTAGTACCGGCCAGCTTATACCGGGCAAACGCCCGGTACTAACCTGCCTTTTTGCGTAGTCATGTAACTATGGTACTGAAGGTTTTGCCCTTTGCGATCAAGCGTCGGAGCATTTCGCTCATTCCAAATCTCCCACATGGCGAGGATAATTAGGTTGCATAATCCTTTCCTGTCTGCTGCCTGACCACTTGCTAGTGCTTTCCACCAACTGTGAAGCGAGTCATGGAGTTCCCAATGGTGAGAGAGTGAAAAAATTTTCACATAGGGAATCTTGTATGCATGGAGTACGAAATGAAGTCTATTTACAAAATCTTTTTTCACAGATGAGCGCAACGAATCTGATGAGCATAATTAATCTATGATTTGCTACATTGATGCTATAGTAAACACCCTCTAGTGATGCGGTCAAAGACCTCATTAGATTCATCTCGCGATTTTGCCTAGGGGTTGTGATGGTAGTTTTGAAAATTGACTTTATTTAGTACCCTTATTTAGCGGTCAAAGGTGGAGTAAAATTTTTTACTCCTCCAACCAAACACTGCACAAGGCTTGCACAATGTGTCTATGCACCCATCTCTGTCCAAATTAAATACGATTTACAAAGTTTCAGCAGGTAAAGAGATGCATCCCATTTTCTTGTGTTGCATCACAGAGAGGCCATCCCCGCCTCGCCAGCGGGTCTGCTGTCCAGATTCTATCCTGAATGGCCAGCCAGCTGAAAGTTTTGCACTTAGGTAGCGTCCATATATCTTCCAAATGATGGTCTCAAAGTTCGTCGTCATGGAACCAAAAAACAAAATTTGCGCTTGTGTATGGAAGCTTACAACGGGAATGACCAGAAGTACTTGACACAATTGTGCCATGGTGAAGTGCTGATAGCACCGCACCACGACAAGCCCAATAAGTGCAAACATGATCGCGGCTGGGCCATACTAGCAACGAGAACTCCACCGCCTTGTGTGCCACATGGAATTCTATCCGGGCATCAAATTAGCTTTGTCTCAAACCAAAGACAGAACCGTCTTACAACGAGCCACCACTAGGAGAAAAGTATCAAGCAAGAGTGACATATGATGTATATCTGCCGGAGCTTTTTTTCTATCTTCTTTGATAAAAAGAAACAATGTATTAATCACGTGGCATCCTTGAGACGACATCAAGTGTCTCATGTTGATCTCTTGAGGACAAAGGCTTATTCGATCTCTTAGGGACAAAGTTTCTAATATAATAATTTTGGTTCAAAAGATTTGGCATCATTAATATCTTGAAATATTATATTAGGTTTATTTGCAAGTTCTTCTAAAAGATTTGGCATCATTAATATCTTTCGTCTTTTAGACTCTTCCATGTTTCCTTTCGTTCACCTTCCATGACACTTGGCTTGTATATTATCACTCACGTGACAAGTGTCCTTCATGCAAATCTTTGCTTAGACACGTGTGTCTTATTTTTCTCAATAAGGTGGCTATAAATAATTGGGATTTCCTAATGCAAGGAGACACCAAAGAGGACCATGGATAACCAACCTAAGAATCACCAAAATGGAGGTAAGTCCTCCTATCCGTGCATCTTAGTTTCCGTTATATGATTGGTTATAAGTAGAAGGATACTGATGAGAGAATTGCGCGCTACCGACAAGGATAAGCGTGCGCTACCAACAAAATCCTAAGTCGGTTTTGACAATCCCTCAAGTTGCGCACGTTACTTGTGATTGTACATGGGCCGCTACCTTTTTTTTTTCTAGGATGATATTGGCAAGAATCAGCCCATATTACAAACCTGCCCTCCTCCATCCTAGTTTCAAGAGAGAATTCTCAAGGCAAGGCTTTGTACAAAATTTTCATATTTTGTATCTGTAGTACAAGGCCAGGGTAGGACAGGAAAGAAAACACTTGCTTGACAATACTATCTGTGGTATTTTATTAGACTTGTGTGAAACTTAGTTTTCAGCATCATTTTCGTTGAATGGTTGCTAACACATGCAGCCACCGAAGCTCCCGAAGAGCACAAGATCCCAAGGGTCATCGTGGCCCGCATCATGCGCAAAGCCATACCTCCCAACTCCAAGATCGGCGCCGACGCGAAGGAGGCCATGGACCAGTGTCTCGCGGAGTTCGCGGCGTTCATCACCCAGGTGGCCGTGGAGGAGTGCCGGCGGGACAAGCGCACGACGGTGACCGGCGACGACCTCATCCTCGCGTTCAAGAGCCTCGGGTTCGACGACTACGTCGGGCCCCTGACCCTGTACCTCCGCCGCTACCGCGAGATCGGGGGCAACATGCCACGCGCCCGCCACAGCACCATGGCACGAGCGCCGACACCGCCTGTGGACGACCTGATGGTGGAGGCGGCGGCAGCGGCGCCGCCGCCGGATAGTCTGAACTTGCAGCTGGGCCCGCCGGCATTGCCTGACGTCACGGAGCTAGGGCTTCACGGTGACGTGTACGCGGTGTGGCGTGGGGCTGCACCGGCACCGCCACCAGCGGCAGCAGGCACCTCGCAGGCATCTGGTGCTGACAACGAGGAGTAATGCCCTGAAGAGCAGATTTGCTTGGGGATTGCTCGAGAATCTCAATCTATCCTAGACATTTATGATTTGGGATTGCTGGAGAATAAACATTTGCTTAATTACTAGTTCCAGTTCGGATACACCTTTCATCCTAGCTAGTTGTATCAATAAATCAGTGAGACATTTCATTGTCCCTTTTATCTGATATACTCACTGTGTGATGCCTATTTCAACGTGATCAGAATCTGTTCTTCTCAATGTCCTTGCAAAATTCTTGTAAGACTGGGAAGACAAAGGAAAATTAGAGCAGCAAGTAGCAGACGTGTGGGATTAGCGGCCGGATGCTACTGAAGAAGCCGTACTGAAACCAGATTCATGAATTTTGGTATATATATAAGGAAGTTAAGATAAAATAAATGGAAAAGAAAACCATTTGGTATTTAGATCCATGATAATGATCCTAACTACAAACTTGCAAAGGCTAATATGATGGAGGAGGGCAGGTGGTGGGAGCGGTTATACCTGAGCATTTTTGGCCCGGCCCGGGCCCAGCCCGCGCCAGGCCCGCCCACGGGCCTTACTGGACGGGCGTGGGCAGAGATCTTGAAGCCCGCGAAAATTTTTTTTGGCCCGAGCCCGGCCCGAAATGCTGTTTTTAGTTACTTTACACTATAAAATGTGCGGGCGGCCCGCCCAAGCCCGAGCCCGGCCCGAAAACTGAGGCCCGACACGTCCCATGGGACGGTCATGGGCAGGATTTTCTCGGCCCGAAAAACCCGGGTTTTTTTCCGGTCCGGCCCGAACCCGGTCCGGCCCGTGGAATGCTCAGGTCTAGGAGCGGTGTTCGCGAGGACCAGGAGTCCCCTATGCGCCGACGCGTTCCCTCTCTTCCACGCCTGGCTCCGCGTCTTCAAGGCCCTGGACGAGGCCGCGAGACCATCCCGGCCGTGGACCAACTGCTCGAGTACGCCCGCTGCGTCTGGCACATGCTGCTCCGCCTCGCCGGTGCCGCCATGGAAACAGCCCAAGGCTCCATGGACTCGGTCGGCTCCGCCATGGAGGCTGCGGCGGCGGCGCTATGCGGCGGCGCTGGGGATGAGGGGGCGGGGCAGGGGTGTTTTTTTGCAGAAGTGCATCGGCTGGCGGGCGGTTTTTTGCAAAATACTCCCACCTCTCTCTCTAGCCTTTAGATCTAGATCCAATGTCCCTAATCAGAGTTTTCATAGTTTACACAAGTACTTGGTTTGCACTTGATACGCTCCCGGGAAAAATATGAAAACAAAGGCTAAAACTCAAAATATATCATGTGTTGGGCTTCATTTCGTACTAACAGGTCGAGGCGGTGGTGCTGGACGACTAGCTGCCTACTGTTGTATGTTACGGCCCAGTTATAAGGAGTGTGGGCTGTTTTGGAAGAAGGATGGGCTGTAAAACCTGTAAACAAGATGGAGAGTTTAGGTTAGAAAGAAATAAAGGGAATATAAAAAAATAGTGTGTTGGCCACACTTGATCACGTGGCACTGGGACCTACTTGACTACTCCCTCCGTCCCATAAAAAGTGCAATTCTAGTTTTTCTAGAACAGATTAATAGTGGCGCGAAAAGACTCTAGTACCCCTATTTTTTAGCCACGTGTAGTAAGTTTTGGCATGCAGATTAGATATGATTACTTAATTAAGTAGGTAATTAGATCTATTTTCTAGGATTGCACTCTTGTGAGATTTTTTTTAAATGATAGGATTGCATTCTTTATGGGACGGAGGGAGTACGTGACAATATTTTTGGAAAACAGATCTACCACGAATCAACACGTCATAAACTTATGACGTTCACCGATTAGCCTTAGCAACAAAATAAAATTTATCACCATATGGGATTGCACTAGTTTATGAAGATTTCTAGTCAATCTTAGTGACAAACACCTCATTTTCATCACTAAACATAGTGCTTCATAAAGAACATCATAAAGTAGAATATCATAATGACAAATACCTCCAATGTTGCGAGGTAATAGCCACAGAAAGGTAGGATTTCTTGTAGTGATAGTAAGTAAATTTAATTGCTCCATGTTTACTTTCATCCACCTTCACTTGACAAGTGGTTTCCCTCATCCGCGTTCAATGACAAGTGTTATTCATGCATTCATTTATTATCGCACCTGCAAATTTTCTTCCTCTTTTATGTGTCTATAAATAAATGGGTTTTCTTGACGGAAAGAGACACAAATTTAATATAACCATGGATGAACATCAAGCTAACAATCAACAAGACTGTGCAGCAAGGGCGAGCCTTCTTGAAGTCAAGGGTATTCAATTGAGACCCTATTATTTTTGCTAAAAGTTTAGTTAATACTTTTATGTGTGTTGAACTCTTTCAAGTTTTGGTCTCAAATATATTAATTTAAGGATATAATGCTCAACTCTAAGTTACATAATCTAATTTGTTATGCAATCCGTACTAGGTGACGTTATAAACAATTATGCATGGTAAAATGTACGCTTTGACTGTACTAAGGATCAATTTCATTTTACCCCTTAAAATTTTGAATACCCAACCTCCAAGTCCTGAGTCCGTCCTAGCGGTGAAGGATGCATTAATTCGCATCATATATTATCTTTGAATGAATATAGTCACTACTTGTTAGTTGTGAGTGATGGGAACTAGATTGGAGAAGCAACTAATGGCGAAATATAGTGAGTCAACTTTGACACCACATAAGTTGCGATCGTTACTACATACTCTTAAATGGGCTACTATTGTTTTCTTGGTTAATATTTGCAAGAACTAACCCATGATGGAAATTGTATCCTAGTTTCGAGACAGAATTCATCAAGCTTGGTATAATCTTCCTTTTTCTCTATGTTCTAGTCAAGGTTTAATAGGATAGGAAGCATAGTAAAGTGGTGACTATTGAAATAACTTTGTGCCTAAATGGTGATGGAATTGGTCTACAACTTACATTGCTAAGGTGTACCAACCGAATATAATTTGTTTCAGAAAATAATACAAGCTATTGTAGTATTGCCTATTATCCTAGATACACTAAAAAAGGCTGAAGAACGAAAGAGTTATAACAAAACTTTTCTGATGCAATTTTAATCCAATTAGGTCATACATTGTAACCAGCTAGGGTACTTGCCATTGATATTATTCTACCATCATGCTTCAAATCCAAAAAAATCCCTCCAAACAATCTACCACAAAAGGAATTTCGATAGGTGGACTATTGTGCAAACATGGATTTTATCCTTACATTTCAGAAAATGTTGTCAGAATAGAAACTATACCATTTTCCTAGGGATTTATACTAAACTAATTTCTACCGATTTGTATGCGTAACTTGGAGGTAGTCTCAGGTCAAATTAAATTACAACTACTACTCACTACTCTAGATTTTGTTTAGAACCCGAGAGCTTCAATAGTTTTCCCCGACCCCCACCCACACTTATCTAAGTGATCACCTAGATTATCAACACACTACTCCAGTATATACAAGTTTAACATAGGTGATCAATAAGATTTTATTTTTCCACACTTTTTTAATTATCATAGTTGACCAACTCATGTACACCATTATTATCAGAATAGAGCTGTGATGAGCCCTCTAACAGTTTTAGAGGGATACCTAGAGCAGCAGTCTATCCTTATGGTGGTGGTTAGTGCTAAGTGGGATGATGAGACTACGCGAGACTACTGTATGGCTTCGGTGGAGGTAACAAAGGCACTAGTTTCGTGGGAGTGTTGGGGATGCCATCAGAGATGAAACACATGAGCAATTGTTGAGCACATCATGTTGGCATTGGAAAAGGAGAGAAACCATCATCGTCGGAAAGAAGTGAAAAGGAAGGTGAATATTCCGTGATTTCTAATAATTGGATTACAAAATTGTTGGCTTGTTTTGGAATGAGGCATGTTTTTAGGAAATTGAATAACATCATTACCTCTGTTAATTTTGTAGCCGCATTGGGACTATATAAAGAAAAATAATATACTAAAATCTAGGTGGGAAAGATTACAAGTTTGATTAACAACACATTTTTTCTTCAAAAGAACAAACTGCTAAATACTTTTGCTTGCATATAGTTTTGGGTTACTCAATCCACATTTTATTAGATTATTCATGGAAAGTTTCTTTTTAGAAATTACAATGCTTACTCTAACATAAAGTCACAAATTTTGTAATTTACTTAGTGGTATGCATGTCTTAACATGAATTTTGTTGGCACCTAATAAATTCTCAATCACCATTGTTTTCCTGTTATTTTATTTTAATTATATTGCATGATGAAGCTATTTTTCTATGTCTGTAATCTGATCGCAACCCTCTATTAATTATCATATTATCACATTTACTAATAAATTCTAATAGTAAGTTTATCTTTTGAGGAAACCAATAATTTAATATTTTTTATGGTTTTTAGTTTGTTGAGTTTGTAAATGATAGGGTTCTTAAATATATTTCACAACTAAGTTAATATATAATAAAAACCAAGTTGTGTAAATATATAATCAATAGATGTGAAATATATTTATAATTTATAAACCCAACAAACTAAAAATCAAAAAAATTATGAAACTAATTTCTAGTAACTTGCTATACACAACTTGGAGATAGTCTCTTGTTGCCTTCAACTACGACAAGTACAACTCACTAGTCTATATTTTCTCTAGAATGTGAAATGTTTGGGCCACAATATATATGGATTGCACCAGTCAATCAAATTACTATATTCTGCCACATATATGGTAAAAATAGAAACCATGTTTCATCATTTGGAACGTCGACTAAAAATGCATATGTCTAAACGCCTTATAAGGAACTTGTCAAGGACGCATGGGATCTTCAATAATGTTTTGGGTTGTACATCCCTTAACTATTTTGCCATCATCGAAAATGTGGATTTCTATGAAGACTACTGCAACTTTCTTAGTTAGTAATTAGATAGTCAAGCCACATTTGGATGTAAATTTTTTGCATTGCAAAAACTATCACAAAATCAATCAGTTATCAATTTACAATAAAAAGATGAATAATCAAAACCTTTGTGTGCATCATTCAGTTTAACACTTATTTATATGATTTAGTGGAAAAAATAATTTCCTTCTTTAGTCCAATATATATGTGCACTTAGCCTTCCTCGAAATTACATTGATGACCCAACACCCCATGACTTTCATTTAGCTATGGAATGTTTGCAAACTAAAGTAAATAATTCTTTTTACCTGCAAATGATGTATTTAGCTGTGTGTATACAAGATCATTTGATTTGGTTGACTAAATATATTCGGTCTACGGAGAAGTGATGATAATTTGTCGCCACTCGAAGATACGTTGCAACGCAATAAATTTGTGAGATTTAATGTAATTAATGTGCTTATTTTCGCAACTACACTCTACTACTTCCTCCAGTAATAAATAGTTTTTTGACCAAGATTTGGTCAAAAAGTAGAACTTGGACCGTCAATAATCTGAATTATTTGCTTGCAAACATAGAAGGATATGCGTGGATTTTTCTTGAAAATTACATTCATGATACATATATACAATTATGCGGGTATATAATTAGAAATAAAATAGTGCTTAGCATGTCTTTTGTTCATCTTATTAAGTTTTAATTTTAATTTAAGTTACTTTTCAAACATAATGAAATCGCGTCATATGCTCTAATTAGCTGGCAATCCCATCTGCATCCAGCAAGAAGCCTGACTATAGAGAAACACTCGAATTTCAACATTTCTACTCAACATGACTGAGAATGGTTTTTTTCACCCTCGTAAATCCTCTAGGTTGGCCATCAATGCGGAGGTATCCAAACACCACATCACAACCCGGATGTTTTTCTATTTAACACCCCCGAACTCACAAGCACAGAAGACCTACGCCACCATGTCTACGAATCCCAAAGGCCCTAGAGCCGGTGCTTCTTGCACCAAGCCCACGGAGCCCGCCGCCGTTGCCAAAGAAGCAGCGGCGGCGACCGAACCGCGCCCTGGGCCCATCACAGGGTCGGTGATCCGGGAGCAGGACCGGCTGATGCCCGTGGCGAACGTGTCCCGCATCATGCGCCGCGGGCTCCCTGCCCACGCCAAGATCTCCGACGACGCCAAGGAGGTGGTCCAGGACTGCGTGTCCGAGTTCATCAGCTTCGTCACCGGCGAGGCGAACGAGAAGTGCCACACCGAGCACCGCAAGACCGTCACCGCCGAGGACCTCTTGTGGGCCCTGGACCGCCTCGGCTTCGACGACTACGTCGGGCCCCTCAACGCCTTCCTCCAGCGCATGCGCGAGATCGAGGGCGGCGATGGCGGCCGCGGCCCACGCCGCGGGCCCTCCCTGATCGCGCCCAACAGCGCGCCGACGACGATCCGCCCGCCGGCCGTGTACCGCCAACCAGCTTACGCCGTCGGGCCTGTTCCTCCCCGCCCAGTTCTAGTTAGCAACGCGGCGGCGGCGCGCTTCGGCGGCAGGTACCAGATGCCCCGCGGCGGCGGCCAGCAGCGCTCCATGGTTCCCTACTACTACGCCGACGAGGCAAGCTCGTCGAACGAGGCGCCGTCGGCGCCACGTGCTGCTGGCTCGCGCCGCTAGACGAGTTTCCCCGTGTCTAATAAGAGGCGTCGTCGTCGCCGTTCGCTACTTCGCCAGGGGACAGCAAGCTGAGAGCTTATGCTGCAGATGTACCTGGTGCTTGTGGTGGCGCCGCCGTCGCCGGCATGGATGATTTACCTTCCCTGTTGTCAATTTTATCCAGTTTGCAGTTGTAATAATCATGCATCCCATCATTTACCATGTTTCTCCCCAAGCATGAATTAATGAATACAGTAATACTAGCTGTACTATTGATTTACTACATGAGTTTCTCACGATCGGCCGCGACGGCCGGTCAAGCTAGTGCATGCATATATATGCATGCATGCTCCTGTGTGCAGGATTTACTGGCCGGAAGGAAGGCTCGCTCGCTCGCGTCACTCTCACACACTGACACACACTCTCTGTCGTCTCACGCTCCGATCGGTTGGGAAAGTGGCCTTGCTCTTGAATGAGTTTTGGAGCCACGTCGTACGTGCTGCGCCGAGGTCATGACGAGACCCGGGCCGGTGACAGCATCCTGCTGGCGCTCGCTCGAGAGGAAACTGCCGCGCGTGACGCGCCGCTGCTGGTGCTGTATGTAGCGCGGCTGGCGTCCAACATTGCCGTGCGTGGTGCAGTAGTCGGTCGGTGTGTACCGAGCGAGAAGAGCTTGCAATGCAACAGCCTGCCTTGCGGCCAGCGCCGCCGCTGCGCACTCCGGCGGTCACAGCGGCGGCACAGGCGCCCCGTGCCGGCGGCTTCCACCAGGCCGCCGTGTTTTGTTGCTCGCACCTGATCACCCTCAGCTAACTTCGTTCTTCGGAAGCAAACTTGCAAAATGCAACTTTTATAAAATACCGAGCCCCTCTCTTTCCTTCTCCTGGAAGTCTCCCTCCTCCTCTCACCACGCTCCCTCCGCCCCCTCCCTCGGGTCCCTCCCTTCCTCACCGCCGGCGGTGAGAGGGGCAGGGAGCCCTCCCAGCTGTAAATCTAGTAGTAGCTCTTAATAGTTTTAGCTCTGTAGCGAACATGGCCTCATATGCCATTAGTTCGAGTTTGATTTTGGTGATTCATGACAACATGATCATTGGGACTAACCTTATTGTTTTAGCATGTCTTTGTAGACACTTCTAGGTCCCAAGGATGCAAGAAAACCATATGCCAAATTGAGAAGATAGTGTATTTTTCAAGGGTCAAAACCGAGCAAGAAAAGGAAAAGAAAAGACACCGTCGGATGAACCGACGGTCCCTCAAATACAAGCGTCGGTGCAATCGTCGGACGAGTTGGTACACAGGGTCAAACCCTAGGTACCGTCGGATGAACCGACGGTCCATTATTTAGTAGCGTCGGACGAGTTGCAGAGGAAGAGCAAGGAAGACAGTAGCACCGGATGATCCGACGGTCTGAGTGGGGACCCCGTCGGTCTATCCGACGCTTAGTTTGAATTCATGCAGAGCCGCGCCAAGACGAAGCCTTCAGCACCGGATGATCCGACACCTGGCCAAGATAAAGCGTCGGTCTATCCGACGGTCAGTTGGAAGCTAACAGTGGCGACTTGGACGCGAGGCCTTCAGCACCGGATGATCCGACGTAGCGTCGGAGCATAGCGTCGGAGCAGTTGTGTCAGAGAACCTCAACGGCTACGTGACGTGGGAGGGGCACCGGATGAACCGACGCCCTGGAAAAGCATAGCGTCGGATCATCCGACGGTACCTTTTTCAGCAGCTTTTAGCCAACGGCTAGTTTGTTGCCTTGGGCTATTTATACCCCCTCCACTCACCCATTTGAGGTCGCTGGATTATGTGGAAGTGCAGAGGAGTTCAAGACACATTCAAGATCATATCCAATCCATCCAAGTGCTTAATTGCTCATCCTTAGACTAGTACATGCTTTGTGTATGTGCTTAGTGCTAGGCTTAGCTTAGAGCTGAGTGAGTGCAAGGTTGTGCCAATCTTGTGAGGTGATTCTTGAGTGAATCCAGTTGTACAAGGTTCGCCGGAAGCCTTGGGGCCTAAGTGGCTCACCGGCAATCGTCATCGACCCTCCGGCTTGGTGTGGAGCGGCGAGGACACTTTGTGCGGGGGACGTGGAGACCCCCTTCCTTGGTGGAGAAGCTCCTTAGTGGAGGCGGCATCAAGGTGACCAAGGGAGCTTGACAAGTGCCTAAGTGGCTAGCCTTTGTGGCAAGTCAAGTGGGTGCTCTTGGGAGAGACTTGGTGACCGGGAAGCATACTCTTGTGTGAGTGCTTCAACAACGTGGACTAGGGGTGGCTTAGTGCCTACCGATACCACGGGATAAATCGCGTGTCAAGAGTTTGCTTCCTCTCATCCCCTTTACGTTTCCACATTTACTCTATTGCAATCTTTGCTTGCCTCTTCTTTCCTAGAGTAGTATCATGCTAGGATTGGCTATAGGTTGCAAACCTTCTTTTGGGATGGGAGTTTCACACTAGAACAACCGTAGTTGCACATATAGATAGTATGTTCTAGTTTACTTTTGTGTAAAATTTAGTGAGCCATAGGTTAAGGTTTTAAGTTGCCTAATTCACCCCCTCCCCCTCTTAGGCTAACGGGCATCCGATTCCTTACAAGTGGTATCAGAACCGGGACTCACTTCCTTCACAAGGAAACACCAATTCGATTGGTAAATTGTGAAAACCGGCTCATTGGAACGGTTAGGCTTCACCGCCTAGTGAGTTGCTCTTTAGAGGAATGAAAGGGGTGGATACCTTAGGTTTGGCTCCACATTTCGATGGCACGGGCTATCCTCGGTGGAAGGTTCTCATGGAGGCCTATCTCCAAGCAAGGGACCTTGACGTTTGGAGAGTCACCGATGAGGGCATGAAAAATGGTACTAGAAAGGAAAAGCAATTTGATGTGATTGCTAAGAGTATCATTTTGTCCTCACTAGATGTAGGCGTTTTCAATAGAGTCTTCACTTGTGAAAATGCTCATGAGCTATGGAAAACCATCAAGGAGCAAAATGAGGGTTCAAAAGAAGTTGCTAATGAACGCTACGGTTGTCTCCTTGAGGAATTCAATAGCTTTAAGCAACTTGCAAATGAAAATGCCGAATCTATGTACTCACGTCTAAATGTGCTTGTCAATGAGATCAATGCTTTAGGTGTGAAGGACATCACTGACTTGAACATCAACCGCAAGATCCTTCAAAGTCTCCTGAAGCCCGATTATGACTTAGTGAAGGCAATCATCTACGAGAAGAAGCTCGAAGATTTGAAGCCATCGCATATCTTGAGCAAGATCATGGCACATGAGCTTCAACTAATGCCCAAGTCAAAGAAGGCGCCCCAAGAAAAGCCTCAAGAACCATCCTCTCCAACAACAAGCCATGCTCTCTCAAGCCGACAAGAGAAAATGTTGAGTAGGATGGCTACTCATGGAAGCTCAAGCGAAGATGATGGTGATGATGGTGACGATGGAGATTCCTCAAGTGATGAAGAGGTTGAATCCATGGTGGCCGAGTACGTGAAGAAGATCTTCAAGTATGTGAAGAAAGTCAACATGTACGGCTACAAAGTCCACTTGAGAGAACGGCGTCATCATCAACACATCAAGTTCACCAAGATCAAGCACAAGCCCAAGAAGAAGGTGGTCAAGGAGAGGAGACCAAGGCAAGAAGCAACAATAGCCGTCCGTGGGTGGACAAGTAGTGGATCAAGTTCTTCTAGCTCAAGCGATGAATCAAGAAAGAACTTCACCACCCGCTTCATGCAAGGTCCTTCATCATCACATATGTGCCTTATGGCCAAAGGTATGGAAAGCAATGTAAGTGATGACGAATCCGACACCACCTCTCTCAATGATCTTGTTGAGCTAATCCATGAGCAAAAAGGAATGCTTGAACAACAAGCTAATGAAATCAAAGAACTCAATGCTCTCAATGATCTTAGTGACACTCTTGCCACAAATTATGAACATTTGTTGTGTAAATTCAAATTGCTTAGCAAGGAGTGTGATGAGCTAAAATCTAAGCTTGAGAGCAATGAGACTAAAACAAGTAATTCCTTTGAGCTTGATGAAACATCTATCCCTTGTGCAATTCCTATCTCCAAGGTAGATGCTTCAACTTCTTGCATTGATTTAATTGATGAATCTTGCTCACCATCTTACCATGAGAATGTTGTTGTAGAATCATGTGATTATCTCATAGGCAAGGAAAATGATGAGCTCAAGCGAGAAGTGAAATGGCTCCGAGAGAGGTTGGCAAACTTGATGGGCAAGGGCAAGAATGATGAAGAACAAGTGGACATCTCTCAAGACATGAAGAGCCAAGTCCAACCTTCTCAAGATAACCGTGATCCCATGGTGAAGAAGCTTGAGAAGGGTGCAACCGTGACTTGCTACAAGTGTCATGAAGAAGGGCACAAGTTCTACAAATGCCCTCAATTTGTCAAGAAGATGGACAAGAGCGCAAAGAAGAAGTTGAAGCCCACCATCAAGAGCTCCCTCATCTACACCAAGCCCAACCGCAAGAACAAGACAAATAGCAACACCTACGTCATCAAGAAGAAGGCAAATGGCAAGGTGGTTGCTCACAAGGTTGGGAAGATGAAGGAAGAGCGGAGTTGGAACCAACCCATTTGGGTGCCCAAGGAACTCATCACCAACATGAAGGGGCCTCAAATGGTTTGGGTTCCAAAGGCCACTTGAAGGCCTTGAGTGCGGGGACTTGGGAGGCTTGGCACAATCAAGATGAGAAGATTCAAGCCTATAAGCCAAGCTTGCAAATTGGACAATGTGTTGCCCAAGTTCCCCGGTTGAGGTAATGGAAACTAGTACCTATCTCTTGCATCATTGTAGCTCCATTGCCTTGTTTAGGTTGCATTTGTTGCAATGTTTACATATGGTAGGTTGCTTGTGTCATGTGCTAACCCATGAGCAATCTACATGGTTTGATTAGTGTGTAGGAAAACTACACTTGTTCTTTCATGGTGCATGTTTTCATATATATCTCTTTGCATCATGAGCAAGCTATAGGGTAAGCTTCCCGTTGTTGTCATAAACAATGTGCATACATTTGGTTGGTGATTCAAACACTAAATGCACACATTTAGGGGGAGCTCATCCCATGGTTTGGTTATGGGACTAACTTTGTTTCAAGCTTATCTTATGTAGTCCCTTAGCGACGCGTTCCGGTGAGGTGTTTCATTCTAAGAGAATGCTATTTCACTCTCAATGTGATCTAACATCTCTAATAGAGTGAATATAGCAATATGAGCTTTATGCTATTGAGTCATGTCCTTGCGAGCTTATGTCTCTATATAAGTTCAAAGGCAATGTACTCATACATTCCTAATCCTTGTGGTACCCCAAGTGTCTTCCATGCAAGCTTCTTTCAAGTGGTGTCACCTAGTGATATCATTTCCAAGTGGCTCATCTCAATGTGGTGCCAACAAGGTAGAGAGGATCATCCCCCGGAGGTATGCAATGATCAAAAGACTACAAGTGATATCTACAAGTGGTAATGTAACAAGAACCTACTTGTTCTATCTCTTGTCCTTTAAGCTATCTCTTTGCATGATATGCTCTAAGCTTCCTTATTTTACAAGTTTGTAGTTGTGCACTTGTTTCTCACTACCCTTGTCTTACAAGTGGTATTCCTTTGTGCACACACTTAGGGGGAGCTTAGGGTGTATCATGCTAGTCTCATGAGCTTGTGATCCATCTTAGTTATTCTCACATGTGGCATCTTCATTGACATCACACATACGGATCATGGTTCATGTGGCTTTCTCCCTTGCATTTAACATCTCTCCTTTGAGCTATGATTGCTAGGTCTTGCTAGTTTTCTTGGACCATTTTGCTTTGGGACTTTTTGGAGATTTTATTCCAAAGGGGGAGAATGTGGGACCAAAGCAAGCTTGTGGCTTAAGCTTACAAGTGGGTTCAAGGATGCTTACAAGTGGTTTCAAGGATATGAGACCAAAGGGGGAGAATGTGAACATGAAGATCAAAAAGGGGGAAGTTTGATCTAGGGGGAGTTTGGATGATGGTAAGCATCCAAGCAAGTGTAAGTGGTTCTAATTCTGTCAATTCTTGCAAATTTATGCTTGCTTTGGTTGTGTTGTCATAAATCACCAAAAAGGGGGAGATTGTAGCGAACATGGCCTCATATGCCATTAGTTCGAGTTTGATTTTGGTGATTCATGACAACATGATCATTGGGACTAACCTTATTGTTTTAGCATGTCTTTGTAGACACTTCTAGGTCCCAAGGATGCAAGAAAACCATATGCCAAATTGAGAAGATAGTGTATTTTTCAAGGGTCAAAACCGAGCAAGAAAAGGAAAAGAAAAGACACCGTCGGATGAACCGACGGTCCCTCAAATACAAGCGTCGGTGCAATCGTCGGACGAGTTGGTACACAGGGTCAAACCCTAGGTACCGTCGGATGAACCGACGGTCCATTATTTAGTAGCGTCGGACGAGTTGCAGAGGAAGAGCAAGGAAGACAGTAGCACCGGATGATCCGACGGTCTGAGTGGGGACCCCGTCGGTCTATCCGACGCTTAGTTTGAATTCATGCAGAGCCGCGCCAAGACGAAGCCTTCAGCACCGGATGATCCGACACCTGGCCAAGATAAAGCGTCGGTCTATCCGACGGTCAGTTGGAAGCTAACAGTGGCGACTTGGACGCGAGGCCTTCAGCACCGGATGATCCGACGTAGCGTCGGAGCATAGCGTCGGAGCAGTTGTGTCAGAGAACCTCAACGGCTACGTGACGTGGGAGGGGCACCGGATGAACCGACGCCCTGGAAAAGCATAGCGTCGGATCATCCGACGGTACCTTTTTCAGCAGCTTTTAGCCAACGGCTAGTTTGTTACCTTGGGCTATTTATACCCCCTCCACTCACCCATTTGAGGTCGCTGGATTATGTGGAAGTGCAGAGGAGTTCAAGACACATTCAAGATCATATCCAATCCATCCAAGTGCTTAATTGCTCATCCTTAGACTAGTACATGCTTTGTGTATGTGCTTAGTGCTAGGCTTAGCTTAGAGCTGAGTGAGTGCAAGGTTGTGCCAATCTTGTGAGGTGATTCTTGAGTGAATCCAGTTGTACAAGGTTCGCCGGAAGCCTTGGGGCCTAAGTGGCTCACCGGCAATCGTCATCGACCCTCCGGCTTGGTGTGGAGCGGCGAGGACACTTTGTGCGGGGGACGTGGAGACCCCCTTCCTTGGTGGAGAAGCTCCTTAGTGGAGGCGGCATCAAGGTGACCAAGGGAGCTTGACAAGTGCCTAAGTGGCTAGCCTTTGTGGCAAGTCAAGTGGGTGCTCTTGGGAGAGACTTGGTGACCGGGAAGCATACTCTTGTGTGAGTGCTTCAACAACGTGGACTAGGGGTGGCTTAGTGCCTACCGATACCACGGGATAAATCGCGTGTCAAGAGTTTGCTTCCTCTCATCCCCTTTACGTTTCCACATTTACTCTATTGCAATCTTTGCTTGCCTCTTCTTTCCTAGAGTAGTATCATGCTAGGATTGGCTATAGGTTGCAAACCTTCTTTTGGGATGGGAGTTTCACACTAGAACAACCGTAGTTGCACATATAGATAGTATGTTCTAGTTTACTTTTGTGTAAAATTTAGTGAGCCATAGGTTAAGGTTTTAAGTTGCCTAATTCACCCCCTCCCCCTCTTAGGCTAACGGGCATCCGATTCCTTACAAGCTCTTTGTAGTATTAGCCGTCATGGCCATCTCGTGCCTCTTTGTTGTCGCCGTCGCCGGAGTGCTCGCCGCGACCTTCCTCGGTGCCAGCTCCGCCGTCGTCCCCACCAACATTTAGGTCCGTAGCAATAAAATAAAATCCGCCCGCTTCTGCCTTCTTCCACCGTTGCGCTCCGCCTCCCTCTTCCCCCCTACGCCCCTGTTGCTGGAGATCTCCCTGGGCTGCCTGTGATCCGGTCGGCGTGGAGCTTGTAGATAGGATTCCCCTCTGGGTGGATCTGGTCCTGGCGACCTCAAATTCGTGGTTGTTCTGATCTATGTCATTGAACGCACGGATTGGCTCTTGCCTTTGCTTCTGCCGCCTCATCTGGTGCTTCATTCGAAGATTGTTCCGGTGCTCCCGACTTATCTCTTGGAGTTTCCATCACTGTCGAATGCTTTGGTCTTCTCCAGCCCCTCTGGCTCGGGATCTGGTTTTGGTTCGATGGTTGTTCTGTTTTTCTCATCGAACGCGTCGATCCCGTCCAGCGCCCGCCTCTGTCCTCGCCTGCATCTTCCACCAAGCAGCACAACGACATCCAGCATCGAGTTTGCTCAAACTCCTCCGCCATCGACTCGGCAGCGAGCCTCCAACCGGTTTCGTGGGCGATGACTTCTTCCCCGTCGGCGACAACTTATACCATATTCTTGGTTCTTCGGCGAAGTACCTCCTCGACGTCGTCCACGACCTCTTCAAGCCTACGCTCAGTGAGGCCCTTCCGCAACTCCGGCTCCAAGCGTCTGCGATGCCACTGCAGCCGTCCACCGACGACCTGCCCTCCGGTGACGGTTTTAGGTTTGTGTCCTTCATGGACCTTGATGTAAGGGCCTTTCTGTAAGAATGTTGCTTTAATGAAATTTCTGGTTTGTGTCAAAAAAAAAAACTTCATTCTTCAACACCCCCGAGGTGAGAGCACACAAACTGTAAGCAGCTTTATTTAAACGTGGCGGTTCCAGTTTTATTTACGACTACAAAATTTTTGACCGCCACTCGTCGTCTCAATGACACATGGGCTCATATAGACGTTTCTTCAACATTAACAAAAACTCCTGCAAGATACCACCGATATTTTGTAGCTATAGTACATTATTTTCCTCTACAAATAAAAATAGATGATCATGCTGCCAAAAAATTTTAAAATTTAAAACCCTTACCTAACGTTTTCACTCCTACTTTCAATCGTCTGCCATCCATCTCCTCACTTAGTTGCATTTTCATATTCTAATGAGCTCTTAAGAAAGGTCCAAACAAATTTAGAAAGTCTTTATTATTAACTCAAACCTAACTTCTTCAAACTTGGCATATCCCTCTGATCTCTCCCCCTCCCCTCGGCCCCATGGTGAAAGTGTTTGCTTGTGAATTGAATAGTATAGCACTTGCTATAGTAATCAGTGGAACATAACTAAATATGAATGGCTATGTTTACAAAGCAATTGCCTGCAAACTATCATCATCTAACATATATATTCTACGTGAGCCACAACTTTTTTGTTTGCTTTCAAAGGCACGTTTTATTCAATATATTAAAACTCCATTTCGATATTTGTGAAATTTTAACTAAATATTCTTGCATACAAAACTATGAAGACAAGTTTTCTATAGTCCTATTATTAGTACATTCAAGCTTGCAACAAATTTTTCGTTGCTATATATCTCAACAATATCGCTCCAAAGCTATAGTTATTAGGTGGGGAATGGCTATTAATAAAAACATCTATATATGCATGCGAACACTTTATGTAAGACAGAAAAGATGACCAAAAATTGTGAAAAGAGTTAAGCGCCTATATGAACTAAAGTTTTCGTTCAAATAGGTAGTACTTGTGTACTTTTGTAAGTGACGCCATATTATCCTGGTATTTAGTTCAGACAAAATATAACAAAAAATGTTATATGAAATAATGTTCCTTATCCGAAAGCTTTTTTTTTTCTTCACTTCAATGAAATAACTATTTTAACTAAATAATAGTAACAATTATTGTGCAGCTTCTATTAGATTGAAAAAAGTAGATGTGCTCCAGTTAAGCGTTCTAATCTAAAAATCAAACAATGATATTTGACCTTACAAACAAAGTTGATTTTTTATACTTTTTTATATAAGAAAAAATATTATAAATGCTAAAATATAAGTGTATGATCCAGTTTCTATAATAAGTTGTAAGTTCTAACTTTGTATCAATTTTACTTTGTTGTTTTTTTTGACATGTCCCATTTAAATATATCGATCGCCATCCAAAATTATTACTGCTGACATAGGTATAGAATGTTGTTTGATTTGGCACCAACTTTACATGCCAACGCCCCTGCTTACGTAGTCCTTATCAAACTTGGTACCTACGATTGGCACACCCCAGTGATTCAGTTGTCACTTTGCCACATGCTAGCTTGCTTCAGCAAGCATGAAAATGCATGCACAAGAAAGAATGTGCGTCACTATTTTTTGTTTGACCAATCATTTATTAGGCTAACCTGTCAAAAGTCCTAAAGGAATAATTGGATGGTAGCTGTCATCGACGAACTCTGTGATTTGGCTGTCATGTCATCAAATTCTAGCTTGCTTCAATGAGCATGAAAAAGCTTGCAAACGTAGGATAAATGCGTCAAAGTCAGCAAAATGTGTTGGCATGTGCTCATAGGGGGCATTTATAGCATTGGGTTGTGCCAACGGGGCTTATGCTTTTGCAACTATAACATTGTGTTTAAGGTTGAAAGTGTAGTAGGAGGTTAACCTGTTATCCAAATGATCCTAATGACATAATTCCACGACACTTACCAAAAAACAATTGGTACACCTTGGGTGATTCAGTATCCCTTTGCCATGTGGGACAGAGCCATCTATCTTTCCAATAGATAGTGTAAATATGTGAGTGATTCTTACAGTTCCATTTTTCCAATTTCATCTTATAAATTCCCTACAATACTCATTTTCATACTTAAACTTAGAAACCACCACTTTAGTCCCCAAATGCTCTTTTTTTGGATCAAACTTGTATTTGCCAAATTTTCCACGACATGCTGAGGTCCCTAGTCAGTCTGAGTTGATATTTGCCTAGTGAAAATGTTAATGTTCTTCCATTTGTTCATCTAGAGTACTCCCTTTGTGGTTGCACCATACACCTATATATGTTTGTTCCAAGGTCGGCAATGGAAACTATTGGAAGGCCATGGCAAAATCTCTTTATGTTGTTATGGAAATTGACATGAATTTAAAATATAGCAACATAGAAATGTGGACCAATTCATTCCAATAGATAGCTTATCCTTAATGAAAAAACTTCAAACGAAATGCTAAATCAAGTTGTCCCTTGACTCACCTATATGATGCGACAGCCGACAACAATTCTTGGGTTCTTTCCATCATCTCACCTTACCTAGTGTTGATCCTCTTTCGTCTTTCCATTTATTTAAGCCATTATTCTCAAACTGTAGACTGTATGGCTTGCTCCATAATTATACCTGAAAAACATCTTGCAAATCTTCTGTGGGAAGAGTATGCGCCCTACATGATATATGATATCATGGATAGTTGGCTGCTATTGTGTGGTTGTTCCCTTGTACAAGCATCCATGCACCCATCTTCAATGACGATGATAAGAGAGTAGTCCATGCTATTCTTGTTGTTTGAAGAATGTGGGGGCAAGGGCTTTCTAGTAATTAAGAGAAAATTCCTTATTTGATACTAAAATAATTGAGACTTCTTTATTTGACATTTAAAATTTAAACTTTCATATTGGTTGACATTGTGTTGAAAATTCATTCTTTTTTGACACTTTCGTCCAATCCAACCCGCAGATTCTCTCACCTCTTTTCTTGACCAAAATCGCATACAAATCACCTCTTAAGTTCATGATTTTTTTGGTAGTGGTACAAAACATGGAGATAACCCCATTTTTGATAAAAGCACTTTTGTAGAATTCAAAATATTAAAAGTAAAAGTCAGCAAAAGAGCCATATTTTGTAGAATATCTGATTTTTAGGGCAACTGTTCAGAAATTGTGAAGAAATTTCTAGTTTTTTTATTGTAGGATGAATTAATTTAAAAAATTGAGTTTATAACATAGTTACAAAGAGAATTTTGTTTTTTTACCAAAACAAAATTTAATGTTCTTTCCAAAAATGAATTAATGGTAAGAACTTCATAATTCTTTAAGTGACTTACGACCTAAAATTTACATATTACTTCATCCTATGATAGGTATATTATAGGTTTTTCCACAATTTTGAAATTTAAAGTTGTTCCCTAAAGCATTGGAAATCTTCAAAAGGAGCCTATTTTGGTGAATTTTAGTTTTAAGCTTTTAAGTGTTACATACGTGTTTTCATGCAAAATAGCTTTATCTCCATGTTTTGTATCACTTACAAAAAAAATGATTTTTGGAGGTGACTATCAAGTCATTCTGTAAGAAAAGAGAAGGGAGAATCCATGGATTACTATTCATGTGACTTAAGCGATGAAATGGATGGAAGTATATATCGAATAAGAAACAAAACTTCAACAAAATGCTAAGTAATAAAGTTTAAATTTATAAACTCTATTTTCCTAGTATCAAATAAGATAATTTTCTTTACAAGCTGGTGTTTTCATGTGACACATTTATTCATTATACTGACATCATTTGAGCCAGTGGGACCAGTGCCACACCCAAAGAATGTAAGCTGCCAATGCAAAGAGCACATTGTGGTAGCTGCGAGCAGCCAATAAGAATGTAAGTTGTGTTTTTATTTACATTTTCTTAATCTTTTTCTATATAGTGAACACTTATCCTATCCTAAATTATAGATTATTTCAATTTTTCTATATAGATAGCTTGTGTTATTCATTTGAATATACTTGAGCTTCTTGAG
Organism: Cenchrus fungigraminus; assembly: GCA_036936925.1. NCBI lineage: Eukaryota > Viridiplantae > Streptophyta > Magnoliopsida > Poales > Poaceae > Cenchrus > Cenchrus fungigraminus. The sequence continues at coordinate 64,001,881 of CM072770.1, forward strand.
GTCAAACCTGGGACCGGGGCAGCTCTTAAGTTGCACAAGGGGAAGAAAATACTAGCTGTACACAAAATAAAAAAATTTAGTTGGGCTGTGCAAATCCTCAACTGGGCTGCATCACAATTATTTTTATATTTTTTTATGATTATGCAAAAATATACTTCAATATCAAAAAGTTTTCAAAACTATACTCTTGCTGCTGATTCAAATGGTGGTACTTAAAAGCTGTCGTTTGAACCGGCGGCAAGGTGCTACTGTGCACCTACCACCATATGAAAGGACGGTTGCTACAGTGTTCCCCATGAGGAGTATTGTAGCACACATTAACCGTCGGTTCAAACGGCAATAGGTGTCGGTTCAGTCTTCAAAAAAAAATCGTAATATTTTCATATGAACTCGGATGAAGATAAAATTTATACGAAAATTGTAGCTTTCATCGACATCTACAACTTTGTAGTTAATTTTTTCATTTAAAGTCATTTTGATGCTGAAATGATGATCACCAAAATGATTTGAAATGGACAAAGATTGAACTAAAAAGTTATAGATCTTGTCGAGATATACAATTTTGGTGTAGAGTTTACCTCCCTCCGAATTTGGATGGAAATGTTTTGTTTTTTCAAGATATGTTGTGTAGAGAGAAACAATTCGTCAAAATTATAGATCTGACTATAGTGTCAATTATTTGAGCATCAAGATGATTTCAAATTAAAACATTTTGAACTACAAAATTGTAGATATCGACGAAAGCTACAATTTTTGTTGAGATAATTCTCTACATAACACTCAAAACAAATGTTATTCCTTATATGTGGCACTGAAAAACTCTATTATCCTTATTTGATACCAATGTGTCATTCCTTCCCTTTGTGGCACTTCCATCACATCTGTTACCCATTCTGTTAATAGATGGTGCTTCCCCACGCCTATCATCCAGCTGTTGCTGCGACATGGAGAGGGTCGCGACACCCACAACAACCACACCGGAGACGAGGATGGCCGGGACCGCACTGCCGTGCAAGCTCCCACACCGTCGGTCGCTGGTGTCGTCCGTCGTGCGAGCCCCTAGCCACAAGCGCACGTGCCGCATCTCCCCGACAACCGCCGCTCACTTCCATGGGCCGCCACCGGAGCGTGCCGCTGTTCGCACCCCAGGGCCGTCACTGTGAGTGCAAGCGTCCGCCTCCAAGCTCCCGACACTTTTCGCCACGGCGGCGCAGGCGTTCAGCTCCAGCGCCACGAGCGCCCCGCGGCCGCTGCTACCACCTCCGCTCACGGTCCCGCCTCCCCTGCGTCTAGTGTCGCGAGAAGCAAACGACAAGGAGGGGCCGGTCGGTGGGAAGGATGAGCACAGGAGGAGGCTTTGCACTGGTCGTCCTCAGAAATGGGGTGGAGCCGGCGGCGAGCGCCAGCGCGTGGAGGAGCAAAGGGAGATGGGGAGGAGCCGGAGGAAAGCGCGAGCGCGGAGAAGAGCCGGTGGCAGGGAGGACAGGCGCGGAAGGAGGCGCTGCGCAAACCGTCCTCGACGAGCCGCCCTGTCGCCATCCTTCGGCTAAGCTAAAGGGTAGTGGGGAGGAGCAAAGCAGATTGATGGGGAGGAACCAGTGAGGCCTAATGTCGGACGACTCCAAGCTCAGGCAGAAGAAGAGGTCATAAGAATGACATGTGGGACCCACTAATGGTAACTAACAAAATTGGTAGATAGATGGGACGGTAGTGCTAAGAAGAGAAAGATGGGAAATTTTGAGTGTCAAATAGGGAACGCAGTAGTGCTAAGAAGGGAAGGATTGGAAATTTTAGGTGTTAAACATGGAAAACCAAATTTTCCATTGCTATTCAGGGAATCAAGTTTTTTTAGTCTTACATAAGGAACTCTCTCATTTTTGTTTAACTTTTATCTTCAGTTCATATGATAGAACTATGATTTTTCAACATATGTTGTCAAGAGAACAAAAACTTGTATCGATTATTTGAGGGTCAAGATGAATCCAAATGAAAAAGTTTGAACTACAAAGTTGTAGTTGTCGATGAAAGCTACAATTTTTCCATCAATTTTATCTTCATCTAAATTCATATGAACCACCGTTTGAACCGACGTTAGGTGTGCTACAGTACCCGACGAGGAAGACTATGGCAACCGCCCTTTTAAATGGCGGTAGGTGCACTGTAGCACATTATCGCCGATTCAAATGACGGTTTTTAGGTACACCATTTGAATCCGCGGCAGGAGTATAGTTTTGCAAAAAAAAATTTGATATGGAGTATATTTTTACAAAATTGAAAAATTATATAAGGCGTAACGGACTCACGGTCAGCCTGTTCGTTTGGCTGGTTGCTGGTGCTGATTTGTTATGAGAGAAAAGTACTGCTGACTGTTGCTGGTGATTGATTTGCTCTGAGAGAAAAATACTGCTAGTTTGTGGTTGATAAGCCAGACGAGGACTAAAGATTTGTTGCCCCCTCCATCCAACTCCATCCCGTTGAGGAGGCCTGGGGAAAGAAAATTCTCCAGCGGCACCTGGGCCTGGCTGGCCCACATCCGTCCAGACCAAAAAAGCCACGGTCTTTTTTTCAAAAACTAAAAAAAAAAAGCCACGGTCGGGCCGAGCTGTTTCCTGCCCTCTCCCCGACCGTTGGCGTTCAAACGCGCCAATCCGACCGTTACCCATAAAAAAACACCCCAATTTCCCCTGCGCGCCCGCACGGATTCCGTCCCCTTCCGCCCGCCCCACCCTGCCGCCTCCCACCAGCATCCCACATTCCCACCATGTTCTGCTCCGCCCCTGCTCCTCGTGCTCACAAACCCAGCTCGCATTAAACCGCACGCGCGCCCCACATCACCTCCCATGACCCGCATCCCGACCTCCTCTCTCCACCACCGATGGCCGCCGCTGTTCCCCGCTTACTGCCACTCCTCCTGCTGCTAACGCTGACGGCGCCGCCCGCCGCAGCTTCCTTGTCAACGGCATCGGCGGCGGCGGCGGCGACGGCCAAGAACGTGAGCATCGACTCCGCCACGCTGTCCTTTGCCGACCTCACGCTGCTGGGGGACTCCTTCCTCCGGAACGGCTCCGTCGGGCTCACGCGCGAGACCGGCGTGCCGTCCTCCAGCGCCGGCTCCGTCCTCTGCACCCAGCCCGTCGCGTTCCGGGGCCCCAACGCCACCGCCGTCGCGTCGTTCGCGGCAAGGTTCTCCTTCGTTATCGACAACCCCAACGCGGGCGCCGCGGGCGGCGACGGCATAGCCTTCTTCGTCTCCCCCGGCCGCGCCACGCTCGGCGCCACCGGCGGCTACCTCGGCCTCTTCAACTCCTCCGGCTCCGCCAAGAACGGGTCCGCCATCGTCGCCGTCGAGTTCGACACCATGGCCAACCCGGAGTTCGCCGACACCAGCGACAACCACGTCGGCCTCGACATCGGCTCCCCGGTGTCCGTCGCAGCGGCCGACCTCGCTTCCTCCGGGATCGATCTCAGGAGCGGCAACCTCACCACGGCATGGATCGACTACCGCAGCGCCGACCGCCGCCTCGAGGTGTTCCTCAGCTACGCCCCGGCCGCCAAGCCCAAGCGCCCCGTCCTCTCCGTCGCCGTCGACCTCTCGCCGTACCTGAACGGCGCCATGTACGTCGGCTTCTCGGCGTCCACGGAGGGGAGCACCCAGCAGCACACAATCAGGGAGTGGACCTTCCAGACGTTCGGCCTCCCGTCCACAGTCAACGCTTCCTCATTCGAGTCAAACGCCACCAGCAACTCGTCGGATCAGGCCGTGCCGGCCTCCACCTCCCACCACAAGAGGGTCGGGCTCGCGCTCGGCATCCTCGGCCCCGTCGCGCTCGCCGTCGCCTTCGTGTTCTTCGCCTGGGTCTCCATCAGGAAGCTCATCCAACTCACCGCCAGGAACGACGGCGCCTTCTCAGCGGAGCTCCTCAAGGGGCCGAGGAAGTTTAGCTACAAGGAGCTGAGCGCCGCCACCAGGGGGTTCCACACGAGCAGGGTCGTTGGCAAGGGCGCGTTCGGGACGGTGTACAAGGCCGCCATGCCGGGCGCGGCCACGGCGACGACCACCTACGCCGTGAAGCGGTCGACGGAGGCGCACCAGAGCCGGAGCGAGTTTGTCGCCGAGCTCTCCGTCATCGCCTGCCTACGGCACAAGAACCTCGTCCAGCTCGAGGGCTGGTGCGACGACAAGGGAGAGCTGCTGCTCGTGTACGAGTACATGCCCAACGGCAGCCTGGACAAGGCGCTCTACGGAGACCCCTGCACGTTGACGTGGCCGCAGCGGTACACCGTCGCCGCCGGGATTGCCTCCGTGCTGTCGTACCTCCACCAGGAGTGTGAGCAGCGCGTGATCCACCGCGACATCAAGACCAGCAACATCCTGCTCGACGGTAACCTGAGCCCGCGCCTCGGCGACTTCGGGCTCGCCAGGCTCATGGACCACAACAAGAGCCCCGTGTCGACGCTCACAGCGGGGACCATGGGCTACCTCGCGCCGGAGTACCTGCAGTCCGGCAAGGCCACGGAGCAGGCCGACGTGTTCAGCTACGGCGTGGTGGTCCTCGAGGTGTGCTGCGGGAGGCGGCCCATCGACAAGGACGAGAGCGGCAGCGGGGGCAGGAACGTGAACCTGGTGGACTGGGTGTGGCGGCTCCACGGCGAGGACAGGCTCATCGAGGCAGCGGACGTGCGGCTGGCCAGTGAGTTCGACCGGGACGAGATGCTGCGGCTGCTGCTCGTGGGGCTGAGCTGCGCCAACCCCAACTGCGAGGAGCGGCCCGCGATGCGGCGCGTGGTGCAGATCCTGAACCGGGAGGCTGAGCCGGTGCCCGTGCCACGCAAGAAGCCCCTGCTGGTGTTCAGCTCCAGCGCGTCCATGAAGCTGCAGGAGATGGCCTTCTCCTGCGGCGATGACGTCCGGGGCTGCTACTCCCTCGCCAAGCCAACATCCCCAAAGTCTGAGGGAGGCGACATTGAGCGCTAACACAAAGCAGTTGATACGAATTATACTACTACAGATTTGTTGGTTTGTTGTGTTCATAAGGGGGGGATATAGGTAATAATCCCCATTCCTGTCTGCTGCATGGGTCTTGAAGTGCTTATGCATCTGCAGGTCATCTACCAATGTCGGGGGGAGCTGACATTGCTGAAGGCTGATACCAGGTGATCAGTGTACTGATAGTGAATTATACTACTACAAAGCAGTTGATACGAATTATACTACTACAGATTTGTTGGTTTGTTGTGTTCATAAGGGGGGGATATAGGTAATAATCCCCATTCCTGTCTGCTGCATGGGTCTTGAAGTGCTTATGCATCTGCAGGTCATCTACCAATGTCGGGGGGAGCTGACATTGCTGAAGGCTGATACCAGGTGATCAGTGTACTGATAGTGAATTACTACCGGTGTGATTCCTATATGTATTTGTGGTGTGTTTATGAGGGGAATATAGGTAATAATCCCCCGCTGTTGTACGTGTGTTGAATTACTAAATAATTGAGCCATGGGCTACTACAAAAGTGTGTTTCTGCAGATTTCAGACATCTTAGCCTAGATTGTGTCTGGGTATCTGCAGTCAGAGAAGAAACTTGAATCCAGATTTGCCCAATTGAGCCTCTAGTTTAATACTTTGACTAAGGAATTGTGTTTTCGTATTACAAAAGTGTGTTTTCGTGATGAATTTATGAACATCAATCTTATGATGTCGCCCTCTGCATTTCTTAGAAATTGATGATCAAACTTTTAAAAACTAAACTTAGGACAAACGCTTACTGAAAACAAAATAACCGTGGCTCTCCATAAAATCGTATAGAAAAAAAAACAAATTGAGAAAATAAAAGAGGCATGTCAAATCCATACCCACCAAACAAATTGTCTATTTGTCATGGCGCACAGTATCTCATTGACACAAATACCGCGAGATCCTTCACCACCTGGTAATCACACGCTTATCCCTCTGGAAGCAGCTTGCGCGCCGGCGCCGGCGCCGGCGTCCGCCGTCCGTCCGCAGCCGCCGCAGAAGCAGCAGCTGCAGAGCCGGTGCAGGTTCAGCAGCTCGACCACCTCCCGGCGTCCGGACGGGCACCGGTTGCTCCGGACCCAGAAGTGCAGGACGAGGTGCGCGGCGAGGTAGGCGACGACGGCGCCGACGAGCGCCACCACGTACGCCGAGGTGCTCACCTTCCTGCAGCTCCCCGCGGTGAAGGCGCCCATGAGGCCCAGCAGATCCAGCAGCATGGCCGCCTGCAGCGCACGCACCCGGTACCCGTGGAAACTGAAGCTGCTGCTCAGCAGCAGCACGATGATCACCAGCGACGCCACGAACGCCGTCGCGTTGCAGTAGAAGAACACGTTGTACCGGGCCGCGTAATGCGCCTGCGCCGCCGGTGTATTGAACGACGACGAAGCAAACACCGGTAGAGAGAGAGGGGCATCCCGATCGGTAAGGGGTATGGGTCTCTTAAGTCCAACCGGGATTAATGATGAGAGACAAAAGACCCTCTTAGTCCTGGGTGAACCAACCTAGACTAAAGAGGTCCTTTAGTCCCGGTTCGTATTACGAACCGAGACTAAGGGGGGGCACGCCAGCGCCTGGGCCCACCCCCTTTAGTCTCGGTTGGTAATACCAACCGTGACTAAAGGGTCTCGGCTTTTTTTTTTTACTGTTTTCGATTTGAGCGTATATTCTAATTGTTGTCTTACCCGTATATGTCCGTATACGTATTTGCACTTAACATCTATGTATACCTGTCTATGTATATACCATATACGCACTTAGATTTATATATAAACTTATATATCCACATAAATAAACTTAGAAATATACACATCAAAATAGATAGTATTTATACATCAAAATATCGTTCACTTCAAATTTCTAGTCTCTATTGGATTTTTTAGATCCATCATAATGATGTTTTCCTGCTGGATTAACCACCTCCTCCGAGAGGAATCCCAAGCTGTGTTGCACGGATACTCCTAGAGGGTGGCGTATCCGTATCCGATACATATCGGATACCGATACGCCTCGGATACTTTTCCAGCCGTATCCCAAAAAGTTGGATACGTATTGACTTGGATACACGTATGACGTATCCGATACATTTAGTCAGCCCAATTGGTCCGTACCAGCTACACTATACCCCTCCTACGTGACCTAGCAGCAGCCACGACAATGATTTTCTCTTCAAAACAAGCAAGTTTTTTCGTGGACAGCTATTCATTGCCATGTTTTGCACCTTCTGTTCTAGTGCTCTTTTGATGTTTTGGGTAGTATGAGATGGCACCGGTACAACTAATGAGCAGCAAATGAAGAAGAATCTCTTATGAAATAATACTCTACTTTTAGAGAAAGCTAGTTCTAAAGGTAATGTTGTGTGGCGATACAAGTATTGCACGTTAGAATATAAGGAAAGTTACTCGAGAGTAAAATCTCTCTTGCTTCAGATATATATGTGATATTATATATAATTATTAATTATCCTAACCGTATCCCCGTATCAGTGTTTTTTTGAAAAGTGTGTATCCGCGTATCAGATACGTATCGTATCTGATACCCGCACCGGTATCCGTGTAACATAGATCCCAAGAGACTTTCTTGAATCGCCGAAAGACGATCCTTCTGAATGACCTCGTCCTTAACCATATCCATATGTAATGTGCAAAAATGTTAATATATTACACCTAACAATTAAATATAGAAGCGGTTAGGAAATGATGTATTATTAATAGGTTTATTTAATTAACTTACATTAAAATTTTCGGAGTTTGCACTTGCCAAACATCGTATGTGCTCACAGACATAGTATCCACATAAATTATTTTCTTGTTCCTGTCTCAAACACTAAAGTGGATAGGAGAAAATGTTATGAAATATAAGTGTGATAAAATTAAAATTTTCTCAATCTGAAGTTGTTATTTGGATTACGTATCGGATAATCAGTATAGAATGTAATTGTTAGGTTAAATTCATCTTCTTTCTCTGCAATAAATTTTTTCCAAGCTCTGAGGAAAATTAATGAAAGATAATGTGTTAGTAAAAGCAATATATATATATATATTGCATTAAAAAGAACGTCTTAAATAGAATTGTTACTCTTGAAACATATTTTGAAAGTCTTGGTAACTTGTGGGGTTTTTTCTCAATGAATCCCTCAAATGCTTTATCAGACACACCATATTTTGCCTTACATTGCAACATTTCAAGTGTAGTACCAAGCTTTTTGTGACCCTGTTTGCAATCTGGGTAAAATAGTTTTCTGTGATCTTCTATCATACGCTGCAACTTTGGCTTTTCATTATCATTTTAGCAGTCCCTTTGTGCATCTTTTAGAACCTGACCAAGATCATCAACATGGCCGTCTTCCGGTATCTCTTCTTCGTCAGCATCTTCCATTAAAATATCCGCAAAAGCTTGCCCCGCGGCCCAGTCAGGAATGTTATTATCATCCTCCTCTTCTTCGTTGTCTTCCATCAGAACCCCTCTTTCACCGTGCCTGGTCCAAAGCACATAGTTCGCCATGAATCCGTTTTTAATCAAGTGGAGGTGAAGAGTCCCCCAGTCAGAGTAGTCTTTGTCGTTTCTGCACACAGAGCATGGACAACACATGAATCCCTTTGGGTTCTTGTTGGCTTTGGCCACTTCGAGAAAAGCATGCATGCTAACAATGTACTCCGGGGATCGTCTGTCGGCGTTCATCCATGGCCGGTTCATCTACATCATATTAAGTCCAAAAATTATTTTCTTTAAATCAGAATAACAAAGACAAAAATGAAGAAGGGTGAGTTTGATGATGTATTCCGTTATGAACTGGATGATGAGAACTGGAGGCCTACCTACATTCTTTCTGAACATGTTGATCATCTCAACACAATACGTGAATTCATAAATGTGTTGGAAGCAGAGGTTCAAAAGCTAGAAGCTGACTAGTTTTAGCTTGGGACTTGTACTCATTGCTATTGATGTCGTGCCTTGTAATAGCCATCAAGTGACCTCATCTGTATGTATGTCATTGTACCACAACCGCGATAATCATTGCATCCTATGTGAACTACATACATCTGGCCATTTCTTGTGATACAATGACATACAGAGGTCAACTGATGACTATTTTTTATCTCCATTATTAATGACCATATTTTTTATAAACTAACTTCTAAAAAATTAGCTAAATGTAAAATTATAATTAGTTCTATGTATCATTATATCAAAAAGTAAACAAAAACAAAGATGAAGAAGGGTGAGTTTGATGATGTATTCCGTTATAAACTGGATGATGAGAACTAGAGGCCTACCTACATTCTTCCTGAACATGTTGATCATCTCAACACAATACGTGAATTCATAAATGTGTTTGAAGCAGAGGTTCAAAAGCTAGAAGCTGACTAGTTTTAGCTTGGGACTTGTACTCATTGCTACTGATGTCGTGCCTTGTAATAACCATCAAGTGACCTCATGTGTATGTATGTCATTGTACCACAACCGCGACAATCATTGCATCCTATGTGAACTACATACATCTGGCCATTTCTTGTGATACAATGACATACAGAGGTTACCTGATGGCTATTTTTTATCTCCATTATTAATGACCATATTTTTTATAAACTAACTTCTAAAAAATTAGCTAAATGTAAAATTATAATTAGTTCTATGTATCATTATATCAAAAAATAAACAAAGACAAAGATGAAGAAGGGTGAGTTTGATGATGTATTCCGTTATAAACTGGATGATGAGAACTGGAGGCCTACCTACATTCTTCCTGAACATGTTGATCATCTCAACACAATACGTGAATTCATAAATGTGTTTGAAGCAGAGGTTCAAAAGCTAGAAGCTGACTAGTTTTAGCTTGGGACTTGTACTCATTGCTATTGATGTCGTGCCATGAAAATAGCCATCAAGTGACCTCATCTGTATGTGTGTCATTGTACCACAACCGCGACAATCATTGCATCCTATGTGAACTACATACATCTGGCCATTTCTTGTGATACAATGACATACAGAGGTCACCTGATGGCTATTTTTTATCTCCATTATTAATGATCATATTTTTTATAAACTAACTTCTAAAAAATTAGCTAAATGTAAAATTATAATTAGTTCTATGTATCATTATATCAAAAAGTAAACAAAGACAAAGATGAAGAAGGGTGAGTTTGATGATGTATTCCGTTATAAACTGGATGATGAGAAATAGAGGCCTACCTACATTCTTCCTGAACATGTTGATCATCTCAACACAATACGTGAATTCATAAATGTGTTTGAAGCAGAGATTCAAAAGCTAGAAGCTGACTAGTTTTAGCTTGGGACTTGTACTCATTGCTATTGATGTCGTGCCTTGTAATAGCCATCAAGTGACCTCATCTGTATGTATGTCATTGTACCACAACCGCGACAATCATTGCATCCTATGTGAACTACATACATCTGGCCATTTATTGTGATACAATGACATACAGAGGTTACCTGATGGCTATTTTTTATCTCCATTATTAATGACCATATTTTTTATAAATTAACTTCTAAAAAATTAGCTAAATATAAAATTATAATTAGTTCTATGTATCATTATATCAAAAAATAAACAAAGACAAAGATGAAGAAGGGTGAGTTTGATGATGTATTCCGTTATAAACTAGATGATGAGAACTGGAGGCCTACCTACATTCTTCCTGAACATGTTGATCATCTGAACACAATACGTGAATTCATAAATGTGTTTGAAGCAGAGGTTCAAAAGCTAGAAGCTGACTAGTTTTAGCTTGGGACTTGTACTCATTGCTATTGATGTCGTGCCGTGTAATAGCCATCAAGTGACCTCATCTGTATGTATGTCATTGTACCACAACCGCGACAATCATTGCATCCTATGTGAACTACATATATCTGGCCATTTCTTGTGATACAATGACATACAGAGGTCACCTGATGGGTATTTTTTATCTCCATTATTAATGACCATATTTTTTATAAACTATCTTCTAAAAAATTAGCTAAATGTAAAATCATAATTAGTTCTATGTATCATTATATCAAAAAGTAAAATTCAATTTTCTCTACGTCAATTTAAAAGATAACAAGAGAATGCTAGTGTTTAGCCAACCACTTTTTTCTAAATCTAAAGTATATAAATAACCTCATCTCTTATTAGCTCCTCCCACCTAGGATTTAAGATTTCTATTTTCTCCATCTCTAAAATATAAAAAAAATTTAATCACAACAAATGATGGGAGGAAGAAGAATCAAATCTTGGCAACACTTTAGAGGAGAGAAATCTTCACAAATAGATGAAGAAAAAATTCAGCAGCACCTCTCTAAGGTTGAGGCGCCATGGAGGAGGAGCTTGAGCTCTTGGTGAAGAATGGCTCGGGCAAGAGAAAGAGGAAGAAGAAGCTGGATTTATAGGGCGCGGACTTTTAGTCCCGGGTGGAATTACCAACCGAGACTAAAGGGTACCCTTTAGTCTCGGTTGGTAACTCCACCCGGTGCTAAAAGCCCGTGTCACTCATTGCGGGAAAGAAACGTTGGGAGCCAGCCCTTTTGTCACGGTTGGTTGGGACTAAAGAGGGGTGTCTCCAGCCAGCATTTCGGGCCACGTCGACGAAAGGCCTTTAGTTCCGACTCCAAAGTTGAACCGGGAGTAAAGGCCCGTACCAAAGCCTCGCTCTCTACCAGTGAAAGTGAGTTGCATTGCCTCTAGTTCAGCATGTGATAATTATTCAAAGTTCATTTAAACTGCACTGTACCTGGAGGATGGGATCGCCGGCGATGTGGCCGTCGGCATCGTCGGCCCAGACGCCGCCGGGGGGGAGCCAGGCCGGCGTTGTAGGTGACAGTGGCGGAGAGGATGGCGAGCAGGAGGAGGTACTTATGCATCCGCTCCAGGATGCCCTTGGGCCGCGGCTCCTCCGTCGAGGCCGTTCCGTCTCCGGCGGCTGATTTGGCGCCATGATGGACTACCTACGTGACGACGATCTACCGAGATGCGTAAATTTGGGTACGTCTTATGGCGCTCATGTGTGTCCATAACGTAGGAACAAAGACACGTACTAGGTTCTTCCATCAACTAAGCACCCAGATCAAGGCAGGAATATTATGTTCCAGCTGTGTACACGTTAGGGATCGTAACGCGGTGTTGCCAAATCACATAATAATAATTATAATTGTTCACACTTAAAATTGGCAAGTCAGGACCGACTGGTCAGACCTGTGGGTCCCACCAGTCAGACTGGTGTAGTTAAAGTTCACAAAATGCAAATTGGACTTCACCATGGATAGCTCTCGTCGAGTAGATTAGGATTTATATATAGAACATTCGCTTCGGACTTCGGATGAAGGAGATATGACTTCGAGAAGCTCTACATGTCAGGTTGACAGGTCTGACCGGCGTCTCCAAACGGTTTGACCGGTGTCCCCGGCCCAGTCCGAGTTAAATCGAGGAGTTCCTCTGCGTGTTGTTGACTCTGAAAAGGTGTTAACAATAATACTATACAATATTAGGGATTCTCGTTGTCACGCGCATGCAACCACGGAGAGCAGTGCGCATTCATGTCATCATGGCAGGGGCTCGGCAGCTGGTGGCACGACACCTTGGTGCCATGGAGGTACATCAATGGCACACAGGGTACATTTGCGCGTCATCGGCGATGGAGATCGTGCTCAGCTTTGTCGCCGCGGCTGCGATGGCGACTGCCCAAGGATGTGACCAGGGCTACAACGGCGGCAGCCTGTGGCTGTGGCGACCGTAGAGGACCGCGGCTCCGACCCATGAAGGTTGCGGCATGCACGGTGCCGATCTCTCCTTGGCTCAGTTCCGGGGGAGGATGTCTTCTTCGACTCTAACCTCTAGTGGTTGTCGCGCGTGGGAAGTTTGCCTGCTTCTGATTGACGATCTCCTATCAGGGACCAGCTGGGCACTTCTGCAGCTGGAGCTACAAGGAGATGACGTTGGTTGCAGCAAAATTCTTTTTGGTGTGCAGGTTCTTGGGCGAAAGCCTAGCTCGGTCCTCAACGGTTTGCCGGTGATGACAGAGCCATGTGTTGTTGGAATTAACAGCGTAACACATCAGCAGGTCTAGCATCTAAAAATATTCACGGAAGGAAACATATGGGTGACACATATTTGGACGTGCAAGTATGATATATCAGCAATTGCAATAGAACTAAGCACGAAACATATCAACCCGAGAGACACCAGATTTTAACGTGAAAACCCCCAAATCGGGGAAAACCCATGAGACCAAGTCAGCAAAATCTTCTTCCACTATATACTTGTGGAGTTACAACAAGTTTCTTCTCTAGTAGCACTAGATGCTCATATACATGAAGATTTCACAATCTTGGACAACAACAACACAAGATTTGGTGGCTACAAACTAGGGTATGGAAGAATGTCACCAAGATATGGTGAAACAATAGATTGGAGGCACAAAGGACGAGAATTTGAAGCTTCTCAACCTTGAGGACGAGATCTCCTCTCCAATCTCTCTTCTCCCTCGGAGATTTTCTCTCTTCTCCTTCTGGGAGGCTGTGGTGCTCTCTCTCTCTCCCCCCCTCCTCCCTTCTGTGACAACCCACCAAGGAAAATACCGTACTATCGCCTAAACCAATCCACTTTGGTCATTAAGCAATAATAAAGTACCATCCTGTCGTTAGTTGCCGAGTTAAAGCCCAGTGAAATCACTTACATAGCAACAAGGATCGACAATATGCATTAAAACTCACGCGAAGGCGAGTCCAGAGCACAACACAAGGTCAAAATCCAAAACCGCCCCGAAGGGTTTAATTATTACAAACCAAAGTACTTGACGTGATAACAAAGTTCAGAGTTTCGAAAACAGCGGAATTAAACTAAACGGTGCGCTGAGCATCACAGGAGGCCTGCCATGATGCCTTCATTCATCGTCTTCCACCCACTCCAGCTCCCAGCCAGGCGGGATCTCACCAGGTCAACAACACCTGCAACAACAATTTTAAAGCAAGGCTGAGTATACTAATACTCACCAAGACTTAACCGTCGGGTGATAACTACATCACCCAACTCTAGACATGCGAGGCTTTTTGGCCGGTGTAGTTCTTTTGCTGAAAAGCAACAAAAAGTATGTCCTTACTTTCAATATTTTAGCACAAATTCTAGTTAATTACCATTTCTAGGTGCGCCAACTAATTCAATCAAGAATTGTACAATACAATTAATTCAAGCAATAATATTCACCAAGTTCCATCATTAAGGGATATCATGGCCAGTTGATTAAGCAGTCTCAGATAACGGTGAGAGGCCGACAATCGATTGATTTATAACCTTGCAAGGTAAACCTAAACACACGGAGGGTGCCCCCACATGGACAACCACCAGGCGGTTCCCAAAAATCCTCGGCTTGGGATCAAAGCTTACCGTCCCGGGTACACGGCTATCTGGCGTACCCCGCAAGGCACCCAGCTTCACACATGTACCCACCCCCCGGTGGCGAACCGGGCGGGTGACTACTCAAGATTAGTAAGGGTAAGTTCCCGCACCGTCTCATTAAGGTACTAGGCTTACCGGTCCTATTCCCGACAAGTGCTTAGTACGTTCAAAAGCTTAGCCCACGAAAACCACTGGACCGAAGCCCAAATCCCATGCTCTTACCACATGAGCAATCCATTTATAAAGATCTTATGATTCCAACATAAGAACCTATTCTCGCGAGTGACGAACATCACTCGACTTGTACCGGTCCTATAGCATAGCAGCTATCGACCTAGCATACTAGTAAAAGAACATAGGTACCTAGGGATCATGCATCTAGGGTTTCAATGCAACTCCTGAAACGTAAATGCACAATCATAGCAAAGGTAATCGCATAATTTTTAAAAGACAGGGGTTAATGATCCGGGGCTTGCCTTCGCTGGCAAGGTTGGCCTTGGGCCCTTCTGGACTTTGGTCCAGGTCTTGAGCTACGTCCACGTACTGCAACTCACCGTCAGCACCTTCGTCTCCTCCTTCCGACACGAGCGTATAGCTACCGTCGGGAAGATCTACACGAGGATGCAAATGCAAGATTTAATTAACGGTTTTAATTTAATTAATTGCAAACAACATATGACAACCATGGGGTGCATGGTTGACCACATTCACCTAGATAAACATACATTCAGCATACTCTTCCAATAAAGGAACAATATACGGTTCTTTATTAACTATTCTTTTGATAGTGACTGTGTACACATTTATGTAAATAAATTAATTCAATTTCACAAAACAGCAAGGGGTGGTAACACCTAGCTTTTAGCATGATTTACACCAAAACATAAAGTCATTAGGTGTGTGTTGGTGATTTTCCCCATTTAATATAATATTAAGCTTTAATTGGCCTCTATTGCTTTTATTCATAAAATAAATTCATAAAATTCAGTGGGGGTGTTTTCCAAGCTCTACAACACTAGGAAAAGCCACTGAACACACATGCACACTTAAAGGAGCTATGAAATAATTATACCAAAAATAACAAAATCTAGCTACCAAAGCAAGATAAATGCATATAAAAATAATTACACAACAATTTAATTCTAACTTTCTCTCACTGATTCTATGGCTCAAAACAAGGCTAGTAAATCAACAAACACATCAAGAGCTACCCTAGATCTTGAGCTATGCATTTACATAGAAAAAAGGCATAAAACAAGATTAAATATTTCTGTCAGATATAAAATTGTGATTCATTCACCAGAGATGCACTTGGGTATAACAAGGTCACATGCAGAAGTTGAGCACAAAAATATATTTATTTTTAGCTACAAGAAGCATTTGAACATATTCAGCATAAATACAAAACAATTTATAATAAAAGATATGCACAGTAACTTTGTACAATTTTTGGTACAGAAGCTAGGAATGTCATAACACACAACATATCCAAAATTCAGCAACAGATCACTTGTGGATTTTGAACTACAACAGATCTAGGTTTAACAGTTTTCTATTTTTCAAGCAAAAATTAACAGCCAAAAGTATGGTCATGCTTTACAAACGTTGTAGGGTTATTCACAAAGAATCCAAAAAAAATAGTTTCCATTTTTCTGATTTTTCTACAATTTTCTATGAATTTTCCAAGATTCAGCCAAACACATACACTATTGAAGATTCACTTTTTCACCGGGGTCCCTGGAAAGATTTGGTTCTTCACAACTATGCCCCTGGTTTACTGATTGACCCCTAGAAAGAATCGAAGTCTTGCAATGTGGCCCCTGGGCCATGGCCGGCGGCGGTTCCGGCCAAAATCCGACGAGCCGGCGGCGCGGGTGGCCGGGGAGAAGGTGGATTTGCGCCGGAGTTGAAGGTCGGGGCGGCTCCGGTGAGCGAGCTCGGCGGCGCCAGGCGGCGGCGGCCGCTGCGACTCGAATGGCGGCACGGCCCGGGCAACACGCGGCACGGGGAGGTTCTATAGGCCCTAGGGAAGATGGTTCGGTGCTTGGGCGGTGGGGGTAGGGTCCGGAGGCGAAGGTTTGCCGTGGAGGCGTCAATGGCGGACGGCGGCTTCGGCTCCTGCGCGCGAGGACAGGCGGGTGCTTTATACATGCTGCACACGGAGTGGGGGACGCTCGGCGCTTCGCCCCGACGCAAACGAAGGCGGCATGGGGGGGCCCGGCCGCGACAGCACGGCAGGCACGGCGGGCGGGCGGCGCGGCAGGGGCCGGCGCCTTGCGCGGCGCGGGTCGCGTGGGCGGAGGAGCGGCTAGGGGGGCCGGCATAGATGCGCGTGCGGCCGTGGGACCCACTACACCGGGCTCAAGGTCACGGGGGGGGGGACCCGGACGTCGAGGACGGCAGGGGCACCACGCGGCGCGCCGGTGCGACGCTCTGGAGCGCCGACGCGCCGGCGTGCGCGACGTCGCCAAAACCAAACGCGTTTAGCCCTGTTTGACCGTCGTATGCTCGAAAAATTCAAACCAAACTTCAAAAACTTTGAATACCAAAGTTGTAGAGCAAGTATAGGTGAACATTTTTCGTAAAGGCCGACCTATGTTTTGATCAACCGTTTGAGCATGAACTGCAGGCAAAGTTGCTGGTTTTCATGGCGCCGGTGAATAGTGTTTAGCTGCAGTTGACCAAGTTTTTCACCCTTTTCCACTCAAAATTTAAAATGCCACCCAAAAGCAAAGTTAGGTCCCTCGAAAAACTGGACAACTTTTATATTGGGAGATTTTGAAGTGTTTAGGTGAACTTTGGAGAACGCGGCAAAAGTTCTAGAGAGGTTCAATAACATTAGGGGTTTGACTATGCCTTTGACCAGGGTTTGACCACAAGTGCGTGTTGACTTGATTAGGAGGGTCATTAGTGATTGCTGGCTAGGTTTTCGAGGTGATGAGCCAGGTTGACGAAGGTTTGACTCGGTCATTAGCACTAATGATGCTAATTAAAAACCTGGGGCGTCACAGCCTACCCTCTTAAAAAGAATTTCATCCCGAGATTCGAAAGTCAAAGACAAAGTAGGGAGGGTGGTCTTTTGAGACTTCGGGAATTATTTTGGGGAGTAACCAGGACGTGATTATAGGTCAAAGAGTATAACCACCATCAGTTTAAGGTTAGCCCATGAGAGTAGTCAAAGGTGACAAGTCAGGGGAGCTTTTGCAGGGAGTTTACTTGCGGATGCAAGCGGGGAAATGGTGAAGAGATAAATCGGTTTAGGAAATTCAGATCAACCTTGCTCACATATTAATTAGCTTGTGAATTTAGGTGGTATCAAATCGTTACTCTACGGTGCAATGATTTTTAAAATTGGGTGCGATGCACATGTTTATGAAGACATGATGCACATGTTCATGCGGTATGGTGCTCATGATGCATGTTAGCATGACTCGATTACCCATGGAGTTGAGAAGGAGTATAGGTGTGGCGAGTCGCATTCTCACAACCAAGATACCTAGCGCGCTCCTAGTGGCAATCATATGGCTGCAGCGCACATGATGCCCTAGGTTCCGTCGCGGCACCTTTGGTTATGGGGCAACAACAACACCAATCATAAGAAGGATAGAGAAGGAACATTGAAATCTTCCATGCGTATGCACATTAGTTCACCCAAGGTTCCCAAATGCACGTGCGATGCGATTGCATGTCTATGCTCATCAATTATGTTATTAAGAGTGCAACACATGCATGACGATGATGCATACAAAGATCTTTGACATTTCTCTCCCTATGTACTTATTCAGTTCTTCGTGAGCAAGATCAAGAGAAAAGAGTTTCAGATCGAAGGATCAAGAAAATCAGTAGGTGTAGGAATTCCTGAGCTCCCAAGTCGGTATTCACCATGGAACTCAGATCTGATCACAACTAGCTTAATCAATTCCTCTACAAAGATCACTGCTGAAAGATGTTCAACCAAAGAATTACATCGATGAAAGGTTTCGGGATCACCATAACAACACCTGGTTGTACAATGCAGCCTAGCCGCACAAAAAGAAAGCTCCTAGTTCAGCCTACCACAAAAACCAACCAAAAAGCGGCTGCACAACTAGGGGTTCCTTACTACTACTACACTCGTACAACTCATTACTTTATTACAAGCATACCAACTTCCAACTAGATAACAAGCTAGCCTTAGGTTTACTTCCTACTGGTTGAGTCTTCCATGCCGAAGAAAAGCTACGGTGAAGCAGGTCCAGACTCTACTCCAGATTCTCCTTGAATTTCCTCAGCATCTTCTTCTTCTTCTGGTCCGGGAATGACAGGTTCCGGAGGTGGAGCTGCTATCGCTTCCAGTTGATTCTCTAGTTCAAACATATATTGGTCGTTATGCTGCAACATGAATTTCTGCTCATGAATAACTTCACTCAGTTCTCGTATTTTTGCCTTATCCTTGCGTCTTCCCTTCTTGAGAGTGGCTATCATTGCTCGGGCTTCCTTCAACACTTGAGCGGTATTCTCCACTTCTTTAACTCGTTGCCTATAGATTTGGCGTCTATAGAATGCACTTTCTCCCACCATCAGTCGGTAGGTGTCATACATGGCTTCGGAAAAACGAACTGAGGTGACAAGATCAGGACTATAGTGAGAGTTGCCCTGAGCTGAGAGGAAAGCTTCGCATTCGACCCATGGTCCAGCATGTCGCTCAGGTACAGGAATCACTTTGGCTGCAGTGCCGGCTACCACGTCAGGGTGCTTCCCACAAAAAGTTGTGAGCGCTTCAAGAGCAGCCTTTTGCACAGTGTCAGCCACGTTCAATCCTTGTGCCTTACACTCCCACTCTTCCCAAGCAGGATTTGTTAGGCACACGGAGATCTTCACCTTCACCTCGCAACGAAGGAGCTGGCCTGTGGTCATGACCTCACGTGTCGAGTACTCTGGATAAACGGTGTACCCAAAGTCCTTCAGGGTGTCCCACAAGAGCGCAGGGAATCCACCCTCCTCGAGGCAGTTCACGAGGGTCCAAGCTTCCACATCAGCCGACGTAGATCCAACGTTGTCCATCTGGACATAATGACAAAAGTGAGAACCAGACGGATGTGAGTGTACAAGGATAGATTCGGTCAATGATAAAAGAACACGTGGTTAAGAAGTGGGGTAGCCATTGGTACAAACATACAACTTGTCAAATACTGGCAGTTGTGAACAGAAATTCATAACTTAAAAACCAGAGCTTCAAAAATTCCCAAATTTATGTAGCAACTCAGCAAGGTTATGAGGCACATTTTTGGTATGCAAAGGTTGATCTAGAAAGGTTAGGAAGGTGCTTCAACTAAGCAAGGTTTCAGATTATGCTCTTGGAAAAACAGCAGGACAGAGGTTCACTAATCTGAGCATAACTTGAGATATACAAAAGCTATGATCACAAATTTGTGCGAGCAGAAACTAGATTAGATACGGAGCAACTTTGGTAGAGATACTTAGACAAAAGATCCTTGAACAAGGTGCAAACACCTAAGCAAACAGCCACAACAACTTTTGGACAGCAACACATCTGCACACGAGAGGCTATGCAAGGAGAAATCACACTAGCAAAATTTCACCTTAGAGAGCACATAAAACAAACAGGGGTTCAGTTTTAAGTTTTCACGATTTTTAACATGATGCAAGACGTCCTATTTGTCCTCACAAGGAAACCAAGCCAAAAATCGAAGTTAGTGCCGGTGGCAAGGCATATACACGTTTCTCCCTATAATAACTAGTCGAGAACTAGTCGATGCTCACTTAGCGACTTACGAAACGTGGTTAGTGTACCAGTAGAAGATCACAGAACACATCAAACCTTTCGTGCCAGCACTCACGAAAGCGTCCACATACATTACCGTTCACTATAGAAACGGTATCCATGCATC
This sequence comes from Cenchrus fungigraminus, assembly GCA_036936925.1. Classification (NCBI taxonomy): domain Eukaryota; kingdom Viridiplantae; phylum Streptophyta; class Magnoliopsida; order Poales; family Poaceae; genus Cenchrus; species Cenchrus fungigraminus. The sequence continues at coordinate 64,022,181 of CM072770.1, forward strand.
AAGCCGCTGCATGGACAGCGTCCAACCTCGGACACTCTCCTTTTGAATGGAGCGCATCCTTGCCTCGCATATTCACAATGTGGAACGTCCACGTATGGCAAAACGTGACGAGACACAGACGTGACGGTGGGTTCCCTTTGGATTAGGTCCCATCCATCCCTCACATGACTCTCATGTGGTACCACCACGTATGGCAAAACGTGATCAACTAGTATGGTTGTGCAAGAAGTAAGTTCTGACAAGAATAAAATGTGCTGGAAGTTAGCAAAATAAACCATAGATTTTTAAGCCACCTGAAAGAACCCAAAAATTCCCTCTAGGGCCTCTCGGTCTAACTCCATCCTTAACGAACCAACGTATTTTGCAAATCCAAACAATCTTGGCAAATTTTATTCAAAAACCAGTGATTAAGGTTGTTAATTAAACTCTAGTGCATATAATCACTCTGATACCAGTTGTGACAACCCGCCCAGGAAAATACCGTACTATCGCCTAAACCAATCCACTTTGGTCATTAAGCAATAATAAAGTACCATCCTGTCGTTAGTTGCTGGGTTAAAGCCCGTGAAATCACTTACATAGCAACAAGGATCGACAATATGCATTAAAACTCACGCGAAGGCGAGTCCAGAGCACAACACAAGGTCAAAATCCAAAACCGCCCCGAAGGGTTTAATTATTACAAACCGAAGTACTTGACGTGATAACAAAGTTCAGAGTTTCGAAAACAGCGGAATTAAACTAAACGGTGCGCTGAGCATCACAGGAGGCCTGCCATGATGCCTTCATTCATCGTCTTCCACCCACTCCAGCTCCCAGCCAGGCGGGATCTCACCAGGTCAACAACACCTGCAACAACAATTTTAAAGCAAGGCTGAGTATACTAATACTCAGCAAGACTTAACCGTCGGGTGATAACTACATCACCCAACTCTAGACATGAGAGGCTTTTTGGCCAGTGGAGTTCTTTTGCTGAAAAGCAACAAAGAGTATGTCCTTACTTTCAATATTTTAGCACAAATTCTAGTTAATTACCATTTCTAGGTGCGCCAACTAATTCAATCAAGAATTGTACAATACAATTAATTCAAGCAGTAATATTCACCAAGTTCCATCATTAAGGGATATCATGGCCAGTTGATTAAGCAGTCTCAGATAACGGTGAGAGGCCGACAATCGATTGATTTATAACCTTGCAAGGTAAACCTAAACACACGGAGGGTGCCCCCACATGGACAATCACCAGGCGGTTCCCAAAAATCCTCGGCTTGGGATCAAAGCTTACCGTCCCGGGTACACGGCTATCTGGCGTACCCCGCAAGGCACCCAGCTTCACACATGTACCCACCTCCCGGTGGCGAACCGGGCAGGTGACTACTCAAGATTAGTAAGGGTAAGTTCCCGCACCATCTCATTAAGGTACTAGGCTTACCGGTCCCATTCCCGACAAGTGCTTGGTACGTTCAAAAGCTTAGCCCACGAAAGCCACTGGACCGAAGCCCAAATCCCATGCTCTTACCACATGAGCAATCCATTTATAAAGATCTTATGATTCCAACATAAGAACCTATTCTCGCGAGTGACGAACATCACTCGACTTGTACCGGTCCTATAGCATAGCAGCTATCGACCTAGCATACTAGTAAAAGAACATAGGTACCTAGGGATCATGCATCTAGGGTTTCAATGCAACTCCTGAAACGTAAATGCACAATCATAGCAAAGGTAATCGCATAATTTTTAAAAGACAGGGGTTAATGATCCGGGGCTTGCCTTCGCTGGCAAGGTTGGCCTTGGGCCCTTCTAGACTTTGGTCCAGGTCTTGAGCTACGTCCACGTACTGCAGCTCACCGTCAGCACCTTCTCTCCTCCTTCCGGCACGAGCGTATAGCTACCGTCGGGAAGATCTACACGAGGATGCAAATGCAAGATTTAATTAACAGTTTTAATTCAATTAATTGCAAACAACATATGACAACCATGGGGTGCATGGTTGACCACATTCACCTAGATAAACATACATTCAGCATACTCTTCCAATAAAGGAACAATATGCGGTTCTTTATTAACTATTCTTTTGATAGTGACTGTGTACACATTTATGTAAATAAATTAATTCAATTTCACAAAACAGCAAGGGGTGGTGACACCTGGATTTTAGCATGATTTACACCAAAACATAAAGTCATTAGGTGTTTGTTGGTGATTTTCCCCATTTAATATAATATTAAGCTTTAATTGGCCTCTATTGCTTTTATTCATAAAATAAATTCATAAAATTCAGTGGGGGTGTTTTCCAAGCTCTACAACACTAGGAAAAGCCACTGAACACACATGCACACTTAAAGGAGCTATGAGATAATTATACCAAAAATAACAAAATCTAGCTACCAAAGCAAGATAAATGCATATAAAAATAATTACACAACAATTTGATTCCAACTTTCTCTCACTGATTCTATGGCTCAAAACAAGGCTAGGAAATCAACAAACATATCAACAGCTACCCTAGATCTTGAGCTATGCATAGCAAGGTCACATGTAGAAGTTGAGCACAAAAACCTATTTATTTTTAGCTACAAAAATCATTAGGAAAGATTCAGCATAAATACAAAACAATTTATAATAAAAGATCTACACAGTAACTTTGTGCAATTTTTGGTACAGAAGCTAGGCATGTCATAACACACAACATATCCAAAATTCAGCTACATATCACTTGTGGATTTTGAACTACAATAGATCTAGGTTTAACAGTTTTCTATTTTTCAAGCAAAAATTAACAGGCAAAAGTATGGTCATGCTTTACAAAAATTGTAGGGTTATTCACATGGAATCCAACAAAATTTAGTTTGCATTTTTCTGATGTTTCTACGATTTTCTATGCATTTTCCAAGATTCAGCCAAACACATACACTATTGAAGATTCACTTTTTCACCGGGGTCCCTGGAAAGATTTGGTTCTTCACAACTATGCCCCTGGTTTACAGATTGACCCCTAGAAAGAATCGAAGTCTTGCAATGTGGCCCCTGGGCCATGGTCGGCGGCGGTTCCGGCCAAAATCCGGCGAGCCGGCGGTGCGGGTGGCCGGGGAGAAGGTGGGGAAGTTCACTGTGCTCACCTAGGGCTCGATTTGCGCTGGAGTTGAAGGTCGGGGCGGCTCCGGTGAGCGAGCTCGGCGGCGCCAGGCGGCGGCGGCCGCTGCGACTCGAATGGCGGCGAGACGGCGGCGCGGCCTGGGCAACACGCGGCACGGGGAGGTTCTATAGGCCCTAGGGAAGATGGTTCAGTGCTTGGGCGGTGGGGGTAGGGTCCGGAGGAGAAGGTTTGCCGTGGAGGCGCCAATGGCGGACGGCGGCTTCGGCTCCTGCGCGCGAGGACAGGCGGGTGCTTTATACATGCTGCACACGGAGTGGGGGACGCTCGGCGCCTCGCCCCGAAGCAATCGAAGGCGGCAGGGGGGGACCCGACCGCGACAGCACGGCAGGCACGGCCGGCGGGCGGCGCGGCAGCGGCCGGCGCCTTGCGCGGCGCGTGTCGCGTGGGCGGAGGAGCGGCTAGGGGGGCGGTATAGGTGCGCGTGCGGCCGTGGGACCCACTACACCGGGCTCGAGGTCACGGGGGGGGGACCCGGACGTCGAGGACGGCAGGGGCGCCACGCGGCGCGCGGGCGCGACGCTCTAGAGCGCCGACGCGCCGGCGTGCGCGACGTCGCCAAAACCAAACGCGTTTAGCCCTGTTTGACCGTCGTATGCTCGAAAAATTCAAACCAAACTTCAAAAACTTTGAATACCAAAGTTGTAGAGCAAGTATAGGTGAACATTTTTCGTAAAGGCCGACCTATGTTTTGATCAACCATTTGAGCATGAACTGCAGGCAAAGTTGCTGGTTTTCATGGCACCGGTGAATAGTGTTTAGCTGCAGTTGACCAAGTTTTTCACCCTTTTCCACTCAAAATTTGAAATGCCACCCAAAAGCAAAGTTAGGTCCCTCGAAAAACTGGACAACTTTTATATTGGGAGATTTTGAAGTGTTTAGGTGAACTTTGGAGAACGCGGCAAAAGTTCTTGAGAGGTTCGAGAACATTAGGGGTTTGACTATGCCTTTGACCAGGGTTTGACCACAAGTGTGTGTTGATTTGATTAGGAGGGTCATTAGTGATTGCTGGCTAGGTTTTCGAGGTGATGACCTAGGTTGACTAAGGTTTGACTAGAGTCAACAGGTTTGACTCGGTCATTAGCACTAATGATGCTAATTAAAAACCTGGGGCGTCACACCTTCTTAGAGGAGGATGCACACTCTTTGTCTCTCCCTTATTGACTTTCGTGTGTGGCTGCTCTCCTATATTCTGGAGACTTCTTGGCTTCCCTTGAAAGACTCCCATGGTTGGTCCACACCTTTGGCAGATTTCTAGGTTGTCGTTTGCAACATTTCGTCTCCTCATTTGCAACCCATCATGAGGAGGATTACCCAACACCATGGGCTTCATTTTCCTTCTTGAAGGCATTACCATGAGCACCAACCTGATAGGTACATATGCAGGTGGTAGCATCTTGATGTGCTCTCCTCTTGAGGCGTTGCTCTTGGAGTCCTCGTTGGCGAAGCTGTGTGGTGCCTGTTGTATTTGCGTGGTAGAGATCTATTTAGTGCGGTTTTTAGACGACAAGGGTGACCAAGCAGCACATGATCACCACCGATTCTTACATTAAGTGTTCTAAGAAGACAATTGATGTGGGGTGTGTGTCACTACATGAAGATCAAAGCAAGATTGAAGGGTGTAGAAGAAGTTCGAAGCTTAGTCTTTTAAACTTCCTTTCTTAATTTTTTTTGCCTGTTGGAAACTTGAAGTCTAAGAACCCATGTAACTTCTAGATTTTTTTAGAAACTGGATTAAAGATCCGGCCTCCACATTCTCTAGAGAATGTGCAAACCATGAAACAACACTGGTCCATTACAGAAACAAAAGCAGTGCTCAGACTGCCAAGGCACCACACCATGTCAACAAAGTTTAGCAACTCATTACTAGAACCTAAGAACGGCCCTAAACAACAATTCTAAGTCTTGACTTCCATCCGAAACTATTGAAAATCTCCATGGATGCCACTTCCAACAAGTGACAGTTTTCATTTATAGCAGCTATCTCTTCCTCTTTAGACAACGTCGACCAACATCTTGCCTAATAAGTCCCCCTAAAATTACCTGCACAAAGGAGTTAGGATTTGTATTCCAAAATACCACTTCATTCTTATTCAACCAAATCGCCCAACAAAGCACAATTGCCCCCACAACACACTAGTTTCTCAGCGATTTTGAGAACCCTCTCAGCCAAGAACCAAGTACGCCCTCCATCCCGTGAAGAATGCAATCCCAACATTTGAAAAAAAATCTCACAAAGAGTGCAATCCTAGAAAATAAATCTAATTACTAGCCTAATTAAGTAATCAGATCCGATATGCATGCCAAAATTTACTGCATGTTGCTAAAAAATAGGGGTTTTAGAGTCTTTTCGCGCCACCACTAATGTGTGCTAGAAAAACTACAATTGCACTTTTCATGGGACGGAGGGAGTAAATGAGAAAAGCTAGTTGACGGTTGAATTCCAAAGGTAATAAAAATCACATTACAAATGTTCCTTGCCAAATGACAATAAAAAACAAATGTTGTATTGTTTCCTTGGAAGAAACAACACTTAACACAACCTTGCCACTTTCTCTTAGCAAGATTATCTTTTGTAAGAATTACTCCTTTCCACAAATACCACAAGAAAACTTTAATTTTCAGTGGAATTTAGCCTTCGGAAGGCACAATTCGAAGGTAATCCATGTTGTTTCACTATATCCGAATACATTGAATTAACAATAAATTTCTTTCCATTACCCAACCCCCTAATGAATGCATCTTTATGATTCATTGGTTTTATATTTATAATTTTACTCACCAACTCCAACCATTTGTTAGGGTGCTTCCTCTCAATGCTCTTCTAAAAGACACTTTCAAGGAACAGTGCTTAGCATGCTAGCCACTGTATCATTTTTCCTTCTAACTATGTTGTAAAGACATGAGTAACTATCCTTTAACTTTTTGTTATCCAATCAAACATCTTCCCAAAATCTAGTTTGTTCTCCATTTTGAATCGAGAAACTACCCTTAGACAAAAAACTGGTCTTTGATGTCCATTAGGCCCGACCAGAAATGGAAGCCACGCACCCGGCCTCCTTGACAATTGAGATAATGTTTTATTCTTCAAATATTTTCGTCGGATCAATTCTTTCCACATTCCATCTTCATTTAGAAGCTTGAATAACCACTTACTTAGTAAAGCAAATATTCTGGATTTCTAGATTCACAATTCCCATACATCCCATACACAATTGGGTTGGCATAGAATACTCCATTTTGCTAACCTACATTTCTTCTTGTGCTCATCACATTGCCAAAAGAATCTTGATCTATGATAGTCTAACTTTTTAGCACATCTTTAGGTATTCTAAAAAGGACATCATACACATTGGTAACTTCTAGATATGTAGTCAGATTTGTTCCTTTGTGGTAGTAGACATTCACATGTGAATGTTCAAAAATGGATATTTTCCATAATCTGAAAACAGTTAGGCTCGTTGAAAGCCACTTTGTAAGTAGTGTAAGAACGACGGGAAGCAGGAAATACGCATGCCACACAGAGTTAATCTCAGATCAAGTCACTGCCGCCCTGGCCTCCGGCAGCCGCGGCAGGCTGGCCTTGGCGCCCGCGTGCTCAGCCCTCCGCTTGCGGCGCCGACGCACAGCACGCGCTGCAGCCACCGCGCTGGTGGTTGCTCCTGGACACCCTCCTCATGCGCTCCTCGCGCTGCTGCTGAGCGCTTCTGACCACATCCGCCGGCACCGGGAACCACTTGCGCTGCACCAGGCTGAGCATGCCGGGCACCCTGCTCAGGAAGAACTTGCATATCTCCGCCATCATCCTGCAAATTTAGATAACTAACTGTGTCATTGCCTTTGCATAAAGGTATTAGGCCAACGAGCTCACATGTCAAAAAAAAAACACCGCGTCGTACTCTCCGATGTAGATGACGCCGACGAAGGAGACGAAGGCGATGACGATGATGTAGATGCAGGAGGTGGAGAAGCGCGTGGTGCCGGCGATGTAGGCGCCGATGAGGCTGATGAGGTCGATGCAGGTGGTGAGCATGAGCGCCACCACCTTGGTCTCCGTGTGGTAGAACCGCTCGCTCATCAGCAGCACCATGATCACCAGCGACGTCACGAACGCCGTCGCGTTCATGTAGTAGAACACCATGTACCGCGACCGGTGCCTGTCGTGGAGCACCGGGTCGCCGGCGCGGTGGCCGTCTTTGTCGTCCTGCCAGAACCCGCCGGGAGGGTTCAGGCCGGCCTGGTAGGTGACCGACGCCGCCACGGTGGCGAGAACCATCAGCCACCCGCGCATCTCCCTGAACCACTTCTTGCGCTGCGTGTCCGGGTCGTCGTCGCCCTTGTGCTCCAGGAGGAGGAAGCCCTGGAACCCCATGCCGCCCATCTCCTGCGCGGTGGTGCCGCCGCCGCCGGCTCGCCCGCCGCCGCTCTGCTGGCTCTGGAGCGGCGCGACGAGCACCGGGATGCCGCGCTGCCCCGTGGCTCTGATCTCGGTGGCGCCCGGCGGTGCGTCGGCCACGCTGATGGCTCGACCTTGCTGTGCTTCATCGACGACGACATTGATCGGACAAGACATCTTTGGAGGGCTAGATATAAAATAGCACGCGCGCGTGTTGGGACTTGAGACAAGGTGAAGAAGGTGAAGTATACAACTATGCATGGCGTATATATACACTACACTTGCTCTTTGCGCCTTCCATTTAACGTCATCCTTTATTTGTGGGTATAGTCTCCATTGCAAGCTAGGAAGCACAAAGCCTTTCCACATTAGTATTCTATATGTCGTCTTTAGTAAAGAAGACAAAAGAGTGAAATACATAGATGCGCATTACAGCATTTACAAGAAAGGCATTGCATATTGAGAATCACATGGTCTCACGTTGAAGCAAAGCCGCGCCTTGCCCATCTCTTTTTCTGCTTGTCCAACATTTGCATATAAAAAGCAAGCTGCATGATGCCTAGCCATTGCATTTTGCGCTTTGCTAGCCTACCACCGCAAAAAGTCTTGTCATCGTGGCGTACAAAATCGGGTGGAACGAGCATTAGGACGTGTAAAAAAAAAATCTATACTGAGGGATTACTACAGTACGAGAATGGTTGAAAAAAGTGGAGTATCCATCAGATGACGTTTTGATTGGTTGCTTTAATTTAATGGGCTATCATCAAGGAAAGAACAAAACTGATGCTCCTATATGATCTGTGTAGTGGAAAATAAAGAAGAAATCAACGAGCTGACGCGCTCTCTCTCTCACACACACGTCATTTGGGTGTTTAAGCATTGCGTGTGCTGTGTGTAACGAACAGCTCCCATCACATGTTCAGTGGTGGAGGCAGGGAATTGCGTCGCCGTTTGGCACTTCGGTAGCATATTTCATAAACACGTACTGATGAGTAGCTTTAATTTATTTGCTTTTGAGTATATTCTACAAAGCAGCATTTCTATTTTTTTAATTTATATTTTGAAAAACTAATGTCTCATTTACGGCTTTGATTTATGTTCATTTCAGATGCCCCTTTGTATATGTATAAACTATGAGTACACTATCGGAAACCGGATATTTTCCGAGTGCCAAGATCTTTGCCGAGGTTAATCTATTGGGCACTCGGCAAACAACGTGTTTGCCAAGTGCTCCACAAAAACACTTGATAAAATAAAAACACTCGACAAACTAGTAATTTGTCGAGTGCCTCTGGTGTAGCACTCGACAAACCTAAATGTTCGCCGAGTGCTTAAATCAGGACACTCGCCAAACCTGACCTGTTTAATCCATATTTAATTGGCCCAACACCCCTCCCCTCCCGACCCCGACACCCTCCCGCTCCCTGCCACCGCTGCCGGCCCCCACCGACGCCCCTCCCCTCTTCGCTCTCCCAAGCTGCCTCCGCTCTCCCATTCGTCTTCCCCAGCCGCATCTCTCCCCTTCTTTCCCGACGCCGCATCTCCCCTGCTTCTTCCCCGGTCCTCCCTCTCCTAGATCGGATCGGTGGCGAGCAGATCTAGGCTTTGGTGGTGGTGGTAGTGGGCGGTGTGCAGTGTGGCACGGCGGCGGATGTGGCGTGGTGGCGGGTGTGGGAAATGAACGTAATGGTGGGAGGTGGCCCCTCCCCTCTGTCTCTAGCCGACATTGCCCAGTCCCCTCCGTCTCCGACTAGATCTGCCCCTCCCCCCTCGTGGTTGGATCTACTTCGATGGTAGCCCCTGCAGAGTGAGCTTTGTGGAGGGTCGGCGATCGGTGGCCTCGACGGAGCGAGCTCATGCGGGCCACACGTGATGTCGGCCCTGGCCTAGCCTCCTCCTCGGCCGGATCCGAGCAGGGAAGCGGCCGACGACGTCCCCCCCTCCGGTAGTACGACGTCCCCTCCTCGTTCGGTGGTGGCAGCGATGGCCAGTGACGTGTGCCAGGGCAGCAGCGGTAGCCGGCGTGGTGGAGGCACCATGGCGGTGGCAAGGCCGCTTGATTTTTTTATTTATTGGATTTTTTTTGTTGAGTGTCGAAAACACACATGGCAAAAAAGCTTTCTCGTGCCCTCATTTGCCGTGGGCGTGTTGCCGTGGGCGTGTTGCCGTGGGCCACAACAAAGCTTTTTCCATGTGGAATAGGGTAGGCACGCGGCATATCTACTTATTCGGGTAGTGGTAGTATAAAATGCATATAAAGAAATTCGTAGCACTGATGAGCTATTCATATACAACAACAGCATCTCCAAGAGCTCTTGTATATGTGATGAATTGGCTACAAAAGAAAAATTTTATCAAAAACAGCCTTTGTATTTTACTCAGCTAGCTATCCTGTTTTCTATCCCCCCCCCTAGCCAAAAAAAGAAGACCTCTTCCACTTGGTATCATATTTTCAATTTAGAGGAGCTATGAGATTTCATCATCTTTTTGCTGACTATTTCATTTTACATAATAGTTAAAGTAGGATTTTAGCTACTCATATAAATAAGAGCTCTTGGAGATGCTCTGTGAAAATTTTATTTCAAATGAATAATGTAGACATGTAATCTATTCATGTGTCACTTTAGTTACTCCGTACGAGATTGCCAGAAAAGAGTTGTGGGATAATCAGTCCCTAATGTGATTGGTTGCTTTAATGGGCTACCTTAATTCAAAAAACAAAAGAGATGCTGCTTTATTTATCAGACGTTCTGCAGACCTTGTTTAGTTCGTGGGGTGAAAAACTTTGCGAAATGAAAAACTATCATTGGAAGGAATGTTCGGATACTAATAAAAAAATTAATTTCAGAACTCATCTAGAAATCACGAGACAAATCTATTGCCTATTTAAGCCATGATTAGCACATGTTACTGTAGCACCTAGTGTGTAATCATGACCTAATTTGATTTAATGGATTTGTCTCGCGTTTTACCGGGAGTTATGAAATGAGTTTTGTCATTAATCTACATTTAGTACTCTTGATTAATTAGTGTCTAAACATCTGAATGTGATAGTAGAATTTTTTTTTTAGAATCGTGAATAGTAGAAAGTTTGGGTCTTAAACAAGACGCATGATGGAATTTTTTTTAGTTTTTAAGCATTGCACATAAGACGTGTTGATGGAACGGCTCCCATCACATGTTCCCAGGTGGAGTCAGGAATTGCGTCGCCCTTTAGCACTTCGGTAGTTTTTCACATATATAATACTCTGCTCCGCTTCAAATTATCATTCGTTTGACTTTTTTACCTTGAGTTTTCATCGTTCGTCGAATTGTACAAACAAAGTTAAATTTAAGTCATTTTAAAGAATTTTTATTAGTAAATCAAGCTATAATAAAATATTTTGCATAATTGTTTGAATGAGATGAGCAATCAAACTTGGGATAAAAAAGTTGAATGAATTATAATTTGAAATGGAAGGAGTAACTTCCTTTTCTTTTGAGTATATAGAAAACAGTATTTAAACAGTTAGCATCATTATTTAATTTTCTGAATTAGAAATGGTTCAAGTAACTAACTGGTTGGCTGCAGCGGACGTCCGCAAAAGATGGTTTCACTCCTACTACATTTTTTCTTGTTGAAACAAAGCGAGGCATCCAGGAAGGATTGAGTGGTGACAGTGGTAGCTACCGTCATACTCCTCTGTTTATTTCCTATTTTTAATGAAGTAGAATAATGTTTCATGAAAAATTACCTCAACTTTGATTCACTATGTTCACTTCAGATCAGATGCCATTGCAATTACCAACTGTAACATATATTGGGAACTAAGCGTATATTTAAAAGGATATATATGTGTGCTTTGAAGAAGACTCCCAAAAAAGAGAGAATTAATCAGGCATGTCAAGAAGAGAGTCGTGCAGTGAATAATTTAGCTGTCTTCAGGTCTTGGCAGCCCCCTGTTCTCAATGTCGTCGTACTCGAACGCTTTGCAGCAGGCGCAGCAGCTGCAGTTGAAGCACCGGCTCCTCCGGGTTTTGCCCTGCTTGTCTTTCTCCCTCTGCTTCTGCTCCCGCTCCTTGGCCACCTCAACTCTCTTCCTCATGTGCTCCGTCACCGGCAGCCACCCCTTTTCGGCCAGCCAGTATAGCGTTGGCGACATGAAGAGCACGATGAAACACAGGGTCGGCAGCACCCTGCTAGCACATTGATCTCAAATTTTCAGAACGTCCATGCATGCGAGAAGCTGATGCCGAAAACGTACTCGATCTCACCTTGCGATGTAGACGACGCAGACGAAGAGGAAGCAGGTGAGCACGATGATGTAGATTTGAGTTGGCCATGTCGCGGGTGGAGCCGGCGATGTAGGCGCCGACGAGGCTCATGAGGTCGACCATGGTGGTGAGGGTGAGCGCCGCAACCTTGGCCTCCGACACGTAGAAGCGCTCGTTGAGGAGCACGATGATGATCACCAGCGACGTCGCGAACGCCGTCGCGTTGAAGTAGTAGAACGTCAGGTACCGCCGCACGAACTCGCCGTCGCGGAGCACCGGGTTGCCGGCGAGGTGGCCATTGCTGTCCTGCCAGAACCCGCCGGGAGGGTTCAGCCCCGCCTGGTACGTCACCGACGCTGCCAGGGTCGCCAGCACGATCAGCCACCCGCGCATCTCCTTGAGCCACTCCTTGTGCTCCGCCGACGGGCCGTCGGAGACCGGTATCTCCCGCACATCTTCTTCCCCGTCGTCGGCGACTGCTCGACGACGGAGTTGGTCGCCGGACATTGCACAAAGCTCACGATGGCGCGTATCTGGGCTAGCTTTGTTTTCCTAGGTTGCACTGTTAGACTAGATCGTGCACTGTTATTAACTTATTATACACACAGGCACTTGGCATCCGGATGCCTTGGCCATGTGTGATCAGTATAGCATATTCTCATGTTCATCATACTCAAAATCGATCTGACATTGCCGAGGGGTGAAGCTAGGTAAAAGGCCACAGCTGCTTATAGTTTACATCAGAACAAGCAAGTGATGCAGATTCCTCACTTTTCATTTAATTTGATTACGATGAGAGCATTTCTAGGATTTCCTTTTTGTCTATATCTACTTAATTTACTATCTCATCGGATGCCTTTATTATTTTCGTCACTCAATCAATAATGTAGATATTTTGGCCTGCATCAATTAATAATTGATTTTCAAAATCTCAATCATGATTCACGTCATATCAAAAAATACTTCAGAGTGTAGGACACACACTACCGGATTCAGTTTAGTTGCCGTGAGCCGGTTCCTCACGGTAAAGAGCGGTCCACCGACGGCAACACCTTTGCCGTGAGTTGCCGCCGGCAAAGGACTCACGGCACAGTTCGGCCGGCAAACAGCATATTTGCCGTGAGCCTACCGGTTGACTCACGGCAAACGTGTGCTGTGAGTGGTCAATATCTCACGGCAAAGGTCCTTAACAGGACTCACGGGACGCGTCTTAATGGCTCATTGTGCCGTGAACGTGACGGCGAGCTCACGGCAAAGGAGCAACACGTGGCAGCTTCCTAGGTGAGTTGAAAGAACCGTGTTGCCGTGAGCCGGCCGTCCAGCTCACGGCACAGAGCAGCTGGTTGCCGTGAGCCGCTCCTCTGCTCACGGCACAGCGGCCACACGTGGCAGCTTCCCAGGTGAGGTGAGGTCACGTGGTTGCCGTGAGCCGGCTGTCCAGCTCACGGCATAGAGCAGCTGGTTGCCGTGAGCCGAGCCCTTTGCTCACGGCGTAGGGGCTATCCCCCAGCTGTCAGGTTTCACACCTTTGCCGTGAGCACAAGACAAAGCTCACGGCATAGGTGCAATAGCTCACGGCAAAGTACCCTCTTTATTTTTCCCAGAACCATATATGGCACCTCACATTCGATACAACATCACAGACAGTTCAAATATCACCATAACCATCACAGGCAGTTTAAAATATCACCATAACCATCACAGGCAGTTCAAATATCACCATAACCATCACATAAGTTCACATAGCCATCACATAAGTTCACATAAGCATCACAGACAGTTTAAAGTCCATAAGTCCACAAATGCAACATAAGTCCACAATCACTAGTCGAAATGCATGTAAAGTCCATAACACACTCCTGCGGCGACGGCCCTGGCTGCGGCGAGTGCTCTGGTGGCTGCTGCGGCGACGCAGTCGCTGACCCTCCAGCCGCCGCCGGCGGCCATGTGTAACCTGGTGAGCCGGTTGGCGGCAGCCCCATGCCCAGCAGAACATGCGGCCACGACGGCCACGTTGCTGTTACAAGGCTGCCACGCGGCTGCTACATGTTTGCCGTGAGCCGCAGATCTGGCTCACGGCACACGCGTGATGTGCACCGTGTGTCTTAGGCGTTGCCGTGAGCTAGGCGTCAGGCTCACAGCAACCTTAACGATCTAGGCCGACGGCCGTGACGGGGGAGGCTGTCAACGTGAGCCGTCTTCTTTGCCGTGAGCCTGGTACAGGGGCTCACGGCACCTAGCGACTGATGTCATGTGTGTTTTGTACGCCGTGAGCTTGGTCAACCAGCTCACGGGAAACAGCGCCTTACGCCGTGAGTGATCTAGCTGCCGTGAGTGCGGTCAACCGGCTCACGGCATACATGTGTTGCGCTGTGTGTGTCGTGTCTACCGTGAGCCGTCTTGGTAGCTCACGGCAAACGACCCTGTCTGCCGTGAGCTCGACCTTTGTCTCACGGCAAAGAAAAGGCTCACGGCAGCCTTGCGATTTCCGGTAGTGACATATCCATGATTATTTATGTGTAATAGGTGTGGTGTGTAAGATTCAAATCCATGATCTGTCACCTCACACATAACTTCATTATCATCTCACCTACACAACAATTTTGACTTACATAGTATGTTTTACTTTTGAGTTTGCCTATGAAGAACCATTAGTACACTTATTTGATATGCTTTATGACATTCCTACATGCTACTCACAATTCAAAGAATATCTAATCATGCATCATTTTGAAACATTTTTTACAATCATATCAAAAAATATCTTTATGTGACTTTATACATTGTTTGATACGCAATGTAGCATGTCTAGACAATAATGATGCTTTAAGATCATGTCTAACTTCGTGTCTTTTGAGATTATTTCAATGGCGTGATAAAAAATATCTCTATAAGAATACTAACAACGTAAGAGTGTCTAATATCGTGACACTTTGATATGTTATTAAAATCGTTCGAAAAGCATCTTTATGCATTAGCATAGAAACACTTTCAGGGTGTGTCGCTACTGTAACGTATAGCTAAAGGAAGGTTTTCTAGTAGTGACAAGGAGATCCTATATCGTTGGCAAACATGCTCTCTATTTTGATCAAGAGAGCAAAGGAATATGGTCAAAATAGAGGGGTCATTCCTTAGATGATGGGTTATCTATTCTGCAATATGCAGATGATACGATCATATTCATGGATCATGACTTGAAGCAAACTAAAAATATGTGTGTCTTTGAATAGTTGTCGGGTCTCAAAATTAACTTTCACATCGGTCAGTGAGCCTTGCGGACGGCAAGAGGGGGCGACGGCGCCGACAGAAAGAAGAATGCGTGGAGGTTCCGGGAGGTCGTGCTACTACATGGTGCAAGGAGTGCCGCGGGCGCATCCGTCAGCAACATCTGCGACATCCCTTCGTCCTCCTTGCCAGTGCGCGGACGTCTCCAGTGACGTGTTTCCCCTCCTCGTCAGTGCGTGGACATCCTTGGGGACACACTGCCCCTCCTCGCTAGTGTTCTCTCCTTGCAGTGAGCAGCTTCCTCTCCTCGTGATGCGGCATTGACAGGCAGGGGGGCGGCGGGCACGCGGCGTCGATGGGTAGGGGGAGACAGCGGACGCACGACGTCGAAGGGGAGGGGGGCGAGTAACCGTCACATGAGTTTGGGGGAGCTCTGGACATCCCGTTGATTTGGGGGGAGGGAAGGTGCGTCCTAGAAAATGAGGGATGCTTTTCGAGATGATGTAGGGGGTGCGTCCTAGGTGGGATCAACCTCTATTTTTACAGGTTTGGTGGTGTTGGGGGTGTTGTTGCAGATAGCCTTATACAAATACAATTATAGATTTTATAGGTAAAACATTTTGGCAGAGTTTGGGAGGTGGGTGAAAAAAATTCACCCAGGGAATCTTGTATGCATGGAGTACGAAATGAAGTCTATTTGCAAAACCTTTTCATAGATGAGCGCAACTTTGCACGACGAATCTAATGAGAATAATTAATCCATAATTTGCTACAGTAAACATCGTCTAATGATGTTGTCAAATGCCTCATTAGATACCTCTCGCGATTCTACCCGGGAGTTGTGAAGATAGTTTTGAAAACTAACTTTATTTAGTACTCCTGCACCCTCACGGTAGCAACGGGGCGGCGTGGGGCCGGGGACACAAAATATCTCCGCCTCAAGCCCCAAACGGCCGAACTGGCATCCTGGCCTCGGGCCCCTGCAATTCAGGGGAAAAAATAATCACGTTCCCGCCCCCACCCACGCCTGCCATGTACTCCCTCCGTATCATAATATATGACGTTTCCGACATAATCGATGAAATTAAGACAGGCAGGAAAGTACATTTTTACCCTCGTTAAATAGGAGATTTGACCGCCGGTCCTATAGTCGCCGAAGTGCCGCCATGTCGTGCGCTCGTACTTATCTACCACCGGCCACCAGCCCACCGTAGCTTGCAGCTACCAGTGAGCCCTGCCACCGCTCGTGTTCTAGATGTACCTGGGCATGAAGCTAGGAGACCAGGCTATGGACCGCAACCTAAGGCGACAGATTGGATGAGGAGATCGATGCGATCCGCGAGGAGGGCAACGGTGGCGGTGGTGGCGTGCGGGAGGCAGAATAGCACAACGAACGGGAGGTGGGAGGCACGGATGTGAGGATGACGATGCACGGACAGCGCGCCGCGGCGGACGGGCGGAGGCCGAGCCGCCGAGGGGAGTAGGCTTTACCAAATCTAGGGGCAAAAATGAGAAATGGTTTTCCACTGAACTACGGACGTCAAATATTTTGAGTGAATCTGATTTGAACTACCGACATCAAATAAAATGATACTAAGGGAGTAGTACATGATTATTGGGCAAGTTTGTGGAAAAGAACCTACCCAACATCTCGAGAGGATTTTTATTTTACTCCGGTCGACTCCATGTTGACCTTGATGAAGGCGTCATCAGTCATCCCAGCATAGTGGTTTGGTGAAAGCATGGTTATTGTTGCTGACTGTGTGCCGAGTTCTTGCTTGTGGTCATGTTTGAGATCTACTCAGTGCAGTTTCCGTATGACGGAGATTGTGAGGCAACATATGGTCGATTTCCGACAACCAGGATGATTTTGATATCAAAAGTTTCTAAGAAGACGAGCGATGGAAAGAGTTATTGCTGCAAAAGGATGAAGCAAGTTTGAAGCGAAGATGTGGAGAAAATTTGAAGCTTAAGTCTTCCTATTTTTCTTCTTCCATAGGTTTCTAGCTTGCTATCTTGTTAGTTTTTTATTTCTCAGTTTTGAGATCTTTAACCGAAGAGCTCTTTCTAACTTTGGGTATATATATCCACTTGTGCATATATGGACCTGATTTGTATCCATTATATCTGAAAAAACATACCAACCATTTTTCGGGAGGTTTTGCCACCTTCACCTTGCTAGTCTAGCCTGTTAGTTCGATCTCTCTTCCGTTACGGCCCAAAGGCCGTAACGGGCTCGGTCTCGAGCCCTGGTCGGGGGCGCCCAACCAATCCATGGTTAGTGGGCCCGGTCGCACAGTGCTATAAAGAGAGGGTGGGGGCCACGGCTCGCAGTACGAGGTTCACCAGCGCCGCCGGGGCCACGGCTCGCAGTACGAGGTTCACCTGCGCCGCCACACACCCCACCTACAAACCCTAACCCGACCCGAGGGAGCACTGGAGCAGCGGGAAGCTCCGCCACCGCCACCGCGGACGTCCTCCTCCTGGATCCGACGTACACAATGCCACCGGCCGACCCTCGACCGCATCGTCCGCGACACCGTCGTCTCCGACCCGCCACTGCTTCCCCTGCGTCAAGCCGCGGCCGCCCCTGCGACCACGACCAACGAGATGGCCTCCAACTCCACTCCTGCACCCACCGCTGATGGTTTGCGTCTCTACTCCCTCTCTGTTCATTTGTTAGTAGTTTTAGGTTTGTAGATCTAGATCTAGAACTCGTTTATCTTCATGTATTAAGTCTTTACCCGTGTAGATCTACTGCTAGTGGTCTGGTTAAGTTTAACATTGGTATCAGATGCCTAACTAGTTAGCAGATCTGTTTCGGGGTAGATTAATTTTGTATCCAGTGTAGAAAGTTGAAGGAGATGACCCCGAATCATTAGATCCGGGGGAAAGAACACTGGAAATGACAAATATTCGATGCGAATCGAAGTAAGTTCGAAACCCTAACCCTAGATCTTGCTCGGGTTAGGGGAAGCAAAGTCAAATCGAATCAAATCAGGCCACCCTAACCCTAGATCTACTCGGGTTAGGGGAAGAAATGGACAAAATCGATGAAAATCGAGGCGAAACCCTAACCCTAGATCCTGTTTTCCCAAAGATAGCCGGCCGGAGGGGGCCTTACCTCACCGCTGGATCACCGCTGTCGTGCGGGTTCGACCCGCTGCCGCGCGGGACCGGCGTTCGGGCGCCACCACCGAGCCGCTCGATGGCGGCGCGCTGACCCTAGGGGTGGACGCGCGCACCGGCGAGGGGGCCGAAGGCGGCGCCGCCATCTTCCACCACGCCACCATGGGCGGCGTTTTCTCTCTGGAGCTTGCATTTTGGTGGTCTAGAGGAAAGTGATGGAGGAGTAGAACAAAGTAAGAAAGGAGGGGGAGCTCACCGCGGTGGTGCACCGGGCGGCGCCGCCTCCCGGCGAGTCCGCCAACCGCGGGGAAGAAGCACGCCGCCGATGCGTGTGTCATGCGAGTGAGGCGGCAGAAGGGGGATGGGAATGAGAAATGCTTAGGGTTTCCAGTGTTTTCGGCCTTATATACCAGTGTTTTTCGCCGGGAAGGATGAGAACCGTCGATCTGGAGATCGACGGCGGCGGACGGCTGGCAGCCGCTGTGGCCTAGATTGAGCCCAGGCGGGTTTTAGCGCTGGGCCGCTTGGCCGGCCCAGCCGTTGGCTGTTGGGCTCCGAGCCCAGGTGGGTGAAAAAGGCAGGCCGTGGGCCGGATTTCACTGCTGGGCCGAATGGTTTGGCCGTGAACGGTAGTGCTTTTCAATTAAGTTTTGGAATTTCAGAAGTATATTTGATTTGTTTTTCTTGTTTTCTTGCTGTTTTTTTAATCAAGTTAATATCTCTGTTTAAATTTTGAACCAAAGGAATAAATTTTTATAGAGAGTAGGATGCTTCTGAAATTAAGTTTTTACTCTGTTTTATTTGATGTTTTTCCGCTGTGTTGTTAATATTCTCTAGTTAAATTGAACCAAAGGGATATTTAATTAGAGAAGAAGTGTTTCTTTATGAGGAATTTATAATATTGTTATTTTTCTGGCCAAAACTAATAATTACAATATTATAAACTGTTGAATTAAGGTTTACATGCATTGATTCTATTTTTCTGCCCAAAGGTGATATGGAATTAATGTAGATGTGTGTTGTATGTATTAAATTTTGACCAAAGTTAAATTGATACATGCAATACTTTTTGGTTTGTGTTCTCACCAATTTCTGAATTTAAAATTTCAGGACAAGCTGGCTACATTGCTCAGATTCGTGAGTTAGGGGGCAACAACTTTCAGCAATGGTGCAAGCTGTTGAAGATGGCACTCCTGATGCTGGGGCTGGAATGGGTGTTGGACAAATCGTGTCCTACAGAACCTGTGAAACTAGTAAGGGGTGCAGAGGAGACTGATGATGCTTGGAAGGCACGAGAGAGTGCCCATGTGTCTGCAGAAAGTGAGTATCAACTCCAAAAGAGGAGGTGGGAACTAGACAATAAAAATGTCTAGTGATTATGCAGACAAAGATGACTGAGGCTATTAAGGCATCTATTCCTGAAAAGGATGTAGATGGAAATGATTACACTGCTGGAGAATATTTGGCAATAGTGGATGTACAGCATTCGCATCACACTAAGACATATGCCAGTACCACCATTGGTAATTTGGTTTCAATGAAGTACACTAGAGGTGGTATAAGGGATCATATTCTTAAGATGAGTAACATGAATGGAAAGCTTGCTGAGATGGGCATGACCCTACCAGCTGAGTTTTTTGTTCACTTGGTATTTATGTCCCTGCCTCACGAGTTCTCAGCTTTTGAGGTTAACTATAACACCATCCCAGATAAGTGGGACATACATAAGCTAATTGCTATGTGTGTCCAGGAGAAAGATAGACTTAAGGCTCAAAATGGTGGTTCTGTCAACTATGTAAATCATAGTAAGAAGCCGATGCAGAAGAAAAGCTTTCCCAGTAAGAACTATCCACCTAAGAATCAATGGGAAAGTGGACCTTCAAATGCACCAAGTAAGCCTCATGGCAAAGGTCCAGCTCAGGATGATCAGTCTCATAAAGCTCCAGTGCAGCAAGAGGTTGCACCAAACCAGTGTTTGTGGTGCAAGAAGACGGGACACTGGAAGAAGGAATGTCTTAAATGGATGAAGCATATGTGGTCTAAAGGTGAGAATGTTATTACGTTTGTAGATGAAACCCTGTACTTAAGTTATGATAAATCTACTTGGTGGATTGATTCAGGTGCAACTACTCACGTTGCTAATTCTATGCAGGGTATGCATTCCCGGAGGATTCTAACAAAAGGAGAAAGAAGAATTAAGGTTGCGAACGGCGTCGAGGCTGAAGTGGAGGCAATTGGAGAACTCCCCATTAAGCTGAAGGATGGCCTCACACTTCAGCCTCATGATGTCCTCTATGTTCCTTCATTAAGTAGAAATTTGATTTCAGTCTCATGTTTAACGGATAATGGTTTTGAGTGCCTTTTTGGCGCAGAACAATGTGTGATTTTGTTTAATGAAGTTTGTGTGGGTCTTGCCTTCCGACAAGACAAACTATATATGTTGGCTATGCATGATAATAGGACTGAATGTGTTGGGAATGTATGTGAGATTGAGCATGACTCATCATCTACAAATGAAAGCAAAAAGCGGAAGCGAATTGATAGTATATCTTCGAAATTATGGCACTGTCGTTTAGGCCATATTTCGAGGTGAAGGATAGAACGCTTAGTACAAAGATCAATTCTTCCGCCTTTAGAATTTTCAGAGTTAGAGCAATGCATCGATTGCATTAAAGGCAAGTATGTTAAGCAAATAAAGAAAGGCGCAAAACGAAGTACATGAATTTTGGAAATAATCCACACAGACATTTGTGGTCCTTTTCCTGTGGCATCTGTGGATGGTTTTGATTCATTCATCACATTCACAGATGACTATTCTCGATATGGGTATATTTATCCAATTAAAGAGAAGTCAGAAGCGCTAGATAAATTTAAGATATTTAAGACTGAAGTTGAAAATCAGCACAACCTTAAGATAAAAGTAATAAGGTCGGACCGAGGTGGGGAGTACTACTGCCGACACATCACGTATGGCCAAGTTCCTGGATCCTTTGCAAGGTTCTTGCAGGAAAATAGCATAGTTGCTCAATATAGCACACAAGGAGAACCTCAACAGAATAGTGTAGCTGAAAGAAGGAACCGTACCTTGATAGATATGGTTAGAAGTATGTTAAGCTACTCAACGTTACCGATTAGTTTGTGGATGGAGGCATTAAAAACCACCACTCACATTCTAAATAAAGTACCTAGTAAGTCAGTACCTACAACACCGTATGAGTTGTGGACGGGTAGGGAACCCTCCTTAACATATATGCGTGTGTGGGGATGTCCAGCAGAGGCTAAAGTTTTTAACCCAAATATTGGGAAGTTAGACCCCAAGACAGTAAGTTATCATTTCATTGGCTACACGGAAAAACCTAAAGGATATCATTTCTACTGTCCTAACGGACATACAAAGTTTGTGGAAACGAGACATGCTATTTTCCTTGAGAATGAAATGATAAGAGGGAGCAAGGCAGCTCGAAAGATTGATCTTGAGGAAAAGCAGGTGTGTGCACCTACTCCAATGGTTGAAGAACCATATTTTGTGTTGCGTACTGTTCCGACAGCTACAGTGCAACCCACTGTGGTGCCGGAACCTGTTGCTAGTTCTCCTGTGCAACCAGTGATTGAGAATGAGGAAATTGTTCATTAGGATCCTATAGAAACAACTGGTGCACAGGAGGAACCTCAACAGCCCCAACTACAGGAGACGCCAGCCGATGAGGCCCCAAGGAGGTCTCAAAGAGTAAGAAAGCCAGCTATCCCGGATGATTATGAAGTTTATAATAGTGAAGAAATTCACATAGAAGGTGATCCCTCTTCTTATGAAGAAGCCATGAGTCGTTCTGATGCATCCAAGTGGCAAGAAGCCATGGAAGATGAAATGAAGTCAATGAGTACCAACAAAGTTTGGGACTTAGAGGAAATTACTAAAGGATCCAAAACAGTAGGTTGTAAATGGGTCTAAAAGATCAAATATGACTCTAAAGGGAATATAGAAAAGTATAAAGGACGGCTTGTGGCCAAGGGCTATACGCAAAGAGAAAGGATAGATTACAATGAGACATTTTCTCCAGTCTCTTGTAAAGATTCTTTTAGGATTATAATGGCTTTGGTGGCGCACTATGACTTGGAATTACATCAGATGGATGTAAAGACAGCATTTCTAAATGGAGATCTATATGAAGATGTTTACATGACTCAACCCAAAGGTTTTGTTGTGAAAGGTAAAGAGCATATGGGATGCCGTTTAAGGAAGTCCATTTATGGCTTAAAGCAAGCCTCTAGACAATGGAACATAAAGTTTGATGAGACGATTACGAAATTTGGATTTAAGGCGAATGTTGAGGACAACTGTGTTTATGCAAAGTTTAAGAATGGAAAATTCATTTTCCTAATACTGTATGTAGATGACATTCCGCTTGCTAGCAGTGATGTCAGACTGCTACAGGAAACGAAACAATTTTTGTCCTCAAAATTCGATATGAAAGATCTTGGTGAAGCCTCATATTTTTTGACATTGAGATTCATCAAGATAGAAGGAATGGGGTCTTAGGATTATCGCAAAAGGCATATCTAGAAAAGATACTAAAGAAATACAATATGCATGCGAGTAAAGCCACACCTGCTCCTATAGTTAAGGGCGATAAGTTTGGACTTTTCCAATGTCCAAGGAACCATTAAGAGATCGATCAAATGAAAATGGTTCCATATGCTTCAGCAGTTGGTAGCTTGCAGTATGCACAAGTGTGCACTCGCCCTGATTTAGCATTTGTTACGGGAGTACTTGGTAGATATCAATCTAATCCAGGCAAAGAGCACTGGATGATGGTTAAGAAGGCTTTTCGATATCTACAAGGCACGAAGGATTTAATGCTAACGTATAGAAGATCTGATTCCCTAGAGATAAAAGGGTACTCAGATGCTGATTATGCGGGAGATAGAGATGATAGAAAATCCACGTCAGGATATATATTCACTCGCGCAGGAGGAGCTATTTCGTGGAGAAGCTCAAAACAAGAACTAGTTGCAACATCCACGATGTATGCAGAGTTCATAGCCTGCAATGAGGCAACAGGACAGGTGATGTGGCTAAAGAAGTTTATACCTGACTTAAGAGTGGTAGATTGCATTCATAAACCACTAGAGCTATACTGCGACAATAAGCCAGCAGTGTTTTATGCTCACAACAACAAGTTAAGTAATGCTACAAAACCGATAGAAATAAAGTTCTATGCGGTGAAAGACAGAGTCCAGAATAAAACCATAAGTCTGAAGCATTTGGGTACTAAAGAAATGTTAGCGGATCCGCTCACAAAAGGCTTACCACCCAGTGTGTTTGGAGAACACATAACCGGTATGGGTTTAAGGGAAAGCCTATAATTCCTGGACTGGGCCCAAGTTAAGATCCTATCAAAATGGATAAGTGTATTGTGGCTGGTTAATCTGGTTGTGATTACAATTTAGATGATCCATGCTCGGTATGTTTATTTGTAATGAAGTGGATGCCAAGTAAGGAACTCGAGATTAAGTAAATGTTGTAGGAGAGATCGAGAGGGAAAATGTTAGTTCGATCTCTCTTCCGTTACGGCCCAAAAGTCGTAACGGGCTCGGTCTCGCGCCCTAGTCGGGGGCGCCCAACCAATCCATGGTTGGTTGGCCCCCGTCACACAGTACTATAAAGAGAGGGTGGGGGCCACGGCTCGCAATACGAGGTTCACCAGCGCCGCCGGGGCCACGGCTCGCAGTACGAGGTTCATCTGCGCCGCCACACACCCCACCTACAAACCTTAACCCGACCCGAGGGAGCACTGGAGCGGCGGGAAGCTCCGCCACTGCCGCCGCGGACGTCCTCCTCCTGGATCCGACGTACACGGTGCCATCGGCCGACCCTCGACCGCATCGTCCGCGACACTGTCGCCTCTGATCCGCCACTGCTTCCCCTGCGTCAAGCCGCGGCCGCCCCTGCGACCACGACCAACGAGATGGCCTCCGACTCCGCTCCTGCACCCACCGCCGATGGTCTGCGTCTCTACTCTCTCTCTGTTCATTTGTTTGTAGTTTTGGGTTTGTAGATCTAGAACTCGTTTATCTTCATGTATTAAGTCTTTACCCGTGTAGATCTAATGCTAGTGGTCCGGTTAAGTTTAACATAGCCTTGTACCCACAATCCTCCCCTTTAATTAATTAAAAGCCCCTTCTCTTGAAGCAATTTGCAAGAATAATGGTGCGATCAATTTATACATATGAACCGTACATCCATGTTTCCGGTCATCTGAATTTCTATCCTCAATCTAGCAGTTTGAACTTGTTAAGAATGTCATGAAGTTTACGGCATCGAACAGAAATGGAGGTAAAGAGTAGAGGACATAACCGCACCATGGACTAGAGGAAAGGGGATCCAACTAATTAAAGTGTCCAAGAAACGGAATTATTGACGAACGCCATCATCACTCGTCCTCTGCTCGGGTGACCAATCCTACCGACCCCGGCGGCGCCGACTTGGTCCGGCCGATGTCCACCCTTCTTGGCCTGGCCGCCGTGTGGAGGATGTCGTGGGGCACGGGCAGCGCGCCGCCCTGCGCCGCCTTGTGGAGGAATGGAACGTGGACGAGGAGGCCCCAGAGCTTGGGCAGGAACTGCGCGGTGTAGAGGACGTAGAGGAAGACGACGACGGTGAGGACGATGATGTAGATGGAGGAGGAGACCTCGCGCGTGCAGCCGGCGATGTAGGCGCCCATGAGCCCCGCCATGTCGAGCACCACGATGACCTCCAGCGCCTCCACCTTGGCCTCCGAGTGGTAGAAGGACTCGTTCATGAGCAGGACGATGATCACCACCGACGTCACGAACGCCGTCGAGTTGAAGTAGAAGAACACCGTGTACCTGCAAAAGATTAATAACGAAGCTCATCAAAGGCCCGTACGTTGCAATGGCAGTCGCTGATGGAAACAAATAAAGAATCGTCGCCGACCGCTTGGGGAACTTGGACTGGAGCACCGGTATGCCGGCGACGTTGCCCTGCGCGTCGTCCTGCTGCCAGAAGCCGCCGGGAGGGTTGAGCCCGGCCTGGTAGGTGACGGAGGCGGCGAGCACGGCGAGCACCATGAGCCACCCGCGCATCTCCTTGAGCCACTTCTCCCGCTTCTTGCCGTGGTCGTCGGCCACCGCCGCGGCCCACTTGTGGCTGTGCGGGTGCATGTACAGCACGCCGGTGTACGCCGGCGGCAGCGCAGCAGCAGCAGAACCAGCCGACGAAGCGCCGGCCGCAGCAGCGACGGCGACGATGGGCGAGATAAGCACAGGCACGGGCCTGGCACCGCCCGGCAGCGGCGGCGGCGCCTCGTCCTCGAGCTCGTCGCAGGCGGCGCCCGGAGGTGGAGGAGAGACAGGGTGATCCATGGGGATCTGCACGGACATGGACATGGTGGGCGGAGATGGAACTGGCCAACTGGTGGCTGGGGAATTGGGGATTGATTCTTGGGAGTTTGAGATAGATGACACTTTTTGTTTGTGCGGCAGTTGACCTAACTAGACCGGAGGGTGATTTGTCACAGATCATGCGCTGATGGGTTGGAGCACTAGCGGCGATTCGCCATGGACACAACAGGAGGGAGGAGGGGTCAAGTCTTTGTCGTGGTGGGGGGGACTGTGAACTGAACACTGAACAGCACTGGAGAGGAAGGCAGGAAGCCTGCCTCGCATTCACAATTGACCAGGAGGAAAACAGATGGGGACGGGACCCCTGCTCCACTGGCTAATCCAATTCACCTTCACTTCACCTCACCCACTTATTCCTGTAACAGTTTACTCCACTTGGATAGGCTCGTACCAAATACCGTACACTCTTTGTCTCTGTACCAGAAGGAAAACAAAAACGTGAACATGTAATTTCAATTTTCTGAAAAAAGTAATTTCTTTTGACGTCAGGGGCACCCAATGTTAGCAGTACACAATTGAGTTTGCAAGCCGACCAAGCAATAGTGGTATCGCTAGTGGTGACAAATTACCTTTTAACGATGAATGTTTACTGGCTTGCATGCCAGCTCGCAAATTGCAAGACTTGGGGCTTCTTTGATAGAGCAACCGGAGCCGTTTTATATGCAGAAGACGGAGGAAAAAAAAGTGGAGCAACAACTGTCCTTGGCCCCTCGCAATGGAAGCAGCCTCGGCATGTGCTTTTTTAAAAGTTTTTGTAAGTAATATTTTTTAAAAAATTATATGATCAGAAAAAGTTTCGGAGGTGATTTAACAGTTGTTCCGTTTGACTTAGTTGATGCAAACACCAACAACAACTTAGCCTTTTGTCCCAAGCAAGTTGGGGTAGACCAGAGATGAAATCCCTAAGAAACAAGGGTAGGAGAAGCAAACAAGAACACAAAAGAACAAAAGAAAAAGAAAAGATCATGTTTCAGGCACATTGATCGCAAGTCTCCAAGCACTTCTATCCATAACTAACTCCTTAGGGATGTCTCACTCCTTAAGATCTCTCTTGACCGACTCATCCCAAATTAGTTTAGATCGACCTCTACCCCTCCTTACACTACCGACCCGGTCTAGCACCCCACTATGCACCGGTGCCTCGGGAGGCCTCCTTTGGACATGACCAAACCATCTCAACCGGTGTTGGACCAATTTTTCCTCAATTGGTACCACCCCAACTCTATCCTGAATGTCTTCGTTTCGGACTCTATCTCTTCTTGTATGCCCACAAATCCAACGCAACATACGCATCTCGGCGACACTCAGTTGCTGGACATGTCGTCTCTTTGTAGGCCAACATTCAGCACCGTATAACATCGCCGGGCGAATCGCCATTCTATAGAACTTACCTTTTAGCTTTTGGGGCACATTCTTGTCACAGAGGACGTCGGAAGCTTGGCGCCATTTCAGCCAACCGGCTGAAATCCTATGCCTAACATCCTCATCAATGTCACCATCCTTCTGTAGCATCGATCCCAAATACCTAAAAGTCTCTTTCTTGGCCATCACTTATCCGTCGAGGCTCACAACTCCATCTTCATGTCCAGTCATGCAGAAATCGCACATCATGTTGGTCCTGCTGATTCTGAAACCTTTCGACTCTAAAGCGTCCTTCCACAGCCCAGGCTTCCCATTAACCCCTGCCCTAGTCTCGTCAACTAGCACCACATCATCAGCAAAGAGCATACACCATGGGATACCACCTTGGATGTCCCTTGTGACCTCATCCATCACCAAAGCAAATAAATAAGGGCTCAAAGCTGACCCCTGATGTAGTCCTATTTTAATTGGAAAGTCACTAGTGTCACCATCGCATGTACGCACACACGTCACCACATCCTTGTACATATCCTTGATAAGGGTAATGTACTTAGTTGGGACTTTGTGTTTTTCCAAGACCCACCACATGACATTTCTTGGTACTTTGTCATACGCCTTCTCGAGGTCAATAAAGACCATGTGCAAGTCCTTCTTGACTTAGTTGATGAAAGTAACGAAAAATGTCAAATAAGAAGTTAAAGTTATATAACTTAAGATCATATTTGGTAGAGCTTCGGCTTCAGTTTCTCCCCTCCAGGTACCAAACAATTTGGTTAGAAACAACTCCAACTCCGACGACTCCTCATTTTGGAGCAATCGGAACCCCACCAAAGATGGTCGTAGTATCTTTAAAGGGATCAAAACAACTTTAGAATCAAGAAAACAAATTAAGCCATCTTGTATATAAAAGAAATAATTTTCTCAATGGATATTACCATACTAGATGTCAGTGGACTTAGTTCCCCATCACCTCCTTTCCCTAACCTTTTTTCTCCAAAGGAGACCTTTTATTGTATCCAAAGGCTCCTAATATGATGTTCATTAATCATTTGTAAGGAACGTTGTGGGTTGCTTGCTCCTTTCCCTAAACCACAACCCCTCCTCGGGAAATCCTATATATCTTCCAGAAGATGGGACCTAAACACCTATAAACCCACTAGTGGCCCAACAGTAGCCCGATATGGCCCGAAACCACCTCGCCGTCTCCTTCACTCCACCGTCATCTTCACCCCTGCGTGCCCTCGCCTGTCGGCGGCCTGACGACGCCCGATGGCGAGCTCACCAGCCGCGTGCCTCCGCGTGAGAGCCCGCCGGCGTCGAGGCCTCACACGCGTGCACGCCACCGGTCGTCGCGGCCCTGCGCACGAGCTCGCCACGGGCTGTCGTGGCCCCGCGTGCCGGTGTGCCGCCGGCTGGCCTGGATGTAATGTTTTTCTTTTTTTTTCAAAAAATGTTTCAACATTTTCATGAATGTTGGAACATTTTCAAAAATGTTTATCAACAGTTCCATTAAGATGTGGTGAAAACGTTTTGAAAAAGTTGGATCCAGTGTTTTCCCTGAACAAATGTTGGTGCACCTCTTTTCAAAAAATGTTAACTCATCTTTTTATGAAAAATGTTGGTTCAACTTTTTGTTAGAAAAATATTGGAATATTTTTTTACAAAATGTTGCAACATTTTGTAATTAAAATTATGAGGTGTGATGGTTAGAAAATAATAAATAGCAAGTTTAGATGGGTTTTGGTGGGTTGAACCCTTATCCACCTTCCCGTACCCATATAGGAGTCATTGGCATTTTGGGCTTATCCCTGACCGAAAAATGAGCCCATGACCTTAGTAGGTTTAGCCCAGGAAGGTAGGAAGAAGCCTACCATGGTACCACCTACCAGGATTTTTTTATTTTTATATTTTTCTTTGATTTCCCAAAAATATATGTACCATCTTAAATTTTGCAAAACTGTACCATTACCGTCATATGATACGACGGTTGAGCACTGTAGCACCCCAATCGCTATATCACATGGCGGTTATGAACAATACTTGGGTACTGTAGCGCTTGCAACCGCTGTATCAAATGGCGGTAGGAGTCAGTTTATTTTAAAAAAATTGCAACTTTTTTTGTATGAACTCGGATGGAAGTAAACTTTATATGAAAATTGTAGCTTCGATGAGATCTACAACTTTGTAGTTCAAACTTTTTTCATTTGAAGTCATCTTCATACTCAAATAATCTATATACTATCCAGATCTGGATACCGAAAACTGAGATCTTGATAGAATATTGATTATTTGAGTTTGAAAATGACACTAGATAGAATATCGATTATTTGAATTTGAAGATGACACTAGATAGAATATCAATTATTTGAGTTTGAAGATGACTTCAAATGAAAAAGTTCGAACTACAAAGTTGTAGATCTCATTAAAAGCTACAATTTTCATATAAAGTTGATCTCCATCCAAGTTCAGACAAAAAAGTTATGATTTTTCGAAAACGAGCTAACCCCTACCACCGCTTGATACGGCGGTTGCAGGTGCTACAGTCCCCGCGCCGGGTATTGTTCACAACCGTCGTGTGATACGTTGGTTGGAGCAATGTAGCACCTCCAACCGTTGTACCATATACGGTTGGACCCAAACGCTATATTATACGGCAGTGGTGTTATGGATTTGCAAAATTTGAAATGAGACATATATTTTGAAAGTTGTGCACCTACCAGCTATATAATACTCACCTACCAGCTTATCAGACAGCCCACCCAATTTTCAGACACACACAGCACATCCTCCAAACGCCACGCGTGCTGCCACGTGAACACGTTCAACCCCCACTCCCCCCTGCGGACCAAACCGCATCACTGACTAAGTCACCCGCCTGCTAGATCACACACAGTTCAGAAAACTCGCCGTCGCCGTCGTCGCCCGAGCCACGTCCCGCCGCAGAAGCGCCCCGTTTCCCCCGCCGCTTTACCGGCGCCACTCCCCCTCGCGCAGTCGCCTCTCTCCCTACATATAAACCCCTCCCGCATGCAGCAGAGAGAGAGAGCTCGATCGGAAGAGACGCTGATCCGATCGCGAGAGGCGAATCGGCACCGCCACGTGTGAAGTCCATCATCGCGTCGCATCATCCATCGAGAGCGCGGCGATCCCGGCGGTCGGCGTCAGTGGCCGAGGCAATGGGCACCGGCGTTGCGTTCCCGGCGGCACTCGTCGTATGCGCCGTTCTCGCCGCCGCCTTCCTCGTGGGCTTCGCGTCGGCATCGTGGCACGCGCAGGTGTTCGTCGTCGGCGGCGAGCCTAGAGGGTGGGCGAAGCCGGCGGCGCCCAACGAAGAGACCTACAACCACTGGGCCGCCAGGATCCGCTTCCACGTCGGAGATTTCCTCCGTAAGTAACTTCAACACAATGCATCGATCGATCGCGCGTGCAAAAGCAAGGTCATCCGATCCATCGCTCTGCATCATCTCATTTGCAGATTTCAAGTACGACAAGAACGACTCGGTGCTGGTGGTCTCCCGCGACGACTACAAGTTCTGCAGCGCCGCCAGACCGGCGCAGCGCTTCGGCGGCGGCGACACGAGGCTCCGCCTCGACAACAGCGGCTTCACATACTTCATCAGCGGCGCGCCGGGCCACTGCGACGAGGGGCAGCGGATGACCCTGCGCGTCCTGCCGCAGCACCAGGACGGCGGCGGCGGCAGCAGCAAGCCCGGCCCCGCGGGGGCGCCCGCCGCGATGTCGCCTGGCGGCGGCGACGACGACGAGGAGGAGGGCGGGTTCGCGCCGCCCTACGGATCGGGGCCGGATGAGTCGAAGACGACGCCGCACCCGCACGCGGTGGTCGGCGGCGCCGAAAGGAATAAGACCAGCAGCGCGGCGCCAGCGCGTGGGTCTTTCGCCGGCTGCTGTCATCGCGCCGTTGGGGCGGTTGCTATGGGTGCCTCGCTGCTGGTTTTGGGCGCTTGAGATGGTCACGCGTGCTGCGTGCATTCGCATGTCATGTATGGACTGTTCGTAGTGATATAATGTTAGAAAATACTACAGCAGAGTGAAATTACGGCTGAGGTGCAGTGTTTGTTCGTTGGATCATTTGTCATGATAGTGTGGAGCCGTGAATGCTAAATCGTTATGATTTTTTAAAAATATGCTGCCCGGAAAAGCGAAATTCTTTCGATTCATTAAATTTGAGCATTATGTTGAGCATGAATATGATTCCAAATGAAAACTATTTGACAGGCAAAGGTGCAGATCTCATCGAGATCAACAATTTTTATATAAATTTTTTCTTTCGATATCATATGAAATATTAATGATTAATGATTTTTTGAAAACATGAGCTCGCTAGTAACCGCTGCATCAGATGTCGGTTGAGGTGCTACGGTCCCCTTACTGTCGAACGAAACGGCGGTTAATGCAGGTATGCACCCTAGCAGCCGACCACCGATATTCCAACCGTTTACTCGAGTAGAAATCTGTTGCCTGCATCAGTCGAATTTTCTTTCTTCCCATTCAATCACGTTTGCAGGCCGGTTGGCCCAGTTGTGTTTTCAACAAACCGGCCTATATGTTTTAGCCTGCTTAGCCTTTTCATCATGTGGACTTCTTAAGATATTTTTTTATTTTTCATTTTTCCTTTTACGAATTTACAATGGTAGGACGGTCTAGTGGGATGCTACCCACCAGAATTCAAATCCTGGTGCTCACACTTTTTCTTGGATTTATTCCGAGATTTTCCGGCGTTATGCGTTAAGTGGTAAGCGACGTTCCCGTTGACGACGAGGTGCCAGTGGTGACTTCGAGAATCTCCAGATCTGTCGGTGCTCAGTCCTTCGAAGGTGCTTATAGGGGTAGGGTTTGCGTACGTGTATTCATAGGGGTGAGTGTGCGTGCGTGTTGTGAGCGTCTGCGTTGTACTGTGTAATTCAAAAAAAATATACCCTTCACAAAATTTTGCAAATCTAACTCTATACCGCCAAATAAAATGGTGGTTGACTATTGTAGCATCTAACCCTATACCGCCAAATAACATGACAGTTGACTACTGTAGCACCTCCAACCACCATTTCATATGACGGTTGGGTTCTCCCACCGTTTGAAACGACGGTAACTCCCTTCACATTTTTAAAAATATAAATAATTATTCATATGAATTCGGATGGAGGGAAACTTTATACGAAAGCTATAGATCTCGATGAGATCCACGACTTCGCAGTTCAAACTTTTTTCATTTCAAGTCATCTTCATACTCAAATATTCAATGCAATGTTCAGATCTAATGAACTGAAAGAATTTTGAATATTTGGACAACACATTTTCAAAAAATCATAAATATTATATATGAACTCGGATGAAGAAAAGCTTTATAAGAAAATTGTAGATCTCGTCCAGTCCATACTTTTCTCATTTAGAATCATATTCGTGCCAAATATGTGACGCAATTTCAGATCTAAAATTTAAATATTAGATCCGAGCGTTATGTCGATTATTTGAGCATGAAGATGACTTCATTTGACGGTATGGGGTTAGTTTTGCAATACTTTGCGGAGGCTATATATTTTTGCAAAATTGTAAAAAAAATAAAAAATCACTTCATAACAATGGAGTCATTATAAAAAAAGGCCAACACCATAAACGAGATCTAAATAATAAATGCCCCTGCCTAGGGCCGTTGATAAGAATTCCATATGACTTGATTATTATTAAATATTTGTGTTTTAGATAAAATTGTTAAATTCTTGTATTTTATGTATGTTGATTTTTTTGACCGAAAACTGTGGGGAAAAGCCCCCGATAACTTAATTAAAATTGAAAGATAAATAGTTATAGAAGGAAAGGAAAACTTACAATAGACCCAACCAGAAATTGGGCGAAACAACAAAAAAGCTCAGAAGATAGGGACAAGAGGACTAACATAAGTGACAGAGCTAAACCAGAGGAAAGAAGAGAGGAAAGGGAAAGGCAAAAAAAAAAAATACAAGGCTTCAAGGCACAAGTTGACCGATGATAGCATTGCTTGATTCTAATGAGGTGGTTGGTGACAGTTGCTTTGACAGAAGCTTTCCAGTAAGCAATACTTGAGGGCTTATTGTTGAAAATGAAGTCAATCCTTTCATTCCATAAGCACCAGGCACCAATCAAGAAACTGTCCATAAAGAAAGGTTGTTTGAACTCACTCTTGGCAATATAGAGTTTTTTATGAATATTTGAGTGCTCATCCCAAGTGATTCCCAAGGCAAACCAACGACTACTAGCAGAGGGACACTCAAAGCGAAGAGATGTTTAGATGTTTCTTCCATGCCATCCTAACACAGGACACAGTTATAACCCTCTTGTAAGAATTTCTTTCTTCTTCTCAACATATTCCCTGTGTTAAGTCTATAAATCACCAAGAGCCAACCAAAGAACTTGATCTTCGGGACACACTTGGTTTTCCAAATCCAGACAACTGACCTGTCAGGTTGCACATTCTGAAATTGGGACAGATAATATTTATTTGAAGAGTAGCTTTGCTGACCCTAGATGAAGGTTCGCACATCTTTGGTGTTTTTAGAGTTAGCAGACATTGAAGGAAGCTCTCTTTGAAGATCTCATAACTCATTGTATGTCTGCCTGGTCATTGGAATTCGAAAGCACTGAGGATCTAAGCTTCCAAAGAGAGGTTTTTGGATCAATTGCAAATCTAAAGAGGTTGGGTTATAAACTGGAGTGAACTTTTCCATTGATGAGGTCTTCCCAGAAACAGACGGTGTCCCCTCTACCAGGAGTACAAACAGCCCACCTTATAATGAGTATTCAACCAGAGAATGTCTTTCCACTAAACGGAGCCTTTTTCTCTAGCCAAATAGGGAACAGAACTAGAGCAGTATTTCTGCCAAATGAACCAAACCCACTGGATGTCACCAGATATATTAGCATGGGATAACATCATAAGATTCTGGTCCTATTGTAGCCATCGCTCGAGATATGTTGAAAAATTTGTCTTGGATCATTTTAGTGGAAGAATTTGTATTGTTTTGTATGTCCAAGGCACTGCATGAATCTATTTGTACTGTTAACATTCAAATTAAAAGGGTGTAATATCTTGCCTCATATCAAAATTAATTTTTGTGTTATTTTAAAAAAAATTCTTGTAGTGTTTTTATGGAAGGCTTTGTTTTATTTTATATGTCCAAAGTAGTGCATGAATTTATTGTGCTTTAAAGATTCAAAATAAAGGGTGTAATATGTTTTTTTCGTATCAAATTAATCTTGTTAATTAGTAATGTTAACTTTTTCTTTTAGTCTTTTTTTGTTAAAGGGTCTCTTTCCTTTTCTTGGTTTGGTTAATGTGTGGGGATATCTACACCTAATCATTTGTCGTGTCAGGTCGGGTCAGGTTCTTTCAAATTTTGGGGAAAAAATTGGCCCACGCTCGACCCGTCACATGGTTGGGTCATCTTCTTTTGGGGTGGATCGGGTCAGATGGTCTCTGATCAGGTGTAGATATAATTCACACACCCACATACATGAATCCACACTCACCTTATGAATACACGTGCACAATCTTACCTATGTGTATTTCTAATTTTCTACCTGAAGATGATGGGAGTCTGTTTTTACAAGTGATTCATGTCAGCTTCTCAGCCAATTCTCGCATGCCAGCCAGTAGGAAAAATAGATTGGTCTTTATCTTTTGTCACTCAAAATTTGGTAATTGCAAATGCTATGTGGCCTCATTTATTGGCTCCAAAAGTTGACGGACGACATCAAGTCGTGGACTCAAGGGAATTTTGATTCTTACATTATTTGTTTTCACTCAATTTTTTTTCTATTCTCCTCATAGAAATGGCAACTAATTTTTTTGCAAGCCTAACACCCAAAACTTTTCCTTACCCTGCCTAGTGCAAGTGGCCACGTAGCCTAAAATCACTGGCTAGAAAAATTGACTGATACAACAACCAAAATACATTTGAATGTTATGGAGTCACTTTTTGGAGACCATATATTTTTGCAAAATCGTAAAAATATAAAAAAATCTGCTCCACTAAATGAATCATTGCGTGAATTTTGGGCCACAATGGAGTGATGGGCCGCATGGTTCTTCTAAGCCATATGGCATGTGCAAGCCAGCAGTAGCACACACAGTAGCACACTGAAAAATATTTTGGGCTTCTTTCCCTACAAATTAACTTGTGGAACAACAGAGCAGGAATGAAAGACACTTAGACCCTTAGTGGGTTTTGGTGTACTGAATGGCAACTAGATTAAAAGTCTAATAACTCTGTTAAGCATGTGAGCAGGTTGTAATATGTATAAGAAAGCATGTTGTATGACATTGGTTATCTACACATTGAAAACAATCTATGTGTGTACAAGATGATTTGAGGCATGGCTTTAGCCTCATATTGTGAAATGTCTTGTTATAGAATATATGTCATGATATTTGATATTGTGATCCCATAAAGTATATTAGGTATATGACAAGCAAATGAAGGTGAATATAGAGGCATGATGATAATGGGATGTCGGTTGGTCTCTAAAGAGAATGGGAAGCTTGTTATGAACAAAAGGAATATTAAAATCATATGAAGGCATGACCTCAATTGGATTTCATTCTTGATGTTGAATCAAAGCTAGACTTAAATTGGCAATGAATGGATGAAGAAATCAAACAAGGGATTAGCCAACAAGGTACTAAGCTAAGGTTGGCCAAGTGGTGACTTGGACCATGTGCTTGGCTAGGGTGAAGTGGCTATAACTTGGAGAATTTCAAGGTATCAAGTTGGGCCTTAGTGAGTGTAGGAATGATGACATATAAAATGGTGTTCGGATCATGTGTACAGTGACCTAGCATATAGAATTGGATTTCATTCATATGTGTTGATCCAAGTCACTAGCTCAAGGTTGAAGTGCTCAAACCAATGAGATATTGATGGATAGATCTCTCAAGTGGACATACTGATCAAGTATTGCTATTCATGAAGATGAGGCTCAAGTGATTTAATATTGCATTTTTATTTAATCTTGAGTATAGGTATGTTGTACTATCTAGAGGAATGCAACACAAGGAGTCTTGAAAACGTCTCAATGCTCAAGTAACCCATGTGAGTTGTTGAGAAACACAAAAACCCACATGTACACGGTTTTGGGCAGTGTCAAACCCAGTGGCACCGGGTTTGGGAACCCGTTGGCACTGGTTTTGTGTCAACCGACCCAACAGCTACTAGTTTGAAATCTCGGTGGCATCGGGTTCAGGAATCCGGTGGCACCGGTTTTCACTAAGTTTGTAACGGCTAGTTTTGGGGGAGTTGGGTATTTATATCCCTTGGCCCCCACTGTTGCAAGCTGTTATTCCTAAGGTTGCTAGTGTGCATCCCTACTATTCCTTGATAATCAAAAGCTATTCTTGCACCCCAACCCCTCTTTGTGAGGTTGTGTGATCTTGTGAGATCTAGTGAGTTGGGTGGTAGACAGAAGCCTTGTTGAGCAACATTGAGAGCACTTAAAGCCTTGAGCAGTGTTCGGCGTCATCAACCTTGTGTGAAGCATTTGTTACTCTTCGAGGCTTGCCTCCTAGACGGCTAGGCGTCGCCCACAAGCTCCCAAGGTGTGGTGAGCTGTGGATCAGTTTGTGAAAGGTCTTACCACCGAAAGGGAAGAAGTTGTTTAGTGGATCAGGGAAAGGGTTGAATGCAACCCAGCTTTGGTAGGAGAAGCACCCAACTGAGACTAGGATTCACATGGTGGTGAATCCGAACTTTGGTAAAACAAATCACCGTGTATCTTGTTGGTTTACCTCACATTTACTTTTCTTTTCCTATCATTGCTTGCTTTTGTCATATTGGTCGATCTACTTAGTTGTTAGTGTTTGTGAAATGCAGGTGTGTTGAAATCTACTGAAAAACATTTCTTGAGATACACACCAAGTTTGGGTTGAAGTCAAGCAAGCAAACAAGAGAGATATTTGAGAGGGGTTCACTACCAAGACAAACCTAGTGGCACTGGGTTGGCAAAACTTGTGGCACCGGGTTTGTTGGCAGTGTTGAGTTCCGCTACGCATGCACATTTCAGAAGACTTTGGAGATTTTTCCAGAGACTCCAAACCAAATCTCTGGAGAGTCCGGTCTTGACTGATAAAATTGTTTTAAGTGGTGATTTTCAGGTTGCGCCTATTCACCCCCCTCTAGGCGACATCGAGATCCTTTCAAGGCATCAGCTCACATGTTCTCCCATGGTCTTCCAGTAGATCGGAGTGGGCCAACAGTGATTCCATTCCCAACACCGATTCCATCAGCTTCTCTTCGCCTCTGGCAACCACTCCGATGCTGGAGGTGAAGGGAAGCTGCGGAATGGATGGCTAGTGTACA
This sequence comes from Cenchrus fungigraminus, assembly GCA_036936925.1. Classification (NCBI taxonomy): domain Eukaryota; kingdom Viridiplantae; phylum Streptophyta; class Magnoliopsida; order Poales; family Poaceae; genus Cenchrus; species Cenchrus fungigraminus. Next base: position 64,059,472 of record CM072770.1, read on the forward strand.
TACCTACCTCTATTAGCTTGTGTTTCTATAGGTTAAGGTTTTAGCTACTTCAAATCGATGTCATCGATTCAAAGTTTGTGTATGTGCCCCTCTTCCGCGGTGACGGCGTCGGTTTCACCTTCGTCTCCGGTGACGGAGACGTCTGGTGAGGATCCGTTTTCTGCGGTTAAGAAGGGGTATGTTACCCTCCCGAGCTTCTCCGGCGATGGCTTCTTTGCTGGTGGGTGGATTTTGGTGACGGTTTGTGGGCAAGCGGTCCACGTTGACAATATTTTTGGCAGGAGGGTCAGCATCTGCGATATTATCTTTATCCTTTTCATCTGCAAGGATGCAATCTCTTGTGGGTTGTTTTGTGTTATCTGTGCTTGTGATGTCAATGATGGCACTGAATTTGTGACCTCTGACATGGCTGTTGTTTGGAGGAGACTCGGTGGAATTGTGTCCCCTAGATCTGTGGTTCTAGATCTTGGGTTCTTTTGTACCTCTCTTGTCGTCATCGATTTGGAGGTTTGTGTACCAACGCAAGATGAAATCAGGTTGGTTGGTAGTTACCACCAATCTTTGTGGCTCAGTTCCCCTTTAAGGTTCTTTGTTGTCTAGCGAATTGGAGCTTCTTGTTCTTGATGTTGCAAGATTGGTTTTGAGATGTCCATTTTCATGTTTGATTTTTCTGATGTGTAGATGTTGGGATTGCTGCTTACCGATATTGCCTATATTAATTTTAAATGCTACACGCTTTTCCTTGATATTGTAGCAAGTGATATTGTTGGGTTAGCCTTTTCTTGATGTTGCATAAGGTTTTCTTAAATGTTTGAATAGCTGATTTGCATATGTATCATTTCTACTTAAAAAGGACGATTTGAAATGGGATAATGCATCAAACATCTCTAATTTGTTCCCATGGGAATTTTGTTTTCTTTAGAATTTGATGTTATGGAGCTGTGATATATATATATATATATATATGACATGCTTAGTTACTTCCTTTGATATTCTGATAGAGGTTGGTGGGAGTAAAAGATACTAATAGGGTGTGTGTGTGTGCATATATAATTACTTTCTAAGATATTTTGAGAAGGAATAAATAGAAGAGTTAAATGTGTCGTTAGTACATGAACTTAGCGAGCAGATACGCTTAGGTACATCATGTCTCAAATTGCACATTTAGAAACAACAACTTAACAAGTGGGTGTGAATGGGTCATCGGGCAACACGTTAGACAGTACATTAGCCAATATTTTTTTTAAAGTCATTCTAATTCTACCATTTATTCTAGCATGGACGACGAGTTCAGCAGCCTTATCCCTTGGCAAGCTGACCGGTACTCATTTCTCTTTCCTGAGACTACAACGAGCAGAGCCACCTCTGGCCAAGATTCACGCCACTTCCCTTAAGAAAAAGAAAATTTCTGCTGTGCAAACCTTAAATTATACAAGCTAGTTAAAACGTTTCTTCATTACGGCGGCGGCGGCGTCAAAACATTTTTGACAATGTAAGTAGCATGTCGTGGGAACCTGCCCAATTACAAAAGCAGTAAATAAAATGAACAAAGGGCGAATTTACAATAGTATTTGCCCCCGGCGTTTGTGCTACTTCCTCGCGTAGACAGCACTGCGGCGAGCGTCCCCGTCCGCTCCACGGTTGCTGGTGGAGCAGCGATAAAACGCAGCTGGGCCATCCTCATTGCCGATCTTTTCCCCATCCTCCGCTGGTTCCCTTCCTAGGTCGACTCGATTTTCTCTGCACTCCGCGGCATCGAGGCAGTTCTTCCCCATCCTCCGCTGGTTCGTCCTTCCCTCGATCTGCTCAGATTCTCTTCGCGGTGTCCAGGCAGCGATGGTGAGGAGCTGGGGCATGACGCTGGTGGAGTCTGGGACGGCGAAGAATCACGGCTCCATCAGCGTGTGCCCGCGAATTCAGGCGAAGCGGAGCGGCGGCGCCATGCGGGAGGAGCGACACTGGTAGCGTTTGGGGAATAAAAGGGTAAAAGCGTCCTTTCACTAGATCCTTAATTCTGTCGAACCGGTCGGGAACGACATGTATTTGCGGATGGAGGGAGTATTATTTACACATAAACACCAATGGTACACATAAGCTACCTACATGGCATTTTTTGCATGCGTATCTTCAAGTTGTTGACAGGATACTCATTGGTTGACCCTCGCGTCGCTCTCGGCTGAGGGCGACTCGGGGGGCTCCCGCCTCACGCCGCTAGGCCTCCCGCCGATAGCTCCCGGCGGCCGCCGTCTCCTCCTCACCGACGCCCCCGCGTCCTCCTCCTCCTCCTCCTCATCCCTCTCCCTTCTTTCCTCCCCTTGCACCACCACCACGACAACGAGGTCGCTTTCCCAGGTCGCCGGCGGCTGCGCAACCTTCCGAAGCCGGATCTGGCCTTCCTGGCACGGGTCATCCTTCCCCCCTCGCGGATTGGCGTCATGTGGTGGCTCCGACGTTGGCCCCTCAGTCAACCCTAGATCTGAGGCCAGGTTGGGGCTGGTGTCACTGCTCGTCACCGACGCGTCTCTGTGCGGACCGGTGGCGCCTCCCTCCTCCCGTGTGCTGGTGGTGGGCGCCTCCCCCTCCGGCTTCTGCCATGGTTCGTCGGTGGTGGCGTTGACGGCGCCCCCCACTACGGTTCGCCTGCCACGCGGGTTCGTCGGCGGCGGCACTGGGGTGGGCGGTCTTGCGGCGGCGCGTCGGGCGACGCTCCCCCTGGGCCCGAGGCAGGTGCGCGGGCATGGCGTCGCCCCTCTCCTGGCGCGCCCCGGCGGGCGTCGGGGATGCTCCTCCGCTGCGGGAGCGGCTACTGCGGATCTTTCGTTCTTCGGTGTGGTGTTCTTTGGTGTGGTTGTGTCGTCCCACGGTCGCTCGGGCCTCCTTTGGTCACCGGTGGGGCGGGATGCCGTCGAGGCATCAAGGTCGCTCCTTTTCATCGCCTTCGAGTGTGGCAGCTTCCTCTTGGAGTACCTTGGTGGTGTGGCGTCTCTCTGGTTGTGCTCCGATCGTCCTTCGGTGGGGTATCTATGGCGGGCGGGGCGGCATGCATTCGCTCCGCCGCTGGTCGTCGTCCCCGCTTGTGTCCGGTCTGTGGTTGTCGTGGTGTGTGCCTTGGGGAGGTTCTCGGGGGTGCTAGCGAAAGCCGACGCTCGTTCACAGGCTGATGACGGCGACGCTCTCGGGCGCCACTTACCTTGTTGAAGGTGTCATTCGTGCCCCCCTTTCCTCTCCCTCGGTTGTGCTCACCGCTTGCCAGCGGCCGGCTAGGGGTGCCGCCGCCCCCTTATCCCGTGGAGCTGGGTCTGTGTGCCCGTTTTTCTTTGGTCGTTTTGTTCTCGCGGACGATCCGGACTCAAGTGTGTTGTCGCCTCGTCGTCGTCGGACTTGGTGGTGGCGTAGCTGGTCGCCTCTTCGTGACTTGTCGGCATCATGTGGATCCATGCTTTCACCTGTCGTCTTCTTCGCTGGTGGGATGGGAGGATGGGTCTCGTCCTCCCCTTGGTGCCTCAGGCTGTCGGCACCTCACGTTAGCTTCTGTTGCTTCGGTACCCACCTTTCATCGTCTTCGAGCGTTGCTGGATGCGCCGGTCGTGGGGAGTGGGGATGCGGGTGTGCTCCTTCCCCCTCCTGGTAGTTGTGGTCGCTCTTGGCCGCCTTTCCTGCAGAAGCTTTTTATCGTTGCCATTGAGAGTTGCTTGCTGTCTTTCCATCGGTTGACTCCTTCTAGGCTTCGGCGGTGGGCTGCATGAAGTTGGTTCCGGAGGTCTGCGAAAGCTTGGTCCGGTCTCATCGGGCCGACAACGGTGCGTCTTTTGGAACGTACCTCACCTCGTTGGAGGCGTTGTTTTGGCCTCCGTCCATTTGTCTTGCCAGGTGAAAGCTTGGTCTGCTTCTGCGTGGGCAGACAAATGATGGCGGCGTCAACGTCGTTTCCCTCCTTAGAGGCATCATCTTGCATGTCCTTCATGCTCTTCTCCCGTTGGCGCCTGGGTGTGAGTCTGTCGGTGATGTGCTTGCAATCTTAATGTAATCTTCTAGTGCAGGTTTAGGCGTTGCCGGTAGTTCTGTGTTTTCTTCTGTTGGTGTTCCTCTGACCTTGTTGGCCGTCGTGGCTGTTACCTTTCGGTTGTGCTTGGTTGTAGTTCCGCGCCTTAGGGGTTCTCCTAAGGTTGCTTGATTGTAACTCTCTTCTTCTTAATGAAAACGTGTTATGCACGTCTTCAAAAAATCTAAGTTGTTGTTCCAAAATGAGCAATTTGAGAGATGATTTACGTAAACACACCCACTCGCCAAAGTGTACTAATGGTGTATTTAACTCTAAACAGAATGAGTGCGGATTAAAAAAACGAAGAGAAGAACCGGATGAGAAGTGAAATGGAATTTTTGCTCATGTGATAGGGGTTGGCGGTGGGGTTAGTGACTTAGTGCCCGCCGGCCGCTAGCCGCTAGGAGCCAGCCCTGTGAACACTGCACTCCCGCTGGCCTATAAATCCCGGCACCCAGCAGTGTTTTCTCGCCACGCCGACGTCTAAGTCCAAAACCACCTAACCCAACCTCCGTCCGCCAGCCGGAGCCAGACGCGTGTTCCTCCTCCACCGAGCACAGCGAGATATGGTCTCGCCGGTGTCCCGCCGCCACCGCCTTCGCCGGCGCGCGGCGCGTGAGCCGTTGGCTGAAATCCAGCCGGTCGCGCCGGTGGCCGCTTCCAAGGTCGTGGAGGCGCCGCAGGTTCCGGGCAACCTTCTGTGTCCGATCTCGTTTCAGCTGATGCGGGACCCCGTTAGGGCGCCGACGACGGGGATCACCTACGACCGCGACAGCGTGCTCCTCTGGGTGAACTTATTGGGATTCACCGTGTGCCCCGTCACCGGACGGCCGCTGGGAGTCGAAGGGCTGGAGACGAACCCCGCCGCAGTGCGAAGTGTCAATGAATGGCGCGCCGTCCACCACGCCAGCGGCGTCGAGCCGGAGCCCTATCAGCCCGCCACCATGTCCCTGGCCGTGCTTGCGGCTGCCGCCGCGAAGCGAGGGGATGGACCGGCGGCGTGCGCGCAGCTGACGGCCAAAGCCAAGGCGCTTGGCAAGGAGAGCCGCCGCCATGGCGCGCGAACCGGCGGCCGCGCAGGTGCTGGTCATCATGAAGGGGCAGCGGAACGCGCCGATATAGGATGAGTGTCGTCAGTGTGTCGTAGTATACTGGTTCAGAATATATAATCGAAGCTGCGGAGACCAGCGTGTCTAGGCGTCTTATATTTTGTTTAATAAATTATTATTATAAAGCGTGTTTTACAGTGAATTTTGGGTGACTTTTGTAGTATGAAATAACATGCGTGTCCACAATAAGCTTTGTCAATCCCCATCCGAATCGCTGCTTCAACAGCCAGCCACCGGCCTTGGTTTCAGGATTAAAGGTATCATCACAGTTACACTTTAAAGGATCCCCGTTTTTTCTCCACGAAGAACCTCAGCCTCAAAAACCCATGTGCCAGAATTTGCTTTACACCGTAGTACGTCGCACTTTCTTGACTTGCTTGCGTTTGAACAAGAAAGAGATGACCTTCAGTTTTATAAGTACTCCTGCACGTACTCCACACATTTCGGATTGATATCTATCTATGCCTCTAATCTGCATAGCAATTAATAATGTTCTACTTTATTTGGAATTGTCGATTTCTTACACATCTGACGGCACATAGAAAGCATGGCATTCATTCGAGCTCAAAAAATTAAAAAGAAGAAAGCATGTCATTCATCCAATAATGGTTCACTAACAAGGACCTTGGGTTTGTTATTAGCAATCTCCAGCCCAGTAATAAATATCTTTTGACACCCACTCCACCCAAGAGCTTTGATTGGATCAGCCTTTCCCAACTAAATAGCCAATACTATAGTGTATCTGACAATATTCCTGAATCCTAATTGCTCCTCCAATATCTACATTAATTTGACTGAAACACCCAATAGCAAAAGTCGGCATATATGGCTTTGGTGACAGCTATAATAAAAACTAGGGGAATCTCACCCGCGCGTTGCTGCGGGAATTAAGAAAAATGCAATGATCGTAAGAAAGAATTTCAGCAACCTCGCGCGTTTGATCATAACAGAGAATTTCGGCGACCTCGGCAACCTCGTCGCCGCCGTTGGTAATTCTTTGATCTAGGTTTGAACACCCCGCGCGTTGCTGCGGGATTTTGTCAAAATTAAATCTACGCCGGTATTCCTTTATATTCCTCAATTCCCTGCGCGTTGCCGCGAGTATGTAGGAGAAATCTATGAGTTAGAATATTACTATCACCCTCCTATTCTTTTTCTTTCTTCTTTTTCCTTTTCCTTTTCCTTTTTTCATTCTTTTTTTTATTTTTCACTTTACTCTATACCAACTACCATCGATGGGGCCTATTTGTCATTTTATCAAAATATATTCATATGAGATCTTGTTTTGAAGGATCTATTAAAAGGAATCTAATGGTGTAATCAGAATTTAATTTGGTTTTTTGATTTTTGAGATAACATTTTTTAGCTAGTTCAAACAATGGGGCCTACCACTGGATGTCATGGTCTTAGTGGAGCTATTGAGGTGGCATGCTTGCATGTTGAGAGAACTCCCTAATGGGGAGCTCCTATATAGGAGTTATAGATTAGTAGATCCAGATGGTTATAGCATTTAGAAAAACAACAGAAATGGAAGCAAAGGTAACTGATAAATATGTGGACAAGATTGACGCGCTTAGATAGCTCTTGGTTGCAAGGTGGCCCTGTTCGTTAGGCTGGTGGCTGGTGCTGATTTGTTACGAGAGAAAAGTACGGCTGGCTGGTGGTTGGTTTGTTCCGATAGAAAAGTATTGCTGATTGGTGGCTGATAAGCCAAACGAAAAGGACAAGTCCATATGTATGTACATCTAAGGAAATTATTTAAGATAGTCAAGCTAAGGTAGAGCAATCTATTAAGAAAAATATTGGAAGCGATTTGTAAGTTTTGGGGTGTCATGTCTGTTTTCGTTCAAAAAAGGAATTAAGGAAAGAAAAATAGAGAGTAGACAAAATGCTAAAAACTACAATAGAACAGGGTCTGGTATATGACCGTATGAATAAAAGAACTGTCAGTGAAACTCAAATCGTATCAACTTTTCAAATAAACATATACTAGATTATATGGTCATAACAAAATGTTTCATAAGTTGAATAACATTAGGAAAAGCTTTTACTTTGCTCATTAAAATAGAGTAAAGTGCAACTCCGGTCCACAAACTTCTTGTATTGTGTCATCCCGGTCCATAAATTTTTAAAGTGTGTCAAAACTGCACCTAAACTCAATTCGGGTCTCTAATCAGCTCGCTAACGGGCATTACCCGCGGCAGCCGAACCCGTTAGGTGCACCGGTTTCACAGTCTTGCAATTAGACCCCCATCTTCTACCGTCGATTCAGATTCCGAAACCCTCGCGTGACCCTCCTCCCTCACACGACTCCCAGTGCACGACGACGCGTCTGCGGCGGACGTATGCCCGTGGTGAATTCACGGCGGCCGCTGGCGATCAGACTTGGCTGCGGAACGTGAAGGGGTGAACGCGAAGTAGGCCTGTGCATCTACGGGTTACGCTGGTTTCACTGGTTTTACGACCCAGCCCGCAACGAGCGGTTTAGACTGGGTTAATGTGGTTTCAAAGTTTCCACAAAATTCATATTGTTGGGTTAGGCTGAGTCGGTTTTACGGTTCAGACGGTGCGGAACCGTCATCATTTGCCTTCGTCTTCCTCGTCAACGTCCTCCTGTTTGCCTTCACGGCTTCACCTGTCCATCCAAGGATATCTCTACTCCCACTACTCCATGTTGGTTGTGCTCGTTCTACATCTCCTGGCAATTTCTTCTCCAATTCAACGCAACCATCACAAACACCACCTCTACCTGCCGCATCCAGCCCCTGTACATGTGCGAGAACAAGAATCGTGGCACAGTCTCGGTACATTGGACGGAGGAGCAGTATCCTAAAATTGGCATTTGCTGCTGGTTCGTAATCCAATTCCTTCCTCATATAGTCAGTGCATAACCTAATCCTTAATATTCTTGTTCAAACTGTACCAATTTTGGCTATGAGGATCTCCTTCCGCTCATCGACCAGCAGATGAGCGGCGTATCGAGGCAGTAATTGGATCCAGAAAGAGTAATGATGGAAAATAAATTGACAGAAGGAGATAGGTTCCAGTTGTAAACATGCAACAACCGTTTGGCACCATGGACACTAATTAGAGACCCGAATTGAGTTTAGGTGCAGTTTTGACACACTTTAAAAGTTTATGGACCGGGATGACACATCACAAAAAGTTTGTGGACCGGAGTTTACTCTTAAAAATAACATGGAGCTTCGTTCCTTACCCACGTGAAACCTGATAATGTTGTAGACATGTGACAACCGATAAGGTGGAGCAGCACTAATCATTCTAGGGATAGCCAAGCGAGTTGCTCCCGTCGTTCCCGTGTGAGCGACGGGGCAATGGAAACCCTAGCCGCCTAAGCGAGCCACTAGCTACTCGTGCGGCTCGCGGTGAAGGTGGTGGCGGGACCTGTTCCACTAACCTTCGTTAGATTGGGGGTGGGCGCGGCCACTTTGGTTCCCCGGAGGTGGCTCGCCATCGCAGGAGGCCCTCCGCGGCGGCAGGGGTAGGAGGCCCAAGATCCGGTGGTGCCCCAGCTGGATCCGGTGGCCACACGACAGGGGTGCGCATCTGTGTGTGGACGGGTGGCGCTGGGCAGCAACAGCGGTAATTGCGACTAGCGCGGGAAGCCCCGCCCGGTGGCGGATGTGGTCGGCGTGGTGACGGCGGCCTGGGTGGGAGTGTGCAAGATTGGTGGCTGCGGGCGGCGCGGTGGCACCGGCACTGTTGGCCCTACCTGAACCGGTGTGGATTGCGTTGTGCCCTTCTTGGAGGCATCACATCTGGAGCCTGTCTCGACTCATGGCAGTGGTGGTGTTGGTTGGTTGGTTGGTGGAGATGCTCGTGCGTAGTGACAGTTGAGGTGCGCAAGGTCTGTGTTGGTGGGCAGGTGTAGAGGGGCCATTGGGGTTGGTAGCCTTGGGCTGGTGTGCATGATGTTGGTGTATGCCCGACAGTGATCCTGACAATAGCTTTGGCGTAGGTGATGCTCTCAACACGGTTTCAGTGGAGGATCGTTGGAGCAGTGTCTAGTGTGACGGATGGCGAGGTCTCCGTACACTTTAAGGTGTTTGCTTCTGAGGAATATGAAGAGAGTTTGAATTTGAGGTGGATGAGGCGAGGCCCCCACACATTGAGTGTTCAAGTTGAGTGCGCTGGTGTTGCGACGGGAGCTTCTTCTTATGCAAGGCTGGAGTCGGGGGATCGACGGTCGTGTGTGCGGCATGAGAATGATCACCCCGTGGTAGAGGAGTTCGAGATGCCACTCAGGCTTGCAGCGTGGTGCGACTTTTGATGTGGCACAACATTAGCAACGACGGTGCAATTCTTGGTGGCTTACCTTTGACTTCCCTCCCAGGTTGAGGTGGTGTAGAGTTTTGTTGGGCGCATTGTTTTTTGGTGGTGGTGTTTACTGCGACTCGTGATGTACAGTTGCTTCTTCTTGGTTGTGCTCCTGTCTTTATTTTTTTTTAAAAATCTAGGTGACTATTACTGACTTGCAATTAAAAACAAAAATAAGGGCAAATAAGAGCATTAGTATGGTGGGATTAGAACATAAAACAGTTTGGCACAACGAGCATACAACACAATTTGGCACATCAAACATAAAACAGTCCACCGTAGCAGTGCCCGAAGATAGTAAGTAGATAAACACTTAGTAGTCTATATGCATGCAAGGGAATCTAAAATTATAAAATCATAAATCTCAAACCGATTATCCAAATTAAATAATATAAATAAAAAACTAGTTCATAATATCATAGGAAAAGGGTAAAAAGTTGTGGAATAAAAGGAATGATATGAAGAGGCAAATAAGCAAATAGGAACGTAAAAAGGGGAAATTTTAAAAACCATTGCATGTATATAATTTTTCATTCGAGTATCTAGATTAGATGAAAAAGGAAAAAACAAAAAGAGAGAAAGTGAATGAAAATGAAGTAGTAAAAAAGAATTTTTAGGGCCGGTTTCGAATCCAATCCACGTCGAGAACGACAGTAGATATAAAAAGAAAATCACGATACATACTACAAGACCTGTATTTATTTCAAGTCGGAAACTAGTTTAGTCATTATGATAGGTACAATAAAAAACTATTTTTATGAATAGACTAGTAAAACGCACGTGCGTGAAAACCACAATAATTAAATTTTTATTTTTACAGTAAAGTGTTTTAAAATCACACAATAAATAAATAAGATATATTTTAAAATGAAGGTACATGAGTATATTTGCCTTATTCGTATGACTTATCACTACCAGTCAGCAGTATTTTTCTCTCACAACAAATCAGCACCAGCCACCTAGCACCAACCAATCAGCAGTATTTTTCTTTCACAACAAAACAACACCAGCCAATCGAACAAGATAAATAACAAAGAAATCTAATCTCATACCATAATAATTACCTTAGGCAACAATCCCATCGTCAGTAGATCACGAAGTCCCAACAACAATCTCATGGTGGCGCAACCCACAAACGAGACAACTCAAATGACCCTCCTCTTCCACTCGTAGTCAAATTGTTGTGTCCTCCTCGTAAACGCAGCTGCGTCACCGAGGCTGGCAACCTCGATCGCTAATCCTTTCCAAAAACAAAACGTGATTTGACTTACCAATTATTCAAATGGTTTTTTTAGCAAACGACTGTGGGGGAGTTCCCCACAACTAAAACTCTTTTTCATTTATAAGAGAGGGAAATACTTACAAAGCAGGGGGGTAAAATGTACAACGCGAAAAATATTAGGAGACTGTCTCTAAAAAAGCTGAAAAGAAAGATTGATGATCCTCCTTAACTCTCACGAGTTGGAGGTAACCCTGACTCTTAAAATTCCTAGCCCACAAGTTAATGGAGGGGACGCCATTATCAAATATTTTTGATTTTCGAAGATTCCAGATTTCCCATGTGGCAATAATAAAAATTTCCATGAAGAACTTCGGTGACGATCTTTTGAGGGAATGTAGCACTTTGATCTATATATCAGATTTCGAACTCCTCTAGATTAAAATTGCAATGCTACCAGAATAGTTAGCATCCACCTAGTAATAACTAAGTTACTTACACCCATAGTAAAACACACGTACATGCAGCACGCACGTGTCTAAAACACGTAAATAAGAATATATATTTATAAATAAAGAAGTAAGGATATAATGTCTACTCTTAATGTTTAAAGAACAGTTTTCCACTCGTATCAATCTCATGTTCGCCCCTGCCCTCCCCCCCCCCACCTACCACCCCCACCACCACCACCACCGAACACCCCCACCCGATGCCATGTTGATCTTTCCTGGTATCAAAGACAAATGCAAAATCTAATTTAAAGATGTAATCAGAAACGAAGTTATACAATAATAAAATTATGCCTACTCTCAATGTTTAAACAACAGTCTTCCACTCGTACCAATCTCATGTTTGCCCGCGCCCCACACTCTTCCCCTCTGTCTTCGGCATCTATCGCCACTGAATCCTCTCCCTCCCCCTCCCCCTCCCCCTACCAACCACCTCCACCACCACCACCACCACCACACACCCACCCCCTGATGACATGCTGATCTTACCTGGTATCAAAGACAAATGTTAAATCTAAACTAAGCATGACTAAATCAAATAAGAATTTATATTTATAACATAAATAGATACAGATATATTCAATAACAAAATTATGCATACTCTCGATGATTAAAGAGCAGTCTTTCACTCTTATCAACCTCATGTTCGCCCCCGCCCCACCATCTTCCCTGCGTCTTCTGTGGCTATTGCCGCCGAATCCACCCCCTCCCCACCCACCCCCCACCGCCACCACGCACACACACCCTAAATAAATAAACTGATTTTAAAAACACACAATAAATAAATAAAACACATTTTTAAATAAAGTTACATGAATATTAACGGAGAAATCTAAGGTCGCACCACAATAATTTTATTACCACAGACAATAATAGGCCCTCTCCCCCCACTCCCAAGCATGCTAATCTTCACCATCATGCTAATCCATATTGACACGTGATAATGCGACTGGTAATTATGTCGTAAACGCAGCTGCGTCACCGAGGCTGCCAACCTCGATCGCTAATCCTTTCCAAAAACACAACATGATTTGACTTACTAATTATTCAAATGTTTTTTTAGCAAACGACTGTGGGGGAGTTCCCCACAGCTAAAACTCGTTTTCATTTATAAGAGAGGGAAATACTTACAAAGCGGGCGGGCGGGGGGGGTGTTAGAATGTACAACGCGAAAAATATTAGTAGACTGTCTCTAAAAAAGCTGAAGAGAAAGATTGCTGATCCTCCTTAACTCTCACGAGTTGGAGGTAACCCTGACTCTTAAAATTCCTAGCCCACAAGTTGATGGAGGGGACACCATTATCAAATATTTTTGAGTTTCAAAGATTCCAGATTTCCCATACGGCAATAATAAAAACTTCCATGAAGAATTGTTCTGACGATCTTATGAGGGAATGTAGCACTTTGATGCATATATCAAATTCCGAAGTCCAGCAAACACCAAGCTTTTGCCAACAGGTGGTAGCAAACTCACAATCAAAAAATAGATGAATTTAAACCCTTGCATGTGGGTCCCTCATGAGATGTATATGGGCATATTCAATCACCTTGTTCGTCTGACTTATCAACCGCCGACCAGCAGTACTTTTCTCTCACAACAAATCAGCACAAGCCATTATTAGTTAACCGAACAAGACGAATAACAAATAAATCTAATCTTATACCATAATAATTTTATTAAAAGAGGCAACAATATCATTGTCAAGAAAACACAGAGTCTCAGCAACAATCTCGCGGTGGCGCAGTTTACGAACGAGACAACCCAAACGACCCTCGTCTTCCACTTGTAGTCAAGTTGTTGTGTTCGCTCTCGCACTGCCCTCCTCCCTGCATCTTTGGCGGCTATCACCGTCAAATCCGCCCAGACACGCTAATCTTCTCTGAGGTGGTTGCCCTAACCGGCTAACCCTACACTACCCAACCAAGAACCTCTTGTATGCCAACCACCGCAGGACTAACCTATTGTTGTCATCCCTCTCTAAGTCCAGCATCTCCCTAGAAAAACCCTACCCTCAAGGATGTAACATTGCTCGCTTAAGGATCTCATTCGATATCCACCCTAAAAAGTTACCAAACTCCTTTACTAAAAATGCAATGCTTCCATATTAAGTGTGGTTAGCATTTGGAATAATAGAGTTACGTGTCTAAAAACTGACAATAAATAAATAAATATTTTTTAGAAAAAAGGTACATGGACATATTCAATAACACAAAAAATCTAATTGCGTGCCACAATAATTTTATTACCAGAGAAAACAATCTCATCATCAAGAAAACACGAAATCCCATCAACAATTTCACGGGGCGCACCCCACGACAGAATCAACCCAAAGGACCCTTGTGTTCCACTCACAGTCAAGCTGTTGTGTTCGCCCCCGCTCTTCTCCCCGCGTCTGCGGCAGTTATTTGTCGAATCCGCCGCCACTCCAACCCTTCCCGAGCACGCTAATCTTCCCCGACATGGTTGCCCTAACCTACGCTACACAAACCGACAACCTCTTCCGCCTTAAATTGTCGGTACCAGCACCACCTTGTCTCACCGCTCCTATGCCCACCACCGCATGACCGACCTGCCGTTGTCATCCTTCTCTAAGTTCAATATGTAACCTTGCTCGCTTGAGGAGCTCAATGAATATTCACCCTAAAAGTTTCCAAACTCCTTTTGATTTAAAATGGATTGCTACCAGATTAAGTGTAGTTAGCATCCGCCTAGTAATAACGGAGTTACTTGCACCCATACTAAAATGCATGTGCAGCACACATGTGTCTAAAAATCCATAATAATTAAAAATTATATTTGTATAGTAAAGTGTAGGTGCAGCATGCACATGTCTAACAACCACAATAAATAAAAAAATATTTTATAAAATGAAGGCACATAGACATATTTAATAATACAAAAATTTAATTCCATACCACAATAATTTTATTACCAGAGGCAACAATCCCATCGTCAGGAGAACGCGGAGTCTCATCAACAATCTTGCGGTGGCACAGCCCACGAAAGAGACAACCCAAAGAAATTAATCGTCGTCTTCCACTCGCAATCAAGCTAAGTGTTCGCCCCCACCCAGCCCTCCACCCCGCGTCTTCGGCGGCTAATCCACCGCGACTCCACCCCTCTCGGGCACGCTAATCTTCTCTGACATGATTGACCTAACCCTACACTACCGAGACAACCTCTTTTGCCTTGACCAGCGGTACCACAATAGGCGTAACTACTAACAAATAATAGAACCAAGAGAATCTATGACAACATTTCAGATGGGCAAAATATAGCAGCTACTACACAAGTACAAATTACAAGTGCAAGGCACAGCTGAAGTAAAAAAAGGAAAAATCAAGCTCTAACTCACGAGCAGCTGCTGCATTAGAACAGCCAATTTGGCACCAATAGAGATATTCAGTACATTGACAATATCTTTATGCAGCTGCATAGAACAATATTCACCATTAGTTCGAAGAGAGAATTTTCCATGAACCATACAAAAACCTAAGCATGATACACTGAGAATAAGAAACAATGAGGTTCAAGATAATGGTGAAGAAGAAAACCAAATGATGTCACATGCTAGAGTTCATCATTATGAACAGAACCCTAGGTAGCTGCTAAGAGATACAATACGAAAAGCAATGTTGACAACTGGAAGTTTGCTCTATCTAAATATGGTATATATCCCTATAGTTACTTCGCATTCCTAAAAACAGAGATAAAGAAAGTCAGAGGAGCTGTCTTCTCTGTCAAATAGGTGCAGGCATGCAACACTTCTACTAAAAGTCCGATGGTTATACAAATACCAGCAGAGGAAATTATATAATGGCCTTTGTATTATGCCCTATCAATATTGGATTACGCAATATAATAGATTGCATGAAGCCACGTGTTGAGAATGCATTCAACTCATTTATGTTAAAATTGACTTAGGATTAAAGAATCAAGAAGCAAATTGGATGGTTGTCCAGAGGGTAGCAAATGCAACTGTGGCATGCATGAATGATTCAGTCTTTCAATTTTTTTAATAGACCAGCAACAGGTAATTTGGTGATGCAAACACCATACAGTTAGCACTGAGCAAAAAATAGGAAACATGCAAAATGAAGAAATGGGTTAACTGGAAAATTTAAACAAGCTTTGCAGATGAAAAATCAGTATTTTGTCAAGTAAAAGTGCAAACTCACCCATTCGAAACCTTCCTTATCTTGTAATGTCACCACACCATAGTTTGCAATATGGAATGCAAGATGGAAAACTACAATTTGTGATACAATCACCTGCAACATAATGCAGGAATGAGTGTGCAAAAATTAGGGAAAGTCAAACTTAAATTATGAGCAACAGTTAGTCTAATTCATGCATGTATAGTGTATAGATGTCGAAGCTTGTATTATAGATACTTTTTAAATCCCAGTATGTCATATAAACATGAATTCAGGGAGTAACAATATTACAGTCTAGTGTAAGAAGAATTAAATTCAATATAACTGTAGCTTTTGTATAAATCTTTTAATTTTGAATGCGCTGAGCAAGATACATATCAGGAAGAGCTCAATCTTAGTTAAACAATTGAGGATGCTTCTGATGGTACCAATTCAAACCAAATTGAAGTGTACGAAGAGCAAGATACCCAAGAAGGTATCTATCGATCAGCAAGATAAAGGTATGCCCAGAGGATGCTGATCGATAGATACCTTCTTACACTAGACTGTATAAGCATAGGTACCTTCGATAGATACCTTCCTGATATGTACATAGATACCAATTCAATCCCAGTATGCCCAAGAAGGTATCTATCGATCAGCATGATAGTTTTTCTAAAAATTAAAAAGGTATAAGCATAAAAGATTAGCAGAAGCAGTATTCAATTGAAGTGGAAGAAGTATTCTTGGCAAAGATAAGAAATATAAATACCTATCAATATCATTGCCTCGTGACTGAAACCAACATTTGCTTAGACTGAACAAAATAGGAGGCCGCAGGTCAAGGCATGAATAAGTCAGACCAAAGACCTCATAGTAGGCAACCTGCAGAAAAACATGCAAAATAGTGTACGAAGATCAGGTGGGGGGAGCAGAAGGCCACAAAACTTTGCACTGATAGAGCATTATGAAGCATCTATGGTTTACAAAGAAATAAAATCTAAGCCATGCACAAATAGGAGATTATATTTGCCATCTGCTGCACTTACCACAAGCCATTGTGTTCCATGGTTGGAGTGAAATTGAGAATAAATGAGGGATAGCACCTACTTCGTCATTGGAGTGCAACATCTTGGAGCAACCATCTCACCACTATCCCCAGCATACTGCTCAGTTCTTATAAACCAGTGAGAAAAGACTCCATGAAACCAGATGTCATCTTTTCTCAGAATCACTATAGAGAGAAGAGAAAGAAGCTTCAGGAACAAACCTGTTGGATGACCATGAAGGAGCACACGTTCCCAGCCTTGGACAAGAACACATGAAGCTTATGATCATCAACATGTTCTACTGATCATCAAACAGGGGCCAGGGAAAGGTTGCAACCCTTTCCCTGGCCCCTGCTGCCATAATACAACGCCCAAAACAGAGAGTGTAGAAGCTATAAGTAACTATTGACAAAGGCAAGGCACTCAATTTACAAATATGGTGCTAAGCTACGTATCTATTTGATAAATTTTTGTTTCATAGAGTACATTAAACTGCAATAAAAAAATCAATATTGATCACAGGCGTAGAAAAGTTGTATAAACCTGAACAAAATAGTCAGATGCCACCATGTGTCCATGTCCCTTCTTTGTACAAATTGATGCATCCATTTAGTACTGGCACCTGCATTTTACGCAAGAGCAAAATGGGAGCATAGTCAGCTGCACCTGTAAGCAGTTGAGTTCAGCATTGATCAAAAATATATTTGTAAGGAAAGTGGAACCAAACAAACATATCAACTAAATTATGCTACAACACTGATGATGCTTTTAATGCTATTATCGACAAACCACTGTACACATATCAATCAAATATAAAGGCATTCTTCGCTAGCTTGTAATGAATATAGCTTCAGAAACTTGAATCAATTTCACCTGTGCAACTCTATAAAAACTGAACAGGCATACATTTGAGAATGCCATCATGGGAAGTCAGTTTCAATCAGGTTCAAGATTGGTGACTTACATTTTTTTGCTCGACAAGCTTGCAAGAGACCATCAATCCTCCTTGCCTGCCATGTAATGGAAAAATTAAATTTAGTAATATCAAATAAATCTGACGGAAGAGAAGCATCAATATGACAACGAAGAATGGAAAAGTATATTGAGTTGTTCTCATCATTTCAGTTTCCAAAAACATATAATAATATCATTATTACTCTGTAGGTGTACTGAAGAATAAAATCACAAGCTCTAGGTAGCAAAATTGTCAACCCAAGAATAATCATAACTTCATAAGATAATGATAAATCTATAGCATCTAAACAATAAACCATGTAATCACCAAGAGAATGAATGCAGGAAGAAAAGGTTATACCAAACCATGAAAATAGTCCTGAAAAAGAATAGCAACCTCCTGTAAGCAAATTTGAAAAAGATGATTACAAATCGGTGAGAATAAGGGAAATCTAGAAATGTTGTGGACTCTTTCTATTATAAGTATACTTATGGGCGTAGGAGAAAGGCCAAGGAGTCCACAACTAATACAAGTGGCTGAGATTTAGTTCTGGAGATAGGATCTGTACGGGAGAGATAAGTTAGGAGATTTGTTAGCATAAGATTTGTTAGTTGCTGTTAGCTAGATTTGAGGGCCCTCTGATCTATAAAGAGTGGCCGGTAGTTTGTACCAGGTTATCGAAGAATAAAGCTCTCCCTGTTCTGGGCGGGAGCTGTCTTCGACGGTGGCTCCTCCGGCCGCCGGCGACAGCAGCTCGACGCCTCCTTACACCCTCCGCTCCTGTCCTCAAGCCTCTCTGCTCCTATACTCTCCCCTGCATACTCCCCGACGACCACGCCGTATCAATTTGGTATCAGAGACAAACGTCACGACATCGCCATCCATGGCCGGCCCTGGCGACGATCTTGAGCCCGATTCGGCGAAGCTGGACCGCATCCTTGCCCAGCTCACCACCATCAATCGCCGCCTGGACACACACGACCAGCGCATCGCGCGCACGGAGAAGTTCCAGCGTGGTGAAGACGACGACCCCGAGAAGCCTGCCGACGACGACCCCAAGCAGCCTGAAAACGAACCGCCCAAGGGCGGCGGGGGCGGGGGCGGAGGCGGAGGCGGATTCGGTGGGGGAGGTCGCGGCGACGGGCTCTTCCGCGGCCGCGACGGACCGCGCGAGCCCAAGCTTTCCTTCCCCCACTACGACGGCGAGTCCGATCCCCTGCCTTGGCTCAACAAATGCGACGGGTTCTTCCGTGCCTACCGCACACTCGAGGAAGACAAGGTATGGATGACTTCCCTGCACCTGGACGGCACGGCGTCGCAGTGGTACTTCCAGCTCGAGCGCGACCTCGGCATCATCTCCTGGCCGCGTTTCGCCGAGTTCACCAACCTGCGCTTCGGGCCGCCAATCAGGTCCAATGCTCTGGGCGAAATCAAGGACCTGCAGCGCACGGGCACCGTCGAGGAGTACCAGCACCAGTTCTTGGCCCTCCTGTGCCGCTGTGATCACCTGACGCGCCAGCACCAGATCGACTTGTTCACTGCCGGCCTGGGCCAACCGCTCGCGTCAGACGTGGAGATGCAGAGGCCGGCAAACCTGCAGACGGCCATGAGCCTGGCCCGAGCGTACGAGCGACGCTCCGCTGAGGCAGCGCGCGCAATCCACGCGTCTCCAGCACGGCCCGCTCCACGCCCGTGTGCTCCCAGGCGACGGCCACGGCCCCACCGCCTCCCAAGCCCGACGAGCAGCCGCGGCCCCGCGTCCGCCGCCTGTCGCCTGATGAAATCGCCGAGAAACGCGCAAACGGCCAGTGCTACTTCTGCCCGGAGAAGTTCTCCCGCGACCACAAGTGCGCCGCGCGCGGCGGGGTGTTATGTATATCCATGGACGACGCCGCGCACGACGAGGACATCATCACGGAGGAAGACATCCGCATCTCGATGCATGCCCTCACTGGTGTTGCGCCCAGCGACACCCTCCGCCTGCGCGTCAAGATAAATGGCGTCGAGCTGACTGCCCTGGTTGATTCCGGCTCGACGCACACGTTCATCCACAACGAAGTCGCCCGTCGCGTCGGCCTCGACATCACCCACCGGCCGGACCTGATGGTCACAGTCGCGAATGGCGCGCGACTGCGCAGTCCGGGCATTTGTGCAGCCACAACCGTCGACATCCATGGCGAGCAATTCGCCATTGACTGCTACGCGCTGGCGCTAGATGGTTTCGACGTTGTCCTGGGCGTTCAGTGGCTCAAGACCCTGGGTCCTATTACCTGGGACTTTGAAGCTCTGTCCATGGCGTTCTGGTACAAGGGCCGAGCGCTCTTGTGGCATGGGATTGGTGGCTCCAGTGTCAGCCTAGCCGCTCTCACCGCGACGAGGGACTTGATGGACGCACTCGTGCAGGACTACGCTGACATCTTTGCGGAGCCTCATGGCCTTCCGCCGGCACGACGTCATGATCATCACATCCACCTGCTGCCAGGCACTGCGCCCATCGCCGTCAGTCCCTACCGTTACCCTCAACTGTTGAAGGATGAGATCGAGCACATATGTGATGAGATGTTGGCACAGGGGATTATCCGGGAGTCGACATCGCCTTTTTCCTCCCCGGTGCTGCTGGTAAAGAAACATGACGAGACATGGCGTTTTTGTGTTGATTTCAGGGCCTTGAATGACAAGACGGTGAAGAATAAGTTCCCCATTCCCATCGTTGATGAGCTGTTGGACGAGTTGAAGGGTGCTCGATTCTTCACCAAGCTTGATCTCCGCAGCGGGTATCATCAGGTGCGCATGAACCTTGCAGATGTGGCAAAGACGGCTTTTCGCACTCACCATGGCCACTTTGAGTTTCTGGTCATGCCCTTTGGTCTGACGAACGCTCCGGCAACATTTCAAGCTCTTATGAATGACGTCCTCAGGCCTTTTCTTCGGCGGTTTGTCCTTGTTTTCTTTGATGACATCCTTATTTATAGTTCAACTTGGGAGGAGCATTTGCAGCAGGTGCAGCTTGTGCTCCAGTTGCTTCGGGACAACCGCCTTTTCATCAAGCGGTCCAAATGCTTCTTCGGTGCACCAACGGTTGCCTACCTCGGTCATATTGTTTCTGCAGCTGGGGTAGCCATGGATCCCGAGAAGGTAGCAGTTGTGCAAGCCTGGCCACGTCCTCGTACGGCCCGTGCGCTGCGAGGATTCCTCGGCCTCACTGGATATTACCGCAAATTCATTGCGGGCTATGGAGCGGTGGCAGCACCTCTCACTGCCCTCTTGAAGGGTTCTTCTTTCACCTGGACGTCGGAAGCTGAGGGAGCATTCCAGGCATTGAAGCACGCATTGATGACAGCCCCTCTTTTGCGCTTGCCGGATTTCTCCAAGAGGTTTATTGTGGATTGTGATGCTTCCGGCACAGGGTTTGGAGCTGTCCTGCATCAGGGTGAGGGGGCCGTGGCATTTTTCAGCCGGGCTGTGGCACCTCACCATGCCAAGCTACCAGCTTATGAGCGGGAATTAATTGGTCTTGTCAAAGCTGTGCGTAACTGGAGGCCTTATTTATGGGGACGTTCTTTTACTGTTCGGACAGACCACCGCAGTTTGAAGTATATCCTGGACCAGCGCTTGACAACGATCCCTCAGCATCAATGGGTGACAAAGCTTTTTGGCTATGATCTGGATGTGATTTATAACCCGGGCAAGCAAAATGGGGCTGCTGATGCGTTGTCTCGACGGGATGAGGAAACGATGACACTCCATGCCTTGTCAACAGCACGGTTTGACGTGTTTGATGTCCTGCGCCAAGAATTGGCCACAGATTCATACGCCAAGGAGCTCCAGGGTCAGCTCGAGGCAGGGACAGCGGCACAAGGGTGGTCTGCAGTCGATGGTTTGCTGCTCTTTCATGGCAAGGTGCTTGTTCCTGATTCTTCCACACTTTGGCCACAGATTTTGGAAGATGCTCATTCAGCCGGTCATGAGGGGGTGCAGAAGACAATGCATCGTTTGCGGCTGTCCTTTTTCAGTCCCAGCCTTGCTCGTCGTGTGCGGGACTCTGTGAAAGGTTGTGGAGTTTGTCAGCGCAATAAAACGGAGCATTTGCACCCTGCTGGTCTGTTACAGCCTCTGCCCATACCTTCTTCTGTTTGGAGTGATATTGCTATGGATATTGTGGAGGGGTTTCCCAAGGTTGGGGGTAAATCGGTCATCTTGACAGTAGTGGACCGTTTCTCTAAATACGCCCATTTTATTCCACTCAGTCATCCATATTCAGCAAGCTCGGTGGCCAAGGCTTTCTTTGATGAGATAGTTCGCCTTCACGGTTTTCCTTGTTCGATTGTCAGTGACAGAAATCCCGTTTTCACTAGTAATTTTTGGAAGGAGCTTTTTCGGCTAGCTGGTGTCACTCTTCTTCTCAGTTCAGCATTCCACCCCCAGACGGACGGGCAGTCCGAGGTGACTAACCGCATTATCACAATGTATCTTCGCTGTTTAGCTGGTGATCGACCTCACTCATGGCTCCAGTGGCTCCCTTGGGCGGAATTCTGTTATAATTCTTCTTTTCAGACCGCCATTGGGGTTACTCCTTTCCAGGTGGTTTATGGGCGTCCTCCACCGTCCCTGATTCAGTATGAGGCTAGTTCGGCGAAGGTTGCAGCAGTGGATGTTAAGCTGCGGGACCGGGATGAATTTCTGACTGAGATTCGTGATCGTCTTTTGCTGGCTCAGGAGGTTATGCGAGCTCGGCATGATCAGAAACACAGAGACTTGGAGTTTGCCGTGGGTGATTGGGTTTGGTTACGTCTTTATCATCGAACGGCTGTTGGTATTACTCCCGCGCGCACAACTAAGCTGGGACCTCGCTATTTTGGGCCTTACCAAGTGTTGGCCAGGATTGGGTCTGTAGCTTATCGTCTCAGGTTACCGGCTACTGCTCGCATTCATGACGTCTTTCATGTTGTGCTCTTGAAGCCATTTGTGGGTGAACCACCTGCTGGTTAGCCGGTATCGCTGCCTCCTTTGGTCCATGGTCGTGTGGTGCCTGTTCCTGTCCAAGTGGTGCGTGCACGGCTATATCGTGGTGTTTGGGAGGTCCTGGTGCATTGGGAGGGACAGTCTGCGGCTGATGCTTCTTGGTCACCATTGGAAGAGTTCAAGAAGGCGTATCCACAATTTGAGCTCGAGGACGCGCTGTTTCAGGGGGAGGGGGGAAATGTTGTGGACTCTTTCTATTATAAGTATACTTATGGGCGTAGGAGAAAGGCCAAGGAGTCCACAACTAATACAAGTGGCTGAGATTTAGTTCTGGAGATAGGATCTGTACGGGAGAGATAAGTTAGGAGATTTGTTAGCATAAGATTTGTTAGTTGCTGTTAGCTAGATTTGAGGGCCCTCTGATCTATAAAGAGTGGCCGGTAGTTTGTACCAGGTTATCGAAGAATAAAGCTCTCCCTGTTCTGGGCGGGAGCTGTCTTCGACGGTGGCTCCTCCGGCAGCCGGCGACAGCAGCTCGATGCCTCCTTACACCCTCTGCTCCTGTCCTCAAGCCTCTCTGCTCCTATACTCTCCCCTGCATACTCCCCGACGACCACGCCGTATCAAGAAAATAAATAAATATTAAGCCAAACTGCATGTAGATTCTGTTGATTTTGCAATTACTAAATTACAACCCGTGAATATACATGCTCCATGACGAACTAGGTTTATCTCCTCTAGAAATTGGACTTCATGATCG
This sequence comes from Cenchrus fungigraminus, assembly GCA_036936925.1. NCBI lineage: Eukaryota > Viridiplantae > Streptophyta > Magnoliopsida > Poales > Poaceae > Cenchrus > Cenchrus fungigraminus. Next base: position 64,082,552 of record CM072770.1, read on the forward strand.
CAAAGCTGAAGATGAATGCGAAAGCCACAGTGAGAACCATAGGCACCACTGCTAGTCATAGTGAACTGAGGATGCACGCAGGGAAAAACAAAGACATGGACAGAGGATGGATGGGCAACAGATGTGGGATTACTTGTCTACAGATGGAGGAGGGGTGGGGCAGTGGGGGACATGTCACACAACGCACACCTAGGCCGCTCGACACAAGAAAAATTAGCAAGCAAGAAAGCTCAGAAAGTAACCTTTTGATAGAAAGTATGGATCTTATGTTTAGTCTCAGAAAGTAACCTTTTGATAGAAAGTATGAATCTTATGTTTAGTTCTCAGAAGAACATGCCAGCCATATCACTTTTATTTGCCCAACACCTGAAATCTGTCAAAATAATTCTCATGAAAGGAAGAAGGGCAAATGATATGAAAATTTACAAAGGTTTATCGATACATTGATGTCATTAGTTACCAAGATTATACATGCATGATACATAGTTGTTCCATTATAGAAAGAAATAAAAGTAAAAATACTCACCCAGGATGGGCCTGTAGACCAGAAGGTAACTCTCTTTTCCCATCTTCGGTGCTGCTGCCTTTCCTAAAATTTAGGAATTCCTCTCACATGAACTTGCAAACATAATAGACCAAAATCTCTTATTTAATCCACTGTGTCCGGCAAAAAAACCCAATCAGAGATGGGAAGAAGTGGAGATCAACCATGTCGCCTAACATGCCCTTATGTGCAGAGGCTGAGATGAGATGGGCATCTGCTCCCAGATCTGGTTGTGGGGCATTGAGGTGGGGATCATAGTAGGAGGTCCCCTGTGGCAAGGAATGATCACTGCTGTGTTGCTCACTGTCTTGACCATATCTTTTTATTCTCATAACCAAATGCAAAAAAAAAAAAAAAAACTGAATATCTATACAAAATTTCCAACAACATTTGTATATGAAAGCTGGACAAATTCTGACTATAGCTATGTCGTAAATGCATGAACAGATCTCTAGGCAAAACTTCACAAGTGAGACAGCAGCAGTGTGTTGGCATAACTCCTAGATCGCTAATCAGATTCGAATGAAACCAACGCCATTGGAAAGATATCGAGGAAACCTAAAACCTTTGTATAAACCGAATAGTGAAATTTTCAGTAGGTTAATACCAAATCTTGAATTAATCCTACTGCCCACACATTCAAAATATGGAAAACGAATTGTGCCGATGAATCGAATTCCCCAAACTAATCTACGTAAACTAAAGGTTGCTAGATATTACCCTAAATCTGAACACCTGCAGTGTTGTGCGGCACGGGGTCCGGCGCATCATGAGGCGGAGAAGAGGAGGTGTACCTGGATCCGGGGAGGAGAGGGGTGCCGTCGTCGTCCTGTCGTCGTTCCCCGGCTCGCCACCCCGTTGTCATCCCTCAGCCAGGGAGGAGAGGCAGAGGCCAGAGGAGGTTGGGGCGCGGGATTAGGAGGAGGAGACCAGCCGCCACCCCATCGTCGTCGCCGGGAGAGAGAGGAGGAGAGGGGAGTGGACGGGGAGGCGCGGCCCACTGCTCCTCCTCGTCCTCTCTCTCTCTACACGGCGCTACGGGGAGCAAGGAGCCAGCAGTCGCGGCGTGGGCGCACGGAGGACACGCGGGCGGCGGCCCGTCAGAGAGCTCGCGCGCGCTGGCTCTCACCGAGGCCTCCGCGGGCGGAGGAGCTCACCTGCGCTGTCGCTCCCTCGGCAGCGCCTCACACATCCTCCCCCGCGGCCTCCCATCCTCCCATCCCGTGGCGCGCTGCCGTCACCGTCGAGGTGCCCTGCAATGGCCCCTCCCCCGCTGCCTCCCGTCCTCCCCTCCCGCGCCTGCCCCATCACCGCCGTGGTGCCCTGCGCCGCCTCCCATCCTACCCTCCCGCCGCACATGGGAGGTGCGGGGGAACTGAGGATAGGTGGCGGCGGTGACGCCGGCAGGTAGGAGGTACAGAGGAAGGAGCTCGAATGGATCTGGGAGACTGGGACGCGGCGCGGCGCGGGGTATGGGTGAGATGCGGCAGGAAGAAAGGAAACAAATCGGGGGGCGACGGGATTGGCGGGCGGGATGGGCAGCGGGTGGGTACGCCGGGCGGGTAGAAAACACCACGGTGAGAAAAAAACATCCGCAACGACGAAAAAATACACAGCGGTGACGCCCCCCCCCCCCCCCCCGCCCTAAAATCGTCGTCATCCTTTCCGTGGTGTTTTTTTTGGGAAAGTTATTGGTGAGATTTGTGTTTTTGGAAGGTTTTTGGTGAGATTTTTTCTGACTGATGGGACCTCCTATGAGGGGTAAGGGTAGATTTTCAGGTGAGAGCCTATTTTCAAAAAGAACTCGTTCTTTATAGTGTAATAAGATTAGTTCCTGACAAAAATAAGTAGATTATGGACAGACTAGGAAAGTGTCCATGCGTTGCTACGGGCAACCTAAAACATACTGTCATATCCCATATTGTCATTTGATTTAAATATTCAACGAAGTTACTACAAAGACCAATTAGGATTTTTTTTAATAATCCAAACTATGCTACTAATGATTTGAGCGAAAAATGGAAGGCAGAAGAATCGAAGAAAAACATCAAAAGGATTTATGCCAAACTAATAGTTGACAGGAAAACATATTATATAAATATAGCATCCTTTGTATCGCATACTTTAAGCTTTTCAAAGATTGTAGCCCCGCCACAACGACTGTAATCCTGTTCCTGAGTAAGAAATCTCATGCTTGTGCTAAAAAGAAAATATTGTAGCCCAGCAGAATTTATTCCATTCCTGCGAGGCTACAACCCAATTTTGAGCCACACGTTTTCAGAGTGTTTATACTCTTGCTTCTTTTTCTTAGAACCCTTGGATGGTAGGCTTACAACAGCCAACATAACATGGTTCTGATTTACCAACAACCTGAAATTCAGCAAGTTGCAGCCAGTTCAAAAGATGATCAAGGGAAGTAGCTTCACTCAACTTGTACAATTTCATGATATTTTCAGTAACATGAGGCTCTCTTGCTCATTTTTAGGAGGAACTTCCTGAAAGCCAATAGGATCAGACATACAGAAAGTGAGCACAACCCATCTGTTTCAATATGAAAAAAGCCATGTTCGGCAAGAAAAGCCTAAGCTTAGACAGAGGTTGTCCTTGAAACCTGACAAGAACAGAGGACCTCAGATACAACCCCCAAGTTAATAGTGCAATTTTCAAATCCAAATTATAGAATTTTACCTGTCTAGGTAATCCACAAAGGGAAAGATCATCCCTTGCTTAACCAATCCATAATCCTGCAAAGGGATCAAGCAGGGTAAGGCTACTGCAAATGAAAAGAACAGAATAGAACTGTTTGGTTCAAGCATTCAGTGCTCTATTTCAGTTGCATCTGGTGGTATTTTGTAAAAGCCCTAAATTTAATATCTTTGGTTGTATTTTATACATCTAAATAAAGGGCTTAAGAAAAAAAAATATTAATTATCCTGTTATGCCCACCACCAGATTAACCTAAATGAGAGGCTTATCAACATTTCTACATAAATTTCAGATCCTGGTGAGGAAGTATGTCCTAATTCATCCCATATATGCTTTTTGAACGAACAATCGTGATATATATGCATTATCTATGCTACATGCAGCAGCGAATCATGACATACATGAATTATCTATACTGCATGTTGAAGCGAAAGAACAGAAGGGTATGCAGAAAGAAATAGCATGAAAGGACAGGGTTAGGCTTCAATTATCAAAGATACCTATGGGACAAAACTTATTTGAATAGTAACTGGTTTTTACCTTGATGAGATTTGAACTGATACAAAAGACCACTTTTAAATGGCACTTGTTCACTCTTTGTTGGAAACAGCCATACTCCTCATCTTTCAGTTTTCTGTTTCAGGGATACATTTCTCTTACGGTTCTTCCGCAACTCAGGAGTACAAAGTTTTTGTCCAAATTATATATGGCACATAGCTACCAATTTCACCACATGTCTTATATACGCTGTCGAGCTCATTCCTATACACCAGGTATTGAGGCCTGCACAAATGAAAGAAATTGTATGATCTGCAGCACCAAAGGTAAGTAAAGAATAGTTAGGAGAAGAATCGATAAATAAGCAACCGAAACCAGCTATGGCGGGAGAATCTCTCTACAGATAATGAAATGTTAAAGCTTAGATGTTTTAAAGAGAGCAATGATTACATCTTCCAGCCCGTCAACTGGACGATCCCAGTCATGATCAATTGATACGAGATGGATTTGTATATTTCCAGAAGCACATGTAACACATGAAATTGGACTTGTCTGAAAGCTATGCAATTAGAATAATGCGCCAAAGTGCTCTTTCAGACATGACATGTATCCTGGACTAAATAAGCAGGATGAAACATACTTTCACATTATTATTTAAGTTCAGAGATAGGACACCATTTCGTTACAGTATGTTTAAGCATCCAAATTCAGAATGTATCTTTCCCAATCCTACAACAAACATGCATATAAGAATGAAGAACCTAGCTGCAACATCAAATAAATGTTTTGTGGGATACCTGAAATATTGCAGGGCGTTACGGCGAGATAACGAAGATTAAAGGTCAAACCATCCACATCGTAGTACAATTATGCAATCAACACTCAAGCTGAACATCGTAGTTGTACTGCATAACCTACCAAAATGCATTATTTTCTGGTATCAGTAGAAGTAACAAACCAGCAGAGAAGTTGGAAGGGGATAATAATAATTTTCTATCATCAGTAGAAGTAACAAACCAGCAGAGAAGTTGGAAGGGGTAATAAAGTAAGTAGCTAATGGAAGGGGATGCCATCACAGCTAGCATGGTCTGCAGAATCTACATGAGTCCAACACAAATCTGCTCATTGATGTTGGAGCTTCAAGTGACAAGCTGGATCTGTCATGGACTCATGGACACTGGCTTCCACCGCCGTCACCACCATCAACATTGCCAAAGATTATCTCATCAGTTTTGTATCAAAGGTTAATTAGCCTGTAGTAACTCAATTTACAATGAAACCATTTCCTACCTGCTACGGAAAGGTAGATGCACAAGCTAGCTACGTAAATACCAATCAAGATGATGAGTTAAGCGCTTCAAATTATGGAAACCACTATTACTTTGTTGTAGAACAATATGAGTTAAGCCCTCCCTATCACAATTTAGAAGAATTCTAGTCGAAAAAACAAAAGAGGGCAAAAGAGCAACTAAATAAGTAAATCACAATCCAGTAGTTGAAATACGATCATGCTGGGCACATCCCAATCCACGCTGGGCACATCCCAATCCACGGGGGAAGAAGATTGAATATCAGGCAGCACAGTTAAATTAATAATTATAAATTAATTTGACAACACAAAACATAGCAGAAAGTACTGCAAGCGCATTGCAGACCTCATGGATGTTGGAGATTACGACGCGGTGAGTGGGCTGCTGGCGGTGGGCACTCTGTTGGCCTCCTTATGGCCTCTCACTGCTCTGGCCGGAGTTCCTACCATCCATGGCGCGGATCTCGTTGGAGATGACGATGGCGAAACGGATCGAGGACGGGAACGACAACACTGGCCAGTGGCAGTTGTTGTCACCATGGATTAGGGTGAGGAGATCCTTACGGCAGTATCGATGACGCACGACTACCCACGCAACAACTGAGGCGGCGGCGGAGGCAAGGGCGGACCAGGAGAACCACCGGTGGCGGGAGCAAATCGAGGAGGTGCATTCGCTCGGAGTTAGGATCCCATCCTCAAAGCCACGACCCAACCACCATCGAGATGATGTGGATGGAGAGGCTGCAAGGGCAGGGCTGATGGGGGTTGTCGGATCAGGTCGATGTGGACAGCCGGTCCTCATGGAGATGACATCCGGTCTCGGCCACAACGACGGTGATGGGGTGGTTGACGGCGGCGACGGCGACGGCGAGGGAGGTGGCGACCGGTCTTGGTGGATGGCGACGGAGGCGATGACTCGATGATTGGATGGATTGGATTGGTAAGGTTACCAAATCTGAAGGCGCGCCGCCCGCTCCGATGCAGATGCGGGGACTTGGGGGCGGCTGCGGGGAGCGCGTAGGGTTTTGGGAGTAGTTGATGGGCCCGTGGGGGCGGCGGACGGAGGGGCAAAAATGGGATGCGGGAGGGATGGGGCGCGCGGAGGCGCGGGGTTGGGAGGGCGGACGCACGGCGAGCCGAAGAAAATACTAACGAGTTTTTTTCTCCACTTCGTATTTTTTAATTAGAGATCGAAGGGAAATCCGCGTGAAGAAGCGCATCACAAACAAACGCGCATGACCAGTGAAAAAAATTGTTTCAGTTATGGGCCAAATTAAAAGAAAAGCCCACGCGAAATTGTTTCAGGGACAGGGGGGAACGATATTAAGATATACTTCTTCCCACACCATTTTACGTAAACTATGGGCTCTGCGTCTTCATCTGTCGCGCGCGCTGGTGCCTTGTTTTCCTCCACTGTGTGGGTGTGGGTGTGGCCGTTTCCCATCGCCGCGCCGTCCGGCCGCACCCGCCTCGGCGCCTCCCTTTACTGCCCCACCGCCAATGGCCTCGCGCCTCCGCCTCTTCGCCGCCGGTCCGACCCCAGGCGCCGTCGAGGATTCCGACCCTAACCCCGGCGCCTCCGGCAAGGCGGCAGCGGCGGCGGGGGGGCGGGAGGGGGAGGCGAAGAGGCCCGAGCCGCCGCGGCGGGAGGTGACGGACCTGGGCGGCGGCAGCGAGGTCGTGCACGTCCCGCGGTTCGTGGCCCGCGAGAAGGCGTGGGAGTGGTTCGACTACCTCGACAAGACCATCCCCTGGACACGCCCCCGGCTCCGCGTCTTCGGCCGCTCCTCCATCCAGGTCCCACTCCTGATTAAGCCGCGTTCGGTTGGACTGATTAAACATTAGGCTCTTTAAAAAAAAAGATTAAGCATTGGGTGCCTGGGGGAGGGGGGTAATAGTTGTGATGCCGAATCCTGTTCCTTTGGGTAAACCTGTAGCCTTGCTATATTGTTTAGCAAAATGATCAAGTGCTAATCTTGCTACAAATTCCCTTTACCTGGATTGACCATCAGAGGTGGGAAATAATGTATTGCGGTGGCTACCTTTATACACTTCCGCATTGATTCCAGATTTGGTAGGGAATGTATATGTCGTTCTGGGGAGGTATCATGTTCAACTGGATTTAGAAATTTAAGCTACAAAAATCCGATCATATAAAAGGATCAAGTTTGTGCTATATATGGCAGTATAGTTTAGATTCACCTTCCTGGGTTAGCCCTAACAAAGCTTTGCTATGTGAACCTGGTTGTAATAATGTAAAATGGATTCAAACCATGGGATTTTGATAGTCCCCTATGTCTTGAAAATAACGTCAAACATTGTGATACCATAGTTCATCAAACTGAAGTTTACATCATTGGCTGGCATGGACTCACAACCCATAAACACCACTGTCAAGCAGTAGTGAACACAGTGAGCTGCGGTTGGGGCTAAGGGTGGAGCGCTATGTAGGTCGCTGCGACAAGAGTCTCTGTTTAGACTTTCTAGTCAGACTAGGGCATCTTGATATTTGTTACGGAAGCTGATAGACTGAACTGTGTGGCAGCAGAAATGAACACTAGTTGAGAGGCAAAAGACATGTTGCTGAAGAGAAAATGGGGTTGCCACTGGATGGAGAAACAAAATTTTATAAACATAAATATGCAATTCATTTGGAAAGCACTTAAGCCAAGTATCTTTTGCTTTTACTTTTCTGCAGCCTAGAGAAACATGTTATGTCGCAGCTGAAGGGCTAACCAAATTGAAGTATAGTGGTTACAAGCCCCATGTATATTCTTGGGATGAATTCCCTGTGCTCAATGATATCCTGAAAGCGGTAAGGAATGCTCCAAGGTTATTCTATTCTTTATGTGAACTTATACTTGGTAGGTATCCTTGGACAGTAGGAACTCCTTTGCAAAATATCAGTGTTCATTATTTCTAGTGATTTGCTATTAATGTTCATTAGGTGCATGAAGCCCTTCCCGGGAGCTATTTTAACAGCTTGCTCCTGAACAGATACAAGACCGGTTCAGACTACGTTTCATGGCATGCTGATGATGAGCCACTCTACGGACCAACTCCAGAAATAGCATCTGTAAGCTTTGGTTGTGAACGTGACTTCATACTTAGGAAAAGGCCTTCCAAATCACAAGGTACCTCCTTTTTTTGGTATTGCCGTTCATTACCGATCCGTTATTGATCACTCTCAACATCTTACCAGCCACTTCTGGATCCGGGGAAGCTGCTCGAAAGCGGCTCAAGGTTGCTGCTCCGCAACAGCAGCAGCATTCTTTCATCCTGAAGCATGGCTCGCTGCTTGTGATGAGGGGCTACACCCAGCGGGATTGGCAGCATTCAGTTCCGAAGCGAGCCAAGGCAAGCTCACCAAGGATCAACCTGACTTTCCGGCGTGTACTGACCTAAACATCCTGCTGCGTCCAAGTTTTGTCGTGCTGCCCAGCGTAACTTTTATGGCAATGTTAAACGTATGAGCTACATCACCCATTTTGTTTCTGGGCTTGATTGTTCAGTGTTGTAGCTCAGCTAGCTATAGCAGTAACCTCACTGGACATGCCTAACACTTTGCTCAAAATTTACTTGCTACAACTAACTGGCTGTCATGTTCATTTGGCTAGTGACTAGTGCTGATTTTGTTCTGAAAAAAGTACTGCTGATTAGTTGTCGGTTTGTTCTCAGAGAAAAGTACGCTCAACTCAGTTTGAGGTTATAAAATAAAAATGTTGCACCAGTGTGGTCGTGCTCATCAGATAGATGCCAACTTCTAGGGTGACAAGGTATTGCTTCCTAGGTTCAAAATAGGATTGCCCAACGAAAGCCAAGACCACAGAATGGAGTAACAACGAGCAAAAATCATGTTGTGAAGTGTGAACCAAACAGTGCAACAGTTTCTGAAACATTTTTTATTAACCTGTGTTGAATCTAAGCTTTAAATTCAAGCTACTGCTTTCTACTAAAAAATCACAAGTAAATATACTGCAGAATTACAAACTAACAGTATAGAATAAAACTATACTAACACCTTATTAAATCCAATTACTACATCTCCAGCTTCAGATTCTACATCCAAAGTACGGTTCTTTAGAACGGGGACCACAAATCGGATGCCCACAGCTAGTTTTACAACACGTACCACTAGTTTATTGCCTACAACATTTCCGCACCAGTTCAACAAGGCACTATCTCCTGCAAAAGAACCAACAGATATGTTACATAGCCTCTGACCCCTCTGCTCTCAAGGATACACAAGACATAACCCGGGGATGCTATGCCATAGCTTAATGGACAAACAAGTGCCCACACCTAATAACATTACAAGCAAATCCTATTCCACTGTTCTTCTATACTAACGTGTAGCTATTGAAACGAACATTTTCTACATTACAACTGTCAATTGCAAAGGGTCAATCAATGAGATATCCACATTCCCGAACTGCTGCTTGTAAATCTGCATCCTACTATGAATGGTCAGCTGAGAAAGCAAGACTATGTTGCTTTTGCTGTGCGTTTTTTCCACAAGCTCTGTACATTCAAAACAAAGCAAACTGGTAAGAAACATAAATAGCAAGATGAGAAGATTAGGTCCATTATGGAGACATAGGCTCAGCACATAGGAGTACACTCACAAGGGTTTCGTTGTCCGATTCCTCGTTGCTCAAACTATGGTCATCCTGCTGTTCTGCCTCTTCCACTTCCGCATCTTTGGACTCTTTCCCTGCCTTTTGTTTCATTTTTACATCTTTGAACTCCTTTCCAGCCTTCTCTTTCATCTCCACATCTTTCGAGTCCTTCCCTGCCTTCTCTTTCACTTCCACATCTTTGGGCTCTTTCATTGACTTCTCTTTCATTTTTACATCTTTTGAGTCCTTCCCTGCCTCCTCTTTCCCTTCAACATCTTTGGACTCTTTCACTGCCTTGTCTTTTATTTTTGCAGTTTTGGAGTCCTTACCTTCCTTCTCTTTCGTTACCACCTTCTCTTTTATTTCCACATCTTTGGAATCCTTCCCCACTTTCTCTTTCATTTCCGCATCTTTGGAGTCCTTCCCTGCCTTCTCTTTCATTTCCACATCTTTGGACCCCTTACGCACCTTCTCTTTTATTTTCACATCTTTGGAGTCATTCCCATCCTTCTCTTTCTCAGCTGAGCTAATTACTGCATCTTCCTCCATTTGGCCATCTGTTGTATAAATGAACACATTAGGCTTGTCTATGAAAGAAAAGGCATGCGTTTAATAAACAATGGGCCCATATAATCAAAGCTAACTCATTAAGCAATCGTACCAGATTCTACATCTTTATCCACATCTGAATGAGCAAGGGAACTGTACGAATCTGAATCATTACCACCAGCTCCACTGCTCCCTCCGACAGACTTGATTCCTCCTGCAGTCTTTGTACGTTTGTTCTTTGGCTGCCCTTTCCTCTTTGGAGGTAAGGACCTAGAAAGATGAATTAAACAGATGAAATTACACCATGGTTTCGACTCTGAATCATTACAGCATTTCATTCCATTTGTGCTTACCTCTTTTTTGACTTCTGTTGGCTAGGCGGAGACTTGCTAATGCTGGTGGTTCTCTCCTGTGCTCTGCAAGTAGAGACCAATGATTTATAAATGACACCACAGTTACTAATTACAAAGGACTTCAATATTTCTAATAATTCCATGATAGAGGCACAAAAGAACAAACTAATCATTAATTATTTAAGTCGGATCCTATGCTTGAGCCTGTTTCTTTAGATCCCAACAGTTGCACAGCACAGCAGTTTACTAAAGTATACTCCCTGTTCTTAATTATAGGTCGTTTTGACTAGCAAAAATCATTCATCTACAAAAGTCAAAACGACCTACAATTTGAAACGGAGGGGAGTAGATTATAGGGCAAGAAAAATATCAGCTTACCTTCCTTGGTTCCTCACAAAATGATCTTTCTTTTGCTTCTGCAATATTGGCAAACTAAAGTGAATCCAACAGTTTCTTCTACATTGAAAAGACATCGAAAGAACTAGAAAATTCTACCTTAGCTGAGGAATCATTACTTTCAACTGGCATCCATTTCTCTTTAGCCAAGTTAAGGACTTCAACATCTCCGTCATCGTATAGCACCTATTTAAGTATTTAGGGAAGCAAAATCATATAAGCACATATGATGCACCTACAACCAGTCTGGACTTAAATTATCATTTTTATAACTTTAACATGTTGAGATGGCAACTAGTTCATACTAGGCATAATTGAAAGTTGGTACTGTGAGCACCAAGCACTCTATAATCCAGTAGAATATAGCAGGCATTATTGCAGTTATACCAGTCAGCATTGCTCATCTTTTGGAAAGTAAACCTATAGCTTAAATACACACTGTTAAAGTACAGATGCTACAGTGCATTAGCTATTTGCATGTGGCATAAATAGCAGTAAAATGTCATTTTGTACTTGCCAAGACAAAGAAGGTAATGAAATAAACACTTTTTACACGAAGAAATGACAGATATTGTATTCTGCGTATTTATTTTCAGATTCAAAATTTTAAAATAATTAAATATACATAGTGCTACTTAATCAAAGTATTTATTTGTAATTTTAGAACGTCAAACTGTTATACATAAGAGTTCGTTTTAAACATTTGGTGGCCTTTTAACATTTTAACTGAGACAAATTGAAGCTACTTACTACCTCCTTTCATGTTTACAAGGCATAGTAGAATATGACACGCCTTCTATATAATATTTTGACCATTTATTTATCATATATTATATCTCTTATGGCTATAAACTTATAATCATGGTAGAATACATCTGATTATGAATCCAACCATACAAAGTTCACGTCATAAAAATAAAAAAATTATAGTCAAATTAGTGGTAAAAGATTGCAAAGTTTGAATCTCGATATGCGTGTGCGCCTTATAAAAGTGGAAGGAAGGAGTACGTGTTTAATAAACAACAAAGTACCAAGACACTGCATATCAAACAATAAAAAAGAAAACCACATATTCTGATATTCACAACAGCTTTAGATGTCATGTACATAGCTTTACAATTTACCTTAATTGTGACTTAAACATAAGTATAAACAAATCTCTTTTTTTCTGAGGCAGTAAAGTTTTTAAGCAACAACAGTATTTCCTTCCCTAATCAATAACAGTCCACAAGCAAATCCGAGGCAGACTGGAAAATATACATCGTAAAAACCTTCAGCTACATCCATAGAAATAGACAATGTGTCTAAACACAAAGCAAACTGCTGCTCTTTATGGTTGTACTTTCTTCAGTAAAGATGAATTAATCATTATAAAAAATGAATTATTAATGCATTGTTTCGGGGAGCTTACCGTATGTTTTTTCTTGGACGAATCATATGATTGAACAAGACCTTGATAAAATCTAATAGCAAAAAACAAACTCTTTTAGCCCCATCTTCAGGAATCAACTAATTGCAATAACAGCATTTGCATTTGTTCAGATAATGCTAACTAGAGAATATACCTCTTATCCAACGGCCACCAAACTTTTATTCGGTGTCCTACCAAGTCTGTGCTGCTTGAAATGTGCGTTGAGCACTACAGGTATAAACAAACTCTTAGAAGACACAAGACACTAGAAGGTAACTTGCACAAATTTGAATATGACCAAGAAGGCAAGAACATATATGCTTCCTTCCAGTGATCAATATGATCTGTACAAAAACTGAGTAATTCAATTTGTGCAGTGGTTGGCCAGCACTACAGGCACCAGCCCAAGCAGGTTGCCTAGGTGGACCCCCTAGGGCCTATAAGGATTTTCTTTAATTCAAAATTCAAATTATAATTGGGACATTGTAGGTATAATTGTAACTAGGTTTGATAGTCTACAAGATCCAATCTAGGTAGTTGGCTTAGGGGACAAGTAACTTCCTCCATGAATAGAGAAAGGCTACCAGTAAAGATTAAGCAGATAGAAGGAATTTCCCTTTCTCCATCTCTCTCCCCGATACTGTCCATGAGGTTCAGAACTTCGGATAAAGAGTGCCGCCATTGCCTTCCATCTCTTTTTCCAACAAATCTAAGCCCATAACAGTGTGGCTTACAGAATAGCAGATAGAAAGAATTTCCCTTTCTCCATCTCTCTCCCCGATACTGTCCATGAGGTTCAGAACTTCGGATAAAGAGTGCCGCCATTGCCTTCCATCTCTTTTTCCAACAAATCTAAGCCCATAACAGTGTGGCTTACAGAATAAAATACTAATTTGTCCATACAAAATGTGCAGCTATCCTTGACGTTCGAGGAAAAAAATATAACTGAATAATAACTATTTTTTCTTGAACACGCAGGAGAGCATAAATGAATAATAATTATTACCTTTACTAAACCAGAAACTGGTTTTGGATTCTGTCTTTTGAGTGATCCATTTAGACTTCTCGGTTCAACTGTTCTCTTGGTATTGTCTGCATCAGCAGACTTCTGAAAAAGATGAAAAAGAATGGACAAATCAGAAACTATACTTCATAAGTTTTATAAATATATAAATACGATAGAGATGGAAGCAATTACCTTTAGACCGCTATTCAAAATGTCAGTATGGGATTTCTTAGCACCCTTATTTCCTTTAGATACAGGGGTTTTACTACTAGAAGATACTAACAGCTCTGTATCATTTGAATCATGTCTGCCTTTCTTCTCCTTCAACTTAGTTTCCAATGAGTTATCAGTCGTACCTTTATTAGGAGTATGCAATAGACGCTCATCACTATTTTTACTACCTTTTGCTGAATGTGGTCTATTATTAGAAATCGATCTTTTGCGTTTAGGTGAGGAAAAATCAAGTGGCTTCTTGTTACTCTCTTTTGTCTCACTCTGACGCTTCTTAGGCTTACTCTTTTGTGATTCCCCTAAATCTCCTTGGTTGTCCAAATTAATTTCTCTTACTAAACCCAGGACATCATCATCATTCCCTGCATTTACTGAACTTGATGGTGTCTTCTGCTTTCTCCCCGCCTTCTTTTCTCCTTGCGATTTAAGAAGTTCGACAATTTTTCCAAGAGGAATTTCATTTCCAAATTCATCAGTCTCATCAATAAGCATCTTATGTTTGGAAGATTTAACCTGGAAACACATTAAAAAAAAGAAATTAGTGCAGTTGAGACATAACAGGCAAAGGTGAGATATTCATTATCCATTTCATACCTTATCAAGGTTTGCTGTCATTACAGCCTCAAAATGTGCAAGTACTTTCTCACATCCCAACCACATCTTCTCATCATTTTCCTGCACATTATTTGATAACTATAAATAATGGAAGCCTTATTAACTATCAAGCAACTCTTTCATGCTTTGTTGGAGCACATACCACAGAATTTTCATTTTGCTTATCCTGAAGTGGTGTGTAAAGTTGAGCAGGCAATGGAACTATTTGAGCTTCTGATAAATTTGTTTGATCATTGCATAACTTCTTTGCAATAAGGGTACCGAGATCACATATAGCATGCAGAGTCTGTGAACAGCATAGCAGAACATTAAGTCATACTGAGTAGCAATAAATATGTACAGCAACCCAAATGAAGAAAAAATATAGTCAAACACATCATTACCTTGGTCTTATTTCCATCAACCACATCTTGTGAACGTTTGATACTTTTAAATATAGATATTATTGTAGTGAAGCTCTCCTTTTTCATGCTTGGAACACCATGTTGCAAACCCTTTTCTCCCAGGAGAATTGAAAGAATCAGATGCAATCGCCTAGCAAAAGAAAAAAAGCTTCTTCATAAATATTTGCACGTACAAGCACACGACTATTTCAGCTAGAAGGGTTAAGATAAGCACAATGTCTTTTTATTCATGTGGCCCAATAATTCCAAGCTGTACAAAATAAACTAGACTGGACCTTATAGATTATAAAATCTAAAGGTACACCATTGGGAATAAACCACTTAAAACCTAACCATATAACCGATACATGACGCCTGGTTGGCCTATGTCGAGAGTTTTTCAACAACCTTGAAGCCCATTTTTGGGCCAATAATCTACCTTTTCAAGCAATGCTATCAAGTAAAATAGACGAGCAATGTTACAATCGTAAAAGAACTAGAACATATGTTACGAATTATTCTATCACATATTATTGATATTATAATACATTTCACTGTAAGGGTGCAGATTACAATATAATATTTTGTGGACAAGTAAAATCATGAAAACAAGAGAGCGGCATAGAAAGAGCTATATAAGATACCAGTAGATTGGACCAAATGCTTTGACATTCTCATGCTCCTCAATGTCTGGGGATGAAGGATCATGAGCAAGACCATGAACCAAAAAGGAAATAATATATTCTGGGTAAGCCGT
The DNA here is from genome assembly GCA_036936925.1 of Cenchrus fungigraminus. Taxonomy (NCBI): domain Eukaryota; kingdom Viridiplantae; phylum Streptophyta; class Magnoliopsida; order Poales; family Poaceae; genus Cenchrus; species Cenchrus fungigraminus. The sequence continues at coordinate 64,097,929 of CM072770.1, forward strand.
CAGCAAATTCATATCTGCTTGGACCGAAAGTTGGCGCATCTTAACTTGTTGGCATATCTGAACTACTTCAATCAGATTGTGCTTGAACTGAAAAATGCATGAAAACAAGAGAAACTCAGTGAAACATAATTGATTATCTTCTAAAAAAACATAGAAACAATTTGTAAGCGTGTTTAGAATATGAACCTCTTCGTACTGAGGAGCATGATAATCATTAACGCCAAACAAGAAGGCACAAGCATATTTTGCATCCAATGTCCTCTCCTTGATATATTGATGTACTTTACAAAGAAATAATTTCCTCAACTGAGGAAAATCATCCTGAAAATGAATAGAAAAATGAATCTCCAAAGTTGATGACCTAACACACAAAAAGAGGAAGGCCTGCCAAGCAGCATTGTGCCCAATGAAATACCTGTGAAATCCTGAGGGTCAAATAAAATACATCAACAGGTACTTTGTGGTCCCATTGTCTTGATAAGCGGAGAACAGCTTTCGCTGCCGCAAGCCTCAAGTGGGCCTTATCAGCAGCACTGCATGTAGAGCAGCAAGATAAAAGGTTAATAGAGGGCAGAATGTTCTACAATGCAATTGAAGGGTGTGTATCTACTAGTACCTTGAGACCATATTTGGAGAAATATCACCATAGGTAAGAATATTCTTCAGAATATCAAATAACTTTTCTATTCCAGGGTGTGCATGAGCATCTTTGCAAGGTAGGTAGCTCTTCACCAAAGTTTTGATGCCATAAATCTGCAAAAAAAAAAAGTCAGGGAGCTTTGATTGGACTGTAAGTCTGCCCTTCAATACCATAACTTCACTAACCTTCAGCAAGCAATTCTGTGTACTATCACCCCATTCAGATTTATGAGAAGAATTTTCAACCATATCCTGTTGACATTTGGAATTGTGATGACAACGGTATAAAAGATATAATAGAAATGATAATTCAAAGAGAAAAGGTCTTACATCATTGGACTCGAGAATTTTTTTAGTTATGAAATTTATTATCTCTTCTTCCCGCGTTTCAAAAATTGGCATGGATATCTGAGCTATACACCCCAAAGATTGCAAGATAGATGGTAAATGTACTTTCTTCTCTTCCAACAAATCCACAAGCCTCTACAAGGTTGAAAATGCAACATATAATTTTCTCAATATGTCAATAATATACTCTGTAGCACAAGAAATAAATAACAGGGGAGAATTAAATTTGTAACTGATACCTTGTAAAGAACAGATAGTGACATAAGACCATCATCTTTTGTAATTGCAGCAAGTGCATGAACAGAGTATTTAGCTTGTCTCCGTGTGCCCTCTAAGCATAAACGCTCTAATAGAAGATCAAGAGAACTGAAATAGAAGCCACATAAATTTACTTCCATAACCGTAGTAGTTAATATTAAGATAGATAGCAAAATCAAGAGGCTCCCAGAAACTGCACCTTGATGAGGCTAGCTGTTCACGAATATTGCCACCAGCCTTCGATAAGACATGAGCAATGCCCTCTTTAAGCACTTCATTATCCTCCTTCAGGAGTTCAACAATGTCTTCTTCAAGTCCAGACAAAAGGGATGGAAAGAAACTAGAAATAGCCTGCACACAGAAAGGATTAAGAGGTTATAAGCTTTAAAATAATATTTGAACGAAGGGAAGACAGACTATACATTAGAGACAGAAGTATTCCACTAAGAAACATCATTATACCTGTTGTTAGAGAGTTTTTTTACATAAACATGATTAACTTAGTCACTGGTGTTATAGGGGACGCTAAGAGTACAGTGTTATGTTCTTGTGATTTCGTTACAGTGAGCAAGATAACCACTGGCACTGGGTACAAGATCCCACGGGACTTCTCCTTCTAATCATTACTCCCTCAGTCCCAATTTAAGTGCACTTATACCATTCAAAAAAAGTCCCAAATTAAGTGCTACAATCACAACTCCCTAGGTCCTCATCATCCACTGTAGTCAGCTGTTCAGTTGGACCTTCTCCAAACTCTGGATGCTTCTGGCCTTCTCCAAGGACCAAAGCCAGCACCAGGGATACACGTGGACAAGAGACATAAAAAAACACGATTACACGAGTGCTGTAATTGTAGGGCGCGGTAGTAGAGACACGCGCGAGTACTCAACTGTTGGCTGGCTAGCGCGGTCTGGTCTGGCGGTACGGTCACCAAAGCCAGTGTCAGCGCACTTCTACAGGGCCATAGGGGAAGCAGCGTCATTTTACCACTGCTTTGGTTCTCACGCTCAACCCTAGGAATGCAGATATTGTGGGATGGAGGGAGTATTTAACTTTAGCGAAGGTCCTACAAACATATAGAGATATTACTTGAAATCCAAGCAACTCATAGTTGGATCTAATCTAATCTAGCTCCAAGCAATTCATAAATTGGATCAAATATAACCTGGCCAGTGTTTTGTCTGCCAGGGACCCATGCATCATAACATCTTCCAATAACATGTTTGACCATTCAACAGCAACTGCCAATACCAAATTATCCATCCATGTATATTATTAGATGTTGCGATGGATTGTCACGAGATATTTTAATTAATTACAGTTCACACTAAACCAAATAGCAGGAAAACAAGCCACATCTTAAACAAGGCGAAGGCCATTAGCCTGGGCTGGCAATGGCATATGCTGCTGATATGCAGGACACATGGAACCTGACCCCAGACGCTATCAATCTTGTACCATCAACAGGACATGGGATTTTACCAAAATCCGGCGTCAACAATATGCATCATTAAGATTGCACAGTAGAAACAGAATAATTGCTTTTGGACCATGAATCCATATGTCATTTTATCACTGTCTCACTGTAAATTGTCTCACTGTACCCTATCTTTCTACAATAAATTTCTGATGGATGTACAAGAGCTAGTAAGTGTACAATAAATCAATTGCCTGCCTTTTAGCTATATTATATCTAAAAGCATCAGATACAACAAATGAACAGACCTAAGAAATTTCAAACATTCAAAGAAAATCCTCTGACATAGAAGCAACTCCTGAAATTGTTCAGTACTTCTATGCCAAAAATATGAACAAAATAATAATTCATCAAGGATACAACATTGCCTGATCTATTCAAAAAATAAACAGTGATTCAGGAAATTGCATTACCGTTAGAAGATTCATGCATGCTGAGATGAGCTTTGTATTCCCAGAAGTCTTCTGTTCAGAAGCTTCTGACAGGATCTCTTTGGCATACTCCTTGTTTACAAGCAAATATGAACATTTCATTGCTAATGCGCCAACACAATCATAAAGTGCATGTTTTTCACCAAGTATCTTAAGCAAGTCTTCCTGCAGACACATAAATTCAAATTGTTTAACTAGGGCATATTCAGAAAACAAGTCAAACAGAAACAGGTTTAATCATTGCAAACAGAAGAACTGAAATGGAATGTACCCGAAGAGACCATGCTTTCTCGAATGTACTTGAGCAATCCAGCAGGCTAGTGAATATTTTCCATATATTGCCATCTTTTAGCTGATGAAGCATGTTGAGGTTCTCCTCACACTTTGCAGGGTCACTGAATAAGCGAGACATGCTTCGGAAACATCCAACAATTCTTTTCTGCAGATCAGGGGCATCTTCCTGCAACAAAAGGAATTAACAAGGTAACAGTCACCTTATAATACATTCAACTATTCAAGATTCGCACTAACCTGGCTTAGTTGCCGAAGGGACATGTATTTCAGCATTTCTTGTTGCACTCTGATAATTTGAAGGGGAGACATATACATATTAAAACCACTTTCAGAAAGACCTCAACGTCAATTTAAGCAATCTATAGACGGAAAATCACACCTTTGCTTTTGTAGAAGAATCGATTCAAGAGCTTTCATATCATTTTTATCAAAGTACGTAACAGCTGTAACCCAGTGCTTCACTCTTCCCTTTGTTGGAAACTCCGGTGGAAACAAGGAAGCACACAAAATGAATTCGATTGACTCTGGCCTGCACCAAATAATAAAGCCATCATATGGGTGATCTCATAGGCTTTTTTTTTCTCGAACACGCAGGAGAGCTGTGTATCATTATATTAAGAAGAAAAAAAGGATAAAGCCATCATATGGGTGATCTCATAGGCTCACACCCAATGACACAAATAACCCAATAAACAGTAGGGGCTTTCATCTACTTCATTCATATTAAAAAAACACCTGACAAAAACTCAGTTCGCTCAAGGAAAAAAGCTACACCATTGGACAAAGTAACAGGAAAGAAACTAAGAATGCACACATCTGATGTCCACACTGGCTAAAAATAAATACACACACAACAGAACTTGCACATAAAACACTACATAACTATGCAGGGAGAAAGTACTCGCTCCTGTTAGGCAGATCCCAAGAGACATGGGAAACCAAAATAAACAAAAAAAATACAGAAAGAGCCCGGTAAGAAAGGACAAGTAGGACTTTTGGCATAAGCAAGTATATATGCTGATGTAGTACAAGTGTATAACCACACTTTTATCACACTTCACCACACTAGGCATGACAAGCGTGGTAGCCTCGTTAAACACTGGCTACTGCACAAAGTTACACGCGGCACACAACTTTTGAGGTGACCAAATCAGACACCACCAATTAGGCTGTGTAGCAAGAAAATGTGTCCACAGATGGACAGGGTGCTCAGAAACTGTCATGCCACAATTCAACAGGGCCAGATGATATGGCAAGAGAAAATATGAGCCAAGAATAGTCATGCTCTTACCTAAAATCTTTGTCATAAAGACATTTTAATATTTTTCCAGGTATCCACTCAAAATCATCAGAACTTGCTGAGTTATCAGGACCCCTCTGGCAATATAGCTTATAAATATCTGCCAACCTCTCCACAGTATAGCACTTCACAGGCAGCTGGAGTTTTTCAAGAATACATATACTTTAAAGTAAATCATACAGATGAAAATAAATGGAAAAATTGAAATGTGTGAAGAAGAGCAAAGGAAAACTAACCGATTTATCACGGACACGCTCTGCTACTACTTTAATTGTGTCAATTGGAATAGCATCAGATGAATGGCAAGCTACATCACAAAGTGCGGTCACCACTCCCTTCCGCACATTTTCTTCATAATCACGCAATCTGTCACAAAGTGCCTCTGCCAGGAAGACAACCATCAGGATAAGCAGAATTTATTGATTAGTCAAAATTAAAAGAGTGCAACATCAGAGGAGGGGTGATACTTACTAATGATTTCAGGAGCTTCAGCTCGGGAAGGATTCGATATTAAACATCTCTTCAAATGTTCAACCATAGAAATTCGGATTTCAACTACTCTATCATTCAGTCTCTTAAGAAACTCAGCGAAGAGAGTCTTGAAATGTTCCACAATAGGGACTTCAGGTAAAGAAAAAATTTCCCCAAGTAAGTCAACTGACTTAGCCCGAATATCTGCTTCATCTGCCTAGAAAATATTAAATATGACTTTAATCAACAAAGTATGATAATCCAAAAGAAACAGTCGCTTAAACTCGGAACTAAAGCATTTTATTATGAATCGATTTGAGAAAAATGTGGTGCACAGTTTCTGTTCCCAACATTTATTCCAAGTGATTGATCCAGAGAAAGATCATACCAGCAATTCCCCAGTAATATAAGGCACGATCACCTTAAGAACCTTTGGAGCACACAGATAAACATCAAATACGATTCCATGGTGATCAATTTGATCATTGGAAGAACTGTCATCCCCAGCCCATGATGATGTCAGAAACTTCTTTATGTATGGTTCAAGTTTTCCAGCAGAATGCACGATGACACTGCGAGCAAGCTTACATCCAGGCATTGCAGCACCCTAGTTATCAGAAGTCGCAGAAATAATAATTCAGAGAAGTAAATCAAACATAAGAATAGGTGAAACGGTAGATGAAGCTAACAGCGATCCTCTGAAATTTGTAAAATCTCACTGGAACACCTTAAAAGGAAAGGTACTCACAGTTTTCTTCTGCCCCAATGCTGACAACAGCACACGCAGAAGACTCTCCTGTATATCTTCACTCTCATCTATAATAAGGGTCATTATTGTCTGCATTGACTTTACAATGTTTTCTTCATGACTGTCACTGCATCACATAAGAAAACTGAAGTCAACACAAGGGAAAATAAAATATAACCTAATATGGGGTTTATGCACTTCTATCAAGAATTACAGGACTAACAGAAATGTTGCATGAAGAAAGTTATCTGGCATTGTTCACAATAATATTTAATCATATGGCAGGAAATAAACCTTTTCTGCTTAGGCACAGAACAATATTCCAACCATTTCTAGAAGTATGATACTAGTAAAATTATATGGAACTGTTAGACATAATGTTCCAGCTCTAGATCAATATTACTGCAACCCCTTTGGCCAGCTAAAGTGTTTCAAAAGATCATCAGTATGGATATCAAGGCTGCTAACCTACGTACTTAATGCATATGTTGTTAAGCAGTATATCTTGTGAAGAATTTTGAAATAGGAACTACTGGATTGAAAATACTAGACCATTTATTTAGCAATAAGGACTTCGAAATTCAGGCCTCAGTACACACTTCTAGGTTTAAAAATAAACACAGCCAAAATACCAAAAAAAAACATATTCATTGTAGCAGAAATCATGTTCAAAAAAGAACAAGCATAGATTCTATTGGAATATTGTTGGATTTCTTTACAACACAACCAACAGTGAGAAAATAAAGCAGCATGAATGAACATGGCACTGAATTAGTTGACAAAGTAGGATTATTAAATTACCTGACAACTTCTAAGAATGTTCGAAACATGTCTGTGATAAGATCATCACATTCAAGATCTAACATCACAACACATGCTCGATATCTAGCAACTGTTTCGAGAATAGCAACTCTCCTGCCAAAGGTTTGACTATTAACATCACTGAGTCCGCGAAATGTACCTACAATTAGATAGAATATGTCCTGCACAAGGAAAAATATCTCAAATGCCAAAGAAACATGGTAAACTCAATACAAGTTCTCTAAACCAGTCATTTGGTGCCTTAAAGGATATGATGGTTACCCTTAAAACATCATCGTCGTAAGGAGCATCAGGTGCAGTTATTCTTGTAATTTCACAAAAGCAGGTTGCCAAGAGAACTTTGACATCTTCATCCTCATGTTTAAGAAATTCTTCTCTAGTGACAGCCTTTAAAGTTGGTTGAATAGCATCCATCACCGAGGACCCCGGCGACTGCTCTATTCCATGCAAGCATTCCGCAGCTTTCTGCAGTAGTATTAGCATCAATATAGTATCTAGGACGCAGTTGCCATGAATAAAAAGAACCCAATTTCAGTATCAAAACAGTGTGCAACTGCACACACCTTTTTAATCGTAATCACAAGATACCACAATAGCTACAAATTATACTATTTACAGAATACCACCAAAATGTTGAACCCATGGTCCCCTTGGCATGAGCGCACGTGTGTAGTATGGTGGTGCGGCGCCCAGGTGTGGTGCTGGCCAACCAGGTTGGAACCATGGGTTTCACACGTGGCTGTTTTCAGAGCTATGCATGCTGCAGGCATGTACTGGGTAGCTGGCCTTCAGGGCCTTTCCTTAGTCCTGCAGCTAGAGAAATTCTTACTGCAATACCTCGGGAGAGTTTCTCCCTGGGACTGAGTTTTTATGGACCTCTCCATCCAAAACTCTAACAGAGAGCAGTCGACACCAGAACACACAAGACTAAAATGTGTGACCCTAAGAGTACAAGATTCAGTTTCTTTAACTGACAAGTTGGATATCATTTGCAGTTTACTCGGACAAACATAGGTGTGTATGTGTTCCAACACATGCATAGGTGGCCTGTCCATGTGGTTCCAAAAGGTATGATTCGAGGGCAAACCGAATAAAATAGTCTCCTGTGATAAATACTATAAAGAAATTACCAAACTAAAACTGTCACATAAGCACAGCATTCAAGGTAATACTAGACAAAATGGTACCCTCATCACAGCATTTCTATGAAGCATGCCCAAGGTTTAACAAAAGGTATTTGCATAAACCACCACCAAAAATGATTCCCGGATCAAATCTTCAGATTCCCTTAACTACTGTCACTCCTCTACTGTAACGGAAACAGTGCTTAACAGAAAGAACCATCTCAGCCAGAAAGGTGAGGTCTCTTGTTCCGCTAAAACCCCATAAACCCTAACCAACCGCAATAACACAGCAGAAATTAAAGCTTTGGATGCTTAACTGCAACAGTGCAACTCAGCATAACGCTCAAGCTGAACTCTTGTTCAGCTCGTGTGGTTCAATACTCTAGTGTAACGGAAACAACTAATGTAACTGAAACAACAGCCAACCACTGAGGCCTCTTGTTCTGCTAAAACCCCATGAACCCTAACCAACAGTAGTCCCCTCTCCAACACAGCACAAACTAAAACTTTGGTTGCCGAACCACAACAGTGCAATTCAGCATCCAAAACTCACCGAATCGCTCAAGCTGCACTTGATTGCTTCCCTCAACCAAAGCCGAACACAATTCCTGCCAGAAGAAGCAACACCCACCTCGAATCCCGCCAATTCACGACGCACAGCAGCATCTACAGCTACAGCACAATCTTGCCAAAAACCTAACCTCCTGCCACCTAAATTAACCAGGCCTAGCCGCAAAAGCCCACTCCTCGAAAACCATCCCCGCCGCCGAATTGACGCCCAAGCATCCAAACCGGGCACCCGCGGGCCGCAGCACCCAATTCGCAAGCGAAACCCTACAGCGAGCACCGTGCCTTCCCGCGCTCTAAACCCTAAACCTGCCGAATTCCCTCGCCTCGCGCACAGATCCACCCGAACCCCACCCGGCGACACCCGCCGCCACGGCCCGGGGGCGCGAGGAGCCACCCCCGAGCACGGGAGCTTCCGAACAGTCTCCACAGGTCTCACCTCGAGGAGCTTGGCGAGCTCGTCCGCGGGCGCCGGCGCCGCCGCCTGCAGCTTCTCCCCCAGCTCCTTGAGCTGCTCCGCGGCCGCCATCCCCGGCACACCGCCGCGCCGGATCGACGCCCAATTCGCGCTCGAAGCTCCCGCCTCGCGCCCTTCTCCTCTCTGTGGGTGCCGTTCTAATCTGAGGCGGAAGGGCTCCCCCTCGGCTTTTGGCTGTGCTCTCGCGCTGTTTCGAAATTGGCGTGGGAGGGGGTGGAAGAGAGAGAAGGAGGTGAGAGAGAGAGAGGCGGAGAGCTCGTGAGCGGAATGCCAAGGCACGCCTAGGTTGGGATCGGGTTTGTTCTCGTTTGGTTTGGGTCTCGGAGTCCAGCCCACAGCCAGTGTGCTGTCCGGGCATGCTGTGCCACGCTGCCCTGCCGATTTAGAAATCGCGGCGCCCGCCTGTCACGCGGCGTCTGCGCTGCGGATGCGGCTGAGAAGTGGCGCCCACGTCGCGTGGGACCCGGTGTCGGTGGGTGGTGCTGGGCGCGGAGACGGTGGGGAGGGGTTTGCCGGGGCAGTTTTAGGACACTGTTCACCGATTCCGGTAGAGCAGTGAGTGCGTCGATGGGGTTTCCAGTTTACTGCGAGGGGTGCCCTTTGTTCTAGTATTAGATTTTTATTAATTAAATGTACTCTCCAATCCAATGATTATACATTTATAAAAAAATAATATAATGTTAAATCATATCACACCTTATAAAAATAAACAGAGGAGTATCTCAATAAAAAAAATTGGAGCTTTACACATGCGTAAACACACCCTTGACCTTGAGAGATAAGAGCAACTAAATATGATGCTTTTTGTGCATCAATCAATTTTAAGTTAGTATTTTCTTACAGTATGAGGTTCATAGAACGATTTAGATATTTGCTTCAAACTTCTTCAGATTACAGGAAGAAAGTTTAAATGTGCATCTTTGAAACTTGATGATGTAGAAAATTCGTAACATCTACATGCAAACTTTTAATTTATGTTTCTAAAAGTTATCGGATTAGAGATTTTATAACAATGTTTGCAAAGATTGTAGCTAACATCAATGCATAAAAGTTTGCCATATATGATTTGAAGATTTAAAACTATGCAAAGTTTTTTCAATGCTAACCACATAGTTTCCAATGTGAAACTTTTTCAATGATTTAAGACAATAATTTAGATGGTTGATTTCAAAGTTTTTTTAAAATTTCAAGAGCAAACCTTTTTCAATGGTGTGGCTTTTTTTACCAGAATATACAAAGGTTTTCGTGTGGAGATTAGAAAGATGAGAATGTAGAAAGTTATGAATGTTTGATTTAAAAGTTTATTTTGAAATTTTGAGGTGCAATGGTTTAGTTTGTGACTTCAAATTAGAGAAGTGAGAAAGTTTTGATTATGTTAATTCTTGAGAAATTTTAATCCAAATGTTCTCATATGGAGCTTAAATGTTGCATTCTACAGTAATTTATAACTACATGGTATGTTGTTTTAAAATTTTAAGAGTAAAGTTGGATAAAAAATGTTTGAATTTAAGATAGAAAAAATTATTTGTCATTAAAACTTGGCAACATATAAAGTTGTAATTTGAGTATTACTAAATAATGGGTATCAAGGTTTTTATATGTATCTTGAGATAAAGTGAGGTAAGCATTTTTAAAATATGTGATTTGGAAGCTTTTGAAGCTCATGCACAATAGATATTGATATTTGGCTTTAAAGCTCAAGATATATAGGAAGTTCAAAATATGTCATTTGAAAGTTTTTAAAATATGGATACAAAGATTTCGTGACATATCAATTTAAAAGTTGGAGATGTATGAAGGTTTAAATAGGTGGCTTAAAAGTTTTTCACTCCTTGTTATTACATGGTTTTTTGTTCAAGCTGACACATTTATTTGTTCCTCACTTCCTTTGGGGTTTTCTTTGTCTTACTCTTACTACACGGATAAAGAAACTTGTTTAAAACACCACTTATGCATTCCCATATATGTAAAAAAAATATCCACTCATCTGTTTCACTAGCCTTGCGGTCATTATAGAAATGCATGCCAAATTGTAAGATGCCAAAGTTGTAATGAAACTCGTAGAAGCAAGATGGATGTGGTAATTAATTGGTTTTGATTTCTTGCTTCGTGCGTTGCAACGGGCATCACACTCATGTGTTGCTAGTAGGTTGTAGTGTCTGCTCGCCTAGTTTCGCGTGGATCAGTGATAATCTGGTTATAAATGTTGATAATGTGAAATGCAATATTGTAGAAAATCCACCTTGCACATTACAAATGACTAAAGGATAACATCGACAATGTTAAGGCTTACAAAGTATTATTGGGCTTTATATAGTCCAGTCCAGCTATGGAAAACAATGGTAACCTAGAAATGGAAAGTGTCGGTGGTGAGATGGCGAGGGCAGAGCAAGGTTGCAGGCATGCTGAAGGGCTTCTTGAACAATATTCCTGTTGTATAGTCAACTAGGTGCTTAATTACCTACACATATAAATGACTCTCTCTATCCTGTGTATGGGGTGTCCTAGAATTCAAAGTATTTCTGAAGATATAAGAGATTCTCGATACATTTGGATATCAGATCTTAACACACGGTTAAAAAAACACTTTCCTTCCTTTTAAAGGCTATATATCTGGTGGAAACTTCCTCATATTGAAGTTTCCATAGTTTGCACAGAGAGGTTGGTTTCCACCTGATATGTTGCCTTTATTTTAATAGAGGGGTGTGTGCATCTTCTTCTATCCACCTTCATTTGTTCTAAAGAGCCTAGCTAAGATCTATTTTTATATCATAGAACGAAGGAAGTATGCTTTTCTAGATCACAAAATGAAAGGGAAACACAACACAAATAAACCATCATCTCTCAGTTCTAGTATTAGAAGAAGTACAACATCCTTATATGTTTGTAAATATTTGTTTCTTTCTTGTGGGTTGATGAGAGATAGACAAGTTACAGGGAGTTCATGGATTGAAATATATGTAAAATAAAACTTTGCATCACCCAATTGAGCAATCAAGATGAGATTTTTTTAATTGAAAAGAACCTATAGGAAAAAGATGCGGAAATATGGTAGTTGTCGTCTAGCAATGAATGAACTTGCAAAAGAATATCTTTTCTCTATAAGAGGTTGAGAAGTGGAAGACCATTTCATTAGGTGCTTACATGGATAAATCACACCAATGTTATTGTTGTCACACTAATACACAATATAACAAGATGAATCACTAATGTTATTGTTATCACGCTACTACACAAACAATCTATTTGTGGATGATTGCAATGGTTGCTAAAATACCAAATAATGTTGATTGTTTATAAAAGTATGCCAAAATAGTGGTTCAATGTTTTTCTGAAACATGGTGCAGGGCTGCTGTCGTACGGACATCCCTGGGCCCACTACTCAGGCGGGTACCAGGACCGACTACTACGTGGGCCCCTGGGACTACTCTACTTGAGTTGCACGGCACAAGACGGCGTGAAGCACAAGGCATCCAGAGGGCTAGTACTCGGTTAGGAAGCTAGACACGTCCGGATCCATGTAAAGTACTCCTAGCCGTATACGACTAGTACTCTGCCTTCCAAACCGACTTGTAACCCTGCCTCCCGGACTATATGAGGCGAGGCAGGGACCCCTATCTCCTATCCGCATCATCTTGTAAACACACCCAATCAATCCAAGAGCTACACATCATACAGGACGTAGGGTATTACGTACCTCGCGGCCCGAACCTGTCTAAATTATGTGTCACGTGTCTCTCCTTCGAGTTCCCGATCTCGGCGAGGCCACAAACGTCTACCTCGGGTACTCCCCTTGGTAGGTTACCGGGTTAAAACACCGACAGCTGGCGCGCTAGGTAGGGGCTCTCGCCGAAGATCTCATGGCGAACTCGACGGCTTCAATCGTCATCAAGCCAATCACCGCCTTCAATCGCGGTGACACCTTCGTCTTCGGCTCCTGGGTCTGCACCGCTGACGGTGCTAGATCATTCCAGCGCTACCTCACCATGACCCCGGACTCGGAGACCGGACTCGTGACGCTTCCCGAAGCCATCACGGGTCAACTCGTCGAAAAATTCGACGAATTTTCGCTCTACAACCAAGTCGCCGACTTCGAGATTGGATCCGCCTCCAACTCAAACTCGACGTCACCCTGGATAGAACCACGCGAGCTGGCTCCTGAGCCATCGTGTGGACCGGTTCTCCCCTACGAGCACTTCCCGTATGGCCTCCGCAACGCCACTGCGACCTACGTGGATACGCTCGTCCCACGTCGGGCCAGCAAAGAGATCGCTTCCGAGTACTCCTCGGACTCCAGCGCCGTCCCCGATTACAACTCGAACTCCTCCTACGAGTTCGACTTCGGATTGGATCCGATCGAGCCTGAGTCCGAGTTCAACTCTACCGAGGAGCCGTTGTCAGGTCCTGCTGCCGGCTTGGTCATCACCTCAACTCCCGTCGGTAGATTCATCTACTGGCCTGACCGTAAGCCCGCAGACCTGACCGACGACAACTCACGCTGCGTTGCCTACCTCGAGACACTCCCTTTCCAGGAGGGAACACCATTGACCCCAACTGCAGAGGAGTACTCGCCAACCGAGGTGGAAACTACCGATTCTTGACTCTGCACGCCTGACTGTGAAGTATTCATGGCAACTGGGGAAGCTGGAACCTCGGAACCCCGACCTGATCGGTACCTAGACGACATCTCCGAGGACGAGTCGTCAGCCAATGCACCTGCGGACGAGACTACCGAAGCCAAGAATGCCCGGCGCGACCGTAACAGGAAGCGAGCAGGTCGACGCCGGAGGCTCCGAGAAGCTCTCCCCATCCGGAACCTCAACGACGCTCTGGACCAAGTCGCCAACCGGGTCCACACAACCCCTGAGCAATGCATCATGTCCATCACTACGATAGCTCGGACAGCTCAGGGGCACCGTGCAGGCAAACTTATCGCCAAACTCGCCGAGGATGCCTACTTCATGCGAGTCAACAACAGGGTTACCGGAGCCGGAAATCACGAAGCCACTAGTCGCAGCCGCACTCCAGAAGAAGTCAGACTTAACCGCGTCCGTGGTGAACTCCAGCCGACCCCCAATCGCTCTAGAACCTCTGGGGGAGGACCTTCACAAGGCGGCGCTAGCGGCGGCGGCGGTGGCAGCGGCGGCAGCAGCGGTAGCTCCTTTCATGGCGCCGACAGAAGAGCCGGTGGCGGCGGCGATCACGGCAGCCTAGGCCACGCGAACAGCCACGCCACCGGCAACGAACGTGGCGGCTACGACGCCCGCCAGAGGATTGACGAGATACGCCGCGCCAAGAAGACTATCAACGTCAGCGATAGCAACAGCTTCCCCGCCTACTCTGCACGGCTTCGCGCTCTGCTTCTTCCCCAGAAGTTTAAGCCTCTCGGGATCACCAAGTACGACGTAAAGCAAGATCCAATTCAGTGGCTCAAGTGTTATGCCCTGGCCATTGAGAACGCTGGTGGCGACAACGACACCAAGTGCCTCTACTTCCCCTTCTGTCTGGACCAGGCTCCACTCACATGGCTCGAGCCGCTCAACAAGAACTCGATCGACGAGTGGGACCAGCTGAAGGCGCAGTTCACCAGCAACTTCGCGGGCGCCATGGGATGCTCGGGTACTCGCATGGACCTGGCGATGGTCAAGCAGGAGCAAGGCGAGACGCTCCACCAGTACATGCGCCGCTTCTTCGACAAGCGTGCGACCGTAGTCGACGTCACCGACAAAGAAGTCATCGACTGCTTCCAAGACGATCTCTATCACCGTCGCACCTTCGAAGACTTCGGTCGCCGTCGCCCAAGCTCAATCACCAAGCTCAAGGACATGATCACTTCATGGGCCGACGAAGAGGACAAGGCGAACGCCAAGTACGACTCCATTCGCGGCAAGAGCAAAAACAACACGGGCGGCAACAACAATAACAAGGATCAAGGGGGTCGCAACAACAATAATAACAACAACTACTCGGGTCCTAACCGCAAGCGTAAGCCAGACAACACTGTCGCGGCTGTACAGCGCCCTGCGAAGGACAGCTCCAAGAAGACCTCCAGCGGCTTCAGAGACTTGCTCAAAGAGAAGTGCACGTGGCATCTAGACGGCAACCACACAACCGATCAGTGCTACCAGCTCCGGTGAGCACTCAAGGATGTCCCTGAGCCACGACACCCTCACGACAAAAAGGGCAAGAAGAAAGTCGATGAAGGCAACGGCGACTTCCAAGAACCCGACAAGACGGTGAATGTCCTCTTTGGCGGACTACCCACCAAGCGAGCTCAGAAGCTCACCCTCAGGGAAGTCTTGAGCATTGAACCAGCGGTGCCGACACCTCTCAGGTGGTCGGAGGTACCCATTACCTTCTCCCGCGCGGATCAATGGACAAGCTTCTCTGAACCAGGGCGTTTCCCACTCGTCCTGAATCCAGTAGTCGCGGGCTCCAGACTCACCAAGGTACTCATCGACGGTGGAAGCGGACTTAACGTTCTATTCACTAAGACCTTGAAGAAGATGAAGCTCGACATCACCGACATGCTCACGAAAAGCACGTCGCCCTTCTACGGCATCATCCCAGGCAACACGGCTATACCACTTGGCTCAGTGGTCCTGCCAGTTACCTTCGGGACAAGGGAGAACTACCGCACCGAGTACATCAAGTTCGAGGTTGCAGACTTCGAAACCTCCTATCACGCCATCCTCGGCAGACCAGCTCTCACCAAGTTCATGGCGAATCCCCACTACGTGTACCTGGTACTCAAAATGCTAAGTCCTGCCGGAGTACTCGCATTGCAAGGGGACTTGAAGGTTTCCTACGACTGCGACACCGAAGCCGTGGAGCTCGCAGCAACCAACCAAGTACCTAACGCAATGATGGAGATCTATGCTGCATCCAAGAAGCTCGCACCAACTAAACTCGAGATACCTGAGAAGACCGACACCTCCAACAAACCTCATCCAACAGAGGAAGTCCAGGTGAAGGCCATCGACTTCGGGACCGGCGATAGCAGCAAGACTACCATGATCGGCGCAGGGCTCGACCCCAAATAGGAAGATGCGCTCGTCAGTTTCCTTCGGGCTAACCGAGACATCTTCGCGTGGAAGCCAGCGGACATGCCAGGTGTGCCCAGAAGGCTGATCGAGCACTCACTCAACGTCGATCCTAAAGCTATCCCCAAGCGACAACATCTCCGTCATTTCGCTGACGACCGACGGGACGCCATCAAGAAGGAACTCGTCAAACTACTCGCGGCGGGCTTCATCCGAGAAGTCTTCCATCCTGAGTGACTCGCCAACCCCGTCCTCGTCCGCAAGAAGAACACCAACGAGTGGAGGATGTGCATCGACTACACAGACCTCAACAAGCACTGCCCCAAGGACCCATTCGGGTTGCCACAGATTGATTAAGTCATCGACTCCACGGCGAGCTGCGACCTGCTCTGCTTCCTCGACTGCTACTCCGGATACCACCAGATCGTAATCAAGGAAGAAGACCAGGAGAAGACCGCGTTCATCACCCCGTTCGGCGCCTACTGCTACACGACGATGTCGTTCGGGTTGAAGAACGCTAGCGTTACTTATCAATGAGCTATCTAGGCCTGCTTCAAGGAGCAGCTCAACAAGAACGTTGAAGCCTATGTGGACAACGTGGTCGTCAAGACCAGAAACTCCGACACGCTCATCGCCGATCTTGAAGAGACTTTTGCATCCCTGCGAGAGTACCAGTGGAAGCTCAACGCCAACAAGTGCATCTTCAGTGTACCCTCGGGGAAACTACTCGGCTTCATCATCAGCCATCATGGCATCGAAGCCAATCCCGAGAAGATCTCCGCCATCACCAATATGAAAGCTCCAACCTACATCAAGGATGTCCAGAAGCTGACCGGGTGCATGGCGGCCCTGAACAGATTTATCTCGAAGCTCGGAGAACGGGGACTACCCTTCTTCAAGCTACTCAAGCACCAAGAGAAGTTCGTGTGGACCGCGGATGCTGATCAAGCTCTGACGCAGCTTAAAGACTTCCTGTCAAAGCCACCGGTCCTCACGGCTCCTCTCAAACAGGAGCAGCTACTGCTCTACCTCGCCGCGACTACTCATGTGGTTAGTACTGCCATCGTTGTCGAGCGGCAGGAAGATGGTCACGCCTACCCAGTCCAGCGGCCAGTCTACTTCGTCAGCGAGGTCCTGTCCGAGTCCAAGGCCCAGTACCAGCCGGTCCAGAAGCTACTCTACGCAATACTCATCACCTCACGGAAGCTACGACACTACTTCCAGGAGTACTCGATCATCGTCATCACCGACTACCCGCTTGGTGACATACTCTACAACCAAGATGCTACCGGGAGAATCTCCAAATGGGCGGTCGAGCTTGGCGCCCTCAACATCGACTTCAAGCCACGCACCGCTATCAAGTCTCAAGCACTAGTTGACTTCATGGCAGAGTGGCGGGAGAATCAACTACCCACACCAACAGAGCGACCAGAGCATTGGGTCATGTACTTCGACGGCTCACTCAAGCTTGAGGGTGCGGGTGCAGGGGTACTTTTGATCTCTCCAAAGGGCGAGCAACTCAAGTACGTCCTGCAGATCTTCTAGAAGGTCTCAAACAACGAAGCCGAGTACGAGGCTCTGCTACATGGGCTCCGACTCGCAATCTCACTGGGCATCAAGCGACTACTAATCTACGGCGACTCCGCTGTGGTCATCAACCAAGTCAATGACTCCTGGGACCGCAACAAGGAGAACATGGACGCCTACTGCCTAGAAGTCGGCAAGCTCGAGAACAAGTTCTATGGTCTCGAATTCCACCACGTCGTCCGTGACAACAACTTTGCAGCGGACGTCCTGTCGAAGCTTGGTTCTACTCGCGCTCAAGTACCAGCTGGAGTCTTTGTCCACGAACTTCACACGCCATCCATCCCGGAGCCGGCGCCAACGACCACTGACCCTGGGCCATCACAGCCCAGTCAGGAGGTCATGACGATCGACGTGGACTGGAGGCAACCCTTCATCGACTACATCCAAGAGCAGAAGGTTCCTTCCGACAAGAACGAAGCCGAACAACTCGTCCGCCGAGCCAAGACCTACGTACTAGTCGGAGACAAGCTCTACAGGTGGGGCACCACTTCTGGAGTACTCATGAAGTGCATACCCCGAGAAGAAGGCAAGGACATCTTGGAGGAGATCCACAAGGGTGTCTGCGGTAACCACGCGTCCTCTCGTACGCTGGTGAGCAAAGCTTTCCAACGAGCCTTCTACTGGCCCACAGCTCTGGGTGACGCTGAAGAACTCGTCAGCAGGTGACAAGGATGCCAATTCTTCGCCAAGCAGCAACACGTCCCGGCCTACAAACTAGTCACCATACCGCCAACCTGGCCCTTTGCCTGCTGGGGGCTCGACATGATTGTTCCTCTACCAACTGCGCCAGGTGGATTCAACAGGGTTCTAGTGGCCATCGACAAATTCACCAAGTGGATCGAAGTCAAGCCGGTCACCTGGCCCAAGGCTGACAGAGTACTCGACTTCTTGGATGAACTCGTGCATCGCTACGGGCTACCCCATCGCATCATCACAGACTTGGGTTCCAATTTCAACAACCATCAGTTCTGGGAGTACTGCGAGAACAGCGGGATCGACGTCCGATATGTCTCAGTTGCCCACCCGCGCGCTAACGGCCAGGTGGAGCGCGCCAACAGGATGGTACTTGACGCCCTCAAGAAGTGGTTGCACGACGCAGCTAACACCAAAGGAGGCAAGTGGATCAAGGAACTACCCAACGCACTCTGGGGTCTTTGTACTCAACCTACCAAGCCAACAGGGCAAGCGCCCTACTTCCTGGTCTACGGCTCCGAAGCTATTCTACCCGTTGATGTGATGTGGGAATCCCCGGCAGTAGAACAATACGACGAAGGCATCTCAGAAGACAGTCGAAGGGTTGACATCGACAGCCTCGAAGAAGCCCGTTGTGCTGCCCTTGTCCAGTCAGCAAGGTACCTAGAGGGTATCCGACGCTGCCATGATCGCAACGTCAAGGAACACTCCTTCAACGTCAGCGATCTAGTCCTCCGTCGCATCCAGAACACGGACGGACTACACAAGCTCAGCTTGCCTTGGGAAGGTCCCTTCTCAATTTCCAAGGTGACCGGACCAGGCTCCTATCATCTTCAGACACTTGAGGGTGAGGACATCAGCAACTCGTGGAACGTCGACCAGTTGTGTCGCTTCTACGCGTAGTCGCTCGACTACCTATCTATGGGTCCAGCCTATACGGCTACTCACGGACTCCTTGTTGTAAGCGGCCTTTCGGTCCTAGCACTAGTCTACGGACTACTCCTATCCAAGATCCAGCGCTAACGGCTACTAACGGATCCTGGGCTGCACATCGCCTAAGGGTCGTGGCAGCGGTCTACAGACCATGTACTCCTCTGATCCAGCTATAACGGCTACTAATGGATCTTTAGCTGTAAGCGGTCCAAGGACCCTAGCAACTACTTAGCCGTAGGCGGCCTGCGGGTCCTGGCGACTTCATACTTGTAACGACCCTAGCTATCCAGGTGTACTTCTCCCTCAGTAATAAAGTTCGATTCTACTCAACTTGTTTACTGTACCTCCTAAACTAGGCAGTTTCCATTGAGTACTACTACTCACTACTTCTTCAATGGCTTGGTACTCCGCAAGCTTCGATGTAAGCCGCGGCAACGAGTACCCATCACAAGCATAGAAGTGGATCACCTTCAATCACATTCAAACAAGTTCTAAACTAATTTGTTTGTCTTACATCACCTACCCTGTACATGAACTACTTCTACAGGTACATCTATTGGAGGTTCAGCTTATCAGCAACTTGCTCCGCGATAGGCGCCATCTCCTCCAGCAGGGTCTTGTACTGCTTGTCTGTGCAGTTCGCCGCAAGGCCGCCAGCTACCACATCCATCAGAGCCTTTGGGAAGTATGACTTCATGAAGGTGAGTACCTGGTTCGGTATCGACTTCGCCAAGTGCTTAACGTACGTCGCCAGGCGCCCGGGGGCTTCCTTCAGCCTATCTACCAGAGGCGCTATCTTAGGCCCGCCTATCTACCGGCAATCTCGCAATGGGAAGTGCGGCTTCTTCAAGTTCTTTCAGTTGCGCCTGCAGCTTCTCGCAATCTTCATTGAGCTTCTGCAGAGATTTGTAACAACGCACATGGTCAAGATCGGAGGCTTCATGGAGCTCCATGTGCTTGATGCACTCATGGCGCAACTGTGCGTACTCGTACTCGACTACCTCTCGGCGGTCGGTCTCCCGGTACACGATGTTCTTGAGGTCCATCTCGGAAGCCTTCAGTTGGTCGACCCTTGCTTCAAGATCTGCAGACAACTCGTTAACAGTCTCAAACTACACATAAGCTCTACAACAAGTACTCAGCGATCGCGACGGAAGGCATACCTTTGTTTTTCTGGCGTAGAGTCTTGTTTTTCTTGATCAAGTCATCCCTCTTCGCCTGCATCTCCTGTACTTCATTATGGTACTGGGCGAAGGCGCCGTCAAGCTTGGATTGGAGCAGCGCTGAGTGCTTCTTCGACTTGTCCAACTCCTTCTCCAAAGCTTCAGCACGAATAACCGTATCTCCGTACCCCTTCAAGAGCTCGGTCTTCTGGCGGGATCTCTCCACTAGTCCCTGTGCAAGATCCAAGGCTCAATCTGTACTCAGTACTCAATGATGCAAGACTACTCAGGGTACTCGCAACGTACCTTGATCCATTGTTCCGTGCGATGCCACGACTCCATGCTCAGAGACACGAAGGCCGGGTCGATCAGATCATCATCTAACAACTCGAGACCTCCGCAGCTCGAAGTCCCAGTCTCTGGCATCAGCGCCAAGCGAAGCGGTGCCGCGTCCTCCACCATCGCCTCACGGACGACGACTTCAGTCCCTGCTTCGAGGCACGGGTTGACCCGGGGGCCGCAGTTGGAGGGGGGGCCTGCACTTCTTCAGTCGATGGCTCTCCACCACCGCGACTTGTTCCTGTGCCCCCTTAGGCACAACATCTTCAGCAGCCGGAGGCGGGCTGGTACTCCCAGCCGTCGCCCCCACCGTCTCCCAGACTTCTTCCTCATCCTGCGCAGCAGGGTCCGAGGGAGGGATGTCCTGCACCAGTACAAGTCAAACAGTCAGCAACAAACTACTCATCGTCAGTACTCGACTACTCTAGTCGTGGTACTCACCTCTTGTCTGGTGGCTTCCGACACTTTCAGTTTCTTCACGGCGCGTTTGCGCGCCACGTTACGGGGCTTCCTCGGCGGAGGCGGCAAGTCCACCTCAAGGCTGGACGGGTTCTCCACCACTTGCACATGTGGCATCCCAGCTCGGCTGAATCTAGAGCGGAGCTGGAAGCGCTACTGCAGTGTCTCCTCGTCCTCGTCGTCGGAGGTGTCCTTGATGACGACGACATCATCCTTCTCGCCGACTACGCGGCGCTCTTTCGTTTTGGGTTCCGCCTTCCCCTGGGCTTGTTTCTCAGGCTGTGGGGGGGAGGGCGGGATGGAGATGTACTTCTTCAGATCGTCCTACAAGATCAAGCAAGCTTAAGTACGACTACACAGGCAATTAGTACTCGGGGGTCCTGGCCACGACTACTAACCTCGTTCGGCGGGCGTGCCGCGGAGTAGTCCGGCACAGGGCATGGCATGAAGTCGAGCATGTCCTTGAAGACCTTCCCCAGCCGTTCGATGATCATGTCATCGTCGACCTCTTCACCAGGCATCCGAGACGAATCTTCGTCGTCGGTGTACTCATAGCCGAGATGGTCTCGCGCCATCAGCGGCTGCACTCTTCTCTTTATGAAACTAAAGGCTACATGTTCAGCCCTCAACCCAGCCTCTCTCAAGGTCTTGATCTTCTCCAGCAACGCAGGTAGCTGGAGGCCTTCTTGCATGGTGGGCTCCGAGTTCCACCATGGCGCATGCTTCGGTTGACGACCACTCGGCTTCGGTAGCTCTGGGTGGTGGTTGCTGATGTAGAACCATTTCGACTTCCAATCCTGATTGGAGTCGATCAGCTTGTACGGCAAATACTGCCCGGCAGCGTCTTCGCGCATCTGCACCCCAGAGCCTCCAACTACTCGGGGGGTCGTCCGTGCTTGGCTGCGGCTTCAACCGGAAGAATTTCCGGAACAGAATCCAGTGGGGCTTGATCCCCACAAACGCTTCGCAGAAGTGCACAAAGATGGAGACGTGGAAGATACCGTTGGGGTTGAGGTTGAGGTACTCGATCCCGTAGTACCTGAGCATCCCCTTGAAGAAGTCGCTCGCCGGCAGTGCGAGTCCGCGCTCCACGAACCGCGCGAACATTGGGATCTCATCCAGGTTTTTCTCCATCGGGTACGGATCTCCAGTGGCGACGTGCCACAGATCCATCTCCTTCTCGCGGAGGAAACCACTGTTGACCAGGGCGAGGAGGTCCTCGGTCTTCAGTTTCGCCTTCTTCCACTCCTTTGCTGAATTCGGCTGAGTGGAGGGGGGCGGCGATGACGACGACTGGCCGGCATCGTCGGCCTCATCGCGGCTCCTCTTCTTCGACGCGCCGGTCTTGGTGCTCTTCGCTGGAGACCCCTTCATCCTTCGAGACACGAGTGTCTTCACTCGCATTCGCTCGGGGGCTGCGGAGAAGGGCGGGCTACGGCAGCGGCGCGGAGGTAGATCTAATCTACTTAGCGGCGGCGGCGGCAGCAGCAGTGGAAGGAGGAGATGATTCAGATCTAATCACAGCGAAATGCAACCGCTAGGAGTGAAAAACTCTAAGGGGTTCACTTATTATTTATAAGTCACCAAGCGGCTCAGTTCCGAACGAACGGATAAGTTTCAGGCGGCTGACTCAGCGGCGGCAGACTGACTCTTCGTATTCCCGTACTCGACGCTCTCACTCTCGGGGGCTCGGCTTCAATCGACGGATTCAGTGGGCTAAACCAGATCAAGATCCCACTCCGGACACATTCTACAGTCAAGATGACCCTTCAATTCGAGAGAAAGTACTCGACTCAAGGCTCGGGGGCTCCGTGCCACGTGTCCTTCGGTTTTTTCTCCGGATTTTTCGGGGTAAGATTGACAGAACTTCAGATTGACCCTCAGCTTGAATCTACAATTCGACCTAAGGCTCAGGGGCTACATTCCATATGGAATGCGATTCTTCGAATCGCATTTTCCATATGGTTTTTCATCAAGACATCACGAGTATTATTGAAGACCTTCGAGAGAAGCACTCGGGGACGCTTGGGGACTACTCGAGAAGACTTCAAGACTACTCAAAGATTAGCTGGGGTACCTTCCAACCTCGGGATAATTCAAGCATTCTTGAGGACTTTTGGCTTGTAGAACTTGGGGACGCTCAAGGACTACTCGCCAAGGCCGTCAAGACTACTCGAAAACATCCTGCTCGACTACAAAGTACTCGGGGGCTTATCGTACGGACATCCCTAAGCCCACTACTCAGGCGGGTACCAGGACCGACTACTACGTGGGCCCCTGGGACTAGTCGACTTGAGCTGCACGACACAAGACGGCGTGAAGCACAAGGCATCCAGAGGGCTAATACTCGGTTAGGAAGCTAGACATGTCCGGATCCATGTAAAGTACTCCTAGCCGTATACGACTAGTACTCTCCCTTCCAAACCGACTTGTAACCCTGCCTCCCAGACTATATAAGGCGAGGCAGGGACCCCTATCTCCTATCCGCATCATCTTGTAAACACACACAATTAATCCAAGAGCTACGCAGCATATAGGACGTAGGGTATGACGCACCTCGCGGCCCGAACCTGTCAAAATTGTGTGCCACGTGTCTCTCCTTAGAGTTCCCGATCTCGACGAGGCCACAAACGTCTACCTCAGGTACTCTCCTTAGTAGGTTGCCGGGTTAAACCACCTACAGCTGCTTGTAGCATGGATTCGATAGGTGCATAGAATCCATGCTTCCCCACATAGATGCATGCACACTCAATGATACGGATGCACACACGCACACTGTCCACATGAGCTCCTTCGAAAGACAAGACTAGTGGATTGATAAAGTCACTAAAAGCGTCATGTTCTGAGATAAGTTTAGTTCATAATTCAATACTTAAACTATATGGGGGTGTTTGAATTCATGAGTTATTTTTTAGTCTACTCCTTTTTAGCTCAAATAGCTCAAATAGCAACCAAACAGGTGAGCTATTTTAGAGCTATTTGCAATTAGCTCACCCAAAAAAATTATCCCCCAAATACATGCTAATTGGGCTATTTTTTCTAAGGGCAAGGGAGAGTGGGGTAAGAGAGAGAGGGGTAAGGTCAAATAGCTCAAATAGCCCTTGGATCCAAACAGCTCAAGGGCTATTTCATTAGAAAACTATTTTCTTAGGCTAAACTTTAGCCCTCAAAATAGCTCTGGGCTATTTCTCCAAACACGCCCTATATAAGTGTGCGTATGTTTGTGGCTGCCACTTCAAGGGGGACATGTTTACCTCACCTCATTCAAAATATAAGCTATTCTTGATTACTTTAGATAAAGGTAATTGTTTAATATTCATTTAGATAAAGAATAAATGCATCATTGGACAATCCTTTTGAGCTTTGACTTTAATATAAAGGAATAAAATTAGATAAAGGAAACTATTCAGGTCTGTGTAGTGTGAGATGCACAAATAAAAATGCTTCAAGAAAATTGACAATAGTAGATACTACCTTCGTATTCTTAAATATATAGCGTTTAGAACAAGCTAGTTAGTTAAAAAATGAACTAATTTTCTTATCATAAACGTCATATATTAAAGAACAGAGGGAGTAACTAGTAAATTCTTCATGAAGCTGCTTCAATTATAGACATACTTTTATAACAAATTCTAGTCAAATCTACATGAATTAGACGCCATATATGTGCTACTCAACAGATTATTTTTTCTTTTTTTTATTCTTTATTCGAGACTCTAGTAGCCAACGATGGTATTATGAACTTTTGAATAATGCTACCATATATCCACAATTTCCTTAGTCTGAAATTTGTCTTTTAACCAAAATGTTTTGATTTTTCAGTCATTATTATTATTGCAATGGCTCGCTAGTGAGATCATTTTTTGTTTAGACGAGAGATATGAGGTTGAAGAGGCGACAGACGGACAGAGGCAACCGGAGCAGCTTCCAAGGCATTTTCCCCTACTGATGGTTATTTTCCTCCTGCCCAAACTAGAACCAGAACCCTAAAGACAGTCTCCAAACACCACAAGCCATAGCTGCCATCTTTTTTATTTATTAATCCCTTGATCTTTATGCAATTAGTGAAGATTATTTCTACTTCCTATCTTGCTACATACATTCGACTATTTACAAAAGAAACATATTTATTGCAATAATTTGTGAGATACGACCCAATGGTTGGAGAAAATCTTTTTCAACCTTTTTTTAGCAGTTGCAACATTTTTTTCTATCAAACAACATATGCAAGAATTAGATATTTTTAATTCAAGATTTTTCCAATGTGTATGTATATTTTGTAACTGCAGATAGTATTATTTTATTTTTGCAAAAAATGCCAACTTTAATTCTCTCCTCTCCTTCGTCTCTAAAAGAAAGTCACCCTAGAAAAACTCGTATAAATTTGTAAATGTGTGAAATGACCTAAATTTGGTGCTACTTATTTATTAGCTAAATTGGTGCTACTTGATTGTCTACATACTAAATGGGTGACGATAACCAGAGTTGTGAGATGAATTTTTTAAGTCACACTGACTTTTTTATGTTCGGAGGGTGTATTTATAAAAGAGAACTTCATGAGTAACTAAATCATGTGCATATTTGCTTTGTTCAATTAGTTGGGACTATATCGCGATTGAATCGCTATTTGCCAAAATCGTGCATTTGGATTCAGTTTAAAAGGTAAATGCATCTAAATCACACTAAATTTCCTTTCATGGCAACTTGGCAAGCTAGGTAAGAAACGTACTACGAGGTCTTAGGGCACCCGCAATGGGTGTAAATAGGCTCTCTACAGCATGTCCACGTTAGTTTTCTGTCTTGCATGGATGAAAGAGAGGAAGCGCATGTCGATGGACATGGCGGGAGTCGACAGCGGCACCTTTCCACGCATGCAGGCTCCATTTATGCAGTCATCCCCAATTCCCCCATGTTGTAGCTCACCGCGTACCTTCTTCTCTCACCTCACTCCCTCCACTCTCCCACGCGGGCAGGCGGAGCTCGGTTGGTGGCTGCAGGCGAGGCCACAGGCCGGCCTCCTCTGCGTTGTGGCGTGGGAGGTAGAGGCGCGGTCGGCAGTGGGATGTCTATCGGCCGCCGACACATCAGAGACCAGCGAGCGCGACCGTCAGGCCGCCGATGCGGCACAAGGAGGGTGTTGTCCGGCCGTCGTGGGGCAAGGTTGGGAGCAGGGTGTGGTGGTGGCGGGGTGTCGCCCGGGCGTCGGCATGGGGAGCGACAAGGCATAATCAGGCCACCGGCGCGTGGAGGGTGGGGCGCAGACGCTTGCGTGGGGAGGCGGAGGCGACACCGGCGTTGGATAGGATCAGGTTGGGGGAGATGAGGATATGGATTAGGGTAGAGGTATGAGATTGAAAAACTGAATGGTGGAGTCCACTAAACTTTTGAGCACATGCTATAGTGCTCCCTCTGGTACTAGTTTAAAAGTTGTTTAGGACCGGATTTCACCTACCAAAGAGGTATTAATTAGGGGTAATTTTTCCATCTTTACCCTTAATAAATATGGTGGTGCGTGGATTGTAATCACCAATCTATTCCCACCCGACTTGCTAGTGCAGCGCGTTCTAGGTTGTAGGTTGGCGGATTGAGTCTTGGCCGCTGCAAATATTTTTTTGCTGGGGAGGGATTTTGCGGGCTGCGTGCTACTGTGTGCCGAACGTGGAACACACAGGGGCGTCATGCCGCCCGCGTTGTAGGTCCGCCTGGGCGCGAAGGAGGGCGCAGTGGTGGCGTTTTTTCCGGTGTTTGCGGTTGCCGCGCCATTTTTTTGGAAAATCTCGTGCATGTGTGCTGGACGCGACCCTTCCCGTTTCGCCCCTTTAAACGTCGGAGCCCTGGACTCGACGCCATCGCTCACAACACCTCGCTACAATGGTTTTGCTCGACTTGAATGCAACAGTAGAAGAAGTTGAGGCATGACTTGACCTCAACGTTCCACTAGAGGAAGAAGAAGATGGCCCTCGCGGCGAGGACGACGGCGACACCGCGGCCGTGGTGTTGGCACGCGGAAGGTCGTCACCGGTGCGGAGGCCCAACCAGGCGAGTGCGTCCGCGGCGAGGATGAGCGGCGTCGTGCCGTCTGTGGGGAGCCGGAGTCTGGCGAGGCCACGGCGAGCGGAACGGAGTCAGGTGAGGCCACGGCGAGCGGAACGGAGTCCGGCGAGGCCACAACATGCGGACATGAGTTTGACGAGGCCATGGCGAGCAGGGAGGAGTTGGAGTCCATGGAGGATCTCGCGACGTGTGGCGGCGAGGAAGGAAAGAAGGGCGTCGTTATCGCGATGGGAGAAACGAAGTCTTCGGCGTCGCAGTAACTCAGGGGCAACGAACCTGGGCATGCGCCGAACGACTTCTTTTGCGCACCCCGCGCTCACACGTAGGACGACTTCTAATCTGGTACCGGAGGGAGTAAGCTTGTTGGGAGAGTTTTCTAAAGTCTCTTCTGCAACTGATGTGGCGAAAATTACAGAGGGCGCTATCTATACCATTGTTGGTGCCTTTATATGAGTCATTAATGCACACTCTGTGACAAAACTACTTGACTACCGATACTAGCGCTTAATCTACACATCTTGCAGCGAGTGACAGTCATCACGAGTTAACTCTTCATTTAATAATAGTAACGATAGCTGCACTCATCTCGTAAAAAGATAAACTTCATACAAATCAGTACCAGCTACCAGCTAGTAGTACTTTTCTTTCAGAACAAATCAGCACTGCCCATCGGCCACCAACTAGTCAGCGGCACCTTTTTCTCAAAACAAAACAACATCAGCCACCGGCCGACTGAACAGGCCGATGACCACTAGTTTTAGCAGATGGAGGTTTTGAAATGGAATAGATGCAACGTGTGAAAGGTTCAGGGCTTCAGGCTGCTTTCTTCCATTCTCCTTTCCTCTCCCTCTCATAGTCTCGTACTCTCGTACCGATCGTCTCCTGTCATCCCGTCGCAGCTTTTCAACGACGAACGAAAAGGAGAACAAGAGGATCCGAAGAGAACCACTGATGATTGACGACGATCCACAGCTGAAAGCTCACCCAGGTTTGTATTTATTCTCTACCTGCACAATGTGCGTTTTACATGTAGTAGCTTCCTTGGCAGGAAACAGCTTGTGCTTGTACTCATGGCTTGGAAGCCTATGACTCTATGAGGATCGGGAGCTGTGTCCCCTGTGGAGTCTGGGCCACAGGCTTCCTCTCCGGTGTCTGTACCGTGTATCTGTAGGCGCTGTCCTCCTGCGTCCTGCCCCTTGAATTCATAGAGTCGACCATCAGGCTACCCAGCACTGGTAGGTAATCTTAGTGAATTGCTTCTAGTCTTGCAATTTTATACATATTAACATTATCTCTTCAATTCTTTTACTTTTTTAAAAATAATTTATAGTTTTTTTTCAAAATAACTTAATTAGTTTTACAAGACAGAATCCTTTTGAGCTTTATGAACAGAGGAAACACTAGACAATTGTCCCGATATATAGTAATTCTAACATTGTCTTCGAGTATTTATGAATGGAGAGAACAAACACAGTTGTGTATATGGATGACAACAGAAGGGTAGGTTAAGGGTAAAGTATTTACCTGCCCGTTAACATACCCGTCCATCTCTACTATACTCGTACCCACCAAACATAACAGGTAAAATCCTTATCTGTGTCCTTACCCGCTGGGTAACAGGGTACCCATTGCGTATTGAACATAAACATGTCAATGAGGTCATATCCAATAGTACAATAATAATATGATAGTTAAATAATTCTCAAACTTCACAATCACACACATTGCCGTAACAAATGATGTCCAATTGTGTTATTTTTGGCAACATTTCTTCTTCCAATACACACCTAGCGTTGTTCTCACATAAACGGGTGACAAAACCGATTTAGAAGACAAACAATCATCAAATGTCTCATTGACAAAGGCATCACCTTCATTTTGGATTGTACTACTACTACCAACCGCAGTAGTTTCAGTCAAACTAAAACCCTCCGTATAACCTTAGGGCGTGTTTTCCACCCCGCCCAGCACGACTCGGTCAGCTTGACTAGCTGAAAGGACCTTGTGATGCCTAGGGGGTGAATAGGATCACTTTAAAATTCTGCAAAAACTAAGCAGCGGATCAGAGACCGGATGACCCGGCACGAGTGACCAGATGACTCGGGGGTCCGGGTCACCCTGGCACTTGGGCCGGATCAACCAGCGCGCGAAGATAGAGTACAATAAGCTATGGAAAACTTGAATTTGCAGAAAATATATGAATCAAACTTTGCGTATATGAGGTAGTCACCACCTGCAACCAAATATTTTACAAGCAACAACACAAATGGAGAGATCGATCCAAATTTAGCTTCTAGGGTTAGAGAAAGAGGATGAACTCAAACAAGTAAGAGACAAACGAATTAATCCGAAGTTCACTCCCACAAAGGAAGCTACGTCTCCATTGAGGATCCCACGAAGGGAGGGCTATCACCAAGAGCCTCTTTTCCTCACCCAATTCCCACAAAGGAAAATTGGTGCTCACTAAGAGAAATCCATAAAGGATGGGTAATACAAACGATCCCGGGTGCTCCACACGAAGAGGGCACTCAACGGGTGACGCTTAACCGTCTAGAAGCGAGTTTCAAGAGTAACAAACGCGAATCGATCAACCAAAGCCGCCACAAGTGCTTCTTAAGAGGAATGAGTGAAGAGCTCTCACAAAGGGGATTAATCCTACACCTCAAAGGACTCTCACACCCAAACCCTAGGAGTAATCTTTGCTAGGAGTGTTTGGAAGGGAGTTGGGAGAGAGGGAAGCAAGCTTAGGAGGTGTTTCAATGGAGGGGAAGGCAGAACCCAAGAGAGGAGGAAGAAGGGGTATTTATACCCCAAGTCCCCGAGCTAGCCGTTATGTGCTGCCTGCGGCCTGGCCGGGTCACCCGACTCTCTCCAGAGCCATCCCGGGTCGCCCGGTCACTCAGGTCGGTTGACCCGGTCAGGCAGGGAAGGCTATGTTAAGCAATTCTAAGGCTTTTCTAAGGTTTTTCCTATGGTTTTAGCCCTAAGAAAGGATGAGAGGATCTCAAGATAAGCACTTGTAGCGAGATTCGACTGACCGATCACGTCCCTCTTTATAGGTGTTTCCTAAACTCAAATTCAAACCGAAAATTAAATTTAAAGCGCCAATTGAGCTTCAACACCTTTTATATGAAATTGAGGGCCTTCCTTTGAATATTCTCATTTATTTCTTTTTATTCCTGCACACACTTAGTTGAACCATCAAATGCTCAAATTATACTTGTCATTATCACCAAAATAATTAGGGGCCTAGATGCTCTTTCACTAGCCCAGGTCTGGAATGACCTGGCCCAGACGGTGCAAGGCACCGTGTTTGCGGCCTTGTACCAAATGAGCCCGACTTAGACGAAGATGGTGTTTGCCACCCATTTGGCAGCCGGGTTTGAGGCCAACGGCCCCACACGTCAGCCACTCGGCCCACGCGCGGGAGCCAGCTGCGTGCCCCGCGCGGAGCCAGGCTCCCAGGAAACGACCCTTTTGGCCGCTTGTAGCCAGGCTCCAACGCGGGCCGGGGACGCAAACGACGTGACTAGCAGCCCGGGAGTGCAGCTGGGGTGGCAAACACGCCCTTAGTATTTCTTCACCAACTAATTCAAATATCTTTAAGTTTCTTAACTTCTATACATGCATTCTGATCCATAAATTATGGTATGCATTGTTTAACTTTCTTAATTTCTACAGGATTGGGTCAAATGTTTGTACGGGCTACTTTAATACGGGTACCCATCATGTACTCATGGGTAGAATTTTATACCTCCTTACCCACGGGTAGAATTTTATACCTCCTTACCCACGGGTAGAATTCTATACTCATATCCTTACCCAACAGGGTAGGGTATCCGTAGGTACCCGTACCCATGGGTAAATCTGCCATCCTTAGTTGTGTAGGTGTGAAAATGCAGGTTTTGCTTCTACTGGGGCTAAACATTAGCCTCATGTCACATCATATGTTTGATACTAAATTAGCGTATTAAACATAAGTTAATTATAAAATTAATTGCATATGGAGTCTAATTCACAAGACGAATCTATTAAGTGTAACTAGTTCATGATTTGGCAATAATAAATTAATTAGCTCAGGACTTCGGCACTCAGATTTGTAATTAGCTCTGCGCTAACTACTTTACTAACTACTTGCACAACCCCTACGCTAATTTAGGAGACAAATCTAATGAAGCCTTTGAACCCATGATTAGACGATGGTTACTGTAGCATTATTGTAGTAAATGATAGACTAATTAGGCTTATTAGATTCGTCACTCAAAGTTGTACTCATATGTGAAAATGTCTTGTGAATAAATTTTATTTAGTACTTTAAAAAAATATATTTTTTGAACAGACGGCAAAAGCTTGAGCTTTTCCGAATTTTTATTAGAAGAAATAGAATTGACCATGTTTATGAGAAAACTCGGGCCTGAAAACCATACAACTCCGATCCATAGACCGTGTAACTAGGGAGGTAGTTGAATCATCCCTCTCAACTCCGGGCCATCGACTGCACAACCAAGAGATAGAAATTCCCAACAACTCCATCGGGTCCGTAGACCACACAACTTGAAAATATCTAGTGGGTTGGATTAGGACATCAACACGCACCGTCAACTCAACTCTCAACTCAATACAACTTCAAAGCACCATCCAACTCAACTCTGACCGATGGGATTGGGACATCGACCCTGAACCTCTTCAATTCCACAAGCACCAAACTCCCTTTTTCCATTTTTTAATAAAACAATAAAGGAAAAGGAGAAAAAACAAGAAAACGGCTTCATATAAGCAACCAAAGTCGAAGCACCTTGCTGAAAAGCTTCCGCAAGCCCCGGGCATAAGTCAAGGTCCGCACTGGAGATGCCCAACATCGCCTTCATGAAGGGCATGAGTCCAAAGACGCCATCAATGACGTCCCAAGAAGGGAAGGGTTTTCACCCGCATCGTCCATACGGAGCAAAGAGGCGGCCTATGCCACCAGCCGCACCTTCATGCAGCAGATGGTGGGCCGCCGCATGATCGCTGCCCGCGACACCACCACGACATTGCTAGCAAACGTCAGTGCAAAAAAAACCTCGTCGGCCATGCCTGGCACCGCTGACACTCTATAGCCTAAGAAGATGACTCGAAGTAACTAGCTATCCCACCATTGTTAGGGGGTGAGACCTGGACAGATCCGCAAGGGGGCGACCCAAGCGGTTGTAGGTTTATTGGAGGTATCAGGGAACTAAAAGCGTAGATGGTTGCACGTAGGACGAGCACGGAAATCCCAGCGAGACACGAGAAACACGGTGATTTATACTGGTTCGGGCCTCCGGAGAGTAAAACCCTACGTCCAGTTTGGTAGTGGAATTATGCGAGAGAGATCTGCCCCCGAGGAGGGCACCCCATATTGGCCGACGACCTTGGGCTACAAGTTGATTTCCATCTATCCTAGTCGGTTACAACATGGAAGGCTTATCTGAACTGCCTTAAACTGTCTGGCCTGTCTTGACTTGCACTCCAAGCTGTCTTCATGTCCTTGGACCCACATGTCAGGTCGGGCAGGGCCCACTGACAGGTCGGCGGGTCTTCTAGCAGGTTGGGCCCGCCTGTCGGGGACGGCTGAGACCCTGGTCGGTGGGGACCCATCGGTACCCATGTCTCTCAAGCCCCCGATCGACGTGTAGGCATAGTGGCCGAGACGAGGTCATGTCGAAGCAAAGCGAAGGCATGGCACCACCGAGGTCGCGTAGGGTGCACGGGGATCCAAAAAAGAAAAAAGATGCTCCGGTCTTGTGTGCGAAGTCGAACGTCGATCTGCTGGGATCTTGATGCCAGGAGGTCGAAGCAGAAGACAAGCTGTCGAAACGTAGGGCCGCCAACCTGGCATGATCAGGTGAAACAAAGTGGTCTTCGCGACCTTTCGGAAGGCCGCAATGCCAACCGTAGGTAGGTCGAGCAGAGGTGTAGTGGAAGTGGGCTTCCAATAGGTCGATGCGACGTAGATGAAGAGGGCGTCGTAAGACGCACTCGTGTAGTAACCCCCGAGTATGATGCTCTAGAAAAGAAGAAGTAGAGAACCTACGGCCTTCTGCAGCCATCATGATGCTCTGACGAACTGGGCGAATGCGCCGAAGAACGTGGAATCTTGAGGAAGACGCCAGACGTCAAAACTGCCATGACTTGAGCCACCGGCTCGCTGTACGGTCACAGGCCTGAAGTGGACGACAGAGACACCGGGAGCCCTGGTGACCTAAAGTGGTCGACGACGGAGACGCCGGGAGGTATAGCGACCTCGAGAGGGCGACGAGGGAGCCGCGGGAAGGTCTCATGACCTTGAGTAGGCAACGACGGAGTCGCGAGAAGGTCTCAAGACCTAGAGTAGGCGACGACAGAGTCGCGGGAAGGTCTCCTGACCTTGAGTGGGCGACGTCAGAGTCGCGGGAAGGTCTCCCGACCTTGAGTGGGCAACGTCGGAGTCGCGGGAAGGTCTCAGGACCTCGAGAGGGCGACGGCAAAGTCGCGGGAAGGTCTCAGGACCTGGAGAGGGCGACGACAGAGTCGCGGGAAGGTCTCAGGACCTTGAGTGGGCGACGACGGAGTCGTGGGAAGGTCTCAGGACCTTGAGTGGGTGACGACGGAGTCGCGGGGAGATCTCAGGACCTCGAGAGGGCGACGAGGGAGCCACGAGAAGGTCTCCCGACTTTGAGTGGGCGACGACGGAGTCACGGGAAGGTCTCAGGACCTTGAGTCGGCGACGACGGAGTCACGGGAAGGTCTCAGGACCTTGAGTCGACGACGACGGAGTCACGGGAAGTGTTGGTCTTGAACAAACGGAGTGTAGAGACACCCAGATATCCTGCACGGATGCAAAGAGTCTGGCAGAGCCACCCAAGGCATGCCGACCTCACGAAGGTCTCAAGTTAGCAGCGCCTAAGCACCCGGAGATGCTTGGCAGGGCCATTAGGTGCGCACCCCACAGGGAGGCCTTCATGCTAAAGCAAGGGGGACGTCCAGAATAGGCTGGCAGGGCTATAATAGCACGCCGACCTCAGGAAGGCCATTTTGGTGTCCAGATGAGCAGCATAGCTGCCAATCATCCAGCGGAGCCATGGTACTAAGGTATTGACGACGTAAGTAACGGGCACACCGACCTCGGGGGCCCGACGAAATCATAGATTGGACTCCAGGCGCCCAGACGGATCTGGTAGAGCAGCGAGGCACGCCTACCCCGGAGGGTCTTCAATCGAACCTACGACCATTCTGCTCAGGAAGTAGAAATATAGGTTGATTGGAATAGGTCTGTTTACGTGCAGAGCCATAGCGGGTGCACTAGGACGCAGACCCTAGCGGGTGCAATGAAGACGCAGAGCCGTAAAGGATGCATTTGATCGTCGTCGTGGTCGTAGATATGGCAAGGCGTAGAGCCATCAACTACACTGCTCAGCATGGAGGCTTAGGTGTAGCCGGCGCGCGGGGGGAGTTAGAGACTCAAGGTCTTGCAACCACATAATTACGAATGTGCATAGCGAGTAAAAAAGCATTTAAAGGAAGAACACACAGAATTAAATTCAAAATCCCTCAGGTCTGACGACCCTTAGATTGGCAAAGCCAAGCCCCCGAGCGTATCGAGGTCGGCTATACCAAGCCCCCGAGTGTGTCGAAGGGGGGGGGGAAATAAAGCAGGGATAAAACATGTAAAGCAGGTCGATGAAAGTCACGGAGACTATCGATGAAACATACAGAAGCCGTAAAAATATTAATTGCAAATAGCACTTAGCTTGTGCGTCACCGTGGCCGAGGTCGACGTGGCGAGCTCGAGACGCCGAAGAGGTCGGCGAGCAGCCGTTGAAGGTCAGAAGAGCCGAAGCTACGCCGAGCTGTGAAGATGTCAAAGAGATCACCGGCACGCGTGTGATGACGTAGCAGGTCGCCGAGACAAGCCGAAGTCGTGCCGAGCTACGGAGGAATCGAAGAAGGCCGACGAGGTGTCTCTGGTACGTCGTCGCCTAGCCATCGTGGCGCCGCTAGCACACACCCAAACTAGCCGCCGCCGACCACGTCACCATGACACATTAACACATACTCCCTCTGTTCCATAAAAAGTGCAATTCTAGTTTTTGTATGACAAATTAGTGATAGTGCGAAAAGACTCTAGTACCCATATTTCTCAGCCACATGCAGTAAGTTTTGGCATGCAGATCAGATCTGATTACTTAATTAGGCAGGTAATTTAGATTTATTTTCTAGAATTGCACTCTTTGTGAGATTTTTTTTCAAATGTTAGGATTGCATTCTTCACGGGACGGAGGGAGTACCTCCATCGAAGTTGTTGCCACTAGCTTTGGGCGTCGCCACGATAGGCCCTGAGCCGTATTCGCATTGGCCATGGGCACCACCACACATTGGGCGCCAGTACTGTCATCACCGGGCCGAGCCACGCCCCAGACGGAGGCCCCGCTGACAACAATGCATACGGAAGCAAGACGGCCACTTTAGGCCCCGAGAGCAAAGATCTGGCGATCTGCTACTCGGATCTGAGCAGTTGTCACCTGGATCTGCGACGCCGTCGAGTAGGGTCCCCGACCTCCAGCAGGCTTGGTTAGAATCTCCGTAGCAGCCGCGAGAAGAAAAGGAAGTGAGTAAGGAGGAGGGGGAGTCCGTCGCTACCCAGTCGGTTGACCACGATGACAGCGCCCAGCTGAGTGGTGAGTAGGGTACCTGGTAGCGGGAGGGTGCGGTCACTCCCGAGTTGCCTCCGAGAGAGACGACGCGAGGGCCGAAGT
The DNA here is from genome assembly GCA_036936925.1 of Cenchrus fungigraminus. Classification (NCBI taxonomy): domain Eukaryota; kingdom Viridiplantae; phylum Streptophyta; class Magnoliopsida; order Poales; family Poaceae; genus Cenchrus; species Cenchrus fungigraminus. Next base: position 64,133,913 of record CM072770.1, read on the forward strand.
ACTCCAAAATAGCAAGATTCTTTTGAGCTATAAAGTTTTGCCGCCCCAAGTCAAACAGGACTCCGAATGGTTTCATTTCACCTACTACAAACTATAGGTCGGGATCGCTAGAACGACCACCGCGTGTGACGACGGCAACGACATGGAACGGCTGGTCTGGTCAGCCCACGGACCCTACCCGCCGAGACTGCTCCTGAGCGTGCATTTGAGGATGGGTGACAAGGGGTGTGTTTGTGAACTCGGCCCAGCAGCTCGGCTGCGCTCCCGGCTACAACTCATCTTGTTTGTGTTGTTAGCCCGCGCTCCAGCCCGACCACCATGAGCCAAAAAACATTCTCTCTCATGGCTCTCCAGAAACGCCCAAAATTGGCGTATCTCCAGGGCCAGGTCGACCGAAGCGCTCCGCGTCCGGTCACGGCTCATGGGGAGCGACTCACGTCACCTCTCACCGCTCCCTCCTCCCACCGCGCCATGGATAGGGCTGGAGCTCGCCCCGCGCTGCCATGGCTGGAGCACCGACTGTCGGGGTTTGATACCGCCGGCAAGTAATTTTTGGTATGATTCGTGCGTCTGATCTGGACGGTTGGGCTTAGAGACACCAAGGTTATACTGGTTCAGGCACCGAGGGGGTACCCTACGTCCAGTTTGGGAAGATGTTCTATATGCCCACAGGGGCTTGTAGTAGGGGGTACAAGCACCGGTCGAGAGAGGGAAAATGTCCCAAGTCTCTGTTTGTGGTTGTGAGCTACGGATGCTCGATTGGTGGATGTGGAGTGTGTTGTTGGTCTTGAACGATGTGTTCTGTGCACTCGTCCTATTCCACTTGCTGTTTACGGTGCCAGCCTCCCCTTTTATATTACAAGGAGGGTTGGTATACAAGGGTTAAGATGGTAAAATGACGTCCTACTACAGTGCTGCAACAGTGCCGGAATAGTGTCACGTCGTGGCCCTTCGTCTCCCGTTGGCGTCGTACGTTGTGCTAGTCGTGGTAGCCTCTGTAGGGCGGCGTAGCTTCGGCCCCCGTCCCGAGGCGGCTTCTCCCGACCCAGGAGCGCCCTAGTCCCGTTAGGTCAGGGCTTCCCGTGCAAGCCCCGACCTTCTCTTTGATACTTGCTGGGTCGGGTCTCGTCGTTCGATGTCTTGTGGACGAAGGATTCGTGTGTCCTTGACCACTGTTCAGTATCCCGGTGATGGGACGCCGGGGCAGTCCGCCTTCCACGCCGGGGAAAATCTCATCATTACCTGACCTCCTGATAGGGCAGATCCGCGTGCCACGCTGCAGCTGCACGTCCCGAGCGGCGCGGGGCAGCTGCCGCCACGTTGCAGCCCACCCCATGGGGGGCCCCGGCCGACGGTTTGCGGCGGAAGGAGCCTTAGGTCGTGCGAGGCGGAGCCGCCTGTCGAGGTAGCCGGGGCGGCTTCCTGAGTCGGAGGTGGCCCTACAGATGGAGGTCGGGCCGCTGTTCCTAAGGAGGGGAAGCTGGTTCTGGCCTTGCTGGTGGCCGGTGTTGGGCCTTCGCCGATGCGGCCCGTTGTTGGCCTTCCTGATTTTGGGGGTTTAGGGGCTAAGATGATTTCCCCCGGTTTCTCCCCTCTTCAGTAGCCCCCGAGCCTAAGGGGGAAAGAGCGGATTTCTCCCTTAGGATCAGAGAGGTTGAGCTTCTGCTTCTTTTCTTCAGTTCGGTGGGGGCGCGTGAGCGCACCCGCCAGGTGTAGCCCCCGAGCCCGTGCCACGAGGTGTTTATTTTAGCCACCGCGAGTACTGGCTCGCCTTTTGAGGCCGACGTGGCCGGACGGTGGATTTGACCCAACATCATGGGGCACTGTGGCTGGCCTCTGCCGATGTGACGGCGAGGCTCAGCAGGCCTTCAATACACCGCCTGGTGGGGTGGGTGGCCGTTTTAGCTTGTTTTGTAAGCTAAACCATGTCTACCGTGCTGCTCACGTGGTTGGGCTGTTGCTGCCCTATAAAAGGAGCTCCACTTCGCCCCGGTGAGACTCCATGGTTGCCACATGGGGAGGGAAAGAAAGCAGCTACTTCTCCCGTCGTGGGGGGTTCGTCCCCCTGAGTGTAGCGCCGTCCTTCAAGCATCCTGAGGTTGGTGTGAGTTCAGTGAACGGGGAGGCATGCTAGGGTTAGGCGTTCGGATTCCCAGAGCGGTTCACCCTGTCGTAGTCCAGGTCTATCCGCTCGGGATCAGAACTTCCTGCTCTTATGCCTTGGGGGCGTAGATCCCCCCTGAGTTTGTTTCGGCCGCCCGCATCCCCGCTTGAAGCCCCCTCCTCCTGCTTTGACGGGGATGCTTCATCGTCAAGATCGTGAGCGCGCTGACGACTTCTCAGCCCTGGGGGCCGTCGAGTGTCCTGCGCTTGGCGGCTGACGACGGGAGTACGGCAAGCATTGGATCTCCGAGAGTCCTCGCCCGTCGTCTTGTGCCCGGTCTACTCTTGGGTGATCGCTCCCCCGCACCCTTTGTGGTGGCGCTGCTCAAGAACTGGGGCGCCGTTTGTTGCAGCATCCCGCTCGCCTTGTTTCCTTTTATCTCCCGACCTTTTGGTTGTTTTAGCTTTTTTGCTTATGTATTTACGTAGAAAAAGCATTCGCTGTTGGGACCTTCGAGCGAGGCGTTTCACCGTGTTTCGTCCCTTTTGTTTAAGCTTTTGTCGTTGTCTGTCTGAACGGGCGACGTGCGTTGTTCGTTCGGGGTGTTTAGTTGGCCCCGTGAGCTTAGTGCCCGTTTGGTTCTCCTCACACATGCCTTTCGTTAGGGAAGGAGGGTTGAGCCGTACCACGACTTACCTCGATGGTTGAGTCGTGGCGCTCGTTGAGCTACTAGCGGGTAGTTCGAGTAAGACTCGGGTCCCGTTCGCGGGGTCCCGACAGGATCAGCTGGTGATAGATCTTATCAACCCCTCAGAATATCTCATTTATCTCCAAGGTCGTTCGATTGACCTTGGCGGCTCGTTGCCTCCCCTCCGATGGGGATTCCATGAGACCGTTCGTCTGGGGCTCGAACACGATTCAGGATGCCTGTGGCGCTCGTGCGCCCGGGTTTCGACCGCTTGTGGGCCCATCCCTTTTCGTCCCTTGCTCTGATGACGGCGGCGACTGTTCGAAACCCTTCGCTGGGCCAGCCTTCGAACCGCGTGTCGGCCCTGGGCCCCTGGGGGCTAGTGGCGGTTTGCGTCCTAGTGATTACTTCTTCGACGGGGAGACTTTAATCGACTTGGACGGTCGTGCCTTCGATCGAGGCGGGTCGTGGCGATCGTGGGGGAGTGCATCGATCGTGCTCTCCCTGCTGACGACCCTTTAAAGCCCCCTCCTTCTTGGAGGTTTTCGCCTCATTCTCTTCACTAGCTCCTGCAGAAGCGTTCGTGGTGGAAGTGAAAAAAAATTAGGCGGGGGACTCAGAAGAAGCGTTACCTCGGCCTCTTCCTCTGCGATGGATAGGAGGAAATGCGCCGCGTCGGGTGACTTGCCGCAGCCGCCGTCGCCACACCGCCGGAGGTACGTATCATCCCTCGGATGGCGTCGGTCATCCTGCTCCGGCCTCTTCGTGTTTCTCATTGTCTTTGCCTCCTTTCTTTGTGCGCAGGGGCTTTGGGGGCGCAGCGGCCTCAGGTGTCGAGCCCCAGCCTGTTGGTGCGGCCCCCGCAGTTGGGACATCCCGGGAGGAGGTCCTCTACCTGAGTCGTGGCAGCGATGTATAGCAACATCGGCTCCCCTGGCGCTGGCGCCGTGAGGATTGGTGGTTTCTCGAGCAGCTTCTTGAGGGACTCTAGTGCCTCTGAGGTCCAGGTGAAGTGCTCCGACTTCTTCAGCAGCTGATAAAGAGGCAGGCTTTGCTCGCCTAACCGGGCGATGAATCGGCTGAGGGCCGCCAGGCACCCGGTTACTCGTTGGACTCCCTTGATGTTTTGAATCGGCCCCATGCCGGTGATGGCCGTGATTTTTTCCGGATTGGCCTCTATGCCGCGTTCCGATACGACGAAGCCGAGGAGCATCCCCCGCGGGACCCCAAAGACGCACTTCTCAGGGTTGAGTCGGACCTGGAATTTTCTCAGCTTCTCGAAGAGGGCAATTAGGCCGGGGACCAGATCTCCCGTTTGCCTTGACTTCACCACGATGTCGTCGACATATGCCTCAACCAACTGACCGATGAGTTCACCGAAGACGCGCTGCATGCACCTCTGAAAGGTAGTGCCTGTGTTCTTCAACCCGAAAGGCATGGAGGAGTAGCAGAAACAGCCGAAAGGAGTGATGAATGCCGTGGCGAGCTGGTCGTCTGAGTCCATCATAATCTGATGGTACCTGGAGTAGGCGTCGAGGAAGCAGAGGGTTTCGCACCCTGCGGTCGAATCCACAACCTGGTCTATGCGCGGCAGAGGGAACGGATCCTTCGGGCACGCTTTGTTGAGACCGGTGTATTCGACGCACATCCTCCATTTGCCGCTCTTCTTTTTCACCAACACGGGGTTGGCCAACCACTCGGGGTGGTATACCTCCCTGATGAAGCCTGCCGCAAGGAGTTTCTTGATCTCCTCCTGTATGGCCTTGCACTTGTCGCCGTCGAAACGTCGCAGCTTCTGCTTGACCGGCTTGGCACTCGGTTTAATGTTGAGCTTATGTTCGGTGACTTCCCTTGGAATGCCCCGCATGTCAGACGGCTTCCACGCAAAGACATCAAGATTCACCTTCAGGAAACGCACGAGCGCTTCCTCTTGCTCCGGCTCGAGTGTTGAGCCGATGCGAAGGGTGCGCCCATCGTCGGACACAAGTACCTCCTTGGCGTCCTTCGCGGCCTCGAATGAGCACGTCGCCCGTTGGCGGTTTCCGTGATGTCGAGCACTTCTGGAACTGGCTCCTCGGCAAGCTCGTTGGAGCGGATGAGAGAATCCGCGAAGTGGAAACACTCAGCGTCGCATTCGTATGCGTGTTGAAGCTTGGTGCTGACGGTTATCACTCCCTTGGGCCCGGGCATCTTCAGCTTGAGGTAGGTGTAGTTGGGGACTGCCATGAACTTCGCGTATGCCGGCCTCCCGAGGATCGCGTGGTACGTTCCCAGAAAGCCGACGACCTCGAAGGTGAGTGTTTCCTTACGGAAATTTCCCTCGTCGCCGAAGGTGACCGGTAGGTCGATCTGTCCGAGTGGACTGCCTCCATCCCGGGCACGACTCCGTGGAACGGGGTCGACGACGGGCGGAGCTGAGACCACTGGATCCCCATGCTGTCGAGGGTGGACATGTAGACGATGTTGAGGCCGCTCCCTCCGTCCATGAGCACCTTGTGCACGCGCTTGGTGCCGAAGAGCGGTGCCACCACGAGGGGGTAAGCCCCTGGTTGTGGAATGTGGTCGGGGTGATCCGCCCGGTCGTACGTGACGGCCGTCTCGGACCACCGGAGGTATGAAGGCACGACCGTCTTGGTGTGGTAGATCTCCCGTAGGATGCGCTTATGCTTACGCCTCGGAGGGCGAGCAGGCATTCCATCGAAGATCATCATGACGACACCATCTTCCTTGGGGAAGTCGTCGTGCTCGACGTTCTTGGCGGCGCCGGTGTTGGCCGCGTCCCGTGGCTTGTTCTTCCCGCTGAGGTATCTCTTCATGAGGTTACAGTCCTTCATGGCATGCTTGACCGGAGTCTCGTGGTAAGGACAAGGTGCCTCAAGCATCTTCTCGAAGTGATCCCTCGGGGGACCAACCTTTGGCTTGGACGGTCATTTGTCGGCCGCCGCCACCAGGTTGTAGTTGCGGAGCTTGCGCTCTTTCTTCTTTTTCTTCTCCAGGCGGATAGCCGGAGCTTCACCCTGTTCCTCCTCGGGCTTCCTTTTGCTGAAAGCGACGGCTTCTTCCCCGTCGGCGTGGTCAGTGGCCAGGTCAAGGAGCTTGCGGATGGTTTTCGGCTTGACTCGCCCCATCCGGTGGACAAGGGTCTCGCACGTGGTACCATCCTGGAAAGCGGTGATGACCTGGTTGTCGGCCGTGTCGGGGAGTTCGGCGCAGCGCTTGGAGAAGCAGCGAATATAGTCACGGAGACTCTCGCCCTTCTTTTGCCGGCAATGGTGAAGCTCGCAAGCATTGCCGGGCCGCGCGTAGGTACCCTGGAAGTGCCCTATGAAGGCGTCTCGGAGTTGGGCCCAACTATTGATCCTCCCTCGGGGGAGGTGCTCGAGCCAGGTACGTGCCGAGTCGGCGAGGTGCAGCGGGATGCTCTTGATGATGAATAGATCATTGGTCCCGCCGCCGTTATGGCAGGCAAGGCGGTAGTCCTCAAGCCATACGCTCGGGTTAGTCTCCCCGTCGTACTTCGCGACGGTGGTCGGAGCATGATATCGAGTTGGGGGGGGCTGCAGCGAAAACGTTGGTGCCGAAAGCCCGCGGACCCCGGGGGTCAGGCGTCGGACTCCGACTCCGGTCCTCACTGCTGTCGTAGCGGCCCCCGCGCCTCCGGCTGTACTCCCTTCGCGGCCAACGTTCACCGTCCGACCCGCCTCGGGTCATCGTCCTCCCTCGGGCCGAGGATGGGCCTCGGGGTACATGGCCGGAGTCGACCTTGCGAGCGGCGGGCGAGTGTACGCTCTCCGCGCGGCCCGACTGCCCCGATGGGCATGAGGACCCGCGATGAACCGAGTGTTCCTCGTCCGTGGCCCGTGCCTCGCGGCGTCGGGACGCCGAACTTTCCGCCTACTGCTCGGCGGCCACGTTGAGGAGCGTCTGGAGGTGATGACAGAGCTTCTTTTCCTCCGGGGTCATCGGCTCGGGGCCGGCCCGGAGGAGTACGGCCACTGTGGCGAGATTCTGCGAGGCCCGTTTGGCGACGGGAGTCCCGTGAACATCACTGATGATGCAGCGGCGTACCTCTTGTGCGTGCTCGCGCGCGGACGTTGCCACGGCCTCCATGCTGATCGCGTGGTGGAGCCTCGCCTGCTCGTCCTCGAGAGCCTTCTGGGCCTCGTCGAGCTCGTCGAGGCAAGCACGCTGCCGCTCGCGGTCGTCTTCGTCCTGCGGGGGTTCCTCGCTAACGGAAGCGTCGGGCGAAGTGGGCTCACCTTCCGCGAAGCTCTCGTCGGAGTTGGTGGAGTGGACCGCGTCGGCCTACTGCTGGAGGACGAAGCACTCGCGCCTCGGGTCGTGGGGCGTCGACACCTTCTCGCAGATAGGCGCGCTCTCGGCCTCGTCGCAGCTTGCCTGAGATGCCTCCGAGGGGACTGGTCATGCGTGTCTCGTGGCGGCGGGAGCATCCGCCCCGCCGCAGGGGAGCCACGCCTGCCCCTCAGGGTACACGGAGTCGTAGCAGAGCTTGAACTCATCCCAGGTCAGCGTCTCCTCCTCCTGCAGACCGAACACGAGCTTGGAGGTGACGAACACTGCGAAGCGGAAGAGCTCCTGGGACGGGCTCGGCCCCAGAGCGACCGCCATGTTGCGGCCGACCAGGTCCCAAACCCGGTCGGCGGCAGACTTCGCCGCCCGCGGCTCCTCAAGCGGCTGGTCCTGAGGTGGCACGGGCGCGTCGGGCTGGGACCGCGAGAACACGGCCCCTGCGGGCGACTCGACTGGACCATCGAAGACGAAGTCTAGGGAGCCGAAGCGCAACACGGTGGTGCGCACCGGCTGTTCGTCGAAATGGGCCATCCGGACTCTTGTTTGGCGTCGTGACACACGAAGTGCCCCTACCTGGCGCGCCAGCTGTCGGGGTTTGATACCGCCGGCAAGTAATTTTTGGTATGATTCGTGCGTCTGATCCAGACGGTTAGGCTTAGAGACACCGGGATTATACTAGTTCAGGCACCGAGGGGGTATCCTACGTCCAGTTCGGGAAGATGTTCTATATGCTCACGGGGGCTTGTAGTAGGGGGTACAAGCTCAGATCGAGAGAGGAAAAATGTCCCAAGCCTCTGTGTGTGGTTGTGAGCTACATATGCTCGATTGGTGGATGTGGAGTGTGTTGTTGGTCTTGAACGATGTGTTCTGTGCACTCGTCCTGTTCCACCTGCTGTTTACGGTGTCAGCCTCCCCTTTTATAGTTCAAGGAGGGCTGGTATACAAGGGTTAAGATGGTAAAACGGCGTCCTGCTACAGTGCTGCAACAGTGTCGGAATAGTGCTAGAACAGTGTCACGCTGTGGGCCTTCGTCTCCCGTTGGCGTCGTACGTTGTGCTAGTCGTGGTAGCCTCTGTAGGGCGGCGTAGCTTCGGCCCCCGTCCCGAGGCGGCTTCTCCCGACCCAGGAGCGCGCTAGTCCCGTTAGGTCGGGGCTTCCCGTGCAAGCCCCGACCTTCTCTTTGATACTTGCTGGGTCGGGTCTCGTCGTTCGATGTCTTGTGGACGAAGGATTCGTGTGTGCTTGACCACTGTTCAGTATCCAGGTGATGGGACGCCGGGGCAGTCCGCCTTCCACGCCGGGGAAAACTCATCATTACCTGACGTCCTGACAGGGTAGATCCGCGTGCCCCGCTGCAGCTGCACGTCCCGAGCGGCGCGGGGCAGCTGCCGCCACGTTGCAGCCCACCCCCTGGGGGGCACCAGCCGACGGTTTACGGCGGAAGGAGCCTTAGGTCGTGCGAGGCGGAGCCGCCTGTCGAGGTAGCCGGGGCGGCTTCCTGAGTCGGAGGTGGCCCTATGGATAGAGGCCGGGCCGCTGTTCCTAAGGAGGGGAAGCTGGGCTACATGGTCGCAGACACGCCCAAGGCTTGCGAGATGGCGGTGGTCGGTTTCGATAAATACATGGATCTCGCCGGCCGCCTCCGCAGGTGGTTCCCCAGCCTCAGGAGCATCTGGCTCTCCACTGAAATGCAGGCAAGTCGCAGAACGTGGTTTCTTCAGTAGATTGAGCAGCAGCCTAACATTATAGCATCACACGGTGGAACATACTAACTCTGTTCTTAAATATATGACACCATTGACTTTTTTCATTGGTTTGACTATTCGTCTTTTCTGCAAATATTTTTCCAAAATGGTAAACTTACAAGTTAAATCTAAAGTACATGTGACAATAGACATAATAATACATATTTTACTTTAGTTAACTAACTTGTTCAATAGATATTAATAGTCAAAGTTGGAGTAAAAAGTCAACGGTGTCATATATTTAAGAACGCTGGGAGTAATAATCATCCGAAAACTGATTCAATTTCTCTTGCCACAGAAGATCATCGACGGGGTTGGGCTTTACCCTGACTTGCGATTCTACTTCACATGCGCGTGGCGCGGCAGAGCGGCAACGCGTCCATGGCTGCCTACGAGGCCAGGCTGGGGCGCGACTGCGCGAGGCTAGCACGAACCATGCTCTGGTCAATTTCATGACGTACTTCTTTGTCGGGGCGCTGCTGGGGTCGACGTGGTGCTACCTCATCGACGTGATGCGGACTTGCGGAGCACCGGAGGGAAGGTCATGTCCGTGAACAAGGATCGGTTTTGGTATGAGTTGTGTTCTGCACTTCAAATTGCAACTCGTGCGCTGCTGCATAATTCCAGCACGGGTGTTAGTGTTACCGTTACATGATTACATCCATCTCTGAATGCTGCTGACACCGTCAGTTACGCACACATCGGACCAACATTTGGGCGTCGGGCCGGGCCCATCAACGCAAACTCGGCTGCAGACTGCAGAGGATTTTTTTATATATATATTTTAAATCTTTTTGCAAAATATACGACCGTTTGAAAATTTATCGGATTTGTCCACCAACCGCCGTCCACGGCGATTGGTGGCCGGCCACGGCGGTTGGGGAACCTCCACAGCGGCTGGACCTAACCGCCGTGGGCCACGGCGGCTAGGCCCAACCGCCATGGGGTCATTTTAATTTTTTGATAAATAAATCTCGTAGAAAATTAATAAGGGAAATTAAGGACTGCTGGTTCGATTATTACAACACAATCACAATAGGATCCGATCCACGGCGGTTGCTTTTCGACTTCAATGATACACGAACTCGAACCTACTGCCTACCGTACCGCCGCGGTTGCTTTTCGACGGGTTGTTTTTTTAACTTAATGATTAATTTTTTGTTTTTAACTTTATGACAAAGAAAACTAGGTTGTAATAAAGAAAAGCAAAGTGACATACTAAAAAATAGTCATGATCACATATAACAGTGCCCCTGTACAAACAATATGCGACCTAATCTAGCATCGCCTGGTCTTCTTGAGCAGCATGTCAGCTCGGACTGCGGCGTGCGTCTGCTCGCGAGGGTACGTCAACGGGTCACGTGGGTGGATCTGCCGACGCCTAGCATCAGCAGTCGGCTGCGGTGTCGCCGTCGCCGCCGCCGACCCTGCAACCTCGTGGGACGACCCTGGCAGGCCTCCTGGAGACGGCTGCGCCTCACCGCTCGCGCCTGGCAGCTGCGAGCCTCCTGGAGACGGCTGCGCCCCACCGCTCGCTCCTGGCAGCTGCGAGCCTCCTGGTTGCGCCCAACCGCTCGCTCCTGGCAGCTGTGAGCCTCCAGGCTGCGTCCCTGCTCCCTCCCGAGTTCACGTGGGTGGCGCGCCTCCTAGCTGCGACCCTCCGAGCTCGTGCTGCGACTGCAAACCCTGCAAGAAGTTGAAGTCGAAGCCCAAGTCGTCGAACCCGGACCCGGACCCTCCGGCCTGGTCCCCTAGGGTGGAGTCAGGAGTGTCGCCGCTGCCGCCGTAAACTAGAAAAAATAGTATTATTAAATCACGTATCCTAATTAATATAATCTATTATTTGTATATGGTTCGACATAGAGTTGTGGTCATTACCTGACGGAAGAACAGCGCCAGTGGACGAGGAAGGAACCGGTGCTGCTGCTCGTGCTACTGCTGCTGCTGCTGGTACTGGTGCTGGTCCTCGTGGTGCCAGTCCTGGTCCTCCTGGTGGTGGTGCAGGTGTAGGTGCAGGACCTCTGAGAGAAGGTCCCCCTAGAGGAGACATCCTCAAGGGAGGATGCACCGGAGGGCGCGCCGGGTAGAAAGCCGCCTGGTAGGGTGGTCGTGACGAGGACGACGGTGCCGTGTGGGAACGACCAGTTGAGGCGGAGCTGGAGGACGACTGGGGGTACCGTGGAAACAGTGGTAGAGCCGGGTTGCCGCGGTAGTTGACCACGGCAAGGAACCTCGTGGTGATGGCACCCATCCTGTGGAACGTCTCCTCGATCTCCTGGTGTGACATCTGGTTCAGCCTCGCTGTCGACTCCTCTACAATACGTGAAAGGTCCGCAATCACGTCGAACTGCAAAAGAAATTATTAGTAAATGCTAGAATGTAAAGTACCATAAGGAAAAGGCGGTGAATTTTCAAACTCACCGCCGCGTCGTAGTGCTGATCTCGTCGCACCGGGTACGCGACACTAGAAACGAGGGTCCTCACCGCGTCCGGAACCGGCGCTGGTGGCTGTGGTGGGACGTACATCACACGCGACCGAGTCCTCGGGGTGTACCACTGGATGTACGCCTCCCACGCCGTGTCGTCGTGGGGCCGGTCCTCCGTGACGACGTTCTGCGGCGCGGTAGCCCAACCGTCCACGTACGGTTGCACCCTCTGAACCCAAGAAACACGCCTCGCAACTCCCCTCCGAGACCACCTACGATGAATTAAACATATTTGTCAGCGGCTGAAATCTTCGAACGTTGAATTAAATTTAAAAATTAACGAGAACTCACCTATGGTGGGCGCTAGGAACAGTGTGCACCACAGGCACAGGCCACTCCTGGTAGCGGCCGAACTGCCTCAGCACCCTGTGGACGGCGTACTCCTCCACGTACATGTCGAACAGCAACGGCGTCCTCGTCATCCAGTAGTGCTGGTCTCGGAAGCACAAAGACGAGAGCTCCTGTGGTGCGTGGGTCGCGACAGCCTCCTCTGAGTAGGGCGTCCACCTGACGTCCGCGTCCGTGAGAGCGTCGAACTGACCGACGAAGTCCTTGTACGCCCTCTTCGTCTGGTCGTGGGCGTACGAGGTCTGCATACAAACCAAATGTGAACCCTAAATGTGGATTGAACAAACTAGACAAAATGGAAAGACAAATTGAAAGTGAAAGGTAAGAAATTACCGTCCGAAGGCACCACAACGAACCTATGGTAAAACGGTCGCGCGGGTCGTGGCCCTCTGGCAGGGGCTCGTACGCGTAGAGGGGGACGACTGGCCGCCCAATCGCAAACCGCTCGTGGCACCAAAGCTGAAGGAGAGGACAGCCGAGAAGGATTGGCTCCGCCGAACGACCCTTCAACACCCCCGAGCACAGGCCCCTGTACGCGCCCGCAAGAACAGAGTTGCCCCAACTGATCTGGGGCACGGCGTGCAAGGGCGCGTCGGCGATCCTCCGAGCGTGGGGGATCAGGTACCTCGCCACCGCGTCACCCTGCGAACTGCAGAACAACACGAACCCAAACAGCCACAATAGGTACGCCTCGAAGAACCTGTCGACTGTCTCCTGCTCGGCGTCATCTGCTAGGTAATCAGCCTGCACAAACAAAATCAAACGTTACTTATATTGTCTCCATATCTTCAAAAACGAAGAGAAATATGAGGTAAAGGTACGTACGCTAAACTGCTGCAACCAAGTCAAGGTGGGTTCGTGAGCATTCGCGAACTCCTGGTACGGGGCGGGGGCGCGATCGTTCCGAGGAACGTTCGCGAACCGAGCGAGGAACTCTGTACGCCACTCAGCGGAGATGTCCGCAGCCCCCAGCGGCTCGCCCTCACAAGGAAGGCCCATCAACAGCGATGTGTCCTGAAGAGTCACCGCCATCTCGCCGACGGTGAAGTGGAACGTGTGGGTCTCCGGCCTCCAGTGGTCCAGAAGCGCGCTGAGGAGGGAGAAGTCGAACTGGAAGCGTGTCATGCGATCCTTCCGAGGAATCGCGTCGCGCAGGCTGTCCCCCTAGACTAACCGCGCTACAGGCAGGAGTCCTGCAGCGCGTAACCTGAAACAAATAAGGTAATTTATTAGTTACAATAAAAGGATAAATGAAGGTACAAACAATAACATAGCATCAGTTCACGTACTTGGGAACCCAAAGGTCGTGGATCGGCAGCAACGTGCGCGTAGTGCGGGAACGCACGTGTCCAACATCCTCTCCGAGGACGGCGGACAGGAACGAGCGGTGCCTGCGGTCGATCTCCCTGTCCAACAACTCAGGCGTCACATACGCCTCAACCTCAGCGCGAGCAGCCTGAGCCTCAGCCTCAGCCTGAGCCTGGTACTGAGCCTGGTCCATAGCTGCAGCTGCATACAAAAATTAAATATACAATTAAAAAAACCAGATAAGTAATTTTCTACAATTTTTACAATTTCTAAAACAGATAAACTATTTTTCTATATTTTCCAAATGAGATGAATTAATTTTCTAGAATTTCTAAACATGCTAAAGTAATTTCTACAATTTCTACACATGCTAAAATAATTTCTACAATATGTACAACAGATAAATTAATTTTCTAGAATTTCTAAACGAATTAAAGTATTTTCTACAATTTTGAAAACAGATAAACTAATTTTCTACATTTTCTAAACGAGATAAATTAATTTTCTAGAATTTCTTAACAAATTAAAGTAAATTCAACAATTTCCAAAGCAGATAAACTAATTTTCTAGAATTTCTACACATGCTAAAGTAATTTCTACAATTTCTACACATGCTAAAATAATTTCTACAATATCTACAATAGATAAATTAATTTTCTAGAATGTCTAAACGAATTAAAGTATTTTCTACAATTTCGAAAACAGATAAACTAATTTTCTACATTTTCTAAACGAGATAAATTAATTTTCTAGATTTTTTAAACAAATTAAAGTAAATTCAACAATTTCCACGGCAGATAAACTAATTTTCTAGAATTTCTACACATGCTAAAGTAATTTCTACAATTTCTATAACAGATAAACTAATTTTCTATATTTTCTAAACACACTAAAGTAATTTCGACAATTTCTACACATGCTAAAATAATTTCTATAATTTCTAAAACTGATAAACTAATTTTCTATATTTTCTAAACTAAAAAACTAATATTGTAAATCTAAACTAATTGAATTAACTTATTTCTAAATTTTTTAAATATAAACTAATTGAATTAACTAATTTCTAAATTTTCTAAATCTAAACTAATTAAATTAACTAATTTCTAAATTTTCTAATCTAAAAACTAATTTTCTAAATCTAAATCTAATTTTCTACACTAATTAAATTAATTAAAAAAAATATACATACCTGGAGGGAGAGAGGGGTGGCGGCTGAGGGAGAGAGGGCGGCGACAGGCGTGGGGGACGGCGGCCGCGGTCGCCCTTTATATAGGCGCGGCTGTCGCCGTCCGCCACGGCGGAAAGGGCCTACCGCCGTGGCCCACGGCGGGCGCAACTCTTACCGCCGTGGAGCACGGCGGTAGGGAGCCGCGGGGCCCACACCCCGCAGCGGACCGTTGGCGGTCACCTTACCGCCGTGGGTCACGGCGGTTGGAGCTGCTACCGCCGTGGGCCACGGCGGTAGGCCTTTTCCGCCGTGACTTACGGCGGTTGATGTTTATTTTTGATAATTTTCGAAACGGTCGTATAATTTTGCAAAATGATTAAAAATATATAAAAAAAATTCCCTACAGAGTCACGTGGCAGCTGCACCGGGACGCCAAGTGGGATCAGTCGGGGGTCTACAGACCGTCGAGACCGAGCCCGAGCGCGACAACAAGGCAGGCAGACAGAGGCACAGAGCCAGCTGCGTCCAGCGAGGCAGCGTGTACCAGTTCAAAGCGCTCGACCCCCTCGGCGGCCCAGCTGGCTTGGAGCTCCTTTGGAACGAGACGGGGGTGACGTGGACGTAGCTGCCCTGCTCAACCGTCAAAGCTAGCACTAGCAACAAGCACAAACAAGCTTTTTATACACTCACCTCCCTCAGCTAAACACTCGGACAGGGTTGAAAACGGTCGGGATGCATCCCGTTCCGTTCCGACTGTTTTTCTACATTATGACTAAATTATGATTTTGTTCCCGTTTTTACCGAATTATGAAAATTAGTCAGATTCAATTAATTTTAATGTCATTCTTCATTATTTTGTAGTAGTTTACTTTCATAAATGTAGAAAAATCCTTTCTACATTTATGATTTCGTGTTCGACCGTTTCCGACCGATTTCATCCTGACTCGGTAAAACACTGAACCCCGCACGTTCACACGATGTGCCGTCCAGGCCTGACGGGCACGGCCACGGACCAATAATCCTTTTTCCAAGCCCGGCCAAGTTCGCAATGGCAACTGACAGGAACGGGTGTGAACGGGACAGTGCAAACGCGCGACGGTGGACGTACGTGCTGACGTTTTTTTTTATACAATCGTGGCCGGAGCTTTGTCCGGTTTCCAGCACGACTGGTAGCACACAGCTGCATAGTGTTTTTTTAATTTTTTTTCTCCGGGGACATATGGGAGCTGTCATATCACATATCCTGCCATACGCGGTTGACATTCGAGGGATCGGCGCACGGGCATCAGCAGCAGGAGATAGAAGAACCGACCCGACCGACGGCTTCGGCAGCGGCCAGCTCGGATCCGATGCCGAGAAAGTATAAACAACCCGTCAGGAGAGGCAGCACGCCACCTAACGGAGAGCCGCGAAAATGGAATCAAGTGGGGAAAAAGGCGATGGCTTGTTTGGATTCATCATTCATCTCGGACTATATGGTAGCTGGTTTTTAAGCTTCTGAGATTGTATGAAAGGCAAGCTGTAAAAGTTAGACAAACCTTTTTTCAAAAAAAAAAAAAAGTTAGACAAAAAAAAAACTGATCTGTTTTAGTAACCACAAGTTAATAAGAGCTACGTACATAATCATGAGTTGGTGGAAATATAATCACCTATTTTCATAATTTCTAGATATCAAAAAAATGAATGCTTTGGATCGCAAGTTGATTTGGAAAAGTTATAGTCTGTTTGTTTGTTTGAGTTTTTTGGGCCAGTTTTTCGAGTTCCGGCAAACCGAAGTTGAAAAACTGAAAAAAAAAATAGTTCGGCTGTTGGGTTGGATTTTCAAAAAGATGACAAACTAGCTTATGAGGAAATCAGCTGAAAGTTGGAAAGTTATCTAAGAGTAACTTCAGCAGGAGCCTCCATATGAACCTTTACTCCAAAATTTGAAAGTGTGGTGCCGCTATATAGTGCCTCTACTCCATAAGGGCCGCGCCAGGGAGCTCGAGGAGGAGGGGCCTGTGCAGGGAGGGAGGAGGCTTGTGGTTCAGCCCCGCGACAAGCCGGCAGGGGAAAGAGGCCGGCTGGGGCATAGCTCGACGGGTGCGAGGGAGAGAGATGAGGGAGGCAACGACTGACAGATGGGTCCACATCAAAATGGAGGTTCAATTTGCAGGTCTCTACTGGAGTTGGGATCTAATTTGAGGACTCTGTACTTTTGAGTTGGATCTGCAAATAAGTTTTAGAGACCTCAATTTGCAGACCTTGCTGGAGTTGCTCTAATAGGATTTTTTTCTAGCTTTTGGTGTGCTGAGGAGATAAAATGTATTACAAAAGACAAAAGCAAGAGGTTACTGCAGAATTGAAAGCTATAACCAAAAAGCTCAAAAGCAAAAGCTTCAAACAAATAGAATTTAATGGGATCAAATATGCCTGGATTACCATGAAATCTATCCTAAAATTGGATCTTTTACTCGAACTCATCCCAAATCCAAAGCTTGGCCACGAACACAATCAATCAAACCAGAAAAAATACGTGATTTCTTTTCGCCTCCCCAAGTAGGAGTAAACAACCCCGTCCACTCCACCACAGCCTATACACAGATTCCCGAGCGCCAGCGAAGCTCTTCACCACCGACGTGCTCTCGCGTTTCCACGCTGTCCCCGTCGCCGCTCGCCCACTCCCACTCCCACTCCCACCGCCGGTCAAACCCACGGCCGGCTGCCCGCCACCCCCACCCACCTCCACTGCCCGCCGGACCCCACCCGCTCCGGGCCACCGGCCGACCGGAGGGCCCCGCCGGCCGCGCGGCTCACATGCGCGCAGCCCGGGCCCCGAGAGAACGGCCGGGTAGAGGGGGATTTTTAGGCGCCTTTTCCCCTTTTCTTTTCTCTTAATTTCAGTTTTTTTTACGGGGAGGAGAGAAGAAATACTCCCCCCACTCGAGGTAGTACAAGTTCTCTCTCCATCAACAGCTCCTCTTTTTCCACCTCGATTCGCAGTCTCCGCTCGCTCTTATCCCCGTCCGCCTTTCCCCTCCGTCGTCGTCGTCTTCGTCGTCTCCTCTCCTCTCCTCCCACCCGCGACCGCGCGCGGAAGTTTCCCCAGCGGATCGGGCGGGACCTCTGCTCCGCGCAATCCGTCGTCCATGGCGGTAAGTGCCGTGCCGCTGCTCTTCGCTGGCTTTCGCGTTTTTTTCCATCTCGTTTTGGTTACCTGGCGATGCTATAGCCTATAGCTTCGTGGAGTTGTGGTGTTCGCTGTCCGGATCGAGGCGAGCGCGCCGTTGCGATGGATTCTGGGACAGGTTGTTCCGAGTGGAGGATTCGTTTGTCGTGTTGGTTGCTATCCATGTGTAGCGAGGAGAGGGGGGAAAGCTCGCGCAGGATGCGATAGGGGACGGGCTACTAGTGCGATGATTCGTTCTCGTTTTAGTCGCGTTGGGTTCAGATGATCGATGACTCCAGTTCCGCCGGATTGGTGGGCGTTCTTAGTTTTGCTTTGGGTGAAAGCGATTGATAGGGAATACAAGGTTCACCGTAACTGAAACAAAATCATTTAATGGCCCACAAGTTCAATTGTCGCGTATATGCAGAGAAGGATATTGAGGTTAAACGGTTTGAATTCTCTGTTTGTCTTATTTGTGGCGAATACCATCAGCTGGAGTTCTGTCGATCAAACATTAGATTATCATGTTAAAAGTTATGTGAAGTTTGCGACATGAATGCATACGCTGAGATGTAAATTGGAATGGGTGGAGATGGGTACATGACTTTGGAGGGATTTTCTGTTCATCAATTATGCGCAGAGTAGGCTTCTTTAATTTTTTTACTCCCACATGCTGAACAGCTAATTATCGTTCAAGAGGCCTGATGCCTTACTGGTTAAATAGAAAAATAGTTTAGTTAGTAAAACTTACGTTAGGTGCTTGTTGTTTTTTCTGAATGGCATGCTTGGCAATTGTGGTTTACTGCATCATGAAACTTGATTATTGGTTTCGTAATGGAGTAGTAGGTTGTCCTTAAGGAAGATACTGGTGGATTTTTCTTTGTATTATATAGCTCAGTTGTCAATTTATCAGTTACAAGTACAAATAATGACACTGCACTTGATTATTGGTTTCGTAATGGAGTAGTAGGTTGTCCTTAAGGAAGATACTGGTGGATTTTTCTTTGTATTATATTTCAGTGATCAATGTTACAAATACAAAATTGTCTCAAAAAAAAGTTAGAAATACAAATAATGACAGCCGCAGCCAATCCTTCATATCAAAGATGAACTTTGTTACTGTTTGAAGGGGCTGCCAATAGAATCATGCCTGGAAATATCTGCATGACAGCTGGATCTTCCCATGAAGCTGTTCAACAGCTCAATGTTACCAAATCAATTTTGGAAACCAGATATAGTACTAATTGTTGTCAGTTGGGTCTCTCTCTTTCTGGTTGGGTATGAACTGTCAGCTATCAAGATGTGCTCTTGCCACAAGTCCATAACTTTGTAGTGTATTTGGTGCTAATGAAATGTGAGTCGCTAATGCTTTCCCATTCTGGCATGCTATATTCGTGATCATCTATACATAATTCATGGGTGCTGCAAGGCTATTCTCTGCCCTTTTCTGGATAATTTGTTTTGTCCACGTCGTTATTCCCAGCATCAATGCGCCTGCATATGATGGAGCACAAACATTATTAGATGCATCTGCCCTGCATCAGGACACCTGCATATTTAGTGGAACCCAATCACCAAAGTCTTGTATGGTATTTGACGTTTCTGTCTTTTCCTCAATTGTCTTCTTTTGTAGCATGTCTGCATTTTTGCTGCTTGCAAAATCTGGTGTTTACTTTATTACAAGATACATATATTTTGCATCCTTACACAAGCTCAGCGTCTCTGATTTCTAATAACAGCAGTTGCTTTGGGGTACCAGCAACATAATCCAGGACTTCACCCTTATGCTACTCTCGAATCCTCGATACAAAATAACAAGTAGATTCATTCTTTTAACATGGATACTGGTGTCGTTTCCAGGAGGAATCAGGTCGCCCCTTGCCTAAGTTTGGTGAATGGGATGTGAACGACCCAGCTTCCGCTGATGGATTCACAGTGATATTCAACAAAGCCAGAGATGAGAAGAAAGGTGGGAATGGACAAGAGACCGATTCCCCTTCCAAGGACACCAGGACCGAGAGGGTGGAATCTTATGCCGCCAAGCCGAACTCGGTACGTTTCTTTGTGACTTGGATCAGTGCTCCTCTTTGAACTGCACTGGATCTGTGCTATTCGTTGATCTTTCCAGTTATCACCAATGGTATTCGTTGCGTGTGCAGAAGAAATGGTTTTGCTGCGTGACATCCAGCCCCACACAATCTTGAGGAAGACAACCACCACCTGCTTGCAGAAATACTGCCCCCCTTATTTTTTTTCTATACATACTATCCATAAGACAATGTAGGGATACCCAGGGCTCCCCGGGCTGCAGGATGGGTGTCTCGTAAAACTCTGGAGTGCGTGTATGTATGTGTGAGGGTTGTCGACACACATTTGCAAAGTGGACTTCTGAGTTCTGAATTGTAATTGTAGTCCTCCATCAGTGTTATCCTTGTTGGTCTCGCTACCTTAGTGATGCGAATGGAGCTCTTCTACAGCTATGGCTGCTAACTGTACGCGGGTATGTGGTATACTGGTATGTGGATCGGATTGGTAGAAAACATTAGTATATACCAGTATCTACACCCACATACCAGTATACCACATATCCGGGTATACCAACCAATGGAGCTCTTGTAAGGAGCGTTAGTATCTTCACCCATCTTGTCTGGGCGCTATTTCTACATTTCACGGTGGGGACTCGTAGTGCTCAGCTGTTATCTCGTGTCCATGAGACAGCAGGCACGGGCATCAAAGATAACTATCCGTTGCGGTTTAGAAAAATGTGAATGCTCGTAGTCATGAACCGTTGCTAACTTGCTATCTACTCCCGTATCTACCCCCACGAGGCCACGAGAAGCCACATGAAATGTTTGAGTGTCGTCTCTAGTTTAGCTAATACTCAATCAGAAATAATGTTTTTCCTTCCAAATAATGATCGAAGAAAGATATTTTTTTTTGAGAGGAAGGTTAGGCGTGGAGGAGGTTCAACTGGACCATAAACAACATTCCTGGCCCTCGCTTTCCTCCGGCCCGCAGGCCCATGCTGTCGAGGTCTGGCCTGTTGGTTGGTTCACATTTTGACATTAAATCAGTTTATTTTCATCATCAGTTCTAAAACAAATCAGTTTATTTTTAAAGGAAAAATAGTCACTGCATGAAGGGGCAACTTCGTCCCTCAATTTTGAAAACGACAGATTTAGTTCCTCAACTTTCATTTTGAGGTCAAACTCATCATGTGTTGATGTTGTGCTCTACAGTATGTTAGTAAGAGACTAATGCAAAAAGTCCATTTTACCCTTGAGTGACCTTGGTCAAACATAATTTTCTTATATTCCCTTAAAACATACACATAACAATATATTTTTAAAACTAACACATAATATAGTTTCTAAAAAAGTATATCTAATCATACTATTTAAAGTCACTCATGTGCTGCAAAAATCTAAAAAAAACTCATAAAATTGATAGGAAATATATATGTACATAAAAAAATATTCTTTT
The DNA here is from genome assembly GCA_036936925.1 of Cenchrus fungigraminus. Lineage (NCBI taxonomy): Eukaryota > Viridiplantae > Streptophyta > Magnoliopsida > Poales > Poaceae > Cenchrus > Cenchrus fungigraminus. The sequence continues at coordinate 64,154,702 of CM072770.1, forward strand.
GTTATATATACAAACTCATTATGTGTAGATATGTTCTAATATTAACATGTGCTCACATACTTGTGGTACATTATACATGCTCCATGTATATATTTATACTCCCTCGACAAATATATGTATGCTCATATTTATTTGAATCATACATTATTGTAATTCCAAAGTGAAAATTCAAGAGAGAAAATAGCCAAGGGTAGATGGACCTTTTCTATAGTTTCATACAATTATGGAGCCACATATCAAGACAAAGACGAATTTGACTAAAAATAAAGTTGAAGGACTATTTAGGGACCAATATATCTATTTTGCCTTTTCTACACCTTCCCGTTAAGCAGAGTGCACGCGCTAGTCCATTCCTCGGCGCGTGTGCTTCCGACGAGCTCGACTGCTCCGATCGTGAGCGCGGGCGTCGACCGGCCGATGGCGGAGACGGTGGTGAGCATGGCGCGGGCGCTGGTAGGCGTCGCTATCAGCAAGGTTGCCTCCGCCGCCTCCCACGAGGCGAGCCTCCTGCTCGGCGTCCAGAGGGAGATCTGGTACGTGTGCGCCCCCTCGTCCATCTCGCTCCTCCCGCGCAGGGTGACTTCCCCCGCACCTTCACGCCGCGCCTCGTGCCGCCCCCACCGGCCACCGTGGATTGGAGTAGTGCTGGAATACGACCGCAGAGCCAACGCCTGGAAATAATTTAGAAAAATTGCAAACAAATTAAGATGAAAATTACGAATTGACCCGACGAGGCCTCGTTACGGCTTAACACGGCCTTGGCCCACCGCGTGTCACGCCATGAGTCGACCATGACCTTGTATGCTTGACACAGTTTGCCAGTGAACTTCAGAACACATAATAATGTTCATTTCATTTGCTGTGCCAGCTTTTTCGAGATGGGTTTGTAGGCAGCTGTGTTATTACTTATGACTATTTTTTGATAAAAAAGGTGAGGGCCCTTCTAGGACCAAGCACAATGCTGTGGACAAATCAACTAGTGTACTGTATTTCTTATTCCTGCTTCTGTAGGCAGTAGGCACAGATAAAAAGGGTGTTCATGTGCGCAGACTTAGGAAGAGGACGAGTCGAGAGATATGATCCAAGATAATTGTGTCTGTTCATGGAAAGTAGTAGTTGAATTTCACTAAGATACACTAATGACTGACGTCATAACCACTGCAAGGGCAGAGGATACATGCTCACTAGTGATTACAATATCAATATTGTGAATCAATCGCACTGGTTCACCTGAAAATAAGTATTGGTGATTATGCACAAAAGAGTTATATTTTGGATTCCGCACTGGTGTCAAATTAAGTACTATTATAATAAATCTGTATAAATAGATAAAATGAATGCTATTATAAAACTTTTTTGGTTATGAAATACACTCATTTCGTTTATTGTTTTTGGCATTGAAAATTTAATTCTTGTGCCACTGACTGTGGGTTTCTCAAAGGCAATTCTGAATGGATTTTGGACTTACGTTAAAAGGCTTCTTTAATTTTCTATGAACTTATGTATTGTAGGTACATCAAAGATGAGTTAAAAACAATTCAGGCATTTCTGAGAGCTGCTGAAGTAGAGAAGAATAAAGATGAGTTACTAAAGGTATGGGCAGAGCAAGTACAAGATCTGTCGTATGACATTGAAGATTGTCTAGATGAGTTTAAAGTTCATGTGAAAAGCCAAAGCCTGTCTGGCCAAGTGCTGAAGCTTGGTGATCGCCATCGGATTGCTGTTCGTATTCGCAACCTCAAATCAAGAGTTGAAGAAGTGAGCAATAGGAACACACGGTACAGCCTAATAAAGACCACTTCCTCTAGCAGCACAGATGAGAGGGATTCATACATGGAAGACATTCGCAACCTTTCTGTTAACAACATAAACGAGTCAGAACTTGTAGGCTTTGCCAGTCCTAAAATGGAGTTGCTTAAGCTGATAGATATCAGCTCTGATAATGGTCCAACTAAGGTAATCTGTGTTGTTGGTATGGGTGGTTTAGGCAAGACTACTCTGGCAAGGAAGACCTACGAAAGCAAGGAAGATATTCCAAGCTACTTCCCTTGCTGTGCTTGGGTGACTGTATCCCAGTCATTTGACAGGAAGGAGATTCTAAAAGATATGATCAGACAAATTTTGGGTGCTGATTCATTGAACAAACTCTTGAAAGAGCTCCAGGGGAAGCTGCTGTTTCAAGTGCAGCATCTCGCTGATTGCTTGGTACATGGTCTAAAGGATAAAAGGTACTTTGTTGTACTAGATGACCTATGGAGCATAGACGCATGGAATTGGATTAATGATATTGCTTTTCCAAAGATTAATAATAGAGGTAGTCGCATATTAATAACAACACGAGATGCTGGCTTAGCTGAGAGGTGTACTTCTGAACCACTGATTTACCACCTTGAACCCCTTCAGATAGATGATGCTGTACATTTGCTACTAAGGAAGACAAGCAAAGGACAAAAAGTCATGGAAACAGGTGAGAACATGAAGAACATAGTTACAAAACTAGTAAAAAAGTGTGGTCGTTTACCACTGGCTATACTCACTGTAGGAGGCATTCTTGCGACTAAAAAGATAGCAGAGTGGGGGAAGTTTTACAAAGAACTCCCTTCAGAACTGGAGAGCAATCCAAACCTTGAAGCAATGAGGAGGATAGTTATCCTAAGCTATAACCACTTGCCATCTCATCTTAAGCCATGTTTTCTATACCTTAGCATCTTCCCTGAGGATTTTGCAATTCAAAGGAAACGTCTGGTGGATCGGTGGATAGCAGAGGGGTTTGTTAAAGCCAGGGATGCAGTGAACATTGAGGATGTTGGAGATAGTTACTTCAATGAGCTCATCAACCGAAGTATGATTCAACCATCAGCAGTCAATATAGAAGGAGTGGTTAAAAAATGTAGAGTACATGATATCATGCGTGATATCATGGTTTCAGTTTCTAGAGAGCAAAATTTTGTACTCTTGACTAAGGATAACATTACTAGTGTAGAAGAGGAGACCATCCGGCATGTTGCATTCCATGGTAATCAGTTCTCAGAAATATGCTTGGACTGGAGCAGTGTTCGTTCAGTATCTGTATTTGGTGATAGGCCCATGGAGCCAGTGCCTTCATTTTGTTCACCACAGTTGAGAATGTTGAGGGTCTTGGATTTGGAAGATGTGAAATTTGGACTGACACAAAAAGATATCAAGAATATAGGATTATTGCACCACATGAAATATCTGAACATTGCAGGAGGTTCCTATGATTTTGCACTTCTGAGATCCATTGGGAAACTGCAATGCCTACAAACCTTGGACATGAGGGAAGCAAATATTTCAGCACTGCCAACTGCGATAACTGAGCTCAAGAGTCTCCGTAGCCTCCGTTGCAGCAAAAGGTTGGATTATGGCTACTTTAATTTAATAGACAACCCAAAAGGATGCATGACTATCACGATGTGCTTTCCCATGATATTTACAACTCTAGTTGGTTTTAACGATCGGGCCAATTTAATTGCTGAGATACGGATGGCCTGTTCTACTCGTTGGTCTGATACAAAAGGTGTAAGGTTGCCAAGAGGAATCAAGGCCCTCAAAAAGTTACAGATACTAGAGGTTGTGGACATGAAAGGAACTAGTGGGGAAGTAATTGAGCTCGTGAACTCAGTCAGCTAAGAAAATTAAGTGTGACATCAAAAGGTGCCAATGAGAAAAAATACAAGATATTATGTACGGCTATCGAAAAGCTTTCTTCACTCCAATCTCTCTATGTGGATGCTGAGGGATCCTCAGATGTTGGATCACTGGAGTGGCTGGACTCTATTTGCTCTCCTCCGCCCCTCATAAGGAGTCTAAAGTTGAATGGATCTCTTTCGGATCTGCCAAATTGGTTTGGTAACCTTAAGCAGCTAGTGAAGATGCACTTATCAAGGAGTAGGCTAAAGGAAGGTAAAACAATGGAGGTTCTTGGGATGCTCCCCAATCTCATGCTCCTTCGGCTTTATCGGAATGCTTATGTTGGGGAGAAATTAGTGTTCAGAAGGGAGGCATTTCCAAATCTGAAGGAAATTGATATTTACTTCTTGAAGCAGTTGAGAGAGATGAGATTTGAGGAGGGCACTGCGCCCCAGATGGGAAGTGTTGAAATCTACGGTTGCAGGTTGAAATCTGGGATTGTTGGTACGAAACATCTTCGAAGGCTTAAGACTATTGCAGTTCGAGACGATGGTGATGTGGCAAACTTTGATTTGCTACGCGCGGAAGTGGATGCACACCCAAATCATCCTTTATTGCAAGTGTCAAAGGACCGAGGCCACAATGATTTGGGAGGCATTGAAGGATCCTATGTAGTAGCAGCCATAGTCACATAAAACGGGGTCGATGGCATCAACCCTCGACCCGAGAACGTCGATCCCGACCCGGGAACGCGGGGTCATTTCCGTCCCCGCCTTGTAAAACCCACTCAAAAGTATCGACCCTCGACCCGTTCCTCGACCCGTTCGACCCGGGAACTTTGTGACTATGGTAGCAGCTGAAGCAACGAAATCCCTTCCTGATGATGAAGTTGACGGTTCATAATCTGCTTTCCTGGCAGAGGTGCCACAAGCCCACAACCACAACAATGCACCTATGAATTCTCAAGTTATCATGTTGATAACGAGAGACCTACAAGTTTGTGTAATCATCAACTGAGATGACCTTTATATTTGCTGTTCTTCTGCCAGTTTCCAGTAATCTGGAGATAGCCAAAATACTGCCATTTTGCATTCTTTGGGAATGGTGAGGACTAAGGAAGCCTGATTTTTGGCACTGCTTTTGGGGGCATCAACTTCCAATTCTACATTTTTAATGTACTTTTTGGGTCACAGTCACAGTGCTCACCTAACCAGCTCCCAATTAGCCCAGCTTCCCAAATGTTCCGCTGGCCATAAGACATGACTGCTGTAAGACCATCTACACTCGTCATCCTCTATTTCCTCCTTCAAAATGAAATATTCCGTCCTCGTCATCAATCATATCTCTCTTATTCTCAGTTTTCCCGCACCCATCTTCCTTTATATTTCTCCTCTATCCCAACCACCCGCTCGTGGGCCCACACGTCAGCCTCACCCCTCTATCACCCCCACCTACCCCCTCCCACCTCGCAGACACGACGCGCTTCTCCCCTGCTTCTTCCTCCCCGGCACCCCTCCCTCCCTCCTCTCTGCTCCACAGCTTCGGCGCCAGCGGGCGTGGAGGGCAGGCGGCGGCGGCGCGCGGCGGATCCGGCGGCGGCGCGCGTGGAGGTCCCGGCGGAGGAGCTCGCGCCGGCAAGCCTCTGCCTCGGCCGGGAGGAGGAGCGCGGCGGAGCTCCTCTGCTCCCGCGCGGCCTTAAGCGGCGGCGCAAGGAGCAGCGACGGTGATGCGGTACTCAATTCGGACGCGGGGACGGCGACGCGGAGGGACGCGGGGACAGACGGCGGCCGGAGGTTGTGGCGGCAGTGAGACTGAGGAAGACGACGCAGAGGAGTTTGTGGACGCGGAGCAGAGAAAGAAGGCCACGGCTTCTGCGTGTGCGGCCATTTTCCCCGCGCGGCCATCTTCCCCGGCGGCCCTCCCTCCCTCGCTGGACGGGCAGGGGAGTCTGGCGGCGAAGCTCCCTCTCCGCCGCGGAGTTGGGGACCCGCGGCAGAGGAGCTCCCTGGCGGCGGAGCTCCCTCTCCTGACGGCGACGGCGAGGTGGTGCGGCGAGGCGAGGCGGAGCTCCTTCGAATCAGCACCGCCTCCTCCGGACTCGTGTTGGCAGCGACGAGGTGCAGGCGGCGGAGCTCCCTCTCGCGATGGCGACGCGGGGCAAGGGCACGAGGTCGTTGGGGGCAGCGACATCGGGACGCGTGGTGGGCCCTCACGGAGCCTCCTCGATCCCTCTAGTTCTGAAGGAATCCGGGGCCGACGCCATTTTCCCGGGACCGATGGTGTCGCCCGCTGCGGGGCAAAAAACGCTATCCGTTTCCTGGAGGCGCCGCCGGTGCGGGTGGTCTAAAACATGGAAATACTGAGTCACTACCAATCTCTCCTTTATTTTCTCTTTTTTTTAAGACGTGCATATCATGTTTCAATTTTCATTAAAAAGAGAAGAGTCGCACAATTAAAGCTTGAAAAGGTCCAACAACGAGCAACAGAGTCTAACCGGAAAGAAAATACGAGCAGAACTCAGTATGCATACCAGTAATTCGCAATCTGAGAAAAAGATATCATCAAAGAGAAATGACACTTGTGGATGGTTCCTGTAACTGCTAGGATGAATAAGCAGCCGTAAACCACGAAATGGGAATAGTAAATGTTTGAGGCATCATTCAATTCCACCGTTCAAGGCTCAAGGAGATATCAGTTGTTGGTCTGGTGTATCAGGTGACCAAGCTAGGTAGGGTGCGTTTGGTAGAGCTCTGGCTGTGGCTGTGCTGGTGGAGCGAATTCTGTGATGAAGATGAAACCATTTTGAAGAAACGTTTGGCAAAACGGCTTCTTGTGACTGTGTGAAGAGTGAAATGTCCATAATACCCTTCCTTTTTTATTTCCTTCTTTTTTCCTTCTATTTTTTCTTTTTCTTTTATTTTTCCCTTCTTATTTTTTTCTCTTTTTTATTCCTCCTCCTTCCCTTATCTCCATCACCCATGGGCCTTATCCACTTGAGCTGTCGCACATGAACCAGTCGCTGTCGGCTCTCCACCGCAAGCCCTAGCTCCCCTGCGCAGCCCACCCCCGCCGGACCTCCCATCGTCGCCGTCCTCCACCGGCCACCGCGCCCGCCGCCGGCTCCTCTGCGCCGCTCCGCCGCTGGCCGGCTCCACTAGCGCCGCCACGGTCTCTCCCGTCAGCGGAGTGTACCGGAGATCCTGCACCTCGCCTCCCCCGTCCGCGCGCTACCATCTGCGGCGGCGGCCTCGCTCTGGCTCCGGCCTGCCCGCGAGCACGGCGCCGCTGTCCGCGCGCTCCCATCTGCGGCGGCGGCCTCGCTTCGGCTCCGGCGGCAGGACGCGAGGGGATCGACGGAGGTACGACGGCTCCCTTTTTGGTGGCGGCGCGAGGTGAACGACGGTGGATCGAGCTCCTCCTCCCTTCCCTGCCTCCTGGCACCTCTCACGTCCTCGCCGGCCTCTCTCCGGCGTCCGGTTCCCCCGCCGGGCTCCATCTCCCATGCCCGCATCGGCCTCCCGTGGGCCCCGAGGGCAAAGGATGGAAAGTGGTGGTGGGGGGGGGGGGGGTGGGAGTCGCAGGCGGAGCGGGGGGAGCTGTGATTTTCAGCTCCCTCCCGGCCGAATCGCTCCAGTTAGCGCATTTTGCGGTCGCTCCCGTGGAGAAGCTATTTTTCTTCCCTGTTTGGTAGCGCTTCGGCAAAAACTGCTCCCGGAGCGGCGGGAGGAGCGCTACCAAACGCACCCGTAGAATGCTTTCTTGCATCATGTATAACTCAGTCCTGGTGCGGTGGAGCTATATCCTCCCAGTCCCACAGTCCCAGAATCAAATGGATGAATTAACTGTAGACCATAAAACGAATGGGGAAGACCGGGAGTGATGGGTAAAACTGGGGACTGCTAGTGCCATTTTCGGTTTTTACTTTACTCTCACGTGTACCAGCAGCGTGGGTGATGTTAACATGCCGGTTCTGTGTTAGTGCATCCAGTGGTGGAGCTGGCGAATTCTCACGCCTAGGGCCACTTTTAACACCCTGTTCGGTCGGCTGGTGGCTGGTGACTGATGCTGATTTGTTATGAGAGAAAAGTACTGTTGTCTGGTTGGTGGCTGGTGGCAGGTGTTGATTTTTCTGAGAGAAAAGTACTGTTGTCTGGTGGCTAATAAGCCAGACGAACAGGCTGCAAGTGCTTTTTTTTACAACAAACATCCATTAATTAGCAGCAAGATGCTGCTAGAATCCTGGAGAGATCAAGGGGTAAACCAAGAGTGGACACTGTTGATCATGATGCTCATAAGAGCAGTTGGGTACATAAGCCTGATATTGCACAACAGGAGAAGAAAAAGTTAATCTAGCCAAAGTCTCTGCAGTGCAATTAAAATTTCTATCTATTTTGAGGACTTGAGGCCTTCTGTCTCTAGTATAATCCTCAAAAATCTGAGTATGGATCTTCTTCCTCCAATCAGAGATATCAGAGTAGTCTCGAGTGTCGAGGAGATGCACCACTTGAGCACAATCTGAAAAAAGGAGACTTGGTGGCAGTCCATCCTATGCAGTACCACTGCAGCTAAGGCAATGGCCGCTGCCTCCGCAGAGATGACGTTGTGGGTCTCCTGCAAGGAAGCTCTGATGTAGATGTAGTTGGCCGGCTGCACCTACAGGTTGACAATAAAAATTCCTAGGCGCGCCCTTCTAGATAAAGGGAGACCGTTATCAGGGTCAGTGGAAGCATCAACATAACATGTTATTCCTGTAGGAGTTGATGACATATGCTCTGGATCAAAGTGAATGACATCACCCCTACAAAACAAATTGGAAACTGGAGAAGGGTTTGTTTTTTGAGGTGTTGAGTGGTATTGATGGGTCTGTGCAGTTTGTGGACATTGCAAAGGTTAAGTGTGTGAGTGGTAATAGCCTGTCTGCTGTGAAGTTGTTGGGGATAGGTTGGTGTGTGAATTTGTATGGGCTATAAGAGAAGGATCTGTAGATGCAGACAGGTATTGTTGGTGCTATTGTTCTAGTGTAGAGATATGAGTTTGCTTGTGAGCCTGAGCCGCCTTTAAAACCTGAAAAGATGTCCATTTTTTTCCTTTAGAAGCGAAAATCGTTGCGTGCTTTTTAGATGTACCAAGCAATACAAAGAAAATGTTAAAGAACATCTTCAGAAGGAGCAGTGGTAATTAGGAGAGGCAAAGCAAATTGGACTCCATCCTCTGTAGGGTCAAGCAAATGCAATGGTAGAGTTAAAGTAGAAGAATTCCACACTAACCTAGGTATATATCACAAAGAAAAAGGAGATGAATATCATTTTCAATTGCTCCGCAGTTAGTGCAACATTGATCTATATGGGTTGAGTATCTAGCAGCTCTTTCTGCAGTGGTTAGAGCCCTTCTATTAAGCTTCCAAGCAAAAATTTTGAGAAAAGGAGGAATATATTTAGCTTTCCATACCTTTTGTAATATGGAGTTTGCCTGAGGGGTTAGGTTTCTGCTACCTTGTTGAGGGAGGGTATGGTGTTGAAGACCTGCTAGATATGTGTAAGCAGCCTTGGAGGAGCATTTGCCATTAACTGCTGGTAACCATCTTAAGATATCATCTTGCTGAGAATGAATCACCAGGACTGAAATGATGGAATGTACCATGTGAGGGTCAAAAGTGGATGAGACAAGTTGATGATCCCATGTTCTTGTTCCTTGCAGCCAAAGATCAAGCACTGTTGAAGGCAAGGGGGGATTAGCAATGGGTAAAGTTAGATGATCATGTATATTTTGCCAATTGTCTGTCCAATGTGAAGACCATACGGAGGAGTTTCCATTGTGAATCTGTAATCTGGCATTAGAGTGAATATGATGTTTGACCTGCAAAATAGAGGACCAATAAACAGATCTGAAAGTTGTATTAGAAGCAGTCCAAAAATTGCTATCTGGATAATATTTAGTCTTAAGAATAGCTGAGAGAAAATGATTTTTATTACTAGCAATATTCCAATCAGATTGAATAATGAGACTGTTGTTAATAAGCCTCATGTCTCTAATGCCAAGGCCACCCTGTTCAGGAGATTTGCAGATGTCATCCCAAGAGCGAAAAGGAATGGGATTGGTATGATTTTCATCTTTAACACCAACCAACCAAAACCTTCGAATTATAGTGTTGATTTGCTCTATGAAGGTTTTTGGAAAAAGAATGGTAGACATGTAGTATATAGGAATGGATGAAAGGACAGATTTAATATACTGCAATCTACCAGCATAATTAAGCTTATTAGCCTTAAGAGTACTAAATTTTGCAATAAATGTATTGTGAATGAACTTATATACCTTATTTTTGTCTTTGTGAGAGAAGCTGAGAGGGTGACCTAAATGCATTGTGTTGGGTTGGAGAGGAGGAACGAGGAATATACCTTTGATCTGATTCTTGATGGGGTTAGGGACATTCCTGCTAAATAAGATGGAAGATTTATGAAGGTTAGGGGTTTGTCCAGATTGATGACAAAAGTGATATAAAATGTCTTTGATTTTCTGAGCTTCTTCCAAAGTGACTTTTCCACACAAAATGAGATCATCGAATGAATGGGTGGTGCACCAGGGCCTAATGAAACACATGATAGGTTGTTATTTTGAAGAGCCACCTGCAATCTTAGTGAGAGTTCATTAATAGCTAATACAAACAAGTAGGGTGAGAGAGGACAACCTTGTCTCAAACCTCTCTGAGGGTGAAAATAATCAGTAGGTTCATCATTAACTAAAATTGCTAGAGAAGAAGTAAAAATACAAGCATATATGAGATTAATGTAATGCTCATTAAAGCCTATTCTATGAAGAGCAGTAGAGATATATAAAAGACCATTCTATTCTATCAGATGCTTTAGCCAAGTCAAGTTTCAAAATGAAAGCACAGTCACTCCAAGATTTTAGATTAATAGAATGAATAATCTCTTGAGTGATAATAATATTAGAGGATATGTGGCTGCAAGTGCTTAGACAACTTGAAACTAGCCACGTAACGACAAAGTATAAAATGCATGATTTTGAGTATATTACAATTGCAAGCATAATTATACAAGATAAAATGATAAAAACTTTGAAGTGGTAAAAAAATCCCAAATAGAGTGTCTATTAGTTTGGAGCAGTAAGAGCAAAACCTAACCGATAATCAAGCAATGGATGATTTCTCATTATTTTCTCCAAGTCGATGACATTTACTCCCTGTATGACTTTTTCACCACGGCGTCTGTCTAACCCCGCGGTACCCACGCAGTATCCCGCTCCCCTCGGGAGCTTCTAGCTACCACTTCAGCGACAAAAAACATCTTGTCGCTGAAGGCCTTGCATGCCGCGGGCATCGGGAGGTTGGAGTGCATGCATACAAAAGAAAATAAAATTGATGACATCAACCATATGCAACATTGATTGTAACTAAAAAAAATCTATAAATCATAAACCGAGCACCAAAATTAAATTCCGATTGCACCATTGGATTTCTGACAATAAAAACTTCGAAACAAGATCTCACCTGACTATATTTTGACAAACTTTTTTATTTGTATTTTTTAATTAAGGTTATATATTCTGTTATCGCTGGAACAAAACGAATGAAGTGACAGAACAAATGAGAACAACTGTCACAATAAGTTTATATGTCATCCCGAACAACAAATGTGGTGTCAGAACAAATCAGAACAAGGGTCAGAACCTATTATTATTATAGACAGAACAAGATTTTACTATAGCCAGAACAAGATATTTCTATAGCCAGAACAACTTATTATTATAGTCAGAACAAATTTGTATGTCATCTCGAACAGAACAAAAAAAGTGTCAGAACAAATGAGAACAACTGTTAGAACAAAATCCTATTATAGTCGGAACAATTTTGTATGTCATCTCGAACAAAAACAAATGTAGTGTCAGAACAAATCAGAACAAGGGTAAGAACAAGTTGTTATTATAGCCCGAACAAGATACTTATAGCAAGAACAACTTATCATTATAGCGAGAACAAATTTACATCTCATCTCGAACAATAAAAATATTAATAGAGGGAAAAATATTAAAAAGAAAGAATATAAAATGGAAACAGAAACAAAAAAAATAAAGTAGAAAGTAATAAATAAATAAATAAATAAAAAGAAAAGAGAAATAAAAGTGAAATAAGAAATAGAATAAAAAGAAAGAAGAACAAAAAGAAAGAAAGAAAAAATGAAACAGAAAAAATAATATTAGAAAGGAAATATAAATAAAAAAGAAAAACAAGAAGAAAAAATAAAAAAGAATAAGAAAAACAGAAAAAGAGTTCCATAAACATATGAATAAAAAAGAAAAACCAAAAAGGAAAAAAGATATAGAAAAGGAAAAAAAGAATAATAAAAAGAAAGAAACATAAAAAAAGAAACAAAAAAGAAAGAAAGAAAGAAAATGTGTAAATTCGAGTAGGACGAGAGACAATGGAGAGGAACAAATCCTTGTATTCATTGATCATTGGTGTTTACACATATATACAGGAGAGGGGAGGAACGGCGTACGGACGTGGTGGCAACCGCCGCGTCCGTACGCCGGTGATGTCGGTGGCGGTTGCCACCTCCTGTGATGGATGGATGAGATCATTGATCTCTTTGTTTGTAACACTCCCCCTTGATCGAATCCAGCCTTGATCATCCTCTTTTTATTTCTTCAAGATATCTGTTTAGAACCTTAGAAATATAGATATGTATATCAAGTAAAACTCCTCAAAAACCCAGTGGGAAAAAATAAGGAGAATAATCATGATATATAGCTTTGTGTTGATATTACCTCATTAAAAACTTTGAATGAGAAACTCAAATGATAAAACTCATACAAAGAAAAGAGTGTAATATGATGGTATAACAAGTTATGTGTCATGGAGTGACACTCCCCCTGATTCTTGCAAGTCCTTGAGTTGTCTCATACCAATACCCATGATATATTTATGAAATGAAGAGTATGGTAAAGACTTTGTGAATAAATCAGCAAGATTATCATAAGACTTTATCTGCATGATGTTTATATCCCCATTTTTCTGTAGATCATGGGGAAAGAATAATTTAGGGGACATATGTTTGTTAAGATTAGTCTTAACATAACCTGTTTTCATCTGAACAACACAAGTTGCATTATCTTCATAGATAATGGTTGGTGATTCAAATGAACCAATACCACAAGATGTTAGTATGTGGTGTACCATTCTGCGAAGCCATACACACTCACGTGATGCTTCAAATAATGCAATTATTTCAGAATGGTTGGTGGATGTAGCTACCATAGTCTGTTTGGATGATTTCCAAGAGACAGCGGTTCCACCATGCATGAAAACAAATCCTGTGTGTGACTTGGCTTCATGGGGATCAGATAAATAGCCAGCATCAACATACCCTATCAAAGTCTGATCATCATTCCTCTTAAAGAAGAGGCCAAGATCTTTTGTGCCATTGAGATATCGGAAGACATTCTTAACTCCAACCCAATGACGTTTGGTAGGAGCAGCGATGTATCTTGCTAACAGATTTACTGCAAAAGCAATATCCGGCCGGGTACTATTAGCTAGATACATAAGCGCACCAATGGCACTTAGATATGGGAATTCACTACCCAATATCTCTTCTCCATCTTCTCTTGGTCTAAATGGGTCTTTCTCTACGTCTAGAGATCGAACCACCATGGGGGTCTTAGATGGATATGACTTGTCCATATTGAATTTCTCCAATATCTTTTGGGTATAAGCACTTTGGTGCACAAGGATTCCTGAAGGTAAATGCTCAAGTTGTAGACCCAAGCAAAATTTGGTTTGACCCAAATCCTTCATCTCAAACTCCGTCTTTAAATGATGACGTGCTTCATTAATATCTTCCTCATTGCCAATGATATTGAGATCATCAACATAAACTGAGACAATGCAAAATCCATTGGAAGACTTCTTAATGAAGACACACAGATGATCAGCATTTTTAGTGTATCCCTTCATCAGAAGAAATTCACTCAATTGGTTGTACCACATTCTACCCGATTGTTTTAAGCCATAAAGTGACTTCTGCAACTTGACACAATACATATTGCGATTTGCCTTAGGATTCGGTATATCGATTCCATCTGGAACCTTCATATAGATATCAGAATCCAATGACCCATAAAGATATGTGGTCACTACGTCCATCAACTGCATAGATAGATGATTTTGTACTGCCAATGATATAAGGTATTGGAAAGTTATTGCACTCATGATAGGAGAGTATGTTTCGTTGAAATCAACACCGAGTTTTTGCGTAAAACCCTGTGCTACAAGCCTTGCTTTGTATCTCACCACCCCATTATTTTCATTCCTTTTGCGAACGAAAACCCACTTGTATCCCATAGGAAAGATACTAGGAGGGGTAGGCATTACAGCCGAGAATACTTCTCTTTTGTAAAGCGAGGCTAATTCCGCTTCAATTGCTTCCTTCCATTTATTCCAGTCCGAGCACTGCATGCACTCTGCCATGGTTTTGGGATCCGGATCACGTTGAAGGCATTCAACAATTTTCTCAATGAAATATGAGTCGACAACTGTAGCATTTCTGTAAAATGTTTCTCCTGTTTCAACGTAGTTGATGGCAATTTCATCTACCCTTATAGACTCATCGTGATTTCCCGAACTGATGTGTCTTGGGTCTTCCGATGTCCCAGTCTCAGCAATGTGCACCACTGAGCTAGGTTGTGGATCATTACAATCCACTTGCTATCTATCAACTGATGGTTGATTTGCTTTCACTACTTATCTTTTCTTGCTAGCATTAGAATCTTTCTGATTGGCCATACTTCTCCCCCTCTTACTATTGAGTGGGAGTTGAGTGGTTTTATTTGGTACCTCCACTCTTTCTGGCGCATTCCATGCGGGAATGAAAGATTTAGTGACACCTTTATAGTTGGTGAAAGCATCTGGCAGTTCATTCGCAAGTTTCTGCAAATGTATGATCTTTTGAACTTGTAGTTCACTTTCTGTAGTACGTGGATCAGAGGCTGGGATACCTTTGGCATCCCAATCAATTTCCTGGCATTCCTTTTGGTACTTAAAGTCTCCCCCTAATGCCGGGAAATGTTCCTCATCAAAAATTGAGTCAGCGTACCGGGCAGTAAATAGATCTCCCGTTAAGGGTTCTAAATACTTAATGATCGACGAAGATTGAAATCCCACATAGATCCGCACTTTCTTGTGTGGGCCCATAGATGTACGCTGTGGTGGTGAGATTGGGATGTAGACCGCACATCCAAACTTACGCAAATGGGAAATACTTGGAGGATTTCCACGTACTAACTGCATTAGGGAAATATCATGATATGCAGTTGGTCATAGTTGAACAAGGTCGGCAGCGTGCAGAACTGCATGACCCCAACATAATGTAGGCAATTTGCAATTCATTAACAAAGGTCGTGCAATGAGTTTGATCCTTTTGATCAATGATTCAACCAAACCATTATGAGTATGGACATATGGAACAGAGTGTTGCACTTCAATCCCCAAAGCCATACAATAGTCGTTGAAGGCATGGGATGAGAATTCGGCAACATTATTCATACGGATTGATTGGATCCTATGTTCAGAAAAATTTGCCTTCAGTTTTATGATTTGAGACATAATCTTGGCAAATGCATGGTTACGTGTCGAAAGAAGACACACATGCGACCATCTAGTTGATGCGTCAATTAATACCATGAAGTACCTGAATGGTCCAGAGTTTGGAGCGATTGGACCACAAATATCACCCTGAATTCTTTCAAGGAATTTTAGTGGTTCAGTTTTGATCTTGAGAGGTGATGGCCTCACGATCAGTTTCCCAGTGGCACATACGGTGCACACAAAATCTGAGGATTTAGGAAACTTTGCACTTAAATTGTGACCAATGGAATTGCCTATAATCTTTCTCATCATCCCTATTCCAGGGTGCCCAAGTCGATCATGCCAAATTCAGAATGGATCAATATTTTGAAAGATTATCTTATATGCAACATGTGCAATAGGCTTAACGTATGTGTAGTACAACCCAGACGAGAGTGAGGGAATTTTTTCGCATGTGCGTTTGCCATATCCATCTGGTTTAGTCAAGAGAAGAAATTCCCTTTGCTTGTCATCATGGGTTTCAACATGAATCCCATTATGACGGATATCTCTAAAACTTAAGAGGGTACGAGTTGAATCGGGATACAGGAGTGCATCCTCAATTACGATTTGTGTACCCATGGGGAGTGTGACAGTGGCCCGTTCGGATCCAACAATCACGACATCGCGTCCAGTGATGGTCAAAACTTTTCCATCTCTCTTTTTGAGAGTTTGAAAATATTTGATCTCCCTAAGTATAGAGTTTGTGGTGCAACTATCCACTAGGCATAATTCCTCCTCCGTTGGGTCGACATCATGAGACATCTATAGTTAAATAAGAAATCAAGTTTAAGAATTCTAGTCAACATATAGAAACATATCACATACATATGAAAATATTACAACAATTAAGAGTTTATATGCCTCAAATTATGAGGGCATATAGCTCTATGTACTATCAAACAATAGAACTTGAGTTTGTACAACTCATGCAGTGAGTTTGTACATCTCCACTTATTACAACATTAGTACATGACAAACATAGGACATAAACAACTTTCGAGATTATTCTTCTAGTGGACCAATGCACTGAGATTATGCTAAATCACCAAGCGGATCCTTTGAGAAGTACTCGATAAGCATGTCATCGGCAGTTTCTTCATGCGGAAGAGTGAGCATGTCTCCAGTTGTAGCGGTGTTCTCTTGACCAAGAGTGTTCTGCGGTTCTGGAAGAGCTAGCGAAGAACGTTGAACCACTTTTGTAGCCTCAGTAGAATTGAAGTGAGCTTCATATCTTGGCTTGTTGGACTTTGGCTTCTTGAGGGAGTTTTGATACAGAAGAACAAGATGTTTTGGGCAACGACATTCCTTAGTGGTATGGTTGTAGCAACCACACCTCGAGCAAGCATTGCGACTATTGTCGCGAGGTGATGATGCTTTGCCATTGCCTTTGCCCCCTTTTCCTCTCCTAAAGAATTTGCGTCTGTTGTTGAACTTGCGTTTTCCAGCCAAACTCTTGGAGGAATTTATTTCCTTAGAGTTCTTCTTATTCCCAGCAGGTGAATGAGCATTGTAGTGAATCTCAGGTAAAGGAGCAGAACTCGGAGGGCGCTGATGAGCATTCTTTAAAAGAAGCTCATGATGTTTTTCTGCCTGAGACAATGTATGAATAAGCTGGGAATACTGCTGGAAATTGCTTCTGTGGTATTGCTGATGCAATATCCGGTCCTCTAGAAGCATAGTGGATAGAGTTTTCTCTATCTTTTCTGCATCCATAGGCTCTTTTTCGCAGAATTTCAACTTGGAGCAAATGGTGTGAACAACATGATTGTATTCTGCAACAGTTTTAAAGTCTTGCAGACGAAGGTGATTCCACTCATGATTGGCTGAGGGCCAAATGAGTTCCTTCTGTTGTTCATACCTTTCTTTGAGGGCTTCCCATAAAGCAAGTGGGCATCTTTCCATCATATACTCCTGCTTGAGATCCTTATGGATGTAGAGCCTCAGGAGAAAAAGGGCAGAAAACTTCTTCTTGTCCTGTATGGGGGGAGCCCCAGCTACAGGCTCTTGAATTGCCTCAACAATCCCTCGAGAAGCAAAGTTTATTTCGATGTCCGAAGCCCATGTTGGGTAATTGTGTCCATCGATGGCGAGTTCGTCGAACTCTTTATTGTTTGCCATGTGCCTACAATTATGACCATGGGTTATCATTATGATATAATGATAAATTGAGTAACCCAATGGCAATGTTGTAATCTCATAAAGCAAAAATTAAATTACATGATATGAGAGGAAAATATTCATGATAGTGAAAATAGTTTGAGAATTAATGAGCACGGTATATATATTCTCCAAATTAATGGAGTAGATCTCTTAGTAGTGGGCAAATAAATTGCTGCCTAAAGCATGGATCTCAGGGCTGATATATTCAAAAGAACATACCGCAGCCAACGCTTAGGACTCCACTACCCTGTGCTTCATTAATAATCAAAATTAAATTTCAAATTTAAATTGTGATTATCCTCATAATTCACTTGGGAGGCATGTATAGGCAATCATCGAAGATGTTGGCCTCATAGTGATGGGCAAGAAACTTGCGGCCTTAAAGCACGGTCTCAGGGCTACTAAATTCTATGAGAGAACTTAGCGCAGCCGGTGCCAAGGTCTCCATCACCCTATGCTCAAATCCCAAGAGAAAGATTGCATGTAATTTTAGTTTGCATGAGAATGTGCTAAGTAAAAAAATGCAATATTATGTAAATTGCAAATTAAGACATAGCAAATAAGTAGAGAAAGTTTTAGAAAAATGCAAGGCACAAATTCTAAAACATGTGAAATAATTCAACAATATAGTCTGAATTGCATAAATTGTAAAGCATACATGGATGCGCAATTATAGAAAACATCAGGGGTCTAAACAAAAAATTACATAGACACAAACACTGATTAACTATTGCAACAGAATTATTGAGTAACACAGGGACTTACATGTAAAATAGTTACTGAAATGAAAATAACAGAAGTTTTTAGGCGCTTGGGCCGAATTGCAGTGTTCAGCGGCCCACGAATGACGGCCCAAGGAGGCCCATGCGGCCTTGCTGGCCCAGCCGCACCCGCCGTTGCAATATAAAAGGGGAGTGGTTAGGGTTTTCAACCCTAACCGCCCCACTCGCACCACCGCAGCCGTGGGCGCTGGTGCTGGTGCCGCCACCCACCGCACCGCCGTCCCCCGGTCCATTGTTGACGGCTGTTAAGTACCTATTTTAGCTGTCAATATACTCATAAATAAAGGAGCAAAAGACATTTCTTACACGTATTTAGTTAAGAATAATGTAGTTCCGCTTGTCCTTGGAGTTTTTGTGATTGTAGGTAAAATAAGTATAAAAGGAGTGACAACTCACCTTCTATGGGCTAAGCCACGTCACCTCAGCCAAGGAAGGGCTGCCACCTAGGATCCCATGCATGCAAGCCATGTCATCAATCCAAGGGAAGCAACCCCGATGAATCAGAGGGCGACACATGGACATCACAAGGATTGAAGGGCCCATGGGCAGGAAAACAGCCTCAAAACCAGGTGGACACCGGGGACTGACCTTGGGACCTACAGGACAGCCACCACGCGAAAGCACAGGCTGAGGCGGGCCCACAAGGGGTCGGCCGACCCCACAGGTTGGCCGAACCGACCTTGTGTCAGCTCATCTCAGCCTTCCACGTGGTGCTTCCTGGTCAGCTCCTGATTCATTTCCGGGGTGTTCACGCCATTCTCCCGAAGTTGTCCTAGGCCTATAAATAGATGTGAAGGGACTCATTTCTTACCCAATTCACTTTCCAACTCCTCTCTCACTTTTGGTTTCCAAGGCTAGGAGGTAGGCTAGAGTAGTTCTACTTCAGGTTCCAAGTCTACTTTGGGATCTAGGTATGAGTTCTCTTGTATCTTTATTTTATTATATAACTTTGATCTACTTCAGTTATTCAGCTATTTCATATAAAGTAGTGTTAGCATATATGGGTGATTTGTTCATGTGTTCTTCGTTCATTCATCATTTAGAGGCTCCTGTTCTTGATGAACAAGACCTTTCGATCCACTTGACGAATGATTTACTCATGTCTTCGATGTTTGTTCATAAGTTAGAGGCTCGTGTTCTTCATGAACACAACCCTTTGATCCTGTTGAATAGACATAGTAGAACACAAATCTGTTTATGTGCCTAGCCTAGTTTGATCCAGTTAGATCACGTGTTTGTGTTGTATGAAGTTCGAGTTCAAGGTACGATACTCGGTGTAAGTGACCAGTTATCTGGTGGCACTGACCTAGGTCACAATAGCCCGGGCCGGCCAGTGTCTAGTTAACAACGCAAGCATGGTACTTGGGTTGAGTAGCTGCGTTGCATATGAGCGTATCGCATGGATAGTTAGGGGTAGCCCGCGGTAGTGACAGCCGTTGGACCCTTTGTAATCCCCACGTTCGGCTACACTGTAGGAGTCTAAGATCTAACAACCGATGTCATGCGGAAGCGACGCGGGCGGTTAGCTCCCCGTTTGTGCCTGGGTGCAAAGCTGATATTCATACAATGCTTATGTGACTGACTGGCTTCTACTAACTTTATATGTTTAGTACCTTAGAACCAAGAGCTAACTCGTATGTTGCCTCCTAAGCCGTAGTGTACCATAAAGAGAACGAGTTCGGGTGTGTTCACACTACCCATCCTTATCATATCTTACCCTTATGTTTGGGACCTGATTTATTCTCGTCATTGATCTATACTCATTGCAATAGTGTTGCACATGTTAATCCGACAACGCCTTCCTTGGATTCGATACCTTTTGGAATACTCCATTGGGGAAATGCTACAATGGTATATCCGTGCGCTTGCGGATTCTTTGTAACGTTAGGATTACCATCGGAACATTTCTGGCATCCTTGCTAGGAACTCATGAACTTAGCAAAGATGTTAAGGAATGCTGTCCACCATTTCTGGCGCCGTTACCGGGGATACACACCTAGTGATGACGTTAAGAAATGTCAACATCCACCCGCCGCCCCACACGCCGCAGATCCGGCGAGGCCCTAGGCCTCCGCGTCGGAGGAGGAGGGAGCGTAGCCCCACCGCCGTTGGGGAGGTGGCGATGCCCGGTGGGGATGAATCGACGACGGCGAGCGAAGGCGGAAGCAGTGGCGTGAAGTGGAGGCGAGGTACTGGGGGCGGCGCCGGTGCTTGAGTCGGGGACGGATGCGACCAGCTGGCCGCGCCGTGCCGCGATGGTACCAGCGGATCCCGTCGGCGGTGATGAAGGGGAGCGGCGTCGGTGGCGTCTGGCGACGGAAGAAGGGGCCAGTGTCGAGTCTATCTGGATCTCCACAGGCGGCGCGGCGACAGCTCCAATGGCCGGCGACGACGACACATCGAGTGGGAGCGAGTACTCCGTCACGGGCACCTGCACCACCGCCGTCCATCTGTGTGCGTCGCAGTGGGCCACATTGGCCACGTGGATGCGGATGAGTGGCGTCCGTGGTGCCGGTTGCTGAGGCGGCCCGGTGGTGACGGTGGTGCCCGCCGGCGGCCTGCTGGGGCCAGCATCGGTTGAGGCGCCCGCCGGCGGCGCACTGGGGCCTGCGACGGCGAGTGGCGAAGGAGCTTCCAGGCGGCAGTTGAAGGCACGATGGCCCCCGGCCGAGATGCGAGCGCCGTGGCGACGACAAGGAGCAGCAACTGGGGTCGCGGGAGGTGCGGCCACAGCATTCCAGAGGAGAAGACTCTGGCGCGCGGCGGCGGGCGTCGCCGACTGGAAAGTCACCAACGAGCGGCGCACATGACGCTGGAGGCGTTCCCTGAGGCGGCGAGCACGGAGGCAAGGAGGAAGATGCATCACGGAAGTGACGAGTTCATCGACGGTAGGCATCCTACCTTCATGTTTGGAGGCCGACGCAACTGCTCTCCCTTCTTCTCTCGGAGCGGGTGCTGATAACGCGTGTAAATTCGAGTAGAACAAGAGACAATGGAGAGAAACAAATCCTTGCATTCATTGATCATTGGTGTTTACATATATACACAGGAGAGGGGAGGAACGACGTACGGACGTGGTGGTCACCTCCTGTGATGGATGGATGAGATCATTGATCTCTTTGTTTGTAAAGAAAAAGAAAGCACCGGCCCCCACGCGGCCACGCCCGCGGCCCCATGCCCCCGCGGGCTTCGGCGACAGAATGTTGTTTTGTCGCTGAAGCGATACTAAGTACGATGATGGAGGGCGCCCCCCTCCGCGTCAATCCCATCGTCCCCCTGGACCCGGGCCGCCGCCTGCGCTTCACCTTCGTGATGTTCCTCACTCCCCCGCCGTCGACGTGCGTGCCCTCCCGCTCGCCCCACCGCCCACCACCCCACAGCGATATGATGAACGTGCCAGTCTGGCCTCTTGGGCGCGCGGTATGTGCGGCAGGATTGCTTGCTCGATGCCCGGCGAGCCGCCCCGGTCGCGACGAGCCGACGAGGCCTCGGCGGCGGCTACTGCAGCAATGTCAGCGTGTGCCGTGCGCGTGCATGTCCTGCGCCTCCTCCCCAATCCTTGCTAACAACCCACCGGACTCGGTCTGCAACCAGCAGTCAGCGGATAGGGACGACCACTTGCATCGCTCGCGCCGTGGTTCCGCGCCAGCTCCTTCCCATGCTCCCCACGTCGCTCGCCGTTCGGTTACGTAGCATCGTCGCCGGAGAGAGCAGGTACCCATTCGTCATACATTCCTCTCTTGCTGCTACAAGTTGCCGTGGATCTGACCCCGGGTTAGAATCTCTATTGGTCAGTAGATTTAATCCTGGGTCAGTACATTGCGTGCCCACGACCCGTTCGACGGAATGCCATGCCGCGCGACCTTTCAATTTTAAGAGACTAATAACTCATTTTATTAAAAGAGACGGGTAGAAGCTTCATTGCCTCAAAAATAGCCTGCGACTTTCAAAGCAAAGTCAACATATTTCTGTAGACACGTTCTTCTGGCCAGGTTGTATATGGTGTTTGTAGCCACCATTTCTCTAGTACTGTCTATAGACACAATATTCACACAAAGGAATTTTTGTCGCACCCAAAACCAAGTGCCTTTTCTGTTTTATTAACACACCACAACATACTTAAACCATATGATAACCAGTCTTCAAATAAACAGCTACTCAATAACATGGTTCGCTACAGGACCCGGTTGATGGCTTGAACATCAATCTCCATGCAAATTAAAGCACGCAAACATGAGTACTAAAGCGCACACAAACACAGAAAAATACAATATCAACTCTCACATATATTGGGAAACATAAGCACACCACATCCTCAATTTATGCAATGGCGACATAGCTCGGCAACTTTGCATCGCCTGCCCGAGCAAACACTATCTGCATGTTGTACATACAGCAGTCGATCAAAAGGTGGCACATAACTGAAGTTACTGTAATTGTTAGCTATATATGTTGGATAGTAAAACCATACCTGGTAATCTAAACCCAGGTGTGATTTGAACATAGCTGCACAGTAGTTTAAATAGTACTCCCAAATACGGATGAATTTTTCGTCAAATCCTAGGGCCAAAACTTTTCTGCAAAACCAAACAAAAAAAAAAGAAAAAATTACTGATTGACTAATGTAAATAAATCACTAGTAGCTGAGGTTGAGTAATTTAGGGCTAGTGATTACTCTCTATTGGCCTCAAAGTTGTCCCTCCAGTGAATCAGAGTCGGGTAATAATGGTACCCAATATTCTCAACGTGTTGTATGCTGCAGAGGAGTACTCAATAAGTAACAGATAAATCATGGATGTCTTAATAAATGATAGCTATAAGAAGTATATATATATGTAGTTGAGTTCAAACCATAGCCTTGATGCATTAGACATTGCAGATGCAATCCGAGCTAAAGAAGGTAGGCAGCCACCTGGGAAGATATATTCCTTCAGGAAGTCAGGCTTCGTCCTCGCTTTGTCGTACAATTCCTCTGGGATGGCGATGGACTATGCATATAAATTTAATTTTCAGATAAAAATAGTTAGCTGAGGTCTAACATTATAGCCAATAATATAATGGAGTATAAGTTAAATATATATTGGTAATGATCAACCTGGAGGACAAGTAGACCGTGTTCTGCCAAATGATCTTCGCAGGAGGCAAAAAAAACTTCGTAGAACTCATGGCCAACGTGTTCAAGCATCCCACTAAATGAGCAAGGAGAAAATAGTTATCAGACCCCAGCCGCTGATCTATCAATTCTATGATCACTCCAGCAGTACATACTACTCACCAACTTATAATCCTATCAAACTTTTGGCCATTCGGCATTTGACGGTAATCGCAAAGCAGGAGAGTTATGCGGTCCTGCATATACAGTTGATATCTGTGATCATGTTTGTTTTTCCAATGCTAGCTTCTAAAAGACAGTCTGAGGCCACTACTGTCATAAAGGAATATAACTGACCTCTAATCCAAATTCTTTCACCTTTCTCTTTCCGTATTTCAGTTGCTCCTCGGATAATGTAATTCCTGTGCACTTGCAACCAGTTTTCTTCACTAACCGTATTGCTAAACTGCCCCATCCACAACCAATGTCAAGAACATGATGCCCCGGCTCCACCTTAGCCTTCAGTTAAATGGTTTCATTGCAATATAGAAGACATCATCAGGTCATGTTGGTGTATATATGCAAGCTGTTGAAGTTAATATGGAAAGCTCAAAATCAGGAGAAGATTATGATGGCGGAGTTCCATCCCACCATACATATTATGATTATTTTACCTTATTAATTAGATTGTCAAGTTTACGTAGCTGGGCTGCTTCTAAACTCTCATCTTCCGCCTATCATTGCAACAAATATCAAGGTAATCTCAAATAGTGTACTGTACTATTATTCACAGCACTATGGTACATGATTTACATGTTCATCAATGAAGCTACGATCGAACCACAATATTTCTATACCTTGAAAATACCACAAGAATAAGTCATCGTCGGATCCAGAAAAAGAGCAAAGAAATCATTACTCTGCATACAAATAATCATGTTAAAACAAGATATATATAGTACTTTAATTGGACTGTTCATTTATACTAGAAATAAATGATTTGTAGCACGTCGATGGACAGAACAAATAAGAAGTATTCATGGCATTGATTCAATGACATAAGTAAAATATTGCAGAAAAATCTCAAGCAGATGGTAATGATATGTTTTCAGAAAAAAAAAAACAAAAACAAAATCGACTGACCAGATCATAGTGTGCAGATATATTTTTACGAGCTTTTGATATAGTGTTTCTCCTTAAGACTTCATGCAAAACATATTTTGCTAATGTAACTCCATTGATTCGAAGCAAGGGTGACCACCAGCCCCTTTTTGTATTACTACTGCAAGACATTTGAATGAGTTTATCAATAGCACACTTATGTTTGGTCCCTCACTTTGATGAAACAAAATGTTTATGCAAAATTAAGGTACCTTTTATTGCTGGCATGGCTACTGCTCAACCTCTTCCGTTCATTTCTATTAGCCAAAGTAATCTGTACCATATGGGTTATAAATTTAGTCAGCAAATAAAAAGAGAGTAGTTTTGTGAACCCATATATCTTAATATGTAACATGCACACTGTATCCATCCGTTTAGACATGAGATTTTGGACTTTAATTCATGAATCATATGGGTACAATTATCTTGATTGTTTCTTCATTTAGTATTATATATAACAACTTTAGTTGATTCAAAATATTTATGGACCAATCAAAGACACCACTGTACACGTACCTCTACAATATTCTGAATGCCTTCTCTTTTATCAACAAACGAGATATAACCATTGATGTAGGAATATGCAAATCCAGTGTCTCCTTCCGTTGCCATCTAATAGAAGGATGAAAAAGCCTAGACGTTTGTCACATGAGGATACATGATGAAAAAAGTAGAAGGTAGTGTAAAAGGATGAAAGAACTAGTTATAAGAGAACCTTCCAATAGAATTGGGGGTTGTGAACTCGTATCACACATTTTAGTTGGCATCTTTCACATGCTTTACCAAAACTAAGAGTAGTACCTCCTTCTTCGAGCATGCTGTGCACAAAACTGAAGTGAGAATCATTATCAGGGATTCTGTATAGTAGTTTGTTGTTTTTACAAGCCTCACCTAAAGTTACCAATGGTTATGTATTTGCCCAAATTTTTTGCAACCAGAAATCGTGCGCCAGCCTCAGTCCATGATGGAACCATGGGTTTTGGGTTAACCAAAAGCTCACATTTCTTTCCAAGCAACCCTGAAGCAACTGCTTTCCCAGCCTAAATTAATTCAGTCAGAATGCACTCCCATGAGTATTTGATTAACTTTTTGGTGCCTTTGTGATTGAACCTAAAAGGCCAAGTGGGAAAGGAATACCTTGATGCTGTCCTCATGATTTCCATAACCTGTTATTCAGTAAAAAAGGGACACTTCAGACTTATTATACTGAAATTGGTTAATTAATGGCAGGTTTCAGTGAAAACAATGAGTGAAATCACCTTGATATGGGATGCAGAACCATATTCCCCTCTTCCCTTGTATGTTATTGAGCTCAAGAGTAGCCTTTGCAGCAGCCGTGGAAGGAATCGGGTGGCTGGTGTGCCATTTAAGCAATACATGATCGGGGACATGAGGAGGGTTGAGTGTTGCCAGAAAAGGTCTGGCGGATTCAATGTTCTAGCATTTTGTAAGGAGAATGTTCCATGGTTATTTTTATATACTAATACTTCCTTGTCATGGGAAAAACAATATAAATATATTCATTGATCATCTCCATCATGCACAAGAGAAATAATCAAACTAGCGGCACCTGAAGTATATTTAACCAGTAGGTAACACAAACACCACGGCTTGTCGTCCCCAAGAAGTTCCTCGCACTCCATGCAGAGGAATTATGTGGCATAAAACTTTCATCACAGTGGAAGTACAAATCACTGCAAAAAAAAAAAAAAAGAAAAAAGAAAAGAAGGAAAACTTAAGAACTGTGAAAAGTATAAACAAAATGAAACCAGTAAATAATAACACAATAGTGCTGTTAGAAATACCTGTAGATATACTGGAAAGCTTCTAGAACTCTCTGTTCATCAGGTGTTGCTTCTGTTCCTAGTACTTCTAGAGCATCAGGAGCATGAACACAAAATATGATCCTGTCATACATCTCTTCTGAGCCATCAGTCTCCAAAATTCGGTAACCTGCTTCTAGCATCATAATATTTTTCTCATGAGTGAACAAGTAGGGTAATTTACAATAAGGAAGTGACTGTAGTAGGCAATTTTAAAAAAACATCTCCCCCAGAATCCATGTACATGTCGGTCACTACAGTTGGCCAGTTGGGTCATTCGAATAATCTTTCTCATATCCATATAATGTGGACTATCTCAGAGCACATATAGATCTTGTGCATTATTTTAACTTCTAAATGTCATTATAAGACCACAATTGATCTAGAGATATAACATAATTGGAAGACGGGTAAATTGCCAAAAAAAAACATGTACATCATTTATGTACGGAACAAAAGGGATATAATACTATTTGAAATCAATAATCGCTGTGACAAATACAATGCAAAAAAATTCCAATGAACGCAAACAAAAAAATGGAAATATATGTGCAACTGTGTGCATGTCGCTAGAAATACTCATGAATCACCAGATACATGTACATAGATAAGAACAATGGATCTATACCTCCGTTAAATCTTGAAACTGATCTCACTTCACATCCAGTTTTAATTTGACAACCCATGCTCTCCAATTCCTCCCTAACCTGCTTATATACAAAACCAGGTCATATAACATAGTCCATTATTCCATGTTTTATGGACAACGAGTTGTAGTACCTTGTTCACGTAGGACCCTGAACCACCTTTGACATTTAGCCACTGCAGGGGACTAAACAACTGAATGCATACATAAATCCATTGGACGAGCGAGAGCATAATATTAGCCAGACGTACTGATAAGCTCTTCCGATGTATTATCAATTAGAATGCGTAAGAAACTAATAAATATTTGAAATAGGATTTCAGGTACCTCAAGAAGATGATTATTGCAAAAAAATGAAAGCACGAAACCAGCAGGGAAGCCAAATACGTTCTGTGATGGACAAGACCAAATGCATGCACACATTGGAATCTGCAGCAAATTCAACATTTAATTTGTGCAACCATCTTAAAACTGATATGAGAAGCTGTGGATGGAGTATGTATAATTCATTAGTAGCGTACAAGGTAAGCATCCTGAAACAGCTGTGAAAATCTATGTGACTGAATAAATTGACCCAAAGTCTCATTCTGGTCAGGGTTTCTTGCATGGTCTTCTAGGTACCTTCAAATCAAAAGAAGGGTGAAAATTCAATCATTCAGCTTCTACGTATATTTGACTTTTAAATAATGCACAACCATGGATGGCTAGATAGGTATATATACTCATCATCATTGTACAGTGTTATCCTAACAATGTAACAGATGATACAAGAATTAGTAAACTCACTTGTGAGCATAGTTCTTGAACTTGAATATCTCATTGATCATGAGCCAGAATCTGGGCTTAAGCAAATTGCTCTTCTGCACCAGAACACTAGATATACCATTGCGGCTACCCCACTCAAGGCCATTACCTTTGTTTAACCGCAAGCTTGCTGAGAATGACATGTCCGATGTCACCATTTCCACCCCTAGACGTTCAAACCATTCCATCATGTTTGGGTAAGGCACCTGCAATTTTCTACATATATGTTGTTATTGTAGAAGGAGGTGAAACCCATACAATAACATTTGATTATCTGTCCCTTGCTATGAGGAATCTCGGTGGTTGGTACAAGTTTGAAATGATGATACACTGGAATCCAGGCCACCATTTGTTGTTGTACCCTCTGATGGTTTATTGATCCAAAGAGATGAGGGATCCATCCTATGAATTTAATTAGGAAATAGTTCCTGGCCCACCTAGTTTATGTTGAGGGCCACAACTTTAAGTTCGTCGTACTAGGTTCATTTAAAGAAAACAACCTTTTGTCCTTTTGCAATTAATTAACAAAAGCAAAAACATCATTCAAATAAATATTTTCAGTTCAATTAGAGAAGACGTCCCTTTCCACATTATTTTAGCTGATTTCAATCTTAAATCCTCATGCATGCAAAAACATTACCAACCACACTAGATCTCTGGTGACCAAGTATACGAAACTAGAGCTCATTTTGCATGATTACTTCTACTCACATGTTAAATATCTGGGCTCCTAAATGGTTTGAAATGTGAAAAGTGTTAACCACCAAGTTTTAGATCTTGCAGAGCACTACAACTTTTTTATACCACATATCTCAATCCTAGTTGGTTTAAAAAATAAAAAAATTGAACTTAAAATTTGAGAACTTAAGCATATTCTTAGGACAAGAATTGATTTAAATTGAAAAAAAAATCATCAACTACAAAGCTGTAGATCTCTTAGACCACTACAAGTATGCCATAAACATCGTATTAATCTGTCTTTATTTGGAAAATTGTGATTTTTCGTCCTGCACATATTTTATAGGCTGGTCAAATAATTTGTGTGTAAATGTATCAAACATAAATCTACTTTAATCATTTAAATTTAGCATTGCTCTTCAACTACTTGGAAGTAAGCAAAAAGGCCCTAATGTTACCACCGACGGCAATCTAATGGCTTTTGGTACAGCAGCATGTGCTTCTACTCCAGTAACGAACGGAGACAGAGCGGGTGTTCTCTTCTCCGAGAAGGTGGGGCTCTATCTCCAAGACTGCAAGCGATATGACCTTGATCTACTTATTTCTTCGTATGACCTTCAAAGAGGGCATGACAAATATCCAAAGCAAGTAGTCTGTATTCATTAGTTATATATTGTTAGCTTGTTCCTGCATAAAAATAGTATAGTTTTACATCTACAGAACCTGATTACTCTAATATTTCCATCATTAGTATATATATGATATCCGTCTACCTACAAAAGAAAAGCAAAACCTTTCTTGTGATATACTTATCTCTAATATTTCCATTTCATTTTTCGCACCATTTTACAGTCAATAGTATGCGTGTTCCACTCAGTTATATTAACAGACGGTAGATCATTCATGCTATATATCATATATATGAGGGCGTGGGCCTTGTTTGGGAGCGCTCCGCCGGTAGCTCCGGCAGCGGAGCGGACGGAGCCCCGCCTAACGCAGCAGCGCGAGGAGCGATGTTTTGTGGAGGAGCGGAGCTGTTTTATTTTATTTTTCTTACGGAGGCGAAGCTGTGAAAACTAGCTCCGTCGGAAATGCTCCCGACTCCGGCCATGCCAGGGAGCACTTCACGCGGAGTGGAGCCAAACGAGGAAAAGGAGAGCAAATGCAACCGTTCCGCACCCGGTTGAAGACCATGAAGTCGAGGTCGACTAGAACACGGCCTGCTGCTCCGCCGCCGCCGTCGACGGCAACGGTCTTGGCACCGCCGAGATGGTCCTCCTTCTCGTACACGGTGACGCGCACGCCGCCGCTCCTCCCCAGCTCATGAGCCGCTACTAGGCCGCTTAGGCCGCCGCCCACCACCGCCACTCTCATCATCTCTCAGCTGGCTGTATTTCTCAAGCGACTCCAAGTGCAAGCTCTAGTTTTGCATGGTTTGCTGGACTGTGCCATTCTACTGTCGATTCTCCGTTTATATATAGATAGGCACATTGGAGAGCTTGGATACGAGGCAGGTAAGAAAACTAAAGGCAACGCCATACTACCCATCCTCCTTTCTGTAAATATTGCCTCCAATTGACTACTCCCACATCCAAATTAAAGGCCTATCACATCACTACAGCAGGATTCCAATCAAGACCGCACATACGTGTCGGCAAAAGAGAATGGGTTGGGTGCGGCTCCATCTACCCAACATATCACACTCGGACTACTTAGTCCCCAACCTATAAAACCGGATATCCAATCCCTCAACTTTGCAAAACCATTCAAAATACCTCCTATGGTGGTTTTGCTAAGCTGTTTTGCCACCATGGCACGCTAAGCTAGACTAAGTTGCCGATGTGGCATATGGGCCCAGCTATCAGCACGCGCACGCTGTAGAGCTCAGCGGGGGACGGAGGTAGGTGCACCGACGCTCCTCTCCTCGCCGAGCACGAGGGGCCGCGAGCGAACCTCGCGTCGTTAGCGCAGGGAGGAGGGCCGCGACCTTCAATTCTCCTCTCCACCCGTGCCACCGGGAAGGGAGCAGAGAGAGAAGAACAGAGAGGAGGGGAGGATGGAGGAGAGGGAGAAGAGCAGAGACGAGACTCGGCCGCTACCGTCGTGGCCCAACCATGAGAAGCTTCACCGCCGCCGCCGCGATGACCCACCACGCCGGGGCCACTCGATCCCGTCCGCCACTGTAGCGGAGCGACAAGGGAGAGGTAGGACGGCCTACTGGCGCGGGGGCCTCATCCTCCCCGGCGGCGTCCTGTGGCTTCCTGTGGCTGCTAGTGACCTAGAGGCGTGACGCCCTCCGCCGGCGGTCTGACTTCCTCCCTGGTGCCCGCGCCGCGTCCTCCTCCCACCGGCGACCACAGCTTCCTCTCCGCCGCCCGCGCCGCCCAGCCTCCTCCCTCCTTTCTCCAGGATGTCGGCGGTGGCGGACCGCGCCGACCACGGGGACGAGTGGCGCCGCCTCCTCTTTCTGCAGCGAGAGGGCCAGGCCCCCTACTCCGTCACACCTGCCTCCTTCTCCCAGCGCCGATCGAGCTCCTCGTCTTTCTCGGAGCTCCGGTGGCGTGACAACAGCGTGTGGAGCAAGATCTCCGCCCAGCTGAGCTCTGTAGCGTGCACACATAGACTGATAGCTGGGCCCATATGTCACATGGGCAACTCAATCCAACTCAGCATGCCATGGTGGCAAAACAACTTAGCAAAACCACCATGGAGGTGTTTTGAATGGTTTTGCAAAGTTGAGGGGGTTGGATATCCGGTTTTATAAGTTGTGGGGATTAAGTGGTCCGAGTGCAATATGTTGGGGGGTTGGGATGTCATGTAGACTTTTTCCCAAAATCTTCCTAGTGTCAACTTCGTGAATCGGCTTAAAAACCAAGTACGGAGTATTACCTTTTCTTGCCCAGCCAAACAAATCAAGCTCCGGTAAGACATCCAAACACACTCGGCATTTGTAGCGGCGAACGACACCGTACCTTGGTATGGCTATAAAAATAGGTACTTCCAAGAGTTTTAGAAATGGGTCATATTTCCAGGGATGCCCATTCTTGTAGTTTTAGAAATGCTTCACGTAATGCTTTAAAGTTATTCTAGGTTCTGTCTACATTTTCAGTGTGCGGAATTGTTGGTTACCTGACCAATCAAGCATGCATAAATTGTTCCTAAAAAAAGCATACATAAATTGTTCGAACATATTTGCTATTCATTATTTAAGATTTGTTGGTTTGGATACATGTGACAATTTTGTAGCTGTAATTCGGTGTTATATTATTCAAGGGATAATTGTTATGAGATAATTAGAATTTGTTATTTTGTTCAAATTTATGGTATTTTCTAAATAATTTTTATTTCAATCAAATTTGTATGCCATTAGCCTCATCTGACACTCTCGCACTCCCATCTCCCTCCTCTTTCTATTTTTGACTGCACCCCCACTCCACACGGGGCCCATCTGCCTCCTCCTACTGCCTCTCCCTCACCATGGTGGCAGCCACAAATGGCCGCACCCCCTCCAGCGACGAATGACCATGCATCCTTCACTGGTGATGCATGGTTGTGCTCCTTCTAGTGGTAGCAAGAGGGTGCCTCGATGACGACCTCCGGCAGTGGCAAGAAGGTCGCGACCCACACCCGCGTCAATGACAATGCAACTACAACACATGGGGATCGTCACCTCGCTCTTGTGCTGGAGGCACAAATGACGGTGAGGCGGTTGTAGATGTATAAATTAATCTATATGGGCATCTAGATGTAGAGACAACTGTAATATCAGCTACCTCTAGAAGTGCACTAAAAATTGATGATGTAGTAGTGTGTTGGACCTGAAAATTTGAACGAGGTCAACTAAAGATAAGTAAGGTGACATTACTTACTGCGGACACTAGGAACCAAAGATTTCTCTTCGGAAGTGCACATCTTGGTTGAAATTACGTATATAACGATTGATGTCGATCGGACGATTTTGACAATGCTAACAGCAGATGCACGGAGCATTGCTGCAGTGCTCGTGCAAAAGCTACTAGCCCTTGGTGCTCCCTAGCCCTAGGTGCATCGTGCAATACAATGCATGCATGTGCGTTGCTCCCTACTACTAGGTGCCTGCAAAGCAACTCCAATTCGACGCAGGACCGCACAGGAGCTGTAGATCTTTCACATGAATCTTACAGCACCCAACAGATCTGAGCTGAGAATTTATTGGTCCCATTATGAACATTAATATTAATGGACGTATACAAAAGAGAAAGATCTACAACTCCGTTGGCGGCAAGACGGACGACCGACCCCCAGTCCCCCGGTGCTGCATTGGTGACCATGCCGGTCGAGTCCAGCTTCGTGGTCCATTAGTGAAGCAGAGCTGATTTAGCTTGAAAAAACAAGAAACTTTGTGAGAAAGACAAATGGATCATACATTAATTAACAGTGAAGATCTAACTACTTCTCCATGTAAAGTGGACTGACAGATGGGCTGCAAATTAAAGGTCTATACAACCAGCAGCAGATTGTAATATCAGCGTTGCTCTAATGCAGTGCAGACACCGAAAACCAAAGGTTCACTTCTGGGGAAATGGCTTCTAGCAAGTATCGGGTTCATATTTCCCTTTGGTATCGGTTGTCCAACCAGTACTGGTCAATTAGTATTAAAGGGGTCCTTCAGTACCGGTTGATGTTGACAACCTCAGTACTACCAGTTGTCAACAGGTACTAAATTGTTTGTTCATTTTTTGTTTTCTTTTCATTTTAGTTTCTTTATTCTATACTCAATATTATACATTACGTATCTTGCATTTCTTTGCATTATGTATAAGCAATATTATAAAGTCGTATGTCTTACATAATATTACATTTGAGATAATATTATACATATATAAGCATATTGTGCATACATAAATATGAAAAATATATACAAATATATGCAGAGTTCAATATATAGGATTCCCCATTTGAGTACAATTTGTAGTTCGAGTCCTTTTCCGAATTGACTTTTAGAGTTGATCCATGTTGAAAGAATTCTTCCGCTAGATTAATAACCTGGTCCAAAAGCAATTATAAACTAGGGTTAGTAAAAAGAAAATTCAAAAGAAAATCTGAAAAATATTTACGAACGCAATACTAGATTGGATCTTGATTACTTGTTCCCGGTAACATCGCCAGAAAAAGGGCTTGTTGACGGTTCAATAACGCGCCAAGATTCACCGCAACCTCACAGATCATCGTAGTCTCTTTTTCCCTCAAGTATCAACCCAAGGTATCAATCCGCGGAACATGTGCAACACAAGATTTAGTATAATAGGAGAAAAACACTTTATTTTGAGAGATTGATTTGCATCTAATCTACTAAACACTAGAGGTAGCAAGAGAAAGCGTAGAGATAACCGATCTTGAGAGGCCTAGACCATGCCTTTGTTGTAGCTCCGAGCATAAGAGGGGAAGATAGCATTGCAAATCTCATAAAAAACATCTTTAAATTGTGACCTCTGGTCTAACCCTCGAAGGCACCCACCGTACACGGGATGACATCCTGTCACGATGCCTTCCTATCTTTGTAGGTGAACCTAGTAGCACGGCTCACGAGGAACGTGTTGAACCCACTTGGTAGATCCGGTATACACCTCTAGCCACCATGGCTACAAGAGCACCCCAGGCAATCTATCTCGAGAATAGATTGAGAAAGAAGCAAAACCAAGAGAGAGCAAAATTGAAGAGAAGCACTTGATTGCTAGAAATCGGATTCATAAGAAGACTTCACCATAAATGATTACATGATACAAGATCACCACCGGGATCCTACCTTGACCTTGATCCTTACTCCGGAACTCTGACGTGGTCTTCCTTGCAAGGTTCCCACGTCGGCTAGGGTAACCCTAGACAACTAGAACGACCCTCCTCTCTGGAATGGTTTCCCTTTAGCTTCTCTGCTCCTCGGCGACAAATGACGAATGAGTTGATGCGTGAGTCTTCGCGTGGCGGTTATAAATAGTTTGAGGGGGTGCTAGGTCAAAAAGGGTGCCGAACTGCCGCCGAAATGGGGTGGGCTGGCCAGCCTGGGCCCACCTCAACCCAGTTCGGCCCTGGCTCGCTTCCCGATGCTTCTCATGTCTTCCCGAGCTTCCACCCCTCTTCATGTTGGTCCTTGACGTCATTTTCTCTGTGAATTAGATAATGTTACTTGTCGCGCAATCTTCTATGTCTTCTGTTTTGATCCCCAGAGTTTTATCGCTTTACGCTTCGGTCCTTGGACCTCTTAGAGTCTTATTCATCTTGAGTCTACACTTGTGTCGGGCTCCTTTATCCTCTGGAAATGTGCTTCATGAATCTTGCTTGAAAGTGCTCCTTTTAGTGCTATAATCCTGCGTAAACACAAATACTCCAAAACCACATGCAAGTGCGAACTTGTTATATCAAGGGGGTTAGGATCATTAGTTTGGATATCAAATCAATGCCAATATTAAAGATAAACTCATAGCTAGGGTGTTTGAGGACCGGAGCATCCGAGGACCGGTGGATGGTCGCTCCTTGGTGTGATGAGTGATTGACAACGTGGTATGGACTGACTCTTGGCCGAGTATTGCAGGTGCATGTTGCGGCTTGATTTGCATTGGTACAGGTGAAGAGCGGGCGCGAAAGGTCTTAGCCTTCCAGGGCCTCCGAGGAGTGGAGAGACAAGTAGGCTTGGCTCAATGGACTCGGTGGCCGAACGGGATCAATTGCGGGCCGCATGGTGGCAAGAAAAGCAAGACGAAGTCGTGGACAGGAGCCAGTGCAGGGTAGCGGCTCACGACCGGAGTCTGCACACGGGGTTTGCGGTGGTTCACCACAAAATCGTCGGGTTACTTGGTTGAGCCACAAAACTAAGACCAGAGGCTCGGCGGGCGGAGACGGGATCCGGGCACGCCGAGAAGCTTCGATGCCGGGGGACACGCGGCGGGATCGCGGGGCTTGCGTCGGGAGGACACGGACTGCGGCGAAGGCGTGGCGGCCTGATGAAAAG
The DNA here is from genome assembly GCA_036936925.1 of Cenchrus fungigraminus. Classification (NCBI taxonomy): domain Eukaryota; kingdom Viridiplantae; phylum Streptophyta; class Magnoliopsida; order Poales; family Poaceae; genus Cenchrus; species Cenchrus fungigraminus. Next base: position 64,190,131 of record CM072770.1, read on the forward strand.
GATCAGTACTTGACCATCTTGCCCCTGAGAGGTGTGTATCTTCCTTTATGTTCTAGGGGTAGCTTGGTCATTTGCCCAACCCGGAGAGACTTCATATATATATAGCTCTAGGGTTCTAGGGAAACTCATCCATCTGGACTGCTTCTCATTTTCCCTGCTCTTTAGGCTAGATTTTCTTCATGATTTTGTAGAGAATCTGACCTCTGGTTGTATGGAAGCATTCATGGCTGCGTCGATTTCCTTCTCTTGGCTCAAGTGATTTTCGTGTCTTTTTTGGGCTATTTTGTGGGATTTTCGTGTGCAGCTTGTTCCTTCGATTCTGAGGCGTTTGTGTTCGGATTTCTTTGTGGGGATCATGGATAGATATCTTGTGCATCTTTGTGCTTAATCTTGACCCCTCAAACTCCGGATTTGGCCTCCAATTCGTGGATTTCGAGTGGTTCCCTAGCTTTGTTCTTGAGCTCGGTTCGTTGTCGATTCCCAGTGATTTAGTTGGTTTGAGGCCTCAAGTTTTTTGGGCGTAGCATCCCCTAGGGACGCTTCTCATCTCCTCTAAATCTTTTTTCAATCCATGCAACCGTTTGGGAGATCCATGGACACCTAGGTGGAGTTGACTTCGCGGTTTGCAGTTCTGTTCGCGTGCTGCGAGTAGGACGGACGGTCCGTCCAGACCCTACAGACAGTCCGCGAGTCCTTGTGTTCGTCACGTTCTTGAGCACATGACGTTCGATCGGTTGAGGTGTCTAGTTTCTGTCGCAGTTGGTTTGACGGACGGTCCGTGCCCGAGTGACGGACGGTTGCACAGGTCGGACAGTCTGTGATCATTGATCGGACGGTCCGTATAGGTCGGGTGCGCTACTAGAGGTTCTGGTGCTTAATACGGACGGCCCATCCTAGCTTCACGGATGGTCCGTCGTAGCCCACGGATGGTCCGCGGCCTCCACACGAACGGTCAGTCCTAGGCTGGCACAGTTGGCTAAGTCCTTTGCTTATTGAGTTGTGCTTCCGCTTTGCAACTTGTTCGAACTTGTTCCTAGGGTTGGTAGGTCCGTTGTGACTACGTGACCTTGGCAAGTTCGTGTGAGAATCCTTGGAGTTGATTTTGGGATTTGGCCGGTGTTTCTTCGGGAAAATTTTATCGGCTCCCATTCACCCCCCTCTCTGGTCGCCTATTCGGTCCTTCAGTGTCATATTTGACCGCCAACACCCCCTAAACCGACTTGTAACCCTACCTCCCGCGGTATATAAGGCGAAGTAGGGACCTCCCAAACAACACCTAAATGTTACGTAATCAATCAAGAGCAACACAACATACAGGACGTAGGCTATTATGCACATTGCGGCCTGAATCTGTCTAATTGTGTGCCTCATGTATCACCTTTGAGTTCCCGATCTCGGCGAGCCCCACCACAACCATCTACCTCGGGTAACCCCTTGGTAGGTTTCCAGGTCTAAACACTGACACAGCTTGCTGTCGCTGCCGAGCCGCCACTCCTACTTTGCCTCGAGCCGTGGAGCCGCGCCGCCACCAGATCGAGGGAGCCCCACCTCTGCTCCGCTCGCCGGATCCTCCACCCAGCTGGGGAGATAAAGGGTCGGCACCGCCGGGTCGAGGGTGGTCTGCCGCTCCTGGATGTTGCCCCACGGAGGTGGCACTGCTCCATGGAGGCTTCCCGAGGTCGCTGCCGACCTCCATCGTGGCACAGGAGGAGGGTGCCGTGGAGGCAGATCCACCACACAGGAGTGAGGAGGTCGTCCGTAGAGAGAGAGAGAGAGAGAGGGAGAGAGGGAGAGAGAGAGATGAGAGGAGGAGATGGCCCACACCGCTTTCGCCTCTCCTCCGCGGCTGGTGAGCGAGCCCCCGGCCCGCCGGTTCTACCCCCGACAGCCGAATCTCCCCATGGGTGATGGCAGACGATGGCAGAGCAAGAGAGGTGGATGAGTTCGAGCATTGTTGGGGGTGGAGGAGAATCGAAAGGCGTGGTGGGCGCCCCAATACAGATTGAAAGCGACGACGTGATCAGGCAAGAGATCGAGGAGGCAGGGCGTGGAAAGAAGGGAGACCGGAGGAGGAGCGCGATTCGCGGGTGGGATTGGGGTGGGTGTTGACGGATAAAACTCGTATCCACCTACGATCCGCAAGCGTGCGGACCTACACCTTTTTCACCATGGGGATTCCCTAGGTTCTTATCAATCCGCGGAGCAAGGGGATTACAAGCGTTTGATCTAGCACTACTACTAACTTAACCAAACCCTAAACTACGGTTAATCTACCGAACTACTACGCTACACTAGAGAGAACGATTAAACTCACAAGATATCTAAAAGACACTTGCCCATGGGTCTACGATACTTGAACATGCAACCGCTTAAGATATGAAAACCGATCTAATCTACCGGGGGTTGTGACCACGGTTTCACCCATTCCCTCCCCCCGTACTGTCACTACGCGGAGGTATTCATGACTAGACCTATGATGATCACGGCGTATTGAAGGGTTCTAAGGGAGAAGTGAGATCTATACTCCCAACATGGCATGGTAGCTAACCTTAAACAAGAAAGCATCTTCAACACTAGATGATAGATTGAAAACCAAACAAAGTAGCGATTACATCTCAAGATCGTTTACAACCCTTGGACAAATGAGAAGATTACCCCATCAAGGTGCTAGGCATAGCACCGTTGATCATGGTGACACTTTCGACGGTGTCTTCCTTCTCCTCCGGGGGTGTCTTGGTAGGGCCTTGACGTCCTCCTCCACTTGTGGTTGCTTCCTTCGAGTAGAGCGATCCTCCTCGCGAATGATCTCTCTCCTCTCCTTCCTCTCTAGCTTGTGGACGGCCTCTCGGGCGAATGGCTCTCCCTCTGTTAATGGCGGCGCCTCCACATACTTAGGGTTGAATCATCTTCACGCTCAAGAAATGGGGGGCCGAACCGACGTCGGAATGGGCCAGGCCGGCCGGCCTGGGCCGACCGGCCCAGGCCCATTTCGGCCCCGTTCGGTCGCCCCTTCACGCACGTGGGTCCTCTTGACATTTTGCACTTTGCCCCCTCCAATTGCATCATTTTGACGATGTCATCCACGCGTCCAAGATGGAGGGTCTTCTCGCATGAAGTTCGGTCTTTTACGCTTCAATCCTTGGGGATGTTCCTTTGTAACACTTCGGTCCTTGCCACCTTTGGGAGTGATTTCATCATGCTCTTGAACACGAACGGGACTCCTCATTTGCTCCTTTGAACTTGTTGTGACTCCGTCCTTTATGTCCATGTTTTCCTGTAAAAACATAACACTTCCAAACGCACATACAAAGATGAACTTGTTATATCATTAGTGTGCCTAGTGGCGGGTTAGTTTCATAATCAAGTCCAAACCAAAGTGTAATGAACATGTTTGGTGCACCAAAATACACCGTCAACATCACCCCCACGCTTAGATCTTGCTCATCCTCGAGCAAGTTTCTCGCAAAAGAACTTTTGTCCAAGGTGTTGAAAACGTGCTCCACTAATTTCTCCTTCACAAGTTAGTCAATCCTTTATCCTTAATATAATAAACATGGAGCAATGATCATCATACATAAACATGGGCGTTTAGAATTTTTACCAAATCGAGATTTACCCCCACAACTCATACCTTTCACTCGAGGTCCTCAATTCCAGCCATGCTTACTTCTTTGCTTCCATCGGAGGGTTTTCATGATTTTTCAAAAATAAAATTCCTGCAACAAGCATTAGACAAAAACCTTTCTCCAAGTTCTCACATGTCGCTCATATGAAGTGGCTATCCTAAACAATTCATAAACTCGCACCTCCCATAAGTCTCTCATATATCATGTAAAGTGGAGCTATAGGTATGGCTAGTGCAATTAAAACGAGTATTGTCAAGCTAAGAACTTCCTCTAGTGGTTGTTTACCTTTCAAAGCCAATGATCATGAGAATTAAACCATAATGTGGGTATGTCAAGGATAAGAAGATATAGAATGGTGGACATGTGCAAGGGCAAAAGAAAACAAGACTACGAGGCACCGATGACGTCCTCGTTGTCGGATTGCACATGGTTGGAAAAAGAATGGAAGTTTCGTCTCTTAACAACAACGTGGCATCCTTCCTTGCACTTTATTTAACCTTCACTTGATTCATCCCTCTTTATATCTTTCTTGCCTTTCCTCTTTCTTTCTTTCTTTCCTTTTCTTTTTTTTTCTTCTCTTTTTTTCTTTTTTTTCGTTTCCATACACATATTTTTTCTTTACTTCTCTCTCTCTTTTGACATCTTTTCCTCTCTTTCAAAGCTCTTTACTCTTCTCTTCTTGCATAAACACAATCTGAATTTAAAATAAAAACCATGCTAGAGACGAGACGAAACTTCGAACATGAGTTGTGTTCAAGGAATACGATGCACAAAAGAGATATTATGGTTTGGGTATATAATTCGGCGATGTACGGGACTTTCGATGTGAGAGTCTCGTTACCGAATACATGTCGAGGCTGTCAATAAAAGATATACACAAGGACATGATCATTGCTCGAAATTAAAACTTCCAAGAGAGAAGGATCGTAGCCCAACTCATTATGCAAACCGCACTTATGGTGGAGCGAATATTGAATTGGCTTTGTATAGGATTTTTCTTTGTCTCTCAACTTGGAAAAAGAGAGTTTGCTAACCTTTATTACAAGGGTTTTTCATATAATTTTCAGAATTAAACTCCTCCAACATTAGCATCAAACTTAGCACAACCAAAACAAGGTTCTAGATCAAAGCATGATGCGGGTACTTTTAAAGGTAAAAACTCCACTAAGCACCACGGTAAATATTTCAAACCAATCGGTCATGGTTATATATCAAAAATTAAAGACAAATATGCAAGTAAAGAGAGAAAAGCATTGCAAGAGACAAAAAATTTAAAAGACACTTTTTATTTGATTTTTTTGACTCGAACACTAAATTAACACACTTTAAACTTTGAAAAATTAAAAAGCACACCTAAAAATTTAAGACTCTCAAACTCTCACAAAATCTAAACCAAACCGAACTAAACTTGCTAAGGAAAAGGATCTAGCTAGCTAGCTCTCCCCCACGCTAAAACCATACGACGTCCTCGTCGTATCTTACAAAAATCCTAAGGGGGGAAAACCTACTTCCTAGTGGAACTTTCCACAGCTCTTGCACCACTTATTCTTCATGTTGCCTACCATCCCAAACAACTTCCTCACGTTCCGATTAAGGAACTTGTAGTCATCATTGACTACTCGTTCCAAATCCTCCATTCGTTGCCTCATCGCCTCCATAGCCTGGAAACACTCCTCGACCGATGCGTAGAGATCCGAGATGGAGTGACGGCAAGCCGCACAACATAACGGATGCATCCCGAATGGGTCGTCATCACCGGGGTCGTCGCCGTTGTTGCCGTTGCCGCCGTCGTCGGGATCTCCGCCACCGTTTGGACCTTCGGGAGTCTTCTCTTTAGGCACCTCCTCCCAATAGAAGAGGTCGTTGTCGTCCCTTCCGGCGGCTGCCCACGAGCTCGGGCTGCGGTCGTCGGAGTAGTCACTTCCCCCATAATCTTTTGGTTCGGGTGACACCTCCTTATAGTCTTTCCTTTTCATGCCTCGGATTCGCTCTGATCTATGGACGGGAGTAGAGACCCCCTCCTCCTTGACGTGGTGGCGAGATGCGATTGGCCCGGTCGAGACACGCCCTCCGCAACGTATGCGGGCAGTCCTCTTGATCTCCATTGATGGCTTGAGCTCGCATCGCTTCACCTCCTCCGACTTCAAAGGCTTCTCGGTGCCTAGCTTGATCTCCACGCTCCTTGGGGACGTCATGGCCGCTACTTGGGTGCAAAAGGATGTGAATTGGGATGGATTCCCGAGCTCCAATCTCGTCCCTTTAAATAGTCCGAAAAGGAATGCCCTAGAACCCATTTTTTCCTTTTCTTGACTTCCCTAAAATTCTCTGACCAAACAAGGAAGTCGAAGACGCGCGTCCCAGAGAAAACCGGGGGCGAACCGCCACCCAGGCCCCCTGGGCCGATCGGACCGGGCCGGCCGGCCTGCCCTGTTTCGCGGTCCGGTTCGGTCCGGTTTTTCGCGTGCCCCACTATTTTTTTAATTGCTAGCCCATGTGAAAAAGTTGGCTTGGTAAAACTTCGCGAGAAACTCCAGAAAAATAAAAGAAGAGCTATTTACAAAATTCTCACCTTCTTTTACATCCTAGGCTTGACGTTCGGGCTCGTCCTCCATGATGAAAATATCAATATGGTGAAGGGGCACAACATCGGGTTCGTAATAAACCTTAAGCCGTTGACCATTCACCATGAATTGATCACCTTTCATATCCATGATAGTAACCGCTCCATTGGAGAGCACTGAATGAACAATGTAAGGTCCATCCCACTTGCTTTGCAATTTCCCCTTTCCGAAAGTTTTGAATCTCGAATTATAGAGGAGGACCTTATCTCCTTCTTTAAACTCCTTCTTCTTTAATCTTTTGTCGTACCATCTTTTGATTCTCTCCTTGTATATGCTTGCATTTTCATAAGCTTTCAACCTCATCTCCTCTAGCTTGCTTATTTGGATTCTCCGTTTTACCACCGCGGCGTCTAGATCGAGGTTCATCTCTTTAATTGCCCAATAAGCTTTGTGCTCTAGCTCAACCGGAAGGTGACAAGCTTTGCCATAAACAAATTGATATGGGGTCATACATATCGGTGTCTTGAACGCAGTTCGATATGCCCACAAAGCTCCATCCAACTTCTTTGACCAATCCTTGCCTCCCTTTTCTATAGTCTTGTTTAGGATGCTCTTTAGTTGCCTATTCGATGTTTCCGCTTGTCCGTTGGTTTGTGGATGATAAGCCGTAGAGACTCTATGTTCAATTCTCAACTTAGACAAATACTTCTTAAAGTTCTTCCCGGTGAAGTGAGTTCCTCCATCGCTTATCAAAATTCTCGGAGTACCGAAGCGAGGGAAAATCACACTCTTGATCATAGCAATGGATTCTTCCGTGGAAGCTTTACGACATGGCATAGCCTCTACCCACTTGGATACATAATCAACCATAACTAGGATATGCTCAAATCCATGTGAGTTTTTGAAAGGCCCCATGAAGTCAATTCCCCAAACATCGAATAAATCGATTTGTAGATTATAATTCAAGGGCATGGCATTCCTTTGAGAAATGTTTTCGGTTCTTTGGCATTCGGGGCATGATGCAACATATCTTTTAGTATCTTCATGCATCTCCGGCCAAAAGAATCCGCTGGACCACACTTTTGCTTGGGTCCGAAAATGGCTATAGTGTCCATCGTACTCTGCCGAATGACACTTTCTCAAAATTTCTTGCCTCTCTTCTCTTGGTACACATCTTCTCATAACTCCGTCATTCCAAAGTTTGAAGAGGTAAGGTGAATCTCAAAAATATTTCCGACTTTCGGAGATTATCCTCCTTTGAGTGTTTTTATCCAAGTGATCAAGGGGCATTCTCCGAATCGCTCGAATGATATCGATCATCCAAGTATCTTTGTCGAGTATTCGGTAGAGGTGGTCATCTCTCATCTTGTCCTTTATGGGCTCCTTGTCATCTTGTCCACGGTTCATCCTAGACAAATGATCGGCCACAACATTTTCCACCCCCTTTTTATCACGAATTTCAACATTGTTGACGGTGAATTTCCGTCAACCTAGCCATGAGTTTACCTTTAATGTTGGCATTGATTTATTATTCTAACCACTGGAACTAACCCCCCGTATATAACAAGTTCACTCTTGCATGTCGATTTTGGAGTTTATTGTTTACGCAGGAAATCTACGCTAAAGAGGAGACTTTCGGGATAAGTTCATCAAGCACTTTGGAAGAAGATCATGAAGCCCGACAAGAGTCAAGACACGCGATGAACATGACTCCAAATGACCCGAGGACCGAAGCGTCAACGTGCAAATCTTCAGGGACTCAACCAGAAAATAGCGAAGCTTGGATGGCAAGCATTCAAGCCTTAACCGCGAAGGAAACGACGTCAAAGGCCCACATGCAAGTGCACACAAATGGGGAATCACGCAAGAAGCTTCGGGACAAAAGACGGTGGCGAGACGGGCTGAAATGGGCCCACGCCGGTCGGCCCAGGCCGGCCGGCCCAGCCCATTCCGGGCTCGGTTCGGCGCCCCCTTTAACCTAGCCGCCATTCAGACTATTTATAGTCCCCTCGCCAAGAGCCACGGAAAAATACATTCGTCATCCGTCGCTGGGGAGCAGAGAAGAGAAGGACACCATTCCGGAGAGGAGAGGGTCGAGATGGTTGACTAGGGTTCCCCTAGCCGGCGTGGGAACCTTGCATGGAAGACCACGTCGGAGTTCCAGGAGCTAGGATCAAGATCAAGGTAGGATCCCAGTGGTGATCTTGTCCATGTATTACTTCTATGTTGAATTAGTAGATTGAATCCGATTCTTAGCATCAAGTGCTTTCGTTGTGATTTTGTCTTCGTTTGGGTGTTTTCCTCCCCGATCTATCCCGCGGGTAGATTGCATAGGATGTTCTCGTAGCCATGGTGGCTAGAGGTGCATACCCGATCTACCAAATGTTTTCATCTTGTTCTTCTTGAACCCGCCGAGTAGTACCAACCTGTAAGATTATCCCCCGTAGTGACAGTACGGTAAAGGAGAAAAACGGGAGTCCTCAGAGTTGGAACGGGAACCATGCTTTCAATGAGATTCATTTTGCTACATTCTTCTTTACTTTGGAACTTCAACAAAAGACCCGATCCAATCTCTAGATTGGTTCTCCCCTCTCTTTCTCTTGCTACCTCCGGTGTTTAGTAGATTAGATGTGTTTTATGGTTCTTCCGTAGATTAGATGCAAAACCCCTTTTCGAGATCAAAGTGTTTTCCGCTTATTAGATTGGATCTTGCGTTACACATTGTTCCACGGATTCGATACCTTGGGTTCACACTTAAGGGAAGAAGGGTCCCTTGGCTACGACGGTGGACTTGTACGCTTGCGAGTCCAAACGAAACTTGATACGCATATACACCGTCAACAAGCCCCTTTTTCTGGCGCCGTTGCCGGGGAACAAGTAATCAAGATTCAATCTAATTTGCGTTTGTGAATATTTTCAGTTTTTCTCTTGATTTTTCTTTTGCATCTCTTAATTTTGATCATCCTCAAAACAAAAAAATCAATCTAGGGTTTTGCTAAACCCTAGTTTTCTTCTAGCTTTTGTATATATTTTGTTTATTGCTAACCCTAATCGGAGATGGACGGCTACATCTCCAAGAAAAAAACATATATTTTGTGGATGGTCTAGAAAAACTTTGCAGGTAAAGGTGATGTGCAACACAAGATCTAAAAGCGGAGGCCGAAGATCGTCGGAATCTCCAAGAGAAACTCCACCTCCAAGCTCGAAGGGAGATCAACCTCACCCGCCACTCATCCTAGGGAGATCGTTCCTCAAGATCGTCAGAGCAATCGACGTCGGCAAGAGGGAGATCAAGTTCAACGTCGATGGCGTGAGGAGTGCATTCTATGATTCGAGGTATGTATCATGATCAATGTTAATTATGTTCTACCTCATTGTCACATCGGAAGGGAGGAGCCAAAGGAGAACGAAGCCAAGGAAGAAAAGATGTTGCATCCATCAAGACTATAAATCAACGCCCGCCTGCAAAGACTAAAAAGATGACTAAGCCGAAGAATAAACCTACACCGAAGCCAAGGATGGTGTAGAAGTGGGGTCCCCAAGATTGCAACGCTCGCAAAGAGCGTTGATCCGGAGCGAAGAGAAGAAGTCTAGCTATAGACTATAAACGAAGCGCTTGGCGGGAGGCAACCCGTTCATCAAGTCAAGAATAAGCTACCGGGAGGACAACCCGTTGAAGAGTCAAGCTACCGGGAGGGTAACCCGAAGAATCTTTCATGTTTTCAAGGTAAGTTGGTCATAGAGTTTGCTACGCAATACATACCATAAACTCTTATGTGGTTGAATAATTTTTAGAGACATTATAATTGCTCGGTCATTTTACTTGAATTTTATATTGATCATAAACCGATGACTTGAGCCATCCCATGTTTTGTTTGTTTATTTTTGAGAAACTAGTACCAAAAATTCAGAACCTACCCCAACCTTCATCCTCTCCATGATGAAAAGGTTGGCTTGTTTTACATGATGAGAACATGCGAGTAGAGCTTTGCTATGTTTCTTTATGTTTTTAATCTTTGACGCATGGTAGGACTCGTGTGAACCTAAGCAACTTGATTTTTGGTTTCATTCAACTTGACATCCACCGGTTTCTCTAGATTTAGAATTTTGCTAAGCCCCATTGACTTTATTTTTATTCAAAATATCTCTCTCATGTTTGGCCAAAATTAGAACCTAAACCTATACCCCCACGGTTAAGCCGGAGGAACTTGCTATCAATTAATGAAAGCAATCGATCCCGGTGCAACCAAAATAAACTTTATAATTGTTTTTGATGCCTAAGATCTCCTCTAATGATATATTTGGACTCATCGCTAGCGCTGAGTTAATCTTTAAATTTTCAAAATTAGAGGAGGGATTAGCATCTAAACTTGATTAAGGGGAGGTTTTTTAGCTTGATTAACATATAGTGCCCCATGATGCATCGCGGGAAGCCTCCATCTTTTGGCATCTTGGGCACATGTAAAGGACAAGCATGGGGGAAACAGGGGCTTTGATTTGCAGGAAATTAGTGGAAGCACAAGAGGCAAGAAAAAAAGGGGGGTGGAGTGACACAAAGCAAAACAATGGAGGTCGAAGATTAATCCCGCAAGCAAAGGAGTGGTTGTGAATGGTTCGGGCAATGGAATCTCGTGGATCACGCGGACACAAGGCAAGAAGGGAGCAAGAAGCATCTCGGAGAAAGATCAAAGCGAAAGGAGCAGGAGGCCCCCTAGGCCGATCGGCCTAGGCCGGCCGGCCTGGCATCCTCTCATGCCCCCCGGTGCTCCCCTTTGCCTGGTAAGTAATTTATGCATTTATTAATTTGTGTTCTTGAGTTCATAGCCCATAAGTTTCAGAAACAACCTAAAAAAATTTGAGTTCCATGGTGTTGTAGGATCTTGTCATGTAATCGCCGAATCTTTTGTTTCATTCATGTTGATAATGCTTTGATGCCTAAGGTTAGCCACCATGCTTTTCGGGAGTATAGGTCTCACTACTCCCGTAGATCCCATCAACATATCTTTTGTAGGTTTAGCTAAAGTGGCCTCACGTTCACACCTTAATAAATTGTTTAGCTTCACCATGATAGGCGGTTGCATATGCAAGAATCCACAAACCCTATGGGCTAATATCCATCCAAACTTGTGCACCTCACTCACCACCATCCAACAATAATAATAAAGAAAATTCACCATAATTTCCATCGCTCCATATACTTCTCTTGTGTGTTTTTCCACCGGCAAGAAACCCCCGGTGCACTCGTTGTGAGTTAGTGCAACAACAATGTGGAAGAGAGCCACCAATATCTTCCCCAAGAAGACACGATCATCGAAGGCACCATCATCGAGCTCTTCGGGGAGGCACTTAGTCTCCGAGTCTCCCCGAAGCATGGAGGAAGATGTGGCACCACCGAGGAGCAACACGCTGCCCCTCGGTGGCATGAGGAGTACACGAAGCTCGTCCGTGCGGCACTCTGAACCGCGAGGACACACGAAGGAGCCACTCATTCCACCACGACGCTCAACTCGTTCATCCTCTCCACCACCATACACTCCGAGGCATCCCAATGGATTCATCATAAAGACGGAGGAGGAGGAGGATAGGCTTGTTTGTCTTGAGAAGAGGCTCGAGCCAAATGTTGATTTCGATGACGCCCTCCAAGTGTTGGATTCTACTCAGATATCAAATCTTGAGCAACCTTGGATGGGTGCGATTCTTTATGGAGTTGTTATGAATACTCACAAGGAGCTTGATTCGGAAGTTCTTATGACATTAGCACCGGTCATTAATGAAGGGGTGTCGTGCCTCTCATTCCGCCTTGAAGATGAAGAGCAACTAGTTCCTTATGGATATATTGGAGAACTACTCGGTTACAAGAAGGAAGCCCGGAGCAAGTTGATGTCCAAGAAAAAAATGTTAGAAGGATTTTTGGGGAATGATTTCGAGAGAAGATTACAAGGAACCCAAAATTTCTCCTTGTCGGGATTTCTTTGGGATCGAGTAGATGAAGCAAGGAAAGTGGAGATGAGAGGAGAAGGTACAAGTTGACGAAGGTTAATATTCCTCTTCCCAACGAGAGGCTGAGATCATTTGAAGACAAAATTGGTTAGAGGAAGGATCTCTTGTACCGGTAAAAAAACTATTAAAAAGGAAAATTGTGTAAGAGAGATCATCCTCCGTAGCCCAAGACGAAGGAGGAGCTGCGCGTGAAGCTAATAAACAACCATGGAAGGATTCCAATGCCACTACCATATGAAGGAAGTATGTCAAATGCGAGCATGGGGGAGTGGGGCAGCCACGCCACCACATCCTCCACCATACATGTTCCTCACGAAGTTTTCATGGCGCTCCATCCAACAAATGCAAAAAGAAGGGACCGCAAACATTGCCTATCAAATTGGTCGCCTTCACCATTGGGGCAATTTAGAGGAGGACCGGCACAATCATAATACAAGCAAGGATACAACACACCGGACCATCAATATCAACCACCGGAAAATAAAGGAAGAAGGAGGAAGAAAAGAAAATAATAATGCTTTCAAATTCGGTTTGATTTTCTCCTTTTCCTTTTCTTTATTTTCAGCTTTTGTGCAAGTTTATATATGTGTAGCATTTTTTGTTTTTATTTATTTTCAGCATGTGTGATAATAGTAGAGTTAGTTTAAGATCACCATGAATAAAGTTTCCCACCTTGATCAACCTTTGGTAAAAATATTAAATTGATGCCATGATAATATATGATGAAAAGTTGCCGCTTTGCTCAACTTTTGTACTTGTTTTATGCATGATTAAGCTAATGCTCTCTTTAATATGAATCTGAAATTAATTAAATGCTAGCTTAATCTTTTGTGGAGGTTATGATTAAAATAAGACCCATAGTGTTATTTTCATGCTCTCAATTTTGGATGAGTCAAAGATGATTTGTTCTTAAAAATATATATGCTAACCTTGTCAATAATGCTACTTGTATTTTTCTCTACCTATCCAAAGCCATATATATATATTGAGTGCATAAAACTTAGTATACAAGGTTTATTTTTGGGTGAGTTATTTCAGGCCATGATTTCTCTGGCCCGAAACTAAGAAGCTGGTCATTCCGTTTTTGCGTATCTATCTTTTTGCTAGCCTTTCTATCCGTGCATTGTGTATCCCCACATCGGAGATTTCACAAACCTCGCCGGATATCCACCCTTAAAACCAAAAATATCATCTTTTGTGTTTACCTCCTTGATCACAACCTATCATTGAGTATGGATCGTCAATTCAAGGAAGATCGCAAGATGGTACCAAGGTTGAAGATTTCAAGTATCTCTCCAAAGGAATAATATTTCTAGTACCTACCTTATCTCTATCACCTCTTTGCCCGAGGACGAGCAAACGTCTAAGCATGGGGGAGGAGGTAGGTACAATGCAATTTAGAGTTCAAGGGGAGCAAATAAAAAAAAGAAGAAGAGGAAAGAAAAAAAAAAGGAAAAAAATGTGTATAAAGAGAAAAAAAAGAGAAAGAGATACAGAAAAAATATGTATGAGAAAAGAAAAAAAAAATATGAGTTTATAAAAATAAAATAAGTGAACACCCCGGTTCTCTAAAGTGCATTAGGAATCTCAAAAGTTTCAAGATTTAAGATCCAAACTCATCTTTCCAACCATGTGCAATCCGATAACGAGGACTTCCTTTGTGCCTCGGGATCACTTTTTGCCATTTGCACATGTCCACCTATCTCAAAGTGTGTGTATTTTTCTCTTCCCCTCCTTGATATAACATTATTTTCCAATGACCATTTTTACGAGTCTCGGTAAGATCATGAGAAGCTTGTCTTGTTTTGACAACATCTCATTTATAATATCTTGGTAGGACTAAACTTTTCCCATATAGCTCCACATAAAGCCTTCCACTATATATTGAGAGGGGAAAGGAGTAGAATGAATAGGTTTTGAGAGACAAGATGAGATGAGAGTACATGAGCAAGATGCAAGGAAGTTTATTTTTGAACTTGGTTTAGCTCTTTTTCTTCATCTCGCTCTTAATTTCAAAATTTTTAAGATTCATTTGAAATTTGGGAGCATGAGGTAATTACTTGTGGGAAGTGCTTAAATTAATATCTATCCTCCATAAGGATGAATGCTAGTACATTATGGAAATTTAATGATTAAATCCTTGAGAGCATTATGTTTTCTCGTGTATGATCAAGTGCAGGGTATAAGCAATGAAAGGCAACACTGATATTCATTAAAGGCTTACTCGAGGACGAGCAAGGTTTAAGCATGGGGGAGATGTTGACGGTGAATTTCCGTCAACCTAGCCATGAGTTTACCTTTAATGTTGGCATTGATTTATTATTCTAACCACTGGAACTAACCCACCGTATATAACAAGTTCACTCTTGCATGTCGATTTTGGAGTTTATTGTTTACGCAGGAAATCTACGCTAAAGAGGAGACTTTCGGGATAAGTTCATCAAGCACTTTGGAAGAAGATCATGAAGCCCGACAAGAGTCAAGACACGCGATGAACATGACTCCAAATGACCCGAGGACCGAAGCGTCAACGTGCAAATCTTCAGGGACTCAACCAGAAAACAGCGAAGCTTGGATGGCAAGCATTCAAGCCTTAACCGCGAAGGAAACGACGTCAAAGGCCCACATGCAAGTGCACACAAATGGGGAATCGCGCGAGAAGCTTCGGGACAAAAGACGGCGGCAAGATGGGCCGAAATGGGCCCACGCCGGTCGGCCCAGGCCAGCCGGCCCAGCCCATTCCGGGCCCGGTTCGGCATCCCATTTGACCTAGCCGCCATTTGGACTATTTATAGTCCCCTCGCCAAGAGCCACGGAAAAATACATTCGTCATCCGTCGCCGGGGAGCAGAGAAGAGAAGGACACCATTCCGGAGAGGAGAGGGTCGAGATGGTTGACTAGGGTTCCCCTAGCCGGCGTGGGAACCTTGCATGGAAGACCACGTCGGAGTCCCAGTGGTGATCTTGTCCATGTATTACTTCTATGTTGAATTAGTAGATTGAATCCGATTCTTAGCATCAAGTGCTTTCGTTGTGATTTTGTCTTCATTTGGGTGTTTTCCTCCCCGATCTATCCCGCGGGTAGATTGCATAGGATGTTCTTGTAGCCATGGTGGCTAGAGGTGCATACCGGATCTACCAAACGTTTTCATCTTGTTCTTCTTGAACCCGCCGAGTAGTACCAACCCGTAAGATTATCCCCCGTAGTGACAGTACGGTAAAGGAGAAAAACGGGAGTCCTCAGAGTCGGAACGGGAGCCATGCTTTCAATGAGATTCATTTTGCTACATTCTTCTTTACTTTGGAACTTCAACAAAAGACCCGATCCAATCTCTAGATTGGTTCTCCCCTCTCTTTCTCTTGCTACCTCCGGTGTTTAGTAGATTAGATGTGTTTTATGGTTCTTCCATAGATTAGATGCAAAACCCCTTTTCGAGATCAAAGTTTTTTCCGCTTATTAGATTGGATCTTGCGTTACACATTGTTCCACGGATTCGATACCTTGGGTTCACACTTAAGGGAAGAAGGGTCCCTTGGCTACGACGGTGGACTTGTACGCTTGTGAGTCCAAACGAAACTTGATACGCATATACACCGTCAACAAACATCGAACTCTTGGAGAAGAAGGATCCAACGAATCGATCTTGGTTTAGCGTCCTTCTTAGCCAAAAGATACTTGATGGCCGCATGATCGGTGTAAACAATGACCTTCAAGTTCACGATGTAAGATCTAAATTTTTCAAAGGCAAACACCACCGCTAGCAACTCCTTTTCCATAGTGGCATAATTTAATTGTGCCTCACTAAGAGTTTTACTAGCGTAGTATACGACGTGAACTTGGCCTTCCTTTCTTTGACCTAAAATCGCCCCTACGGCGTAGAACCTTGCATCGCACATGATCTCGAAAGGTTGGCTCCAATCCGGTGGTTGAATGATAGGAGCACTTACTAAAGCATTTTTTAAGGTCCGGAATGCCGCTAAGCACTTCTCATCAAAGTCAAAAGCCACATCCTTTTGAAGGAGTTGTGTTAAAGGCTTAGTGATCTTTGAGAAGTCTTTAATAAATCTTCTATAGAATCCGGCATGGCCTAGAAAGCTCCTCAAAGATTTAACATCCATTGGAGGTGGGAGTTGCTCAATCGTCTCCACTTTAGCTTTGTCCATTTCAATTCCTCTCTCAGATATAACATGTCCGAGCACTATGCCTTGCTTTACCATGAAGTGGCACTTTTCCGAATTTAGCACTAGATCGACCTCCACACACCTCGTGAGAACCTTATCTAAGTTTACCAAGCAATCCACGAATGTTTTCCCATAAATGGAAAAATCATCCATGAACACCTCGACAATTTCCTCGATAAATTCCGAGAATACTGCCATCATGCAACGTTGAGAAGAAGCCGGAGCGTTGCATACACCGAAGGGCATCCTTCTATATGCAAACATTCCATAAGGACAAGTAAACGTTGTCTTGTGTTGATCATCTGGGTGAATGGGAATTTGCATAAACCCCGAGTACCCGTCGAGAAAGCAAAAATAAGCGTGGTTCGCTAATCTCTCGAGCATCTCGTCAATGAACGGTAGGGGGAAGTGATCTTTCTTCGTTGCTTTGTTTAGCTTTCGATAATCGATACACATCCGCCAACCCGTCACGGTTCTTTGCGGTATTAATTCGTTCTTCTCATTCTTCACCACGGTCAAACCTTCTTTCTTCGGCACACAATGTACCGGGCTCACCCACTCGCTATGCGGTACCGGGTAGATGATTCCGGCATCAAGTAGCTTGATGACCTCCTTCTTTACTACCTCTCACATGGCATGGGTTAGCCACCTTTGATGGTCCACTACGGGCTTACATTGGTCTTCCATAGGTATACGATGAGTGCAAAAGGCTGGGCTAAGTCCTTTGAGATCATTGATTGAATATCCAATCACCTTCTTATGCTTTTTCAATAAATTCAGCAACTTCTCATTTTCTTCGGGACTCAACTCGTCGCTCACGATGACTGGATAAGTCTTGTCTGGGCCCAAAAATTCGTACTTTAATCCTTTGGGCAAAGGTTTGAGATCCACCTCGGGCACTTGTGGCTCTTCGGGTTTAGTGTCTCCTATGTCTTCGAATTTCTCTTCCTCCACGCTTCCATCATGTGGTTCTAATCCCTTCGTTGCTTCCTCTAGTTCCTCGTCTTGTTGATCATTGGATTGATTCTCCATCGCTCTTTGCAGCGGGTCTCTAAGGGTTTCAATAAAACAAAGACTACCTACCTCCTCTACTTCTTCATCTTCAGGAGGAAAAGGTGAAGGATGACTAGAAGCGCGAAGAAAATTATATGTGTACTTATTTCCATTAAGATTTATTGTTACTTTGCCTTCTCCGGCATCCAACACAACATCAACCAACTTAAGGAAAGGCTTACATAGGATTATGTGATCATGATTATTATAGTAAGCATCTATGATAAAGAAATCAGTTGGTATGCACTTTCCAGAGATGATTACATTAATGTTGCAAGCAATACCTAGAGGTTTAACAGTTCTACCATCTCTCATGATTAGTTTTGTTGAAGTTGGAGCTAAGTCTAGGTTGTGGTCTTGAACTTTATCGTAAATTTTGGAGGATAGGACACTTACTTGGGCTCCGATGTCGCATAAAGCTTTGCATTGAACTCCGTTAATCTCGCAACTTAAGTGCGGTGTTGTCTTCTCCTCTTGATCGGATCCTATTGCATAAACTTCGGCGAGGCGAGCGTATGGCGATGCTTCGGGCTTGATCCCCATGATTCTTTTCACCTCAGCTATGTGATCCGGATCCACTTCATCATCACTAAAGAGCTTTCGAAAGATCTCACCGGTGGTTTCAAGATCGTACGAATTCTCCGCTTGCTTTTCCGGTGGGAAATCCGCTTCCAATGCTCTCGCCATCCCCTTTTGGTTAGGGAACGGTCTTCTCTTGTCGAATACTTCTCCGTAATCAATTGGAACCCAATCCATATGCTCGAACTCCCTTAATGGCTTCGCGCTTGACTTACTCCTTTTGTTTGTTTCATTTGACTTGGCGAAGTCAACGCTTGGGGTAGTTCTTGTCTTGGTGTGTACTTCCTCAAGCTTTTCCGGGATTGGCTCCTCTTTCTTGTCTTCCGAGGTTGCCTTTTTGTAAATTTCAGCACATGTCTTCATCCTTAAATCACGTTCCGGCTCTCCCGAAAGTCTTGTTTCCCAATCTCTTTGCATGGCCGCCGCTTTGCTAATCTTTTGTAAAAGTTGAGCGGCTTCCGTGAGTGTTTTCTCCATGAGATCCCCACCTGCACACATTTGAACATGTTCCATGCAACTAGGGGTTAGGGAAAAGAAAAATGTATGCAAGAGTACGTCACCGGAGAAGCCGAGTCTTGGTCCTTGTTCAATCAACTCATTAAATCTATTCCAAGTTTGGTCTATCCCTTCCACTTCTCCTTGCGTGAAGGTGATCACTTGCCTCCTTAGATGTTGAACCTTGCTTATTGGAAAAAACTTCTCGCAAAATTTCTTCGTCAACTTGTTCCAATTGCCTTCAACTTCAAAGGACGCAAACGAGTACCACGTCTTTGCTTCGCCGACAAGTGAGTAGGGAAAGAGATTCCACTTGAACCCTTCATCGGGAACTCCTTCTTGACGCACCGTGTTGCATAGCGTCGTGAAATGCCTTATGTGTCTATATGGGTTCTCCGTCTCCATCCCTTCAAATGGGGTTGCCACCGCCATCTCGATGATCCTAGCCTTGATTTCATACTTGGTCGCTTCGAGCTTCGAATCCGACTCTTGTACCTTTATGTCTTTACATCGAGGACTAGCGTAATCCCGTAGCGATTTCTCCGGTTCGTCCACGGGGTGGTTGGTGAACGCCATCTAGACAACAAGATAGAAAAACAAAAACAAAACAAAATGGTTTTCTAGGTAATAGGGGTTAGATGTTAGCAATAAACGATAAACAAAAACTAAAACAAAATTAGATGCAAAACCAAACGATGTAAACTGGCTTGCTCCCCGGCAACGGCGCCAGAAAAAGGGGCTTGTTGACAGATAAAACTCGTATCCACCTACGATCCGCAAGCGTACGGACCTACACCTTTTTCACCACGGGGATTCCCTAGGTTCTTATCAATCTGCGGAGCAAGGGGATTATAAGCGTTTGATCTAGCACTACTACTAACTTAACCAAACCCTAAACTACGTTAATCTACCGAACTACTACGCTACACTAGAGAGAATGATTAAACTCACAAGATATGTAAAAGACACTTGCCCAAGGGTCTACGATACTTGAACATGCAACCGCTTAAGATATGAAAACTGATCTAATCTACCGGGGGTTGTGACCACAGTTTCGCCCTTTCCCTCCCCCCGTACTGTCACTACGCGGAGGTATTTGTGACTAGACCTATGATGATCACGGCATATTGAAGGGTTCTAAGGGAGAAGTGAGATCTATACTCCCAACATGGCATGGTAGCTAATCTTAAACAAGAAAGCATCTTCAACACTAGATGATAGATTGAAAACCAAACAAAGTAGCGATTACATCTCAAGATTATTTACCACCCATGGACAAATGAGAAGATTACCCCATCAAGGTGCTAGGCATAGCACCGTTGATCATGGTGACGCTTCCGACGGTGTCTTCCTTCTCCTCCGGGGGTGTCTTGGCAGGGCCTTGACGTCCTCCTCCACTTGTGGTTGCTTCCTTCGAGTAGAGCGATCCTCCTCGTGAATGATCTCTCTCCTCTCCTTCCTCTCTAGCTTGTGGACGGCCTCTCGGGCGAATGGCTCTCCCTCTGCGAATGGCGGCGCCTCCACATACTTAGGATTGAATCATTTTCACGCTCAAGAAATGGGGGGCCGAACCGACGTCGGAATGGGCCAGGACGGCCAGCCTGGGCCGACAGGCCCAGGCCCATTTCGGCCCCGTTCGGTCGTCCCTTCGCGCACATGGGTCCTCTTGACATTTTGCACTTTGCCCCCTCCAATTGCATCATTTTGACGATGTCATCCTCGCGTCCAAGATGGAGGGTCTTCTCACATGAAGTTCGGTCTTTTACGCTTCAATCCTCAGGGATGTTCATTTGTAACACTTCGGTCCTTGCCACCTTTGGGAGTGATTTCATCATGCTCTTGAACACGAACGGGACTCCTCATTTGCTCCTTTGAACTTGTTGTGACTCCGTCCTTTATGTCCATGTTTTCCTGCAAAAACATAACACTTCCAAACGCACATACAAAGATGAACTTGTTATATCATTAGTGTGCCTAGTGGCGGGTTAGTTTCATAATTAAGTCCAAACCAAAGTGTAATGAACATGTTTGGTGCACCAAAATACACCATCAACAGTGGGTACGGTGGGTGGGTGAGAAAAAATGCTATAATCACAAAAAGTATTTTCTAACATCGACATAATGGTTACCCCCTCTCTTTTCGTGAAACATCAGGGGCGATTTCTGTGGGCGTTTTGTGATAGGTGAGACCTCTTGTGAGGGGTAAGAGATAGATCTCTTGGTGGGAATTATTTTCATTAGAACTCGTTCTTTATATTATAATATAAGATTTGGAAAAATTGTTTTTATTCCAAATTATGATCGGAGAAAGAGAAATGACTTCATCACGGTGATAGGCCGCGTGAAGGAGGTTCAACTGGGCCATAAACAACATTCCTGCCTGGTGCCCTCGCTTTATATCGGCCCACAGGCCACAGGCTCAGGAATTTTTTTATATATTTTTTAATCATTTTGCAAATTTATACGACCGTTTGAAAATTTATTAGATTTGACCACCAACCGCCGTGCGCCACGGCGGTTGCAGGTCCAACCGCCGTGGCCCACGGCGGTTGCAGGAGCCGCACGGCGGCAGGTAGCGGCCATGCAACCGCCGTGGGCCACGTCGGTTGCATGTGCCCAACCGCCGTGGGCCACGGCGGTTGGTTTTTTTTAAAAATATTTAGCAGAGAAAACACACACATTTGCAATGGCATGTACGGCGCTAGTACAACCCTAACAAAGTGCCTTACGTAATGATAACATGTCTTAGGGAATTTAGAAATTTGATTACAACATTCCTAATTCATCTAGTTGTACGAGAACTGCCCGGAGAGTATAGAGCCGCCGGAGTGTTGTGACAGCATGTAGTAGTACCCAGGTGGGGGTGGAGGTGGTGAAGGTGGAGGGAACCAATCTTTCGGAGGGGAGCTGTTCTTCTTGTGGCATTCACAAGTGCAGGTCGAACATTTGCAGCACCAGTCTTCTCCTGCGCTAGACGATGGATCTGGAGAAGCCAGTGCCTCCGACAGCTCCCGCTTCAGGTTGTAGATGACGACGTCCTCAAGGTAGTCGATGTACTGTTGATAGGGATCAATAGCTGGTGGATCCACCCATTGCGAGAAACCGCAGTTTTCTGGTTGGGTGGAGTACTTCAAAAGGCAAGAAAACGTTAGCAAACCAAAGAAACATGATGAACAAATTTGTAGACATTGCTTACCCATGCATATGGGTAGTGCCAGAAGCGACGACCAGAGTTGTTCCATCCTTGGTACACTTGCATCACGTAAAACTCACCGTGTGAACACCTAGGCCACAACACTGTTTGCTTCGGTGCGTAGCTTCTAACATCACGCATCGATCTGTAGTCACCCTTGCCTTTCAGTGGGAAATTGGCTACGAAATCTTCTGATTGTTGATGCCACAACTCAGGACCGAAACCGTGTTCATCCCCACTCCACGAAGCCATTGCTTAATGCTGTGAGAAGAAGGCAATGGAGTGAATGGTGCTACATATAGGCAGAAGAAGGAGCCTGGCTGGGTGGTGGGCCCTTCGATCCGTGGGAAGGGAAACGAAGCAGTGACTCAGAGAAAACACACCCTAGTACTAGGGCACTATCGCATTGTGGGCCAGTTGATCCGTGGGAGGGGAACGCGTCAGTGACTCGGAGGAAACACAACGACTCTGCATATGACAGTCACTGTAATGAAACACACGTAACAGATAAAACACACTCTAATGCAGTTCGATTAAAGTTCTTAAGGATACAAACAGAGGACCCTAGTTGACGATGTCATGAAATCCGGAATTATTTGATACAGTCTGACTAATACTCTAGGTCTACTGAGTGCAACGGGGGTATTTCCCCTTCCTGATGGCATCCGACCCAGCTTCCTTGGCCCAGCGAGCCCTCTCCCTCTTCCTCTCTCTATCCGCTTTACGGGCCTGGGCCACTTCACGTTCTCTCATCTCCTGGCGATGGCGCATTTCCTTCTTCTCCTCCTTTTTTTCCTCTCTCTTTTCGCACTCAACCATGCGCAACCACCTCTCCCTAGCGTAACGGGCAGCTCCCTCGACGTACCTCTTGTCGAAGTCAGACTGCTCGGTATCTAACCACTGCATGAAATCATAAAGAGGAGGTGGAGTCTTTTTTTCAAAGACATGTCAGCAAATAATAAAACACAAATGACTAATGAATAACCGAGAAATGTAGTAAGTCCTTACTTTGGCTCTAAGGTTGCGGTCGAATGGCTGGATCGGGTCGTACGCATAGTTGGCGCACATGAAGAACCTCATCCCGTAGGCGTACCCCAGGACCGTGCACCTGACAAGCTTGTAATTGTCACCACAGAAGCACATAGGAGTGTCGATCCCCTGTGGCACCTCGACATTGTCCTTCCTCTTCGTGAGGAACTCCAAGTCCAACTGAGGACCTGAGGAGGCCATTGCAAATCTGCAAAACAAGATGAGAACAATCATAGGCAAAATAATACAAAAGAATCAACATAATTAAGATGACACGAAATAATAGTTCAATTATTACAATACAATACCATGCATAAGTTCGTACAAGAAATAATAGTTCAAATATTACAAATTCCTAAATTACAAGTCCTAACATTACAAGCAACTATGATCATCTGAATCCTGCGTTGGTCCTACGCCCACGTCCACGTCCGCGTCCACGTTCGGATGGGGGTTGGGATGGTCTTGAAGTTGCTGATGAGCCCACACTGGCCGTAGCTGGTGCGTTGCAAGCATAACTTGTGGCTGTGCACCTCTTGTACGTGTGGCCCGTGTTGTGGCACTTGTAGCACATCGCTACTGCAGCTCCAGCTTCTGCTTCGTCCATGTTGTTCCTAATCCTCTTCTTCTTCCGTCTTCCAACACCTTGGCACAACTCAGGATCTGGATTTAGTATGTGCACAACATTTTGTTTGGGGTTCTCAGTAAAAGTACCCTGCATGAGGTAGCCCTGAATTGTTCGGTTCCAAATATTCCGAACTGTTTCCTTGGCGTAGTGCCATGGCACGTACCTATGGTAGCTGAATTGTTCTTGAACTGGCTATGGAAGTTTGCTTTCATGTGCCTAACTCACCACCTGCTCTTAACATCTGACCACAATGGAACTCTGTATCGCTCTTGACTGCCCTCTTTCATGTCATTGATTGCTTGCAAAATACCTTTGTGTCTATCGTGTATGACACACACATCCTGCACATCCTGGACCACCATGTTCTTCAACCTCTCAAGGAACGAGTACCAACTGTTACCGTTCTCCCCCTCCGCAAATGCAATGGCCAGAGGAAGCAACTGATTGTTACTATCAACTGCCACAGCTGTCAGGATTGTTCCTTTGTATTTGCCTGTGAGAAAAGTGCCATCTATGCAAATGACGGGTCGACACACTTTGAAAACTTCAATGCAGGCACCCAATGCCAAGAATGACTGCTGAAGCCCAAGCTTGCCTGGTTTCTTCTCACAAGGATAGTCCTTGATATCATAGTAGCTGCTAGGATTCATCTGAACTATTGTATGTAGCAAGCTAGGCAAATTGTGGTAGGATGCTTCATAAGTACCCCACCTATGCTCCAATACCTTCTTCTTTGCTTGGTATGCCTTGCCGTAACTGATGGTGTACCCAAAGTTTTCCACAGTTGCACCGATAATTGCCTTCGGCTCATAAGTAGTGCATTTCACAATGGTAGGGTACATGTGGCTTGCAACAAAATCGGTTGAAATATTTCGGTGTCTTGCATCAATACGATCAAGGGTACAAGTGTGACCCTTCACTTCTTTCACCTGTAAGTAATTATCCCACTTCCTCATATATGCATACACTCGAAAAGAACAATCCTCCTTCTTGCAACACACATCATATATCCTCGGAGAGCTCTTCACTACCCTG
Organism: Cenchrus fungigraminus; assembly: GCA_036936925.1. Taxonomy (NCBI): domain Eukaryota; kingdom Viridiplantae; phylum Streptophyta; class Magnoliopsida; order Poales; family Poaceae; genus Cenchrus; species Cenchrus fungigraminus. The sequence goes on from CM072770.1 coordinate 64,214,511, forward strand.
AACTCCCTGTGTAGAGTCAAGGTGGACCACTGCTTCATTGCATCCTTCAGATGTGCAGTACTGGGGTACATAGCGCCTACTGTAACCTCATTCTCCGTGTACTCCCATGGCACATTCTCACCACTATTAACAGTACACCGTGAGAAATTGTAGTTCTGCCAATCCCAGGGCACATGATTCTCAGACTGATCATCATCATCATCTGAAGAGTCCTCTTCCAATGCACGTTCATCAACTTCTAACTCTCTCTGATATTGCCTCATCACCTCTGGGTTTCCTTCTCCCTCATCAATAACACCAGTAACAACATAACATCTGGATGTCTGCTCACCCTCAGAATCTCCTTCTTCCTCCTCTTGTTGTTCCCCTTCTTCAGCACCTTCCCTCCTTCATAAAACTCCTCCATCGTGGAGTTCCTTCAAGTGGCACGAGCTCCCAATACACATGTTCACTTCTGTTGATTAGTGCCATCACCGACAGGCATTGGTGCTCTAAATCTATTGCAAATGCCTTGACCAGCCAGTTGGTTATACCCTCCCAAGTTATTTCTGCTGCTCTTTTAACATTTTTCTCAATTGAACTATAATTTGACAAGTCAACTCCTTGTGGACCATATATAATTTCTCCAATTCCATAATACAATTTGATTGTGACTGTCTCCGACATGTCTGATTCATAATAAAAAGTAATAACTGCTATCAAATACTACATCCAGGGACTAAGAAACAAATAGACTAATATCTAAACTAAATTAGCAAACTAATCAGCCGCAATCTACACACTTAACAGTAAATATGTTACGTAATATAAACTACAACTACAGATCTATACTCCAGAAATCTATACCATACATAAATCTACAGTACACCAAAATAGTAATTAGTGAAATCAGTGAAGCAATACTCCAGAAGCAGCAGAGCTTCACTGCTCCGCACCCTCCACCTCCCTCTCTTCTCCTTCTCAACCCTAAACCCTACAAACAGGACATTTTTAATACTACCGATCTAATGAAACGCAGTGAATCACTAATTACGCTTTCTAAGTAAAGGTGCTAAAAGGGTTCAAATCGACGAAATACTTACAATGAAGCGAAGAACCGGCAGAGCTTCGCTGCTGCTTCGCCCCCTCACTCTCTTCTCCTTCCCAACCCTCTCTTTCTTTTTTTCCGAATTTATATGACATTTCCGAGGTAATTTTCGGCTCTTATAGGGGTCAGCCGACCTGCCGCCGTGGGCCACGACGGTTGCACAACCCCTACCGCCATGGCCCACGGTGGTTGGGCCTGCCGCCGTAGCGCACGGTGGATAGGCCTCAACCGTCGTGGGCCACGACGGCGGGCCTTCACGCCCGTGGGGGGCCGCGGCCGTTGGCCCAACCGCCGTGGCCCATGGCGGCCGGGCGCACGGCGGTTGGTGGTCAAATCTGATAAATTTTCAAAAAGTCGTATAATTTTGCAAAATAATTAAAAAATATATATAAAAAAAATTTCAGGCTCGGGATCTCGCGACTCGCGGTCTGGCCCGTTGGTTCACATTTTGACAGGAAATCAGTTTATTTTCTAAACCTTCCCAGCAGAGTGCACGTCCATTCCTCTGCGCGTGTGCTTCCGACGAGTTCGACTTCTCCGATCGTGAGCGCGGGCATCGACCGGCTGATGACGGAGACGGTGTTGAGCATGGCGCGGGCGCTGGTGGGCATCACCGTCAGCAAGGCCGCCTCCGCCGCCGCCGCCGCCCACGAGGCGAGCCTCCGGCTCGGCGTCCACAAGGAGATCTGGTACGTGCGTCCCCCGTCCATCTCGCTCCTCCTGCGAAGGGTGACTTCCCCCGCTCCATAACTGTTATTGCGTTTGTTAATCTATACTATTGAATAATTATTGAATCCCGCCTTAGATTTTTAAGCATGCCAAGCAGCTTATTGAATATTCTTTCTAGAATCTAGGAACTCTTTTACAACATTAGAAATATTTTCCTAACCTCTATTTATACGGATGTGTGCTGATAAAGAAAGAATTATATAGATACCATGATATGGGTCAGAGGTGCAACTCACAAATTTCATCAGGTGCTCTATCTCACTAATCGTCATGCGCATTATATGAAATCACAGTTGTACTTTGTATCTTGAGTGTGAAAAAGATTGTTCCATTATATTAGAACTTTAATTATTATATATAAACATATAGCAAGTGCGTGTCGCGCGGGCATTGTTGCTAATAGTTTATAAAGAACCCACAAAAACAAATAAAATAATACTCCCTTTGTATCGAAATACTTGTCGTTATTGATTTTTTTCTATAACTTTGACCATTGGTCTTATTCAAAAAGTTATGTAAGTACCATCAATTTTGTTTGCCACATGCTTTATTGTTGTAGGTATTTTAAGCTTGACTTACCCTTTTACATATTTGCAATAATTTTTTAAATAAGACGAATGGTCAAAGTTGCAAGAAAAAGTCAACGGCGACAAATATTTCGATACGAAGGGTAACTGTTATTCATGGCTTGACCCTGGGATCTACAAATCAATTGTAAGACCTCACTACCATGGCAACACGAAATCATCTGTGAGTATATACAATATTCTATCATTTTTTTAAAAAAATCATAATTTTGAATTGAATATTTTGGCTACTAAATGAACTCAAATGAATAAAAGTTTGACCTACAATCTTTTAAATCTTGTCAAGTACTATACAGGGTGAGTCTCCATCTGAGATCATTTGAAACATCAAAAATTGAATAAAAAACTTCAAATTAAAAACTTATAAACAACAAACATGTAGATCAGCTTGGCCAATGTGACATTCGAAATCCATGAACTTAAAACACATGTTTGGTACTCTAAACAAGTGTAAATCGACAATTTTTCTACTACAAGTTTTAGATTATTGTATTGTGAGAACTACAACTTTCAATTTTAAGAGACTAACTCATTTTATTTAAAGAGACGGGTAGAACCTTCATTGCCTGCAAAAATAGCCTGCGATTTTCAAAGAAAGTTCAACATATTTTCGGAGACACTGCCATCTCAGAAAATAAACTAAATAGGGGTAGACAATTTTTGTAGTCTGCCTCTGAAAATCAGGACTATTTTCAAGTAGCTCACCTCTGAATATATTGAGGCCAGGCACCTCTGAATATATTGCTGACCATGAGCATCGCTGCAACCTTGTAATATAAAGTGTGAGATTGTGCACATCATCACCACACCTGTTCATCTGGCCAGGTTGTATATGGTGTTTGTAGACACCATTTCTCTAGTACTGTCTATAGACACAATATTCACACAAAGGAATTTTTGTCGCACCCAAAACCAAGTGCCTTTTCTCTTTTATTAACACACCTCAACATACTTAAACAATATGATAACCAGTCTTCAAATAAATAGTCACTCAACATGGTTCGCTACAGGACTCGGTCGATGGCATGTCCACTAGCCCACTCCTACATGGAACATCAATCTCCATGCAAATTAAAGCACACAAACATGAGTACTAAAGCGCACACAAACAGAGAAAATACAATATCAACTCTCACATATATTGGTAAACATAAGCACACCACATCCTCAATTTATGCAATGGCGACATAGCTTGGCAACTTTGCATCGCCTGGCCGAGCAAACACTATCTGCATGTTGTACATACCGCAGTCGATCAAAAGGTGGCACATAACTGAAGTTATTAACTACTGTTAATTGTTAGCTATATATATATTGCATAGTAAATCCATACCTGGTAATCTAAACCCATGTGTGATTTGAACATAGCTGCACAATAGTTTAAATAGTACTCCCAAGTACGGATGAATTTTTCGTCAAATCCTAGGGCCAAAACTTTTCTGCAAAAAAGAAAGAAAGAAAAATTACTTGACTAATGTATATAAATCACTAGTAGCTGAGGTTGAGTAATTTAGGGCTAGTACTTACTCTCTATTGGCCTCAAAGTTGTCCCTCCAGTGAATCAGAGTCGGGTAATAATGGTACCCAATATTCTCAACGTGTTGTATGCTGCAGAGGAGTACTCAATAAGTAACAGATAAATCATGGACGTCTTAATAAATGGTAGCTATAAGAAGTATATATATATAGTTGAGTCCAAACCATAGCCTTGATGCATTAGACATTGCAGATGCAATCCGAGCTAAAGAAGGTAGACAGCCACCTGGGAAGATATATTCCTTCAGGAACTCAGGCCTTGTCCTCATTTTGTCATACAATTCCTCTGGGATGGCGATGGACTATGCATATAAATTTAATTTTTCAGATGAAAAATAGTTTGCTGAGGACTAACATTATAGCCAATCGTATAATGGAGTATGATCAACCTGGATGACAAGTAGACCGTGTTCTGCCAAATGATCTTCGCAGGAGGCAAAAAAAACTTCGTAGAACTCATGGCCAACGTGCTCAAGCATCCCACTAAATGAGCAAGGAGAAAATAGTTATCAGACCCCAGCCGCTGATCTATCAATTCTATGATCACTCCAGCAGTACATACTACTCACCAACTTATAATCCTATCAAACTTTTGGCCATTTGGTATTTGACGGTAATCGCAAAGCAGGAGAGTTATGCGGTCCTGCGTATACAGTTGATATCTGTGATCATGTTTGTTTATCCAATGCGCTAATATTTCTAAAAGACAGTCTCAGGCCACTTCTGTCATAAAGGAATATAACTGACCTCTAATCCAAATTCTTTCACCTTTTGCTTTCCGTATTTCAGTTGCTCCTCGGATAATGTAATTCCTGTGCATTTGCAACCAGTTCTCTTCACCAACCGTATTGCTAAACTTCCCCATCCACAACCAATGTCAAGAACATGATGCCCCGGCTCCACCTTAGCCTTCAGTTAAATGGTTTCATTGCAATATAGAAGACATCATCAGGTCATGTTGGTGTATATATGCAAGCTGTTGAAGTTAATATGGAAAGCTCAAAATCAGGAGAAAATTATGATGGCGGAGTTCAAGCCGACCATACATATTATGATTATTTTACCTTATTAATTAGATTGTCAAGTTTACGTAGCTGGGCTGCTTCTAAACTCTCATCTTCCACCTATAATTGGAACAAATACCAAGGTAACCAGGTAATCTCAAATAGTGTACTACTATTCACAGCACTACGGTACATGATTTACATGTTCGTCAATGAACCTACATAACATACTCGCTGGAGATCGCATCACAATATTTCCATACCTTGAAAATACCACAGGAGTAAGTCATCGTCGGATCCAGAAAAAGAGCAAAGAAATCATTACTCTGCATACAAATAATCATGTTTCAAAACAGGATATATATATATATATATATAGTACTTTGATTTTTCATTTATACTAGAAATAAATGATTTGTAGCATGTGGATGGACAGAACATGTTAAAAGTATTCACGACATTGATTCAATGACATAAGTAAAATAGTTGCAGAAAATCTCAAGCAGATGGTAATGATATGTTTTCAGCAAAAATTAACAAAATCCACTGACCAGATCATAGTGTGCAGAGATATTTTTACGAGCTTTTGATATGGTGTTCCTCCTTAAGACTTCATGCAAAACATATTTTGCTAATGTAACTCCATTGATTCGAAGCAAGGGTGTCCACCAGCCCTTTTTTATATTACTACTGCAAGACATTTAAATGAGTTTATCAATAGCACATTTATGTTTGGTCCCTCACTTTGATGAAACAAAATGTTTATGTAAAATTAAGGTACCTTTTATTGCTGGCATGGCTACTGCTCAATCTCTTCCGTTCATTTCTATTAGCCAAAGTAATCTGTACCATATGGGTTATAAATTTAGTGAGCAAATAAAAAGATAGTAGCTTTGTGAACCCATATATCTTAATATGTAGCATGCACACTGTATCCATCCATTTAGAGTTTAGACATGAAATTTCGGACTTCATGAATTGTATGGGTACAATTATCTTGATTGTTTCTTCATTTAGTATTAATATAACAACTTTAGTTGATTTAAAAATATTTATGGACCAATCAAAGACACCACTGTATACGTACCTCTACAATATTCTGAAGGCCTTCTCTTTTATCAACAAACGAGATATAACCATTGATGTAGGAATATGCAAAACCAGGGTCTCCTTCTGTTGCAATCTAATAAAAGGATGAAAAAGCCTAGATGTTTGTCACATGAGGATACATGATGAAGAAAGTAGAAGGTAGCGTAAAAGGATGAAAGAAGTAGTTATAAGAGAACCTTCCAATAGAATTGGGGGTTGTGAACTCGTATCACACATTTTAGTTGACATCTTTCACATGCTTTGCCAAAACTAAGAGTAGTACCTCCTTCTTCGAGCATGCTGTGCACAAAAATGAAATGGGAATCATTATCAGGGATTCTGTAGTACACATAGAGTTTGTACAAGCCTCACCTAAAGTTACCAATGGTTATGTATTTGCCCATATTTTTTGCAATTAGAAATCGTGCGCCGGCCTCAGTCCATGATGGGACCATGGGTTTTGGGTTAACCAAAAGGTCACATTTCTTGCCAAGCAACCCTGAAGCAACTGCTTTCCCAGCCTAAATCAATTCAGTTTGCCATAAACAGAATGCACTCCCATGAGTATTTGCTTAACATTTTGGCGCCTTTGTGATTGAGCCTAAAGGGCCAAGTGGGAAAGGAATACCTTGATGCTGTCCTCATGATTTCCATAACCTGTTATTCAGTAAAAAGGGACACTTCAGACTTATTATACTGAAATTGGTTAAATAACGGCAGGTTTCAGTGAAAACAATGAGTGAACTCACCTTGATATGGGACGCAGAACCATATTCCCCTCTTCCCTTGTATGTTATTGAGCTCAAGAGTAGCCTTTGCAGCAGCCGTGGAAGGAATCGGGTGGCTGGTGTGCCATTTAAGCAATACATGATCGGGGACACGAGGAGGGTTGAGTGTTGCCAGAAAAGGTCTGGCGGATTCAATGTTCTAACATTTTGAAAGGAGAATGTTCCATGGTTATTTTTATAATAATACTTCCTTGTCATGGGAAAAAAATATAAATATATTCATTGATCATCTCCATCATGCACAACAGAAATAATCAAACTAGCGGCACCTGAAGTATATTTAACCAGTAGGTAACACAAACACCACTGCTTGTCGTAGTCCCCAAGAAGTTCCTCGCACTCCATGCAGAAGAATTATGTGGCATAAAACTTTCATCACAGTGGAAGTACAGATCACTGCAAAAAAAGGGGAAAACTTAAGAACTGTGAAAACATTGTATCAACAAAATGAAACCAGTAAAGAATAACACAATAGTACTGTTAGAAATACCTGTTGATATACTGGAAAGCTTCTAGAACTCTCTGTTCATCAGGTGTTGCTTCTGTTCCTAGTACTTTTAGAGCATCAGGAGCATGAACACAAAATATGATCCTGTCATACATCTCTTCTGAGCCATCAGTCTCCAAAATTCTGTAACCTGTTTTTAGCATCATAATATTTTTCTCATGAGTGAACAAGTAGGGTAATTCACAATAACGAAGTGACTGTAGTAGGCAATTTAAAAAATATCTCCCCAGAATCCATGTACATGTCGGTCACTACAGTTGGCCAGTTGGGTCATTTGAATAATCTTTATCATATCCATATACTGTGGATTATCTCTGAGCACATATAGATCTTGTGCATTATTTTAACTTCTATAATGTCATTATAACACAATTGGAAGATGGGTAAATTGCCAAAAAAAAAACATTTAGACATAAGGTTATGACGAGACATCATTTATGTACGGAACAAAAAGGATACAATACCATTTGAAATCAATAATCGCTGTGACAAATACAATGCAAAAAATTCCAACAAATGCAAACAAAAAAAATGGAAATATATGTGCAACTGTGCATACCGCTAGAAATACTCATGAATCACCAGATACATGTACTTAGATATAGGAACAATGGATCTATACCTCCGTTAAATCTTGAAACTGTTCTCACTTCACATCCAGTTTTAATTTGACAACCCATGCTTTCCAATTCCTCCCTAACCTGTTTATATACAAAACCAGGTCATATAACATAGTCAATTATTATTCCATGTTTTATGGACAACGAGTTGTATTACCTTGTTCACGTAGGACCCTGAACCACCTTTGACATTTAGCCACTGTAGGGGACTAAACAACTGAATGCATACATAAATCCATTGGACGAATGAGCATAATATTAGCCAGACTGATAAGCTCTTCTGATGTATTATAAATTAGAATGCATAAGAAACTAATAAATATTTGAAAATAGATTTGTAGGCACCTCAAGAAGATGATTATCGCAAAAAAATGAAAGCACGAAACCAGCAGGGAAGCCAAATACGTTCTGCGATGGACAGGACCAAATGCATGCACACATTGGGATCTGCAGCAAATTTAACATTTAATTTGTGCAACCTTCTTAAAACTGATATGAGAAGCTGTGGATGGAGACATGGAGTATGTATAATTCAATTAGTACTAGCGTACAAGGTAAGCATCCTGAAACAGCTGCGAATATCTATGTGACTGAATAAATTGACCCAAAGTCTCATTCCGGTCAGGGTTTCTTGCATGGTCTTCTAGGTACCTTCAAATGAAAAGAAGGGTGAAAAATTCAATCATTCAGCTTTCCATGTATATTTGACTTTTAAATAATGCTCATCATTGTACAGTGTTATCCTCACAATGTAACAGATGATAGAAGAACTAGTAAACTCACTTGAGAGCATGGTTCTTGAACTTGAATATCTCATTGATCATGAGCCAGAATCTGGGCTTAAGCAAATTGCTCTTCTGCACCAGAACACTAGATATACCATTGCGGCTACCCCACTCAAAGCCATTACCTTTGTTTAACCGCAAGCTTGCTGAGAATGACATGTCTGATGTCACCGTTTCCACCCCTAGACGTTCAAACCATTCCATCATGTTTGGGTACGTCACCTGCAATTCACTACATATATGTTATTGTAGAAGGAGGTGAAATTAAACCCATACAATACTATACACCAATGGTACATTTGTTTTTATTTGATGCTTTCATGTGTACAGTATGCTGTAATAGTTGTCCATTTGATTATCTGTCCCTTGCTATGAGGAATCTCGGTGGTTGGTACAAGTTTAAAATGATGGTACACAGGAATCCATGCCGCCATTTGTTGTTGTGCCGTCGGTGGTAAAATTAGGGCCTTTTTGCTTACTACTTCCAAGTAGTTGAAGAGCAATGATAAATTTAAATGATTTAAACTAGATATTTATGTTTGATACATTGACATACATATTATTTGACCAGCCTATAAATACGTGCAGGACGAAAATCACAACTTTCCAAATAAAGTCGATTAATACAATGTTTATGGCATACTTGTAGTGGTCTAAGAGATCTACAACTTTGTAGTTGATGATCTTTTTAAAATCTAAATCAATTCGTGTCCTAAAAATATGTTTAAGTTATCAAATTTTAAATTCATTTTATTTTTTAAACCAACTAGAATTGAGATATGTCGTATAAAAAAGTTGCAGTGCTCTGCAAGATCTAAAACTTGGTGCTTAACACTTTTCACATTTCAAACCATTTAGGAGCCCAGATATTTAACATGTGATTAGTAGAAGTAATCATGCAAAATGATAGTTTTGTATACTTAGTCACCAGATATCTAGTGTGGTTGGTTTGCATGCATGAGGCTTTAAGATTGAAATCAGCTAAAATAATGTGGAAAGGGACGTCTTCTCTAATTGAACAGAAAATGTTTATTTGAATGATGTTTTTGCTTTTGTTAATTAAATGCAAAAAGACAAAAGGTTGTTTTCTTTAAATGAACCTAGCTAGTTCGACGAACTTAAAGTTGTGGCCCTCAACATAAACTAGGTGGGCCAGGAACTATTTCCTAATTAAATTCATAGGATGGATCCCTCATCTCTTTGGATCAATAAACCATCAGGCAATCTAATGGCTTTTGGTACAGCAGCATGTGCTTCTACTCCAGTAACGAACGGAGACAGAGCGGGTGTTCTATCTCCAAGAAGGTGGGGCTCTATCTCCAAGACTGCAAGCGATATGACCTTGATCTACTTATTCCTTCGTATGACCTTCAAAGAGGGCATGACAAATATCCAAAGCAAGTAGTCTATATTCATTAGTTATATATTGTTAGCTTTGTTCCTGCATAAAAATATAGTATAGTTTTACATCTACAGAACCTGATTACTCTAATATTTCCATCATTAGTATATATATGATCTCCGTCTACCTACAAAAGAAAAGCAAAACCTTTCTTGTGATCTACTTATCTCTAATATTTCCATTTCATTTTTTCGCACCACTTTACAGTCAATAGTATGCGTGTTCCACTCAGTTATATTAACAGATGGTAGATCATTCATGCTATTGCTATATATCATTCATGCTAACAGTGTTTTGTGGAGGAGCGGAGCTGTTTTATTTTATTTTTCTTACGGAGGCGAAGCTGTGAAAACTAGCTCCGTCGGAACTGCTCCAGCTCCGGCCATATGCGGAGTGGAGCCAAACGAGGAAAAGGAGAGCAAATGCAACTGTTCCGCACCCGGTTGAAGACCATGAAGTCGAGGTCGACTAGAACACGGCCTGCTGCTCCGCCGCCGCCGTCGACGGCAACGGTCTTGGCACCGCCGAGATGGTCCTCCTTCTCGTACACGGTGACGCGCACGCCGCCGCTCCTCCCCAGCTCATGCGCCGCTACTAGGCCGCTTAGGCCGCCGCCCACCACCGCCACTCTCATCATCTCTCAGCTCGCTGTATTTCTCAAGCGACTCCAAGTGCAATCTCTAGTTTTGCAAGCGACTGTGCCATTCTCTACTGGCGATTCTCCGTTTATATATGGACACATGGGAGAGCTTGGATACGAGGCAGGTAAGAAAACTAAAGGCAACGCCATATCAACCATCCTCCTTTCTGTCATTATTGCCTCCAATTGACTACTCCCAGACGGCCAGATCCAAATTAAAGGCCTATCACAGCACTACAGGAGGATTCGAATTAAGACTGCACATACGTGTCGGCAAAATTGTTGTACTTGTTCTCATTAGTATCAGTATCACTCTCTTGTTTTGGAAGAAGAAATAATCATTGGTATATGTTAGATTTAATATGGGTCTGACCCATGTCATATTTAATTAAATCAAATAATTTCTAAGGCCCTATGAAATGCTAGGTGCAATAAAATAGTAGACTAAATGTAGTTGATGACTAAACTTGTAACGGTCATGTTTATGGCTGCGGTTTCTAGTAACTCCCATAGTTATGTTTGAGGTTACTAGTAACTCACATGTTCATGGCAGAGGTTACAAGTAATTGATGGACGTTTCATGATGTCCATATTCATCCTCTACACTTCATCTTCTACCTTTCTTTGTGTATAAATATCACGTGTTCGTCCTTGGTCGCGTACGTGAGAGAACAGGCTGCACCTTCGTTCTTCTATTGAGTTGCTGAAAATAAGAGCATTCCCATTCCACTCCGTGCGCGCACACGCTGCTGGAAGAGGAGAGCCTCCGAAACCGGCATCGCTAGAGATCCTGCTCGAGATAGCGAGGCAATCAGGTTTTTGGGTAGCGCAACAAGTGCGCGACTGCTCAACGATCTTCCTCCGGTTGCTCGTTGTACGACTACTTCCCGGCGGCGAGCGATTGGAGTACGACTACTTCCCGGTGGACGCAACGGCACAACAGACATCTTCCTGCATCAACTTTGAATGACTACATCGAACAACTCATCATGATGAATGATGGGAATGGAGCCGCTGGTGCCTCCGGTACCGGTCCCTCCGCAGGGTATACCTTCGTGTTCCTATTTTTATTTACTGGTTTTCTAGTTTGGTTAACCGGTAATAATTTGGAATATATATATGTCATCACAATATTGCTGCTATATTCATGGATTAAATTTAACAAGAATTTGCCTAATTTTCTAACAATCCAAAAAACTGATAGGCAATTTTCTGTTAGAGGTTTTGCTGCTGCATTAAAACCGGAACCGTTCAATGGCACTTTTTACAAGAGGTGGCGTGCTAGGATGATATTGTGGTTGACTGCTATGAACTGCTATCACGCTGCACAGGGAAAGCTGGAACAGTTTACTCCAGAGGAGGAGAGCTCGTTCGAGACGGCTGATAACCTGTTTCGTGGTGATGTGATTAGCGCTCTTGATGCCAAGTATATTGATTCCTATATCACGCACGCTACTGCAAAGGAGTTGTGGGATGCATTAGATGATAAATTCGGTGTTTCTGATGCTGGGAGTGAGTTGTATCTCATGGAGCAATTGTATGACTACAAAATGGTAGATGACCGTTCTGTGGTTGAACAAGCTCATGAAGTACAGTCACTGGCAAAAGAACTCGAATAATTTCCTTGTGTGTTGCCTGACAAGTTTGTAGCTGGCGGTATTATCGCCAAGTTACCACCTTCTTGGAAGGATTTTGCTACTTCTCTAAAACACAAGAGACAACGGTTCAGCGTGGCTGATCTCATCGGGACTCTTGATGTTGAGGAGAGGGCGAGAGCAAAAGATACACATGGAAAGGGCGTTGAGTCTTCTAGTGCCAATGCGGTACAGAAGAAAAATTCCAATTTCAATGCATCTCATAAGAAGAAAAAGGAAAAGAAAGAGAAGCCAAAGCAGACAACCAATTTTAAGAAGAAAAGGGAAAAGAATCACATGGTTGTTTTGTTTGCGGGAGCATGGAGCATTGGGCGAGTCAATGCCCAGACCGCAAATTTAAACAGGAGAAGAAATCAGTGAACATGATTATTAGCGAAGCTGGAGGAACATCGGGGTACGGTAATTTATTACCTACAGTTCTTTCAGTTTGTAAGTCACCTGAGTGGTGGCTTGATACTGGTGCTAATGTTCATGTGTGTGCTGATATTTCTTTGTTTTCTTCTTATCAGGCCAGCGTGACAGGGTCGCTATTGATGGGAAACGGATCGCATGCGCGTGTTCTTGGTGTTGGTACGGTCAATCTGAAGTTTACTTCGGGAAAGACGGTACTATTGAAGCACGTGGAGCATGTCCCATCTATCAAAAAGAATCTTATTAGTGGCTCTCTACTATGTAGAGATGGTTTTAAAATTATGCTTGAGTCAAATAAATGTATACTTCTAAGTATGGGACATTTGTTGGAAAAGGCTATGTGAGCGGAGGCTTGTTCTGCCTTTCTTTGCTTGATGATGCTTGTAATAAGGTTGTGAACAATGTTTTAATTCTTGATAATTCAAACATTTGGCATTCACGGTTATGTTATGTTAATTTCGGTTGTATGTCGCGGTTAGCAAAACTAAATTTAATTCCGAATTTTGAGTTAGTCAAAGGTTCGAAATGTCATGCATGTGTGCAATCTAAGCAACCTCGCAAGCCTCACAAGGCTGCGGAGGCGAGGAACTTAGCGGCATTAGAACTCATTCATACCGATTTGAGCGAAATGAATGGTGTTTTGACTAAAGGTGGCAAAAGATACTTTATGACTCTCATAGACGATTGCACAAGATTTTGCTATGTTTATTTGTTGAAATCAAAAGATGAAGCGTTCCATTATTTTAAAATCTATAAAGCTGAAATAGAAAATCAACTTGAGAGGAAAATTAAACGGGTACGGTCTGATCGAGGTGGAGAATATTTTTCTAATGAGTTTTCTGAGTTTTGTGCGGAACATGGGATTATTCATGAGAGGACACCTCCATACTCACCTGAATCCAATGGGATTGCCGAAAGAAAGAACCGCACTCTAACTGATTTGGTTGATGCCATGTTAGAGACCGCTGGTCTATCTAAGGAATGGTGGGGTGAGACTATTTTGACTGCATGTCATGTCCTGAATAGAGTTCCTACAAAGAACAAAGAAATCACACCGTTCGAGGAATGGTTTAAAAAGAAAGTAAATCTCTCATACTTGCGCACCTGGGGTTGTTTGGCCATGGTGAATGTGCCAATTAACAAGAAGCGCAAATTAGGACCTAAAACTATTGATTGCGTTTTCCTAGGTTATGCTATGAACAGTGTGGGTTATAGATTTTTAATTGTAAAATCTGGAGTATCTGACATGGAGGTTGGTACAATTTTTGAGTCCAGAGATACTACATTTTTTGAGACTAATTTTTCCATGCAAAATATTCCTAGCGCATCTAGTCATGACTCTGTTATTCCTCATTTGCATATAATTCCGATTGAACAAATTGAGGAACCTCATGCACATAATCTTGAGGAGGATGACAATGTAGTCACTCGAAAGAGTAAGAGGCAAAGGACTGCAAAGTCTTTTGGTGATGACTTCATTGTGTACCTCATGGATGATACACCAAGAACCATTGAAGAGGCATTTTCCTCTCCTGATGCTGACTTGTGGAAGGAAGCAATAAGGAGTGAGATGGATTCTATTATGTCTAATAGAACTTGGGAAGTCGTTGAACGTCCTTATGGGTGCAAACCTATAGGATGTAAATGGGTGTTCAAAAATAAGCTTAGGTCTGATGGTACTATTGAGAGGTACAAGGCAAGGCTTGTAGTCAAGGGGTATTCACAAAAAGAGGGTGAAGATTATTTCGACACATATTCACCTGTTGCTCGTTTGACCACAATTCGAGTGTTACTTTCCCTGGCTGCCTCACATGGTTTGATCGTTCATCAAATGGACGTTAAAACCGCTTTCCTACATAGAGAGTTAGATGAGGAAATCTATATGCAGCAGCCTGATGGGTTTGTAATAGAGGGTCAAAGAGAACTGGTGTGCAAATTATTGAAATCCTTGTACGGACTCAAACAAGCTCCTAAGCAATGGTATGAGAAGTTCGAAAGAACTTTGATATCAGCCGGCTTTGTAGTGAACGAAGCTGACAAATGTATTTATTATCGGTTTGGTGGGGGCGAGGGAGTAATCTTGTGTTTGTATGTTGATGACATTTTAATCTTTGGGACTAGCCTTGATGTGATCAAGGAAGTAAAAGATTTTCTATCAAATAATTTTGAGATGAAAGATTTGGGAGAAGCTGATGTTATTCTTAATATAAAGCTGAAAAGAGAAGGTAATGGTGGGGTAACTCTTTTGCAGTCCCACAATGTGGAAAAGGTTTTAAGTCGCTTTGGATATAGCGATTGTCAACCTGCTCCAACACCTTATGATCCTACTGTGCTATTAAGGAAAAATCGAAGAATAGCAAAAGATCAATTGAGATATTCCCAAATCATTGGTTCATTGCAGTATTTAGCTGGCGCTACGAGGCCTGACATCTCTTTTGCTGTGAGCAAATTGAGCCGGTTTGTTTCAAATCCGGGAGATGATCATTGGCAAGCTCTTGAAAGAGTGATGCGTTATCTAAAAGGTACTGTGAGCTATGATATTCACTATACCGGGTATCCGAGGGTACTAGAGGGTTATTGTGATGCCAATTGGATTTCTGATGCTGATGAAATGTATGCCACAAGTGGATATGTGTTTCTACTTGGTGGTGGAGCTGCTTCCTGGAAGTCTTGCAAGCAGACCATTTTAACAAGGTCAAGAATGGAAGCAGAACTCACAGCATTAGACACAGCTAGCATTGAGGCTGAGTGGCTTCGTGAATTCCTTATGGATTTAGCGGTGGTTGAAAAACCTATACCATCTATTTCTATGAACTGTGACAATCAGACTGTGATAGTCAAAGTGAACAGTTCTAAAGATAACATGAAATCTTCAAGGCATGTTAAAAGGTGGTTAAAGTCTGCCAGGAAATTGAGAATCTCCGGAGTGATAGCATTGGATTATGTTCCTACTGCTAAAAATCTGGCAGATCAATTTACAAAGGGGTTGTCACGAAATGTGATTAACAGTGCATTGAGTGAGATGGGCATGAGACCCACATGGTGGACTACTCTAGTGGTAACCTATTCTATGTGATCGGAGATCCCGTGAATTAGAATGGTGAAACAAACTAGTTTCAGTCTAAGAGAAAAGACCCTTGTTGGTTCATCTCAGATGTACTTCTTTTCTATACTGTATGGCGGGATGGTTTTTCCTTAATGTGTTCCAAAGAGCTTAAGAGAAGCTAAGATATCATCCTACAGGATGTCTTTTGAGGAATACACCTATATGAGTCAGACTGCTAGTCACAGTCTATGAGATTGTGGGAATCTCCAAATACTCATAAAAGGCTCGGAGTATGACTTATATGCTCCAAACCACGGGGATGCTTACAGCAGCCTAGTATCAGAAAAGAACTTGAGTGAAACTCACTTAGCACAAAACTGTCAATTCAAGGCATAGTCCATTGTTTAGTTGCAACTGAGTGTAACTCTTGTCCTAAATGGATATTCAACTTAACAGTCTCCATCGAAACACTGGTATATCAAAGAATAGCAGAACTGAGAGCACTACATATGGGCCGTAGAAATTGGTGGGGATTGTTAGATTTAATATGGGTCTGACCCATGTCATATTTAATTAAATCAAATAGTATCTAAGGCCCTATGAAATGCTAGGTGCAATAAAATAGTAGACTAAATGTAGTTGATGACTAAACTTGTAACAGTCATGTTTATGGCTGCGGTTTCTAGTAACTCCCATAGTTATGTTTGAGGTTACTAGTAACTCACATGTTCATGGCAGAGGTTACAAGTAATTGATGGACGTTTCATGATGTCCAGATTTATCCTCTACACTTCATCTTCTACCTTTCTTTGCGTATAAATATCACGTGTTCGTCCTTGGTCGCGTACGTGAGAGAACAGGCTGCACCTTCGTTCTTCTATTGAGTTGCTGAAAATAAGAGCATTCCCATTCCACTCCGTGCGCGCACACGCTGCTAGAAGAGCAGAGCCTCCGAAACCGGCATCGCTAGAGATCCTGCTCGGGATAGCGAGGTAATCAGGTTTTTGGGTAGCGCAACAAGTGCGCGACTGCTAAACGATCTTCCTCCGGTTGCTTGTTGTATGACTACTTCTCGGCAGCGAGCGACTGGAGTACGACTACTTCCCGGTGGACGCAACGGCACAGCAAACATCTTCCTGCATCAACTTTGAACGACTACATCGAACAACTCATCATGATGAATGATAGGAATGGAGCCGTTGGTGCCTCCGGCACCGGTCCCTCCGCAGGGTATACCTTCGTGTTCCTATTTTTATTTACTGGTTTTCTAGTTTGGTTAACCTGTAATAATTTAGGATATATATATGTCATCACAATATTGCTGCAATATTCATGGATTAAATTTAACAATAATTTGCCTAATTTTTCTAACCGTATATATATATATATAGTAAAGTTAAAATTAAATTTGGTCGTTGTTGTATTTACTGCTTGGCAGCCGCTCACAAAAGCTTGCATTGTCGGGCACATGTGGCATACTGCCATGGCACATGTTCGACTGCTGCCAATGCCTTCCTTTCTCGTCCGGTAAAGGAAAGACTGTTCAATAATGCAATGGTTCAACGTTCGCAACCATTATCACACTTCAACCCGGCATCTATAGTTAAAATTATATAACCAGAAACCACAAAAGATAGTAATAATATTATCTTGAAAAAGAACAGAGAAGCAAAACGCGTCATCAAGATTAAACATTAAATTAATTCTTGTAAGATGACACAACGCTAACAAACTTGAGCTACAACTGGCCACATGAAAAAACTCCCAACGTTTAAAAACATTATTTATTTCAAGTGTATGGTGTATGCACTCGTGCTGCAACTCTAATTATGCTACTAAGCATTCTTGAACCTTATGTACTCGAGATGGGGAACAAGCATATCAAATTTAAGAAAAACCTTAGCAACAACCTAAACTTCTTTAACAAAAATATTCAAATGATAGTTTGAATCAGCATCAAATTTAAATAGCACGGTAGACTTCATAATGCAAGTGCAAATGATGCATTGTAATGCATGACATCGCGCTCTACCCATGTCACAAGGAAGAGAGTGAAGGTTGCAACCACATTGATCATTTAATGCCTTCCTCAAAATTCTCAAAAACTTTAATGATGCATTGCAATGCATGACATCACTTCTAAATTTTAATGATGCATTGCAGTGCATGACATTGCCTTATTCAACAAATCTCAAAAGTTACCCAGCAAAAGAAAAATCCATTATTTACAACATTTGTTGTAACAAAGATTTACATGATAGTTCTCAAATGTTAACTAAATAATCTCTAACTGAAGAAAATATTTCCAATGACCAGAAATGTTTCTCACCACGGTTTAAACAAATCAATTGGTGATACTTTGTACAGCCAGTTCGTAATAGGACCATTGGTGAAAGTGATTTTCACTACTGATTTGTATTTGGAGCCGGTATAGTGAAAAGTATTTTCACAAATGGATAGCGATATCCCATTCAACTTCATCCAAACCAAATACCCTATATAATAATGTTGGTGAAAATATTAGCACAGCTATCATCTCTGTAAAAGGTCCATTTTAGTTCACGAACATCTTTGGATCTCTAGTACTACTGAAAAGAACTTACCGTCCGCTGCCTAATAACCTACCTCTGCATGTAAAAAACACTAAGGTCGCAGCCGCTCACTCCCTCCTTGCGTCGCGGCCAGCTCGCTACTGCTCCCTCCCACATCGTCGCCTGGCCCCACCACCCCTCCTGTGCCGCCGATCTGCCCCCCGCCACTCTCCCTGCACCACCGCTCCCTCCGATGACCGCTTCCTTGTATCTGGCCGCTCTGTCGCAGCGTTGCCGACGGGCCACCGGCCACCGCTGCTTCATCCACGGAGATATAACCCCAATGGTTTGCCTACTCGTGCCCCAAATTTATCTGTCAGCCCCTAAGATTCTCTGTTTTAACTTGGAATCGTGTGATTCTTTTTCCACAAATCATATAAAATCATGCTCCATTAATTAGCGACCTTGTTTTCACCCGTTGGCCAGTATGACCAGCTCTTTGCACAAATCATGCTTTCATTTGGTAAAACGGACGTCGGACGTTGTGCCGTTTGTTGGGCGAAACATTGCCAACTCGTTGCCACATGCTGGTATGACACTCTAACAACTAAACATATCACAACACCCAAGCTCTTGCGAGCAGATGCTCTATGAAGGATGAGCATAACGCACCCCATGCTATTGGAGAAAGTTACATGAACTACTAGCAAAAGTTAGCGAATATGATGAATAGTATTATAAAAGATATTAGTATAATCTCACTAACAATGCAAACTCGTGAACACCTGCCTTGCCTTTGTGAGCCTAGGCGAGTGAAAAACACTCATGCAGCGGCAGGCAAAATCTTCCTAGTGTCAACTTTGTGAATCAGCTAAAAAACAAAGTATTACCTTTTCTTGCCCAGCCAAACAAATCAAGCTCCGGTAAGACATCCAAACACACTCGGCATTTGTAGCGGCGAACAACACCTTGGTATGGCTATAGAAATAGGTACTTCAAGAATTTTTAGAAATGGGTCATAACTACCGGATTCGGCCTATTTGTTGTGAGCCGGTTCCTCACGGCAAAGAACGGTCTACTCACGATAAACTCTTTGCCGTGAGTTGCCGCCGGCATAGGGCTCACGGCAAAGTTCTGTCGGCAAACAAAACTTTGCCGTGAGCCTTCCCTCAGGCCCACGGCACACATCTGCCGTGTGGACTATTTAGCTCACGACGAACTTATTGTATACAAATAAAAAAAGGCCCACATGTCGGGTACTGCGGCCCCACCGACCGTCCGCCGTGGTTCTTTGCCGCACGCCACCACCTCTCGCCGCCGCAGATGTGGCGTCGCCGCGCCGGAGGGGATGAAGAGGAGGCCGACGGGGCGCGGAGCTTGCCCACGCCTTGCTCCACACACCGGATCCGCCGCCACACCTCGTCGGAGCGGAGGAAGAGGAGGCCGCCACCCCCTCCCCGCACGCCACCACGAGGCCGCCGGGAAGAAGAGGTCGCTGCAGATCTAGAGTCCGTCGCGCCGGAGGGGAGGAAGCGGAGGCTGATGGGGCACGGAGCTCGCCCGCGCCTTGCTCCACGCGCCGGATCCGCCGCTGGAACACCTCGTCGGAGCAGAGGAAGAGGATGCCGCCACCCCCTCCCCGCACCAGTCCCCGCACGCCACCAGGAGGCCACCGGGAAGAAGAGGTCGCCGCAGATCTCGTCGTGGATCTCGCCGCTGCAGATCTAGAGCCTGCCGCACCGGAGGGGAGGAAGAGGAGGCCGACGGGGCACGTAGCTCGCCCGCGCCTTGCTCTCGCCGGAGGGGATGGTGGGCTCGGGGGACCTCTATACGCCGCCGCCTCACCTCGTCCCGCCGCTGCTCCTCACCTTCGGTGAGGGGCGAGCAGAGGGGGGAGGGGAGGGGAGGCAGAGGAGGGACCGGCCGCCGCTCCATGCGCCGCCGGATCTGAGGGAGAGGAGGGAGGGGAGGATGCCGCTACGCCGAGGGAGGGGATGGCTGCGGCGCGGGGGAGGGGGGTGGCTGCGCGGTGGGAAGGGAGGCGCGGCCTAGGGTTGCGAAGGGGAGGGGGTGGGGGGTCTTAAATAGGCTAGGCGGGTTAATGGGCCGGTGGAGTTCAGTTTAATTTGCCGTGAGCCCATAACCCGACTCTCGATTTTTTTTAAAAAAATGATTAAAGTGTATTTAATTAGCTAATTATTGTAAATGACTTCAAATTTAAAAGTTATCAAATACAAAATTTCTTAACTTTTTGAGATACACAACTTTCATATTGCGAGTTTGTCCATTCGAGAACATTTACAAAATTTAAATTTTCAAATTCAAAAAATTCAAACTTACATTCAAACTTAGTTTTTCTTTTACAACATGATTTAAAATAAAAAAGTGCTAAACAACAAAGTTTCATAACTTTTCAAGTTGTACAACTTTTATTTATAATGTCTCTCCATTCGAGGTCGTTTCAAAAGTTCAAAATTTCAAATTCGAGAAATTCGGACGTACTTTTCGTTGACGAAAGTAATTCAAATTAGAAGGTTCAACTACGAAGTTTCATAAATTCTCAGTACCGACAACTTTTATTTTGGTCATTTGATCATCTGGTGTTGTGGTACTAACAATCTTCACAAATCCTATACATCTCTCATATAGTTTCATGAAACTATATATGAGAGATAGGTTTTGTGAACGAAATTATTACAACTTTATCAAATGAAGAAATTATCCTAATAAAAGTTGCACATCTTTAGAAGTAATGAAACTTTGTAATCGAAAGTTTTTATTTGAATTAATTTACTTCTTCAAAATTTGATTTCAATTTACGACAAAGATAATTTTCCCGTCGGCCAGAAAACGGCCACGGCAAAATACATCTTTGCCGTGAGCTACTCTCAGCAAAATAGTATGTTGCCGTCGGCCACAAAAGACTCACGCCAAAATACTTGTTTGCCGTGAGCTACTCTCGGCAAAATAGTATGTTGCCGTCGGCCACAAAACGCTCACGGCAAAATACTTATTTGCCGACAGCCCCTCTCGACAAACTTTTTTTGCCGTGAGCCGCTCCATTTGCCGTGAGTTTTAGTTTTGGCTGTCGGCAAAAAGCTATTTTGCCGTGAGTGACAAAAAGCTCACGGCAAAACACTGGACTCACGGCAACTACAGATTTTTTGGTAGTGATATTTCCAGGGATGCCCATTCTTGTAGTTTTAGAAATGCTTCACGTAATGCTTTAAAGTTATTCTAGGTACTGTCTGCATTTTCAGTGCGCGGAATTGTTGGTTAATTACCTGACTAATCAAGCATGCATAAATTGTTCGAACATATTTGCTATTCATTATTTAAGATTTGTTGGTTTGGATACATGTGGCAATTTTGTAGCTGTAATTCGGTGTTATAGTATTCAAGAGATAATTGTTATGAGATAATTAGGATTTGTTATTTTTTCAAATTTATATGCTCACAATATTTATGGCATTTTCTAGATAATTTTTATTTCATTCAAATTTGTATGCCCGTTGCAATGAACCATATCCTCCTCTTAGACTCTTGCACTCCCATCCCCTTTCACTCTTTCTGTTTCTGACTGCACCCCCACTCTCACACGGGCCCATCTGCCTCCTCCTACCGCCTCTCCCTCACCATGGTGGCAGCGACAAATGGCCGCACCCCCTCCAGCGACGAATGGCCATGCATCCTTCTCTGGTGATGAATGGTTGTGCTCCTTCTAGTGGTAGCAAGAGGGTGCCTCGATGACGTCCTCCGGCAGTGGCAAGAGGGCTGCGACCCACACCTGCGTCAGTGAAAATGCAACTACAACACATGGGGATCGTCGCCTTGCTCTTGTGCCGGAGAGGCACAAATGACGGTGAGGCGGTTGTAGATCTATAAATTGATTTCTATGGGCATCTAGATCTAGAGACAACTGTGAAATATATCAGCTCCCTCTACAAATGCATTTCTAGAGGTGACTCGTTTTAGGTACCATTTTTACAGGCGTTCTCGACATGCAAATGCTTATTTGTAGAAGTAAGAATAGATAAAAAAAAGGATGATGTTACTAAAAATTGTTTATGTGGTAGTGTGTTGGACCTGAAAATTTGAACGAGGTCAACTAAAGATAAGTAAACATCTTGGTTGAAATTACGTATGTAGCGATTGATGTCGATCGGACGATTTTGACAATGCTAACAGCAGAAGCACGGAGCATTGCTGCAGTGCTCGTGCAAAAGCTAGCCCTTGGCGCCCCCTTGGTGCATCGTGCATCGTGCAATACAATGCATGCATGTGCGTTGCTCCCTACTAGGTGCCTGCAAAGCAACTCCAATTCGACGCAGGACCGCACAGGAGCTGTAGATCTTTCACATGAATCTTAAAGCACCCAACAGATCTGAGCTGAGAATTTATTGGTCCCATTATGAACATTAATATTGATGGGCGTATACAAAAGAGGAAGATCTACAGCTCCGTCGGCGGCAAGACGGACGGACGACCCCCCAGTGCTGTGCATTGGTGAGCTTGCCGGCCGAGTCCAGCTTCGTGGTCCATTTGTGAAGCAGAGCCGACTTAGGTTAAAAAAATTTAAGAAACTTTGTGAGAAAGACAAATGGATCATACATTAATTAACAGTGAAGAGCTAGCTACTACTCCCTCCGTCCCGAAAAGAGTGTCGTTGTTGATTTTCGTGCCACAAGTTTGACCGAATTTATAGAACATACATACAATATTTGTGTCTCGAAATAAAATTTTATAAAAACCTAGATTCAAATATCTATCTAATGGTATTAGTTTTGTACCATAAGTATTAATAGTTTTTTATATATTTAGTCAAAATTGTTTCACGAAAGCGGCACTTATTCTGGAAACCAAAGGTTCACTTATAGGGAAAAGACTTTTAGTACTGGGTTCATACTCCCCTTTAGTATCAGTTGTCCAATCAGAACTGACCAATTGGTACTAAAGGGGATCCTTTAGTACCGGTTGGTGTTGGCAACCGGTACTAAATGTGTTGCCACTTTGCCCCGTGACAACACCCAATTTAGTACCGGTTGTCAACACCATCCGTACTAATTTTTTTTGTTCATTTTTTGTTTTGTTTTCTTTTTGGTTTCTTTATTCTATACTCAATATTATACATTACATATCTTTCATTTGTTTGCATTACATATAAGCAATATTATAAAGTCGTATGTCTTATATAATATTACATTTGAGATAGTATTATACATATATAAGCATATTGTGCATACACAAATATGAAAAATATATACATAGAATCAAATATCCACATAGTTCAATATATAGGATTTCCCATTTGAGTACAAGTCGTAGTTCAAGTCCTTTTCCGCATTGAATTTTAGAGTTCATCCATGTCGAAAGAACTCTTCTGCTGGATTAATAACCTCGTCCAAAAGAAATCCGCAGAGTTGTTCTTGAATTAACTAGATTTTGTCTTCCTCCCCTCGAAGTTGAGTAGTGGTCAGATTTGTTTCTTGTCCAAAAACAAGCAAGTTTTGGTCAAACTCTGAAAGTACCTTGAGTAGGAGGGGGGTTGCTTTGATTGGGTCCTGAGTTGTGAAATACTAGACCCACTTTTCTTCCTCCTCTTCTGTTGATTAATCTTCTTTGTCGTGTGGTCATAGTCAGATAATGGAGGTTTCTCTAGCGTTTTCTTCTCTCCAACTCCATGCTTTTAATGAAACTCTAAAGTTTAGCCTTGTCCATCGTTTCTCCTCCACTGGACGCTTCTGTCCGAAATGAGCTTCAACTTGAGTGTTCACTATCACCTCTGTTTCCTCACCAGTCCTCTTGTAAGCTTTCTTTGGTTCTGGTTTCTTCTGCTTCTTTGGAGGAGGATCTGATGGAATCTTTCGTCGTGTACCCTTGGTCAAAACAGGTAGACTCATGCTGGGTCCCTATCAAGTAGTGTTGACTCTGGACTCGTGCTGCAATCCCTTCTAGCTGGTGAAGAATGTAGGTCATCTTGGCCTTAAAGTATGCCATATGATGTAGGTGATCTTGGACGTGAGCCATGAGAAGTCCCAAGATCTGTTGCAAAATCTTTATGTGAGACTTGGACCACAAAACCCAACCATGGACAACTTCTCCTAGATTCTACTCCTTGTCACCTCCAGGTATATCTAGTTCGAAGTCATCCCAACCATTGACCACTCGTTCCACCCCAACTTTGGTGTAACCTTGAGTTGAAAATCCACATCAAGGAATATTTGCCCTTGTGTCGGTGTCTCAGCCACACCGTAAGCCACCACAACCATCATGTTTCTTATGGGAGTGAGAAGCTCACAAGCAGACCTCCCAGTGATATCATCCATGGGGTGGCGTTGGTTTTCATGAAACAACTCTGAAGATATGATAGCTGAGGTTGCTTCCATAGTTGTTGGGGCTGCTTTCGTGGAAGAGGCTGCTTTTACGCTAAGATGGGCTTATTTCAACATTAGCCCTTGATGATGCAGATGCTTGTTGACTAGATTGTTTGCTAAGAGCTAGCACCACACTTGATCAATTACTTCCTCTATTCTTGCCCTAGTCATAGCTACATACTCTTGCGATTGCCATAGCTATTGTGCTTGTTGGCCCTTACTTCTTTGGCAATTTCTATAGGAATTAATGTGCCGATGGTAGCGAATTCCATGAAATTACACCTTTTCCTTGGCAACATCCTAGGTGTTCTCTTTACCTAGTGCCATAGTAATAAGCTCATCATTCTCTCGATCAGGTACGAATGTTCCTTCCAGTGTAGCCCTTATTAACTCAACAAGTGTCGCAACTGCCTCTCTTATTTGATTGCTAATAACTAATGATCCATCTTCAGGATTGAGCGTGACACCATGAGCATAAAAATAATGCTTTGCTCACTCGGGTCAATCTAGTGCTTCCATCCTCTCCCGTTCGGGGATAGCCATATCTTGTAACCTCCTAGCCCAAGATGATGAAAATGTCCCTTTTTATGTGCATTGATGGTGTTGGTTGCAATTGCCTGAGCACCCTTTTTTGACTTCTTGTACTGCACAAATGCATCCCAATGATCCCTTCACTTTGTGTGTTTCTCAAAATTTGGTGTAAATCCCTTATTAATGTACTTTTTGTTTAGATTCTTTTTGTATGTCTAAAAGGCAATTGCAACCTTTTGCGGGCCTAATCTCGCACTAGTAATATGTCTATACCAGCTGGGTATGTGAAGTGTTGTAACACCAACTTTCAAATCATGCCCTTCTCTATGTTAGGGATCAAACTTCTTGGCTCCTTCAATTCAGTGCTTGTGGAAGCAATGCTCTCATCAACTACAACTTTAGGAGGTTTCCAATTCTAAAAGCTTATTGGGTTGTTATCCCTAACAAGAAACCCAATGCGGTTCACGAATTCTATCGTATCTTGGGATGGAGCAATGTTCACCAGTTTCAGATATTTCTGTGATGATGAAACAACCCTCTAATTCTTCTTTGAGCCTCGTTTCTTTTTCAGCTTGTTGCTCGATGCAGATGGTTGAAAATGAAAGAACTATTATTAACTTCCAATAAAATTTGAGAACTCATGAAGTCAAGTTATGTTTATGTATACCATCATTGCTATTATACCTCGTATTATTGCCCATGACATGTTGAGGTAGATGTCAGCTTGGCGTGGAGTCTTCTCGTCCCTTCTAGATGCTTCTTTCTTGTATGCTAAGTCAAGTTGGGTTCGGGAGTGTTCCGGAGCCTTCTAGACTTGTTCCTTTTCCTGTTTTTCTGAATAGTCCCTGCATTTTCATAGATTCACCAAAACTCGTGAAAATTGTCAGTGTAAACCCTAATAAGGTGATCTAATTGCATTTTAGTGCTTTTCCAGTAAATGTGAGGGGATATATTTATAGATAAAATGTGTCAACAAACTCGGGAAATTTTTTTGATCTTCACATGTCCAATAAATTAAAAAAACCACAATGCCCACTTAATTGAGATGCTTTGTACTAAGTTTCCAATCTAATTAACAATTATGCTAGAATCAAAACACTAAAAATATTCAAGTACCACACTCAGTTTTTAGTTCTGCTAGCCTTTTGGAAGAGAAAAAAAAATCTGGATGCCTAATTCATAATCAGTACATCTGTCATTTATCAAATGCTTAGCTGACTAACGATCTGTGAGGGCACACAATAATGTTAGAAGAAAAGATTGAGACAGCACACAACGGAGGAAGAGACCGAGAAAGTTTCCCTTGGCTTTTGGTGGATGTTTTTTCCTTTGAAATGTGCATGGATGGTTCCCTTTCATTTGGAATGGAATTCTGCAATCCTTTGTTTCAAACACTACCACACAATTCCTTTCCAAAGGAATGAAAAACTCCAATATTCCTTTGAAAAACCTTTGATCCAAACAAGCCCTAAGAGTTGGATGGTCGAAGATACTCGGGTTTGGAGTTCGATGGCCAAAACCAAACTGAGGCAAGAGATGGATGGTCAAAAATGGACTTTTTCCATGATTGTTCAGTGAACTTTGAGCAATCATATTCATTAACAATTCCTCTTCTTGTCGGTCATCTCAGATCAAACCATCGTAACTAAAATAATATGACAAGAATAATTATAAGAATATATTGACAAGAATAATTATAAGAAATGAATAATAACAAATTTATCAAAAACTATTTTTAACTAAAAACAATTTTTCTAACTAAGAAACATTTTTTTAACTAAGAAACACTTTTTCTAACTAAGAATAGGAGGCGGACGTGGAGGGAGTCGGGCAGAGGAGGGCATGAAGGGAGTAGGGCGGAAGCGTGTTACAAGCTCGCCCAAGATAATCCGTATTATTGCCTAAACCAATCCATTTGGCACTTAAGTAATAACACAAGATTAACTTGTCGATGTTGCCGGGTCAAGCCCGGTGAAATCACTTTCATAACAACAGAGGATCAAACAAGTATGCATTAAAACTCACACGAAGGCGAGTCCAGAGTGCATTAACCAAATTAATCCAAATCTTCCCACAAGGGTTTCATTATTACAAGTCATGGTTCAAAGTATGATAAATAAATTGTTTAGAGTTTGAAACTGCCGAAATTAACTAAGCGATACTATAGCATCATGGGAGGTCATTCGTGATGCCATCACACATCATCATCCACCCATTCCAGCTCCCAACCCGGAGGAATTTCTCCAGGCCAAACAACATCACCTGAAATCAACAATTATAGCAAGGCCGAGTATACTAATACTCAGCCAGACTTACCCGTCCCAAAAATTAAATTATCTCTAGACATGCAAGACTATTGGCTAGTGGGTTTGTTTTGCCAAAAAGCAACTAAGAGTGGATCCTTGCTTTTGATATTTTAGCTCAAGTTCTAGTGCATTAATCATTTCTAGGTAAGCCTATTACAAGCATAAGTTGTACAATACAATTAATCAAGAATCAAGTTTAACATAATTCCATCATAAAGGATCAAATGGACAGTTGGTTAAGCAGTCTCAGATAACGGTGAGAGGCGACGATCGATCGATTCATAACCTTGCAAGGTGGACCTAAACACATGGAAGGGTGCCTCACAAAGAATGCACCAACTAGGCGGTTCCCATCATTCCTCGGATTAGGATCGAAGCTACAGTCTTAGGTACAAGACTTATCTAGTCTACATCACATAGATCATCCAGCCTTACACATGTACCACTACGTGAAAAAGAGGCTTTGGTAACGGGCGCCAACTGCCATTGGTAATGGGCATCGCGCCCGTTACCGATCAAGTGTTACAAATGATGGGACAAAGGTTATACCAATAATAGACATTGGTAAGGGGCTGCATTCTACACCCGTTACTAATATCAGTCATAGGTAACTGACATAATGGTAATGCCCGTTACCAATGTGGAATTAAAAAAAGAAATCAAAATACTTTCCGTTCTTTTATTTTATACATGCATACATACACTTAGATCACTATCCATACACACTCAGATCACTATCCAACAACACATACACTTAGATCACTTGTCTTTTCCCTTGCTCATGTCCTCTTTGGAACATCCCCATTGAATCCCTCCTGTTGACAAACATTAATAAGATTTCAAAAAGAAAATGTCTGGTAAAGCCAAATTAGTAGCAATCAATGGAACAGAACATTGCATGTTTTTTTTTAAAAATGGCAGCAGTAGTGTAAGCTATATGGGACTGACTGGAAAAATTAACCAGCTAATAATCCAGCTAGCATTATGTGATATGACCTTACTGAATAATAAACTCAGCAAAAGAAATGTTTGTAGAGCAAAGCAAACTGCTACTAGCTGACATCTAGGTAACATGCCTAAACAGAGTTTCTGCACCATTCCAATGAGCACACAGAGCAAACAGACTATCTACCACAATTGCCACAATCTATACAAATTTGTGCTAATGGCTTAATCAAATTAAATCGCTCAAAATTGCGATTTGAGTAGCATAATAAGACGAAAAGGGGAGCAAGGATCAAGAAGCCTTACATGCTGAAATAGCCCTGGCACTTGACATCCTGCACAGATTGGAAAACAAAACACAAAGCAAACACAGTTAGTGCTGATCCCCAACCAGACGACACGAGAACTGGACATCTCCTTGATCGTTGATTGTTGTACTCAATTCCTCAACCTAGGTTATCCAGATGGAGCATGCATCATGCTAGTTATCTAGAATAAGCTGAGACAAACAGAAGATAATGGATACCTTAAGTAAACAAGCAACACAGGCTGGTATGCAGAACATAGCTGCAAATCCAACCAATGATTAGCATCAATAGTTTTAGCTGGCTGGAAATAATAAGAAAGTTAATGGAAAATACATTAGTTTTGTCTATCACTACACACTGCGAACAAGTACTAAAATAAACCCACCTTTTGCAAGAGAAAACATGTGCTTTTCACAACTTCCTCTCGCCTATATACAAGAAAACAGAGAAAACAAACAACAAAATACAATTAGCAGTTAGCTAATATTATAATGCAAGATGACAAATTAGCATATTTCCAATTTTATTGATGGAATCTATAAAATTCAGCTGCAAATCTACAAATTTTCTGACAGAAACATAGTCATATGAACGCTTATTTGCTCAGATGTAGCCATGGTTGCCCAATTTATTTTTTTCAGTGCACAACCCATCGAGGCATTTAATCAAGCACCTGGCAATGTCATATTCTCATCCACAACCAGTAAGCACAAGTGGTAACTCTTTTGGAGACATCACGCAAGAAACAAAGTGTCATCCACCAGAGACACCAATTCTCAGATAACCAAATCAAAGCACTAGCCAAATCCATGTACATGTACGATAGGACTACATACCTTCCTGCTGTTGGATTGGAGAAGGAGCAGCGACCGGTGCTGGTGGTGGAGATTACGGCCGACGCTGGTGGTGCAGATGCGGCTCGCGCTGGCTCGGGATGTGCCCGCCGGTGAGAGATCTGGGGCATTGTTGGGGGGGTGGGGGGGGGAGATCAGATCTCCCTCACCATACCTCCAGCCGCTACAACTCCCGCATCAGCTTCCATGGCCCAAACCTAGACCAAGACATAAATCAATTTGGAGGGATCAGAGAGGAAGAGAGGGAGGAAGGAAGAGAGATTCCTGACCCGATTCCTGCTGAGTAGCCATGCGTGATGAGGACCTCGCCCCCGGTGTTGTGCGTGTGGAGGATCTCGTCCCTGGCAGCACGCACACAGAGCTTCGCCTTCCCCTCCATGGCCATCTCGTGCTCCTTCATCTTCCCGTGATCTGGATCTCACCCCAGATCTAGATCTCACTGTTGACGGTCGAATTTGTTACACCTAGCTATGAGTTTACCATCAACATTTACACTGATTTAATATCCTAACTAATGGTACTAACCCCCTTGATATAACAAGTTCGCACTCACTGTGGTTTTTGAAGTATATTGTTTACGCAAGATTTAAGTGCTTAAAGGAGCACTTTCGGGTAAAGTTCATCAAGCACTTTGTGAGAAGATCATGAAGCCCGACACAAGTCAAGACACGAAGTGAACACGACTCCAAATAACCCAAGGACCAAAGCATGAAGCCGTAAAACTCCAGGGACCTGAACAGAAGATGCAGGAACTTGCGCGACAAGTACCCTTATCTAAACCGCGGAGAAGACTACGTCAGGGGCCCACATGCAGAAGGGTGTAAATCAGCAGTTGGACGAGAAGCTTCGGGGAGCGAACCGGGGCCGAACCGGGCCGAATTGGGCCTAGGCCGGTCGGCCCAGGCCGGTCAGCCCAACCCCTTTTCGTGCCAGTTCGGCCTTCCCTTTGGATGAGGGTTTCCTTAGTCTATTTATAGCTCCTACCCCGAAGGGCCGCAACATCCATTCATCCATTCATCGAAGAGCCGCCAAATCAAAGGAGACACGCCGGTAGCCACCGCAAGTCCTCGAGTTGCCTAGGAGATGGCCTAGGCCATTCCCTAGCCGCCATGGTTGGCCCTGTGTGGTGAAGCCATGGTGGAGTTCCGGAGCCATGCCTTGAATTCATCAAGACAATTGTACATTCAACATTCGATGGTGATATAAATCATATCTTTTCCTTACTTTGATCTACTTCGATGCATGCTTATTCATATGTCTAGCTAGCATATGCCCTTAGTAGGAATAGACATAATCATGGTGGTTAATCTATATCTTGCGGATACATCATAGTGGTGCACGGACTTATAGTTGTTCGGTGATGAATACCTTCACGTAGTGACAGTACGAGGGGAGGGAAAGCGTCAAGAAAACATGTAAGGGTTTACTCCTTATCTTAGAATGAGATTAGATTGGTTTCTCATCTTGGTCGGAGTGGCAACTAGAAGATGGTAGGCTAGGGTTACCTTTGGTCGTGTATCTTTATAGCTAGTGAATGTGATCCATACATCCTTTCGTGTTTGTATATTTAATCTTTATGCAATCGACACTTCATGTTAGGTTAGTTTTGATATGTTAGATAGAGAACCCTAGGTAGTTTGCTTCCAATCCACGGATTGATACCTTGGGTCACCCCAAGTGAAAAAGGCAAAACGTGATCCATACGCTTGCAGATCGAAACGCGACACGTGTTTCAACTGTCAACACTCGTCGGGGAGGAGCACGTGGTGGGAGGGAGGAAGTGAGGCATGGCAGCGGGCTGAGGCATTGGCGATGGGGTGAGGCGGCGACGGCTGCCGGCGGGGTGCGTGCAGAGCCAGAGAGAGAGAGAGAGAGAGAGGCGGCGTCGGTGCGGGGGAGCGGACACGAGGGGGTGGAGGGCGGACGCAAGGACTTGAAGTTAACCAGTTTGGATGATTTTTTCGGGTCCGAAGCTGGGTTTGAGTAACGGTCATTGTTAAAGCCCGTTACTGGCTAACATTGGTAACGGGCTTTAATTAATACACATCACCAATAAGACTGGGTTGCGGTCTGTAGGTTTTATAGGTAACAGGCATAAATTTATTGGTAACAAACTTTAATAACGTCCATTACCTTTAATATTTTTTGTAACGGACTTTATAGGTCCGTTACCAATGTTGCATGACCTATTTAAGGTTTTCACATAGTGTACCACAAGTTGCAAGCCTGGGGACGCATCCCATGACTAGTAGTAGTAAGATCCCTTACCGCCTCCTTCAAGTACTAGACTTACTGGTCCCATTCACGACAAGTGCTTAGTACATTCAAACACTTAACCCACGAAAGTCACTGGACTGGAGCCCAAATCCCATGCTCTCACCACATGAGCATATCCATTTATCAAGTCTTATGATTCCAACATAAGGACCTATATCTCGCGAGTGACGAACATCACTCAACTTATACTGTGTCCTTAGAGCATAGCAACTATCGACCTAGCATACTATTGATAGAACATAGGTACCTAGGGATCATGCATCTAAGGTTTCATTCAACTCCTGAAACATAAATGCACAAAGGTAGCCTAGATAGTTGCACCATTTATATAGGTTAAGCTCTGGTGCTTGCCTTCATCAACAAAGCTAGCCTTGGGCTCTTCTGAACTTTGGTCCAGGTCTTGATCTACTGCCACGTAGTGCACGTCCCCGTCAGCTCCTTCCTCTCAAACATCCAGTACGAGCGTGTAGTTACCATCGGGAAGTTCTACACGAGGGATGCATATGCAACATTAAGTGGTGTACTATTCTTGTTTGATGGTGATTGTGTACACATCTATACAAATTAAATTTATTTAACTTCACAACAAAAACATGTCTGTTCAGGGGTGATTTGGTGGAGCTTAAGCTGCAAGGGTGAAGGTGCAACTAGGATTAAAAAGATTTCTCTATTTCTTATTTATTGAGATTGATTTACATCGAAAATTAAATTTAATTTGTTAAAACTACACACAAGATCACAGAGAGAAAATTTATATAAGCTAATGGTTCAACCATTAAGCCACTGACCAAAAATCACATCAATTTGAGCTATATTCTAAGTATGAAAAATACAACAAGTTCTAAGTGTAAAAAAATTAATTAATTCTGTATAAACTACACATGCAATGCCCTAAATTTTCACACATAACATCTCTGGAGTGAATCTAGGCCACACACAAAAGTTCAGTTCCAGAAACCAAATATATCAATCTACACAAAAATGACAAATTTCAGCCTAGCAAAGCAAAAATAATTTATATAGAGAAATATATAACTACTTTAGCGCTAAAATTTCTATCACATGCTAGAAATGTCAAAACTAGGACTCAGCACACAAATCAGGCCCTGGTTCAAAGTAGATTTCAAACTATGGATTTAAACTCCTAGGCATGCATAAATAAAAAAAACATGCATCTAACTGAGCCATAAATTTCTTACTATTTACCAGAGGTAAGCCTAACCATAACTAAGCCATGACAAAAAGCTTAGCAACAAAATCTATCTAAATAGTGCTAAAAAATCACATAGACAGATCTAACAATAATACAAAATAAATCATAACTCAAGATGCACTCAATAACTTCGTCCCAACTTTCTACCCAAGCCTATTCAAGTTATCACCAGCGACAAATCCAAAAACCAGCTATAGATCTGACCTAGATTTTGAACAACAACCAAACCACTTCAAAATGAGTTTGAATTTTAGTTCAAACAATAAGCGCAAAAACACCATACATGCTTTCTAGAAAAGGTAGTACTCTTCTCAAGGATTCCAAAACATTTTAGTTTGCATTTTTGTGATTTTTCTACGATTTTATATGATTTTTACGGGATTTAGCACAAACCCTAAAAACTGGAAGAATCTAACTATACAAAGGTCCCTGGAAGGTTTTAAAGATTCACAACCATGCCCTCAGTATTTACACCTAGGCTCTCGAAAGATTTTGATCTTCACAAGTGTACCCTCGACGGCGCAGGGGAGGCTCGCCAGCGGTGACGGTGGCCGGACTTGGCCAGGGAAGTGGCCTAGGGTGCGGAGTGACTCACCCGTGCTCAATTAGGGAAGTTGAATGGGGTGATGGTGACTCCGGCGAGCTCCAGCGGTGAGGCAGCGGCGGTGCGACCGCCGCGGCTCGAAATCTGGCGAAAGGAGGAGCAATGCGGGGTGAGGGCCGGCGGTGGAAGCTCTTAGGGGATCTAGGGAAGGTGCTCAGGTGGTTGAACGATAGTGGAGGCGAGCGAGGGGTGTAGCTCCGCGGTGACGGCGTCAATGGCGGCCGGCGGAGGTGGTTCATCCACACGAGGAGAACAAGAGCTCCCTTTTATAGGAAAGCGAGTGGGGAGGGGCCTCACGACGTCATCACAAAGATGATGCCAGCCAAGAAGAGACCCGGCGTCGACGGCGCGGGGCAATGCGGCCAGTCGGCCGGCAGGGCACGGCGGGGCTCGGCGGCGGGCGCGGGAGCGCGCGACATGTGGCAAGGCGTGATCTCCCCATGCGATTTGGTCTGGCGACTGGGTGCAGAATCATTGCGCGCGGGCCCTCGACGTCCTCGTGGTCGGGGACCCCGGCACCGGCGGCGGAAACGCATGACCCGTGGCGGTGCGGCGCCGCGTTCTCGACACGAGAGCGCCGCTCTGGAGCACCAAAGCGCGTGGAGCATGTGTTCAACTCCAATTTGATTGAGAATATCTCAAACAAATTGAACTATGCAACAAAACCTCCAAATACCAACGTTGTAGATTGAAGTAGAGCCTACAATTTTTACAAAGGGCGACACGGGGTTTGAGCTATGGTTCATCCGGGAACGCCTATTGAAGTTGGCAGGATGCAGAGCACGATAAAACTGTGCAAACCTACTTTGAACAAGATTTTATGCATCCTCCACTGAAAATTTGAAATGCCGCCAATTAGGAAAATTGCGTCCCTTGAAAAGATGCACAACTTTTGTATTGGCTGATTTTGAAGTGTTTAAGTGAATTTTTGAGATTTGAGTGAAGTCCTAGAGAGAGGTTGGAGAGCTAGGGTTTTTGACCATCTTAACCATGGGTTGACCATGCTAATGATACTTTGACTTCATTAATGTGGTGATTACTGTTAATAAACATCTAGGGTGTTACAAAGCGGCCATAGAGGGAGTCAGGCAGAGACACGCATGGAGGGAATCGGGCGGAGGCAAGCATGAAGGGAGTCTGGCGGAAGTGGGCGTGGAGGGAGTCGGGTGGAATGAATAAAAAAGTAAAAATAAAAAAGAAAGTGTCTGTCGGCACCGCGAGCTTACGTCAGCAGCACACGGTTGGTGGCCTCGACGGGCGCATCAGGGAGGGGGCGGCGATCGGAGGGCGGCATTGGAGACCGGTCGGTAGGGCTGCATCACCAAGGAACGTGCCGACCGGGGATGAGCCAATCGAGGAAAGGGGCCGTCCGAGTCGGGGACAGGGGCGGTGTCAGGAACAAGATCGTGGCGGCGGCGGAGCGAGGAGAACGAGAGGGCGACAAGGGTGTGGCAACATGATGCGAGAAGGGCTATGCGAGGGCGCGGGGCGCACAAGGGCCTTCGACGGTGATGGCGTGGACGAATATCGAAAGGGCTCAGTGGAAACAAAGAGAGGAGGGCAATGGGTGGCGCAGCTAAATGCTATATTGGGGGAGGGGAGAAGAACGAGGACAGGGTGTGTGTTACATTACCCCTGTAGTACCAACGCTAGAGAAGGTCTGGTACTAAATGCTATATTAGTATAATTTAGCATCAGTACTAAAGAACTTCTATTATTTCTACGTTAAAAATTCTGTATAAAAATTTCTGCGCAACCGAAGTATCATCTAATATTAACAGACAAAAATGTACATCTTCGATCAATTACAGAACTCCGTCAAGGGTCGTCTAAAAGCCAGCTGGAAACCCTGGCTCGTCGCGCACGGACGGACGACCCACAGGCATTAAGCATCATAGGGCCAGCTATATATTGTCGCAGCCTCATCACTACAAGGTTAAATGCCGTGTAGCTACCTTCTACTGTTTGCTGCCAGATGACCGGCTGTGGAGCGAGCAGTCTGCTTCGCTGGTCACCGCAGACTGCTGTCTACCTGTTGTGATTTCATCAGAAATCAAAACTAGCGATACTAATTAAAAATATCAAATATAAATTAATGATAAAACTTATTACATAATCTCGGCTCAAATCACAAGACGATTTTAATTTGCCTACTTATTGTATAATTAGACAATCACGTGCTACAATAAATAATCTCTAATGATAAATTAATTAACTTAATGCATTCCTCTTGTGATTTCTGGTCCATCCGTGTGTATTAATTTTTGTTTAATACTCATAATAAACTTTGTTTTAGCTCGAAACATTTTTCCTAAAACTTTTTGGGACCAAAGAGGCCCAGCCTGAATAGCAGCGAAGTCATCATGCATGAAGGACAAAGAAAAATTATTGTCTATGAAAAGTGATTCCTATAGCTTCGGTAATTGAGCGTGTTGATTACGCGCACCACCGGACAGTAAACGCTGGAGATCGCGTCATCGTAAAACAAGCATACTTTTCGATTGCTACACGTGGATGTACTCGAGATGGGAACAAGCGTATCAAATTTAAGAAAAACCTTAGCAACAACCTAAACTCTTTTAAACAAAGCTATTCAAATGATAGTTTGAATCAACATCAAATTTAAATAGCATGGTAAAGATAACATTAATCACTTCATAATGCAAGTGCAAATGATGCATTGCAATGCATGTCATAAGGAAGAGTGAAAGTTGCAACCACATTGATCATTTAATGTGTTCCTAAAAAAATTTCAAAAATTTTAATGATGCATTGCAATGCATGACATCACTTCTACATTTTAATGATGCATTACAGTGCATGACATCGTCTCATTCAACAAATCTCAAAAATTACCCAGCAAAGGAAAAATCCATTATTTACAATATTTGTATAACAAATATTTACATAATAGTTCTCAAATGTAACTAAATAATCTCTAACTGAACAAAACATTTATAATGACCAGAAATATTTCTCACCGCGGTTCGAACAAAATCATTGGTGATTCTTTATATAGCCAGTTCGTAATACGACCATTGGTGAGAGTGATTTTCACTACTGGTTTCTATTTAGAGTCTGTTGTGAAAAATATTTTCAGCAATGGATAGCAATATCCCATTCAACTTCGTCCTCAAACTAAACACCCTACACCAACGTTGGTGAAAATATTTGCACTGCTATCAACTCTGTAATAAGTTCATTATTCTGTCCATTTTAGTCCACGAACCTCTTTGATTACGTAATACTCCCTCCGTATCGAAATATTTGTTGCTGTTGATTTTTTCTCGTAACTTTGACCATCTGTCTTGTTCAAAAAATTATTGCAAACATGTAAAACGACAAGTCAAGCTTAAAATACATACAACAATAAAACATATAGCAAACAAAATAAATTGTACTTGCACAATTTTTTTGAATAAGACGAATGGTCAAAATTGTAGAAAAAAGTCAATAACGACAAGTATTTCGATACGGAGGGAGTAGCTAGTTAAGAACCATAGCTTCCCCTCACACTCTCGCACTCCCATCTCCTTTTCACTCTTTCTATTTCTGACCGCGCCCCACTCTCTCACACGGGCCCGTCTGCCTCCTCCTACCGCCTCTCCCTCACCATGGCGTGGCGGCGACAAATGACCACACTGTGACAGAACCGCCCAAAATAATTCCATATTATCGCCTAAGCCGGTCCACGTGGCCATTAAGCGATAATAAAGAAATATTCTGTCGCCTCTGCCGGGGCATGCCCGGTAAATCACTTACACAGGATCGAATTATGCGCTAAGCCCACACGAAGGCGGGACCAGAGTACAACATTACATTACATAAAAGTTCATAAGTTCACATTATTACAAACCAGATTTTCGTACATGAAAGTAAAGGTGTTTCAGAGTTTAAACCGCGGAAATAAATCTAGCGGAAAATACACATGGGAGGCCATCCATAGAGTATCACTCATCAACATCGTTCTCCCACTCAAGTTCCCAACCATCTGGAATAGATCCAGGCCAGATGGGATTACCTGAAAACAACAACAAAAGCAAGGCTGAGTATACTAATACTCAGCAAGACTGACCCGACAAAAATAAAAGACACAGCTAGACATGCAAGGTTTTTTGGCTGGTGGGTTTGTTTTGCCAAAAGCAACTAAGAGTTGATCCTTACTTTCAAATTTTAGCTCAAGTTCTAGTATGTTAACCATTCTAGGTAAGCACCTAGCTAAGCAAGCATGGTTGTACAAACAAGATTAATCATCCAACAATATTAATCCGAAATGTTCCATAAATAAATATGGGGTAGCCAGTGGTCAAGCCGACTCAGATAACGGCGAGTGACCGACGATCGATCGATTTATATCCTTGCAAGGTAAACCCAAGATACACGGAA
This sequence comes from Cenchrus fungigraminus, assembly GCA_036936925.1. Taxonomy (NCBI): domain Eukaryota; kingdom Viridiplantae; phylum Streptophyta; class Magnoliopsida; order Poales; family Poaceae; genus Cenchrus; species Cenchrus fungigraminus. The sequence continues at coordinate 64,252,727 of CM072770.1, forward strand.
GAAGGTAGACCAAGTGCAGTGTCTACCCCAACCAGGCGGTTCCCGTCATTCCCCAGATTAGGAAAAGATGATACAGTCCTAAGTACAAGGTTTACTGGTACGCCCAAACATGGCACGTCCAGAATCACACTTGCACTACCGGTAGCGAACCGGGAGACACATCTCAAGATTAGTAGCAATAAAATTCCCGCACTGGTTCATTAGGTACTAGGCTTACCGGTCCCATTCCCGACAAGCACTTGGTACGTTTAATAGCTTAGACCAGCACCATGCTACTCGGTCGAGACCGAACCCATTGCTCTTACCACATGAGCGAGTCAATTTATCCAACTTATGATTCCAACATAAGCATCCTATATCTCGCGAGCAATGAGTCATTACTCGACTTGTACCGTGTCCTTAAAGCATGGCACTAGCGATCCTAACATACTAGTAAAAGAGCATAGGAGTCCTAAGGATCATGCATCTAGGTTTCAAAGCAACTCCTGAAACTTAAATGCACAAAGTAACATTAAATGCTAAAAAGTAAAAGAGCATGAGTTTTAATCCAAAAAGGTTATATGTGACTCCGGTGCTTGCCTTCCTCTGACTCAACACTAGCCTTGGGCTCTTCTGGACTTTGGTCCAGGTCTTGCTGCACATTACTCTGCTTCACTTCTCCACTAGCTGCTCCCTCCTCCTGGGTGAGCGTGTATGTCCCGTCTGGTAACTCTACACGTATACATGCATATGCATTAGGTGAGGGTGTGAGAGGTTAATTAAAGGTTAACTTTGATGGTGACTGTGTACATATTTAAGCAAACTAAAGTATTTAACTTCACAAAACAGTAAGGGAGTGTGATTAAACATTCAAAAACAGAACCATGACAAGCTTTCTCAATTTTGACACCTTAAATTCATTTCTTTATTTAATTACTTAAAACAAGCCTTTCAACCATAAATCCATATTAAATCAAAAACACCTCAAATGAGCCTAAGCTTTTGCATACAGCAACATATGCCTATTTTAAGCCCACAAACCAAAATCTAGCTAAAGATCATTTATATATTAATTTATACGAAAAAGACAAATTTTAACCTAGTAAATCACCATTAATTCATATAAAAATATTTACTAAACTTTTTGATCTCAACTTTCTCATACACCTCAAATAGGCCAAAACCAAGTTCCTGACCAAGGTACACATGTAGACCTATTATATATATCAAGTTATTAATTTTTCATCCTACACAAGATTAAATCCAAAACACATATTAAACAATTTCTTAAAATTACACCCACTTCACCAGAGGTGTTATTTATCATGGTAAAGTTCTGAGGTGCACTGGTGATTTAAATAAAATTTATTTTAAAGGGCTATAAAAAGCATCAAGCTTAACTAGCATAAAGCTTACATAAATCATAACTAATTATCTGCACATCAAACTCATGCCAACTTTGGTCACAAATCTAAACATGTCATAAAGAGCAACATATCCAAAATTCAACTCCATAGCATGTGTATATTTTAGACTACACTAAAAACACATCAAACTGAGTTTGAATTTTTAGTTCAAAAACTACACAGAAAAACCCTATACATGCTTTCTAGAAAAGGTAGGTTTCTTCACCAGGAACCCAAAAAAATTGGATTTGTATTTTTATAATTTTTCTACAATTTTCTACGTATTTTTGAAGTTGCTGTTGAAAACCTTAAAACAACTTTACAGAGGGACCCTTGACCGAAAACCGAAAATTATAAATAGGCCCTCGGTTTACGGAAATAACCCTGTAAAGATTGAAATCAAAGCAAACCAGTCCCCGTCAGCGGGAGGAGCTCGCCGGCGGCGGTCCGGTCGCCGGAGCTCGACGGTGAGCGGCCCTAGGGCCGATTTGTACCTTCACGGCTGCCTTGGGGTATTGCACGGGCCTGGGGACGGAGCTGACGGGCGCCGGTGGCGTGGCGTCCCTGGACCGCCCGCCGCGGTTGCCTGTGGCCGTCACCGGCGCGGTCTGGCAGGCCGGCAGTGTCGTGGTGGAGTTCAGGGAGGTGAGGCGGAGCTCTAGGGGGAGAAGAGAGAAATCGCGGAGTCGGCCAGAGGAAAAGAGCTGCGGCGGCTTAGCAATGCCGTGCGGCGGCAGCGGACTGGCTCTGCTCTGCCGGAGCGGCCCGGGCGCGCGGTGAAAAGGTGCAGCACGCACGAGTAGACAACGACGCCGGGTCGAAGTGGCCTAAGGACCGACGCGGATGACAGCGCGCGGGCGACATCTGGCCCTGCTGCATGCGACGGCCGTGCGGGCGCGTCCGCGCGCAGGCGCGTGGCGCCGGCCCGGTGCAGCACCGTGCCTAGACACGGCGCACAGAAGAACCAGTGGCGGAGAGTCCACGGCGCGACCGCGTCCACAGCGAGGACCCCTAAGCGTCTGTACGCTGGGATTATGCGCGGGCGCCATGTGGCCGGCCGAAGCAGAGGGGGCGAGCACGCGCACGACGCGCTGGGCGCGACGGTGCCGGCTTCCAGACCCGGGTTTCATTCCATATATCCATCTTCAAAAATGCATAACTCTCAAAAATACCATCAAAGTGCAAAATCTCCAAAACTAAAAGTTGTAGAAGAGCTATAGACCTACAACTTTCACAAAGGGCGACATATGTTTTGTTCCACGGATTCGTGGCAAAAACGTGTTGAACTTCAGGAAAAACTCGGCCCCGTAACACTGTGTACAGAAACTTCAACTCAAATTTAAGCGGCTTTGCGCTCAAAATTTGAATGTCCTCCAATTATAAAAAATGTGTCCCCGGAAATAAGGAACAACTTTTATATTGGCCGATTTTGAACTTCTATAGAGAAATTTGGAGAACGCGCAAGAAAACCATTTCAGCTTTTATGGATCTAGGGTTTGACCGGGAATTTGAACTTTGACCAAGGTCTTTTGTGCAACTGATTGCAAGATCATGTCAAACATGTTTATGAGCCAATTAAACATGATTAACACAACTAATTAAGATATTTATCTTTAATAAACACCTGGGGTGTTACACACACCCCCACCAGCGACGAATGGCCATGCATCCTCCGCTGGTGATGCATGGTTGTGCCCCTTCTAGTGGTAGCAAGGGTGCCTCGATGACGCCCTCCAGCAGTGGCACAAGGGTGTCTTGTGCTGGAGGCACAAATGACGGTGAGGCGGTTGTAGATCTATAAATTGATTTTTATGGGTATTTAGATCTAGAGACAACTGAGGTATCAGATACCTGTGCAAATACGTTTTTAGAGGTGAATCGTTTTAGGTACTATTTTTAGAGGCGTTCCCTACATGCAAATGTTTTTTTAATTAAGAATAGATAAAAAACTGATAATGTTACTAAAATTTGTTTATGTAGTAGTGCGTTGGGAAAATTTGAATAAAGTCAAGTAAGGTGACATTTCTTACTGCGGACACTAGAAACCAAAGATTTTTCTTTGTAAGTATATAGCGCTTGACGTCGATCGGACGATTTGGACAATGCTAACAGCAGATGCACGGAGCATTGCTGTAGTGCATCGTGCAATCTAGCCCTTGGTGCCTACTCCCTAGGTGCATCGTGTGCAATACAATGCATGCATGCGCGTTGCTCCCTGCAAAGCAACTTCAATTCGACGCAGGACCGCGCGCACAGGAGCTGTAGATCTTTCACATGATGGCATGAACCTAGGGCCTGTTTAGATGGCTAAATTTTAGCGAAAAAACACTATTTGAACTCCTGTAGTACTCCTGTAGCACTTTCGTTTGTTTGTGGTAAATATTGTCCAATCATGGACTAACTAGGCTCAAAAGATTCGTCTCGTGATGTACAACAGAACTGTGTGATTAGTTAATTTTTTTACCTACATTTACTGCTCCGAACATATATCTTTTGGTGTATTTAATGTGATGTGATGGAGAGAGTCGAAAAAGTAGCAAAATTTTGGCAAATATCTAACCAACTAAACAGGAGAGTGACGCAACAGATCAGAGCTGAGAATTTATTGGTCTCATTACCAACATTAATATCTACAGCTCCGTCGGCGGCAAGACGGACGGACGCCCCCCCACGCTCCATTGGTGTGAGTGTGTGACCATGCCGGTTTACATTCATCGTTGAATCTGTGGTTTACATGGAGGCACAACCGCACGACAACTAATTATTTACCGATGGACGTCGATTGGACGATTTTGTGCCAATACTACCAGCAGATGCACGGAGTACTGGTGTAGTGCATGCAGAAGGTACCTCAAGCTAGCCCTCTAGGGTGGTCTTCTTAAGAAAGAATATGATGCAATGCATATAATCCATGTGCGTGAGAAACTTGAACAGGGTCGCGGCTCTACGATTTTGAGTGCCTTGGAGCCAACCGAACATTATGTGCTCTCTTTAGTTTTTTTCTTTCATATATCTATTATTATTATCTTAATAGTACAAAGTTAAAATAAGCCATCACGTTCGCCGAGAGGGTCTAAAAATTCTCACATTAATCTAAAAAAAGAAAAAGAATATACACCATCAGATTTTATGAACATTTAATGATTCAAGAAATTCCCACATGAATCTAAAAAAAGAGAAGATATACACCGTCAAATTTTATGAAGATCTAACGATTCATATTATATTTTTTTAAAGAATTCATGGGATTTATTATTTATTATTTCATAAATTCCTTTTGATATTCCATACTTAATACATATGAATAATTTTTTATTTTGTAACAGTCTGTGCCGGACTTGAACCCATATTAAATATTTTTTATTATTCCAACAAATTTATTGAAAGGTTATTTTGGCAAGCTAAGACATTCATGCTACGTGGAGTCCTTTTTCTTATGTCACATGAGAGATGATTAAATTTACATAAAATTAAAGGGGGATACAAATCAATGCGATTCTACAAATTACATGAAAGCAAATTATGAACAAAACTCGAGCTTCAAATCGATGTTCCCAGACGACTCCCTCCCCCTTTAAAGGTAATTCATTTAGGTAGATGTCATATTTTTGCTAAATGAAATACTAGTCCATAAGGTAATTGGAAAAAAATCATAATTTAGTTAACAAAAGTGTGCAAATTCTAGTACCTAATCTAGTGTTAGCATTGAGCATGGGTGGGGTGGGGTGGGGGGGGGGGTGGGGCTCTGCCACTGGACGTTTATGTCATCGATAGTGGTGTCTAAAGTCCTTTATTAGCTAATTTGGGTAGGGGGCTCATCGTTAGGTCATGGTTTGACTTTTCGCCGAAGTAAAGCTAGAAAATGTCATCATCTGTAATTTCTTGGGAAATGGACCCCTACGAGTAAGTAGAAAAGGGACACTGAAATGTATGGTTGGAAGTGTGAAAAGCAACGGACACTACTAGAGAATCGCACATATATCACATGCCCATTTTTTGATTTGTACCGAGTATTTTTTGCCCTAGTATAAATAACAACATTTGTACCGGTTGGAGGCACCAACCTGTACAAATGCTCTCTCACAAGGCCTCGCCAGTGCCATCTCCCACCCACTCGGTACAAATGCACACATTTGTACCGGTCGGTGGCTCCGCCCGGTACAAACCTCACATTTGTACCGGGGGGACACCGCCCGGTACAAATGTGAGCACATTTGTATCGGCTCTTGTTGTGGCCCAGTACAGGTGTGCAATGGCTATTTTTTCTTCTTCTTCCCCCCTGCCCGAGCCCCCTCCACTTCTTCTTCCTCTCTCCAACTCGAGCTCTCCCTCCCCCAATGCCGCCCTAGGGAGTTTTTGCCCGATTTGCGACGATTTCTCCACGATTTGACTCATTGAAGTGGTGTAGAGGTTAGTTATGTCATCCTACCTTCATATACGGTTGCCATTTTAAGTAATATTCTTTGTACTTAGAGTATTTATTACATTCCCAAATGAGCTAAGAATGGTGTTTTTTTTATTTAGATGCATATTGGTTTATGTTCTAATAGAAAGAAAGTGTCATGATAGATGTATGAGATGTGTATGTGATGATAGATTTTTTTCAATTTATTTATTTATATTGAGAATTAGTTTACTCAATTGATTTCATCATGAGAAAATTAGTTTCCTTATTAGAAAATTAGTTTTCATCATTACAAAATTGATATTCATAAAGTTGTTTCCTTATATATATATATTCATAAGAAAAAAAATAATATTTCACAGTTTAGTCTTCCACTAGTATTTAATAATTAGGTATAATTGATATTAAATTTTAAATTTCATAGTTTAGTTTTTCATAATTTTTTCTTAGTTTTTAATTATATGTACAAATACGCAACCAGTGGGAGTGGGTTGGTTGTTTGGCTAGAAATTATTAAATAAAATTCCGTTCATATTTTAGGTATAACAATGGCAAGTCACTTTTTTGGTCGTGGTGGCGGCCGTCGAGGTGGTCGTGGTCATGGTCGTGGCCGCGGAGGCGGTCGGGGACTACACATTGTTGACGACCGCCCACCGTTGCCTCGTCCTCAAGGAATACACTTCACCCATGGCGTCATTAACTTGCCTAACGGTGATCGACATCAAGGATCTGCTCCAAACATAGTAATATTCTTTCCCTCTATAAATCGGATTATTATTACAAGAATATCAATTTTCATTTCATAACATGCAGAATATCGATCATATGAAGTGGTTCCGACATGTTCTCGATATGATTGGTGGTACCCCTCCTGTTGTACAATGTGCGATTGTCGGTGCAAACAACACTATTCAATTAAAAATCTCTTTTGACATACCTGTTCGAGGATCATTTCGCTCCTCGCTGTCATCAGAACCCCCCACTCCAATGCTATCGATTGTTGAGTGGGGTAGCCCTTCACCGTTTAAGAGGACTTTTGAAATGACCGCCGTGCAGAAGTGCTTAGAACAACTTAGCGCAAATGGGTTCTTTCTACCAGATTACTCTTATTTTCTAATCAAGGCACTCGAGGAGGGAGAAAGTGTGACCACGACCGCAGAGAGACTTGTCGCCTGAATGAAGATGACATGGTATGGAGCACAGAATTATCATTGAGCATTTTTTTAATTTAACTAGCTGTGCTACATTTTTTAACATTCGTATTTTTCTTAACTTTAGAATATCTTTGGTGAAACCTTTGCGGCAATGAGTTTTCATGCAATTCTAGAGCAAGCGTGCGATGTTTTGAGATTTTCTTACGAGGAACCAAATCCGGAACGCACAAGAGGTGGGAAGTTCCAGGCTCATCTTTCATTTTGCCCGCCATATCAATTCAACTCTCCACTATTTCAAAGTTATGGAAGTCCATGTGACCATTCATGTGAAGCTAAAGAGAGTGCACTAATTCATGCTCTAGCATATATTAGTGAAGTTCTGGACTTCAAGATTGGAGACTTCAACTATATGACTTACCTGTTTAAGAAAAATGGAGGATCGGTATGAAATATGTGTTGTGCGTGGATGTACTTTATATTAAGACTTAATTATTAATGTACCCTTTTAATTTTTTTGGATTTGAACTTGTTGTCTTTGTTAATTAAGACTTAAGTATTGATGTACCCTTTTATTTCTATGGATTTGAACTTGTTGTGTTTGTTAAGATCGACTTAAGTATTGATGTACCCTCTTATCCCTTGAACGCCTTATTACTTGTGAGTTTTGAAATACGTGAAATTGATATGTGATCAGGTCAACATGGTCTACAAGAGTGTCAAGCCACTATATACTATTCTTTTGTAACTATATCTTAATAAAAATAGTAACCATATCAATTTTTGTAACTTCATTAAATTTAAAATAATAATTTTACGTAGAAATATACACGAGCAAGACCAAATCATGATTACCTTATCAATAACACTAGATGTTCTACTTAAGGAGGATTTTGCATGAAAAGAAAAAAAATTATTTGTAGTTATTGCAGTGAAGGAAAAAATAATGTCCATTAGAAGATATTACTCGTTAATGATAATAAAGTTGTCATTTTGATTGTTGAATGTATTGTTGCCTAGTATATATGTAAAGTAAGAATACTAAGTTTTTTCTGCTATTTTATGCGATGTATACAATTTATAATAAATAAAATAGAAATTTAGGATATTTAGAGCTAATTAAATTGAAAAAGAATGAAAAGCACATTTGTACCGGACCTCCTCTTGCCCTGATACAAATGTGCTTTTCGTTAAACGAAAAGCACATTTGTACCGGGGCAAGAGGAGGCCCGCTACAAATGGTCACATTTGTACCGGACCTCCTCTTGCCCTGATACAAATGAGGGGTTATTATATATGCCCCTTCTTCTTCCCCTTGCCTGCTCATTCTTCCCCTCCTCTGCCCATCACGTACGCCGTCGCGCCTCCGCCACCCGCCTCGCCGTCGACGGCCGCCCCCGGATCCACTGTCCCAGCCCGCCCGCCCCGCCGTCGCCGGCCACCCCCGGATCCGTGCGCCCGCCGCGCCCGTCGTCGCCCCCGCGCGCGCGCCGTCGACGCCGATCCCGGCTGGCCACCGTCTCCGCGCCGTCCGCCCCGGCTCCGGCCCCCGTCTCCGCGGCGTCCGCCCCGGCCGCCTCCACCGCCACTGTCTCCGCCACGCCGTCCGCCCCCGGATCTGCGCGCCCCACGCACCCGTCGTCGCCCCCGCGCGCGCCGTCGACGCCGCGTCGTCCCGGCCGGCCACCATCTCCGCGCCGTCCGCCCCGGCCCCGGCCACCATCTCCGTGCCGTCCTCCCCGGCCGCCGTTGTCTCCGCCACGCAGTCCTCCCCCGCGCCGTCCGCCCCGACGACGCGCCGCAACCCCGGCGTCCGCGCCCCGGCGTCCGCATCCCCGCCATCCTCGTCCTCGTCCACCCCGGCCGCCGCCCCCGCTGCCGTCTATGACGCGGCGCATCCACGCCGGCGGGTATGGCCGGCCGCCGCGCCGCCCCGCGAGCTTGCCATTTGGGGGCTGACGTCAGCCCGGTGGTGGATGACGTCAGCCCCCTTTTAAATTTATTTATATTTCAGTTTATAATTACTTTCAAATTTGGTTTAGATTTTGTTATAGATTTTAATTTATAATTAGATGTTATTTAGAATTTAAATTTACAATTAGATTTACAATTACATATAGATTTAGATGTAAATGTTATTTGTAGAATTAAATTTAAATTTAGATTCGCTCGACTCGACACATTAGACTCCGCTCGATATGTTTTTGACTCGCTCGACACGACCTCGACACGACACGTTAGACTCGCTCGACACGTTCGATTCGCACAACACGACACTACTGACTCGCCCGACATGCTCGACACGCTCGACACGACACTACGTACCGACACTCCCGACTCACCCGACACGCTAGAAAATTAGTTACCTCACTAGAAAATTAGTTACTTCATTAGAAAATTAGAGTTTTGAAAAGAAAATTAGTTTCTTCATTAGAAAATTAGTTTCTTCAATAGAAAATTAGTTAGTTCATTAGAAAATTAGTTTCTTCAATAGAAAATCCATTTCATCACAACAAAATTAGTTATTTCATTAGAAAATTAGTTTCTTCAATAGGAAATCCATTTCTTCACTAGAAAATTAATTACTTCACTAGAAAATTAGTTTTTTCATTAGAAAATTAGTTACTTAATTAGAAAATAATGGTTATTTATTCTTGTTATTTAGTGACAGTGGATCCAATAGCGGAGCAGCAACGCGAAGAGGCATTGTTAATGGACATAATTGCTAACAATCATGGTTTCAACAATCTGGTTAATGAACAATCCGGCTGACAGCTATCTGAACATGTCTGGTGATGGCATCGATGCGGAAGAGCAACCAATTGCCAAGATAAGAAACGATGGGCAACCATCAGAGGTATAATTAGTACAAACTAGTACCACGTTACGCTTTAAGTTTAATTACTAATTAATAGGAGCAATCAGTTAATAGTCCTTAATTTTCCAGGAACCATCATCGAGCAGCAAAAAGGCTCGCGGGATACGCGGTCCGAATAAGAAGCTAGAGGGTTGTTTCATCATCACAGATGTTTCTAACGAAGGCATGCCATTAGCTCCACATGACAATGTCGTCAAGTTGACAAACCACATTGGGGCTCTTGTCATGGATCACATCCCAATAAGCTTTCAATATTGGAAAGGATCTGAAGCTGCAGCTGAAGTTCAAAATGAAGATGAAGAGGCACAAGAAAATGCACAACAATATGTGGTCCCAGACACAGAGAAGAACATGATTTGGGCTGAGGTGCAATTACACTTCTCATTTCCAGAAGGTACAAATTTGGCAAATGTGCAGACTTGGGCATTGCAGAAGAGTGCAATAGCCTTTCAGTCGTACAAGAAGCGACTGAACAAAGACTACATCAAGAAGGGACTTGCACCCGATTTCACAAAGAAAGGATTTGCAAAGTTGCGAGATCACTAGGATTCATTTGTGCAGTACAAGCAATCGCAAGAAGCCGCCAAGATGATTGAAACCAACACCATCAATGCATGTAAAAAGAAAGAATTTCATAAGCTTGGGTCTGTAGGTTACAAGGTGGCTATGCCCAAATGGGATAAGATGGAACATGATTGTATTGCACGTGGACTCATACCGGCAACTATAGATTGGCCCGAACGAGCAAGGACTTATTATTATGCACATGGTGGCACGATGGAACATTAGTACCGGCCGACCAAATAAGAGAGATTGCGGCAAGACTTGTTGAATTGATCTGTATGACTGCTGAAGGAACATTTGTGCCTGATCAAGAGAGAGACGAACTTAGTGCTGCAATAGGCACTAAAGAACACGGTGGATGTTGCCGAGGCAAAGGTGCAGTTCCATGGAAACTCGCATGGCGTGAGCAAATTGACTCCTATAAAAGTGACAAAAGGTCTAAGGACCAACAAGAACGACAACTAAGGGAGTTGCAAGATCGCGTAATCAGAACCGAGCCAAGAATGGAGCAAATCATTGACGAGCGTGTGGCTCTTGCTCTTAGCAAACAATCATCTCATCAGGAAGGTCCTACTGATGAAATGAGCCCAGCTGCTAAGGGGAAAAGCAGCGTCGCTTCAACAGAACATGCACTAACAGCCACAGAAGCAGCATCAGCACCAGCATTTGAAGCAGCAGCACTAGCCTAACCGGAAAATCAGCCACACTGGCCTGTGGATGACATCACTGTGAGGTCAGCGTGTGAGCTTCTCGATGTTTGCAGAAACAAGAAGCTTGTGGTGGCTCATGGCGTCGCTGAGAAAACAGTAGAAGGGGATAGCATCACGGGCCACCATCGTGGAATTGAATATTACGCCAGAGTTTTTGTGGACCGAGTGGTCGATGGTTGGGCTTGTCTGGAGCTGGAGATACCGGGGCCTAATGGGGAAGAGTTTCTTCAAGATGCTGTGCATACTTGGATTTTTTGGCCCAAAGCTCACATAATGATTACGCAACAGCCACCTTCTCCTCCAGCTGACGATCAACTACCGCACTCACCAGCCGCCATGCCTAAACGCGACGATCAACTACCGCATTTACCAGCTGCAAGGGCAGAGCGCAGCATGAGTCCTGTAGTTGACAGGGATCCAAGCGAGAGTCCACCTCCTTCTCCACCTCCTACACATGTTAAGGGCAAGGGCAAGCGATAAGCTCCTCCTCCTTTGCCTCCAAAAAAGGAGAAGAAACCCAAGCAGAAGAAGCCTCCACCAAAACTTGCTTATCACAAGACAAACGAGGAACTTGACGAGGCAGTACAGGCAGAATTGGATAGACAGATATTCAAAGCTCCCAAGCCTCCAGTTGAGAAACCAATTGACCGGGTCAAATTTCATCGTTTCATGAGGAAAATGGAGGAGGAAAGAAGAAGAAAATCAGATGATCTTCTGAAGCCATTGAGTGACTACGACCGACAAGTACTCAAGACTCAACGTGCGAAGAAGAAAACTTCATCTAAAGTTCCACAACTTGGTACCCAGTCAAAACAATCTATCCCCGACCTCAAGGTGCTTTCAACATTTGACCAGCAAGTGTCTAAGTTTAACAAAGAAACAGGTCTGACTGAAGCTCAAATTTGAGGGGAGGATGCAATCCCAACTCATGAAGGCACATATAGGACAACTAGACCACTTACAACATATGAGCAACAATTGCTTGAATTTGCCAAATCATCGGGTCTGACTCCAGCACAACTTCTAGGGGAGGAGGAAATTGCAATGCATAAAGGGGCAAATAGACCGAAGTATGTGCCTAGGCGTGAGCTTGTGTGGCCGCGATTGCTCCAGTATCTTCCAACGAGGATGTATGAATTGCACAAGTGGCACATGTACCAAGCTGCCGGCGGGATGGACTTGCTCTATGTTCGCATTGAGGATCATCATTATTTCTGTGGGCATCAGGTCTTCACTATTCCCATGAAGGAATTCTGGTTCCTATTCAATATGGATGCACTTGACGTCTCATTTGTTAGTTGCTGGGTTCTGTAAGTGTTTATTCTACTGTATGTTAAAAATCAATGCTCTAGCCACTTTATCCCATATCTAAACTTCTATATTTTTTTGTGTCATACAGTTTTGAGATGCAACGGACCAGGAGGAAAGGAATCATGAGTGTGGGCTACATGGATCCTTTGATGATAACTCAGAACACTCTCAAACTTGATGAGAGGGAAACACTTAATTAGATCATCAACTTTCTAGACAAACACCATGATAAGGCTGTCATAGAGCTGCCATACAACTTTGGGTGAGCAACGTGTATCTCATTTCCTTACCTTTTTCAAAAATTACATTGCGTATTTTAAGAAACTAATACTTCTGCATCTATGGACAGCTTCCACTGGGTTCTCTTTAGTTTTTGTATGGTGCGAAGCAAGGTCTTTGTCTTCGACTCTTTGTACAAGACTACTGACAAAAGTAGATATCAAGATGTCGTAGAGTTGATTAAAACTGCATGGACTTGTCTCTGTGATAAGTACCCCGGAAACTTCAACAAAAACCTTTGTGTTCACTATGATTGGCCGGTACGTGTCTTTGCTTATTCTTCAATTCTTACATTACAATAAAAACTTATTTTCATGACTTGGTTTTCCCATATGTGCAGGTCATGACGCAGCCTTCTGACACCAATCTATGCGGATATTATGTGTGCGAGTACATGCACCGTGTTACAGCCTGCACTGATGGTGGCAAATTCGAAGAGAAGGTGCGTGCACACACAACTGCGACTACATGTTGTTCTTATTGTTCATATTCTCCGATCTGGTTCTTATTCTTTTGTTCATATTCTTTGCTAGATTTCCAGCATCAAGGAAACATTCCTCGAGACAGTACAAATCCGATTGATTCAAGAACAATTATGTGGATTTATTCTAGATGAGGTTATTAGTCCAGGGGGAGAGTTTTATGCTGGCTTATCCTCTGTTCTTAGTATGGGAGCGACGACCGGGGAAGGGACAAGTCAGAACATGAAGGAAGCATCTGGAAGCAAAGACAAAGGCGAAGCATCTGGAACCAAAAATTAAACTCTGCTAACATTTCATCCAATGTATATTATTAATCTAAATTTCAGTGTGCACAATATGCTAATGTATAATATTATTTCCAAAGTTCTTCTATTTCAGGATTTGCGATTATATATTCTACAAGCATTCGTATATATTTATTTGTATAATATTAGAGATAATATTATACAAATAAATATATACGAATGTATGTAGAATATTATCTCAAATATAACATTTTATATGCCACACGACTTTATATTACAGCGTATTACGATTAGTATTAGTGCATTAAGCAAATACATTAGAGAAAAGAAAAAAACATCATTTGTACCGGGTGGTACCGGGCTGAGGCTCCACCCGGTACAAATGTGAGGCATTTGTACCGGGTATCTCGCCCGGTACAAATGTTCCTCCACATTTGTACCGGATGGTTTGTACCGGTTCAATACCCGGTACAAATGAGGGTTTTGAACCGGTACAAATGCCCCTTTTTCCAGTAGTGGGATTGAAGCCAATGTGAGTTAGCAACAGCTCTATTAGTGCATTATCAATACCAAGGGTGGTATCAAACGCATAAAAGGACTCGAAAGTCACGATGCTAATGCACATCAAGGCCCTGTTGTAGAGTTGAGGTGGCAATGGGTAGATATATACCAGCGGGTAGTGCCATTCCATATCTGCATCCACTAACTCTAACTCTATCTGCTGCTATAACAGAGATGGTAGTGGGTGGAAAACCCGGTGGGGGAAAGAAGAACACACCCGCCACCCGTCAGGGTCGAAACACCCGCCACCCGCCCCACCACCCGTCATGGGTCTAAAAATCCCCCACACCTGCCACCCACGTGGGTAACAGGTACCCATCGGGTGACCCACTCGAGCTGCCTTCGTCGCCGAGCTGGAGACTGGCCGCTAACACAGGGAGCGACGGTTGCCTCACGCAGGGAATGGTGGCGGCCTGGCACAGGAGAGCGCTGACCTGGCGCAAGGGCATCGGCGGCCTTGCGTAGGGCCATAGGGGGGAGCGGAGGTGGCCTGCTGTAGGGGGCGGTGCGCGGTGCCTTGGCACGACCGTGACCTGTCGCAGCTCGTGGTGGCGCGGTGCTGGCCTGGCACAAGGAGCAGCAATGACCTGTCGCAGAGAAGGGCGGTGGCCTGGCGCAGGCCGCAGGGAGCTGTGACGGCTTGGTCCGTGGCTCAGCGCGAGATCTGGGGAAAGGGACGGAGAGATAAAGAGGGAGGGTGGCGGCGGCCGAGGTGGGAATGAGATGGGATCAAAGTGTACTGCTGAGCTAGGGTTTGCATCATTTATATACTGAATGACTTGATGGACCTACATGTCATACTTAAATGGGTAACCCACCGGGTGACGGGTATGGGGTACTCAAGAATGCACCCGCACCCACTTCACCCGATGGGTGAGATAATCACCCACTAACAGACTCGTGGAGGACAAAATCCTCCAAACCCGCACCCTAATAGGGGTTTTACCCGCGGGTAAACGGGTGGCGGGTACCCATTGCCATGGCTAGCCAGCTAGAAAACCCATACCCGCGTGTAGGTACAAGTTCTTTCCTATATCCGCACCCACACAAGGTCTTTTACCCATCAGATAATCCGTTCCCAATAACTCACTATAAACTACTATATTTGTGAATATAACACATGGAAAAGCACATATATCAACAAATTTGGGCAGATGTAGCTCAATTGGAGCACTGAACACGACATATATCAACAAGTTTGATAAATAAAAAAAGGCAACTGACAATCCTTAACAGATTAATAGTCTAATATATCATAAAAATATTAGTTAGTTACCAATAGTAAGTGACCTTCACTAACCATGTGCAAGTAATTTATGAATTTATTACGTATTATAGCCATGTATAATTTACTCAGTATGTACCTACACCCACTTAACCAATGTACAAATGATATTACCCATCAATTAAGTATACCCACAGGTAAAGATATGTCTCCATACTTGCCTTCTTATCGAGACATAAAACCCATCTGGTACTTAGGCTTCGGTACCTATTGCCATCTCTACCGTCTGGAGGAAGAGTAGATATGTGACCTGGGGTAGGAGAGAGACCACGTGAAAACCTCAAATACATCACACAATATTTGTAACGGGCCCTTAACACCTGTTATATGAACCCACATCTGTAATGGTTGTTGTTTGGCGCCTGTTACCCATAAGCGCGGCAGGCTCAACCCCGACCTCGCCACCACAATGCCCGTTACCAATGAGGACTTCTGGTAACGGGCTTCTTACATATCCGTTACATGAATTCTTTGTAACGGACGTTAAAATGAGTCCGTTACAAAAGTTGAACCTATCGGTAATGGGCTAGTAAAATCCGTTACCGATCACTGCCCTATCGGTTACGGGCTCTTTAAGTCCGTTACTGATCACTGCTGTATCGGTAACCGGCTTTAGTGTCCGTTATCGATGACCATTTGATGCCCGTTACTAGACTGGGAGCTCAATAATTGAAGTCTAATAGCACTCTTCTCACTGCCGTCAAGCAGGAGCGCGGTGGCAGGGGCGGCTCCTCTTCGCCGTAGAACCTCACTCTCTTGGCGGGGGTGACGGGCGGGGCATTCTCCTCCTCGCTGCATGCAGAACCTCCCTCTTGAGTTGCGGCAGTACGTACGACTGCTTATTACCGTCAGCCATCTCTGCGACGGAGACGAGGAAGGAGAAGGGGAGGGAAGGCGACGGAGACGAGGCAAGGCAAAATGGCAGAGTGGCAGGGGAGAGTGGCTTTAATTTGGTCAAACATTGGGAACAAAGGAGATGTGGATTGGCAAACTGCGTCTCCAATGCACGGGGGTGGCGATCCTGCATATATAGAATTTGTGCTATAAATTTTGTCTTATTTGTGGACAAAGGAGACGCGGGTTTGTGAATCCGCGTCTCCTTTGTGTCTGTCTTCATTGACAGGTCAGCTCGGTCTTCTCATGGCTTCCATTTCGACATATAGGCATAATCAACACATATATCTTTTGAGACAAAACAGGCATCATAAGAGAGATAACTTGTCCACATAGATAAAGATAACTTGTCCACAAGAATAAAGATAATTATTACAAACAGATAACTTGTCCATCTAGCTAGGCCTTAACTTGTCCATCACATTTTTTACTATGGTCATGCTATCTGACCATACACATCAACAAAAGTATGCCCGTTGAACATCAACAAAAGCATGGCTATTTGACCCTACACATCAGCAAGCTTGAACTTCCTCATGCCCCATCAAGTTTGGATCCTTTTGCAGCCTCTTCATAATAAGCAACTAAGGTTTTTTGAAGCACTTCGAGCGCATCATCAATGGGCTCGAGATTTTGTTCAGTCATATACTTGTACCTCCTTATGTGCTTAGCCTTTTTTATGAGGATGTTCACTTCTTCTGTGATTTTTGCAACCTCAGGCTTAGTAGTAACTCAAGCTCTGCTCACGACTCATAGAGTTTTTCCTAAAATAGGGTTAAACATGGTATAAGAATAACATAGTTAATTCAGAACTATTTTACCTCAGAACTTGGAGCAGTATAGACATAGTAATCATCATAGGCAAATTATATAAGAACTTGAAAATTATCCTAGGCTTCCTAGCAGGGTGACAAGTAAAAGCAGAACTTAGTTCAGAACTGATTTGCCTCAGAACTTAGTATAAGATCATGACAACCATGGAAGACATCATCATAAGCACTAACTTTATCAAGCTCAAGCTCAAACTCCATCTATAGAACAAGTAAAAGGCAGTGAGATTCAGAGAAACTTGCCTTGTCGTCGTCGTGGTCGTTGCCAGAGTCGGAGATGAGGTCCTTGTTGACGGCTGTTAAGTACCACTTTTAGGCCATCAATTCCTGCATAAAATAAATGGAAAGTGAACATCAATACTAGAATAGGAGTTTATACTGACAATTTCCACAAGTGTTGGTGTTTCTATCTTTTGTTGCAGGACACATCGAAATGCACATGGAATGATACAATTGAGAGCAAGTAAACCAATGGCATAGATATGGCATCATCATAAACAACCTCAAATGCCAAATTGGTCTGCACCATTGCAACGGGCTCATCGAGACGATCGAAATGGATATATCATTTGCCTACTTTGGAGTTCGGATGAAAGAGATATGCACAAGATATCATGTGGGCCTGGTGGGACCCACACCAAGCCACATGGCGACATGCTGCCACACAGGAGTCCATGAAGCACACTCTCCACCAATGAGGAGCAAGCATGCGGATTCAAGGGCCCACTTCCCCACGTAAACAGGCTAGAAACACCGCAAGCACCCCCATACCCACCTTGAGACCCACATGGCAGTCACCTGGATGAAAGACGGCGTGAACGGAGCTACCCCGAGATCGGCCGACCCCACGGGTCGGCCGATCCCACTTTGAGGCCTCTCGTGCCGCCCTTCCATGTGTCGGCTTGTCGTGACGAACCAAAGGCGGTGCCAGGTGCTTGCCCGAATATTCCTTCAAAATCCTGCAGCTCCTTCTCGTGGAAGATACACCAACTTGGCCCCCACTCCTCAGTGCCACGTGTCACCACCTCATTGGTGGTGCCCATGGCAGCCAAGGGGCTCCTCTCAACCCCCCAATTGCCTATAAATAGATGTGAAGGGGGGTAAGAATAGGGACACACAACTCATCCCCTCCTCTCTCTCATTTTCTCTCTTGGAGAGGAGTCTCTCCTCTCCATGTGTAGGTGTGAGTAGGTGCTAGGTAGAGGGTGATGTAGGTGAGAAGCCCCACTTGTTCTTCATTTAGAGCAAAGTGAGTATTTCTGTATTTTCCATTTAGACTAAAGTGATATTCATGCATAGGTGATATGTTCATGAGTTCTTCATCTGTTCATCATTTAGAGGCTCATGTTCTTCGTGACATGACCCTCTGATCCTGTTGACTAGGTGAATAATTCTGCATTCCGTTTGTGTGAAATATCCCATTAGATCTTGTCCGGAGTACATTAATACGTTGGCATTCGTTCTTCCTATCATCTATGCGATTCAGTGATAAGTGAGACCAACTCGAAGCTCGCGGGTTCGTCGCTCCGTATTTATACGGAGTGATATTGTGTTGCTACGGGTATACAGATGTAGCCGTGCTATAGTAGTGATCGGTGGTGTAGACGTGGTGTCTAGACTGCGGGTTATCCTTCGTTTGCCCCGTATCCCATGGTTTGTCTTGAGGTAGGCTGCGGTAGTGACATATGTTGGACCCTTCGTACTCCTCCACGTTCGGATATGGCGTAGAGCTTTTGGCCAGAACCAACTGTTATAGCCAGGAGGGAACTGGTGCCCAAAGCGAGTATAATTGCCTGCTGCTCCTCCTTTAGAATCAGTAGTCATAGGAAGCGCCTCATCATCTCTCAACCTTAGCAGGGGTTTGGTGTCCTTGGACCATTCTGCTAGGATAGAAGGTAGTGCACATCTTTCCTTTGATTCAATACCCTTTGGAATACTCCCTAGGTGAAGTGCTACAGCGGTATTTCCGTGCGCTTGCGGATTCTTTCGTACCCGTCGGTATACTCGGGTGGATCTTACGCTCATGCTAGGTGCGCAACTAGTGGTGATGTTAAGAAATACTAACAAGCATTTCTGGCACCGTTGCCGGGGATATAAACCTGGTGGCGATGCTAGCAAGTGTCAACAAGCATTTCTGGCACCGTTGCCGGGGAACGGTTGCTGTATCTATCTTCGAACCAAGTGGTCCTTGTATCTATCTTTTTCGTTTTCTTGAATTCTACCTTTACCCCCGCTACCCATTGAGATGCCTTCCTGTCAAAGCATCTCTACCCCTAGGGGCGAGTTCGTCTTAGGGCAACCATCAACTTTTTCATCTAGCTGCAAACTTCGTCCCGGCTTTATAGCCATGGTTCGGAATCGACCATTCTCTGGAGCCATCAGTGACGATCCCCATGATCATTTATAGGAGTTCGAAGAACTGTGTTCGTGCTTGGTAATCCCAGGTATGACACAGGAAACTTTGAGGTGGAAGTTGTTCCCTTTCTCTCTTGTAGACAGAGCGGAGCAGTGGTACACCCGCACGATAGGGAGTGTAGACAATTGGGAAGAACTTCGCGAAGACTTTTGTTACTCGTTCCCCCCTTTTGAACGCTCAGAGTTGCTACCGTGTGAATTCTGTGAATTTGGCCAATTAGAGGGTGAGTCTATACGTGCAGCTTGGGCTAGGTTCTCACACCTGTTGGAGCTTAGCTCAGACTTGTCTATACCCGATGATGTATCATTTTGCATCTTTTACGAGAGTTTAAACATGGAATCTGCATTTGAGCTCGACCTTCTAGCTGGAGGTTTGTTTGAACATGAATCCACAATGGAAAGAAGAGAGATCCTAGAATTCTTCTTAGAAGACTCTTCTTCCCATACCAGTCACAACGAACCCCACCAAGAATCAGAGTCGATCCACGGGAGTCTCTTAATAGACGAATTTGAGCTTTCATCCTGCACATCCTATGATTCGTCTAGAGAGCCTTCTCCCGAACCACGAACACCAAAGGAAGAAGAAATTCAACCTTCAGAGTTCTCTCATGTATTTGAGGATGATTATCCTAGAGTCAATATAAATGCCTCGAATCACTATAGGCACGAGAATCCTACGACATCGATAGACCTTTATGAGGTCCTCGATGAAGTTTGGAATCATGGTACTATAATGGATTGGTCACCTCAGGAATTAAAGCCTACTTTCGAAGCAATTTGGGTTAGCTCGATTTCCAAAACTATCCATTGTTCCATGAGGGGGAACACCATAGATGTTGTTCATGACCCTACTGCTGGAGCTTGCATCATACCGGAGTGCCTTCTGGGCACTCTGGTGGGTGACATGCCCCTCACCCCGACTGATAGATATTTTCGAAGTCCCAAGTGGAAAAAATGTCTTTTCCCATGTCGAGGGATTGCTAGGGACGTGCCGATCATCATAGACGAGATCAAGGTGTGCTTAGATTTTCATATCTATGACATCATGGATTTTGATCTTCTCCTAGGCTTCCCATTGGATGAACTTCTTGATAGATCTCAAGGGAGTCTAGATGTAAAGCTTAGGGAAGCCGCTTCTACCACATCCATCTCTTGTCATGAACATTCTATGGCGAAGCCTCTTCCCAAGCAAGACCCGCTCGAGAAGATGATGCATATATCTTTGTTCACATCATCCGAGCCTGTTCTCATTGAGGTTGTAGACTTCTCTACTCCTCAAGGGAATGACTCGGGGGATTCTCTTCACCTCAGTGAAGGCGAACGATCATCATCCCTCTCGACCAAGTTTGAGCCTCTTCCCGTTGGCCCGTATCATATTGCTTTCGATCACGATCGAGAGTTGATATCGAGCTTTCATGATAAATCTCTTGAGATCGAGAACTCATGGGCCATGGAATCTTGTGAGGCACCGACTCTGAAATTCATAGGTAAAGGTTCTATAGATGAGCATGGTAGTTTCATTCTTGATACACCTTATGAACCATGCTTGCATAATTCCTCTCCAGAGTCAGCCATGCCTAGTGCACTGAGCACACATGAGGGCTACGACCACCTTCTGCTCCTCTATTGCAGAATGTTTAGAAGGTTGATTGTGGATGCATATGTTTACCATAAGCATATCAGATTTCGTGTGTGCACTGTGGCACTGACCTTGCAGCTAAAGCTTCACTGATACACCTGTTGGTATTTCTTAACCTCACCACTATGGCGTCGGGTTAGCGTGAGCGTGTAAGAAACACCCGGGTACACTGACGAGTGCGAACGAATCCGCAAGCGCACAGATACGTTGTAGCACTTCACCTTAGGAGTATTCCCAAGGGTATCGAATCCAAGGAATGGTGTGTGCTATCTCCTAGCCTAGCTATGGTCCAAGGACACAACTCTATAGAGTCGAGATGAAGATGGAGAGGATCCTGCTGATGGTGGGCAGAGTTGAGAACAGTCTCTCAGTTAGAAACTCTCGTTTCGGACACCGGACCCTCCTGGCTATAACAGTTGGTTCACGGCAATGGGTTGCCTACACCTGTATCTGAACGTGGGGGATTCCGTAAGGGTCCAACGGCTGTCACTACCACGGCCTACCCCAAGACAAACCGTGGGATACAGGGCAATCGAAGGATAACCCGTTGTCTAGACACCACGTCTACACCACCGGTTACTACTATAGCACGGCTACGTCTGCTAGCCCGTAGCAACACTATAGCACTCCATACGAAGACGGAGCGACGAACCCACGAGGGAGAGATCATAACTCACTCAGGTAACCGCTATCTATACAAGGATCATGGAAGGACTTTAGTCTAAACTAGAATGCAGGAGCATCCACTTTACTCTAATTGGACTAGCAGGCATACAAACGGAATTAGCAACTTATGAACTACACCAGAAGATCAAAGGCTAAGCTCATGAAGAACACAAGCCTCTAAATCATGAACAAGTGAAGAACACAAGAACTATTCACCTATGCATGAATACTACTTTAGTCTAAATAGGAAATGCAGAAATACTCACTTTATTCTAAATGAAGAACGAAGCATCCACAGAGATACAAATCCCTCTCTCACTCTCCTACTCTCTAATCTACCAAGGAGAGGCCTCTCCTTTGAAGGGAAGCTCTCATCCTTGGATGAAGTGGTGTGTCTCATTTCTTACCCCCTCCCCTCATATTTATAGGCCAAGAGGAGCTCCCTAGGCTGCCTTGGGCGCCACCAAGGGACCAATGAGGTGGTGACATGTGGCGCAGAGGAGTGAGGGCCAAGTTGCTTCTTGTGGGCCCAAGCATGATCCAGGAGTTTAAGGCGGTAACTGAGTGGATAACGCCCCAAACCGCCTCTAGGAGATCACCAGGAGTTGACACGTGGAAGCTGGGCTCGAACGGCGCCAGGGTCAGGTCGGCCGAACCAGGGGATCGGCCGATCCCCAATCTCCGCCAAATGGCCCCAGCTTTCTCTGGCAGTCACCTGGACGAAAGACGACGCGAACGGAGCTACCCGGGATCGGCCGACCCCACAGGTCGGCCGACCCCACTTTGAGGTCTCTCGTGCCACCCTAACACGTGTCGGCTTGTCATGACGAACCAAAGGCGGTGCCAGGTGCTTGCCCGAATATTCCTTCGAAATCCTGTAGCTCCTTCTCCTGGAAGATACACCAACTTGGCCCCCACTCCTCAGCGCCACATGTCACCACCTCATTGGTGGCGCCCATGGCAGCCAAGGGGCTCCTCTCAACCCCCCATTGGCCTATAAATAGATGTGAAGGGGGGTAAGAATAGGGACACACAACTCATTCCCTCCTCTCTCTCATTTTCTCTCTTGGAGAGGAGTCTCTCCTCTCCATGTGTAGGTGTGAGTAGGTGCTAGGTAGAGGGTGATGTAGGTGAGAAGCCCCACTTGTTCTTCATTTAGAGCAAAGTGAGTATTTTTTTATTTTCCATTTAGACTAAAGTGATATTCATGCATAGGTGATATGTTCATGAGTTCTTCATCTGTTCATCATTTAGAGGCTCATGTTCTTCGTGACATGACCCTCTGATCCTGTTGACTAGGTGAATAATTGTGCATTCCGTTTGTGTGAAATATCCCATTAGATCTTGTCCGAAGTACATTAATACGTTGGCATTCGTTCTTCCTATCATCTATGCGATTCAGTGATAAGTGAGACCAGCTCGAAGCTCGCGGGTTCGTCACTCCGTATTTATACGGAGTGATATAGTGTTGCTACGGATATACAGACGTAGCCATGCTATAGTAGTGATCGATGGTGTAGACGTGGTGTCTAGACTGTGGGTTATCCTTCGTTTGCCCCGTATCCCACGGTTTGTCTTGAGGTAGCCCGCGGTAGTGACAGTCGTTGCACCCTTCGTACTCCTCCACGTTCGGATATGGCGTAGAGCTTTTGGTCGGAACCAACTGTTATAGCCAGGAGGGAACTGGTGCTCGAAGTGAGTATAATTGCCTGCTCCTCCTCCTTTAGAATCAGTAGTCATAGGAAGCGCCTCATCATTTCTCAACCTTAGCAGGGGTTTGGTGTCCTTGGACCATTCTGCTAGGATAGAAGGTAGTGCACATCGTTCCTTGGATTCGATACCCTTTGGATTACTCCTTAGGTGAAGTGCTACAACGGTATTTTCGTGCGCTTGCGGATTCTTTCGTACCCGTCGATATACCCGGGTGGATCTTACGCTCACGCTAGGTGCGCAACTAGTGGTGACGTTAAGAAATACCAACAAGCATTTCTGGCGCCGTTGCCGAGGATATAAACCTGGTGGCGACGCTAACAAGTGTCAACAGTCCTCTACACCTTCGCTGCTCCCTCGACCTCTCTTCATCGTTGCCAAACACTTGTGCTCGCAGATGTGAGGCAGGCACCTTGCCCACTTCGCTGCCCCCTCGCCGGCACGCTCCTTGTTGCCACCGCTTGGCCCCTCGTCAGAACCCGAGAGGATCCAGTCGAGGACCCTCATCTTCGGCTTTGGGTTCGCTCCACCGCCTCTTGGCCCCTCTTCGGCGCTCATCGTCGTCTCCCTCTTCGCTACCATCTCGCATGCACGCACGCGGATCCAGTTGCGGCATCGCTTTGCGTTCCGGTTCTCCTCCTCGATCCAGGGTACGCAGGGTCATCTGCTGCTTGGCCCCTCACCGGCGCTCATCGTCGTCTCCCCGCCTCCGCTCACCTCTGCTAACCCTAGAGGGAAATGAGGAAAGCGTCATGTGCTGCGCTTATCCATTCAGAAAGAAGAAGGGGAGACGAAATGGGGCCGGGGCGGATGAATATTAATTTTGCAAAATGGATAGTCATTGCCGACACGGGTTAGCGAACCCGCGTCTCCTTTGTTGGCAGGTGCGCGGGCGGGCAATAGTTACCTTCTTTATACTAGGCTGCCGACGCTGACGTGTGGGCCTGACACTATTTTTTTAAATGAAACTTGCTTCCCTCAAAAATGAGGGTCCATAAAACAACACCTAAAAATTAATAAAAATACAAACAATTCATAGTTGGGCATTTGGTATTTGAATAAAATATCAATAGTCACACGTCTCTTTGTGACCACATGTCTACTTTGTGGCCAAGAGTCTCCTCAGCGTACACGAGTTCCGAGGCACGTGACCGGCCGCTTGACGGTTCCCCGTCTTGTCACTATAAATCTCCGTCCGGCCAAGAACTTCATCAAGCGCGCCACAAAGAAAACCCCAGCACCACCATCTCCGGTCACCAAGAAGTGAATCCAAGAGCTTCTTCCTCAAGCGCGCGCATGGCATCGTCAAGCGAGCCGTCCAGGAAGCGGGGAAGGGAGGAGGATGACGACGGCGAATTTGGATGTTGGATCTAATTTAATTAGGTGCAAATGAAATCAGGACATAGGAGGATCATAGGAGACACGGGTTCACAGCATGCGTCTCCTTTCGTTGAGATAGTGGAGACGCGGGTTCACAGCACGCGTCTCCTTTCGTCGAGACAGAGGAGATGCGCATACACAAGAAGCATCTCCTTTCTTCGAGATAGAGGAGACACACGTACACAAGAAGCGTCTCCTTTCGTCGCGATAGAGGAGACGCGCGTGCAAAAGATGCATCTCCTTTCGTTGAGACAGAGGAGACGTAGGTTCACAGCACGTGTCTCCAATGTTGAGTTCATGTAACGGGCTCGATGTCGATGCTCGTTACCAAAGTCCCCTATGGGCCCAGAGAAACAGCCATTTCATGTGACCGGTGACTAGTTGTGGTGATGGTCGTTGTTTGATGCCCATTACGAATATGTGTTATCAGTAATGGGCATCAGCCTGTTACCTGTTGGTATTTCTTAACGTCACCACTACGTCACCGGGATAGCGTGAGTGTAAGAATCACCTGGGTATACCTACGGGTACGAATGAATCCGCAAGCGCACGGATATACCGTCGTAACACTTCACCTAAGGAGTATTCCAAAGGGTATCGAATCCAAGGAACGATGTGCACTACCTTCTATGCTAGCAGGATGGTCCAAGGACACCAAACCCCTGCTATGGTTAAAGATGATGAGGTGCTCCCTATGACTACTAATTCTAAAGGACGAGCAGCAGGCAATTATACTTGCTTCGGGCACCAGTTCCCTCATGGATATAACAGGTCGGTTCTAGCTGAAAAACTCTACGCCGTATCCGAACATGGGGGATTACAAAGGGTCCAACAGCTGTCACTACTGCGGCCTACCCCTAACTATCTGTGGGATACGGGGCAAACAAAGGATAACCCGCAATCCAGGCACCACACCTACACCACCGATCACTACTATAGCACGGCTACGTCTGCATGTCCATAACAACACTATAGCACTCCGTATAAATATGAAGTGACGAACCCGCTAGCGTCAAGCTACTCTCACTTATCGCTGAATCGCATAGATGATAGGAAGAACGAATGCCAGCGTATTAATGTACTCCGGTCAAGATCTAATGGGATAATTCACATAAACGGAATGCAGAACTATTCACCCAGTCAATAGGATCAAAGGGTTGTGTCACGAAGAACAAAGCCTCTAAATGATGAACAGATGAAGAACTCATGAACAATTCATCTAAGCATGAATACCACTTTAGTCTAAAAGGAAAATACAAGAATACTCACTTTGCTCTAATTGAAGAATGAGACATCCTCACCTACACCACCCTCTACCTAGCACCTACTCATACCTACACATGGAGAGGAGAGACTCCTCTCCAAGAGAGAAAATGAGAGGGAGGAGGAATGAGTTGTCTCCCTAAATGAGCCCCCCTACCTTCTATTTATAGGCTTGGAGCAACTTAGGGGCTTGTGCGGCAGCTTGGGGCGCAGCCTACCGCATGGTGACACCTGTCCTCGAAGAACCGGGTGAGAACCAGCCGTTTGGGTGAAGAACCGGAGCATCCAAGGCTTCTAGGGTGCTGAACCGGTGCAAAAGGGGGCGAACCGGCCGGTCAACCGGGCGAACCGACGGCCTGGGCGTCGAACCGGGGTGCGGACCCCGCGACCCGCACCACCGCCTTGCCTCCGGGCGAACGCCGCGGCGCCACGCGTCCCGGCCGGGCTCCTTCCCGCGCATAGGAGCGCGCGCGCATGCGAGCGGTCAGAGGGGCCGGCTGCTGGCCAGCGGGATGGCGATGCGTGGCGGTCGGGGGAACTGTTGACGCGAAAATAGGACGTCACCTCCGCGTGCGACACACGTGACTCCCCGATCTGTAGCGAGGCGTGCCAGCCAATCTGACATGTTGATTGACAATGGAAAATAACAGGGATCGGCTCGAGAGCGACCGAAGCGCGGGTGCGTCAGTAGATAGATCGGCTGGAATCGGCCGATCGTGATGTCAGCACTCGAGTAGGTCAAAATCAGCTGTAGTGGAAGCCGATAGGATCTAGATCGAGCGGGATAATTGGTGATAATAGCTAAAAACCACAAGAATTGGTACAAAAACTAGCAGATCTAGCTAATATCGGTAAGGGGTGAATAAAGAACTAGACGAAACCTCAGTGATGCGCCCGGAGGTTAAAGCCTAGGGTTATTCGGTAAAGCGGTACTCACAAGCTTGGCGGAGATCGATCGATGCAGCCTGACGAACTTGAAGGACGACGTTGTAGAAAAGGGAAAAAACGCAATGGCGAAGTCACCGAAAAGTAGATGCTGTAAAATAGATGCTGTAAATTGTAAAGGGTTTGCCCGGAGGAGGTTTGTTTGATATTGGTGTCTACACTTTTTTCCGACCACGCAGGGTCGCTATTTATGTCCTGAGGACAATCCGACTCCTAGCCGATTACGGCACTGTTTACTTGCATATAAAGAAAATGAACATTACTAAAAATAGAAAAGGACTCTCGCAGGAGTCAAAACTCCCTAAAACTGACTCTTTGACCCGTTGTCAATCGTGGATTGACCCGCCTCTACCGTGCTTTCCTTCTGGTGTATCTCCTTGATTACCGCCTTCTTTCTTTCCATCGGCCGATCCTCCGGTTAACCATCGGCCGATTGGTTGACTCGCCAGTCCATTGATAGAGTTGAGCTCCTCTGACCATCGGCGAGTTCTATTGACCACCCTTCTCTCTCTCTTCAATCGGCCGATTGCCTTATTTCTTCATCGGCTGCTCCTTCTTACCCTTTTTGACCTATTTTTCCAAAAAATGGTGTCAACACATGCCCCCCAGTTTCGGAGTAAATAATCTTTTGCTCCGAAATTTACTCGAATCCGGTATCCTTCTTGATTCAAAGTCGGCCGAAGAATCCAAACCAATCTTAGGGGCCATAAATACAACTGCCTTAACTCTCTTTTTTCCCCCAAATCTCGTTGCTCCAATAGCTCAAGCTTTCAGGCGACGAACCCTAAGCTACAGAGTTCTTGCTGATTCATGGCGTCTTCAGGCTCCGCCGGAGGTTCTCATCCTGCCCCTGTGTCTCCGAAAGCGTCGCTCTCTTCAGTTCCTCCAGTATTTCTTTATCTCCTTGCTCCTGTTTGTCCTTAATGCCGCCACCCTACTTTGCCTGAAGCCTAGATTTTTCTTTCATTTATTTCTTCAGGAACTTAGATCCGATCTCACCATTCCTGTCAATGATAAGCCCGGGCTTACTTTTCTTGGACCAATGGGTGATGTCGACCCCACTGAGATGATCAACTTTGAAACTGGCTGTATTTTCAAACATGCTTCTCTGGATTTGGCTGATTGGGATGGTTGCTTTAGGTCTTGGACGGGGTACGCCAAAGGGTGGAGAAATTGGTATCGTAGGGTATCCGCCAAGAACAGAGGTTTCTGGGAGAAGTATAAGATCAATCAATGCATTACCCTGTCTTTGTCTGATATGTCCCGAAATGAGTCTCTCCCATAGAACGAAGAAGAAGATTGACACTGTGGTTGTTAGCATTCCTGACATGGCTGGAAAGTTGGTGGGCGCTTTTGAGGTACTGGCTTTCTTTATCATTTCCTTTTCCTCTTCGTATCTTTCACTAATCATCTTTTTGCACAGTCTTTGGGATTGATTGGTTAGTCAGTACAGACTAATGCTGCTGGTTCTGATCAAAGTCCAATATTAGAGCCAATTCAAGAAGTTCCAACCGATGATACCTTGGTTGAATCATCTGAGCAACCTGGTCCAGACCAAGCCGTGGAGAATCCAACTGCTTCTCAGACTGAGAAAACTCCAAATGAGGTAACAAAAAATTCCTCAGTCATCCTGACTTTTTGTTTATTTTCTGAATTTTTGTTCCTTGTTTAGGATGTTGATGATACATTGGTCGAGACTAAAGATGTATCTCTGGATGACCTCCAACAAACAACTGGTGATCAACCTCAATCGCCGATTACTAAGATTCCTGAACCAGAATCGACTGAAAACCCGACTATTCAGACACAGGCAACATCTTCTGCTGCAGAGGTAAATTTCTTGATCTTCTTAGATTTCTTCCCCAACTTTCCTATTCACTCTTGCTTTCTCTGCAGGTTCCACCAACCTTGCCTCTTGTTGTTCAGGGTGTATTAGCAGCTACTCTCTCAGATGATGTGAAAGCTAGGCTGATCGAGGTGCTTCCATTACTGAACCAGGACATCGGCCAACTCATGCAAGATGCTGAGCCGATCAGGACTATCTTCAAACAGATCCAAAGCCAGTTGCCCAGAGATCTCAAGGCAGAGATGCTCCAAGTTGCTTTCATTGAAAATCGGCAGCTCATAGTCCAGGAAGCCCAAGATCGGCTGGATGAAAGGAAACGCCAAGAGCAACTTACCCAGGATAGGGAGAACCTGGACAGTAGTATGGTCGATCTTGACAACAGGATTGAATTCCAGACTTCTTCTCGTTCTGATATTGTCAATAGCATTGATCGTTTGAAGAGGCGTCGTGCTGAACTGATGAAAGAACTCGGTCAGGCTGAGCAAGACTTGGCAGCTGAAGAGCAGAAGCTTGCAGATCTCCCAGGCACCATAGCTACTATGCGAGAGCGGAGGGACTCCATTGCACAGCAAGCTCAAGTTCTTCGTGAACAAGAGCAGCCGATTCCTGGTTCGGTCGATGCCGATCGTCAGGAGATAGAAGCGGTCGACCTGCTGCGCTTGGACCTCATTAATGCCCTTAACTTTCTAGGCATAGTTTAATTTCCCTTTGAATATTGTAATTTTTGAACTGTAACTGGCCTTCACTGGCCAACTTCCAACACTTGGCATTTATTGTTTTGACCGAACATTTCAATCAGCCTTTATATATCGCAAGATCTCTTTTACCCTTTGAGCTGTTACCTCTTTTTTGCGATGGCTTCCTCTTCTTCTTCCTCTGTGAATCAGGTTGGTTCTCTTTCATTCTTTCATTCTTCATAATTCTTTCCCTGACGTTTCCTCTTTTCTCAGTCTCCAAATCGTGATACCGTGGAAAGAATCGTGTCAAGCATCAATGTCTTTGGTGCAAATCGGCCAACTCAATCATCTAGACAAGAACGCGGTCTTCGTCTGGTGATTGCAAACGACGAGAAGAAGCTGGAAGTTTTTGAAGCTAGGAGGACTGCTCTTCTTCAAGAACTGGATCGCGTAGGCGAAGAAATAGTCCAGGTTAAGGCAGAGTTAGACAAGGCAAAGAGCCTTCTTTAATCCCTGATGTACTATTAGCTGATGCAATCGGCTTTTATGAATGAAATCACTATCCTTTGATTGGCATTGATGGATGAATTATTTCTAGGTGATGAATTCCCACCCATACTTGTAGATGCTCTTTTATGATCTGGTTTGGCTTTCCTGCTATAAAAATGTAGCCTGCTTCTCATGCGGCACCACAATCTTCTGACTATGAACCAGATTATCTTCCATTAGGAATAAGAGGTAGGCCTCCTCTAGAGTGCTTTCAGGAAAATGTTGTCTTCCTCATTCCTTGACAAATTTCTCCCTAAAGTGTTCTTGCACCCAGATAACACATTGAAGCTTACCGTTGTTGCTGGAAATGTTGATAGAGGAGGATTCTGATAGCCTCCTCTTCTGGGGTACAGAGTGGGGCCATTCATTGTTATTCAACCCATCTTCAAAGCCAGCCTCTGATTTTCGGGAAACGCATCACTGCATGACTGCCCATTGTTCAGCCTGAGGCTTTCACGGGGAAACTGTTCCTGCTTTGACTGCATCGGATGCCCTTCGTTTTTTCTTTTTCAATTCCCTCTTGTAGTTATCCCTTCTGCCATCTGGGGCTATAAATAGGCCTGAAGCTTGGCAGAGAAAACTCACACCCATCGGCCATGGCGTAACCAACTCAGACAGATTACAGACTCTTGTTGTATGACTGTTCTTCTTTCTTTTTTCCCTTTATAGCTAGAAGAATTCTTGTGAAGTAGTGTAGCGACCCCTCTTCTTCTTTGCCTCATTTTGAAAAGCCAGGAGGCACTATAGCCAGAAGAATCCTTGTGAGGATCTGGCTTTAGGAGAAGGAACCAGGTAGGGTGTCTTGCTGCACATTTATCAGAGGAGGAGCGTACCAAAGGAATGGCCATCTTGGTCATCAACTCGAGCTCCTTTCGGCAGAGGATTATAGAATCGGGTGAAGATCTTAGTCTTCCGTTTCCTCTTCGCGGTGTCCTTCTCCCGTTCATCTATTCAATATCCTCATCATACCGGAGATAGGACAAATGTACCCTTCGAGAACATATTTGATCTTCAGATCTGAGTTGTAATATCATTGCTGTAATTCAAAACAGGAGAGATGACAATACATTCATTTTGTTCTGAGGGCGATATGTGTATCAGCCACAACCGAATATATTAATTTTGTACATCGGTTTTTACATTTTTTGTACTAAAGGCGATTCTTTACAGATATCGGCTATTCTACTAGAAACGATTACATTCGCAATCGGCTACAGCTTGAAAATCCAATCGGCCGATAGGCTCGATACGACAATCGGCTCATACAACTGTTGATATACTTGGGCGACCAATCCATCGGCTGTTGTGACTCCATGCCCAAGTTTTCTTCCGTCTTCAGTAGATTGATTCATTAAATTCCGTCATCAGAGCCGACTGTTTGAACCGGCTTTAATCCAAAATCGGACACTTTGAGATACTTGGCATCCCATGCTTTTCCAGATATGCAGCTCACTCGATCATAGGTCCATCCCTGTGCTTCCGTAGCTGCCACTGTCAAGGAGGTT
The DNA here is from genome assembly GCA_036936925.1 of Cenchrus fungigraminus. Lineage (NCBI taxonomy): Eukaryota > Viridiplantae > Streptophyta > Magnoliopsida > Poales > Poaceae > Cenchrus > Cenchrus fungigraminus. The sequence continues at coordinate 64,284,302 of CM072770.1, forward strand.
TCTCCTTGGACCACCTCCACTGAATCTCTGATCCATTGGATGATGCATTGGTGCATTGTAGACGGTATGCAGCAGTTGGCATGTATCCAATCCCGACCCAGCAGTAGATTATAAGATCCCCTCCCTTTAATGACAAAGAAAGCGGTCGGAAGGGTCTTACTGCCGATGGTGAGCTCCATGCAGATTGCTCCTTGAGCTGGAGAGACGTTGCCTTCGAAGTCCACCAGCATCATGTCGGTTTGGGTCAAATCTTCATCAGATTTCCCAATCTTGCGCAGCATGGTGTATGGCATCAGATTGACTGCTGCTCCTCCATCTACTAGCATCCTGGTGACTGGTTTCCCATTGACAAAGCCTTTGAGAAACAATGCCTTCAAATGCTGTCTTTTCTCATCTTCTGGTTTCTCAAAGATATCTTGTGGTAGGTTCCAGTGTTAACTGAGCCATGCCACGTTCCTCATCGGACACATCCGAATCAACTGGAGCCATGAACTCTTTTGGTAGGAGGACAACCATGTTTATATCAGCTTGTGGTTTATCATCCTTTCCATCATCGGCCTTAGGCTTTGGGCGCTATACTTTAGACCGAACCTTCTTCTTGTCCAGCACATGTCTCTCTGCTTCTTCTTGTTGTTCTAACTGACGTAGGCGCTGGACTCTCCTTTTCTGGGACTTGGTCAAGCCGTCTGGACACCATTGTGGATTGGGCTTCTTGTGTGTTTGGCTTGATCCTTCATCATCCAGTTGTATGGTGCGTCGACGCTCAGGAGCTCGGCACATAATATCTTCATCAGGGATCAGAGAATCGGCCATCTCTTCCAGCCGATTGTTTGACTTTTCATTGACTCGGCCTCCCAACCGATCATGAACACTGGCCTTGCCCCCCAGCCGATCGTGGACGCTAGCCTTACCCCCAAGCCGATCGTGGACTGAGACCCGTTGATTGCTGAATTCACGGTGATCCCCAGTTGCAGGCCTTCTATCGTTGAAGCAAACCCTCTTAAATGAGCTGCTATTGTTGTAAGCCCCATTGCATTCTGGACAATTCTCTGTCGTTGGCAGCTTGATCCCTTCTTCCTAGCAGTACTTGAAGAACGGACATCTCCAATGTCCTTCATTACACCGTGCTCATTCTTCTTTTCCTCTTGCTTTCTCTTGTTGACGCTGGAATTTGTTGATCAGCATCTAAGACGTGACAGGTCAGCGCGGCTTCAGGACTTCTTCTTCAAGTAGCAACCATTTTCCTTTGACATCGGCAGTGGTTGCTTGCACCTTGGGATCGACAACTCCTTTATTTTGAGCCGATTCAGGCGTTAGCAGCTTATCACGTGACGTGTCTTTGCTAGACACCTCAACTGTATTAGTTGGGAAGGGGTGCTGATCAATCTTCATCGGCTTTTCAGCTTTGGTAGGGGTTTCAAACTTGAGTTTCCCTTGCTCAATAGCTGACTGAATCTGTTGTCTGAAGATCTTGCAATCATTGGTGTCGTGAGACGTTGCATTGTGCCATTTGCAATACTTCATCCTTTTGAGCTCTTCTGCAGATGATATGGTATGGAACTGGGAGAGTTTGATTTACCCTTGTTGGAGTAACAGATCAAATATCTTATCGGCCTTAGTGATGTCAAAGCCAAATTTTTCTGGTTCCTTCTTACCAAAGGGACATGACACTGTCTTCTTGCCTTTGACCCACTCTGCAAGCCCTACCATGTTATCTTCATCTTCTGAGTCAGAGTAATCCACATAAGATACCTTCATTTGGAAACTCTTCCTAGGCTCATAAGATCTTGCAGTTTCCTGACTCATCCGACTGACCAATTGGCTGAGACTTTCGAAGTCATGTGATGCATATTTCTCCCTCAAAGTTGGCAAGAGACCTTGGAACACCAACTCAGCTAGTTGTTTGTCTCCCAGGTTCAGACTATAGCATTTATTTCTAACTTCCCTGAATCTCTGAACGAATCCAGCAACTGTTTCATCGTTCCTTTGCTTGAGTCTGGTCAGATCAGTAATCTTCATCTCATGGATGCCAGAGAAGAAATAATTGTGGAACTGCTACTCCAGATCAGACCACTTGATGATGGAGTTAGTTAGCAATGAGGTAAACCATGAGAATGCTGGCCCTGAGAGAGATGAAGAGAATAACCGTATCCTAAGTGCATCAACATTCTCTGCTTCTCCACACTGGATGATGAACCAAGTGATATGCACCATTGTGGATGTATCATCTTGTCCAGAGAACTTAATGAAGTCTGGCACCTTGAATCTTGGAGGGAAAGGTATCTGATCATAGTCAGATGGATACGGTGTTCTATACATGTAAGATTGCTGCTTAGGTTTCATCCCATATTGCTTCTGCAACATCTCTGAAAAATGGTCAATCAACTCCTACTTCATGTGAGACTTCAACTCAGCAGATACTTGTTCGATTGCTTGCATCTCAGCTGATGGAGTCTCTAGAGGCTGTTCTTCTGATGTTCTTGGCTGTGGATTTGGTGCCATTGATGTTCCTGCGGCAGAAGAACCTTGCGCATTTGATTGACTTGTAACAGGTGGAATTTGTCTGATCGGCTGACTAGCCGATGGAGCTGGCTGATGCAAGTTCAACTGGCCCAAGATAGCCAATTGATTTAGGAGCATTTGCATCACTTGTGTAGGATCCACCTGTGGCATTACTGGCTGTCTTGTCATCCCTTGGTTGATCGGCTGCTGAGGCGGCGATCTTGTGTGAGCAACTGTATTAGCCGGGGTCAAGACAGGCTGCATTGACATCGACTGTTGTAGTGGGGCAGTCTGCACAGGCATCCCAAGCATCGGCTGAGGAGCCGGTCTCTGAGGTGGAACAGGAGCTTTCCTTTCTGTTGGTATGACCATGTGAGCATGCGCTGGACTGATCTTGACTCTTTCAAAAGCCTTGCTCCCGTGATTGAAGTAGACAAACTCTACTCCCTCCTTGGTCATATGCACAGTCCCTAGAGTACCTCCAAACATAGATTTATAAGATTGCGGGTACTTCACTTCTGGAATTTCCTCAGGCTGAGATTCAAAAAAACTTGAGATATCAGCTTCAAAGTGATCATGCGGGAGGCTCCACTCTATAGGTCTTCCATTCTGATCCCTCTTCGCAGGAAACTGCTGGTGCTGATTGGGCTGTGCTGAGTAGGTTTGGACCACAAGCATTGTGACAGCAGGGTCTTTTTCTGAATCGGTTGGGCAGCCGATGAAGGACCAGGATCGGTAGTATTGACCTGTGGAGATGATGTAACTCCTACTATTGGATCATCAATCGGCAGGGAAGCCGATTGGTCTTTTTCGAAACTGGAGGAGTTCGATTTGGTTGGAAGTATGCAGGCCCCAGGTATCCTCCTTCTGCTCCTTTCTTGAGTGTTTCAGTCAGACAATTCTGGATGGTGTTGGCGAGCACTTTAGCTTGATCAATCATTGTCTGATGCATCGCCTTGTTCATCATATCTTGAAGCCCTTCGGGATCGGCTGAGAAGGTGACCTGCTTAGGTGTTGGCAAAGGATTTTTCTTGTAAACTCCACCTTTAGTTTGGCCGTATGACGCCAAGCATAGTTCTTCGTAATGCTTCATGTGAGCTTCGAACTCGACTTTGTCTGCATCTTTCAGCTGATCCCTAGTGATTGCCTGAACGTTGCTCTGGTCAACTTCGTTACTCTTTGAGTTCTTCGACATTGTTGACTTTTTCGTGTCCCACTGGGCGTGCCAAAAGTGTGTTGACGCGAAAATAGGACGTCACCTCCGCGCGCGACATACGTGACTCCCCGGTCTGTAGCGAGGCGTGCCAGCCAATCTGACCTGTTGATTGACAATGGAAAATATCAGAGATCGGGTAGAGAACCGATGACCTTGCAACGACACGTGTACCAGCCAATCGGCTGATACGAGTAAGCGGGATCGGTCGGCTCGAGAGCGACCGAAGCGCGGGTGCGTCAGTAGATAGATCGGCTGGAATCGGCCGATCGTGACGTCAGCACTCGAGTAGGTCGGAATCAGCTATAGTGGAAGTCGATAGGATCTAGATCGAGCGGGATAATTGGTGATAATAGCTAAAAACCACAAGAATTGGTACAAAAACTTGCAGATCTAGCTAATATCGGTAAGGGGTGAATAAAAAACTAGACGAAACCTCAGCGATGCGCCCGGAGGTTAAAACCTAGGGTTATTCGGTAAAACGGTACTCACAAGCTTGCCGAAGATCGATCGATGCAGCCCGACGAACTTGAAGGACGACGTTGTACAAAAGGGAAAAAACGCAATGGCGAAGTCGCCGAAAAGTAGATGCTGTAAAGTAGATGCTGTAAATTGTAAAGGGTTTGCCCGGAGGTGGTTTGTTTGATATTGGTGTGTACACTTTTTTCCGACCACGCAGGGTCGCTATTTATGTCCTGAGGACAATCCGACTCCTAGCCGATTACGGCACTGTTTACTTGCATCTAAAGAAAATGAACATTACTAAATATAGAAAAGGACTCTCGCAGGAGTCAAAACTCCATAAAACTGACTCTTTGACCCGTTGTCAATCGTGGATTGACCCGCCTCCACCGTGCTTTCCTTCTGGCGTATCTCCTTGATTACCGCCTTCTTTCTTTCCATCGGCCGATCCTCCGGTTAACCATCGGCCGATTGGTTGACTCGTCAGTCCATTGATAGAGTTGAGCTCCTCTGACCATCGGCGAGTTCTATTGACCACCCTTCTTCTCTCTTCAATCGGTCGATTGCCTTATTTCTTCATCGGCTGCTCCTTCTTACCCTTTTTGACCTGTTTTTCCAAAAAACGGTGTCAACACGAACCCCGCGCGCGCTCGCGTCACTGATCCGCGGCAGCGCTCGCCCACCAACCGGAGGCCGCCATGTGGCACCGTCTGCCACCGTGCGCGTCAGCGCCTCCTGCGGTTGTTGACTTGCAGGTTGTGGGTCCCACAGTGACGTCAGCATCAATTCATATTTTGTCTTTTGCATATCTTTTGCATACGAACTCTGATGTTGGCAAATAACATATCCATTTCGATCGTCTCGACGAGCTCGTCGCAATGGTGGAGTCCAATTTGGCATTTGACACTATTTCCAATGGTGCCCTTTATAGGTCTTTGGTTCTCTTGCTCTGTGAATACATCGTTTAACGTGCAATTCGGTACATCCTGCAATGAAAGCTAGAAACACCAACACTTGTGGAAATTGTCTGTATAAACCTCTATTCTAGTGTTGATGATCACTCTCCATTTATTTTATGCGGGAGTTGACGGTGTAAAAGCGGTACTTAACAGCCGTCAACATTACCTTTCTTCACTCATTTGTAATGCTTGATCGGTAACGGGCGCTTTGCCCGTTACTTGGCCATCTATACCCGTTACCAAAATGAGTTTTTTCACGTAGTGAGAGAGAGAGAGAGCGTGCGCGCTAGGAGCGCTTGAGTACTTGTGGATGGTCGCTCCTCATTGATGAGTGTTTGACAACAGTGTGTGGACTGACTCTTAGCCTAGTACTGCAGGTGTTGGATGCGACTTGTTTTGCGTTGTTGCAGATGAAGAACAAGTGCGAAAGATCTTAGCTGAGGTGACCTCCGAGTGATGGAGAGACAAGTAAGTTTGGTTCGAGGGACCCGGTGAATGACGGGAACAAGTGCGGTTCAGCATGGACCTGGTGGATGACCCGTAGTTGAGGATGTTGGAGAATGCTACTTTAATGAGTTAGTTAAACGAAGTATGGTTCAACCATCAAGAGTGAACCTAGAAAGACATGTTAAGAGCTGTTGAGTCCATGATATTATGCGTGATATTATAGTTTCAATTTCTAGGGAGGAGAACTTTGTTTACTCATTTGGAGACTAGAACAATCAGCGCGCGATGATCAAGATCACCAATGAACAACACAACTATCAGAGAACAATTAGGAGAAGAATCTCTCATTGATCATAGGCGAACAGGGACCTATGTTTGTGCAATGCCTTTTACATGATCACAGACAAAGATCTGTGCCTTTTGAAAGAACCTCTACTTATATAGAAGCATTTGTTTAAGGTTGACGGAGAAACTGGGATTGCCAGTTTTCTTGCTCGATTTTAACAGCAGACGCTATTTCTGCACAAAAGAGAGACCAAAATAGATGACTTGCATTGGAGTGTTAGGAAATGTCCTCAATAGCCATCTTGTTGCCAGCTTCCTGTAAAGCCCACGCAAAACCTGCAAATAAGAAAAGAATACAACACTTAGGGAGATTAAATTTCACAACCAACCAGCTTCCTTGTAGTTCAGCCCAGGAAACTGGGAAGTGGGAACCTGTCATAATAAAAAAAAATGATTTGATCTGTCTAATGGCATTCAATGGGAAAATGCCTCCTGATGTTTGATTAAAAAACATTCAACATTATCAGGTTTCGAGCAATCCATGTGTACACCTTGTAAATTTTCGAGTAAATCAGTTGAGGCCACACTTCCATCTCATTAGCAGAAAGACTTCGTCTAAAAATACTACCCCCAATCTCCATTATCACAATGTTTGAACTACAAAGCCAATAGCATATCAGAGCAGGCTGTGTCCCAGGCACTGTGTGGGTACAACCCTACCATAAGATTGATGATAGGATTGATTACCAAAAAAAAAATAGAGACGGGGGGAGCACATAAATGAATTGGTGAAGTGCAATACCAAATCTAAGTTTGTCCAAAATTTTAACAATAAATGATGGCTTGGAGTCATCATCTGATCTGCCGATAACATACCGCAAAAAAAAACTTTATTAAGGATGAGCTGGTTCATATTACTCCATGTACAATCAAACAATATGTGAAATTAGAAGAAATTTCTGACTACAATGTTCAATCCAATATTCAATTATATCCCTTGGAGAAACTGCACCTGCAATAGTTTCTTTCCACTGTAGGTATATGTAATGCATCTCCAAAACCAATTAGACAGGACAACATTTTTTAATGGGAAATTTGTCTAGAGCACACTCTCAAAACTTAGTTTTGTACAGCGCACATCGTGAAAGCTAATTTTGTTTCTAGCACACCATGAAGTAGCAGTTTGGTCTCTACCACACCACGCCAAGTAAAACAATAGTTTTCAGCTGAGAAAAAGGATAGAAAGACCGTGTTGTCCTTGGCCCTACCTGTCATCTCCACATTCCTCTTCTTCCTCTCCACCCTATCTTCACGGAGCTTTCCTTTGAGCGGTGGAGGAAGCGGGCGGCGCAGCGGCGCTCATGGGTGCAACTATCCGAGCTTCGAGCGGAAGCAGGAGGAAGCATAGGGACGGAGCGCGCGGGAGCTGTGCCGCCCGAGCTTTACCTTGCTGTTGACCGCCATGAGCGGCGGCGCCCGAGAGCTCCCGACCCCAACCGTCCACTATGAGTGCCGCCGCCCGAGCTCCCCACCCCTACGGGCCGCAGACAGCCGCAATGAGCGGTGCTGCCCTAGCTCCCACCCTCGGCTCGAGCTCCACACCACCGGCGATTGGCGCGAGCCGTGCTGCCCAAGATCCATAGCAGTAGCAAACTGTCACACGGATGGGTATTGACATCAACCAGCAATAACTTCAGGCACCCACACAAGCGCAAGCCGTAATGCAGAATTGGTAGCAGTAGCATGCAGCTCGAGGATCGCAAGGGTCAGAGACAGTAGCATCCATCAATCCATGGAGCGGAGCATCGGTATACTGTGGCATCGAGCCATCGACGACGGCACCTTCGAGGACTGCGACCCCACCGACGAGTAGAGCCACACCGCCGACGCCAACATCGTCACATTCTCACTATTCCCAGGCAAGCAGCAACAGGCTGTTTCTCCTCTCTACGAGCTCCACACCGCCGGTGGTTGCTGGGAGCTGTGCCGCCCAAGCTCCATAGCCTCGTGGCCGCGCCGGCCGCAGCCAACAGCTCCGCCCGAGCTCCACACCCCCACCGTACCGGCCGCCGCCAGCCGCACCGCTCGATCTCTTCACCGCCGTTGACCGAGAGGGAGGGACCGGCGGAGTGAACAGATGAGGAAGAGAGAGGAGAACTGGAGAAGAGGAAGGGAAGATGACATGTGGGTTCCACCAAGGGCAAAATGGTCCTTTTACCTATCCTCTCAGTTGGGAATCATTAGTTTATTTGGTGTGGTGTGCTGCACACCAAACTGAACTTTTACGATGTGTTACAGACAAATTCCACTTTGAAGATGTGCTGAGCACAAAATCCTACTTTGGAAATGTGCTGTAGACAAATTTCCCTTTTTTAATTTAAATGTTCCAGTTAGGATAGCATCAGAGTGCATCATTACAAAAGTGCTAAGTTATCACATTGCAGGACTGTGGAGCTTACCGGGCGGGCTGGATATTTCGACAAACACCTTGCAGGTGGAGGCAACTTGGTTGCGCTAAGCACCATGGCCCTGCTCCCATGCTGCTGCCAGCGCCAAGCATATGCTCAACCTTTTCCACTGCGGCGCCATAACAGTTTAGCAAGCAGAGCAGGAGGACGCATATGCTCAACCTACTCCACTGCGGAGCCAGAACAGTTTAGCAAGTAGAGCAGGAGGACTGGAGGAGTGTTGTGCTCCACGACAACGATGTATAATTACCGGCAGCTGCGCTGGTGTGGCCGACTCTCTCGATCGCTTGTCCACCGTGCTAGCTCAGCTCGAGCCTGGTGGTCGCGCCTGATCCAGAGAAAGGGGAGCGGGGAGCGGGTCGTGGTAGATGGTGCTGAGGTGCTAGAGCACCTGTCGACGCCAACGATGAAGCCGCATATCTCATCTGCAGGCATCCAAAATCCAAATCGGATCCAAAATCCAAATCGGAAATGAAGATTTGCGGAGAAGATAGGCTGGAGCGGGACGAATGAAGAGGTTAGAGCTTACCTTAAATCGGCGCACAGAGAGGTCGGAGAAGCGGGCGTGGCCGAAGCCCTCAGGACCAACGGCACGGGTGGACGCTCGAGATCTCCGCCGTCGCCATCTCCACCGCGGGAGGGAGGCACAGGTGCTGGACGCCGCGGAGGGAGGGTGCAGCGCGCTACGGACGAGATCAGCACCCTCCGCTCCCCCTGCTCCGCGCGCTTGCCATTGCGCTCACCGTCTGGGGAGAAGTAGGGGAGGAAAGCAGCAGCAGCCGCCAGGGAGCTCCCAAATCTCCACCGGTGGAAAGGGAGGGAATAGGAGGAGGGGGACCGCCGGAGGAAGAGGGTCGGCTGCCGCGGGACGGAGGGAGGGAGGGCCCGGCTCGGCTTCATCCTCGCCGCCGCTGAGTCGAGGCCTACTGCACGGCGGGTAGCTCCGCCCGCGGCGAGGAGGGTGGGAGGGGGCGCGTCGGGCAAGAGCGGGGTGAGAGGGGGCGGCGGGGGAGGGAACTGAGGTTAGGGTTCGGGGCGAGCGGGGGGTGGGGGGTATTAGGTCGGAGTAGGGTGGTGGGAGGGGGTGTTCATAAAAGAGGCTGGCAGTGTTAAAAAACGACAACATCTTTTATGTGTGTAGAAATAAAGTTTAGATTGAGGTCATCTGTGCAAAATAAACCAACACGTTCACTGTGTGGTCCGGACGTGGTGGATTGATTCGTGATTTGCAGAAAACCGGAGGGTTTTTCTGTAAAATGTCCAACCGCGGGGAGGGCGCTAGAACCGGTGATGTGTCGACCAGCGAATGAGCCACGGATGCCCAGATCGCTCCCGTGTGGAGAAAGGGCAGGATCTTTTCATTTCCCTGACTAGAACAATCCGGCGCGCAATGCGCGCCCTATCAAAAGCGCACTTCATGGTGACAAAAATTAACAAAATCAAAAGAACACCAACATGGAAACTATAATAACACATCATTTGTCACGGCCGAGTTGATTAAATAGTATGGATCAGTGTCATCATCGCTAATCATCTGGCCTTTGCTGCCATAGGGCATATGTTAGCCACATATTACACATTTCGATCATCTTGCAGCCCATAAGGTTCTATCTAGCAATATATTACACATTACGATCAGGATGCCTAGGTACCAAACATTTAAGATGGTAGTTTGCAATACTAATCTAAATAAGCATGCTAAGTACCGAGCAAGTTCAAGGCATCAAATAAAAGAGAAGGTCACATTTTCCAGCAATCAAACCAACAAAATGCATCTAGTTGTTTGACACATGCAAGCCTTTGAAACATGTCGAGAGGTGAGCGACTGGCTGCAACTGACAACTGGTAGACAAAAGGAGGACATCCTCTTTTTCGCGCTAGACATCTAGATATCTTCGCCTCAACTGTAAAGGAACCATATAATAATGATATCAGAAAAGTAAATGAATAGAATAATAAAAGGACAACAAACATGCCTACTAAGTCCTACCGTCCTAGTGTAACAAGCTATTCTACCTTTTTGGGTATAATAATGATTTGAAGGGGAACCATTTCATCTTATTTGGCAAATTCATATGTTTTTACTTTAAAAAATGTTTTTTGGACCAAGCTGGAGATCTTTGTTTGTGTAGAGATGCAAGAGACTCAGGTCTAATCATAGACATGTGCAACCAGTTTGATTTCGCTCTCAAGCAGTTTGGTTGTTGAGTTGTTTCTTTTCATATAAGACCAAACTGAGGATAGGATAGAGTACCCCATTTCCTCTCAAAGAGTTCTGAACTTCTGGATTCTGATAATTAGAGTACCCAGTGCAGTGAGACTCAATTAGAGAATCAAACAACGACCTAGTGAGTTCAACAATTAATTTCTCAAGTTTTGTATTCTTGTGTGTTCCCTGTCTCCATTCTGTTAGTGGCCATTGGCCGCTAACTGGAAGCAGCCTTTAAATCTGAATACAATGTTGTTTGTTGTTGGGCCGTGTTCATTTTCTTTGTTTAGGTTGAGAGGCCGATACTAGTTTTTGTGTGTGTTGATGGATTGTTTCTTTCAGATTGACCAAAGTAAGTACTATGTGTTTTCTTCATATGTTGGTTATCAGATTGGTTATTACTTCTCTCTATTTATGTACTTTCGAGGTTGACAGAAACAGAACACATCTCATATCCATTCATTCTTGTATTGTTCCCTAGATAATCCATTCTAAGCAATAACTCATATGCACATGTCAAATAACTCTAGCATGTTATTTGAACGGCAGGATGAACTAAGAATTGGAAAATAAAAAAGGATGCATTAGCTTATAGAGGAAGTACATATCCCTAGAAAGAAAACTAATTTTACAAGGCAATTTAGTGCACTGCATGTGACCTATTCAATTAATTAGGAGGTTGTCGAACAAACATAAATGATGCACATGTCATACAAAAGTTTATAGTGGTGCAAGGAAGTACCTTGGCTCAGCAGCCACATCAGCACAGGTAACATCCTCCCCATTTAGCATCCTGACCCTTGAACAACTTCACAGTTTTCTTGCTAGGCGATGAGCGAGACCTACAAGCAACTTACTAAGTCCCTTCTGAAAAGAAGCAAATAGGAAATGGAAATATTTAGCCCCTTATGCCAGCATCAGTGCATTCTAAATTGATAGACAAAACAATATTTAAACTAAAAAAGTAATAGAATATTAATTTGCAGTGTATACCTCAAGCCAACTAAAGTCATCACCAATTCCCAAAATATTATTCCTTAAGATAACTTAAAAAACAATTAGAAATAAAAAATCAATGACATTATGCCCTCATGGCTCTGTTTTCATTTTCCAGCAGCTGCCAACCAGAAAATGTCAGTTTCATGACTGCAGAAAAATGCAAGCAGTATAACTCATTTAAGATAGTAGACAGATATGGAATAAAGCTACATGTTATAAAATTGAAAGGCCTAAACATCAACGGATCATTAGAAGCATTCACAACCATCCAAAGCTTATTCAAGATCCACATAAAGCTACATTCTATAAATGTACACCACTATTTCCCAGTACATGTAAGAGATGCCACCCTTTAGTATATTTGCAGCAGCTAATGCAAAATCTACATCCTCTAGCATAATTTAATTCTGAGTGGCAATTTACTTCTATGTCCCAGGTTTAAGTTATCCAAAAGAAATTCGAGAAACCTTAAGCTGAATATAATCTATTAATATAATCTATTGGGAGGGAGCCGTAAGAGCAATATCGGTCTCGGCATATGCATCTTCTCACAGCCAAACCAAAAAAGGTAGAACTATGAAATTACCTGAACGGAAAGATCATTGATAAATGTTTTCTTTCCACCTGCAGCGGATTGAATTCACCTCGCAATCTGGATTAGAATGAAATAAAAAGAGAACATGAAGTCAAGACTAAAAAAAGCATCACCGCTGTTTCAACAATGCAAATGGTGCTTTAAATGGTTATAACGACAAGTTTTTCCACATGTGAAGCAAAACATCTAGTAAATGGTTTGTTTAGATGGTAGCGGACAGTTTACAGTAATCTGAATTTAAGAGCACAGTCATGATAGTTCAAGCAAAAAGGTTGCATCTGCCGCAGTTAGAAAGAGAAGGAAGCACCTGAATGTGATTGCGGTGGAACACTTCCTAGTTGCTTACTTCTTCTCTGATCTTTCCCCTGCATTGAAATTGAAGATTGGAAAATTAGCAACCTACTGAAGCCAAGAACATAGAAAAGGGATTGGTCTCACCATAATGTTCCTGAGGTTCATGTTGCCTAAGCAGTGGAGCAAGCAAAGCAAGCAGAGCAGGGGAAAGCACATAATGTTCCGAGGTTCGTGTTGCCTAAGCAGTGGAGCAAGCAAAGCAAACAGAGCAGGGGAAAGCACCGTGGCGGTCGTTACCTTCCAGGGTGGAGAAGCGTCGTTACCTTCCTTGGTAGGTGTCATCATTCTCCCCGTAGATCGAAGAATCCCGGGTCGTCGCCTCATGATTTGACATGTCGCCAACGGATCCAAGTGTTGGCCGAAGGCCCAGGTCACCCAGGCAACACCGACGACGTGCGGGGCCACCACAACACCGGTAGCTCGCCGCGCTCTCACCCACGGCCATCTCTAGCATGGTTCCTTCTTTCCAGATCCGGCGCAAGTAGGGGCGTTGGAGGCAAGTGAAGAGGGATAAGGGGAGGAGAGGTGGCGGAGAGCAGGGAGATATGGAGGTGGCGGTGAGGAGACAGGGCGGTGCCGCCGTCGCTTCCACTCCGAGCCCTGCACCCGTCACCGGATCTGGATCGCGCTGGACAGCGGCGGTAGAGGGGAGGCGGGGAGAAATTGGGAGGGGAGAGAGAGAGGGGGTGGCGGCGGCGTCCCTGTTGGGATGCAGGGCAGCCCGCCGTGCTGTCGGAGCTCAGCCGCCACGGAGGCTGTCGGGGAGGGAGGTGGCGGTGCCGGAGAGCGAGAGCGAGAGGGCGGTGGCGGAGATGGAGAGAGAGGGATAGGGCGGCGGCGGGGAGGAGAGCAGGGCCAACAGGGGGGCGGCGAGCGGAAGGGAGTGATGAGGCTAGGGTTCGGGTTGTGGGGTGGGGAGTGTTGCCGTGTTGGGGTCACCGGGTGGGGTTGGGGTGGTGGGAGGTGGGGTTTTGTAAAAATAACACCACCATCGAATTCCCTCTTCTGCGCGTAGAAATAAACTTTATTTTAAGGGGTTATGGGAAAAATAATGAATGCGGTTGCTCCGCATCCGGATGGGTTGAACTAATTCGCGATTTCTAGCAAAGGGGAGGGTGCTTTTGCAAAACATGCAAACTCCGGATAGACATCCTCGCGGGGCGCTCGGTGCCGCGCCGAGAGCGACGTGTCGAGCAGCGCGATGGCCACTGATGCCTCAATTCACCTGGTGCCGAGAATAGGTTGGAGCTTTTCATATCTCCGATAACGTACCAAGAACAGTGGAGGAGAACTTCCACCATGTAGTGTTCCATGGAAGCAACTACACAACATTAAAGATGGATTGGAGCTGTGTCCGATCATTAACTTTCTTTGGTGAGAGACCCATGGGGCCTTCACCTTCATTTTGTTTTCCCCAGTTGAGGATGCTAAGAACCTTGGATCTTGGGAGAGCAGAATTTGCATTCACACAAAAGGAGATAAACAACATAGGATTGTTACCGCATTTGAAATATGTAAATGTTCGGTGTGGTCAAGGCTATTCAAATATTTATGCACTTCCAAGATCCATAGGAAAATTACAGGGATTACAAACATTGGACATAAGATACACCCATATCTCAGCACTGCCAACTGAGATATGTAAACTCCAAAGTCTCCGTAGCCTCCGATGTAGGAATACTGCACACTATGAGTGTTTCGACCTAGACACCCCAAAGGTTTGCATGACGAAGGCGTTGTGCATTCCCAAGATATTCACAGCTTTAGTACATTCTGAAGACCGGGAGGAAATTATTGCTGATCTACACATGGCCTACTCTAGCCGTTGGTCCAGAACACACGGTGTGAGGATTCCAATAGGAATCAGCAAATTAAGAGAGCTGCTGATCCTAGAGGTTGTGGACGTCAAAACATCAGATACCAAATCAATTGAAGAGTTGGGTGGGCTTTGTCAGTTACGGAAACTAAGTGTATCAACAAAAGGGGCCACGTACAAAAAGTGCAAGACATTTTGTGAAGCCATTCAGGAGCTATCCTCCCTCTGTTCTCTCTCCGTTGATGGTACAGACGATTCAGTTACTGGAACACTTGAGTGGATGGGTCCTGCTTTCTCCCCTCCACCCCTGCTGACAAGCCTAAGGTTGTATGGATATATTGGTGAGATGCCAGACTGGTTTAGGAATCTTACACAGCTGGTGAAGATTCTGTTATTCAGAACCGAACTAGAGGAAGCCAAAGCAATGGAGATACTTGGGGCGCTGCCCAACCTCACAGTCCTTTGTCTCTACGAGGAGGCATACGTTGGGGAGGCATTAGTGTTTGCAGAGGGAGCGTTCCTCAGTCTCACGAAACTTGACATAAGGAGTCTGGGCAAGCTGAGAGAGATGAGATTTGAGGAAGGCGGCTCACCCCAGATGGAAACAATAGAAATCTGGTCTTGCAGGTTGGAATCAGGGATAAGTGGTATCGGCCACCTTCCAAGGCTCAAGGGGATCTCTCTCGGTTGCAGATCTAAGGTGGCAAGGCTTGGTACGCTGCAAGAGGAAGTGAACGCACACGGCAATCAACCCGTGCTGCGACTGGTGGAAGACCGAAGCTGCCATGGTCTGAGGGAAATTGAAGGATTCCATGTGCAAGTGCAAGCAACAGAAGAACCCGCTCCTGATAATGTCCAATCACAAGTGATCACTTTAACCGCAGGGAGCGAATCAGGTTGGTACTGCGTAACAGCAAATTCTCTCTTCTTTTTTCCTGCGCTTGTCATCAGAACAACTGCGATGCCCTTTATGGTTACAGTTTTAGCATGTCTCACTTTCTTGTCCACAGTTGAACGCAACGACAAGGATGCTTGATGCCTGCGTTTCTTTATCACCACGCCAAATCTGTGCTGCTCATTAAGTAATCAGATTGATTTAACAGGTGAGTCCTGATCCTGTACTTTAACTCTTTATTAAGCGATCTCCCCCTTCTGTATGCGGCAACGGAGGTACATGATGCATCTAATTTTCCTTAATTTTATCGTGTTGTGTTTCAGTTGTGAAGCCACATCTTCGCACATCGAAGGAAGATATTGTGCTGATGATATTTACATCCAGCCATTTCCCTCTGTTTTTGGAAGGAGGAGCCCAATATCCGATCAAATGGGGGCACACTGATCAACTGCGATGTTTCATTGTTCATCCCATCGTCTCCACTGATCAACTTGATCTATGACATGCATACGTGCTATCACATTGAAACAAATCTGTTTTTGTCTCTGTTTTGATCTAGCTGCTACCGCAGGAGCTTGGTGATGACCTAAGCTTGCCAAAATATTAGAGGTTTTTTACGGTACACAATACCACTCTGCACCACCGATTAAAAAGGACTCGTATGTAATAGAAAAAGACCTATATGTAAGGATCTGACGGTTGAGATTAATTCTATACCACCGGTTTTTTAGTGTGGTATGGGTGGTATTCATTGGTGGTATGGGTAGTATATGTGTATTATCAGAAATATACAAAATAATATTGTTATAATATATGAAATCAAGTCTTTTTATGTAACTTTGGTAGCAGGAAAATTTTTTTCAAATAATATACATCTGGCAAATTATCATTTTACCCATAGTACAAAACTAAAAAAACACAATAATACCACCGTACTACCGTTAGGTAGTATTGTGTACCAAAAAAACTTCAAATATTATGGAGGCCTCAGGCTGCACTTTTTGTTTGGTTTATTTAGCTGTCGTGTTTGTACTTCATCTATAGCTACCAGCCCTTCAGTTTGTGCATGCATGTGATGTGATGCGTCGATGCTCAGCCACTGTGAATTGCTTTCTTGTTAGGTGCTGTACACACTGTCAGTAAAAACTAAGCGGTTTGTGTCGTAACCCAACACCAACAGGTACTCCCATCTCCCGGAAGCAATCTCCTCCCTCGTCGTCTTCTCCGCCGCCCAACTTGGGCCCCCTCCTCTCTCCCCTCCGAGGACCTCGCCGACGGTGAGAAGGGGTAGGGGTCCTCTCCATCTTGTAGATCTAGTAGTGTAAAGCCCCGAATTTTCGGTGGAGAAAACCTGATTCTCTGTACTTTTGCGATAGTCCCTGGATCAGTGGCTATCGCGTACAGATCGCATCGCAGAAGGTAAAACAAAGCCATACATCGCATCACACAAATATCAGTACATAATTTATTACATGTCCATTATGAAGTACAACATTACAAGCCTCTTGGCTGAATCAGAGTGAAAATTCTACGCAGCGGTAGCTAGCATCTCAGAAGGGTCTCCATCTATTATTCTTCTCGCCCACAGGCATCCTTGAGCGAAGAGACGCATCCCTCAGTCGTACCATCTGTCGGCGTTGTTGTCGTAGTCGGACTCGTACCCTACACACCCAAAGTCTATCCCCAAGGAGTGGGATAGGTCCACGGCGTCACCAACTGTATGCAGCTTTAGGTGGCCTAACTTCTAAAGGGTAAGAAAAGAGACAAGGTAGAAGCTCGGGTTTCCTATGCAGCAGCAGCAAAGTAACAACAAGATATCTCCATCAAGATCCCAACCCAAACTCTCAACACAGCTCGGAAACACCTGGTACCCCAGGGCCCCGTCTCCACAACCTATCTCCATTTAGGGTCGATGCGAGAACTTCCTCTCCTCGCACCTCAATGATTGCAATCGGATCCGCGAGGTAGAGGGAGCAACTCTCCTCTCCCCGACTGCATCCACGGCTCACCACACTCTCAACTACAGGGGGAAGGTAGAAATCCCAAAACATGAGGAACGAACATGTCTTCAAGGTAAGTCCATGACCGAGGACGCGGCTATAGCTATAGATCGAACAACTCTGCAGAGCGTGTACACCTGTACCTAACTAGGAATGGAACCCGACCGGTGTACGGCCGACCGAGCCCATCCTACCGTGCAAAATCTCGGTAGTTACGGTCCCATCCTGCATCCGGTCCTCAAAACGATCCCTCGGGAAGGGGATTGCACCAGAACTGTGAAATGCTCCCGTGTGGCCACACGGGGTCGCACTGAGAGAAGGTGGTCTCACTCCCACCTCTCCCCCACGGATACCCCGCTATCCTGCTAGCAGGTATGGTTCCGCACTTGCCGAGCTCAACTCGGCCCTAACCCCACGCTCGGCGAGGTGGTGTGTACGAAAGTCCTATTGACAAGTTGATCCACTCGCTTTCAGACCGGGACAAGCTCATGTCCTACATGCGTAAGTAAAACCCCAATACTTGTGCTCCGAAAACCGTAAAATTGGGGACACACTGAGGAGTGCACCCCCATCCCCGATCCCAGATCGGTTGTTTCGAGCTCACCCCCGCCAAAGTACCCAAAGCGCCTTCTCCTGCCGGTTTTTACCCCACACACGCCAAGAACCACTATTCCCATCCCAACACATGCATCGCAAAGCTCAGCGCATATACACGCTTATATATATAGTAGTAGTAGGGCAATCAAGGATAGGGTAATTAAAGAAGGCAGTGCAAGGTTCATCATCATGCATTTAAAGTAAAGCGCTAGCATACTACTTAGCAATGCCTAATAGGTATTCAGAATCAGTCGGGCGTGAACTTGCGGTCGAGTAGTCGTCGGCGACGTAGTCGTCGGTGTAGTCGTACTCCGCGCTCAGCTCCCCGGCTCCAGCTGCTCCTAATAATGCGTAAATTAAAATAAAGACGGGTCCTATTGCAATTAACTCCAAATGAACAATGATTAAGAGCCAAAAGAGAGAAAACATTAGCCCTACACGGAGTTTAAGATTTTAGAAGATTTCTGGAAAAGGTTTTGTATTTTTCGGAGTCAAAATGGGTTTACTATGATTTTCCAAAGATAAAATAGTTTTCTGGAAATAAAATATGCATTCACAACAGTATTAACTTTAAGCTAACTATTGGCTGTCTCTAAAGGGCTTTAAGGCAGCTACAGGCCGGCGGTTGGCTAGCTATAGCAGCACATGTGGCAGCCACATGGGCGGCTTTAAGCCAGCGGCTGTCCACATGGCAGCAGGCGTGGCAGGGCGCACGGGATCCAGGCAGGATCCTTTGCGGCGTGGCTCGGTGCGGCTTGCGTGCGGCTCCGCAGCGAGTGGCCAGCCACACGAGATCCATAGGATCGGCTGCGGCTCGGCACAAAGCAGGCTGCGGTGTGGCGTAGAGGTGGTTGACCGGGTGCATAAGATCCGGCGGGATCTGTTGTGGTCAAGACGGCATGTGTGCCGGTGTGCGGAGCCAAAAACCCCTCTGGATTTGGGCGGCTCGCTAGGCGCTCGACGCTTTGCCCCAAAGGGGCGGCGGACGGGATAGGGCTTGCCGGCGGCAAGTGGCTCCGGTGGTCGGCCAACACGTGCGACGGCGTGCAAGGGTAGACCCTAAGGCTTCACAGGGCAAGGAAAAAGGGAAGCTTGGCTCGAGCTCCGGCACCACGGCGGTGTCGTGACGATACAGGGCAAGGCGGCGACGCAGTTGAGTGCCTGCGCTCCAGACGGCGAGGTTAGGCCCGGCGACACTGGGTTTGCGCTGGCGTCGGCGCCCTGATTCGCGTGCGTGGGAGCGCGGACGTGCGAACGTGTGCGTGCACGCGTGCGGCTCGGCCATGGCAGAAGAAAACAGGGCACGGCGGCGTGGCTGGGGTGGCCGGTGCCGGCGAGGTGGCTCGCGTGCGCATGCGTGGACGCGTGCGCGTGCTTATGGTCAGCCTGGCGCTCGCGCGCCCATGAGGAAGGGGGAATCCCTGGCGGCGAGGTCCAGCTCAGGGCGGCCAGAGGCTCGGCCTCGGCCTCACGGCGTGCGCGCATGAGTGCGCGTGTGTACGTGCTCGTGAGTGCACAGGTGCATGTGTGCGCGCGCGTGGGTGCGCGTGTGTGTGAGCGCGGCCAGAAAGACAGGGCTGGCGGCGGCGCGCAGGCGTGAAGGTGCCGGCGGCGGACCGGTGCTCGGTGTGCCAGGACGAAGGAACGACAGGACGATAAAGCCGAGGAGCGCGCGCATCGTAGTAGGCAGCGGCACCTACAAGACGGCCAGCATGGCTCGAAGGCCAGCATCACAGACGACGGCGGGTCACGCGGCGGCGCGGCACGGGCACAGATCACGACGAGCACACAAGGCTCGGTGCGTCCACGGCTCGAAGGCCGGGCGCCACAGCAAGGAAGGATAGCGGTGATCACCTAGGGGCTGCAGAAGCGGTGACGAAATGGCGGTGAAGAGACGCGGCGGCGCGGAACGTTCCGGAGCAGGGGAAGCAGAGGAAGCAGGGAAGCGCGGCGACGGCAGGTCTGGCTCCCTCCTCACGGACGGCTCCGGCTTTGCGGCGACAGCTCCCTCGGACGGCCTTCCCCGCCTCCTTCTCCTCCTCTCCCCCTCCCTGACATCACCGGCGGCAGATTTGGGGGAGGAATCCCCGAGATGGCTAGGGTTAGGGCAAGGCGGCCGGGCGGCGCTTATATAGGCGAGGTAGGTAGGGTGGACGGCGGGATCGCTCGCGGGACGCGTGGTGCGCATCCGCGGCGGCGGGCATGGCTGCACAGCCATCCTTTCCACAGCGGCGCGGCGCGAGAGAGAGGAAAGGGGGAAAAAGAGATAAAGCGGTGGGTGAGATGGCTATGACAGGTGGGACCCACTGGTCGGTGGCTCCGGCGATGTTGAAGGGCTAGCGGGCCAGCGGGATGGTTTGGCCGATGGGCCGGCGCTGGGCCGTGGTGACATGGCGCACAGAGGTGAAAGGTTTGGGGGTGTCCAGAGGACTTGGTCGGCTTGGACTTGGCCCACGAAGGGTTTAAAGGTTTTCCTATTTTCCTTAACCCTATTTCCTAAACAAACTTTGATTCAAATTTGAATTAAGATTCAAAATTGAATGCCACACAATAAAATCCAATTAAACTCCAATAAAAAAGCCAACTTCTCACACTAGCATTTTTCTATAAGTCCTAATTTATCATTTGACTTAAAGTAAATATAGGAATAAAGGAGAGATGCGTAGAAGACACTCTTATAATTTTCATTAATCACCCAAGTTCAAATCAAAAATTTTAGAAATCACGATTTTGCATTCAAACAAAAATCCAGGATGTTACATAACTCCCCCCCTCACAAGAATCTCTTCCCCGAGATTAAGAAGTTACCTCCGGTTCGAAGAGGTGAGGGTATTTCTCCCTCATGACCGACACCTTCTCCCACGTCGCTTCGCGCTCGGAGTGGTTGCTCCAGAGCACTTTGCAGAAGCGAGTGGTGGTCTTCCTGGTTGACTTCTCCGCCCAGTGCAGGATTCTGACTGGGTACTCCAAGTACTCTAGGGTGTCTTGCACGTCAAGTGCCTGAGCGGGCACTCTCTTTTCCGTAACCACGCACTTCCGGAGTTGAGACACGTGGAACACGGGGTGAACTCTAGCGAGCTCCGGTGGCAGCTCAAGCTTGTATGCCACCTTCCCAATTCTCTTCACTATCGGGTACGGGCCAACATACCTCGGAGATAGCTTCCCTTGACATGGAATCTCTTGGTACCCGGAGAGGGGAAACCCTCAAGTAGATGTGCTCTCCCACTTCAAACGAGACGTCTCTCCTCCTTGGATCTGCGTAGCTCTTCTGTCTGCTCTGGGCTATCTTCAGATTCTCTCTGACCTTAGCAACATTTTCTTCGGCTTCAACAATGGTGGCGGGACCAAAGAAGGTTCGCTCCCCCACCTCGGACCACATCAGCAGTGTCTGACATTTTCTACCGTAGAGGGCTTCGAAAGGTGCCATCTGTAGACTAGCTTGGTAGCCGTTGTTGTAGGAGAACTCTGCATAGGACAAGCTCTTCTCCCAATCCGACCCGTAGGTCAACACACAAGCTCTCAGAAGGTCCACCAGCACCTGGTTCACTCTCTCCGTCTGTCCATCAGTCTGTGGGTGGAAAGCTGTACTGTAGTTCAAGTCGGTTCCCATTGAAGCATGCAAACTCTTCCAAAACTGGGCGGTGAACTGCGGGCCTCTATCAGACACAATGATCCTCGGAGCTCCATGGAGCTTCAGAATGTTATCCACGTAGAGCTCAGCAAGTCTGCTCACACTGTAGTTGGCTTTCACTGGCAGAAAGTGTGCTACCTTGGTCAAGCGGTCCACTATCACCCATATCGAGTCATTTCCCTTCTGTGTGCGAGGTAAACCCACAATGAAGTCCATGCTGATATCATCCCATTTCCAGACGGGTATCTCAAGCGGCTGTAGCAAACCAGCAGGTCTCTGATGTTCTGCCTTCACTCTCTGACACGTGTCGCATCGAGCGACGTACTCAACAATGTCTTCCCTCATTTTCTCCCACCAGAAATGTACCTTCAGATCTTGGTACATCTTCGTGCAACCAGGGTGAATCGAGTACCGAGAGTTGTGAGCTTCCTTCAGAATCGAGTCTCGGATCTCCTTGCTTCGGGGTACACATATGCGATCTTTCAACCACAGTGTGCCTTGCTCATCGAGGCGGTAGTCGGCTGCCTTGCCCCTTGCCATCAAGTCTTTCACTTCTTCAATTTCTGGGCATCCTTTCTGAGCTTGCCGAATCTGATCTTCTAGGCTGTACTTCACTCTCAGTTCATTCAGCTGCCCCTTCTCGACTATCTCTAGCTTCAGCTTCTCCATTTCCTCATACAGTGCCGGTTGTTCCTTCTGCACCATTAGATTGTTGCAGTAGTTCTTGCGGCTCAGGGCATCGGCTACGACATTTGCTTTACCAGGATGGTAGTGGATGTTCAGGTCGTAGTCCTTGATCAGTTCAAGCCATCTTCGCTGCCTCATATTCAACTCAAATTGTGTGAAGATGTACTTCAAGCTCTTGTGGTCGGTGAAAATGTCACATTTGTTGCCCATCAGGTAATGCCTCCATATCTTCAAAGCGTGAACGACAGCAGCCAGTTCGAGGTCATGAGTGGGATAGTTCTCCTCATGCTTCCGAAGCTGTCGTGAGGCATAAGCAACGACGTTGCCTCCTTGCATCAACACGCAACCGAGTCCTTGTCTCGAAGCGTCACAATACACCACGAATTCCTTGCTCGCATCGGGAAGAGTCAGGGCCGGTGTAGTGGTGAGGCGGGTCTTGAGCTCTTGAAACTTGCTTCACATTTGTCCGACCATACAAATGGTGTGTTGCTCTTCAACAGTTCTGTCATGGGCTTCGCAATCTTGGAGAAGTTCTCGATGAACTGGCGGTAGTATCCGGCTAAACCGAGAAAACTGCAAATCTCTGTCATTGTCTTGGGTGACTGCCACTTGGACACTGCTTCTATCTTGCTCGGGTCTACGGCCACTCCTTCTGCTGACAACACGTGACCGAGAAAGGTGACTTCTTCCATCCAGAACGCACACTTGCTAAACTTGGCATACAACTGCTGTTGCCTTAGCTTCTCCAGCACTATCCTCAGGTGCTCTTCATGCTCCTCTGCGGTCTTGGAGAAGACCAGTATGTCATCAATGAAGACAACGACACACTTGTCTAACTCCTCCATGAACACCTTGTTCATCATGTTCATGAAGTACGTCGGGGCGTTCGTAAGACCGAACGATACGACAGTGTACTCGTACTGTCCGTACCGGGTCACAAACACGGTCTTGAAGATGTCCTTCGGCCGAATCTTCATCTGGTGGTAGCCTGATCCAAGGTCAATCTTCCTGAAGAACTTGGCTTGCCTTAGCTGATCCATCAGGTCATCGATCCGGGGTAGCGGATACTTGTTCTTGATGGTTACCGCATTAAGCGCACGGTAATCGACACACAGACGCTGAGTCCCATCTTTCTTCGGCACAAACAGACCTGGTGAACCCCATGGTGAAGCACTCGGTCGAATGAACCCCTTCTCGAGAAGTGAGTCCAACTCTGCCTTCAATAGCTTCAGCTCAACTTCTGCCATTCTGTACGGACTCTGAGCTATAGGTGCAGTTCCCGGTACCAAGTTGATCACGAACTCCACATCACGGTCTGGAGGCAATCCCGGCAGCTCTTCTGGAAACACGTCCGAGTACTCGCAAACCACTGGTACATCTGAGATAGCTTTCGTGTGAAGACTGTACACAGCTGGTATGTCTCGAGACTTCATCGGCTCGAAGGTGACCTTTGTTCCATCGGGGTGTACCAAGGTCACAAGTCGCGGTGAAGTGGAGATGACACCTTTGTGGGCGGTGATCCAGTCCATCCCCAGAATGATGTTAATGCCATTGGAGGGCAACACTGTCAGATCCCCCAAGAACTTGCGGTCCTGAATGACCACATCGACACCTTTACACAGCAAGGTGCATCTGATGTCTCTGAGAGGTGAACTCGTGATGATAGGAATCGGTCGGGTGGTTGTAGGGAGGGGGAGTTTGTTTACGAACCTAGAGGTTATGTACGACCCGATTGCACCTGTATCGAAGAGAACCAAAGCAGTAGTACCACAAACCAAAAACTCACCGATCACGACGTCAGGAGCGTCGGTAGCCTCCTCCTCAGTGAGGTGGTTGAGCCTCCCACAGCCGGCAGACGGCGGTGGTGCAGCCTGAGGAGGTCTTCCTCCTAGAGCAGGTGCTCTCGCGGGTGTAGCAGCGGTCTTCTTGTCGGGGCAGTCGTAGGACTTGTGCCCAGGCTTGCCACAAGCGTAGCAGGTCAGAGTGAAGCCTCCAGTGGTAGGTCTTGTGGCGCTCTGCGGCAGACGGTTGTAGCCTCCACCCTGCTGCGGGTAGCCGGGGTTCCTTCCTCCAGGGAACTGTCCACGGCCTCCTCTGAAGCTGCGCCAGGCTGGTTGTGCCCCGGGCGGTAGTTCCCCCTCAGCAGGTTGCTCTGTCCGCTCCTCGGCTTCTGGAAGGATCGGTCGTGGTGATCCCGATCTCCCATCCTCTTCTTCCCCTTCATGCGCTCCTCGTGGCCCCTCCTCTCCTCCTCGACCGCGATGGCGCGGTTGACGAGGTGGCGCAGGGACTTGTGCTCGCTCGCCTTCAGTCCCAGGCGAAGGCCGTGGTGGAGGCCTCGCAGGAACCAGAACTGCTTCTTCTGGTCGGTGTTGGTGTTGTCGGGGGCGTAGCGCATCATCATCATGAAGTGGCACTCGTACTCCTCCACCCTCATCGCACCCTGCATCATGGTGCGGAACTCCTGAGCCTTCTAGATCATCAGCTCGTTGGGCAGGTACTGCTCGCAGAACGCCTCGCAGAACTCCAGCCAGGTGATGAAGGCTGGGTTCGGGTGGCTGGGGGAGTAGTTGTCCCACCAAGACTTGGCAGGACCCTCCAGCTGGTGCGCGGTGATGGCGACGCACTCCTCGTCGGAGCAGACGGTGAGGTCGAGCTTGGTGTCGATCACCCTCAACCAGTCGTCGGCTTCGAGCGAATCATCCGAGTAGCTGAAGGTGGGGGCCTTCAGGTGGATGAACCTCTCGATCTTCTTCGTGAGGTCCTCGTCTGGCAGGGAATTGCAGTTCCTACCGTTGCCTCGGTGCTCCATGGCTTCCGCCATCCTCTGCATCAGCTGAGTCTGCAGGTCCATTACGTCCACCAAGTTGGGTGGTGGCGGTGGTGGCTGCTCCGGCTCAGGCTGGTCTGGCTCCAGCTCTTGCTCAACTTCTCCCTCCTCGTCTCCAGCTTCAGGGCCCTCAGGCGGCGGTGGCGGCGGTGCACCGGCACCCTGGCCTCGAGCTCCCCGAGCTCCTCCACGGAGGGGCAGGCGTCCACGGCCACGGGCAGGTGCACGACCGCGTCCACATGCGGCGGCACGGCCACGACCGCGGCCACAGCCCTGTGGGGCTTCCTCCTCATCGGCAGCCTCCTCGAGGCGTGCCAGCAGACAACCAGATCTTCAGATCGACATCCTTCTGAAAACACGACCAGGGAAGAAAAGACTTTATACAACGTCACTCACCAACATATATGAGTCTGAGAACAAGCATGAAAATAAGACTAAATATATAATCCAACACTCAATGAGAAAATGCATTAAGACACAAATAACTCCATTAAGATCCAAGCATGAGTAGTACATATGCTTCCTCGAGGCTGACTCAGGCCTTAGAGGTAGCAGCTCAAATCACGCTCTAATACATCGTTACATGCTCAAAAGGGTGGTGCCTACAAGATGTGACATGAAACTCTTCATGCACCGGAACATGCTCGCGGCTACATGGGACAACTCATGGAAACTACTATCTTACAACTCTACTCTCGTGCCACGTCCTCGCTCTACACCCTACTCGGTGCGAGCCCTGTTGTACGAGACAGGGTAGCGGTCCTCTGTGGGGTAGTCCGGAGGAAAGATCCTGGACACCAAGGTGTGTGCCTCTCTCACCTCCTTGGTCTCGACAGGGGTCGGCATCCGAGCCATCGGACACAGGTGCAGCTTGAGCCTGGAAGGGTGCAACTCGAAGGTCTCCGTGCGGATCGCACGCTGGGACTCGAAGGGTAGCTCTCCGTTGAGCTCCATGAGCTCGTCCACCGGAGGGAATTGGCGTCCTCCCACGTCCTCCTTAGTCTGTCGGCCTTGTCTCTCAGGTAGACGGCCGTGCGTGTGAGCCACGCGAGGTTGGCGACGTTCTCCGCCTTGCATTTCTCTAGGTTCTTCACCTTGTTCCTCTCGTAGCCGAGCAGGTGGCCGTGCACCATGAGCAAATCGTCCTTGCTCTGAAGCCTATCTCTCAGTCAGCTCTAGATCACGGTCATCTTGCGAAGGTCCTCCTTGATGTGCAGCAACTCCTCGCGTGTAGCCACACGCTCCTTCTCCACCTGCAGTAGTACGGTGTTCGCGCAGTTGACGCCCTGCTCAAGCTGGCGAACACGGTAACGGAGTGCGCGGTTCTCCCTCTCCAACTCGAGGCAGCGGGGCAGGTGAAGTCGGGCCTCGGCAGTGGCGTCCTTGATCTCGCCGAAGAGGTTCAGCGACTCGTTCTCCAGGCAGCGGGTGTACTTGTCGAGGTCGACAAGGTAACTGGCCGTCTCCACCAACGTCTCGTCGGACTCGCGGAAGGGTGCCACGTCGACGTCATCCTGGATCCCCTCGTGCGAAGGGACTCCATCCATGAGCGGTGCCAGGCGCTAGTAGTCACAGGGTAGAAGGTGAAGCACCCCAGTCTCGAACGTGCTGCGGTACTGAGCGAGAAGGCAGCCCAGTGCCTGGTGGCAGGCGAGGTCCATCGCAGTCGGGACGGTCATGGCGGTGCTGTAGCTGACCTCCCCCTTGAAGCCTGGAAGCACCGGGTGTGGAAGGATGACAACTGTGCAAAGCACTAGCTGCCCCGTCACAGCGGGCACGTACTCAGCGCGGTACATGACGTAGGTAGGAGGGACCCCGAGCCTGAGGAGGGCCCTCTCCAACCAGTGGCAGAGCTCCCCGCACGTAAATGCACAATCATAGCAAAGGCAATTGCATAATTTTAAAAAGGAAGGGTTAATGATCTGGGGCTTGCCTTCACTGGCAAGGTTGGACTTGGGCCCTTCTGGACTTTGGTCCAGGTCCTGAGCTACGTCCACGTATTGCAGCTCACCGTCAGCACCTTCGTCTCCTCCTTCCGGCACGAGCGTATAGCTACCATCGGGAAGATCTACACGAGGATGCAAATGCACGATTTAACTGACGGTTTCAATTTAATTAATTCTAAAACAACACATGACAACCATGGGGTGCATGGTTGACCACATTCACCTAGATAAAATACATTCAGCATACTCTTCCAATAAAGGAACAATATGTGATTCTTTAATTAATTATTCTTTTTGATAGTGACTGTGTACATATTTATATAAATGAATTAATTTCATTTCACAAACAGCAAGGAGGGTTGTCTTAAGCTTCTTAGCTTGATCCACAACACAATCATAGGGTCATCAGATGTGGAGTTGGTGGTTTTCCAATTTAACTTAATATTAAGCTTTAATTGACCTCCATAGCTTTTATTCATAAAATAAATTCATAAAATTCAGTGGCGGTCTTTCTGAAGCACCATAGACCCTAACAAAGCCACTGCATATACATGTACACTTAGGAGAGCTATGAATTAATTATACCGAAAAATAACAAATTCTAGCTACCACAACAAGATAAAAGCATATAAAACATAAATAATCATCAAATGGATTCCAACTTTCTCTCACTGATTCTATGACTCAAAACAAGGCTAGGAAATCAACAAACACATCAAGAGCTACTCTAGATCTTGAGCTATGCAATTACATTGAAAATTATGCACAAAACAAGAATAAATATTTCTGGTAGATATAAAATCATGATTAATTCATCAGAGGTGCATTTAGGCATAAAAAGATCATATCCAGAAGTTGAGCACAAAAATGTATTTATTTTTAGCTACAAAAATCATTTGGATAGATTCAGCTTAAACACAAAATAAATCATATTAAAAGATCTACATAGTAACTTTGTGCAAATTTTGGTGCAGAGTCTAGTCCTGGCATAACTCACAACATATCCAAAAATCAGCTTGAGAGCACTTGTAGATTTTGAACTACAACAAATATAGGTTCAACAATTTTCTATTTTTCATTCCAAAACTATCAGCCAAAAGTAGGGTCATGCTTTACAAAAGTTGTAGAGTTATCCACAAGGAAACCAAAAAAATTGGTTTGGCATTTTTATGATTTTTCTACAAATTTTACAAGATTCAGCCAAAAGCCTATACTATTTAAGATTCACTTTTGCAGGCAGGTCCCTGGAAATAAACTAAACTTCAGAGATCTACCCTTGCTTTGCATTTAGGCCCCTAGGAACAAAACAGACCTCGCAATTGGGCCTTGGGCGGTGTGGTGGTGTGGCCGGCCGGAAACGGCTGGGGAGGACCACAAGCTCGCACGGTACCGATTCGTGGCCGGAGTTGCGGCGGAAAGACCGGCGGTGAGCTGGGGCGGCGGAGACAGGCGGCGGCGGCCGCAGGAGCGGTTGCTCCGGCGAGCGCTCGGCCGGGGAAAGAGAAAGGGCGGCGCGGATGGCTCCACTGGGTCCTAGGGAACGCGCCTGGATGGTCGAGCGACTGGGGAAGCAAGCGGCCAGGGGTTTTCACCGCGGCGGCGGCCATGGCGACGGCGGAATGGCGTGCGCGCACGAGGAGAAGCACGGTGGGGTTTTATAGGGGTGGAGGAGCCTCAAGCCTTCACTTCGAAGCAAGGGACCTGCGGCACGAGGGGGGGTCCGGCCGGTTTGGCTGCCCAGGTGACGACGGCACGGGGACACGCGCGGCGCGGCAGGGTAGGGGCGGGCGCGCGGCACGGCCGCGTGTTGCCTCGGCGCGCGTTGGGCGGCGAGGGGGTCCGGGTGAGGATGGGGCCAGGGGCGCGTCCATGGGTTCCCGGTCGCCCACGTGCCTGCCTCGCGGCCTTGGCGTCCGGGCCCAGGGGACAGCCCGCGGCGCGCGTGGGCGCCGGTCGGCGCGCTCTGGAGCTCGGGGTGTCGGCGGTGTCGCCAACTAATTCCATTTAACCCCCTTTGACGGATGCAAACTCCAAAACTTCGAATAGAAGTTCAATTTCTACCAAAAGCAAAGTTGTAGAGGAACTACATGAGACCATTTTTTGTAAAGGCCGACATAGCTTTTGATCAAAGGTTCGAGCATGAACTGCTGGTGAAGTTGACGTCTTTCTCGACTCGGTCAAAATGACCGCATTTTTGCACACTTTCCACTCAAAATTTCAAATGCTGCCAATTATGAAAAGTGTGTCCCTCAAAAAGACTAACAACTTTTGTATTGCCTGATTTTTGAGTGTTTAGATGAATTTTGGAGAACGCGGCAAAAGTTCTAGAGGAGGTTCAAAGGCATCAGGGGTTTGACTAGGTTTTACTATGCCTTTGACCAAAGTTTGACCACAAGTGTGTGTTGACTTGATTAAGAAGATCATTAGTGATTGTTGGCTAGGTTTTCGAGGTGATGACCCAGGTTGACCAAGGTTTGACTAGAGTCAACGTGTTTGATTCGTCTGATTCGGTCATTAGCACTAATGATGCTAATTAAAAACCTGGGGTGTCACACTAGGTTTCAGGTCGAAGCAGGGCATAAAGCTCCCTAGCGGGTCAATACACCACCATAATAAACACACCCAACTCCCCGCTAGAGCAGGTCTATACTTTGTCAACGCCTCCCCATTGGTCCCTTTCAGGTAAAGTTGCTACAACATCAAAGTTTCTAGTTATTCAGCCAAGACAGAGCCATATGTCTTGTGGTTGTACGGTTTTCCTGGGTGGTTCTCCATGTTCCGATTAAACAAGCATAGTGTTCTTGTATGACATGAATGAATAGCACAAAATAAATCAAGATTAAGGATTGTTCCATTAAACCACCCAAGGTATGCTCTAGCAAAGCTACCCAACATAAAGTAAAACCCGGTTGATCAAGGCACAGGGTATACAACACTAGTCACACCTTAAGCATGGGTCCCATCACATTAATGCAAGCAAGAAGTAAATAACTGTGTAATTAAAATGCATGTTGTAATAGGACAAGAGGGAATGCAGCAAGGACTTGCCTTCTACCCAAGCGTGCTGCTGCTCAAAGCCTTCTTGGTCTTCAACGGCAGCGTACTCCACGAATTGATCGTTCACTACGCTCCACACAATAACATACAAGCATACAATACAATTAATTAAGAAACAGTACACCAATCATAGCAAACAGAAAAAAACAACAGAAAACTAATCTACTCGTCGAGACGATCGCGTGGACATAAAGAACGCTAAAACGGAGCTAAAACGACTAAGATACGGCCTAATCAAGATACCAGGACCTACCTGCAAGAAAACTAGAGCTTCTGGGCTAAAACTAAGAAACCTGGACCTATCTGCAAAGAAACTTATATGGTGGAAGGGTCGGCTTGTAAATCTAAAGAAACAGAGGGGCTTAACTGCAAAACTTGCAGAGCAAGGCTGGGTTACTTGACCAGATGGGATCTGATCCGATCCGTCGGATCCCGATCGAACGGCCACGCACGCGTGCAAGCACCCCGGCGGCGAAGACAGGGCGGCGGGCAGCGGCAAGCGGCGGCGCTCGGCGGCGGACTCGCCGGCGTGAGACCAGATCGAGCTGGGGTGCTCGACTCGGCGCACGGACAACACCAAGAGGTAGAGCGCGGCACGGCGAAGCTAACTAGGGCAACAAGGGCGACTCACCGATGAAGACGACGGCGCACGGCCAAAAGGCAGACGGCGGCGGTGACGGATCTCCGGCGAGGACGTCCCGGCGATGTAGGGGTCGGCGACGCGAACACGTGGCACCGGCAGCTTCCACTCGACCTCGCAGTGCTTCGGGACTCCTTCTCCGCGACAGGAAGGCGGCGGACCGGGAGACCGACGACGCGGCAGCGCTAGGGTTAAGGGCGGCGGCGCGCTGGAGCTTACGGCTGCGGCTAGGTCTTGGGGTGGGGTTTCGGGGTGGCGGCGGCCGCTTAGAAAGGGGCTGGGCCACGCCTTGGCGTGTGGGCCACGCCTAGGGAGGCGTACTCAAGGCGGACTCGGGGCGGCGCGCGGTGTCCAAGTCGAAGACGGCGCGAGGAAGGAGATGATGGGTGGGCCCCGTCGGTCAGCGACAGCTGGCGGCGGAGGAGCGAAGCGGGCCGCGCTAGAACGGTTGCTGTGCTGGGCTTCGGCTGCCGCGGTGCAAAAGCGAACTAGGCCGGGGAGATGAGGGGGCACGGGAGGACTTCAGGTGACGGCCTGAACAGATGGCGAAGCAGGCCGGGCCGAGGGTTGGTGAGCGGCTGCGGGAGCTGAGTTGAGGGGCTGCTTTAGGACTTCTGAGGATTGGGCTCAAAACATAAACGGACCAGAAGAAAGGAAGGAAGGAAGAGATAAAAGAGAAGGGTTTTTCTATTTTTGAAAAGCAACAAACAAATGAATTCAAATACGAATTTGAATTCAAACACACAAAAATGATGCACCAGCATGTATGCAACATTAAACTCCTATGGTTAATTTATTCTATTTTGGAAAATATCTAAATGCCTAAAAGAAATTAAAGAAAACCTTATAGTCCTTAAGAGCAAAATTAAAGGTTGCTAACAAATTTTATTAAAATTCAAATTTTTGAAAATTAGGGTGTTACAGTAGTGCTAGATCAAACGCTTGTAATCCCCTTGCTCCACGGATTGACAAGAACCTAGGGAATCCCCGTGGTGAAAAAGGTGTAGGTCCGTACGCTTGCGGATCGTAGGTGGATACGAGTTTTATCCGTCAACAAGTAGTAGTATTCAATCCGACCAGATGAATAGAAGGCGAATCTTTGTTCTGCTTCTTCTACTCGTACTTCTACTAGTAGCAGTTACCACTAATCCACTAATCAAGGCGTCACTTCTTTGTCGATGGTGCACCCGACGCCTTGTTGCAGCTGCTCACAGACGAGGATGTCGCTCTGTTGCCGCCGCCCGTGGAAGATGGTGGCGGATGAGGCCGTCCCTCCAATGCCGCCGCCAGAGGATGATGTCGCCGCTCCATGGCGGCCGGTCGAGCACGGCCTTGGCGCCGCTCCATGGCGGCCGGTCGAGCAC
Source organism: Cenchrus fungigraminus (assembly GCA_036936925.1). Lineage (NCBI taxonomy): Eukaryota > Viridiplantae > Streptophyta > Magnoliopsida > Poales > Poaceae > Cenchrus > Cenchrus fungigraminus. The sequence goes on from CM072770.1 coordinate 64,316,258, forward strand.
GGCCTTGGCGCCGCTCCATGGCGGATGATGACAGCCGGTCGATGATGACCTCTGCTCAGCGAGGATGGCAGAGATCGACTGCTGCCGACTCATGAGGATGAGAGAGGATGACGGCGCTTGGAGACGACAATTCCCTGGCGAGTGGCGGTGCTTCCGCGCCCCTGACCCCTGGCACCTCTTGCTGACTTGCGAGGGGTGCGATGTTTCAGAGGCACATGATCTTGGATTTCATTTTGTTCCACAAACTCCGAATCATCAAAGGATGTGTCAACCACCACCCGAATGGGCCTCCGCTCTGCCTCCTCTTCATCAGACCACTAGAGATCCTCCCTTTCATCAGAAGAGGAAGAGGATGTGGCTTGTGCCGCACCTCTAGGAGACAATGGCTCCATGGGGAGAGGAAGAGAGCGTTGTGCGAGGATGGGGTTTTTTTTGGTTGCAAGAGTTGGGAGAGGAAGAGGGCACTGTGCGAGAATGGAGTTTTTTGTTGGTTGCAAGAGTGGGGAGAGGAAGAGGGCACTGGGAGGAAGGGGGTATTTATGGCCAGCGGAACCCATTCAGCCATTATTAAAGAAACTATTCCCGAAAAGATTAGAGTAGTTGTGGGATCCGTTCTGGTCAAACTAACTCAATTTTGACCAAATTTACAGTAAATTGTGTTAACACTTATATCTTCATATAAACTTATCAGGAAGTGAGAATTGCATTCTTTTGTGGACGGAGGGAGTACGTTCTGAGGAAGGGGGAAAGACCGTTCAGCGGAATGTTAACAGACCAGAAGAAATAATAGTAGTCCAGAAGGTCGTTTTAGCAATACATCAGTATACCGGACCTTCTAGACTACCTTTTCCACTCATTTGTCTTTGTTGGAGCTGTAACTCCTCCATTGTTCTCCCACAATCTTGTTCTTTGGCTATCCTGTCAACGATGCCTCGTCCCTAGGCAAATCTTATTCCTGACATTGTTGTGAGCGTCGCCAATAAGATCAGTGATGCAAGAGATTTCTTCACGTTCAAAGCTGTCTGCAAGGGTTGGAACTGCGCTCGTTCAGGTGAGGCGCGCCCGTTTGACCCTTGGATTCTGAAACCTGAATTTATCGGTGAATCTAGAGCAGTGACATTCGCATCTGTCGCTGATATGCGGCTTTTTGCGGTCTCCTTTCCTTCATTGGCTGGGAAAAGGACTAGATTGATTGGTTGCGGTGAATCTGGAAGCCTAGTCGCCTTAGATTGCAGAGATTGGTGCAACACGCTCATGCTGAATCCTTTGTCTCCTCGGAAGCACATTCGCCTTCATCGACTTCCAAAATGGAGCCAAATGGCTACTCTCCAAGCTTGTATCTTGTGCCTTGAAACAGCAGCTGGTGCAGAGTCATTTGTCGTGATTACTTTCTTTTGGCCAGAGAAATCTTTTGCAGCACTTGGGTCATTGCCTGTTTCCATGTGGCATTTGGGTAGCCAATCCGACTGGACTACACTACCTTCGGAAGATTTCTGGTGCAGTTCATCTGAACACATGCAGATCTACTTGGGGCAAGATCTTCCAGCACCTCCCCATCCTGTTGGACTTCGGTTGTCATGGGTTATTGACATGGGCAACTCTTCTCTACTCGAAGGTGAAGACCGATTGTTCTTTGTTGTTCTGGAGGAGAAAGAAGCTAAGGTGGTAGAATTAACTTTGCATTCATTCGTCGGGGACATTTGGCAGCCTATTCCCTGGGAGAGAGCTCCTGAGTTCCGGAATAAGATCATCTTGTTTTGTCCTGGCAAGTGCATTGTTACAGAAGAGCATGACATTTCTGGTTTGGCTGACCTGAGGGCAAATCACATTTACTTCCTACGAACTTATCATCATGATGAAAAGAATGAGTACTGGATCTACCAGCAGGGAATAGGTATTGTTCCAGGCATCAATACTACTCCGGCGATCCGCATTAAGTAGGTTCGTGGGGACTGGATTTGGTCGCGAGGAACATGGCAGTTGCCTAGCTATCCGTAATGAGGAACTTCGATTGTGTACCACCTGTAACGCAATTCAATGTACAAATATCTATATTATCATCCTTCGTCAATTATTCCGCATATATGTATAAGTTTCTACCACAATCACTGTAGGGAACAAGCAGTTACGCATTCGATAATCAGGAAGGTCCTTCCCGCAAAACATCAACAGAGCGGACAAGTATCAAACATCATAGGATGGCATCTCACAGCTACTCATCACCACAAAGTTCACACCACCAACAAGTAGCAAATACCAAAATACAAGCATGATTAGCACCTCTAAACCGTCTACCTAGCAATAACACCACGAGTTGTCCTTGCTGAGTGACCTCTTATATGAGGCCTGTCACAACAATTCCCTCACCTTCTTCACCACAAGTGTTGCAGAATCCAGGAGCTGCTTGACCGTCTGCAGCTCAACGGCGGTCTCTTGAATCTCCCTGTTAGCCTTTGCACATTCTTCCTTCCACATCCTTGCCTCGCTTTTAGCTTTTAGGTACCTATTGGCTTCACCCTTTTCTGTAGGAGACAACAGAGCATCGTTTCTCATTTTCTTTCTCGTCTCAAACAGGTTATGGGTTACCTCCCCATAGTATCACGTTATCGTCTGCAGCTCAGCTGCTTTGACATTGGCCTCCTCCTTAGCAGTTGTACATGCTTCTTTCCACGACCTTGCTTCCTCTTCAGCTTTTCCCTTCATTTCCATCAGTTTCTCTAGAACTTTTAGAGTCTAAATATCCCATTCAGGATCTATCTACCTAGATGACACGCACTTCATGCCATCAGTCTGTAGTCACCGATTTCGTTCATATAATTAGCGATTGACCACACTAACATCAAACACAGAAGCAACATTTATTAGAAGTGATACAGGTTATCGTTTACCTCACAGCAGCATACATATCGATGCCCAGAGTTGGCGCCTGTCTAGTCATACCTCAGATGGACAGGAAACCCGTCCTTGCACTCGTTTTCATTAGGATCTATAACGATAACTTCACAAGGACCGAGTGTCGGTGATCTGGAGCTTTCGGAGTCTACTCCAAACACCTTTAAAATACATGAATATAGTCTGTTAACCTAGATCCCCAAATCCAAAATTCCCCTTAACTAGTATGACAAATCAAAGTAGCATGGCTAAACAGAGGACTAACCTGACCGGAGCGAGTCCTGCTTCTCCGTTTGCCGCTAGTGCCACTACGATTCGCCATTCCCGCCACGGGCAATAGCAGATCTAAGCACCGAAGCTAGCTCTAGTCTTTGCCACAAGGAAAAGGAGCGTGGTGCCGGCGAGTCTCTTGCAGAGTTGTAGTAGTGTACGCCGCGTCGTCGAGAGAAATGAGATATATACACTTGTCCGCGGGAAAACTTTTTTTTGGTTGTCGCGCGCGCTTTTCTCCCGCCAACTTACCAGAACCGCTCTGTGCTGTTGTTGGGGCAAACATGTCCAGTTTCCGGGTGCGCGACGGCCAGCCACGTGGAATAGTCAGCACTTGGAAACAAGCAGTTACACAATTGTTTCTCAGGAAGGTCCTTCCTGCAAACCATCAAAAGGACGGACCATCTGATTCAGGATCAATCCAAACAAACAACATCTTAGCTTTTCCTCCCTTTTTACCACTAGGAAGGTCCTCCTTGCGAAACATCAACAGGTCGGAGTTTCCTCAATCATAACTTCCCCCTTCTCTATCTATTATCACCATACCTCCATTGTTCTTCCTCTACCTCCATTGCAACGCGTATGAATTCCGAATGGTGAGTATGCTCGAAACAAATGAGTTTGGATCATGGACCCAAACGCCAGTGACCCTGGTACAACCCTTCAGGTAATCTTCTATGGAGATTGTGCATAAATTCGGGATGATCAGTGCATACAACCGCCCAATCATATGTGAGTATTCTGTGAGGAAAGATTCACTCTAAGATAGACATGCACTTGTCCTGCAATTGTGTGCAGTTAGCCTGAATTGCCCATCGTAGAAATGAAGTCACAGTTTCCTTGCTTGCCATGTCCCACATCTTTGACGCACAGTGCAGCTTCAACCTTTCGACTTGGTACATGTTGGCGACCGAGAGTAAATAAGGCCAGGCATTGCGATTCACAATGATCGACACGTCCGTTCAGAGGGGGTGTGCACACAAGTTCATCGGTTAACGCCCGGTGCTAGTCCTTAACTGCAATTCTCAATGACCACCATTGCAATCCGTATGAATTCCGAATGGTGAGTATGCTCAAATCAATTTGGAATAGATTAAACCAAATCGGCATAACAAGATGACATCTCATAGCAACTCATCACCACAAAGTTCACACTACCAGTCCACCAACAAGTAGCAAACATCATACGATGATCTGGTAGCCAACACCAAAACACAATCATGATACAAGTTTCACAATAATCATCACTACTCATTCATAATCATAACTCCATCTCATGTTTGGCCTCCTGCAGCTGTTCCTTCACCTTCTGCATCTCCTACCGTGAATTTTTGGTCTTGCAGGCCTCTCTTGCATTTCTTAAAGTTCTTTCAGAAGATTTGGATGTCTCGTCTCAGGGCGAGGACTCTATAGGATCTCCAAAGAGATTGAAAACATAATACAACAACTAGCAGACAGAGAGAAAGAGCTTCAGTACACACCTAAGGACAAGACAACTGAGGGCAGAGATCATTCTTCTTACCATATACATTGGAATAAATGCGTTAATGAATGGGTAGGATATTGAGTTTGTTCGGTTAGTCTTTTCTTTTAAATTTTCAAGAAGTTCGTTGTCAGTTAGACTGAAACGGGTACTAATAGGCAAGGGTACCCGTTTCAGTCCAACTGACAATGAACTTCTTGAACATTTAAAAGAAAAGACGGACCAAACAAACTCAATGTCCTACCCATTTATTGACGCTTTTATTCCAATGTCTATGGTAAGAAGAATAAGCTCTGCCCTCAGTTTTCTTGTTCTTAGGTGTGTACTGAAGCTGTTTCTCTCTGTCAGCTAGTTGTGCTATCATGTTTTGGATCTCTTTGGAGATCCTAAGAGAGTTCTCCCCTGAGACGAGGCATCCAGATCTTCTAAAATAATATTACGATGTTCTTGTAGAAATAAACTCATCCTTGGAGAAAACTCATCTCGATCTGAAAAATAAACTCATCTCAGTCTAAAAAAACCTGAATCCCTTGAACCCAATTGTATGAGTACAGTAAAACAACCACCACATGCCAGAAAACCTGGTTGTTTGCTACCTACATAAACTTAACAAGGGCATGGTTGCCCCAAATGAACCTATCGATCCATCAAACGATGCAAATTGGAAACTAACTAAATCTAACATGAATTGTCTATAGCCTATCAACTTCTAACACCTATCGAAGTGCAAATCTAAAGGTACGATAATGAAATCTAAATCTACCATATATGCTCATCAATCCTCCAGATCCAGAGGACCAACCTCGTCTTGCTGTCTCATCCTCTTGTTGCTGGGATGTGGCGGCGCAACCATCTTCCCCTCACCGCTAGGATCCGCCATTCCTACCACGAACTATTGCAAATCTGCGTAGTGGAAGTCAAAAGTCTTTGCGAAGTCTGAGTGAAGTGTCTCGCCAGCCATTCGATACGTAGTTATAGACTCAACTGAAACTTACATGTAGGACCTGATCACAGTAAAGAATTCACATGAACTATTAGTAGAGTTTCCCATAAACGTATCACAACCAACAAGTGGTGCAGTGGTAAACAGCATAGCCTTGTTCCTTCAGGTCCCTTGTTCGAACCTATGCCATGGCAAAATATTTTTGCAACATTTCGTGACCTATGCTTACACGTGGGACCCTAGAACTATTTATGACGACTTGGAACACTCTCGAAAAAATGCTTACATGTGGGACCCAACTGAATTTTATGACCACTTGGAACACTCTATTTTAAAATAATGCTTACATGTGGGACCAAAGTTGGTTTATGACGCCGCTGACATGGCGAAAATGCTTACATGTGGGACCCTGGAAAATTTTATGACGACTTGGAACACTCTATTTTCGAAAAGATGCTTACATGTGGGACCCAACTAAATTTTATGACGACTTGGAACACTCTATTTTTAAAATAATGCTTACATGTGGGAGCAAAGTTGGTTTATGACGCTATTGTCGAGTTTATGGCGTCACAAAACAAGCATGGAACGGTGAACGCTCGGCTATAGTAGCAACCGTTATGATGAAAGTTTTTTTTGTCACTAAATTTGCTCGAAAGTGAAATATTATGACGAGATCAGCCAGGAACGTCATAAATCAATGACGCTAAAATGTAGTTGCGTCACTAGTCAACGATTTTCTTGTAGTGTGAACTTGATGATTTCAGCCGTAAGGGCAAGTCTCACGCTAAGTCGTGTTTGAGTAAGACTTGCAAGATAAGGAGGGTGAAATTTTCTAAAAAGGTGCCAAATGAAGGGAATCTTTTGGAATAGCAGAGGTCTTAGTGACTTGGCTAAAACAAGATTTCTAAGGGAGACCTCCAAGGAGCAAAACTTAGCGTTTATTGCTCTTTTGGAGACAGGCAAGAAGGATTTTTCCCAAGACTCACTAAATAATTTTAGTGGAGGGAGGAATTTCGTGTGACACTGGACTGCACCTCATAGGAGATCAGGTGGTATTTTGCTAGGGGTTAACCTAGATGTGTTGGACGTAGGAAGTATTGATGATGGAGATTTTTTTGTGAAATTTAGATTAAGAGATAAGAAGAGTGATTTTAAATGGGTTTTGGTGGCTGTGTACGGGGCAGCCCAACTGGAATTCAAGGAATCATTCTTGACTGAGTTGGTACAGTCTTGCAGTAATGAGAAGTTACCCTTGTACATTGGGGGGGATTTTAATATCATTCAGAACAGTAGTGAAAAGAACAATGACAGATTTGAGGAAAGGTGGCCCTTCCTTTTTAACGCAGTCATTGATAGTTTGGACCTACAAGAGATAGAGATGTCAGGTCGTAAGTTCACCTGGGCTAACTCTCGAAGGACACCTATGAGAGGCTGGACTGGGTGTTGGTTAGTACGGAATGGGAGCAGAATTTTCCATTGGCGACAGTCGAGGCCCTTAATAGGGAGATTTCAGATCATACACCTCTCCTGCTAAGTACAGGAGAAAAGGCCAAGTCCAAGAAACAACCGCCCTTTAAATTTGAGCTGGGTTGGTTGTTGAAGGAGGGCTTTTTCGAGGTGGTTTCTGAGGTTTGGAAAAAAGAAATCAGGGGAGGTACACCGATGCAAAGGTGGCAAAACAAGATTAGAAGGTTGAGACAATTTTTGAGAGGATGGGCAAAGAATATGAATGGAGCATATAAAAAAGAGAAGCAAGAATTGCTGAGGAAAGCGAAGGAACTAGATAAGAAGGCGGAGTCTCAGCTGCTAAGTCAGCATGAATGGGACTTAAAGCAGAGCATTCATGAGAGAATTACGCAATTGCTCAGGGAAGAGGAAGTAAGGTGGTTTCAAAGAGCTAAGACCACTAAAATATTAAAAGGGGATAACAATACGAAATATTTTCAGATGATTGCAAATGGAAAGAGGAGGAAGACTAGAATCTTTCGCCTCGAACAAGAAGAAGGGATTGTGGAAGGTGAGGAACAACTTAATAGCTACATCACGAAATATTATAAGAATCTTTTCGGGAAATCACAAGTTAGCAATTTAACACTCAACGAGTCTTTGGTGGAGGATATTCCTCAGATCACTAATACGGAGAGTGAAATGCTAGTGGCTGATTTTTTTGAAAAGGAAGTTAGGGAGGCCATTTTTCAAATGAAACATAATAAAGCACCGGGGTCTGATGGTTTTCCTGCTGAGTTTTATCAAGTGTTTTGGAGTCTCATAAAGGATGACCTAATGGCCATGTTTCGAGACTTCCATGCCGGAGACCTACCTCTTTTCTGTCTCAACTATGGAATAATCACATTACTTCCAAAGGAGAAGGAGGTCAAGAAGATTCAGCAATACAGGCCCATATGCATGCTCAACGTTAGTTTCAAGATTTTTACGAAGGTGTTGGCTAACAGACTCACTTCGGTCGCGTGTAGGATCACCAAACCTCCTCAATCTGCCTTCCTACCTGGAAGATATATTTTGGAAGGGGTGGTTGTTTTACATGAAATTATTCATGAGCTAAAAAGGAAGAAGCAAAAAGGCCTTATTCTCAAACTAGATTTTGAGAAGTCGTATGATAAAGTTAATTGGGACTTCTTGCAGCAGGTCCTTAGGATGAAGGGATTTCCGAGTATGTGGTGTCAGTGGATGGAGAAAGTGGTCGCAAAGGGTAGTGTGTGCGTTCAGGTGAATGACAACTTGGGTCACTTTTTCCAAACCAAGAAGGGTTTGCGGCAGGGTGATCCTTTGTCCCCTATTCTCTTCAATCTGGTTGCAGATATGCTGGCAGTGTTGATTGAGAGGTCAAAAAACTTGGGTTTCTTTGATTCATTGGTTCCTCACTTTGTGGAGGACGGTCTATCAATCTTGCAGTACGCAGATGATACAATTCTATTTTTGGATGATGATTTAGAAAAGGCCAAAGGCTTGAAGTTAGGAATAAGTGTGTTTGAAAAGCTGTCAGGTCTTAAAATTAACTTCCATAAAAGTGAGTTATTCTGTTTTGGGGAAACAAGAGATAGGACTGGGGAATATGTTCAGCTTTTTGGATGTAAGGAGGGCGAGTTTCCTTTGATACTTGGGAATTCCTATGAGTCCTAAGAGACTTTCTAATAAGGATTGGAGAGTGGTCGAAGAAAGATTTCAAAAAAAGCTAAGTAGTTGGAAGGGTAAGCTGTTATCGTCAGGAGGGAGGTTAGTTCTAATTAACTCAGTCTTGTCTAGCTTACCAATGTTCATGATGTCTTTCTTCAGAATACCTAAAGGTGTTTTGGAGAAATTGGATTATTATAGATCAAGATTCTTTTGGCAATGTGATGAGCATAAGAAGAAGTACAGGTTGGCCAAATGGAGCATTCTTCATAAATCTAAGAGTGTGGGGGGGATGGGCATCATTGATTTGGATATTCAAAATAAATGCCTGTTAAGTAAACGGATTATCAAATTAATCAATGATGATGGCTTATGGCAACAAGTACTCAAGAAGAAGTACTTTAAGGGTAAAACTTTATCACAAGTAGAGAGAATGAAAGAGGATTCACATTTCTGGTCCGGGTTAATGGAGATTAAAAAGCTTGTGTTGGTGAGGGGTAGGTTTCAGGTGCAAGATGGTTCCCAGACTAGATTCTAGGAAGATCTATGGTTAGGGAAAGAACCTTTAATGGTAAAATATCCTACCCTTTATAATATAGTAAGAAAGAAGAATGTGTCGGTTGCCCAAGTACTAAGTACTACCCTGCTAAATGTCTCCTTCAGGTGTGCCTTAGTGGGGGACAATTGGGACAAATGGCTCTGTCTAGTGGAGAGTGTCCTTATGGTGCATCTTAATGATCACAGGGACTCTTTTAGGTGGACAGCTAGCAAGAATTTTTCAGTTAAAAACATGTATAATGACCTAGTCTTAAAGTCAGGAACTCCGGTCAACTGTTGGACATGGAAAGCTAAGATCCCTTTGAAGATTAAGATCTTCCTTTGGTATCTTAAAAATGGGGTCGTGTTAACTAAGGATAACTTAGGAAAAAGACAATGGAAGAGGTGTACTAAGTGTTTCTTTTGTACAGAGCAAGAAACTATTCAGCACTTGTTTTTTGATTGTCGCATGGCTAGACTTATGTGGGGGATTGTTTGTTTAACATTTGGGGTTGCAAAACCAGTGGATGTGGGGCATCTTCTTGGTCCTTGGCTTAGAAGTTTTTCGAACAAGCAAAGGAACCTTGTACTGATCGGGTTGGCGGCACTATGCTGGGCCTTGTGGATCAGTAGAATGATTTGGTGTTTCATAAGTCACAATATAAATCTATTTTGCAGGTGATGTTTAGGGGGATGTTCTGGATCAGGAGATGGTCTATCCTTTCTAAGGAGGATGGGAGAATCATTTTGAAGGAAGGTTGTCGGTTGTTGGAGACAGTTGTTGTATGGACATCCCAGGGCCCACTACCCAGGCGGGTACCAGGACCGACTACTGCGTGGGCCCCCAGGACTACTCGACTTGGGCTGCACGGTGCAAGACGGCGTGAAGCACAAGGCTACCAGAGGGCTAGTACTCGGTTAGGAAACTAGACATGTCCGGATCCGTGTAGAGTACTCCTAGCCGTGTACGACTAGTACTCTCCTCTCTAAACCGACTTGTAACCCTGCCTCCCGGACTATATAAGGCGAGGCAGGGACCCCTATCTTTCATCCGCATCATCTTGTAACAACACCCAATCAATCCAGAGCTACGCAGCATACAGGACGTAGGGTATTACGCACCTAGCGGCCCGAACCTGTCTAAATTGTGTGCCACGTGTCTCTCCTTCGAGTTCCCGATTTCGGCGAGGCCACAAACATCTACCTCAGGTACTCCCCTTGGTAGGTTGCCGGTCTAAACACCGACAACAGTGGCGTTGGAGATCTTTCATAAGTCTGGATGGAATGCTCTAAAGCGCATCGACATCTAGATTTTCATGTGTTTTGAATTCTTGTATGCCCTGTCTGCTATCTTGTTTAGGGAGAACCTTCTTTGGTCAAAACTGTTGCAGCCTAGGTGTTGCGGTGTAGGTCGTGTGGTTTGAACGGTACAGCATAGTTGCTGCGGTGTTGCTGTTTGTTAGCTGTAGACAATTCTTTGAATCGTTGAGGCCCGTTATCTAAAAAATTATGCTACGAAAAAATAAGGGTACGTATTATATCCCCTATAACATCAGAGATCGCACGGTCGTTGAATCATTGGCAGAGTCGTTTACGAGTCAGCCATCATAACTACTACGCACATTTTATTCGTTTGTGTTGGCAACTAGGCATAGGATCCTTGTGCTGGATGCTGGGAAATCGTCGGAATCTCTCAAGATATAAAGGACCATATGAAAAGTACTGGGGTATATATCCATTCGAAAGATCGCAACTCGCAAGCATCAATAGTGCAAAGTGCGCGTGCGCTTAGAGTTCCTTTTCATTTCTTTTTCCAGAGCTTTCCTATATAGCATATATCTATATGAACCAAAGATGCATAAAGTGCAAATCTAAAATATATTGTAACAAATTTCGAATAAATCCAAGCAAATGCATGCATGCTCAAGTGTTGGTGCATATTCTTTTATACAAAAGAATTATCAAATGTCAGGGAAGTTTTAGAGGGTTGAACTAGCGTGTTACTCGAGATTGATTTAATGCTTAATGGCTTAACATATTTGACTGTAATTAAATGGACCAATTTGAAACTAATTCGCCGATTGTTTTATGTCATTATATGCTCCTCAGTGTTCAATCTACTACAAGATTAATTATAACTATTGCTAATTTGGAATTTGTCGAATGATAATAACATAGGAGTACGTATTACGTGACATAGATTGTTGGAATCTATGAAGCAAAGATATCCAAGCTAAAGCTCTCGTCCCACGACGATGTTTCACACTACCAGTGAAAACAGAAAGAAACGCGATATACACCCGTCGGCGGTCCTAGACTCCTAGTCCAGCGCGTGCGCTGACTTCCCTTTCAGCATATTTTTATGTCCTGATCCAACATGTTTTAAATGCCAGTCCTAGTCGGACGACCCCACCTATGACAGTTGACGCAACGACTTGACCCAGCAGCACTAGCAAGATTTCCACGATATGGCCATATTTTTTCCACACGCACACCGAATTATTGGGTAGCTCGTTCAACCAAATTACGACTAGTTCTTGATCTGCGACAGCATGCACCGGACGTCCTTGGCGCTTGGGCGTTCCTTGGGGTCGTCCTGGGTGCAGAAGACGGCGATGCGGAGCACGAGGACTATCTGCTCGTCGTACCCGGCGCCGGCGATGGCCGGGTCGATGGCCACGGCGTGGTCCCCGGACTGCACCACGCGGCGGAGCCACCGGACGATCCCCACCTCGTCCACCTCCTTGAAGTAGTCGTCCGACGGCTCCTTCCCCGTCGCCAGCACCGCCAGGATCACCCCGAAGCTGTACACGTCGCACTTGGCCGTGAACTTGAGCGTCTGGTGGTACTCCGGCGCGATATACCCCCACGTCCCGGCGAGGTTCGACGCCGTCACGTGCGTGTGCTGCTCGGGCATCGCCTTGGCGAGCCCGAAGTCCGCGATGCGGGGCTCCAGGTCGTCGTCGAGCAGGATGTTCGCCGGCTTCAGGTCACGGTGGATGATCTGCGGCCGGTGCGAGACGTGGAGGTACTCGAGACCCTCGGCAACGCCCACCGCCACGCGGAGCCGCGCCGGCCACGACAGCCCGACGGCACCGCCGCTGCTGCTGCCGTCTCCGGCTGCGGCTGCGGCGGCGGCGGCGGCGGCGTCGGCCTTGAGCGCCTGGTGCAGGCTGCCGTTCTTCATGTACTCGTAAACGAGGTAGTGGCAGTCGGGGCGGGGGACGTGCGCCGCCAGCGGGAGCAGGTTACGGTGGCGGATGTGGCCGACGGTGCGGATCTCCGACTGGATCTGCCGCGACCACTTGTCCAGCTGCCGGCTCTCCTCGTCGCTCAGGTTGTTGGGGGTGTCGTTGTTCTGCTTCTTGATCTTCTTGATGGCGATGAACCGGGGCTCCTCCCCCTCCCGCTCCACGGGGAGCTGCGCCTTGTACACCTCGCCGCAGCCACCGCGGCCGATCACGGCGAGCGACGCCAGCCCGTCGTCCTTCTCCAGGAACGCCAGGTGGTCGGCGCGTCTGATCAGCTTCGGGGTGAAGATCGTGACGCCGGACCGCGACCGGTACCGCCCCCGGATGCAGTTGAGCGTGAGGCGGAACAGCACGGAGAGCACCAGCCCAGAGATGACGCCGGCGAGGGATCCGACGACGAAGCCGATGATCCAGTTGCGGACGCGGTGCTTGTGGCTGCGGTGGTGCTTGCTCGGCTCGGCCGGCGGCGCCGGCGTCGGCGAGGTGGCGTTGGACGTCGCCGGCGCGCTGCGGTTCTTATTAGCACCGCCGCCGGTCGCGTTGCTCTTCGTCTCCGCGAGAACGTACCGGTGCGGCGTCGCGGTCCGGCGGTGGTGCACGTGCCGGGTCCCCATCCCAAGGCGGGAGCGGCGCGCCATCGCTGATGAGTGCGCGACGGCGTGGCGGCCGTCGTAGCACTCCACGGCGGAGACGAAGATGAGCAGCAGCGCGGCGAGGTAAACGAGGGCGAAGAGGAGCTTGCCCGGCATTCTGCTCGCCGCTGACGCCATGGCCGTCAACTCGGAGGCCGTCTCGCTAGTCGAGTGGATGCTTCTGTGAGGTGAGGGACGACACGGTGGGTGGATGCGGGAGGTGTTTAATAATGGCGTGGGGAGTGGAATACCGCGTGGAACAGATCGACGGCTCCGCTGTCTTTGATGACTGAATGGACGGGTCAGATTGGTGAGAAGGACGTGCGTGGGGTCGCCTCCCAGCTTGCCCTGGTCCGTCCGGCGGGAGACGACTTGGACTAGAATGCCTGGTGAGTCAAGAACCGGCGTGCACGGCGAGTGTCAGTGTGGAAAATATGGAAAGGACGGCTACGCACCGGAGACTCTGCACCAACGACTTTGCTTTCGTATGCAACCACATATTTCTAGGAAAATCATTATCATGCCATAACTATAATTCATTCATACAGTTTTAGATATATATACTTTGCATTTGTAGACGAAGGTATGCGACTGTGCGTTAGGTCCGTGGTACTTCTTCTGTCCAAAATTACTTGTTAGTACTGTTGATTTTTATTATAATATTTGACCACTCGTCTTATTTATATATCGTTTATTTTGTTGGTGACTTACTTCATTATCAAATGTTTTCAAAGTATAATTTTATACTTTGCATATTTGCGTTAATTTTGTGAATAAGGTGAAATGTTGTGTTAACAAGTCAATAATGAAAAGTTTTGGGACCGAGGGAGTAGTAATCTCCAACAATTTGACAAAGCATCTTCCACAGTTTGCCAAATTCGGTTGACATTTTTTAATTTTTGGCAAAGACGCTAAAAAACACCCTCAACCGTTTGGCAAAGGACTTAACAATTTTTGGCAACTTGGGAAAAACCTACCTCCATGCGTAAATATATGTGCATGTACTCTGCTTGGCATCGGCGTTTCTCACGGTGGGAGCCAGGTGGGATGGTGAAGAAAGAAATAAATAATAGAGAAAGATTACTGATGCAAAAATATAAGAGAGAAAGAAAGATTTTGGCAAGTTAAAAATAACAAACTCTTGGAGATGCATTCTTTTATTAGCTTGGCAAATATTTTAGGACTTGATGATTTGTCAAATTAAAAATAGCAAACTCCTGGAGATGCTCTCAGGTTAGCATCTTTGATTTTTCGCAAAAACATTTAAAACATTACTCCAACAGTTTGGCAAAGGACTTGACAATTTTTGGCAACTTGAAAAAAATTTGTTTCCAGCGCGTAAAGATACACGTGCAGGCAATTCTCCCGCGCGTGGAGACAAATGGGAGGGTGAAAAAAGAATTAAAAGATAGAGGAGGGTTCCTGATGCAAATGTATAAAAGAGAAATAATAACTTGCAAATTAAAAGTAGCAAACTCTTAGAGATACAATTTTTTTAACTTGACAAATATTTCAGATCTAAACTCGACGAGAACATAAATGCCCTGCGCTGCGACGCCAAAGAAGGAAGCTGGCGCTCGCTTTGCTTCAAGGGAGATCAAAGGCCACAGCAGAGGGGAGCAAACCATTTTTCCAGCCTACCTATCTGTAACCAACATACATTATTTGCAGTTTTGCACTGCTGCGTGGTTGAATTAAGAAGAAGAGAGCAATGGAGAAGCAGCAGGGAGTGCGACGCCATGGTGGAGACGGCGCTGGGCATGGCCACCACACTGGTGGGCAGCGTGCTTAAGCGTCGCCTCCTCAGCTTGGGGTGCAGCATGATATCTGGTACATGATTTAATCTTCTTTATTCAGACGTACTTGTATATCTGTAAGTTTCAAAATTCATAATCTTCAACCGACAACTATCTCATAAATTTGTAAATTTTGTGATAAATTTGAAGCACTACAACCGGAATATTCTTTGAATATTCACATTACGATAGCCTTATCGTCAAGAGAAATTGTTAGCAAAATTCTAGACCTCTCCAAGTTAAATTATGCTTACAATTCTAATGGTTTTTTCTACGTGTTTTTAAGTTCTTCATTTGGCGTGAGCAGTTTTTTAATCTATAATTTGAGTTTCTTTGCAATTTTCAAGTATGTTGACCAAAATCAAAAGAGGAACGACCTCTACTTATTTCTTTTATATTTTTTATTTCAGTTCTGATTTAATTTCGATGTATTAGTATGGATGTCCTTAGTGATTGAAGTATATATACTATAATCATTTGTAAAAGAGAAAAGTCTGAATTACTACCCTTAAGTATAATGAAATTTTGGATAACCCTTTAAGCTATTTCTTGGTTCAGTTCACCCTCTAAACTATACCATTTTAACACAATTTGTATTTTTTTTGTTTCTTCATGCACAAGTGGAGTTTTGAGTTCAGTTTTGCAAGATGATAGCAGACAACATAAGACATGTTAAAAGATAAATCATGAATTTTTCATCACTATTTTGATAGGGTAGTATATTTAATAATAAAACTTATCGATAAGATACAAAATTATATAAAAATGGATGATGAAAAATTCATAAAATATTTTTCTAATATAGATTATGATATACACTATCATCTTGCAAAGTCTCAAATTAAAATTCAACTTGTGCTTGGAGAAACAAAAAAAGAGAAATTGTGTTAAGGGATAAAGTGAACCAAAAATAGCTTAAGGGGTTATCTAAACTTTCACTATACTTGAGAGTAGTAATTTGGACTTTTTACATTGTAAAACCATGTTTGTGATGTCAACAAGAGTAAAAAATATCAAATTTGAAATATAGTGACATGAAAAATGATAGTTTCATATGCTTTGAACGAAGTTCAAACACTTGTATCGAGCTTTACAGAAATGAAAAATCTCAAAATACTTTTTTAAGAAACAGATGGGGGAGCCCCTACTGATTATATATATTAAATAAAAACTAAAATATTACAACACCAACTGTAGCTCAAGAGACAAAAAACTAAAAAAGAAAATCAAAAGGATTACACAAACAAATCAAAAAGAAAAATCTCAAAATACTACACTCAACTTGTTGACACTCAAATTTGGCAAAAGCCGACTCAGGCCAGGCAGGCCGGTTAGACCGGGTCCCCAGGGCGGTCTGACCGGGGTGCCCTGTAGCCAGTCCGGCACGAGACCGCCAGGCGGTCTAACCGCCCCTAGGGGGCGGTCTAACCGGGTCACCCCGAGTTTGAGTAGAATTAGGAGTTTGGCTTGATTCCGAATTGTAAAGCGTTGTTTGCAGGGTAAGTCCTCCCATCCTATAAATATAAAGGGTCGTGGCCGATTGAGAGCTATCATCCAATCGTCATTATCAATTTTACCTTATTTTCTCTAAACCCTAACTTTTCCAACCTCCATTGCTCTCCTCCTTCGTCTCCACGACAGTTGAGGGAGTTCTGAGTGGCCTGCCGATCTCAGGACAACCCTAGACGCACTGTTCCCGATGGGGTCCCTCCCGGAGCAGCGAATCTAGGTTTTCGGCGACGCTCCTGTCCAAGGCGGTTAGACCGGCTCCCCTAGGTGGTTTAACCGGCCCGTGCTGGGAGTTTCACCGAGGTGATTTTCGACGACGCGCAAGCTAGCGCATTCATGTGTTCGACCGGAAAAAGCGTCAACACACTTTTGGCAACTCCGCTGGGGAAAGATCTGGTTTTTACAACCGATCTTTCGATCTTTGCATGGGAGCACGTTGCGATCTCGACAATAACAACGTGATCATGGTGAACATCGAGGAACTCAGCGAGGAAGACCAGAGGAAATACTCGGAGCTTCAAGAATACATCAAGCAGCAGTTTCTCTCTAGTGCCAAGAAGGATCGTTCAGGCAAGGTGACAATCGCTCAAGATTTCGAGTTGCCGGCGATCAAGTTGAACAAAGACAAGGTTGAGGTAATACCCACTGTAAGTCAAACACCTCCCGCTGATCTAGTTACACAATTATCTACTATTTCCGATAGATTTGAACGTGCGTTTAACGATCAGAATAGTTTGGTTGCTAGTGTTATTACTCACCTTGAAAAAATAGAGGGTAAGTGTGTTATTAATAATATATCTGATGATAATATCCCTCAAGTAGATTCACAAGGGGTTCTGCATTCAACCACGTCGGCAGCACTAGAAGCTTCACCTGAAGCTCCTGTGTATGTTATGCCAACGGGGTTTTATCCGGGACAATCGCCATCACCCAAGCCGACCCCGGTTAAACCGCCCCCCAAGCCAGTTCAACCGCCCTGTCTGGTCAGATGGTTATGGTCCCGGATCAACCGTTGCATTTGTCGGTTGTGCCTAGTACATTGGTTCAGAGTCAAAATAATGCTTATGGTACTGTTCCACCAATGTATAGCACAATAGCTCACACATCACCACCTATTCCTAATATTGCTCCATCTTATGGTGTGCCTAATGATGTGTTTACCGACTTGCATCCCATGCAAAATCCTAATCAACCCCCTGTGAGTAACTTAACATCAGCTGCAATGCGATCTCAGTTAGCTGCTAGGAATCAATTGGCTCAATTTAAGGAAGAAGTAGCTAATATGATGAGAAACAAACTCGGTGTTGATATGGGTAATACTAGGTTGTATCAAAAACCATATAGGGCCGATTTTGATTATGTGGCTTTTCCCTTTGGTTGGCGTATGCCCGACTTTGTTAAATTTAGTGGTGATGATAACCGTACAACCTGGGAACATATTAGCCAATATACTGCTCAACTAGGTGAAGCTGGTACCTTTAATTCTTTAAAAGTTCGCTTGTTTTCATTGTCTTTGACTGGTATCGCTTTTGCTTGGTTCTCTTCGTTAGCTCCCAACTCTATTGATTCTTGGGATCAATTAGAGCAAAAATTTCATGATCACTTCTTTAGTGGGAGCTATCAATTAAAATTAACAGATTTAACATCGGTTAGGCAAAGTAAACAGGAGTCGGTTTCCGATTACCTTAAGCGCTTTAAAGAAGTTAAAAACCGTTGTTTTAATTTGTCTCTTACTGATTCTGACCTTGCTGATCTAGCTGCTAAAGGATTAAGACCTGCTATTAGAGATAGATTAGAAGGCATAGAATTTCATACTCTTGCTAATGTGCTAGTTAGAGGTATGGCACAAGAATTAAAATTGAATAAGGAAAAAGAACATTCTAAACCTCGTCGGTCTAATGTACATATGATTGAATATGATTCCGATAGTTCAGACGACAAGAATGAGGTTTATGTTGCTGAGTTTGTGTGGCCTTCAAAGGCTAATGCTAGTTCTTGTGCATCTCTTAAGCCGGCTACTAAAGGTCGGCAAGAAGAACTAAAATTTACTTTTGATGTTTCTAATGCGATCGTATTTTTGATGAATTACTTAAGCTTGGAAACATTAAGATTTCTCATACTATGCCTCCACTTGATGAAATTAAACGACGTGCATATTGTAAGTTCCATAATTCTTATTCTCATGCCACTAACGACTGCAGTGTGTTTTGTCGTCAGATTCAATCAATCATTAATGAAGGTCGTTTGATGCTTCATGAGATGCAAGTGGACAAGCAACCTTTTCCCGTCAATACCATGGAGTTGCAGCAACCCAAGGTTTTGGTTCGGCCGCATCAAGCCGAAGCTACCAAGGGCAAGAACGTGATGGTCGGGGAAGCTAAGCCCGATTTGAGGGGAAAAGAGTTGACAAGAGAGGTAGCATATGAAAAGACCCCTGATGGCAAAGAGACATTCAAGATCACTGTCAAAGCTTTTGGTCATGGGGGGCAAGGGTCGTCCATGCCGTCTGGTCAGCAAACAACCGAGCCTGTCCTGGGTAGGGCGGTTAGACCGGGGGTACAGGACGGTCAGACCGCCCCTGCACATGGTCGCCCAAAGATGCTTGTTCCAAAGTGGCCGGAGATTGGGAACTGGAAGCTCAACGTGGCCAAGAATCAGGGGAGTATTCCAAAGCCAAAGGTTACGTTTGATATGCTATTTGACAAGTACTCCAAACAAAAGGCCGTTACAAGTGATCGACCATTAAAAAAGTATGAGATCACCTCCACATCAAGAGAGGCCATCATCGCCTCCCAGAGCAGCTATCAGGTTCAGAGGTGACTCATCTCAGAGGCAACACTTTACTCCAGCTTGGGCTCCTTCAAGTTCAAATCTGCCTCGTCTGATCTACGACGACAATGGAGTGATGTGGGTGCCATATCAGCAATCCTTCCATCCTGGATGGGGAGGACCGAGGAGACCAGCTCTGGATCGAATCTCATGGCCTACACAAGATCGTTAGGCTCCACGGCAGTTTGGACAGGGCTGCCAGGCTGACCCGGTTAGACCGCCCCCTACAGGCAGTTAGACCACCCTATCCAGAAAGGTGCAACTTCCTCTGAAAAAGGTGTACAAGCCCAAGATCAGAGAGGAGGAGGTTCAGAAGATGGACATCGACCCAGAGAGGACTACAAGTCTTGATATCATTCAGATTGGGACAATGGACATTCCCATTGAGAAAAGTGGCAAAGGACCGATTGTTCTAAACAATAAGGTTGTGACACCCACTCAAAAGGGATCTGTTGCTGCAAATGATCATGAGGCCAGCGGAAGCAAGTCTTGTCCAGAATACTTCTTGCCAAGGTGGTGTCCTCCCGGTTTGACTCATACTCAAAGGAGGAAGCTTCAACGACTGAGGCTATGGGAGAAGAGGGAAAAGGAACTAGAAAAACAGAGGGACGAGGTCTTCAACAGCTACAGGCCCGTGGTGCTGCAAGGGAAAGAGTGGAGAGCCAAGACGGTGCCACAGACAGAGGCTGTCAAACCGCCAGAGGGGGCCGTTCAACCGCCCGAGGCGGTCAGACCGACTGACCAGGCGGTCAGACCGGGTTCTCCAGAAACACCGCCCGGTTTCACCTCTTAAGTCCCCATGACTTGTGATGACAAGGTGTCATCAGTCCCTACTCCAGAGGACGACGAGGAGCTTGTGGATTACAGTTCTTCTCCAGAGCGGATGAACCTTGATATTAATGTGGTTCATTTGTTTGTTGATGGTTCGGTGCCTACGGAGGAGGACTTTGCTCATCTTGACTTTGGGCCAAAGGACGCTATATTTCAGAAGCCTAAAGACGCTGATAATCATCTGAAGGCTTTGTACATGAAGGGTCACATCAATGGAAAGCCTATCTCCTGGATGCTGGTGGATGGAGGTGCGATTGTCAACTTGATGCCGTATTCTCTGTTCAAGAAGCTTGGAGGTTCAAATGAGGAGTTGATCAAGACCAACATGACCATCAGCGGAGTTGGAGGAGGCGAGCCGATAGGAGCTAAAGGCGTGATCTTCATGGAGCTCACTATTGGAAGCAAGACGCTTGCCACGGCTTTCTTCGTCGCTGAGACACAAGGTAACTTCAGTCTTATTCTTGGTCGTGATTGGATTCATGCGAATAAATGTGTTCCTTCTACCTTGCATCAAATTTTAATACAATGGATAGATGATGAGGTAGAAGTAGTGCATGGTGATAATTCTACTTGTGTAGCTGTAGCTGATAGTCATTCTATAGGCGTGCATGGTGATGTAAAATGTCTATCTGGCATAGATTTATCTACTTATGAGTTTGTAAGTTGTTCCAACGATGGCTTCATCCCTGCTGTCATAAAGCTGTTTGATAATCGGCTAAATCACTTCATGTGACTCAATGAGTTCAACAAAAGAGTAGTTGCAGCAGAGGATTGATCACTATCGAGCGCATAAGAACGATACGTGTGAAGCCATTGAGGATCTTGATGATTTGGGCAAGTTAGGACAAGGGTTTACGCCGGCTGATCCTCTTGAGGAGGTAGACATTGGTGATGGCACTGTACCTAGGCCGACATTTGTAAACAAAAATCTTGATCCTACTTTTAAGTTTGAATTAATAAAGTTATTAAAGGAGTATGTCGACTACTTTGCTTGGAATTATAATGAGATGCCTGGTTTAAGTCGTGATTTAGTAGAACATCGTTTGCCTATTAAACCTGGTTTTAAACCTTATAAACAGCCTCGTAGGAATTTTAATCCTGATATTTATGATCGAGTGAAAGAAGAAATCAATCGGTTGCTTGATGCTAAGTTTATTAGGCCTTGTCGATATGCTAATTGGATCTCTAATATTGTGCTTGTTGAGAAAAAAAGAACAAAGAAACTTCGTGTTTGCATCGACTTTAGAGATCTTAATAAAGCTACTCCTAAAGATGAATATCCTATGCCTATAGCCGACTTTCTTGTTAATTCTACATCTGGACATAGAGTACTTAGCTTTCTTGATGGTAATGTTGGTTACAATCAAATCTTTATGGCCGAAGAGGATATCTCCAAAACGGCTTTCATATGTCTAGGATTTGTAGGCTTGTTTGAGTGGATAGTCATGACTTTTGGTTTGAAAAATACTGGTGCTACTTATCAAAGGGCTATGAACTTAATTTTTCATGACTTGCTTGGTATTATCATAGAAGTCTATATCAATGATATTGTTGTTAAATCGGCTGGTTTAGATTCTCATTTAGCCGATTTGAGGCTTGTATTTGAAAAATTGTATCGGTATGGTTTAAAGATGAATCCACTCAAATGTGCCTTTGGAGTGTCGGCTGGCAAGTTTTTGGGTTTCATTGTGTATGAGAAAGGTGTGGAGATTGATCCTAAAAAGATTGAGTCGATTAAAAAGGTTCAAGCTCCTACTTGTAAAAAAGAGTTACAGAGGTTCTTGGGCAAGGTTAATTACTTGAGGCGATTCATTTGTAACTTGTCTGGGAAGGTTGATTCTTTTACTCCTTTACTTCAGTTGAAAAGTGGAGCTGAGTTCACTTGGGGGGCAAAACAACAAGAGGCTTTTGATGAGATTAAAAGTTACTTGACTTCGCCGCCTGTTCTTCAAGCACCTAAGAGTGGTGTTCCATTCCGGCTTTATATTACGGCGGAGCAAAGTGTGATTGGAGCTGTTTTGACTCAAGAGACTGATGGAAAAGAGTATGTTGTTGCTTATGAAAGTAGAAGATTATTGGACGCCGAGATGAGGTACACTTTCATTGAAAAGTTATGTTTATCTTTATATTATGCTTGTACCAAGTTAAGGCGTTATTTATTATCTAGTACTTGTTATGTTGCATGCCAAACCGACATAATTAAATACATGTTGCAAAAACCTATTCTAAGTGGTAGAATCGGCAAATGGGCTTATGCTCTTGTTGAATATGATTTGCATTGTGAACTAATAAAATCAATTAGGGGTCAAATTGTAGTCGACTTTATTGTTGAACATAGAATTGATAAGCAACTTGATTTAGATGTCGGTTATGTAACTTTTACCCCATGGAATTTGCATTTTGATGGATCGGCTTGTAGAAGTGGTTGTGGTGTTGGGATCATCATTATTTCACCTAATGGAGCTATTTTTGAAGCCCTTAGCCGGTTGGATCATAAATGTACTAATAATCAAATTGAGTATGAAGCTCTCTTGTTTGGTTTGCAAATTTTACATGACATGGGAGTGAAACATGTAGAAGCTTATGGTGATTCTTTGCTGGTGGTACAGCAAGTATCCAAGGTATGCCAATGTCTAAATGGTTCTTTAAATGCTTATCTTGATAAATGTTTAGACATCATATCTTTTATGGATGAATTTGTGATCTATCATGTGCCACGAGAGGAGAATCCGAAGGCTAATGCTCTGGCTCAGCAAGCATTTGGTTATAGTGTTCAGAAAAGAAATTTTCAGGAACGAAAACCGATGTTTAGCGAAGCCGAAGGTTACGTTCTGGAGGAGCCGGTTCAACCGCCCCCTCCTGCCGGTCAGACCGGGACCTCCGGTCAGATCGCCCCCTTGGGCCGGTCAGACCACCCTTCGAGGGGCAACCCCACTTTGGCCACCGTTTCTTCCAAAACTATTGAGGATGAAGTGGAGGATTGGAGAACGCCTCTGATTAAGTATTTGCAGGATCCTAAGGGTATAAGTGATAGAAAAGTCCGACGGTGGGCACTTAAGTTTATTTTGGACAATGATGAGTTATATCGTCGGACGACGGATGATTTACTTCTAAAGTGCTTAGGTCCTGATCAAGCAAGATTGGCTATGGAAGAGGTTCATGAAGGAGTTTGTGGTACTCATCAATCGGCTCCCAAGATGAAGTGGCTCCTAAGGAGAGCTTGCTTTTATTGGCCTACTATGATAGCCGATTGTTTTAGGTACTACAAAGGGTGTGAAGAGTGTCAAAAGCATGGAGATGTTCTAGTGCCTGCTGTGTTGATGCATCCGATTATCAAGCTTTGGCCTTTCAGAGGTTGGGGATTGGATTTCATTGGCAAGATACATCCTCCGTCGACCAAAGGGCATTGCTTTGTGATTGTGGCTACTGATTACTTTACCAAGTGGACTGAAGCAATCCCTCTCAAGAACATGACACACAAGGAGGTAATTGGGTTTATTACGGAGCATATCATATATAGGTTTGGTATTCCGCAGACTTTAACTACGGATCAAGGTAATTCATTTGTGGCTAAAGAGGTGCGTGATTTTGTTAATTGCTATGGTATTAAGTTGCTCAATTCATCTCCATATTATGCTCAAGCTAATGGTCAAGCCGAGTCTAGCAATAAAACTTTAGTTAAGCTCATTAAGAAGAAGATAGAAGACAATCCTAAAAGATGGCATGAGGTATTATCTGAAGCTTTGTGGGCTCATCGTATTTCTCGACATGGTGCTACTAAGGTTACTCCTTTTGAGTTGGTGTATGGTCAAGAGGCCGTTTTGCCCGTTGAGGTGAATCTAGGCGCATATAGACTTGCAAAGCAAAATGATCTTAATGTTGATACATATTATGCTTTGATGATGGGTAACATTGATGAAGTGACCGACAAGCGATTGGAGGCTTTGGAAGCAATTGAGAAGGACAAAAGGCGAGTTGCTAGAGCGTATAACAAAAAGGTAAAAGCTAAATCCTTTCAAGTAGGAGATTTGGTTTGGAAGACTATTTTACCTATAGGATCCGAGAGCAACAAGTTTGGTAAATGGTCTCCAAGTTGGGAGGGTCTGTACAAGGTTGTGAGAGTTTGCTATGGAAATTCCTATATGGTGGAATCATTGCAAGGACAGCAACTGCCCAGGGCGCTCAATGGAAGATACTTGAAGAAGTTCTACCCAAGTGTATGGCAAGATGCTTGAAGGTACATGGCCGGTTTCTATGAAAATCACCCTTAGCATAAAAATGGCCGACAACAGTTGTGTCGTCCTTAGAATTATTTTTTAGCATGCAAGCTTTACTAAAAAAACCGGGGGGCATGTGTCGACACTCAAATTTGGAAAAAGCCGACTCAGGCCAGGCAGGCCGGTTAGACCGGGTCCCCAGGGCGGTCTGACCGGGGTGCCCTGTAGCCAGTCCGGCACGAGACCGCCAGGCGGTCTAACCGAGTCACCCCAAGTTTGAGTAGAATTAGGAGTTTGGCTTGATTCCGAATTGTAAAGCGTTGTTTGCAGGGCACGTCCTCCCACCCTATAAATATAAAGGGTCGTGGCCAATTGAGAGCTATCATCCAATCGTCATTATCAATTTTACCTTATTTTCTCTAAACCCTAACTTTTCCAACCTCCATTGCTCTCCTCCTTCGTCTCTACGGCGGTTGAGGGAGTTCTGAGTGGCCTGTCGATCTCAGGACAACCTTAGGCGCACTGTTCCCGACGGGGTCCCTCTCGAAGCAGCGAATCTAGGTTTTCGGCGACGCTCCTGTCTAAGGCGGTTAGACCAGCTCCCTTAGGCGGTTTAACCGGCCTGTGCTGGGAGTTTCGCCGAGGTGATTTTCGACGACCGCGCGAGCTGGCGCATTCGTGTGTTCGACCGGAAAAAGCGTCAACACAATTGTAAATGATGTTTGGATAACCCTAAGCCTTGTTCGGTTATATTACTTCGAAATGGTCAAGAATGAGGTATGTTCCAGACAGGTTGATCTCATCTGATTTTGAATTCGGCCCATACCAAAATAGTCATTCAGTTGAGACTTGGTTCGAGGCAGATTGATCTGGTCTTGTTTAAATCTAACTTATTTTATATGCTTTGAGATTAAGGATTAAACTATTTTTTCAATTTACCCTTAAACTATGTCATTTAGTCCAATCTACCCCTAACACATTGTCCTTTTGAATTTAATTTAACATTTCATTTACATGTAGATATTAAATCCTAAAATTGTGAATTGGTATTGGGTACTTTAATACCCACTATATGGATGTTCTTTCCATAAATGGTATTAGACCGGGGACTGGGGCAGTCACGTGTTCTAGTTCCCGGTGATTCCTATTTCCTAGCACCACGACATTTTGGTTGGGGCTTCGGTGGTTCAGGTGCGTGCTTGGGGGGTGAGGAGGCGGCAACAATTTTGCATTGGTGGCGTGTGGCCAGTGGATTTGGCCGCCACAGCCAATCTCAGCAAATGGAGAGGGAGAGCAGACTAGCAGATCGGGGTGCGTGCAAGCTGGGGGCGATGCGCATAGGCGAGTTGGTGGTGTCTCGGAGAAGAATCGATGCTCGTAGCTTAAGAGGGGAGAGGTGAATTACCTAACTTAAATGTATAATTTCCACTTTGAAAGTAACCTAGATCATTTCTATCTAGATATGTAATCTACGGTTGATCTAGTATAGAACCCTCCTCTCAAAACAAGTTTTGGAACCTATAGCCAATCTTAATAAGATACTACTCTAGAAAAGTAAAGTCAAACAAAAGATTGCAAGTATGAAATGCAGAAACGTAAAGAGGGATGGGAGGAAGCAAACTCTTGACATGTAATTTATCTCATGGTATTAGTAGTCACAAAGCCACCTCTAGTCCACTTTGTTGAAGCACTCTACACAAGTGTATTGCTTCTTGGTCACCAAGTCTCTCCCAAGGCGCAACTTCACTTGCCATGAAGGCTCGACCACAAAGGCACTCGCCAAGCCCTTGGTCATCTTGATGTCATCTCCACTAAGGAGCTTCTCCACCAAGGGAGGCGGTCTCCATGTCCCCCGAGCGTCAACACCACTCCACACCAAGTCGAAGGGTCGAAGACTTGTCGAAGAGCCACTTAGTCCCCAAGGCTCCGGCGCACCTTGTACACCTTGATTGACTCGAGATTCACCATGCAAGGTTGTCACACCTTACATACACTAAGTTCTACACTTTGGATAGCACTAAACACTCTCTCTAAGCATGTGCTAAGCCTTTGGATGAATACTTAAGCACTATGGTGGCATGGATGTGATCTCAATATATCTTGCACACCTTTGGACTTTAGCACATTCCAGCAACCTCAAATGGGCTAGTGGAAGGGGTATAAATAGCCTAAGACATCCATATAGCTGTTGACTAATGGCTACAGAAAACATCCTATCGGATCAGCTGATGGTCCATTTTCTATAACATCGGTTGATCTGGTACCCTTCCACGCCACTTAGGCTCCATTGCAAACCTTGCTGACACAACTGATCTGACGCTTGCACCGACGCCTTCTTCACTGGCCATCGGTTCATCCGGTGCCACCTTCTCTGTCACATAGCCGTTGGATCTGCTGATAAAATTACTCCGAGGCTATGACTGCTGGCAGCGTCGGTTGATCCAGTGCCTACTATCCCGCGACAAAACCTCTTTGGAAGCGCCACTTAGAAATATGCTTACAATGATGCCTTGCTCCCAGTTACTCCGGCACCCATCATTTGATCCAATGCCTTACTCATTTTCTTCGCCGTTGTTTTCTTCGTCGTGCCCAAGGGTATCGACACTACTAAAAATGTAGTAGTCGGTTGATTCGACGGTCCAAGTTGACTTATGTCTTCTTGTAGTAGACCAGTTATTCCGATTGTGAGACATGGGTACCCCTGGGTCCTCACCGACCAGGCTCACGGCCATCCCCGACAAGTGGGTTCGGCCCACCAGAAGACCCGCCGACCTGTTAGTAGGCCTGTCCGACCTAACATGTGGGCCCAAAGACAAGAAGACAGCTTGGCGTGCAAGCCTAGGAAGTCCAGACGGATTAAGGCAGCTCGGATAAGCTTTCCATGATGTAAACTGACTAGAGATAGGTGTCTCTATTGTAACCGACTTGGACTCCGGTCCACCGACCTTGTCCGTCGCCCAATATAAGGCGGGCAAGGGCGTCCTTCCGAAGACCACCTCCACATCGACACCACAGGTCACCATGTAATCTCGCCACGCCAGCAATACAAACCGAAGAACTGGACGTAGGGTTTTACTCTCCGGAGGCCCGAACCAGTATAAAATCACCTTGTCCCTTGTATCTCGCCGTGATTTCCGTGTGCTACGCTAGCATAACCATCGCGTTCTTAGCTCTCAATCTCCCCGCCGAACAAATAAACCACCGGGGTTAACCCCCCCTTGGACTGCTCAGATCTAAACCTCTGACAGTTGGCGCGCCAGGTAGGGGTGATCACGAGCTCTTCGTGTAGCGCGATGGCAGTTCGCTTCGGCGACGACACGAAGGATATCTCCACAGCGACCTGCTCGCCGCCACCCTCCGATCTAGTCGTGAGGTCGACGTCTTCGTTCCACGGATGACGCGCCAAAAATTTTTCTCGCGTCCACCCACCCACCCGACAATCTACGGCGGCGTTCCGTTCTCAATGTCTGGCCGCATCTGTGTGCGCCCGGAAAGAATACATCTGCAGTGAGAATCAAGGTCGGCGGCAGGCCTTGCGTTTGCGCATGTGGAGTTCGTGTCCACCACGTGCACTCGATCCCGGCGAGTTCAGCTACATGGACGAAGTAAACAGTGGAGTAATCATTGCGTTCTTTCTTTTTTTTTCTTTTAACTAATTCTATTCCGATCGGCTATTCCAAAGGTAACAGCAAACTAATATGGTCTTCCGTATTTTGTTTTCTAAATATAATTACGAGGATCCGGCGAGAATTTGCAAGTACACGGAGCGCCGCTAGGCTGGCCCTGTGCGTTGTCCGTCACCACGGCAGCACCCCGGCGTAAGCATCGTGGAGGACCAGCTCCGCCACCTGCTGACATCCTCGACATCAACCCCACCAAGACTACAACAACTTCAGTCCGCATACACATAAGCTAAGTATCAGTTTTAATTAAATATTTTACGTCTTTAATATTTTTCGTCGATCGTCTCGGATTCTCCGTGTCTCCGTGACCTTCGCCGACCTGCTCTACATGTTTTGTCTGCTCTTCCGATCCCTCCCCCTCGACACGCTCGGGGGCTTGGCAATGCCAACACGTAGGTCGCCAGACCTGAGGGTTCAAATTTTTTATCTTGTGCTATGTTCCCCTCCCCCTCGACATGTTCGGGGGCTTGGCCATGCCAATCTAAGGGTCGCAAGACCTGAGGGGTCTATCCCTTTTACGTGTGTTCTTCCTTTAACTGCTTGACTCTCGTTATGAAGATTCGATGTTGTGTGGTTGCAAAACCTGAGTCCCAGACTCCTCCCTGTGTGTCGGCTACATCTAAGGCTCCCTGCTGAGCATTGTAGAGGGGTGAAACACTTTGCAGCTTTAGAGCTTTTGAATTCGAATAATGCGTGCTGGCACGATAAGGGGAATGCCTTTTTTAAAACAAAGCATAGCACAAGGATGATTAGCTCTGGCTAACATTATTCAACATCTACTTGTTTAGCTCAGGCCAAGTTTTCATCATATTTATATTCGACAGATTGATACACCGACTTGGTGTTTATTTTATTTTACAAGACCAGCTCTCGGCTCCGTCGTTGTCTTCATCAGGTCCCAAGACCTGCCTACGGCTCCGTTGTCGCATTCGTCAGGTCGCTAGACCTCCTTGCGACCCCGTCGGCGCCTTCGCCAGTTCGGAAGACCTCCCAGCGACTTCATTCTTCTAGCTCTAAGCTTCTACGGCTTTGCATCCTTTGCTCTGGTGGACGGTCGCATGCCCATGGCATGACCGGAATTCTACTCTGTGGCTTCATAGCTCAACAATGCTCGGTGCTTGCCTCCTTCAGTCTTATGGTGCTATTTATAGCCAAAGTCAGACCTTGTGCAGCTGGTGAAGTGATGACACTGTTACCACGTGATCGAGAATGGGCAGTTTGTTGTTTTCTGGGTGGCAAGAGAATCTCCGACCACTGTTGACCCGTGACCCTGCAGTCTACGGAGAGAGAAGCCTGACTCTGCGTCAGAAGGCCCTGCGCCTCGCCACATCTACGGACGATGACGACGATCAAACGCACCCTTTACGGCTCTGCGTCTTCATTGCACCCGCTAGGCTCTGCGTCCTGATGCACCCACTATGGCTCTGCACGTAAACGGACCTATTCCAATCAGCCTATATTTTTGTTCCTTGAGCAGAATGGTCGTAGGTTCGATTGAAGACCTTCCGGGGTAGGCGTGCCTCGCTGCTCTGCCAGATCCGTCTAGGCGCCTGGAGATCAGAAACTTCAAATCTACGATTCCGTCGGGCCCCCGTGGTCGGTGTGCCCGCTACTTAGGTCGTCAATACCTTTGTACCATGGCTCCGCTGGATGGCTGGCAGCTATGCTAGTCGTCTGGGCACCAAAATGACGTCCATGAGGTCGGCGTGCCTTAATGCCTAGGTCTTGCAATAACTCGGTATGTCTACGGCTCTCCCAACCTAGTTGGGCGCCCTGGATGCGTGACCTTCCTGAGGTCGGTGTGCTTTTATAGCTCTGCCAGCCTGCTCTGGACACCCAGGATTTTACGTCAGGAATGAAGGCCTCCCTGTGGGGTGCGCGCCTAATGGCCCTGCCAAGTATCTCCGGGTGCTTGGGCGCTTTTTGATTTGAGACCTTCTTAAGGTCGGCATGCCTCGGGTGGCTCTGCCAGACTCTTTGCAGCTATGCAGGATATCTGGGTGTCTCTACACTCCACTCGATCAAGATCTACATATTTTTATAGCTTCATCAACAACGGTTCCAGACATCACAACTTCAGCTACGACAGGAATGAAGGCCTCTCCAAGGGGTGCGCGTCTAACGACCCTGCCAGGCATCCCGGATACTGGGCGCTATTGACTTGAGGCCTCCTTGAGGTCGGCACGCCTACAAGGCTTCCTTGAGGTCGGCTCTGCCTGACTCCTTGCAGCCATGCTAGGAGGTCTGGGTGTCTCTACACTCCGTTCGATCAAGACCACGACCTAGTTTTCTTCTCTTTTTTGGATCATTAAACCAGCCATGCTGCCTGCTTCAATGCTCGGGGACTACTCTACGAGTGCGTCTTCGACGCCCTCTTGTTTTCTTCATCGTTTCGACCCATTAGAAGGCTACTTCTTATAGGTCGTCACTCGACCTCTCTTCGTTCAGCAAGACTACAAACAGGTCGGCTGCTAAGCTGGCTACGTTTTCTTTTTTGGACCGACGTGCACGCTATTCGACCTGTCGATAGCTTCAAGACTTCGTCATGACCCTCTCGAGGTCGTTGCGCCTCCACATCGCTTGGGGGCTTGTGAGACATGGGTACCCCTGGGTCCCCACCGACCAGGCTCACGGCCGTCCCCGACAAGAGGGTCCGGCCCACCAGAAGACCCGCCGACCTATCAGTAGGCCTGTCTGACCTGACATGTGGGCCCAAAGACGAGAAGACAGCTTGGCGTGCAAGCCAAGGAAGTCCAGACAGATTAAGGCAGCTCGGATAAGCTTTCCATGATGTAAACTGACTAGAGATAGGTTTCCCTGTTGTAACCGACTTGGACTCCGGTCCACCGACCTTGTCCGTCGCCCAATATAAGGCGGGCAAGGGCGTCCTTCCGAAGACCACCTCCACATCGACACCACAGGTCACCATGTAATCTCGCAACGCCAGCAATACAAACCGAAGAACTGGACGTAGGGTTTTACTCTCCGGAGGCCCGAACCAGTATAAAATCGCCTTGTCCCTTGTGTCTCGCCGTGATTTCCGTGTGGTACGCTAGCATAACCATCGCGTTCTCAGCTCCCGATCTCCCCGCCGAACAAATAAACCACCGGGGTTAACCCCCCTTTGGACTGCTCAGATCTAAACATCTGACACCGATGCTTGCACCGTTTCGGTCGATCCGGTGGTGGCTCTTTGCTGAATTTTGCAATACATTTGATCCTTGATTACCATAGCTTAATCCTTGTTACCATGGCTCAGTCCAAGAGTGGTATCCCTTGTTGGGATGGGTGACATTGGAAAGACAGCTCTAACAAAGAAGGTGTATGATAGCAAGGATCTCAGAGAGATGTTCAGCATCTGTGCTTGGATCACAGTGTCACAGTCATTTGACCAAAAGGAACTTTTAAGGAGATGATCTCGCAGCTCTTTGGGGCCGAGTCATGGGATAAGCTCTTAAAAGATCATCGAGGGCCTGTGCTAGAAGTACACCTCGCTGACTACCTATCAAGTAGCCTTAAGGAGACAAGGTACCTAATTGTTTTGGATGATGTTTGGACCATTGATGCATGGAATCTCATCAAGATTACTTTTCAAGACAGTGGCAAGGATGATAGTTGTGTAGTAGTGACTACAAGGAATGGCAAATTAGCTGAATACTGCAGCCCCCCCCCCCCCCTCAAATATCCATCACCCTAAATTCTTAGGGAAAGAAGAGGCTACAACCTTGTTTCTGAAGGACAAGTGATCAAAGCGGGAGCTGGCAGATGTTCTCACCTCATGGATGCTTTTCATTTAGAAGTGCTTGGCTGTAAGGCTGGTGTTCGAGCAGCAGAGGAATTGGGCATGTCAAAGTTGGTGATCGAAACTGATTCCATGCTACTGAAGATGGCTCTGGAGTCTAACTCCTTTGCGCTGGCACCGACGGGAGGGATTATCCATGAGATTAAAAGCATGCTCTTCGATTCATTTAGTTCTAGTTTTAGTTTCTGTCCTAGAGAATATAATAAGGTTGTGCACGCTGTGACGGCGCAGGGATGTATGTGTCCTCACGAAATTGTTCTTAGTTGGAACGGTCCACCTCCGTGTGTTGAGGATCTTGTAGCTAGAGACTGCTCTAGCTCTTTCAGTTAATGGAAACTCTGTTCCATTTCAAAAAAAAAAATAAAACAGAAGTGCAAACAATATTGAACTTCCATCCCAAATTCTAAGATTGTGCTCCCATCATACCCTACCCTGCAAGAACTTTTTCTAAAGCAAGTGTAAAACACGTAATCATTTACAACTATATAGATGGAACCCACTACAAGTCATGAATAGATTTCTCTTAACATGCAAACATTTCACGTCACCATCCACTAGATCATATATTTATGTTTTCAAATAATTTTCTGTGGTTAATATATCATGTCTTTGTGAGTAGCATGTCACAAAATTCCCATAGTAGGAAACAAATGTAGAATCAATAATTTAGAATGGTTCTCACTCGACAAAATTATCATACTTCCATGTATAATGTTGTTTACGAAAGCATGTTGTCATGCAATCACTTTGTTGTTCCTACTTTCATATTGCATCTTAAAATTATGTTAAAAAAATTCCTGCAGTAGCGCGTGAGGTATCACTTTGTTATATTTATATGCTGAGATCAATGGTGGCCATATCCTGTGGCGGTAGACATTGTCAAGCTTCCCCTGTTATTAATCATCTGCAACTACTAACACAAGCGCATAAATTAAAATAGAGGTGCACACAATATTGAGTCACGAGTCACGAGCCATACAGCAAGCGCATGAACCAGTCTACTACTAGGTGAGGATTGAACAAAATAATGCAGCTCTTGACTTCTGTCGGGCCCACTACTACTTTGAGTGGAGGATTTTGTAATAATATCCTGTTTAGGATATTATCTTACTACTAGGTGATACTACGCACGTTAATGCTGAAATTTTTAAACAAAATGTTAATGTGCAATGTGAAAGTAGGAACACCAAAGTGATTGCATGACAACATTCTTTTGTAAACAACATTATACATGGAAACATAATAATTTTGTTTAGAGAGAACCATTCTGAATTATTGATCCTACATTTTTCTCTACTGTGAGAATTTTGTGGCATGCTACTCACAGAGACATGATATTAACCACAGAAAATCGATCAAAGACATAAATATATGATCTAGTGGATGGTGACATGACGTATAGTGCATGGTAATGTGAAATACTTACATGTTGAGAGAAATCTATCCATGACTTGTGATGGGTTCCATCTATAGTGAAGCCGTCTAGAATTCTAGGTGGACACTCTAGAAAAATAGAAAAAAACATAAGAAACTCTCATAGTAACCCCTAAATCTCTATGTAAATTACCACCTTTACCATTGTACACAAAACTAAAATAGGCTCTAATCTTTATATAATTACAACTTATGCAATTATATAAAATAATACTCTCAATTTGCAAATAAATTACACACCACTAAACACTATTGGTTTAAGATATGACAATTGATACTATTTTTCAGAATACTATTAAGAAAAAATTAAGAATAAAATTTTAAAATACTATTATAAGTTTGTATTTAAGTTAACCACATATGTCGTTATTAAAATGAACCTAAATTAAATATCTAAATCCTAATCTAATTATCTTCATGTTCATCCTACATAAATTTGTATAAGTAACATAATATATAATTTTAAATTACATATTTATATCATTGCCAATATATAAATACCAAAATAAATGATATACGTATGATGGGTGTCACCGTGACCTTTTATACATGTATGTGAGGAAGTGGTGAACAATATTATATTTTATACCAAACATAATGTATGGAGATGGGATAAAAAATAAAAAAGTGTGAGAAAGCAGTAGCTACGTAATTTGGATTAATAGCTAGGACTGTACTTTCTAAATAATTTTCAAATACAATATCCATTAAAAATATTACACATTCACAATGCAAGCACATATATATATATTAATTAATTAAACTCGTATATATAAATTATATATAGAAGCACCACACTACAAGGCATTAATTCTATTTCTCTCAACATGCAACATATCCCCCTCATTTAGGAACACGTTACACGCCACATCACCATTTAGGCATCGCTTTCTATTTCTCTCAACATGCAACATATTCCCCTGATCTAGGAACACACTACATCACCATCCATTAGAACTATATATTTATGATTTTCGTCGATTTTATGACTAATGACATCTATGCATGTAATTTATTATTAGACTTTGTGAGTACCATGCTACAAAATTCGCATAGTAGAAATGCATGGAGAATCATGTTTTCCAAACTAAACATGTTTTCATGAATAATGTTGTTTGCAAAAGGATGTTACCATGCAATCATCTTAATGTTTTTGTTTTCAAATTTCAAAGAATGTTGCCATGCAATTACCTTAGTATTTTATTTCTATTTTCAAATTTCACCAAAAAATTCCGCAACAACGTGAGGGATAATCACCTAGTGTTCATAAAAAAAAATGTCACCTAACGGTTTTAAATTGATTTTAGATGAATTAGTATGCTTGAGAGCTTTGTGAATGTCTCAGGCTTAATTGTTTTATTGTTCCCCATTTGAAAGCTTCTGGATCCATCCACCGTGTCCTAGATATGAAATTAATGTATAGTTTCTTGTCTGAACATGGGAACTCTGCTGTTATCTGTAAATTTAACAAAACAGAATGCAGAAGAAATATGCAGGGTTTACTAAGCCAACTAATAAACTACTATCTGCTGCTGCTAACATTGATAATACGGATTGCTCCCTTGTTCTGAACGACCATTTTTTCAAGGCAAAATTCGATCGAGGAAGGCACCATCTTGCAAGCCATATATTAAGATGAGGCATCAGTGATGCTGATGCCTTGCAATCGCCCAAAAGCACGGAATCAATGTTTGGCTTTAATTTAGTTCTCACTGCACGCAGCCATTGTTCACGAGACTAAAAAATAATGTTCACTGAGAACAAAGAAGGACGAAGCTGGTGCTTGCTTTGCTTCGAGGGAGAGCAAAGGAGATGCCGAGATGAGAACATCTCGAATTCGAACCCTTTTGTCCATACTGTATATAAGCGTATCGCATGGCATTTTCAAACGGTTTGCATGTTGGAAACAACCGGGAACGCACGTTCCCGCAGGCCCCTTCCCTCAACGCTCGCTGTAGCTCACACACACTCGGGAGACCGGAGGTTGAAGATGAACAGTAGAAATTCTGACGACGAACGCCGCGTTCGTCGCCGGAATTTCTACTGTTCATCTTCAACCTTCGGTCTCCCGAGTGTGTGTGAGCTACAGCGAGCGTTGAGGGAAGGGGCCTGCGGGAACGTGCGTTCCCGGTTGTTTCCAACATTTGGTATCAGAGCCTGGCTGCGATGGTGAAGGGCGAAGCCAGCCACAGTTCGAGCTCCGACGTCGCCGTGGTGCGCGGCGCGCCCAACTCCGGCGTGGTGGAGCTGCCGCTGCTGGCCAAGGGGAGTTACCAGGAGTGGTCCCTTGTTATGCAGGTGTCGCTGGAGGCGCTGGAGCTGTGGGAGGTCGTCGAGAAGGAGAGCCAGGACCGCGCCAAGGATCGGCGCGCGCTGGCCGCGATCCTTCGTGGCGTTCCGCCGGAGATGAAGGCCGGGCTCGCCGTGAAGAAATCGGCGAAGGCGGCCTGGGACTCCGTGAAGAAGATGCGCGGCGGCGACGAGCGCGTGAAGGCGGCCAACGTGCAGCGGCTGATGAAGGAGTTCGAGCTCCTGAGCTTCCGCGACGGTGAGACGGTGGCGGACTTCGCCGTGCGTGTCGATCGGCTGACTGCGCGCCTGGGAGATCACGGGGAGGTCCTGGACGACTCTCGTGTGGTCAGGAAGGTGTTGCGTGCCGTCCCGAGGCGGTTGAAGCAGGTGGCGGTCTCCATCGAGATCCATGGCGACCTCGAGGCCATGACGCTGGACGAGCTCGTCGGTCAGCTCCAGGTTGCTGAGGATGCGGACGCCGAGGATGAGCCAGTGGCCAAGGGCGCGAGCGGTGAGCTGCTGCTCACCAAGGGCCAGTGGGAGGCTCGTTCGCGCCAGCGTGGAGGAGGCGGGCGTCGTGGCGGCGGCGGCGGACACGACGATGGCGACGATGGCAGCAGCACGAGCTCAGGGCGCGGTAGGAGCCGCTACCGAGGAAAGTGTTTCGACTGCGGCGTGCGCGGACACATGGCGCGGGACTGTCCGGGGAAGAAGAAGGACCGTGCGCTGCTCGCCGACGTCGACGAGGAGGCAACGCTGCTGTGAAGAGTTCAAGTCCACCATATCGTGTTTAGGGGGAGATTGTTGGAAATAAACACGTCATGGTTGCGTTCCTGACGTGTGTTAGTTTGTACGTGTGTGTCACGTTGTGTGCGTCGCCTTTGAGTCAGTTTTAGTTGTGGTTCGAGTCTAGGTCCAGGTGCAGGGTGTGTGCAAGATTGTTGCGCAACCACTGCTAGTCTGATCGAGTTGTTGGAGTGCTGGAGTACGTGGTGTGCGCGGTGCCGATTCCTGCGGGAGAAGCCACCATGACCCGGTCGAGTAGTGGCTCACGGCATGGCTGAGCTTGGTCTGCGGATCGTGGCGCAACGGCCGGAGAGGAGGTTAGCTCCTGGCGTGTCTGGCCTACAAGAAGCCCCTGTACTCCTCCGTCTCAGTTGCCGAGTCCAAGTGAAAATACAAGTGCCAAGATACAGGAGCATACGGCTCTGCGGCGTTCGTCGCCGGAAAAATTCTTGTGTGCATTGTCTCCCTCGCCGGCACTGTGTTGTGTTCGTGAGTGTGAGTAGTGAGTTCCTGGGCAAAGCCAACATTGCATACAAGAGCAACGCATATGCGGCAAACAGATTACCCGGGAGGAAGGGGGAAGGTGGAGAGGAAGCAAGGGAGGGCAGCGCCATGGCGGAGACAGCGCTGGGCATGGCCACCACGCTGGTGGGCAGTGCTCTAGACGTCGCCTCGTCAGCCGTGAGGGAGGAGATGGGTCTGCTGCTCGGGGTGCAGGACGATATCTGGTACATAGTTTTGCACTTGATTAGAAGTCTTCTACTAGTTTGCTTGTTGAATCGTTTTCTATTTCCTTCAAACAGACCCGTGTGATTGAAGTATAGCGACAATACATGCTTAGGATACACTTAGTTAATACGAACAGGTCGTTGTGACTATCTAAGATTCGATGTTTCTCTTATCCCATACGAGGCATTTGATATTCTAAACACTACTACGGAGTCAGAGTTTTAGTACTGGTTCGTTTAATTGATGGCCGGTGACTAGTGCTGATTTATTCTGAGAGAAAAGTACTACTGGTTGGTTGCTAGTGGTTGGTTTGTTCTCTTGTTCTGAGAGAACTGGCTGGTGGCTAATAAGCCAAACGAATAGGGCGGCCATTTGGTTAGTCAAAATACTCGGTACTAAAAGAACATTGTATCGGTTGGTAACACTGACCACTACTAAATGATTTGCGCTTACCGTAGCTTTTTTCTTTTCCATCTCTTTTTCTTTCTTTCTTTCCTTTTCTCACGCAATCACCAAATCACAATCACAAAATCATATGAACCACAATCACAAAATAACATGGATTACACTTACAAGTTTCATAATCACATCAAGAATCACAAAACACACTTCACAATATCCATTTCACAAGAAAACATTTCCATCTCCAGCGACCACCGACCGTCGCACCCGCATGCAGGCGTGGGCTGCCACGCCGCCGCGCTCCTGTGTCGTCACGCCAAGGCCAGCTGCACCCACTGTGCATCCGCTTGCATGTTGGGGCCGCCGCCGCCGCGGGCCGCGGGAGGGCCAGCGGCACCCGCCAAGCGTCCTCTTGCAGGATGGGGTCGGCCGCCGCCGCCGCCGTGGGCCGCGCCAAGGCCAGATGCGCTCGCCGCCACTGTGCGTGCCACGCGCCCACTCCAAGAAGTGGAGGCCAGCTCGCTCCCGCCAGCTTTAGGCCTGGGCCAGCCACCACCGCTGCGCGCCCACTAGCTCCAGGTCCGAGTCGTCCACGCCAGGGCTAGCTGTGCCCGCTACACCCGCCGCGTGCTTGCCTGCATGCTGGGGCTGACCGCACCATCACGCTCACCGCGCATCCGCTTGCAGGCTGGGGCCGGTAGCTGTCGTCACACGCCACACCAAGGTCGCCACGCGCCCGCTCCAGGCACTGCAGCTTCCACGCTGGAGTTGCACACTCCAGAGGGGGGAGAGAGAGGAGAGGTAGAAATAAGGTACGTGAAGGGAGGGAGGCGTGTGGTGGGAGAGGTCAAGTGTGGAAGATATTTGAGAGGGAGGTGCGGTATTGGTGGACGTGATGGACATTTTGTACCAGCTCGTGGCCTAAGTAGGTACTAAATGGAGGGGATGTCATTTAGTACTTGCTGAAGAACTTGACCGGTACTAATTTTTTTTAGTTGTTGGTTATCAGTTGTGGCTACCAGCCAAGACTAAATGGGCTCATTGTGCTTGACGACCGGTACTAACA
This sequence comes from Cenchrus fungigraminus, assembly GCA_036936925.1. NCBI lineage: Eukaryota > Viridiplantae > Streptophyta > Magnoliopsida > Poales > Poaceae > Cenchrus > Cenchrus fungigraminus. The sequence goes on from CM072770.1 coordinate 64,354,777, forward strand.
TCACACGTTGTATTGGCCCAAAATGCGAATGGTACTAACGTTTTGGGCGAATACTCAATTTTCCAGGAGTGTAAAGCTCGTTTTGTTTCATTATCTAGGAGAATATTTTGAGAACAAATTTGATATCATCAGTTATATTCAATTCAATAATACCTCCTTATGATTATACGTTTGTCTCCCATGATTTAAATATTAAAAAAGCAATTTTATACTTGTTGCTGAAATGATCTTGTTCGGTGAAATATAAAAGTTGGAGGAAGTAGTCACTAGTGGAAAATTCTGTTGGACTACGAATCCATGACTTATGTCCTGAACTTTAGCACGAGTGAAAACCTGGGACTGAAGACACCCTTTTTGGAAATTACAACCGGTATTAAGGGTAGTTTAGAGCAACTCTAATAGTTCTCCATTCCAAGTTGCCATTGTTATTTTTTTTTGACAAAAACAGAAACAACGTTCTCCAACAGTTCCCTATCTCAGATTGTCATTTATCCCAAGTTGAGAAAAACAGACTCCGCGCGCATATATGCACGCAGCTATCCGCGGTGCATCCTTTCGTATCAGAAGAGGTGGAAGGGTATAAAAATATTTGTTTTTTTCTCAGGTTCCTCATTTAAGTTTTCAAGAAGCGGAAGGGTAGAAACATAATTTTGTTTCTCTCTCAGAGTTCCTGATGTAAGTTAGATCTGGATTTGGCAAGTGAATTATGCCAAACTATTGGAGATGGGCTCTTTTTTTACTTGTCATATCTTTTTATAAGTTGGCAAAATACAAGATTTACCAAGTAAAATTTGACAAACTGTTGAAGATGCTCTTAGGGTCCAAAAGAATTTGGAGATCTCGGCAACCTCACCCACACGTCACAAGTCATAAGAGTCATACGATTTTTCATGCAAAATATATACATGCGCGGTGCATGAAATTCGAACCCGCGACTTCTTGCCTTGTGCATTGTGTCCTTATTATCATCGACCCACACAGCATATAAAATTGAATATGAGGTACTTTCCATTGGAAGTGACCCATGGGGAACTTCTAGTACAATCTGTAACATCAACAAATCTAAAACTGACTATGGTTGATATTACAAACCGGTATTAAAATATTGAGAAGCATTAGTACCGTCGGTAAAACCAACTAGTACTACAAGTCCTTAATACTACAAGGTCCTCCTAGAACTGCCAAATTTAAATCCGGATCAATTTATTTCGAGATTTTTGTTGGGGACTAACGTCCTGTTTTCTATTAGTGAGTTCCTGCATACTGTATCTCATTTTGTTTTGTAAGAGTGGAAGCTTATTAAAAAAGTATTAACATCTACCATATCAAATAAGTAAATTATGATAATATATCTCACAATGGATCTGATTATGCTGATTTGACATGCTAAATATTATATTCTTTTCTATAAACTTGATGAAACTTATAACAGTTTGACTTAGGATATACCAGAATACTTTGTATTTAAGAACGGAGTAAGGAAAGAAGTAAAACTTGTATGAGTGAAAAAAAGTCTCACCTTCTATATCTTATAAACTTTAATTACAATGTTATGAAGTAAACTTTAAGCTTTAAACATATTACACACAAATAACTCCTTATTTCAAAAACTTTGAATTTTGAACCAAAACTTAAAAATTAAATAAGAACAATAGCATAATTTAAATTTGATATTTGTATAGTAGGAATATAACATATTTTTATATTTATTACAAATATTTTGTCTTATTGGTTTTACTCGTATGGGATGTGGCCCACACCACATCCACTAAATAGTAAAGTGTGTATGGCTGGTTCTTAAACTTGTTGTTTGGTTGTGTCACTTAGATCTTTAACTCTCAAAATACATATCTAGCTCCCAAAATTTGGGCTCTGATGCCATTTAAGTTCATATATTCCCAAAAATGCAGATCTGACTCCCTAAACTTGTCTTCATGTGTCATAGGTCCATAAACTCTTGAAATGTATTATCATCCTACTAATATAATTAATATGATAAGATGAAGTTTTATGATTTAAAGCAAACCATCACTTTCATTAGCACATTTTCTAACTTGTTTTATTGCCTCTTCAGCTTCTCTCACTATCTCCAATAATATATCTTACAAATTCATGATTTTAGTTACCTTTTTACCATTTGAATTAAGATGAGAATGCTTTTAGAAAACCTATGAATTTTAATGACACCCAAAGCCAAATTTAGAGGGATAGATCTGTTGTAAATATGTGTTTAATTGTACCCGATTTAAATGTTAGGCATATTACGAAACTCATTGTTACTGCTATGTAACCAAATTCAAGATATAAATAGATAGGCATAACCAACAACATACTCATGTAAATGGTGTGTAAAAGCAGCATAAGCGAAGTAGATGTAATCAAAACTTCTAAACAAGTAATCTTCCTGCACATGATGTAACCCAAAATGTAATAGATCCAATCTGTGGATTTACAAATCAAGCGCTCCATCCTCATGTAGACTCATTGCAGGTTAGTTACTCGGTGCAATCAATGAGGTAGCACAAAGCGTAGTCGAATTGATCGGCCATGTTGTTGCGCTGTTAAGAAACCTTATTTCTGCTCCTCGTGCATGCTTCACGACAATAATGTCTCAGAGCTACCATTCACGCTCCTTGATGCACACCAAGGAGTAGAGTCGGCTAGATCCAACAGCTTAGTACCATAGCACACTTCATCAGATGGAAGAAGGAGAAGAGAAAGGAATAGCACACTTCATGGAATGGAAGAAGGAGAAGAGAAAGGAATTCGTGGATGTCTCATGTCTGTGTTCCTGAACGTCTCTAGGACTTCTTATGGAGAAGACTGCAGCCCTCTATTGACCATTTCTTCTATAAAATTGCCCCACTAATTGTGTGTAGTAACCTCCTAATTAATACATGATTATGACATTAACTACATTATTATTACCTATAATGACTATTGTCAAAATATTATACATAGACTACAAAAAGGTTACACCGACTTGGCATGGCTGCTCGCAAGTCACAAGTCATGCTATTGGTTACACATGCATGACTTGCAACTCAAGCCCATTCTCTCCTTTAGTTATTTATTCAAAGAAGTGAGAGTGCTCTCCTATTTAAGTTGGCTTTCACCAACTAAAACTAGTAGTATGGGACAATTAAATGCCATTGCACTTTTGCTTGGTATTTGATTAAATGGGCCTCTCATAAGCCATTTTTCCAACAATCCCCCCACCAATGCCAAAGTAAGAATAAGAAAGACAAATGATCAATGTGCTATAGTACTATTAATGTACCAATATTTTAGTATAAGTCATGTATGGCTTGAACTTACACACCTAGACCAACAAGATTCATCATCTTGAAGTCACAACAGATACTAGGCTTTGAATTTCTAGTTTTAGTGTAGTCGGACTTCAACTTGAAGTCGCAACAGATACTAGGATGCCAAAATAACCTCACCTGATCAGAGCGTTAACAATCCGCTCCCATATATTTTAATGAGCTTTCGATGAGAGTGCCCTATTTCAAGAACTATGACCTACAATCAGGCTCAACATAGGTGTTTCCGTTCAGGATTATCCTACTGGCTGATATTTTTTTCAATAGAAAACACTTAGGCTTTATGCCAACCCTTCAAGCAGTAAAGAGTACTTGGTGTCAGACATGGGTACATTTTGTTATATGTAAATGTACTCATTGAGCTACACCATCAACTTATTCTTCATATTGCCTACTTCACGGGATCTCTGATCACAAAGGATAGGTTACCATTGTGATACAACAGATTCAAATGGGCCTCACACCCATTGTTGACGGCTGTTAAGTACCACATTTAGGACTGTCAACTCCTTCAATTATCCATGAGAAATGTACATCCACACTAGAATAGGAGCTTAAACTGACTAGTTCCACAAGTGGCCATGTATATTCAAATGTAGGCATTTATTAGCACATGAAATGGAGGGAAAGCACACCTTATTGATCCAAGCACTTCAGGTTCAGCTAATGAGAGGCTATCACATGTATCAAAGGTCCCACCAAGTAAAGAAACACACTCTCAACCAATGAGGAGAGAATACATGTTTCCATGGGCCCACTACCCTACACAGATGAGGTACACACACCATGTACACACCTATACACACTTTTGGGCCCAGGGTCGGCCCCCTCATCTCCAGCCACCACATGTCACCAGTTACCGACTTTGCAACACCAATTTTGTTGTGTGCATGTCCATCCCCGGGTGCCACCTTACCTATAAATAGAAGCAGAGGGGGTAAGAAGGAGATACACACCTCAAGCCAACACTTTTCTTCTTTGTGTTGTCTCTCCTCTATCATTCTCTCTTGGTGGAGATGAATCCTCACCTCCCCATGGTGTGTGTGTGTGTGTGTGTGTGTGTGTGTGTGTGTGTGTGTGTGTGTGTGTGTGTGTGTGTGTGTGTGTGTGTGTGTGTGTGTGTGTGTGTGTGTGTGTGTGTGTGTGTGTGTGTGTGTGTGTGTGTGATGGAGGCTAGGGGCTAGGGATGATCCATTCATCGTTCGTCTGGTCTTGTACCTCTACGTATGTTGCTATTCTTCGTTTAGAATAAAGTGAGTATGCTTGCATATTCTATTTATACTAAAGTGGTATTCATTCTTTCTATCTCCTATTCGATTTGATCATGAGTAAGATCTAGTCCGTACTCGCGGGTTCGTCGCTTCATACCTGTACGAAGTGCTATAGTGTTGTTGCGGGTCAACAGACACGGTCGTGCTATAGTAGTGATCGGTGGTGTAGTCGTGGTGTCTAGACTACAGGTTATCCTTCGTTTGCCTTGTATTCCATGAATACATAGAGGTAGGCCGCGGTACTGACAATCATTAGATCCTTTGCAATCCCCCACGTTCGGATGCAGCTGGAGTCAAAGACCGGAGTCGCCTATTATAGCCATGGGTAAGCTAGTGCCTGAAATGAGTATCTTATCACGTGGCTGACCCTTTTCTCTAGAAACGTTACCGATAGGAAGCCCTTCATCATCCATCTAACAGTTGAGGTTTGGTGTCCTTGGATAGTCGTCCCATAGCTTTTCACGTACACACGTTCCTTGGATTTGATACCCTTGGAATACTCCTCCAGAGAATTGCTATAGTGGTATATCCGTGCGCTTACAAATTCATTCAAACTCATAGGTATACACAGGTTACCTTAACGCTCACATGCGTTGGGCTACCAAGTGGTGACATTAAGAAATACCAACACCCATGTCCTTAGCTATCACAAAAATCACATTTTGTGATAATCTCTTTGTAAAGAGGTCTGCCAGATTATTTTTAGTTCTCACATAGCTCACAATCATTACTCTAGATTTTCTTATTTTTTGACAGATTTAAGCCTCCGCTTAATATGCTTGTCGAACATGGATTTATTCTTTGTATTCATAACCTTTTTTTAGAATTACATAGTACAACGCAGACGCTCACAACACGCACACACACTCATCCCTATGAATACACGTACGCAAACCCTACCCCTATGAGCACCTCGGAAGGACTGAGCACCCGGCAGATCTGGAGATTCCCGAACTCACCATTGGCACCTCGTTGTCGATAGGGAAGTCGCTTACCACTTAACGTATAACGCCTGTAAATCCTGAAAAATCCAGGAAAAGGTGTGAGCACTAGGATTTGAACCCTGGTGGGTAGTGTCCTACTGGACCATCCTACCATTGGACTAAAAGCCCATTCGCCTTTGTATTCATAACCTGAGCTAGCATTAATTGGTTACCTAATTACATTTGGATGGGTGGTACTAGCTTCTCAAGCAAAGGCAAGTCCATAAGTAGCTCTCTAAGTCATTCAACCTCATTAGTGGTAGTCTTCAGTGCTACAAGTTTTGCTTCAGTCATTGATTGTCAAGATTGTTTGTTTGTAGGATCTCCACGCAACTACAACACCTACTGTTAGAGTAAACGAACATCCACTAGTAGCTTTGGTCTCATCCGCATATGATATCCAATTGGAATCACTATACCATTCAAACATTGGTGGGCATCCCGAGTAGTGAATTCCAAATGTTGTAATGCCACTAAGATAACTCATCACTTTGCTCAAGTGATTTCCAAAGATCATCTCCTAGGTTTGACATGGACCTACTCAATTTGCTTACAACAAAAGAGATGCTTGGTCTGGTGGCACTATCTAAATATAAAAGGGATCCAATGATTTGTAAATATTTCAGTTGATCGCTTCCATGTCCTTCGAATTTTTAAAGTTTCACATTCGCATCGTACGGAGTTGGAGCGACTTTACAATCCTCAAAGCCAAAACGGCTAGGAATCTTCTCTATTTAATGGGATTGACTCAAGATGATCCCATTCTCTATTTTTATGAACTTAATATTGAGAATTACATCTACCAGACTCAAGTCCTCGGTCACACTACTACACACACGGTGATAAGAAAGCCTTAGTCTCATTTATCATGGTAGGTTACTCCCAAATATAAGTATGTCATCGACATATAAACACAATATACTCATTCAACCCCACCATAATGGTAGTACACACACTTATCTTCCTCGTTTACGCTGAATTCAGCAGATGTCAAAGTGGAGTCGAGTTTTTGGTGCCATTGTTTAGGTTCTTATTTTAGGCCATATAGAGATTTTATTAATCTGCACACTTTTTTCTTCCTCTAACTCTGTATAAAGAAAAGCTATTTTTGCATCAATTCGATGGACATGTAAACCCTACGAAGCTTCTAGGTCATGCAAGCAGTGTTCTAATGGTAGCAATCCAGGCTACAGAGAATATGTATCAAAGAAATCCACTCCTTTTTGGGTGTAACTCCACAAGTCTTGCCTTGTACTTTTCAATTGTACTGTTAGGCCTCAACTCCTTTACAAAGATCCACTTATATCCCAATCGGTGATCTCCTAAGTCCCATTGGACATGTGGATTGCATTTCACTACGAAGTGCCTCTTTCTAATGCTTTACATCCATAAACCTCTAGAAAAATTTTTGGCACGTCATCCACAAGATAGACAATAAAGCCATCACCAAAGGATTTTGCAATCCTTTGTCTCTTACTTCTGCATGGATTCTTATTAACTGTATCATCATCTTTGTCGGATGTAAACAATTCACTATTTGGTTTGGGTGGTGTAAACGCTTTAGTTGGAGAATAAACTTGAGTTTTATTGTTGCCTACTGTTCAAAGGATACACATCCTCAAAAGTGAAACAACCATGTGACTCCATGATTGTATTTATGCTCACATCAGGGGTATCAAATTTCACAACTAAGAATCTGTAAGTTGTGTTGTTATGTGCATAACCCAAAAACACACAATCAATTGTTTTGGGTTCAAGCTTTCCCTTTTTCGGAGCTGGTATATTGACTTTTGCCAAACAACCCCAAGCACGCAGAAAATTGACATTTGGCTTATGCCTCTTCCATAGTTCCATCCCTCATAAGAAGTGACATCTTTGTTCTTTGTCACAACTCTATTTAGGACAAAGGTTGTTGTCAATATAGCTTCCTCCACCATTCATAGGACATACCAGAACTCTCTAACATGGCATTCAGTCACCAAGTCTAAGTGTTCGCTTTTTTCCTCTCAGCTACCCCATTGATTGAGGTGAGTATGGTGGTGTAACCTCATGGATTATACCATGCTCAACACAAAATTGAGAGTACTGATCGGAGATGTATTCTTTTCCATAATCATCGCATAAACACTTGATATTTCTCTCAATTTGGTTCTCAACCTCAGCCTTAAAGATCTTAAAATAGTGCAAAATTTCATCTTTTGTTTTCAGCAAATAGAGATAGCAATAATGTGTAGCATCATCTATCAAAGTCATGAAATATCTTTTGCCTCCTCTAGTCAACAATCCATTCATCTCGCATAGATTAGAATGAATAAGATCTAATGGTGCCAAATCCATCTTTTCCTCTAAACTCTTAGAGCATCTCCTAGAGTTCCTTAAATCCTTTCCTAATTCTTGATTTTTAGAAAGATGACAAACAATACCTCTCCAACAACTCCTAATCCACACTCCTAATCTTTTAGGACTCGAGAAAAAATAGCATGTTCCGCGTAAAGTTATGCGGTTTTGGTCGACGCGTATCCTCTCCTAAAACAAGGTGGAAGGGCTCAGAAATAATAAAAACAGAAAAGGGTTCCTGATGCAAATGTACAAGAGAGAAAGAATGTCTTTGAGCTTGGTGATAGAACTTGGGCGACGGCGACCGAAGTCTTCGAAGGTGCGACGGTGGTAGAGGCCGTCTTGGAAGAGGTCGATGACTTCTTTGTCGGTGACGTCGACTACGGTCGCGCGCTTGTCGAAAAAGCGGCGCATGTACTGGCGGAGCGTCTCGCCTTGCTCCTGCTTGACCATCGCCAAGTCCATGCGAGTACTCGAACGCCCCATGGCGCCCGCGAAGTTGCTGGTGAACTGGGCCTTCGGTTGGTCCCACTGGTCGATCGAGTTCTTGTCGAGTGACTCGAGCCATGTGAGTGGAGTCTGGTCCAGACAGAAGGGGAAGTAGAGGCACTTCGCATCGTTGTCGCCCCCAGCATTTTCGATGGTCAGGGCATAGCACCTGAGCCACTGAACTGGGTCTTGCTTCGCGTCGTACTTGGTGATCCCGAGAGGTTTGAATTTTTTGGGAAGAAGCAGATCGCGAAGTCGTGCAGAGTAGGCGGGGAAGCCGTCGTTGTCGCTGACTTCGGTAGTCTTCTTGGCGCGGCGGATCTCATCGATCCTGTTGCGGGCATCGTAGCCGCCGCGTGCGTTGCCGGTGGCGTGGCTGTTCGTGTGGCCTCGGCCTCCGCGATCGCCGCTGCCACCAGCTCTTCTGTCGCCGCCGTGGGAGGAACTACCGCCGCTGCTGCCTCCGCCACCACCGCCGCCGCCCCCACCGCTGTGGCCACCATGTGAGGGCCCTCCCGCAGAGGCTCTAGAGCGGTTGGGTTTAGCTGGTGTTCGCCACGGACGCGGTTGTGTCCGCCATCTGCCGGGCTGCGACTGGTGGCTTCGTTGTTTCCAGCTCCGGCGGTTCTGTTGTTGACCCGCATGAAGTAGGCGTCCTCAGCAAGCTTGGCGATGAGTTCGCCTGCGCGGTGCCCCTGAGCTGTTCGTGCTATCGTGGTGATAGACATGAGGCATTGCTCAGGGGTGGTGTGTACCTGGTTTTCGACTTGGTCCAGAGCCTCTGCGAGGTTCCGGACGAGAAAAGCTTCTCGAAGGCGCTTGCGTCGATCAGCTCGTTTTCTGTTGCATTCGCGCCGGGCATTCTTGGCATCAGTAGTCTCATCTGTGGGTGCGTTGGTTGATTCCTCGTCTTCTGAAATGTCTTCAAGGTACCGATCAATTTGGTTGTTTGAGGTCCCAGCTTCCCTGGCTGCCATGAATACCTCACGGTCAGGTGTGTAGAATCCGGAGTCGGTAGTCGCCACCTCGATTGGCGTGTGCTCTTCTTCGTTCGGAGTCAGCGGTGTCCCCTCCTGGAAGGGGGTGTCTCGAGGTAGGCGACGCAGCGTGAGTTGTCATTGGTCAGGTCTGCGGGCTTGCGGTCGGGCCAGTAGACGAATCTGCCGGCGGGAGTGGACGTGATGACCAAGCCAGCAGCAGGACCTGACAACGGTTCCTCAATGGCGTTGAGCTCGGACTCGGACTCGATCGGATCGAGACCGAAGTCAAACTCGTAGGAGGAGTCCGAGTTGTAGTCGGGGACGGTGTTGGAGTCCGAGGAGTACTCGGAGACGATCTCCTTGCTGGCCCGACGCGAGGTGAGTGCTTCCGCATAGGCTTTGCTAGAGTTGCAAAGGCCGTACGGGAAGTGCTCGTGGGGGAGGACCGGTTCGCACGATGGCTCAGGAGCCAGCTCGCGCGGTTCGATCCAGGGCGACGTCGAGTTCGAGTTGGAGGTGGATCCGGGCTCGAAGTCGGCGACTTGGTTGCAGAGTGAAAATTCGTCGAATTTCTCGACGAGTCAACCCGTGATGGCTTCGGGAAGTGTCACGAGTCCAGTCTCCGGGTCCGGGGTCATGGTGAGGTAGCGCTGGAACGATCCAGCGCCATCAGCGGTACAAACCCAGGAGCCGAAGACGAAGGTGACGCCGCGGTTGAAAGCGGCGGTTGGCTTGATGACGATTGAAGCCGTCGAGTTTGCCATGTGATCTTCGACGAGATCCCCTACCTGGCGCGCCAGCTGTCGGTGTTTTAACCCGGCAACCTACCAAGGGGAGTACCCGAGGTAGATGTTTGTGGCCTCGCCGAGATCGGGAACTCGAAGGAGAGACACGTGGCACACAATTTAGACAGGTTCGGGTCGCGAGGTGCGTAATACCCTACGTCCTGTATGCTGCGTAGCTCTGGATTGATTGGGTGTGTTTACAAGATGACGCGGATGAAGAGATAGGGGTCCCTGCCTCGCCTTATATAGTCCGGGAGGCAGGGTTACAAGTCGGTTTGACAGAGAAGTTCTAGTCGTGTATGGTTAGGAGTACTCTACATGGATCCGGGCATGTCTAGCTTCCTAACCGAGTACTAGTCCTCCGTATGCCTTGCGCTCCACGCCATCAAGTGCCGTGCAGCCCAAGTCGAGTAGTCCCAGGGGCCCACGGAGTAGTCGGTCCCAGTACCCACCTGAGTAGTGGGCCCAGGGATGTCCATACGACAGTTAGGATAATTTAAAAATAGTATGGGATTCCTGATGCAAAATTGTCTTCTATATTTTAGGAGTAGATTATTATGAACTCTTGGATATGACCTTCTTTATTCTTTCCAATACCTTTTTAGAAGCACTAAAACTTCATATTTTTAGGAAGAAAATATTAGATACTCTTGGAGATGCTCTTACAAGGCTTTCAAGGCTGTTTTATTGTTTGCACACAAGATTGGTATTTTGATCCTTTGAGTATATCAAATTTATCATTTGTTAATATTATACCTTGCTGGAGCAGCCAAAAAAAATCTTTATTTTTAGAGAAATTTTCAAATAAATTTTCGGTTGAAAGGGACATCCTGGGTCATCATATATTGGTACATAGCCCGAGCCAAAAACATGTTATTATGTAACTTCCAATGGAACTTGTCTCTCTCTCTCTGTGTACGTATTTAGCTAGTAGTAAGCTACTTTAGCCATTAGGTTATTCCAAACCACCAATTTATCTCCAATTAACACCCTTCCAAAGAAAATATTATACAATGATAGTAGGTAATATTATACAAACTTAGGATGATACAATGATACTCCATATGCACAGTTATTAGGTGAGCACAGTCGTTGATTTGTTGGAACCACAGCAAAATAAATAATATTTTGGGCGTAGTAGGTGTCGTCCAAATTTTCACCAGCAAATTTTTCAGGTGTTCTGGATTGGTCTGAATAACGTTTTTTCATTTTTGTAACAAGGTGTGAATTTTCCGTGCTGATTTTCAACCATATGCTTTGAACCTTTAATTTTGTGGTAGTGTATCAATGCATCCATAAATCCTAATAAGTTTGTCCCTGATACCAAGACTAAATATATATATAAAGGAATCAATCATGCATTGTCCATATGCAGCAAAAGTGTTCCCTGTGCTTAGAGTTGGTGGCTCGCATGGATAAGTTTGACTATTTTTTTTTTGAAGTAAGGATAAGTTTGACTATTGAACTATACTTATTCATACAAATGTATGTGTCCGGTGTCAGGGGATTAATGGGCCGGGTCTAATAGGCTGCCTCGGCAGGCCCATTAAGGTTAGGTTTAGGGATAAGATCGAGTCCTTACTTAGGGGTTAAGGAATCCTCTCTTTATAAGGAGGGGAGATATATATCAATCAAAGCAAGCAAGAGATCTGAAGGAAAACCCTTCTCTCTTGCCGGCCGTGGGCGTTCCCTGCGCCCCTCCAACCCTAGCCGCCGCCACAACCCTGAGCGTGAACAGTACCCGCGGGTACTGTAGCTCGTAACCCTAATTCCCCCACAAATCAACCCCTAATCCTCCGATCACCTTCCCCTCGCATCGCAGTTCATAACAGTATGTACCACAATTTTTGGTATTGCTTTCGAACATTACTTCACGCTAATGGCAATATGGAATCGCCATGGGCCAATCATTGCTCAAAATATTTTACTCCGAGGTCTGCAATATACAGCATGCCATCCAATCGTTTCTCCTGCTTTGTCTAGCGAAAAATTCATCCGTGTTGCTATCATGTATATATCTCGAACTATAAATCGCAATCTTGTTATGGATGATTTTTCATAATGTTTATAAATTCATTATTGCTAGGTTCATCAATGCCGAGCTCAAGATGATGAGTGCTTTTCTTCGGACAACTAGTGTAACTGAGAGGAAACTGAGGTGTTGAAGGCTTACTTGGAGCTAATACGTGATTTGGCATATGACACTGAAGATTGCCTTGAGGAATTCATGGTTTTGATAAAGGATAAAAATATGTTGCAGCAGTGCTTCAACTTAGGAGCACGCCATCGTATTGCTGTTCAGATAAAGGCAATCAAGCAGCGTATCCAAGAGCTAAACCAAACGAGGAGGAGGTACAATCTGACCCAGGTCACACAGACCGATTCTGATGACATGAAAGGAGATTTCCAGGTGACACGGAATTTTTCAGCTCTGTACACTGAAGAAGCCCAACTTGTTGGTTTTGAGAAGCCGAAGGCTGAGCTTTTAGAGAAGATATTTAGCAAGACTGATGGTGGTCGGAAGGTGGTCTCAGTCGTTGGCATGGGTGGCCTTGGGAAGACAACTTTTGCCAAAAAGGTATATGATAGCAAGGAGCTCCATGACAGATTTGTTAACTGTGGTTGGATTACCGTGTCACAGTCCTTCAGCATCATGGAGCTCCTCAAGGATCTAATCAAGCAACTTTTGGGGGAAAAGTCGCTGGAAGATCTGCTGAAACAGAACAAAGGGATAACTTTGCAACCGCAACATTGCACCAGCCACCTAAGAGAACAACTCCACGGGAAAAGGTATTTTGTTGTTCTCGATGATTTGTGGACCATTGAGGACTGGAACTCAATCCAATTTGCTTTCCCAGAGCATAGCAGTGAACTTGGTTGTGTACTTGTGACTACACGAATCACTGAAGTAACAAAAGTGTGCAGTTCCCCCTACCCCAAACTTATCCACCACCTTAAAGCCCTAGAGGATAAAGATGCTAAAGAGCTGCTCCTGAAAAAGGTACATGAACCCAGCAATCAGCGGCGGAGCCAGCGGTGGGGCGGGGGGGGGGGGGGGGGGGCCAAACCCCCCCTAGGCCGGAGGTGGAAGAAGAAGAGGGGAAGGGGAGCTGGAGGAAGAAGACGGCAGCGGGAGCCCCCCCTAGGCTCCGGCGCTGGCTTCGCCGCTGCCAGCAATGCAGATGAAGATAAACTATTAGATGAGATACTGAAGAAATGTGGAGGGTTGCCACTAGCTATTGTGACAGTAGGCGGCCTCCTTGCTAATAAAGGCATAAACGAGTGGAAAAGTTTGCGGGACCAATTACCATCACAACTTGCTAGCGGCGACCCAAGTGTTGAAGCTCTGAAGCAAGTAGTGACTTTAAGCTACAATCATTTGCCATCTCATCTCAAACCATGCTTTCTATATCTCAGTCTCTTTCCAGAAGATTTTGAGATCAGCAGGAGGCACCTAGTAAACAGGTGGATAGCTGAAGGTTTTATTTCAATTGGTACTGCTCCGACAACACTTGAAGATTTTGCTGATAACTATTTCTACGAACTCATCAGTCGAAGCATGATTCAACCATCCAAGTTGGATGTTCAAGGAAATGTGAAAACCTGCAGAGTTCATGATATTGTCCATGATATTGCAGTGACAATCTCAAGGCAGGAAAACCATGTATTGTTATTAGTTGATGAAAAAACCAGAACTACCCACATTACAAAAGAAAACATCCGGCATGTATCATGCTTTGGCACCCGGAAATGGAACAAAGGCATGGATTTAAGTCGGGTTCGATCTTTTACTTGGTTCAGTGAACCTCAGTGGCCACTGGCCCCACTTTGTTTGCCACAGCTGAAGATGTTGAGGGTGATGGATCTAAAAAATGCTGGATTCAGAGCAAGGCAACAGGACATTGAAATCATAGGATCGTTGGTACACTTGAGGTACATGCATTTGCATTGCGGCTCATCTGTTTATACTCTTTCAGGATCCATAGGAAATCTACATGGCTTGCAAACTCTGGACATACGGAAATCAAATTTTGCAAATCTACCAACAGATATAACTAAACTTCAAGATCTTCGCAGTCTCCGGGGTAGCAGGACACCTTGGTCTTATCTTTGCAGTTCCCTTGCCTTAATAAAATGTGGTGATGGTCCTCTTCATGATTATGCAGTTGCAAACCTACACATGGGATTTTCTAGCTGTTGGTCTCATTCATCTGGCATTAGGGTTCCACGAGGAATGGGGAGCTTAAAGGAGCTGCAAATACTAGAGAAAGTGGATATCAAGAGAACAAGTAGAAAAGCAATTAAAGAGCTAGGGGAACTAACTCAGCTGAGGAAGTTAGTTGTGAGAGGAAGAGGGGCCTCCAAGAAAAAGTGCAAGGCATTCCGTGAGGCTGCAGAGAAGCTGTCCTCCCTCCGTTGCCTCGACGTGAGTACTACGGAGCGGGGGTCTGCTGCATCTGGGGTGCTGGATATTTTAGTTTCTTTTACATCCCCTCTCCCCTCTCTTGAGCGCCTCAAATTGAAGGGAGGCCTTCAGGCGACACCTGTTTGGGTTGGTAAATGTGTGAACTTAGTGAAGATTGACTTGAAGTATTGTAGGCTCAAGGAACTGGATGCCTTGGCTCAACTGCCCAACCTGTTGCAGCTTCGACTTTATGTTGATGCATACAATGCAGAGAAATTAGTGTTTTACGGGGATGCATTCCCAAAGCTGAGGATCCTCCACCTACAAGGTGAATTCTATGTAGCACTGAGGGAGGTGACGTTCGAGCATAACACCTCACCTGACATGGAAACAATACGCATCGAGAATTACGACTTGGCATCAGGGGTCAATGGTATCAAGCACCTTCCAAAACTCAAGGAGATTTTTATTCGGGGATGTATATTGGCGAAGCAAGATATGTTAAAAGAGGAAGCGGACAGACACACGAATCACCCCGTGCTGCAAATTCAGGGCTGTGTTTCTCCAAGAACTGAAGAGTCTAAGGTGAATGTGGAAGTTGCAGAGTCCATTTCTGAACCAGGAGAGAGCTCGCAGTCTTGATCTGGATTCCATGACGCCATCCATCCTCCTCGACATCCTTGACAAATCCACAACAGGTCGGCCCTGACTCCTGGACATCGTCTTATTCTTCATTCACAAACATCACTCCATTGAATTGCGGCGTGAGCTTTTCCATCAATTGTGTCATTTATCTATTTGTATCCTGTGTTTGCTTACTGTTTGTGTGTAACAATGTGGCCAGCAGACTTGTTAATTGTATTCCACTGCATGTTCGCTCGCTCATGTCGGTAATAGTCACAATTGTTGCTGTTCTGTCTGTCTGTACAAGTGTACTGCCAGTGGTGCTCGGCCTTTTGTGTAACAATCAACAGACATTTCATTTGTGAATCTATGTGTGTTCTTTGTCAGAGATCATTATACAAGTATTGCTGTGTTTTTTTGTTTTCATGTCATAAAGAAACTATCAAGTTGAAACACATGCTGCTCGAGAATTCCAATCGACTTGTTTGTTCTACACGACAGTGTCCCTTTTCCTGTGTATGCAGTTTGCCACTGAAACTCTGCCTGTACAATCATCGAAACAGTGGGCAAACAGTATTGAACTTGCTCTGCGTCACCCGGCCCTCACCGATTCCGATATTGAACTCAACGATTATTATTGGCCAAGACTGGTTGTTGTATCCTGCGGTGGGATGCAGCTACCTTCATCAAAACTGAGTTTACTCTGCCGGCACCTGGCACAGCTCGTTCGACACTAGCAGGTTCTCGGCAGAATTAACTTTTCGTTCCACCGCCATTTGGCCACTGATCCTCATAGACTTTTGCTTTTCTTGTTGCTGCAAATTTCTTGTGCAATTTCTTTGCATTTGTGATGAGTCAACGTTTGTACTAGCATCACTGATCCTCAATGGGTCTTTTCCCTCTAGTGTGCTAGTATACGCAACTTGACGAGAAATACATGGTGCCAGCGTTTACCATTCCCTGATTGCTCTCTTTTCTTGTCCTGGCCAATATATTCATATGGTAACTTTGATTTTCGATGCATGTCATGCCATCAGAGATTTTGCAAGTCTCCACCCACCTAGAAACGGCACAAAGTTTTAACCTTGGAGAACCGAATTTCTTCCATGATCCATCTCGTCTTTTCTGACATATTATTCTTGTCTCCCATTCAGTACTTACTTTTACTTTGTGATACATGTCATTCAGAACTTACTTTTACTTTGTGAAGTCTCCTCTCTACCATGTCTGTTTTCAACAAGCCATTTGGAATTGGAATTTGGAACTCCAGCACAGCAGAAAGATGGGCGGCCGGCGGAGCTCCAGCACGGCCGCCGCGGTTGTTGCAATGTGCGGTGCACATTCAGTGGCGCGTCACGTTTATTAATAAAGACCCACAGCACGGAACGGAAGCTATCCACAGCGACCGCTGCAAGCAACACTGCCTCACCGTTACCGGGAGCAGCCAGCATCAAACACCACTGTTCGATTCGACCGCATCCTCGCCGGCGATGCCGACCTCCGGCGACCATGCCGGCACCCGGCCGCACGTCGTCCTGCTCCCGAGCGCCGGCATGGGCCACCTGGTCCCGTTCGGCCGCCTGGCCGTCGCTCTGTCGGGGGCCCACGGCTGCGACGTCTCCGTCGCCGCGGTGCTCCCCACCGTGTCGTCCGCGGAGGCCAGGCACCTCGAGGCGCTCTTCGCCGCGGCGGGCCCGGCCGTCCGCCGTCTCGACTTCACCCTGGCGCCGTTCGACGCTTCCGAGTTCCCCGGCGCCGACCCCTTCTTCCTCCGCTTCGAGGCCATGCGCCGCTCCGCGCCGCTGCTGGGGCCGCTCCTCGACGCCGCCGGCGCGTCCGCGCTCGTCACGGACATCGTGCTGGCGTCCGTCGCCCTGCCCGTCGCCAGGGAGCGAGGCGTCCCGTGCTACGTCCTCTTCACGGCCTCCGCCGCGATGCTCGCCTTCTGCTCCCACTTCCCCGCCTACCTCGACGCCAACGCCGCCGCCGGCCACGCGGGCGTCGTCGGCGACGTCGACATCCCCGGCGTGTACCGGATCCCCAAGTCCTCCGTTCCACAGGCGCTGCACGACCCGAAGCATCTCTTCACGCAGCAGTTCGTGGCGAACGGACGCGGCCTCGTCGACGCCGACGGCATCCTCGTCAACACGTTCGACGCCTTGGAGCCGGAGGCCGTCACGGCCCTGCGAGAAGGCAAGGTTGTCTCCGGCTTCCCGCCCGTGTTCGCCGTGGGGCCGCTTCGCCCGGTGAGGTTTCCTGCGAAAGATGCGGCCGGTTACATGCAGTGGCTGGACGCGCAGCCGGCGCGGTCGGTGGTGTACGTGAGCTTCGGCAGCCGCAAGGCCATCTCGCCGGACCAGCTCCGGGAGCTCGCGGCGGGGCTGGAGGCCAGCGGCCACCGGTTCCTGTGGGTGGTGAAGACCACCGTCGTGGACAGGGACGACGCCGCCGAGCTCGGCGACCTGCTCGGCGACGGGTTCCTGGAGCGCGTGCAGGGGCGCGCGCTGGTGACCAAGGGGTGGGTGGAGCAGGAGGGGATCCTGCAGCACGGGTCCGTGGGCCTGTTCGTCAGCCACTGCGGGTGGAACTCGGTGACGGAGGCGGCGGCGTTCGGCGTGCCGGTGCTGGCGTGGCCACGGTTCGGCGACCAGCGCATCAACGCCGCCGTGGTGGCGCGCGGCGGGCTGGGCGCGTGGGAGGATCGGTGGAGCTGGGACGGGGAGGAAGGGCTGGTGAGCGGGGAGGAAGTCGGGGAGAAGATCAAGGCCGTGATGGCGGACGAGACGGTGGTGAAGAATGTAGCAACGGTCGGCGACGCGGCGGCCGCGGCCACGGCCAAGGGCGGCACGAGCTACCGGAGCTTGGCAGAGTTCGTTGGCCGGTGCCGTGACTCGGGTAGATGATGATTGATGCCGATTGTCAGTGAAATAAAGATGTTTCTTGTGAATTTTTTTTACTATATTTTCACTTTTGTTTCCTGAGCTCTTCTGATACTGTATGTTCTACTCATGTACGGAAGAATTCCCGGAGCATCGACTACTGCTGATGGGATGCTGATGCTGAGTTGCTGACCAGCTATGAAATAAAGATCCTTGCTTCTTGTGATTTGTTTTTCTTTATGGGAGTGTCCAGTTTTCTGTCCACAGATTTTATTTGTTGGTATCTGTCACATTTTAATCCAATCACATATGTAGTGACACATCAGCAACCAAAGACTGACAGATTTAAACGTTACAGATTTGCCAGCCTTTTCCTTAAGAATATGTTTTTTCCACCAATGCAACCTGCACATAATACATTTATATTCTTCTTTAAATTCTCAAATAACAACTCTTCTGTAACAGTATTGAGGGGGTACACGTTACACAAATCGCGGCACTGTTATTCTGTAAATTTACTTCACTTGTTGCAACCGCTCAATCTTGGACACTGTAGTAACAACCTTAAGTGAGGCCAGAACAAGTAAATCATCAAAGCCATCAAGTTTATCCACGATGCAAAACGATATAGAAGCTTAGACATACAGTGAAGAAAGTAGCAAAACCACATCGACAGAAACCACGGATGGAGGGAGCATGCTAGCCGCACCAAATAAGTTATCGAATGGTGGAATAAAGACCGATGATGCTGATCAGGAGTGAAATAAAGACTGATGATGCTGATCACGAGTGAAATAAAGATGCTTGGCTTCTTGTCAATTTTATTTATTTTTTATTATCTTTCTTGAGCCTTGATGATGTGATGTCCCGTGAGTGTGTGTACTTCCTCCATGCTAAAATAAGTCATTTTGAAACTTTAAAACAGATTAAGAGGGTAAAATTACATCGACTGCTTCTATTTATTAGTCATATTGATGAACGTTTAATTGACGGCTGCATCCAATCTTAAAATGACGGCTGCTTCTATTTAATGATGTGATGTCCCGTGAGGCCGTGAGTGCTATCGTGTGTACTTCTCCATGCTAAAATAAGTCATTTTGAAACTTTAAAACAGATTAATATGAAGGTAAAATGACATCGACTGCTTCTATTTATTAGTCATATTGAACGTTAATTGACGGTTGCATCCAAGTTTAAGCACACATAGCAAATTAAATATAACAACTTTTTTTTTGAAAAAAATGAATTGCAGCATAGTAACTTTTTTTTGAGTGTATGGAGTACCTATTGGTGCAAACTAATTTTGTGGAAATGTGAAATCCTCCTAAGAAATCATACTCAAAGATCCATGTCCATGTTATTTCTCTATAGAAATGATGGAGCTACATTTGTAGTTGGTCCATTCGGCCCTCTGGGCCGGGATCTCCATTGTACTTTTTTGTCATCAATTCTTAGCCCAGTTGTCACAAAATTTGACTAAAGTTTGATAAAAAATATATATTTGTCATCATTGAACGTAACCAAAACATGTGCGGTTGGTGTGTTAATCACGATGCAATTGGTTGTATTTTGTTAAGGCGATTGCGACCTCTTCTTTCGATTTGTTATGTGACAAGATCTGATTTCGTCAACCCTTTTTGTTTAGATGGTGAGAATAAAATTCAGAATAAAAATAATTGATGCGATCCAACAATCGATCTTGGTTAGGTTGATTAACTGAATTCATCCTAAAATTCTGCTGATACATTCGAATAGTTAAACGTTTCACAAGTAGTGAAGTAAATTTCTTGCTATTACAACCAAAAATTTCCATAGGTTCGACGCCATTTAATCCATTATATAATCATGAGCAAATGCATAAAAATATTCCTGAAACAGAAGGGAATAGACGAAGTTGTTGATGAGATTTCTGTTTTTCTGAATACCCCTCGAATTTTTCCATTTATATTTATACTTCGATGTTCCTCTAGTGGTTGGTAGATCCGTTGTAAGAAGCAAGTGGTTTTGTAGTCTTTAAAATCTTATATGCCCATGTCGTTTGTAGATATCCATTTCTCTTGCCCTTACTTCCCTTCGAATGCATTTTTCAAGCTTCGGTAAAAAGACAAACAATAGAAAAAAAAAGATGATTAGAGAGCGTTTCGATGTAATTTAATTTTCATTACGTCATTTTGGTCAAGTTGTTCTTTTATTTGTACCACCAACTATTTTCTTTGATATGCATCAGATATAGATTTGATATCCATCAGATATAGATATGGGACACCTTTCTCTAAAAAAAACTTCATCATGTTCCTGCAATATGTACGATAATAAAATATTTAGAATAAATTTTACACAAGAACAAAAGACATTGGACAGTTCGCTACCTTTCTTCTGGGCATCCTTCTTCCTCTTTGTCGTTGGGTTCTTTTCAAGAACACTTTTAAAACGTGTCTACTTTGGACCTTTTATGACTGGAGGATTTTGAATGATATTACCTTATTTAGTGGTTCTCGGACACATTCATTTGGAGTAGGGGGAATCTCATTGGATTTTTCATGCATCTCACTTAGATAAGTATCCGCGGTCCTGCCTCGATCGATGTCGGTGTGGCCGTCGCCGCGTTGGGCTTCACTGCCCCGCCCTTCTGTTGTGGTTGAGCCGCCAGTCCCGCCTTCTGCCATGGCCTCGCCGCGCCGCCCTTTCCACCATGTGATGAGGACATGACACCCATGCATATGTCTATGAATGGTGCGTGGAGTAGAGAAGGAGTTCAACAAGGTTTTCCAAATCAAGAAGGAGGTCCGACGCTAATTCATTTCGAGTCCCCAAGGTGGAGGCCTAAAGAAACTCAAGTTCGAGTCCACCTCGGAGTCCAGGAGCAGCCTGCAGTAAAATCGATGCCCAGGTCGCATACGGAGTCTGATTGCGACGTTTTTTATATGGGTGGAAAAATAATTTCAAAGAGCTTCCAATGACACTGGTCCCACCTCAAAATTCCTTTTGAGTCATCGGGTATCGTCGAAACAATTGGACATCCAGAATCTGCCAAGTTGCTACGTCACCAATTTGTTGGGCCTTAAGCCAAGTTGTGGGCGCCCCACCCTTGGTCGCCCCCAACCCTATAACGCCCCTCCTCTCATATACTCAGTAGCCGCTGCCTTAGAAACTTGGGTTTTGTTTGAGTTTTTGTTTCCCTTCGATTAGAGGAACAGACTATCTTCATAGCTACTGTAACGCCGAGTTCTTTTGCTGTGAATCAGGGCCCCCGTTTTTGTTCGTCACCACTGTGTCGATTAGTCCTTTTGTGATCAGAACTTGAACCCCATACTCTTTTGCTTTAATTAATATTTGCAATTATCAGATTGCGTGTTTATCCTTTCTTGCTTGTGTTCTCGATTCGCTTGCAGGGAAAGCCATCGTGGCGAGGTCAATCAAGTTGTGCTTGGTTGATAACCAACGGAGCAGTGGTGTAACGGTTCCGGGGTCCGAATCGTGTTGATTCCAAGCCAAGGTCGCCAACGTCAAGTCTCAACCAATCGACAATATATCTATCTACCTCTCGGAAGATTGGGCCATCGCCTATCACCATGGCTGAGCCGCCAGGCCTCCCTTCGGCCATGGCCTCGCCGCACCGCCATTCCTCCATCGCCTCACCACGCCACCGTTCCCTGATCGCCTCGCCGTCCCACAAAGATGAATCGATGTGATACGATGACGAGCCGATGCCGAGGCCGGTTACCGCGTGCCTCTTCGTGGGAGAGCAGCGCGAGCCGAGGTAGGAGAGCCGAGCAGCGCGAGCGTCGGACGCGCAGGACCCGAGCACCCCATCCAATCCCGTCACAACACGCGAGGGTGCGCATGGGGGTCGCGGTGCGCCCCGTGTGCACCCAATTTTTCTCCTCGTTCCCATGCCACCTACTAAAGTTATAGATGTCCAGATGGGTTAGACACGATAGGCGGCACGACGCATGACACTAAAAAAACACGACACGAACATGACACGACACGACACGACACGATGGATGTAGTGTCAGTGCCGGCACCACTACTACAAGAAGAGGCATTTGTACCGGGCAAATTGCCAATTTAGTACCAGACGATACTAAATGCCATGCCAGTTAGTACCGGTCGCCACACCCGGTACTAAAGGGGCACTTAGTACCGGCCAGTGCTATGCACCGGTACAAAATGTCCTACACCCCAACATCACTTTCCCTTTCCTTTCCTTTTGTTTTCTTTCCGTTTTCTTTTTCTTATCTAATATCTTTTGTTTTCCTTTCCCATAAGATCAGTCATCACAATCACAAAATTAATCTCACAATCACACAATCACAATCATAATCTCAGAAAAATACATCTCACAATCACAAATCTCAGGAAAATACATCTCACAATCACAAATCTCAGGGAAATACATCTCACAGTCACAAATTTCAGGAAATTTCACAAATCTCACAATCAGGCTGCCCTCCCGGCGGTGCGCAGGAGCCGGCCGCCCGCGCCTGCGGCCTCACGCCATGGTGGCCGGTGTCCCCAACCCATGACCGGGGAGGCCCGTGACCGCCTCGCATCATGGTGGCCGGCCTGGTCCCTGCGAGCCGCAGGGCGGTCGGACCCCGCGCACCGCCGGGAGGGCGGCCTGGCCGCTGCGCGCCACCGCACCTCCGCACCGCCGCCGCTCGTCGCAAGGGAGCACGCCCGCCGAGACGGGAGGACGACCTGCCCCAGCGCCTCCGTCGGGCTCCATCAGTGGAGGGCGTCGTCGGAACTTCCTCCCTGCATAGATTGAGAGGAGAGAAGAGATGTGAGTAGAAAGAAGATAGAGATGCAATGAGGAAAGAGATAGAATGGGAGGATGGGGTGGAGGCGGGGGAAGATAAATGAGTTGGTGGGGTGTTTAGTACTAGTGGGTGGTTTGGTCCAGTATTAAATGGTAGAAATGTCATTTTTGTACCGGCTGAAATCGTTGCCCGGTATTAAATGGCTCCGCAGGGTTGGGCCATCGGGGTCCACAAGGCCATTTAGTACCGGCAGGAGACACCAACAGGTACTAAATGACTCATCTAGGTACTGTAGCATGCGCCTGATACTAATTGCGCATGTTAGTACCGACCGCAATCACGACCGGTACTAACTGAATTAGACGAATGCCCCTTTCTGTAGTAGTGCATGACATGATGGATGGGCCGTGTCTGGGCCACGATCTTGACATGCAGTGCTAGCACGAACACGACACGAAAAGGGCGACCCATCTAAACACGACGGCGGCCCATCTAAACACGATTGCAACCCATCTAAACACCGGCGGCCTACAGCATCCCACCAATCCTACATATATATACAATACAAACCCTACTCCCCAACCCTCCCATCTCCAATCCAATCCCGCAGCCGCCGCCCATCACCCCTTCTGCCTCCACTCCAGCCTCCTTGCCTCCTTCGTCCCTCCGTCTGTGGGGCGAAACCGCCGCCACCACCATGAGGCAGGATTGGGAGGTGGGCACACGTCGTTGCTGTGGGGCGCGAGCGTGAGACGGGCACGCGCACGCCGCCCCTGTGGGGAGTGATCGAGCGGCGGGCAAGCGCCTCCGTCGTGGGCGCGGCCACGAGGCCGACGAGCATTGGCATCTTGGGGCGTAGCCACAAGGGCTCATCGTCGCCGACAAGGATTTTTTTTGTTTTTTGTATGGATTTGGTTATTTGTAATGAATTTCTTGATCTTTGTACTATTGATTTGCTCCTCTCTTCCTCTCTTGATTTGCTCCTCTGTTCTCTCTTCCTCGGTGCTAAGTGAGATTTGTGTCGTGCATGGGCCAAGAAGCCGGCACTGCGTGCTGGCACGGCACGACACGCCTAACCTCTCATGCCGATCCGTGTCGTGCTTAGCCGTGTCATGTCGTGTTGGGCGACCCAATTAGACATCTATAATTGAAATCAAGCAAGGGTCCTCTATGGTAGCATGGGCCAAGAAGCCGGCACTGCGTGCTGGCACGGCACGACACGGCTAACCTCTCGTGCCGATCCATGTCGTGCCAAATCGTGTCGTGCTTAGCCGTGTCATGTCGTGTTGGACGGCCCAATTGAAGTCTATGGTAGCAAAGTTCAAACGTCACACACTCACACCTCGACTTGCCAACCAAGTAGTCGAAGTGCTCAAAATCACACCTACCCCACTACAACACTAGCCAAGCTCCAGTCCAGCACCTTGCCCCGCACTTCACGGAACCCAAGTGTTCGACGATGATGTCCTCATTGCCACCGGCCAACTTCACCTCCGGCGACTGCGAGGGAACGGCAGCGACGCCGCACATCGTTCTCTTCCCTAGCGCCGGCATGGGGCATCTGGTCCCGTTCACCCGCCTCGCCGTCGCGCTGTCCGCCGGCCACTGCTGCGACGTCTCCCTCGTGACGGCCCTGCCCACCGTGTCGTCCGCCGAGTCCCGTCACATCACCGCGCTCTTCGCTGCCTTCCCCACCGTCCGGCGGCTCGACCTCCGCCTCGCTCCGCTCGATGCGTCGGCCGAGTTCCCCGGCGCCGACCCGTTCTACGTCCGCTACGAGGCGCTGCGCCGCTCCACGCCCCTGCTCCTGGGCCCGCTGCTCGCCGGCGCCGGCGCGTCGGCGCTCGTCGCGGACATCGCGCTGGCCTCCGTGGCCATACCCGTAGCCAGGTAGCTCCACGTCCCGTGCTACGTCTTCTTCACCGCGTCGGCCACGATGCTCTCCTTCAAAGCCTACTTCCCCACCTACCTCGACGCCCACGGCGGCGCCGGACACGGCGTCGGCGACGTCGACGTCCCCGGTGTGTACCGCGTCCCCAGATCCTCCATCCCGCAGGCGCTGCACGATCCCGACGATATCTTCACCCGGCAGTTCGTCGCGAACGGCCGGGCGCTCGTGGCAGCCGACGGCCTCCTGGTCAACGCCTTCGACGCCATGGAGCCGGAGGGCGGCGCGGCTCTTCGGGGCGGCTCCGTCGTCGCCGGCCTCCCGCCGGTGTTCGCCGTGGGGCCACTTATGCCGTTGAACCTTCTGAAGACAGGGAAGGCAGCGGAAGAAGAAGAACAGGGGAATTGCAGGGCGTGGCTCGACGCGCAGCCGGCGGGGTCGGTGGTGTACGTGAGCTTTGGCAGCCGCAAGGCCCTGGCGAGGGACCAGATCAGAGAGCTCGCCGCCGGGCTGGAAGCGTGCGGCCACCGGTTCTTGTGGGTCGTCAAGGGCGCCGTCGTGGACAGAGATGACGCCGGCGAGCTCCGCGACCTGCTCGGCAAGGGCTTTCTGCGGCGGGTGGAAGGCCGGGGCCTGGTGACCAAGTCGTGGGTGGAGCAGGACGAGGTGCTGAGGCACCCGGCCGTGGGGCTGTTCGTGAGCCACTGCGGGTGGAACTCGGTGACGGAGGCGGCGGCGAACGGCGTGCCGGTGCTGGCGTGGCCGAGGTTCGCAGACCAGCGGGTGAACGCCGGCGTGGTGGTGCGCGCCGGGCTCGGTGTATGGATGGAGCGGTGGAGCTGGGAGGGGGAGGAGGCGGTGGTGAGAGCGGAGGAGATCGCGGAGCAGGTTGTGGCAGCGATGGGAGACCAGGCGGTGGCGAAGAAGGCGGCGAGCGTTCGCGAGGAGGCGGCACGAGCCGTGGCAGACGGCGGCACGAGCCAGCAGAGCCTCGCCAAGTTTGTGCGTCGTTGCCGGGGGCCGGGGCGGAACAGCCATATAAATGCGCCACAAGAAAAGTTTTACAGTAACTTTTTTTTGAAAAAAATGAATTGCAGCATAACTTTTTTTTGGGTGTATGGAGTACCTATTGGTGCAAACTAATTTTGTGGAAATGTGAAATCCTCCTAAGAAATCATACTCAAAGATCCATGTTATTTCTCTATAGAAATGATGGAGCTGCATTTGTACTTGATCCATTCGGCCCTCTGGGCTGGGATCTCCAATATACTTTTTTTGTTCAACGATTCTCAGCCCAGTTGTCAAAAAATTTGAATAAAATTTGATAAAAAATATGTTTGTCATCATTGAACATAACCAAAACATGTGCGTAAACAGGTAAACAGGTGCGGTTGGTGTGTTAATCACGAGATGCGGTGGTTGTATTTTGTTAGGGAGTGTCGACCCGTAACTTGGGTATTTCTCTGGAATCCATCACCCGGGTGACCTGGTTTTGAGTTTGAGATGGGTAAAAAATCAGGTGTTGGAAGAGTTGCTGTCACCTGAATTTGAAGACCATCGGATTTTCATATGATGGTGGAAACTTTTCAGATGTTAATACTAATCAGATATTCCACATGAGATTTTCATCTTATTTGCAGACACATATTAAACATTAATAAAAATATATTGTCTATTACTAAATTTGGATAATAAAAGAAGTTACTAGACACAAAATTTATAGGAATCATATTCAAATATTCATCCGACTTTGGAGATGTATCCATACACATATTTCACTGTAATAATATTATGATGATCATATAACAGATTGGTCATAGCATTAAGATAAAAAATGATTCAGCTTCACATATTTTATTATAAAAAACTGAGAACTACAAATTGATCCACACAACATTCAAACTTATCAAACATAGCATCCATCACAAGATCAAAAGATCTTCTACAGGCCAACGGTAACATAGCACTATAACATAGCATCCATGAAGTTACTGTGCCGTCTCATCATCTGGACAGTATGAATCCAAACTTACGCAGGTCTACTTCATCTTGAAGAGAGCAACATTAGCAGAACCAGCCACCTCTCCAAAGCACAAACCATGGTCATAAACTAGTTGTTGTTTTTATCAGTAGCAAACCAAGCTAGAATGACAGTCCCGATCACCTTCTTGGATACTCCGATAGGTCATATTGTCCTTGAGTCATCAGAACATCATCTCAAACAAAAGCCTTCCTGGAAGATGACGAAGGTACATTACAAACAAATGTGATAATTATAAGAAAAAAATTAAGGTACAACTGATCCATCCTTATCCACACCAATTTTATGTGAAAATTTGGGAAAAATATGTCATTCAAATATTTATGCAACCTACTGTGAGTAATACACCTAAGCAACATTAGTTCAACACCCAATAAATCAGCATTAGGACTTAACAAAGCTGAGAAATCATTAATTAGGATAGATACAAGCCTAACAAACCAAAACTTCAAATATGAAGCTACAAACAAAACAGCGATTAAAGAAAACAAGATTACAGCTACATCATAAAGACAAACCAAATTAAACAACTAAACAATTTTTTATATAGTCAGTCAAAGAACAAATTATTCTAGGAGAGTGGAAATCCTTCATATGAAAACACAACATGCATAAAGACCCAGATTTAAATTTTACATGGCATACCAATTGAATTTACAGTAACTCTATTACTGTAACTTAGTGACATAAAATTGTAAATGCTTAAGCTCACCTATCTAATGAGAATTTTGAGAGAAACATGTCATTAAAGTATTCAATTTTCCTACAATGGTCAATACATTTAATGCAAACCTAAACTTAAGAAACATTTGCACAATACACGTGGAAAGGATAGGAAGTTTAATTAAGACAAGTGCAGAGTTAATTTGTTATCCACATTCTACTATAAACAATGCTTCAAATAAAACGGAAAAGAAAAATCAAATAGATCATCTTCCCCACCAGTCACTAGTTGTGTTATTGCTGAATCAACTTGATGGCTGCAAACTCTACTAACAGATATGTTGAGAAAAATGAGCTGCCAAATCAGGTGCACAACATCAAATGGACAGAAGGAAAAGCTACGGCTTGCTCGGGTATTTCCGCCATATCCATCACCCGAATTTTTAACCGTCAAATCTCTCCATCTGAATGTTTGTTATCCATCGGATTCCCTTGAGGTTTTTTTTAAAAAAATTTGGCACTGGTATGTGGGTCCCACCGGTCGTCTGCCCTTCTCGTTGTTGTCGTCATTCCGTGTTCCAGACTTCCAGTTCGCTTCTTCCCCTTCTATCGAGAGAAAGTGATGGCAGGTGGGATCCCCTTTCCCCTCTCAATCCCTGTTATTTTTTCTTACAGATTTGAAATATTTGTTTGCAAACTGTTACCGGAGGTAGTGCGCATCCGCTTCATTCGATTTTGTGGGCATTCCACAGGTTTTTCAATTTTCCCTTCCATCTCTGATTTTTTATAATTTTTCTTGCGGATTTGAGTTCTTTTGTTGCGATCTATTGGTGAGGTACGGGAACATCTGATTGATTTGATTTGTATCTGACTGCTCTAGAGTTATTTGATTTTCGCTTTTCTCTTTGAATCTGACCACTTAGGGTTCTTCATTTTTTCCCTTTCATCTCCTATCTCTCCCATGTTTGCTTTGCCATTTTGAATCATTTTATTCTAAATTGTTGCCCTAGATTAGTGTGCATCTGATTCAATATTGTGTGATGTTGTTCCTCTCATCATCTGCAAGTATTTATGTACGAAATCATTTCATTTTGTCTGTTTTGATATGCACAATTGTCGATTTGCTAGATTCATTAGATGATATGTTCGATTAGCCTAACGTTAGTTCCTTTAGATTTTTGGTCTTGTACCAATAAATCCGCACTGAGCTGCTATAATTTTTCTATCATTGTTGTGATTAGTTGAGAATTGAAAGTGCATCTAGGCCCCTAAGTGGATTTTGGTGAATTGAATGACAAAGCGATTAAAGGTCTAATATATTTGTCTAAGTTTGTGTGTAGGTTTTATTTATATATTAATGAGTTATTATTTAAGTATTTATTGATGAATGGATATGTTATGGCTCACATTGGAAAAGACAAATATATGGATGATCCTAATGCATAATGACAAATATCAAGTAATAAAGGAAGATAATTATTGGGATAAATTGAGAAGGTCAATTCATGGTCTCCCATACTAAACATAGCTTGATTAAAATTACAAGGATCATAAAAAGAGAAGATGGTAATTCTCTAAGTCAAGTGCAAGTCTTCATGTGGAAATTGAAAGAGGACACAAGGATGAGTGTAAACATTATGGTTCTTAATTGGAAGCTTGCATATTCGTTGTCAATCAAAAACAAGCATTTGAAGCGGGGTTTTCAAATTGAAATTAAATATGGATGAAGCAAAGTGGAACTCAAAGTGGATTGGGTAAGTGATGAAGAGATCAACCGAGATGTCTAGGGTGAGGGACTAAGCAATCTTTGGGGCCGTAGCTAAGCAGCCATTAGTGTTTTGCTAAGGTGAAGTTCTAGCATCCGTGGG
Organism: Cenchrus fungigraminus; assembly: GCA_036936925.1. Lineage (NCBI taxonomy): Eukaryota > Viridiplantae > Streptophyta > Magnoliopsida > Poales > Poaceae > Cenchrus > Cenchrus fungigraminus. Next base: position 64,384,082 of record CM072770.1, read on the forward strand.
GTCTTCAAGTATTATATCCAAACCTTAACCGAGGGAAGCAATGCAACTCATCAACATGTTGTGATTGGCAATATGGAGTGACTTATGGATCCAAGTGTGCATTCCTATGCTAGATGGAAAGATCCTGAGTCATTAGCTCAAGTATGGATGTGCTCAAGAAATAAGCTATGTTGAAACCCTCAAGTGGATATCGCTCAAGTATGGCAAGATTGAAGACGTTCAAGCTCAAGAGGTCGACAAGGTGTTTTCATTTAATCTTGAGTATAGGTATGCCGTACTATCAAGAGGGATGCAACATTAGCGAGTTGACCAAGTCAAAGTGCTCATTAGTTGACCTAAGTGAGATCTAGCCTTGAGAGCCTTAGAGTGTGCTAACAAACCCTCCTAACCTAACCTGAGCCACTTCATCTCTTTGGTGAAGTGTTAGAATCATAGAATGGGTTTTGGGGGTGCCTCGGGCCTGACCGGTCTGACTGTTCAGGGGTACCGGTCTGACCGGTGCCGCTAGCCCCAACGGCTAGTTTTCAAACACCGGTCTGATCGGTGCCGCCCGACAGCTAACAGCTAGTTTTCTCCTTTGAGGGGTATAAATACCCCAAACCTTCTTCAGTTGAAGGTTGCTGTTTCTAGTGGTGGTGCTGAGTTCCTAAGCCATTTCTTGCAAGCCCTAAACCTTAGTGGCTCTCCCCAACCTCTCTTTGTGAGATTTGTGGATTCAAGCCATATTCTTTGTGTTGGGTTGAGAGAGTGCGCTCAAGAGTGTCTTTGTGACCTAACAAGAGTATTCCCATAGCTTGAGCACTTCGGTTTCGCGTCTACGAGCTTTGAAGCATTTGTTACTCTTGGAGGTTTGCCTCCTAGACGGCTAGGCGTCGCCGGCTAGCTCCCAAGGTTGTGGTGAGCAGTGGGAAGTTTATGAGGGCTGTGATCTTGCCTCTTCGTGAAAAAGATCGCCTTAGTGAAAAGGAGGAAAGTGGTTGAAAGAGACCCGGCTTGTTGTGGGAATTCTCCCTTACAAGCTCCTCAACGGAGACGTAGCCGTTCCTTAGTGGGCGGTGAACTTCGGGAAACAAATCCTTGCTTCTCTTTGTGGTTTGCATCTCTAAGTTGTTTTTCTAGCATATTTGATTTGCTTCCTCTTCGATCTACTTGGGTGTGCTACTTGTGTGTGCAGGGGCCATTACCTTGCTTGTGATCATCTACAAAGGCTACTCACCAAGTTTGGTTCGTGCTAGAAGTCAAGAGGAGCTTGAAGTTATTTTTGCAGGTGCTCTGTGCTACACCGGTCTGACCGGTGATAGGCAACGGTCTAACCGGTGCCTCCTGTGAAGCCCAGTGCGCGACCGGTCTGACCGGTCATCACCACCGGTCTGACCGGTGGACACCTGCAGCTCAAGTTTTCGTGGACGAAAAGTTAAAGTCGGTCGTCACACCTATTCACCCCCCTCTAGACGACATCAAGGTCCTTTCAATTGGTATCAGAGCCAAGTGCTCTAATTCGAGCTTAACCGCTTGGAGTTCTTCGATGTCGACAACTCGTGAGGTACCGTTTGAGCCTCTAGCTCTAGATGGCTCAAACTATGCATCTTGGTCAATTCATGTACTCAATTGCATTAGGACCATGGGTCCACTTGTCGAGAAGATTGTTGTTGCTAGCATTCTACCTCCTCACCTTAGGGAAACCAAAATTGACTTGTCAAAATCATCCCTAGAGGACTTAGAGTGTTGGCAATGCAACTCTCGAGTATTTAACTAGATTTGTAGTGCTTTGAGTGATGATGTGCATGACTTCATCTATGAGAAACTTGAGATTGATGCACATGCCATTTGGGAGATCCTTCCTGAAGAATATGAGAAGTCCAAATGGATTGATCAAGAGCAAACCATGGAGAAGGCACTTGAGGAGAGCTCTATGTCTTCATTCAACATCACTGAGCCTCAAGTGTCACCTCTCAAGCAAGGAGAAGACCAAAGGAGCGAAGAACCTGTCCCTCTGCAGGGACCGGTCTTACCGGTGACACCCACCGGTCAGACCGGTGCCAGTAGAGGCACCAACATTTGCTTGATGGCCAAGAAGGAAAAGAAGAAAAGAACCAAGGGAGGAAAGATTGAGAAGAATGAAGCTTCAAGCTCCTTGGCCAAGGAACTTGAGGCTCTCAAATCCGAGAATGCCTCCTTGGTTTGTAAGTATGATTCACTCGCTAGGCAATATGATAAGGTTATCAAATCCTTTGCGTGTGTAGCTGCAGTGGATCAAGAAAATGAAAGGCTTGAAGAAAAGCTAGGGAAGCTCACTAGTGAGCATATGGCTCTACAAGCCGATCACAAGGGACTTGAGTGTTCCTATGAGAAGCTTGTAGATTCTTATGCAACACTAGAGATAGCCCATGAGGTTGTGATTTCATCGGTAAAATTTATGCAACCTCTATCTCACACATGCACATGCTCACAAGTTCAAATTGATTTGTCTTGCACTAATGATTGTTTATCTCAAGCAAGCCAATCTAGCATTGAGTATGTACTTGTAGAATCTTGTGATGACCTCATTGCTAAAGAAAATGATGAACTCAAGCAAGAGGTTGAAAAGCTTCAAAGAGATTTGTATGTGTTGAAGGAGAAGAGCAAAGTGCAACCTTCTCAAGATAACTGTGAAGACATGGTGAAGAAGCTTGAGAAGGGATCAACCGTCGCTAGCTTAACTCTTCAACAACATACAAAGACCCACAAGAACAAGATTCAAGAAAAGAGCAAGGTTGGGCACATCAAGACCCAATATCGCCCAACCAAGCACAAGGCACAAGAATCACTCTCCAAGAAGCCAAGAAGCTCAAACAAGTGGAGAGTGTGCTACAAGTGCAGAGAGAAGGGTCACTTTGCCGACGCTTGCCCAAGTACAACAATGGGCAGTGGCACTGACCGTGACCGATCAGACTGGTGCCGGCCAGGTTTGCCACCTCTCGAGCAAACAAGTCAAAGATGACCTACTCTCTAAGAACAAGGCTCAGGAGCAAGCATGGACAAGAAATTGCAAGGGGTGGTGTGACCAACAAGAACAAATGCCGCATTTGTTATGAATGCCATCAAAAAGGTCACATGGGCAAAGATTGCCCAAATGGTAACATTCCTGAATCGAACCTTGTCCATTATGATTTCAGGAAGCTTAGGAACGATAAGAGTGGCACTTGTGCTATGAGGGAGATTAGTTCACCTCAATCTAGCATGAGAGCCATTTGGGTTCCTAAGTGAAGGAAGATTATTAGGAAAATAGTAGATGAATTATGAGGTGCATAGCACACATACATATATAGGCAAGGGTCTAGGGTTGGTTTATAGAAACACCACCAATCTAGGAGACCCTTGCCCTCTACACAAGAAACCCAAGGGGGAGGGCGGCCGACCATTAGGCCAGGCGCACCACAGACCCCGAAGGCCCAACAGGGCCTATACACAGACAGTCTAACACACCCCCGCAGTCTAATCGTCGGTGCCACGAATGTTTAGACTGGACCTAAACTCTATGAAGACAGAAGAAGGCAGCCCCTTGGTGAAAATGTCAGCGTACTGTGAAGCTGTAGGAACATGAAGTACACGGACATCACCAATAGCAACACGCTCCCGAACAAAATGGAGATCAATCTCGATATGCTTGGTGCGTTGATGTTGAACGGGGTTGGCGGACATGTAGACAGCGCTGATATTGTCGCAATAGACCAGAGTGGCTCTGCGAAGCGGCGAGTGAAGCTCAAGGAGAAGCTGATGCAGCCAAGTAGCCTCAGCGACAGCGTTGGCCACAACCCGATATTCAGCCTCGGCGCTAGAACGGGAGACAGTGACCTGCCGCTTCGAAGACCAGGAGATGAGATTGTCACCAAGGAAGACAGCATACCCAGAAGTGGACTTCCGTGTGTCGGGGCATCCTGCCCAGTCTGCATCAGAATAAACCACCAGGCTGTCTTGTGAACATGGTCGAAGTGAGAGACCAAGCTGAAGAGTCCCACAAACATAGCGCAGGAAGCGCTTTAGAGCTGCCAGATGAGGTTCTCGAGGAGCATGCATATGAAGACATACTTGCTGAACAGCATAGGAGATGTCGGGCCTGGTAAAAGTCAAGTACTGAAGAGCACTTGCCAGGCTGCGAAAATCAGTGGCTTGCTGTTTCCCAAGAAGAGCCCCAGTATCTGCGGAGAGCTTGGGATTGGTGTCGACTGGAGTGTTGCAAGGCTTGCAGGCGGACATACCGGCGCGATCTAGGATATCGATCATGAACTGGTGCTGGGAGAGGTGCAGGCCGCCGCCATGAAGATGCTGAACATGAACTCCCAAAAAATGATGAATAGGCCCCAAATCTTTCATAGAGAACTGTCTCTGTAGATCCTGAATAAGGCGTCACAGCAGAGCTGGGGACGAAGCAGTGAGGACTATGTCATCAACATATAAGAGGAGATATGCAGTCTCGGAACCACGGCGGTAGACAAACAAGGAAGTGTCAGCTTTAGACTCCACGAACCCAAGAGACAGAACATAAGCTGCAAAGGTGCTGTTCCATGCGTGGGGTGCCTGTTTCTGTCCATACAAGGACTTGTTGAGCCGACACACATAATCAGGATGGGCAGAGTCCTCAAATCCTGATGGTTGGGCGCAATACACTGTCTCGGAGAGCATGCCATGTAGGAAGGCATTCTTGACGTCGAGCTGATGCACTGGCCAGCTACGGGAGACAGCAAGAGACAGGACAGTACGAACTGTAGCAGGTTTGACAACAGGACTGAAGGTCTCACCGAAATCAACCCCGGGACGCTGTGAATAACCACGAACTACCCATCTGGCCTTGTAGCGCTGAAAAGAACCATCAGAATTGTACTTGATCTTGAATAACCCACTTGCCGGAAACCACATGAGTGCCTGATGGTCGAGGAACGAGATCCCAAGTCTTGTTCTGAAAGAGGGCAGCAACTTCCTCTTCCATGGCGGCCCTCCAATTAGGATCAGCGAGGGCGGCTCGAAAGGACTTGGGAACTGGGGAAAGCGGCACTGTGTGAAACAGGGCCGGCTGACGGAAACCCATCTTGGCACGTGTCGTCATGCTGTGCTGGTTGACGACAGGAGGTACCGGGACGGCACCTTTGGGCAACCGAGGAGCAACAGCAACTGGAGTGGCGGCAGAACTGCTGACTGGCGGCGTCGCTGAACTGGTGGCAGGGGACACCTGCGGTGACGGAGATGCAGAAACTGCCGGGACAGGCTGACGTCACGTAAAGACACGACGAAAATCCCAATCATGCACCGGGAGGGGTGCGAAGCCGGGCGGGACGACAGGAGCCTGTAAGGGTGTCGAAGAAGCACCGGGGGCCGCACGTGGCAGTGCGGGGGAGGCGCCGGGGGCTGCACTTGGCTGTGCGGGGGAGACGCCGGGGGCCGCACGTGGCAGTGCGGGAGAGGCGCCTGAGGCCGCACGTGGCTGTGCGGATGACGTCAGAGCACCATCAGGATGACCTCCAGAGACAAAAGGCTGTGGCGATCCAATGGGAATGGTCGGCACAGGGTCAGGCGGTGCATCCAAAAACTCTTATGCGTCCGGGGTGTCGGGAGCGGCACGTTCCGCAAAGGGAAAGCTATGCTCGTCGAAGGTGACATGTCGAGAGATGATAATCCTGTTGGAAGACAAGTCAAGACAGCGATATCCTTTATGATGAGGGGACTAGCCAAGGAAGACACACATGGCGGAACGCGGGGAGAGCTTATGAGGAGCTGTGGCGGAAAGGTTCGGGTAGCACTTACAACCGAACACGCGGAGATGCTCATAAGAGGGCTCCAGGCCGAAGAGAGCATGATGGGGGGTACCCATGGACAGTGCTTTGGTCGGTAGCAGGTTAAGGACATAGGTGGCTGTGGCTAGAGCTTCGACCCAGTACGAGAGCGGAAGGCTGGCTTGGAACAACAGTGAGCGCACAATGTTGTTGGTGGAGCGAATGATATGCTCGGCATGACCATTTTGAGCTGAGGTGTAGGGACATGACATGCGTAGCAAAACACCATGGCTGGAGAAGAAGGTGCGGGCGCTGGAGTTATCAAACTCGCGACCATTGTCGCACTGTACAACCTTAACAGTAACCCCGAACTGCGTTTTCACATAGGAAAAGAAATTAGCAAGAGTAGTGAACGTGTCGGATTTGAGTCGAAGCGGGAAAGTCCATAAAAATGTGTGTGATCATCAAGTATAACCAAGTAATACTTAAACCCAGATATGCTAGTAACAGGGGGTGTCCATAGATCACAATGAATGAGATCAAAACGACTCAAAGCTCTAGATGACGAAACTCGAAACGGTAAACGAGTGTGACGACCGAGCTGACACGCATGACAAAGAGATGAGATAATGTCTTTATTACATGAAAAAGGTAATTTGGCCAAGACTTCTTGACCAGGATGTCCCAGACGGCGATGCCAAAGTGTGGATGGGAGGCTAGCAGTGAGGGCGGCAGCAGCAGGAAGACGCAGAGGGTACAATGGGCCTGAGCTATTGCACCGAATGATCACGTTCTGATCCTTGAGATCCTTCACAGAACAACCAGCGGGGTCAAATTCAACTGAACAATTATTATCGGTGGTGAACTGGCGCACAGAAATTAAATTCTTAATAAGTTTCGGTGAAACAAGAACATTATTAAGAGATAAATTAGAAGGAAGATGTGCATAGCCAGTGGAAGTGACAGGGAGTAAAGAACCGCCACTGACAATAATGTTAGAGGGAATAGGATACCGCTGGGAAAAAATATGCGAAAGGGAGGAAGGATCAGAGGCCATGTGAGAGGTAGCACCTGAGTCGAAGTGCCATTCATGCTGCTGCGGCTGGTTCAGCGTCATGGTGCTGAAGGTGGAGGCGAGGGATTGGGGATCCCAGTACGGAGCGCCGTCGGGGTTGCTGTAGATGCCCGGAATGCCTGCTGGCCACTGTCCAGGAGCTTGAGAGGACCTGGATTGCGCCTGGAGAAGGACCTGCGCCTGTGCATAGGCTTGCGACTGTGTAGCCTGTGCGGCCTGGAGCTGCTGCGCCTGGCTGGCCTGGTACTGAGCCAGGAGCGCCTGAGGGGGTGTCTAACCAGTGGCACCAGGCCACATCTATAGGCCCGACCAGGTGACCACCAGTCCTGGTGGGACACAAGAGGAGCTGCCAGGAGAGGACGACTGGGAGCGGCCGCCGTTGCCGCTGTTATTGCTGCCACCCCCGGACTTGGAGCACTGCCCGCCATTCCGCCTGTTGTTGCCATTGCCACCATTGCGGCGCTGCTTGGGAGCACTACCATTCGCACCACCGGAGGTGACACCGGAGTTGCCGGTGCGGGGAGGGTGCTGAGCGCAACCGCCGTTCCTAGTGTGGCCGGTGTTGGCGGTGTGCCGGCCGGCCGGCGTGGAACCACCAGGTGCGGAGGCGAGGAGGGCAATGGAGGTGTCGGTCGCCGGCTTGCCCACGGTGAGTTCCTCGAGGAGAAGCTCGTTGCGGGCCTCGAGGAACGTGGGGAACGGGCGTCCGCGGTGGAGATGGACACCGATGTGGGAGAACTTCTCGTTGAGGCCACGGATGATGTTGAGGACGAGCGTGCGGTCGGGGACCTCCTTGCCGAACCACCCAGGGCGTCAGCCATGGTTTTGAGGCGCCGGCAGTACTCACTGATGGAGAGATCGCCCTGGACGAAGGTGCGAAACTCGGTGTCGAGGAGGAGAGCACGCTGCTCTCGATTACCGAGGAATTGAGACTCGGCGGTGAGCCAGATGGTGCGAGAAGGGGCACTGGGCTGCATCACGATCTCGACGAGGTCGTTGGAAATCGTTCCGTAGATCCAAGAGCGGACGACGCAATCCATCCGAGCCCAATCAGGAAGGTTCACGGCGGGGCTGTCACGTTCGGCATGGTCCTGCAGGGAGAACTTGCCGACGGTGAGGAGGAACTGTTCACACCAACGGGTGTAGTTGTTGGTGACGAGGTCGAGGACGATCGGGACGAGCAGACGGATGTTGTGGACAGCGACGGCCTGCGAGTGAAGATGAAGAACGGCGGCCGCCTCATGCATCGTCAGGGTGTTGGCATCCGGAGGAGGGTCAGAGACATGTGACATCTTGTCGTCGTCGCCATCCTCAGCGCCAGCGGCCCGGGCGGTAGCCTTGCGCTCGACGGTGGTGCGAGCCAGAGCATCACGGATGCGCTGGTCCGTGGCCTCGCGCTCCTTGACTGTGAGGGCAGCCTCGTCCTAGGCGGCCTTGGCGCGGTCGAGGCAGGCGTCACGCTCCTTCTTGCGCGCGTCTGCGTCGGCCTGGGCGCGCTCGGCGGCGAGGCGGGCCTGTCCTTGGAGTCTGCCAGGGCACACTCGTGGCGCTCTTGTTCCTCAACGGCGATAGCAGAGGGGCTGGGGGTCCTGGCCATGGAGGCGCGGCAGAGACGACTCCCGGGCAGGGGACGGGGAGGGCGGTGCGCGGCGGAAGCGGCGCGGGGTAGGGGCGGCGCGCGGAGGAAGCGGCACGAGGCAGGGGCGGTGCGCTTGGAGTGCGGTGCGGGGCAGGGGCGACGCGCGGCAGGGGCGGCGCGCGGCAGAGTTGTGCGGAAGCAGAGGAAGGAAGGTAAAACCTAGCCTCTTGATACCATGAAGGAAGATTATTGGGAAAATAGTAGATGAATTATGAGGTGCATAGCACACATACATATATAGGCAAGGGTCTAGGGTTGGTTTATAGAAACACCACCAATCTAGGAGACCCTTGCCCTCTACACAAGAAACCCAAGGGGGAGGGCGGCCGGCCATTAGGCCAGGCGCACCACAGACCCCGAAGGCCCAACAGGGCCTATACACAGACAGTCTAACACTAAGCACCTTGTGACTAACCTAGTAGGACCCAACAAGTGTTGGGTACCAAGAAATGCTTGCTGAGCTTGCAGGTTGAAAAAGATGCATTGAACACATGGCTAGAAGAGTTGGAAATCACTTTTGATCTAGTGTCCATGTGGAGGGCAAATTTATATAAATCTTGAAATCAATGACATCTCGGTAACTAGTTCTCTTTGTTGAGTCTAAGTCACTCTTGGTTCTTCGTGAACACTCATGTGACACATGTCTTGTGCTAGTGAAACATGAGGTAGTGACTTTGACTTTTGTATGAAAATTCATCCTCTCATGCCATTCGATGCTTTTAATGGCTCTCTAGTAGAGCATTGCCTTGTCTCTGTTGTAGACCTCAAATTAGTGATGTGTTCACACAATCAAGGGACAAGAAGGCCAAAATCACCAAAGGAGTGAGCATCGGGGGTCACCGGTCTGACCGGTGCCGGCCCTGTGAGTCAGGAGGCGGGTGACCCGGCCCCTGTGCCCGGGTGACCTGGTGTGTCTCTGTTTTCTGACGGGTGACCCGACCCCTATGTCCGGGTGACCCGGGAGTGAACCATTTTTCATGAAAAATGGTGATTTGGCATCAAAGGTAATGAGATACTCGACACATTTCAATTGACAAACTATTTATGTGTCTTGACCAAGTTTGGAATGAGCCTAACCATATTCTTAATAGAATAAAGTGCTTTGTTCGAGAAATTCAAATATCTCTAGCACTATTTAAGGGGGAGCTCATTGCAACACTTGTGTCACTTGTGGGACTAACAATTTCTTCTAGTGATTTTGTAGTCTTGTTTGTTTGTGCACCTCTAAGCAAGCTCTTAAGAAGTAGAACTCTCAAAAGAACAAGTAAGAGCTAGCACTTCTCAAAATTTTAATATATGCACAAATGAAATGGTCTTAAGGCAAAGGTATGTTTCCATGAACCTCATTGAATACCCTAATGCATCTAGGCCATTATACCATGCTAGTGTGCCATCCTTAGCATGTAATTGCTTCAAGTGAATCTTTATGTGCTTCTCTAGATAGTTGGTTGATACCATTGCGTTCACTCGACTTTGTGTCTCGTGGTTGAGGGTATGAGCTAAATATACTTGAAAAGCTATTTGTTTGAAGTGGATGCATGCACTTTGTGACATAGGATAGACTTTTCAGAAAATCAACTAGCATGTGTAGGAAGTGTGTTCATTTGGAAAAATATTTGATTCTTGGTCTTTGTGACCCAATCAACTTAGTTGTGACTATAGTTCCCCTTGTTTGATTGATGGCTAGTCACAATTAAGAAGATTTTCTCAAGTCCATAAAATCTATCTTTATCTCTCTCTCTCTTGGAAGAATCAAGAATTATCAATTAAATTGGATTATCCTCCATTCTTTCAAGATTTGTCAAAATTTGGATCAATATGAACTCTATATCTTTCATCCTATCTTTGTGAAGGAGTAAGGAGCAAAATCTGACCAAAAGAGTGTCTCAGGGGAGCACCGGTCTGACCGGTGCGGCTCACCGGTCTGACCGGTGGGAACCCTAAGCCACATTTTCTCTTTTCTGAGGTCTAAGTGGAAGAAAACTGATCTCTAAAATATCTGGTGGAGTTTTAAGGAACAAAATCTCAAAGATGGAAGAGAAGGATCGGAACTTCCGAGGCTAGGTCGGTTCTACCGATATGGACTCTCTGTTGGAATTTTCAAAATCTTCGGTTCTACCGAGCCCAGGCCGGAACTACCGCTAAAGCTTCACTAGCTGGACCTGGGGGTCACCGATCTGACCGGTGCCCCTCACCGGTCTGACCGGTGTCGCCCGGGAGCAACCCGTGGGGCCACAGTAAAAGAATCTATCCTTTTACCCCCTTCTTTCTCTCTCCTCTATCATTTCACCCTGGTTCCACCCTTCCTCAGCCCGTGGAGACTCCCCTCCTCTTTCCTTCCTCCTCTCTCAAATTCCATGGAGACTTGAAGATTCAACCAAGGAAGTGGGCGGATTTTTGGTGGAAAGGACTCTCCCAAGGCTCCTCCATTGATTCCCCTTCAAGTTCTTCACTTTCTGTTGGGGGATTCGGAATCGAGTTTAACACAGTTAATACTTTGAGGCTGTTGTATCCCTCACAAGCAATCCAAAAACCAACAACGAAACCCCCAGAACCAATCATTCTCTTTTTATCTTTTCCATACTAGCTTTCGCTAGGTACCTTTCATCACCCGAAAGATACAACGGTGCGAAGGGCCTTATTTCCTTAACTTCTGTCTCGTCGTTATCAGTTTTTCATGACGAAACCCAGGAGTCGAATCCTCTTTGTGAAATGAGTCTTAGCCTATCTTTCGCTCGGGGTTTTGTCATCGCTAACGATTTGTTTCTTCACATCCGATTCTATGTATGTTCCAGGTAGGGGAATTCATTAGGCGAAGGAGGTCGCCTCCAAAGTCGAAGGTCTTCAGCCGACAGGCGCACGTGCTAGTGCCGGGAAAAGCGCCGTGATATGCGGCGTGAAATCAGGAAAGTGCCGATTATGTGAAGACCTGACGGAGAATTCCCAAAATTGGACTAGTACATTCTTGTTTGATCCGTTTTACACAAGGTCAATTTCAGTATGTAAAAAGTCCGCTCGTTTCCCTATAAAAGGAGGCTGACCGGCGCTTGTAAAGGGGATGGTCTTTTGAGAATTACACTATTGAGAGTTTGCCTTTGCCATATTTAGGTTTTAGTGTTTGAGCCCTATCGATTCATTTCATTGTTCGTGTTAAAGTGCTATCCAAGATAGCCCACTCCAAAGCGAGTGAATCGAAGTGATACGCAAAAGTAGCCCACCCACAAGTGGTGAGACATAAATGATTCACAAGAATCAATATTTTTCAAAGAGCTGTTTTCGAAAACAGCCCACTTGCAACAGGTGCATCAAAAGCGGTTCATGTTCGAATCGAAGCAACATCAAAAAGTTGCTGAGTCTTAATTCATTCTTAGTTTTGGAATAGCGAAGCCTAGTTTCATAGCGCGGCAACAAGATAAGATAGCGGAAAACTTTCGCAGTCGAAAAACAGCTTTAGAGCTGCAATATTCGACATTTTTTCAGGCCCTAGTCCTACAATGCGTTTCACGCCTAGGCGTCGCATAGTAGGCTAGTCTTTCCATGACGAAAGAAGTAATCAGAAAAAATGAATTCATGCAATACCTTTCGTTAACACCTAAATTTTAAGTTTTTCTTCAGAGCGAAACATTGTTTATTACAAACCGGCGAATAAAATTTAAAGTCCGAGGCTCCGTTCGGTAGAACATGTTGTCTTCAGCTTACATTCTCCCAGTTTCCGAAGGGGGGAAGACGTTTTCTTTCAGAAACATCAATCGAAACCTGTGAGAATGCTAATTCAAGTACACCATTTCATGAAAAGGGTAGCTCCACACAGCTACCATCAGAGTACCACCCCCCACGGCTTTTAGCCATGTCGTATACAAAGCAATAATCTGTCTCTTCCTCATTGTACGACTCTTCTTTCACGACTGGAGCTTCGTACGCCTTTGGTTCGACCAGCGTGACTTTACTAGTATCGTTCATGGTCATGAAGAAGTGAAGGGGATAACTGTGCAAAGAGTGGTACCGACAGCAAATCTCCCAAAATTCTTTGAAAGTTTTCGTAGGAAATCGGCGCTGAAAACCTTCCAAGATGCACCGCTGACGCAGGTGTTGGCACGGTTGAAAGTCTTAGGCGTCACATCCAACACTACATCTTCGCTCGTAGTCTGCGAGAGCAATTCGCACAAAGTTTTACATCATACTCCTAAAACACGTGCAAATTTACACGGAGCAATCCCTAAGAACATCTATCTTTTTACACCTCTGAGGTGGGATTCGCAGTCGGATTTGGAGTGGGTCCTTCATGCTACAATGGAGCGAGGGTCTCGCCAGTAACCGGATCCTCAGGGTCTTTTTTGGCGTTGTCTGCATCACGATTGGGAGCTCCGGGAACAGCAGCTTCGCCAGTCGCGGTATGGCCCATAAGGTCCAAGTGTTGCATCCGCACCATGTACAGCCCGGTGTTCACGAAGCTCCAAAGCTTGTTTTGCTTGACCAAAATAAAGCTATGAGAAAGGAAACGTATCAATAATTTGAAAAGTTAAGAGTTAGCAAAATCAGCTGAACGAAACGAAAGGTATAGGAGCTAAAACCTTAGCCAGTCGGTTGGCTGCTTTCTTTCGTGCGTGTTCACGACCACTTTTCGCCCAGAAATTGCGAAGCATGATCTTGGTAATTGTATCTACTGTTTTGCTAGGGGCTGGCAACTCCTCCGAAGACGGGAACTCGAACCCGCGAGTCCCGAAAGCTTTGAAATGTTCGCAGCCGCGTGCTTCTAACAGGTGAAAGATAGCCTCAACACTCGTCGCTGCCCCATAGTCACCAATTTTCGACATGGTATCAGGCAGCAATTTCAGCTCGTTGTTCATCCACGTGCAATAGCTACCAATATTGTCAGAAACCCGAAAGGTTTGGGTTTCAGCACCATATCGCTCCAGTACTCGGAGATAAGTATGAGCCAAATGTACTCCCCATTGGTGGCAGTAAGATTCGTTGTTTCCAAAGTTTTCTCCAGATCCGCCTTCGACCTCTTGAGCTCATCAATTAACGTGTCACAAGTTTGAATCTGGATCTGACACGCATCGTTCTGATCAATGGCATCGCGAAGCTCGGTACGGCATTCCTCATAACATTGCAGGCTCTTTTCTAGCTCTCGTTTCAGAGCATCCATCGCAGTACTTTGTTTGGAGCATTGCCCCGTCAGATCCTGAACTTGTTCAGAGAGGCGCTTGGATTTGGTTTTAAAATTTTCATTTTCTTCTCGCAATCTGCGGTTTTCTTCCTCCAAGCGCAGTTTCTCATGGCGAGATTCGTCCGCAATTTTCAGGTATCCCCTCCGACCAGCAGCTATCCCTTTAGAGCGAAAGCATTGCATTGCATCCAGCAATTGCTTTCCATCGAGACCCTCCAGAGTATTCAGAAAGTCTGTGTGTGCAAAACAAAGCAAACCATCATTCAATACCCAAAAAGCGAAGCATAGCTTATGCAAGCAACCAAAGCTAAAATCAAATTATCATCAATCGCAAGGAAGGGGCAAGGAGCAAAAAGACTTACTGGGCTCCAAAGCCGAAGGGTCAGTATCTAATCCAAACATTCCTTTTGTCTCTCGTTGAGGACTCTTGCCTTCGGCCCCCATCGCGACCAGAGTAGTCACCACTGGAAAGCCACAAAAATGGTAAGTCAAGCTTCGAATGCAAGAAATTTGCTAAAAAGGAAGAGAAGGTTTTCAAAGTCAAGGTACCTGTGGTTTCGAGAGAAAGAGGGTCGTTGCCTCTGAGTCCCAGCGCACCATCATCTCCGATCAAGGCTTTAGCATTTTGTTCAACCTCATCAAAGGTTGGAGGCGGCGAACGGGATAAGCCTCCTTCGTGTGCCTCTACATCGGCCGAGCCTAAGTCAATGGGGTTTTCTGCTTTTGAGCCTTTCGCGGGGTCAATGCCTTCTGGCAAACTCACATCGCCTTTTTCTTGCACCGAAGCTTGCGGGTCAATCTTATCAGTTTCCATCACGATGTCTTCGTCAATGTAAGATAATTCTTCATCACCGTCGATGATGTCCATCAGGCCAACTACCGCTCTGTCAGGCTCGTATGTTGGGAAATTGGGGCCACAAAGTTCACTAGTTTTCTCATAATGTTCCCAAAATTTTTTGCCGGCAGCTTCTGCTTTCGGTGTCGGTTTTAGACGCTCCCCAGGGTCGCAAGTCGCAGAAAAATATGCTTGAGCACGTTCAGTTCTAGCCTCAATTGCTGCCAAATCTGGATCAATTGGAGCAGCTTTGGGTTCATCTATCAGTTCTTGTGACTCCTTAGCTTTCGGAGGATAGGTTCCCAACAGTTCAATCCTCGGTGTGGCCAGAACATCCTCGTCTTCATCCTTGTCCGTTGGCAAATCAACCCGCGGTTTTTTCACATGAGGTTTAGTAGTTTCAAGTTGTTTATCCTTCCCGGTGTCGTCCAGGGCCTTTCTCTTGGAAGATGTTTTCTTCTCCAAACCGGCAGCCGGATCCACGTCTTGAACTTTTTTTTTTCTTTTTCTGCGGCTGCCACTTTCGCAGCCTCCGTCTTCCGCCGAACCAAATTTTCACTAATCTTCATCAATTTGGAGGGTTTCTCAGCAACCGGCGGTAGCGTGGTTTTGGCAGCCTCAGCCTTTCGCTGCGCCAAAACTTCAGTTGCTTTCGCAGGTTTAGAAGTGCCCTCCCGTCGTAACAATTGCCTTGCCTGTTTTACCTTTCTTGGAAGTCTCCGCCGGCTCAGATCCAATGTTGTCGGGCGGTTGCATCTTTTTGCCAGGGGCTGTCGGTTTCGGACGAGGCGGGCATGAAACTTTCATTTCCTCCAGGACGCGATTAACGCGACCTTGATGCTTTAAATTTTTTTGGGCAGCCTCCCACTCCTTGTGAGTGTAATTGCCAATCATCTGAATAACCCTTCTCTCCACGTCCGCCAGAATTTCATCGTCTGTTTTTCCATCAGGGCGTTTGACGTTGAATTTGGGGCTGCGTACCTTGTAGTCAAGTCCAGGCAATTGCTTCATAGCGAAAGCCCAGGAACCCAATCGAGGCCTGCAGGGCCAAATGTCTGCTGCCACAAATTCCTCAAGAGCGTCTCGTGTAGTAATCACGTGAGTCGCTTGGAAGAAAGTGCTTGTACTAGCGGAGCTCCGGCTTCCTTTCGTGAGTTCCGGAGCTACCTCAACTTCTAAATCCACCATACGACTGGCCAGGGCATAAGTTATCACCTCTTCACATTTTGCATTCAGCCCAATCACCGGAATAGTGGTATAAAACCAGTAAGAATTCCATCTGTTAGCCCATTTGTTCTTATAAGCAGGGGCTAACTCCACCGGAGGTTGATTTTTGTTAATCCGGCGGGTTTGAAAAGTACAGCAGCCGTATTGAGCTTCCTTATCCTCGTCATCAACGGTGATGGTCCTCTTGGCCCAATGAATCTCAATGTGGCAGACGAAAGTATCCACATCATTGTCCCCAGCAAAAGATCAGCAAGCCCACAGGAACTTGAGAACTTGGGGGAACGAATTGGGTGTCAGTTGATGAATTTGCACGTTGTAAGCAGCCAGTATATCAGCAAATCTCTTCGACACTGGCAAACGCAAACCTGCAGTAAAGAAGTCGCGAAACACGACACTCTCATTCTTCTTGGGTTTTGGTGTGGTTTCTTCCCTAGGCAATCGACAGCTATCGAACGAAAAACAGCCCTCCGAAACCAGGGCGTCCAAATCAGTCTGTGTCATCAGTGACCGACCCATAAAGCAAGTGCTAGGCTTAATCAAATCTTCAGGGCCGGTGTTCACGCCAGCTAGATTCTCCCCTGACTCCTCGACGGCTGCAGTGCCACTTCCTCTAGCAATTTCGCCCTCCTCAATGCCAGCATCAGTTTTCTTAGCATCTGTGTCGCTCAATGTTATTTCCACATCACCCCCACTATCGGAATCACTACTTTCATCGCTATTGGAAGTAGATGAAGAACTGCCGCTCTCGTGAGAGCCGACAGACCCATCCAAGCCAGAAATCTTACTAGATTCCGAGCTGGAAGACGCCGCGGCAGCTTCCGCAGCCTCGGACGAAGCAGGGCGATCCTCATGATTTGACGGAGAGCCTTCGCCGTCCATTACTTTCGCTGTATGCCTGACGCGAGCCAGTTTGTCTATATAGTTTCAGGCTCAAAAACCCACGATGACAAACAAGCAAAATCAACCCATTTCGCTGTAAGTCCAAAGGACTAACCTATTAACACGACCTCCCGTCGGAGAAGGGAATCTCTCAGAGCAACGTAGCCGTAGGATGCAATGAGCAATAGTAATAGGGAAAGTAAGATTTGAAAGCGACATCAGTGTGAAAGCACCACCAACCCCCTCTATTTATAGGCAGCGGGCGGTAACAGTCGAATTTTTGAATCCAACGGCTAAAGGCGAGGGCAAAACAGTAATCCGCATAGCTTTCTCGGGAGTCGACGCCGTGGAAGACGTTTTCTTTTGCCTCAATTCTCGAACCTTGGGTTTCGGTGGCTCAAGTTTTTTGGGTTTCGCAAACGTTTCACTTCCGAGGGGTTTCTGTTGGGGGATTCAGAATCGAGTTTAACACGGTTAATACTTTGAGGTTGTTGTATCCCTCACAAGCAATCTAAAAACCAACAACGAAACCCCCAGAACCAATCATTCTCTTTTTATCTTTTCCATACTAGCTTTCGCCAGGTACCTTTCATCACCCGAAAGATACAACGGTGCGAAGGGCCTTATTTCCTTAACTTCTATCTCGTCGTTATCAGTTTTTCACGACGAAACCCAGGAGTCGAATCCTCTTTGTGAAATGAGTCTTAGCCTATCTTTCACTCGGGGTTTCGTCATCGCTAACGATTTGTTTCTTCACATCCAATTCTATGTATGTTTCAGGTATGGGAATTCATTAGGCGAAGGAGGTCGCCTCCAAAGTCGAAGGTCTTCAGCCGACAGGCGCACGTGCTGGTGCCGGGAAAAGCGCCATGATATGCGGCGTGAAATCAGGAAAGCGCCGATTACGTGAAGACCCGATAGAGAATTCCCAAAATTGGACTAGTACATTCTTGTTTGATCCGTTTTACACAAGGTCAATTTCGGTATGTAAAAAGTCCGCTCGTCTCCCTATAAAAGGAGGCCGACCGGCGCTTGTAAAGGGGATGGTCTTTTGAGAATTACACTATTGAGAGTTTGCCTTTGCCATCTTTAGGTTTTAGTGTTTGAGCCCTATCGATTCATTTCATTGTTCGTGTTAAGCTTCGCTATAGCACAACACTTTCCATTCAAGTTTCTCTCTCAAAAGGTATTCAAATCTTTGTTTTGCCCGATCTCTTTACTCCGTGCAAAGATTTGAATTTCCTTTGGTAGAACATCACCTGAGAACCCCTAGAAGACATCCCTATAGATCCATAGCTTTTCGTTGGACACATTGTAAGAACTCAAGATTTGGGGTCGGACGGCTTGCACCGGTCAGACCGGTGCCGCACACCAGTCTGACCGGTGGCGCCTGTCCAACCCTAAACCCTGTTTTCTTCGTGTTTTCAACTCCTATCTGTGTAGGAATGCTTCTAGATCATCAATATTCATATCTTGTCATTCTAGCTGCTGAGATTGGTGTTTGAGGCCATTGGCTTAGTTCTGGATGGCACTGGTCTGACCGGTGCCCCTCACCGGTCTAACCGGTGACGTCCAGAACCGACCCAATTGTTTCAAACTGTGAATTTCATTTTCATTTCTTTTCAAATCTTAATCCTGGTGTCTTACACAATCTTGTCACATCCTTTGTGACCTAGGACAGCGGCTATGCCAAGGATGAAGCAATCCAGGAGCAAGAAATCAAGATTGACACCTAGAGAGCTCCCGCATGATCGTGAGGCAGGTGGCAGTGGTAGTGCAGGTGGTTGGAATCTGAGAGAGTGTGCACCTAAGAGAAGAAATGAGGAACAAGAAGACTTGGGTGGTGACACGGGAACTAGCAGCGATGACGATGTGGAGGATGAAACTGTTGTGGATCCTAGTGCCTTTCATGTGAGGCACCATGGAAAGGGGCCAGCCACTGATGGAGATGATGATAAGGATGAGGAAGAGGACCTAGGTGGTCAGGAAAGAGTTGAGGATGATGATCCTATGGATGAAGATGAGAATGACGGTCCGTGTAGGCTGAGGGTTGTCAAACCTATGTATATGTATCCTCACAAAGCAGTGAATTATCATGGTACAGGGATGACAAAGAAGCTGCAAAAGTTGAGGGATGTGAATCCCTGTGCTAGTGAGAGGACAGCTTCGGACAGGAGGTTTTGGGCTACTTTTCAGCAGGACTATTACTCCACCGTGATAATTAAGAAGCCCAAGATCACCCACCAGGCACAGTACGTGGATTGGACCTTCATGGAGAGCAAGAATGACCCTATCTTTGATGAGATCAGCAGTGTTTGTGGGCACCAGTGAGTAAAGGATATCATGGGCTTTAGGCAGGATTGGAAGAGGGAAATTATTGCTCAGTTCTACGCCACGGTACACTTTGGTCACGTGGACGACGAGAAGGCTATGCTTTGGATGACTAATGGGAATAAGTATGGTATTCGCTTTTCCCGATTTTTGGCTCTCTTTGACTTGGGGCAGGAGGATAGGAATTATCTGAAGCTGCATGATGGTGGTCTACTTGACCCAGAATCTTTGTACTTCATGTACCCTAGTGATCAGAGGGCTAATGTTGGGCACGTGAAGGGGCTCTACACTTACTATTCAGTTCTAAACAGGCTTCTTCGGGCGTCCATAGCACCTAGGGATGGAAATCCCTCTGACATATCTAGGTTCATGAAGAACTTGATGATTGCACTAAGACCGGGGGCACCTCCATTTAGTGTGGGGGACTACATTTGGCAGGAGATCAAGTACTTATTAGAGGATCCTAAGAAGATCTGCAGCTACAGCCTGTACATCATGTACATGATTGAGAGGGTGACCAAAATGGATTTTCCTAAAGATGTCACTCATAAGCCTCTAAAGCCCAATCTAGTGAAGAATCCCAGCATCCCTTCTCCTGAGCATGAGCCGGAAATTAGAGCGGAAGAAGGAGAAGAAGAGGGCGACGATTGGCAGCAGTACCACCAGTAGCCCCCTGCCCAGGCCGACACCGGTCTGACCGGTGGGGGCCTGGACAGTACAGACTGAAGGAATACACCTCTCCTCTCCGCAAGTTCCTAAATCTGATCTTTGGCATGTGTAAAAGCCAATATGACATTGAAGTGGAGCAGCAAAGATCAAGGATAGAAAGGAAGAAGGACAGGGACACAATGAAACATCTTCATAGTCACTTTGGGTTTCAGCCACTGCGTTCACCCATCTCACCCACACCTCCTGAGGTTGAGATCCCTTCGTTTGATCAGAGGGTGAGAAGCATGACAAACTCAAACATGATCAATGAGTATGGCACCATGTTCTTCGAGCCCGGCGAGGGTAGCTCCTCCTCAGCTGCACCTCATCCTCCACCTAGTTCAGAGGAGGTTCCTCAGCCCTTCGGTGCTTCAGTGGGACCAGCAGAGTTTCCTCCACCTTTCGGCGCCCCGGTTGCCCCACCTCCAGCTGCAGAGGAGTCAGAGGCTCCTCCAGATTGGGCGGGTGTTGGTATTTCTTAACCTCACCACTATGGCGCCGGGTTAGCGTGAGCGTGTAAGAAACACCCGGGTACAGTGACGGGTGCGAACTAATCCGCAAGCGCATGGATACACCGTTGTAGCACTTCTCCCTCGGGAGTATTCCAAAGGGTATCAAATCCAAGGAATGGTGTGTACTACCTTCTATACTAGAAGAACGGTCTAAGGACACTAAACCCCTGCTTGGGTAGATAGATGATGGGGTGCTCGGTTCTAGGGAGGTACAAGCTGCAAGGATCTCGCTTCGGACACCGGACCCTCCTGGCTATAACAGTCGGTTCATGGCAAATGTTTGCCTACACCTGTATCCGAACGTGGGGGATTCCATAAGGGTCCAATAGCTGTCACTACTGTGGCCTACCCCAAGACAAACCGTGGGATACAGGGCAATCGAAGGATAACCCGTAGTCTAGACACCACATCTACACCACCGGTTACTACTATAGCACAGCTACGTCTATCGACCCGTAACAACACTATAGCACTCCGTATAAATACGGAGCGACGAACCCGCGAGAACAGCTAGACCTTGCCCATCATTGACCCGAGGTGGCGCGAGGTCGAACGACTAAGCTCCAATTAATGTATTCCAATAAGATCTAATA
Source organism: Cenchrus fungigraminus (assembly GCA_036936925.1). Lineage (NCBI taxonomy): Eukaryota > Viridiplantae > Streptophyta > Magnoliopsida > Poales > Poaceae > Cenchrus > Cenchrus fungigraminus. The sequence continues at coordinate 64,404,798 of CM072770.1, forward strand.
ACATAACTCACACAAATGGAATGCAGAATTATTCTTCTAGTCAACAAGATCAAAGGATCGTGTCACGAAGAACACGAGCCTCTAAATTATGAACAGATGAAGAACTCAAGAACATATCACCCATGCATGAATATCACTTTAGTCTAAAAGGGAAATACAGAAATACTCACTTTGCTCTAAATGAAGAACAAATGGGAGTCTCACCCACACCACCACCTACATAGCACCTACACCCAACTACACATGGAGGGGAGAGTTTGGGATGTGTCTCTAACTCTACCCCGTCCCCTCATATTTATAGGCAAGGGAAGAGGGCCTCTCCTCTTGTTTCCTGCGCTCCCCACGCGCCACCTGGCTACTGTAGCGTGCTTTGGAAGGTTCTTGAGGTGGTGGAGAAGAAAACCGGGTGAGAACCGGACCTTAGGTGCCTGAACCGGAGCCAAACCGGTCGATGGGTCGCTGGAACAACACTAAAAAGGGAAAAACCGGCCGAACCTGGCGGCCCATGCAAACCGACCTGCGTCCAGCCAGCGGATGGGCGCCACGCGTCCGAGCCGCGGCCCGCTCAGCCGCGCCCGCGCGTGCCCTCGCACGGCAGCCACCCGCTCCAACCCCGCGACGACACGCGGCAGGCGGGGGAGGCCTCCCGCACGCTCGCACGTGCGCGCCGCAGCGGCTGCTGCCGGCCAGTGCTATTCTGCCACGTGGCAGCCCCTGGTAGACTCCCTCGTGCGCGCGTGCATGGTACTGTAGTGCGGGCCCCCGAGTGACGTCACCACTGCATGAGCATTTTATCCTTTTCATATCTTCTCCATCCGGGCTCCAAACTATACAAATGATATGTCCATTTCGATCGTCTCGACGAGCCCGTCGCAATGGTGGAGTCCAATTTGGCATTTGACACTATTTCCAATGGTGCCCTTTTATGTCTATGGTTCTCTTGTTCTGTGATTACATCGTTTAACACGTATTTCCATGCATCCTGCAATAAAAGCTAGGAACACCAACACTTGTGGAAATTGTCAGTATAAACCCCTATTCTAGTATTGATGATCATTTTCCAATTATTTTATGCAGGAGTTGACGGTGTAAAAGCGATACTTAACAGCCGTCAACAGCGGGTCGCTTTTCTACTGAGATCTTCGGTTGGTCGGCCTATCCTTCTCCATATGGTGGTATGGATGATGATCTTCATGTTCTTTCTTCTAAAATCATCATATCTATCGTTGTTGTCCTAAGCTTTGTCTCATTTCCTTATTCTTACATAGGAGGGAGCTCGCACCCTGGCGGTGGTCCGGGGTGGGACTCGTGGCAGGGACAGTGATCGGCAACAACATCTTCTCTCCAGGCCTTTATTGCTACTTGATGACAAAGGGGGAGAAGGGGGATTAAAGCTTCACCTATCTCAGTTGCCCTGTCTGTCTGTGTTGCACCGGTCTGACTGGTGCCTGTCGGCTGATGAGAGCAGCCGTGTAATAATCCTAGAATTTTATCTTTGTGGACTTGAGAACATTTGTGTGAGTGCCCTATGTGTGTTGAACCATTTATGTAATAATTAAGTGACATTATTGCTAGATTGTGATGCATGTGTTGTATGTTGTATTGTTTGTGTTGGCTAAATGGAGCAAAGTGATCTAAGCCGGCTTGCAACCCCGGCCTGATCACTTTGGACCAGATAGCACACACCCTTTTCGCTTTGTGCTCCGACTGGACCTGACTGGTCTATCCGGTCAGGGGCATCAGCCTGACTGGTGCCGCCCAGTTTGGTGTACTGGCTGGACCTGACCGGTCTGACCGGTCAGGGGCATCGGTCAGACCGGTGCTGCCTAGTCAGTGCACTTGTTCTTTGCTTTGTGCATATTTTGTCATACGCATCATTGATTTTTATTTGTCACTCACACATGTTGCACTCCACTGATTCTAAGATATAGGGGGAGCTCTCACGCGCTTTCTCCCAAACTTGTGCTATTGGCATTTGAGGCCAAATTTTTGAAATTCAACTCAAAGCACAAATTAAGGGGAGCTCTAGCTATATCTAAGAATCTAAATGTGCTTTAATGTTTTATTTGTAATCTTTAATCGAGTTGTCATCAATCACCAAAAAGGGGGAGATCGAAAGTGCATCTAGGCTCCTAAGTTGATTTTGGTGAATTGAATGACAAAGCGATTAAAGGTCTAATATATTTGACTAAGTTTGTGAGCAGGTTTTATTTATATATTAATGAGTTATTATTGAAGTATTTATTGATGAATGGATATGTTATGGCTCACACTGGAAAAGACAAATATATGGATGATCCTAATGCATAAGTGACAAATATCAAGCAATAAAGGAAGATAATTATTGGGATAAATTGAGAAGGTCAATTCATGGTCTCCCATACTAAACATAGCTTGATTAAAATTACAAGGATCATAAAAAGAGAAGATGGTAATTCTCTAAGTCAAGTGCAAGTCTTCATGTGGAAAATAAAAGAGGACACAACGATGAGTGTAAACATTATGGTTCTTAATTGGAAGCTTGCATATTCGTTGTCAATCAAGAACAAGCATTTGAAGCGGGTTTTTCAAATTGAAATTAAATATGGATGAAGCAAAGTGGAACTCAAAGTGGATTGGGTAAGTGATGAAGAGATCAACCGAGATGTCTAGGGTGAGGGACTAAGCAATCTTTGGGGCCGTAGCTAAGTGGCCATTAGTGTTTTGCTAAGGTGAAGTTCTAGCATCCATGGGGTCTTCAAGTATCATATCCAAACCTTAACCGAGGGAAGCAATGCAACTCATCAACATGTTGTGATTGGCAATATGGAGTGACTTATGGATCCAAGTGTGCATTCCTATGCTAGATGGAAAGATCCTGAGTCATTAGCTCAAGTATGGACGTGCTCAAGAAATAAGCTATGTTGAAACCCTCAAGTGGATATCGCTCAAGTATGGCAAGATTGAAGACATTCAAGCTCAAGAGGTCGACAAGATGTTTTCATTTAATCTTGAGTATAGGTATGCAGTACTATCAAGAGAGATGCAACATTAGCGAATTGACCAAGTCAAAGTGCTCATTAGTTGACCTAAGTGAGATCTAGCCTTGAGAGCCTTAGAGTGTGCTAACAAACCCTCCTAACCTAACCTGAGCCACTTCATCTCTTTGGTGAAGTGTTAGAATCATAGAATGGGTTTTGGGGGTGCCTCGGGCCTGACCGGTCAGGGGCACCGGTATGACCGGTGCCGCTAGCTCCAACGGCTAGTTTTTCAAACACCGGTCTGACAGGTGTGAGGCACCGGTCTGACCGGTGCCGCCCGACAGCTAACGGCTAGTTTTCTCCTTTGAGGGGTACAAATACCCCAAACATTCTTCAGTTGAAGGTTGCTGTTTCTAGTGGTGGTGCTGAGTTCCTAAGCCATTTCTTGCAAGCCCTAAGCCTTAGTGGCTCTCCTCAACCTCTCTTTGTGAGATTTGTGGATTCAAGCCATATTCTTTGTGTTGGGTTGAGAGAGTGAGCTCAAGAGCATCTTTGTGAGCTAACAAGAGCATTCCCATAGCTTGGGCACTTCGGTTTCACGTCTACGAGCTTTGAAGCATTTGTTACTTTTGGAGGTTTGCCTCCTAGACGGCTAGGCGTCGCCGGCTAGCTCCCAAGGTTGTGGTGAGCAGTGGGAAGTTTGTGAGGGCTGTGATCTTGCCTCTTCGTGAAAAAGATCACCTTAGTGGAAAGGAGGAAAGTGGTTGAAAGAGACCCGGCTTGTTGTGGGAATTCTCCCTTACAAGCTCCTCAACGGAGACGTAGCCGTTCCTTAGTGGGTGGTGAACTTCGGGAAACAAATCCTTGCTTCTCTTTGTGGTTTGCATCTCTAAGTTGTTTTTCTAGCATATTTGATTTGCTTCCGCTTCGATCTACTTGGGTGTGCTACTTGTGTGTGCAGGGGCCATTACCTTGCTTGTGATCATCTACAAAGGCTACTCACCAAGTTTGGTTCATGCTAGAAGTCAAGAGGAGCTTGAAGTTGTTTTTGCAGGTGCTCTGTGCTACACCGGTCTGACCGGTGATAGGCAACGGTCTGACCGGTGCCTCCTGTGAAGCCCAGTGTGCGATCGGTCTGACCGGTCGACACTGGCAGCTCAAGTTTTCGAGGACGAAAAGTTAAAGTCGGTCGTCACGTCTATTCACCCCCCTCTAGGCGACATCAAGGTCCTTTGAAGAATCCAGTCATCAAATCGATAGATCAATAGAACATGTGACCAACTAGAGGGGAAGGCATCATGTTGTTTTTTGGTTTGCGTCCAATCGACCAATGCTAGCAGTGACACCAAGAAATAATTAGAGTAACTTAAAGATTCATATAGTTTGATTGGTAGTAAAGACCATTGCAGGTGCATACACAACAAGTTAGGAACAAAATGGAATGCAAAGAATCAATGGAGGGAAGGGGATTGCATGTTATGGCAGACCTCAAATGAAAAAAATGCATTATTTACATGTGTACCTCCTTGATCATGGTTACTGACTAGGTGCATCAGTGTCTTGGGGGTGACTCCTAGTGATTGGTTTTGACTCTTTAATGATATGAACTAGGTGATACCCCGCACGTTGCTGCGGGAATTTTTTAAACAAAGTTTTAAGGTGGAATGTGAAAGTAGAAACACCAAATTGATTGCATGGCAACATTCGTTTGTAAACAACATTATATATGAAAGCATGTTATATTGTTGAGAGTGAATCATTCTAAAATGATTGATCCGACATCTATTTCAACCGCGGAAATTTTGTGGTGTGCTGCTCACAAATATATGCTATTAGCTACAGAAAATCGGTTGAAGACATAAATAGATGGTTTGGTGAATGATGACATGACGTATAGTGGATGGTGACATGGCGTATAGTGGGTTATGATGTGAAATGCTTGCATGTTGAGAGAAATGAGGGTAGGACTTATAGTGAGTACTGATTATATAGTTGTTTATCATTATGCCCTTGTCTAGAAAGAGTAGGCTAATATGTATGTAGACTACCTGATAAGAATCCCATTTAGTTAGTAAAATAATATGATGATGGACCACCATTACTCTTACCATGATGACTGTACTGTCATTTGAATAGTCCAATGTTCACTGTGTCCTTAGGTTGTTGATTTTACTGTTTATTATGAGCTTTGAATTTTTTAGCTAGAACCCTTTAAATAGTCTCTTATTTGTATGACCATAGTCAAAATTTTCTCGTGTCAATGATTATGATCCGATGATTTTGAAAAAATGATTGTGATTTGATATTTGCATATGGTTTCACTTTCATCAAAAGGTTTTGTTAGAGACATGGTTCTTATGACTAGTGACAACTATACTTAACTTGGCATTGAAGAAGGTTGTGGTTTTGAGTACTTGTGATTTTGAGTTTCTGATAAAATTTGAGGGATTACTATCTGTACACAGATATATTTGTTAGTTTACTGTTTATAGAAACTCAAAAGGCGAGGACTTTAATTTTGTTTGTTTCTTAATCAGTTACAGATCACTTTCATATGCACCTGGCCTAATTATGCCTTGCTCAAACATTTTACAGTTCAAGAAATTTATATTTACAGTTGTTCAGTTACTACAAATTGCATTATTATATAATGTAAATGAGATTGAATTTTTTTCATTTTGAGAAATATGATGGTCGTGTTTGCATCCGAGGGCTTTCTCACTTTGGAAAATAAATTTGTTATCTTACTGAGTATAGAAAAAATTGTTAAGCTGTTAAAATTTCCATTTGCATGTTCACTCGTTCGTCTTGTAGCCCTGCAGTAGAAAGGATATCGCGTTCCCTCCACCCTTAACTCTCTCGTCCCTAAAAGCATATATCTTCCCGTCTAAAAATTTTGGACTATCTATATGTCACTTAGGTGATTCGATGACTGAATCAGATTGATTTGGGACATCAAATCACTCAACTCGTGGAAGAAAACTGGATGCACCCCACGCGCATCGCCGCCGGTTTCGCATGGTACTACTCAACTCGTGGAAGAAAATTTAACACACTAACAGAAAAGAAAGGATAATTTAAAGATGACAAACATGGATACACATATGATTTGGGCAGGATTTAAATATGCAAAGTAAAAAAAAGTATTGACATCGAGTACAAGTTTATAACTTGTAGATTCCAGCTTTCATATTTGAACATGACAGAACAGATTTTATTGAACATAGCATTTTAAAAACTTTCCAGCAAAATTCAGCTGTTTTGAACCAATCTGACATCCAAATTTTTACCAATGCAAATTTGTTAAAGATTCAACAAACATGTTGTCAGAGATTCAAACACATACAGATAAAGATATGCGGGCATATAGAGATGAAGTACAAAGCATTTTCTTTTAAAAAAATGCAGACATAAGCATATTCACTTGCACAGTCAGGGACGGATCTGGCGGTGGGGCAGGCGGTGGGGCAGGTGGGGCTTGAGCCCCCCTACCGCTAGAAACTCCACAGAAACAAAAGAGGAGAAGGAGGAAGAAGAGGAAAAAAGAGGGAAGAGAAAGAGGGGAGGGGGTTGGAGGAAAAAGAAGGAAACGAGCCCCCAACCCACTGTTCTGCATCCGTCACTGTGCACAGTGGAGGGTGATGTTCACGATCCTAGCGAAATAACATGATCTGCTCCGGCCCATTTCATTGACACCAGCATTGAGTAACTCCAAAAGCTTAGCTAAATAAAATTAATTAGTTAAAATTAAAAAATAGTCTAAACCACGACCCAACAGCCTCTCTAATCTCTATCCATCTCACCTTGTTATCTTGCCCGGCATCCCCGACCCTAAGCTCGGTATATTTGCCAAGCGAGATGCCTTGCCATCCCTTCGCATCCTCGGTCCACCAGCCCCCTCGCTCCCATCGTCCCGTCCCTACACCGATCCGGCACTCGCGCCTCTCCCACTGTCCCACATGCTGGTTGGTTGCCGCGCCCACACCCATCCCTCGTTGCTCCGGTGCCGTGCGCCCGCGAAGCTCCCACGTCGTCCCTGTGCCGCTCCAGCACCCACGCCCCCTCCCTATTGTTGCCCCCTTGCTGCTCCGGTGTCACGCTCGCATAGCTCCCTCGCAGTCTCCGCGTCGCTCCAACACCTGCGCCCTCTCTCTCGCCGCTCCCTCACTGCTTCGTTGTCGTGCTCGTGAAGTTCCCTCACCGTTCCCGCACCGTGCTCTGGAGCTCCCTCGTCATGCCGTCCTCGCGCGCGCTCTAGAGCTATTGTGCCGCTCCAGCATCCCCGCGCCCCCTTCCTCTCGTCTCTCCCTCATTTATCTAGCGCTGCGCTAGAGGAGCTTCCTCACCGTCCCCGCGCCATGCTCCAGAGCTTCCTCGCCGAGTTGTCATGCCGTCCTCGCGCGCGCCCTAGAGCTCTCGCGACGCCTTCATCCCGCCGCAGCTCTGCGTCGACGGTAATGGACTAATGGCCGTTGTTGCCTTTCCCCACGCCGCGTCGCTACCTTTGTCGCTCACCCGCACATGCCAAAGACCCTACTGGGTTCACCCTCTCCTCCTCTTCGAGGTGGTGGCGACCCCGCCTGCAACCGCTGCCGTACCCGCTGGCGGCGGTGGGCAACCGCCGATTGGCCTTGGCCCAGCCCCACCTACAGAGAGGGAAAGGAAGAGGTTAGGATAGGATCGGGTGAAAAAGAAAGAAAGATCCAAGTGAGAGGCCCCACGTGTCAGGTACATGAAGAGTGTGATTTGACTAAGCTGTTGGACTATATCAAAATATAGAAAGTTAATCTTAGCTAAATGGATAGCTAAATAGAAATATATAGAATGAGATTTGGCTAGACTCTTGGAGATACTCAACAAGGCTATGTTTGACAAAGTAGCACATGAACGAAGTTGGACCGATGAGCAAGAGCATACCTGCACACACATCATCATATACAACTATATAATTGGTACCCACTAACGATTTCTCTTGCCTCTCAACGTGTCACGTCATAACCCACTACACACCATGTCACTATCCATTATAAGTCATGTCAAGATCCACCAAGCCATGTTATTTATGTGACTAATAGCATGTTGTGTTTGCGAGTAACACGCCATAAAATTCCGCAATTGAAATACATATATGATCAATCATTTAAGAATGGTTCTCTCTCAACAAAATTAACATGCTTTCATATATAATATTGTTTACAGATGAATATCGTCATGTAATCACTTTGGTGTTTCTACTTTCACAACTCACCTTAAAATTTTGTTTAAAAATTCCCGCAGCAACGCGCGGGCTATCACCTAGTAGAAAAAAATTAGAGAGCAGCACACAGGTGATCTTCGATGCGCTATACGCAACTTGAACCGTTCCACGTTGTACATCATGTTGGCAAATGTTAACAGGGGTATCTCATAATTAGCTTTCTCCCAAAGTGTCTCATAAATCCTTTGCAAGCGTATTTGATGGTAGCGAGAAGCCATCAAGCTAGGTGAGTGCCTTTAATTGGAATGATTTCTAACTTCAACTACACTCTGTTGCTATAGAGCAATGCCACCATCACAACGAGGTAGTGCTACCGCATCGGCCATCTCGCTCGAATTAATTAGTCGGCCACCTATGTCGAATACGATGTCCAAATTGACTTGGGCTGCAATTGTTGTGCATAAGTAGGCGGAATTTTAATGCAGTTGTCCTCCACTACTTACATGGTGTAAGATATGTTTACGCGACCATATTTGTCCAACATGTGAATTTAGAAAAGCCAAATGACTAATAATTTGATATAGAAATGCCATGTGAATCAATCAAAGGCGTAACCACCACCGCTCGTGTTCTCTTCTAGGAGTATCCCAGTAGTGCGACTGTTGTTAGCTACCGCCCCCATCGACTTGAAATACAGAAGCTCCATGCAGCTGTTGGCCGGCTGGCGCAGCCTCTGGTAGGAGCTAGCTGCTTGCCGGCTGCTGAACAATTGCAGCAATCTGAATCGAACACTGATTCTGAGCCATTTCGGTTATTTGACTCGTTAAAGCAACTCCAACATACTCTTTATTTTTGTTAGCTAAATATGAAAATTTAGCTCTTTGTAAAAATAGAAACCTTCACATTTCTATGAAGTAATCCAACAAACTAGTTATTTTCCATTTCCAAATCCCACAAACCAACCACTAACATACGGAACCCACCTATCATCCTCTTTCTTCCCCCCGCCTTATCTTTTCTTCTTCCCACGACCTCCTCCTGTCGCCGGACCCTCCCACTCCTCCCTCCCCGATTTCCCTGCTGGTGGCGCTCGCTCCTCCGTCGCTCCTCCCTCTAGGCCAGCGGCGCGAGGAGCTCCAGCCCTTGCCCTCGGCGCCGCAGGGGGCTCCGGCCATGGCGGACAGGAGCTCATGGCGTTCCAATTGCCAGGGCTCCAGGAGGCTATGAGCTCGGCCTAGGCGCAAAACAGAGAGAGAAGGCGAAGAGGATCACAGACGTGTGCTCACCGGCGGCGGGAGAAGACAGCGATGGCAGGAATCGGCGGCGTACTCGGGCGATGGACGGCTCGGCTTCCGGCAATGGCTACGCTCCGTTGGTCGATTCGTAATGGGGTAGACAGTGGGCGTGCGGTTCGTCCCGGTGAAGCTAATGGCAAGGACGGCTTGCTCCGATGGGGCTCCACGCCGTCGAATCGGGCGGCGGCCGGTGGTGGCTCCTGGCTCCGACACAGGTTGGGCGGCAAGGAGGAGTGCGATTTGATGCGAGGAGGAGGGACACATGCCGCAGGATCCGGCGATTTGGCGAGGCGGAGGAGCTCTCCATAGGTCGCAAGCCGCGAGAGGCGAATGGCGAGCGAGATTGATTTAAAGGCGAATTATTTTTTATCTTTATAGTACTAGGAGAATTGAACGTGCCACAAACACGTGTATGTAATAACTTGCGCCGCTCGTCAACCGAGCAGAGCGCTGCTAGTCATCACCTTATTGCCGTGCTTAAGCACTGCCGGACGAAGACATGATGCCAGGCAGTGTCAGACCTAGCAAAAAATTGAAGCTGGCGCGGACTCAAATGACGATTATGAGGGCAAAAAAATTGCATTTGCATGCTACATTTAAATTGAAACCACAACAGTAGTACTACAAATGACACATATACGAAGGTTTAAGATGTCATATCATAAGGTTCAACACATATTCTACTAGTACAAGAATTAATCAGGCTTTTTAGGTGGCCTAGGCAAGTCTATAGCGTGATTCTTGCTATCTTGAAATGTTTTTTTATTTCAACAAAATGCCTCTAAAATTTTCTTCCAAAAACATCATGACCTGACTTTTCTCCTCAACTTCCATTCTTAAAAACAAAGCAATAAAGCAATAGGTGGCATCCTTTGACACAGTATACTCTAAGCAATTATAATCATCAAACCATGTTGTTCTAAAACACCTATAATTGCTGCGAGGAAATTAATGGCTTCTAGGTTGAGTGGGTTCAACAAATAAGCCCTTTTAACATCATCCCTAATATTTGGATGGAAACTATAATTGGTATTCGAAATCCTGGATCAAAAATAATACAGACATTTGGGTCAAATGCCCTTGTAATATCAGTACCTCCATCCCCTTCTTGACCAGAACCAGAGCCAACACTCATTTCTACAAAGAAGCTCTCCAAATCTACATAAATCAATTGATCACATGAATGTATTTATAAGAAATTAGCCCTCCGCGGCGACGAGATGCTAGCTAATCTCCACACAACGGAATGACGATTGAATCTACCGAGACGAACTTGCATGATCACAGACAACAACGGAGACGCCATCTTTGTTAACAAGGTCCAGCCGAAGCCTACATCCTCGGGGCATGACTACGAGCGCTCCTCCCCAATACCGCAACACCGGAAGCTTTAGGATCCCGACATCGTGTCGCCTTCCCCTTGCGAGCCTGTCGCTATGTCATCATGGTTACAACAGCAACCCTTCTCTCATATTTATGAGGAGGCTCGGGTTACAGAGTATGACATGGACTCTACCCAATACTGCTAAATACAACTCAAGTCCCATCGTAACTGAACTGTACAAATATTCGACACAATATCTAACAAACTCCACCTTTGCGAATATTCCGCCACCTTGAAGATATCTTGCACGAACCTCCATGTACACCAGACTTGAGCTATCACCTTTGCTGCTCTATCAAGAGTTGCCTGAAGAAACACTGCTATCTCTGCAATTCCCATGCTTGAAGAAACACTACTATCTTTGCAATCACCACAATCTCTGTCAAGCAAAATTAGATTCATCTCCAGCTAAACAACAACTAAATTTAACACCATGCTTCACCAGACTGCATCCATGATACTAAGAACCTCACAATTTCCACCGAGTCACATATCAAAATTATTGCCACCTTAGCAATGTCCTTCTGTTACCACTGTCGTACTACGCCAAGTGCTTTACATCGTAGTCTCCTGCATCCATGTCCAACCAGATTACTCCAGTTGCAAGTACAGACATCACAGTCCATACTTCCTTCTAGTTCAGCCCTTGAAGCTTCTTCACGCCTTTCGATTCACACTTAAGTAACCCGCATGTGCAACTCAAATCGATCCACGTCGTTCCTGATTTGGAAGCACACAAACTCATCCCATGCAAATCTGCATTCCGAGCTCGCGCCACGTGTCGCCATGCCACAGAGAACAATAACCCCATCAACCGCCACGCTCCTATGTCGTCATAGCTGATCATGTCGTCGCCTCTAACCACGGTCTGACTAGCCTGTTGCCGCTAGTCTCTCTACCATGCACCACAGTATGTTCACCTCCAAGTGAACTGTCCGACAGCCATATTGAAATGTCCGCCATGTGCCCCGCAAACTGTTCGGCTCAGTCACAAGTAGACCCTAGTGAGCTGCTCCACACCTCGACACTATCAGATTGCACTTGACTTCGTGGATCCTGAGCACCCACTGAACTTCCATCGAACTCCTATCAGTTGTATGTGCACCACAACTAAACACCGTCGATAACCTCCACTCGTTGCCAACGAGCCCGCAACACCAACCTGAGGTCTGGTCCCACTACAAGTAAAACGTTGACTGGTGACGCAATCACATTTTAGCGTCATTGATTTATGACGTTCCTGGCTGATCTCGTCATAATATTTCACTTCCGAGCCAATTTAGTGACAAGAAACTTTTGTCATAACGGTTGGTACTGTAGCCGAGCATTCCGTGTTCCAAGCTAGTTTTGTGACGCCACAAGCTCCGCAACAGGGTCATAAACCAACTTTGGTCCCACATGTAAGTTGAAATAGCAGTATAAACCAACCTTGGTCCCACATGTAAGTTCAAACAGCTGGAGCCCAACCGCTAGCGCCCCATCGAAATGTTGCAAAAATGATTCGCCATCACGAGGGATCAAACTGAAGACCTACAGGAACAACACAACATTATTTACCAGTACACCACCTCATAGTTCTGTGACTTTTTTGGGAAGCTTTATAAATATATCCGATATTTTCCTATGGTCTCGCGCCAGCTCACCGAGCCGCCCGCACCAAGTCACCTGGCCTCGACCACCGCGTGGCCGGCTGCCCCCACCACACCAGCTGCGGCCTATGCCACATGGTCGGCCGCTCGCGCCAGGTCACCGAACACGTCAGCCCAAACACTGAGCGGTTCAGGTAAGTTGGCAGGAGAAAAGCCCGCGCTGTAGCAAAAAATAGTTTTCCTGCAGCCTACTGCCCCGAAAGGGGAAAAAGGAGAACGGAGAGGCGAGTAGGCTACCAAAATGGATCATTCCGGCAGTGATTTGCGCCTTCCAACGGCTGCTCACTCCTACAGGCGCAACCTTGTTGATACTTCCTGCAGCGGCGTGTTAATCCGGTAAGTAATTTTGTGTGAAATCCGGAAAATTTCATTTCGCAGAATGTTCTCTTTTCGATTCGTTCTGTGGTCAGTAATTTTGAGTTGGATTCGCCAAAAACTTTCCAGATGGATAGACGCTAGATAACCGGTTGTACTAGTTTTACCACCGATCATGAGAAAGGGATCCTGGATTTCTTGGCATTTCTTCGAACAAGATACGCTGAGTACGATGAAGAAATACTATGCCCGTGCCGTCGATGCCTTATAGGGACTATAGAGCGAATTGGAGTTCACTTACTTGTGAATGGAATGGCAACCACTTACACTAGGTGGATCCATCATGGAGAAGCTTTGGAGGATATGGTTGACGAAGATGCAAATGTTCAGGATAATGCAATTCTGCAGGATGATGGGGTTGAGGAAATTGCAATTCTGCCGGATGCAGAGGGGGATGTGGATAATGCAGCTCCACGGGATGGCGGTGATCAGGAAACGGTCCAGGAAAACCAATACATATCGGGTATGGAGGAGGATGAAGGCCCTGGAGACGACGTAATTTCTGAATTAATTGCTAACTTGGGATAGGGTGAGATGCTCGGTGAGAAAATGTATGAATTTGTAAAGGAACATTTGAACCGTAAGGTGTCACTGACATCTACTGTGATGAAGTTGTTACAAAAAGGATTCCCAAAAGCGTGTCTTCCAAACTCTTTTGATGAGGCAATGAAGTACATACGTTCCATGGGACTCGGCTAAGAAAAAATCCATGTTTGCAAAAATAATTGTGTATTGTTTCGCAAGGAGAAGTATGTCAAACTTGATGTGTGCCCAGTATATTGTGAAGTGGATTCGAGATGGAAGGATGCAGACAACAACAAGCGCGTTCCTCAAAAGGTATTGAGGCATTTTCCGCTGATTTCCAGGCTAAAGAGAATGTTTCTTTCATCAAAAATAGCAAAGGATGCACGATGACACAAGTCGAAGCGAAAACTGATGACGAATGAGCTTAGCCATCCAGCTGATGGTGAGGCATAGAAACACTTCGATAAAACTTGGCCAAAATTTGCAAAAGATGCTAGGAACCTTAGACTTAGTCTTGCAACCGATGGTTTCAATCCATTTGGCAACATGACCAACTCATATAGTATGTGGCCAGTATTTGTTGTGCCGTATAACATTCTACCATGGGTATGCATGGAAGAATCAAACTTCATGATGGCCTTATTGATCCCTGGGCCGAGTTCTCCATCAACAGATTTTGATATCTTCATGGAACCTCTCGTCGAAGAGCTGAATGAACTTTGGAAGGGTGTCTGGGCAATCGATGCTATTAGGGGTAGAAATTTTAAACCGCGCGCTGCAGTTCTTTGGTGCATACATGATTATCCAGCATTGAGCACGTTGTGTGGGCGAGTCACGAAAGGCTATTTTGCCTGTGTGTGTTGTGACAAGGATCCTTGCTCAAGGAGATTGAAGAACAAGATATGTTATATTGGGCATCGTCGTTTCCTTCCAATTTTCCATCCATGGAGAAGAAAGAGAGCAGATTTTGATGGTACTGTTGAAAATTGAGAAAAGCCAAGGCAATGTACCCATGAGGAGCTGAAGTAGCAACTGGAGAAGGTTAAGACGTTAGACTAGGAAAGCATCCTCTACCTCAAGGTAAGAAAAGGAAGCGGAATCCGGACAGAGCTGGAGCCGAAGGGTTGGTTTGTGGGACTTGCTGTATTGGTCATCTTTGAAGCTGACACATAACCTTGATGTGATGCACATTGAGAAAAACATATGTGAAAACCTTATTGGAACGTTGCTTAAAATTTCTAGGAAGACAAAGGACATCATCAATGCTAGGGTTGATTTGGAAGAGATGGGCATTAGATAAAATCTACACATGGTGGCAACTGAGGATGGCGAGTCATGTAAAATGCCAGAAGCTCCATATGTACTTTCAAAAAAGAAACAGAAGTTGTTTTGTGATTGTATAAGTTCGGTGAAGTTCCCACATGGGTATGCTTCAAACTGATCAATGTGTATTACTGCAGATGGATGCAAACTACAAAGACTGAAAACTCATGATTGTCATATCCTACTCCAAAGGGTTTTGTCGGCTTGTCTTTGCGGTTTAGTGGATAAAGAGATATACACAACTATTGTGGAATTAGGAAACTTCTTTCGGCAACTATGTTGCAAAACTCTGAAGTTGGATGTCTTGCAAAAACTGAAAACAGATATCCCAACAATTTTGTGCAAGCTTGAGAAAATTTTCCCTCCTGCCTTCTTTGATGTTATGGTCCACTTGGCTGTCCATTTGCATGAGGAAGCAATCCTGAGAGGTCCAGTACAATATGGATGGATGTATCTCGTCGAAAGAAGGCTATGCACATTGAAGCGTTCAGTGAGAAACCAAGCTAGGCCTGAAGGATCCATTGCAGAAGCATATGTTGCTAATGAGGCCTTGACATTTTGCTCTAGGTACTTCGCAGCTGATGATGTGGCCACACGATTCAATAAGGTTGGAAGGAACAGAGAGAATGCTGATTTGTCTGTAGATGGAACATCTTGTTTCAATAACAATGTTCAAGTACTTGGAGCAGGGACCACTTATTGGCTTGAGTGAAAGTACGACAAGGTGGTTTGGTATCTGCTAAACAATTGTGAAGAGGTGAAGCCATATATCAAGTAAGTAAATCACCATTGCAATGATAGAACTACAATTATTTCATCCTAACTTTGAGATGGTACTGCTTTGCAGAGTGTTCAAGAATAAATTAAAAGCGAAAGCTGTGTCAGACGAGGCTATTGATCGTCGAATCGTTATAGAATTTCGCCACTGGTTTAGATCGCATGTTAGTATTCATTTTTTGTTTGGTAACTAGCTTATATTACCTGGTGAGGACCTTTACACAAGACTACATTAAAAAACTATGGCTCTTCTATATGGATTAGAAACAATCTAGTGAGCGACGAGAACCTATATGCATTATCAGCTGAACCAGACCGACGAGCAAAAACTTATACAACATGTATTGTAGGCGGTGTCCGGTACCACACAAAGGCCCGAGAGGCAAATAGGAAGACACATAATAGTGGAATTATGACTACAGGATCACATAAAGATATTGAAGAATTTGAGTTTTATGGTTCACTAAGAGACATTATTGAGCTGCGGTACAACTCGGGGCTTGACAGAGACCGAACTGTTGTTTTATTCCATGTTGACTGGTGTTGGGTATTTTGGCGTCACACGAATAAATCCGCAAGCGCACGGATACCGTTGTAGCTTTCACCTCAGAGTATTCCAAGGGTATCGAATCCAAGGGAACGTGTGTGTACTAACTTCGTACAGTCGGTCCAAGGACACACCCAGACAAGAGGTAAGGATAGAGAGGATTCTTAAAGATAGTACTATAGATGAGATTAAAGGTCGATCTCCAGATAGAACTTGGCTTAGGGTACCGATAGCCCTGACTTAACAGGTGACTCCGGTACGCGGATCTATGTGGAAGGAGCTTTGACTATATCCAGCTGCGGAGGATCAACGAGCGCCAGAAGGGCTGTCACCACCTCCTGGACTGCCTCTACCTAACCTTGGGATAAGCCGAACAGATGATAACCGGTAGCGTGTCACAACGTTCACGCTATGGTTACTGCCGTAGAGAACGGACTACGGCACTGTACTAATAGAACTACAACCACGAAAGAGAACTGATCTCACTCACTATAGGTACTACTAGCTTATACTAAAGGCATACGAGAGAGCACTCGGTCTCGTACAATGCTTCCAACGTATACGAACGACTTGCAGCAGACGAACGCATAAACCCATGATCTACGCACTAGCAGAGGAAAAAGGCTACTCATGCAACCTAGCATAAACTATTAGAAAGGAATCATGAACACACCTTATTCTAATCAGAGCATGCAAACATCCACTTTATTCTAATAGACTAGTCATACAAATGGGATACAAACTTGTGCACCTAATCAACTAGATCGAGGAGGTGTGTTCGTGAAGAACACACGCCTCTAAATGATGAGCAGGCGAAGAACACAAGAACATATCACTTGCACTTTAGTCTAAATAGAAAATACAGAAATACTCACTTTACTCTAATTGAAGAACGAGCATCCATAGAGGTACATACCTCTCACTCTCTCCCTAGCTGTGATCTAATCAACTACTCCACACTTACACTCTAGAAGGAGGAGAGGAGAGCCCCTCTCAAGAGGGAAAATGAGAGAGGAGGAGAGGAGTTGTGTGTCCCTATTCTTACCCCCTCACATCTATTTATAGGGGCTGGACCACTTCGTGAGAACACCCCAAGCCCCCTGGGAATGCCCCTGGGATCCACTGAGGAGATGCCACGTGGAAGATGGGGGCGAACCGCCTCAAGGTGGGGTCGGCCGACCTGTGGGGTCGGCCGATCCCGGGTCAGCTCCGATCGCGCCACCTTTCGTCTGGGTGACTGCCAGGTGGGTCCCAAGGTGGCTATGGGTGTGTTTGTGGTGTTTCTAGCCCGTTTCCGTGGGGAAGTGGGCCCTTGGATCCGTATACTGGCTCCTAATTGGTCGAAGGTGTGTTTTCTTGGATCGATGAGGTGTCATGGACACGTGGGCGCCTGTGTGGCAGCACGTCGCCACGTGGCTTGGTGTGGGTCCCATCGGGCCCACATGATGTCTAGTGCATATCTCTCTCATCTGGGCTCCGATGTATGCAAATGATGTATCCATTTCGATCGTCTCGACAAGCCTGTTACAATGGTGCAGACCAATTTGGCAATGGAGGTTGTTTATGATGATGCCATATCTATGCCATTGGTTTACTTGCTCTCAGTTGTATCATTCCATGTGCATTTACATGTGTCCTGCAACAAAAGATAGAAACACCAACACTTGTGGAAATTGTCAGCATAAACCCCTATTATAGTGTTGATGATCACTTTCCATTTATTTAATGCAGGAGTTGACAGCATAAAAGTGGTACTTAATAACCGTCAACAACACCCCCACACTTGACCTTTGCTCGTCCCGAGTGAAGGGAGAACAAATCAAGTGGGACATGATATCCAAAGGTATGAAGCGAGCATAAGAGATATTCCAAACCATACCTTGTACTTGTGAACTCTGTGGAGTGTGTACCATGCTATCTTGGGTAGTTGAGGAATGGACAGTCATGAATCAAATCACCTCTGCTCACCATGTCAAGTAACTTGGGGTTTTGCAATAAATTTTCAAAACAAACCTTTGCTCAGCTCCTCATTTGATTCTCTCTGATCGTTTAATGTGTATATGTCCTCACCAAGGCATTAGAAGTACCTTTCTTCATCCTACTTCCAAATGATGGCTATATGTGGAGCTCAGGGTAGGATAAAGATAAAGCATACTTGCATCACATATATTGCAAAGTCAAAAACCGGATCCAAGGAGAAAATCAAATCATACGATCAGATCAAGATGTGCACGTGTATGGATGTGATGAATATGGTAAGGTGGATACTAGGCCCGGAATGGGTGCTAGATATTACCATATGTATGATGAATGTTGTGGTGATGGTAAGGTGGACACTAGGCCCTGAACGGGTACTAGTTATTACCATCAAATTTATTGGAACTCCTTTTTGCGTGATCACATCTCTCTCCTTTTCCTTCTTTATTTTGGACATGGGCTATCCTTTCTTTCTTTCTTTCTTTTATCATGCCTTGAGCATGTGTTTTTTTTCATCTTCTTTTTTTTGCATAGCCCATGTCTCTTTTTCAAGAACACTTTTGGAGAGAGAGAGGTCACACCACATACGGAGCTTTATTTTTATGGGATGAATGGGCGGTACAATGCTAACTTCCAGTGTAGAAGCATAGCAAGGGGATATGGTGGTGTGCACATGATCCTTGACTATGAAAGCATGAAAAGAATTCTCACAAGGGTCACAACAATTTGACAAAGCTCAATGCAATAACAAGAAGCATATGAATGAAGGGTTTTCATGATAACTAATCATATGGCTTTGGTAGGACTTTGGCATATCAAAGAGGAGCTTTGCAAAGGGTTTTCAAGTTTTCAAATAAAATTCCCAAGCACTCAAACAATTAGACAGAAGGTCATATCATCAAACCATATCACAAACACCAACTACTTAGATGAGCATGAGTTCCCTAATGGTATTTCTTCACAAGAACCAAGATGATAAGGAATAAAACATATGCAAGACAACCACAGGAAAACATGTAGAGCAGGTAGAGCAAGATTCACTACAAGAAAATCGTTGACTAGTGACGCAACCACATTTTAGGGTCATTGATTTATGACGTTCCTGGCTGATCTCGTCATAATATTTCATTTCCGAGCAAATTTAGTGACAAAAAAATTTTCATCATTACGGTTGATACTGTAGCCGGGCGTTCCCTGTTCCATGCTGTTTTGTGACGCCATAAGCTCTGAAAAAACATCATAAACCAACATCGGTCCCACATGTAAGCATTATTTTAAAAATAGTGTTCCAAGTCGTCATAAAATTCAGTAGGGTCCCACAAGTAAGCATTTTTTCGAAAATAGAGTGTTCCAAGTCGTCATAAAATTTTCCAGGGTCCCACATGTAAGCATTTTTGCCATGTCAGCGGCGTCATAAACCAACTTTGGTCCCACATGTAAGCATTATTTTAAAACAGAGTGTTCCAAGTCGTCATAAAATTCAATTGGGTCCCACATGTAAGCATTTTTTCGAAAATAGAGTGTTCCAAGTCGTCATAAATAGTTCCAGGGTCCCACGTGTAAGCATAGGTCACAAAATGTTGCAAAAATAATTTTCCATGGTATGGGTTCGAACCAAGGACCTGAAGGAACAAGGTTGTGCTGTTTACCACTGCACCAGTCGTTGGTTGTGATAAGTACATGGGAAACTCTACTAATAGATCATGCGAATTCTTTACTGTGACCAGGTCCCACATGTAAGTTTCAGTTGAGTCTATAATTACGTATCGAATGGCTGGTGAGACACTTCACTCAGACTTCACAAAGACTTTTGACTTCCGCTACGCAGATCTGCAATAGTTCGTGGTAGGAATGGCGGATCCTAGCGGTGAGGGGAAGATGGTTGTGCCGCCACATCCCAGCAACAAGAGGATGAGACAGCAAGACGAGGTTGGTCCTCTGGTTTGAGCCGCTATATTTTCCCCTATCTTACTAGGGTTGGGGATATCTAGATTTGGGGATCTGCAGGATTGATGAGCATATTTGGTAGATTTAGATTTCATTATCGTACCTTTAGATTTGCACTTCGATAGGTGTTAGAAGTTGATAGGCTATAGAAAATTCATGTTAGATTCAGTTAGTTTTCAATTTGCATCGTCTTACAGTAGGTTTTGTATTTTAGTAGCTTCTAGATGTGCTTCAAGCCACTCATTTTATGGATTTTTGTCGAGGTGCACAATTGATAGGATTGATAGGTCCATCATTTTATGAATTGGTAGATTGAAGACACTATTTCGGAGCTGCAGACCGTTGAAGGGACATCTGGATTCTGCCACGATTGTTAGCGTTTGCACATTTCACAGGTGTTAGATTCAGTTAGTTTCCAATTTGCATCGTTCGATGGATCGATAGGTTCATATAGGACAACCATGCCCTTGCTGAGTTTATGTAGGTATCAAACAACCAGGTTTTGTGGCGTGTGGTGGTTGTTTTACTGTACTCATACAATTGGGTTCAAGGGATTCAGGTTTTTTTATAGACTGAGATGAGTTTATTTTTCAAATCGAGATGAGTTTTCTCCAAGGATGAGTTTATTTCTACAAGAACATCTTAATGTTATTTTAGAAGATCCGGATGCCTTGTCTCGGGGGAGAACTCTCTTAGGATCTCTAAAGACATCAAAAACATGATAGAACAATTAGCTGAAAGAGAGAAACAGCTTCAGTACACACCTAAGAACAAGAAAACTGAGGGCAGAACTTATTCTTCTTACCATAGACATTGGAATAAAAGCATCAATAAATGGGTAGGACATTGAGTTTGTTTGGTTCGTCTTTTCTTTTAAATGTTCAAGAAGTTCGTTGTTAGTTGGACTGAAACGGGTACCCTTGCCTATTAGTACCCGTTTCAGTCCAATTAACAACGAACTTCTTGAAAATTTAAAAGAAAAGACTGACCAAACAAACTCAATATCCTACCCATTCATTGACGCATTTATTCCAGTGTAGATGGTAAGAAGAATGATCTCCGCCCTCAATTGTCTTGTCCTTCGATGTGTACTGAAGCTCTTTCTCTTTTTCTGCTAATTGGTCTATGATGTTTTCAATCTCTTTGGAGATCCTATAGAGTCCTTGCCCTGGGACGAGACATCCAGATCTTCTGAAAGAACTTTAAGAGAGGCCTGCAAGACCAAAAATTCACGGTAGGAGATGCTGAAGGTGAAGGAACAGCTCCAGGAGGCCAAACATGAGATGGAGTTATGAACTTATGATTATGAATGAGTGTTGGTATTTCTTAAGTCACTACGAACGGGCCCTTGTTAGCCTGAGTGTAAGATCCACCTGGGTATACCGACGGGTACGAAAGAATCCGCAAGCGTACGGAAATACCGCTGTAGCACTTCACCTTAGGAGTATTCCAAAGGGTATCGAATCCAAGGAATGGTGTGTACTACCTCCTAGCCTAGCCATGGTCCAAGGACACCAAGCCCCTGCTTGGGTAGAGAGATGGTGGGGTGCTCGGTTCTAGGGGAGTAAAGCTGTAGGATCTCGCTTCAGACACCGGACCCTCCTGGCTATAACAGTCGGTTCACGGCAAAGGGTTGCCTACACCTGTATCCGAACGTGGGGGATTCCGAAAGGGTCCAGCGGCTGTCACCACCGCGGCCTACCCCAAGACAAACCGTGGGATACAGGGCAATCGAAGGATAACCCGTAGTTCAGACACCACGCCTGCACCACCGATTACTACTATAGCACGGCTACGCCTGTCGACCCGTAGAAACACTATAGCACTCCGTATAAATACGGAGCGACGAACCCGCGAGTACGGCTATACCTCGTCCATCATTGACCCGAGGTGGCGCGAGGTCGAACGACTAAAAGCCAATTAATGTATTCCAGTAAGATCTAACGAGATAACTCACACAAACGGAATGCAGAATTATTCATCTAATCAACAAGATCAAAGGATCGTGTCACGAAGAACACGAGCCTCTAAATGATGAACAGATGAGGAACTCAAGAACATACCACCCATGCATGAATATCACTTTAGTCTAAAAGAAAAATACAAAAATACTCACTTTGCTCTAAATGAAGAACAAATGGGAGTCTCACCCACACCACCACCTACATAGCATGTACTCCTAACTACACATGGAGAGGTGAGAACTCACCTCTCCAAGTGAGAAATGAGAGAGGGGAGAGTTTGGGATGTGTCTCTAATTCTACCCCCTCCCCTCATATTTATAGGAAAGGGAAGAGGGCCTCTCCTCTTGTTTCCTACGCTCCCCACGTGCCACTTGGCCTGTGTAGCGTGCTATGGAAGGTGCTGAAGGTGGTGGAGAAGAAAACCGGGCAAGAACCGGACCCTAGGTGTCCGAACCGGAGCCAAACCGCTGACTGGGTGCCTGAACCGCTCGAACTGGGGCAGAAACCGCTGGGAAAAAGGGCCAACCGGCCGAGCCAGCCGAACCGACCTGCGGTAGGCCACTAGGCGGGTGCCACGCATCCCGACGGGTGGCTTACGCGCGCGGTAGCCGGCCAAGTCAGCCCCGCGGCGGCACGTGGCAGGCGGGGGACGCTTCCAGCGCGCCCGCGCGCGTACGCCGCGGTGGCCGCTGTTGGCCAATGGAGTTGCGCCACGTGGCTGCTCCTGGTAGTCCTCCTCGTGCGTGCGTGCATGCTACTGTAGTGCGGGCCCCAAGTGACGTCAGCAGATTTGTCCTTTTCCTATCTTCTTCATCCGGGCTCCAAACTATACAAATGATATGTCCATTTCGATCGTCTTGAAGAGCCCGTCGCAATGGTGGAGTCCAATTTGGCATTTGACACTGTTTCCAATGGCGCCCTTTATAAGTCTTTGCTCTCTTGCTCTGTGAATATATCATTTAACACGTATTTCCATGCATCCTGCAAGAAAAGCTAGGAACACCAACACTTGTGGAAATTGTCAGTATAAACCCCTATTCTAGTGTTGATGATCATTTTCCCATTATTTTCTGCAGGAGTTGACGGTGTAAAAGCAGTGCTTAACAGCCGTCAACAACTCCCCCACACTTGACCTTTACTCGTCCCGAGTAAAGGGAGTCAGATCAAGTGGGACATGATATCCAAAGGTATGAAGCTAGCATAAGAGATATTCCAAACCATACCTTGTACTTGTGAACTATGTGGAGTGTCTATCATGCCATCTTGGGTAGTTGAAGAATGGAACGGTCATGAATCAAGTCACTCATGCTCATCATGTCAAGTAACTTGGGGTTTTGCAATAATTTTCAGAATAAACCTTGCTTAGCTCCTCATTTGACTCTCTCAAATCGCTCAATGTGTATACATGTCCTCACCAAGGCATTATAATTGCCTTTCTTCATCCTACTTCTAATGATGGCTTATGTGGAGCTCAGGGTAGGCATGAAAGATAAGGCATACTTGCATCATATATATTGCAAAGTCAAAGACCGGATCCAGGAGAAAAGCAATTCATACAATCAGATTGAGATGTGCACTTGTATGGATGTGATGAGTATGGTAAGGTGTATACTAGGCCCGGAATGGGTTCTAGATATTACCATACATGATGGATGAGATGTATGACTCCGTTGCATGATTCTCTCTCTCATGTATATATATGAAAAGTCTTATGAGAACATGGCTATCCTCTTCTCTTTTTTTATGGACCTTCATGTGCCCACATTTTTTCCTTCTCTTTTTTTTTCATAACTGCAGGGACCTTCATGTGTCCCCATTTTTTTAGATAGCCATGCCTCTTTACAAAACACTTGAGGAGAGAGAAATCAATGCATACGATGGAGCATTTATGTAGGTGAATAGATGAATGATACAATGCTAACTTCCAGAGTAGAAGCATAGCAAGGGGGAAATAGTGGTGTGCACATGAATCTTGATCATGAAAGCATGAAAAGAATTCTCATAAGGGTCACAGAATTTGACAAAGTTCAATGCAATAACAAGCAGCATATGAGTATAAGGTTTTCAACTAATAACATCATATGGCCTTGGTAGGACTGTCATATCAAAGAGGAGCTTTGCAAAGGGGTGTTCCGACTTTTTTCAAAAAAAAATCCCAAGCACTCAAACATAAAGAGCGAAGATCATATCATCAAACCATATCACAAACATCAACTACTTAGATAAGCATGAGTTCCCTAATGATATTTGTTCACAAGCATCAAGATAATAGGTGAGGAATAAAACATATGCAAGCCAACCACAGGAATCATGTAGAGCAAGTATAGCACGAATTGCTGAGTTTGATATAAAGGATATGAATTGAAATTCAATCAAACTCATGGATAACGGAGAGTGAGATAGAGGGTGCACATACCATCGCTTCTGAAGGATAAGAGATCAAGGAAGACTAGTGGTGATTTAGCTGACCAGAAGGTAGTTGGGTCACTCTAGTTTACCTTGCTCTTGTCATGAGGGCGTAGTCGATGTTGTGCAGCGCCTGTGTGGGAGTTCTCGAGTGGATATGTCGATGATGAGCTCGAGAGAACTCCCCCACACTGGTGGTTGAATCTGGTGTTGTTCTTCAAGCAAAGGTGGAAACAAAAGGTGGACTCTAGTGGTTCAAGAACCATAGAGCCTTTATTTGAAAGCAAATATTTTTTTTATTATCGTCACCATGTCGCTTACTCAAGCAGGGTTAGATCAATATTGCACTCCATAAATAAAGAAAGTATACTTGAGACCTTTACGGGGTCAAATGTTCCTCCTTCATATGTTGTGCAAAATAGGTCCGGCACGTTAACTTACCTTTCCAATCAATATAGCTCAATGACTTACCCTTTTGAATTTGATGATTTCTGCAGGGGTTAGTCCACATACATGCATCCAGTATCCATGAAAGCATAACTCTAAGGTTCATCAATCAAAACTCGACACCATGTCTTGTTTTGACTGAAGAAGACAATTTTAACCTAAGCACCACGCTTAATTTAAAACAATCTATGAATGTGTGATATATCGTGTACATTCAAACCACAACATGTGAACAAAGATAAGGGAAGCATGTAAACATAATCAAGCTATACATCAAAAGGGGCATAAGCATGAGAACAAGACGGTGAACCTCGGGCAACCTCCCGAAAGGGCTTTGTTTACAGTCAAAAGCAGGACTTACCTAGCTAGTGGGCAAGATGCAAGAGCTTACATCATCTTCACACCAAGATAAGATTTGGTAGAGGAGGAACTTTGCTCAGGATGCTCACATACCTCCCCCACACTTGAAGTTCGCATTGCTAGGCAACAAAACTCGAGTGTGTGGAGATCAAGCTTCCTTTTGTAAATGTTCTCCCACCAAAACTTACCTTAGGTGTTGCATATGATGTAGCTCACATGTTCGTAGGCGTCACCTGTCCATCTTTCTTTTCAATCTCCACCTGAAAGGTTAGTGACCAAAAATACCCGAAGGACAACTTATCCTGAAAACATGTTCTTGCTTTTATTCGAAAGGAAAATAAAACCCATGCTAATCCAGGCTATCTCCTGGTAGTGCTTTGTTTATTCAAGGTCATAAGCTCGACCATGGGAGATTTCTCTTGCAGCCACATTGGTGGTGTCCTTCCCATCTCACCACCAACCATCGATGAAGCAGTGAAGCTCTAGCTGCAAGGCTAGTGCCATATACGAACACAAGTCCAAAAGATAGCAAAGCTAAAAGCAGACATGATCATTCCAGGGAGGCTAACAGCTCCTGGGGTGATCACAGGACTCAAGAAGCTAAAGCACCAGGGTGAACCTCGGAGACGGAAGGTTGAGCACTGAGGCTAGCGCTCTCGCAACTGATCTCTGACTGAACTCAGCTCAGGAAAATACTCGGCCTCCAAAAGAGGATAGAGTAAAAACTCGAACAGCCGTCGTACGTTCAGGAGCTAGAGTTCGGGTGAAGGGTGAGGTTAGGCTCATCCTTCCTTAGGTAGATGGACCGATGTTCTCATCAAAATGATGAGCCATCCCGGGTCTAGCCTAAGCTTCCAATAGGAGGTTATGGATAAGCTGGAAAGTGCAACTCCCATTGGGCATCGATCAAGTCAAGCATAAAGTATGAAGTTTAAGCTTCTCCGGACTGATCGGCATCGATCGATGGGCTTAAGATATGAAGTGAACGCACTCCATTCGATCGGTAAATGATCGTGCTCCTTCGGTCTGATAAATGAATCCACTGGATTATAAAGCAGAGACCGATGTCTTGGTTTATACGAAACTTCAATGCAAGGCACTTCAGCTCAAACCTCAACGTAGGAACATGATAGGCCAATTGTACTCTCCTTATGAGATCACAACTAGGACCGAACAAGTCATCCCGGCCGAGAATGATTCGTCCTTTCCTAATTACTCTCTCCATCCTCCCACGAGACAAGGTCTCGGGGAGAAGGTCTAAGAAGAGGTACGAGAGGGGAACCCGTGGGTAGACTCTGTGCTAAGCAATCTTTCCCTTAGATTCCTGCTAATCAGGAATGGTATCTTCAGCTAGAGCTTAAAGCCTCAGCTCGGCTGACGATGAGTCTAGGTGGCTCAACATTCCCTCTGACGGGCACCTCATCAACCAGGATGAAAAGGGAGCTGAAATCCCGGAGACATTCCACGATCTCTTTTCCCTCAACAGCGTCCAAGTGCACAGAGAGCCTTCAGAGAGAGCATTAAGTCGCATGGCATCGTCCTTCTGTAACCCATACCAGAAGCACTGAAGCAGCTTCCAATCGGGAACGTGGAGGACGGGGCAATCTTCCGCCAAAAAGGCGAAGTGATGCCATACCATTCCTAGCGATTCCTCCTCACCTTGCTTGAGACTGAGAATCCTTACCCTCAACGAGATGACACGTCGTAAACAACGGTGCCAATCCCGTGCTTCCCAGAGAGGGATAGCGGGAAAGATTCCCTTTTTCCGAGCATACGATGATCCTTCGATTTCACTCGGAGTTTCAATCAGACACTCGTAGTCTCTCACATGATCAAGGGGGTTCTCATGAATTGACCCCGAGAAGGAAAGATCCTGAATTAGCTTCATGAAAGAGGGATGAATCCGATAGCCAGATGAAAGAATGAGTTTTGACAAAGGTGGCTCTGAGGGTTCACTCCTCGAAGGTGGAAGGTGTTTACAAGGATAACCTTCCAAGGGTAGCGGGGGTAAAGGTAGAAGTAAAGAAAACGGAAAAGGATATCTCGAAGGGTAACGGGGGTAGAGGTAGAAGAAAACGAAAAAGATACATACGAGGACCACTAGGTTCGAAGATAGATACAGCAACCGTTCCCCGGCAACGGCGCCAGAAATGCTTGTTGGTATTTCTTAAGTCACTACTAACGGGCCCTTGTTAGCGTGAGCGTAAGATCCACCTGGGTATACTGACGGGTACGAAAGAATCCGCAAGCGCACGGAAATACCGCTGTAGCACTTCACCTCAGGAGTATTCCAAAGGGTATCGAATCCAAGGAACGGTGTGTACTACCTCCTAGCCTAGCCATGGTCCAAGGACACCAAGCCCCTGCTTGGGTAGAGAGATGGTGGGGTGCTCGGTTCTAGGGGAGTAAAGCTGTAGGATCTCGCTTCGAACACCAGACCCTCCTGGCTATAACAGTCGGTTCACGGCAAAGGGTTGCCTACACCTGTATCCGAACGTGGGGGGTTCCGAAAGGGTCCAGCGGCTGTCACCACCGCGGCCTACCCCAAGACAAACCGTGGGATACAGGGCAATCGAAGGATAACCCGTAGTTCAGACACCACGCCTGCACCACTGATTACTACTATAGCACGGCTACGCCTGTCAACCCGTAGAAACACTATAGCACTCTGTATAAATACGGAGCAACGAACCCGTGAGTACGGCTATACCTCGTCCATCATTGACCCGAGGTGGCGCGAGGTCGAATGACTAAAAGCCAATTAATGTATTCCAGTAAGATCTAACGAGATAACTCACACAAACGGAATGCAGAATTATTCATCTAATCAACAAGATCAAAGGATCATGTCACGAAGAACACGAGCCTCTAAATGATGAACAGACGAAGAACTCAAGAACATATCACCTATGCATGAATATCACTTTAGTCTAAAAGGAAAATACAGAAATACTCACTTTGCTCTAAACGAAGAACAAATGGGAGTCTCACCCACACCACCACCTACATAGCACCTACTCCTAACTACACATGGAGAGGTGAGAACTCACCTCACCAAGTGAGAAATGAGAGAGGGGAGAGTTTGGGATGTGTCTCTAATTCTACCCCCTCCCCTCATATTTATAGGAAAGGGAAGAGGGCCTCTCCTCTTGTTTCCTGCGCTCCCCACGTGCCACCTGGCCTGTGTAGCGTGCTATGGAAGGTGCTGAAGGCGGTGGAGAAGAAAACCGGACAAGAACCGGACCCTAGGTGTCCGAACCGGAGCCGAACCGCTGATTGGGTGCCTGAACCGCTCGAACTAGGGCAGAAACCGCTGGGAAAAAGGGCCAACCGGCCGAGCCAGCCGAACCGACCTGCGGTGGGCCACTAGGCGGGCGCCACACGTCCCGGCGGGTGGCTTACGCGCGTGCCCGCGCGCGGCAGCCGGCCGAGCCAGCCCCGCGGCGGCACGTAGCAGGCGGGGGACGCTTCCCGCGCGCCCGCGCGCGTACGTCACGGCGGCCGCTGCTGGCCAATGGAGTTACGCCACGTGGCCGCTCCTGGTAGTCCTCCTCGTGCGTGCGTGCATGCTACTGTAGTGCGGGCCCCAGGTGACGTCAGCAGATTTGTCCTTTTCCTATCTTCTTCATCCAGGCTCCAAACTATACAAATGATATGTCCATTTCGATCGTCTCGACGAGCCCGTCACAATGGTGGAGTCCAATTTGGCATTTGACACTATTTCCAATGGCGCCCTTTATAAGTCTTTGCTCTCTTACTCTGTGAATATATCATTTAACACGTATTTCCATGCATCCTGCAACAAAAGCTAGGAACACCAACACTTGTGGAAATTGTCAGTATAAACCCCTATTCTAGTGTTGATGATCATTTTCCCATTATTTTCTGCAGGAGTTGACGGTGTAAAAGTAGTGCTTAACAGCCGTTAACAATGAGTACTCATGATTATTGTGAAACTTATATCATGATTGTATTTTGGTGTTGGCTACCGGATCATCGTATGATGCTTCCTACTTGTTGGTGGACTGGTGGTGTGAACTTTGTGGTGATGAGTTGCTATGAGATGTCATCTTATTATGCGGATTTGGTTTAATCTACTCCAGATTGATTCGAGCATACTCACCATTCGGAATACATATGCATTGCAATGGAGGTCACTGAGAATTGCAGTTAAGGACTGGCACCGGGCGTTAACCGACGAACTTGTTTGGGTCACTGGCATTTGGGTCCATGATCCAAACTCATTCGTTTCGAGCATAGTCACCATTCGGAATTCATACGCGTTGCAATGGAGGTAGAGGAAGAACAATGGAGGTATGGTGATAATAGATACAGAAGGGGGAAGTTATGATTGAGGAAACTCCGGCCTGTTGATGTTTCGCATGGAGGACCTTCCTAGTAGTAAAAAGTAGAAAAAGCTAAGATGTTGTTTGTTTGGATTGATCCTGAACCGGATGGTCCGTCCTTTTGATGGTTTGCAGGAAGGACATTCCTGAGAAACAATTGTGTAACTGTTTGTTTCCAAGTGCCGACTATTCCACGTGGTCGGCCGCCGTGTGCCCGGAAACTGGACATGTCTGCCCCAACAACAGCACAGAGCGGTTCTGGTAAGTTGGTGGGAGAAAAGCGCGCGCGACAGCCAAAAAAAGTTTTCCCGCAGAAAAGTGTATATTTCTCATTTCTCTCGACGACGCGGCATACACTACTGTAACTCTACAAGAGACTCGCCGGCACCATGCTCCTTTTCCTTGTGGCAAAGACTAGAGCTAGCGTCGGTGCTTAGATCTGCTGTTGCACGTGGCGGGAATGGCGAATCGTAGCGGCCCTAGCGGCGAACGGAGAAGTAGGACTCGCTCCGGTCAGGTCAGTCCTCTATTTAGCCATGCTACTTTGATCTGTCATACTAGTTAAGGGGAATTCTGGATTTAGGGATCTAGGTTAACAAACTATATTCATGTATTTTAAAGGTGTTTGGAGTAGACTCCGAAAGCTCCAGATCGCCGACGCCTGGTCCTCGTGAAGTTATCGTTATAGATCCTAATGAAAACGAGTGCAAGGATGGGTTGCCTGTCCATCTGAGGTATGACTGGACAGGCGCCAACCCTGGGCGTCGATATGTATGCTGCTGCGAGGTAAACGATAACCTATATCACTTCTAATAAATGTTGCTTCTGCGTTTGATGTTAGTGTGGTCAATCGCTAATTATATGAACGAAATCGGTGACTGCAGACTGATGGCATGAAGTGCGCGTGGTTTAGGTGGATAGATCCTGAATAGGATATTAGGACTCTAAAAGTTCTAGAGAAACTGATGAAAATGAAGGGAAAAGCAGAAGAGGAAGCAAGGTCGTGGAAAGAAGCATGTACAGCTCCTAAGGAGGAGGCCAATGTCAAAGCAGTTGAGCTGCAGACGATAACGCGATACTACGGGGAGGTAACCCATAACCTGTTTGAGACGAGAAAGAAAATGAGAAACGATGCTCTGTTGTCTCCTACAGAAAAGGGTGAAGCCAACAGGTACCTAAAAGCTGAAAGGGAGGCAAGGATGTGGAAGGAAGAATGTGCAAAGGCTAAGAGGGAGATTCAAGAGACTGCCGCTGAGCTACAGACGGTCAAGCAGCTCCTGGATTCTGCAACACTTGTGGTGAAGAAGGTGAGGGAATTGTTGAGACAGGCCTCATATAAGAGGTCGCTTAGCAAGGACAACAATGAGGAATAATGTGATTCGTGGTGTTATTGCTAGGTAGACGGTTTAGAGGTGCTAATCATGCTTGTATTTTTGTATTTGCTACTTGTTGGTGGTGTGAACTTTGTGGTGATGAGCAGCTGTGAGATGCCATCTTATGATGTTTGATACGTGTCCGCTCTGTTGATGTTTTGCGGGAAGGACCTTCCTGATTATCGAATGCGTAACTGCTTGTTCCCTACAGTGATTGTGGTAGAAACTCATACATATGCGCGGAATAATTGACGAAGGATGATAATATAGATATTTGTACATTGAATTGCGTTACAGGTGGTACACAATCGAAGTTCCTCATTACGGATAGCTAGGCAACAGCCATGTTCCTCGCGACCAAATCCAGTCCCCATGAACCTGCTTAATGCGGATCGCCGGAGTAGTGTTGACGCCTGGAACAATACCTATTCCCTGCTGATAGATCCAGTACTCATTCTTTTCATCATGATGATAAGTTCGTAGGAAGTAAATGTGATTTGCCCTCAGGTCAGCCAAACCAGAAATGGCATGCTCTTCTGTAATAATGCACTTGCCAAATGTCCCCAACGAATGAATGCAAAGTTAATTCTAGTACCTCAGCTTCTTTCTCCTCCAGAACAACAAAGAACAATCAGTCACTGCTCCAAATTCACCGATAAATTCAGATTTCAGAATCCAAGGGTCAAACGGGCGTGCCTCACCTGAACGAGCACAGTTCCAACCCTTGTAGACAACTTTGAACATGATGAAATCTCTTGCATCACTAATCTTATTGGCTACTCTCACAACAATGTCAGGAATAAGATTTGCCCAGGGACGAGGCATCATTGACAGGATAGCCAAAGAACAAGGTTGTGGTAGAACAATGGAGGAGTTACAGCTCCAACAAAGACAAATGAGTGGAGAAGGTAGTCCAGAAGGTCCGGTATACTGATGTATTGCTAAAAGGACCTTCTGGACTTCTATTATTATTTACTGTAAATTTGGTTAAAATTGAATTAGTTTGACCAGAACGGATCCCACAACTACTCTAATCTTTTCAGGAGCAGTTTTTTCAATAATGGCTGAATGGGTTCCTCTGGCCATAAATATCCCCCTTCCTCCCAGCGCCCTCTTCTCCTCTCCCCACTCTTGCAACCAACAAAAAACCCCATTCTCGCACAGCGCCCTCTTCCTCTCCCAACTCTTGCAACCAACAAAAAACCCCATCCTCACACAGCGCTCCCTTCCTCTCCCAACTCTTGCAACCAACAAAAACCCCATCCTCGCACAACGCTCCCTTCCTCTCCCCATGGAGCCATTGTCTCCTAGAGGTGCAGCGCAAGCCACATCCTCCTTCTCTTCTGATGAAAGGGAGGATCTCCAGTGGTCTGATGAAGAGGAGGCAGAGCAGAGGCCCATTCGGGTGGTGGTTGACACATCCTATGATGATTCGGAGTTTGTGGAACAAAATGAAATCCAAGATCATGTGCCTCTAAAACATCGCACCCCTCGCAAGTCAACAAGAGCCAAGAGGTGCCAGGGGTCTGGGGCGCGGAAGCACCGCCACTCGTCGGGGAACTGTCGTCTCCAAGCGCCGTCATCCTCTCTCATCCTCATCGGTCGGCGGCAGTCGATCTCTGCCATCCTCGCCGAGCAGAGGCCATCATCGACTGACCGTCATCATCCGCCATGAGTGGCGCTAAGGCCGTGCTCGACCGGCCGCCATGGAGCGACGACATCATCCTCTGGCGGCGGCATTGGAGGGACGGCCTCATCCGCGGGCGGCGCCCTGGGAGGTCCGCCACCATCTTCCATGGGT
This sequence comes from Cenchrus fungigraminus, assembly GCA_036936925.1. Classification (NCBI taxonomy): domain Eukaryota; kingdom Viridiplantae; phylum Streptophyta; class Magnoliopsida; order Poales; family Poaceae; genus Cenchrus; species Cenchrus fungigraminus. The sequence goes on from CM072770.1 coordinate 64,437,451, forward strand.
GGCGGCAACAGAGCGACATCCTCGTCTGTGAGCAGCTGCAACAAGGCACCGGGTGCACCATCGACAAAGAAGCGGCGCCTTGATTAGTGGATTAGTGGTAACTGCTACTAGTAGAAGTAGGAGTAGAAGAAGCAGAACGAAGATTCGCCTTCTGTTCATCTGGTCTGATTGAATACTACTACTACTGTTTTTTCCTTGTAAGATGTTGGTTTTCTCATTGCGTAGCAGTGACAGTTTAATCCGGTTTGACTGAAAACTACAAACCGGACTTTCGTCTGTGTTCTTCCGGTATTTAAGAAATCAATGGAACGGACTTTCCGTATACAACGAATTTATACCGAGGGAGTACACACACAATACCATTTTTATTAGAAACAACACAATCCAAATACAAACGACACAAATGCATGCATACGCATTGATTACACATGAAGATGGATCGATCCACCATAGTTCGAATTACAGCGACATACTCTGAACAACATACTACTAGCATCTATTATCACGGCTCATACTACTACCATCACCACATACTACTAGCATCTACCATCACGGCTCATATACTACTACCATCACCACATACTACTAGCATCTACCATCACAGCTCATACTACTACCATCACCACATACTACTAGCATCTACCATCACGGCTCATACTACTACCATCACCACATACTACTAGCATCTACCATCACGGCTCATACTACCATCACGGCTCATAATCCAGCCGTTGCACGGAGTGCAGCAAAACGTATCTCCTGGATTAGATACTCCACCAAAGCGCGATGCCTCGCCCTTGTATCCCAAATCCAGGCAGGAGAAACGGCGATGTTATGCGTGTGTAACAGCAGGTCACGAATGGTCCATTGCCTGTGACCCCTGTGGCAAAAAGGGCACACCCACATTCCTTCGTGATAACACGGGCGGGCCCGCCCTGCTGAAGCCAAAGCAACACAGACCATTTCAGGTCATGCGATTCATCTTGTTCAATGAGCACTGGCCGCGGGGGTGGCATTTCAACGGGCAACAGCAGAGGTGGCGGCCTGGGCCGTGGGCGAAAAGGTGGTGCCATGAGGTTCAGCTGATCCTGAGCTGTCGTTGCCAGCGGCTGAACTGGAGGTGGCATCACCCCCGGGTGTTGCTGAGGTGCCGATGCCAGCGGAAGTGGAGGTGCCATTGGGGCCGGGTGCTGCTGAGGTGCCGATACCAGCGGAAGTGGAGGTGCCATTGGGGCCGGGTGCTGCTGCAGTGCCGATGGCAGCGGCTGAACCGAGTGGCGGTGAGGTGCTATTGCGCCCGACAGCTCCCCCTTCCCCGACTCCTCCAAGTTCCATGCTCCGTCCCTTCCTTGCCCGGCCATTCCCCACGTACTGCATACACAAAGGAAGAACAAACCCTACATAAGCTAACAATGTGACCGTCTCGATACCATGCATACATAAAGTAAACATGATTAGCCAACAAAATGATCTCACCCTTGTATCCCACTGAAGCAGAGAAATGCAAGATGGGGAACCGATGAGTGTTGGCCTTGCCTTTCAAGAACGCTCTGCTGCACTCGCGTATTTATCGAGGACTACAGCGGTCACGTGAGCTCGGTGTAGCATTGCTAAAGTTACTATGGAAAACGTGAGATGCTCGGAATATAGTCAGGCCTACGCGTGATAGGAATCTATCTAGGTCAGAATCTTCAGTGGCGTGCATCGATTACATGTGTGGACGATGGGTATCACGGGATGAGCCCGACATGTCTAGGTAGTATGTGTTTACTTCCGGACTTTCCTCTCTAGAGCACAAGAAAGTCCTGCGGACAAATCACACCGCATCAGCTGCATCTAATGGCCTTCTCACTGCATCAGCTCATGCCGCATCAACAACGAGACAACTCTCTACCGTTTATTTATGTAATGGTTTAGGTGTCAATTGCATCTAGAGAACAAGATTGGGTGTTGTAATCAGATGGACCGGATGGTCCTTGCGTTGCAACACGCAGGGTGCGGGATGACTTGACAAGTCCTCCTCGATCAGGTACGCTGCGTTAGTCGTGACTGTAAAGGTCTACGAATGGTCTGGATTCGCACTTGATGATTCCCGCGGGCCTTGGAGACTGAGAAACGTGATGAACTTGTTGACGACAAGACCAAAACGGAAGAAACTGGAATTGGAATAGCAATATATGTTTTTTTATTTTTGTTTGTTTGTGTGTGTGTAATATTAACATGCATATAAGCACAGAAGGGCATCTCGAATGGGCGTTTGGGAACGACACGCTCTCACAAGTTGATCCACGTGTCGATCATTGGGAATTGCAGTTAAGCACTGGCACCGGGCGTTAACCGACGAACTTGTGTGCACACCCCCTCTGAATGGACGTGTCGATCATTGTGAATCGCACTTAAGGACTAGAACCGGGAAGTTCATGACCTGAACGTGGCCACACCCGCACTGAAGGGACGCGTCCATTCGGGTGGTAACTGATGTCCACGAACGTTTCGGAATGACACATTCACTCCCACTATAATAAGAGACAGTTTAGGCACGAGACGATCATTGCAGGCCATTTGTGTTAATGGCTTTAGACGCTAAAATGATTTCTTCCATGCAAGTCGACTTCTCAGTCTCAAGCCAGGAAGCGATAGCAGAAGGAACCGCGGGCAAGTTCAAGGAATCCGGTACGTTCATGGTGGGATGCCGTCAATGGAAGCTATGTTGCTATCCTACAGGTATGAATGATCATCAGTGGATGGATGTTCCAGACGGCATTGCCGTCGTCCTCGTTCCTCTGCACAAATCCCAAATGGTACGTGTCTCGTTGCTGCTATGAATACACACACTCACACATGGCGATACGGTCGCATTATGTTATTGTTTGCCAAGCCTGTGACTGCTTCCACATAGGAGCGAGTATTGTTGCGTGCGATGGCTGGAGACCCAAACGATGAAGATGATACGTTTCGAGTTCAAGCTACAAAAGAAGTTTGGTTCATGAATCGGGATCTACAAGAAAGAGGATTTGAATGTCTGGTGGAGCATCATGACATTGAGCGCGTGACATCCAGTGAAGATCGCATACACATATCATATGTTGTTTCAGTACTGGAGGACGACTGCATTGAAGTTCCTCCTCCATCAGTGCAAAGAAGCATATGCGAAAGCGTTGCAGCCCAAGCCCCCGTGGAAGTTGTGTTCCACGTAGGTGCAGAATGCCGGGTGATACGAGCGATACGTGCCGATGTGGCGAAAGTATCTTGTGTGATGGAGGCAATGCTCTACGGCCCAGGAGTGGAGTCTAACTCTGAAACTGTTACAATTATTGACACACACCCTGATGGCTTCTCGGTCCTGATCAAATATGCTAGTGAAGGATCACTCCCGAAGGAGGATGATTTATGGGACACTCCTGCCAATGCCTGGCCTTATTTACTCTCGGTCGCCGACATGTACCAAGTCAAAAGGTTGAAGCTGCACTGTGCGTCAAAGATGTGGGACATGGCAAGCGAGGAAACTGTGACTTCATTTCTACGATGGGCAATTCAGGCTAACTGCACACAATTGTAGGACAAGTGCATGTCTCTCTTAGAGCGAATCTTTCCTCACGGAATACTCACATATGATTGGGTGGTTGTATGCACTGATCATCCCGAATTTATGCACAATCTCCGTAGAAGATTACCTAAAGGGTTGTACCAGGGTCCCCTGTAGTTTTAATGTTTTATTTAAGTGTTTTTAGTAATGTAATAAATAGTTGAAATGGTACGTTATTTTGTTGCAGTGAGTACATTTGTAATGCAAAAATCGGATCATCTGTCTAACGTGAATATGAAGTAGAGTATAGTCCTATGTGTGTTTGTCCATTCCATGATCCATGGTGGCACGGACAACCCAGTCAACAACTTGCCTCTCTGCGTAAGGTCACTGACGTTTGGGTCCGACACCCAAGCGGTGAAGGACCGATTAGGCGAACCAGAGAGGGGGGAGTGGATGAGAGCCGATAAAAATTCTTCTCGAAGGAGATGGGAACTCCAACAAGACGAATACGGCTTCCGAAACACTTCTCTGACTCAACTACCCAAGTTGGCCAAGACCACGCAGCCACTAGAGTGCTACTGGTCCTAGGAACTAACAACCACCTACACCGACTCGAGAACGCAGCGGAACTAGCAACTCGAGCACCACTGGACTATGTGCTGAGATTAAGAGGTTGCAGAAGCTAACCGAAGACAGTGAGGACCTCCTTCGTCTACTGCTTAGCAGTAAAAGATGAAGAGGTTAAGATCATTAGATCAAATCTCCACTTTCTCTTGTGATTATGCACTGGATTTAGCTTTGTTAATCAATGTTCCTTGTGATACTGTTATCTTGTAATAATTTGTGATATGTGATGAACAATATGGTCGTGCTTGATAGTAAAAACAGTTTGTTTTATTGTATAAAGAAATATGTGCTGATTACTATTTTGCCAACCAGATCGGAATTATGCAAAAAAAGGATCAGACTTGAAATGAAATCCATTAATACTGATGCATGATTAGTTAATTTTATATTGTCCTTCAGTGGGCTTAGCCCAATTTTAATTGGGCCAAAAGTCAATTTTTTTCAAATTAACGTGACACAGAAGGCCGCAATAATGTGCGCACCTGTTGGACTCTACCCAACCAAAACGGGCCCGCCCTAATCAAATTTCATCTAAACAAGCTACAATTAGGCCCAACAAAATATTTTTCGGGCTATATGAACAACGCCAGCCTACAGGAATAGTTTTGGGCTCAACCCAGCTACAAACGGGCCAAATTCGTTTTGTGACGCATACGATTTGTCATAATTGGCATGCCACATCGGATGCCACATCAGATTCTGTCCAGCGTGGCAAAGCTGCAGGACCGAAGTTATGACGCATTGTATAGACGATTTTCCACGCGTCATTAAACTCATGACGCCGCGAAATAAGGTCTCATCATTAATCACGGTTTGTGACGCTCGATTAATGACAGAGCGTTTTCGTAACAACTGGCGTCATTAATCGCGGTTTATGATGAGAAACGGCCTTTTTTTTGCATCACTAGTCGGCGTTTTTCTTGTAGTGATTCCATGAGTTTGATTTGGAAGATAAGAATTGAAACTCATTTAAACTCATGAATCAGGGAGAGTGAGATAAAGGGTGCACATACCATCGCTCCTGAAGAATATGAGAAACAAGAAAGACCAGTGGTGGTTCAGCTGACCCATGGGGCAGACGGATCACTCTAGTTTACCTCGTCCCTTGTCATAAAAGCGCAGTCGATGTTGTGCAACGCCTGTGTGGGAGATCTCCCCCACACTTGTTCATGTACCTGGTGTTGTCTTCAGACAAAATGGGGAAAACAAAAGAGGAACTCTACTGGTTCAAGAACCAGTGAGCCTTTATTCAAATTCAAATATAAATTCACCATGAGACCTAGCTCAAACAAGGCTGGCATGCCTTACCTTTCCATTTGAATCAAGCTCGATGACTTACCCCATTTGGATTCGAAATTCTTGTAAGGGTTAGTCTACATATACAACCAATATCCATGCAAGCATTAACTATAAGGTTCATCAATCAAACTCGACACCATGTCTTATTTGATTGAAGAAGACAGTTTTAACCTAAGCACCATGCTTAATTTAAAACAACCTATGAATACACGTAGCTAAACATGCACTCAAACCATAGCATTTCAAACATGGATAAAGGAAGCACGAAAGCACAATCAAGCTATTTTCAAAGGGACATAAACATGAGCATAAGATGGTGAACATCGGGCAACCTCCCGAAAGGGCTTTGTTTAATGTCAAAAGCAGGACATACCTAATCGGGCAAGATGTAAGAGCTAACATCATCTTCAAACCAAGATAAGATTTGGATGAGAAGAACTTTACTCACGATGCTCACATACCTCCCCCCACACATGAAGTTTGCATTGCTAGGCAACAAAACTCAAGTGTGTGGAGATCAAGCTTCCTTTTATAAATGTTCCCTCAACAAAAACTTATAAAGGTGTTGTAGTGATGTAGCTCGCATGTTCTTAGGCATCACCTGTCCATCATTCTTTTCAACCTCCACCTGAAAGGTTAGCGACCAAAAATACCCGAAGGACAACCTTATCCTAAAAACATGCTCCTGCTTTTTATTTGAAAAAGGAAATAAAATCTAACCTAATCCATGCTGTCTCCTGGTAGTGCTTTGTTTACGGTCATAAGATCAACCCTGGGAACTTCCTTCCTGCAGCTATCATTGGTGATGTCATTCCCGTCTCACCGCCTATTGTTGATGTGTCATTAAAGCTTTAGCTGCAAGGTTAGTGCCACAGTGCATACACAAAATCTGCAATGCTTAGGGTAAACATATGCATCTACAACCAACCTTCTAAACTTTTTACAGGAGAGGACCATAAGGCGGTTGTAGTCCTCGTGCGTGCTCATTGCACTAAGCATGGCTGACTCTGGAGAAGCATGATGCGAGCATGGTCTAGGTGGTATATCAAGAGTGGAGCTACCATGCTCGTTTGTGGAATCCTTCCCTTTGGTCTCCAGTGTCGGTGCCTCATAGATTTCCATGGACCATGATTTCTCCATCTCAAGAGATATATTATGGAAGCTCGATGTTGATTCTCGATCAAGGTCGAGAGCAACATCGTACTGGCCAGCGGGAAGAGGCTCAAACTCGATCGAGGATGATGATGGTCGTTCGCCTTCACAAAGGTGAAGAGGATCTTCCGAGTCGTACTCCTGAGGGGTAGAAAATTCTACAACCTCAACGAGAACAGGCTCAGACGATGGGAGCGGAGATACATGCATCATCTCCTCAAGCGGGTTTTTCTTGGGAAGAGGCTTCGCCATGGAACCTTCTGAGAACAAGGGAGTGGTGGCAGAAGCGGCTTCCCTAAGCTTTTCATCTAGGCTCCCTCGAGATGTATCGAGAAGTTTTTCTGCTAGGGAGCCTAGGAGGAGATCAAGATCGAGGACATCAAAGATGTGGAAGTCTAGATTCACCTTGATCTTGTCTACTAGGAGCAGCACGGCACATACAACGCCCCGACACTCAAGAATATGTACGGAGGGACAACTCTTGAGGAGTTTGTCGGATGGTCTTAGCGTAACGTTGCCCAACAAGGTATACGCTAGGTGCCATGGCATAATGTTAACCTCCATAGTGGGGTTAAGATGGGCTTCTACGATAATTACTTTTATGGAACAAGAAATGATCCTAGAGGGTGAACAAATCCAAAGTGCTTTGGAAAAGTTTCCCACTCCATTCAACCACTTCTTCTCCATGGCCTCCATGATAGATGTTTCATTTGGAGGATCAGGAGGCAAAGGAGGTACTGTAGGCCTAGGAGAAGGTTCTGTCAAAGGATCTCTAGCTGGCAGGATTTGGACAGAAGAGGGCTCCTTCCCTAGTTGGATATCTAAGCAATTCGAGGTGTTTCTGAGATTTTCAAAAGGGTCATCCTCGAATTGATAGAGGAACTCTGGAGGCTGAATTTCCTCTTCCTCCATTGTTCCTGGTTCAGGTGAGGGTTCTATGGCTGAATAAGAGGATGTGGAAGGTGATGGATCGGATTCAACCACTAGAAGATCCTCATGACTCAACTAGATTGGTGGGGTTCGCTATGATTGATGGGGAAGAAAGAGCTCACCATGAGGGAATCTAGGATTTCTCTTACTTTCGCTAGAGTTTTGTGAAAAAGCGAACCTTCGGCGGTCTCGTCGAGCTCTAAGGCAGCATCCATGTCTAGACTCATGCAAAAGATGTATAAAGACACATCTTCAGGAAGAGACAAAAGGTTTAGGTCAGAAGTCAAAAGATGTAAGAACCTAGCCCATGCTGCACCTGTAGACTCCTCCTCTGCTTGCTCGAACTCGAGAATGTCCATTGGGAGAGAGACTATGCGATTGTACTATTGCTCCGTCCTCTCCATGAGAGAGAACGAGTTACAAAAGTCATCGCGAAGTTCTTCCCAATTATTGTTCACACTCCCTACAGTGTGAGCGTACCATTGTTCCACTCTCCCCATAAGAGAGAAAGGAAACAACTTCCACTTCACGGTTTTTTGTGTCATGCCTGGGGTAACCAAGCGTGAACACAGATCCTCGAATTCTTCCAAATGAATGTAGGGATCTTCATTGATCACTCCAAAAAAGGGTCTATCCTCAACCATATCTATAAGGTCGGGGTTGAGTTCATGGTTGGATGAAGGCTTTTATGGATCATTGAACTCGTAAGTTGAGGTGGAGAGATCATGAAAGGATGACCTCTCCATGGGTAACGGGGGTAGAGGTAGAAACAAAGAAAAACAAAAGATACGAGGACCACTGGGTACGAAGTTAGATACAGCAATCGTTCCCCGGTAATGGCGCCAGAAAGATTGTTAGGTATTTTAGCGTCACACAAATAAATCCACAAGCGCACGGATACCGTTGTAGCTTTCACCTTAGAGTATTCCAAGGGTATCGAATCCAAGGGAACGTGTCTGTACTAACTTCGTACAGTCGGTCCAAGGACACACCCAGACAAGAGGTAAGGATAGAGAGGATTCCTAAAGATAGTACTATAGATGAGATTAAAGGTCGATCTCCAGATAGAACTTGGCTTAGGGTACCGATAGCCCTGACTTAATAGGCGACTCCGGTACGCGGATCAATGTGGAACGAGCTCTGACTATATCCAGCTGCGGAGGATCAACGAGGGCCAGAAGGGCTGTCACCACCTCCTGGACTGCCTCTACCTAACCTTGGGATAAGCCGAACGGATGATAACCGGTAGCGTGTCACAACGTCCACGCTGTGGTTACTGCCGTAGCCAACGGACTACGGCACCCTGTACTAATAGAACTACGACCATGGAAGAGAACTGATCTCACTCACTATAGGTACTACTAGCTTATACTAAAGGCATACGAGAGAGCACTCGGTCCCGTACTATGCTTCCAACGTATACGAACGACTTGCAGCAGACGAACACATAAACCCAGGATCTACGCACTAGCACAGGAAAAAGGCTACACATGCAACCTAGCATAAACTATTAGAAAGGAATCATGAACACACCTTATTCTAATCAGAGCATGCAAACATCCACTTTATTTTAATAGACTAGTCATACAAATGGGATAAAAACTTGTGCACCTAATCAACTAGATTGAGGACGCCTTCATGAAGAACACGCACCTCTAAATGATGAACAGGCGAAGAACACAAGAACATATCACTTGCACTTTAGTCTAAATAGAAAATGCAGAAATACTCACTTTACTCTAATTGAAGAATGAGCATCCATAGAGGTACATACCTCTCACTCTCTCCCTAGCTTTGATCTAATCAACTACTCCACACTTACACTCTAGAAGGAGGAGCGGAGAGCCTCTCCTCTCAAGAGGGAAAATGAGAGAGGAGGAGAGGAGTTGTGTGTCCCTATTCTTACCCCCCTCACATCTATTTATAGGAGCTGGACCACTTCGTGAGAACACCCCAAGCCCCCGGGAATGCCCCTAGGATCCACTGAGGAGACGCCACGTGGAAGATGGGGGCGAACCGCCTCAAGGTGGGGTCAGCCGACCTGTGGGGTCGGCCGATCCCGGGTCAGCTCCGATCGTGCCGCCTTTCGTCTGGGTGACTGCGAGGTGGGTTCCAAGGTGGGTATGGGGGTGTTTGCGGTGTTTCTAACCCGTTTCCGTGGGGAAGTGGGCCCTTGGATCCGTGTACTGGCTCTTGATTGGTCGAAGGTGTGTTTTCTTGGATCGATGAGGTGTCATGGACACATGGGCGCCTGTGTGGCAGCACGTCGCCACGTGGCCTGGTGCGGGTCCCACTAGGCCCACATGATGTCTAGTGCATATCTCTCTCATCCGGGCTCCGATGTATGCAAATGATATATCCATTTCGATCATCTCAACGAGCCCGTTGCAATGGTGCAGACCAATTTGGCAATTGAGGTTGTTTATGATGATGCCATATCTATGCCATTGGTTTACTTGCTCTCAGTTGTATCATTCCATGTGCATTTACATGTGTCTTGCAACAAAAGATAGAAACACCAACACTTGTGGAAATTGTCAGTATAAACCCCTATTCTAGTGTTGATGGTCACTTTCCATTTATTTAATGCAGGAGTTGACGGCATAAAAGTGGTACTTAACAGCCGTCAACAACTGGTATGATCTGGAAGGGACCAAGAAGGAACCGAAGATTACAAATGATGGGTACTTCACAAGCGTCAATACTGGAGATTATTGGTACCAAAATGATCCCTACATTCTTGCTGACCAAGCAAGGAAGGTCTTTTACTTGCCAGACACCCTGCCACAACATCCATGGAGAGTGGCGCAAAAATTTGAGCACATGCATTTGTGGAGCTATAATGAAAATGAGGAGGACATAGCTCCCACTGGCATGGTACTTGCATATCAAGATGATGAAATTGACCAAACCTTGCATGATGTTATACGTGATGATGGTGTCGGTGATGGTTCGGAGGTTCCGGTGCCTATTACTGGCGAGGAGGAGACTATGGTTGCAGCTGCTGAAGTTGACGCAATTCGCGAGCAGGAGTTGTCTGATGTGGATGGATTAAATTCTGAAGATGAGGACGATGACACGCTATGACAATATGTCGATGAAGATGAAAATGTTGTTGATGAAAGTGACGAGGACTAGGATGTGAAATCAGTTAATGTTTAAGTCGATCTGATCTGAAATCATGTGGACCTTATGATCTATATGTAATTTATATATAGTTGAAGTCGCACTTTCCTGAATATTAAACCTGCCATCGGTGCCTACTATCTGGTTCGCTGTATTATGTAGCATCATAACTTACTATAGCAAATTATAAAAAATATACGATCGTGCGTGGGGCTGGCGGATTATTCGGTACTTTGTGTATGAAGGGGAGAAGCTAGAAAAGCCTAACAAGAATGTTGAAAATAGCCCAGTGTACAAAGAAACAAGGCTCCTCCGATTATGGGCTACGTGAATGGTAGATTAGATAATATCCATATAATCATAGGAATGCAGGATTATGGATTAAGGCTGCCACTGGGGAGCGTATGGACAAATCCACTTCTTATCCTCTCCAATGTGGCCATGATCGAGTAGTAGTAAGCGAATCGAATCGAGGAAGGAAGGGATGTGTTGATCTTCAATGTGGGCATGATTGAGGAATATGCAACATGCTCATAATCTTCTAGTAGTATGCAAGTTGAATCGACGAATGAAGAGATGTGTTGATCTCCAATGTGGACATGATCGAGCAGCATGCAACGTGCTCATAATCTTCTAGTAGTATGCGAGTCGAATCCACGAAGGAAGGGATGTGTTGATCTCCAATGTGGGCATGATCGAGGAGTATGCAACATGCTCATAATCTTCTAGTAGTTTGCGAGTTGAATCGACGAAGGAAGGCATGTGTTGATCTCCAATGTAGGCATGATCGAGCAGTATGCAATGTGCTCATTATCATGTAGTATGCGAATCGAATCGAGGAAGGAAGGAACAATGTGTTGATCTCCAATCTGGGCATGATCGACTAAGTATGCGAATGGAAAGTCCGGTTCTTTGTATTATGTAGCACAAGACCAACCTATGGCGAAATTCAAACTCATCAACATACGCTCGGAGGATGATCTGGTGTGGTATACATCGGAACAGAGGAACTTCCTTGTAAACTATGGGTAGGAAATGCGCTTCCCATTTCCTGGCCACAGGGTGCGGACAGCGCACTACACACCTTTATGGCTTTATCCAACAGCATGTCACCCGTGCTGACCTGCCATTCCTCCATTTACTGCCTCCTCACTTGCGGTGCAACCCCTTGGTAGGGTTCCACCGCCACCACCGCCTGCAGCAGCCTCCAGCGGATACCGCAATCCGACGTCGAAATCAGAGGTATGCGTACGCCTCCAGGCTCCAGTGGATACACAATCCGCCGCCGAATTCTTAGAGTGACACTAATTCGAGAAATATATTGCAGATGGGCCGAGATGGTGGCAACAGAGATGGAAAGGCGCTTGATCCTTCTCCAATTGTTTCAAAATGCAAATGCTATACTGCAATTTACCATCCCCAGGTTGCTTTACCTGTAAGGAAGGTCATAGCCATCATGTGCCAGTATTATCTGCTATTGATGATACTCAGTCCTCTCAAGGCCTCCAGTTGTTTCAGCCATTTCTGTTTGCAACATACAAAAATTTCAAATTAAATGTCAGCATATCCACCTCTTCTCAGTATGATAAATCACAAAATTGAACTATCTTTCTGTTACAATGTTCTGGTTGTCTTGCCTACTGCACCAAACACGACCTCCTTCTCGTCCCCAACATTTGGAGGTGCACTGGGAGTCTGAACCTTATTCTCCTCAAAATTTTGCCCCAGCATATGAAATGAGAAGGTGCATGTTTATGCTAATTTCGAATCACCATTAGGATGTAAGCATCGAAAAGTGGATTGCAAAATTGAATGATCTCATATGCTGGTTACGGAAACAGGATAAGATTATCAATAGCTACAGAATAGAAGTCTTACATCTGAGCTGGAGTCAATTGGATCTTGTGCCCCAGAGTATTTCATTGCTGCGGCACGACCTCGATGTTGGCAGAGTGGATCCGCGCCGATGTCGAGCACAGGAGTCATGACCTGGGTGTTCTGGAGCTCCACCGTCCGTCTGCGCGGCCTCGCCGCTGCCATCCGTCCACGGCCTAGCTGCTGCCTGCCGTCCGCGGCCTCGCTGCCGCCATCGCACGTACTCGGCCTCGTCGCCGCCGCCCGTCCGCACGCCCTCACCGCCGCCGCCGTGCAGGTCCATTCGCAGCCTCGCCACCACCGCCAAGCCCGCATCACCGCCACTACCGAGTAGATCCAACCGCATCGCCACTGCTCTCGAGCAGGATGTTGCCGCTGCTGGAGAAAGCCGCACGCCGCTGATGGCTGCATACTCCGTCTCCATCGCGCTGCCACGGGCCCGCGGCTTGGCGTCTACCGTGCTGCCTTCGAGGGTTGTTGTTCAGGAGCCATGCCGCTGGGATCTGTTCGCCCGCGAGCCGCCGCTCCTCATCGAGCCCGTGGTGGCCGCCGCTCGTCGTGGACGCCATTATCGCGCCTCTCACCGGAGGGCGAGCCCCACCACCGCTTCATGCCTCCCTGTAGGAGGCCTCCCCTAGTCGGGCATCGAACTGGATCAGGGGTGAGAGTAGAGCGGTGGGAGGTAGAAAGTAGCGAGGGAGAGAGGGGCGCTGCCATCCACTGCCGGATCCGAACTCAGCCGCTCGAGAGGAGGAGAGAGAGAGAGGGACGTGAGCAACGACCGCCGAGGGAAGGAAGAGGAAGGGACACGAGCTGGGCGGCGCGGGCGTGGGCGAGACCGCGCGTCTCCTCGATTTCCTCCGGGTCGGCCTCTTTTTTTCCCTTGTCTCTTCGTCTCTCGGTGGTAGTAGGCGGGTGGGGCTCCTGGGGGAGGGGCTGAGGTTTGATCCGGAGGAGCTGAGCCGTTGGATGTGAGTGAGTGAGAGAAAGTGGTTGTTTGCAGTAATTTGGACCATTGGATGTGAGTGAGGAGAGAAAGTGGATATTTGCTGGGTACAATTAGGTGGTTGTACTTAGTTTGGTAATGAATGTTATGGAGATTTGATTGTGGCTTTAGAAAAGAACAAACGGGTGCATTTTATAGTGGTAGTGATGTGGCTAAACTAGTGCATTTTATAATAGTAGTGATAGATATAGACAAATATGATTACTGCTTCGTCTCGTCACAAAAAATCACTACAATCACTCCAAACTTCAAGGGTGCTCCTCGGCGTGCATATTTCGGCACACTTCGTAAGTCAACAACCACCGACAGAAGCGGTAAATAGTCTAATTAATTAGTGCTCGTGTACGGTGTGACAAACAGAAATTTTGTCGCCAATAGTGACATACAAGCGCGGCCGTTCTGGTGATAGACATTCCTCAACTCCCTAGTCCCTACTACACGTACGGTGACGCGGATGGGCGATGGCAGCTCACTACCATACCATACAAACGTATAAGTCCTGTATAATAATATAAAGCTAATTGTTGTTGTACCTAATTAATTAAAGACTAAGTATAAGTATGTCATATTTATTAATTATATTTCATACTGCCTCTGGTTTGGTAAATTAAGTTGTTTTGGACAACGTTTGAGTCAAACATGAGAAATATAAATCATGAATAATTTTTAAGTCATTAAGTTTGGAAATGTGAAAACTAAATGAATAGAATTGTCTTGCATACTTTCATAAAAGTATACATATGTTAGTTTTTAATAAATATTTTTATAAAAGTAAGAAGTTAAAGTTGTACTTTGGAGACCGTGTCGTTATCCTAAACGGCTTCATTTACCAAACCGGAGGAAGTATTCTCGTCTAAAAAAATTACTATTTGCCGTATTTGTCTTTTTGACAAGACATAACACCAACTAGGTGGTATAATTAACTGGAGTATGCATACATGCATATTTTGGATAGTAATTAACGGAAGGTCAAATGTCAGTCAATTAGGCTTAAATATTAATCACCAACGTTTCTTTTAGGATGGATGGTGCACCGTGATTTTTCTTTTACGAATTGCTCTAACGTAGACACTTAACTCTACGAATACATGCATGCAGTGTTACCCTATTAGCATCTTGGAAACACTGAGTTAATTGATTTTCAAGATTAGCGAAGTCACTGCTAGCGCCTCGCGCTACCAGTGCAGCATGTCATTTATTACCACTGAAAGAATAACACTCTAGAGAAAATATATGTGAGCACTCTAGAGAAAATATATGTGAGCAAAGTGTAGGTCGAGAACTCTAATCCTAGCGGATAGATTCTAAAACTTACCAAGTTAAGTCCCGAGTAACGTGACATCCATCTAGAATAAGCATCTCTAACAGGTTGCCAAATTTTACTTGGCAAATCTTCTGTTTTGCCAACTTCTAAAAAGATGAGCAACTCCAACAGTTCCTCATCCCAAGTTTTCATTGTTATTTTTTTTGGCAAAAACAGAAAAAAACCTTCTCCAACAGTTCCTCATCTCAGGTTGCCATTTATCCCAAGTTGGGAAAAATCGACTCTGCGCGCATATATGCGCGCAGCGATCCACGGCGCATCCACCCGTATTAGAAGAGGTGGAAGGGTATAAAAATAATTTTGTTTTTTCTCAGGATTCCTGATTTAAGTTTTCAAGAGGTGGAAGGGTAGAAACATAATTTTGTTTCTCTCTCAGGATTCCTGATCTAAGTTAATCCGGATTTGACAAGTGGATTATGCCAAACTGTTGGAGATGGACTCTTTTTTTACATGCGCATCGGATCGCTGCGCGCATATATGCGCGAGGAGTTCGTTTTTCCCAACTTGGGATAAATATCAACCTGAGATGGAGAACTATTGGAGAAGGTTTTTTTTCTGTTTTTGCAAAATAAATAACAATGGCAACTTGGGATGGGGAATTGTTGGAGTTACTTTCCATGGTGCTTTTTATAAGCCATGTCTCATCCAATGTTTAGATGCTAATTATATAACCCATGTCTCATCGAATGTTTAGATGCTAATTTATAATATTCAACTTAGATCAATGACAAAATTAATACCATAACCTCTAAATTTCTTATGTGAGATAATATTTTAAACCTAATTTGATCATGATTAAGCTTAATGGATTTGTCTCATGAAAAAATTAAGCTTAATAGAGCTTATGCAATTAATTTAATAATTAAATTATGTTTACTTCTCTAAAATGACATAAGGCTCTGTCCAACGGATCTCCTACGGTTGGCTATTATTATAATGCCTGAATAGTGAGAAAAAGAAGAGCTCAGCGCGGAGCGCAGCGCTAGCTAGAAGGCGTTTTTCTCTCACGCATGCGAATGGCTGACACTTTGTTGCTCTTTTTTGGGGTCCTTTTGGCGGGGTTTCGGCTGTGGCTGCTCTAGTGGCTTCTTTGATGAAGCTGAAATCATTTTGTAAAGTGTTTAGCAAAATGGTTGTGGCTGTGCCTACTTTGTATTTTTTAGAAGGGTTGTGGGATATCAATGTCACATATGCCCTTGACTTTGAATTGATAATTTGAATTCACGAAAACTCACCACAGGCACAAACTTCACCCTGACATGAGTTGATAAAAATAATAAAAAAGATTATTTTTTGGTTTAGTTTATTCTTTTTTGTTAATTCAGCCTGCATCCTTCCATTCGTATTTGTTTTCTTTCTATGATTTTTTTCTCCACACCACCATAATCCATCCTCACAGAAAGATTAATAATTATAAAAGTAGACATAATGTTTAATTTACATAGCAGGGTTTAATTTCCATTCGTTGGCAGGGCTTTGGCAGGGCTTCGGCTTCTGCCGACGGAGAAGCCGCGGCGGAAGCCCTGCCAAAGGGCCCTTAGTGCCGCTGAGCTAGCTTCTGGTACACGATTGGGGAGGGCCTAAAAACAATTTAGCTGACAGAGCATGTTATAAATCTTTGGAAAATTTGCACAGAGCACAGTAGTACTGTTGACACCTACTCACAAAGTGTGCACAGTACAGTACTATTGACACCTACTACTTCACAAACTAAAGTGAAATCGATCCTTGACACCTACTACTCGGCACTCGCACACTATATGAAAGCGGCAAGCCAACCAGGCAACCAACACAAGCAGTCATCCATCCGTCGTGCACAGCCCCGCAAAAGCGTTCGACGATGGCCCTGCCGGTGCCGGCGGCAGTGCGGAGCCTGGAAGACGCCGGAGACTTTGGGAGCGGAGCCCGGCCGCATCTAATGTTCACCCCGAGCGCCGGTATGGGCCACCTGCTCCCCTTCCTCCGCGCCATCGCCGTCCTCGCGCGCCATGGCGACGTCGACGTCTCTGTGGTGGCCGTTCTCCCCACCGTGTCCGCCGCCGAGGCCGACCACCTCGCCGGCTTCTTCGCGGCCTTCCCTCGCATCCGCCGCGTGGATCTCCACCTCCTGCCGTTCGACGCATCGTCCGAGTTCCCGGGACACGACCCGTTCGTGCTCCGCTGGGAGGCCCTGCGCCGCTCCGCGCACCTCCTCCGCCCGCTCATTGCGTCCGGCGGCGTCTCCGCCGTCGTCACCGACATCACCCTGGCCTCGCACGTCATCCCCATCGCCAAGGAACTCGACGTCCCGTGCCACGTCCACTTCGTCTCCTGCGCGACCATGCTCTCGCTCGTCGCGTACACCCCGGTCCACCTCGACAGCAAGGCCGAGGTCGGCCCAGGCTTCGGCGACGTCGACATCCCCGGCGTCCGGCGCATCCCGGAGTCCTGCCTCCCGCAGCCCCTTCGCGACCTCAACAATCTATTCACCAAGCAGTTCATCGACAACGGCCGCGAGATCGTCAACGCCGACGGCATCCTCGTCAACACGTTCGACGCCCTGGAGCCGGCGGCGCTCGCCGCCCTGAGGGACGGCAAGGTCGCACCCGGTTTCCCGCCGGTGTACGCCATCGGTCCACTCGATTCGCACACCTCCGCCGCCACGGCGACTGGTGCCAAGCAGCAGCCGGAACCAGCGGCGGGCTCCCCCGTCGCCTGGCTCGGTGAGCAGCCGGCGCGGTCGGTGGTGTACGTTGCGTTCGGCAACCGCAGCGCCGTGAGCGGCGACCAGCTCCGGCAGATCGCCGCCGGGCTGGAGGCGAGCGGCTGCCGGTTCCTTTGGGTGGTGAAGACCACCGTCGTGGACAGGGACGACGCCGCGGAGCTCGACGACCTGCTCGGCGACGGGTTCCTGGAGCGCGTGCGGGGGCGCGGCCTCGTGACCAAGGCGTGGGTGGACCAGGAGGCCCTGCTGAAACACCCCGCCGTGGGGCTGTACCTGAGCCACAGCGGGTGGAACTCGGTGGTGGAGGCGGCCGCCGCCGGAGTGCCCCTGCTGGCGTGGCCGCGCGGCGGCGATCACCGCGTGAACGCCATGGTGGTGGCGAGCGGCGGCGTCGGGGTGTGGATGGAGCACTGGAGCTGGGACGGGGAGGACAGGTTGGTCACCGGGGAGGAGATAAGGGAGAAGGTGAAGGAGGTCATGTCCGACGCGGCGGTGAGGGCGAGGGCCAAGAAGACAGGCGAGGAGGCGACCGAGGCCGTCGCCGAGGGCGGCACCAGCTACCGGAGCTTGCAGGAGTTCATTGGCAAGCTCGTGGTAAAATAGGACTACCTGCCGACGCGACGTAGTCCTGTCTTGGCGTTGAGATGCATGTAACATTATGGTTGGGCTCTTCTGCCGTCACGCGTCACTTTGTTCTATTTCCGAAATAAATAATACTGTAAAATTATGAGGCTATGCTCTAGCAAATACTAATGATCTGTGGACTGTGGAGTGTCTTTATTTGACTGTCACATTTCATGTTATGTACAACGACATTGAATATCCTCCTGTACCATTTCACTCACTGAGTCACTATCATGATCTATAGAAGATCAATGGCTTCAGATGAACATCCTACGGCACGATTTGGTCAAGCACACGACAGTGTAGACGGAAGCGATGGAATACGGTTTGGCCAAGCACATAATAGTGTACTCCCTCCGTCACGTAATGACGGTCGCGGAAGCAACAGAGACTCGTCCCATAAACATTGTCGTTCGCCTTAGGGACAGGGAAGTAGGCGCACCTGCTGGACGGCCTGTACCGCACTGCTGCGTGGTCAATTAAAAAACAAAGGCACCATAACCACAAAGCCTCGCGAGCGCGCACCACAGAGGCAGTAAAAAATCAAACCTTACCCCCCCAACCTCCACCCACCCAGCCTCATCCATAGGTTGTCGTCGCCTCAAACCACATCTGCCTTCCCGGCGTGCGCTCGGCTGCCCTCCGTCCAATCCCCTGCGCCACCAGGAGCAGAGGAGCAATGGCGAGAGAGGAGGTCGTCGGGTCGCCGCGCGGTGGGACTGGAGGACGTCAGCTGAGGATGCCGAGGTGGGGGAGACGGGCGCCGACAGGAGGCGGCCGGGTCGACGAATCCGAGGAGGCCGCCATCGTCAGGGAGGCTTCACGCTCGAGCTCGATGTGGTGACGAGCTCGGGGACGGCATGCGCAGCCTCATCCGTTTCCCCGACCGCGAGCTCGAGAACGGCGACCTCGTGGACGACATGTGCGGCCTTCACTCCCCCGACCACGGTGACGGCAGCCAGCTCCGCCGTGGGGAAAATGGAGATGTGGCCGCCGTCCTCACGCTAGCTCCAGCACAGGGAGGGAGACATGGCAGCCACACTCAAGCCAGCTTCGCAGCGGGGAGGAGGGAACCCACGCAGCCTCATCCCCAACCTCGCGCCAGCCCAGCTTTATTTACAGGTAGCTTGCCGTCGCGCATGCGCCTACCCAGCCTCATCCCCAGGCCCGTCGCCGTCGGATCCTTCTCCGCGCGCCGCCGCCAAGGCTCCCGGTGGCGCACGGCATCTGCCTCCTCCGGGCAGGCCGCCCTCCGCGGGTGGGTAGCCGTCGGCAGTCTCTTCCCCAGCCTCGTCCTCAAGCACGTCGACGACTTGGTCGCCGGCGGCGTGGACCACGCTCTCCGGGGCGGGGCGCGGCACGGACCAGGACGCTGCGACTAAGGCGTCGACACGCTTGAGCTGATTTGGAAAAAAAAATGTTAAATCTGTGTATATATAAAAGCGGAAAGCAACATGCATGGACCCGTCCACCGACGTAGCAACTTGCACCAAAAAGTATCGACGGCCTACTCTGTTTCTTTTTCCTCTGCAAAGTATCGCCGCCGTACAGCAGCAAGCGTGTGCTGAACAGCTGATATCAACCACCGATATCCAGCGGACTATTGCGCTAGCTCATGGGCCTCTACGAGCTGATGTTTACGGCAGTCACGGATGGAATAAATGTAGGAAGGTAGCTCATGGGCCTCTACGAGCTGATGTTTACGGCAGTCACGGATGGAATAAATGTAGGAAGGTGCGAGACATAGGTATCCCTGGGTTTCCACTGACCAGGCTCACAGTCGTCCTCGACAAGTGGATCCGGCCTGTCAAAAGACTCGCCGACCTGTTAGTGGGCCCAACCGACCTAGTTGGTGCCCCACACGACCTCCTGAAGACCTTCCAGAAGACTCCAGACGACCTTATTCAGAACGACCACAAGACTTGGCGTGCAAGACAAGACATCGGTGGATTCCGACCAAGCAGATCGACGGATATGGCAAGTGTTGTAATCAACTAAACTTAGGTCTCTTGGTCGTAACCGACCAGAAATTTGGGAACCGACCTTGTCCGCTGGCCAATATAAGGCGGACAGGGCGACTCTTGTACAATCACGCAATCCTCAAGCAATCTACACCAACAACTGGACGTAGGGTTTTACTCTCCGGAGGCCCGAACCAGTATAAACTCATCGTGTTCTCTGCGTTCCGTGTGCTCGTGCGCAACCTTCGAGTTCTTAGCCTTAGATTCCCCCTCGCCGAACAACTAAACCACCGGGGTTGACCCCCCTGTGGGCTGTCTAGATCTAACCATCTGACAGTTGGCGCGCCAGGTAGGGGAAGAATCCAGGGTTCTTCGTGCAACTCGATGGCTTCGACCAACGGTGTCATCTTCCCGGAGAGCATGGCGGACATCCTCGCCAATCCCGTCGACATCCGAAATCCACCGCTCCAGCCGCTTGCCTCGTCATCGAGGGCAATGCGGTCACCTCCAACCAGCAGGTCGGGACAGATCTGCTGGCAGAAACCCACCCACCCACTCCTAGCGACCTGATCGCAGGACTCGATCGTGTCGAAGGCATACTCTCTGACACGATCAAGGTCGCAGGACCCCTCCATCCTCATCCAGCATGCCTCTTGGTCTGCGGAACGCAACTCACGTAGCGTCTCGCTACATGAAGCGCAAGATCCAAATCGAATCTGGACCCAAGACTCCAGATCGTGGGAACCGCAGGGGCCACCTCGACGACCCTTGCCCCGTCCACGAAAACTCCAAACACACAGCTCGTCATTGCCGAGTGCTCAAGAAGCTTCGCCGACCTCTCACCGCGGCTCATTACCGCCAGCTCAACCGCGAGCCGTCTCCGGACCGCCTCGCGTTTCAGATCGCCCGTACGACCATCTCCCCGAACTATCCGGGAGAAGTGTTTGAGGTACCAGACCGCGAGGTCTTGGTGGTCTCCGCAGACGTACCTCCCCAGCCTGGAGAAACAGAAGAGCAGCGCATAGAGCGCGAGAACGCCAACACCGCAAGAGCTACACGTCGTCAGCAGGAGTTAGATGCAGCTGCCGCGGGCGCAGGTCAACCTGTGGTTAACATCGGACAAGGCGCCGGCAACCAACCAGCCGGCAACGTCGGGGCGCAAGCCCCCGCAGCTCCAGCAGCTCCTCAGCAGCACCAGCAACGCAACGAACCTCGTTGAAACCGCCTTCGTGCCAGAGACCTCCTGAGGGACTTTGAGCAAGACGGCCACGAAGTCTACAACTCTCCTCAAGCAAACCTGGGAGCAGCCCTTGCAGCACTAGGTCAGCTCGAGGATACTCCTGCAATACGGCGTCTTCAAGCTCGCATCCACGTCGCCACCGCCCAGGTTGAAGAAAGGGGCCCAGGATACAGCAGATCGACTGCAAGCTCCTACTCCAGGAGTAGGTCGGAGCACCCTCGCCAACGACGTCGCAGCAACACCCCCCTCCAGCCCGTGGCTGAAGAGGGAAGAGGTGAAAACAAAGTGGTGCAGCTGATCAACCCTGCTGCCAACGCTGCCGCTAATGCCGCAGCCAACCCTCCAGCCAACGCCGCTGCTAACGCCGCAGGCAACGTCGCCAATAATGCAGCTAATGCTGCCGGCGCCCAACAAAACACCGCTGCCAATGCAAGACAGAATGCTGGAGCTCAACCTCCACCAGTACAAGCCAACCATGCCGAAGGAAGTCAACGCCGATGTGTACGAGACGAAGTGGAAATAGCACGTCGTGCTAACTACGACCGCGACAATGGGGTCCCTGATCCCCTTGACGCCAACAATCCTGTTCAAGTAACAGAACTACGTCAGATGCATGACCAAGAGCTTCTACGACGTGCCCAGTACCACCAAGATAATGGTCCTCTAGATGACCTCTACATCATCCCGATGGCCTATGCCCCATCAGCAAGTCCTGGAGCGGTCAACAACTTTCCGGTGTTCTCACGACGTCTCAGGACGATCAGATACCCCCAAAGACTTCAAGCCAGCCATTGAAAAATACGACGGTCGCTCCGACCCAAGTATTAGGCTCAAGATGTACAGCAGCGCGGCACGCGCCTCCGGAGGTAACGAAGACCACATGGCAGGGTACTTCCCCCTTGTAATGGGCAAAGCACCACTCCTGTGGCTCGACAATCTTCCTGCAGAGTGCATCACCTCATGGGCGACCATGTCACGACTCTTCACGACCAACTACCAGGTGACCTACAATTGCCCTGGCAACACACATCACCTCGCAAGAGTGCGGATGAGGCGTGATGAAACCCTACGGGAGTACACTAACCGCTACTTCGAGAATCGCAACACCCTCGTAGGTGTCAAAGACGAAGACGTCATCGCCTACTACAAGAAGGGAGTCACCAACATCAAGCTCTTCGAGAAGATCCACGAAGCTGACGCCCACACCATCGTCGACCTCATGGCCTATGTCGACAAGTTTGTTGATACTCAAGATGCGGTGATGCATGACTTCAACGGGGAAGATCACGATGACGGTGGCAGCAGGTCGCGCAAGCGATCTGGTGAGGTCTATGCGACCGATCCACCCAGACCCTCCACCTTCCTTGAAGGTGACTTCAACATGGTCTTGGACGACCAGTGCCAGTTCCAGCGCAACGCCAAGCACACCATGAGGGAGTGCGAACAGCTAAAGCGTGCTCTAGGGGTGCCTCCAGAGCCCAAGAAAACTAAGAGCGGCAACAACGACGACCAGAACAGCAGCCGCCGCTACGACAACCGCAACCGTCGACCTGATCGACGTGATTACCGTGATCGACGACCCTACTGTCGCAACGACGACAGGGATCGCCGTGATTATCACCGCGACTATCGCCGCGATGACCGCCGCGATGATCAACGCAACGACTACCACCGCGATGATCGCCATGAAGACAACCGCAACGACCGGCGGGATGATCGTCGCGACGACCGGCGTGACGAACGCCGCGACGACCGACGGGATGATCGTCGCCGCCAGGATGACCACAACCGCAACGACAACAACCGCAAGGAGCGTTCTCCACCACCACCGCCAAAAGGGGGCAACCCCAATGCGCGTTCCAGACCGCCAACCGGGAGATCAACTTCATCGTTGGTGGTCGTCAGGCAACCAAGAGCAACAGACAGATACGATCGAACGCAAGGGAGATCGGCCAAGTCAACACTGAAACTCCACAACCTCTGCGTTGGTCGGAGTACCCAATCACTTTCTCTAGGAAAGACCATTAGGTGCACATACCTGACCCCGGGACCTACCCGCTGGTCGTCAACCCCATAGTGGACGGCGCGTTCCTGCCTAAGACCCTCATCGATGGGGGCAGCAGCCTGAACATCATCTTCACAGAGACACTGAGAAAAATGGACTTCGACTTCAACAAGATGACCGCCTGTGATGAACCCTTCTACGGGGTTGTGCCCGGCAAGGTTGCGTACCCCATAGGTCGTGTATGCCTGCCGATCACCTTCTGCACAAAGGAGAACTTCCGCACAGAGTACTTGACGTTTGAGGTCGCGGACTTCCGCTCCTCCTACCATGCCATCCTTGGTCGACCCATGTTGGCCAAATTCATGGCCATACCTCATCACACCTACCTCATCATGAAGATGCCAGCACCAAATGGAATCCTTTCCGTCCTTAGCGACATCATGGTCTCCTACAACTGCGAGAGCTCCACCGTCGAACTTGCCAAAGACTGCATGCAAAGCCGCAGCCACGGTCATGGTCGCTCAGGCCGCCAAGATCGACCAAACCACTCTGGAGGTGCCAGAGCAGAAGCGTACAGCCACAGCCTTGGATCCAAGTCCTGCTGTGAAGAAAGTTTGCATCGGCCTGCCCGACGCGTCCAAGGAAGTCACCATCGGGGCCAACCTCGATCCCAAATAGGAACTCGCGCTCACCAATTTCCTCAGGGACAACGCCGACATCTTCGCATGGAGCCCGTCTGACATGCCCTGCCAAGTATCTCCGGGTGCTTGGACGCTTCTGATCTGAGACCTTCCTGAGGTCGGCATACCTCGAGTGGCCCTGTCAGACTCTTTGCAGCTATGCAGGATATCTGGATGTCTCTACACTCCATACGTTCCAGATCTACATATTTTTATGACTTCGTCGGCAACGGCTCCGGACATCACGACTTCAAGCTACGACATCATCAACGACCTCTCCACATGACGCGCCTTTCAAGATCCTACTGGGTATCCTCGGATACTGGACATTGTTGATTTGAGGCCTCTTTTAGGTCGGCACGCCTATAAGGCCCCCTTGAGGTCGGCCCTGCCAGACTCCTTGCAGCTATGCCGGGAGATCTGGATGTCTCTACACTACGTTCGATCAAGACCATGACTCAGTTTTTCTTCTCTTTTTGAGCATCAAACCAGCCATGCTGCCTGCTTCAATGCTCGGGTACTACTCTACGAGAGCGTCTTCGATGCCCTCTTGATATCTTCGTCGTACCGACCTGTTGGGAAACCTGTTTCTCATCACGTCGTTACTCGACCTACTTTTTCTTCTTCTTTCTTTTTTGGATCATCATACCGGCCATCCTGCCCGCCACGATGTTCGGATACTACTCTATGAGTGCATTTTTTATGCCCTCTAAATTTTTTTTATCATCGTTTCGATCTATTGGAAGCCTGCTTCCTATAGGTCGTCACTTGACCTTCCTTCGTTCGGCAAAACAACAAACAGGTCGGCTGCAAAGTTGATTTGTTCTTTTTCTTTTGACCGACGTGCATGCTATTCGACCTGTCGATAGCTCTACGACTTCGTCATGACCTTTCTAAGGTCGCTACACCTACACCTCGCTCGGGGCTTGTGAGACATGGGTACCCCTGGGTCCCCACTGACCAGGCTCACGGCCATCCCCGACAAGTGGGTCCGGCCTGTCAGAAGACTCGCCGACCTGTTAGTGGGCCCAACCGACCTAGTTGGTGCCCCACACGACCTCCTGAAGACCTTCCAGAAGACTCCAGACGACCTTATCCAGAACGACCACAAGACTTGGCGTGCAAGACAAGACATCGGTGGATTCCGACCAAGCAGATCGACGGATATGGCAAGTGTTGTAACCAACTAGACTTAGGTCTCTTGGTCGTAACCGACAAGGAATCTGGGAACCGACCTTGTCCACTGGCCAATATAAGGCGGGCAGGGCGACCCTTGTACAATCACGCAACCTCAAGCAATCTACACCAACAACTGGACGTAGGGTTTTACTTTCCGGAGGCCCAAACCAGTATAAACTCGCCGTGTTCTCTGCGTTTCGTGTGCTCGTGCGCAACCTTCGAGTTCTTAATTCTCAAAAAAAAACCTTCGAGTTCTTAGCCTTAGATTCCCCCTCGCCGAACAACTAAACCACCGGGGTTGACCCCCCTGTGGGCTGTCTAGATCTAACCATCTGACAGGAGGCTTTCTCCTTCTTTTTCCTCCTCTAGCCTCTCCTTCCCCCATTCTCCTTCCTCAAATTTGTAGGGGAGGCTTAGGGGGGCTCCATTGGATTTCCAGTGGTAGGGGGCTCGAGCCCCGCCCGCCCCACCGCTGGATCCGTCCCTGCTTAGTAGTTAAGTTCGTTATCTCGCAGGCCCCAGCGCTCGCCGTCGAGACAAACAAGGAAAGCACAAGGGTTGGAAAAGTTAGGGTTCGGATATCAAAGTTGTAGAAAGTATATGATCGATTGGGTGATAGCACTCAACCGGTCGTGGTCCTTTATATTTATAGGGTGGGGAGGTCTTGCCCTGCAAGGAAACATTTTACAAGTCGAAATTCGCTAGGATTCCTCAATTCTACTCGGATTCGGGATCCACCGGTTAGACTAGTCAGGCCCACCGGTCAAACCGGTGTGGCCGTTGCCGAATCGGCTACAGGACCCGACCGGTCAGACTGCCCAGGGACACCAGTCTGACCACTGGCGTCAACCTGATCGGCTTTTGTGCCAATTTTGGGTGCGAACATATGCCCCTGTTTTTTTAGTAAAGCTAGTTATCTAAAAAATAATTCTAAAGTCGATATAATATTTCACCGGCCATTTTTTAACTAAGGGCGATATTTCTTTTAAATCGGCCACATCCTATCAAGTGTCTTGCCAAACACTTGGATGAAATTACTTCAAGTATCTCCCGTTGCGAGCTTTTGGAAGCTGTTGTCCTTGCAAAGGTTCCACCATATAAGAATTTCCAGAACAAACCTTGACAATCATGTATGTAGGCCCGGCCATTCGGTTTAAACAGACATTTCGGTTCGGTTTTTTGGTGTAAAAATATTTTGGTTTTTATAGAATCAACAACCGATCGGTCTGTCAAAAAATCAGAAACCATCGGTGATTCGGCCATATCCGCTTGTAGGAACCTCCGATTGACTTGATTCTTGACTCGTTAGAAGTGTAACTTCGTGCGGCTTCTAAATATCGAAAGATATTTTGTTGTTCTTCCATGAGGCTGTGCAAAACTTGATGCGAACAGAAACTTCAAAGATGTTGACGAGCTTGATCTCGTGATCTTGGGGGCACCGCGATTGCTTCCAATACCTATTGCTCGAACAAACAATTCTCCACAAAACATTAGTCTTAAAATTTTAAATGACACATTGACTTACCTTGTTCACGTGCTCTTGTGTAGGGTGTGGGCTCGATAGCGGATGATGGGCCACTAACAAAAGTTAGCACCTACCACTAAAGAGTGAATCTTGATGTTGCGTTCGTCTTGTCGGAGTGGATGGTGGACTTCTCGAAGTCCAAGTTTTGCGTCTAGCTTTTCACCTACTTTCAAGGACACAAACAAGAAAGCAAGCGTATATGCAATACTAAGAATTAGGGTTAGTCAAATAGAAAGGTAGATCACCCTAGGGTTTGAGTTGCCGATCTCCGGCAACGGCGTCAGATAAAGGGGCTTGTTGACGGTTCAAAACCGTGTTGAAGTTCACCGCAAGCGTACGGGTGACTTGGTGCCTTTTTCACCAAGGAGGGTCCCCAAGGTTTGTCAATCCAAGGATCGGAAGCAAACCGCTAAGGTTCTCTACCTTGTCTAGCCAAACTAACCTAACATTAAGTGTTGATTGCATACAAAGATAAACCTAAGAGATATGTATATGATAGCACAAGGTTGATCACATCCATAGCATAGGCAACATGAAAGAGCAAGCAAGGGTAAATAGGGCCTATCGTCATCTAGTTGTAGTTCTAGTCAAAAGAGCAAAAGCAACATGTATCCCATCTAAAGCTATCTTTAAACTACTATCCTCCGGTCAAACCCTAGCCCGGCTCCGCCTTTCTCCTCCACCGTACTGTCACTACGCAAGGATATTCGTACGGTTGGCTCACGGGAGCACGTTTGTTAAGAACATGTTGCACTCCTTGGTAAATCCGGTATGCACCTCTAGCCACCATGGTTACAAGAGCACCCCAAGCAATCTATCCTAGCAATAGATTTAAACAAGTCAAACCCAAGAAAGCACAAGATCATAAAAAGAGGAATCGAATCGCTAAAAGATTGGATGACATGAATTGCGTTACTCACATAGTAGATTTGTTTTGGTCACCACCACCGAGTATATACCATTGATGACCTCAACTAGCTCCAGAACTCCACCATGGCACAACCACGCAGGGCGGCCATGGCGGCTAGGGTAGGCCTAGGCCATCTCCTAGACAACTTCGAGGACTCGTGGCGGCCATCGTCTCCCTCCGGTGCTTGCTTCTAGGTTTCACTGAGTTGTGATGAATGGATGGATGTGGCGGCCGACGAAGGCAGAGGCAATTTATCGAGGAGCACCTAGGTCAAAGGGGAGCGCGAACCGAGCCGAAATGGGCTGGGCCGGCCGGCCTGGGCCCGTTTTCGCCCCGGTTTGGCCCGGCCTTCCTCCACGTTGCTTCTCACGCTTCCTTGAATTTATGCCGAACTTCTTGTAGGTCCTTGACGACATTTTCCCACGGTTTGGATAAGGGTACTTGGCGTGCGAACTCCCGCATTTTCTGTTTAGATCCTTGGAGTTTCACAGCTTCGTGCTTCGATCCTCGGGTCGTTTGAAGTCATGTTCATCACGTGTCTTGACTTGTGTCGGGCTTCATGATCTTCTTCTAAAGTGCTTGATGAACTTATCCCGAAAGTCTCCTCTTTAATGTTGATTTCCTGCGTAAACAATAAACTCCAAAAACCACATGCAAGTGTGAACTTGTTACATCATTAGTATGCCTAGTGGCGGGTTAGTTATAATTCAAAGCTCAAACCAAAGTGTAACAAGTGCTCTTGGTTGACGTAAATCGACCGTCAACATACCCCCATGCTTAAACCTTGCTCGTCCTCGAGTAAGCCTTTAATGGACGTTAGTATTGGCTTTCAATGTTCATACTTTGCACTTGATCAAACATGAGAAAACATAATGCTCTCCAAGTTTATATTTGTTAAAGTTCCATAATGTAGCTAGCTTTCATCTCTATGGAGGGTAGATATCATTTAAGCTCTTTCCACAAGTAATTAATCTTGCTCTCAAGTTTTAAACAAATCTCAGAAATTTTGGAAATAAAGAGCGGGATGAAGAAAAATTGCTTTACCAAGATCAATAATAAACCTCCTTGCGTCTTGCTCATGAACTCTCATCTCATCTTGTCTCTCAAGCCTACTTGTTCTACTCCTTTTCTCTCTCAAATATTTGCTGGAAGGCATTATATGGAGCTATGGGAAAGTTTAGTCCTACCAAGATATTATAGTTGAGATATTATCAAAATAAGACAAGCTTCTCATGGACTTACCAAGACTCATCAAAAAGGTCATTGGAAAATAATGTTTCACGGAGGGGGAAAGAAAAACACACACTTTTTAGATAGGTGGACATGTGCAAATGGCAAAGGGTGATCCCGAGGCACAAGCGAAGTCCTCGTTATCGGATTGCACATGGTTGGAAAGATGAGTATGGGTCTTGATCTTGAAATCCTTTTGAAATTTCCAAATGTAGCTAGAGAACCGGAGAGCTTTATTATATATATTTTTTTCACTCCTTTTTTTTCTTTTCTTCTTTTTCTCATCATACTTTTCCTTCTTTATATATATATATATATATTTCATCACTTTTTTCTCTTTCTTTCTTTTACTCCCCTTGAACTCTAGACTACACTAGTACTTCCTTGGCAACCCCCCATGCTTAGACGTTGCTCGTCCCGGAGCAAAGAGGTGATGATTGTGCCAAGGTAAGTGCTGAAATTCTTGTATTTTCTTGAAGAGAGATACTTGAAACCTTCTAGGGATCCTTTTATGGAGGTCTCCCAAAATCCAAAATCTTGCTCCACTTGACAGCACCTTCCTTGTAATCATCTTCGAAATATTCATCCATACTCAAAGTTTTGGGTTGTGGTCAAGGAGGTATACACAAAAAGATATTTTGGGTTTGTGGGTGGATATCCGGCGAGGTTTGCGAAATTCCCGATGTGGAAACTCACAATGCACGGATAGAAAAGGCTAGCATAAAGATAGATACGCAAAAACGGAATGACCAGCTTCTTAGTCTTGAGCCAGAGAAATCAAGTCTTGAATCAATGCACCCAAAAATAAATCTTGTATACTAAGGTTTTTGCACTCAATGAATATAAGGCTTTGGATAGGTTGAGCAAAATGCAAGTGGTATCAAAGACAAGGTTAGCATATCTTTTAAGAACAAAAATAAATGATCTTTGATTCATTCAAAAGTGAGAGCAACGAAAAATACTATGGGTCTCAAGTTATCACAACCTCCACAAAAGATTAGGCTAGCATTAATTTAATTTTCAGATCATATTTAAAGAGAGCACTAGCTTAATCATATGCAAACCAAGCACAAGAATGAGCAAGGTGGCAACGATCATCATATATCCATAAGTAAGAGCATACAAGATATCATCTTAGTGAGCACAAGGTAATGGTGATTATTATTGAAAACAAAAAACAAACCTAGGTTGTACTCCTAGTAGCCATGTTATTCTAAAGAGAGATATACGAAGGTTGTATCTAAGGTTGTGGAAAGCACATACATATATGCAGGCATATAGAAAGACAAGGGCAAAAAGAGGGTTAAGGAATTGTTATCGTCCCTTATGCTTGAAGTATAGCGTGGCCTCCCCCATGCTTAAGCATTGTTCTTGACATGGAAGAAGAAAATTAGCATCCCGTGGCAATCATGATCTTTGTACTCCATGCGGTCTTCTTATGTCCACCAAGTCCTCCCCCATGCTTAGCATGTTGCTAGGCATGGAAGATGATGAATCATCATGTAATTATTGAAGTCCTACCACCATATGTGGAGATCATCTTCGTACTCTTCACCTTTGATCATCTTTCCACGTCCACCCTTTGTCACAAGCCTTAGTCCCAATTGTTTCTCAACTCGTCTTCACCTCCTTCCATGTTGTCCTTTATCGCTGCTTCAACTTCCACGAATTTTTCTTCAACTTCCAGAACAGAACATGTACTGAACCATTGCTCCATTGTAAAGTTCTTGAAATTATATTTCCAACGAGTGGTCATTCACCTCAATCGGACTCCGAACAAGAGAGTTACACCCTTTTTACTTCATCGATGCAAACTGTCCCGCGCTGATTTCAGAACGTGTGACGCCCAATGATTTGGTTGTAACTCCTTGCACGGGTCTCCTAAAATGTTGAATCTCGATGCGTTGGAAAGAAGACTTAGTGGAGCTCCTGAATATCCAAATTTTCCTCTTTTGTACATCTCTGAACATGTGCCTAATCTTGATGAAGGTAGCGGTGTTTCTTCTGGGAATTTGGAGGTGTTGACGATCTTATTTCCATCTTTTATCGCTAACTCATGGGAGCGATTTGTTATGCCTACAAAACAACTCTAAAGCACAAAGTACCCCCGAGGTGACGGTCGGGAATACTCACTCTATGCTAACAAACCAAAGACATCCCCTAAGATCTTAACTTGTGGCATAGTTAAGCTAGTGAAAGAAAAATTAAGAACCTAATGGGTGTACGTGTGTGGAAGAGTGCGTGCAAATGATGGGGTGGTATAAAAACAAAACAATGTTTACACCAAATTCTAAGCTCTATGCTTACAAAGTGGTTGCCAAACTTCTCCATTGCCAAAAAGATTTATTAACCAAGGTCAAAACACCATGCTTATCCCAAGATTAACAACTCATCATGGTGTAAGATAAGTAGGGCGCATTGCAAAGTTTATAAACAATCCAATGCAATATGATAGCAAGGTATATAAAACTGAATGATGTGGGTCTCCAAACATGTCTAAACACCATGTTTACACAAGATTGCAAAAAGAAAAATGCCCATATCGCCATATGAAGCATTAACATAGGTATAAAAGCATTCATCATAAAGCTTCACAAAAAGTCCCAAGCTAACATAAAATGGATGATGATAAAGAGATGGATGCAAAATGCAAATGCAAAATGCAAATGTAAAAAGTTAGCACAAACAAACATTAGCAAGGTTTGAAAAACACTTTCGATGTGGTCTATAAAAAGCAAAGGACAAAGCTTGATCTCGCACTTCATACGAAGTAAGCATTGTCAACAAGGAAGCCACCCATCGAAAAGAATCAATCAACCAAACTAACAAGGTTTAAGGGTAGGTTATGGGTATCCTATATTTTTGACTCAAACAAGGATTTTGAAGAGAGGAAGTCAAGTATAGAAATTCTAACTAAGGTGGTGCTACGAGTCTTTTAATGAAAACCAAACCTATGGTTTTAGGATGGCTAAAGGTGTGAAAGGTTTTCCTAAGGATTTTATGGGGAGGCTAGTCAAAGTTTTTAGTTAGAAAAGAGGAAAGGGATAGACTTGTCCAATCCGGATGGTGACGGCAAACGGTCAACACAAGCAATCCTACCTCTATTGGCTATGGTTTTTGGTGGGGGCTATGGGAAGGCTTAGGTTGGTTGGACAAAAAGTTAGATCGAAACAAAACATGCAATGCAATATGACATGGATGAACAAAACGACATGATATGGTGGTTGTCTAAATCAAATGCAAAAGTTAACGTAAATTAACTAGCCACAAGGTTAGAATTAAAGGATGGTGCCAACTTCATATTTCTCCCTAAAAAGACACAAAAGAAAAAGATTCTAAACACTAATAAGCACACAAAAAGGGTCTACAAATTTTCTAAGATCAAGAACAAAGTGCTCCCTCAATAGCAATTAAATCAAACAACATGGTGTTATGGTATTTATTAGAGCAATGGTACAATGTTACTTGATGTTTTAGTTTAAGAGCTCAATGTATATGGTCATAATATTTATATATAAACATAAACAAAAGAAAACGGGTTGCCTCCCGCAAAGCGTTTCATTTAAAGTCATAGAGCTCGACTTTCTTACGTACCTCCTCGTGGTCGTGAAGCCATGGTCCTTCATGTAAGATTTGAAAATGTCCATGCAGCTTTGATCCACTCTCCATGCTTGACACGATCATTTTACTTGATGAGAGGCTTGCCTGATCATCTCTTGCATCATCATCCCCTCCTTCTCTTGCTCTTCGTTGCTGCTTCTCCTTTCATGAATTTTACTCTCTGTCCAGATCAGATCATGTAGCAAACAATAACTTCCATGCATGGTGCATGAAATTATCCTTCCATCAAATCTTTGTTGACCCTCAACGGACTCCGAACGAGTGAGTTACGCCCATTTTACTCCAACGCTACAATCTGTCCAAAGATTTCAGACTGCACAGCGCCTAATGTTTTCGTCATATCTCCTTGTACAGGTCTTCAAATTCGTCGATCTTAGAGGCATTGGAATCGGCACTTAATGGAGCTTCTGATTTTTAACTTCTTCCTTCTTCTACATATCTGATCAGGTGCTCAAAACTGATGAAAACAGCAACGTCATCTTCGAGGTTCGGTGATGGCGATGCACAAGCTTGAAAATTCTTTAGGCATGGCTTCCCTCCTCTTGATTAAGGTTTGATGACCTGCATGGTTAGTGAAACTCGGGTTTTCTCCCGATACACGCTCTTTTAAGGTCACGAGCTTGACCAAGCGCAAAGCAAGTCCAAGATTCGCAGACGTAATGAAAACATGTGCAACCATAACCACAATGTAAATTGGATGAACAAAATGTGATTAAAGGTAGCATAAATTTCTTGCTCAGCGCTAAGGCTCTCATTAGGCATGGTTTCATTAGGTGAGTAATTAACAAAGTTTAAGCATAACAAAGCCTCTTTATCATACTCAAGAAATTCTAGCCTATCATGATCATCAAAAGTGCAAGGCATAGAATCAAAAGATACTATTAGATATGAACATGAATATATCAAAAGAAGATTATCATGTCCAAAAGTACCTTGAGAGTCTAATGTGTACCTTAGCCTTTGAGCTTTTCATTGTGAGTGGTCCTTCGGAGTTGAAAACGAACGATCCTTGATGATCGGAGGTGGCTCGCGTAGACTTCTTCAATCTCTCCCTTCATGCCACATGTCGTCAAGGTCACTTTATGTAGGATCACTCCTCTTCATTTGTGGGCTCACACATCTCTTAAGTGTCTTCATGTAACTCCATGAGCCTTCGTGTGAGAACCCAAAGTGTCTGCGCCATTGGATGTTGTCCTTTGTGTGAAATCCTTCGTGGTTTGCTCCAAACAACTCCTTGTGTCGGATGTCGCCAACATGTGTCTTCATTTGCCAATACTCCAGTGGTCTTTGTTTTGTTCCAAGCCTCTGAATTTCTTCATGTGTGGTCTAGTGGAAGTATTGCCCAAACTTCTCTTCGTTGTTGTCGTCCTCATCTCCACTCTCTTGTTCTCATCGCGTTGCTGCTGCCTCTTCCTCGTGGATTTTCCCCTGTATACATAACAGAACATATACCAAAATATAATTCTATTGAAAAATTTATAAAATTATCTTTCCAACGGGTACTCATCCATCTTAATCGGAGTCCATATGAGGGAGTTATGGCTGTTTCACTTCAGATTTGCTTGCTGTCCAAATCAGGACATGCAACCATCGGTGATTCGGCCATATCCGCTTGTAGGAACCTCCGATTGACTTGATTCTTGACTCGTTGGAAGCGTAACTTCGTGCGGCTTCTAAATATCCAAAGATATTTTGTTGTTCTTCCCATGAGTCTGTGCAAAACTTGATGCGAACAGAAACTTCGAAGATGTTGACGAGCTTGATCTCGTGATCTTGGGGACACCGTGATTGCTTCCAATACCTATTACTCGAACAAACAATTCTCCACAAAATATTAGTCTTAAAATTTTAATTGACACATTGACTTACCTTGTTCATGGGCTCTTGTGTAGGGTGTGGGCTCGATAGTGGATGATGGGTCACTAACAAAAGTTAGCACCTACCACTAAAGAGTGAATCTTGATGTCGCGTTCGTCTTGTCGGAGCGGATGGTGGACTTCTCGAAGTCCTAGTTTTGTGTCTAGCTTTTCACCTACTTTCAAGGACACAAACAAGAAAGCAAGCGTATATGCAATACTAAGAATTAGGGTTAGTCAAATAGAAAGGTAGATCACCCTAGGGTTCGAGTTGCCGATCCCCGGCAACGGCGCCAGATAAAGGGGCTTGTTGACGGTTCAAAACCGTGTTGAAGTTCACCGTAAGCGTACGGGTGACTTGGTGCCTTTTTCACTAAGGAGGGTCCCCCAAGGTTTGTCAATCCAAGGATCAGAAGCAAACCGCTAAGGTTCTCTACCTTGTCTAGCCAAACTAACCTAACATTAAGTGTTGATTGCATACAAAGATAAACCTAAGAGATATGCATATGATAGCACAAGGTTGATCACATCCATAACATATGCAACATGAAAGAGCAAGCAAGGGTAACTAGGGCCTATCGTCATCTAGTTGTAGTTCTAGTCAAAAGAGCAAAAGCAACATGTATTTCATCTAAAGTTGTCTTTAAACTACTATCCTCCGGTCAAACCCTAGCCCAGCTCCGCCTTTCTCCTCCACCGTACTGTCACTATGCAAGGATATTCGTGCGGTTGGCTCACGGGAGCACGTTCGTTAAGAACACGTTGCACTCCTTGGTAAATCTGGTATGCACCTCTAGCCACCATGGCTACTAGAGCACCCCAAGCAATCTATCCTAGCAATAGATTGAAATAAAGCAAACCCAAGAGAGCACAAGATCGTAAAAGGAGGAATCGAGTCGCTAAAAGATCGGATGACATGAATTGTGTAACTCACATAGTAGATGTGTTTTGGTCACCACCACCGAGTACATACCATTAATGACCTCAACTAGCTCTAGAACTCCTCCATGGCACAACCACGCAGGGCGGCCATGGCGACTAGGGTAGGCCTAGGCCATCTCCTAGACAACTTCGAGGACTCGTGGCGGCCGTCGTCTCCCTCCGGTGCTTGCTTCTAGGTTTCGTCGAGTTGTGATGAATGGATGGATGTGGCGGCCGACGGAGGCAGAGGCAATTTATCGAGGAGCACCTAGGTCACAGGGGAGCGCAAACCGAGCCCGAAATGGGCTGGGCCGGCCGGCCTGGGCCCGTTTTCGTCCCGGTTCGGCCCGGCCTTTCTCCACGTTGCTTCTCGCGCTTCCTTGAATTTATGCTGAACTTCTTGTGGGTCCTTGACGACGTTTTCCTGTGGTTTGGATAAGGGTACTTGGCGTACGAACTCCCGTATTTTCTATTTAGGTCCTCGGAGTTTCACAGCTTCATGCTTCGGTCCTCGGGTCGTTTGGAGTCATGTTCATCGCGTGTCTTGACTTGTGTCGGGCTCCATGATCTTCTTTTAAAGTGCTTGATGAACTTATCTCGAATGTCTCCTCTTTAACGTTGATTTCCTACGTAAACAATAAACTCCAAAAACCACATGCAAGTGTGAACTTGTTACATCATTAGTATGCCTACTGGCGGGTTAGTATAATTCAAAGCTCAAACCAAAGTGTAACAAGTGATCTTGGTTGACGGAACTCGACCGTCAACAATACTCCACTCTTTTCCTTGAGGTACCATGGGCCTACACTGATTGAAAGCTTCGTCCCTCTACTTTTCTAGCTCCTTCTCCTTCTTCTCTTGAAACCTCAGGCGTTGAAGCTTCCTCCTTTGTGTGCGAGTCAAACCGGGAGGACACCACCTTGGCAAGAAGTATTTGGAGTTGGAACCACTCCCACTGGCCTCATGGTCATTAGCAGCAGCAAATACCCCTGGAGTTGGTGTCACAACTTTATTGTCTGGAATAATCGGTCTTTTGCCACTTTCTCCAATGGGAACATCCATTGACCCAATCTGAATAATGTCTTGATTTATAGACCTCTCTGGATCAATATCCATCTTCTGCACCTCCTCCTTCTGCTTTGGCCTGTAGACTTGCTTCACAGGAGGCGGCACAGCCTGCCTGGCTGCACCGGTCTAACTGGTGCCAGTGACCGGTCTGACCGGTCGGGCCTGATGACCCTGACCAGAACGGCGAGGAGCCAATCGGTCTTGGATAGGCCTGGAGATTCTATCCATAGCTGATCTTGGTCCTCGATCCCCATCCAGGATGAAAGGCTTGTTGATATGGCACCCACATCACTCCATTGTCATCATAAATTGGGCGTGGTGCACTTGAACTTGATGATGCCCAAGGTGGAGTAAAGCGTTGCCCTTGTTGCGATAATTCACCCTTGAGTCTTGGAGCAGCCCTTGGAGGTGAAGACGACCCTTTTTGGTGTGTAGGCGACCTCATCCTTTTTTTAATGGCCGATCACTTGTAATGGCCTTTTCTTGGAATACTTGTCAAATAACATGTTGAAAGTGACCTTTGGCTTAGGACCACTCCCCTGTTTTTTTGCTACATTAAGCTTCCAGTTTCCAATCTCCGGACGGCTTGGCTTGATCATCCTCGGACGACCCAGGGGCGCACCGGTCTAACCGGTCACCTCCACCGGTCTGACCAGTCTGGCCAGAGACGGCTCAGACGGTCTTTGATTAGCGGGTATGGACGACTCTTGCCCCCCATGTCCAGAGGCTCTCACAATAACCTTGAAGGTCTCTTTACCATCAGGAGTCTTATCATACTCAACTTTATGAACAAGCTCCTTTCCTCTCAAGTCGGGCTTAGCTTCCCCGACCACCACGTTCTTGCCTCTAGTTGCTTCAGCTTGATGCGATCGAACCAATACCTTAGGTTGCTGTAAATCCATGGTGTTGATGGGAAAAGGAGTTTTATCCACTTGCATATCATGAAAAGTCAAACGACCTTCATTTATGGCCAATAGAACCTGTCGACGAAACACATTGCAATCATTAGTGGCATGAGAAAAAGAATTATGGAACTTGCAATATGCACGCCTTTTCAACTCATCAAGTGGAGGAATAGTATGAGTTAATTTGATATTTCCAGATTTAAGCAATTCATCAAATATACGATCACATTTGGAAACATCAAAAGTAAATTTAATTTCTTCTTGCCGACCTTTACTAGCCGGCTTAAGAGATGAACAAGAATAAGCTTTTTCTTTAGAGGGCCAAATAAATTCAGCAGCATAAACTTCTTTATCACTATCGTTCGAACTATCAAAATCATAATCAATAAGATGCACATTAGAACGATGTGACTTAAAGCTATCCTTTTCCTTATTCAATCGGTTTTCAACAACTAGAGCTCTTACTTGAACTTGTGCAACGAAAAGAAAATTAGTACCCTCTATTTTCTCTAATAGATGACCTTAAACCCTTTAGACAAATGTCTGCAAGGTCCATATCAGTGATTGATAAATTAAAGCAACAGTTTTTAGTTTCTTTAAACCTTTTAATGTAGGCAGAGACAGTCTCATCTCTTCCTTGCCTAACCGATGTTAAATCTGTCAATTTTAATTGCATGCTCCCACTATTAAAGTGATCACGAAATTTACGTTCTAGCATATCCCAAGAATAATAGAACTGGGAGCAAGTGAAGAAAACCAAGCAAAAGTGATGCCAGTTAAAGATAAAGAAAACAAGTGTACTTTTAAAGCATTATAAGCACCAGCTTCACCTAGTTGAGCAATGTATTGACTAATATGCTCCCATGTGGTTCGATCATCATCACTACTAAATTTAATTAAATCAGGCATACGCCAACCACGCGGGAGAGGAA
Source organism: Cenchrus fungigraminus (assembly GCA_036936925.1). Taxonomy (NCBI): domain Eukaryota; kingdom Viridiplantae; phylum Streptophyta; class Magnoliopsida; order Poales; family Poaceae; genus Cenchrus; species Cenchrus fungigraminus. The sequence continues at coordinate 64,475,680 of CM072770.1, forward strand.
ATCTATCAAACTCAGGATCATATGGTTTTTTGATACAAATTAGTATTATCAATATCAACACCAAGTTTAGTTTTTACCACAGTAGCCAAATCTTCCTTAAATCTATTAAATTCCGCCCAATTAGGATTATTTGGCTGTAGTGGCTCTGGATTCTCCAAATTCATCTTATTTAAATAAGGAGCTATCTTAGCTTGAGCTAGCCTATAACTTTCAAACACATCGTCCGGAATAATGGTTTTTGGAGCCAATGTATTCATTGTCATGCTATAATGAGGCCCAGTATTACTAATTGTATTAGGAAAAGTATGAACCACTGAATTTGGCACGACAGAAAGTGGCATAGGCTGATAGGGCACCATCTCCAGCGCATTCGTTTGATGGATCAGACTGGTACCCTACATCGGTTCGACCGGTGCAGCCATGTTTGGCCTGTGCGGTTGGAACTGCGGGTTTTGACCAAAGGGAGGATTTGGTGGCAAGACATATGTGTAATTTGCATTATTAATAACAGGCAAAGGTGCTAAGCTAGGATAAACCCCATGAGGATGAGCTTTAGGAGCACTACTATTAGTTTCATTATCATTGTAACTTAAGCTCCTACCTTTTTCAAGATCCTCTAAACGTTCTAAACGAGCAATATAAGAAGCAAGTAATCCATCACTTTCCACTGTAGATTTCATAGGAGAAGATTCAATTGGAGGTTTTTTGGTTACTGTGGGGATTACCTCAACGTTGTTGTCATTTAGCTTGATTGCCAGCAGCTCGAACTCTTTCAATCTTGCCACCTTGCCGGAACGATCCTTCTTGACGCCAGCTAGGAATTGCACTTGCATGTACTCTTGTAGCGCCTTGAACTTCTGCTGCTCCTCTCGAGGGAGATCTTCCAGCGACGCAGTGACAATGTTGTTCATGTCGAGTTCGCACCGAGCTCCCATATGGCTGAGGTTAGATTGAATGGTCTTAGAAACCTGATCTTTCTTCCCCAGCAGAGTCGCCAAAATATGTTGACACTTTTACTGGTCAACACACACTAACGCTAGATCGCGCAGCAGTCAGAGACCTGAACTCACCGAGCCTCTGTCCTACCCGATCTGACCGGTCAAGGGCACCGATCTGAGCGGTGTACGCAGGGACGCGGTGAAAACCTACGAACACCGCCTCGGGAGGGACCCCGTTGGAGATGGCGCATCTAGGGTTGCTCTGAGGTCAGCAAGGTCACTCAGAACGTCCTTGATCGCCGTCGAGACAAACAAGGAAAGCACAAGAGTTGGAAAAGTTAGGGTTCGGAGATAAAAGTTGTAGAAAGTATATGATCGATTGGGTGATAGCCCTCAACCGGTTGTGGCCCTTTATATTTATAGGGTGGGGAGGTCTTGCCCCACAAGGAAACCTTTTACAAGTCAAAATTCGCTAAGATTCCTCAATTCTACTCGGATTCGGGGTCCACCGGTTAGACCGGTCAGGCCCACCGGTCAGACCGGTGTGGCCATTGCCGGATCGGCTACAGGACCCGACCGGTCAGGCCGCCTAGGGACACCGGTCTGACCGGTGGCGTCAGCCTGATCAGCTTTTGTGCCAATTTTGGGTGCGAACAGTACCTTCTCCTTTCAACATCTAGCTGAGGAAGAAGGGGGAGCAGGCGTGCAGGACCGGGCCTCAATGCCATTGCCGCCAGCCACTGCTTGAACGAGCCATCGCCGCCGGCATTCGCGCCATTGCCGCTCCACCCTTTTCCGCACCCGCACCTGGCACCTTCCATGGGCAGGTCAAAGCTTGGCCCCAGCCTTCGGTGGCCACTTCCCAGCCCCGCCGCCAAGGAGGAAAGGGGTGAGCGGGCCTCCGCGCACTCCGCGGCTGAGCGCTACTTGGATGAGTGACGCATGAGGAAGAAGAGGAATCTGCAGTCGCTAGGAAAGAGGAGGAGGGACGCGGGGGATGTTGGAGGAAAGAGGCATGCTCGTCCCGTCATGAGGGGTGCTCGGCCCATCGGCGAAGGGGAGCCGGAAGAGGTGCCGAGGAAAGCGGTGTCTGCCGCTAGAGGGGAGGCGATGGAAGGCAGCTGCGGTAGCCACCAGAGCGGCGTCCGGCCTGGTGAGTGAGGGCCGTGCCGGAGGAAACAGAGGCGTAAAGGAGGAGTGAGCCGGACGAGATGCGGACACAAGGGAGACGGGAGCTGCGAGACGAATGCGGCAAAATACCGAGCTAGGAGGCTCCGAATTGAGGGAGGGTGCGTGCGAGTGGAAGCAGCGTCGTGTAGTATTGGCCGCCAATTCCGTTTCCCAATTCTTTCGGCACCCAAACAGTGGTATTCGTGATCCCAAATTCCAATTCTGAATTCAACCTCCCAATGCCAACATCTAAACGCTATCTTAATGAATTTGTCTTGCAATTTTCAGTCCATTAGTGTAATTAGTTTTGTAATTAATCTACGTTCAATACTCCTAATAGACCCTGGTCCAAAAAATTCTCCAAAAATTCCCATCGAACTAAACGGGAGTGATTAAAAAAAGCCAAAGAGGTATTTGATGTAATGGTAAGAATGATATTAAATATACTTTCTCAACCACTATGTGTGGATGGAGAGAGAGAAAAATTGTTTTTTTGGTAGACCTTTTAATTAGCACCTCTTAGATGTGGTAGTTTTTTTATAGGTAGGTTAGATGCATAATAACTCAATCTAACCTTTCTGCTCGGATAGTCTGATGAGACTAATTGAGTTCTAACTAGCTCGAAGCCTCAAACTAACTTACCATCCTCCTCGCCGAAGTCGCCGATGCCGGCCGGCCGGCGGACGGTTCAAAGATGCCGCCGCATGCAGCAGGGGTTTGAGTTTGACCCGGGCGCCGTCGAGGAGGATGATAGGATGAGGAATCCGGCCGCGATGCTGGAGCATATTCGGCTCCCAGTCCACGCCCTCCTCAATAATCCACCATTTTCAATGTTATACTATACGCCCGCATTTGTCTGCTGCTTCACTCATCACCTGCCCCGCCCCCTCCTGATGCACGATTTAGTATTTCCTCTAATATTATATATTCTTCTCGACACATCATTGGCTGCCCCTCTGCTCCTTCCTACGTGTGCCGGCGTCAGAAAATAAACCACCTTTGCATATGATCCCTTCGTTTTTTTATATTTTCCTGTTAGAAAGAGAGGTCCAAGTCAATCCACCAGTTTGTTAGTTTCTACTACTCCCTCCCTCCCAAAATATAAGCACTTGGATGGTTCAAATTTTATACCAAAATATAAGAATCTACAGGGATAGGACAAAATTGAGTGGGTTGGTGAGTGAGTTAGTGAGTTGGTGGGTAATGTAAAAGGAGGGGTATATAGACCATTTCATTTCAATATTATTTTTTTATATTATAGGACGGAGGGAGTATACTGCTGCATGGCTAGAGAAAAGTTGGTGGCGTCGTGTAGCTAGCTTGCTCACTCGTTCGCGTCCTACGACTACGAACAAGGACTAGGAGAAAAGCGATCCCGGCCGGCCCCATGCCCGCGACAACGCCGTAACAGCTTGTTCGTTTGGCTGGTGGCTGATGGCTGGTGCTGATTTGTTCTGAGAGAAAAGTACTGCTGGCTGGTTGCTGGTGGTTGGTTTGTTCTGAGACAAAAGTACTGCTGGTTGGTGGCTGATAAGCCAGACGAACAGGGCGAGGAACAAATGTTGCTGTGTGCCCGGCGCTAGCGCTGCTGCGTGTGCAATCATTTACTCCTTGTTCAATTTAAGAGTGCAAGTAAGATCAAATAGTCATCTACTATACTCCCTCTGTATTGCAATCAGATGATTTTTTGACAAGATTTGAGTCAAACATTAAGAATATAAATCATGAATAACTTTTAAGTAGTTGAGTTGGGAAATGCGAAAATTATATCAATAGATTTGTCTTGAAAAATATTTTCATAATAATATACATATATAACTTTATAATAAATATTTTTATAGACAAGAGAAGTTAAAGTTGTACTTTGGAGACCGTGTCGCTGTCCTAACATCATCTAATACCAGTATGGAGGAAATACCTAAATATGTACTTCCTCTGTCCATAAAAGATGGTCGTTGCGGGTTTTCGTACCACAAATTTGACCGAATTTGTAGAAAATACATGAAACATGTGTATCTCCAAATAAATTTGTTAAAAAACTAGATTCAAATATCTATCTAATGATATTAATTTTGTATCATAAATATTAATATATATTTTTACATACTTAGTCAAAGTTGTTTCTCGAGAAGCGAAAACGACAGTCTTTACGGAGGGAATAGAAAAAGTATGTATATGTAACAACTAAATCGATCTACAATTTGGAACGGAAGAAGTATAAATCTACTTTGCATTGATCTGTGAAATAAACTGCAACCGAAGCAATTTCCCTAAGTTTTCAAAAAAAAAAAGCAATTTCCCTTGGCATGTGACCCAGCGATGAAGATTTCTCTAGGTGGCCAAACACGCATCTTTTCTAAAAGATAGGATTTTCTGTATCTTGGCATACATATATATCCATGTATTTCTGTAGCTGGCCAAACACATCTTTTCCAAAAGATAAGATTTCTGTAGTAGCCTTGGCATACATCTCACTATACATGTCCATGTATTACATTTCTGTAGGTGGCCAAACACATCTTTTCCAAAAGAAAAAAAAAGTGATAAAGATTTGATAGATGAAGCATCCCATTTCATTTTAAAAAAATACTGCAATACATTACACAGCATAAGCAAATAATACCACCTCGAAAATGTCAAACTAGAGGAAAAAATCCGGACGCCACCACTGATTTCTTGTCGACAAAATACTTATATGATATATCTTCCCCCGTCAGGAAGACACACACTGGCACGAGGCGCCGGACGTCGACGACTCCTCCCACTCGTCTCACATCATCCTCCTTCTCTCGCCTCCGTACGCGTGGGTGACGCCGCGGCGCGCGCGCGTACGCGATGGCCGACGCCGAGGCGGCTGCCATCCACCGTCATCTGGATGGCGGTCCCGGTGCCGGCGACGGTGACGACGTCGAAGACGACGACGCCGCCGCGGGGCAGCCGAGCCACAGCAACGGCGGCGCCGGCACGTGGGAGATAGAGGAGATGGAGCCGGAGGAGGCGCGGCAAGCGGGCGCCGGCGCCTCCACCGCGGTCGGCGAGGCCTCCTCCGGTGCCGGCGGCGATGACGTGTACGTGGCGGTCGGTAAGGGCGGGTCCAGCATGGCGGCGCTGTCGTGGGCGCTGCGCCGGCTCACCAGGCCCCGGACCTTCGTCTACCTCGTGCACGTCTTCCCCGTCGTCACCAGCATCCCCACCCCATGTATGTGAGCGATCCTCTACTATACTCTTCATCTCACCATATCTAGTTCGATTCATGATCATAACCGCGATCCGATTTGCTAGCGTTAGTTCGCATGGTGCCGTTTCGAACATGTAGGAATAGATTGAATCTATCAGATCAAACTGTTTCCATGTCAAATTATATTCTTGGGTTGCAATCAGACTTTGTAGCCTCATCGCCAACACCGCTCACTATTCCAATAATGTCACAATACTGTCCAATTAATCTTTCCTTGAGCTGAACTCGAACAAAAACCATTCTCTCGGCAAATTGGGAATTAATAGTTAAATCAGCACTACCATCGTAACAACACCAGTGACTAGACAATGTTGCAATTTGCAAGCACGCTGATCAGTCGTCTTTGCTTCGGGTCACCATTAATCTAGATGGCCATGCTGATTTGAAGAATCGAAGGTCAAGTTCGGGCTTTTCTAAAAGTTGTGTCGTCTTCACGCGTCGGAGTTTCCCTTGGAGCCTTGCTTGTGAACCTCTTTGCGCCAAGAATGCTTTGGGTTTGGCCCCGTAACAAAGCTGCAACAGCAAAGTTCCAAGGGGCTGATGCTGACCTTGTAGAGAGGAGGATCGGAGAAACGAACAAAGCCACACATCATGCGTTAGGTGTGACATGTGTGCCTCCTAAACCAATCATGATCTTTGCTTCAGTGAAGGTTGCATTGTAGTAGAATCTATTCTCAAAGATCATATACACCTTATCAGCTCCGGGTAGCGAATGCTAGCAAGATACGTGGACCATATATACGTCCATACAGGATGCCAAAATGCAGAAAAAGTAGGTTTGTGAGATGCCGGGTAGAGTAGGGCGTATATTGTGATGTTAGACCGCCACTAAAGTGGGAACAAGATCACCACAGTAGGATCCCATTCTGCCAGCTTCTAGTCTATAGATACAATGACACTGACGAGATAAAAATGGATTTTCTGCAGGTTCAGCTACTTACAGAGGGAAAATAACAAAAAAAAAACATGGATACATTATATCTATGTTTAGCATCCGAGCATCCGATGATCTTTAAGCGATGTTCAGTTAAAAGTTGTGTTTTGTGAGGAACCTGACACACCATCAATTTCTGAAATAGTAGGAATGATGCCTAAGAGCCGAGCGAGCCCAGAGCAGATTGAAACCTACTTGAACCAAGAGAGACAGAAGAGGCGAGAGATGCTGCAGAAATTCCTGGATCAGTGCCGCAAATTTCAGGTAAGCAGCTAGACCAGTTCATTAACTGTTCTGACCTCTGAAGTCTCAACAAGTTTTGACTCAGGTTACCGTCGATGTATACCTCATCGAGAGCGATCAAATCGCCAACGCAATTATTGAACTTGTTCCTGTCCTGCACATAAGACAGTTAGTGCTGGGAATTTCAAAGTCCAATGTGCGGTAAGGTCTATACCATGCAGCATGGAATTGACAGAAATATAAAATTGTTTGCCAACCACTAATGCAAATTTATGCTAAATTTGTTGGAATGAACACAGGAAGCTGAAGAGAGGAAATACAATAGCCGGTCAAGTACAAAAGAGCGCACCACTCTACTGTGAAGTCAAGATCATCTGCGATGGCAAAGAGGTGACGACGGAGACGACTACTGATCCAACACCACCATTGTCACCTTCTCCTATAGATAACAACAGCAGATCTAACAACACGACGCCACCGTCGTCTACACCTAATCATGATAAAGCAGATGCAAATGGTGAAGAAAAAGATGGTGAATGCAGAGAACGAAAGAAAATCACAAAGTTTTTAAGATGTTTCTCGTTTTGATTCTCATCTTATTTCTGTTTCAGTCACTTATCACAGCTAGCACATTGTAATTGTGTCATGATTGGACAGCATATATACTTTTGCGATTAAATTTTTGCCAGTCTTTTTACTTTTAGAAGTTATATTGATTTATCGTGTACAAAAAGAGATTTCATGTATATGTTAAAGTCTTCTGCATTTCGCTGAATTGTTTTCTGATTTCAGAGATCCTCATCTGTTTTATATAGATGGAGATGAAATGAAGAATTGCACACGATCGTAAAAGATTGAAAAACACAGAGGTAACATGATAACAGTAAGACATGTATAGAAACCAAAAGAGTATATTTCCTCCAAAGAGATCTTATTATTTTGGTCTGATCAGAATAGCAAGCACAAGTAAGAAATACACAACAGGTTTCTCCCAAACAGTTTTCATGTGTCCCGAACACAACGTATAATAAACAAATAAACAAGATAAGAGAAACATTCTAGCTAGAAACCTGAGTAGCAGAGTCAACCAGTTTTTTAGCATAACCGTATTCTGTTTTTGGCATCTGCTATTTAGAGATTCGGACAAAATCAATAAATTACATTGAGATACGAATGCCGGTTGTGCCATCATATCTGGTCAACTTATAAGTATTTATTTGAAATCATTAGTGCCAAGATATGGAAGTGCCGGTTGACCTGCATGTTCTGGGAATTACTTGAATGATTGAATCAAACGCAGTCGAGGGGTTCAGACCGCGTGAGCACACTATATGAAGTTCATAATGCATTGACTAAACTTACAGCGAATAACAGAGATTATTAACTCAGATATGAAACATAGTTGCTGTGAGAGATGATAAATACTAATAAGTTGCATATATAGAACAGTAACTAGATCTTCATATAACACAAAAGATTGACTTTTTGGAAATTAACCAATGCACTTTACAACTTGTTGAGGAACACAAATTTAAACATCTAATTGTTCATATTTATAGAACAGAAATAGGTTGACAGATAGAAAATCTACCTACCATCCATCTGCAAACACATAGATGCAAAGATCTTACTTTATACAAATTCAAAGAAAAGAAAATTCGTCATATTATCCTGAAGAAACCAAAGTTATCAGAACCTTTCTGGGCAGCACCAGTAGAAGCAGCAGTCTCCGATGCCAATACAGGCTGTTTCTAGACCCTCCCAATCTCAAAAGGCCTTGGCACCTCTGGAGGTCTTGCACAGCATATCCTTGTCGATTCACGCCTTCAACAAATAGGTGTTGTTTTATCTCTAGGCACCATGCTTATACCCAATTATCACTGGGGCTCCTTGACAGGAAGACCCATTATTACATCTCTGGCTGAGAAGCTCACAAAATGGTACTAGGAGAAACACATTGGCTGACCGATGGCATTGAACACTGTTGCCCAGTTTCCTGAGCCTTTGAATGGTGTTTTCCCAAACAGAAGTGAATCAGTTTGATCTGTTCAGCACAGCGCAGGGGTGAAAAACCGAAACTGTATTATCAGGAACCAAACATGAATTTTGTTTCAGCGAGGCTCTCAGAATCTATTATCAAAGATCATGTACAGCCTTTGAGAGCTCTAAGAAGCGAATGATAAAAATATGTGTACCATACAGGATGCAAAAAAAGTATATATGTGATGTGATGTATGTTAGACTGCCACTAAAGTGTGAACAAAATCAGCACAGTAGGATACCATTCTGCCAGCTGCTAGTCTGACACAATCACTACACTACTTCATGAAAATAGACTTTCAGGTCGTTCAGCAAGCTCAAGGAAACGTAAAAAGGAAAAGGTAGATATTTTTCTGAAGATCTACAGTCAAGGCCTGGGTAGTGAAGCTTTCTGTGTTGTTGCACCTAAAGCTCAAAACAGTATAAGGCATATATTGTGCGAAAGCTGACATACCTAGCCTTTGAATTTCTGAAATAGTTGGAATGATGCCTAAGATCTAAGCAAGCCCAGAGCATATTGAAACTTATTTGAACCAAGAGAGATGCAAGAGATGCAGCAGAAATTTCTAGACCAGTGCTACAATTTTCAGGTACGCAGCTGGACCAATTCTTGGATAACTCTGATTTCTGATCGTATTTATAGTTAATAATCAGTAGCTGTAGGACAACATTAAAGAGTCAAATATCATTCTTTTAATATATTCATTCTACCATCAATGTTTACACACGGGCTACGGTGCCGCTATGTAAGGGTGGGGCAGGAGTTCGAGGGTTTTCTCGACCTACGTGCGAAGGTCTTCTTCCTAGCAAAATGCCGGGGGCTGTCTTATCCCCGTAGGTCGAGTTTTTTTTACCTCATCAAGAGCGACCAAATCGCTATCACAATCCTCAAACTTTGTTACTGTCCTGCACATAAAGCAGTCAGTACTGGAAATTTCGAAGTCCAATGTTTGGTAAGGTCTATACTATGCAGCATGGAATTGACAGAAATACAAATTCCTTTACCTGCTGCTATGAACACAGGAAGCTGAAAAGAGGAAACACAATAGCAGGACAAAGAAGAGCGCACATCTCTTGTGAAGTCAAGATCATCTGCAATGGCAAGAGGTGACAACTGACAATTGCTGATCCAACACCACCACTATCACATTCTCCTCTAACAATTGCAGATCCAACAACCCAACACCACCATCATCTACACCAAATAATGATATCACAGCTGCAAATGGTGATAGAAAAGACTGTGAACCCAAAGAAAGAAAGAAACAAAGTTTTTGAAATGCTTCTTGTTATGATTTTTGGCTTTTCAGATACTAGTACATGGTAATTGCATCATGATTGAACATCATAAGTTTGATACTAACATTTTTTCCACTGTTTTTGTTTCTGAAGTTAACAATTTACTGTATACAAAATAGATGTTCTGTAGATGTGGAAACTTTTCTTCTGATTGAAGATTTTTTTAAAAAAATGAAACAAGTTGTACCTCATGACAGAAAAAGTTAGAAAACACATGAAAGCAAACGTAACAGACACAGGAAGCACAGTCTATAATTTCCCTGAAGAAGGGTTAGTAATTTCAGCAGCTCCAAATATCAAATACAACAAATAAGATTATACAAATGCAACTTCTATGAAGACAAGTATATTAAGTCATCTGTCCCAAGACAAAGAAGTGCAAATTGATCTGCAGTATTAGTTTATAGGGGACGGTACTTCAATCAACCACTACTCAGCAAAGATAACGCATCCATCAAATATTTACAACAAAAGACAATTGAATGGTTGAGCAGCTATAACATTAAAATCAAAATGCTGCCATGAGAAAAATAATTACAGTGGGAATTTGAATGACAAATATAAGCTGCATAGAACCAAAATTGGAATTTCTGCTGCACTACAGGAGTTGTTGAGGAACAGAAATCTGAACACTAATTGTTCAATTTGAAAGAACACAGCCAATTTCACAGGGACATAAATCTGCCTACAACTCATCTGCAAACACACAGATGTGAAGATGCTACTTTATCCAATTGCTTTGCTACAAACAAAATTAAAATCATCCTATTCCCTTAAAAGAACCCAAACTCTAAATAGTTATCAGAACCTTTCTGGGAAGCACCAGTAGAAGCAGCAGACTCCGAGGTCGACGCAGGCTGCTTCGGGGGCTTCCCAATCTCAAAAGGCCTAGGTACCTCTGGCGGGCTCGCACAGCGTATCAATGCCCAATTCACACCCTCAAAAAATGGGTGCTGTTTTATCTCTGTGGCACCACGCTTATAACCCAATCGTTGTTGGGGCTCCTTGGCAAGAAGACCCCTTATTAGATCCCTGGCTGGGAAGCTCACAACTGGATAGTCAGGGAAACGTAGAGGCTGCCCAATGACATTGAACAGTGTAGCCCGGTTGCCTGAGCCTTTGAATGGTGTTTTTCCAAACAGAAGCTCATATAAGAATATACCAAAGGTCCACCAGTCAACAGCACTACCATGACCGTCACCTTTGATAATTTCGGGTGCCAAGTACTCATGTGTACCAACAAATGACATTGATCTTGCATCACTAGGTTCTGCTATAAGCTCAGGCCATGGGCTGACCTGGTTGACAACTTCAGGCTTTGGTTTTCGATTTTTCTTCGACTTAGAGAAGAGACGTGGGCCAAAGCATGTCGTGGGAGCTGTACATGATGGCTGAATCATGCAGGATGGTTCGACACAAGCTTGTTGAGCACTGTGAGCTTGGTTCTTTCTATGTGATTCTGCATCAGGGTTAGACGACCTGATCAGCGTTGGGCTCACTGCACAGCGAAGGGAGAGGTCGAAGTCGGTAAGCATGATGTGTCCATCCTCTCGGATGAGGATATTTTCCGGCTTGAGATCACGATATATGATACCGAGCATGTGCAAGTACTCCAACGCAAGGAGAATTTCAGCTACATAGAATCTGCAATTCACAAGTAAAGCAGCTCAATAGTGCAGCAAGAACAAGTAATACAGAGTACAGACTTAACTTCACATAAATAAATAAGTTGCAAAATAGATAAATTAAAGAATTATAATACATTGGGTTTATTCCATGCTGTGTCTGGAGCCTTTAGTAAGGGATATAAATGTAAGCTGCAGTAAATTAATTAACTATATCAATTCCTAGTCATGCATTTTAGCTTCACAGATGCTTATTTCTTATTATCTGACTACACAAGCTGATGCGGCCAAGTGGATAACACAGAGACCATATTCCTCCACAAGTTACTCAAAATAAACCATATTGTCTCCTACGGCCACCTATCTATCATTCGCATGGGTAGAACATAATAAATCTGACGTACTTGACAGCTTGTTCTGGAAAATACTTGCCACGCTGCCTTTGTCGAAGTGTATGCATGTCTCCCCCAGGGCAAAACTCCATAACCAGACAAGAGAATTTATCAGTCTCAAAGTGGGTATACAATGTAGGAAGAAAGGGGTGGTCCAGGCACTGCAAGATATCCTTCTCAGTCTGGGATCGAAGCAACTTTTTTCGACTTGCAAGCGATGCCTTGTCCATGACCTTCATTGCAAAATAGCTCTTTGTTCCACTCAATTCTGAAAGATACACACTGCCAATGTCACCACAGCCTAACTTCCTCAGCAGCTTAAAATGGCTCAGCCCAAGTATACCATCTCTGGTCCTGATCATCTGAATTGCCTCCCAGCGCGAATCATTTGCCTTATGAGGCTTGGTGATGCTACTGATGCTGCTACATGAGCTCTCATCACTGATATCACTGCTATTGCTTGGTCTGTATCTGCTACTGATTCCCCTTTCTCCTGTCTCAGATCTTTTGATAAGCCTGCCACTTTCATTTGCCTTTGCTAGACTACACTCCTTATCCAATGTTGAAGATGGTTTCAAGTTTCTACCCATATTATCATGGTCCACAACTTTCTGCTCTTCAACCACAGGGCACTCTGAAACCCTTTCATCTTGCATTTCTCCAGAAATCTTGTTAAAAGTAGTACAATCAACTGACTCATTTGGAAGGTGGTTTGGTTTCTGCTCCAAGGACTCCTCTTCAGAACTTGGTTTGCTCACGCTATCTATTTCAGGCAGCCTTCTTGGCACCGGCACGCTAGATTTATTGAGCCTAGCGGCCTCCAAAGAGGAATCAATCTGAGAATGCAGCTTCAGAGTTTGAATGTCTGGGACTGCTGGGAGTGCTTGAGGCAATGCCTCTGTAGCCATTGTATCTCAAACCAAATTATACCCTGAATCAGACCGTAGAATACAAAAAATCTTCTACAAGCACAGGTCAATCAAAGATTCAAGCTCGGCACTGCACTGGATAACTAAATTGCAGCCTTCGATTCAGAAAAATCTGCAAAGAAGAGCAACAATTCAATAAGTTGACATAAAAAACAGAAATAAATAAAGTCCATGAACAAAAAAGAAAAAACGAACCTAATGCCCAGAGGCCAGAGCGAAATCAAGAAATAACTGGCAACTCATATCCGTCCACCCTCCAAACACAGAGGTTTCTCAGCTCTCACAACCTGATGCGCACTGTACACCCACACTTGCAGTTGCAGAGTTCAACCCCCAAACTGGAAAAAAGTTGGTTGATGTCGAACTCCTACAGCCTTAATAAACCGCCGAGCCTTCCCAACCTCCCACTAACCGCAATCATACATATCCTACAGATCCAGCAGTCCCCCCACACCGCGAATAAACAAAGCGCTAGGGATCAGCAAAGATGGCTTGTCCTGTCAAAGGCGCCATCTTTTGCACTCAAAAGGGGAGCACGGTGGCTCCCATCCGCCATCACCCACACCAGAATTAGGCCCTTTGCTTAGCTCCCTGCCGGCGCAATGCCGCCGGTGAAACACGTAGGCAGAGAGGGTCTGCAGATCAATGGCGCGCCCCTTTGGCGCGGCAAGGGGTGCGTTTATGGCTCCAGTCACATCAAGAGGAGCTTTTGTTGGCGGAAAGGGGCGAGGAACGAAAGCGAGGAGAAATCAAAGAACGGCACAAAAGCGGAGGACACCTTTCCTTCTTTCCGCGAAATGCAGGGGCGCGAAAATCTTTGCGGTTCAATTCGTACGGAGGGAGGTAAGGAAAGGGGGAGATGCACGACGAACCCGTGCAGCGACGGAGGTGAGCGAGCAGATCTACGGGGCGGCGGAATCGCATTGCAGGAACGGCGAATGGGGGGAAGGGAAACGAATCGGAATGAGGGGGCGAATCCTCCCAGTGAAAGAACTCACCTGAATGGATCGAAGCATTCGGCGGAGACGAATCCACGAACCAATCGGCAGGAGAGGCGGTGAGCGGTGGTGACACAGGGCGTAGGCGGATCGATGTCAGGGTCGCATTTGACCGAGGATCTCTCGTGGGCTGCCGCGCCGCGTCATGCGTGCAGTGCAGGGGCGCAGTGCGTGGGCGAAGTGTAGGAGCAGGGTGAGAGGGAGAGGAAAGGCGACGTGCCAAGTTCCGAAAGGCCACAGCTTTCTCTCTCTCTCTCTCTCAAACTGCTGTGGATTCGTTCACAGATCCTGCACAATGATTCGATCCCGGCTCAAATGTTTGGCGGCCTCCGGGTGACCGGCCTCTCCTCTCGTCACTTGAAACGGCGGCCTGGCTGCCTCCAACTGTCCCGTCAGTACAAAACCAAAATCTTTTTTTAAAAAAAACGACTGCAACAGAAAAATCCAGTCGTTTGTCCTTGAAGAGCAAATCGATATCATGGACAAACGGCCTGATCCTGTCGGATTTCCTGGTCTTCGGTTTATGTTATTTGAAGAGGTTTTTTTACTATACACAATATCACTATGTACCACCAGTTGAAAATGACTCGTATGTAATAGAAAATGATCTATATGTAAGAATCCGACGGTTGAGATTAATTCTGTACCACCGGGTTTTTAGTGTGGCATGGGTGGTATTCATAGGTGGTATGGGTAGTATATGGGTATTATCGGAAATATACAAAATAATATTGTTGCAATATATGAAATCAAGTCTTTTTATGTAATCTTGGCAGCGGGGAAATTTTTTCCAAATAATATACATCGAGCAAATTATCATTTTACCCATAGTAAAAAACTAAAAAACCGATAATACTACCGTACAACCGTTGGGTGGTATTGTGTACCGTAAAAGACCTCTATTTGAAATGCAGTCGGTTTCATTTGTACCTGCAAAATATCAGTAAAGCATTGTGCAGTTACACCACGTCCCTGACAATGAGCTCGTTTAGTTCGGCAAATTTCACGTATGAATGATATTAAAATACAAGTGTTGTGAGGAAAGATATAACTTGATGTTACATGTGAATATAAACGACCTGTTCGTTTGGTTGGTGACGGATGCTGATTTGTTCTGAGAGAAAAAAGTATCGTCGGCTAGTGATTAGTGGCTGGTTTTGTGACTGATAAACTAGACGCATGGCGAAAAAAGTTAGATGAATTTGCTCAATAAATAGCCCATATGCATGGCAGCAGGGCAGCTGAACCGAGTCAGCAGCAGCTCAGGTAACAACACGGCCCGTGCCGGGATAAAATTTGGCCGGGCATGGTGCGAGCTTTTTGCAGGCTCGTTGATAGATTTTTTACTGTTCCTGTCGGAATGCGTTGAACCCTAATTTGGCCGCAGGGACCAAGTACTGTGCATGTGCAGCCACAAGCTCCCCTTCAGCATTCTGGTTTCTACTACTAGTTCAAAGTACCGGTTCAAATTCATAATAAAAAATTTAAATTGTGGACCCCAGACGTTTCCTCAACACTTAAAAGTTTAGATGTACTAAAATCCATGGATGTGTTATGTGTAAGATCCTACTCCCTTTGTCTCAAAATATATATATATATATATATATATATATATATATATATATAACTCTTGCCTTACCAAACTGATATAAAACAATACTAAGATTTATGATATAAAATAAGTATTAATAGATTAATCTTATAGTATATTTTATACTAAATCTATTCATTTTGGAACATATACTAAATCTTCAAATTATTTGAAGATGTGAATAGTAATATTTTTTATACATTTGATCAAAATTGAAATTGTTTGACTCCTCGATAAGCAAGAGTTGCATTCCCTCAAGAAGCAAGAGTTGCATTCTTTTTTTAATGCAGGGAGCATTTGCTATATACTCTCGTAAAAGTTTTGGATCTGTTTGTAGGTGTTGAAAATTGTGGCTATGGATGCAGGACGACGTACTCCGATGGTATGCAGCTAATGACACATACTAAGCAAGCTCCTACCCGCGTGACAACACAATCTTGTCACATCATCCAAAGTGGCATGACAAGCTCTGACTTTAAAAACATCATAACTTTTTCATACGATACCGGATAAAAATTGTACCTTTCAACAAGATCTACAACTTTGTAGTTTAAGTTTTTTTTTCATTTGAAGTTGTTAAGATACATAATTATTGATCTAAACTTTAGACAACATACTAAGGCCTAATCCTATTTCCGATCATCTCCAACTTGGCTTTCTTCATCATGGTTCCACCAATGAAGTTCTATACAATATCTTATCTATAAAAATATAGGAAATAGACAATACTAATATATCAAAAGCAGCTAGTTATGTTCCATATTTGAACATTTTATATCTTTCATTTAGTTGTAGTAGCTTTTGATACATTAATCTTAGCTATTTCCTATAATTTCATAAATAAGATATTATATAGAACTTCTTTGGTGGAGTCAAGATGAACAAAGTCAAGTTGGAGACGTTCGGGAACATGATTAAACCCTTAATATGATGTCTAAAGTTTAGATCAATTATTATTGTATCTTAACGACTTCAATGGAAAAAAAATAAAATTATAAAGTTGAAGGTCTCGTCAAGAGCTACAATTTTATATAAAAGTTATTTTCATCAGTCGTATGGCAAAGTTATGATTTTTCAGTGTCATGCCGGTGGGAGTGGCGTGACAAACTTTCCATGTCGAATATGAGTATATGACCCCTTCGTATATATGGACCGGCCTCACCAAAAGGTTCAAATTTGCAAAAAAAAATTCGGGTGGGTTATTTTCAAAATATGAGTTAAAAATGTTTAAAATAAAAAAATCAAGGGAGAAGGAGTGTATGCGGTGAGTGTAACACTCCGGGTTTAGCTAAGGTGTGAATTTTTGAAAATTTTAAAACTTTTTGGTTAAGATGTGTTGCCACCCAATTTGAACCCCAAATGCTAGCCTCTCTCTCAAACTCTACACAAATAAACCCCATCTATAAAAATTACATTCAAATTATGGTAGAATATTTGAGTTGGATCTTTTTGGAGTTTATTTGGATTTATTTGAGTGTAGTTTGAATTTGGAAGTATCCAAATTCAAACTAAAATGTAAACTAAACTAAAAACCTATTTACAAAAGCCTAACTTCTAACATGGGCTAGCTGTCACGAGTGGAAGTCTAACAGTGCCCCTCTAACCTGTTGGCCCGGTTCAAACCAGAACCCTGAGCTTGCCTGCTAGCCCACCGAACAGCCCAGCAGGCCGGCCCATGACGCGGCCCAGTTTCTCAGCAGCCACACCGGCGCCTTTTCTCTCTCTGACCGCCGGGACCCGCCTGTCATCCCCACCTTTAACACCTTTCCCCACCTCCCCCATCGGTCGCCCGCGGGGAGAGCCCTCGAGCCGCGCCGCTGGCACGGACGCCGAGGCCGGCGCACCCGTGAGCCCTTCTAGGGGATTTCGCGGGCGGGAAAAGACTCCTTTGCCCCTTTCCTCCACGCCTAAAGTAGCGCCGCCCTCCACAGGGCACCGCCACGTCGACGCCCGCGCGCCGCTGGCCAATCCACGCCGCCGAGGCCATCTTTGCCCTTGCCAAGCCTTGACCAGCCGCCTATAACCCTAGACCAAACCCAATCGCATCCCTACCTACCACCACTGGGGTTTTCCCCATTCCTCTGTTCGTCGCCGCCAAGAAAGAAAGGAGGGGGAAGGGGGAAGAAGGGAGAAGGAAGGGGGAAGCCGAGCACCGCCGCGCCGGCAGAAGCCGGCGGGCCGTTCGGGACGTGGAGCCGGACCTGTCGTCGAGCCAGGAGGAGGAGGCCGCCCAGGAGAGCTGTACAGGATTGCGGTCACCGGAGTTGAAGAAGAGTCCGAGGACGCGCCGCGTCGTGAACACCTCCGCCGCACTGTGTGCATCCTCGAGTCTGCGACGCCTACACCGCCGACCCACCGTGAGTACGCCGAGCCCCCACACCCTTGGAATGCCTGTGTTGAATGGGAGCGTGCCCCATCGTCACGCCGCCGGTCGCCGTGCCGTGCAAACACCATGGATAGGAGCGTGCCCTAGCGCCACGCAGCCGGCCGTCGAGCCGTGCAAATGCCATGGAAGGGAGCGCACCCCAGTGTTGCGCCGGCCGGCCATCGTGCCGCGCCTTGAACCGATGCTTGTCGTCACTCTGTGATCCGGGCATCGACCCGCGCCCTTGCAGGAATCCAAGCCGTCGCCTTTACCACCTAAAACCTCAGCTTGACCAACCTTTCGATCCTGCCTTGCCGTCGCTGTGTATCCGTGCACCAGAGCACCGCCGCCGCGCCATGTCTCGGGCGTAGAGACGCCAAGACCGCACCTTGGCTGGGTTGGAAGTGCGAGCTGTCGCTCTATACCCCAGAACCCCGCCTTCGTGCATCCACGCATCAAAGGCCGCACCTTGCGACGTGTGCCGCCCACCGTGCCCTTCGCCGGGCGCTGCGCTGCGTCGTGCCGGGACACCGAGCGCCCGCGCGAGCAAAGACCCAAGCCAGCAGCACCTAGGCCAAACCCTACGCGCCCCCACGCGCCAAGGTTCAACCTTGCACCCTACGTACCGCCGACGTTGTCTTGCGACCGTGGCCGAGCTTCCTTTGCCGCCGTCGTGCCGGCGACGCCGCCGCATCCCGAGCAGCCGCCTTGCCGCGAGGCCCCAAAGGTGGAGTCTTGGCCGCGTCAAGAGGTCGGGCGCGCCCACCGAGAGTCGCCCCTCGCCTTGTCGCGCTTTGGAACCACACCAGACCACCTAACCTAGCCTCGCCGCAGTGGGGAGAAGAACGGCAAAGCGTCGAGCACCTGGTGTGCACAGACGCACGGCCGAGGAGCGTCAGCACGCCCGAGCTTTGTTCAGGGTGCGTTTGCGGACTTCAGTTCCTGGATCTCACCGGCCTTAACTGGACTCTGGCCCATCAGAGCCCGCAGAGGCCCGATGAATCCTGAGCTTGTGAAGAGGAGTAGTTCAGGGGGCGTTTGTGGACTTAGCTCATAGGGCCCTGTTGGGCTAGGTCCAATGGGCCATTTTTGGCCCACTAACAATTTCGGCCCAGTAAAGGCCCACAATCAGTGATCTGGGCCCACTGACCGCTGATGTCATGCTGACGTCAGCATGTTTTAATAAAACCCTTAATGTTTTATGGAAATGATGTATAAAACCCTTTAACCTTCAAAAATTCATAATTAATTGCAAGAAGCTCAGAAAAATATGAAACCAATTTATATAATTTCATAATTTTGAAACCTTGCTGTTTGTAGCTAATTTGAGTTCTTGTGGGCTTTCTAAAATGCGGTTTCCATTTGGAGTTAATGCTTAGTGGTGAACCGTTAATCTTACGCGCGTCAAATCTCGTGCATCCAGGCCCGAGCTTTGACCCGGAGGATCCCGAAGACCCCAAGTACACCGCTGTGACGCCCCAGGTTTTTAATTAGCATCGTTAGTGCTAATGACCGAGTCAAACACGTTGACTCTAGTCAAACCTTGGTCAACCTGGGTCAACACCTCGAAAACCTAACCAACAACCCCTAATGGTCAACCTTGGGTCAACGCTTGGTCAAACCCTAGCTAAAACCCTAGTCAAACCCCAATGTCTTTGAACCTCCTATGGAACTTTTGCCGCGTTCTCCAAATTTCACCTAAACACTTCAAATTCTCCCAATATAAAAGTTGTCCAGTTTTTCGAGGGACACAACTTTCATGTTGGGTGGCATTCGAAATTTGGAAGGGAAAATGGTGTAAAGTTGTGGTCAACGCCAGCAGTTCCTGTTCACCGGCGCCAAGAAAAACTCCAACTTGGCCAGCAGTTTATGCAAAAACCGTTGATCAAAACACCTGTCGGCCTTTGTAAAAGTTGTAGAGGGTTAGTAGATCTCCAACTTTGCTTATTACCACTTAGTGCATTTCAGTTCAAAATTCGGGAGAAAATCGTGGTCAAAAGGACCTAAACCGAATTGAACAGACGCCGAGCCGCGCTCCCGCGCTCCAGAGCGCCCGCGCGCGCTGCGCCACGTTGGCCGCCGCCGTACCCGCCGTACCGCATGCCGAGGCGGGCCTGCGACCGCCGGTCTGTGCGCGCCCGGGCTGGCGTCAGCCTCCGCGCAAGCCCCGAGACGGTGCCTCGGCCAGGGAGCTCGTGCCGGAAGGAGGAGACGAAGGTGTTGACGGTGAGCTGCAGTACGTGGACGTAGCTCAGGACCTGGACCAAAGTCCAGAAGGGCCCAAGGCCAACCTTGCCAGCGAAGGCAAGTCCCGGATCATTAACCCTTCTTTTAAAATTATGCAATTACTTTGCTATGTTTGAGCATTTACGTTTCAGGAGTTGAATTGAAACTCTAGATGCATGATCCCTAGGTACCTATGCTCTTTTACTAGTATGCCAGGTCGATAGCTGCTATGCTATAGGACCCGTAAAAGTCGAGTGATGTTCGTCACTCGCGAGAATAGGTTCTTATGTTGGAATCATAAGATATTTATAAATGGATTGCTCATGTGGTAAGAGCATGGGATTTGGGCTCCGGTCCAATGGCTTTCGTGGGCTAAGCTTTTGAACGTACTAAGCACTTGTCCGGAATGGAGCCGGTAAGCCTAGTACCTTAATGAGACGGTGCGGGAACTTAGTATTACTAATCTTGAGTAATCACCTGCCCGACTTGCAACCGGGAGGTGGGTACATGTATGAAGCTGGATGTACTGTGTGGGGCATGCCAGATAGCCGCGTACCCGGGACTGTAAGCTTCGATCCCAAGCCGAGGACTTTTGGGAACCGCCTGGTGGTTGTCCATGTGAGGGCACCCTACCGTGTGTTTAGGTTTACCTTGCAAGGTTATTAATCAATCGATTGTCGGCCTCTCATCGTTATCTGAGACTGCTTAATCAACTGGCCATGATATCCCTTATTGATGAAACTTTGTGAATATGACTGCGTGAATTAATTGTATTGTCAAATTCTTGATTGAATTAGTTGGCACACTTAGAAATGGTAATTAACTAGAATTCGTGCTAAAATATTGAAAGTAAGGACATACTCTTTGTTGCTTTTCAGCAAAAGAACTCCACCGGCCAAAAAGCCTCTCATGTCTAGAGTTTGGTGATGTAGTTATCACCCGACGGTTAAGTCTTGCTGAGTATTAGTATACTCAGCCTTGCTTTAAAAAATGTTGTTGCAGGTGTTGTTTGGCCCGGTGAGATTCCACCCGGCTGGGAGCTGGAATGGGTGGATGGCGACGAGTGATGGCATCACGGACGGCCTCCTGTGATGTTTATCGTTGCGCTAGTTTATTTTATTCCGCTGTTTTCGAACTCTGAACCTTTACTTATCATGTCATGAACAATGGTTTGTAATAATTAAACCCTTGAGGTAATTTGGATTTAAACTGTGTAATGTACTCTGGACTCGCCTTCGTGTGAGTTTTAATGCATATGTTCGATCCTCTGTGTGATTTCCAAGTGATTTACCGGGCGTTAACCCGGCAACCAACGACGGGATGATACTTTATTATTGCTTAATGACCAAAGTGGATTGGTTTCGGAGATAGTACGGTATTTTCCTGGGCGGGTTGTCACAACTGCCGAGGACCACAAGTATGCCGACCACAGCGCAGGTGTCATGTCACTCCCGACCACGTAGAACCCATGCATGTGTAGATGCTTTTGCTATGTTTACTACTCGTACCTAATGTTTTGCATAGTCCATTTAATTAGCTTTGCCTTGATGTTTGACTTATCCTGATTCCTTGAATTGCCACCCATTCGGGACTAGCTACAGACCCCTAGCTAGTCCCTCACACTACTACTCATATACTTTTATTTATGGATCTTGGATGCTTGTTTGGTTGGGTCGAGTTTGGGATAACTCGGTATGCTCTGGCGTGAGTCTTGGGTGAGTGTGTTACTGGTTACTGGTTGTGAACACCGCACCGGGGGAGATGTGTTCTGGTCTCTCGCCCTGGAGGTGTGTCGTTCGGATGGAGTTGGTAGATGCTCGCTCCCTGCAATTAAGGACCGATCGTCAGTTGACCTTGCTTCGATGGACTATTTATGTACAAACCAGCCGCCTTGTTATGGGCGGGGGTGCAGTGCGAGACTAGTATCGGATGGCATTACTCTATAGGCGGATCGGAGAGATCGTGTAGGAGGGCGTCGGAGGTAGCCTTCGACTATACTGAGCCCGGGCAGGAGCCGACAGGGTAGGGTTTCACAGCCTCGTGGACTACAGCTGGCAGACGTGCTCTACAGCTGCGGACGGTACCAGACTCGAGGACGTAGAGTAATGCTATCCTTCTAGGACTCAAGCCGTATGGTAGAGTTTGGGGACGGCGGTCACCGTCCCCGGTTCTATTCGGACGGGTACAGCTGTACAACCTCTGCAGAGTGTAAAATCTATAGCTATAGTCCGTGTCCACTGGTTATGGACAGTCCATTGATCTCTCACCTGACTAGTTCTTTCCTGTGTGCTTCTTCTCTCCCCCGAGTGAGTGAGCCCGGCTGTTAGCCGTTGAGATGTGGGGATAGGAGCAGGTGGGCCCCACATCGCTGTTGAGAGTTGGGAGCTGGCTCGTGGGTTGGATTCAGTGTTTTGGTGTGGTTAAGCCTGGTTGAGGGGTGTTGACCCCGGGGGTGTTGACCCCAGAGGCTTGGGCCTCAGAGGTGATGACCTCGGGGATTCGAACCTCCAGGAGGTGATGACCTTGTCGCATACCGCTTTCCTTGCCGTTGCTTGTGCGTGTTGTTGCTTTGCTTAGCCTTCTACAGCCAACATAGGTTAATCTATGCATAGTAGTTGCACTCTCTTGCTTTTGCTCTTTGTTGGGAAGCTGACATGACCTACCCGCTTATCGAGTAGATGCTGTCGTTTCTGACACAGTCGGACTACGACTTTGAGAACAATGGCTGGGAGGATTAGAGCTGGTTCTACGCTCGAGCTGCCTGAGGAGATGGCGTCTACTCCGCTTTCATGTTCCGCTGCGATGTTTTCTTCTGTTTGATTCAGTCCTGATGGACTTGTACCCGGCATGTGCCGAAGAGATGTACTCTGATTAATATAATAAATAAATGATGTACTCTTTATTATATCCTGTGTTGTATGGATTTTGGTATTGCTGAGACAAGGATTGCACGTGACAGCCTTCCTGGGACTACCACGGAGGTGCAAAGACTCGGGTTTCCGTACGCGGAAATTCGGTTCGTTTCAGCGAGTTCCATAACCTCCACGAGCTTGTGCTGCTTTAAAGGTGGCGTGATATACTAGGTCTGAGGTTTTGTTAGCAGAGTGTCTAGAGCTAATTTTCTGCTGAATACAGGAAGAACTCTGCCAAACCATTTTTAAGAAAGGAGTGATTCTCTATTAATTTCGTGAAATGATTTTGTTAAAGGAACTATGATGTTAGGAGAAAGAAATTAGCTTCTTGAGATTCTGTGAGGTGATTTTCCATCTTGATTTTAAGAGGTTCTGATTTGGATGATCAAGCTGAAGATCACCAGTATTGCGAGGTTGCTGAGATGCTCCGACTACACCATCGGCAGTGCGAGGTCGAGCCAGGTGAGCTTCATCTGCGAGAACTTCACCATAAGTGTCATTTTTACATTGGCAAGCTTTAATTTGTAAAGACAACCTCGGCTTATCTCGGCTTGTTTTGACTTATTTCCTCTCACAAAATACTATTCATTCTATCAGCCGAGCACTAATTATTCTACCGGCCGAACAGCCTAGTGGGCTGGAGCAAGGTTCAGAAAGGACCTAAACTTTCTCTGACGTTGCTACACATGGACAATTGAGCGTCGTCTATATACATATCTTTTACTATATACATCTACATATAAATTATATCTAGATACTAGATACATAGCAAAATATATGTATTAGAAAATAAAACTAAAATGACATATAATTTGAAATGGAGAGAGTACAAATTTTCTACCAAGATGATCGGTAATTGCCACCTCCAATATACACCGAGTGTCCTCTTATCTAAAAATAAACAAAATGGACTAAAGACTAAAAATACATATAGAAAGGGGATTGTTTAGTAGCTTGGAGAAATGCTTGCAGGAGCAAATAAGAAGAAGAAGAGGGCTTAGGAATCATAAAAACATCAGGACAGTAAGACTGCACGGCTCCTTAAATTCTACAACAAGGAAGATCTGCTCTACGTTCATTTGACTTGGAACTGCCTCTATAAACATGGTAATCCACCACATGCAAGAGGGCTAGTGGGGGTTCTTTTTGTGGAGAGGCATTATGAGATTGACAGATCAATATATGATGATTGCATCTTGCAAAGCTAATGAAGGTAAAATAATGATCTTTTTGAAGGACTTTTTTTTTGAACGAACGGGCACAAGATAATGCCTATTTCATTGATAAAGAATAAAGAAGATGACAAAGGGCAGAGACTTGGTGAAGTCAATGTCAATTCCCCAAAGGGGCAGCAACACAGACACACCAGAGGTAAACAACGGTTACCTCGATGGTCCCTACAGAGACAACCATGCCATGTACTCGCGCTTTAGGGAGACGTAACTCGAGCTGTATATAAACCAATAAGTAATATTAAAACAGCCAATAAGATGCTAGTGCCATGGGCCTCGTTCATCCACACTCGTTGGTATCCAGATTTTAAATACAGAGGATGGCAGGGCTACCTTGAATCTAGAGAGCATCAGGTATAAAACAATTGAACGTCAGTCACTTTTTTGCACCATCAGATCTACACTGAGCCGCCCAGATCAATTTGCAGAATATTTTTATTCAACATGGACCATTTTTCTCAGGAGTAGAATATTCACAATTTCGACTTATGAATATTCACAATTTATCAGTCGGGCAATCATTTGACATTAAACAAATCTGAAAAAATAACAGCGAAAAAACAACTTGCACAAACACGCATTCCATTGTTAGTAACTTAATAGCATATGGACACATAGGTACCTTAGTTCCAGAAAAAGAATGCATAGATATACCCAAGGACATGAGTGAGTGGTAAGTAGCAAAGTACCGGAGAGAGGCAATGCGGTTGCATGCACCAGAAGAACTTCGTCGCAACAAACCAATCGGCAGACTGGTCGAGTGTCATGGCGTGGCATGTCACGCCCGGAGATACCACCAGTTGAGCTGGCTAGCCAACTGGCTCCTGGTGTATGACCGACAGGCATCCCAGCTAGGTAATCCTACATGTTGGCTCCGACGAGCAGACACCGCCTGGACGTTTCTGGCTGCACAACATAGGACCGCGCCTGAGTGCCTGGCACCGTCCCAGCCAGAGCTGTTCCGCCCGCTCGAGCTGGAGCACATGGCGTGCGTGGACGGGACGAAGAGGCTGCCGATCGATGACCCGGACCGGCATTCCGTCGAACACCGGGCGGGCAGGAAGAGCTGCCCGCTTCGATGGGAGGTATCCTTTGCGCCTTGCGCGAGCCACAGGGTGTCAGGGTCAGAGAGTGAGGCCACCGGCACGGGCGCACGGGGGAAGTACCTCGGATGGAGTCGATCAGGTATGGCCCTCCTGCATGGAGGATTGTGCTGCAGTGCCCCCCACGGCTGCGTCCTGCTACCAGACACACCATGCGGTGTCTGCACTCTGCAGTGCCCCGACCCCCTTGCAATGCCACTCGCCCGAAATATTGTGTAGGTACCTACTGAATACTTCCATATATATTAACCTCCATAGTAATATTAGTCTCGTCATCATCATATGAGGTATGCAGCTCAACCACCTACATCTTCTTCACGTATGATCGTGAATAATAATGATATATACACGTATTTTATAAATTGTTTAAGAACTAATAATGACAGTACGAATAAAAGAATTGCAAAACCTGCACGATCACGTATCACCTATTTTAGATGATTATCTATCTGCACTAACAGAAAAAAGGAGCATACGAGGTTCAAAGCGCTGGCTGCCATTCATCAAATATTTAAAGTTCAGGCACCTTCATCCCATATGATGGTGAATAAGGCAACAGAAAAAGCTTAATTGAAAAAAGAAACAAATGGGAATAGAACATTAGTTAACATGAGAGAATGTATACTACGAGTTTCTAAATCCACTATAAACTATTCAGCATCTGGTGATCTGGCTTACCATAGAAAAAAAATAGGAATTTTACAAGCACAGGAACATAGTTAAAAGGAAAACACGGTCTACTTTGTATTATGCAGTATCCAGCGGATTACACAATACTTACACAGAAATTCAACATATTTAGTCCACATTCAACTTTCTTAAACGACTGTTTATCAACATACACCATCGCCATCCTGCAATAAAATTTGAACAAAACAGTGGTGATGATTTTTTTTTTAATTTCCACCCAGCTAAAGAAAAGGAAGACGAAGAAGAAGAAGATATACTGACTTAAGAACTGCAGAGAAGGTTTCTTCAAACTTGCTCTCTTTGTGCCCTAGTGTTCGTGCTTGAAACACGAGAAGTATGTCTTGAGCAGAAAAGCCCTTTTGTCTTCCACTTTCTTGGATACTTTTTAATGGCCCTTGACAGAATAATAAGAACCACAAGATATATCACTACGCCAGCTACTAGCACAAAGACATAGACTGAGGTACTTAATTTCCGGCAGCTTCCCGCAGCGAAAGCTGTCATGAGAGACAGCAGGTCCAGTATCATAATCAAGAGCAATACCTCCAGTGGGACAGCTTTCTTCCTAATAGATTTACTCAGAAGAAGCATGATCACAACAATAGATGCCATGAAGGAGATAGCATTGAAGCAGAAGAATGTCATGTAGCGCAGGTGATTCATATCAAGGAGGAGTGGATCGCCTGCAAAATGGCCATCAGCAAAATGGCTATCGTCAGACCGGAAGCCACCAGGTGGGTTCAGACCAGCTTGGTATGTGATGGAGGCTGCTAAAGTGGCAGTAAGCATGAGATACTTATGCCTCTTTCTTGCTTTTTGTTCATCACCATCTTTAGTCTCCAGTGACTCGGAAGTAATTTCTCGCCTAACATTCTCAGTACGAAAAACCCATCTCTGGAGATATTCCACAAGTTGCTGCAGACGTTCCATAATTTTAGCCAATGGTCTTCGTAGTGTTTCGAACATTGAAGACAGTAGGACTTGAATCACAAGGGCTATGAGAACAGCCACAGCAATGACTATGACAAATATGGATTGCTTTTTATTCCTGCAGCTTCCTGCAGCATAGGCAATCAAAAGGCCCAGTAAACCCACCACCAAACACACTCGCAGTGCATAAGATTTGATTCCGTGCTCACAGGATTCCTTGTTCACAAGTAGTATTGTGACAGCAACAGATGACACAAATGAGACTGAATTTGAGTAGTAGAACACATCATATCGCCTTCGATGGCTGTCCTGAAGGACTGGATTTCCTGGTTTGCCACTGACATCTTCGTCATCAGACCAGACACCACCTGGAGGGTTCATGCCAGCTTGGTATGTGACAGTTGCAGCTAGAATAGCAAGTGTAAGTAGTAGATTACGCCTGCGTTCCAATTCCTTTGGACTAATTTTCTTCCCTGTCTGCTTGTGGCATAACTGAGGCAATGCTGACCACACACTTCCACAAGAGAAATTCTTTAGTTTATCTGAAACCTGCCTTTTGTACTCTGGAGGGATCACATGAATCGCTATCAGAACATGTAGAGCAACATAAGCAAGAACGAGCCATAATAAAACTGATATGGAAATAGACTTTTTTGCATCCCTGCTGCTCCCCGTGACAAAGGCCCCAGTTAGGGAAAGTAAGTCCACTATCATAACTATCTGCAACACACGGTGTTTTGTAACCTTCTTGCTCATACTCTTGTTCAGGAGCATAAGGATGGTGACACTAGATGCCACAAATGCAACTGCACTGAGGTAGAAGAATGCAATGAAGCGTGAGTGGTCACTGTCCTCAAGGATGCGGTCCCCAGCTAAATGATTATTCTCTTTTCTTGACCAGAAGCCACCTGGTGGGTTCAGACCTGATTGATATGTCAGAGATACTGCAAGAATGGCAAGAAGGAGCAGATATGTGCGGGTCTTCTCCAGATGCTCTTCAGTTGATTTGGCAGTACAATTTGGTTCAGGTGCTTCTTGATTGCTGTCTATGCAGCCATTCTCATGTTCTGCATTATTGCTAATGTGACCATTTTCAATGTCATGATTATTACATCTAATGAAATTGTGTTCTGCAGATTCCACAATGTCACTGACTTCCGGTAAAGAAGGCCTTCCATCCTCAATGAAGTCGCCAATTAACATAATTTGTTCAGAAGAGCCCTCTTCTGGCATATCAGCAGTCCTGATGTTATCAACTGAAGATTGGTCTTTCATACCTGAAACTAGCTGGCTGTCTGCAGATATACCATCTGCTTGCTGACAGCAAGATGACGGATGTTCTGTGCTGGAGAGGGACTCTGCTGTGTTTGCAACTAGCATGCTGTCTGTTAATTCACACTCCAGATTGGACACAAGATCCTTGGTGTTTGTTGATTGTTGACTATTGTCTGATGGATGCTGAGAGTTAGAGATTGAATCAGTATTTTCCTCCTCCCCACTAGACTCCGCTTCTGTGTTATTTGGAACTTGCTGATTGCCTGCAATCTGGAGTTCTGGTTCACATGCACTGTCTTCTGCTGGTGCAACAGATGAATGGATTGAATCTTTCAGATGACTTCCGTGAGAACTCTCTGGCTTTGCATTCATTGACCTGTTACTCCTAGATTTCAGGGAGAGTGCTCGACCCAGTACACCCATGCACTGCATAGTGTGTTCTTTGATCTTCTCCAGACAGTCTGCTACAGGTTTGTAAATGAATATCCCAGCTAAAGATCCAATGCAGATCAAAACTATGAATATAATAAACATGACATAGAATGAAGTTGCTACATTTCTACAGCATCCAGCAGCATAGGCACCAATTAGGCACAACAGGTCGGCCACCACACAAACAAGCACTGCTTTGGACCTTATTCCATGCCTGCTCAGTTCTGGACTCAGAAGTAATATAATTGTCACTAAGGATGCCACAAAGGAGGTTGAATTGCAACTGACAAAGATATTATAACGGGGCAGGTAGTGACTGCGAAGAACAGGAGTAGCTGGACGGTGCTTGTAAGGTGGAGAAAGGCCTGAGATATAATCATTTTCAGCCCAAAAGCCACCTGGTGGACTCAACCCTGCTTGGTATGTGACAGTTGCAGCGAAAGTTACAAGCATCAGAATAAACTTGCGTGCTTCCTCAAGGTCTTTTTTCTCTTGCCGACTACTTGTTTCCACATCACATATACCCAACTTAGATAGAGTTCGATTTACTATCGTCTTCACCTTCTTTTTGATTGTTTCTGGAACAAACCTTGTGGATACTAGGATATGAATCAAAACATACGCAAAAAATACAATGACTAGAACCGATGTGTAGATGGATGACTTAAGAGCCCTGCAGCTACCAGCAGCATAGGCACCCAACAGACTGAATAGGTCCACTAGCATTGTAAATTGCATCGAACGAAGCCATAACTTCTGCCTGGTCACTCTCTTGCTTAGAAGCAAGATTATCAAGACAAGAGATGCAGCAAAGGCCGTTGCATTACAGTAGAAAAATACCTCATACCGTTGGGGGAACTCAACACGAAGGGCAGGGTCACCAGCTTCATGGCCATCCTGGTTTTTATTCCAAAACCCCCCAGGGGGTGTTAATCCAGAATTGTATGTCACGCCAACAGCTAAGATTCCAAGAAGTACCAAATACTTGCGCAGTTTCCAGAAGAAATCAAAATCATCATTGGTGCTGTCAGCTAACAAAAGCATCCTGGATGAATCATCCATGGAGTCCTGCACATTGCCACTGCCACCACCAAGCCCAGTGACCATGGAAACCTCACTACTGTTGTCTCCATGGATGTTGTTGTCCTCAATCTCACCATTGCTTGCTCCTGGAGTAGTTCTGGTGTCAGTTGGAACAACGGCATGCTCTGTTCGCACAGCAGTGGCCATATGGTAGTTCCCCAATTGATTTTGCTAGTCGCCGCTGCCCTCTACCCTTGCATTTGCAGCAGCAGAAAAATAGATCTTTGCATGTAACAAGATATCTGTAAGATTCAAAGTCACAGATTACTCAAGAATTGTTCTGGTTTCTGGAAGAACAATTTGCAAAAGAAAAGGTGCAGGGAGGAAGAGAAGACTTGAAGCATGAAGTCAACACCACCAACATAAAAACAGCAAACAATAGCAATGGATTATTATGTATGCTTTAGTAGTTTAGTGGCTAGGAAATTAAAGAAAAGTGTGGGATTAGTAACAAGAGTGTAAGACCCCAGTCCATTAGAATCCGTACTGGGTTTGTGTTAGAAAAAAAGAGATCATGCTGCAAGCAGAAAAAATCTTTAGAAGTTTTACTGGGTGTATATACCACAACAGTTCTTTTAAAAATAGCAAAAATCTTGAGAATTTCTACTGTATATACCTCAATCATGAAAGATGTTTACTTGAAACTGTGAGCTATTGGCAATGCTAAGTTCTACAAATCAAATGAGTAAACACCAAGAAGGAAAAGGACATACCTACAGGGAAGACATTGCATTGCCCATCAATAGATTAATGGACAGAATCCTCCAGCAGCTACAGGGAGTATGTGATATGATCACTCAGTCGCTGTGGTTGCAGGTTTAAGCTCGCATACAGAGCGATAGATGGCTGCGTGGACGGGTGAGAACTCCAAGAAGCTCAGCCATTGAAGAGCCCGCAGAAGGTGTGAACAAGAGGAAGCGGAGAAAACGAATATGGCAAAGGGAGAAAGACTTGGTCAATCACCTCAAAAGGCCAACACAGTGGTGTAACAAGGGAATGGTAGACCCCCACAGGCCACAGCCACAAGCCACCAACCAGTACGCCAGTACTCACAAAAATAGTAGCGCGGCCTCTGCAAAGACCAACCAAACAGGTTGGTTGACGCTGCACGACGAGCCGAGCAAGTCCACTACGAGTTGGACCGACTGACTGGCCGGTGGTGCACGACGACGGAAGACGGACCGGGATTCGGTGACTTGCCTTCAGCAAGTCACCACGTAACTGGCGTGGCGTCCGAGACCGGAAAACCACTGGTCTCCCGCCGAGCAATCCTGCTCCGCGACGACGCCGGCTGCCCGTGGCACGCCGCGTTGTTGACGAGGCCATCTGACGTACGATCCCGCTGGGCGTCGAGGTTGATGTAGCCATGTCATCCGAGGCTGCAGAACCGTGTGACGTCGCTGTCGCGCTCTCCTCACCGGGGCGCCCGCTGCTCAGGCATTTGCTTGAGAATGAGATGCTGGCGGGCGCGGTCGGGGCGGAGAAGCACCACGGCCCGGTCCGGCATTTCGTCGAACACCTACCAGGCGGCGGCATCCAACGCCGCGACCTCGTCGGCCATTTTCGTCGAGCACCTGACGCACAGCAGCATCGCGGATGGGGCGGTGAACCACTTCCGCCACCCGGGCCTGCAGTCCTTACCAAATCCCAACACCAGCAGGGCCGGGCGCTTTGTGGGCATGTTTGGATGGGACCCTGGCTCAGGCAGCGCTGCCCAGGAAGCGATCCGGACCGCAAGCACTCGAAATCGAGCGCCTGGATGCGCTGCCTGGCGCAGGCAGGTTTTCCTGGGTCGCAAGCAAACAAGCCCTGTGAGCCTATGTTGTGCGCCTACGTGGTTTCCTATGCCAAAATCGGAGACTCCATTCCCGACTGGGCCGAGCTTATTTTGGCATGTCACGCGGCGAGGGAATAAGCATCCAGAAACTAGAATACATATAAGAGGGGAAGTTTAATATTTTTTCTTCTATATTAAAGCCAAATTAGGTCCCGGACACTCAAAATATGTGACCTTTGCTACTACACACTAAAAAAAATATATCTTTGCTCAAATACACTAAAATTCTTTGGTAATTTGGTGCTAGACACTCAACCTCTTATTATAATCGTTTTGCTTTCCTCTATTGCCGAACGGGAGCCAAAACGGATCGGGACTCCCCAGCGCCGCTCCTGCTGTTCCTCCGTCCGGCCATCACGTGCTGCTCCCTTGTCCGGCCATCTCCTGCTGCTGCCCACCTTTAGACCTGAGCATTCCACAGTCCGGGCCGGGCGGGGCCGAAAAAAAAACTCGTGTTTTTCGGATCGAGAAAATCATGCTCATGACCGTCCCATGGGACGTGTCGGGCCTCAGTTTTCGGGCCGGGCCGCCCGCGCATTTTATAATGTAAAATAACTAAAAACAGCATTTCGGGTCGGGCTCGGGCCAAAAAAAATTTTCACGGGTTTCAAGATCTCTGCCCACGCCCGTCCGGTAAGGTTCGTGAGCGGACCTGGCATGGGCCGGGCCAGCGGGCCAGGCCGAGCCGGGCTAAAAATGCTCAAGTATACCCGCCTTGCTCTAGACCAAGGTCCGCGCCCTTCACCAAGGCCCCAACCGTTCCCTCCTGGGCGGCGGCCTGTCACGGTGGCGGCGCCCAGGATGTGCAATCTAAGGTTGATCTAGTGTGAAACCCTTATCCCAAAGCAAGTTTTGCAACTTATCGTCAATCTTGGCATGATACTACTCTAGGAAGTAAAGGTAAGTAAGGATTGCAAGAGAGTAATGCGGAAACGTAAAGAGAGATGAGAGGAAGCAAACTCTTGACACGCGATTTATCTCGTGGTATCGGTAGGCACTAAGCCACCCTTAGTCCACGTTGTTGAAGCACTAACACAAGAGTATTGCTTCCCGGTCACCAAGTCTCTCCCAAGATCACCACTTGACTTGCCACAAAGGCTTGCCACTTAGGCACTCGCCAAGCTCCCTTGGTCACCTTGATGCCGCCTCCACTAAGGAGCTTCTCCACTTAGGAAGGGGGTCTCCACGTCCCCCACACAAAGTGTCCTCGCCACTCTACACCAAGCCGGAGGGTCGAAGACGATTGCCGGTGAGCCACTTAGGCCCCAAATCTTCCGGCGCACCTTGTACAATTTGATTCACTCAAGAATCACCTCACAAGGTTGGCACAACCTTGCACTCACTCAGCTCTAAGCTAAGCCTAGCAGTAAGCACACACACAAAGCATGTGCAAGTATATGGATGATCAATTTAGCACTTGGATGGATTGGGTATGATCTACTAGATGTCTTGCACTCCTCTGCACTTCACACAATCCTACAACCTCAAATGGGTGAGTGGAGGGGGTATAAATAGCCCAAGGCATCCAAAGAGCCGTTGGCTAACGACCACTGAAAAAGGTAGCGTCGGATGAACCGACGCTTGCTTTTCAGGGTCATCGGTTCATCCGGTGCCCCCCCTCTACGTCACTTAGCCGTTGCAGTTCTCTGACACAATTGCTCCGACGCTATACACCGACGGTGCGTCGGTTCATCCGGTGCTGAAGGACTCCTCGCCAAAACCTTACTGTTAGCTTTTTCGTGACCATCGGATGAACCGCTGCCTGGACCATCGGTTCATCCGGTGCTACTAGTCCAGTCTTGGCGCGTCTCTGTCTTGTTC
Organism: Cenchrus fungigraminus; assembly: GCA_036936925.1. Lineage (NCBI taxonomy): Eukaryota > Viridiplantae > Streptophyta > Magnoliopsida > Poales > Poaceae > Cenchrus > Cenchrus fungigraminus. The sequence continues at coordinate 64,508,983 of CM072770.1, forward strand.
AAACTTGGTCATCAGATAGACCGACGATGCCCTCCAATGGACCGTCGGTTCATCCGACGCTTCTGACTTCACTGCTTCTCCTCTGCAATTCATCCGGCGCATCTACAAAATGGACCGTCGGTCCATCTGACGGTGCCAGTTGATTTCAGCCTTTGCGTAGTGTACCAAGTGCTCCGACGCTAGCCTCTAGGGTACCGTCGGTTCATCCGACGGTGTCATTTCTTTGTTTCCTTGCGTCTACAACTTGTCATTGCTTCAACTTAACATGCCATCACTTAGTATGTTAACTTGGGCATGATATGTTAACTTGTGGTAACATCCATGGGACCTAGGAATGTCTACAAAGACATGCTAGATAATGTGGTTAGTCCCATTACTTGTGTTAGCATGAATCACCAAAATCAACTCGAACAAATGACAAATTGGGTCATGTTCGCTACAATGTCTAGGATGGATCTCAATTCGTCCTACAGGCTTGCTGTTCGAGGTTCTATATGTCAAATTAACTGATGATGATGCTCTCGTGAATATTGCAAGGCATGTAACATTCCAAAGGTTTTAAACAGTGATAACACAAACTGGAATGACTTGCTTCTTCAAATTGCTACAGAAATTAAACTAGGCTCAAAACAAAACTTCTTGCTTGTTCCAGATAAAGAAGCCTTATGAACACACTTGTCAAAGCACAGGAGAAGTTGAGAAGAACTGCATGGCAACAAATCAGTGGGTCTAGGATCGGTTCTGGATTGTCTTGCAAGGGACAGTAAAATTGAGGCTAAAGAATTAAAGAGAAGGCTAGAGGAGCAGTATCATCTGAAGCACTGTCTCCAGTAGCCTTTATGGAGAAGGGAAAGACAAAGAAATTGAAGGTTGTCAAGTCTAAGAAAGAGTAGGGAGTATCGGATCAGTAGCATGTATAGTTTTGTTAGCATCAGATAGCTAGATGTGGCTTGAATCTGTGATTTCTTTTTGCTAAGCCTGTAGAATCATTCCTCTTTGCTAAACCATGTGTCCATGTTATTAGGGTCTACAGTGTAGCCAAATGTGGCTGAACCTTCTATTTGTATTTATGTACTGCTTCTGCATGCTGTTATTCTGTCTTTTTTCAAAATGTTCATTTGAAGGGAATGTATTGATACATGTTTGATAAGGATATATTATAATATGTGTTATAGTGTCCAGCACCCAATTGCCAAAGAATTTATAGTGTTTGGGCAAAGACATATTTTTTTAGTGTGTTGTAGCAAAGGTCACATTTTTTTTAGTGTCCGGGACCTAATTTTGCCCTATATTAATGTACAATGTCTCAACTTTGATTTGGAATTTTGGATACCATATGTGCGTATCGGTTTTAGTACCAATATACAATTAGTTTTATTGGTATGAATCAGTGTACAAACAAACGAAATTTTTTAGAAAGAGGTTTGACCCTGCTTTTTATAGAAAGCATATGAGTTTGGGTACAGACACACAGAACACCAACACAGATGACGCTCGGATCACCAGCAATACACCTAAAGTAGAGTTTAAAGTGGAGTTTAAGAAAGGAAGCATAGTAACTAACTGGGAGATGTATCTCCAACAAAACATCAGCGTTTGGGAAGCTGAACCGATCAGCAGAACTCTTCTTCAGTCGCCTGTTCCTGCGGACGACGCCCATCTTCTTACTTGCTCGGTCCATCCGTCCAGCAGCTCTCAGTCAACGCCCCCTAATCTTGGACGCCACTTCTGCACGCAGCCCTGTATTTTGAAGAGTATGTCAGTTCGAGTCTTGATAAACACCCCCTCTATCACCATTTTGTTACACGTGGTCCTTATTGACCACATCACAATCGCGAATAAAAATAGTTTTAAGTTGTAATTTTCCCATCCAGTAGCAGCCAAACACCCGTGAAGTCTCGTAAGCTAGTCGGGGTTCTTTCCCAGCCTAGAGCTTCTTTAAAGCACCCCCATGTGAACTTGGCCAGGGGGCATAAGCAAAAAAAATATGATCTAGGCTCTCCAATTTCCTACACACAGTGCAGTTTGAGTCCCCCTTCCAGTTCATCCTTTTCAGGGTCTCACCCGACTGAACCCTGTCCTGGCACACCAGCCACATGAAAACTTTAATTTTCATTGGGAGTTTGCTTTTCCATAATCGTTCCATTCTCCGGTTGCACACCCCCCTTGCCAGCAACCTTCTATAGATTGATCTTGTGGTAAAGGAGCCCGATTTCTCCAAGGTCCAAACTACCCTGTCCCTACTATCGTTTAGCTGCGTTTGCTCCAGCAAGGTCACCAATGTATCCCACTGTATCACCTCTTCCTGGCTTAGAGGTCTTCTGAAGTTCATTACCCATTCTCCTTCCCAGCATTCACATACTAGACATTGTTTGTTGCCACATAGATCATATAGCATTGGGAAGGCTAGCTTGAGAGGTGTCTCCCCTTTCCACACATCTTCCCAGAATAAGGTATTTCTTCCATTATTCACTTTGAAAGTCATCGCCCCCATTTGAGGTTTTGTTTTACTTTGTTAATCCCTTGCCAAAATTGAGAGCCCCCTTGGTTTTACATATAGGAAAGCCTTCTGACTTAGATATTTTCTCTCGAGCAGCTGGCAGCATGTGTCGTTCTCCTCCAGATTGTATATTCTCCGCACCCATTTCATTAGCAGAGCTTCATTTAGCACTCTGGTGTTTATGATCCCCGTGCCCCCATAATCCTTTGGTAAACACGTGTTTTCCCATTTCACCATATGGTATTTAAATCTCTCACCATCACTCCCCCGAAAGAACTTAGATCTGATTGTGTCCATTTGGTGGTGTGTCCCCTCGTAAAGTTGGAACATGCTCATCATATATATCGGCATGCTACTTAAAGACGTATTGGTGAGATTCTTCCCCCTCCAAGGTTGCAGCCTGCGTCTCATCTTCTCCACAATGCTGTTAAACACCCCCGCTCCCAGCTTTTGATCACTTATCGGGAAGCCAAGATATTTCATAGGGAGCTGCCCCACTTTACAATTTAGCATATTCGCAATAGAGTGTTCCGTCTCTCTGTTCACCCCAAAGGCTACCACTTCGCTTTTGTGGAAATTGATCTTCAATCTTGACAGCCACTCGAAACAGTATAGCGATTTCTCATCACAGTCACACATCAGGATCGTGTCGTCCGCATACTGCAAGTGTGTAATCCCCCCTGAACTAGGTGTGGCACAACCCCCTTAATGTATCCTTTCTGTTTAGCCTCATCCAGCATTAATGCTATTGCGTCTGCTGCGAGATTAAAAAGTAAAGGCGAGAGTGGGTCGCCCTGCCGCAGCCCCCTATGAGTTTTAAAGTATGTGCCATTGTCCATTGATATTTATGCAAACTCTGCCCTCCTCCCCCCTAACTCATGATCCAGTCCTTAATTTTGGAACCAAATCCTTTCTTTTCTAATACCTCCTCCACAAAATCCCACCTGACATTGTCATATGCCTTTTCAAAGTCTATCTTGAAAATCACCCCCGGCATGTTCTTCTTCTTCTTGAGTTCGTGTACAACCTCATGAAGAATCACTGCTCCATCTACAATATATCTCCCCTTGATGAATGCTGTTTGGCTAGTGCTTATAATTTTGCAGGCCAAGCTAGTGAGTCCCATCATCAATCGTGTGAAAATCTTGAAACTGACGTTAAGCACGTTAAGCAAACAAACGAAAATCAATGGAACTAAACTTTATCTTGAATAACACTTTGTTTCCCTATTGCGTATTTTCCAATTGTATAGAAAACAAATTTATGTACGTATTTATGTTGTATTTTACTTCTTTTTTCATGCCATACCATACGGATTGCAGAGTTTATGGAAGGTATACGTTGTCAATAATTTTATATTTTTTTAGTTTCCGATATGTTTAGATCGTTAGATCTTCATAATATGCAAATTTTCTCTTTTTTAGATTAACGTGGAAATTTATAAATCCTCTCAGCAAACTTGGTAGTTTTTTTAATACTAATGTATTAAGATAATAGATTATAATTAGTCTTTCTGCTTCTCTCACACCGCCTTACCTTACCATATAGAAAAAAACATTAATGCGATAACATATACTTGAAAAAAGATCATAGGCTGTCTGCATAGTTTCATGAGTACATTATTCAGCAGATTACATCAATGCTTAACACACATGTAGCCAGGGTTTAATCCGAACATTACCAGCTTCCATACTAATGTGAATCCAGAAACAACAGTGAAAACTGAGAACTGACACACTGATTGCTTGCATGGCCTTACAGAAGGATTCCTCATATTTGCTCCCTTTGCACCACAGTATTTCTTCTTGAAATTTGATCAGGATGCCTTGATCAAAGAAAGTCCAGTTCTCTTCAATTTTCTCAAAAATTTTGCGATGGCACTGGCCAAAAATACAATAAACACAAGAGAAATCACCACGCCAGCTACTAGCACGAAGACATATACTGAAGTTCTGAATTTCCGGCAGCTTCCCGCAGCAAAAGCTATCATGAGAGCCAGCATGCCTAATATCATAACCAAGCAAAGCAACACCTCAATGTGATCATGTTTCTTCCTGACAGATTTTCTAAGCAGAAGCATGATCACAACAATAGATGCCATGAAGGAGATAGAATTGAACCAGAAGAATATCTTATAACGTTGGTTATTAATATCACGAAGGAGTGGATTGCCTGCAACATGGCCTTTGTCATCAGACCAGAAGCCACCAGGTGGGTTCAGACCAGCTTGGTATGTGATTGAGGCAGCTAAAATTGCAATAAGCATGAGATACTTATGTCTTCTATATTTCTTATCACAATTCGAAGTTTCTGAAGATTTAGAAGTAACTTCTTGCCCAGCCTTCTTGGTAAGAAAAACCCACTTCTGAAGAAACTCTATGAATGCATCCAATGGTTTTCCAAGTGTATCATGGATTGAAGGGAGAAGGGCTTGAATCACAAGGGATACTAGAACAGCCACAGCAGTCGTGATGAGAAAAATATACTGTATTTTATTCCTGCAACTTCCAGCAGCAAAGGCAATCAGGAGGCCAAGCAAACCCAGGATCAAACACAACCGCAGAGCATAGGACTTGATTCCACGCTCAAAGGATTCCTTATTCACAAGTAAGATTGTGATAACTACAGAGGACACAAATGACACCGAATTGGAGTAGTAGAACACATCGTACTGATCTCGACGGTTATCCTGAAGGATTGGATTTCCTGGTGTACCACTGACATCTCTGTCATCAGACCATACACCTCCTGGAGGGTTTATACCAGCTTGGTATGTAACAGTCGCCGCTACTATAGCAAGCATCAATAATAGACTATGCCTCCTTTCTAACTCCTTCTGTTCCAATTCGGTCTCGCTAGTACTATTCCCCCTCTGGTTGTCGCGTAACTGAGGCAATGCTGACCAAAAGTTCTTCAGTTTTTCTGCCACCACATTTTTGCATCGTATAGGGATTACATGAATAGATATCAGAACATGAAAGCCAACATAAGCCAGAACGAGACATACTAACACTGATATGTAGATTGACTTCTTTGCTTCCCTGCAGCTCCCCATGACAAAAGACCCTGTTAGGGAAAGTAGAACCACTATCATAGCTATCTGCAACTCACTGCGTTTTGTAACCCGCTGGCTCATACTCTTGCTCAGGATTATAAGGATCATGATAAAAGATGCCACAAATGCAACTGCGTTGAAATAGAAGAATGCAATGAATCGGGGATGTTCATTGTCCTCAAGAATACGATCACCAGCTAAATGATTATTTTCACTTCTTGACCAGAAGCCACCTGGTGGATTCAGACCTGATTGATATGTCAGAGAAACTGCAAGAATGGCAAGAAGAAGCAGGCAGGTGCGGGTCTTCTTCAGATGCCTCTCACTTTGATTGTCATGAACATTTTTGTCTGGCGCACCTTGACTGCTGTGAGTATGGCCAATCTCAATATTTTCTGCATCATTAGCAACAGTAAGAATCTTAATACTGAAGTTGTTATGTGCAACCAAATTTGGCAATTCTGCATAGTCCACATGTGCAGCCAAATTTTGCACTTCTGCATAGTCCGCACTACCATTGGTTTCCACAGGTGAAGCCCCTTTACCTACTATGAGATCGTTGCTGGCTTCATTGTGGTCAGAAAAGCCTTCCTCCGGAATATCAGCAGTTCTAATGTCGTAACTTGATGATTGCTCTGTGCTGGGAAGAGTCTCCTTTGTTCTTGCAACTAGCTGGTAGTCGGTAGACTGATGCTCTTGGTTGGACATCAAATCCTTGGTGTTTTCTGATTCTGATGGATGCCAAGAATAGGGAAAAGCCTCCTCAGTACTTGCTTCTTTCTTTTCGTCTGCAGGTGGACACTCTCCACTGCACTTGCCCTCTGTGGTATTTGATACTTGCTGTTGGTGTTCTGTTGGTACACCAGTTGTGTTGAAATCCTTGGTGTTTTCTGATTCTAAACGATGGCAAGAATTAGGTGAAGCCACCCCAGTACTTGCTTCTTTCTCTTCATCTGCAGGTGGACACTCTCCAATAGACTCGTGTTTTGTGGAATTTAGTATTTGATATTTGCCTGCACTGTCTTCTGTTGGTACAACAGATGCGTGGATTGAGTCTTGATGATGACTTGCAAAAGAAAGTGCCTGACCCAATTTATCCATACACCATTCAGTGTCTTTTTTGATCTTTTGTAGCCTGTCCGCTACAGCCTTGTAAGCAAAGATCCTGGCTAAAACTGCAATGCAGATCAACATTATGACGATAATAAGCATAACAAAGAATGATGTTGGTAAATCCCGAGAGCATCCAGCAGCATAGGCACCAATTAAGCACAATATGTCAGCTACCACACAAACAGAGACTGCTTTGGACCTTATTCCATGCCTGCTCAATTCTGGGCTCAGAAGGAGTATGATTGTGACCAAAGATGCCACAAAAGAGGTCGAGTTGCAGCTGACAAATATGTTATAACGGTGCAGGTAGTGACTGCGAAGAATAGAAGTAGCTGGACGGTACTTGTAGGCGTAGTCATTTTCAGCCCAAAAGCCACCAGGTGGACTCAGCCCCGCTTGGTACGTAACAGTAGCAGCAAAAGTTACGAGCATTAAAACAAACTTGCGAGCCTCCTCAATGTCTTTCTCTTGATGGCTGCTTACTTGTTCATCATGGAAGCCGCATGATAGAATTTGAGTTACCACCTTCTTCACTTCCTTTTTCAGCTTTTCTGGAACTACCCTTGTGGATACTAGGATATGAATCCAGATGTATACGAATACAGAGAAGACTAGAATGCATATGTAAATCGATGACTTGAGTGCCCTGCAGCTCCCAGCAGCATAGGCTCCCATCAGACTGAATAGGTCCACTAACATTGTAAACTGCATCGAACGGAGCCATAACTTGTGACTAGTCACACTCTTGCTTAGAAGCAAGATGATTAAGACAAGAGATGCAGCAAAGGCTGTTGCATTGCAGTAAAAGAATATCCCATACCGTTGGGAGAACTCAACACGAAGGATAGGATCACCAGCTTTATGACCATGCAGCCCATGCTTGTTTGTTGCCCAAAATCCCCCCGGTGGTGTTAATCCAGAATTGTATGTCACACTAACTGCTAAGGTTCCAAGAAGTACCAAATACTTCCGTAGTCCCCATAAGAGAGTGAAATCATCATGGATGCTGTCGGCTGATGAATCCCTGAACTTATTGCCCATGGAGTCCTGCCTGTCATCACTGCTGCCAATGCCATTGTCCATTACAATCTCCCCATTTCCGTTTCCATTACAGTCCTGCCTGTCGGTGGTGTTGTCTTCACTCTCGCCATTCCCTGCTCCTGGAGATGTGTTGATCGGAGCAATGGCAGAACCAGGATGCACAACAGTTGCCATATAGTTACTCCCCAACTGAGAATAAGTCTCAACCGTCCTCTATCCATGCATTTGCAGTAGCATGACGTAGCTCTTTGGGTGAGAGACGGTACCTGAAAGATTCAAAGGTTATTCTAGGACTGTTTTGATTTTTGGAACAAGAGCAAGTCTGTTTGGTTGAACTTCATCTAATTCTGATTTCTCTATGCGAGCTGATTCTTTGAGAGAAGTGGTTCTGGTTGAAAGTAATTCTTTGATTCTCGCATAAACTCTTAAAATCAGGACGGAGAATCACTTCACATAATCAGGAGAAGTTACTTTTTTCAACTCTCAACCTCTTAGTTCATTTAAAAGAATCTCTTCACAGAATTAACAGAGAATCACTTCTCTGGAAATCTATTGGGCAGAGCTACTACAGAAATCAGCAGAGAATCAGCTTTGAGAACTCTGCCAAACACAGGATGCAGACAAAAAAAGAAAAGACTTGGTGAACAATGAGAAAGTCAATGCCACCAACATAAAGACATAAAACCATGGCAACAAATTATCGTCCTACACTTCTATTGCTAAGCACCCAATGGAGTGGGTTGTAAAAGTGGGACGCAATCTGTTATTAGAATCAGTACTGGGCTTGTGTTAGAGAGAGGGACTCAGGGAGAGGGAGAGCTTATTGTAATTTGCAAAACACAAAGCTTGGAAAAGAAAAGCACACCTGGATGTACCACAATATATTAAAAGAATCAGCAGTATAACTTCTGAATCCGATTGCTATGACCACTAAAGATGTTAACCGGAAGTAATAAAGAAGTAAACACCGGGGAGGAGTACAAAAAGGAGAACATACCTAACGGGTTAGCATCGCTAATGCTCATCAAATTACATTAAAATACTCCCTGAGCCCAGGTTGCAAGTTGAGCTCGCTACCAGAGCAACTGATGCGTTGGCTGCTCCGACTGTTGGCCACACTTGTAAGGCCTGAAGCTCAGCAGCCATTGAGGAGCCTATGGAGAAGGCGCGAACAAGATGAAGTAGAGAAACTGAATATGACAAAGGGAGGAGACCAGGCCAAGTCAATACCCCTCACTGGCTGGCGATACAATGACCCACAGGCACAGCTGACGGGCCACCAACCATGCCATTTGGGCATTTACTACGCTGCTGCTGCTGCTGCAGTGACATGGAAAAAAAATCTGGGGTGGAGGGATTCCAAACTGGAAAGCGTTCGGAAGGATTCCAAACTGGAAAGCATGGAATTTGGTTTTATTCCCAGTTTGTAGCAGCACGGAATTCGGTAGGACCACCTTGCTGTTAGAGCATCAATCAAATACCCAAATAATCGAATGCTTTGTGCAAGTAATATAATGGAGTTTGATGCAAAAATGATATGGTTCGCCAGAACAAATATGACCGGTCGGAGCGAGCGCGACACCAGTACTCACCGGAATAGCAGCGAGGAGAAACCAAGCGGCCGGACTGGCTGGCCCTGCACGTCGACCAAGTCCAGTACAAGTTGGACGACGAAGGCGGAAGACCTCCGTCCGTCCCGGCCGCGCGCGGCGCGGGTTCACACCAGACGCCCACTAGGCTCCGAGTCTCCGGCGACCCGTCCTGCTCCTGCTCCCTGGGTGACCCAGGCGCGCTGCGTTGACTCGGGCATCTGACATTGACAATTCCGCTGCGCGTCGAGGAGGCTCGCTCGTCTTCGTCTCACCCGGACCGTCGTTCTCTCCGCAACGGAGGACGGAGGCGTCGACGCGCGCGGGGCAGGGGCAGGGCAGAGGGCACAGGAAGGGCCCCAAGTCCGTGCGCCGGCGCCGCGACGCCTGCTGGCTATCGGGTGGGAGCGGGGGCCAGGAGTTTGGTCGAGCTCCTGGCGGGCGCAGTTGGTGCGGCAAAGCATCGTGGTCCAGTCCGGCATCTCGTCGAACACCCACCGGGCGGCAGCGTTTGCCGCCTCGGCAGCTAAACGGCCGAGAAGATATCCCACTCAACTCACCCTGGGGCCACGGGGGAACCTCCCGTGACATCCTCCTCCATTGCTCCTTGATCAGTCCATCCTTGGGGCCAGGCGTTTGCCGACTCGCTCTCCATCAGTCCATCCTCGATCCTTCTACGATTACCAGATCGAAACAGGATGGAACCATACATCAGGTGTGCAGTGCAGAGGCGGGCCCAGGATTTGGGACAAGGGTATTCAAAATCTTAGAGGGATTTTTTTACGGTCTACAGTAACAAGCAAAATTTCATGATTGCAACGTTGATTTCTTGTCATTGCATTGGTTCGCAATTTTTGTTTTTGAAATGAATTCGCAAATTAGAATCACATACTCACAAACATTCACGAATAACAACGAATTGCTCACCTCAACCCTCAATTACTGCTCTCAGTAAGGTCCCATTTAGATAGGTGAAAAGATGTGAAATGAATAGTGGAAATTGAAATAAAGGTGTTTAGTTGGGAAAAAGTGGTGAGCATGTGATGAGAGTATAGGGAAAAAGTGGTTGAGAAAAAATGGAGGTGTTTGGATGGGTGAAAAGTATGTATGAATAGTAATGAAATGAAGATGTGGTGGATGTGATGGGTGTATTTTGAAGGTGAGAGAAGATGTAAGGATGTGATGGGTGACATGATGAGAATAGTGGATATTTGGATTGAAGGTGTTTAGATGGGTGAAAAGTAATGGAAATGTGATAAAATGAATAGTGAATTGGAGTGGAATTACAGTGAAGAGAACAATGCTGTCAGAGAAGCCAAGGATTCGTTTCAAAATAGTAAAAGAGCAGCCAAAAAATAACGAACGGGGGTGGGCATGGTGGTCACGCGCGACGGCGCGAGGAGCCTGGAGGCGCCTCAGCTGGGCTGAGGTCCATTCAGCCTTTTATGCCGTCGGACAGGGGTGGGGAGGTGGGCCGTGTGTGTTTTTTTGCTAAATAAGTGAAGCAGCCTGCATTCGGTGGAACTTTTTATTTTTTGAATCCATATGCATCATATATATACTATATGTATAAAATTTTTCAGTCAAAATAATGGGTATTCAGTTGAATACCCATGAATCTAAGTAGGCCCGCCACTGGTGCAGTGTGCTCTTACTACATTACACATCATGAGGAACTACACAACTTAAGCAAACCATCACGCCTTCCAAGCAATTCAAAAGCAGGAGGACTATTTTCCATGACCGCTACTTGATCTTCACCTCACCACCGGTTTCGTAATCTCCATATCTGAAGCGCAGACAGCACCACCGGATTTCATTTCCGTCTTTAGTCAAAATACATTCATTTCAAACAAAAACACAGCCCTTACTGAACATAATACAGTCAAACAGTATTTCAATCTAAAGATGATTCCCGTTGGAATGGGACCTTCAGAGTTCAAACTTGAAGACTAGGAATGGTAGTTCCATGGTAATATGGCACTATCAGTATCAGCTTCCATGTCAGAACCGAGCTCTCAAAACAGTGTATTGGAGTCAAGTAAAGAAAATACTTTCAGGTTCAAGCATACGCGACAAAAAAGAAAATCATGAAATATTCTCCAGGACTTGCATGCTGTTCCATTGAGTATACTGGAACCTAATGCATACACATGTAGCTTCAGGTTTGACTGAAATTTACAATCCAAAGAAACTGAGCAGCATACAGCATAACTGAATTTCAATTCTGTTCAAACTCTGGAAACGTGCACTGAAAACCAAGTATGGCAAGATAATCCAGCGAAACAAACTTTTCAGTTAATACTATTGCCAAAGGAATGGAACCTTCAATCTTGGTCTTCACGTGTCAGTGTGCTTGTTCCAGAAGGGTGAATAGGACTTCTTTGAGAGGTAACCCCACTTCTCTCCATCGGCCTCAGACATTTTGCAATGCCATTTGAGAGCAGAATTACAATAACAAGGTACACTACAACACCGACCACTAGAGCATACACATAGACTGAAGTCCTGAATTTCCGGCAGCTTCCAGCAGCAAAAGCTGTCATGAGGGCCAGCAGGTCCAGTATCATGATCAAGTGCAATACCTCAAGTGGCACACTCTTTTTCCGGGCAGATTTATTCAACAGAAACATGATTACGACAATAGATGCCATGAATGAGATAGAGTTGAAGCAGAAGAATATTTCGTAGCGCCAAGGATTAATATCAAGAAGAATAGGATTGCCTGCCAAATGACCTTTGTTATCAGACCACAAGACACCAGGTGGTTTTAGGCCTGGGTTGCCTTCCACATGGCCTTCATCATCATTAGACCAGAAACCACCTGGTGGGTTGAGACCAGCTTGGTACGTGATGGAGGCAGCTAAAATTGCAAGCAGCATCAAATACTTGTGCCTCTTTCGAACATTTTTCTCAGGATTACCTGAGCTTTCTTGCTTCTTAGAAGTAGTTCCTCCATGCCAGGATGTCTCCTTACCAAAAAGCAGCTGAAGCAGACGTTTTATAGACTCTCCAGTTGGCCCTCTTAGTCTATCTTGTGTTGAAGTGAGCAGAAGCACTTGAGCCACAAGGGCGATCAGAACTGCAACAGCAATGATGATGAGATAAATAGATTCTCTTGCTCTCCTACAGCTTCCTGCAGAATAGGCGATCAAGAGGCTAACCAAGCCCACCACCAAACATACTCGTAGTGCATAGGACTTGATACCATGCTCACAGGATTCTTTGTTCACAAGCAGTATTGTGATAACAACAGATGACACGAATGAGAGTGAGTTTGAGTAGTAGAACACATCATAACGCTTTAAGTTGTTCTGCTGAAGGATTGGATCTCCTGGTTTACCACTGACTGCCTTGTCATCAGACCATACACCACCTGGAGGGTTCATGCCAGCTTGGTATGTGACTATCGCCGCTAGAACAGCAAGCATCAATAATAAATTACGCCTCCGCTCCCAGTTCTTGTCATCAGCATCACCCTCCTGATTGCAACCAAGCTCAGAGTCATTATCATTAACATCACTTCTCTGGTTGTGCCCAAACGAAGCCTTTGCCCATATATATCTGCAAGAGAAGTTCTCAAGCTTATGTGCCACCGCCTTTCTGCAGCCTTCAGGGATTATATGTATTGATATCAGCACATGAACAACCACATAAGCCAGTACAAGGCACACAAACATCAAGATATATGTGGAATTCTTTGTCTCCCTACAACTCCCCATAGCATAGGACCCTGTTAGAGCAACAAGATCTACTATCATTGTTATCTGCAGTGCATGTCGTTTTATGACCTTGTTGCTCATCCTCCGGTTTAGGAGCATAATAATCATCACAAGGGATGCAACAAAGGCGATAGCATTCAAGTAGAAGAATGCAATATAGCGTGGATGGTGGGTGTCCTCAAGGATGGGATCACCAGGTAAATGATATGGCCGATGGTGATTATTCCTAGGGATGGGATCACCAGTTGGATTATTGTTCTCCCTTTGTGACCAGAAACCACCTGGTGGATTCAAACCTGATTGGTATGTCAGGGATACTGCAAGAATGGCCAGAAGAAGAAGATATGTACGAGACTTCTTCAGATGTTCATCAGTTGGATTGAAACCTGCAGTTCCAGCGCCAGCATGTTGTCTGGGAACTACTTCATACATGCCAGTGTTTCCATTCTCAATAGGTCTCGTGACATTATTATTTCCCACATCCTCTATCTCAATGGATACCAAATGCTTCTCTGAAGATTCTTTTTCTTCCTTGAGATTGTTGGTGGCTCCATTATGGTTATTGGCTAAAATTTTGTCTTCGGAAAAGCGCTCCACCGGCACGAATACAGATTCATGATCATCGGTAGACAAACATTGCCCCATCACATTTTCAACTCTCTGGTTATCACCCAATTGATGCTCATGGTTAGACATACCAGCCACGGTATTTGGAGTCTCAAGATCATTCACCAATGAAGATTCCTCCATACTTGCAACTTGAATGTTTTCTGTAGGTTGATAATCAGAGTTAAGACATATTGTCATTAGTATTTTATTTTACTAAAATATCATCAATGGATTACCTGTTTTGATTTCAGACTTAGCCTCATTTGCAACGAAATTGTGGTCTGTAGATTGACCTTCCAGGTTGCACACGACATTGTTACTATTTTCTGCTTGCTTGTCATTCACCAATGCATGCTCTGAGCTGGACACAACCTCCTCATCGCTTACAGTATGTTGTTTGCCAGAACTGTGATGCTCCCTAGAGGATTCACCCTCTTTGGTATTTGAAACTTGTTGATTGTATGCAAGCTGGCATTCTGATACCGAAACACTTTCTAGTTCTGTTTCACCCTCTATGGAACCTGCAGTTTGCTGATGACTTGCAATAGAATTCTCTCCCGCTGTATTTCTTGATCGTCTGCTGCCAAAGTTCAATGAAATGACCCGGCCAAATTTATTCATGCACATTAGAAAATTTGGTCTGATAGTTTCAAACCAGTCTGCTACAGATCTGTTAACAAACGCCCCAGCTAAAACTGCAAAGAAGATCCATACTACAACAGCAAGTAAAATAGCACAGAAAGATGTCACCACACTCCTACAGCTTCCTGCAGCATATGCTCCAATCAGGCCCAATATGTCAACAACAACACAAACAGTCACTGCTTTGGATCTTATACCATGCCTGCTCAATTCTGGGCTCAGAAGCAGAATGATCGTGACCAAAGATGCAACAAAGGAAGTTGAGTTGAAACTAACAAAAGTATTATATCGAGCAAGGTTTTTACTGCGAAGCATAGATGTAGCTGGAATTTTATTTTGCTCATTTTCAGCCCAAAACCCACCGGGCGGACTCAACCCTGCTTGGTATGTGACAGTAGCAGCGAATGTCACAAGCATCAAAATGAACTTGCGAGCTTCCTCTAGATCTTTCTCTTGGGAACTGTTCCTTTGGTGCTTATAACACTTAGATAGAATCCAACGTTGCACGGACTGTGCTTTCTCTTTCAGGCATTTTGGAACATATCTTTTCTCAGAAACAAACTTTGGAACAACTCTTATAAATACTAGGATATGGATCATAATATATACGAAAACAGCAAAGACCAGAACCCAGATGTAAATGGATGACTTTACTGCCCTGTAGCTTCCAGCAGCATAGGCCCCCATTAGGCTAAACAGGTCCAGAATCATGGTAAGTTGCATGGAGCGGAGCCAGAACTTCTGCCTTGTCACATTTTTACTCAGAAGCAAGATGATTAGGACAAGTGACGCAGCAAAGGCTGTTGCATTGCAGTAAAAGAATACCTCATGCCGTGGGAAGAACAGAGCACGAAGGACAGAGTCACCAGCATAATGTCCATCACGCCCTTTTTTTGTGTTGTTTGACCAGAACCCTCCAGGTGGAGTTAATCCAGCATTATATGTAACATTAACAGCTAAAGTTCCAAGCAGCAGTAGATACTTACGCAGTCTCCACAGGAGCTCAAAATCTACAGTGACTCTGGATTCATGGCCAGGGGCTCTCCTGGTGGACGAACTAGCAATGGATTCTTGCCTGGTGTTGCCGGTGACTGCGCCAAGCTCCTCTGTGCTGGATCCATTAGTGTTGCTTTCTTCACTGGGATTATTTGCTGCTTCCAGAGTAACAGCAGTGCTGGTCGGAGCAGTGTCAAGCTCGGGTTGCTTGCCCTTGGCCATATGGCTGCTTGCTCTCCAACAGAGGTTGTTAACCTCAACCTCTCAGTTGAAATTTTTCTCTAACCTTTCATCCGAAGAAGAGAGCAAGTGATCTTGGCTTAGAGAAGATATATGGAATAAAGGGGAAATCAAGGATGGTTCTGAACAAAAAAGTGACAAAACTGGCAGCTGGCAAAGAAAGAAGACGAAGACTCGGATGAGGTCAATGCCCCAAGCCAAGATAGCAAGTAGAATATTGAAGGCTTGATTGGTATACCCCACAAACGACAACTTCCATAGTATGAATTATCAGAGCATGCATGTATGACTTGTCAACATACTCATACTAATGGGACCCAGTCAACTCTGACAGTCCACACTGGTTGGACTTGGAGCTCAGGAGGACAGTAAAGTGCAAACACAAAGTCTTTTTTTCCCTCTCTAAAATGAAAAGGATAAGACCTCCTGTTTATTACATAACAGGGTAAATATTTGCAGCCACACACTCGGGTGACCGGATTTGATTGCTTATCTTATTAGAGATGCCTCTGAATAAATAAGCACTCGTTACTAAATGGTTTAGCTGACACTGGAATTCCAATGGCCACATACTGACATGAAAGTACAAGAGCAATCAGCAACATAGATGACGAAAGCTCAGACTCGAGAACACGGTAATAAAATGCAAAGACGGATCAGTTGCTCACTCACTGTCAGGGATGGTGTGAACAGGTAGAGAAGAATAATTGATCTATAGGGAATGACTAGCTGAAAGCAACTGCTTTTTCCAAAAGGCAGCAACACAACGAAAGGGTGGTCATCTCGCTAGCCCCCACCACAATACCCAGTTATGCGCATAAAACTAAATCTATCAGCTGATGCCCGTGTCATATTAAAAAGCCTAATGCAAACTGTGTCAACCAGTATCAAGCCAAATCTGGGCACGATCAGCATCCCAATTTTGAATAGCTTAATAGTGAAGCTTGAACACCTCGAGCATCATAAAGAATGACATACCAAGCACTAGTCAGTACTCAGTAGTGGAGTCACGAGGTACATTCAGAATCAACATAAAACATGCACAATTGTTAGTACTTAATAGCAAATTGAGCTGTGTTGTGTGTGTTAGTGCCCAGATCTCACTGCCGTTGTCAATTTGTTACGAAATGAATTGATGCAAGGATATGCAAAAGACAAGCTGCTAGAATTTTTTTAATACCTGGAACGAAATGGCGCGCAGGTGTAATCGGAGGCGCCAAAATGGAATCAGGTTACCGCGCCAAGGCAAAACATATTCCCTGACCTTCCGGCGTGGCAGAGAAAAGCCTGAGTTCACACCAGTACACCACAGCTACTCTCGCACTGAAATGCGCACGAGTTCACAGGAACGATGGTAGAAGCCGCCCAGCCCCGTTCCTGGCAGAAAAGGATGTCCCAGTCGCGCGTATACCCGCCGAGGCCACGGACGAGACCCATTCAGGCATTGCGTCGAACAACTGGCCGGGTGAGCGGCTTTGCTAGATGGTTGTCCATCGAGGGCCGGCCAAACGGGAAGGCAGGCTTGCCCGCCCCCGGCCAAGTGGTGACGCGCCGAAGGGCATGTTTTGTCGGGCGGCTCCGGCGACGGTCCCCGTCGTCCGTCGACGTCGAGCCAGATTACTTTGTCTCCACGACCAACGACCAATCGACCATGCTTGTTTTTGGTGCGGTAATTATTTCTCCCGATAACGCCTGTTGAAGTCATTATTTGTAGGAAATACACTGTTACGACCCGTGGCCGCAGCGATGTGCCGGCGGCGTGAGCACATCACAGCAGTACACAGATAGGGTAGGAGGTCGGGCGAGGAACCCTGACGCCTGATTCACTCCATTACAGGAATAAACGAGTTCATAGTTTGTTTCTATTACACGCCGCGGCTTATAAGCTTAACGACGGACGCTGACCACTTGGGCCTACTTGCTAGACGGTTGTCACACCCTGAAATTTCTCAATTTCAGGATGTGAATAGAGAGAATGACTAAATAACAATTTTCCATAATTTTAAAAATTTTTCAACATTTATTTTCTTTACAGGAAATATAGAATAGGAAAAGTCTTTGTTTGATTTTCTAAAATAAAGAAGTTGATTCAATGTGAGTTGCATTCATGCCGATGCATCTTGGTGTTTCATGAGTGCAAAAGCTTTTAAAATGCGATTAGATGTTGATCAATCCTTTTGGGAATTTTCTAGACTTTTTCCGGAATTAATTCTCATTTTCCCTGAGCTTATTCTATTTATTAGAAGGCTCTAAACTCTTTTTCATGAGCTCCAAATATTTTATTTGGATTGTTCGTGTCTCAATCTATCTTTGGGAATTTCTTGGAATTTTTGAGATTTTCTGAGTATTTTTCGCGTCTTAAAATATTTTCTAGTATTTTCTGGATTTGTTTTTCACTGAAAAATGATTTCGGGAATTAAAAAAAGAAACCACTCCTTTTGTTCTGGGCCGAGCCCGAGGGCCCGACCCATCCGGCCCAGCCGCCGGCCCGCAGAAGCCCATCCGGGCACGAAGGCCAAACCGGCCATGGCCATCCGGGCACGGAGGCCAAACCGACCATGGCCTATCTGGCCAGGCCGCCGCCGGCCTTGGCTTCCGTGCCAAGCCGCGGCCGCCACTTCACCCTATAAAGGGGCGGAGCCCGAGGCCGCGCGCTCCCTGCTCCCTCCGCCGCCACCCGCGCCTCGCCTCCTTGCGCAGCGCCGCCGCCTCCGCCGACCGCCGCTGGCCGTCGACGAGCGCCACCTCCGACCTCTCCCGGAGCAAGCGGACATCGCCAGGAGCACCACGGCGCCGAGCCGCACACCCTCCGCCGGTCTCAGTTGCCTCCTCGTCGCCGGAGCACCACCCAAGGGCGAAGACCGAGTCGCCGGCCGCCGCGCTTCGCCGACGAATTCTGGCCATCTCCGTCGTCCTCCGCCGCCGTTGAGCACATCCACGAGATCCCCTCTGTCTCCTCTACCCCTCGCGCCATCCACCCGAGCCCCTAAGCCGTCCGACCGCTGGCGATTTTGGATCGCCCGAGCCCCTGTTCGCCATGGAACAGAGGTAGGGGATGACCCCTGCTGTTTCGCATATAAGTCCCTGAGAAGCCCTTTAATCCATCAATTAGTTTTTGTGTCTTGTTTATCTTGCATAAAAACCCCTAGATCTAATAGATTCTCTAGATCCAATCCAGTTTTGGTTTCTTGTGTAGTAGCCCTCGGGTTTATAATCATAATCTCGTTTATGCCCTCAGTTTCTCGCAGTTATGCCCCTGGAAGTTCTGAAAGCTTGCTAGCAAGTCCCTAGACCTTTAATAAGTCATATCTTCCATGTTTTAGCTCCGTTTTAATCCATTCAAGTTGCGTTAGATTCATAATAATGTAAAGTACACGTTAGTAGTGAGTTTTCATCATGTATGTTTTCTGAAAATTAATTTGGTATTAATTTTGTGTAATGCCTATTAAACATGTTCTTTTAAATTAAAAAATGCATAGTGTTACCCACCTCTTCCAAATAAATGTTAATTTGACTAATAATTATTTCATATGCTTTGTAAATAAAAGCTAATTAGTGCCACATCTCAATTTTCTTAAACTAATGTTAATCTTGCTTAATGTTTAACATTTAATTAACTTTTTTAATTAAAAGTTTATTAGGCTTTTACACCATCTTTTATAATAAATGTTAACTGGACTAATGTCAACATGCATGTGCTTTCTAAATAAAGTTTGTTTAGCTCAACACGTCACATGCCTTTATTCGATTAGTTATTCTAACATTTCTAAAGTAAATTGTTTAATTGGTATAATTGACACATGAACATTTGTAAATAAAATTTGACTAGTTTTTACTTCGGTCTTTGCAAATAAAATATAATATTGCATTAAATCCAACTTAGGGTATTTTCTTATGAAATATCCTTTACATATTTTTGCTAATTAAAATGAATCTAAGCTTATAGTCTTTTATGTTCATAAATAAAATCGATCGTTAGACGATCTTTACCTCTCAGTACCTCTTTTGATCAAGTCTATCTGAAGCTCTAAATCTTTCTAGTGTTAGCTCAAGCTCAAACCATGTGCAGCTAATCAGACCTTTCCCTTCTAAGCACGTTTTGAGTGCTTTAGTGATCCATAAAATCGAGCCTATCTTTTAGTGCGTTCTTTTAAAAGCTTTTCTTTTGAGTGGTGCATTGTTCTTAGTTTGCTTGTTTGTTTGCTTTGTATGCTTGTGCCGATGATTGATGCGCATAGAGTGAACGTGGTTCGAGAAGCTTTGAAGAGCTTGAAGTTGAAGATTCTGAGCAACATCATTACTCTGGTTAAAGGCAAGTGTGTCCTTGTTATTCTGTCCTAATAATTATTTAATCATTTATTGCATATGCTTGCATTTAATTTGATGGGTCCTATTAAGGTTTGCCTAGTCTTTATTATCATTCCTTGTCAACCTGGGTTTACCTTTATGTTGGGTAGCTATGCTTAGTTGCTCTACCTGGGTTATGGTGGTTTTAATGAACATTAATGATGAGCTTGCTTTACCTTTATGCTATATATCTTTGCTTAATACAAGATCATATGATTAATCGAAACATGGAGAACCACCCAGGACAACAGTGCAACCACAACGACTATATGGCTCTGGTCTTGGCCGAGTAATTAGGGAAGTCTTTGTGTGGTCATTACTCGCATGGTAGTTTGGGTACGGATGAATGCTTTTATGGCTCTTCTATTCCGGATTGGTATTGGAACGGAAGTACTCTATGGCTGACTGTCCGTGAGTAGAAGTGTGGTACGAAAGATAGCCTCTACGACATACTACTATGGACTAATACACATGGGAGGACTCTTTGTAAAGGCCTCATAGCGTCCCTATGCAACCACACCTCGATAGTGTGGTATTGTGCCTACTTTTGCACAGCGTGGTTGGGTTCAAAGCTCTTCAGAGTTTTTACGCGACTTGTGGTGAAAGTGTATAACCTCTGCAGAGTGTAAAACTAATCGATTAGCCGTGCTCACAGTCAAGAGCGGCCTGGACCCTCACATGATAACTGAACTTGAAGATGGACTTAAATAGTGGTTTCTGGTTATGTTAGCCATATGCTTATGGTGTATCTCCTACCTTTATGCTTAATTTGCGGGATGGTATATACTTATAATTTATTAGTAATTAGGTGCTAATAAAATTTGACCAACTAAAATTGCTTAATGTAGTCAACCTGTCAGCCTTTCCTTGCTTAAGCCTTTGCATTCATACTTTCCCCACACTTGCTGAGTACGACATGTGCTCACCCTTGCTATAAACAATGTTGCTCAGAAAGAAGAAGCTACTATGGAGTTTGCTGAAGATGTTGCTGAGTTCTAGGCGTACACAACCCCCAGTCGACTGCCTGTGATGTTTGGAGCCTTCGTTTCCAGGATCTAGCGTAATACTCTGATAATCTTTTTCTTTCTTTACGTGATACTGTACTGTTATTCACTTATGTAAACTATATGCATGAAACTTGATCCTGGCATGCATATAGTTATGCACTTGGTTTTCTTTGGGAAAACAGGTGTGACAACGGTTACCAATCCGAGAACGACACACTACATATTTAAACCATCAGCGAACACGACTTTCTTCAACTACGCCTTCACCGGGGTGCCGACTGTTACATCTCCCCCCTAGAGCTGGCTTGTCCCCAAGCCAGAGCGGCCGGAAAGCGCTCCTTGACGACATAGTAGTCTTCCCACGTTGCTGAATCTTCTGTCAACTTGCTCCATTTGATCTTGACTTGTGGAATTGCTTGATTCCCTTTCTTTACCAGACAACGGTCCAATATAGCTTCTGGCTGGAGGTCCTGACTCCCAAGATCCACCAATTTTGGCAATTCCTCAAAGACAGGAGAATATTTTGGTGTAAAGGGCTTCAGCTATAATACATGAAACACTGGGTGAATCAGACTATGATCAGGTAGATCCAACCTGTAAGCTGTTGAGCCAATGCGTTCCAGCACTTCGTAGGGACCGAAATACTTGAATTCTAGCTTTGGAAAAGGTCTGCTCACAACTGATTGCTGTACATACGGTTGTAGTTTCAGCAGCACAAAGTCTCCCACTTGAAACTGTCTGTCAGACCTCCTTTTGTCTGCTTGCAGCTTCATACGGTTTTGAGCAGTAGATAGGTGTTTCTTGAGTATCTCCAATCTTGCTTCCCTGTCCTGCAATATCTGCTCAGCAGGATTTGGATTGTCGGCACTGCTCGGCAGAACCACATTGACAGATAAAGCATACCCATACAGAGCCTTGAATGGAGAACAACCCAAAGTAGTGTGAAAATTAGAATTGTACCACAACTCAGCCAAAGACAACCATGATTTCCACTGTTTTGGTGAGTCATGCACAACACACCTCAGGTACATCTCAAGACACTGGTTCACTCTTTCAGTCTATCCATCAGTTTGTGGATGGTAGGAAGAACTCATGAGTAAGCTTGTTTGTGCGAGGGCAAACAAATTCTTCCAAATAGCACTAGTGAACACCTTATCTC
The DNA here is from genome assembly GCA_036936925.1 of Cenchrus fungigraminus. Taxonomy (NCBI): domain Eukaryota; kingdom Viridiplantae; phylum Streptophyta; class Magnoliopsida; order Poales; family Poaceae; genus Cenchrus; species Cenchrus fungigraminus. The sequence goes on from CM072770.1 coordinate 64,531,003, forward strand.
TATCAGATACAATGCTCTTGGGAAACCCATGTAGTCTGACCACACTTTCCAGTACCACTTTGGCCACAGTCTGTGCTGTGTAAGGATGTCTGAGGGGTATGAAATGGGTATATTTTGTGAATCTATCCACCACCACTAGAATCACATTAAACCCTTCAGATAAAGGCAATCCCTCTATAAAATCCGTAGACCAATCTTGCCAAGCCCCCTGAGGAATGGGTAATGGTTGTAATAACCCAGCTGGGTGTGTCAACTCATGTTTAGCCTGCTGACACACTCCACATTGTTTGACAAAGCTTGTAACATCACTTTTCATACCTTTCCAGGAGAACAGCTGTTTCAGCATGTGATAAGTAGCCATTGCCCCTGAGTGCCCCCCAAAGCACTGGAGTGAAATGTTGTAATCACTCTGGTTTGGATGGCTAAATTGTTAGCAATCCACACTTTGCCTTGGTATTTGATGAGACCCTTGTCCAGAGAATACCCCTGCTCATTTGGGCTAGTGACTACCAATTGAGTTAGCAATTCCTGAGCCTTGGGATCGGTGGTATAAGAATTGTACACCTCCTGCAACCAAAGAGGTTGGGCCTCAGATACAGCCTGTAAAGCAAATAGATGGTTCACTCTTGATAGAGCATCAGTAGCTAAGTTTTCTTTGTCTTTTCTGTAAACCACCTTGAATTGGAGTCCCATTAACCTTGTCATAGCCTTTCTCTGCATATCTGAGTGCAAGCTTTGCTCACAAAGATAAGACAAGCTCTTATGATCAGTTCGAATTATGAATTCTTGTCTCTGCAAATATGGCCTCCACTTTTCAACAGCCATAATCAGGGCAAGAAATTCCTTCTCATAGATTGATAATTTCTGATGGACAGGACCCAATGCCTTGCTCAAGAATGCAATGGGTTGGTCTTTTTGCATGAGGACAGCTCCCACACCCCTATATCAGAGGCATCAGTTTCAACTATAAATGGTATAGTGAAATATGGAAGTGCTAACACAGGTGTTGATACCATAGCTTGCTTGAGAGAATTAAAAGCTTGCTCTGCCTGAGGACACCATTGAAATTGCTTCTTCTTCAATAGTTGAGTCAATGGTTTTGCAATACACCTATATCCTTTCACAAATTTTCTATAATAACCAGTGAGGCCAAGAAAACCCCTCAATTCAGTTACAGTGGTAGGTATTGGCCAATTAAGCATTGCTGCTGTTTTACTTGGATCTGTAGCCACACCCATGCTGGAAATGATATGGCCCAAATATTCCAGCTGTTGTTTAGCAAAAGAGCATTTGTTGAGCTTCATAAACAATTGATGTTCCCTCAGTTTTTCCAAAACCTGCCTGAGGTGATCCACATGTTGTTCTAGTGTAGGACTATAAACCAATATGTCATCAAGAAAGACCAAAACAAACTTCCTTAAGAAGGGATTAAGCACCTCATTCATCAAGCATTGAAAAATAGCAGGAGCATTTGTAAGCCCAAAAGGCATAACTCTGAATTGGAAGTGGCCATGATGAGTTTTAAATGTTGTTTTATGTTCATCCTCCTTTCTCATCCTAACCTGATGATAACCAGATCTCATATCTAGTTTAGAGAAGTACATAGTACCAGCTAACTCATCCAAAATTTTCTCTATAATTGGTATAGGAAACCTATTTTTAATGGTGATGTCATTGAGTTTTCTATAGTCTACACAAAATCGCCAACTTCCATCCTTCTTTTGAACTAACAACACAGGTGAAGCATAAGGGCTAGTACTTGGAGTTATAAGGCCAGCAGCTAAAAGCTCTCTAACTTGTTTTTCTATTTCATCTTTATGGAGGGGAGAGTATCTGTAAGGCCTAGAATTTATAGGAACTGCATTGGGAAGAGTAGGGATAGAATGATCATAATGTCTCTCAGGTGGTAAGCCCTGAGGTGTAGCAAACACATCCTGATATTCTTCCAAAAGTTGCTGGACTTGAATAGGTACAGATTCACTGAAATCATTATCTAAAAGAATATCCACAATAGCCATGGCCCAGATATCATTCCCTGACCACCATTTCACCAATCTCTCCAAAGGTATACTTTCCAGGTTCTTTTCAACAGGTTGCACCCCACACAGTTTGATTGCTTTGCCTTTGTGTGAAAATTCCATAGTTTTGTTGTCCCAATGATGAGTTATAGGACTATGACTCTTGAGCCAGTCATAACCCAAAATGGAATCATAAGCCTTCGGATCCAACACTCTCATATCAGTGGTAAAGGAATGTCCCTGTATCCACCATTCCAAGGCTGGTACAAACTCATCAGAGAGAAGTATGTCCCCATTAGCTACTTTGATTTGGTTAGGAGTGGTCTTTCTTGTAGTCAACCCCACACTCTTCACAAAATCAGAGCTGATGAAACAGTGAGAACTGCCACTGTCCACCAAAGCCAGCATCACCTTGTTCTTTACCATGGCTCTGAGCCTCATCACTTCTCCATCCTTTGTTCCTGATATGGTGTTGAGAGATAGAGAGCCAAATTCAGCATTTAAGGCATCCTCTATATCTAGCTGTTGTACCACCTCATCAGTAAGAGTAACATCCAGATTATTTAAGACTAGAGCATTAGCTTGTGCCTTGGGCCTTTTTGTGCATTTTGCTGCATGTGTGGCATCATAGGGCTCTCTATAGAAATAACACAGGTTGTTGGCTCTGCAGAAATCCCTCATTTACCTTTCCTTAGTCATAGTTGTAGTATTGGCTCCTTGTGCTCTTTGCTCCCATTTACCAGTAAGCATTGGTGCCTGTTTGGAATTTGACAAACCCTCGTGCCCTTTTGCTTTTACTTTTTCTTGTATAGTCTCTTGTATTTTGGCCAATCTCACTGCCCTTTCCATTGTAGGTGGTACTTGTCCCTGCACTGGATATCTTATCTTTGGTTTCAAGCCCTTGATGAACTGAGAGATAAAGTATGCACCCCCCATTCCCAGATCATGCATAGTAATCTAGTATTTTAGTGCTTCAAAAGCATTTGCATATTCCTCCACAGAATCTGTTTGCTGGAGATCCAACAATTCATCAATTGCATGCTGATAGTCATAAGCACCAAATTTGTTCTGCATGGCCTTGATAAATGTCTTCCAAGAACCCAAACCTTCCTTGAGCTTATACGCCTGCATCCAGCTCTCGGCATTCCCATCTATATGTAGTAAGGCCGCAGTAGTCCACATGGACTCTAGTATGTCCAACAGCTTGAAGTAATCCTCACATTTATCCTTCCAGATACTTGGATTCTTACCACTGAATCTTGAGAAATTCATTTTAGGCATAAATCCTTTGTGATGCCCCCTATCCATGGTGTGCTTGTTTCTGAAGGTTGAATCAGGTCTGCTTTTATTTGCACCAGCAGGTGCTTTGGGCCTTGTATAGAATGGATTCTCAACTGTAGTATTTGAATCAGTTGGGCTAGAAGGCTGATTAACATCTGCATGCATGAAGTCCATCCTCAATTGAGCCACTGCTTACCCTGTAGACTCAATCTGCTTAGCCATCAGCTTTTGGTCCTTCAACATATCTTCTATGATTTTGTTGGACACATCGAACTTGCCTTCCACCTTGTGTTGGTTTCTGTCAATCTCCTCGACCTTGCTGAACAACAAATCCAAGCTATCATGTATAGCAGTCCATCGATCTTCCTCTACACGAGCCTGCTCCTCCATCTTGGAGAGCACGAATTGAGTCTGTGCCGAAGGCTTAGGGGAGCCGTGATGTCGCACCTCAAGCCAAGCGAACAGGATTCAGTTTAGGGTCACCTCAGTCCGTTGAGGTCCAAATCCTGTCACTCCAAGATGAAGGAATACAACAACAATCAACAACGCTCATGAACGCACATCGAAATGTTCACTGTCGTGCCTTCTGCTACTCAATCTCCGCCTGCTCCACCAGAAATCCGCAACGAACCCTACTCCAGCTCCACCAGAATTTCAGAAAACGGGGAAAAGACTGACGGTCCCTTGCAAATCCGCCCGCAAATTCGATCAAGGTAACGTAGGAATTATAGGAAATCAAGATCTGTGGCCGGCTCTGCGCGGCACACCGATCGATCTCACCAACCTACCCTGTTTTTGACGCGAATCGACGGATTTCTGCGGAATTTCTAACGGAAACGCGCCAAGGAACACTGAATCTGATACCAACTGTTATGACCCGTGGCCGCAGCGATGCGCCGGCGACGTGAGCACGATCACAACAGTACACAGATAGGGTAGGAGGCCGGGCGAGGAACCCTGACGCCTGATTGAATCCATTACAGGAATAAACGAGTTCATAGTTTGCTTCTATTACACACCGCGGCTTATAAGCTCAACGACGGACGCTGACCACTTGGGCCCACTCGCCAAACAGTTACCAATCCCAGAAAAGCACGCTACATATTTAAACCATCAGCGAACACGCCTTTCTTCAACTACGCCTTCACCGGGGTGCCGACTGTTACATACACCTATACTGGATCTTTTTTATAATGACCCGCGGGATTAGTGTTTAGTCTATTCTTTTTTTTTTCAAATAAAACGAGACTAAGAGTATGTCCGAGAGTTTACCAAATTTTACTTGACAATATTGTGTTTTGACAACTTATATGTTAAGTAAAAAAGATCTCATCTCCAACAGTTTGATATAATTCACTTCACAAACTTCAGATCTACCTTACATTAGGAACCCTGAGAGAAACAATTTTATATTTATGCTCTTCTACATCTTAAAAACTTGCATCAGAAACTCTGAGATAGAAACAAAATTATTTTTATGCCCTTCCACCACGAGCGGATGCCCCGCAAATACGAGCGTGTATATATGCACACAGAGGCTCTTTTTTCGAACTTAGAATAAATGACAATCTGGGATGGAGAACCGTTAGAGAAGATTTTTTTTTCTGTTTTAAAAAAAATAAAAATAATATATGCGGTGGTTCGATACGTTTGCTTGCCATTCGACCTGCATGAAGAATTGCAATGCCACCACGCACCAGGCTAACATATTTGGGTACCAGGCTAATTCTTTTTTTCAGAGTGAATATACCAACTAATTCAGCCTTTCCGTTTCAAAAGGGTCGTTTTCGTAAATATATTTTGTTATCCACCTAAAAATAATTACATAAATGAAGGCTAGCTGACATGATGAATCTGTTATGCCTAATTAGCTCGTTTGGCTGGTGATTGGTGCTGATTTGTTTCGAGAGAAAAGTATTGTTGGCTAGTTGATGTTGACTGGTTTGTTCTGAGAGAAAAGTACTGCTGACTGGTGGATGATAAGCCAAACGAAGAGTGACATGTGTCATGTGATGCTACAATAAATATGTGTTAATTATAGACTAATTAGAGTTTAATAGATTCATCTCGTAAATTACTTCTTATTTATGCAATTTTTATCATTAGTTTATGTTTAATATTTTTAATTAGGTGATCACTAGTTCACTTCACTCGATCGGAACCCATGGAATTTGAACGGTCTTGCATGATTGCAAGCCACGGTCACCGATGTAGAGGGACTCATATACTGCCGCATGGGCCCCAACGCTAAGTGACTGCTGTATTGCAGAGGAGGCTGGTAACGATGACTCCGAGTCCGATCTAGTTTTTTTTTTTTGACTCATTGAGTCCGATCTAGTTGTTCCTCGTGCTTTACCTCTTCGGCTCTTCCCGTCTTCTCGCTGCGACTCGGGCTCGAAAAATTCTTCGGATTGCTCTTGCATTATATTGCATGACCGCGTGGATCCATGGTGACGGCCTTCCACTTCCATGTGTTATCTTATTCAGGACGCCGGATGGTCGCTGGTCCCGACCGGTAGGTGTTCGACGAATTGCCGCATTGGCTCATGCTCGACGAAATGTCTCTGAAAGAGGTGTTCAAGCAGTTAGCCTTGTTGTGTCATGGATTGTGATCTGGCGGCTCTAGGCCACGATGGGCTCAACTAGATATGCAGCTGGGGTTTCAGTGCTGAATGCCAGGTGGCCAAGTGTTTACTGTCTCTCCTGTGTCATACTTGTACTGCCCAGTGCCCATTGTGGGATTGCTTGAGCATGTATGTGTTGAGAGTCTTAGTTGGAAGGGAAGATTAGCCTATGGATTACACTATTGCAATTTGGCGTCAAATTATAATGCAACAACACAACATGGATTTCCCATTAAAGAAAATAGGAAATGGAAGTCAACTAGAAGCAAATAGTTCTAGTACTTATATGAACAACTGAAAGGGAAACCTAGAAAAATAACAGGGAGCCATCATTATGTGGATTTTTTTTTCTGTCTAGCCACTTTAGACAAATGAGATGTACAGGGCTGTAAAGTGCAGAGTAATTTTCACTTGAGTTCTTAACTTATTATAGATGTGTATGGAATAATTCATTCTACCAGTTATGTTAAAAGTAAGTGTTGATAAAGTTGATGTGTCCATTCTTATTAAACTATTTGATTTAATTTTTGACGATTATTTTTTCAGTATCAGATGCTGTGACTGTCATGACTTAAACTTTCTGCTAATGAACAAGATTAAAGTCAATCAGATCAACTAAAAGGAACCAAACAGTAACATACCTGATGTATGACTAAAAACTTCAGCACTGAATATTGATGTGTCTGCAAATTATGAAATAAAATCTTTTGAGAAATTAGCCAAGCCCTTTGATACTTGATTTTATGATTCAGATGGATAAGATCAGCTCAACTGAGTCCAAGATCTTGTTTTCCTTATCTGAAGATCTGCCATCAATTCATGCACTCTGTCCTTGGTAGAGGATTATGTCAGCTCAATTGAGTGTCCTGTCATTTGGGATCTCCTTTTTTCTCGAACAAAGTCATTTGGTAACTCTTAACTGTGCCCATAAACTGAAAGGAAATTTATCCTTTTTGGTACAGAACAAAATTCATTTTTTTAAAGCAAACAAAATTCGTTTTTAATGGAACAATACGGCAGTGACATGTATAATGAAACAAAATAGTACACAAAAAATATTTGTAAGAAGTATTCTTGGCCATGCTAATTTGATGTATTTCAATATTCAGAAAGTGTAAACGGTTGACATTGTTGAATAATTCAGATAAAGTTTGTCAAAGTCAAATGTGCCCTGGGTCTAAATTTTTTCCCGGTATGTACCTAAAATCTCAGTTATTGGGTTGATAATGAATTCCTGTTACTAGGTTCAAACTAATCTGGGTAAAGGGTCATCATTTGGACAAACTCCAATTTTGAAAAAAGAGACAGTCTTCTGTATTGTTTCCCATCTCAGCTCCATGAACATGTCCATGGAGTTAGCAGAGGATTCAATAATGGTACTAGATTGAAGTAATGTGGCTTCTTTTGTGGTGATAAATTGCCTACTTAATTCAATGGTTAGAGTATTGCTTTTATATGGAGGGAGTCATTGGTTCAAATCCCATAGTAGGTAGGTAGAAAATTACTAGATAGCATTGGACTTACTTCGCTTCGCTATCTAATAACTTTTCCTACCTTTCTTTTCTTTTTCTTTGTATCAACGAAACCTTTGGATTGTCTTCAATTGGATGGGGGAATCCAATTGACAGCCTCGACTTGTATCCTAGCTCGTCTGAGATCTAGCTTCGCTTCAACCAATTCTTTCGTTGGTCACTGGCCTCTGTTGAGGTCCTCTTGATCACAGGTTAACAAATTGTTTGGGCTTTGTAACTTGTAATGTTTCCAGCGAGCTGAATGCTCGAAATCGCTGCATGAAGCCAAGATCCTAGCAGCATCATGGATAAAGAGTATTGGAACAACATGTTGGCTTTTGCATTGACAGATTTGATATTTGACTATTGCTCTTTGGTTTTAACACAATGGTAAAAAAGAAAGAAAGTGAAAGGAATTCTTTCTCCTCGGTTACACTAAACCTTTTAATAATTCATTGATATGTCCATTGAATACCTTTTGGAGAACACATGAATAAACAACTCAACAGCTTAATACAAATTTACAAACACAGGATTCAGTTGAGAAAAAGTAGAAATCAAAGAACTTAATCACTTTTAGTCTTCACCATTGCCAGATAAATGATGCTCATCAGACTTCCTCTTGTGAGTTGTGACATCGCCTCTTTTTGCGGTAGAGTGACACTGCTGCGTAGGCTGCAATGTAGGCTAGCACAGGGATGACCAAATAGATGACATTCATGGATGTCTTCCAGTCCCTGGTACTGCCTGCTGCATAAGCCCCCAGGAGGCCGAGCATGTCCAGCAAAATAGCTGTCTGCATTGGCCAGAGGGGCAATTTATGTTTGTGCAGGGTCCATGGAAGCAGCAAGATGACGACGACTATGGAAGCCATGAAGGAAGTGGAGTTGCTGTAGAAGAAAGCATAATACCGGCCTTTGTTGATGTCATGCAGGATTGGATCACCAGAAGAAGAAAGGCCACCTGGTGGTTTAAAGCCACTCTGATAGGTAACACTCGCAGCCAGGACTCCTAGCAGCATCAAGTATTCACGCATGCTCTTTTCTTTCTGTGCTTCTGGCGTCTTTCCTGTAGTTTCACTTTGAGGACCCGTTTCCTGTTCTGTGTTGCTGCCGGAGGATCCACTTTCCTTTTTATTACCTCTTGATAGAAGTTCCTTTACGCGCGGGTAAACCCAGAAAATGACTACCTCCAAGGCTACAAAGGCAAACACAGCAACAACTAATGTTAACACATAGATGGAGGTGCGCAAATCCCGGGAGCTCCCAGCAGCATAGGCTCCCATGAGGCCAAACATGCCCACTACCATGCATACATATAGTGCATAGCACCGTATGCCTGGCCTGTATAGATTTGGGTTCACAAGGAGAACAATAACAGCTACAGATGCCATGAAGCTTGCTGCATTGCAGTAGAAGAATGCACTGTAACGTGGACGGTAGTTATCGTAGAGGACTGGGTAGCCTGCATGGTGCCCATCTTCGTCCACCCAGAAGCCACCTGGTGGTGTCAACCCAGCTTGGTAAGTGAGTGTCGCAGCCAAGATTGCAAGGAGCAGCAGCACCTCACGCCTGTTCTCCAACTTTTTAGCATCTCGACTGTTGTGCTCATGGTCTAGGGTGAAGAAGATGATATGAATCACCACATATACAAGGACAATCCCTGCCAAGGCGACAACATAGATGGAGGTGCTTTCATCTCTGCAACTCCCTGCAGCATATGCACCTATTAGGCCGAATAAATCCAGTAACATGGCTGCCTCCAGTGTGTGGCGCTTAAGCAGAAATCTGCTCTGGACCATTATGATGACGATCAAGGATGCCACAAAGGCTGCTGAGTTGCTGTAAAAAAACACCTTGTACCGTTTAGGATGCGTTGTGAGAAGTATAGGGTCACCATTCTTATAATCACGCCCATTGGCAGTACGTCCATCGGTAGGCCAGAGGCCACCTGGTGGATCTAATCCTGCCTGGTACGTGATGCTCACAACAAGAGTAGCAAGCAACATAACAAGAGATCGGGCCTTTTCCACAGCTTCTTCATGTTGTGTGTTCCTAGTAATTGTGCAGATACAAAGAGTTAATCTCAAGTTAGAATTGATGAAGCAGACATGGCGGTAGAGTAGTTGATACATACCTGCTGCCGGCCTGATCTCGTTCAGGTGGGTGCTTGGATCCCAAGAAACTCCTTATTGCATTCAGTTTCAGCCATATGGAAGGGGATTCATGTATGGGACTGTGAACCTTATCTTTTACCGCTTTGGTAAGAGCCGTTTGGAGGAAGATGTACCCAAGAACTGCACCGATGAGACAGACAACATAGGTGGTGTCGTCGACCTCCCTGCAGCTCCCAGCAGCATATGCACCCATGAGGCCAAAGAGCACTGTGATGATGACCCCGTGCAGAGCAACAAACCGTACGGATTTATTGATGCTCAGCTTCTTGTCCACGAGCAGGATGATGATGAGCAGGGATGCTATGAATGCGGTGGTGTTGCAGACGAAGAATGCCTGGTAGCGGCTGGGGTAGTGTTCCTGCAGAATCGGGTCGCTCATTTTGGGTTTTCCCTCCCCCCAGAAGCCACCTGGTGGATTCAGCCCAGCCCCATATGTGATGGTAACTGCAAAGGTCGCGAGCAACATCAAGACCTCCCGCAGTTCATCTTCGTGCTCAAGTGTGCTGGCATCTTTGCCTTGCTTCTCAGTGTCATCGCGCTTCTTGGGCAGCACCATCGCCAGCACCGAATTTTTGGAGATGACAAAGGCAGAGAAAGATATGACGATGTAGGCGAAGACGGCACAGACCAGTAAAGCAGAGTAGATGGTTGTGAATGTATCCCTGCAGCTGCCAGCGGCATAGGCCCCCATGAGGCCAAGTAAATCGAGCACCATGACCACACGCAGCAGCGCCTCCCAGCCCGTGTTCGTCCCATCCAGGACGAGGAGGAGGAGGCAGACCACCAGCGATGCTGCGAATGCAGTCGCGTTGCAGTAGTAGAATGCGAGGTAGCGGCTGTTGTGGGCATACTGGAGGATTGGGTCGCCTGCGCGGTGGAGGCCATCCTTCGTGTCCTCCTGCCAGGCTCCCCCTGGCAGGTTCAGCCCGGCGACGTACGTCACCGTCGCAACCAGTGTGGCCAGCAGCAGGAGGTACTTCCTCAGCTGGAACTCCGTGGAATGACTGGAAGGCTTGTTGCCTGCAGCAGGCTGGCTGGAGGCCTTTTGGTCACCGGGCTCCATTGGATTGCTGGGAGCTATTTCGTCGGAAGCCATTGGCTTGACTGGTGGTGGCACAAGGTGAACTAGGCGCCTTGGGGCAGCTCTAATACCCAGGTATGGAGGGCTGAGCTTCTTGTTATAGAGCTGAGCCGGCTGAGCATATCATCACCAGGGTTGGGCATGGCATAACTGGGTCCTCCTGGCATCTGCTTGTCTCAGTCGTGGGATGACTTATCAAGTCCTCTTATTTAAAGTTTATTCCATTCCTTTTTCTCAGGCTTGTGTTGCAATTTAACTGGTATCAGTGGTCTTTTCCAGTTCTGTTTGTGTACATGCATGACTCATTCGTATATGGCAGCGAGCAACGTGGTTTCTCTGCATATATCGGCTTTCTGTTTACAAAGCAGAAGTTTGTTCCCATCACTACAACTTCTTTTAAACCTTATTTACTTCGAGCTCCAATACTTGTTTTGTTCCATATTTTTTTTCTATCTGAAAGAATTCCCTAAAATATGATTCTCCAAGCATCATGGAAGCTTCTTGATGTTTGGAGAAATAGCATTACTCAGACCTATACAGAGTGTGGTCTGTGAACTTGATTATTGCTTATTATGCGACCTCTGATCAGGGAAGACTTTGCCTAATTTAGTAATATATACCAAGTTTTCAAGACACGACTTTGGGAGGTGTGTTTGTCCCAACTGTACGCGAGTTAGCTACACCCAAATTGCAATTGGAAAGAATGAAGTCATGTTCACCTTCAGTCTCTGACTTGTTAAGCATCAATCATTCATACCAAGTGCCCTAAACATGATATTCTCTGTGTTATGCACAAGATCGTCTGCACATTTCATAACGCTGATGCATAATGTTACAGTGCAGAAGGCTACACCTCTCTCTTTAAACCCAAGACAGGCTGCAATCTGTGAGCTGGAACACCTCGAGGAACTGATTGGTCGTGCGTTCAATGAGGTGCAACTGGTGGTTTGTACACTTCATCAGTCTTGGGGTAAATGCCCTGTTTCCTGGAGAGGTTGCAAGGCTGTACTGAGTACAGTTGTCATGCTGCCGCCTGCCAGTGTGTAAATGGCAAAATTCAAAGCTTCACAGAAAGTGGGTTGTGCACAACGGGGTGGGTTTCTGTAGAGCGCTGGAAGTTTGCTTGAGGCCGCCGGTAAGTCTTGTGTTTTACCCTGTCTCCTCGTGCTGTTGCTTGAGCACCTTTCCTTTCAATTCTCTAATTAATAACAAGTTGGACAAAGTTAAGTGGCCTATGGGCCATGGCTCTCATCGTTTGTCATGGAAAGTGGCACAATTGGAGAATCAGGGCTTCACAATCATGCGAATCGCATGTAAAGTTATGCAATAATGCATCAAGGATTACGATAACCATTGATCAGTGATTCATGGTTCTTTTCGTGAGCTGGTTTTTGTGTTTTGTACACGTACGAAGATATGAAGCGTTATATCTTGGATTAATCCTGATATGGGAGAGGAGACTTTGCAAATAATTTTGCTGTTCCAACAAGCAGTTGAAACATTTTTTTTTTGCAAATAATAATGCCACTGTCAAGGACAGATACAGGGCAGGGGCAGAAAACAATATTATTGTTCTATTTTGGAAAAGAAGACTTGAGAGTTGAGACCCAGAGCTGTTAGCGTGATTGATGTCATCAAGACTTGATAGTGATCTGATCAATTCAAAATTTGTACAAATTGCGACAGAAGTAATTAAGTGGCAAGATGGATAGGACTTCAGATCTCAGACCCAACACGTTCGGCGTTCCTGTTTGTTGCAAGGTAACTTGTATCATTGGGAGGTATTACAACACAGTCAGTGCAGATTGGCTCGTCCCAAATGTCAGTGTGTGTGTGTGTGGGGTAACTGAGCCATGAGATGATGTCATATGGTAGCTTGTCATGACATGACGTCATGGCATCTCAGAACCATCATTGGCGAGCATTCCGATATGGACGAGCACAGAGTGGAATAGGCAAAGCGACAAGCGAATAGCAAAGGGAATCGCTTTAGTAAGGTCCGTCTATTTCCTCAAAGTGGACGCAAAGAATGGAATGGAACCGGGGCCGTTGAGGATAAAATAGGGACACACGAGGAAAACGCTGGTAGACAAACCTATCTACCTTTTCTGTTTCTCTGATTGAGCAAAGCTCAATCGAGTTCACATTTGATCATGTTGATTTGAGCCCAGATGGTTGCATTTGTGCCGTGAAACAAGAGTGTCCTGGACAATGGGTTTCTGTTCTGTGTGCTCTGCTGCAGGACTGGCTTGATGCTGATTCCCTCGATGATTCGGTTGGGGTGAAACTGAAGTCAGTAACAACTCAAGTCTCGAGAAACAGATTGATCTATTTCAGCCATATAGTTTATTTGTCACATTGCTGTGTATTTGTACGAATGGAGGCAGATAGCATAGGTGTTGGGCCCCGAAGCTACTGGCTGGCGGTTGCCCCCTGCTGATCCAACCAAACAGCCGATAAACTTTGCACGACAATCTGGCACTTGAGGTTGGGCCAAAATGTAATTAATTTGGGAAAACGTACAAATTCGGTCAAAGACGTACTTACCCGCCCCCTACCATCATCAAAGCTTGTCAAATGGCTATATAAAACTCTAGTTTCAAGCTTGTACACGTCATGCAAAGACTACGTATAGCTAACTCCTCCAATCTCTCCTAGTCACCCTGTTTAGTGGAGCTCACATAACAGTTCGTAGGTTAAATAAAAAAAAAAGTTTTGGCAAACCGATTTTTAAGAAAGAAGTGATTCTCTTCTGCCAACCTAAATAATTCTGCCAAATGAACTAAGCAGTTGAGAGCTGAAACAAAATTAGCTTCTCCTTAGTCACTTCAATTGCGAACTTCAGGGCTTGGGGATGATACCTCAATGTTGGTAGAATCCTTAACAGAAATGTTTAAGGATACTCTAAAGGAGAGCCGAGGTTAGCCAGCAGGCGGCGCCAGAAGCATGATCACGAGGTGACCACCTCACTATTGGTCTTTTTCTTGACGACATAGATGTTGCTATTGTTCTTGTTCTTGAAGTTGGACTTGATGTACATGAGGGAGCTCTTGATGGTGAAGTTCATCATCTTCTTTTTTCACATCTTTGGTTATCTTCTTGGTATTTGTAAGACTTGTGGCCTTCCGCATGACACTTTGACACTTGTAGTAAGTCACAATTGCTCCATTCTCAAGCTTCTTCACCATGTGTGTCATGGTTATAGGTTGGACATTGCACTTCTGGTCTTGATAAGCTCCTACATTGTCCTCTTGTCTGTTGACGGTGAATTTCCGTCAACCTAGCCATGAGTTTACCTTCGGTGTTGGCATTGATTTGATATCCTAACTAACGATTCTAACCCTCATGATATGTCATGTTCGCACTCACATGTGGATTTTGGAGTTTATTGTTTACGCAGGGTTTTAACGCTAAAAGGGAGACTTCCCGGGAAAGTTCATCAAGCGCTTTGTGAGACGATCATGAAGCCCGGCACAAGTCAAGACACGAAGTGAACATGACTCCAAGTGGCCCAAGGACCAAAGCGTGAAGCCGTGAAACTCCGAGGACCTGAACAGAAAATGCTGAAGCTTGCGCGACAAGGAGCCCTATCCAAACCGCGGAGAAACTGACGCCAAGGGCCCACATGCAGTAAGTGGAAAGTTCCAAAAGACACGAGAAGCAACCGGGAGGAAGCCGGGGCCGAACTAGGCCGAAACGGGCCCAGGCCGATCGGCCCAGGCCGGCCAGCCCAGCCCATTCCGGGCCCGGTTCGGCGCCCCCTTTGACCTAGACGCCATTCGGACTATTTATAGCCCTCTCGCCAAGAGCCATGGATCAAGTCATTCGTCATCCGCCGCCGAGGAGCAGAGAAGCTAGAGGGACACCATCTCGGAGAGGAGGGTCGTGCTAGTTGTCTAGGGTCTCCCTAGCCGACGTGGGAACCTTGCATGGAAGACCACGTCGGAGCTCCGGAGCAAGGATCAAGATCGAGGTAGGATCCCGGTGGTGATCTTGTTCATGTAATCATTCATGGTGAAGTTTTATAAGTGAATCTGATTTCTAGCGATGAAGTGCCTTCTCGATGATTTTGTTCTCCCTTGGTTTTGCTTCTTCCTCAATCTATACTTAAGATAGATTGCTTAGGGTGCTCTCGTAGCCGCGGTGGCTAGAGGTGCATACCAGACCGACCAGGTGTTTTCAACTTGTTCTTCTCGAACTCGCCCTAGGCTAACCCGGACGAATAGGAGTGCGTTGTGACAGAACGGTGGCTCCAAAAGGCGGGCGTCTTCAGAATCGGATCGAAGGCCACGGTTTAAAGATGCTTTTTATGAGATTCGCTTTTCTATCTTCATCTATCTTGTTTGGAGCTACAACATAAGCATGATCTAGGCTCTCTAGATCGGTTATCTCTTTGCTTTCTCTTGCTACCTCTTGAGTTTAGTAGATTAGATTAGATGTGTTCTCTTGAAGATTTCTTAGATTAGATGCAACTTGGTTCTTCAAAAGAAAGAGTTTCCTTGCTTTACTAGATTGAATCCTTGCATTGCACATTGTTCCACGGATTCGATACCTTGGGTTCTCACACTTAAGGGAAGAAGGGTCCCTTGACTACGACGGGGGATTTGTCCGCTTGCAAATCCAAACGAACTTTGATACGACAATCAACCGTCAACATTGTCCTTACCCAACAACCTTGCCAATTACTCTTGGAGTCATTTCACTTCTTACTTGAGCTTATCATTCTCCTTGGCAATGAGATCATCCCATGATTGTACAACAACATTCTCATTGCAAGATGAAGAGCAATATTCATCAATCAATTCAATGCAAGAACTTGAAGTATCTACCCTGTATATATGAATTGCACAAGGGATAGATGATTCATCTAGCTCAAACGAATCATTAGTTTCAATCTCAATACTCTCAAATTTAGATTTGAACTTTTCACACCCCTTGCTAAGCAAATTGAATTTGAACAACAAATTTTCATAATTTTTAGCAAGAATAACCAACGATGCAAATGGGTACCCATCGCCTGTGCCCAAATCCATACCATGTGTTTGGGGAGGGTATGGGTTTACGGTTTACCCATTTTAACATGGACATGGGTAGGGTAATTGTAGATAATACCCGATTTATCCACGTGCCCCGTTCTATGACTGCTGAGCCTTTCTTCTACTCACAGCAGCACGTTCCATCTCTTCTCGCGTCAATCTCTTAGAGGCAGGTAGTGCAGGTGGCATAGGCGGTTGTTCGACCGGGCCATCCATGCTCGCGCCTCCGCATCCCGCATCTACCTGTGCACGGCAAGCTATGCGGGACCTTGCCGCCGCATCTGATGGCGCTCGGGGGTGAAAGCTGTTGTCAGGAGCTGGGGTGGCGTGCTGTCACTCGTGTGGTAGGGCCTGCAGCGTCGGACGAGGCAGCGGCGGACCATCCAGATGGCAGAGGAGAGCATGACGGCGGCCGGCGGTGATGTGGCGGCGGCACGCGAAACCCCCGACACCCTGCTGGCCAGGACGGTCCTGGCGATGGCGCGCGACGCCGCTGTCCTAGATGACGATGGGAGGGTGGCCGCGACGCGAAGGAGCCAAGGAGGCGTGGGCCGCAGCAAGCAGGTGGCGGCCCGCGCGCACCGCTGACGACCAGAGTTGAGGCTGGTTTTTGCGGTTATCTGCTGGATTACCCGTACAATATTATCCACAATTACCATGGGGCGATGTAGGAATGGGGAGGAGCTGGATTACCATGCTCGTGGGCTCCTCCTTGAGTTTCTTGTTTGTGTCACCAAGAAAGATAGGGGAGGAGCTTGCTTGCTCGAAGGAGCGGCCAGATGAAGTGAGAGCGATGAGATGCGTAAAGCTGAAGTGGAGGTGAGCTGAGTGGTGAAACTCGACGAAATGTGCTCCTTCTATCGGTGGTCAAAGGACTATGACAGTGGTGGCACTCGTGGTCCCTTAGGGGCCAGCTGCACGATACGGTGATGGCTGCACGTGGCGCGGTAGTGGCCGACATCGGGATGCCTTGGTGACATGACAGCGGCCCTAGTGGCGTGTGCGTAGGCGGCGATCAGCTGCTACGATGGAAAGGTGGCAGAGCGATGGAGCGACACATAACAGACGGGGCATAGATATGGAGGGAGTCAAATGACTCAAGCGACTTGACCGTGATCTTGGGGAAAACGAGAAAAGCTCGGAGTATCCATTTGTACAAAATTGTAACTGCATGTTAGACCTCAATATGAGCATAACATGCCAAATGGCGCAAATTCTGGCAGTTGTGAACAAAAATTCATAACTCAAAAACCAGTGTCCCAAAAATTCTCAAATTTTACCCGCAACTTAGTAAGGTCATGCGACACATTTTTGGTATTCAAGGGTTGATCTAAAACTATTGGGAAGAAGGTCACAAGAAGCAAGATTCAGAGTGTGGTACCCAGGAAAAACAGTAGAACATAGGTCTACTAAACTGAGCATAACTGAAGATCTACACACCCTATGATCATGAAATTTTTATAGCGGAAACTAGGCTAGATATGAAGCAACTTTTGTAAAGATCACCTAGTCAAAATCTTTTTAGATCAGGGGGTAAGAATTCAGACAACCATCATGTTCAAAAAAAATTGACATGAAAACAAGATCATGCCACAAGAGACTATATAAGGAACCAAAGGATAGATAAAATTAACCTAGAGATCACTCACATCATGGATTGTGTCAATTTTAGGTTTCAACAATTTTTAACATGATGCAAAAATGTCCTATTCGTCCTCACAAGGCAATTAATCCAAAAGTCGTAGTTAGTGCCGGTGGCAAGGCTTCATTACGTCTCTCCTTATAATAACTAGTCGAGAGCTATTTGTTTCTCACTTAGTGTACTTATGAAATGTGGATAGTGTACCTGCACAAAATCACAGAACACAATGAACCTTTCGTGCCAGCACTCACGAAAGCGTCCTCATTCGTTACCGTTCACTATAGAAACGGTATCCATGCGTCAAGCCGCTGCATGGACAGCGTCCAACCTCAGACACCCTCCGTTTGAATGGAGTGTATCCTTGCCTCGCATATTCGTAATGTGGAACGCACACGTATGGCATAACGTTGCGACATCACAACCCATGACATGCTCATCTTGAATAGAACATGCCATCCTTCGCAAGGCTTGCATACGGAAAGTGCACGTATAAAACACGTGGGCATCCAACCGAGAAGATACGATCTGTGGAATATATTACCCTATCAACCCTCGCATACTCGTGATACGGCACAATACACGTATTAAACACGTGGCTTAAACTAGTTTGGTTGTGCAAGAAAGTAAGTCTTGACATAAAGTAAAGTGCTGAAAGTTAGCAAAATAAACCATAGATTTTTAAGCCACCTAAAAGAACCAAAAAATTTCTTCTAGGGCCTCTCGGTCTATTTCCATCCTTAGCGATCCAACGTATTTTGTAAATACATTCAATCTTGGTAATTTTTATTCAGAATTCATGGCATTAATGTTTTTTAAATACTCTAGTGCATACTAATCGCTCTGATGCCAGATGTGGCATCCCCACACAAGATGATCCCGTATTATCGCCTAAACCAATCCATTTGGCACTTAAACAATAACACATGATTAACTTGTCGATGTTGCCGGGTCAAGCCCTGTAAAATCACTTACATAACGACAAAGGATCGAACATCTGCAATTAAACTCACACGAAGGCGAGTCCAGAGTACATTACACAATTTAAATCCAAATCTGCCCATAAGGGTTTAATTATTACAAACAATGGTTTTTGACATGATAATAAAAGGTTCAGAGTTAGAAAAGAGCGGAAAACAACTATGCGATATGAATGACATCACGGGAGGCCGTCCATGATATCTTTACTCATCGTCTGACACCCACTACAGCTCCCAGCCGTGGGGTATTTCTCCAGGCCAGACATTCTCACCTGCAAACAACAATTATAGCAAGGCTGAGTATACTAATACTCAGCAAGACTTACCCGTCCCAAAAATTAAATTATCTCTAGACATGCAAGGCTTTTGGCTAGTGGGTTTGTTTTGCCAAAAAGCAACTAAGATCATTGATCCTTACTTTCAATATTTTAGCTCAAGTTCTAGTGAATTAACCATTACTAAGTAAGCAATCTACTGCAAGCATAAGTTGTGCAATATACTTAATCAAGCATCAATATTAACAATATTCCATAATAAAGGGATCAAATGGCCAGTTGATTAAGCAGTCTTAGATAACGGTGAGAGACCGACGATTAATCGTTTAATAACCTTACAAGGTGGATCAAAACACACAGAAGAATGCATACCCCAAGAATGTCAAACAAAAGCGAAAGGGGGTATGCACCGACCAGGCGGTTCCTGTCAATCTTCAATTCAAGATTGTAACCTACATTCCTTGGTACAAGGCTTACAGGCACGTTCACGCCGGACCGCCCAGACTCACACAAGTATCCCACTGTTGCAGGCAGGTGGACACATCACTGTGTCCTAGGGGTAGTAGGGAAAGGTTCCCTTGCTGCGTCAATTGGGTATTAGGCTTACTGGTCCTATTCCCGACAAGTGCTTAGTACGTTCAAACACTTAACTCACAAAAGCCACTAGACCGGAGCCCAAATCCCATGCTCTTACCACATGAGCAATCCATTTATCCAATCTTATGATTCCAACATAAGAAGCTATTTCTCGCGAGTAACGAATATCACTCGACTTGTACCGGATCCTTAGGGCATAGCAACTATCGACCTAGCATACTAGTAATAGAACATAGGTACCTAGGGATCATGCATCTAAGGTTTCATTCAACTCTTGAAATGTAAATCCACAAACATATCAAAGGTAGTTGCATAATTTTAAAAAGAAGGGTTAATGCTCCGGTGCTTGCCTTCGTCAGCAAGGCTGGCCTTGGGCCCTTTTGGACTTTGGTCCAGGTCTTGCTCTACAACGACGTAGTGCACTTCACCGTCAGCTTCCTCATCTCCTCCTTCTGGCATGAGCGTATAGTTACCGTCGGGGATTTCTAAACGAAGGATGCATATGCAAGAATTAAGTAGTGTATTTGATGGTGATTGTGTACACATTTATACAAATTAACTTTATTTAACTTCACAAGACAGCAGAGGCCACTTAGAAGGGGATTTAGTGAATTTTGAGCATAAGGTTTAGGGTGCATTAGGATTAAAAAGGATTTTCCTATTTCTTTTTCTATTAAGCTTGATTTACTTTCAAAATTAAATATGGTAAAACTACACACAAGATCACACTGATAAAATTTATATAAGCTCATGGTTCAACCACTAAGCCACCGACCAAAATTCACATCAATCTGAGCTATATGCTAAGAATGAAAAATACAACAATTTCTAGCTGTCAAAAACAAGATAAATTCATGTAATAATATTTAGATAGGTTCTGGGTCTAATTTTTAACACACAACATCTTGGTTATAAAACAAGGTGACACACCAAAAATCAGCTACAGAAAGTAATTATATTAATTCTTACAAGAATAACAAATTTCATCCTAGCATAGAAATCATAATTTATTCAGAGAAATATATAACTAGTGTAGAGCTAAATTTTCTAACACATTCTAAACATGTCAATTCTAGTGCTTGCACAAAAATTCAGCTCTTGATTCACAATAGATTTCAAACTACGAATTTAAACTCCTAAACATGTATAAATCAAAACATGACTATAACAGAGTCATAAATTTCTATACTATTTATCAGAGCTACATCTAACCATATATAGGCCATACCAACAAGTTGAGCTACAAAATCTATTTGGACAATGCTACAAAAATCATTCTTCCAGATCAAGCATAAATACAAAATAGATCATATCTATAAATCTACTCAACAACTTAGGCCAAGCTTTGGATCAGCCCTGTATCTATTACAGATTTTGAACTACAATAAATCTAGCTCAAACTGAGTTCGAATTTAATTTCAAACACTGTTCATCAAAACTATATATATGCTTTGCAGGAAAGGTAGAACTTGGCACAATGAACCCAACAAAATTGATCATGCATTTTTATGATTTTTCTGCAATTTTCTATGATTTTTACAAGATCCAGCCGTTTGACTCACAACTTGAAGAATCTAATATCAAAGAGTTCCCTGAAAAGATTCGGATCTTCACACATTTACCCTCGAGTTTAACACTTAGGCCCCTAGAAGATCTCAATTGCTACACAGGTACCCTCGGTGGCGCAGGGGAGCTCGCCGCTGGCGAGGGACGACCGGACTTGGACGGGGGAAGTGGCCTAGGGTGCATTGCGGCTCACAAGGGATCAATTGGAGTAGGTGGTCGGGGTAGTGGTGACTCCGGCGGCGAGGCAGTGGTGACTCCGGCGGTGAGGCAGCGGCAGTGCGGCCGCCGCGGCTCGGATTCTGGCAGAGGGCGGAGGGCGGAGCGATTCGGGGCAACGGGTGGTGGTGGAAGCTCAAGTGGCACCTAGGGGAGGTGCTTGAGCTGCTGGACAGTATTGGAGGCGAGCGAGGGAGCAGCTCGGCGGTGGTGGCGACAATGGCGGACGGTGGTCGCGGTTGCTCGCGCGTAGGGAGAAACAAGGCTCCCTTTTATAGACGGGCGAGCGGGGAGGGGTTTCAAGCCTTCGCCACGAAAGGAATGGACGCGTGGGAGGAGACCCAGCGGCGGCGGTGCAGGGTTGGCGGGCGGTTGGCCGACCAGGCACGACAGGGCCTGGCGGTGACTGAGGGAGTGCGCGCCACGCGGTGAAGAGGGATCCTCCGTGTGATGCAGTTTGGCAGTGGGGCGTCAAATGATGGCGTGGGCATCCTTGGTGTACTTGTGGTCGGGGACCCTGGCACAGCGGCGGGAGGCAGCCGACACGTGGAGGTGCGGGCGCCGTGCTCTCGGCGCGAGAGCGCGCGGCTCAGCCCACAGAGAACCAGTTTCAATCGATTAACGCTCCTTAGGACGATTCAAACTCAAAAATTTCAAATACAAGTTCAAATTCTCCAAATAGGAAAGTTGTAGATGAACCATGGGCTACAACTTTTACATATTGGTCATTGGTTTGACCGGGAACGTGTGACAAAAACAACCATTTTCTCGGCCCCCCAAAATGTAGGATCTGCCTTTGACTAAGTTTTTGACCAATTTCCACTAAAAATTTGAAATGTTGCCAATTAGGAAAGTTGTGTCCCTTGAAAAGATGCACAACTTTTGTATTGGCTGATTTTGAAGTGTTTAAGTTTAATTTGGAGATATGCTTGAAGTTCTAGAGATAGGTCTAGAAAGCTAGGGTTTTTGACCTTGTTGACAAAGGGTTTACCATGCTAATGATGTTTGACTTCATTAGTGAGGTGATTACTGTTAATAAAAAACTAGGGTGTTACAGGCATGGAGACGGAGGAGAAGGAGACGCTGATAGCATGAAATCAACAGAGCAAAGGCCGGCGACGTGAATCGATGGAGTAGAGAACGACCGCGCGATTCGATGACGCGAATCGACAGACCAGAGGACGGTGACGCGAATCGGCAGTGCTCCGCCAGATCCCAGATGCTGCCGCCACCCTCTTATCTTCCCCTCACTTCTCTCTTGCCCTCCCACTCTCGATTCGGAGCGCTGCAGGGATGGGGCAAGCCCTCCTACGAGGTATAAGTGGGAGATTGCCCCTACGCGCGGTGCTCCCTCTTGTTTCCCGCGCGCGCCGCTCCCCGCCACCCTTTTCCCCCGCGCGCAACCGCTTTTCAAGCCGTGCGGCGTGTGACGAATGCAAAGTCAACACCTTTGGCACGTGAGGCGACGCCATAGCCAGCAAAGTCATGGCGAGCGAGATGCCGCAGTTAGAAAAATGCCGAGATGACTAGGCGACGCCATAATAACCATGCCCGCTTGCAATCTGCGCCCTTGCACCTCCTCGAGCGCCGGCCACGGACCCCAGTGGTGGTGAGCAGGGGCAGTGCCGGCGACGGACTCTAGTTTTTTCAATAACAAGGGCAAGGCTGGGAAGGGGAGGCGGAGCCACGAAAACGTGGCTCCGCCTACCCTATGGAAGCTGTTTTGGCCTTCATGTGCGGCTTCAGGGATGAAGCTGCTCCATTTACACCCGTTTGGCAGGACTCTGAGTGGAGCCGTGGCTGGAGCCGGAGCTAGAGGCCTGTCAAAGATGCTCTAAAATCCTGGCTATGCCCACAACCGCTTGTTGGCTGCTACAGCACAACTGCAGCGGGCTTCACTGGAGCACAGTCGCTGCTGCGGGCTGGGCGTGCAAGTGTGTCCCCGAGTAGAAGCAACGTGAAGGAGCTACAACAAGTTGGTACCGCAGTCATGCATAGTTACCTTTCACTACTGGAAAATTGGCTTTTTGTACCGGTTGGTAACCCACATTTGTACCGGGTATCCAACCGGTACAAACCATCCGGTACAAATGTGGTCGAGCATTTGTACCGGGCGAGATACCCGGTACAAATGCCTCACATTTGTACCGGGCGGAGCCTCGGCCCGGTACAAATGTGCCCCCCAGCCTCCGACGTGGCAGGGGGGCATTTGTACCGGGTGGAGGTACCACCCGGTACAAATGATTTTTTTTGTTTTTTGTTTTTCTTTTCTCTAACGTATTTGCTTAAAGTACTAATACTAATCGTAATACGCTGTAATATAAAGTCGTGTGGCATATAAAATGTTATATTTGAGATAATATTCTACATACATTCGTATATATTTATTTATATAATATTATCTCTAATATTATACAAATAAATATATACGAATGCATGTAGAATATATCATCTCAAATCCTGAAATTGAAGAACTTTGGAAATAATATTATACAGTAGCATTTTGTGCGCACTGAAATTTAGATTAATAATATACATTGGATGAAATGTTAGCAGAGTTTAATTTTTGCTTCCAGATGCTTGGCCTTTGTCTTTGCTTCTAGATGCTTCCTTCATGTTCTGACTTGTCGCTTCCCCGGTCGTCGCTCCTATACTAAGAATGGAGGATAAGCCAGCATAAAACTCTCCCCCTGGACTAATAACCTCGTCTAGAAGAAATCCACATAATTGTTTTTGTATCAATCGGATTTGTTCTATCTCGAGGAATGTTTCCTTGATGCTGGAAATCTACCAAAGAATATGAACAAAAGAATAAGAACCGGATCGGAGAATATGCACAATTAATAAGAACTACATGTAGTCGCAATTGTGTGTGCACCCACCTTCTCTTCGAATTTGTCACCATCAGCGCAGGCTATAAGACGGTGCATGAACTCGCACACATAATATCCACATAGATTGGTGCCAGAAGGCTGCGTCATGACCTGCACATATGGGAAAACCAAATCATGAAATAATTTTTTATTGTAATGTAAGAATTGAAGAATAAGCAAAGACACGTACTGGCCAATCATAGTGAACATAAAGGTTTTTGCGGAACTTTCCGAGGTACTTATCACAAAGACAAGTCCATGCAATTTTAATCAACTCTACGACATCTTGATATCTACTTTTATCTGTAGTCTTGTACAAATGTTCCATCTTCAGCAGTCATGCGGATCAATTCAACAAGTCTTGCCGCAATCTCTCTTATTTGGTCGCCCGGTACTAATGTTCCATCTTCAGAATTGATCGTGTCACCATGTGCATAATAATAAGTCCTTGCTCGTTCGGATCAATCTATAGTTGCCGGTATGAGTTCACGTGTAATATAATCATGTTCCATCTTATCCCATTTGGGCATAGTCACCTTGTTACCGCCAGACCCAAGCTTATGAAACTCTCTCTTTTTTGATGCATTGATGGTGTTGGTTTCAATCATCTTGGCGGCTTCTTGCGATTGCTTGTATTGCACAAATGAATCCCAGTGATCTCGCAACTTTGCAAGTCCTTTCTTTGTGAACTCGGGTGAAAGTCCCTTCTTGATGTAGTCTTTGTTCAGCCGCTTCTTGTACGACTGAAACGCTATTGCACCCTTCTGCAATGCCCAAGTCCGCACATATGCCAGATTTGTACCTTCTGGAAATGAGAAGTGTAATTGCACCTCGGCCCAAATCATGTTCTTCTCTGTGTCCGGGACCACATATTGGTGTGCATTTTCTTGTGCCTCTTCGTCTTCATTTTGAACTTCAGCTACAGCTTCAGATCCTTTCCAATATTGAAAGCTTATTGGGATGTGATCCCTAACAAGAGCCCCAATGTGGTTGGTCAACTTGACGACATTGTCATGTGGAGCTAATGGCATGCCTTCGTTAGAAACTTCTGTGATGATGAAACGACCCTCTAGCTTCTTATTCGGATCTCGTATCCCACGAGCCTTTTTGCTGCTCGATGACGGTTCCTGAAAAATTAAGGAGTATTAACTGATTGCTCCACTAACATATAGTAATTAAACTTAAAGCATAACGTGGTACTAGTTTGTACTGAGTATACTTCTGATGGTTGTCCATTGTTTCTTGTCTCGGCAATTGGTTGCTCTTCCGCATCAATGCCATCACCAGACATGTTCAGGTAGCTGTCAGCCTCGCGCTGATCTTGTTCATTAACCGGATTGTTCAAACCATGATTGTTAGGAATTATGTCCATTAACAATGTCTCTTTGCGTTGCTGCTCCGCTATTGGATCCATTGTCACTAAATAACAAAAATAAATAACCATTATTTTCTAATGAAGAAACTAATTTTCTGATGAAGAAACTAATTTTCTAATGAAGAAACTAATTTTCTGATGAAGTAACTAATTTTTTATTGAATAAACTAATTTTCTAATGAAGAAACTAATTTTCTAATGAAGTAACTAATTTTCTATTGAAGAAACTAATTTTCTAATGAAGAAACTAATTTTCTAATGAAGTAACTAATTTTCTAGTGAAGTAACTAATTTTCTAGCGTGTCGAGCGTGTTGGGTGAGTCGAGAGTGTCGGTACGTAGTGTTGTGTCGAGCGTGTCGAGCATGTCAGGCGAGTCGGTAGTGTCGTGTTGTGCGAATCGAACGTGTCGAGCGAGTCTAACGTGTCGTGTCGAGGTCGTGTCGAGCAAGTCAAAAACATATCGAGCGGAGTCTAACGTGTCGAGTACGAGCGAAACTAATTTTAAATTTGATTCTACAAATAACATTTACATATTAATCCCAATTTAATGTTAATTTAAATTTAATTCTACAAATAACATTTACATCTAAATCTAAATTTAATGTAATTGTAAATTTAAATTCTAAATAACATCTAATTATAAATTAAAATCTATAATAAAATCTAAACCAATTTTTATAGTAAATAGAAACTGAAATACAAATAATTTAAAAAGGAGGCTGACGTCAGCCACCACCGGGCTTACGGCAGCCCCCAAATGGCAAGCTCGCAGGGTGGCGCGGTGGCCGGCCATACCCGCCGGCGTGGATGCGCCACGCGTTGGAGACGACGTTGGGGGCGACGGCCGGGGTGGACGAGGACGAAGGGGATGCGGACGCTAGGGCGCGAATGCCGGGGATGCGGTCGCCGGGGCACGGACGTCAGGGCGTGGACGCCGGGATGCGGCGCGTCGTCGGGGCGGACGGCGCGGCAGACACAGCGGCGAGGGCAGCGGCCGAGGCGGACGGTGCGGAGACGGTGGCCGGGGCCGGGGAGGACGGCGCGGAGACGGTGGCCGGCCCTGACGGCGCGGCGTCGACACGGCGCGCGCGGGGGGGGGGGCAACGACGGGCGCGGGGGGCGCGCAGATCCGGGGGTGGACGGCGCGACGGAGACAGCGACGGGGGAGGCAGCCGGGGCGGATGGCGCAGAGACGGTGCCCGGGGCCGGGGCGGACGGCGCGGAGGCGGTGGCCGGTCGGGATCGGCGTCGACGGCGCGCGGGGGCGACGGCGGGGCGGGCAAGGACAGGCGTGGGCGGGCGGCAGACAGCGGATTCGGGGGCGGGCGGCGGAGGCGCGGCGACGTACGTGATGGGCAGAGGAGGGGAAGAATGAGCAGGCAAGGGGAAGAAGAAGGGGCATATATAACACCCCCTCATTTGTACCGGGGCAAAAGGCGGCCCGGTACAAATGTGAGCATTTGTACCGAGCATCCTCATGCCCCGGTACAAATGTGCTTTTCGTTTCACGCCATAACGAAAAGCACATTTGTACCAGGGCATGAGGAGGCCCGGTACAAATGTGTATTTCATTCTTTTTCAATTTAATTAGTTTTAAATATCCTAAATTTCTATTTTATTTATTATAAATTATATACACCGCATAAAATGGCAGAAAAAACTCAGTATTCTTACTTTACATATATACTAGGCAACAATACATTCAACAATCAAAATGACAACTTTATTTTTATTAAAAAGTAATATCTTCTAATGGGCATTATTTTTCCTTCACTGCAACAACTACAAATAATTTTTTTCTTTTCATGCAAAATCCTCCTTAAGTAGAACATCTAGTGTTATTGATAAGGTAATCATGATTTGGTCTTGCTCGTGTATATTTCTACGTAAAATTATTATTTTAAATTTAATGAAGTTAAAAAAATGATATGGTTACTATTTTTATTAAGATATAGTTACAAAAATTAACTAGTGAATAGTATACAGTGGCTTGACACTCTTGTAGACCATGTTGACCCGATCACAACTCACAAGGAATGATGCGTTCAATACTTAAGTCGATCTTAACAAACACAACAACTTCAAATCCATAGAAATAAAAGGGTACATCAATACTTAAGTCTAAATTAACAAAGACAACACGTTCATCAAAACCACATAAATTAAAAGGTACATCAATACTTAAGTCTTAACATAAGGTACATCCACGCACAACTCATATTTCATACTGATCCTCCATTTTTCTTAAACAGGTAATCCATATAGTTGAAGTCTCCAATCTTGAAGTCCAGAACTTCACCAATATATGCTAGAGCATGAATTAGTGCACTCTCTTTAGCTTCACATGAACGGTCACATAGACTTCCATAAATCTCAAACAATGGAGAGTTGAATTGATACAGCGGGCAAAATAAAAGATGAGCCTAGAACTTCCCATCTCTTGTACATTGCGGATTTGGTTCCACGTAAGAAAATCCCAAAACATCGCACGCTTGCTCTAGAATTGCATGAAAACTCATAGCCGCGAAGGTTTCACCAAAGATATTCTAAAGTTAAGAAAAATACGAATGTTAAAAAATGTAGCACAAGTAGTTAAATTAAAAAATACTTAATTACATTTCTATGCTCCATACCATGTCATTATGATTCAGGCAACAAAGTCTCTCTGCGGCTGTAGTCACACTTTCTCCCTCCTCGAGTGCCTTGATTAGAAAATAAGAGTAATCTGGGAGAAAGTACCCATTAGTGCTAAGTTGTTCTAAGCACTTCTGAACGGCGGTCCTTTCATAAGTCCTCTTAAACAGTGAAGGGCTACCCCACTCAACAATCGATAGCATTGGAGTGGGGGGTTCTGATGACAGTGAGGAGCGAAATGGTCCTCGAACAGGTATGTCAAAAGAGATTTTTAATTGAGTGGTGTTGTTTGGACCGACAATCGCACATTGTACAACAGGAGGGGTACCACAATATTATCGAGAACATGTCAGAACCACTTCATATGATCGATATTCTGCATGTTATGAAATAATGAAAATTATTATTCTTGTAATAAAATTCCGATTTACAGAGGGAAAGAATATAACTATGTTTGGAGCTGATCCTTGACATTGATCACCGTTAGGCAAGTTAATGACGCCATGAGTGAAGTGTATCCCTGGAGGACGAGGACCAAGGCCACCTCGACGGCCGCCACCACGACCAAAAAAGTGACTTGCCATTGTTTTACCTAAAATATGCATTGAATTATATTTAATAAGTTCTACCTAAACAACCATCCCAACTCCCACTGGCTGCTTATTTGTACACATGCTAGAAATGTGAAGAACTAAACTATAAAATTTAAAATTTAATATCAATTATACCTAATTATTAAATACTAGTAGAAGACTAAACTCTGAAATACTATTTTTTCTCTTAATACATGAAAATATAATGAGAACCAATTTTGTATTAAGGAAACTAGTTTTCTATTGAAGATATCAATTTTCTAATGACCCGATACTAAATTTCTAATAAGGAAACTACTTTTCTAATAAACATATCAATTTTATAATGATGAAAACTAATTTTCTAATAAAGAAACTAATTTTCTCATGATTAAATCAATTGAGTAAACTAATTTTCAATATAATTAAATAAATTGATAAAAAATCTATCATGACAAACAACATCTCATACATCTATCATGACACTTTCTTTTCTATTAAAACATAGACCAATATGCATCTAAATAAAAAAAGCACCATTCTTATCTCATTTGGGAATGTAATTAAATACTCTCAGTACAAAGAATATTACTTAAAATGGCAACCGTAAATGGAGGTAGGATGAAGTAACTAACCTCTACACTACTTCAATGAGTCAAATCGTGGAGAAATCATCGCAAATCAGGCAAAAACTTCCTAGGGCGCCAGGGGGGGGGCTCGAGTTAGAGAGAGGAAGAAGAAGAGTGGGGAGGGGGGCTCCGGCAGGGGGGAAGGAGGGGGGAAAATAGCCGTTGCACACCTGTACCGGACCATAACAAGACCCGGTACAAATGTGCTCACATTTGTACCGGTCCGTGGCCACGACTGGTACAAACGTAATAGCCTCACATTTGTACCGGTTGGCGATGACGCCGGCGAGACCCTGTGAGAGGGCATTTGTACCAGTTGGTGCCTCCAACCGGTACAAATGTAGTTATTTGTACCGGGGCATAAAATACCCGGTACAAATCAAAAAATGGCCCTGGGATATATGTGGGATTCTCTAGTAGTGTTTGTCAATCTTGTGGCTTTAGGAATTTGCATTTTCTATGTGAGAGAAAGGAGAAAGATAAAAGGCTTGAGGTCTTTTACAGTGCACAATACTACCCAGCGGTAGTATGGTAGTATAACTAATTTTTTTTGCTATGAGGTAGAATGGTAATTTTCTCGAAATATAAAATGGTAATTTGCTCAAAATATATTAACCAGCGTGAGATAAAGTTACATAAAAAATTTCATATGTTTGATTTCATATACTACAACAATACTATTTTTCATAGTTCCACATACCCCTATACTACTCATACTACCTATGAATACTACCCATACTACTGCTAAAAAATCGGTAGTACATAATTAATTTCAACTGTCGGATCTTTCAAAATAGGTCTTTTTACACGAGTCCTTTTCAAACGGTAGTATAGTACAGTATTGTGAACCGTAAAAGACCTCAAAGGCTTCCGTTCTTTCCTGTGACTGAGGCCTGACCCAGAGACATCTATCATGGTATAAGAAGTTGTGGCACTAGCATCTAAATCTTCTTCGCTCGCTCCTTGTGTCTTGGTGAATACATACTCAGCGTGAGCTAGTGTCGTTGCAAGTGAAATGTTAGCTGGTTGGTAGCAGGTAGCTGGTGCTAATTTGTTGTGAAAAAAATACAGCTGGCGGGTGGTAAGTGGCTGGTGTTCATTTGTTGTGAGAAAAAAAAAAGTACTGCGTGCTTGTTGGTGGCTGAAAATCCAGCTGAACATATAGCTGTTCCATAAAGACATGACTCATTGTTTCACAACTAACATTGCGCAATTAAGGATTACTAACAGTTTGCTGTATCATCACTATATATAGCTGTTGACAGCAAGCAAGCGTCTACTAGTGGCTGACTGCCGTGGTACCAGCAGTGCCGGAGGATGGGCCGCCGGCGTTGCGCGCCTCGATGATCTGCTGCGTCGACTTGTAGTAGACGGCATACAGGATGAGTTGGGCCACCGAAAAGATGACGCCGAGTCCGTTCGCGATCTAACAAGAACAGATTAAAGTTGAGAAAATCCATTTTCTTCTACAGCCATGTATACTATATGCTACTCGATCGACTTACAGTGAGGTATACGTCGAAGCGCAGGACAAGTGCGTATGCAGTCCAACAGATGCTGTTCAGCAGCAACGTGATGGACAGGAACAGGGGCATGTACTCCATGCTCTTGGTGTGGATCACCATTTTCTGAAAAGGCAAAAAACACAACACAAATATATACTGTGTCTTAGTGGCTGGCCCAGGATTTTACCGCTGGATATTCGAAATGCATCGAGTTATTAAAAAATCACACTCAAAAGACTAATATTTTAGCATATATAATGATGCGCAGTAAGTATATAGAAAATATACAACAAATAATTGAGTATGATTTTGTACTCGAGAATTTGAGCATAAACTGAAGTTGTTCAACATAAAAAGGTACCAATGGTTTAACATAGCAAAGTGACAAACACATGAAATTTGTAGTCTAATTAATAGTCATATATAAAGAGGGTATATATGCCACAACAAAATGATAATAAAGCTTACAAATTATAAGACAAATTCTGGTCCTTCTAGCCCCACCTTATTTCTTACTAGCTTGTTCTTGATATAGTTTATATTGTAAAAAAAGATCAAACCAATTTGACAAGTTTGAAACAATGCCATGCCGAGAAACATTAACATTATCTGTTTGGGGACTAGATCAAGTAATTTGGAGACAAATTGCTATTCTCTTAGCTAACATCTCACATTCTCAATGGGCCTCAGATGAAAAGTAATGGGCCTGGAGCGATTGTTCCCCTCCAAGAACCCTACCACAGTGGCGGCGATTCCTGCTACCATGAAGGAATGGAGTTGAGTAATTAAATTTTACTTACCATCACGGTAAGCGGGGATGCGTACATCCCCGTGCCGAAGACGACCATGATGACCCCAACGATCATGGCGCGGGTTCCGTGGGTGTGGGCGAGTGAGAGGACGAGCACGGCGACAACTCCGACGAAGGCCGCCACGGCGACGAGGAGGAGGACGAGACGGCGGCGGACGCTGCCACCGGAGAAGGCGAGGAAGACGGCGATGTAAGCGAGCTGGGTCGCCATGCCGGTGGCGCTGATGACGATGATGGCCAAGCTGTGGGGTTGCACGACGGGGAGGCCGTATAGCATCCACAGCATGCAGTTGAGCAGCGTGGCCAAGTAGGGCGCCGCCGAGTAGCGTTCCACCGACCCATTCTTCCAGATGTGGTAGAATGTCGGCCTGCACACGAGATCGAGCACACGTCGATCATGTACGTTGTTCACAGGGGTCGAAGGTAGCAGTGAAATGAATGGGAGTCTTACACTGGGGAGAGGTATCGCACGAGGGCGATCACATTGCCAACGACGCCGAGGACCGTGTGGACGGTGGCCGGCGACGTCATTGGTGGATCGCGGACGTCGACGGTGGCTGCGGAGAGCCGGCCGGAGATCGGGCAGACGAGAAGACAACGGGAATGTGTGAAAGAGGCCGAAGACTAGTTTTATTTGATTTGAGTGCTACTCTTTATAACCTCGCGAATTGAGAAAGACAGTGCAAGTGCCAGCCTGCCGCCACGCTTTCCACACCGATCGAGTGCTGATGACTAGACGAAATCTTGACAATTGTTCACACGTATACGCGCGTGTAAAAATCCACTATCCTGAGGCTCACCTTACCGGCCGTGCTTAGCTCGCACAAGCAAGCGCTAGCTCTACAATTAATCTTGTACTCCCTCCGGTTCCAAACACTGATAGGGAGATGGGCTTTAGTCCCGGTCGGTAAGGGGAATATGTCTCTCAAGTCCAACCGGGACTAATGATGAGAGACAAAAGGCCTCCCTTTAGTCCCAGGTGAACCAACCTGGACTAAAGGGGTCCTTTAGTCCCTGTTCGTATTACGAACCGAGACGGGGGGGGCGGCATGCCAGCACCTGCGCCCACCCCCTTTAGTCTCGGTTGGTAATACCAACCGTAACTAAAGGTCTCGTCTTATAAATTAAACCCTATATATCTACATATATAAACTTATAAATGTTTATACACATAATAATTTATACACATGAAAATAAATAGTATTTTCTTAAACTAGTATATATACACCGAAACCCCATATAGCATATATACATCAAAATATCATTCAGTTCAAATTTCTAGTCTCAATTAGCTTTCCTCAGAGGTGAGTCGGTCAATTGGATGGTTGTCATAATGATGCTTTCCTTGTGGATTAACAACCTCGTACATGAGGAATCCCATGAGAGCTTCTTGAATTGCCAAGAGACAATCCTTCTCAATGAGTGAGTCCCTTTTTATAATCCTCTGTAATTTGCAAATAGGTTAATATAATACACCCAACGATTAAATATACAAAAGAGGATAAAAATGATGTATTATTAATAGGTTTATTTTACTTACACTATCATCATCCGCGTTGCCACTGTAATGGTGTATGTGCTCACAGACGTAGTACCCGCATAAATTATTTCCTGGTTCTTGTCTCAAACACTAAAGTGGAGAGGAGAATAGATTATGAAATACTAGTGTTATATATTTTAAATATTCCCAATCTGAAGTTGTTATTTGTATACGTACCGGAAAATCAGTGACCCATCTATTTTTTCTTGAAATGGTCCTCGGTGGTTTGCAATGAACATGGTCCAAGCTCTGAGGCAAAATAATAAAAGATACAATGTTAGTATAAAAGCTAAATATATATATTGCATTAAAGAAAATGTCATAGATAGAATTATTCCTCGTGAAATACATCTTGAAGGTCTTGGTATTCTGAGGGATCTTTTCTCAATGAATCATACACATTGATGTTGCTATTGTCGATAGTGATTATGAGTAGAATCCAGTGGAATCTGTATGCATGCTCATGAAGATTAGAATTGACTAAATAGAATTAACAAGGATAATTAGATGACAATCGTACTTACCTGAAGTTGTAAGGCAGTAGTATAAGGTTCTTGTAATGAAACTCATCTAAGTGCCTATAAATTGTCAGATTGTTGTTTTTCGTTGGTTTCGGATCTCCTGCTCGTTAACTTTTGATGGGTCCATGAAAGCAATTCTTGAATAACAATTCCTTCGCATCTCAGTAAATTGCAGGCTACACAAGAAGAAAGCCAAATATTAATTAGTAGATCGACAAATGTAATAAATTTATTAATAAACATATGAAAATATGTCACTTACAGACACCAGGCCATCATAAGATCGGTATTCATGGTGTCCAGATGGTAAATTTCATAGATACCAATGAATTGGAGCCAGACCACCTTCTCATTTTGAAGGGCAAAATCTCCAGGTCTCACGAGCATGCCAAACATCTCCAGGCACGCAGCTGACTTCTGCAAGTACCAGTCATGAAATCTGCGCATCTTAGCTGGGAGCTTGTTGACCAATTCTGTCTTCACTAGAGGTTGTCCTAGCTGAAAGTGCCATCTAGGTACGAAATTTTTATCCGCTGGTAGGTCTTCAAGGCCGAGAATACCACCAAGAGACATCTTTGTTTGTTCATAAAAGCTAATGACATTAGCCAGTTCTTCTTCAGACATGTTGTCAATTACTTTTTGTGCTTCTGCACTGAGGCCCGCAAACAAGTTAGTCCGATCGGTCGTGGATGCATCTATTTGCTCCTTGTTCTTGTTTGTGGCGGTCCCCGACGTCGACGCAGGTATTTGCTCGATGTAACTATTCGGCGACCCTCGTTGTCTCTTCTTAGCGTAAGACTTGTCCACCGAACGCTCATAGTCCGTTTTCAACTGTACCGGCGGTTTCCTTCTCCTTATTGCTTCCCTCTCGTGTATGAAAGCCTGGAGTCTCTCCTTGCGACCTTCATTTTTTTGGCATCCAGCTCTTCCTGTTTATTTTTTCTCTCACTTTTGCAAAGAAGTCCGCGACTTCTTTATCTACAATCGCTTTTGTTTCTTCATCTGTCATCTCCCATGCTAGCTTCCTTGGCTTGGGCTTTTTCTTTGCTGGTCGTTTTCGTTTTTTCTTTGGTGGTTGCACCAACTTGAAAGATTGCACTCGAGACCTATGTGGCTCTGTGGCCGATGGTTGCTGAGGTGAATTGGGAGGGATGTCATCATCGTGATCGCTGGAGCTCGCTTCTCCCGAATTGTCGTATGGTTCTTGCGGAGAAGGTGAGTGAGCATGTAGTGACGATGACGGCCCCAGAGACGATTGTAGAGGCTCGCGAGCAGGTAGTGACGATGACGGCCCCGGAGACGATTGTAGAGGCTCGCGAGCAAGTAGTGACGATGACGGCCCCAGAGACGATTGTAGAGGCTCCAGGGGGTCTCTCGGAGATCCATCATTCTTGGGGATTATGATGATGTAACATTTTGGCCATAATATGATACCATGCATCCTTAAGTGTCTTTTCCCCATCACCTCCTGGGATCTCTAGCTATAGCTCCTCAAAATCAGGTTGACAGATCTTCTCTACGCTAACTGAGGCGTAGCCAGGTGGAATCGGCATGCCGTGGCTCGTCTGTCCAGGAAACTACGCAAAAGCACTTCCGTCCGCCACCTGAGAAATAATAATTAATTAGTTATTATTAGCATGAATTATATCGTCATTGTGAATGCCTGTCCACAAAATTCAAAGTAATATATATGCATCAATTATTGAGCTAATAAAAGCATGAATTATACATACCTTCATTTTGATGTTGCCGAATGGCTTGTGAATCTCATATGTGGTGCGCCGACAGATGTCATCCACAGGGTACCGTTGGCTGTCCACTTGAACTCCTTCTATTGCCCTTTGCTCTTCGGGAACCGCTGCGGAAGCACAACTGCTTTTGTGAGCAGAAGGAACTTGTACTAGAGGCAGTCCTCCAGATGGAGCCATCTCATTTAATGCGGCGGCTACTCGCCGTTCAATATCTGCCATCACCTTTTCTCCGTGTTCTTTAAGTCTTTTCTCTATCTCTTGCCGCCGTTCCTCCTCTTCGCGCTCTCTTCTTCTTCTGCGGCTTCGATAGGTGGCAATGTCTCCTCTGAAGGCAAATTTCCATGGTACCACCCCGTAGCCCCTGCAACATCCTGGGTGTTCTGGATTCTTGAGTGCCATAGTGAGCTCATCCATCTCTCTGTCAACCTTCACTCTGCCCGCTCTGACATCTTCAATTGTTTTCAATATTTCAAGTGTAGCCTCTAGTAACGAGGGTGGGTAATCAAGGGTACCATCTTCGGAGTTAATTGTGCCTCCATGAGCATAATACCAATTCTTCACTCGCTCGGGTCAATCATAGACCGCTGGTATGGTACCTTGTGCGAGAAGGTCTTCTTCCATTTTCCGCCACTTGGGAACTGCAAATGCGTAACCACCTCGACCAAGATGATGGTCGTGCTCCTTCTTACCACGACTTTTCTTCCCTCATGCACTCGCCTTGGCGAAATCTTCACTTTTCTTGTATTCTACAAAGGACGTCCAGTGTTCTTTTAACTTGGGATATTCAATCCAATTTGGAGTTCGATTCTTCTTGATATAATCTTTATCCAGTTGCTGCTTGAACTTCTAAAATTGTGTTGCCATCCTCGTGAGGGTCCAACGCTTCACATCGTTTGGTTCAACGCCTTCAGGAAGTGTGAAGTGTTTTAGAATTTCTTCCCACAATAAATTTTTCACTTAGTCTGGAACCACGTGTGGATTATCTACTTTTCCCTTCCATTCCCTGTAGCTGATGGGCACGTTGTCCCTTACAATGGCCCCGCACTGTGACACATACGTGTCCTTGATTTTTTTGGAGCACATGGTTGGCTAGCATCTGGTACTTCTGTGATATGATAGATGACATGGCCGGTGAGTACTTGTGTACGCCCTCTCTTTGTCTTTTTTGATGTGGAGCCTGAAGCCTACAAGTTGCAGATTCGTTATTTAATTAATTAATTATGTAAGAATTGAGGTTAGAGAAATAAGAACTATGAAGTTAATGCATGATATATATATATATATATATACACCTCGTGGGAACATTCAATACTTTCATTCACAAGACTTTCCTCATTGTTTCCAGTATTGTCCTCAATATTTGCTGCTGTGTCCTCGACAGGGGCGGCATCCTCCTCATTCGGAGGTATGTTCAAGTACATGTCCGCCTGACTACACTCCTCGTCGGTGAAGGTTGCAATCGTATTTGTACCACAAGCAATAATGTCGGCCATAAAGTTGTCATGGTTGTCATCCATCTTGAATAAACAAGAATTTATTAAGAATTTCTTTATTGAACAAGAATTTTCTTTGAATTTCTAGAATAAGCAACAAGTTTTTTCTATTAATTTCTGGAATAATCAACAATTTCTAAAACTTTCTAGAATAAACAAGAATTTACTAAGAATTTCTTTATTAAACAAGAATTTTCTTTGAATTTCTAGAATAAGCAACAAGTTTTTTCTATGAATTTCTGGAATAATCAACAATTTCTAAAACTTTCTAGAATAAACAAGAATTTACTAAGAATTTTTTTATTAAACAAGAATTTTCTTTGAATTTCTAGAATAAGCAACAAATTTTTTCTATGAATTTCTGGAATAATCAACAATTTCTAAAACTTTCTAGAATAAACAAGAATTTACTAAGAATTTCTTTATTGAACAAGAATTTTCTTTGAATATCTAGAATAAACAACAAGTTTTTTCTATGAATTTCTGGAATAATCAACAATTTCTAAAACTTTCTAGAATAAACAAGAATTTACTAAGAATTTCTTTATTGAACAAGAATTTTTTTGAATTTCTAGAATAAGCAACAAGTTTTTTCTATGAATTTCTGGAATAATCAACAATTTCTAAAACTTTCTATAATAAACAAGAATTTACTAAGAATTTCTTTATTGAACAATAATTTTCTTTGAATTTCTAGAATAAGTAACAAGTTTTTCTATGAATTTCTAGAATAATCAACAATTTCTAAAACTTTCTAAAATATACAAGTATTTACTATGAATTTTCTTGAATAAACAAAGTCAAAATATTTCTACTAACTTGTGGACGAACGATGCTTGTTGGTGGCGGTGCCGTGTGAGAGAATGACAGAGGTGACGGGAAGTCACTTGTTCGAGCTGACGCGGCAGTCGTCGACTTCAGAACTATCAAACTAAGAAATTGTATATTAGAAAACAATTAAGAACTCAAATACACAAATAAGATTTTGGTCCGTAGTCGTTGCTGCTAATAAATTTATATGTATGACTGTATATACACACAAATGTATACAAAGCATTACAATTTATTTCCAATTAAATTTTCTTTCCATTCCTATAAATTTAAAAAATTTCATGCATATCTATGAATTTTTTATAACTACATATATATCAATTGATAAACTAAATCAAATAAATTTAATTAAAAATGCTTGCTGACGCAAGCATTTCACGGGCTAGCGTCAGCAAAGTAAAACCCGCGCGCGGCCCGGCCGGCCATCGGGGCACGCACGCACGCCGGCCGGCAGCCGCACGGGGGGGCCGGCAAGCGGCGGTGGCGGCGACGGCGCGGCATACTGGTCGGGCTGGCCGGCTGGTACGGTTGGGATCCGGATTGAGGGGCGGTACAGCGCGCGTGGAGGAGGGGCGGGCGGGGGCGGGCGCCGCGGCGAGGTGAGGGCGGCGAGTCGGAGAGGAGAGGCGCGTCGGGGAGGAGCCGCGCAGCGGCGCGTCGGGGTCGTACCGCGCGAGGTGAGGGCGAACGTCGGCAGCCGAGCTGGCCGGCGGCGGGAGACGTACGACGATACGCGCGTGTTGGGGAGGGGCGTCACGTCTGGGTGGGGCCTCTCGTCGGGGAGGGGCATGTCGGGGACGGGCACGGCGAGGAGAGGCGGCGGCGACGACGGAGACGAGGAGAGGCCAGGCGGCGATTTGGGGGAGAAACGGCTAAGTGCCGATCTGTAAGGCGACGGGGCTTATATAGAATCCCCCTTTTGTAACGGGTCGTATTGCCAACTGAGAGCAAAGGCCCTTTAGTCCTGGGTTGTATTACGACCCGAGACTAAAGGCCCCCATTTTGTCACGGGTGGTTTCACGATCCGTGACAAAAGGGGTATTTCGCGCGGGAGCCCCCTAAAGGCAAATTTTCGCCTTTTAGTCCCGGGTGGTGTTACCACCCCTTTTGTCTCGGGTGGTAACACCACCCGGGACTAAAGGGCAATTTTGCGCGGGAAGTTAACATTTCTCTTTTCCTTCCTCATTTATCTCATTCCTTTTGCTTTGAACATTTAAAAAAAATCGTTAGTTAAAATATTTGTGCCATGCAAAATTATATTAAGTTAAGAACAAAAAATACCTGCTTTTCTATGCACATATTATTTCACGAGTTGAAACAATTATTTCTAATTTTCGTTTACAATTTGAAGGGGAAAATAAATTAAATTGAAAATATTAGTAAACCAACTTAGAAAAATCTCAAAATTGATATAATGATCCATAGAACTAATTATCAATTTTACATTTAGCTAATTTTTTTAGAATGACTTACGTATACATACAGAGGTCACCTGATGGCTATTACAAGGCACGGCATTAATTAATACCAATGAGTACAAGTCCCAAGCTGAAGCTGGTCAGCTTCTAGCCTTTGAACCTCTGCTTCAAACACATTTATGAATTCACGTATTGTCTTCGAATGATCAACATGCTCAGGAAGAATGTAGGTAGGCCTCTAGTTCTCATCATCCAGCTCATAACGGAATATACCATCAAACTCACCCTTCTTCTCATCTTTGTCTTTGTTTACTTATTGATATAATGATCCATAGAACTAATTATCAATTTTACATTTAGCTAATTTTTTAGAATGACTTACGTATACATACAGAGGTCACCTGATGACTATTACAAGGCACGACATTAACTAATACCAATGAGTACAAGTCCTAAGCTGAAGCTGGTCAGCTTCTAGCTTTTGAACCTCTGCTTCAAACACATTTATGAATTCGCGTATTGTCTTCGAATGATCAACATGCTCAGGAAGAATGTAGGTAGGCCTCCAGTTCTCATCATCCAGCTCATAACGGAATATATCATCAAACTCACCCTTCTTCTCATCTTTGTCTTTGTTTACTTATTGATATAATGATCCATAGAACTAATTATCAATTTTACATTTAGCTAATTTTTTAGAATGACTTACGTATACATACAGTGGTCACCTGATGGCTATTACAAGGCACGACATTAATTAATATCAATGAGTACAAGTCCCAAGCTGAAGCTGGTCAGCTTCAAGCTTTTGAACCTCCGGTTCAAACACATTTATGAATTCGCGTATTGTCTTCGAATGATCAACATGCTCAGGAAGAATGTAGGTAGACCTCCAGTTCTCATCATCCAGTTCATAACGGAATATATCATCAAACTCACCCTTCTTCTCATCTTTGTCTTTGTTTACTTATTGATATAATGATCCATAGAACTAATTATCAATTTTACATTTAGCTAATTTTTTAGAATGACTTACGTATACATACAGAGGTCACCTGATGGCTATTACAAGGCACGACATTAATTAATACCAATGAGTACAAGTCCCAAGCTGAAGCTGGTCAGCTTCTAGCTTTTGAACCTCTGCTTCAAACATATTTATGAATTCCCGTATTGTCTTCGAATGATATAATGATCCATAGAACTAATTATCAATTTTACATTTAGCTAATTTTTTAGAATGACTTACGTATACACATATATAGCGCACGTAACCTCCAGTACCGACGGAGCAAGCTGTTCAAGCAAGATGTCGACATTCTCTCTCTCACTCTCTTGAAAAGGTGTCTAAGAGCTAGTATATATATGCTGGAGCTGACCTCTTGAGAGGTGTCACCGAAAACACTATGCTTGGGCAGCTTCCTCCTATCGGTACTGGAGGTAGTGCAATATATGTCTGAATGCATGGTATTCATCAGAATCCCTCTAAGCGCAAATTCAACTAAATTGAAAATAATACCAAACCAACTCAAAATAATAAACATGCTTACTAAACATGTTGAAGACAATATATGAATTCATAATAAAGTAGCTAATTAATAATAATTAATAATAAGTTCATAAAGGTTCACATAGCTAGCTATTTAATACAAGTTCATATAATAGGGTACGGTACAAAGCCTGATCCATGCATGCATAATGTTACTGAGCAGCACGCGCTTGTAGATATGAAATATGGTTAATGTCTGCAATCCTCCAGCCTAGAACTCCCTCAAAATAAGCTAGAGCGCGTACTAGTGCACTCTCCTCCGCTTCTGGAGGAGTGTCAGAAACAGCACTGCAGACATCAAACAATGGAGCCTCGGGTTCTGCTGGCTTGTAGAAAGTTAGAATTGCTTGACTCTTCCAATTGTTGGTGAAAACGGCTCCCCACCATAGTAATCTACCCCAACTCTTTCCACGACTTGATTAAGAATCGCACGGAAGCTAATTGAAGCATAGGTAGAACCAGAGGGATCCTGCACACAATCAGATGATGATGAGATATAATAACCTTATGAAAGTTCAAAATATATATGTACCAGAAACAAATTAATTAAGAATGAATAAAAATTCTTTTATATATATATATATGTATATTATACCACAACTCGATGAGCCCTGCAAAGCCTCTCTGTAGTCTCAATCACATTGCCTTCACCCGCCTCGAGTTGCCTTAATTTGAAATAGGAAAGGTCCGGCACGAAGCACCCAACATTATTCTGGAGCTGTTGTAGACAATTCTACACGGCAGTCCTCTCTCGGGTTAACCGAATAGGTGATGTTGAGCCAACTGTTGCAATGGCAACCATCGGGTGTGGCGCGCCTACTGGCAACTGGCTGTAGTCTACATATCGAGCAGGTACGGTGAAAGAGATATACACTCTTGCCATGTGCTCACCAACGTGCTCAGTTTGCACTATAGGAGGAGTACCACTCATATCCCCGACAATGTCTCTGAGCCATCTGATATTGTTGATAACCTACAATAATTATATATGTAACTAAAATTACAGATTTTCCATGTGAAATGAAAAAAGTTCTATGTAAAGCAAATTAATTTCAATTCTTATATTACCACGTTAGCTACACGTCCCGGATCACCTATTTGCAAGGTAATCTCGCGGTGAAAGTGCAATCCTGGACGTAGAGGCAACGGGTCCTCCAAAACACCTCCACGGCCACCAAGACCTCCACGGCCAATGCCACGGCCACCACGCCCGCCACGGCGACGGACTATGCCACGGCCACGGGCGCCATTACCAACACCACTTGACGACGACATTGTTAGCTCAAACTATATCCAAATCAAAATAACACACATTATTCACAATAAATAGGATTAGTTTACATATATAGATTGGATTCAATATATGCATACATAGAAAAACAAAAGGGGCCATAGAATTCAACACTATTATTACTGTACATAACCTTTATGAACCAGCGACTCAGAAGACCCAGATGCTCTGGGAACTACAACAGTCTCACCTCACCGTCATATACACCTAGCTCTCCCACTTACAGTACTACATCACCATGCCCTACACCTCCTATCTAGCTACAGTCCAACGTCACGGAGCTACAGTCCCCACCTTGCCCGTGATGTTGAACTGTAGCTAATTAGGACGTGGGGCTGTGTATCAAAAACAAGAAAAATAAGAAAATACTTACATTTATTCTATATAAAAATAAAAAATACTTAATAAAAGAATTTAATCTTCTATTTCCTCCTATAGCTACCCAGAAATAAAAGCATTTCTAAACAATGAAAGAATGGAAATACATACCTAGTACATTTTCTGATGTCTATTATTTTCTTTATGAGCATATATTTTATAAACTATATGTACAAGTAAAATTCAATTTTATGAAAAACACGAAAATAAGAGAATGCTTACATTTATTCTATATAAAAATAAAAAACATACTTAACAAGAGAATTTAATCTTCTATTTCCTCCTATAGCTACCTAGAAATATAATCATTTCTAAACGATGAAAGAATGGAAATACCTAGTACATTTTCTGTTTGTCTTCCTTTATGAGCATATATTTTATAAACTATATGTACAAGAAAAATTAAATATTATGAAAAACAAGAAAAATAAGAGAATGCTTATTAATGCAAATTTAATGAAAGAAGGAACAATGCAAGTACCATCCTAACTACATTTTCACGTATATATACAAAATCTCATCTCTCTAATTTAAGCTCCTCCTACCTAGCTACAAATTAACATTTCTATTTTCTCCATCTCTAAACCATAAAATAAAATTTAATCACAACAAATGAAGGGAGGATGAAGATTCCAACCTTGACAACACTTTGGAGGAGAGAAATCTTCACAAACTAATGAAGAAAAAAAATCGTAGCACCACCCTAGGCTTGAGTCGCCATGGAGGGGAGGAGCTTGAGCTCGCGGGTGAGTGGTACGGTGAATGGCTCGGGTGCAGGAGGAAGAAGGAGGTACGGTGCTTATATGGATGCCGACCATTAGTCTTGGCTGGTGTTACGAGCCGAGACTAAAGGGTACCAGCCGGGACTAAAGACCGGGGGCAATTATTGCCGGATAGAGCCGTTGGGAGCCCCCCTTTTGTCACGGTTGGTAATACCAACCGGGACTAAAGGAGGGCCGGCTACAGCAGCCATTTCGGGTCACGTCGACGAAAGGCCTTTAGTCCCGGCTCCAAAGTTGAACCGGTACTAAAGGCCCGAACCAAAGCCTCGCTCTCTACCAGTGATATTAGAAGTCGTTTAGGACATCGACACGGTCACCAAAGCACAACTTTGACTTCTCTTTTCTATAAAAATCTTTATTGGAAACTTATATATGTATATTCTTTTGAAAATAATTTTCAAGACAAATCTATTTATATGATTTTCACATTTTCAAACTCAACGACTTAAAAGTTATTCATGATTTATATTCCCAATGTTTGACTCAAACCTTGTCCAAAATGACTTCTAATAGGGAACCGGAGGGTGTATCTAAACAGGGCCTCAACATACGCGCATATGCATCTTATATATAGTACCTTAATACAAAGATGTGGCTGCAACAGCC
The DNA here is from genome assembly GCA_036936925.1 of Cenchrus fungigraminus. Classification (NCBI taxonomy): domain Eukaryota; kingdom Viridiplantae; phylum Streptophyta; class Magnoliopsida; order Poales; family Poaceae; genus Cenchrus; species Cenchrus fungigraminus. Next base: position 64,574,563 of record CM072770.1, read on the forward strand.
ATCCACCACGAAAGTGCCCACATGGCCACAAACTGTTGTGATCTCACTTGCATCATGACGACTAATCTTTACAAGTAAATTTGGGAAAGACTTAAAAGTTATTCATGACTAGCAAAATGTATGTGCGTGGTATCTAAAAAATCACAAGAACAAAAAAATTATCTTTATAGTTGTAAGGAATCGGATGCTCGTAGTCTAAGAGGAGCAGGGGGTGAATTAGACAACTTAAAAACTTATCCTATGACTTCCACTACTTTGCATAATGTAAACTAGATCATTTCTATCTAGATGTGCAATCTAAGGTTGATCTAGTGTGAAACCCTCATCCCAAAACAAGTTTTGCAACCTATAGCCAATCCTAGCATGATACTACTCTGAGAAAGTAAAGGCAAGCAAAGATTGCAAGAGGGTAATGCGGAAACGTAAAGAGGGGTGAGAGGAAGCAAACTTTTGACACGTGATTTATCCTGTGGTATCGGTAGGCACTAAGCCACCCCTAGTCCACGTTATTGAAGCACTCATACAAGAGTATTGCTTCTCGGTCACCAAGTCTCTCCCAAGAGCACCACTTGACTCGCCACAAAGGCTCGCCACTTAGGCACTCGCCAAGCTCCCTTAGTCACCTTGATGCCGCCTCCACTAAGGAGCTTCTCTACTTAGGAAGGGGGTCTCCACGTCCCCCGCACAAAGTGTCCTCGCCACTCCACATCAAGCCGGAGGGTCAAAGACGATTGCCGGTGAGCCACTTAGACCCCAAGGCTTCCGACGCACCTTGTACAACTTGATTCACTCTAGAATCACCTCACAAGGTTGGCACAACCTTGCACTCACTCAGCTCTAAGCTAAGCCTAGCACTAAACATACACACAAAGCATGTGCAAGTCTATGGATGAGCAATTTAGCACTTGGATGGATTGGATATGATCTTCTAGGTGTCTTGCACTCCTCTACACTTCCACACAATCCAGCAACCTCAAATGGGTGAGTGGAGGGGGTATAAATAGCCCAAGGCACTCAAGGAGCCGTTGGCTAACGACTACTGAAAAAGGTAGCGTCGGATGAACCGATGCTATCTTTTCAGGGCCATCGGTTCATCCGGTGCCCCTGTCCACGTCACTTAGCTGTTGAGGTTCTCTGACACAATTGATCCGACGCTATACACCGACGGTGCATCGGTTCATCCGGTGCTGAAGGACTCCTCACCAAAACTTTACTGTTAGCTCGCACGAGACCATCGGATAGACCGATGCTTCAACTGACCAAGGCGTCGGTTCATCCGGTGCTACTGGATCTATCTTGCCGCGTCTCTGTCTTGATTCAAATTGAGCATCGGATAGACCGATGGTGTCCCCACTTAGACCATCGGATCATCCGGTGCTACTGTCTTCTGCAGCTCTTCTCCTTCCAATCATCCGATGCAACTACAGAATGGACTGTCGGTTCATCTGAAGGTGCCAATTGCATTTGGCCTTCTACGTAGTGTACCAAGTGCACTGACGCTTCTTCCTAGGGTGCTGTCGGTTCATCCGACGGTGTGTTTTCCTTGTTTTCTTGCATCTTTGACTTGGATCTTTGCTTCCTTTGATTTGTGGTTGCATCCATGGGACCTAGATATGTCTACAAGGACATGCTAGACAATGTGGTTAGTCCCATTGCTTGTGTTAGCATGAATCACCAAAATCAACTTGAACAAATGGCAAAGGAGGCCATGTTCACTACAATAGTGCCATATGTGTCTAAAACACCAAGGCCACAATGACAACGTGGGGGGTGAAGAGAAATCAGCAGCTGCCTCACGGCTGGGAAAAAACGGTGTCAGATAATCGCTGACCGACCAGGTTGGAAGCGCAATGGGCGCCCCCGTCGACAACAACGTCTTGGCTCGACGTCAGGCGCTCGTAAAAAAACACAGGTGACAAAGTCCCGTCCTCAATAGGAAACGTGGTGCATGCATGGATTGTGATTGACGTACGGGAGCAACATGATTGACGGATAGGATAAACATAATTCATGGCAGCATGCATTTTTCTTTCACGGCAGCATGCATTGACGCGTGTGGAAAGCAATGGAACGTAGTGATGCGTGATTAGTGCAAACCTATATTGTCGCGTGATTCGTAGATCATAGTCATCCATATTGACATGTGATAATGCGACTGGTAATGCTATAAACGCAGCTACGTCACAGTACCACTACAAGGAAAACGCCGACTAGTGAGGCAAAAAAAGAGCGTTTATCATCGTAACTGTGATTTATGACGTTGGTTGTTACGAAAACCCTCCGTCATTAATGGAGCGTCACAAACCGCGATTAATGACGAGACCATTTCGTCATTAAGTGAATCAGGCCCAGTTCTTGTTGGGCCAAGCCCCAAAAATCTTGTTGTCATATAGATTGAAGTTGGCCCACTTAATGTTACGCTGAGACCAATAGTTGCGGTGGTTATAAATTGGTTTTAGGCCTTATCATAGTTGGAATGAACCAAATAAATGTGGTCGTCATAGATTGTTTTAGACCTTAATCTAGTTGGATGGAGCCCAATAATTGTGGTCGTCATAGATTGTTTTAGGCCTAATTCTGGTTGGACCGACCCAATAATCGCAGTCGTCATAAAATGTTTTAGGTCCTATTCTAGTTGGACTGAGCCCAATAATAGCAGTCATCATTAAATTGTTTTAGGTCTAGTACTGATTGGATCGAGTCCAATATCCATTGACGTCATAGATTGATTTAGGCCTAAATGATGTTGGACTGAGCCCGCCAATCGCTAACGTCATTTTTGAATTCGACCTAGTTCATTTTGGATCATTTTTTTGAATTCGTAAAAAAATAATGGGCCGAGTGGCCAGGCCCACATAATTTTTGTCCTGTTATTTTGGGCTGCACTCCAGGTAGTGCTTAATTAAATATAATTCAATCTCATGTTACATGCTAATCAATTCAGTAAGTGACATCACAAATAATATTTCCATACCACTGATACAAATAAATATTTCAGATCACACATGATACATTATTATCAATGAACACAGAACAACCACAAACAAGCAAATTGTTAGTAGGAGCTCACAAACCAATACATATGATATCTCCCTGCTCACAAATAAATCTGGTCTTGAAATAGAACCCACTAAGATAACAAAGCACAGTACTCATAAACCAACACAACTAGCTGGGAGGATACAAGCAGAAGACTAAGAAACACAGTGGTCTTATCCAAGGCGCGAGCTTAGAAGTTGATGAAGGAAGGTCTCAGTAGTTTCTACTTGTTTCTTCAACCTCTCAATCTCATCAGTCTGCACTTCCATTGCTACATCTGAAGCTTGTGCCTTTGAATGACTAATTAGGCGACCAGATGGGGGGGGAGTGAATGGGAGCCGATAAAAATTCTTGCCAAAGAACGAACTAGGCCTATGTCCCAAATCCTACTCCGAGTACTCGCACACAAGAGAGAAACACAAGAGCACACAACAAGCCTACAAGCCCTAGAGACAAGCCTCGAACCAAAGAATGGAAGCACAACTCAAGAATCAAAGCACTTTGCCTGATCTGTGAAGCGTGGGACAGACTATCCACCAGGGTAGAACGGACTGTCCGTGGCTCACAGGCAGACCGTCTGGGGGTCAAGTACGGATCGTCCGTATTAATCAACAGAACCTCCAGATACGCACAGCTCCTCATGGACTGTCCGTCAAACACGGACTGTCCGACCCTCCTAGACGTACTGTCCGTCAAACACCTTCCAATAGTGATTCAAACTTTCCACGGATCGAATCATGAGTTCGCACGAACAAGTGACGAAATCGACTAACTGGATATGGGACAGACTATCTGTATGGGGGGGCACAGACTGTCTATGCCCTCTCTAGAATGCGCGTGCGAACCTGGCTGTGAGGTCAACTCCACCTTTCCAACAAAGGATCTCCCAAACTGCTAGATGGATTGAGCCCAAATTTTAGGTAGATGAGAAGGGTCACTAAGAGATGCTATGCCCAATATCTTGAAGCCTCAAACCACTCAAAGCGTTGGGAATCGCAAAACTCGTGAGCACAAGCCACCACCTAGGGTTCTACCGAAAACTCACGAATTGAAGGCCAATCCCAGCGTTTGAGGGGTCAAGATCATCCACAAAGAGGCACAAGGCACTCACCCATGATGCCCTCAAACAAATTCGAAGAAAAACGCGCTCAAATCGACAAATCAAGCGACAAACGAAACCCACCAAAAATAGCCCCGAAAATGACACGAAATTCAGAAAGAGCTAAGAGAGGGAAATCATCACAACGTCGAATTCTTTCATACATCTAGAGATTAGATTCTATACAAATGCATGAAAAATCTAGCCTATGGAGCAAAGGAATTGAGATGCAGTCCAGACGGATGAGTTGCCATCCACCCCCTAGAGCCATATATATGAGGTCTTCCGATGCAGGCAAATGACCGCGCTACCCCTACAACTTAAAAGGAAGATACACACCCTTTAGGGGCAATATGTTCAAGAAGTGGATATTCCCATCGGGCGGACACACCTTTGCCGCAGTCTTGCTTCCATCCGACACAAGCCCCGCGATCCCACCGCGTGTCCCCCGTCTCGAAGCTTCCCGACGCGCTCGGATCCCGTCCCTTAGTCTTGGCTTTGTGGAACAACCAAGGAACCCGACGGTTTTGTGGTGAATCACCGCAATCCCCGTGAACTCAGTGTAGCCTTGAAGGACTGAAACGGCGAACCAGAGAGGGGGGGAGTGAATGGGAGCCGATAAAAATTCTTATCGAAGGAGATAGAGACTCCAACAAGATGAACACGGCTTCCAACACACGTCTCCGACTCAACTACCCAAGTTGGTCAAGACCACGTAGCCACTGGAGTGCTACTGGTCCTAGGAACCAACAACTCAACCAACCGAACCAAACAACCCAAACGCACAGCGGAAAACTGAGCAGCCTGCTGTCTGTGCCACACCGGTCAGACCGATGGCTCCTGCCGGTCAGACCGATGGCACCGGTCAGACCGGTGGACTCTCTCGGTCAGGCCAGTGGCGAACAGCAGATGCACAGCAAAGTTCCAGGAGGCCTCAGTGACTCCTCTAGGCCCTGGAACAAAACCACCACCAAAGAAGAACCTACCAAGAAGGAAAACCCTTCACAAAGCCTAGCAAGACAACTCCAAACGGGCCAAGAACTGGACAGCAGGACCACGGGACAAAACCACACGAACACAGCAGTTCCCCGAGTCAAAAACCCACCAGGGGCTCGCACTGGTCAGACTAGTCAAGAGCACCGGTCAGACCGGTCACGCCTGGGCAGCTCGGGATGAACAGCGCCCGCGGGTCAACTCCCCCAAATCCAACTCCCGATCTCCCGATTCGCTCCACGGATTCGCACAAGACTTTGGGGATAGTAGGAACACCTCATGGGCACTCCATAGCCAAGATTTGGTCCACCAAAACTCGTTGAATCAAGAGGAATCGAAGGATTTCCGCCAAGAACACCACAAACCCTAGAACCACGAAAACCCCAAAATTGAGCCCCTTTACTCACGGATTTGGGAGGGGAATCAAGGGGAAAAGAACCACGAGGGGTTCATGCATACATCCCCCACCAAATCCCAAAGAGAAAGGTCTCAAAACCGCCACAAGAAAATCGCCAAGAAAAGCCTCCGAAAATCGCCAAAAAGGAGAAACGGAAAAGACACATCCAAGCCTTGAGGAACCACGTCGAATCATCTATACATACCAAAGATGTTCATACATGGTCTAGCTTGCCGCCCAATCATCCTTCCCTCTCACAAGATCTCACCATGAAGCTCTCAAGCTAGTCCTACGAAAATCCTAAGGAAAATAGGAAGGAAAATAGGAAAACCAAATGAGCTAGGGTTCCAAGAGATGGCTGCCATCCTCTCACCACTTGGGTTATGTGGAGGCAACCGAAAGACGGAAATACCCTTACTAGCTAACTAGGGATACATGCCCCTCAAGGGCGAATTTGGAAATCTTTGTCTTCGCTCCATCGGACGGATGCCCAACGACCGCAAACTTGCTTAGCCTCGACGCAAGCCTTGCGATCCCGACGTGTGTCCTCCGCTTCGAAGATTCCGGACGCGTCGTCGCACACCGGTCAGACCGGTGCTCCTCACCGGTCAGACCGGTACCCACCGGTCAGACCGGTCAGACCCACCGGTCAGACCGGTCCGATGCTGCTGCACCTCCGTCTTCGGTTCTTCGGTCTTGGCTTTGTGGATCAACCAAGGAACCCAGTGGTTTTCTGGTGAATCACTGGAAACCCCGCGAACTCGGTGTAGCCTCCGCCAATCACCACTCATGACTCGGCTCCCACGTAGTCCCGGCTCGACCTTGGTTTTGAGGCTTAACCAAGAAACCGTCCATGACTTCATCTTGCTGTTCTTGCCACCATGCGGCCCGCACTTGACCCCGCTGGCCACCGGGTCCCTCGAACCAAGCCTACTTGTCTTCTCCACACCTGGAGGCCTCACCGGCAATGACCTTTCGCGCTTGTTCTTCACCTGCACCAACACCAGTCAAGCCGCAACCTGCACCTACAATACTTAGCCAAGAATCAGTCCACACCACGTTGTCAATCACTCATCACACCAGGAAGCGACCATCCACCGGTCCTCGAACCACACATGGCTCTCAAGCCACCACGCCAAGCTCCTCTTGACATGACCACCACATTGTCCCGGCTCGGTTCCATTGTTCTTGCCATCATGCGGCCCGCACTTGATCCGTTCGGCTACCGGGTCCCTCGAATTAAGCCTACTTGTCTCTCCACTCCTTGGAGGACCTTTTGCGCTCGTCCTTCACCAGCACCAACGCAAATCAAGCCGCAACCTGCACCTGTAATACTTGGCCAACAGTCAGTCCACACCATGTTGTCAATCACTCATCACTAAGGAGCGACCATCCACTAGTCCTCGGATGTTCCTAGTCCTCAGCCTTGATCTTCAAGTCTATCAAAACTTGGTCCTGATCAACAAAGATTTCGCCAAGGTTAGTAGCTTCATCTAGCCCTCCCAAAGAAACTTCAGGTCTAGAGCATGTAGTGGCAGCTGGATAATCTCGAGGCATGTAATCAATGAATGGCTTTGACTTCACATTGGAGTGACGTGAATTTGATATTTGAACTGCAAATATTGTCCTCAATATTTGAGCCTACAAATGAAAGGAGAAGTCAAACTTGAACCTTAAACAAAGCAAGCAAATAAACTTAAGAATAATCCTAAGAATAAAGTAGCAGGATAATCATGTGTTCTGTTACATACCATGACATGTGATTGGATCTTATAAATGCAGGAACGAGATGCTAGGCCCTGCACAATAAGTATTAGGTCAGTTGCCTTAGATATCATGAATAGAGTGTACCGTGACCATTAGTAGCCTTGCAGATAGATCTAGACACTTGTCAGCTGTCAATTGCAAGGAGTATTGACCATCTACAAATTGATGCTTAGAAATTAAAAACTGAGTTCATGAAAAAACATATGAGTACTAACGGCCCCCTTCTAACTTTGTTACAAATCAGGAACTAGAGTGGTCAAGGTAAGAGAAGGATCTCGAATCTAACACAATAAATAAAGCAATTTACTTTCTAAGCATGGCTCATCGATTAAGTTGTGTTACCAATCAGTAACTAGATCCAGATTCTAGAGTAGCCAAGGTAAGAGAAGAATCTTAAATCTAACACAATACACAAAGCAATTTACTTTCTAAGCATGGCTCATCGATCAACTTGTGTTACAAATTAGTGACTGGATCTAGAGCGGCAAAGGTAAGAGAAGAATATCAGAACTAACACAATACACCATGTAATTTACTTTCTAAACCAACGAAAATACTCCTAGGGGACTAGAGAGAAGGAAATGAGATTCTCACTTGTGAAGCTCCAAGATTTAGGGGCCCATGGATTGAGGGGGCATCAGGAGCCGGTGCTTGCGCCACATCCTCGCTCAACTGCTCAGCTTGGCCAGCACAACAGATGTAAGCAGAACACCGATATCTGCCGCCCAACATCTCGCTGAGATAACCCTCCCCCTCCACTGGTGACGGCGAGGTCAGACCGCCACCGCAGATCTAGCTGAGCAGAGTGATGCTTTTTGGAAATGGAAGGCGGAAGTTTTGTGGTGCAACACGGTAGCAATGGAGTTGGGTATTTATTATTTGGGTGGGGGAGGCGAGGGAATACAGAATTTGAAAATCCCACTTTTGACTTCCTGACCGCGAAATGAAAATTTGGTAAGCTGCACTTGCATCGGGGCCACTAACAAGAGGGGATCATGCAAGCATGGCCCCATATTGTCAGCGAGTTTGGGTGGGATTCCGGTGGCGTACAATATAGGTGGGAGACAGATATCTGGAAGAGGCCCATGCTTCAGTAAAGCTGGGTGCGTTTTCAATCGCAGATCACAAAGCGGAACAACTGCTTCTCCCACAATAATGCCTACACATCTATTTTTTTAAATCATGCGGATATAAGGATCTTCCTTCTTCGTTCTTATCCAGACCAAAGCACACTCTTGCACCCACCAAATATTTTGCATGCCTACCAGTGAAAAAGCCTGCATATTCCGCCCTATACTTGTGGCAGGATTCCTGAGCAGTGTAGGCCTGCGTATTCCGAGAATCCCATGTATTTTCATGGCTACTGTAATCTCGTGAGGCATGCTCTACCACGAGGTGCACGCTGCCTTATAATCATTCATGGTTCGATAAATAGGTGTGCCCCCAAGGCCTTTGCTCATCGCTATTCATCCTCCATGCATTGTGCTAGTAGACCTCTACTTGGTTCTGTGCCCTGTAAAAAGAGGTGAGCTCTTAGCTTCTACATCGTGTTTTTACAGGTTACCATCATTGTTTGTGGTCAGTGCTTATCATGTTTACTTTGTTGGCAAGTGTGTGTAGGAGGATGGCTTCTGATGCGAACGGAGCAACCGCCAACTTCCATGATGTGCCACCTCCGCAGCGGCTAGGATACATGGATCCATATGATCTGTACGACATGGACGAAGCGGGTGAGGAAGAAATGGAGGAGATGAAGAAATATGTCTTGGCTTGGCTGCAGGGGCAGGGTTACACTCGTGTGCTTCGCCATGGTCATTGTGTGTGCCGTTAGTGCAATCATGCCCACCGGCTGTGGGGTTTTCGTGACATCCTGCAGCATGCTTCTGGCATTGGTCGCTGTTGACGGCTGTTAAGTACCACTTTTACACCGTCAACTCCTGCATTAAATAAATGAAAAGTGATCATCAACACTAGAATAGGGGTTTAAACTGACAATTTCCACAAGTGTTGGTGTTTCTATCTTTTGTTGCAGGACACATCAAAATACGCATGGAATGATATAGTTGAGAGCAAGTAAACCAATAGCATAAATATAGCATCATCATAAACAACCTCAAATGCCAAATTGGTCTTCACCATTGCGACAGGCTCGTCGAGACGATCGAAACGGATATATCATTTGCATACATCGGGGCCCGGATGAGAGAGATATGCACAGGACATCATGTGGGCCCGGTGGGACCCACACCATGCCACGTGGCGATGTGCTGGCACACAAGATGCCATGTGTCCATGACACCTCATCAATCCAAGAGAAGCACTTCCCAACGAATCAGACGCTGCCACGTGTTCAGCACAAGGATTCAAGAGCCTACAACCCGAGCAAACCACTTCCAAACCGCGTGGGCACCAGGAACCGTCATAAGGGACCACATATCAGTCACTGGGTGAAAGCACAACGCAAGACGTGGTGGCCCCAGGTCGGTCGACCCCTTGGATCGGCCGAACCGACCTTGCCACGGATCGCCATTTGCTTCCACGTGGTGCTCGGTGATTGGTCCTACAGTGGATTCCCAGGTGCCCAAGCTATTCTCTCACCGGTGCCTTGGCCTATAAATAGAAGGGGAGGGGGTAAGAAATGAGACACACCATCTCACTCAAGGATGAGAGCTTCCCTTCAAAGGAGAGGTCTCTCCTTGGTAGATTAGGGAGTAGGAGAGTGAGAGAGGGATTTGTATCTCTATGGATGCTTCGTTCTTCATTTAGAATAAAGTGAGTATTTCCGCATTTCCTATTTAGACTAAAGTAGCATTCATGCATAGGTGAATAGTTCTTGTGTTCTTCACTTGTTCATGATTTAGAGGCTTGTGTTCTGCATGAGCTTAGCCTTTGATCTTCTGGTGTAGTTCATAAGTTGCTAATTCCGTTTGTACGCCTGCTAGTCCAATTAGAGTAAAGTGGATGCTCCTGCATTTTAGTTTAGACCAAAGTCCTTCCATGATCCTTGTATAGATAGCGGTACCTGAGTGAGTTCTGGTCTCTCCCTCGTGGGTTTGTCGCTCCGTCTTTGTACGAAGTGCTATAGTGTTGTTACGGGCTGGCAGATGTAGCCGTGCTATAGTAGTAACCGGTGGTATAGACGTGGTGTCTATGACAACGGGTTATCCTTCGATTGCCCTGTATCCCACGATTTGTCTTGGGTAGGCCGCGGTAGTGACAGCTGTTGGACCCTTACGGAATCCCTGACGTCCGGATACAGGTGTAGGCAACCATTTGCCGTGAACCGACTGTTATAGCCAGGAGGGTCTGGTGTCCGAAATGAGAGTCCCTAACCAAGAGATTGTTCTCTACTACTTTGCCCACTATTAGCAGGATCCTCTCCATCTTCATCTTGTTCTATAGAGTTGTGTCCTTGGACCATAGCTAGGCTAGGAGGTAGCACACACCGTTCCTTGGATTCGATACCCTTGGGAATACTCCTGAGGTGAAGTGCTACAGTGGTATTTTCGTGCGCTTGCGGATTCTTTCGTACCCATCGGTATACCCAAGTGGATCTTACGCTCACGCTAGGTGCGCAACTAGTGGTGAGGTTAAGAAATACCAACAAGCATTTCTGGCGCCGTTGCCGGGGAACGGTTACCGTATCTATCTTCGAACCTAGTGGTCCTTGTATCTATATTTTTCATTTTCTTGAATTCTACCTTTACCCCCGCTACCCATTGAGATGCCTTCCTGTCAAAGCCTCTCTACCCCTAGGGGCGAGTTTGTCTTAGAGCAACCATCAACTTCTTCATCTAGCTGCGAACTTCGTCCCGACTTTATAGCCATGGTTCGGAATCGACCATTCTCTGGAGCCATCAGTGATGATCCCCATGATCATTTAAAGGAGTTTGAAGAACTGTGTTCGTGCTTGGTAATTCCAGGTATGACACATGAATCTTTGAGGTGGAAGTTGTTCCCTTTCTCTCTCGTAGACAGAGCGGAGCAATGGTACACCCGCACGATAAGGAGTGCAGATAATTGGGTAGAACTACAAGATGACTTTTGTCACTCATTCTCCCCTTTTGGACGCTCAAAGTTGCTACCGTGTGAATTCCGTGAATTTGGCCAATTAGAGGGTGAGTCTATAAGTGCTGCTTGGGCTAGGTTCTCACACCTGGTGGAGCTTAGCTCAGACTTGTCTATACCCGAAGATGTATCATTGTGCACCTTTTACACGGGGTTAGACATGGAATCTGCATGAGAGCTCGACCTTCTAGCTGGAGGTTCGTTCGAACATCAATCCCCAATGGAAAGAAGAGAGATCCTAGAATTCTTCTTAGAAGACTCTTCTTCCCATACCAGTCACAAGAACCCCACCAAGAATCAGAGTCGATCCACGAGAGTCTCTTAATAGACGAATTTGAGCTTCGACCCTGCACATCCTGTGATTCGTCTAGAGAGCCTTCTCCCGAACCGCGAACACCGAAGGAAGAAGAGATACAACCTTCGGAGTTCTCTCACGTATTCGAGGATGATTCTTTTAGAGACACTATAAATACCTCGAATCACTATAGGCACGAGAACCCTACGACATAGATAGACCTTTATGAGGTCCTCGATGAAGTTTGGAATCATGGGACCATAGTGGATTGGTCGCCTCAGGAATCAAAGCCTACTTCCGAATCAATTCGGGTTAGCTTGATTTCCACGACCATCCACTGCTCCATGAGGGGAAACACCGTAGATGCTGTTCACGACCCTACTGCTGGAGCTTGCATCATACCGGAGGTCCTTCTGGACACTGGTGGGTGACATGCCCCTCACCTTGACTGATAGATATTTCCAAAGTCCCAAGTGGAACTACCTTTTCCCATGTCGAGGGATTGCTAGGGACGTGCCGATCATCATAGACGAGATCGAGGTGTGCTTAGATTTTTATATCTATGACATCATAGATTTCGATCTTCTCCTAGGCTTCCCATTGGATGAACTTCTTGATAAATCTCAAGGGAGCCTAGATCATAAGCTTAGGGAATCCGATTTTGCCACTTCTATCACAGGTCCAGGACCTCCACTGGCAAATCCTCTTCCCAAGCAGGACCCGCTCGAGAGGATGATGCATGTATCTCCATTCGCATCATCCGAGCCCGTCCTCATTGAGGTTGTAGACTTTTGTACTCCTCATGAGAATGACTCGGGAGATTCTCTTCACTTTTGTGAAGGTGAACGATCATCATCCCTCTCGACCGAGTTTGAGCCTCTACCCGCTGGCCCGTATCTTGTTGCTTTTGATCACGATCGAGAGTCGACATCGAGCTTTCATGATAAATCTCTTGAGATAGAGGACTCATGGGCCATGAAAATTTATGAGGCACCGACTTTGGAATTCATAGGAAAGGGTTCCATTGACGAGCATGGCAGCTTCATCCTTGATATACCCTACGAACCATGCTCGCATAATTCCTCTTCAGAGTCAGCCATGCTTAGTGCACTGACCACACATAAGGCCTACAACCACTTTCTGGTCCTCTATTGTAGAATGTTTAGAAGGTTGATTGTGGATGCATATGTTTACCATAAGCATATCAGATTTTGTGTGTGCGCCGTGGGACTAACCTTGCAGCTAAAGCTTTACTGATACATCCAAGATTGGTGGTGAGATGAGAATGACACCACCAATGATAGCTGCAAGATGAAGTTCCCCTAGTCGAGCTTATGACCTTGCATAAACAAAGCACTACTAGGAGATAGCCTGGATTAGCATAGGTTTTATTTCCCTTTCGAATAAAAGCAAGAACATGTTTTTAAGATAAAGTTGTCCTTCGGGTATTTTTGGTCACTAACCTTTCAGTGGAGATTGAAAAGAACGGTGGACAGCGATGTCTAAGAACATGTGAGCTACATCAACTACAACACTTTGGTAAGATTTTTGTGAGGGAACATTTACAAAGGAAGCTTGATCTCCACACACTTGAGTTTCGTTGCTTAGCAATGCAAACTCCAAGTGTGGGGGAGATATGTGAGCATTCCGAGTAAAGTTCCTCTCATGCCAAATCTTATCCTGGTTTGGAGATGATGTTAGCTCTCTCATCTTGCCTGATTACCTAGGTAAGTCCTGCTTTTGATGTTAAACAAAGCTCTTCCGGGAGGTTGCCCGAGGTTCATCGTTATGCGCTCATGCTTATATTCCCTTTGAAAACAGCTTAATTATACTTGCATGCTTCCTTTGTCTTTGTTCACATGCTCGGGTTTGATTGTATGATCTAGGTATACATTCATATACTGTTTTAAATTAAGTGTGGTGCTTAGGTTAAAACTGTCTTCTTCAATCAAAACAAGACATGGTGTCGAGTTTTGATTGATGAACCTTAGAGTTATATCTTCATAGATCTTGGTTGCCTGTATACAGACTATCCCCTGTAGAAATCATCAAATTCAAAAGGGTAAGTCATTGAGCTAGATTCATATGGGAAGGTAAGTTAAGGTGTCAGATCTATTTTGCACAACATATGAAGGAGGCACATTTGACCCCGTAAAGGTCTCAGGTAAGTATATCCTCTATTTATGGAGTACAATATTGGTCTAATCCTGTTTGAGCAAATGACATGGTGACGATAAAAAAAACAAAACCAAAAACAAAAATATTTGCTTTTAAATAAAGGCTCTATGGTTCGCGAACCAGCAGAGTCCCTCTTTTTGTTTCCACTTTTGTTTGAAGAACAACACCTGTACAAGAACAAGTGTGGGGGAGTTCTCTCGATCTCATCATCGACATATCCACTTGAGAACTCCCACACAAGGGCTGCAGGACATCGACTACACCTTCACGACAAGGGCAAGGTAAACTAGAATGAGCTGGCTACCCCATGGGTTAGCCAAATCACCACTAGTCCTCCTTGTTCCCCATATCCTTCAGGAGTGATGTATGTGCACCTTTCATCTCACCCTCTCTACCTATGAGTTTGAATGCTCTTCAATTCTTATCCATAAATCAAACTCAAATAATGGTGCTTTGCTTGCTCTACATGATTCCTGTGGTTGGCTTGCATATGTTTTATTCCTTACTCATTATCTTGATGCTTGTGAACAAATATCATTAGTAAACTCATGCTTATCTAAGTAGTTGTGTTTGTGATATGGTTTGATGGTATGATCTTCTCTCTAATTGCTTGAGTGCTTGGGAATTTTATTTGAAAAATCTTAAAAACCCTTTGCAAAGCTCCTCTTTGATATGTCATAGTCCTACCAAAGCCATATGATGTTCTACTTGAAAACCTTATACTCATATGCTGCTTGTTATTGCATTGAGCTTTGTCAAATTATTGTGACCCTTGTGAGAGTTCTTTTCATGCTTTCATGATCAAGATTCATGTGCACACCATTTTCCCCCTTGCTATGCTTCTACACTGGAAGTTAGCATTGTATCATCCATCCATTCCACAAAATAAAGCTCAATGTGTGGCCTCTCTCTCCAAAAGTATCTTCAAAAAAAAGGGGATATGGACTATGCAGAAAAAAAACCATGCTCAAAGCATGAAAAAAAGGAAAAAAGAAGAAAAAAGAAAAGAAAGATAGCCCATGTCCAAAAGAAAGAAGAAAAAGGAGAGAGATGGAATCATGCAAAAAGGAGTTCCAAATTTTTTTTTGATGGTAATAACTAGTACCCGTTCCGGGCCTAGTGTCCACCTTACCATCACCACAATATTCATCATATATATGGTAATATCTAGCACCCATTCTGGGCCTAGTATCCACCTTACCATATCCATCACATCTCATACACAAGCACATCTTGATCTGATTGTATGATTTGATTTTCTCCTTGGATCCGGTTTTTGACTTTGCAATATATGTGAAACAAGTATGCTTTATCTTCTATCCTACCCTGAGCTCCACATATAGCCATCATTCGAAGCAGGATGAAGAAAGGCAATTCTAATACCTTGGTGAGGACATATACACATTGAGTGATCTGAGAGAATGAAATGAGGAGCTAAGCAAGATTTGTTTTGAAAACTAATTGCAAAACCCCAAGTTACTTGACATGATGAGCAGAAGTGATTTGATTCATGACCATTCCATTCCTCAACTACCCAAGATGGCATGATAGACACTCCACAGAGTTCACATGTACAAGGTATGGTTTGGAATATCTCTTATGCTCGCTTCATATCCCTGCATATCATGTCCCACTTGATTTGTTCTCCTTTTACTCGGGACGAGCAAAGGTCATGTGTGGGGGAGTTGTTGACGGCTGTTAAGTACCACTTTTACACCATCAACTCCTGCATTAAATAGATGAAAAGTGATCATCAACACTAGAATAGGGGTTTATACTGACAATTTCCACAAGTGTTGGTGTTTCTATCTTTTGTTGCAGGACACATCAAAATACGCATGGAATGATATAGTTGAGAGCAAGTAAACCAATGGCATAAATATAGCATCATCATAAACAACCTCAAATGCCAAATTGGTCTGCACCATTGCAACTGGCTCGTCGAGACGATCAAAACGGATATATCATTTGCATACATCGAGGCCCGGATGAGAGAGATATGCACAGGACATCATGTGGGCCCGGTGGGACCCACACCATGCCACGTGGCGATGTGCTGGCACACAAGATGCCATGTGTCCATGACACCTCATCAATCCAAGAGAAGCACTTCCCGATGAATCAGACGCCGCCACGTGTTCAGCACAAGGATTCAAGGGCCCACAACCCGAGCAAACCGCTTCCAAACCGCATGGGCACCTGGAACCGTCATAAGGGACCACATATCAATCACTAGGAGAAAGCACAGCGCAAGACGTGGTAGCCCCAGGTCGGTCGACCCATCAAATCGGCCGAACCGACCTTGCCACGGTTCGCCATCTGCTTCCACATGGTGCTCAGTGATTGGTCCTACAGTGGATTCCCAGGTGCCCAAGCTGTTCTCTCGCTGGTGCCTTGGCCTATAAATAGAAGGGGAGGGGGTAAGAAATGAGACACACCATCTCACTCAAGGATGAGAGCTTCCCTTCAAAGGAGAGGCCTCTCCTTGGTAGATTAGGGAGTAGGAGAGTGAGAGAGGGATTTGTATCTCTATGGATGCTTCGTTCTTCATTTAGAATAAAGTGAGTATTTTCGCATTTCCTATTTAGACTAAAGTAGCATTCATGCATAGGTGAATAGTTCTTGTGTTCTTCACTTGTTCATGATTTAGAGGCTTGTGTTCTTCATGAGCTTAGCCTTTGATCTTCTGGTGTAGTTCATAAGTTGCTAATTCCGTTTGTACGCCTGCTAGTCCAATTAGAGTAAAGTGGATGCTGCTGCATTCTAGTTTAGACCAAAGTCCTTCCATGATCCTTGTATAGATAGTGGTTACCTGAGTGAGTTCTGGTCTCTCCCTCGAGGGTTCGTCGCTCCGTCTTCGTACGGAGTGCTATAGTGTTGTTACGGGCTGGCAGACGTAGCCGTGCTATAGTAGTAACCGGTGGTGTAGACGTGGTGTCTAGACAACGGGTTATCCTTCGATTGCCCTGTATCCCACGGTTTGTCTTGGGGTAGGCCGCGGTAGTGACAGCCGTTGGACCCTTACGGAATCCCCCACGTCCGGATACAGGTGTAGGCAACCATTTGCCGTGAACCAACTGTTATAGCCGGGAGGGTCCGGTGTCCGAAACGAGAGTCCCTAACCGAGAGATTGTTCTCTACTCTGCCCACTATCAGCAGGATCCTCTCCATCTCCATCTTGTCCTATAGAGTTGTGTCCTTGGACCATAGCTAGGCTAGGAGGTAGCACACACCGTTCCTTGGATTCGATACCCTGGGGAATACTCGTGATGTGAAGTGCTACAACGGTATTTCCGTGCGCTTGCGGATTCTTTCGTACCCGTCGGTATACCCAGGTGGATCTTACGCTCACGCTAGGTGCGCAACTAGTGGTGAGGTTAAGAAATACCAACAGTCGCTCGGGACGTACCATGAAGTCGAGGGGTAGGCATCGTGCATTGGAGGAATATCTCCACACGGATCCTCATTATGCTACATTCCGTCGTGCATTAGATATGGCAGAATAGGCGTGTGCCATATCCATCTCCATGATTGTGTCTGTTGTCTCCTCGTTGCCATGTCCGAAGGTTTCGTTGCTGGGTGTGTGTATGTGCGCGCGTGCCAGTTCCAGTGCCACTATATGAGTGTGGGTCTATGGGGATGTATCATGTATGTGCACATTTAAGTTGAATAATTTGGGTAAGCTGGCCATCATTTACGTTGTGTATCTTCTTAGCAAAATGGTGAATTTGGTTAAACGGTAAATTGGTGAAATCAGTCATCATTTACATGTGTATCTTGCAATGTGGTGTGGTGGGATAAGAGTAAAATATCACATGACAAGATATTGCATCTCAGACTATGACCAGGGGCAAATCTATCACCGGGTCGGGGGGTCTGGAGCCCCCCTACACTGGCGACACCATGAGAGCCCCACCGAAGCCCCCCTTGGCAAGAGGAGGAAGATGATGTTGGAGAAGAGAGAAAGAGAGGTCTGGAGGTGGAAGAATGCAACATCAGCCCCCCTAAGCTCTAGTCCTAGCTTCGCCACTGAATATGACAACGCATCATGACAACTGAAGCAAGGAAGGTGATCATGGAAAAGAAGAACACCAATGTTCTTCATGGATAACAGGGGGAACAGGGGATTTCCCTACCACTACAAGATTCACAGAGCAGGAAAATTGGGGATCGATCATTCCATCCACAAGAAAATAGACCATTGATCTTTCCATCCACAAGACCACCTATGTGAACATGGAAAAGAAAACCCAAATCCGAGTAATCTATGTCGACCCCTCCGAGGAGTCCCCCGATGACTCTGGCGCCGCGGGAGCGTCAATGGCTGGGGAAGCCATGGAAGTGGGATTTGTGGGGTTGGCATTTGAGGGATTAGCGCCGACGCCCATCTTCTTCTTGGTCATCTTCGAGTCCACCTCCTTCTCCTCTTCCGCACCCTTCAATGGAGGAGAGGGGGAGGTGGGCAGTCGAATCAGAGAAGGCATGGTGGTTGTGGTTTTCTGGAGGAAGAGAGTTTGAGGCATGGTAATGGAGGGAGTTGGGAGGGTCCAGTATATTAATAGATCTCAGTTTCAGGGAAAGGCGAGGTGTCTCTTCGGGAGTCGTATCACGCTAATGCAAGGAGACGCCTCGATCTCTAGTAATATAATGGTCTTTTGTAAAGGAAAAACTATGTAAATTTGTAATCTTAGTGAATTTGGAGCAAACTATATTTACAAGCACTTCAACATGCAGAGATGAACTGTTTCACTGCCATTAAACCAGATGTTTGGGTTTGGGATGCATTAATAGATCGGACAAAACATTTTGCATTGAGATCGGGAATACAACATGGGCACGATAGGAGACCAGATGTTTGGGTTTGGGATGCATTAGTAGATAGGATGTTTGGCAATAAGAGACCGAATGCTTGTTTTGAATTTGGTCAAGGTGAGCAACGATCACATTGCTATTTCTTATTAATCGTCCAATATTGATCTTCAACTTCTCCAGATAAGTGCATTATTCCAACTACTCCATACATAGTCGTGGCTTAGTTATAGCGTGTTGAAGTGAGCTGTGTAGTACACTGCCATTGGATATGAAGTAAGACAACAAATTGGTTTGAAGTAAAACCATGGCTACTCTGCCTAGCTTACACTACACTGGAACAAGACATGGTCAAGACAACCAAGCAAACCCAGAGTTTCATCCATGGTTTTTCCTTGTTCATGTGTGTTGATAGTGAATTTTGGTGCTCCAAACATGTTCGTTACACTTTGGTTTGAGCTTGATTATGGAACTAACCTACCACTAGGCACACTAATGATATGACAAGTTCATCTTTGTATGTGCATTTGAAAGTGTTATGTTTTTGTAGGAAAAAACATGGACTAAAGGGACGGAGTCACAACAAATTCAAATGAGCAAATGAGGAGTCCTGTTCGTGTTTAAGTGCAAGGTGAAAACCACTCCCAAAGGTGGCGAGGACCAAGGTGTTACAACGGAGCATCCCTGAGGACTAAAGCGTAAAGACCGGACTTCATGCGAGGAGACCCCCTATCTTAAGCGCGGGGATGACATCGCCAAAATGATGCAATTAAAGAGGTTAAAGTCCAAAATGACGAGAGGACCCACGTGGAGGAAGGGGTGACCAAACCGAGCCGAAATGGGCCTGGGCTGATCGGCCTAGGCCAGCCAACCCACCCTGTTTCATTGTCGGTTCGGCCCCCCATTTCTTGAGTGTGAACATGATGTAACCCTAAGTCATTGTGGGCGCTGCGACTCGCAGAGGAGAGAGGCATTCACCCGAGAGGTTGTCCACAAGGGAAAGAGGTTGGAGAGGAGAGAGATCATTCGTGAGAAGGATCAATCGAGTCCAAGGAGGCGACCACAAGTGGAGGAGGATGTCGAGGCCCTACCACGACACCCCCGAAGGAGAAGGAAGACACCGTCGAAAGCGTCACCATGACCAACGGCGCCATGCTTAGCGCCTTGATGGGGTAAACTTCTCATTTGTCCTTGGGGTCGTAAACATTCTTGTGATGTAATCGCTACTCTTTATGGTTTCAATCTATCAATCTAGTGTTGAAGTTGCTTTGATGTTCAAGGTTAGTTATCGTGCTTTCGGGAGTATAGATCTCACTACTCCCTTAGAACCCTTCAATACACCGTGATCATCATAGGTCTAGTCATGAATACCTCTGTGTAGTGACAGTACGAGGGGAGGGAAAGGGCGAAACCGTGGTCACAACCCCCGGTAGATTAGATTGGTTTTGTATCTGTTAGCAGTTGCATGTTCAAGTATCGTAGACCCTATGGGCAAGTGTCTTTATATCTTGTGAGTCTCATAACCCTCTCTAGTGTAGAGTAGTTTCCCTTTAGATTAGAGTTTAGGTTTGGTTAGTTAACTAGGTTAGTGCTAGATCAAACGCTTGTAATCCCCTTGCTCCGCGGATTGACAAGAACCTAGGGAATCCCCGTGGTGAAAAATGTGTAGGTCCGTACGCTTGCGGATCGTAGGTGGATACGTGTTTCTACCATCAACAATGTGGCATGCTAGGAAACTACCAAATGAGATCATGCAATTCCATATGCACAACCGGATGTTTGGATCTAGGAAAAATGTACAGAAAGGACAAACATTTCCGGTCCTATAAAAGATGCTTGTTTTGATTTTGGGCAAAGGTGATATAGGATTTCATAGTTTCCGAGAGAGAGAGCTAAAATAGGAAAACATTTATAGGGAGAAAAGGAAGAGAGATGATCAGGGAAACAGAGCACAAATAAGGGGATTGATAAACAAACAAACGATAACCAAAATCACAAACATGTAGGTACAAGAGGGGCAGATGTTCTTGTCTACGAAACGCGAATAGACCAGACAAACATGAGACCATGTTTCATGGAAATGTAAAGTTACTAATTAGCATCACAATGTTCACATACATAAGACCCCACAAAATCTAAAGATACTAATTAACATCACAAATAACATACGACATTGTGATCTTCCACTGGTGTGGCTCGCTCACTCCATCTACATCCATCCCTCGTTCCTGGTCTGGATGCGGTGGTGGCTCCACTTCTTCATGTTGTCCTCCCTCAGGGCCAAAGACCTAGCCATCCCAAGGACGTGGTCCTTGATCTCATTCAGGTTCCTCCACCGGTGCATACGGTTGGGGCAGACAGGGCACCCATAGGTGTTGGTAGTGCACCGAAAGACACGCAAAGCAATGGTCTTCAGATGGTCTGTGTCAGTCGGGGTGTCGGAGTTGGATTTGGAGTCCAACTCTGTCAGTGGTGGAGGAGGTTGGGAATTCGCCGACGACCTACAAGCGACTCCGGGCAAACCGTCGGTGAGCAACGACGGGTTGATGTTGGCGGCGTCGGAGCGGGGCGGCTCCATGCCATGGAATTCATGCCCTAGCCACTCCGAGTAGGCATGGATGAAGTGGAGGCTGCGCGGTGACAGCCAGGACCCGAATTCGACTCCTGAGGAGGCAGTGGCCGAGAGGCTGGCAATGCCGCCGGACCGGCGAGCAGGGACGGGTACGACCATGCGCCTGATCTCTCCGTGTCTGGGGAGACTGATTGCTTCATTGCGTCGGCGGGGCAGTAGGACTGAAACACAAGTGTTTGGGAAGAGAAGTATGGGTAGAGTGGTTCGGAACTAGCGAGGACGCCGATGGTGGTAGGAATACAATGGCCAGCTTCCATGAGAAGTTGTGCAAGCTGATGTGACAAGCTAAGCAACGGGCCTCTGGATCGAGTGGCTGCCATTCATCTTCTAGCTTTGAGTGGCTGATGTGCGGGTCCCATCTGGGTATACCCACACATCACTAACCTCTTGATGATGGCAACCGCCTTCCATGGGACGTTGTGGCAAACTTCACTGAGAAATCAGGCAACGGGCGCCTCGACTTGTCGAGGAAGGCTATGGCCAGATGTTACTGATAAGAAAGAGTGACCAGACCAGACTAAATTGTTTGTTGATTTGTGGGCAAAATAAGATGACAACGGCCGGATCTTACTGATTTGCAAAAGTGACTGGACCGGACTAAATGGTTCATTGATTTGTTAGGAAAATACGATCACATTATTCGGACGAACATCCATCCAAGGTAGGAAACATAGTCTATTCATATTATAATCAAATGATAGCAGCATAATCAAATATGGAGGGACCAAACGTAATCTAATACTACTAATTAGCATTATAGCAAAAGGACAATTGTTATTCTTGGCGAGGAGGGTTCATCTAGTCTATTTCATCGATGATCAGGGAAGGAGCCTCGCCGTCAAGCAGGATAGGTCTAGATGTGTGCCTGAGCTCTCCGGGACAGTCGATGCAGCAGGCACACTAGACACCAGTGGCCGAGTGGCTGGCAACATCGCCAGCCTGTCGAGCGGGAAGAGGTAAGGCCGTGCGTCTGAGCTCTCCGAGACAGTCGACGCAGCGGGAGCACTTGACACCAGTGGCCGAGCGGCTGGCAACACCACCAGCTTGTCGAGCAAGAATAGTTAAGGTCGTCCGCCTGAGCTCTATGGAACAGTCAACATGGCACGCACACTTGACTTCAGTTGCCGAGCGCTCGGGAACGCTGCCAGCTCGTGGAGCAGGAACAAGTACGGTCACGCCCCTGAGCTCTCCTACACAGTCGACATGGTGGGCGCACTTGACATCAATCGCTCGGCGCCAGAGAACACGGCCGACTCTTGGAGGAGGAATGGGTACGGTCACGGCCCTGAGCTCTCCTGAACAGTTGACTCGGCGGGCGCACTTGACATCAGTCGCTGAGCACTCGGGAACACCTGCGGCTCATGGGGCAGGAACAGGTACGGCCTCACCCCTGAGCTCTCCGGGAACGTTAATGAGGCGGTCGCACTTGACATTAGCGGCCTCTGCGGGCAGGCCCGACCTCTCGCGCACTCCACCCGCTACATGCTGGTCATGGTATTCAGGCACTGGCGACGATGTGGCTTGCCCCACCGCTCCCCGTAATACCATCGACGATCCCCACATCTATTGCAGAGCATGTGCGGCCCCATCGGGTCAGACCTCCATTTATACACATTAATTCGTCGTGCCGAAGTCTCCACACCTCGCCCCCGCCAGCACTTTCGCCGGTGTGGATGGAAGGAGATTGAGCGTCAACGGTGGCCATTGTAGCTCATTGGCTCTAATGTGAGGGCCCACTGGATGATTCCCGTCGTCCATTGGGGAAATATATTCTGACATGCACATACAAATTTGTTTGACCATAGAGGTGGAAAGCTCGAATCCACAAAGAAATCGATCGATAGATAGACTTATTTTAGGAGAGAGGGCTTTACTTGCCCTGAGAGGAGTTGTGGAAGATGTGTTCTGCCGAGTGTAGGTGATGGGGTATTCTAGCGCTGAGAGGAGGAGATGGGGTTTTCTTTAGCTGAGAGGAGGAGGTGGGGTTTTCTTGCGCCGAGACAAGAGGGGATTTCCAGTGCTTGAGAGCGGTTGGAGAAGAAGACCACCATGCATTTTATAACAAAACCACCTCTCACATATTTACGACTATCTAGGAGAGAGGATGTTTGGGTTTACGTAACATGATAGGTCCAGACAAATAATTAGAGGCCTTAGCAGGTGATTTGCAACGAGGGCGGAAGTTTTGGTGTATGATTCATGAACAGACCGGACAAATATTTTCTATCCTTCGTTGGTAAAAGTTCAGCAAGGATTTCAAAACATCTGAGAGTGAACCAAAAAAGGATCGCATTCATTGATATTAGTCGTCTAATATTGACTAGTGATTTGCGCAAGATGTCTCCAAGCAGTAGCGCACTTGTGTAATATAAATTGGTTTGAGGTAAAACCGTGTCTAATTAGGTGTGGGTAGAGGGAGAGAGAAAAGTCATTTTTTGGTGGGCCCAACATGAACTATGTCTAATTAGCACCTCTCGGAGGGGATAGTTATTTGGGTTGTTAGAGGCAACTAGCCCCAATCCAACCTTGCTGCTTGGACCCATTAGGGCTCCCATGGATCCAAACAGGGCCAACAGCATCTAGCAATGATTTGATTTGTCAAGTCTTGGTTATTACGCAAGCATCGTTAGGACAACCAAGGTGACCCAGAATTTTATCCATGGTTCATTTTTCCAAGTTGATGAGGCACGCATGGTAACAACAAATTGAAATCATGCAATGAGATAGGCACTACAACTCGGGTAGGACGGATGTTTGGGTTTAAGAAACATGAAAAGGTTAGACAAATATTTTTGGTCCTTTGCTAGCAATGAGATAGGCAATACAACATGGGAACAATAAGCAGACGGATGTTTCTATTTAGCAAACATGGACAAACCGGACAAACCTTTTTGGTCCTTTGCTGGCAAAATATGCTTGTTTTGATTAGGGTTTTGAACAACAAACAAACAAACATGTAGGCACAATAAGTGGATAGATGTTCTTGTCCACAAAACACGAAAAGGCCGGAAAAACATGAGACCATGTTTCAACAAAATCTAAAGTTACTAATTAAATATCAAATGTCCACATACATAAGAGAATGTTCCAACAAAATCTAATGATACTAATTAACATCATAAATAAAACCACATCACAATGTTCACGTACATAAGACAATGTCCAACTAAATCTAAAGATACTAATTAATATCACAGATAACATAACAGCATAGATCTTCCACCGGCGCGGCTCACTCACTCCATATATATCCATCCCTCGTTCCTGGCCACGACGCGATGGCGGCTCCACTTCTTCTTGTAGTCATCCCTCTAGGCCGCAGACTTAGCCATCCAAAGGACTTGGTCCTTGACCTCATTCAACTTGCTCCTCCAGTGCATATGGTTGGGGCAGACAGGCCACCCATACGTGCTGTTGGTGCGCCGGAAGACGCGCAAAGCATCACCCCAGGGGACCAGAGTGATGTGGTCGTGGCGACGGTCATCAGATGAGTCTGTGTCAACTTGGGAGTCGGAGTTAGAGTCAGAGTCAGACTCACCAGCTGGAAGGGTAACCGTAAACATAAGGTTCTGAGGCGGCGACTGTGAAGGAGGCTGGATATCCGCCGGCAAGCAACCACCTGCTCCTGGCAAACCGCTGATGATCGACGATGGGTCGACATTGGCGGCGTCAGAGGGCGGCAACAATGACGGTGGAGGAGGTTGGGAATCCGCCGGCGAGCCACCACCGGCTCCTAGTAGAATGCTGACGAGCGACAGCGGGTCGACGTTGGCGGCATCAGAGCGCGGCAGCAGCATGCCGTGGATGTGGCCCCATAGCGCATCCGTGAACTTGCAAGCGAAGTGGTGGCCGTCGCACGGTTGCACCCAGTCATGGGCGCGCGAAGAGGATGTGGTGTCGGAGGATCGTTTGATGCACGAGGGTGAGAGTCAGCGCGACAGGGAGCCTGGTAGCTTCATTGCGTCAGTCGGGCAGTAGGAGTGATGTGCGAGTGTTTGGTAAGTGGTAGCGTGGTTCGAAACTAGCAAGGACGCCGATGGTGGGGGTAGGAATGGCGATTTATGTGGAGTTACTCACCTTTCCTGGGAAGTTGTGCTGCTTCGGTGAGAAGGTAAGCAACGGGCACCTCTTGGGTGGCTGCCATTCATCTTCTACCATTGAGTGGTTGATGTGTGGGTCCCCGCACCATATGACCAACACGTATGTGATCTCTTGATGATGGCAACCACCTTCCATGGGAAGTTGTGGCACGAAGATGGCAATGAGTGGATGTTACTAATAAAAAAAGTGACTGTTGGTATTTCTTAACCTCGATGCTAAGTTACGGGTTCCTAGCAACGATGCCAGAAATATCTGAATGGTAATCCTAACGATTACAAGAGTCCGCAAGCACACGGAAGTACAATTGTAGCATTTCCCCAAAGGAGTATTCCAAAGGGTATCGAATCCAAGGAAGGCTGGGCGGATTAACTAGTTCAACACTATTGCAAGGAGTATAAATCATAGACGGGGACAAACCAGATACTCAAGTACAGGGGTAAGATATGATAGATAAGATAGTAGTGTGAACACACAAACACACTCTCTCTAAAGGTCCTAGGCTTAGGAGGCAACATACGAGTTAGTTCTAGGTTCTAAGGTACTAAACATACGAAGTTAGTCAGACAAGTTAGACACACACTAGCATCGCATGATGCTGGCTCAAGCACCCAGGTACAAACTGGGAGCTAACCTCCCGCGTCGCTTACGCACGACTCCGGTTGTTAGACTTTAGACTCCTACAGTGTATCCGAACGTGGGGGATTCCAGAAGGGTCCAACGGCTGTCACCACCGCGGCCTACCCCAAGACAAACCCTGGGATACACTCGTAAGCAACGTAGCTACGCAACCCAAGCACCACGCTTACGTTGTTAGCAGGTCCCTGACCGGCCCGAGCTATTGTGACCCAGGTCAGAGCCACCAGATAAACCAGCCAATTACACCGAGCACCGTAGCTTGAGCACGAACTTCATACAACACGAACATGGGATCTAACTGGATCAAACTAGGCTAAGCACACAAACGGATTTGTGCTTTCCTATGTCTATTCAACAAGATCAAAGGGGCGTGTTCATGATGAACACGAGCCTCTAACTTATGAACAAACACTGAAAACATGCATAAGTCACTCGTCAACTGGATCGAAAGGCCTTGTTCATCAAGAACAGGAGCCTCTAAATGATGAACGAGCGAAGAACACATGAACAAATCACCCATGTATACAAGCACAACTTTGCATGAAATAGATGAATAACTGAAGTAGATCAAAGTCATACAATAAAATAAAGATACAAGAGGACTCATACCTAGATCCCAAAGTAGACTTGGAACCTGAAGTAGAACTACTCTAGCCTACCTCCTAGCCTTAGAAACCAAAAGTGAGAGAGGAGGAGTAAGATGTGTTGGTAAGAAATGAACCCCCTCCCCTTCTATTTATAGGCCAGAGCACCGGCGCAAGACGGAGTGAAACACCCCAGGGATGGCCTCTAGGACCAATGGACAAGCGCCACGTGGAAGCCCAGGATCAACCGACCCAAGGTCGGTTCGGCCGATCCTAGGGTCAGCCGATCCCAGGTGGGCCCCACTCGGCGTGTGCTTCCTCGGGGTGGCTGTCCTGTGGGCCCTTAAGTCGGTCCCCAGTGTACACGTGTTCTTGAGGCGGTTTAGGCGCTCTGGTGGGCCCATGGATCCATGTGAAGTCCACGTGTCACGCTCTGATTCGTCGGGGCTTACCTCTCTTGGATTGGTGACATGGCGTGCATGCGTGGCACCTGAGGTGGCTTAGCTTGCATGCATGGCACCTGAGGTGGCAGCCATTCCTTGAGGTGACGTGGCATGAATCATAGAAGGTGAGTTTGCCACTTCTTTTGTGCTTATTTTCCTGCAATCACATAATCTCTAAGGACAAGTGGAACTACATTATTCTTAACTAAAATGCGTGTAAGAAATGCCTCTTGCTCCTTTATTCATGAGTAAATTGACGGCTAAAGTAAGCACTTAACAACCGTCAACAACTCCCCCAAGCTAGCCTCTTGCTCGTCCCGAGCAAGATACTTAGGACTTAGGTTGGTCGATCAGGAGTTGCTACGATGTTGTATTCCTAGTTTATGACAAGCATACGACTGGGTACTCTATCAAGAATTCAATGAGTTGCATTGGTCTTACCTTACGCTTGATTGCTATGGAGCTTGTAGCTTCACCTGCCTTGAGCGGTTGAAAGATAGAACGGTTGTATAGGTATCACTAATCACAAGTACCTTGATCAGTCGTCAATCCGGAGGTTTTGCAAATTTTCGCAAAGAAATCAAAGTTCCTCGAATGATACTCTCGGATCGCTCAATGTGTATGATTCCTCACCAAGGCATGATTTGCTTCTTTCTCCTCCTACTTCTAATAAGCTAATATGTGGGGCTGTAGGTAGGGAAAACATGTGGCATACCTGTTTCTCATGTATTGCCGAGTCGAAAACCGGATCCTTGGGAGTAACAAGTCATACAGCCTGATCAAGATGTGCATGTGTGTGTATATGGTGGATGGATGAAGAACTCCTTTTTCATATGATTCTCTCCTCTCCTTTTGAGATTTTTGAGACTTGGGCTATGTCTCTTTATTCTTTTTCTTTTTTTTTCTTTTCATGCTCTTGAGCATGTGCTTCTCTCTCTTTTTTTTCATAGCCCACAGTCCTTGCTGAATATTTTAGGAGAGAGAGTAATTATGGAACAATGCGCGGAGTTTTATTTGTGGAATGGATGGGGGATGGCTGAAATGATGGGTGCTAACTTCCGGTGTAGAAGTTTAACATATAGTGGCTGTGTACGTGATCTTGATCATGGGAGTATGACAAGTTTCTCGCCGAGGGTCACAACAATTCGACAAGACTCAATGAAGAAAACAAGCAGCATATGTGGAGGCTAACAACAGCTAGGATCTACATATGGCTTTGGATAGGAATTTCTCATCATTGAGGAACTTATCATTTTATTGTTTTTCAAAAGAAAACTTCGGATATCAAACATCACTTAGCACTGGCTCATAGCAACTCTATTTTACCATCTCATACCTCACAACAACCTAGGCAAAGGTCATGCTTTTTGCTAACCACAAGTTTCAAGCTAAGGTTTGATCATACAAGCCAACAAACTCAAAACTAAGATAGGATACTAAGCTGTAGCAAGGCATACAAAAGGAATAAACAGAGCAACTATTCATCATTTCGACCATAAAGGGGCATAAAACATTCTCACCGCGCATATGAAAGCAAACTAAATTAAGAAAGCAAATAAATATTTTTGGTCTTTTTAATTTTGCAGATTTTTATGTGTTTTTAGCATATGAGATTCTGAAAATAAAGATACAAGTTACCTCAGAGTGGGGGTCCTCCCCCAAGCTAGCTTCAGGCTCACTACTGTGGAGGGGGGAATCCCATCCACCTGTAGTAGGCCCTCTGCTCCTCCAGCTGCTGCTGCTGTGCCAGCTCGATGGCGTGAAGAAGGTCCAAACTCAAGGGGGTGTCCGGACGGACTCCAATGAGCTTGAATCTTAGAGCAAGCAAACAGATGGAGCAAGAGTAGCTTGTTTCTACTAGGTGTTAGAATCTTTTTATTTAGTTCTTACCTGTCGGCGCAGAGCTCTTTATTCAAATCTTCTAGATCCCTCGACTACCTTCCCCTTTTTACTTTCTTGGTGGAAGGTCTGCCTTTGAGGATGGGAGAGTCAGCCCCCCGCCCACTCGTCTCCACACCTTCTTGATGTTCTGTTGCTGTTTAAGTATGGGGTACTACTTCTTGGATGGGGACTCAATATTTCGGGCGAGGGTATCCATCCTTGGTTTGTCCTCGACCATTGAGCATTGTTCCTTTCGTGGACGGAATTCAAACCTTTCCTCCCGGCCATTAATGTGGAGTCGGATTACTCTGGCACCAACATCAATTTGTGCATCGTCCGTGCTCAGAAATGGACTCCCCAGAATGAGAGGTATTTCATCACCAATGTCCATGTCGAGTACCACAAAGTCCAGTGGGATGAAACAATCTCGCACCTTCACCGGGATGTCCTCGGCTATCCCTGCTGGGTACCGTACTGAAGAATCGGCCAGTTGCAGCCGCAGGGTGGTTGGGGACAATTCCTTATAGTTGAGCTGGTCGAAGACTACCTTTGGCATGATGCTAACACTGGTGCCCAGATCACAGAGGGCATGGTCAAATCTCTGCGTCCCAATCGTGCATGTGATCGTAGGGCACCCTGGATCCTTTTTCTTTTCTGGAAGGTGATTAAGTATAGCTGCGCTACACTCCTCCGTAAGCTTTACCACCTCCGACGTGGGTAGAGCTCATTTCTTGGTAAGGATATCCTTGAGATAACGTGCGTATATGGGCACACGTACAGCCTCAAGGAGGGGAACATTGATGTGGACCTTCTGAATCATATCCATGAAGCGAGCGAATTGCTCATCTATTGTCACCTTCCTATTTTGCTGAGGGAACGGCAGTATATTTGTATCAATAAACTCAGGCCTGTCTGCCTTCTCCTCTGGTACTCTTGCCTGTGAGGGTTCCCTCATGCCTAGTGACTCGTCGTCGCGATCTTCGCCTTCTTTCAGGGTTTTCTTGGGTCCTGCATGGTTAGGATAGGGCGGGTCGCAAGTGGTCTTACCCCCTCTCGTGACTACCGCCTTTGCATTCTCGACTGGAGGAACCAAAGCGATCAGACGAGCTAACTGGTCTTCTATCATTTTATTAAAGCTCGCTTGATCCTTAAGAGAAGAAGAAAGGCTATCGATTTTAACATTGAGGCTTTCTAAAGCCTTATCATAGGCAGTTGTTTTCTTGTTAAAACCTTCATTAATCTTAGCTTGCCCGAAAACCAGATCTTTCAGGGAAGGTTGGTTGGGATTGTAAGTATTACCTTGATTACCTCCCTGATAGTAAGGGCGTGATTGATTCCACGTTTGACCTCCTTGTGGACGATAACCATTGTTGTTGCCGTTCATTACATCACATCCTCCTGGGTAGCGGGGCAGTAATTCCCTGAATGCCTAGTATCACCACAGACTTCGCAGGTCATGCGAGCATCCATAGCTTGAGTAGTGATGGCCATGGCGGCCTTCTCGCTGGTCAGAGCATCCATTCTCTTCATGAGTAGGTCCATTTTGGCGTGCAGCATATCCGCTTCCTTAACGGTATGTGTACCCCTCTGACGTGGCTGGAGTCGATCATTACTCCACCCTTGGTTGGAGACCATCTTCTCAATAAGTTTGGTTGCTTTAGCGACAGTGAGAGAGAAGAAAGCCCCTCCAGTAGCAACATCAATATGGCCTCGGGCTGTCGGAGTCAGCCCATTAAAGAAACTCTGAAGAATAAGCCAGTTGTCTATCCCATGATGGGGACAAGCCAGGATGTACTCCTGGAGCCTCTCCCAAGCTTCTGGAATGGTTTCATTTGCTGCTTGCTGAAAGCTTGAAATTCTCCCCCGGAGAGCATTGGTTCTGCCCAACCGAAAGAACTTCGTGAGGAACGCTGCTGAGCACTTTGCCCAGGTGTCAATATCTGCACGGTTCGCATAGAACTACTACTTTGCCTTTCCTAGGAGTGAGAATGGAAACAGCCGCAGATGAATGGCATCTTCCTCCACTCCTCGTATAGTGAAGGTACTGCACAGCTCCAGGAACTGTTGCAAGTGGGCGCTCGCATATTCATTAGGCTTGCCACAAAATGGGCTAGCCTGTACCATCGTAATGAGGCCAGTCTTGATCTCGAAATTTCCGTTCCCGGTGTTGATCTCGGGGCCAGTAGGCACCTGATCAGCAGAGGGAGCAGAATATTCGCGAAGGGTCTTCTCCTGATTGGCCATAGGAGTTGATGTAGATGGCACAAAGGAAGCTAGGTCGACTTCCGTACGTACACGCTGGGGAGAACCGAAATGAGTTCGAGCTCTCCTTACGAGTGACTCAGGATCTTCAGTGAAGTTCGGCGGTAAGTCGAAACCAGTCATACACTACCTGTCTTCATCATCGATAGACAAAGAAGACATTCAAAGTTAGCCTGCATTGAGAACTATTTTATTCTTGTCATGATTATAAGCATTGCAAAGTGTTGACATATTATCCTTAGCCTTCCCCGGCAACGGCGCCAGAAATACTTGTTGGTATTTCTTAACCTCGATGCTAAGTTACAGGTTCCTAGCAACGATGCCAAAAATATCCGAATGGTAATCCTAACGATTACATGAGTCCGCAAGCGCACGGAAGTACCATTGTAGCATTTCCCCAAAGGAGTATTCCAAAGGGTATCGAATCCAAGGAAGGCTGGGCGGATTAACTAGTTCAACACTATTGCAAGGAGTATAAATCATAGACGGGGATAAACCAGATACTCAAGTACAGGGGTAAGATATGATAGATAAGATAGTAGTGTGAACACACAAACACACTCTCTCTAAAGGTCCTAGGCTTAGGAGGCAACATACGAGTTAGTTCTAAGTTCTAAGGTACTAAACATATGAAGTTAGTCAGACAAGTTAGACACACACTAGCATCGCATGATGCTGGCTCAAGCACCTAGGTACAAACGGGGAGCTAACCTCCCGCGTCGCTTACGCACGACTCCGGTTGTTAGACTTTAGACTCCTACAGTGTATCCGAACGTGGGGGATTCCAGAAGGGTCCAACGGCTGTCACCACCGCGGCCTACCCCAAGACAAACTGTGGGATACACTCGTAAGCAACGTAGCTACGCAACCCAAGCACCACGCTTACGTTGTTAGCAGGACCCTGACCGGCCCGGGCTATTGTGACCTAGGTCAGAGCCACTAGATAAACCGGCCAATTACACCGAGCACCGTAGCTTGAGCATGAACTTCATACAACACGAACATGGGATCTAACTAGATCAAACTAGGCTAAGCACACAAACGGATTTGTGCTTTCCTATGTCTATTCAACAAGATCAAAGGGGCGTGTTCGTGATGAACACGAGCCTCTAACTTATGAACAAACACCGAAAACATGCATAAGTCACTCGTCAACTGGATCGAAAGGCCTTGTTCATCAAGAACAGGAGCCTCTAAATGATGAATGAGCGAAGAACACACGAACAAATCACCCATGTATACAAGCACAACTTTGTATGAAATAGCTGAATAACTTAAGTAGATCAAAGTCATACAATAAAATAAAGATACAAGAGGACTCATACCTAGATCCCAAAGTAGACTTGGAACCTGAAGTAGAACTACTCTAGCCTACCTCCTAACCTTATAAACCAAAAGTGAGAGAGGAGGAGTAAGATGTGTTGGTAAGAAATGAACCCCCTCCCCTTCTATTTATAGGTCAGAGCACCAGCGCAAGACGAAGTGAAACACCCCGGGGATGGCCTCTAGGACCAATGGACAAATGCCACATGGAAGCCCAGGATCAACCGACCCAAGGTCGGTTCGGCCGATCCTAGGGTCGGCCGATCCCAGGTGGGCCCCACTCGGGGTGTGCTTCCTCGGGGTGGCTATCCTGTGGGCTCTTAAGTCGGTCCCCGGTGTACACGTGTTCTTGAGGCGGTTTAGGCGCTCTGGTGGGCCCATGGATCCATGTGAAGTCCACGTGTCACGCTCTGAATCGTCAGGGCTTGCCTCTCTTGGATTGGTGACATGGCGTGCATGCGTGGCACCTGAGGTGGATTAGCTTGCATGCATGGCACCTGAGGTGGCAGCCATTCCTTTAGGTGATGTGGCATGAATCATAGAAGGTGAGTTTGCCACTTCTTTTGTGCTTATTTTCCTGCAATCACATAATCTCCTAGGACAAGTGGAACTACATTATTCTTAACTAAAATGCGTGTAAGAAATGCCTCTTGCTCCTTTATTCATGAGTAAATTGACGGCTAAAGTAAGCACTTAACAGCCGTCAACAGTGACCAGACCAGACTAAATTACTTGTTGATTTGTTGGTAAAATAGGTTCACATTTTTCGAACGAACATCCATCCAAAGTACTCCATAGTAGGAAACAAAGTCCACTGATCTTACAATCAGCATAATTAAATATGAAAGGACCAAACTTAATAAAAAAACTACTAATTAGCATTACGGCAAAGTGACACTTGTTATTGTTGGTAATTATCATTTCATCCAGTCTGGTTCATCGACGATCCAATGCACTGCCTCATCGTCGAGCAGGAACAAGTCCAACATCAGTGGCTGAGCGGATGGCAACGCCACCGACCTATCGAGCAGGGACGGGAACGACCGTGCCCCTGAGATCTCCGGGATAGTCGGCGCGGTGGGCGCACTTGACATCAATGGCCGAGCGGCTGGCAACACTACCGGCCTGTCGAGCAGGGACGGGAACGGTCATGCACCTGAGCTATCCTGGACAGTCAACGCGGCGGGCGCACTTGACATTAGTAGCGGAGTGGACAGCCACGAGAGCCACGTGTGGCCAGCCCGACCTTTCAGGCACTCCACCCACTGCATACCAACTTATGGTGGCGACGGGTACGGTCGTGCGCCTGAGCTCTCCGGGACAGTCAACACGGCGGGCACACTTGACATCAATGGTCAAGCGGCTAGTAACGCCACCGGCCTATCGAGAAGGGACAGCAATGGGCGTGCGCCTGAGCTCTCTGGGATAGTCGACACGGTGGGTGCACTTGATATCAATGGTGGAGTGGAGGGCCACGGGTGCCACGTGCGGCCAGCCCGGCCTCTCGGGCACTCCACCCACTGCACGCCAACTTCTGGTGGCGATGGTGAGACGGGAATTGTGGTTTTATTGCTCCGGAGAGAATGCCTGTCTCGCCGCTCCCTGGATTGCCAGCGATGAAGGCCACAGTCGGCCAGGGTTCCCCAAACCGAACCCGGTCCGGTTAGCCGGCCCCAAAAAAACCAGGCGGCAAACCGGGCAAACCGGTCGGTAAACTGGAATCCTCGGTTCGGCCTGGTTCTCTAGGTACGGTTAGGGTCTGGTTACCGGCCATTTTAGGAATCGGGCCGGACCGGTAGGACCAGGAACCGGCCGAACCAGCCCGGTTCCCACCGGTTTGGTGAACCCTGCAGTCGGCGCAGAGCGTGGCGAGGCCCATCGGCCCGGCCATCCATTGAGGTGTTTTTGTCCTGCCGCAGTCACCTCATCTCGGCCCCACAGGAGCTTTATCCGGCGTGGGTGGTAGGAGAGCGAGCTCCATAAGAGGCACACGATGATTGTCGCCGACCATTGGGGGAGATGCTCCGAAATGCACATAGAAATTAGTTTGCTCAAAGAGGCGGAAAAGGACAAACGAACAAAGAAATCGATTGATTTGGGAGAGAGGACAACAGTACTTGCGCCGAGAGGAGGCGATGCCAATGGGGTCTTCTTGCACTGAGAGGAGGAGATGCCGATGGGGTTTTCTTGCGCTGAAGAGGAGATGAAAAAGTGTTTTCCAGTATATATTAATACATCTCATTTGCCAAGGGAAAGGCGCAGGGTCGCATCGGGGATCGTGTCAGGCAAATGGCCTAGGCGCGTAATTTGCAATCTCATTGAACTTGGAGCAAACTTAATTCACTTGAACATGATGAGATCGAATGCTGCCACGAGATTGGTTATTCTGGTTTACGAAACATTTTCAGACCAGACTAAAGCATTTGCCATGAGATAGGCAATACAAGATGGGCACAAAAGGAGGTCGGATGTTTGGGTTTACGAAACATGAGTAGACCGGAAAAATATTTTCCATCCTTTGATGGCAAAATATGCTTGTTTTAAATTTGGACAAGGTGAGCTATGATATCATAGCTTCTTAGGGAGAGCCAAATCCGTGCACAATTCAAATGTGAAGTTGTAGCTTAGCTAGAGCAAATTGAAGTGATGGGTGTTGGTATTCCTTAAGCCACTGCTAACGGCGCCTTGCTTGCGTGAGCGTAAGATCCACCTGGGTACACCTATGAGTACGAACGAGTCTGCAAGCGCACAGATATATCACTGTAGCACTTCGCCTAAGGAGTATTCCAAAAGGTATCGAATCCAAGGAACGGTGAGTGCTACCTCCTAACCTAGCTATGGTCCAAAAACACCACTCTATAGGATGAGATGAGAGATGGAAAGGATCCGACTGATAGCGTACAGAGTTAAGAACGGTCTCTCGATTAGGAACTCTCGTTTCGGGCACCAGTTCCCTCTTGGCTATAATAGGTCGGATCTGGCCGAAAGCTCTACGCCGTATCCGAACGTGGGGGGGGTACAAAGGGTCTAATGGCTGTCACTACTGCGGCCTACCCCTATCAATTTGTGGGATACGGGGCAAACAAAGGATAACCTGCAGTCTAGACACCACGTCTACACCACCGATCACTACTATAGCATGGCTA
Source organism: Cenchrus fungigraminus (assembly GCA_036936925.1). Lineage (NCBI taxonomy): Eukaryota > Viridiplantae > Streptophyta > Magnoliopsida > Poales > Poaceae > Cenchrus > Cenchrus fungigraminus. The sequence goes on from CM072770.1 coordinate 64,610,216, forward strand.
CGTCTGTGCACCCACAATAACACTATAGCGCTCCGTATAAATACGAAGCGACGAACCCACGAGGGAGAGACTAGAACTCACTCAGGTATTAGCTATCTCGTGCAAGGATCACAGAAGGACTTTGGTCTAATTAGAACATACAGAGCACCCACTTTACTCTAGTTAGACTAACTGGCATACAAATAGAATTAGCAACTTATGAACTACACTAGAAGATCAGAGGGCTGGGTTCATGAAGAACACAAGCCTCTAAATCAAGAACAGATGAAGAACACAAGAACTATTCAATAATGCAAGAACCCACTTTAGTCTAAACAGAGAATGTCGAAATACTCACTTTAGTCTAAATGAAGAACAAAGGCATTCGTAGAGGTTCGTTCTTTGGGAAAGGTGCCAAAACACCATGGCACGTCCCCTAGTCACCCCTTCACCTTCCTTCTAATCTCTAAGCACTAGCAAGCCAGCACTAATCCTATGCAAAGGCACTCCTCTCCTAGAGAGGTAGGAGCCCAACATGGAGGCAGCTCACTGGCGGCCACAAGGTCGGTTCGACCGACCTGTGGGGTCAGCTGACCCCTTGTGGGCCCTAGTGGCGGTGTGCTTTCGTGTGGTGGCTGTCAGGTGGGCCCTCAAGTTGGTTCCAGGTGTCCACGGGGTTTGGAGGCGGTTTGGACACGTTTGTGGGTCACAGGATCCATGTGATGCACACGTGACGGCTTCTGATTCGTCCGGCTTCTCTCCCTTGGATTGGTGACATGAGCGATCTGTGGTGCCTTGCATGGCAGCCTCTCATTGGCTAGGATTTAGAGGCTTGGATTGATGAGGTGGAAGGATGAGGTGTGCTTTTGCTCTATTTCTTGTGCTAAGTGTCTACATTCGATTATACATTGCCACTTGTGGAACTTGTCAATATAAGCCCCTATTCTACCATGGTTGTATATTTCTTGTGTCAAAATGCAGGAGTTGACGGTTATAAATATGGTGTTTAACAGCCGTCAACAATGGGCAACACATTGGTTTTCAATAACACCGTGTCTACTCTATCTAGTGTACACTACCCCTTCTAGAAAAGATTTGTTTTTCCAAGACTTGGTTAGTAGGAAAGAATCATGAAGACAAGCAAACTGACCCAGAGTTTTATCCACAGTTTCATTTTTCCTTATTGACGAGGCATGCTTGGTAACTGTTGGGTATTTTAGCGTCACACGAAATAAATCTGCAAGCGCACGGATACCGTTGTAGCTTTCACCTCAGAGTATTCCAATGGTATCGAATCCAAGGGAAGGTGTGTGCACTAACTTCGCACTAGTCGGTCCAAGGACACACCCAGATAAGATGCAAGGATAGAGAGGATTCCTAAAGATAGCACTATAGATGAGATTAAAGGTCGATCTTTAGATAGAGCTTGGCTTAGGGTACCGATAGCCCTGACTTAACATGCGACTCCGGTACGCGAATCTATGTGGAATGGAGCTCTGACTATATCCAACCGGGGAGGATCAACGAGGGCCAAAAGGGCTATCACCACCTCCTGGACTGCCTCTACCTAACCTTGGGATAAGCCGAACGAATGATAACCGGTAGCGTGTCACAACGTCCACACTGTGGTTACTGCTGTAGCCAACGGACTATGGAAATCTGTATTAATAGAACTACGACCACGGAAGAGAACTGATCTCACTCACTATAGGTACTACTAGCTTATACTAAAGGCATACGAGAGAGCACTCGGTCCCGTACTATGCTTCCAACGTATACGAACTGTTGGGGAAAATACTTCGCAACTAACCCCCTTCGCGTGCGAAGGCACGGAAGAAGAGTTGCAGCGAAGTCGAGTGTTGACGGTCATTAAGTCCCTATTTTTGACCCTCAACTTTGAACAAAATTCACTCCATCAAATCTTGCATCATAGTTGTAGGGTTATAAACTAACGGATTCCACGAGCTTTGGTGAATATTTGGATGCAGGTCATAATGAGACATTATAGCACAAATAAAGCATCTTGACAAACAACCTCAAATGCTTAGTTTGATAGCACCATTGCGAAGTTCTCGTCGAGATGATTGAAATGGAGTTTTGGTTCACCCAATTCGGAGTCCGGATGCAGAAATTATGCCTCACGGAAGATTGTGACACGAGGCATGTCGGGGGTTAGGTGCAGCCGAACCTAGTAGGTTCGGCCGGCCCTATCAACCTCCTCCGATCAACACCAAACTTTTTGTGACACGAGGCATGTCGGGGGTTAGGTGCAGCCGAACCTAGTAGGTTCGGCCGGCCCTATCAACCTCCTCCGATCAACACCAAACTTTGCCAAATGCCTCTACACCTAGCATAATATCCAAGGGGACCAAGTCCATGGGCCATACACTAATTTCATGCATGTTTTAGGTGCTAACGAAGTTTCACGAGTTGTGTTGAGATTTTATCTGCAGGTTCAAGATTAGGGAGCAATACCGGAGCACCGAGCCACATAAGGTAGGCACGGCCGCACCTAGTGGTGCGGCCGGCCCTACCTTGCACCACTATGCAGGTTCACACCGAGTGAAGTCCTGTGCACCGGCTCCCAAAAGACCAAACTCATCACGATCGTGTTGGATCAAGCAAACACACCACAGGCGAGCAACACAGGAGCCAGGAGGCAGGGCCGGCCGCACCACCAGGGCCGGCCGAACCTCCAGGGCCGGCCGCACCTGCCCGACTCGCCCAAACGTGCCACCAAGCCTCGGTCACTCAAGGGAACACAGCTAGGAATGATCCTGATGGAAGGAACAAGGTCGGTTTGATCTAGAGGTTGAGATTAGCCTCACTTGGATCCATGGACCCACAAGCCAATGAACAACCAACGTAGGACAGTGTCCAAGACTTCATCTACCCACTAGAGCACAATCCAGAGTGAATGACAAGGGGGCCCAAGGCCGGCCGCACCAAGAGGTCCGGCCGCACCTCCTTCACTCAGCAAACCGATCCACAACCACCTTCTAACCGCCTCAGGGACCAAATCACGGACGCACGATCAAAGGCGGTGGAAATCATAGGGTCGGCCGCACCTGGAGATACGGCCGCACCTCCTTGCTCGGGACTGCAGCTCCCTCTCGCCTACAAGTACCCCCTCCTGCAGCCACCGACCCATTGCGGCTATATATAGAGCCTGGCACCTCGAAGAAGAGTGTACAAGTGTTTAGAAGCAAGTGGCGGAGCCCTACATAAGTTAGTATTCAGAGAGTAGGGAGAGAGAGTTGAGTGTTGGAGTAGAAGCCGGAGTGTCGGTCTTCTTCTCGTACCTCGGCGGGTGCGGTACAACTTCGGTCGTCCACACCCGGGATACTTTGTAAGTTCGGATTCGTGAGTAACTAAGTCTCAAGTCATTATATCATTCGCTCTTCGGTTCTTCAATTGCATTTAGTAGTTTCTACTTGTTGTGATTGCTTTGCCTTGGATCCGAGTAAAGTAGTGCTTGGTTAGTGTAGACGTGGTGTCTAGGCTTTCCAGTACCTTGGAATGCTTCCCAGTTCAACGGAATAGTTGTGGTACCCTAGGGAGGTGACAGCTCCGGACGGGCTTTGTAGTCCACCACGTTAGTTCCGGCAGGTAGGAGTTACGACATCAGAGCCCCCTTCTCATCCCTTTCCGTGGCTCTTTTCCCTCTGGCCCCGACGAGCGACAAGTTTTTCCTTGATTCTATCCGTGACTCTCACGAGTCCCAAACTTCATCGGCTATCCCCTCTCTACCCGAAATCTACCCTTGCCTTTCTATCCTTCGTCACCATATCCCCCGGATGAATTAGTTCAGGTTCACGACACTTCTCGTTCCCCGTGGAAATCGATACCTTGGAATACTCCCAGGTGAAAGCTACAACGGTATCCGTGCGCTTGCGGATCTATCTGTGATCGTATAGTATACCAACAGGCTTTCTGGCGCCGTTACAAATCTAGTAACGACGTAAGAAGTGCCAACACCGAGTCGAGGCCTGACGAAGATGCGATGTGAAGAAGTGCGGTCGAGGGCAAGACGCGTGCCTAACGAAGAAGCAATCTTCGGTAAACCTTCGGGCGACGACGGCGAAGACGCAAATAGAGACCTAGAGAAGGTCTGCGAGGAGAAGAGCTTCAGCAAGTATTCAGCGAAGAGTGCGAAGACAAACGAAGAGCGACCCGCCACGGTAGCAGACATGTAGGCAGGCGATGTGTAAAGTGATTGCTGGCAAAGTCTGTGAGTACGGAGCCCTGCGAGGTTACCAAAATACCCCTAAGATGCTTCGCACAATGTAAAAAAGTGATGGTAGATGTTGTAAAGTGTAATTGTTACGGGCCTATAAAAAGGACTCGACAGTAATGAAATGGGGGCGATTGGAAGGCGGTTGGGTTGCATTACGCCCAGTCGAGTTTGAGTTTTCTGTTCTTCGGTGTCGTAAGTGTTTCCTTTAGCTTCCTTTCTTGTTAGTTCATTTCGACTGTTGGCCCCTCTTCGGGGAAGGTTTTCACCCCAACAGTTAAGGCACCCACCGTGTTCCGTCCCAGCCATGCCACCGAAGAAGCAACCGAAGAACCCACAACCACATAGAGTGACTGATGATCCGTCGGAAGCAGAGAGTGAAAACCCTAGAGAGAGACAGTTACCAGATAACACAAACAGGACAAGGGACATTGTCCTAAGTCCACGAAACCACAGAGCAGAAGAAGATCAAGAGCAAGAAGCGGAAGATGTAGCGGAAGGAAACTTCGAAGTCGGGTTAGCAGATGTGGGAGTTGAAGACGAGGATATTGCTGCGCTGAGAAGAATCGAGGAAAGACTTGTTGCGAAGATGAGAGAAAGATCAATGCCATCGAACATTCGCACAAGAGCTCAGGCGGAAGCCGCCATACTCAGAGCGAAAGAAATGCAGAATGAAGACCCAGCACAAGAAAGGGCAAGATACAATGAAATGTTACACCAAGTAAAGAAGAAGAGAATGCTACTGCAGCAATTGCGAGAGGATGAAGAGCAGCAAGCAATAAGAAGCAAAACATTACAGCTACAAGAACAAATGGAAATCTTGCAAGCTCAGCTGAACTCTATTCAACCACAAGAACATACCCAACAACCTCGCAAAGCACAGGATCACAACAAAAAACAAAGACCGGTAATTATCGACGAAGAAACTTATGAAGAAGAAGACGAGGATGAGGAAGGCTCCATATATTATGACTCAGAAGAAGAGGCGTATGTGGAACGTAGGCCACAAAAAAGATACAGAGATATGCTTCCAAGCAAAACGAAGTCTGCTTCTCCTCTTTCACTAGAACTTGAGAATGTTGATTGGGCGCCGAAGTTCAAGCTACCCGCATCCCTACCAGAGTTCGATGGCGAGTCAGACCCAAAACAATTTCTTCAGAAATACACTGTGGCAATATCTTCGGGCGGAGGAGATGAGGTAGCAATGGCAAGAGCTATGATAATGGCCCTCAAAGGTTCGGCACAGCAGTGGTACGCTTCGCTGCCGAAAGGAAGCATCAGGTCATGGGAACAGCTTCGGCGAAGAATAGAGAACAACTTCCAAGGGTATCAACCCCAAGATCTCACATCAGGAGATCTTCACCTCATAAAACAAGGAGACAAAGAACCATTGCAAGAATACATCAAGCGATTTGCCAAAGCCAGGGCTAGAGCACCACATGTACAATCCACAACAGTAATCGACGCAGCAATAGATGGCCTCAAAGTAGGACCCTGTGGAGAGTATCTTGACCGAAGAAGACCAAAAACAGAGAAGCAGTTGTTTGACATAATGCAAGAATATTGCAAATCAGACAGAGGAAAACAACGAAGAGTTGATGAGTACAACAAGAGAAAGAGTCGAGCGAAGTCTCAGCCAGAATGTGGAAGCAGGACCCAGAACAATCAAGGACCTTCGGCAAGGTCCAACTATTACAACAGAAATAATGTGAACAATGTTTCAGGAAACAACTCGCAAATGGCATCTTCGGTGGCAACAGGAGGCAGAGGTCAAAGTTCGGGCAGAGGCCCACCACCACAATCCGTGTGTTCCTTGCACGGCCTTAACAAGGGACATTGGTCATACGAGTGCAGAACATTACTTCGCAAGAAGCGGATCGAGGAAGAAAAGAAGAAACCAGCGCAGAGCCAGGCGAAGATAGTCAACCACACATTATCAGCAACACCTTCGATGGCTCAAAGTTCAATGCAAAACTGGCAGCCTTATATCTCACAACCATGCTTCCAACAAATGCCACTACCACCTCTGCCGATGTTCAACCCGAACATGATGCAACTACAGCAACACAGCACTGCGTCATACCAGCCAAAACCAGAGCCCGCTCATCAAGCACCCTCGCAGGCAAACCAGAACAGAGAAGATGAAGATCGCTACTGAAGAATGAACATAATCAATGCTATCACAGGTGGGAGTAACTCACCTGAACACTTGACGAAGAAGCAGAAGAAAGATCAGCAAAGAGAAGTGAGCCATGTATGTGCAGGGAAAGTTTTCAAAACAGAGTGGTCACACATTCCAATTACCTTCACAGAAGCAGATCTCAAGCTGAAGAAGTATCACCACGAAGACCCTCTAGTAATCAGAGCGGTACTGGGGAAGAACACAAAATACCTATTGGGCAATGATGTGGGAGGCATCCTCGTAGATAACGGCAGTTCAGCAGACATCATAACTTATGAATTGTTCAAGAGGATGGAGTTCAGAGACGATCAACTTCAGAAAACTTCAAAACCACTATACGGCTTTGGCAACAAGAAGGTTGAAGCTCTGGGAACAATTGAAATGAACATGAGTCTTGGGACAGGAGCATTGATGAGAACAGAGATGGTGACCTTCGATGTAGTGGACATTCCATACGCATACAAAGCAATCTTCAGGAGGGGAATCATAAACAAGTTCACGGCAATGATACACATGCCGTTCTTATGCATGAAGATTCCAACGGCCAATGGCATTCTCACAATTTATGGAGATCAGGAAGATGCGCATGACAGAGAATACAATGTGGGCAGCAATCAGAAACCGATCCACATAGTCAGAAATAGCGAAGACACACTAGAAAGCGAAGAAGAAGAAGAGCCCGAAGAGCTCGAAACGAAAAAGAGACTTTGCCAAGATGAAAAGAAGAGAATGCAACCCCACGAACACACAAAGAAGGTGCGTCTTTGCGAAGATGTTCATGACAAATTGGTCACCATAGCAAGGGGGATGACTGAAGAAGAGGAGAATGCACTGATCACATGCCTTCGCAACAATCAAGATGTATTTGCCTGGAGCAAAAGGGATCTTAAGGGAGTGCCTCGCGAAGTGATAGAGCACGCACTGCGCCTAGATCCAAAAATCCCACCGAAGAGACAAAAGCTCAGAGTCATCTCACCTCAGAAAGAATTGGCAGCACAAAGCAAAGTAGAGAAGCTGTTAGACGCTGGGGTCATTAGAGAAATACAGTTCACAACTTGGCTTTCAAACATAGTGATAGTACCGAAGAAGAATGGAGGGCAGAGAATGTGCATTGACTTCACACTTTTGAACAAGGCTTGCCCAAAAGATGACTACCCTTTACCAAGAATCAACGTGTTGGTGGACGCAGCAGCAGGATGTGAGAGAATGTCTTTGCTAGATTGCTTCTCTGGATATCACCAAATCTGGATGAAGAAGGAGGATGAAGACAAAACAAGTTTCATAACACCCTTCGGGGTATATTGCTTTGTCAGGATGCCCGAAGGCCTGCGCAACGCTGGCCCAACGTTTAACAGAATGGTGAAGATTGTACTTGGCCCGCAACTAAGAAGAAATGTGTCAGCTTATGTAGATGATGTGGTAATACACAGCAAAAAGAAAGATCAACACATCGAAGACCTCAGAGAAACCTTCGCGAACTTGAGGAAGTATGGCCTCATGTTAAATCCAGAGAAATGTATCTTCGGGGTATCCAGGGGAAAGCTGTTAGGCTGTATGGTGTCCAAGTCGGGCATAGAAGCAAACCCAGAGAAGATAGAAGCAATACGAAACATGAAAAAACCACAAACAAAAAGAGATATTCAGAAACTTACGGGGACAATAGCAGCACTGGGTCACTTCATCGCGCGATCAGCAGAACGAAGCCTTCCATTCTTCAAGTTGTTGTCTACGAAGAACAAAATAACTTGGGGTCACGAAGAGTAGGAAGCGTTTGAGCAGTTCAAGTCATACTTGGAGAATTTGGAAGTGTTAACAAGTCCAGGCGACAAAGCGAAGTTGTTGTTGTACATAGCAGCTTCCGCAAGTGCAGTGAGTGCAGCTCTTGTAGAGGAAAAATATGAAGAGGGACAACTCAAACAAGTGCCAGTATACTTCGTCTCTGAGGCTTTATCAGGAGCGAAGAAGTTCTACTCTGAGCTGGAAAAAATGACATACGCAGTGGTAATGGCGGCAAGGAAGCTGAAGCATTATATCCAGAGCTATTCAATCGACATCATATCCTCTTCGCGAAATACTAGAGAACAAGGAATCTTCGGCACGGATAGGAAAATGGGCAACAGAGCTATCCCAGTACGCCATAGAGTTCACGGCCAGAACAGCCATCAAGTCTCAAGTTCTAGCAGACTTCATTGCAGATTGGACACCAAGTCAAGGTGACAAAATGAACGAAGACAGGCCAGAAACACCATGGGTCATGCATTGTGATGGAGCTTACTGTGACGATGGAGCCACATCTTTGGCAATCTTAATGTCACCATCAGGCATAAAGATGAGATATGCTGTGAGACTCGACTTCGAAGGCAAGACAAACAATGTGGCAGAGTATGAGGGATTGTTGCTGGGACTTCGCAAGGCAAGAGCCATAGGGGCACGAAGAGTGGTCATAAGCACAGACTCTGAGTTGATCACAAGGCAGATTGGCAAGTCATATAAGGCAAAACAAGATGAAATGGCAAAATACTTGAAAACGGTTCGGGGCATGGAAAAATTCTTCTTCGGCTTCACTGTCAAGAAAATACCAAGAGATCAAAATAATGAGGCAGACATGATAGCAAAGGCAGCAGCACAAAAAGAACCATTACCACCAGATGTCTTCTACGAAGTTCTGAAGTGCAAATCAGTAGACTGTGATGAAGCACCAGTGAGATATGTAAATGCGATATCAAGCGAAGATTGGAGATCTTCGATAATGGCATTCCTGAGAGGTCATTATGAACCACAGTCAAAGGAGAAAAACAAGAGAATGTCCTTGAGGGTGAGATCATATGAAATAAGAGGAGACAACTTGTACAAAAGTGGAGTGTGCGCACCATTGCTCAAGTGCATCTCCACAGAAGAAGGAAAAGACTTGTTGCAGCAGATCCACTCTGGAATGTGCTCTTCTCACATTGGCACACGAAGACTAGTCGCAAAGGCATTCTGTCAGGGATTCTATTAGCCAACGGCAGTTAGAGATGCCGAAGATATAGTGCGAAGATGTGATAACTGTCAAAAGCACTGCAACTACATAAAAACTTCTCCATATGAGATACAACTGCTGCGGCCAGTTTGGCCCTTCGCAAGGTGGGGAATTGACATCGTGGGTCAGTTACCAACAGCACCAGGCAACTACAAGTACGCAATAGTGGCAGTGGAGTACTTCTCAAAATGGATAGAGGCCAGAGCAGTGCAAAGAATAACTTCGCAGGTGATACAAAAATTCTTCTGGCAAAGTATCGTGTGCAGCTTTGGAGTTCCTTACGAAGTGATAGTAGACAATGGCAAGCAATTTGATAGCACAGACTTCAGAAGATTTTGCTTCAACTTGGGCACCAAACTATGCTTTGCTTTGGTATATCACCCAGAGTCCAACGGAGCAGTAGAAAGGGAAAATGGCATCATCTTTACTGGAATCAAAAAGAACTTGACAGGAATGGCCAGGGGAAATGGGCCGAAGAGCTGCCTAGAGTTGTGTGGTCTCACAACACAACTACGTCCAGAGCTACAAACTTCACACCCTTCAGATTGCTATACGGGGAAGAGGATGTCATTCCCGAAGAGATAAAGCTAGGGTCATTGAGGGCAGACCAAGAACTAAGGAACGAAGAGGACGCAAACTTGGCAATCGATACAAGAGAAGAAGACAGGCTTCAAGCACTGAGCAACATAGAGAAATACCAAGATGAAACGAGGAAGTGAAGAAATAAGAAGGTTCGCGAACAAAAGATATCCACTAGAGACATGGTGCTCCGAAGAAAAACAAAAGGAGTGGGAAAATTGGAAGAAAAGTGGGAAGGCCCGTTTTTGGTATCAGAAACAAGGCAGGGGGCTTACAGATTGCAAACCTTGGAGGGAGAAGAGGTCCCTTACTCATGGAATCAGCATAAGTTGCAGAAGTACTGGCTCTGAGAATAATTGTATCATATGTTAGATTTTATCATTTTTTAGTTTCTCTTCATTTTTCAGCTTTTGTAATCTTCATTTCAACTTCTTTTCCACTTTCAACTTTTGTAAATACGTAGTGAAGTCCGTACTCTTTTCCTCGCGGGGAGAGTCTTCGGTGATCTCACAATGGGAGCACCGAAGGTGCGAGGTTTTTAACGAGGCGGACATGTGTAATATCCCCTTAAGAAATATAACAAGGGCTCCCCAAAAAAGAGCCGTTATCTATCATCGGTCCCGAAGTGACAATCATCCGAAGAGATTGTCACTTTCGGGAAAACATTGCAGAAATAAGTGAACACATGCGCCTGGCCTCGCGAAGACAAGTCGCATTTAGTTCAATTAAGAAAAAAAAGAAAAAAAATTGATTGAGGGGGCGCATGTGGGAACTGTTCTACAAAGGTCGCGAAGATGTTAAGGAGCATGCTACAATATGTTCCAAAGAGGAGGGCATGACTCGCTTAAAGGCCTACTTTCCGCGAACAAAAAGTCTTCGGCGGTCAATGCGCGAAGCCCCTCAGTAAAATACTGTAGGGATAAGTCAACACGTTAAGGGGCGTGGTCGCAAAATCATCTGCTTTATCACAACCGAAGAATCCTTCGGCGGTTAATGCGCGAAGCAAATTGCGACGCAGGGCTGACGAGCCACCTCGAGGTCAAACTTTGGTGAAGTTGGGCTATCACGCCACTTCACATATCTGGGCTATCACGCCATCTAACATCTTTGGGCTATCATGCTACTTCGCATATTTGAACTATCATGCTACTTTGCATAAGTGAAAATTCGTATGCAAGATAGACTAATCATTCTATATGCAGGGCTTGTTTTTATCTTATAAATGATACAGCACATGTTCAAAACAAAACAACTTGCGAAGATCAAAACAGGAAACTAGGGGGAGGCGCTTTTCGAGCGCAGTTCCCATGTCTCAATCTTCGCAAGTAAATAAAACCATCATCTTCGCACAGGTGAGATTACAACAGAATCACGGTATACATGTTTGTTGAAAAAATACATTACAAGAAAAGCAGAACATTACAACAGCGTAGTTCAAACAATTACAAGCATAGCAACACAAGCGACGAAGATGGTTGCAGTGCAAAACAAATCAGCGAGGGCGCTTGTACATATACTCATATTCTGCCTCTTCGGTGAGATCAATAACTTCGACCTTAGGCACAGCAACAGGGCTTGAGGACGAAGGTGTGTCTTCGCGAGCAGGCACAGCAGAAGATGGTTCAGATCCTTCAATTTGTCAGTGAGGAGTATTGTCGTGACAGAGACGATTGCGTGCATGTGCGAAGACATTCTTCGCGTCAAGATTTTTCTTCTCGTATTTTTCTATCTTACGCGACATAGACACATCAAACGGAACATCGGGAAATTTAGAGTTAAACTTGCGCCAAATAGAGCCAGACATGAAATAATCGCCAAAGTTAATAGTTACAGGACAAATATCTTCGGCAACTTGCGCAGGATACACCTCTAGCACCTGCGCAGAGTTGCAAATGTTTCAGGCGAAAGTGTTCACAAAATATTCCAAGTGCCTAAATCACTAAGTCTACGCACTCCCTCACACCTCTGGAGCTCCTGATGTGACGTCGGTGGTCCGAACTTCATGTGGAGAAGCAGCCTGGGTAGATGGCACAGCTGAAGACACCGCAGCCGAAGATGGACCGCCTCCACCACCAGAAGATGCAGCAGTAGGCGAAGGTGTGGGTAGAGAACCAGGCTGAAACGAATAAGGAAAAGCATAAGCATAATAAAGAAAATGGTTCTAAAAGTAAAAGGAGATAGGCAAGGTATAGTAGCACGAACCTTGCGAAGCACACGCCGACCTTCGGCAATAGTCAACCCAAAGCCAAACTTCTTGAAGAAAGTTTGCATAAAGTTCTTAGCTATGTTTTTGGGTAAGACAGGAATCTTCTCCACAGATGTCTCAGTTGGCCAAGAGAAATTGACATCAAGAAGTTGACGAAGATCACTCTTCGTAAGACTTGGCTCCCCATCTTCGGAGGATTTAAACAGAGAATATATTACGTGAGATAGGCTGCGGGAGGCAACAGCAGCCCCAAGTTCTCCGAAGGAGCGCCCAGCAGATGCAAGCGAACTAACCCCGTTAGACAGCCAGTCAAAAACTTGACCTATGAACATCTCTTTCACATCATAAGGGGCGGGGCTAAGTCCGTAGTCCACCAGGAGATCGTGAAGCTTCTTGCAAAGAGGAGAAACATGACCGCTCAATCTCGTCGCAATAAGCCTCGTGCTCTGAAGTTAGGCTGTCATGTGCTCGACGAAGATCAGCAAGTTCAGAAACTTTAGCGTCGTATAGCTTCTGCAACCCTTCGGCCTTCTTTTTCTCATCTTCTGCACTAGAAGCCAGACGATGAAGCTCAGTTAGCTGCACTTCCAATTCAGCATTTTTCTTAGCCAGGTCATCCTTCTCCTTAGTAACATCAAGGCACTTCTTCTTCTCAGACTCAAGTGAAGATGAAAGGGAGACCGTTTTAGCTTGCAGAGACTTCACAACATCAATTTCCTTGTTTAGTGCAATAGTAGATGTCTTTTCTGAAAGCTGCCGGGACCGAAGGTCAACACAGCATCGACGTTGAGCAACACGACAAGCCAAAAAGGACTTCAGACTAAGGTCTTGAGCCTGATATAGTATCTCTTCAGCGCTTTCCTGGCCAAGTTCATCTTCCATTATGGGAAAGCCAAAACTGTCACCAGCCTCTTGAAGTAATGTACGCTCGTGATCATCGCTGCAAAATTGAAGCACCTTGCGCATAGAATCACCGAAGATGCGTGCATTAGGCTTCATACCGAGACGCTGGGCAACAACGCTAGGAGACTCGCAGCTGACGAAGACATCATCACTTCTATTATCACTCTCTGTCTCAGACGAAGAGTCATCCTCCTCCATACGAGTCAAAGTCTTATGATGAATAGCAGATACAACTTTACTTCCACCAGGGGCTTCAGCAGGAGAAGGTATCACAACTTCGAAAGTTGAAGAAGGAGGTGCAGGAGCCTTGTCCTTGGATGATCGGGCTCGCGCGGCACAGTCTTCGTCACTCTCAGGCTCAGGGTCGCTATAGTCAATATTAAGAGGGTCGGCGAGTGTAGCACCAGCAGCAATAGGAGACAGAGAAGTAATATCTACTATCTCTTCGGGTTGATCAGTAGAAGGAACTTCAATGTTAGTGCTGGAACCAGCACCAACTTCGCCGGGACGCGTCTCAGTATCATCCTTCGAATGGTCTGACTCTTCGGGGCTAGATGATACGGCCTCAGAAGTAGACACTTGAGTGGTTCTCTGGCGCTTAGGAGCATTTCGTCCACCGCCGCGACCACGCCGCTTCCTAATAACCTTCGCTCGCGCAACAGGGGCTGCAGCCTCGGAACTTACCTGGCCACCTTTCTTCACTGCTCGCTTCGCTTGAGCCTCGCGACGAGCAACGGTGACAGAGCGATCACCAGCATGAATACCGAAGAAAAAGAAGAGACGATTGTCTCGAGTGCCACCAAGACGCTCCTGGATTTGAGCATCTTCCTTCGAAGAAATAGGCCCAAGAATTTCATTCGCTCGAGCTTCAATTTCAACAACGTTGATAGCTGTAATGGGAGATGCAAACAAGTATCAGTAAAATAAATATATACATAAACAAGAATATTAAACGAAGAGCCGTAAGAAACAACAAAGAAGAAAGAGAGAGGTGAGCACCATTCTTCGTCAAGCCGAAACTCCTAGCGAACTCAGGAATCTTGATCGCCGAGGAGAAGTCACTCCAGGCGACGACAGACCATCCAGCGCGAACAGGAAATATCTTCGCGCCAATGTATTCTTCTACCAGGTCGCGGGTAGCATAAGTCTTCACCAACTCCTGGAAAGCAGTGAGGAAAAGACGATTTGCATCTCCATCTTCGTAAGCGGTGCCAACACCCTTGGGTAGGGGCTCAAATTGTGTGCACACAAGAGGGAGATCTTCGTCGTCAACAGTGTAATAAAACCAATAATGGTTCCTGTTTTCATCCCACTTGTTCTTGTAGGCGACGACATGAACATCAGTGTCACCACGATACTTGAAGTTCAGAGAGGCAAACCGGGCCTCTTCGCAAAGAAGTGCACCATCAACAAGACGTTCTATCTTCAGAGGTTGGTGATGAACAGTATGAACTCTGAAAAAATTCGCAGCGGTAGGACTCACAGACATTGTCTTGCTAGCCCACATATAAACACTAAGCCGAAGAATGGCATTAGGGGTGAGGTGATGAAGATACATCCTGAAATTCCGAAGAATGGAGATGACAGCTCTGTTGAGAGGAAAACGAAGTTCAGCAGTAAATAGATCCCGAAAAACAACCACCTCTTTGGGGCGAGGAGTAGGAGTAGTCTCAGGACCAGGGGCTTGACCTTTTCCTTCCTTAATGAACCCGGAAGTAATGAACTCAGCAACATGTGCTTCAGAAACTTTGCTCCGACCGAAGACAAAGGTGGGAGGCGCTTTATCAGCCTTGGGAGCCATGGGAGCGAAGAAGAAGACTACACATGCGTAAAAGCAAATAAACAATTGAACTAGAAAAAGAGACAGAAAAAAGAAAGAGATCAGAAGACACATACGAAGAGAAACAAGTGAAGAAGTCCTCAGCCCTCGCGAAGTCAGTTGAAATTCATCAGCTCCCGCGAAGGCAAAGGTAAATCTGCAAAGAATTTGCCGCGGTGAAAACAACTTCAGGCGGGGACCGGCCTTTATATAGGCGGCCAAAGACGGAAATCTCAGAGATCCTGTAGCGAAAGACGTGGCAAAAACCTAGGAGTCCCGTTGGGACGTGGCGAAAATCATGGAGCTTCATGGATAAACATGCAAAACAGTAAAAAGGAATTTGAAAATAATTAATAATAAAAATAAAAATATGAAAAAAGAAGGGGAAGAGAAAAAGTTTTCTACAAAGACGAGCTGAAGAGGGGAGGCGCTTTGGAGCAAAACATTTCCGCCCGTAATGAAGAAGGGTCGCTAGTTTGGCTCGTCTTCGGTTGAAACCCTCACTAGCAAGGGGCTGAATGTTGGGGAAAATATTTCGCAACTAACCCCCTTCCTTGAATCTTCGGCTCAAAGAGGATGTTCGGAAGTTGTGGTTGTTTCTGCTTTTGCCTATGTTGTTTCAGGAAATGATCGAGGGCTAATTGGTGAAGTCCAGGCCAAGCCTGGGATCTTCATTTTGCAGAAGCCAAGCTTACCGAGTGAAGAATCAAGCGAAGCTCGTTTTCACTCTGAGAAGACGAGGTCTGTGTGCGGAGGCACAGAAGAAGAGTTGCTGCGAAGCCGGGTCGAGGCCTGACGAAGATGCAACGCGAAGAAGTGCGGTCGAGGGCGAGACTCATGCCTAACGAAGAAGCAATCTTCAGTTGACCTTCAGGCGACGACGGCGAAGACGCAAATAGAGACCTAGAGAAGGTCCGCGGGGAGAAGAGCTTCAGCAAGTATTCAGCGAAGAGTGCGAAGACAAACGAAGAATGACCCGCCACGGTAGCAGACACGTAGGCAGGCGATGTGTAAAGTGATTGCTGGCAAAGTCTGTGAGTACGGAGGCCTGCGAGGTTACCAAAATACCCCTAAGATGCTTCGCACAATGTAAAAAAGCGATGGTAGATGTTGTAAAGTGTAATTGTTACGGGCCTATAAAAAGGACTTGACAGTAATGAAATGGGGGCGATTGGAAGGCGGTTGAGTTGCATTACGCCCAGTCGAGTTTGAGTTTTCTGTTCTTCGGTGTCGTAAGTGTTTCCTTTAGCTTCCTTTCTTGTTAGTTCATTTCGACTGTTGGCCCCTCTTCGGGGAAGGTTTTCACCCCAACACGAACGACTTGCAGCAGACGAACGCATAAACCCAGGATCTACGCACTAGCAGAGGAAAAAGGCTAATCATGCAACCTAGCATAAACTATTAGAAAGGAATCACGAACACACTTTATTCTAATCAGAGCATGCAAGCATATCCACTTTATTCTATATGACTAATCATACACATGGGATACAAACTTGTGCACCTGATCAACTAGATCGAGAGGGCGTGTTCATGACGAACACACGCCTCTAAATGATGAACAGGCGAAGAACACAAGAACATATCACTCAAGTATGAATAACACTTTAGTCTAAATAGAAAATGTAGAAATACTCACTTTACTCTAATTGACGAACGAAGCATCCATAGAGATACAAATCCCTCTCTCACTCTCCTATTCTCTAATCTACCAAGGAGGGGCCTCTCCTTTGAAGGGAAGCTCTCATCCTTGGGTGAGATGGTGTGCCCCTATTCTTAACCCCTTTCCTTCTATTTATAGGCCAAGGGAGGCTTTAGGACTTGGAGGTGTTTCTCCCTTGGTTTGCATTTGTTTCCCCTATTTCTACCACTCCCACGACGCAATCTGGCGAGGAAACTTGCCAGCTACTATTCCAGGAGGTGGTGGAAGAAAGAACTGGGTGAAAACCAGACCCTAGGTAGGTGTGAACTGGAGCCGAACCGTGCGAACCAGGCGTAAACCGGGGCAAAAAGGGAAAACGGATGGCTCAGGCACGAACCAGGGAACCGACATCGCGCCAGCCAGTCCGAGTGTGCCACGTGTCCCGATCCGCTGCCTCGTGCGTGTGTGCGGGCGCCCGCGTTTGGCGATCCGCGTGACAGGCCGCGAGCCAACGGGCGTGCACCGCGCCTCCCGCGGGGCGCACGGACGTGATTTGCGTCATCGCGCATTTGCCAATGGCCTCACGACGCATGGTGCGGCTGCCCCCGTGCGCTTGCTAGCATTGACCCGGGCCGTGGTGTGGGTCCCTCTGACATCATCCTTGCGTCAACATCTCATGTCATTTTGTATTTTGGATATCTTTTTCATCCGATCTCCAAAGTAGCCAAATGATATGTCCATTTTGATCATCTCGACAAGCCCGTCACAATGGTGCAATCCAAATTGGCATTTGAGACTGTTTCTTATGGCGCTCTATTAAGCCTGTGATTCACTTGCTCTCAACTATGCCATTTAATGCGTATTTCGGTGCATCCTGCAACAAAAGGTAGAAACACCAACACTTGTGGAAATTTTCAGTATAAAGACCTATCCTAGTATTGATGCCCACTTTCCATTTATCTTATGCAGGAGTAGACGATGTAAAAGTGGTACTTAACAGCCGTCAACAGTAACAACAAAATGAAATCATGCAATGAGATAAGCAATACAACCCAGGTAGGACCGGATGTTTGGGTTCAGGATACATGAATAGGCCGGAGAATTATTTTTGATCCTTTGGTGGCAATGACATAAGCAACATAACATGGGCACAACAATGGACGGGTGTTTGTGTTTAGGAAACATGAACAGATCAGACAAAAATTTTCATTCCTTTCCTGGCCAAAGTTGCTTGTTTTGAATTGGGAAAAACCTGATTACGGATTTTGTTGTTTTTGAGAGAGTGAAAATTGGATCACATTATTTGTTTCTAAATCGCCCAATATTGATTTTCCACCTCTCCAAATTGCGATGAACTATTCCAACTACCGACCATGGTAAATAAATAGGGGTAGACCAGAAGTTGGTTTTCCTCTGTTTTTTATCAGACTGACTTCTGGGACCCTACAAAATTTTATGACGAGTTGGAACCACAGTAGGAAATAAGTAGTTACGCGATTGTTACTCAGGAAGGTCCTTCTAGCAAAACATCAACAGACCAGACCTTTCTCATCCACCGAGCAGCAAACATCATATTATGATCAGGTAGCAACAAGTTTCTCAACTCATGACCACAAAGTTCACAACACCAAGTAGCAAACATCATAGGATGATCATCATTAAAATTTTGACAATAATCATAACTACCCATTTGTAATCATAACTAATCATCAATTTTCATCCGTAGACGTTGATTCTCCTTCCATAGCTCCATGCTGCAGTTGTCCCTTCACCTTCTGTAGCTCAGCGGCAGTAGCTTCAAGCTTCATGTTAGCTTTTGAGGATCCTTCCTATTGTTGATCCCTTTTTCGCTTGCCTGACCTAAAGAAAACATAAGCAACAACAAGTTTCATAACACTATGTGTCATTGTCGTTCACTACTATGAAGTGTACAAGAGCAACAATTAGTAATTAAACATCAACAAGGAACAAATTTCATAATAATCAAGCACTACCTATTTTTATCTTTCTCGCGCAGTATCCGTCGCTTCTCCTTCTTCATTTGGATAACACTATGTTGTATTGATTGCTTCTCCTTCTCGATCTAGATAATTACCTGCTCAACCTATTGCTTATACACTTCCATCGCATGGGTAGACTGTTTCAACTTTCCTTTCACGTTTTCCAGCTCAGTGGTAGTTGCTTTAAGCTTATGTTAGCCTTTGCGTATTCTTCCTTCCATGACCTTGCCTCCTCTTCAGGTTTTGTCTTCCAGTCCAGTACCAGGTCTTCCGACTCCTGGTCAAGACTCTCACGCATTTCTTTCAACAAGTCATTTTCCTGGCGTGACATATGGGCACACATCTCCTTGTATTTGTTGGTGTGTTGCAATTGTTCATGTAACATTTGGTCAGACATCTCCTTGAATTCCCTCATCTTTTCCATTAGGGCAATGTTGTCCTGTCGTAATGATACCATTTCATTAAACGGGGCATTATCCTGTTGCATCAATTGATTATGTTGGTCCCTGCATTTGGTCAGCTCTTCCATCTAGGCAATGTTGTCCTGTAACAATTGCTCATACAGGTGCTTGTAATTTACAGCCTCTTGCTACTAGGCCTGGGCAAAATACCCGATACCCATTACCCGTACCCGAATTACCCGAACTCGAACACGAATTACCCGAACCCGAGGTACCCGATCCCAAGTTCGGATAGTGATTGTCATTACCCGAATTTAGTTTGGGTAATTCGGGTAATACACTCTGGTACCCAAACTACCCGAACTACCCGAAATTTGCCTTTGTCTTTGTATTTATTCACGTGTTGTTAGTTGAATACTTGAAATTGTCACTTTATTAGAATATAATTCTCTTAATTTGAACAAGTGACTATAATATATTATTCTTCTCAACTTGTAGTTGAAATTCAACACAAACTACTAGTCTATGCAAAATTATGTGTGTTTGAGTGTATACTTTGATTATAGATTTCGGGTAAATTGGGTAACCCGAACCCGATTTTTGCGGGTACCCAAATTTGCGGGTAGTGTTTTTCTGGAGCTGATATCGGGTAATGATTCTCATTACCTGAACTTCTCAAAACCCGAATTACCTGACCCGAACTAATCGGGTAACCTGAACGCCCACCCCTACTTGCTACGCCGTGAGTTCTCTGCCTTGTTGTTCTTGCATGTCGATCTCTCTTCACCTCCTGCGGCTTAGCTTTAGTGGCTTCAAGCACCTCCAGAAGCTAGTAAAATACAGGAAACTATCAATCCATCAAACTATGCAAATTGAAAACTAACTGAATCTAAACCTATGAATTGTCTATAGCCTATCAACTTGTAACACCAATCGGAGTGCAAATATGAGGGTACGATGAAATTTGAATCTATTGTATATGCTCATCAATTCGTTAGATCCCCAAATCTAGAAATCCCTAGGAGGATACGTGAAAATATAGTGGCTCAAACTAGAGAACTGACCTTGTCGTGCTGTTTCAGCCTCTCGTAGGCGGAAGGTGGCGGCGCAACCATCTTCCCGTCGCCGCTAGGATTCGCCATTCCTACCACGAGCCGTTGCAGATCTGTGCGTAGCAAAAGTCTTTGCAAAGGCAGTGAAGCGTTTCGCCTGCGAATTACTGATTTATATTAAAGACTCACCTGACGCGACCATAAGGAAAGTGTTTCCCATTAAATTGACACAACCAAGAAGTGGTGCAGTGGTAAACAGTGTAGTCTTATTCCTATAGATCTCTAGTTCGAACCCTTGCTCTGGAAAATTATTTTTGCAACATTTCGTGACCGACAGTAGGAAACAAGTAGTTTCGTGATCGTTACTCAGGAAAGGTCCTTCCAGCAAAATATTAATAGACCGGACCAGCAAAACATCAGCAAAATTAATTCAGAATGGTGAGTATGCTCGAATCAGTCTGAAACAGATTAAACCAAATAGGCATAATAAGATGGCATCTCATACTAACTCATCACCACAAAGTTCACACCACCAAGTAGTAAACATCATAAGATGATAAGGTAGCAACAAGTTTCTTAAGCTGGCATGTCATGGACATTCATCATTACAATTTTCACAATAATCATAACTACTCATTTGTAATTGTTGACGCTCCTTAGCCTCACCACTAAGGTTGCACTTACGGTGACGGCGCCAGGAATGCTCGAGGCACTCGCAAGCGTCGCTACCAGGTTTGCACCTCTAGTAACGGGGCTAGGGAACGTCTTTTGGTAAAACACACGATCACAGAAAGGTCCGCAAGCGCACGGATTACCGTTGTAGCACTTCACCTGGTGGTATTCGGGTTATCGTATTTATATTTTCCCAAGGGAGGCACTACGGCAAAGATAATTGAATAAACGGTGGAGAAAGACAAGACTTGGTAAAGAGCTATAGCGGGGGTAACGAATAAAGATATTCGGGGATAACTTGACACACACAAGGAGATCTTGATAAAGAACTAGAGAGGATCTAGCAAGCCGGGAGGACAACGAGACGAGAAAGGATCCTAACACAATCTATCTATTCTTGTCAACTCTAGGCAAAGAACTAAAGCAAAGGATAACCAAGGCAAGCTAAACTCGACAAGCTCTTCTAGTGCTGCAGGGGCATGCAAAGCCGCGCTCTCAGACTGGGATGAGAAGGGAGAACGACGATGTGCTGAATCCTACTGGCCCGAACTAACGTGGTGGACTACAGAGCCCGTCCGGAGCTGTCACCTCCTTAGGGTACCACAACTATTCCGTTGAACGGGACACCAATCTAAGACTAAGGTAAGTTCTGAGCACCGCGCTCACAACGAACCAAAGAACCTTTCCCCGGATATCACGAAGGAAGGTCTCTCTCTCCCGTGAACCACCGGAGATCAAGCGAAGAACGACCACAACACTATAGGGTTCAAGAGAGCTATGCTAACCAAGACTAAACTAACTTTAGTCTAAACCAAGAATAAAGCTTCTAGAGCAAAGTAAAAGCTGAATGTAATTGACTCGAAAAGTAAGATAGAAAGATAACTTGAATTGTACTTGAGTCTAAACAAAGAAAGGATACAAGAGTAGTACCGGAACTCTGAAGAAGACTCCTCCGGAACCCCGAGACTAGCTCGACTCGACTCTAACTCCCAAGCTACACTAATCCTACTCTAAGTGAACAAAAGAAGGAAATGGAGATGCTCCTGCGTTGTGTGTCCATTCCAGCGAGTGTGAGGTGCCTTTTATAGGCAAGGGAGGTCGGTTGAGCGCGTGGGGCCAAGATCATAGGTGCGGCCGGCTCACTAGGTGCGGCCGGCCCTATGATCCACCGCCTCTCACCTTGGACGCCCCTGATCACTACTCCTAAGGCGGTTGTAGGTCGGTTCCTTGGGTCGGTTTCGCCCGGCACGCGAATGGATAGGTGCGGCCGGCCATCTAGGTGCGACCGGCCCACCTCCGTGCCGTGTGATGCACCGCCTACACTCAGGGACGCCTAGGATCGCCTCTGAATGACGGTTGTGGCGGTTGAGTGGTCGGACAAGTGGACCCATTGATCCTAGCCTCCACCTTTGGATCAAACAGACGTTCTTCAGTGAATCGTGCTTGTCCAAGTATTGCTCGAGGGAGAGGAGGTGCTCTGGACCAGGGATGAGCCACGGGGTAGGGCCGGCCGCACCTGGCGGGGCCGGTCGCACCTGCAGGGCCGGCCGGACCAGGTGGTTCGGCCGTGCCTTGCTCATGTGGCACATTGGTTCCAATTTCTCCCAGAATGTGTACCAACCTATGAAATTCATAACACAACTCGTGGAACTTTATTAGTACTAAAAATGTGCATGAAACTTGCCATTATACTCCTCTCGAACCCGAGGTTTTGACGGTCGAATCTTTGTTGTAAGGACCGTCAACAAACTCCCCCAAGCTAAATGTTTGCTCGTCCTCGAGCAAAGTCTAGACTCGGCCTCGGTGGATCAGGAGTTGCATGATGTTATCACTCGGCAAGTCCTTATGCACAAACTCATGCTCTTCTTGCTATTTGAAAAGATTGGTACGAGAGAAACTTAGCCTTATCTTACCCGTGGGGCTTGTAGCTTTCCACCTTGCCTTCGGAGGTTGAAGAGTAGAATGGTTTTTGACTTTGCATCTCTCACTCTTCTTCTTTTCTGGATCCTATCTCGGAGTTTTTTTGAAAATTTTGCAAAGAAAGACAAGGTTCCTCGGATGGTTCCCTCGATCGCTCAAGTGGTATTTGTTACGTCACCAAAGGCTATAAGCGAGCCTCAACTTCCTACTCTATGGCTTGTATGTGGAGCTTTGGGTAGGATAAGAGAGACTCACTTGTGCCACATGATGTTGTTGAGCCAAAGACCGGATCCAAGAAGAAACTAGTCATGCAACTTGATCTAGATGTGCAAGTGTGTGGAATATTTTTGTTTGTTTTTCTAAGTACTCCTTGCTTGGAGATTCTCCTCTTGCTTTTATTTTGGAGGGGGTCATACTTCATCTCTTTTTTTTCTATGCTCTTTGATTGGAGCACATATATATTTTTTTCTATGCTTCTTGAGCATATACTTTTTTTTTCTTTTGATGACCCCTCTCTCCTTTTGCAACAATACAAGAAGAGAAATCTCTTTGGACTTTGGAGTATTTATTTTTTGGTGGATGGATGGCATTTTTTGCGTAACTCCCGCTGTAGGACTTAGCTAGCATATGTGGGTGTACGTGATCTCGATCATGCAAGCATGAAAAGATTCTACCAAGGGTCACAACAATTTGGCAAAACTCAATGGGTCACAAGCAAGCATATGTAGAAGGTTTGTACTTTGATATCGACATATGGCTTTGGTAGGTGATATGACCATTGAGGAACTTGTCTTGTTTTATTTTCGAAAGAAATCATTCGAGATTTTCACCATACTATGAGATAGAGCAAGATCAACATTGTCGCACCATATCATACTAGTCAACACCCTAGGTTTGGTCATAAGCATTTGCTTCCCACAAAGTTTTATTTCAGGCTCTTGTCTCAAAATATACCAACAAATTCAAATACTCATGGAGCACAAGGTTGTACACTAGGTTCTTGCAAAGTTTTAACATAGCAACTATTCATCATTTCCAAAGTGAGGGTATAGACAAGATTTCAAGCACAAGGTTGAAGCAAATATTTTTTTGTTGTTTTCTTTTATTCAAAAGAGATAAACAAGATGTTGAAGATTAGTTTGGGTGGACATACCTTCCTTGATTGAAAATAGGGTCTCCCCCAAGCTAATTTTTGGCTACCTGGTTGGTGTGTCTTCATTTTGGTGATGAGTTGAGCACCTGGAAGCTTGTAGTGGTTGACTTGATGGATTTGTGAAAAATCATAGGTACGGCCGTACCACTAGGTTCGGCCGGCCCTACTATATTTTCTCCAGGCATTCGTGTCCCCTCCTATAAACATCCTGCACAAAAATTTTGTCGAGGGGAGGTACGGCTGTACCTCTAGGTTCGGCCGTATCAC
Source organism: Cenchrus fungigraminus (assembly GCA_036936925.1). Lineage (NCBI taxonomy): Eukaryota > Viridiplantae > Streptophyta > Magnoliopsida > Poales > Poaceae > Cenchrus > Cenchrus fungigraminus. Next base: position 64,634,244 of record CM072770.1, read on the forward strand.
CAAAAATCTCTAAAACTGTTTTCCTATATCTTGTTTACTTACTTATGCAATGGTGAAAACAAATTTGAAATTTAAATATGCTTGATGCACGAAATAAAATATTGGAAAGGAAATATGAGATAAATACCGGTTTACCTCTCGGTGAGGGCTCGTAGTTTAGAGTCCGTGAGCGGGACTCCTCCGTTTGCTCAATTGATCTTGGATTCATCCAGTCCCGGAGTGGAAGACTCGGACGATGCTCTCTTCACACGCCACACCTTCTTTGTTTTCTTCGGTGGCGATGAAGTTGGTGAGGCTTTGGCGGGGGTGTTTTTGGTTTCCGTCTTCCTTTCCCCCTTAGCCTTGTTGATTGCCTTCGACTTCTTAGGTTGGTGGCGCCCTTTGAATGCTTTTACCTTGAGCTTGGTCAGAGCCACCTCATCCTCCTGCACACAGTTAGAAATTTTTCCATCGACCATTCGTACCTGTGAGCATTGCTCCACCTTTGGTTTAAAGGTGAATCGTTCTTCCTCGCCGTTGATGTTGAGGCGGATCTCTCCGGCTCCTACATCGATGTTAGCATTGGCGGTGCTCAAGAAAGGTCTCCCGAGGATTAGAGGCGTCCTTGTATCGACATCCATGTCGAGGATGACGAAATCCACGGGTACGAAGAAATCCCGAACTCTCACCGGAATGTCCTCCGCTATCCCCGCCGGGTAGCGGACCGATTGATCCGCTAGCTGCAAGCACATGGTTGTAGGCGACAAGGAAGTATAATTGAGTTTGTCGAAGACTACCTTAGGCATGATGCTAACGCTGGCTCCAAGGTCGCATAGTGCATTCTCAAAGTGTTCGGACCTGATAGAGCAGCTGATTATAGGGCACCCGGGGTCTTTCTTCTTTAGAATGGCCGCACTACATTCCTCCATAAGCTTGACCATATCCGTGGTGGGTAGAGGTCTCTTATTGTTGAGGATGTCCTTGAGGTACTTGGCGTAGGTTGGTACCCGCATAGCCTCAAGAAATGGTATGTTGACATTGAGTTTCTTGATTACCTCAACGAACTTCCTGAATTGCTCATCCACGGTAGGCTTCTTGAGTCTTCGAGGAAATGGGAGTAGTGTGGTATCGACGTAATCTTGGGGTGCCGTCTTCCTTAACTTTTCCTCATCAGGAGCTACTTTCTCGGCGTCCTCTTCTTCTTCCGAGTCGTTGATCACTTCCTTCTGTTTCTTCTCTGCGGGGTTAGGATATGGTGGATCCCGAGTGGTCTTACCACCTCTCGTGGTCACCGATTTTAAATTTTCTCGGGTAGGCTCGGGTTGCCCCGGGATTCCACCCGACTCGGAAGAAGGTAAAGAAGCAGCAAGCTGAGCAAGTTGAGTTTCTATCATTTTATTAAAGCTAAGCTAATTCTTCATAGCAGTGGTGAATGATTCTATGGTGGAATTTAAATTTTCAAGAACTTTATCATTGGCGGCTAGCTTCTTGTTTAAATTTTCATTAATTCTAGCTTGGCCAAAGACAAGATCTTTAATGGGGGGCTGATTATTGAAATTGTTAGAATAGTTACCTCCATTTTGATTGTTGAACGGGAGGTTGGGCCTCGAGTTCCACCCTTGATTGTTGTAGTTGTTGTTGCGGAACTCGTTGTTGTTGCCATTATTGATGAAGTTGGCTTCTTCCCTTGTCTCGGGACAATCATTTCCCGAATGACCCACATTACCGCAAACCTCGCACGTCATGCGAGCGTCCATAATCTTGGCGGTCTCCATGTTGCTTGATGCCTCCAATTTCTTCATGAGGAGGTCCATCTTAGTGGCGATCATGTCGATTCCATCAACTTGGTGTACACCGCGGGTACGGGGTTGGAGACGATCTTCATCCCAACCTTGATTTGCCACCATCTTTTCGATCAATTCCTTAGCGGCTGGTACTTGTAGCGAGAAGAAGGCTCCTCCAGCGGCTGCATCTAGGTGTTCACGGGCGGTACGCTTGAGCCCGTGATAGAAGGTTTGAATTAAGAACCACCCCTGCATGCCATGATGCGGGCACGTGGTGATGTACTCCTGGAAGCGTTCCCATGCTTCCGGGATACTCTCATCATTCTGCTGCTGGAAGCCTGAAATTCTTGCGCGGAGGGCATTGGTTTTACCCACCGGGAAGAACTTTGCGAGAAATGCCTTTGGGCACTTATCCCATGTGTTAATGGCATCTCGCTCCGCACAAAACCATTGCTTCGCCTTCCCGAGCAATAAGAACGGGAATAGGCGAAGACGGATTGCATCATTCGTCACTCCACGGATAGTGAAAGTCCTACACACCTCCAGAAAATGCTGGAGATGTGCATTGACATCTTCATTAGGCTTGCCGGAGAACGGATTAGCTTGCACCATGTTGATCAATGCCGGCTTGAGTTCAAAGTTTCCGTCTCCCACTGTTGTGTTCGGTCCGGTAGGGACATTGGTGTTGGAGGGGGCGGAAAAATCGCGGATCGTCCTCTCGGCCATCGGTGCTGACGAGGTGCTGTCTACGGGATCGACGGTGTTCGTCTCTTGATTCGAGAGAAACTTCTGAGGAATGAGGACGCGAGGTCGCACTCTCCTCACAAGTGACTCCGGATTGTCGTGAAAGTTGGACGGTAGGTCGAAACCGGTCATGCACTACTCTGCGTACACGAGAGTAGAGCAAGGGTAAACCCGCTTAAATAGCGGTTCACCGAACCTTGATAATTCTACCACCAAGTTTAAACGATATCTTATGCCTATTGCCTCCCCGGCAACGGTGCCAGAAATGCTTGTTGACGCTCCTTAGCCTCACCACTAAGGTTGCACTTACGGTGACGGCGCCAGGAATGCTCGAGGCACTCGCAAGCGTCGCTACCGGGTTTGCACCTCTAGTAACGGGGCTAGGGAACGTCTTTTGGTAAAACACACGATCACAGAAAGGTCCGCAAGCGCACGGATTACCGTTGTAGCACTTCACCCGGTGGTATTCGGGTTATCGTATTTATATTTTCCCAAGGGAGGCACTACGGCAAAGATAATCGAATAAACGGTGGAGAAAGACAAGACTTGGTAAAGAGCTATAGCAGGGGTAACGAATAAAGATATTCGGGGATAACTTGACACACGCAAGGAGATCTTGATAAAGAACTAGAGAGGATCTAGCGAGCTGGGAGGACAACGAGACGAGAAAGGATCCTAACACAATCTATCTATTCTTGTCAACTCTAGGCAAAGAACTAAAGCAAAGGATAACCAAGGCAAGCTAAACTCGACATGCTCTTCTAGTGCTGTAGGGGCATGCAAAGCCGCACTCTCAGACTGGGATGAGAAGGGAGAACGACGACACGCTGAATCCTACCGGCCCGAACTAACGTGGTGGACTACAGAGCCCGTCCGGAGCTGTCACCTCCTTAGGGTACCACAACTATTCCGTTGAACGGGACACCAATCTAAGACTAAGGTAAGTTCTGAGCACCGTGCTCACAACGAACCAAAGAACCTTTCCCCGGATATCACGAAGGAAGGTCTCTCTCTCCCGTGAACCACCGAAGATCAAGCGAAGAACGACCACAACACTATAGGGTTCAAGAGAGCTATGCTAACCAAGACTAAACTAACTTTAGTCTAAACCAAGAATAAAGCTTCTAGAGCAAAGTAAAAGCTGAATGTAATTGACTCGAAAAGTAAGATAGAAAGATAACTTGAATTGTACTTGAGTCTAAACATAGAAAGGATACAAGAGTAATACCGGAACTCTGAAGAAGACTCCTCCGGAACCCCGAGACTAGCTCGACTCGACTCTAACTCCCAAGCTACACTAATCCTACTCTAAGTGAACAAAAGAAGGAAATGGAGATGCTCCTGCGTTGTGTGTCCGTTCCAGCGAGTGTGAGGTGCCTTTTATAGGCAAGGGAGGTCGGTTGAGCGCGTGGGGCCAAGATCACAGGTGCGGCCGGCTCACTAGGTGCGGCCGGCCCTATGATCCACCGCCTCTCACCTTGGACGCCCTTGATCACTGCTCCTGAGGCGGTTGTAGGTCGGTTCCTTGGGTCAGTTTTGCCTGGCACGCTAATGGATAGGTGCGGCCGGCCCTCTAGGTGCAGCCGGCCCACCTCCGTGCCGTGTGATGCACCGCCTACGCTCAGGGACGCCTAGGATCACCTTTGAATGACGGTTGTGGCGGTTGAGCGGCCGGACAAGTGGACCCATTGATCCTAGCCTCCACCTTTGGATCAAACCGACGTTCTTCAGTGAATCATGCTCGTCCAAGTATTGCTTGAGGGAGAGGAGGTGCTCTGGACCAGGGACGAGCCACGGGGCAGGGCCGGCTGCACCTGGCGGGGCCGGCCGCACCTGCCAGGCCGGCCACACCTGCAGGGCCGGCCGCACCTGCAGGGCCGGCCGGACCAGGTGGTTCGGCCGTGCCTTGCTCATGTGGCACGTTGGTTCCTATTTCTCCCAGAATGTGTACCTACCTATGAAATTCACAACACAACTCGTGGAACTTTATTAGTACTAAAAATGTGCATGAAACTTGCCATATACTCCTCTCGAACCCGAGGTTTTGACGGTCGAATCTTTGTTGTAAGGACCGTCAACAGTAATCATAACGATAAGAACTAATCATCAATTTCCATTTGTAGACGTTGATTCTCCTTCCATAGCTCCATCCTGTAGCTTCCGTAGAGAAGTAGCTTCAAGCTTCTTTTTAGCTTCTAGCGATCCTTCCCATTGTTGTTCCCTTTGTCGTTTGCATGATCTGAAGTAAACATCAGCAACAACAAGTTTCATAACACTACATGTCATTCATGACCGTTCATCACTATGAAGTGAGCAACAACTAGTAGTTAAACATCAACAAGTAACAAGTTTCATAATAATCATAACTACCTATTTTTTATTGAACTCGCACAGCATCGATTCCTTCTCCTTCTCAACCCATTCCAGCTTTGCCTTCACCTTTTTCTGCTCAGCAGTAGTAGCTTCAAGCTCCTTGTTAGCAATTTCAAAGTCTTCCTTCGAATCACTTGCTTCCTCTTGACCTTTTTCAATAATCTTTGTCAGCCTCTCCAGAACAGCACAAGTCCTAGCATCCCATTGAGGATCAATACAAATAAATGTCCCACGTCGTTGTTCTTCACGCTGTAGACACCAAATACATACATGTTCATACAATTATCCATTTGCAACATTGACATCAAGAGTACAATCACTATAAGTCTATTGAAATTTAAACAAGTTATTGTTTACCTGCCCGCAGATTCCATACTAGCGCCCAAGGGTGCCCAAGGGTTCCTTGACAAGGACAGCATACCCATGCTCGCACTTGTTATAGGAATCCACAAGGATAAGATTAGCATCAGGAGGCACCGATGTAACAAAATCATTGGACTGAGCCACCTCCAGAAGCTAGTAAAATACAAGAACCTATCAATCTATAAAACGATGCAAATTGAAAACTAACTGAATCTAACACCTATGAATTGTCAATATCCTATCAACTTCTAACGCTAATCGAAGTGCAAATCTGAGGGTACGAAGAAATCTGAATCAATTGTATTTGTATATGCTCATCAATCTGCTAGATCCCCAAATCCAAAAATCACCATCCCTAGGTCGTTAGGAGAAAATGTAGTGGCTCAAACCAGAGGACTAACCTTGTTGTGCTGACTCAGGTAGTGGTAGCCGAGAGGTGCCAGATAACTCACCCTCTCAACACAGCTAGGATTCACCATTCCTACCACGAGCTGCCGTTGCAGATATGCGTAGCGGAAGTCGAAAGTCTTTGCGAAGTCTAACCGTCTGAGTGAAGCATCTCGCCAACCATTCGATAGGCAATTATATTACAGACTCACTTGAAACTTACTTGTGGGACCTAGTCACTGTAAAGAATTCTCCAGAAATTATAAGCATAAGGAAAAATTTTCACGTAAAATTGACACAACAAAGAAGTGGTGCAGTGGTAAACAGTGCAGTCTTATTCCTATAGGTATCCAGTTCGAACTCTTGCAATGGCAAATTGTTTTTGCAACATTTCGTGACCTGGCCTCCGGTGACCTAACGAAAATGTGCGAGTTGTGGGACCTTGAAAAATTTTATGACCACTTGGAACACTCTATTTTTGAAAGAATGCTTACATGCGGGATCCTACTAAATTTTATGATGACTTGGAACACTATTTTTAAGATAATGCTTACATATGGGACCAAAGTTGGTTTATGACGCTATTGCAGAGCTTATGGCGTCATAAAACTAGCATGGAACAGGAAATGCTCGGCTACAATAACAACCGTTATGACAAAAGTTTTTTTCACTAAATTTGCTCGGAAGTGAAATATTATGACGAGATCAGCCAGTAACATCATAAATCAATGACGCTAAAATGTGGTTGCGTCAATAGTGAACGTTTTTCTTGTAGTGGTAGCAAACTCTTAGGCCATTCTCAATGCTGGTTTCATCAGCAATCAATTAGGTGCCACATAAACCAATTGGCTGATGTGTCACTGAATTAATGAAGAAAAAGAGAAATCTCGTGTCGTGGTGACAAAACGTTCCGGCTCCGGTTACCAAGACGGAAGACACCGCATTGAGCGGGCTTCGTTTCATCCACGTTGCGGCGGAGATCCCGTGCGCCAAGCTGTGTCGCCTACCCTCCTGCGCGACGCCCTTCTTCTCGCGTCGGCCTCCCTCTGTTTCTCCCTCTCCCTTTTCCTCCCTTCTTCTTTCCCTGGAATGAAACACAGCAGCCAAACCAAGCTTCTCACCGGTTAAATTCGTCGTCTCCACCCCATCTTCGGCCGATTTCTCTCACCCACTGCATCACAACCTTCCCAGCTCCATCCATGACCAAGTTCTAGGCGCACCCGAACCCCACCTCGCCGGGGATTTCGCATATCGCGACCATTACTAGCCACAAGATGTCGATGGCCTCTTCTGGAACCTCCCCACACCAACCGAACACCAAAATCGACTCACCGTGAGCCCCTACGCCTACACCCTTGCGAACTCCCATCCTCCGCCACCATAGATGCCGTAATCGGTGTGCGCTGCCGGTCCGCCCTGCCGCCGCTCATCGTCGGCAAGCTCCGGCTGGCTTCCAGCTGTAAACTCAAGGTAATAAATGCACGTTCTCGTGCCCCGTTGCCAGGGACCTTGCCGCCGGCGTGGAATCGGCGAGCTCGTGCGTGGCCTTGACGGATCCCAAACGCCATGTGATTTTTGGTTTAAAGTGTACTACATGGCTGGTTCATGTGAAACTGTTATTTGATGGAGTGAAACGGTATGTGAAATGTTATACAATTCCAATAGCACAATTGATCCTAACACAATGCAAAACTTGAATGAAGCATCATGTCTATGAAACTGTGCATTGAGAGTGAAAGTTTCATAGAAGTAAAAAGCTGACATGACAGTCTTCGTAACAACGCTCATGAAATTTCCACTGAGACTATTCTTAGAGATGCATTCTTTTTTTAGTTTGACAAATATTTTAGGAGTTGGCAAATCATAAAATTTTGCCAAGTTAAAAATAGCAAACTCTTGGAGATGCTCTAACATCAGACTATTTCGAATCACATGGTGCACTTTGCTCTACTCTTCACTGGCACAAAAGAAATAAGTGCCGGCGTTTCTTCGTAGCCACAAAAGGAATGGAAAGATCCTCCATGTCCGAGAGGTATCAGTTCCAAGCGTACGTAAGCCTTGGCCTTGTTTAGTTTGCTAAAAATTCTAACGTTTTCTCCACTCTCTCTCCATCACATCACATTAAATACGCCAAAAGACATAAGTTCGGAGTATTAAATATAGGTAAAAAAAATAACTAATTACACAGTTTTGATGTACTTCGCGACACGAATCTTTTGAGCCTAGTTAGACCATGGTAGGATAATATTTACCACAAACAAACGAAAGTGTTACAGTATACTACAGGAGTTCAAAATGTTGAAAAGGCAAATTTTCCCACGAACTAAACAAGGCCCTTGTTAGAATTATGCACGCATGTATAGGCTTTAAATGATGATGACACTTTATTTGGCTCTTCTGTGTAATATAGTATACATTATATATATCAACCATTTTTGAAATGTTATTATCGACTTCTCATTTATATTCTCATTTACTTATCAAGCTTATGTTCAATTATCGAACATGTAAGAAGTTATATCTGAAACCTAAACCTCAGTTTGACAACCAAATTACTTTTGTAGACTAATATTTAGGAAAAATGTAATTCATTTATATTCTGAAAATTGGTCCCAAATTTTCTCCATAATCAACAAATTAATTGACTCTAAAGTTATTGGTTTGATCTACAAATTTTTTTTTACTATTTGAAATTTCAATGAGGTGGTAATACCATATATACAAAAGTTTCATTTAGCAAACATGCATACCCAAATGTTTCATTTGTTCTTTAGAATGGAACATTAATATTGGTTGTGACATATGCATCTTTTCCCATGCCGCGACAAACTTTGAGGTTTGTGCATTTTCAACAAAACAACATATTTGCAAAGTGGTAGAGGATAAATAAGGCTCATTACTAAGGCAGCCTAATCATTTTAAGTTTGTGTCGCAAAATGAGTACCGTACCTGTGCAAAACCATCTTGGAGAGGCAGCCTTTGTTCCCACCCTATAGTCCCGGTTGAATTTTGGAGCCGAGACTAAAGTGTTTGGGGGCAACGTGGCTTGGAAAGGCCGTGGGCTCGGGTGGTAAAACCACCCGGGACTAAAGGCTTGTCCATTAATGACTCTCTGGCTACAATAATTGGTGCCCCCTTTTAGTCTCGGTGCGAACTTGGAGTAAAGGACCTCTTTAGTCCATATTTGTTCACCCAGGACTAAAAGGGGCGTTTTATCTCTCTTCTTTAGTCCTGATTGGAATGGAGAGAACTAAGTCCCTTTCCAACATGAAAGCCCCCTTCCCTTCCTGTGTGAGCGATAGGTTCGGCCTTCTTCTACTTCTGGAAAGAAAATTCCTTCCGAGTCACAAAATTAATAAAGGGAAAAAGGGACTATATATATTATTCCATGTTGCTTAATTGGTACGGCTAGTCGCATATAGTAAGCTTTAGTTAAAGACTTGGCACGTGCATATGGGACAAAATCATTGCTCCACCGCATTTATAGCACTCACTAATCAAGGTACGTATATATGCTCCGACAATGCTTCGGGTATATAAACAGCAGTGGATCCATATGCATTGTGCGAGCAGCAGCAGGTAGCAACTAGCCAACCTAGGCTCTCATACACAGATCGAGAAACTATGGCATCCAATAATAACCAAGCAAGTTCAAATGATGCAAACAACCAGGAGATCAAGAAGAACGTTGGAGATGGTGACGACAGAGCCAACAAGGGTAATCTGGCCGCCGAGAAGGTGCTGTCGGTGTCGGCGAACCTGGCGCAGCTGCTGCCGTCGGGCGCGGTGCTGGTGTACCAGACGCTGTCGGCGTCCTTCACCAACCAGGGCGCCTGCAACACCGCCAACAAGTGGCTCAGCGGGCTGCTCGTGGGCTTCCTCACCGCCGCCTGCATCTTCCTCACCTTCACCGACAGCATCTTCCACCACGGCAAGATCTACTACGGCGTCGCCCTCGCCGGGCGCCTCAAGATCTTCGCCCTGTCCCGGAAGGAGGAGAAGCAGCTGCTCAAGGACCTCAAGAAGGAACTCGTGGAGCGCCGCCTCAAGACGCTGGACTGGGTCCACGCCTTCTTCACCGCCATCGTCTTCCTCTCCATAGCCATGGGCGACGTGGGGCTCCAGAAGTGCTTCTTCCCGGACCTCGACAGCGACCACATGAAGAACGTCAAGGAGCTCCTGAGAAACGCGCCGCTGGGGCTCGCCCTGCTGTCCAGCTTCGTGTTCATGATCTTCCCCACCACGAGGCACGGCGTCGGTTTCGACAACCGCGACGCGAGAGAGCAGCAGCAGAAGGAGGAGGAGGCGAAGACGAAGACGAAGCAGAACGAAGCGAAGAACGACAAGGAAGAAGAGAAGAAGCAGGATGACGGGAACAAGGCCCCAAAACCCGGCGGGGACGACCTAGAAGCACAGAAGGGTACGGTTCCAAGCCACTGAATTCTGAGAGTCCCTGATGCTTACACGCTCGCTGAAACATGTTTGTGCGCTTGTTTTTTCTCGTAATAACTTTTTGGTACAACAATTGGTGTGTCTGTGTGTTCTACACAGAAATGATGGGATGCGTAAATCCTGTTTTGTGGTTGCTTCATTTTTTCTTTCTCCAATAATAATGAATAAAGGATCGTGTTTTTCATTCATATATAATCATTTGCGCAACAGAGATGAGCTGATGAATGCTACCCCATTAAATTTATAGAGAATATTACTACTTAATTGTTTAATCCTGGTACTTTTGTGTGACGCGTGCACACATCACATATTTCCATATATATGACAACGAGTATAACGAGCATGATATGTGTGTATGTATTCCAATGTGATACCTCTTTAGTCACAAATACAAAAGTGGAGAAGCAACTAAGTAAAAATTTTAAGCTTTCACAAATCCATATACTCCAAAAATATAAATTCAAATATGAAAAACATATGAATATATTTATCCTGTAAAACACCATGATGTTGTCCAAACACTAACTATTGGCTGGGACTTCCGAAGCTCACACCATCTGTCTGGCCCTCTTCCTCGTCACCATTTGAATGGTGGGCCACCACAACATCTCGGCTGAACATTCCAAGGAAAGCTGCCCGCTCACTAGCGCTTCTCGTCATCTGGGAGGTTTGGAAAGAGAGAAACAACCGCCTTTTTGACCGTACCGAGTTTGCACTCTGGCTGTCGGCGGGCGCCAAGTGTCTGGCGAACCTGAGCGCGCGACTGTAAATGATGTGATGTGGGATGCAAGGTCATGTTCACCACTAGTGTGTAGCATATGTCATGCAAAATCTCATCTCACGAAGAAAAAAAACACTAATGTGTAAACCATTGGTTGAAATTAACATTGTACTCATGAATTCATGATTAGGAACATTACAAAGAACAATATGTAAGTGCTTAATGCAAATTGATTGTCTGTCATACACGGTCTGGATGTTAAGCCCTGCTGCAGTTCCTAGAAACTACCCAGAAACAAAATTAGATGGTCAATGTGTCGGCAACGACTGGATTGAGAAATAACCGGCTGATGTTCCGCAAGCTAATATTAGGCATACTAACACTACTAGAGAATCGGGCATTTGTCCCTAACCTGATTTTTCATTTGTATCGGGTATTTTTGCCTCCGGTACAAATGAGGGCATTTGTACCAGTTAGAGTCACCGCTCGGTACAAATGTCCTCTCACACGAGTGCGTCGGGCCCTCCTCCTCCCCGCCCGGTACAAATGCCTCACATTCGTACCGGGTGGTGGCTCCGCCCGGTACAAATGTGCTGGCCTCACATTTATACCGGGCAGAACCACCACCCGGTATAAATGTGGAGTCATTTGTACCGGACCTAACTACGCCCCGGTAAAAAAATCCCCCTCTTCCTTTATTTTCTACCCCTCCCTCTCCCACCTCTCACTCTTTTCCTTATCTCTTTTCTTTCTCTTCTTCTTCCTCACATCTCTCCTCTCTTATCCACAGGGGCGCGCGTTGGAGGGGCCTGGCCGGCCGGTGCGGGGCTCGCGGCCTTAGCGGGCGCAGGTCGGGAGGGAGGCGCAGGGCAGCCAGGGGCGGCGTGCCAGGGCAGGGCGGGCCAGCGGCGCCTAGGGCAGTCTCCTCTCCTGCCTTTGTTTCTTCTTTTCTTCTTCTTAGTTCTTTGCTCTGTGAAAATTTGTGATGTATATGAGCTGAATATTTGTGTAGAAATTGATTGTTGTGGAAATTGATTGTTGTGGAAATTGATTTGTGTGATGAGATGAGATGTGATGTGAATCTTGTGTCGTTATTCTTGTGATTTTGTGATGAATATGAGATGAGATGAGATGAGATGAGAAAATAAAAGAAAAGAAAAGAAAAGGAAGAGGGGAGGGAGGAAAGGAGTGTATGGGGGGGGGCAAATCACATTTGTACCGGGCCGAGACTCCACCCGGTACAAATGTGAGGCATTTGTACAGGGTATCTCGCCCGGTACAAATGCTCCACATTATTTGTACTGGAAGGTTTGTACCGGTTCAATAACCAGTAAAAATGAGGGTTACAGACCGGTACAAATGAGCGTTTTTCCAGTAGTGTAAATTGCTGCATCAACATCTCCACAACAAGCGAGCATGATTGCACACAACCTTGCTGGAAACTGAAATTTCCCTGTGTGTCGCAATACCAACAGGGAAAAGCAAACAACCGACAGGTAAATGCAAAATTATTTTTCTTATCGGTTAACCAATAGGGAATAATCGCCATGGATAAAGCGACATGGAAAAAATTGTCTGCCAGTTTTTTATTTCCCCGTCGGTTTCTTCCTTTCCCTGTCGATTTGCCACTCTCAGGGAAATGTCATCCGTCGGGTTATGAACTTATTCCTTGTCGAAGGATTCCTGATAAGGGATAATCCACGTACCGACAGGGAAAGAATTACCTTGTGGGTTTACAACTCACAGAAAAACTGTTGTTCTTCTTTACCGACATAGAAATAAACGAGCCTTGGTGGTCTGATTTAGACAGGGTAATTGTTCATTGGTTGACAAGGTAGTTTCTTATACTTCAAGTGAAATTTTGAGATTTGAATATCTTGTAACATGTTCCAACTCTTATGCACCTGAATTATTGACACCACCTTATGTTGACCCTAACAATGGAAAAAATCAAGTTACATTAGCAATTGTTATGAAAAACATGTTTTTCTATTCTCCATTTATATGGAAAAAACATGTCGTATAGAAAAGAACTAAGAAAAAACAATTAACATGCAAACATACACTATTAAATAAAATATCATGATTTTAGAAAAAATTAGGAAAAGGAACCAAAAACCAATTTCAAATTTTAATTCTAGATTAAAAAGAGAAAGATGAACGATTGATGTGTTCTTCCTCCCAATTTAGATTAATTTCCCTGTGTGTCACATGAATTTCCTTTGTGGTTTACCTAACCTACAAGGAAATGAGGAATGTCCCCGTGTGTCATGTCGATTTCCCTGTGTGTTTAATCTAACCCATAGGAAAATGAAGAATTTCTCCTTGTGTCATGTCAATTTCTCTGTGTATTTAATCTAACCCACAAGGAAATGAGGAATTTCCCTGTGTTTTGGTATTTCCCTGTGTCTTCTTCATAAACCGATAAGAATATACGAATCGCCTGTGTGCACATGAAAAAACACTCAGAGAAATTCGGCACATGGGAAATTTTGGTTTCCAATAGTGGTCGGGCTCTTCACTGCACTGGGTTTTTAGGATTGCACAAAAGTATCAGAACACATGGTACCAAGCCATTAGCACCAAAATGTGCAACCCATTAATGCCCAATAATTGTGGCAAATCACTGCCTTTTTTACTAAATGCGACAATCAATCTACACAACCACACCCCTCCCCTCTCCCCCTTGAAAAAACTACATACTCACCATCTATTAAACCATTAGGGCAGTGGAGGAATCATGCGAGGCAAGGGAAGCTTACTAAAGTCACATGTGGAGGTTATCATCGTTATCCTTACAAGCAAAATAAAATTCGCTACCGGAATCTGCTAATTTGCCATGGTCCCAAATGCACACTACAAAGCCTTTGTCGTGTGCCCCACACGGCAAAGGGCACACCACAAAAATTTGAACGGCAAAGAGCTTTTTGTTGTGTGTCTTTTGTCGGGCACATGTCAAAGATCTTTTGTCATACACCAAAACTGAGACACGTCAAACATTTTCAAAAAAATTAAAAAAGTCAATCCACTACGCACTAGAGGTTGTATCTAGCCCTTAACTTCCAAGCTGGTTAAGATTAGTAATTTTATATCCCATTTAAGTCCAATTACTAGTTCAAACCAACATTTCAGCAAACCAAGTTCAACATCACAACCAATCATATTCAACATTTTTTAAAAATTAGGTCAACAACGCAACTTAATAGATCAGCATGTTTTAAAATAGTGATTACCGTTTTATATGACAAATGAAAAATACTACGTTCAACATTTTTTTAATTATGTACTCGAACATTTGGATAAATTTGGTTCAACATTTTAAAAAACAGTTCCTCTCCAACTCCAGTGGAGACAGCAGTGCATCGGGGGGCGTGCATGCGGCCGGTGCACCCAGGCACAACGATGCGGGGACCCGACTTTCAGTGATGCACAACACGCTCAGTCGGCACTCGAGGTGCGGCAGTGGGGTGGGCTGCTTCTGGTGACGTGCGGCATCCTCGGCCGACGCACTCGCAACGACGCACATGGCTCGTGGTGGCATGGTGGGCTAGGCGGTGGCGGACCTAGGATGGTGACGCACACAGGGGTGGTCAGGTTTGAGGAGGATCCAATGGATCACCCACAAATCTCAAACAATTGAAGTTACATAAAAAAACTGAAGTTATATAGCTTTTCATTCTTCATTTGCATAGTCAAGATAGCCTTACAACAACTTTCAATATAGGAAGGGACAGATTTATTGGGGATCTACATCGACGTGGACGTTTTACAGTTTCGTCTATGTATCAATATTTGATGAATTAGGGTACGTCTTCACCAAAAAGTTTATTACGAATCTAATAATTCTTCTAAAAATAAAGATTTTTCTTTAGCATCTCTAGCGAGGTGTAATTTTAAGAAAGGATAATTTAACTAAGAGGACTTGGGTTGGGAGTCATAAGTGTAGTATCTATGATTTTAACGAAAGAATTAAACTTTTTTTTTCTGCCAACATGCTAAGACTATATGGAATTGCTCATGTAGATATTGAGTTATCCCATCTAGATCAGCAACACATGGTCGTCTAGATCCGTAACACACGGTTAGAAATTGGTTAATGGGCATGCAGAATAAAGGATTAAAAATTGATCTTTGTTGCGGTTGTTGCAACCATTTTGTGGACTATTTACAAAGGGAGCGTATCAGGTGAAAACTATTTGGTGTCAACGTAACGACTTGATTTTTTACAAAAAACATTTTCTTCTTTTTGTGCAGGCTATTTTAAGAAGAGTTTATTGGATGTGGGTTTGGTCCCAATTCCTGGCTGCATGACGACACAATGGAGATCAATCCATTTGGTAAGCAAAGCATAAGATGTTGTTGTTTCGAATATTTTTGCTAATAATATGTCTTTTTAGATATTTTTGCTAATAATAGATGGAGAAACAATAAGACTCTGCTTTTGATTTTTCCTATTAGATGTGCGCTCATATCCCTATTTAATTATCAATTTTAATGTTGAGAATAAAAATTCTATTTTCTAAAAAATCTGCATAGGCCGGCCGGCGTCAAATTCCACCAGCCCAAAGCCCAAAGAGGAGACACTCTTTACTTCACTTCCATAGGCCGGGGGCCTGCTTGGTCACCCATTTTCCATCTTTCGGTCCCGGAGGCGCCGCCGAACTCGCCGCTGCCGCCCCCCCCCGAACGCCCGAGCGTCCGAGCCGTGGCCGCCGCCCGCCGGCGTCTTGCTGCTGCCGTTCGATGCCCAAACGGCGACCTGCCGACGCCCAGCTTTGCGAGCCCACCGTCGGGTCCTGCGCTGCAGCGCAGCGCACAGGCACCCGTGCCCCCCGACTGGCGACGCCGGCACCGCGGCACCGGAGCATTCCCCAATCGGCAAATCCCCTCACGGCGACAGGTGATTACTGTCTGCTCTACCCCCCATCACAATCCCGCTTTCGAACTGCAAGTGTAGATTCACTGATTCAGTTATTCATTGGTGTATCCACAGTCCATTTGCATGTGATTCAATTGTCAGAGCCTGACCCTGACTCCACCTCAAGCACGTTTTGGATTGCAAATCGCAATTGTAGATTCGCTAAAGCAGTGATTATTTATACTTTTATATGCCAAATTATCGGAGAATTTTATAGATGTGCGACTTGTGTTACTGAATTTTGTACTGGACTGGAGTATACCGCATTGCATATATGAAATCTTTGACTAGGCATGATAAAGGTGCTTTATTAAGTAAGTTGAGAGATGAATTTAGTGTGGCAGCTCAAAGTACTATTGTTAAGTATCAAGACTTGTGAAACTCTAAAAAATTCGTCACAACCAGGTAAAATGTTGAACAACATAACGTCACTTGAAAGTGACCAGATATGCAGAAAGGAGGAGGAATAAAAAGATTAGAAGAGAATGCACGTGATTTTAGCAATGCATTGCACAGTAGAACATGCATCCCACCACTAAACATTTGAACCTTGTAACACTCTAGTTTCTGTTGTCGAATTTTCTGGCTTGAATGACGGCAACACATATATTGCAACTAATACCAGTGCGGGGACGATCAGTGCGATGATGTGCCCGGAAACCTCCCATTCTGTGGTCGAGCCAGAAGCGTAGGCTACCAGGAGGCTGAGCAAGTCCAGCACAATCATTGTATTCATCACCTTGAGCCACCAATCATACTTCCGCTGCAGCCACTTGGGTATCAACAATATGATGACAACAATGGATGCCGTGAAGGAAATTGAGTTACTGTAGAAGAAGGCACGGTAGCGGTGCTTCCTGTTGTCTTGCATGACAGGGTCTCCTGCAGCGTGCCCATTGCTGTTTTCCTGCCACACCCCTCCTGGTGGGTTCAGGCCAGCTTGATAGGTGACACTAGCAGCCAGAACTCCTAGCAACATCAAGTATTTGCGATAGGCGTGGTCTGTTGCTTCTTTCTGTTTCTGGCCTTCTGTTTTTCTGGACAGTTCTGAGCCAGCATTTGCCTTGGCTTCTCTCCAATATATCAACAACAGTATTATTACTACTGCGAGAACCAGAGCCACCAACACAAAAATATAGATGGATGTTTTCAAATGCTGGGTGCTTCCAGCAGCGTAGGCTCCCATGAGACCAAACAAACCTGCCGCAGTGCAAACAGATAGAGCATAGCTTCGTATGGCTGGCTTATAGAGATTTGAATTTGCAAGGAGTATAATGAGGGCAATGGATGACATGAAGCTTACTGAGTTGCAGTAGTAGAATGCCCTGTAACGGCGTGGATAGTTGTGGAAGAGAATTGGATCACCGGCTCCATGCCCAAACTCATCAACCTCAAGATGGAAACCACTTGGCGGGGTCAATCCAGCTTGGTAGGTGAGAGTTGTGCCCAACACTGCGAAAAGTAGCAACCTCTTGCGCCTCTTGTGCACAGCCATGTCATCATTGTCTTGTCTCCAGTTGTCTTCCGGCATGAACACAGCGACATGAATCACCACGTAGACTAGCACAGCACCAGCCAAGGCAATAACATATATGGATGTGCTTACATCCCGACAGCTCCCAGCAGCATATGCACCCATGAGGCTGAAAAGTCCCAGTATCATGGCCCTCTTGAGTGCATTCATGTGATGCTTGAGCTTAGACCTATACTGGACCAAGATGATGACGGCTAAGGATGCGACAAAGGCCGCTGAATTACAGTAGAAGAACACCTTGTAACGTTTGGGGTTAGTGGATAAGAGTATTGGATCACCAGCCTTGTGCCCATCCTTGTTGTCCTGCCAGGCACCACCTGGTGGTACCAGGGCTGCTTGGTAAGTGACTGTAGCCACGAGTGTGGCAAGCAGTAAAACAAGAGAGTAAGCCCTCTCTAGTGGATCAGTTTTATCACTTGCAGTGCCCCTTTGTTGTTCGCCCTCTGTTGTTGGAGCTGATTCATTGGTTGAGTTTCTTGAATCACTCTGTTCACCATCCCTATTTAATTTCACTCATAAAAAGTTAGGATAAAAATAAAATATGGCTATAATTTTATGAAAACATGAATTTTCAGTACCTATTATTATGCTCATCTGACGTTTTCCCTAGACAGAAGATGATCACCTGGATGCAAATGGAACCGTACAAGGCCGATCTTGAGCATCTTTCTGTCTAGAAGGAGCATGATAATCAGAATGGACGCAGTGAAAGCAACAGTGTTGCAGAAAAAGAACACCCTCAGACGGCGGGAATGGTGTTCCTGCATGATTGGATCTCCTGCACGGTGACCCTCCTGGCTGCTGTCCCAATAGCCACCCGGGGCACTCAGCCCAGACGTGTAGGTAATGCTGGTCACAAATGTTGCAAGCAGCATTAGGACCTTGCGGTGCCGTCTTTTTAACAAAGGAATACTGCCTTCCGTCTGTGGTGGTCTCATGTGAGACCATGAAGCCAGCAACACATGAAACAACACAGAGACAAAAATAACAGTCACCAGCACCCATGTAACTGTATCCCGGCCAGTTCCTGCCGCATAGGCCCCCATGAGGCCTAGCAGATCCAACACCATGACTAACCGCAGTGGAAGAACAAGGATCCAAAATTGTTTCTTCTCATCTTGATTGGCAGATGCTCTTTGCTTCTCATGAATGATGGCAAGGATGAGAATGAGGATAATGAGCACAATAGATGAAGCAAACGCGGTAGCATTGCAGTAGTAGAAAACAAGGTACCGATGGTAGTCCGTGGCCCTGATGATGGGCTCACCAGCAAGGTACCCCTGGCTGGTGTCCTCCCAAACTCCCCCTGGAGGATCGAACCCTGCGGCATATGCTATTGCAGCAACTAGAGTGGCCAGGAGCAGGAGGTACTTCTGCAAGTGATACTCCAATGGTGAATGTGAATTGTTGGATGCCACTTCCATGTTAGGCCCCATTTGCTGGGCCATGAAGCACAGAAAGGAGCAATCAAGGTGTGGATAACTCAATGTCAAGGAGGTGCTTGGCTGTGCTTGATGATATATAGCTGTTCTGCTCTCAGTATGTGTTGGCTTGGCATCATCAATGGAGCCTATACTACTTATTAGACTTTCATCATGTTATCTTGATTGAAGTTGAAGATGAAGAAGACCTGATGCATTCTGTATTCTTTAGACACCTTGTGTGAGTTGTCACTCCATATTTAAACATAAGACTATGAGTTGGGGGGGTTAAGATAGTTTAGGATGGGAAAAGAGACTTGCATAGTTTATTTTGCTGCGTGAAATGAACATTTTGATTGTTTATATGACACTCGATGACTTGGGGGGTTATATATTCTTCTGCCAGGACTTGACTTGATGGATCCAAGTCCTTAGTCTCGATTTTAATCTGCAAGTAGGCACATTTGTCCTTTGCTTTCTAGCTTTGCACATCGCAAACTGCAGATGCAAGTATTTTTCCCAGAATGCAATTAAGGAAATGTTTTCATACTAATTTTTTTACAATCCCTATGGCATGCCTAGCCTGCAAGAGATGAGAGATGCACTCATTATCTGACATTAGTGCATGTTCGCCATCCTGGCATAAATATTTTATGCATGGAGGCACGTGACACCCCAAGACTGCTAACTAGTCTTCGTGGCAAAATGTAACCGTGTGTTTGGTTGAGCGTTGGGTGGGTTGGGTCGGATCCAACCTAGTTTTTTTGGGTTGGGTTGATCCCATCTCAGTGTTTGGTTGCACATCTGATTTTGGGGACGGAGTCAAGACCCATCTCATGTTTGGTTGGAGGAATTAAGAACAGGTGTTGGATGACAAGGTAACACCGTCTCTCTAGCATTTTTGCATCAGGACCCTGAACTATTCAGAAATTAGCGAAGCCCATACCAGCAAACCTTTCTCTTTAGCGTTTTTGCATCTGGACCCAGAGAAGAGCTTGTAATTCATTTTTGGCCCCTATCTTCTTCTACACACGCACGGAGTGCCGCCGCGGGAGAGCCGCGGCCGGGCGGCGCGGGCGAGTTGCCGCGGACGGGCTGACGCGGGGTTAGGGACGAGCTGCCCGCGAGGTTAGGGACGGCGAGCTGTCGCGGACGGGCGCCGCAGGGTTAGGGACGGGTGCCGCGGTGTCAGGGACGGGCGGCGCGGGCTCCTCCGCGGGGTCGGCGACGGGCGGCGCAGTCTCCTACGCGGGGTCGGCGACGGGCGGCGCGAGGTTCTCCGTTTCCCTCCGTTTTGCTCGACGACGGAACCCACGCGGGTCGGCTTGGTCCGCCAGAATTCGGCAGACGGGGCGGAACCCGCATCTCCACCGAATACTCTTCTCCTGGGTTCGCTCCATCCCCTGTTGCCTTCATCCAAACACTCCAAAAATGGGTCGGACCCGTCCGGGTTGGACTTCTTCCTCCAACCAAACACACAATAAGGTTCAGGGAAATGCTCATACAGGACCACAAATCGATGTGAACAAGACAGTACCACAGCAAATGAATGACTGGGACTCAGTGTAGTGATCAAGGTAGATGAGCAGCTTTCTCCAGTTCCCTCATCTTTCCGTACTGTTTTGTGCCTTTATGCTGGTGAAAATAGTCTGATCTATCCTTTTAATCCACTCATTACAATATGCTCAAGGTGAACTCAAAGAAAGTTCCTCAAGGTGGGCTCATTGTTTAGTAGTTTTGGCTGAGGGTGGTATGTACGTGCTGATATATAGCTGTGCTACTCTCCATGTGTTGACCTGGCATTCATAGGAGACCTCTCATTGTTAAACTTCAAGTCCACTTGCCAAAGTAGAAGTAGTTCTGATCTCCGTGAGTCCATCTTCTCTATTCCTCGATCGTGAATCTTAAGTTTTCACACCATTGTTTATCAGAAATTGGGCTGTAATAAACATAGTTTTTCAGACCATGAGGTTACTTGCGTAATTTATTTGATTGTGAACTTGACGTTCTCATTTAGATTTGTCATCTTGTGGTAAGAGTTGACTTGGAGGATAAGATCAAGATTAATTCCAATTCCATATTTAATTTGCATGTAGGCATGTTTAGAGCAACTCCAGTAGATCCCCTACTTGACCCCAACTAAAAAAGTAGGAGCTGAGAGAAAAAAAAAATGCACTCCAGCAGAGTCCCTACTTCGGCACCAACTCTAGGTGGGCACCCAAATCCCCCCCCCCCCCTCGGCCGCCTGGAGCTCCCGCGCAAGGCCGCCGGTCGAGCTCTCGCCGCGCCTGGGCGAAGGTCCCCTCCGCAGTCGCCTGGAGCTCCCAGGCAGGGCCGTTGCCGTAGGGACGTCACTGAAGCCCGACTGGATCTCGCGTCATGCCTGACCACACAGGGTCGTTGCTCCCGCGCCATGGTTGAAGCTCGACTGGATCTCGTGTCACGCCTGACCGAAGCTCGCACTAGCCTATGTCGCGCCAGGCCGGATCTCGCCCCGCCGAGCTTGGCCTCAGCATCTGGAGTAGGAATGGAGACAACCAAAGAGGAATGCAAAGATGCAGGAGAGAGATGCCAGGAAGAGAGGAAAGGATATGACCCACTGACAACAAGGTCCCACATGTCAGGCGAGAGTAGGGGCTCCAAAGTTGTGGTTGTTGCTAGAGTTGAGAGTTGATAAAATTAGAGCTCCAAAAAGTTAGAGGCAGACCCTATTGAACAAAGTAGGGGGTCTAAATAGGTGCCATTGCTGGAGTTGCTCTTACCTTACCCAAGCTCAGCTTTGCAATTACTAGCAAGCTGTAATTATCCCCCACAAGCAACTGGCTGTAACTCTTCTATATTTCTTAAGACACAAGCAACTAAATGAATCTTATAAGGTGCCTTGTGTTGGGGTGAAAACCCTCTCTCGAAGAGGAGCCAACACTCATGAAAAGAAGAAGTGGCCAACCAGGGGGAAGTCCCCTCTCTCAACCCTCTTGAGTTGTTTATATAGCTGAGGGGTGAAGTGGCAATTTAGCCCCCAAGTCCCTGGTGGGTACAACATTTACATCCGAGTCCCTAGAACTAAGAGAGAGAGGGGGTTACATGCGAATCATTTTCCCCAACACCTTGCCATGTTCCCCTGATTTATTCTACAATAGTAATGTGATGGAATAATATGCAGCCTGTAAGATATGTATGGCTCCAAGCATGGATTTTCAAAAGTTTGGTTTGCAAAAATAAGAACAAAACGATACTGCATTCTGAAGATACAGCAAAGGAGGTTCTCTCGAGGTGTAGTTTCAGCCTGCTCCTGTTGATTCCATTGGCTTCTCTTTGCTTAGTGTCTATTTAGGGGAAACATATGGGTCCAGTGCTCTTTTTCATAGCTCTGTTTGTCTGATATAAGTGGAAAACCGCTCTTCATCATTTTTGGTGCATAATGTTTACTTATTTTAAAGCAGGAGTACATAATGTTTAGATTGCTAGGTACTTCATTTGCTTACTCAGAAAAAAAAAGGCTTCATTTGCACAAACATGAGTTGTTGATTCGTTGGGAACTGAGTGTACCTCAGTAGTATGTTACTTCTGGTGAAACACACTAATTTGTATCGAGTCCTAAATTTATTCTAGAAATAGATGGTTTTATTCTTCCATTGACATGTCTCTCGATAGTGATGCATCTATGATGATTTGATCAATCACAAGATGTGTCGATAGTCCTTTCAAGGTGGTCATAGAGACAGGATGTGGATGCGTGTATTCATGGAGGATGAGCCTATGAGTGTTTATTTGAGCGATTGCATGTATATTATGTTTTTAAAACAAAATATTAGGCATTTGTCAAGAATTTGAAGGTGCAAGGAGTAAGGAAGGCTTAAACTTACATGCTGGAGGTGCATGTGAAAAAGTTTACCAAGACAATACTACTTTTTTGACACGA
Organism: Cenchrus fungigraminus; assembly: GCA_036936925.1. Lineage (NCBI taxonomy): Eukaryota > Viridiplantae > Streptophyta > Magnoliopsida > Poales > Poaceae > Cenchrus > Cenchrus fungigraminus. Next base: position 64,656,842 of record CM072770.1, read on the forward strand.
AGAGCATGATAGTGGAAAACAAAATGTGAAACAAATTGAGTGCGGGTAACATAAGGTAACACTCTTTTTCTCAACTAGATAATTATGGAAACACTATCCGGTCACAGAAGGGCGAATGCCTCGCGAAATGGACGGCACACCAGATCGTAAGACTGACTCCAGCAGTCTCCCCATCGCTTCCCTCAAACCCAAAATGAGTAGCCAAATAGCACTGTTGCGCCTCCAACAACTACCTCGTCCCATCCTCATTTTGAGGTCGCAGGCCTCCCAACGCCCATATTCAGATTTCTCTCTCCTCTTCCTCATCCCAACTGCTGCCCATGGCTCCACACCCTGTGGCCGCCTCCACTCTCAATCGCGGCTGCTCCGACGACGGTAGCGAGATTCGACCGCCACCATTACCGCGGCCGGAGCAGGGGCTGGACCCGACGACACCCTCTCTCCCCATCTCCCCTGTGGCGTCGAGGGAGCGCGGCAATGGAGGCTAGGGTCCGCGGCGGCCTCCCCGGCGAGGGCCTTCGGCGGAGCTGGAGACGACCTCCCTGGCGCGGCCTTTGGGGGGCGACACCCACCCTCGCCGGCGAGGAGGCCTACTCCCGCATGCGCTCCTTCTCTGCCGCCTCTTCTACCTAGATCATGATGCCTCATGTGGTCAACGCTGCGCCACCACTCGATCCGCCTATGGGGAGAGCCGTTGGCGCCCGATTCGCGTGCGAGAGAGGTAGGGGAGACGCGCCGGCTGCCTCCCTCGTCGTGCTCGCCCCGGCCGCCGCCCTCGCCGTGCTCCCCTCGGCCGCCGCCCACTTCCTCCTCACCCTCGTCGTGCTCACACTGGCCGCCGCCCACTTCCTCCTCGCCTTCCGTGCCTCCCGCCGCTCCCACTAGTAGAAATGTTAATATCGGTGACGATTTGGTAGTGACGTTCTGTTTATTCGTCATGGAAGTGGTCTCTATCGTGACGAATTTTGTAACTTCGTCACAGATAACGAGTGACGGTGCCAAGCCACTCAAAATAATGACGAAACTCACAGGATGGTCACCGAACAACGAATCTGTTTCGTCATAGATGAATCATTCCAGTTCATCCCGTGAGGAACCAATGACGAAAGCAAACTGACGTCACAGAACAACAACGTTATCGTCACAAAACAACTTGAAAAGAGCAAACAAGGATCTGATCTCACATGCAACCACGTGTAATTGTGGGTCTGGGTCCCACATACGGTCCCACCATCGCATGGCCCCACTAGCGCATGGTCCCACATGTGGGCGACCACAAGTGGACCAAAATTTACCAAAAAATGTTGTGAAACCAAGGGTTCGAACTTGGGTCATTGGCACTCCAACCAACTACCCCAAACCACTACACCACAAGAAGTTATGTGTTTTTGCTTTTAAGTTATTTATCTTAGCCTCTTTCTAACACATCGGCCCATAGTAGCGGCGGTGGTAGGCCACGTCGGCTCGGCCTAGTAGCATCGCCTACAGTAGCGCGGTGGCGGGAATTTAATCAGCGGGGAAAAAAGAACAGATGGAGGGATTCAAACCCTGATCTTCTCGGTGGGAAGGGAGGGACTTACCACTGAGCTATAACATGGTTTGTGTCATTTTGGTGTATGTGGTTCCTTTTATTAAACATTTTAATGGAACATGTGGCTTGTTTGAAGATCACCAAACAATTAGTGTTTCTCATTTCGATCCGAAATTTAAATTTGTATCGGGTATTTTTCCTTCACAGAAACTCCAAATTTGATGATTCTTTTTTTCAATTTTTTCTAAAATAAAACCTTTTCATTTGATCCCAGATTTTTATATGTTAATTCAAACTTTTTAAAATTTCCAGGATTCAAAATTACTTTAAATTTTATATAAAAAGTTTGAAAACTCAAAATACCAATATTGTCCATCATGAAAAGATCCACAATATTGCTTTTGTAACCATCATCAAATTCCCTTTATATTTTGAATTGAAACAGGGGTAAAATTCGACACATCTACCTCATAGCTATGGTTGAACTGGGATGAACAAGTGTGGTTTCTCTTTTTAATCTTTGACTAAAACTTGTAACTAGTTTTTCTCCCTCATACTAACTCCAAATCGGATAATTCTTTTTTCTAAAAGTTTATAAAATCATTCTTTATCAAGGTAATGTGTTGAGTTTGGTCTTTTTTTCATGTGATCAAGTTTGAGAATTCAAAATTCAAATTGTTTTTAAAAGTGACAATTTTAGACCAGATTTTGAAACCCAAAATGATTTCAGCTGAAGAAGTGATGAATACCAAAGTTTCATAACTCGTCAAGCTCTACAAACATTATTAGGTCATTTTTTTATTTGAGAAAGTGATAGTGTACATCACTCATTAATCCTATGTTCACTCACATAGTTTAAGAAACTATGTGAGGGGTTTGTCAAATTTGAACTAAGTATTGTAACCACTTTCTCAAATGATAAAGTGGTCTAAATAAAGTGCGTAGATCTCCACCGCCTCTTCTACCTCGACGGGGTCCCCTACCTCTCCTCCTTTCGGGAACGTGGGAGCCAACGGTCGCGACCGCGCGTGAGAGGATGGGGATCGGGTTGCTCAACACTGCTGGGAGACCTGCTCTTTTTAAGTGAAGATTGCTTCTCTTTCATCTCCGCATAACAAGTTTTTGCCTATGGGGATGGGGTACCTTGTTGCGGTCAGTCTAATGTGCTCATCCGTTCCCTTCGAGGTCCCATTGCCATTGTTATTTGTTCTCCGGTACCGAGCCATCAGGGATCAGTGATTCTAATAGAGTTGATCATATGTGATTGCGAATAAACACGCAAAACTGCCCTTTAGTGGTTTCTTGATTAAGGATGATGCTTGTTGTAAGGAAAATGGCCCTAGGTCATAATGATTTTGGTAATTAATGATAACATAGTCACTGGGACTAATGTGTTTGCAAGATGTACTTTTGTACATGTTTTATAGGTTCTAAGGATGAATTACAACAACATCAAAATGAGAAGGAAAAGAAATACTTACAAGAATTCCATTGCATGCAAATAATAGCAAAAATTCTAGAGGTAGTCATATGGGCTTACAAATGATGGTAATGGAGACGAGACAAAGACGAGAGAAGATTTGAAGTGAATCATGTTGAAAATATGCACCGACGTATTCCACCAATTCATACTCTGGTAATAGTAATCATCACTGATTCAGTCAGTGACCACATAGGTCCAAGATAGGCACGCATATTGTTACCACTGATTTATCATTGATTCAATCAGTGACCATAGGTAGGGCAAGGTAGGAGCATGCACTCTTAGCATCGATTCATACTCTGGTAATAGTAATCGTGCACTATTAGCTCTTATTCATATTTTAGTAACATTAACCTCACTGAATCAGTCGGTGACCATTGGCTCAGCTCTGGTTGGCTCTGAAAGATTTGGTGTATAATTAGGCCTCATTGATTCATACGGTGGCTACATTGACAAGGTAATGAATGAGATGGTGATATGTAGAAAGTTACAATGGCTATGTAACACATATTTCTTGGAGTTGGGGCTATAACCTTGTCCGACCATTTCATGTGTGTTAGAGCTTGGAGAAGATATATGCTTGGTTCTCACATACACAAAGTGTTGTATCCACCAAAGTGTTAAAGACAAGATTAAGGCAATTGGCACAAGGCTTAGGTCTATTAAAACATTGCTTTAGGGTTCAGCCTTAGAGTTAGGCAAAGTTTGTGCACCTCCATTGTATTGGTACTTGCGCGCACCAATAGTTGTAAATCCGGGACTTGTAAGTCTTGCGAGACCCTCCAACCGTGTGTTGTAAAGTGGCTGCCAGTGCTTGTGATAGGGAGGAGAGGCCATAGGCATTTTGCGGAAACTATACCAAGTGAAGAGCATAAATGAGCATCTAGGAGAGGCTAGGCGGAGACCCAATTGCGTATGTGAAGGTCCGTTGGCTATCCTATGGAGTTACTTAACCAGATTTTATGCTCTTGTGCATGCATTGATGACTAGACTAGTTGAAAATCTTGCTTTTCGATACTTCAGCAAAAATCACCTTGTCACCACGCCGAGAGTTTGCCTTCTCTACCTCATTCACTTTCATAATCCTTATTGCACTTACAATTCTACCTTTACTTTTTTTTATGGAATTGCCATGTGTAGATTATAGAATCGGAAGGGTGCAACACTCTTTTGCGACAAGATAGCAACATATAGAAAAAACTTAGTGCACATCTAGATAGAATTTGGAATAGTTTTTTTATATATACTTGGAGCCTTAGTTTTTTTTAAACACCCAATTCATCCCTCTCTCAGGATGTCACAATCCGTTCAATTGGTATCGGAGCTGGTGGCTTTTTTTGACTCTTGACTTCACCATCAATGAACAAAATGACATCCGAAGAGGTTAGTGATCTCGGTAAGCCTCCACACTTTGATGACAACAATTTTTTCTTATTTAATTTAGCTTGCTCGCATGTCATGTTTTCTAAGGCAAAAGGCTCAGTTGTTTGGAGAATGACGATACTTCAAATGAAACCCTACTTCGACCAACCAACCCCAAGGCCGATGAAAAAGATTTGCATCTCAATGTTATTGCTCAAAATTCAATTTTTGAATCTCTTAGCATTGAGGTGTTTAATAGAGTCTATTAGCTTGAAGGTGCACATGAACCACGCTATGACAACCCGCCCAGGAAAATATTGTATTATCGCCTAAACCAATCCACTTTGGCCATTAAGCGACAGTAAAGTATCATCCCGTCATTAGTTGCCGGGTTAACGCCCGGTAAATCACTTGGAATTCACACAGAGGATCGAACATATATGCATTAAAACTCACGCGAAGGCGAGTCCAGAGTACAACACAAACTAAATCCAAATTATCCCTCAGGGTTTAATTATTACAAACCATTGTTCAAGACATGATAAGTAAATGTTCAGAGTTCGAAAACAGTGGAATAAAAAAAACTAGCGCAACGATAAACATCACAGGAGGTCGTCTGTGATGCCATCACTCGTCGTCATCCACCTATTCCAGCTCCCAGCCGGGTGGAAACTCTCCAGGTCAAACAACACCTACAACCACATTTTAAAAGCAAGGCTGAGTATACTAATACTCAGCAAGACTTAGCCGTCGGGTAATAACTACATCACCAAACTCTGGACATGAGAGGCTTTTTGGCCGGTGGAGTTCTTTTGCTGAAAAGCAACAAAGAGTATGTCCTTACTTTCAAGATTTTAGCACAAATTCTAGTTGATTACCATTTCTAAGTGGGCCAACTAATTCAATCAAGGATTGTACAATACAATTAATTCAAGCAGTAATATTCACCAAGTTCCATCATTAAGGGATATCTTGGCCAGTTGATTAAGCAGTCTCAGATAACGGTGAGAGGCCGACAATCGATTGATTTATAACCTTGCAAGGTAAACCTAAACACACGGTAGGGTGCCCTCACATGGACAACCACCAGGCGGTTCCCAAAAGTCCTCGGCTTGGGATCGAATCTTAGGGTGCGTTTGGTAGGGCTTCTCCAGCAGCTCCGGGAGCTGTTTTGGACGGAGCCCTACCAAACGGCCTCCAGAAACGGCTCCGCGGGAGAAGCGCCTCGGGAACCCCGACTCTGGAGCGGGGAGGTCGGGGCGGAGCTGAAAAAACCAGCTCCCGCGACTCCTCCCCTCCTTTTGCCAGGCGTGCCCCGGCGGTTGCAGGGGCGCGGGAAGGAGTCCGGCGGTTGGGCGCGGGAAGGAGGTGACCGGCGGCGTACCTGACACGGGCGGCACCGCGGAGGAGGCCGCCGGCGACTGAGATGGACGCAGGGGCCGGCGATAGAGCCAGGGGAATGAGGCGGAGGCCGCCGCCGTCGTCGCCAGGCCGGTACCGCCGCGAGCCTTGCGTGCGTCCGCCTCGCCATCATCACCTGGCGGAGGAGCCCCTCGACGGAGCCATGCGCGACTCGGTCGCACGCTGGCGCCGGCGAGAGGGCCCGCGACTGGGCACGGAGGCGGAGGCCACCTCCATGGCCGGCCGGGGATCTCCGCACTCGATCCGGGGCGGCGAGGGTCGATCCGGGGTGCGGGGCTCGATCCGGGGCGGAGGAGCTCGATCCGGGGCGGTGGACCTCGATCCGAGGCGGTGGAGGTGGACGGCAGCACGGTGGAGGTGCGGTGGAGAAGGTGGGAGCGGAGGCGGAGGAGGCGAGGTGGACGGCGCGAATGAGGACGCGAGGCGGAGGAAGAGATAAAGATAAGAGAGAGGAGAGAAAAAAAATAAAGAATAAGAAGTGAGAGGGAAAAAGGAAAAAAATAATAGAGAAGAAAAAAGAAAATAGAAAAGGAAATAGAAATTAAAACGGAAAAAAGAAAAGGGAAGGGCATTATGGACTTTTCACCATCTTATCCATCTTACACAGCCAGGAGAAGCTGTTTTGCCAAACGTTTTTCCAAAACGGATTCAACTCCACCACAGAATCCGCTCCACTAGCACAGCCACAGCCGGAGCTGCCACAGCCGGAGTCACAGCCCTACCAAACGCACCCTTACTGTCCCGGGTACACGGCTATCTGGCGTACCCCGCAAGGCACCCAGCTTCACACATGTACCCCCCTCTCCCGGTAGCTAGCCGGGCAGGTGATTACTCGAGATTAGTAATAGTAAGTTCCCGCACCGTCTTATTAAGGTACTAGGCTTACCGGTCCCATTCCCGACAAGTGCTTAGTACGTTCAAAAGCTTAGCCCACGAAAGCCACTGGACCGGAGCCCAATCCCATGCTCTTACCACATGAGCAATCCATTTATACAGATCTTATGGTTCCAACATAAGAACCTATTCTCACGAGTGACGAACATCACTCGACTTGTACCGGTCCTATAGCATAGCAGCTATCGACCTAGCATACTAGTAAAATAGCATAGGTACCTAGGAATTATGCATCTAAGGTTTCAATTCAAATCCTGAAACGTAAATGCACAATCATAGCAAAGATAATTGCATTATTTTAAAAAGAAAGGTTAATGGTCCGGGGCTTGCCTTCACTGGCAAGGTTGGCCTTGGGCCCTTCTGGACTTTGGTCCAGGTCCTGAGCTACGTCCACGTACTGCAGCTCTCCGTCAGCACCTTCGTCTCTTCCTTTCGGCACGATCATATATCTACCGTCGAGAAGATCTACACGAGGATGCAAATGCAAGATTTAATTAATGGTTTTAATTTAATTAATTACAAACAACAAATGACAACCATGGGGTGCATGGTTGACCACATTCACCTAGATAAACATACATTCAGCATACTCTTCCAATAAAGGAACAATATGTGGTTCTTTATTCATTATTCTTTTTAATAGTGACTGTGTACATATTTATGTAAATAAATTAATTTAAATTTCACAAATAGCAAGGGGTTGGTCTTAAGCTTTTTTTTAAAAAATGATTTACATCACACACATGGGGTCATTTAGTGTGGATGTGGTGATTTTCCAATTTAATTTAATATTAAGCTTAATTGGCCTCCATTGTTTTTATTCATAAAATAAATTAATAAAAAATTAGTGGGGTGTGTTATGAAGCACTACAAACCAAAATAAGGCCACTGAATAAGATTAAACATTCACATGGGCTATAAATTAATTACAACAAAAATAACAAAATCTAGCTACCAAAATATGATAAATGCATATAAAAATAAATAAGCATCAAAAGGATCCCAACTTTCTCACACATGGCCTCTGGTCCAAAAATAAGCTAGGCATGCAACATATACACCTAGAGCTACTATAGATCTTGGGTTATACAATTACATTGAAAATCAAGCATATTTTAGGAATAAATATTTTTGACAGATATAAAATTGTGATTAATCCATCAGAGGTGCATTTAGGTATGAAAAAATTACATGCAGAAGTTGAGTGCAAAAATCTAATTATTTTTAGCTACAAAAATCATTTAGACAGATTTATCATAAATACAAAACAATTCACAATAAAAGATCTACAAAGTAACTTTGTGCAATTTTTGGCATGAAAGCTAGGCATGACATAAGACACAACATATCTAAAATTTAGCTACAGAGCACATGTAGATTTTGAGATACAACAGATCTAGGTTTAACAGCTTTGTATTTTTCATGCAAAAACTATCAGGAAAAATTATGGTCAAGCTTTACAAAAGTTGTAGTGTTTTACACAAGGAATCCAACAAAATTGAGTTTGCATTTTTCTGATTTTTCTACAATTTTCTACGGATTTTACAAGGTTCAGCAAAACTGCCACCACTATTCAAGAATCAAGTTTCGAAGAGGTCCCTGGAAAGTTTTTCAGGTTCACAAATATGCCCCTGGTTTGCAGATTGGACCCTAGAAAGATTTACCAGCTCGCAATGTGGCCCTTGGCCATGGCCGGCGGCGGTTCCGGCCAAAATCCGGTGAGCCGGCGGCGCGGATGGCCGGGGAGAAGGTGGGAAAGTTCACGATGCTCACCTAGGGGTCGATTTGCGCCGGAGTTGGAGGTCGGGGCGGCTCCGGCGAGCGAGCTCGGTGGCGCCAGGTGGCGGCGGGCGCTGCGGGCTGATTTCCGGCGAGGTGCGAGGCGGGGCTGAGCAATATGTGGGTGCTCGAGCTTCGGTGGGTCCTAGAGGAGAGCTTAGGGTGGCCGGTCGGCACTGGGTGCGAGCGCAGGGGCGGGCTTGGCTACGGCGGCGTCGATGGCGTGCGGCGGCGCTCGGGTTAGTCGGCGGAGCGTGCACGCGCGCGAGGGGTAGGATGACGGCCTTTTATAGCTGGGCTCCCTTTGCTTCGAAGCAACCAGGAAGGGCGTGGGGGAACCCAGACGTGCGGGGACGCATGCGGCGTCGGCGGCGGGCGGCGCGGGCGCGCGGGAGCGCGACACGCGCGAGGGCGCAGGCTCCTAGGCGCTCGGGGTGCGCGTTGCCTCGGGGAACGCGAGGTCTCGGATGCGCGGGCCGGGTGGGGGCCCGGACGCCGAGGCTGGGGCAGTCGCGTGGCCGTGCGCGCGGGCGCGCGCGCTGGAGCGCGCGCTAGAGCGCGACGTCGCGGCGCGACGCGGCATGGCCCAAATTTTGTTCCACTTAACTGCTTTTGACCGGATTTTTCTCCAAAAACTTGAACTAAAGTGCACCCAAGTGCCAATAGCAAAGTTGTAGATCAAAGGTCCCTCTACAACTTTTACAAAGGATGACCTATGTTTTGCTCAATGGTTTGAGCACAAACTGCAGGCAAAGTTCCTGTTTTCATGGCGCTGGTGAATAGTAAAAGCTGCAGTTGACCAAGTTTTTCACCCTTTTCCACTCAAAATTTGAAATGCCACCCAAAAGCAAAGTTGTGTCCCTCGAAAAACTAGACAACTTTTATATTGGGAGATTTTGAAGTGTTTAGGTGAAATTGGGAGAACGCGGCAAAAGTTCTAGAGTGGCTAAGGAAGTCAAAGGGTTTGACTAGGGTTTTAGCTAGTGTTTGACCCAGCTTTGACCACAAGGGCGTGTTGACTTGATTAAGAGGGTCATTAGTGATTGTTGACTAGGTTTCCGAGGTGATGACACAGGTTGACCAAGGTTTGACTAAGTCAACAGGCTTGGCTCGGTCATTAGCACTAATGACGCTAATTAAAAACCTTGGGCGTCACAGCCTACCCCCCTTAAATAGAAGCTCGTCCCGAGATTCGAAGATCTAAGGACAAGATAGGAAAGGATGGTTTTCTAAAATTTCCGAACTACCTTGGGGAGCAATCCGCGATGTGATTATAGGTCAAAGAGTGTGACCATCATCGATTCAAGGTTGATCCATAAGAGAAGTCCAAGGTGACAAGTCATGGAGAGCTTTTGCAGGGAGTTTACTTGCGGATGCAAGCAGAAAGTATGAAGAGATAGATTGTATAGGAAATTTCAGAACAATCTTGCTCACATGTTAATTAGTTTGAGACCTTTAGTGATATCACCTTGTTACATCTACAATGCAGTGATCTTAAAAGTTGGGGGGTGATGCACATGTTTGTGAATGCATGATGCGCATGTTCATGCGGTATGGTGCTCATGATGCATGTTAGCATGACTCGGTTATCCACAGAATGAGTTAGTGATTGAGATGGCAATCATAGGTTGAGAAGGAGTATAAGTGTGGCGAGTCGCATTCTCACAACCAAGATACCTAGCGCGCTCCTAGTGGCAATCATATGGTTGCAGCGCACATGACGCCCTAGGTTCCGTCGCGGCACCTTTGGTTATGGGACAACAACATCACCAATCATAAGAAGCATAGAGTAGGAGTATTGAAATCTTCCATGTGTATGCACGTTAGTTCACCCAAGGTTCCTAAATGCACGTGCTATGCAAATGCATACCCAAAAAGTGACATTTTTTTGTTTTTTTATTCAAAATGTTGTGAGCAAGACCAAGAAGAATAAGTTCATGATTGAAAGATCGAAGTAATCATGACAAGGATATCAATACAAAGAATAGCTTAGTGCTCCAACATGTATAAACACCAGGGGTGGAAGGGATATATGTCGATGGAGATAACATTTTGACAGGCGGAGGTGATAACTGAAGATTGAACTCTAAGATCAAGACATTATCCAATTGACATGGTAGAATAGAAAAAGTTCTTTCCTCATGCTGGGCAAAAGCTTGGGTAGTCATGTGTACAAAGGTACAATTGTATGTTAGAACTCGAAACGAGCATACATACATAATGACATAAAGTTCTGGCAGTTGTGACTAAAAATTCATAACTTAAAAACCAGAGCTCCAAAAATTCCCAATTTCTGTAGCAACTCAGCAAGGTTTTGAGGCACAATATTGGTGTTCAAAGGTTGAGCTAGAAAGGTTAAACAGGTGCTTCAACTAAGCAAGGTTTCAGATTGGTTCCTGGAAAAATAGCAGGACAGAGGTTCACTAAACTGAGCATAACTTGGGATATGCAAAAGCTATGACCGTGAACTTTTGCGAGCAGAAACTAGATTAGATATGGAGCAACTTTGGTAGAGATCACCTAGGCAAATTGATTCTTGAACAAGGTGCAAACACCTAAGCAAACAGCCACAACAGGTTTTGGACAGCAACACAACTACACACGAGAGGCTAGGCAAAGATAATGCACACTAGCAAAATTTCATCTTAGAGAGCACATAAAACATGTAAAGGGTTCAGTTTTAAGTTTCCACAATTTTTAGCATGATGCAAGACGTCCTATTCGTCCTTACAAGGCAATCAAGCCGAAAATCGAAGTTAGTGCCGGTGGCAAGGCATATACACGTTTCTCCCTATAATAACTAGTCGAGAACTAGTCGATGCTCACTTAGCGACTTACAAAATGTTGTTAGTGTACCTGCAGAAGATCACAAAACACATCGAACCTTTCGTGCCAGCACCCACGAAAGCGTCCACATACATTACCGTTCACTATAGAAACGGTATCCATGCATCAAGCCGCTGCATGGACAGCGTCCAACCTCGGACACTCTCCTTTTGAATGGAGTGCATCCTTGCCTCGCATATTCATAATGCGGAACGTCCACGTATGGCAAAACGTGGCGAGACACATACGCGACGGTGGGTTCCCTTTGGATTAGGTCCCATCCATTCCTCACATGACTTCCATGCGGTACCACCACGTATGGCAAAACGTGATGAGACACAGACGCGATGTGGGTTCCCATTAGAATAGGTCCCATCCATCCCTCACAGGACTTTCCTGTGGCAGCACCACGTATGGCAAAACGTGATGAACTAGTATGGTTGTACAGAAAGTAAGTTCTGACAAGAATAAAATGTGCTGGAAGTTAGCAAAATAAACCATAGATTTTTAAGCCACCTAAAAGAACCCAAAAATTCCCTCTAGGGCCTCTCGGTCTAAATCCATCCTTAACGGACCAACGTATTTTGCAAATCCAAACAATCTTGGCAAACTTTAGTCAAAACCAATGATTAAGGTTGTTAATTAAACTCTGGTGCATATAATCGCTCTGGTACCAGCTGTGACAACCCGCCCAGGAAAATACCGTACTATCACCTAAACCAATCCACTTTGGCCATTAAGCGACAGTAAAGTATCATCCCGTCGTTAGTTGCCGGGTTAACGCCTGGTAAATCACTTGGAATTCACACAGAGGATCGAACATATATGCATTAAAACTCACGCGAAGGCGAGTCCAGAGTACAACACAAACTAAATCCAAATTACCCCTCAGGGTTTAATTATTACAAACCATTGTTCAAGACATGATAAGTAAAGGTTCAGAGTTCGAAAACAGCGGAATAAAAAAAACTAGCGCAACGATAAACATCACAGGAGGTCGTCCGTGATGCCATCACTCGTCGTCATCCACCTATTCCAGCTCCCAACCGGGTGGAAACTCTCCAGGTCAAACAACACCTGCAACCACATTTTAAAAGCAAGGCTGAGTATACTAATACTCAGCAAAACTTAGCCGTCGGGTGATAACTACATCACCAAACTCTGGACATGAGAGGCTTTTTGGCCGGTGGAGTTCTTTTGCTGAAAAGCAACAAATAGTAAGTCCTTACTTTCAAGATTTTAGCACAAATTCTACTTGATTACCATTTCTAAGTGGGCCAACTAATTCAATCAAGGATTGTACAATACAATTAATTCAAGCAGTAATATTCACCAAGTTCCATCATTAAGGGATATCATGGCCAGTTGATTAAGCAGTCTCAGATAATGGTGAGAGGCCGACAATCGATTGATTTATAACCTTGCAAGGTAAACCTAAACACACGGTAGGGTGCCCTCACATGGACAACCACCAGGCGGTTCCCAAAAGTCCTCGGCTTGGGATCGAATCTTACTGTCCCGGGTACACGACTATCTGTCGTACCCCGCAAGGCACCCAGCTTCACACATGTACCCCCCTCTCCCGGTAGCTAGCCGATCAGGTGATTACTCGAGATTAATAATAGTAAGTTACCGCACCGTCTCATTAAGGTACTAGGCTTACCGGTCTCATTCCCGACAAGTGCTTAGTACGTTCAAAAGCTTAGCCCACGAAAGCCACTGGACCGGAGCCCAATCCCATGCTCTTACCACATGAGCAATCCATTTATACAGATCTTATGGTTCCAACATAAGAACCTATTCTCGTGAGTGACGAACATCACTCGACTTGTACCGGTCCTATAGCATAGCAGCTATCGACCTAGCATACTAGTAAAAGAGCATAGGTACCTAGGAATTATGCATCTAGGGTTTCAATTCAACTCCTGAAACGTAAATGCACAATCATAGCAAAGATAATTGCATAATTTTAAAAAGAAAGGTTAATGGTCCGGGGCTTGCCTTCACTGGCAAGGTTGGCCTTGGGCCCTTCTGGACTTTGGTCCAGGTCCTGAGCTACGTCCACGTACTGCAGCTCTCCGTCAGCACCTTCGTCTCTTCCTTCCGGCACGAGCATATATCTACCGTCAGGAAGATCTACACGAGGATGCAAATGCAAGATTTAATTAATGGTTTTAATTTAATTAATTACAAACAACAAATGACCACCATGGGGTGCATGGTTGACCACATTCACCTAGATAAACATACATTCAGCATACTCTTCCAATAAAGGAACAATATGTGGTTCTTTATTCATTATTCTTTTTAATAGTGACTGTGTACATATTTATGTAAATAAATTAATTTAAATTTTACAAATAGCAAGGGGTTGGTCTTAAGTTTTTTTTTAAATGATTTACATCACACACATGGGGTCATTTAGTGTGGATGTGGTGATTTTCCAATTTAATTTAATATTAAGCTTAATTGGCCTCCATTGTTTTTATTCATAAAATAAATTAATAAAAATTCAGTGGGGTGTGTTATGAAGCACTACAAACCAAAATAAGGCCACTGAACAAGATTAAACATTCACATGGGCTATAAATTAATTACAACAAAAATAACAAAATCTAGCTACCAAAATATGATAAATGCATATAAAAATAAATAAGCATCAAAAGGATCCCAACTTTCTCACACATGGCCTCTGGTCCAAAAATAAGCTAGGCATGCAACATATACACCTAGAGCTACTATAGATCTTGGGTTATGCAATTACATTGAAAATCAAGCATATTTTAGGAATAAATATTTTTGACAGATATAAAATTGTGATTAATCCATCAGAGGTGCATTTAGGTATGAAAAAATTACATGCAGAAGTTGAGTGCAAAACTCTAATTATTTTTAGCTACAAAAATCATTTAGACAGATTTATCATAAATACAAAAAAAAATCATAATAAAAGATATACTCAGTAACTTTGTGCAAATTTTGGCACAGAAGCTAGGCATGAGATAACACACAATATATCCAAAATTCAGCTACAGAGCACATGTAGATTTTGAGATACAATAGATCTAGGTTTAACAGCTTTGTATTTTTCATGCAAGAAATGTCAGGAAAAAGTATGGTTAAGCTTTACAAAAGTTGTAGTGTTTTACACAAGGAATCCAACAAAATTGAGTTTGTATTTTTCTGATTTTTCTACAATTTTCTACAGATTTTACAAGGTTCAGCAAAACTGCCACCACTATTCAAGAATCAAGTTTCGAAGAGGTCCCTGGAAAGTTTTTCAGGTTCACAAATATGCCCCTGGTTTGCAGATTGGCCCCTAGAAAGATTTACCAGCTCGTAATGTGGCCCTTGGCCATGGCCGGCGGCGGTTCCGGCCAAAATCCGGCGAGCCGGCGGCGCGGATGGCCGGGGAGAAGGTGGGGAAGTTCACGGTGCTCACCTAGGGGTCGATTTGCACCAGAGTTGGAGGTCAGGGCGGCTCCGGCGAGCGAGCTCGACGGCGCCAGGCGGCGGCAGGCGCTGCGGGCTGATTTCCGGAGAGGTGCGAGGCGGGGCTGAGCAATGTGTGGGTGCTCGAGCTTCGGTGGGTCCTAGAGGAGAGCTTAGGGTGGCCGGTCGGCACTGGGTGCGAGCGCAGGGGCGGGCTTGGCTACGACGGCGTCGATGGCGTGCGGCGGCGCTCGGGTTAGTCGACGGAGTGTGCACGCGTGCGAGGGGAAGGATGATGGCCTTTTATAGCTGGGCTCCCTTTGCTTCGAAGCAACCAGGAAGGGCGAGGGGGAACCCGGACGCGCGGGGACGCATGCGGCGTCGCCGGCGGGCGGCACGAGCGGGGGCCGGGCGCGGGCGCGCGGGAGCGCGACACGCATGAGGGCGCGGGCTCCTAGGCACTCGGGGTGCGCGTTGCCTCGGGGAACGCGGGGTCTCGGGATGCGCGGGCCGGGTGGGAGCCTGAACGCCGAGGCTGGGGCGGCCGTGTGGCCGTGCGCGCGGGCGCGTGCGCTGGAGCGCGACGTCGCGACGCGACGCGGCATGGCCCAAATTTTGTTCCACTTAACTGCTTTTGACCGGATTTTTCTCCAAAAACTTGAACTAAAGTGCACCCAAGTGCCAATAGCAAAGTTGTAGATCAAAGGTCCCTCTACAACTTTTACAAAGGATGACCTATGTTTTGCTCAATGGTTTGAGCACAAACTGCAGGCAAAGTTCCTGTTTTTCATGGCGCTGGTGAATAGTAAAAGCTGCAGTTGACCAAGTTTTTCACCCTTTTCCACTCAAAATTTGAAATGCCACCCAAAAGCAAAGTTGTGTCCCTCGAAAAACTGGACAACTTTTATATTGGGAGATTTTGAAGTGTTTAGGTGAAATTTGGAGAACGCGGCAAAAGTTATAGAGTGGCCAAGGAAGTCAAAGGGTTTGACTAGGGTTTTAGCTAGGGTTTGACCCAGCTTTGACCACAAGGGCGTGTTGACTTGATTAAGAGGGTCATTAGTGATTGTTGACTAGGTTTCCGAGGTGATGACCCAGGTTGACCAAGGTTTGACTAAGTCAACGGACTTGGCTCGGTCATTAGCACTAATGATGCTAATTAAAAACCTGGGGCGTCACACACACCCATAGAGCTCAACAACCGCACAAGTGACATTAGGGAACAAAAATATAGCTTGATCAAACAAGCTTTTTATTCTCTTCACATGTTGCCTAATCAATTAGCTAATGACATGTACTAGCATTTAAATATTGTCAATGAGCTAAATGCATTAGGTTTGACCAAGCTATCCTACATGGATGTCACAAGAAAGATCCTCCATGTTCTTCCCAAAGACAAGTATGCCGCCATTTTCACCTTTTTTGAATACTTGAACAAGTTGAAGCCAACAAAAGTCTTATCAAGATCATTGCTCGTGACTCATGAGCTACCTATGAAATTTAGCAAAGACCCATTTCCCTCAAGTCAAGATGTTGGCACTTCAAGCAAAGAAGAGAAGGAAAAGAAAAGCGAAGATAAATAAGAAACTCTTCCACATCAAGCAAGAATGCCCAAAACATGTATCAAGTTCAAGCTCAAGTAAGGCTCCCAGTTCAAATGATGACAACAAAGTGATAATGAAGCACAAGACAAGCAAGTAGCAACTTCTTTGATGATGAAGAAATCAAGCAACTTGTGAAATGAGTTCCAAAGGTGTCCCTACTAAACCATTGGTTCGCCACAACCTAAGGACAAAGAGGAAGGAATTCTGGGTTGTGGAGAGGAGGGACACTAGATTGAGTACTGCTCATTGATGGAGAATAGACGCAAGCAAGCAAACAAACAAGGAACGAGAGAGAGAGAGAGAGAGAGAGAGAGAGAGAGAGAGAGAGAGAGAGAAGGAGAAGGCCTCCACAAGCATTGCAAAGGGTGGGTATAATATTACAAGCTTAAGTGGTGAAAAAACCTACCGCAAGCCACGTGTCTTATCATCATCAAGCTCATCACATATTTGCCTAATGGCCAAAGGCATGAAAGAGAGTATTTAAGTGATGATGACTCCCCTCCTTCCAATCATGAGCTTGAGGATCTTGCTCGTAGCCAAGAGCTTGGTAGCTATAACAAAACATCTTGATAGAAACAAAGGATAATTTGGCTAGCTCATCATCCAATTATAAATAATTGTCCCCAAGGTTTGATGATATCGTTGACCAAAATGATGAGCTAACTAAGAAAATTGAGGTCCATGAACGTGCTCAAACTACCTCTAACAAGGCATCCACATCTTTTCAAAATAAATATAAAAGGGGATGCCTCCACTTGTTGTATTGTTTTAATTAATAAATCTTGCTCATCATCTTTCAATGAGACTTGTACCGACAATGTTGTTTTAAAAACATGTGATAGTCTCATTGCTCAAGAAAATGATGAGCTCATCAAGCGAGAAGTGGAAAGCTCGTGAAGGACTTGACAAGACTCATGGGCAAAGAGAAGCCAAATGAGAGCAAGAAATAACAACTTTCTAAAGGTCACTGTCCCAAGATGGTGAAGTTTAGGAATGATGCAACCATTGCTTGCTACTCATGCCATCAATTCTACGATCGCAATTCCTTTTCTTTAATCCCCAGCTTAAACCCTTATTTTGAAGGCTATAAGTTCTATGAGTGGCAGAACAAGAAGAAGAGGAGAAAAGGACAAAATTCAACTCCAACACCAAGCCTTACTTGAAGATTGACAAGAAGAGCACACCCTACCTGCTAAAGAAGAGCCTATTTTTATGGAGTGGAGTGCTGCCAATCTTGTGGCTGCATAGGTTATTACCCTTAGAAAGCCACAAGGAGTCGAGGATATACAAGAAAGTTTGTAATAGGTAAATGTAGGAAATTCACTTCCACTTCAACAAATACAACAACATATATGCTTGCATGCAGATTTTGATTTTGTCATATGTTAAATCAAAGTTGAATACAAATTTTAATCAAGCCATTTGAAGTTGATAGTCCCTTCAACACAATTATATTGATAAATATGATCTTTCTGCAGTTGGTTTTAAATCATACAACAGGCAACCTATTGTCGATTCACTTCATGGCCTCTTATGCATGGAAACCATGACGACGGTGTTCTTGGCCTTACCTTTCTCAAGGTACTTTGTAACTATGGAGGCATACATCATGAACAGCTCATCGAGGATTGCGGAACCAAACTGGTCTATGATCAGTGGCCCAATCACCGCTCTCATCGCCTTAGCAATATTTTTTCCACTATGGGCACAGTCATCCACATTATAACTATCTGAGTCATCCTCCCAATCCCAGTTGGCCTCTGAGACACTGATGTTTTCGATGTTGAACAGCTCGCTCTCCTTGATCAGTGCCGTCACTTCATCCACTGATGGTGCATAGAATGGAAGGTTGAAGGAGGTCAGCTTCTCCTTTTCCAGGAGGCCCTACCATGGGTGTAAATTTGGTTGACATTAAATTACGTACTTAAGGAGATGTAGTCGTTGAAATAACAGATAATATGGATGGAAAAAACATCATTTCAGATGTATAATATCTTATATATTCAAATGGTTGGTTTGTTTCTCCATGTAGATATTTTAATTTGATGTTCTTCGTATTCCAGATGGTTTGCTTCGCAGAATAACATTTGCACTAAGATATTGGTTCATATACAGTAGTACTTGTCATCATATATTACCTACCTTTTGGATCAGAGACTTTAAGGCTTCGGAAAGCAATTCCCACATACTTCCCACTCCGCCGTGTACAAACATAATATCTGTGGTCTTTCGGCATAGGAAGGTCAGCACCATACGGCCACCACAAACAAGTTCATTGTTGCGCAAAGTAAGAAACAACTTGAAGTCTTTCTGGAACTGTTCTTGGAACAGCTTTACCACTGCGAGTGGAGTAGTTCTCCCAATGTAGATGTTTTCTTCATTGATATGAGTTCTACTTGAGAGACCATCGGGCACCTGGGTAATTAAATGCATCAGAAGAAACCCAAACAAATTAACAATGATAACATGTGGGGTTTTTTTACATGAACTTTTATTTTTCAAGCATCTACAGCAGTTCTCCTTTCCCCGCTCTAACTGTGATATATGAAGAGGTTGGGACAAAACAGCGCTCCAGTACTTTCACTTTTTTCCATGTTCCCAATAATTATTGGGACGAACCAACAATTCGTACAACTCTCTAAGTAATTGTAACTCTCCCAACACGGTAGTTGGATTGGGATAAAATGTATTGGGCGAACCCCAAAAGCTACTCTCCCAATTTCTACCAATGTCTTATTTTTAATCCAAAACAATTTTTGACGAGGATAGGGGCTCCTCCAAATATAGATCCAACAGAGTGAAGTACACGCATTCGTTCCAAGGATTGATCAAGAGTTAGAACATCTTCAAAAGATTAGCAATAATCCTAGTTAAATTTAGAGATTAGGAGGCTAGTTAAAAATTGAAAACTTCCTAAACTGAGGTGAACCAACAAACTCTTTAAAGTAGACTCTCCAAATGTTACAGTGCCAGTGGGCCCACGTGTCATACTCATTTCTCATCTCCTTCATTTATCCATCCTCCGCCCGACCTCCTAGCCGCAGCGCCACTGGAGCTCCCGGTGCCGCGTGACCTCCTCTTTCCCACTAGCGCCACACAACCTCCTCTCCCGACGCTCCTCCGCCGCCCGAGCTCCTCTTCCCCCAGCGATCCTCCTCTGCCTGAGGTGCTCCTCCTCCCGACACCATGCCTAGCAGCCCCGAATCCGGTGGCTTTGCCACTCACCGACCACGCGCTTCACGGATCTGGTAGCCCTGTGCACCGCCGTAGGAGCAGGATGAGCCACGTGACGCCTCATCCACCTCTCGCAGTGCTTGCTCCACCTTCGGCGCGGGCGTCCGCGCGTCCTCCTCGGCAGCCAAGCGTGTATCGGTGATGTCTCCTTCACCTCCTTCTTCCACCTCCCCACGAAAGGTTGGATGGCTGGCGGGATTCACGGTGGTCCGACTGGACATCGGGAGGGCTCGATGGCAGTAGGGCTGGACGGCGGCAAGGTGCAACAGTGGGTGCGATGGTGGGCGAGCGCGGGAAGGAGCGCGTGCATGAGACACCGATGGCGAGCGGCGGTGGTTCGGCAAATAAGTCGAGCGATGGGATTTGTTTCCCGAGCCGGATGCCGAGTGGACTAGGATGAAGAGGCCGTTGGATCCAAATTCCTAAGGATTTTCTAAAATTTTACCAGCCTAGATCATTTTACAGTCTCTCTTAGAGATGCTTTTATATTAGAAATTTACAATTGCTGACTGGCTGACTGCTGGTAACATAGATCTGTAAATAAATAGAAAGTGAGCCTAGCTCATCTTCATCTTAATGGCCGGTATGTGCTTCATGTCATGCATCTTGGCCTTGATCGGTCTTATAGTGCTAGCTGTTTGTTCTGGTGGTCCTAGCCGGTGGTTTACGTGCACAATACCATCGTATACCACTGTTTAAAAAGAATTATTATGAAAAGATCTGATGGTTGAGACTAATTGTATACCACTAAAACTTGCACTTGTGGTATGATGGTATACATGAGTGGTATAAGTGGTATATGAGTATTATTTAAAAGTTTGCCGTAAAAAGTGGAAAACGACATGCATGGGAAAACGGTGTTCAAAAGAAAAAATCACAATGCCTAAAATAACATATTTTTTTAATAATTACGGATTTACCCATTCTAAAAAATAATTTATACCGTATACCACCACCTTGTGGTATCATGCACCGTAAAAGACCTTCTTTTGAAAACACACTACTTAAGGTAATAAGACAACTTATACAATCTAAAGAAATGATCAAGTAAAACATTGTCCTAGCAGCACGAGGCACCATACGTACCTTGGAGAGCCACATGAGACAATAAGAGGAGTGGAACAGATGGACGCTGCTGCAGGGGAGAAGCCTCTTGTAGAACGACCCCGGCAGCCCAGCCACGTAGTACGGTGGTGCCGCCGCCGCCGCCGTCTCCTCTTCTGTGCTGAGTTCCTGGAGCTGCTCTAGCGACCGGAAGACGAGATTGAAGTCGTTGTTGGGCAAGTCATTCAGGAAGAACTGTACCCCCACGCAGGCGTGGCAGTGAGGCGGAGCCGCCGATTCTTCCCGGGCGATGGCTCGAACCTTGCTCATCACCTCGGAAACAATAACCAGCGCGTTGGGCCCCGACGAGCAGCCAAGGTCCACGACGACCATCGTGCTCTGATTTGGGAGTAATTTGTAGAGCTCTTCTATAGCCTTGTGGAGTATTGGCCTGGCCTGCAGTATGGCCTTCTTCTACACAGGGAAAAGAAAAGCAGTCAGCGATCACTGCGATACTACAGCATAGCAGCTAGCGAGAAGCAAGGCGACGAACTTGGCCGCTGGAATTTGCGGCGTAGCTGTTCTCGCCGTCACCGGTAGCCATGCGAAGGTCGATCTCCGCCTTCATCGCTGTATGTTGTCTCCCTTTAGGATGTTGGCTCCCTGCACCTGCACCTGCACCAAGTATAAGAGCAGCAGCATGCAACAGCGTTTATATGCTGATCTCACAGAAAGTAGCACTAGACATTATCATTTCAACTTTTGTCCTCTCCGATCCCTCCCTCACGTGCTAGCAGGCCCGTCCACAACTTTTTGTTCCAGGCATATTTTACTCGAAGTATCCGATACCAAACAAAGCAGCATGGTTAGGGACGGTGCTGCTTCATGGCATCTCGTATCCAATTTGAAGCAGCCTCGTAATTCTTCTCTCCTCAGAGCAGTTCCAACTCTCCAGCTCATCTAATTTTCATAGCATTAATAATTTACCATGTACTCTCTCCGATTCTGTTTATAAGACCCAAGATGACATAACAGTCTCCCAAATTTGATAATTCATTCCTTTTATATATTATGTTATTTATGATTATGAATTTATAATCATTGAAAAGTACATCTAATTATAAATCCAACCATGTAAAATTTATATTACAAAATAAAAATAATAGATAAATTATTAGTTAAATACTGTAAAGTTTGAATTGTAATATATGTGTACGCGTGCCTTGTAAACAGGGACGCAGGAAGTTGGAAAAAGTGCTGACGTGACAGCCTCGTTCCATTGGCTTTTTAGCCACGAGCTAGCATATTTTTCTCTTACATCAAATTAGCATCAACTACTTACAACCAGCCAATCAACAATATTTTGTCTGACAACTAATCAGCACCAACAATCTACCACCCAGGCAATCTAATACGAGAATAGTTGATGAGGAGAGAAGGGAAAAAACAATTTCTCCAGTCCCATGAGGCAACGTCGGCTCTGCATCCGATGAACGGAGAAACTGTGCCACCCGCGATGTGGGCGCGACGCTGGTTTCCTTGCAACGCGCTTTCTAGGTCGAACTTGCCGAACCAGGCCATGTCGACCGGAGCAGTCCCAACCCACGGGCGATTAGTAGGAATCAGCGAGTGAGGGTCCTAATGTTAATGTGGTTCGATACTGGAGATGCCGACAGGTCTCCAGCTAGTCAATAATTTATTTTTACTTGAAAAGAACGTAATCACTCGTGTGTATAAAATACTAGGCTATGATCGAAAGCTAAAAAGAAATAGCCTCTATGACGCAAGCAAGTTGATATAAAGGTGGTTTCAGTATACGGTTTCATTGCATAGTTTTTTTTTTTGACAGATGGGTGTTATCACTACTGGAAAAACGGCCTTTTGTACCGGTTCAAAACCCTTATTTGTACCGGGTATTGAACCGGTACAAAGCATCCGGTACAAATGTGGTCGAACATTTGTACCGGGGCCTCACATTTGTACCGGGCGGAGCCTCGGCCCGGTACAAATGTGCCCTCCACCCGGTGACGTGGCAGGGGGGCATTTGTACCGGGTGGAGGTACCACCGTTTTTTTGTTTTATGTTTTTTTTTCTCTAACGTATTTGCTTAAAGTACTAATACTAATTGTAATACGTTGTAATATAAAGTCATGTGGCATATAAAATGTTATATTTGAGATAATATTCTACATACATTCGTATATATTTATTTGTATAATATTATCTCTAATATTATACAAATAAATATATACGAATGCATGTAGAATATATCATCTCAAATTCTGAAAATGAAGAACTTTGAAAATAATATTATACATTAGCATTTTGTGCGCACTGAAATTTAGATTAATAATATACATTGGATGAAATATTAGCAGAGTTTTATTTTTGCTTCCAGATGCTTAGCCTTTGTCTTTGCTTCCAGATGCTTGGCCTTTGTCTTTGCTTCCAGATGCTTCCTTCATGTTCTGACTTGTCCCTTCCCCGGTCGTCGCTCCTATACTAAGAATGGAGGATAAGCCAGCATAAAACTCTCCCCCTGGACTAATAACCTCGTCTAGAAGAAATCCACATAATTGTTCTTGTATCAATCGGATTTGTTCTGTCTCAAGGAATGTTTCCTTGATGCTGGAAATCTACCAAAGAATATGAACAAAAAAATAAGAACCGGATCGGAGAATATGAACAATAAGAACTACATGTAGTCGCAATTGTGTGTGCACGCACCTTCTCTTCGAATTTGCCACCATCAGCGCAGGCTGTAAGATGGTGCATGAACTCGCACACATAATATCCACATAGATTGATGCCAGAAGGCTACGTCATGACCTGCACATATGGGAAAACCAAGTCATGAAATAATTTTTTATTGTAATGAAAGAATTGAAGAATAAGCAAGGACACGTACTGGCCAATCATAGTGAACATAAAGGTTTTTGCGGAACTTTTTGGGGTACTTATCACAAAGACAAGTCCATGCAGTTTTAATCAACTCTATGACATCTTGATATCTACTTTTATCTGTAGTCTTGTACAAAGAGTCGAAGACAAAGACCTTGCTTCGCGTCATACAAAAACTAAAGAGAATCCAGTGGAAGCTGTCCATAGATGCAGAGAAGTATTAGTTTCTTAAAATATGCAATGTAATTTTTGAAAAAGATAAGGAGATGAGATACACGTTGCTCACCCGAAGTTGTATGGTAGCTCTATGCAAGCCTTATCATGGTGTTTGTCTAGATAATTGATGATGTGATTAAGTGTTTCCCTCTCATTAAGTTTGAGAGTGTTCTGAATTATCATCAAAGGATCCATGTAGCCCACACTCATGATTCCTTTCCTCCTGGTCCGTTGCATCTCAAAACTGTATGACACAAAAATATAGAAGTTTAGATATGGGATAAAGTGACTAGAGTATTGATTTTTAACTTATAGTAGAATAAACACTTACAGAACCCAACAAATGACGAATGAGACGTCAAGTGCATCCATATTGAATAGGAACGAGAATTCCTTCATTGGAATAGTGAAGACCTGATGCCCACAGAAATAATGATGGTCCTCAATGTGAACATAGAGCAAGTCCATCCCGCCGGCAGCTTGGAACATGTGCCACTTGTGCAATTCATACATCCTTGTTGGAAGATACTGGAGCAATCACGGCCACACAAGCTCACGCCCAGGCACATACTCCGGTCTATTTGCCCCTTTATGCTTTGCAATTTCCTCCTCCCCTAGAAGTTGTGCTGTAGTCAGACCCGATGATTTGGCAAAATCAAGCAATTATTGCTCATATGGTGTAAGTGGTCTAGTTTCCCTATATGTCCCTTCATGAGTTGGGATTGCATCCTCCCCTCGAATTTGAGCTTCAGTCAGACCTGTGTCTTTGTTAAATTCAGACACTTGCTGGTCAAATGTTGAAAGCACCTTGAGGTCGGGGATAGATTGTTTCGACTAGGTACCAAGTTGTGGAACTTTAGATGAAGTTTTCTTCTTCCCACGTTGAGTCTTGAGTACTTGCCGGTCATAGTCACTCAATGGCTTGGGAAGATCATCTGGTTTTTTTCTTCTTTCCTCCTCCATTTTCCTCATGAAACGATGAAATTTGACCCGGTCAATTGGTTTCTCAACTGGAGGCTTGGGAGCTTTGAATATCTGTCTATTCAATTCTTCCTCAACTGCCTCGTCAAGTTCCTCCTCTGTCTTGTCATAAGCAAGTTTTGGTGGAGGCTTCTTCTGCTTGGGTTTCTTCTCCTTCTTTGGAGGCGGAGGAGGAGGAGCTTGTCGCTTGCCCTTGCCCTTAACATGTGCAGGAGGTGGAGAAGGAGGTGGACTCTCGCTTGGATCCCTGTCAACTACAGGACTCATGCTGCGCTCTGCCCTTGCAGTTGGTGAATGCGGTAGTTGATCATCGCGTTCGGGCATGGCGGCTGGTGAGTGCGGTAGTTGATCGTCAGCTGGAGGAGAATGTGGGTTTTGCGTAATCCTTATGTGAGCTTCGGGCCAAAAATCCAAGTATGCACAGCATCTTGAAGAAACTCTTCCTCATTAGGCCCCGGTACCTCCATCTCCAGGTCAGCCCAACCATCGAGCACTCGGTCCACAAAAACTTTGGCGTAATATTCAATTCCACGATGGTGGCCTGTGATGCTATCCCCTTCTACAGTTTTCTCAGTGACGCCATGAGCCACCACAAGCTTCTTGTTTCTGCAAATATCGAGAAGCTCACACACTGACCTCACAGTGATGTCATCCATGGGCTAGTGTGGCCGATTTTCCGGAGAGCTTGGGTTTGGTGCTTCAAATGCTGGTGCTGCTACTGCTTCTGTGGCTGTTGGTGAATATTCTGTTGAAGCGACGCTGCTTTTCCCCTTAGCAGTTGGGCTCATTTCATCAGTAGGACCTTCCTGATGAGATGATTGTTTTCTAAGAGCAAGAGCCACACGCTCGTCAATGATTTGCTCCATTCTTGCCTCGGTTCTGATTACGCGATCTTGCAACTCTCTTAGTTGTTGTTGTTGTTGGTCCTTAGACCTTTTGTGACTTTTATAGGAGTCAATTTGCTCACGCCATGCGAGTTTCCATGGAACTGCACCTTTGCCTCGGCAACGCCCACCGTGTTCTTTAGTGCCTATTGCAGCCCTAAGTTCGTCTCTCTCTCGATCAGGCACAAATGTTCCTTCAGCAGTCATGCGGATCAATTCAATAAGTTTTGCCGCAATCTCTCTTATTTGGTCGCCCGTTACTAATGTTCCATCATCAGGATTGATCGTGCCACCATGTGCATAAAAATAAGTCCTTGCTCGTTCGGGCCAATCTATAGTTGTCGGTATGAGTTCACGTGCAATACAATCATGTTCCATCTTATCCCATTTGGACATAGCCACCTTGTAACCTCCAGACCAAAACTTATGAAATTCTTTCTTTTTAGATGCATTGATGGTGTTGGTATCAATCATCTTGGTAGCTTCTTGCGATTGCTTGTACTACACAAATGAATCCCAGTGATCTCGCAACTTTGAAAGTCCTTTCTTTGTGAAATCGGGTGCAAGTCCCTTCTTGATGTAGTCTTTGTTCAGCCGCTTCTTGTACGACTGAAAGGCTATTGCACCCTTCTGCAATGCCCAAGTCTGCACATTTGCCAAATTTGTACCTTCTGGAAATGAGAAGTGTAATTGCACCTTGGCCCAAATCATGTTCTTCTCTGTGTCTGGGACCACATATTGTTGTGCATTTTCTTGTGACTCTTCATCTTCATTTTGAACTTCAGCTGCAGCTTCAGATCCTTTCCAATATCGAAAGCTTATTGGGATGTGATCCCTGACAACAGCCCCAATGTGGTTTGTCAACTTGACGACATTGCCATGTGGAGCTAATGGCATGCCTTCTTCAGAAACATCTGTGATGATAAAATGACCCTCTAGCTTCTTATTCGGACCTCGTATCCCACGAGCCTTCTTGCTGCTCGATGACGGTTCCTGGAAAATTAAGGACTATTAACTGATTGCTCCACTAACATATAGTAATTAAACTTAAAGCGTAACGTGGTACTAGTTTGTACTAGGTATACCTCTGATGGTTGCCCATCGTTTCTTGTCTCGGCAATTGGTTGCTCTTCCGCATCGATACCATCACCAGACATGTTCAGGTAGCTGTCAGCCTCGCGCTGTCTTGTTCATTAACCAGATTGTTGGAACTATGATTGTTAGCAATTATGTCCATTAACAATGCCTCTTCGCGTTGCTACTCCGCTATTGGATCCATTATCACTAAATAATAAGAATAAATAACAATTATTTTCTAATGAAGTAACTAATGTTCTAGTGAAGAAATAAATTTTCTAGTGAAGAAATAAATTTTCTTTCTACTGAAGTAATTAATTTTCCTAGTCAAGAAACTAATTTTCTAATGAGGTAACTAATTTTCTAGTGATGAAATGGATTTTATATTGAAGAAACTAATTTTCTAATGATGAAATGGATTTTCTATTGAAGAAACTAATTTTCTAGTGATGAAATGGATTTTCTATTGAAGAAACTAATTTTCTAATGATGAAATGTATTTTCTATTGAAGAAACTAATTTTCTAATGAGGTAACTAATTTTCTAGTGATGAAATAGATTTTCTATTGAAGAAACTAATTTTCTAATGATGAAATTGATTTTCTATTGAAGAAACTAATTTTCTAATGATGAAATGGATTTTCTATTGAAGAAACTAATTTTCTAATGAGGTAACTAATTTTCTAGTGATGAAATGGATTTTCTATTGAAGAAACTAATTTTCTAATGATGAAATGGATTTTCTATTGAAGAAACTAATTTTCTAATGATGAAATGGATTTTCTATTAAAGAAACTAATTAGTAATGTCGTGTCGTGCGAGTGTTTGGCGTGTCGAGTGAGTCGTGCGAGTGTTTGGCGTGTCAAGCGAGTGACCAGCGAGTCGAACGAGTGGCGAGCGAGTCGAGCGAGTGGTACTAACGTTTCGAACGAGTAGAAAGTGGCGAGCGAGTCGAACGTTTCGAGCATCTATATTTAAATTACATAATAGATAACATTTACATCTAATTCTAAATGTAAATAATAGATGTCTAGCTATATATGTAATTCTAAATTTTTATTCTAAATAACATCTAAAATAAATTGAATCTATATATAACCAAATCTAAATATGATTTAAATGTGAAACAAAATCTAAAACACATTTAAATCCAAATCTAAAGTCAAAATCTAACAGAAATTTAAATTTAAAACAAAATTATAACTAAATTTAAATCTATAACAAAATTATAATTTAAAAAGGGGCTGACGTCAGCCACCATCGGGCTGATGTCAGCCCCCAAATGCAAGGTCGCGGGAGGCGGCGCGGCGGCCGGCCATACCCACCGCCATGGTGCGCGGGCCGTCGGGGATGCGGCGCGTCGGAGACGGCAGTGGGGGCGGCGGCCGGGGCGGACGAGGACGAGGACGGTGCGGATGCGGCGCGTCATCACAGAAGAGGACGGCGCGGCGGCACCGGCAAGCTCGAGGACGCGTGGGCCGGGGACCGTGGTGGAGACGCGCGGCGGAGACGGCGGCGGACGGCCCGGATGACGGGGACAGCGCACGGGGTCCACGGAGCGGTGGCCGACGGCGGCGTCGACGGTGCGCGGAGCCCGACGACGGCGACGACGGGCGTGGGAGGCGGGCGGATTCAGGGGTGACCGAATCCGGACGGCGCAGGGAGGGTGCGGACGGCGGGCAACGGAAGGCGCGGGGATGGCGGGGTGGGCGGCAGAAGGCACGGGGATGGTCGGCGACGGCGCGCACGGGTGCCCGACGGCGGCGACGATGGGCGCGGGGGGCGAGCGGATCAGGGGCGGGCGGTGGACGGCGGGCGGCGTGGGGACGGCCGACGATGGCGGGATGGGCGGCGTGCGTGCGACCGGCGACGACGGGAGGGCGGCGCGGCGGATCGTGTGTGGGCGTTGCGGTGAAGAAGAAGTGGAAGCTGAGGAGGAAGAAGGGGAGAAGGGCCGGGGCATAAATACCCCACCACATTTGTACCGGGGCATAAGAAGGCCTGGTACAAATGTGAGCATTTGTACCGGGCCTCCTCATGCCCCGGTACAAATGTGCTTTTCATTTCGCGCCATAACGAAAAGCACATTTGTACTCGCATGAGGAGGCCCGGTACAAATGTGTATTACATTCTTTTTCAATTTAATTAGCTTTAAATATCCTAAATTTCTATTTTATTTATTATAAATTGTACACATCACATAAAATGGCAGAAAAAACTTAGCATTCTTACTTTACATATATACTAGGCAATAATACATTCAAAAATCAAAATGACAACTTTATTATCATTGACGAGTAATATCTTCGAATGGGATTATTTTTTCCTTCACTGCAACAACTAAAAAAATTTTCTTTTCATGCAAAATCCTTCTTAAGTACAACATCTAATGTTATTAATATGATAATCAAGATTTGGTCTTGCTCGTGTATATTTCTACGTAAAATTATTATTTTAAATTTAATGAAGTTACGAAAATTAAAATGGTTACTATTTTTATTAAGATATAGTTACAAACATTGACTAGTGAATAGTATACAGTGGCTTGACACTCTTGTAGACATGTTGACCCGATCTCTGATGGATTTCACGTATTTCAAAACTCACAAGTAATTAGGCATTCAAGGGATAAGATCATGGTACATCAATACTTAAGTCGATCTTAACAAACACAACAAGTTCAAATCCATAGAAATAAAAGGGTACATCAATACTTAAGTCTTAATTAACAAAGACAACAAGTTCAAATCCATAGAAATTAAAAGGGTACATCAATACTTATGTTTAAGTCTTAACATAAGGTACATCCACGCACAACACATAGTTCATATTGATTCTCCATTTTTCTTAAACAGGTAAGTCATATAGTTGAAGTCTCCAATTTTGAAGTCCAGAACTTCACTAATATATGCTAGAGCATGAATTAGTGCACCCTCTTTAGCTTCACATGAACGGTCACATGGACTTCCATAAATCTAAAACAGTGGAGAGTTGAATTGATATGGCGGGCAAAATGAAATATGAGCCTGGAACTTCCCACCTCTTTGCGTTGCGGATTTGGTTCCTCGTAAGAAAATCCCAAAACATCGCACACTTGCTCTAGAATTGCATGAAAACTCATTGCCGCAAAGGTTTGACCTAAGATATCCTAAAGTTAAGAAAAATACGAATGTTAAAAAATGTAGCACAGCTAGTTAAATTAAAAAATGCTCAATGATAATTCTATGCTCCATACTGTCAGATGGTGAGATCTAGACAGCCCACAGGGGGGTTAACCCCAGTGGTTTAGTTGTTCGGCGAGGGGGAATCTAAGGCTAAGAACTCGAAGGTTGCGCACGAGCACACGGAACACAGAGAACACGGCGAGTTTATACTGGTTCGGGCCTCCAAAGAGTAAAACCCTACGTCCAGTTGTTGGTGTAGATTGCCTGAGGATTGCGTATGATTACAAGGGGTCGCCCTGCCCGCCTTATATTGGCCAGCGGACAAGGTCGGTTCCCAGATTCCTAGTCGGTTACGACCAGGAGACCTAAGTATAGTTGATTACATCACTCGCCATATCCGTCGATCTGCCTAGGTCGGAATCCACCGATGTCTTCTCTTGCACGCCAAGTCTTGTGGTCGTTCGGGATAAGGTCGTTTGGAGAATCTTCTAGAAGGTCTTTAGGAGATCGTGTGGGCCACCAACTAGGTCAGTTGGGCCCACTGACAGGTCGGCGGGTCTTCTGGTAGGCCGGACCCACTTGTCGGGGACGGTCGTGAGCCTGGTCGGTGGGGACCCAGGGGTACCCATGTCTCACAAGCCCCCGAGCGAGGTGTATGCGCAGCGACCTTAGAAAGGTCATGACGAAGTCGTAGAGCTATCGACAGGTCGAATAGCATGCACATCAGTCAAAAAAGGAAAGAACAAATCAGCTTAGCAGCCGACCTGTTTGAAGTCTTTGCCGAACGAAGAGAGGTCGAGTGACGATCTATAGGAAGCGGGCTTCCAATAGATCGAATCGACGATGAGAAAATTTCAGAGGGCGTCAAGGATGCACTCATAGAGTAGTATCCGAGCATCATGGCGGGCAGGATGGCCGGTTTGGTGATCCAAAAAAGAAAGAGAAAGAAGAAAAAGGTAGGTCGAGTAACGACGTGATGAGAAACAGGTTTCCCAACAGGTCGGTACGACGAAGAAAACAAAGAGGGCGTCCAAGACGCACTCGTAGAGTAGTCCCCGAGCATTGAAGCAGGCAGCATGGCTGGTTTGATGCTCAAAAAAGAGAAGAAAACTGAGTCATGGTCTTGATCGAACGAAGTGTAGAGGCACCCAGATCTCCCAACATGGATGCAAGGAGGCTGGCAGGGCCGACCTCAAGAAGGCCTTGTAAGCGTGCCGACTTCAAAGAGGCCTCAAATCATCAATGTCCAGTATCCGAGGATACCCAGCAAGATTTTGAAAAGGCGCGTCACATGAGAAGTCTTCTGTAGTGGTCGAAACGGTTGACAAAGGAGCCATAGGAAAATGTTGATTCTGATCAAATGGAGTGTAGAGACACCCAGATATCCTCGATAGCTGCAAGGAGTCTGGCAGAGCCACCCGAGGCATGCCGACCTCAAGAAGGTCTCAAAGCAAGAAGCGCCCAAGCACCCGGAGATACTTGGCAGGGCCATTAGGCGCGCACCCCACAGGGAGGCCTTCATTCCTGACGTGGAATTTTGGGTGTCCAGAGCAGGCTGGCAGGGCTACAATAGCACACCGACCTCGGAAGGTCACGCATCTGTGGCGCCCAACTAGGTTGGCGGGGCCGTAGACATACCGAGGTATTGCAAGACCTAGACATGAAGGAACGCCGACCTTAAGGAGGTCGTTTTGGTGTCCAGATGACCAACATAGCTGCCAGCCATCCAGCGGAGCCAAGGTACTTAAGGTATTAATGACCTCAGCAATAGGCACACCAACCACGGGGGCCCGACGAAATCGTAGACATGATAAAGCTTTTGATCTCTAGGCGCCCAGATAGATCTGGCAGAGCAGCGAGGCACGCCTACCCCGGAAGGTCTTCAATCGAACCTATGACCATTCTGCTCAGGAAACAGAAATATAGGCTGATTGGAATAGGTCTGTTTACGTGCAGAGCCATAGCGGGTGCACCAGGACGCAGAGCCTAGCGGGTGCAGTGAAGACGTCAGGTCGTAAAAAGGGTACGTGTAATCGTCGTTGTTGTCGTTGTTTGCAGATGTAACGAGGCGCAGGGCCCTCTGACGCAGAGTCAGGCTTGTCCTTTGCCTTAGACTGCAGGGTCATGGGTCAACAGTGGTCGGAGATTCTCTTGCCACCCAGAAAACGACAAACTGCCTGCGAATCAAGGAGGGCACTGTAGCCATGTGATTCTGCGACGGGCTCAGGCATCATTGACGCACTAGCGACAAAGACGTCGCGAGACAGGGTAAAGTCATCGCCTTTAATCACGCACATGCCTACAGGCCCACTGGACCACGTGGTGTCAGTGTCATTACTTTGCCAGCTACCCAAGGCCCGGCTTTGGCTATAAATAGCACCGTGAAGCTGAAGGAGGCAAGCACCGAGCATTATTGAGCTATGAA
This sequence comes from Cenchrus fungigraminus, assembly GCA_036936925.1. Taxonomy (NCBI): domain Eukaryota; kingdom Viridiplantae; phylum Streptophyta; class Magnoliopsida; order Poales; family Poaceae; genus Cenchrus; species Cenchrus fungigraminus. The sequence goes on from CM072770.1 coordinate 64,689,101, forward strand.
GCCGCAGGGTAGTATTGAGGCCATGACATGGGCATGTGTTCGTCCACCAGATTGTAGAGTGTTGTGTTTGTAGAGGCTTGGAGCTAGAAGAACTCTTGCGAAATGTAGGCAGCACCCCCATTCTTTGTACCATGCCTCTGCGAGGTACCAAGGAGAGTTTGGAGGTGATGCTGTAGAGGCCCGAGGTGAAGCTGCAAGTCCTTGACGACCATGTGGTGCTCGTCGAGGGCTCGCGGTCCGCGCCGAAGAGCAAGCTCGTGTCTGCATTCCATAGTCCGGCACAAGGTGTGCCCCGCTATGTGCAGCGTCGTGCAGTTGTTCACCGCAAGGCCACCATCGAGGTCCTGAGGCTAGAAGAATTCTTGCGACGTGCTCGGCTATAGCAGAGTACACCTCAAGGATTGCTCTAGGTAGATCAGGTCTTTGAGTATGTTTGTATTTCTGTGACGGGTTCTGGATCCAATAAGGTCGCATGCGACTTGTGTACCTTCGAAGTTCCCGTGTAATGTTCGCTCTCTTCTGTCATGTAATGGTCGTTTTGACAAAATTATTCATCAAAGACCTATAATGATAGTATTTGGAGGGCTTATCGACCTCGTGGAGATCGAAATGTGTTATCAGGACGACCTGGTAGCTTTGTTGTATTCACGACCTAAACTCAGGGTATAGGTCGCTAAAATGTCCATTGAGTAGGACTCCGTTGGAGCAAAATCCGGCGAGATTATCTCGCGAAATTATCGGCACAGAGCCGTTAGGGCGAGCTTCTTACTGTGGAAGGAGCCGCAATGGGCAGATCCGGTGGGGCCCTTATAAATAGAGCGGCGGGGACCAACGTTGACCACTCCCTTCGTCTTCTTCCTCCTCTCGCTATCACCGCCGAAATTGCCTCACCCTAGCCGTCGTGCACTCCACCGCCAAGCGCCGCCCTAGAATCCGTAGTGCGCCGCCGTCTGCTGCCGACCGTGCACCGGCTCCACCACACGCGCACCGCTCTGCTTCGTATGCGAATCAAAAGCCTAGTGAGCTTTAGATCCAGATCTGCTCGAGCTTAAGAAATGGCGGCCGCGGCTCGTCCAATCCCAGACCCGCGGACGGTGTGGGAACCTTCGACGGTGACCGAGGCAAAGATCCAAGCGCTGGTGGACCGCGGGCTGTTGAGGCCCAAGGCGGAGGTGGAGTGGAAGGCGCCTACGGGCAAGGCGTTCCCGACGGAGGACAACAAGGAGCAGGTCGTCTTCATCTCCTTCTTCGAGCGCGGGTTCAACATTCCCGTGGGCGACTTCTTCAGAGGTCTTCTGTTCTACTACAAGCTGGAGCTGGTACATCTCGTGCCCAACTCCAAAACTGTAGTTTCATCATGTATCCATTTCTGGGAGGCGTTCCTGGGGATAGCGCCACACTTTCTTCTCTGGCGACATCTCTTCACCATCAAGTCCACCGGCAAGCGCGCCGGAGTTGTGGGGGCTGTGATGTTCTGCTTGAGGCCAGGCCTCACGACAGAGTGGATTCATACAGACCTTCCGGACAACACCGCTGGGTGGAGGTCGGAATGGTTCTACATCGCTGATCAGCGGCCGGTGCTCCCGAAGCGTACAGGGCACAAGCCCGTGAAGATACCGGAGTGGGACCTGCAGCACTCGTCACGCGAGATGGACGATGTCAAGGAGGTACTTGCGCTGGTGCACGACCTCAAGGAGAGAGGCGTGACAGGAGGCTCGGTGGCGAGGTCTTTTTGTCGCCGCCTGATCCAGCCGATCAAGGATCGGGTGCACCCGGCGTACGAGTATTGGGGGCAATCGGACCCCACTCGCGAGGTCAACCGTAAGGTCTCCAAAGAGGAGATGATGGCTAGGGTATCACAAATCTACGTCGGGCGTGCACGAATCAAGAAGTGCCCAAAGGCATATTCCTTGACCCGACCAGCCGACCCTATAAGTCCTGGGACTAGTAGGTCGTTGGTGGTCTGTTCCTTTGTTTATGTCGATCTTACTCTGTTGTACTTATATGTTGCAGGCCCGGGAGATGCAATTTTGGTGCCCAGCACCTTTACCTAGAGGCGAGGAGCCTCGTCGGAAACTTAGGTCGGACAAGTACCACCCTCCAGCAGCTGAGCTGCTAGAGAATTATGAATCAGATTTGTCTGTTGAAGCCGACGAAGATACCGACCCGGAGGTCGGTGACGATGCGTCGAACCGCCAGGAGGCGAGTAGCACCGCGAAGCCCAGTCGTAAGACGAGGGCAGCGACGGCGAAGCAGTCAACCACAAGGGCTGCTGCCAAGGTCGAGGCGACCAAGACCGCCAAAATTGAGATAGAGAAGAAGAAGAGGAAGAGGAGGGCAAGTCCTCCACCGGCGGTTGAGACGCCGGTAATTCCCACACCATCGGCCAGGGAGGTCGAAGATGATGAAGACAAAGCCACCGATGACCCACCGGTCGTTGAAGATCGAACGGCGAGGAGGTCGTTGAGTCCCGCGGCCAAGAGGCAGCGGGAGTTGGAGCAGAAAACGACGGAGGACGACCTCCGTCAAATGAGGGAGGCACAGCGAGCTGCTGCTGGTGCGCAGGCAAAGATGCCTGTGAAGATAAAAGTGCGGCCCTTCAGGCCGAAGTTGCGTGCCCCGACCACCGTGAGCTATGATCGTGACGCTGAAGTTGATTCATTTTGGTAGCTGCTGTTGGCTTTTGTATTGTGTTGACGCGGATTTCTGCAGGTCGGACATCCAACCGCAGAGTGCCTTGGGTGCTCAGGATTCACCTTCGAGGACGAGGTCTTCCGACCATGAGACCGGGGCTCGGACTCTAGCTGATGATGTGGTGACGTCGCGTCCATCTCCTGCCGCTGGGGCCGGGACACAAGGTTCCGTGGGCGACGTCGGGGCTTCACCTATCATCGACGTGGACCCCATCAACACGGTGCCTAGCACGTCGGCTCAGGACCCAACTACGAACCCAATTCAGATCGAGCAGCCACAGGAGAAACCAGAAACAACCGGCGCGCAGGCACCGGGTTCGACGTCAACGGGGCCGAACTTGGAGCACGACGAAATTGATTGGACTGGCACTCCCTGGGAGGAAGATATCTTCGACGACGACGAGGATATGAAGGAAGTTCGCCGATCGATCTTGACACTGTATAAATCTCTTACGGTAAGCAACCATCCCCTTGGGTTGAACAAATAATTTGCTTTCCTGACGTAGCTGACGACCTATTTTGATCTTTACTCAACAGTCGCTAGCTGACCGTGCCAAGGGCAGGTCCGACCTGCTGAAGGATGTTGTGGCGACGCAGCTGCGGGTGGTAGATCTTGAGCAGGAGCTCAAGCAGGTCCGTGAGGTGGTGGCTGCGGACAAGAAGAAGCTCGAGGACGAGCTGGCTGAAGAGAAGCGAAAGATCCGGGAGGCCAACGCGCAGTTTAATGCCGCTAATGTTGGTAAGATCAATTTTCTCACGGATTTGTGCATCATCATTGTGTTGAGCTACTAAGGACTTGACCTCAGAGTTTTGTTGGCACATTGCAGACTTCCACAGGCGGGAGGATGACCTCAAAAACGAGCTGAAGAACACCAGGGAGAAAGTTCGAAGCTTGGAGGTGAACCTCAAGGAGGCCGAAGCTGGCGGCCAGGAGCTGAAGCAGGTGATGAAGGAAACCATCGACAGTGAGTACGCCGTATCTCAAAAGCTGGCTTATGAGAAACAGGCTCGAAGGGATCTCGATCAGTCTTGAGGTTGCTTTGAAGGCGCTGCAGAATGACCAAGTGATCATTGCAGGGCAAGAGGTGGAGTTGAACGACTTGAAGAACGCTGCCCATTTTGCTATGGACATATTGGCGTCACAGGTCGAGGGGGAGGAGCCCAAGCCTGCGATCGACCATCTCATGGCCGCACCCGAGAAGCTGCTTGACCTCTTGAAGGCTACGAGCTTGGCGGCAGCTACGGAGTCAATGGTTCGGGTGAAGTCTCACTACCCCGACGTTGAGATGGTCAAGGTCGGAGAAGGGCCAGACACAACGAAAGATCCCAAGGTCGTCGAGCTTGAAGTTCGTGATGCTGCTTGGCGGTGATGGACGCCATTGATTATGAGGGCGACGACAGCGAAGAGTAGTCGTAGTCTCAGAGCTGTACCCCCTTTCTCCCTTAGTCATGTAAATATTACTTGATAACTTTCTTTATGGCCTGCACGACGTACTTGCTTTGTGTTTGCGCGAACTTGGTAGCCTTGAAGTATTGTGTCTTGTATCATATACCGCTAACCACTACTCTCGGAGAGGCTGGCTTACCGACCACCACAGCTCAGCGGGGAGGCTTACGTGTGATCAGCGCGCGGGAGGGAGTCTGGGACTCAGGTTTTGCAACCTGTACGACCACGTAGGCTCGCAGTAACACAAAGCAGGTAGTCACGAGGGGTGACGTCCTCAGGTCGAGCGACCCATATGTTGGCTTGAGACAAGCCCCCAAGCATGTCGAGGGGGAGGAACAGGAAGTTTGACCCCCAGGTCTTTCGACCCTTGTGTTGGCTTTAGCCAAGCCCCCGAGCATGTCGAGGGGGAGGGTTCATGACGTGAAGGAGGAGGAGATAGGGCTCGAGACACAGCAGATGACTGCTTGGACTAATATTTATTAAACTGAAAAAAGTACAAAGACGAGGAATACATAGTTGTATTTAAGAAACTATCCTATGGGTAGAATCATCGTAGATGCTCCACGTTCCATGGGTTGGGTACACCCTGCCCGTTGCCCTACTGGAGGCGATATGTGGATGGGCTGATGACTTCGGTGACGATGAAGGGTCCTTCCCACGGGGCAGAAAGCTTGTGCATGCCGTCGGTCTTCTAAATGCGCCTTAGGACTAGGTCGCCAACGTTGAAGGAGGTCTCCTTGACGTTACGATCATGATACCGACGGAGTTGCTGATCGTGACGAGCTTGCCTCATAACGGCGGCCATTCTCTGCTCTTCGAGGCTGTCAAGGTCGACACGACAAGTCTGCTCGGCTTCTCCCTCCTCGTAGTATTGTATGCGTGGAGCTCCGAAGGTGACGTCGGTGGGTAGGATGGCCTCGGAGCCGTAGACCAGGAAGAAGGGTGAAAAGCCCGTAGCAGAACTGACTTGGGTTCTCAGACCCCAAATCACGTCTGGTAGCTCGGCTAACCACCGGGTAGTGTAGTTTGAAGCGTCATCAAAGATGCGATCTTTGAGAGCTTGGAGGACCATGCCGTTAGCACGTTCGACCTGGCCGTTGCACCTAGGGTGGGCGACCGAGGAGTAGTAGACCTCGATTGTATTGTCTTGGCAGAAATCCCAAAAGGCAGACCCTGTGAAGGCTGGCCCTAGATCGGTGATGATCCTATTGGGCACACCGAAGCGGTGTGTTATGTCTTGCATGAACTTAGTCGCTTCTTCTGACGTGACTTTTGCAACAGGTCGGACTTCAATCCACTTGGTGAATTTGTCGACGGCCACGAGGATATAACCTGTAGACGCCCGGGGCGGTTCGGAACGGTCCCACTGAGTTGAGGCCCCACATGGCAAAGGGCCAGGATGGGGGAATTGTGCGCAGGGCCTGAGCTGGCAGGTGCTGCTGCTTGGCAAAGAATTGGCATCCTTTGCACCTCTTGACGAGGTCTTTAGCGTCAGACATGGCCGTGGGCCAGTAGAAGCTGGATCGATATGCCTTGCCGACCAGATTGGCAGAGGCCGCGTGGCAGCCGCACTCACCGCCATGAATCTCAGCCAAGAGCTGTAGACCTTCTGATCCCAGGATGCACTTCATCAAGACGCCAGTAGAGGCGGCTTTTCTATAGAAGTCGGTACCGGTCACGACGTAGTTGGCACTTCATCGTGTGATATGCTCTCGTTTAGCTTTGTCTTTTGGGACTCGTTGGTCGAGTAGGAAGGCTAAGAAAGGCTCGCACCAATCGTCCTCTTTTTCAGTCATTAGCACATCGCGGGGAGGTGCTGTTGTTTGGTCGGGCTGTGCTTGGTCCGGATTGTCCGGGTCCAACAGCTTGATTGATGGCTTGCGTAGGTCTTGGACAAACACACCCGCCGGGACTAGAGCCCTCTTGGAGCCTAGTTTGGAGAGTACGTCGGCGGCCACGTTGTTGTTGCGTGGCACATGCTGAAACTCGATTCCCACGAAGTGACCTTCGAGCTTGCGGATCTCAGCACAGTAAGCATCCATCGTGTCCTTGACGCAGTCCCACTCCTTGTTGACTTGCTCGATGACGACCTTGGAATCGCCATAAGCTAGTAGTCGCTTGATGCCAAGGGACACTGCTATACGGAGCCCATGGATTAGAGCTTCGTATTCCACTCCATTGTTGGAGGCTTTGTAGTGTATTTGCAGGACGTACTTGAGCTGCTCTCCCTGAGGAGAGATGAGTAATACGCCTGCTCCTGTGCCTTCGAGGTTGAGGGCGCCATCGAAGTACATTATCCTGTGTTCAGGCCTCTCCTTGGGAGGGGCATCTGGATCTCTGTCCATTCTGACACGAAGTCGGTGAGGATCTGTGACTTGATCGCCTGCCGAGGGCAGAACTCGATGTCGAACTCTCCGACCTCGACCGACCACTTGACGATGCGGCCGTTGGCGTCGCGGTTGCGGATGATATCTCCCAGCGGAAACGATGATGGCACCGTGATCTTGTGAGCTTGGAAGTAGTGGCGCAGCTTTCTCGACGTGATCAGGAGTGCGTAGAGCAACTTCTGAGGCTGTGAATACCGTGTTTTAGCGTCGGCCAGGACCTCGCTCACGTAGTACACAGGTCGTTGAACAGGGTAGGCCTGCCCTTCTTCTTCTCGTTCGGCGACGAGAACCGTGCTGACCACATGAGTGGTGGCGGAGATGTAGAGTAGGAGGGTTTCCCCTGCTACAGGTGGTGTCATGATTGGAGGTGTGGTCAAGGACTCTTTGAGAGCCTCGAACGCCTTCTGTGCTTCTTCATCCCACACGAACTTATCTGCCTTCTTCAATAGCTTGAAGAAAGGCAGACCTTTCTCGCCGAGCTTGCTGATGAAACGACCTAGAGCCGCCATCATACCTGTGAGTTTCATGACGTCTTTCTTGCAAGATGGCTTGGCCATGTTGCGTATTGCGTCGACCTTGACGGGATTTGCTTCGATGCCCCGGTGTCCGACCATGAAGCCTAGGAGCAATCCGGAGGGTACACCGAAGACGCACTTGGTCGGGTTGAGCTTCCACTGGTATTCGCGTAGGTTGGAGAAGGTTTCGGCGAGGTCGGCGATGAGCTGATCTTCCTCGGTGGTCTTTACGACGACATCATCGACGTAAGCTTCTACGTTCTTCCCGATCTGCGACTTTAGGCACTTCTGTATTGCCTTCCGGTATGTTTCTCCAGTGTTTTTGAGGCCAAAGGTCATGACCTTGTAGCAGTAGATGCCATTGGGCGTTATGAACGCCGTTTTGTCTTCGTCGTCGGGATTCAGGGCTATCTGGTGATACCCAGAATAGCAGTCGAGGAAGCATAGTAAAATGCTACCGGCCGTGGAGTCCACGACCTGGTCGATGCGAGGAAGAGGGAAGGGATCTTTTGGGCAGTGCTTGTTGAGGTCGGTGTAGTCGACACACATCCTTAATTCGCCAGTCTTTTTTGGTACAAGGATCGGGTTTGCGAGCCAAACCGGGTGTTTACATTCACGGATGAATCCTGCAGCTAAGAGCTTGCAGACCTCTACTTCTATAGCTTGTTTTCTATCTTTTGCAAATCGTCGGAGCTTTTGCTTGATAGGTCGAGCGGTCTTGTTCACTTCAAGGGCGTGCTCAGCCAGCTCCCTGGGGACACCGGGCATGTCGAACGGGCTCCATGCAAAGATATCGGCGTTGTCCCGGAGGAAACTGGTGAGCGCGAGTTCCTATGGGGTCGAGGTTGGCCCCGATGGTGACTTCCTTGGATGCGTCGGGCAGGCCGAGGCAAACTTTCTTCACAGCAGGACTTGGGTCCAGGGCTGTTGTTGTACGCTTCTGTTCTGGCACCTCCAGAGTGGTTTGGTCGATCTTGGCGGCCTGGGCGACCATGACCGTGGCTGCAGCTTTGCAGGCAGAATCTTTAGCGAGCTCGACGGTGGAGCTCTCGCAGTTGTAGGAGACCATGATGTCACCAAGGACGGAAAGGATCCCGTTTGGTGCTGGCATCTTCATGATAAGGTAGGTGTGGTGCGGTATAGCCATGAACTTGGCCAACATGGGTCGACCAAGGATGGCATGGTAGGAGGAGCGGAAGTCCGCGACCTCGAACGTCAGGTACTCCGTCTGGAAGTTTTCCTGTGTGCTGAAGGTGACCGGCAGACATACACGACCTATGGGGTATGGGGCCTTGCCGGGCACCACGTCGTAAAAGGGTTCGTCGCAGGCAGTCATCTTGTTGAAGTCGAAGTCCATTTTTCTCAGTGTCTCCGTAAAGATGATGTTCAAGCTGCTGCCCCCATCGATGAGGGTCTTAGGCAGGAACGCGCCATCCACTATGGGGTTGACGACCAGCGGGTAGGTCCCGGGGTCTGGTATGTGGACCCAATGGTCTTTCCTTGAGAAGGTGATAGGGAACTCCGACCAGCGTAGAGGTTGTGGGGTTTCAGTGTTGACTTGGCCGATCTCTCTTGCGTTTGATCGTATCTGTCTGTTGCTTTTCACTGCCTGACGGCCACCCACGATGAAGTTGATCTCCCGGTTGGCGGTCTGAAATGCGTCGTTGGGGTTGCCCCCTTTTGGCGGTGGTGGCAGAGAACGCTCCTTGCGGTTGTTGTCGTTGCGATTGTGGTCGTCCTGGCGACGACGATCATCCCGCCGGTCGTTGCGGTGCTCGTCACGCCGATCATCGCGACAATCATCCCGCCGGTCGTTGCGGTTGTCTTCTTGGCGATCATCGCGGCGGTAGTCGTCGCGCCGATCATCGCGGCGGTAGTCGCGGCGATAATCACGTCGGTCCCTGTCGTCGTTGCGACGGTAGGGCCGGCGGTCGCGGTAGACACGTCGATCAGGTCGACGGTTGCGGTTATCGTAGCAGCGGCTGCTGTTCTGGTCGTCGTTGCTGCTGCTCTTGGTCTTCTTGGGCTCTGGGGGTACCCCTAGAGCATGCTTGAGCTATTCACACTCCCTCATGGTGTGCTTGGCGTCGCGGTGGAACTGGCACTGGTCGTTCATGACCATGTTGAAGTCACCTTCAAGGAAGGTGGAAGGTCTGGGTAGATCGGTTGCATAGACCTCGCCAGATCGCTTGCGCGACTTGTTGCCACCGTCATCGTGGTCTTCTCCTTTGAAGTCGTGCATCACCGCATCCTGAGTGTCGACAGGCTTGTCGACGTAGGCCATGAGGTCGCCGATGGTATGGGCGTCGGCTTCGTGGATCTTCTCAAAGAGCTTGATCTTGGTTATCCCCTTCTTGTAGTATGCTATGACATCTTCATCCTTGACGCCTGCGAGGGTGTTGCGGTTTTCGAAGTAGCAGTTGGTGTACTCTCGGAGAGTTTCATCACGCCGCATCTGTACTCTTGCGAGGTGATGTGTGTTGCCAGGACGGTTGTAGGTCGCTTGATAGTTGGTCATGAAAAGCCGTGACAAGGTCGCCCACGAGGTGATGCATTCCGCAGGAAGATTGTCGAGCCACGGGAGTGGTGCTTTGCCCATCACAAGGGGGAAGTACCCCGCCATGTGGTCTTCGTTGCCTCCAGAGGCGCGTACCGTGATGCTGTACATCTTGAGCCAAATACTTGGATCGGAGCGACCGTCGTATTTCTCAATGGCTGGCTTGAAGTCTTTGGGGTATCTGATCGTCCTGAGGCGACGTGAGAATGCCGGGAAGTTGTTGACTGCTCCAGGGCTGGCTGATGGAGCGTAGGCCGTCGGAATGATGTAGAGATCGTCTGGCGGACCATTATCTTGGTCGTACTGGGCACGTCGGAGGAGCTCTTGGTCGTGCATGTGCTGTAGTTCCGTTGCTTGGATAGGATTATTGGCGTCAAGGGGATCAGGGACCCCGTTGTCGCGGTCGTAGTTAGCACGACGTGCTATCTCCACTTCGTCTCTTATGCGCTGCCGTTGACTCCCTTGAACCTGGTTGGCTTGTGCTGGCGGAGGTTGGGCTCTGACGTTCTGTCTTGCGTTGCCAGTGACGTTTTGTTGGGCGCCAGCAGCATTAGCTGCATTGTTGGCGACGTTACCTGCGGCATTAGCGGTAGCGTTGGCTGGAGGGTTGGCTGCGGCGTTAGCGGTAGTGTTGGCAGCAGGGTTGACCGGCTGCACTACTTCGTTTTCACCACCTCCTTCTTCGGCCACAGGCTGAAGAGGAGCATTGGCGTTGGAGCGACGTCATTGCCGAGGGTGCTCTGACCTGCTCCTGGAGTAGGAGCTTGAAGCTGATCTGCTGTATCCTGGACCCCTTTCCTCGACCTGGGCCGTAGCAACGCGGATGTGAGCTTGCAGGCGCCGTATTGTAGGAGTGTCTTCTAGTTGACCCAGTGCGGCAAGAGCTGCACCCAGGTTGGCTTGAGGCGAGTTGCAGACTTCGTGGCCGTCTTGCTCAAAGTCCCTGAGGAGGTCTCTGGCACGTAGGCGGTTTCAACGAGGCTCATTGCGATTCTGTTGCTGCTGAGGAGCAGCTTGAGGTGCGGGGGCTTGTGCCCCGATGACGACGTTGCCGGCGGGTTGATTGCCGCCACCTTGTCCGACGTTGCCCGCGGGCTGACCTGCGCCTGGGGCAGCTGCATCCAATTCCTGCTGACGACGTGTAGCTCTCGCGACGTTGGCGTTCTCACGTTCGATGCGCTGTTCGTCCGTCTCACCGGCTTGAGGAGGTACATCTGCGGAGACCACCAAGACCTCGCGGTTTGGGACCTCAAACACTTCTCCTAGATAGTTCGAGGAGATGGTCGTACGGGTGATCTGAAATGCGAGGCAGTCCGGAGACGGCTCACAGTTGATCTGGCGGCGATGAGCCACGAGGAGAGGTCGTCGGAGCTTCTTAAGCACACGGCACTGGCGAGCCGTGTGTTTGGAGTTCTCGTGGACGGGGCAAGGGTCATCGAGGTGACCCCTGTGGTCTCCACGATGCAGGGTTTTGGGTCCAGATTCGATCTAGATCTTACGCTTCATGTAGCGTGACGCTACATGAGCTGCGTTCCGTAGACCAAGAGGCGTGCGGGATGAAGATGAGGGGGTCCTGAGAGGGCGTTTGACGCGCTCGCAGACCTTGATCGTGTCGGAGATGTCTTCGACGCGATCGAGTCCCGCGATCAGGTCGCTAGGAGTGGGTGGGTGGGTTTCCGCCAGCAGATCGATCCCGACCTGCTGGTTGGATGTGACCGCATTGCCCTCGATCACGAGGCAAGCGGCTGGAGCGGTGGATCACGTCGGCATAGAACCGAAGCAGATGACGACGGGGTTGGCGAGGATGTCCGCCATGCTCTCCGAGAAGATGACGCCGTTGGTCGAAGCCATCGAGTTGCACAAAGAACCTCAGATTCCTCCCCTACCTGGTGCGCCAATTGTCAGATGGTGAGATCTAGACAGCCCACAGGGGGGTTAACCCCAGTGGTTTAGTTGTTCGGCGAGGAGGAATCTAAGGCTAAGAACTCGAAGGTTGCGCACGAGCACACGGAACACAGAGAACACGGCGAGTTTATACTGGTTCGGGCCTCCGGAGAGTAAAACCCTACGTCCAGTTGTTGGTGTAGATTGCTTGAGGATTGCGTATGATTACAAGGGGTCACCCTGCCCGCCTTATATTGGCCAGCGAACAAGGTCGGTTCCTAGATTCCTAGTCGGTTACGACCAGGAGACCTAAGTCTAGTTGATTACATCACTCGCCATATCCGTCGATCTGCCTAGGTCAGAATCCACCGATGTCTTGTCTTGCACGCCAAGTCTTGTGGTCGTTCGGGATAAGGTCGTCTGGGGAATCTTCTAGAAGGTCTTTAGGAGATCGTGTGGGCCACCAACTAGGTCGGTTGGGCCCACTGACAGGTCGGCGGGTCTTCTGGTAGGCCGGACCCACTTGTCGGGGACGGCCGTGAGCCTGGTCGGTGGGGACCCAGGGGTACCCATGTCTCACACATACCATGTCATCTTCATTCAGGCGACAAAATCTCTCTGCGGTCGTGGTCACACTTTCTTCCTCCTCGAGTGTCTTGATTAGAAAATAAGAGTAATTTGGCAGAAAGAACCCATTTGCGCTAAGTTGTTCTAAGCACTTCTGCACTGCAGTCATTTCAAAAGTCCTCTTAAACAGTGAAGGGCTACCCCACTCAACAATTGATAGCATTGTGGGGGTTCTGATGACAGCGAGGAGCAAAATGGTCCCCGAACAGATATGTCAAAGGAGATTTTTAATTGAATGACGTTGTTTGCACCGACAATCGCACATTGTACAACAGGAGGGGTACCACCAATCTTATCGAGAACATTTCGGAACCACTTCATATGATCGAAATTTTGCATGTTATGAAATGAAAATTGGTATTCTTGTAATAAAAATCTGGTTTATAGAGAGAAAGAATATTACTGTGTTTGGAGCATATCCTTGACGTCGATCACCGTTAGCCAAGTTAATGACGCCATGGGTGAAGTGTATTCCTGGAGGACGAGGCAACGGTGGGTGGTCGTCAATAATGTGTAGTCCCCGACCGCCTCCGCGGCCACGACCACGACCATAACCACCTCGACGGCCGCCACCACGACCAAAAAAGTGACTTGCCATTGTTATACCTAAAATATGCACGGAATTTTATTTAATAATTTCTAGCCAAACAACCAACCCACTCCCACTGGTTGCGTATAAACTATGAAATTTAAAATTTAATATCAATTATACATAATTATTAAATACTAGTGAAAGACTAAACTGTGAAATATTATTTTTTTTTCTTATGAATATATATATATATATACACGAAAATATAATGAGAACTAATTTTGTAATAAGGAAACAACTTTTCTATTGAAGATATCAATTTTATAATGATGAACACTTATTGTAGTAAGGATACTTTTCTATTAAACATATCAATTTTCTAATGATGAAAACTAAATTTCTAATAAGGAAACTAATTTTCTCATGATGAAATCAATTGAGTAAACTAATTTTCAATATAAATAAATAAATCGAAAAAATCTAGCTATCATCACATACACATCTCATACATCTATCATGACACTTTTCTTTCTATTAGAACATAAACCAATATGCATCTAAATTAAAAAAACACCATTCTAAGCTCATTTGGGAATGGAATAAATACTCTAAGTACAAAGAATATTACTTAAAATGCCAACCGTATATGAAGGTAGGATGACGTAACTAACCTCTACACCACTTCAATGAGTCAAATCGTGGAGAAATCGTCGCAAATCGGGCAAAAACACCCTAGGGTGCCATTGGGGTGGGAGAGCTCGAGTTGGAGGAGAGAGGAAGAAGAAGAGTGTGGAGGGGGCTCGGGCAGGGGGGAAGAAGAAGAAAAAATAGCCGTTGCACATTTGTACCAGGCCAAGACACGGGCCGGTACAAATGTGCATACATTTGTACCGCGTGGTTTCCTCGCCCGGTACAAATGTGATGGCCTCACATTTGTACCAGTCGGAGCCACCACCCGGTACAAATGTGTGGCATTTGTACCGGGTGGGTGGGAGATGACGCTAACGAGGCCCTGTGAGGGGGCATTTGTACCGGTTGGTGCCTCCAACTGGTACAAATGTAGTTATTTGTACCGGGGCATAAAATACCCGGTACAAATCAAAAAACGGCCCTGGGATATATGTGCGATTCTCTAGTAGTGTATGGTAATGAAACTGATCTTCCATTTTATAAAACTATCTCTATCAATTATGTTGCCAAGTCAATATTTCTAAGTTGTGTTTAGTTTTTTAATTCACCTTGCAATTCCCTATTCACCCGTCGCATCAAATCATATCTTCACCACTTTTTCCAAACTAAACACCTTCAATACAATTTTTTACTATTCATCATCATTTACTCATCACATCTTCTCTCACAGCACACGACGCAATGCACTATTCTCTCATCACATTTCCACCACTTTTTCCAAACTAAACAATTCCACAAATTTCCACTATCCATCCTCCTTTTCTCCACCCCATTCTCCAACCTGAACACACCCTAAGGCTATGCGCACCGACGTACACTACAGGACGGCAAAGCGAATTGGAGGTTGTTTTTACCATTTATTTCGCCGCAGCGGGGGACGGTACCCCGCACAGTACAGTCACGTTCGGGCGTTCGGACACTACTTCCAGCATTGGTGCGGGGCGACGGTATCCGTTGACGGGGCAGGGAGCCCGCGCGGTTGCGCGCCTTCCCAACCACCACGGCAAGCAGACCCTACCTGAAGAGGGGAGAAACTGGGGGTAACTATCTTAGCCCCTAAATCCCTGAAATCATCAAGGCTAATGGTGGGCTGCATCTACGAAGGCCCAACATCAGCCACCGACAAGCCAGGCCCATCTTCCCTTCCTTAAGGCCAGGGGTCTGGCCCCATCCGCAGGGCCACCTCCGACTTAAACGGACACCCCAGCTACCTCGGCGGGCGGCTCCGCCTCGCACGACCCAAGGCTCCTTCCGCTGCAATCCATCGGCCGGCCCCCAGGGGAGGGTTGCAACGTGGCGCGAGCTGCCCCGCGCCACCTGGGATGTGCAGGAGCGGCGGGGCATGCGGATCTGCCCTATCAAAAGGTCAGGCCATGATGAGATTTTCCCCGACGTGGGAAGCGGACTGCTCCGGCGTCCCATCACCTGGATGCTGAACAGTGGCGAAGGACACACGAATCCTTCGCCTGCAAGACATCGGACGACGAGACCCGGCCCAGCAAGTATCAGAGAGAAGGTCGAGGCTTGCACGAGAAGCCCCGACCTAACAGGACTGGCGTGCTCATGGGTCGGGAGAAGCCGCCTTGGAACGGGAGCCATAGCTATGCCGCCCTATGAAGGCTACCATGACTAGTGCAGTTTACGGCGCCAACGGGAGACGAAGGCCCACGACGTGACACTGTTCCAGCACTGTTCCGGCACTGTTGCAGCACTGTAGCAGGATGCCATTTTACCATCTTAACCCTTGTACACCAGCCCTCCTTGAACTATAAAAGGGGAGGTTGGCACCGTAAACAGCAAGGTCCAATGGGACGAACACGCACAACACACCACATTCACCGATCGAGCACTCATAGCTCACATCCACATCCAAAGACTTGGGACACTTTCCCTCTCACGACCTAAGCTTGTATCCCCTACTACAAGCCCCTGTGGGCATATAGAACATCTTTTCCGAACTGGACGTAGGGTACCCCCTTGGTGCCTGAACCAGTATAATCCTGGTGTCTCTAAGCCCAACTATCCGGACCAGACGCACGAATCATACCAAAAATTACTTGCCGGCGGTATCAAACACTGATAGTTGGCGCGCCAGGTAGGGGCACTTCGTGTGTCACGATGCCAAACAAGGGTCCGGATGGCCCATTCCGAAGAACAGCCGGCGCACACCACCGTGCTGCGCTTTGGCTCCCTGGACTTCGTCTTCGATGGTCCAGTCGAGTCGCCCACTGTCTCGCGGTCCCAACCCGACGCGCATGTGCCTCCCCAGGACCGGCCGCCTGAGGAGCCGCGGGCGGCGAAGTCTGCCGCCGACCGGGTTTGGGACCTGGTCGGCCGCAACATGGTGGTCGCTCTAGGGCCGAACCCGTCCCAGGAGCTCTTCCGCTTCGCGGTGTTCACTACCTCCATGCTTGTGTTCGGTTTGCAGGAGGAGGAGACGCTGACCTGGGACGAGTTCAAGCTCTGCTACGACCCCGTGTACCCTGAGGGGTAGGCGTGGCTCCCCTGCGGCGGAACGGCTACTCCCGCCGCCACGGGAGACGCACGACCGGTCCCCTCAGAGGCATCTCTGGCAAGCTGCGATGAGGCCGAGAGCACGCCTCTCTGAAGGAAGGCGCCGACGCCCCACGACCCGAGGCGCGAGAGCTTCGTCCTCCAGCAGGAGGCCGACGTGGTCCACTCCACCAACTCCGACGAGAGCTCTGCGGAAGGTGAGCCCAGTTCGCCTGACGCCTCCGCTAGCGAGGAACCCCCGCAGGACGAGGCCGACCGCGAGCGGCAGCGTGCTCGCCTCGACGAGTTCGACGAGGCTCAGAAGGCTCCCGAGGACGAGCAGCCAAGGCTCCACCACGTGCTCGGCGCGGAGGCCGCGGCAACGCCCGTGCGCGAGCGCGCACAAGAGGTACGCCGCTGCATCATTGGTGATGTTCATGGGACTCCCGTCGCCAAACGGGCCTCCCAGAACCTCGCCGCAGCGGCCGTGCTCCTCCAAGCCGGGCCCGAACCGACGACCCCGGAGGAAAAGAAGCTCCATCAGCACGTCCAGACGTTCCTCGACGTGGCTGCCGAGCAGCAGGCGGAAAGTTTGGCATCCCGACGGCGTGAGGCAGGGGCCCCGGCCCAGGAACGCTCGGTTCATCGTGGGTCCTCACGCCCATCGGGGTAACCGGGCCGCGCGGAGAGAGTGCACTCGCCCGCCGGCAGCAAGGTCGACTCCAACCACAGAGCCTGAGATGCATCCTCGGCGCGTGGGAGGACAATGACCAGAGGCGGGTCGGACGACGAACACCGGCCACGAAGGGAGTACAGCCAGAGGCGCAGGGGCCGCTACGACAGCAGTGAAGACCGGAGCCGGAGCCTGATGCCTGACCCCCGAGGTCCGCGGGCTTTCGACATCAATGTCCTCGCTGCAGCCCCCCTAGCTCGATATCGTGCTCCAACCACCGTCGCGAAGTACGATGGGGAGACCAACCCGAGCGTATGGCTCGAGGACTATCGCCTTGCCTGCCACAACGGCGGGGCGGCCAACGACCTGTTTATCATCAAGAGCATCCCTCTGTACCTCGCCGACTCGGCGCGTACCTGGGTCGAGCACCTCCCCCGAGGGAGGATCAATAGCTGGGCCCAACTCCGGGACGCCTTCATAGGGCACTTCTAGGGCACCTACGCGCGGCCCGGCAATGCATGCGAGCTTCGCCATTGCCGGCAAAAGAAGGGCGAGAGTCTCCGTGACTACATTCGCTGCTTCTCCAAGTGCTGCGCCGAGCTCCCCGACACGGCCGACAACCAGGTCATCACCGCTTTCCAGGATGGTACCATGTGCGAGACCCTTGTCCACCGGATAGGGCGAGTCAAGCCGAAAACCAACTGAAAGCTCCTTGACCTGGCCACTGACCACACCGATGGGGAAGAAGCCGTCACTTTCAGCAAGAGGAAGCCCGAGGAGGAACAGGGTGAAGCTCCGGCTACCCGCCCGGAGAAGAAAAAGAAGAAAGAGCGCAAGCTCCGCATCAACAACCTGGTGACGGCAGCCGACAAGCGACCGCCCAAGCCAAAGGCTGGTCCCCCGAGGGATCATTTCGAGAAGATGCTTGAGGCACCTTGTCCTTACCACGAGATTCCGGTCAAGCATGCCATGAAGGACTGCAACCTCATGAAGAGATACCTCAGTGGGAAAAACAAGCCGCAGGACGCGGCTAACGTCGGGCCGCCAAGAACGTCGAGCACGACAATTTCCCCAAGGAAGATGGCACGTCATGATGATCTTCGGTGGAACGCCTGCTCACCCTCCGAGGTGCAAGCATAAGCGCATCCTACAGGAGATCTACCACACCGAGCCGGCCGTACCTTCGTACCTCTGGTGGTCCGAGACGGCCGTCATGTACGACTGGGCGGATCACCCTGACCACATTCCACAACCAGGGGCTTAGCCCCTCATGGTGGCACCTTTCTTCGGCACCAGGCAGGTGCACAAGGTGCTCATGGACAGGGGGAGCGGCCTCAACATCGTCTACATGTCCACCCTCGATAGCATGGGGATCCAGCGATCTCAGCTCCGCCTGTCGTCGACCCCGTTTCACAGAGTCGTGCCCGGGATGGAGACAGTCCCACTCAGACAGATCGACCTACCGGTCACCTTCGGCGACGAGGGAAATTTCCGCAAGGAGACGCTCACCTTCGAGGTCGTCGGCTTTCCGAGAACGTACCACGCGATCCTCGGGAGGCCGGCGTACGCGAAGTTCATGGCGGTCCCCAACTACACCAACCTCAAGCTGAAGATGCCCGAACCCAAGGGAGTGATCACCGTTGACACCAAGTTCCAGCACGCTTTCGAGTGCGACGCTGAGTGCTTCCAGTTCGTAGAGGCCCTCATCCGCTCCGAGAAGATGGCCGCAGGAACTTCGGCTACGAATCCCGACAATGACATCACGATGGTCGAATCGACCTCGATCAGCTACGTTGTCTCTACCCTTGCAATAGTACCATGTATTGTTTTACGCTTATGATGAATAAAAGTGCTCACGCTTTTCCCGTTTTTCTCATCGTAAGCACGACTTTTGCCAAAAAAGTTCTTTCGATGCGAGCGATCCTAAGCAACAAACCATTTTACTGTCCTCAGCCTAAAAATTCTTCGTTGCTCGGGGGCTCCATCCAGGGGCACCATGCCCCTCAAAAAACAAAAAGTCTTTTTTCTGAAAAAGCTTTTTTCAAGAAACACTCCGCTAACCTAAAGAGCAAGAGGGAAGGAACCCGCAACCATCTGTCTCCGCTCGGCCTAGTACTGACGCCCCCACGGCTATATGTGCAAGGTTCCACGAGCTACGTCCGGGATGGTTAGGTCGATCTCCCCACGCCTCTAAAAGTTCGGTGGCAGATGTTACCTCAGCTTCTCTTTCCTTGAAAAGTAGCTCGATGCCCGACCTACCTGAACCTTCCAAAGGTAGCTCGGGGGCTTTGGGCCTAAGGGGTACCCCGATGCGACTACGCCCGGTCAACGCTCTCGAATCCCTACGCTCCGGCAGCTACGGGACGGAGCAAGACCAGTAACGTCCTAAGGGTAGCCCTATCGGCTTAGAGACCCCAAGTCTCCCGACGAAGAGGAAAGGAAAAGGAATCGAGTGTCAAACTTAAAAATAAAAAGGCCCTCTGATTAAGGAGGAATCCTACAGGTTATTTATAACAGTAAGCCGTCAGTGCTACTAAACTGTTTTCTCCTGATCAGTGCTCGTCATCGAGCCATCCCAGGTCCTCCATGGCAGCATCGGCTACCCTCCCGGCGAACTCAACACACCCCGCCAAGATCTGGGGGTAACGGTTGTCCTCATACCCGGGGGCCCATCCCTCTCCGAGCAGCTCGCGGTCCAGGTCGGGATAGTGCGAAAGGAACATGGCAACGGCTCGGTGAACCAACTGCCGAGCCATAGCCACGCCCCGCGCGCGCGACGCCGCCGACCATCCCGAGCCGTTCGACCAGGGACGGCCCTTCGTCAACACCGATGCCCTCCAGGAGTTCCACGACGGCTTGGGTAAGAGCGCGGTGAGTTTCTTCCCGCTGCAGGAGAGTCGCCTGGGCCGTGGCCACAGCCGACGATGACAACTTGAGCGCGGCAACCCTCTCTACGAAAAAGGAAAAGGGTGAGAAATGCACCGGCAGAAGGTGTCATCGAGACGAGTTGCAACCATAACTCACCCGTCAAGTCATCAGCAAGCAGTGACACAAGCGCCATCAGCCCCTCCTGCTTGGTGATGGCCTCATTCATCCAGGCGGTGTCGGCCCCCCACCGATCCCGCAGCGTGAGCAGCTCCGCGCAAGCAGCTGCGACAACAGCAATCATGGGTAAGCATACCAACCAACAGGTTCAAGTACCCAATCCGAAAGGATCCAAATCGGAGCACCAGCCTATTGGTCAGCTCCTTGTCGCGATCGGTGGTGACCGCTAGCAGTTGCCTCTACTCGGCGACGACGACACCAAGCTGGTCCTGCAGGGAGGCATTCTGCTCCCAGGCAGACTCCAGGGCACGGGCAGAGCCTGCCACGGCAGCGGTCAGCTCAGCCACCCGTGCTTCCAGCTGGGCTTACTTCCGAGCCACCTCCCGAGCGAGGACGTCGGAGGCGGTCTGCGCGCTTTCCGCCTGACGCTAGGCCTCGGCCAGTCTCGTCGTGGTCGTCGCCCTCTTCTCCTCGATGGCCGCCAGCCTCTCCACCGACGACGCGCGAAGTGACGCCAGCTCCGCCTCCTTCTGTCCCACCTCCACCTGAAGAGCTCTGATCGCCCCCCAGACCTTAGCCTGCTGGCAGATGAACTGGGACCGAGCGTCGCAGCGCGCCGCGAACCCCTGTCCAAGAAGCAACTCAAAAAAGGACAACAATAAGAAAAGTCAAGTGGGATCAAGTGAGAAGAAAGGTGTGAGGCAGGAGACATACCATGGCAGCGGCGACCACCTCCTCGGCCGATGCCGCTTGGCGACGGATCGCACGTTTGAGCCGCTCGGTCGAGGAGTGCTCCTCTTCATCGTCGATGACGAGCAGCACTCAGCCCGGGTCATCATGGGTGGCAAACTGCAACCTGCGGCGAACGGCCCCACCACCGGATACAGGCACCAATGCCCCCCGGAGCTCATCCGGCATGCCAGCGCCAGAGCCAGGCCGGGAAGACGACGCAACGGCGGGAGCCGAGCCGGAGAGCGGCACGAACGCCGTGTCCTTCGCGTTCTCCACCTGGCTCAGCAGGTCGCCCTCCTCCTGGCGGGAAATCCCGGCATCGAGCCCCTCGCTCTGGGCTTCAGAGGTCGGGAGGACTCCCGCGGCAGGCATAGCCACAACCGGGTCCTCCGGCGCGGACGTCGCTGGGTCCGCCACAATAGCGGCTGCACGCAGAGGGACCTCTGGGGGCTTCGGCTCCCAGACGGTAGCGATGCCTGACGTCGACGCGCGTTCGCCAGCCGCGGCGCTCGAGATCTGCTGTCGCAGCTCCGCCTCGAATGCCGCTAGCATCTCCGCCGACGGCGGGATGCCAGACGTCGTAACGCCAAGCTGGCGAAAGCCGTCGCTCTTCCGCGACGCCTCCCCGGCACCCTGACCGACAGAGATTTTCTCCTCCGGCGGCACCACGGGAGGAGCTTCGGGAGCCGCCTGCGCCGCTGCCGGCGTGACGATTTTTCGCACCGCGCGACGGAGGGACTTCTCCGGCACTGGCACGAGCGTTCGTCCACTGGGGAGCGTCCTGAGAAGATGCAAAGCTCAGCGCCAGAATCTTCAGACAATCAAACACTGGGGGAGAATTAAAGCTCACCTCGTCGCAAGGACCTGAGCCTTCTTAGGCTCCGACGACGACGACCAGAACGAAGACCGGACGGTCACTCCGAGGAGAAGAAGCTCAATGTCTCTGATCCTAAGGGAGAAATCCACTCTTTCCCCCTTTGGCTCGGGGGCTACTAAAGAGGGGTGAAACCGAGGGTAACTATCTTAGCCCCTAAATCCCCGAAATCATCAAGGCTAATGGTGGGCTGCATCTACGAAGGCCCAACATCGGCCACTGACAAGCCAGTCCCAGGTTCCCTTCCTTAAGGACAGGGGTCTAGCCCCATCCGCAGGGCCGCCTCCGACTTAAGCGGCCACCCCAGCTACCTCGGCGGGCAGCTCCGCCTCGCATGACCCAAGGCTCCTTCTGCTGCAATCCATCGACCGGGGCCCCCATAGGAGGGCTGCAACATGGCGCGAGCTGCCCCGCGCCGCCCGGGACGTGCAGAAGCAGCGGGGCACGCGGATCTGCCCTGTCAGAAGGTCAGGCCATGATGAGATTTTCCCTGGCATGGGAAGCAGACTGCTCCGGCGTCCCATCACCTGGATGCTGAACAGTGGCGAAGGACACACGAATCCTTCACCTGCAAGACATCGGACGACGAGACCCGACCCAGCAAGTATCAGAGAGAAGGTCGAGGCTTGCACGAGAAGCCCCGACCTAACAGGACTGGCGTGCTCATGGGTCGGGAGAAGCCGCCTTGGAATTGGAGCCGTAGCTACGCCGCCCTACGAAGGCTACCACGACTACTGCAGTGTACGGCGCCAATGGGAGACGAAGGGCCACGGCGTGGCACTGTTCCGGCACTGTTGCAGCACTGTAGCAGGACGTCGTTTTACCACCTTAACCCTTGTACACCGGCCCTCCTTCAACTATAAAAGGGGAGGTTGGCACCGTAAACAGCAAGGTTCAGCGGGACGAACACGCACAACACACCACATTCACCGATCGAGCACTGATAGCTCACATCCACATCCAGAGACTTGGGACACTTTCCCTCTCTCGACCTAAGCTTGTATCCCCTACTACAAGCCCCTGTGGGCATATAGAACATCTTTCCCGAACTGGACGTAGGGTACCTCCTCGGTGCCTGAACCAGTATAATCTCGGTGTCTCTAAGCTCAACCATCCGGACCAGACGCACGAATCATACAAAAATTACTTGCCGGTGGTATCAAACCCCGACACTACCGGAGAGAGAAGGGGCAGCGACGAGAGAAGGGTTGTCGCACTGTATAAGCAGGAAGGGGGGAGAGAGCCACCGGCAGCAACACCTCACCGTCGAGCAGCCGAATCGACGAGGACAGTGACTACGGTGGTGATGAAGAGAGACGGAGCAGCAAGGGAGGGAGAGGGAGCACGCAGAGCTCTTATGATCTTACCAGCCTGCCGGATCCATGAGAAGGAGGAGACCAGGAGGTGTGACGGGTGGCGCATCAGAGGTCCGGCGTGCCCACGACCCCGAATCGAGCGGTAGGGGAGGGAGGCCGGTGGAGGAACCCGGCGGTGGCCTCAGGGAGAGGGAGCAGGGGCGGGAGGCGCAGCTGAGATGGATGGTATGACCGGGAAGCAGGGGCACGGGGGAAGCGGCCGCCACTCCTGCTCGCTGTTGCCCGGGAGGTGGCCGTCACAACCCCTGCTCCTCCGCCGCACCCCTGCTTCTCCGCAACGAGGAGGCCGCCAGTGTGGAGGACGAGGCGCGCGTGCCGTGAGGAGGCCGACGGCATGGGGGAGGGAGGCTCGTGGTAGCAGCTCCTGCCCCTCCGTTGTACCCCTGCTCCTCCGCTGCAAGGAGGCAAACGACGTGGAGTAGGGAGGCTCGCTGCCGGCGAGGGGGAGCGAGGTGCGCGTAGACTCGATCCACTGCGGCAGAGAGGACGGGTTGAGCCGGCGGCGGAGTGGATAAGAGAGGAGAGGGCGGTGACGAAGAGGAGAGGAGGCGCCAGGGTGGGTGCGGCGCTGGGTAGTTGGGGGAGGGATAGAAAGAAAAGAAAAGGACGATGACATGTGGGTCCCACACTGATTAGTTGGTATGGAGTATAAGATTTAGAGGATGGCGAGTGCGGGAAAACTGAAACTGTATTGAAGATCTTGATGACCAGGCAGAATATTCTCTTTTAAGAATGAAAATGGAGTACAACAAGTACGGATAGCCTAACTATTGTCACACCTGTTTTTCCAAAGATAAACAAGTGCATAACTATATGCATGCCAGGATCAAGTTTCATGCATATAGTGACATATAAGTGAATACAGAAATAGTATCACGTAAGAAAAAGGGAGATTATCAGAGATTTACGCTTAATCCTGGAAACGAAGGCACCAAACTCCACAAGCAAATCGACTGGGGGTTGCGTACACCTAGAACCAGCAACATCTTCACAACATCTTCATAGCAGCTTCCTCTTTCTTAGCAACATTATTTAAAGCAAGGGTGAGCACTTGTCGTACTCAGCAAGTGTGGGGAAAGAATGAATGCAAAGGCTTTATAGTGGACTAGGCTCTGAGCATTTAGCATTTTAGTTGGTCAAGTTTTATTAGCACCTGATTACTACGATATAAATATGTATACCAACCCACATTAAGCATGAAGGTAAGAGATACACCATAAGAATATGGCAAGCATAGCCATAACCACAATTTAAGTCCATCTTCAAGTTCAATTATCATGTGAGGGTCCAGGCCGCTCTTGACCGTGAGCACGGCTAATCGATTAGTTTTACACTCTGCAGAGGTTGTACACTTTCAACACAAGTCACGTAAAAACTCCGAAGAGTTTTGGACCCAACCATGCGGTGTTTGCAAGGCACCATACCACACTACCGAGGTGTGATTGCATAGGGATGCTACGAGGCCTTTACAAAGATTTCCCAATGTGCAGCAACCCACTAGGTTTCAGGACGAAGCAGGACATAAAGCTCCCTAGCGGGTCAATACCCCACCATAAATAACAAACCCAACTCCCCGCTAGAGCAGGTCTATACTCTGACAACACCTCCCCATTGGCCCCTTTCAAGTAAGGTTGCTACAACATCAAAGTCTCTAATTATTCAGCCAAGACAGAGCCATATGTCTTGTGGTTGTACGGTTTTCCTAGGTGGTCGCTCCATGTTCTGATTAAGCATATGGTCTTGTATTAAAATTATCAGAAACATGTTGATTATTACCAACCCAGTTGAGCAAGCTAAGCAACATCTACCATCAAATTAAATAAACAACCCGGCTATACAAGGCAATGGTAAAAAGAATACTAGTCATTATCCCTAATAGGAACCCATCAATATTAAATGCAAAGCATATGCAAAGTGATTAAATATAGTTACTGGGACAAAAGATCAAGGGCACACTTGCCGTTAACCACAGAGTAGTTGCTCAGAATATCTTCAACCTCTTGCTCTTCAAAGCTTCTCGATAAGCGTTCCTTCTACTCGCATCAATCATCGAGTACAGGCATACAAAGCAAACAAACAAGAACAGGAACAATACACCAATCAAGAAAGCTTTAAAAGATCGCACTAAATGATAGACTTAGATTCTATGGATCACTAAAGTACACAAAATGTGCTTAGAAGGGAAAGGTCTAATTAGATGCACATGGTTTGAGCTTGAGCTAACACTAGGAAGATTTAGAGCTTCAGATAGACTTGATCAAAAAGAGACACTGAGATAAAGAACGTATAACGAACTATTTGCATATGTGAAACACAAAAGACTATGTGCTAGGTTTATTTTAATCAGCAAAAATATGTAAAGGATATTTTATAAATAAAATACCCTAAGTTGAAATTAATGCAAATTAAATTTTATTTGCAAAAATGATGTAAAGAACTAGTCAAATTTTATTTATAAATGTTCATGTATAAATTATGCCAATTAAACATTTCTTTTAGAAAGATTAGAACGACTAATCGAATTAAAGCATGTGACGTGTTGACTAAGCAAACTTTATTTAAAAAGCACATGCATGTTGACATTAGTCCAGTTAACATTTATTATAAAAGACGGTGTAAAAGCCTAATCAAATTTTAATTAGAAAAGGTTAATTAACTATTAAGAAAATTAACATTTGGTTTATGAAAAACCGAGATAAAGATCTAATTAGATTTTATGTATAAAAGCATGTGAAATGATTATTAATCAAATTAACATTAATTATGAAAAACGGTGCGTAGCACTATATTGCTTTTATTTATATAAAAGGCATGTATAACTAACTATTAATCAAAACTAATATCAAATTAATTTTCAGAAAACAAACATGATGAAAACACACCACTAACGTGTACTTTACATTATTATGAACCTATCGCAACTTGAACGGATAAAAACGGAGCTAAACAAAGGATCTATGCATAAAACAAGATTGGAAGCACCTATACGCGATTAACTAAAGATTTCAGGGCTAACAGAAAAGATTCTCGAGACATAGTAAATAGTGCTCGTGAATAGATCTAAACCTGGGGTTAGATGTGAAAAAGGGCCTCGGATGGATCTCTATGCAGAAACCTAAAAGATCTAAGGGTTCAAAGGTAAAAGATCCAAGACACAAAACTAATCTATAGATTTCTAGATCTCGCGGGGACCTAACTACAAAACGCGTAGAGCTTCTTCTACCTCAGGACTGCGGCGGACAGGGGATGCTCTGGCCGGCGAGATTGAGGGTGCTCCGGCGGCCTGGAGACTCGGTTGAGTGGAGGAATCGGAAGAGGAGCTCGAGGGGACCTCGGGGAGAAGCTCACCGGCGTTGGGGATGCAGGGAGGCGGTCGGATTCCGGTTGGCGGCGGAGTACAGGAGCGGCCGGTCCCCATGGCGACGGCGGCGCTCTGGTGGTCCTCTGACGGCGGGAGATGGGTCCTTGGATGCGCCTCGACGTCGCGAAGCTCCGTGCGGTACGCGTTTGCCCTGAGGGTCGACAGAGGCGGCGAATCGAGCGGGGCAACGCCGGCGGCTTGGCTCGGCGCGAGCTCCGGCGGCGCGGCGCGAGCAGCGCTGTGCTGCGCAAGGAGGCGAGGCGCGGTGGAGCGGCTAGGGCACGCGGGAGCCATGGGCGGCGGCCTTTATAGGCGCGCGGGCGAAACCTTGGCGTGGCGCGCACGCCGAGGACAGCGGCGGCCATGGCTGTGGAGGAGCCGGACTCACGGTGGCCGATGGGCCCGGATGGGCTCCGCTGGGCCTGGTGGGCTGGAGTGGCGCGGGTCGGGCCTTCGGGCGGGTCGGCGGTTTGGAGGGGCTCGGGATGGGTCACTAGCTGGGCCGCGGCCTACGCTTGATGGGCTGAGGAAAGGCGCACGCGGCGATGCAAAGGAAGGAAGTCCAGGGAGCAAAACCGGACTTCGGTTGCTGGGCTTCGAACACCGCTAGGCCAAAAGAGAGCTAAGGGAAGGGGAAAACGAAAAGGGTAAGGGATTGGATTTATTATTTTCCGAATTATTCTTAATGCGAAAACAATTCCAGGAAAATCCAGAAATCGTTTTAAAGGCATGAAAAATACTCAGAAAATTCTAAAAATTCCATGAAAATTCCCAGAGATAGATTAAGACATGAACAATCCAAATAAAGTATTTGGAGCTCATGAAAAAGATTTTAGAGCCTTTTAATAAATGTAATTAGCTCAGGGAAAATGATAATAAATTCCAGAAAAATCCAGAAAATTCTCGGAAGGGTTTGGTCAGCACCTAAACGCATTTTTGAAACCTTTTGCACTCAAGAAGCACCAAGATGCATTAGCATGACTGCAACACACACAAATATTTTATTTAATTCCGAAAAACAAACAAGGCTTTTTCCTATACTATATTTCCTGTAAAGAAAATAAATGTTGAAAAAATTTTAAAATTATGAGAAAAATCTTGTTTAATTATTCTTTCTATTCACATCCTGAAATTGGAAATTTCAGGGTGTGAACTATCCACTGAAACTGGCCTAACATCAAGCACAATAATACTTTGACATCATAATCATACCCTCGTTTGTTCAAATCTCCATGATCATAACCCTAAATGTGTTGCACAACAATTTCACCATACCTCTGACCTCTTCCTAGGGATGTATATGCATGTTTGAAAATCAGAATTATCCGTATTTGTATCTACCAAAAATGTTAGTATGGATATTTGTATTTGTTTTTTAATACCAATGTCAAGTGGATGTATTTGAATTCAATTTCAAGTATTTTCTTTGTTTGATTTCAGATCCATAATACGATAAAAACATGGAATATCTGACACTATCCATGTAGAATAAAGTAATGATGG
This sequence comes from Cenchrus fungigraminus, assembly GCA_036936925.1. NCBI lineage: Eukaryota > Viridiplantae > Streptophyta > Magnoliopsida > Poales > Poaceae > Cenchrus > Cenchrus fungigraminus. Next base: position 64,716,490 of record CM072770.1, read on the forward strand.
AACCATTTAAACTTATTTTTGTAACTAATTACATATGATGTTAATTTTAATATTGTTACATAAAAGATGATGTACATCTTCTAAGCTATTAAAAGATACCTATATGACATGAATAATTATGTAGCCTAATGTTACTATATAAAATAATAAAATTTAATTAATTTTAATATGGCTATTTATGTTAATTTAAATGTATTATATTACTTGTTTAATGAATAAATTATATTTATATGTATTAATATATTTATTTTTAAATTTAAAGAATGTGTATGTACAACAAAGATTTATTTTTATATTCAGTTTGATGTATTTGATTACTTAATACATATGTTATTTTCAATAAGCAGACTTTATTCATTACTCCTACTACTCGTAACATCATTTTTTACCAACTATAAAACCATTTATAAAGCAAATTGATACTCAATGGTTAAGTCAAGTATGTATCCAATGTAAATGCGAACTATTTTTTGTATTCATATTCCATAATATTCTGAATTCCAATTAAAATGTGATAAATGGTGATATCCAAATTTGATTATCCCATCTGAATACATCCGTAGGTGTACAACATCACGTGCCGTCTGCCGCCCTTGCAAACTGACTGAACCTGGTGACCATGGCCCATGGCCTCGATCGAGCGAGCTGAGAAGCCGACCGCGTCAGCTACTGAGAGCGCGCTTCGTTCCCGCGCCTGCTTTGCATCGCCACGCCCGCTCGCTTTGCCAGCGCAGGAGAGCCAAAATTGCTCTCCCTCAGAAGCAAGGCGAGAGCTTGCCGACACAAACTACAAGAAATCTTGTCGAGGAACCAATCACTAGTATTCTTATCCAGCTAAGCAAAGCAAGCTGCGGCAAGGGATCCAAGTAGTGATGCAACGGATCGGATACCAACGGATAATGTGGATACGGATATAGATAGTATTTTTTTCTCGGATCAAAACTCTCTGATCGAATTCAAGTACGAATAGATCATGATGTGTCGAATAGCCTTTCGCAAAAAAAAATGATGTGTCGAATAGTTATATTCATCGTATTCAGATCTTAGAAATCCAACTTTGAATACCCGGATACGAATACGGTACAGATGAGTACGTATATAATGCTTGGATTCAGATACGATGAGTGTTAGATTCTTTTGGTCGGACGGACATAATATTTGTACCACTTTCATCCCTAGATCAAGCACCCCCTGAGATGCATCTCGCCTCCTCTTGGTGTTGGGTCAGGCTGGGTATAAAAAACCGAGAACAGAACCGAACTGGGAATTGGAATCGAAAGAACCATAATCGAGAAAATCGGTTCATGTTCGGTTCCCGATTCTCAAGAACCGAAATACCTCGATTATTTCGGTTCAGTCCTCAGTAACCGAGAGAACTGAGGAAAACCAACATTCCACTATTCCAGCCCATGGTGGTCCAACTAGACGAAGGTCCAGCCATACGCTCCCGCTCTCACTCCCAACAGCCCAAGGCCAACTAACAAACACTCAATGACTCAACCCTAGCCACCCACTGCGTCCATCCCATCCTTCACTCCACCTCCCTCTCCCAACCGCGCAGCGCCTCCCACCGGCCAGCGACCACTGCATCCAGCCAGCCCTCCGGCGCACGCGGAGGTCGGCGGTTTTCTGCTGTGCTGCGACGACGAAGGGAAAGCAAGAAGGCAATGGTGGAGCAGTGGGCGGCGGTGTCGGCGCGAGGTGGTGCCCCAGCTGCGACGCGTGACCGGCGGCGAGGCTGCCAGCGGCACCCGACACAGGTGTTTTTTATTTTATTTTTTTACATGTGTGAGAGGTAACTCGGTTCTTTGATTAGAACATGAACCGGAACCGAAGTAACCCAAACCAAATTTACGTGGTTCTTACTTCTTCAAAAACCGATCGGTCCTGTTTTGTGAGAACCGAATTTACGTGGGAATGAGGATCGGTTCAGTTCTAACCGAATGCCCAGAGGCACTGTTGGGGATGGTGCGATCCGACCGTGCGTCCGTGGCCACGAACGTGCCCCACTGCTAGGCATGGCACGTTACCCTGGCCGGAATGGGTGGAAATGGGATTGGATTCAATGGGCCTCTGCTGGTCAAACTGCCCCACGGCTGCTGGGGATGGGCCGGGGACTCAATAATTCAATGGGTGGGTGCCCCACACAGCTGCTGGGTGGGGGGCATGGCACGCGGTTACCCAAGTGATTTTTTATTTTAGTTTTTTACGATTTTGCAAAAGTAGCTGTCTATGGAAAAAAATTGCAAAAATAGCACTAACAACTAAATGGAATGGCGGCAAGAGTTACCGCTATTTCATTTGGCGATTTTTTAAGAAAATAAACCGCCATTTGAAATGGTGATAACCCACAACACAATTTCAAAAAATCATACCTATTTCATATGAATTTGAATAGAGAAAATTTTATATGAAAGTTGTAGATCTCGACGATATCTACAACTTTAGTTTAAACATTTTTCATTTGTAATCATATTCGTGCTCAAATAATCAAAGTAAGTTTCAGATATGAAATTTCATATAAAGTTTCTCATCCGAGTTCATATGAAATAGTTATGATTTTTGAATTGTATTGTGAGTTATCGCATTTCATTTGACAGTTTTCAAAAAATAAATCGTCATTTGAAATGACAGTAACTCCTTTCCGTCATTCCATTTGGCGGTTGAGTGCTATTTTTATAATTTTTTGCAAAATTGTAAAAAATAAAAGAAAATGTTACCTGGTCCTGATCACGAGAAAGTCAGCACTCGGCAGAATACCGAATACCTACTTATTTTCTCTCAGAATAAATCAATCAACAAATCAATGTTTTCTATGATAACAAATCACAGATCAACAGAAAATCTGCAGAACACACTATAAACCTCTCTCCTTGCACTTGCGGGCTTGCAGATGACGTCACCACCCAGACACTCCAGATTGGCAAGCATACGACCACGGCATGCAGCTTCAGTGGGAGAACAAGTAAATCCCGGTCCCAGACTCTGCTGGTTCATACAATCAGCTGGCTAGCATACTACTCCAGCTACTCCCTGTGTCCCAGTTTCATGGTCGTTGGGAATTCATGTCCCACACTCAATTCCATGTTCCTTGGCGACAAAGATTCTGAAACTGAGGGAGTAAGTCCGATCTGGTGCACCACCTCTCGCCCTACTACGCTCGCCATGCGAAACTGTGGGCCCAGTCCTTTCGGCTCGGCGAGAGAGCGAGCTAGAAATATACCGCGCTCGCCGGGCTAGAAATAAACCGCAAGTCTGGTCAGTGACTCCATACACATAAGATGGCAATGTATCATATAATTCTATTTCATTCTTCACAATCCAAGAAAGTATAACTTATCGTTAGCTCAAAATTGTATGGGTTATGATCTAATCTTTAAAGAATCTCATACTTAAATTTACTAAGGTAAATTAGATTAGATGGTCTTTACCACCCCTGGACCCTAGTGCACCCATTGTTATTTTTCTTTCCGTGGTTTTATTTGTTTAAGAATGTACTACCTCTATCCTTGATTATTTGATGTTTCAGACATTACAAAAGACTTGCAGCTAGTTACTTTTCGCTGTCTGAAACGTCAAATAAAGCCGAACGGAGGGAGTAATAAGAAACAACTATATACATTGGTGGATGATGCAGAGACTGGGATATTAATATATATTCATTTAAAAAAACCCTAGTGCACCAGAAATCCCGAATGTCCGCCCTTCCGCATCCGCGCGGTGCCCAACCAGGCCGATCGCCTCGGGGTCGGGGCTCAGGGGCTCGCTCGCCACGCTGGCTCGCGGCACCCGAGAGGGACGCCGCCTGCTCGTCCCAGGCAGGCGGGAGATTCTCCGTGCGCTCACGGCCCCCGGGTGCGCAGCGCACTGGCGGTGCTCCACGACACTAGGCCAGCGGCCTTGGTTCGGAGGAGAGCTGCCCGAGAGGTGTTCGGAGGAATGCACATTCGAGACGGCCTGCCCTGCCCGGTTGTTGTTCGACGGAATGTGCGCGAGCATCTGATGATGGGCCGTCCTCTGGAGTCGGGACGAGCAGCTGCTCGAACCCCCCAAACTCGTGACGCGACTGGCGGAGGCCGTGGGTGTTCACGCCCGCGGTGGCGGGTCCGGCAGGGTGCCGGTATGCTGGACCGACGAGCCCACTGCCCAGTTGTACCAACCAGGTGTGTGCCCACTGCCCAGCTGCCACGTTTGCCTTACCATTCGTCCGCACATGTTTGCTTCGACAAGGACGTTAGTACGTTGCGGATCTCAAACTCTCAAAGCTTCTACTTTCCGCGTGGTGCACTCGAGAAGAGAAAATTATACTTGGGATTTCTTGTTAGAATTTCAGGAACAGAGAAAGAGACTGATTAGTAGATTAGAAAGTATTCAACGCAAAGCTATATCTGGTCTTTCCCAAAAAAAAGAAGTCGCAAAGCTACAGTTGGACGCCACTTCAGTTCCACTATCACTATAAAACAACTCATATCCTATCAAATAATGCAACTTGGGGCCCCTTATGATAATACACGTGGGCTTACAAAATATCAGCTTGAGTCTCGCCAGCAGGAACCACCAACTCCCGACAACGTCTGTACAGACGTATATAATGCTAAACTAGTTGGAGGATCAAGATTCCAGAACATGCGTGAGAGACTGTCAATTTTATATTTCAGTAAGAGTGTTATCAACTAACTATACTCCATAATCTTTGTGGTAAGCTACTAGTTCAGGCTTTACTTGTATATAGTTTGTCAGGCTTTGTCATAAACATAATATGCCATCCCAGCATACCTGGGGAGCTGGATAGCATTAAGTTGATCCATCAAGCATGATGGACAGCCAACTGAACTGCAAACTCCGTGATTATCTGAGTGCTGGCAATTTTGAAAGGCTGACAGAAAGGGTAACTCACGTTTCAAGACTGTTAGACTACCTATGTACAGGCCCATTAGGCCTTTAGGGTTAGTGGTGTGGCTGGTCTGTTCGGCCGCCGCCCCCCCTCTGGGTTTCTTGTGTAGAGGGCAAGGGACTCCTTGATTGGTGGTGTTTCTATAAACCAATCCTAGTCCCTTGCCTATATGTATGTGTGCTGTGCACCTCCATAATCAATCTACTATTTTCCCAGTCATACCTTCCTTCATGGTATCACGAGTCCAGGTTAATCCCTGATTCGCTTCCGCTTTCCTAGTCCTGTGCACACCACACGACTCTGCCCCGCGCCGCCGATTCAGCCGCGTGACTCCACCCACGGCCGCGCCTCCTTCCGCGCCGCCCGGTTCGTTGAATCCGCGACCGCGCGCCCCTTCCTCGTCGTCCGCGCCGCCGATTCCGCGACCGCGCGCCCTCCTTCGTCGCCCACGCCGCCGATTCCGCAGCCGCGCGTGCCGCCTCCACCGACTCGTCCGCGTCCATGCTGTAGTCCCGCGCCTGTGCGCCGCATCCTCTGCCGCGTGTCCATGGCCGGGACACCTACTCCCTCTGCTCAAGCCGCCGAGGAGGAGGAGCGCTGCCAGCGTATTGCGGCGGACGCCAAGGAGTAGGCTCGCCTCGACGCCGAGCGCGCCCAAGCCGATGCAGACGCGCGCCAGAAGGAGCGCGACGCCTACCTCACCCGCGCCAAGGCCGCCGAGGACGAGGCTGCCCTCGCGGTCAAGGAACGCGAGGCCGTGGATCAGCGCATCCGCGCCGCTTTGGCTCGTGCCGCCGCCGAGTGCAAGGCCGCCGCTGACGCTGCCGGCGCCAAGGACGACGACGACGAGAAGGCGTCCCATGTCTCCGACCCCGCCCCGGACGCCTCCAACCTGCAGATGCATGAGGCCGCCGCCCTCCTTCACCTGCACTCCCAAGCCATCGCCGTCCACAACATCCGGCTCCTCGTGCCGATCGTCCTCGACCTCGCCGCTAGCAACTACACCTGCTGGCGCGAGCAGTTCCTCCTCACCGTCGACAAGTTCTCTCTGCAGGACCACATCTTGTACGACTGCCCCGCTGTGATCCTCCCTAACTGGGACCGGATGGACTGCACCGTCCGCTCATGGATCTACGGGACAATCTCTAACGATCTCATGGAGACCGTACTCAAGCCACGTGCCTATGCACGAGTCATCTGGCTCGCTGTGGAGTCCCAGTTCCTCGACAACCAAGAGCAGCACGCCATTCTCCTGGACACTGAGTTCCGCACCTTCGTCCAAGGTGACCTCTCCATCAGCGACTACTGCCGGCGCCTCAAGACCATGGTTGATGCCCTGCGCGGTTTCGGTGAGGACATCCCCGACCGTACGCTCGTCCTCAATGTCATACGCGGCCTCAACGAGAAGTTCGCCCCCATCGGGATCCATCTTCGCCGCGCCAAGCCATTCCCCACGTTCCTCGAGGCCCGCACCGAGCTCCTCCTCGAGGAACTCACCATGGGCAAGCCGGCTTCCGACTCCTCCACCGCTCTCCTCGCCTCTGCACCAGGCGGCTCCGGGCCGACCAGCAGTCACGACAGCACCGGTGGTCACAACGGCAACGGCGGTCGCCCTCAGCATCCTCCTCGCACCAACAAGTCTGGCGGTGCGGGCGGCGGTGCTCCGAAACAGCGTCACTCCGGCGGCAACGATGGCAATAGCGGCAACAAGAGCAACGGCAGCCAGCGTCCCAAGACCGGCGGCTCCAGCAGCAACGGCGGACGTGGCGGCCGTTCCAAGTCGTCATCTCCGGGTGGTTCTTCTGGCATCCCGCCGGGCCTGGTCGTCACCTGGCCAGGCCTACAGCTGTGGCCCGGCGCCTCTCCTGGCCAAGCTCAGCAACACCAGGCGCTGCTGGCTCAGTACCAGGCCAGCCAGCAGCAGGCGGCCCATGCTGCCCAGGCGCAAGCACAGGCCTACGCGTAGGCTCAGGCGCTGCACCTCCAGGCACAAGCACTCGGGTCCTCCCCGGCAACAGGACAATGGCCGGCTGGCGTCCCTGGCATCTACAGCAACCCCGGCGGCGCCCCGTACTGGGATCCCCAGTCTCTGGCCTCCACCTTCAGCACCATGACGCTGAACCAACCGCAGCAGAACGAGTGGCACTTCGATTCAGGTGCTACCTCTCACATGGCTTCCGACTCTACTACTCTCTCACATGTTTTTACCCAGCGATATCCTGTTCCTTCTAACATTGTTGTCGGTGATGGATCTTTACTCCCTGTCACCTCCACTGGTTTTGCACATCTTCCATCTAATTTATCTCTTAATAATGTTCTTGTTTCCCCAAAACTTATTAAGAATTTGATCTCTGTGCGCCAGTTCACTACCGATAACAATTGTTCTGTTGAATTTGACCCTGCTGGTTGCTCTGTGAAGGATCTCAAGTCTCGGAACGTGATCATTCGGTGCAATAGCTCCGGACCGTTGTACCCTCTGCATCTGCCTGCTGCTACCGCCCTCACAGCTGGACTGTCCTCCACCCTTTGGCATCGTCGTCTCGGACATCCTGGTCAAACAGTCTTGGCCAAATTACCTTTTGCATGTAATAAAGACACTAGCTCGCCTCTTTGTCATGCGTGTCAGCTAGGCCGCCACACTCGTCTACCCTTTCGAGTCTCGTCGTCTAGAGCTTTGAGTCGGTTTGATCTTATACATTGTGATCTGTGGACATCACATGTTTCCAGTATCTCTGGTTTTAAGTATTATTTGGTTATACTTGATGATCACACACATTACTTATGGACCTTTCCCCTTCGACTCAAATCTGACACTTTCAGCACGCTTGCTAATTTTTTTTTCCTATGTGAAAACTCAGTTCGGGACTACTGTCAAGGCTATCCAGTGTGATAACGGGCGTGAATTTGATAACTCCAGCGCCCGCAGTTTCTTCTCCACCCATGGTGTCTTGCTGCGCATGTCGTGCCCCTACACCTCAGCCCAAAATGGGCGGGCTGAGCGCATCATCCGGTCTACTAATAACATTGTGCGCTCCTGATTGTTTCAGGCCAGCCTTCCACCCTCCTACTGGGTTGAAGCTCTGGCTACAGCCACCCACGTCCTCAACCTCTTGCCGACCAAGACGTTGCCCGTAGGCACCCCTCATAGTGCCCTCTTCGGCACGGAGCCCTCCTATGAGCATCTCCGTGTGTTCGGTTGCAAGTGCTACCCGAACCTCTCCGCCACGGCCTCTCATAAACTCTCCCCGCGTTCCGCTTTATGTGTCTTCCTTGGTTATTATGCTCATCATAAAGGATATCGCTGTCTTGACTTGTCTTCCAACAAGATCATCATCTCTCGGCACGTCCCCTTTGATGAGCACAACTTTCCCTTTGCGGAAAACTCCTCTCCAGACACCCCGGACGCATATGAGTTCCTCGATGCACCTCCTGACCCTGTGCCGCCCATCCCCCTTGGGTCGCCACAGCCTTCTGTGCCTGCAGGTCATCCCGGTGGTGCTTCGCCGACTCCCGCACTGCCATGTGCGGCCTCCGGCGCCTCTCCCGCCCAGCCATGTGCGGCCTCCGGCGCCTCTCCCGCACTGCCACGTGCGACCCCTAGTGCCCCTTCGACGCCGGCTGTCAGCCCTCTACGTGCACCTGTCGTCCCGCCCGGCTTCTCGCCGCTGCCAGTGTACGCTCGGGATTTTCGACATGTCTTCGCCCGTCGACAGCCTGCTCCCGCGGCCTCGACACCTGTTGCACCGCCACGGGTGCCCTCTGCTGCTAGCCCGGGGGCGACGCCCGCTGCCAGCCATGGGGCGACGCTCGCTGCCAGCCCGGGGGTGCCGCCCGTCGACCCTTCGGCCACCGATCCAAGCGTTGCTGCTCCTCGACTGCCCAAGGGTGCTGTCCCCATGCCTCCTGTTGTCAATCAGCACCGCATGACGACACGCGCTAAGCTGGGTCACCGCATGCCGGCCCTGTATCACACAGCGCCGCTCTCGCCAATACCCAAGTCTTACCGTGCCGCTCTTGCTGATCCAAATTGGAGAGCCGCCATGGGAGAGGAGGTTGCTGCCCTCTCTTAGAATAAGACTTGGGATCTTGTTCCTCGACCGCCTGGCACTAATGTCGTCTCCGGTAAGTGGGTGTTCAAGATCAAGTACAATCCCGATGGCTCTTTTCAGCGGTACAAGGCTAGATGGGTTGTCCGTGCTTGTTCTCATCGTCCTGGAGTTGATTTCGGTGAGACCTTCAGTCCGGTTGTCAAGCCCGCTACTGTTCGCACTGTGCTGTCCCTTGCAGTCTCTCGCCGGTGGCCTGTTCATCAGCTCGATGTCAAAAATGCTTTCCTCCATGGTATGCTCACTGAGACTGTCTACTGCGCCCAGCCGTCCGGATTTGAAGATTCAGATCATCCGGATTTCGTTTGTCGGCTCAATAAGTCCTTGTATGGATTGAAATAGGCTCCCAGGGCGTGGAACAACACTTTTGCAGCCTATGTTCTGTCTCTCGGCTTTGTGGAGTCCAAGGCGGATACCTCGTTGTTCGTTCTTCACCGTGGGACTGAGACTGCATATCTCCTGCTATATGTTGATGATATTGTCCTCACTGCCTCGTCACCAGCCTTGCTGCGGCATATTATTCAGGACCTTCAGCGAGAATTCTCTATGAAGGATTTGGGACTCATTCATCACTTTCTGGGAGTTCATGTTCAGCACTTGACCGGCGGTGGGCTTCATCTTTCCCAGCGACAGTTCATGATTGACATCTTGGATCGGGCCGGCATGTCAGCTTGCAAACCCTGCAGCACTCCCGTTGACACCAATCCCAAGCTGTCTGCCGCCACAGGAGCTCTACTGGAGAAGCAGCAAGCCACTGATTTTCACAGCCTTGCAGGTGCTCTTCAGTATCTGACGTTCACCAGGCCTGACATTGCATATGCTGTTCAGCAAGTGTGCCTACATATGCATGCTCCACGGGAACCTCACCTGACAGCTCTTAAGCGCATCCTGCGCTATGTGTGTGGGACTCTTCACCTCGGTCTCTCGCTTCGACCTTGTTCACAAGACAGCCTTGTGGTCTACTCTAATGCTGACTGGGCCGGATGCCCAGATACGCGTAAGTCCACCTCTGGGTATGCTGTTTTTCTTGGTGACAATTTGATCTCCTGGTCTTCGAAGTGGTAGGTCACTGTCTCCCGCTCCAGCGCCGAGGCTGAGTACAGGGTTGTTGCCAATGCTGTGGCTGAGGCGACTTGGCTGCGTCAGTTACTCCTTGAGCTACACTCGCCCTTGCGACGAGCCACCCTGGTCTATTGTGACAACATCAGCGCCGTCTACATGTCCGCCAACCCCGTTCAGCATCAACGCACCAAGCACATTGAGATTGATCTTCACTTCGTTCGGGAGCGTGTTGCTATTGGTGATATTCGTGTCCTTCATGTGCCTACAGCTTCGCAGTACGCCGACATCTTCACCAAAGGGCTACCTTCTTCTGTCTTCACAGAGTTTAGGTCCAGTCTAAACGTTCGTGGCAGCAATGGTTAGACTGCGGGGGAGTGTTAGACTACCTATGTACAGGCCCATTAGGCCTTTAGGGTTAGTGGTGTGCCTGGCCTGTTCGGCCGCCGCCCCCCCTCTGGGTTTCTTGTGTAGAGGGCAAGGGACTCCTTGATTGGTGGTGTTTCTATAAACCAATTCTAGTCCCTTGCCTATATATGTATGTGTGCTGTGCACCTCCATAATCAATCTACTATTTTCCCAGTCATACCTTCCTTCAAAGACGAAGGCGCCCTATGTATTTACAATAAGATTAGGGCAACTTCAATGGAGCTCTCAAATTCAAGCCCCTATTCCTTCAAATAGGAGTCTCTCATCCATGTTTTGATCATCAATTTCTCCATGCACTCCAACCAAAGCCTCATATTTCCTCCTTGTGTTTCATTCATCCTTTTTATTTAATTAATATCTTTGTGAACCGAAGCCTCATATTTTTCCTCCTTATATTTCTTTAGTCCAAGTCTCTCAAGTCAGGTCAACTAAAAGGACAGAGAAAAGTCTGAACGTCCAGATACCACTTGCATTATTGAAGATTAGGTGATCAGCTCTCTCATTTGTTAATTGGAAACTGCAGATCATGGAGGAAAACAACGTTTTAGAATATTCTCAAAGTTCAGTTAAAAACGTTTTAGAGGGGAAGTTCAGCTAAACATGAACTGACAAATAGAAGAAACAGGGGTGGAAAAGAACCAAGGATTCTGTGATCTAAATAAAACATATTATTTAATTGACTCGTAGTTCTTTCCTCCCTCTGTTGGAAAATTGTCTTCAGATGTTTCTGTAGGTTTTATTTATGTCATAATTAGATAATTCACCCTTACAGTACTAGTCAAGGCTGTTTGTGTGGTCCACTGCAAGAAACTTCAATACTAGATGACACTGCATTTCACTATGTCCTTTTTGGCAGCTGACACTTCTGTCTGTTTGAAGCGGTCCAATCATCCATTACTTGGACTTTGGAATCTTTATACGATTGCAGAGGTGCCATAATCTCTTATTTCTTTGTCTTCTGTTCCTTCTTCTATCTAGTGGAGGTGTATCCAAAGGCAGCAAGCTTTGCATATAGCTTCATTCTCATACTCCTTTTCCAAATGTTACTACCTTCACAGACAACATAGAGTTTTATTTTGATCTGACATCAAACCTATGGAGTCTGAAGAGCAGCCTCCTCATGAGCAACATGAGCTGCAGCAACGCCAAGCTGACCAAAATCCTGGTGCCGATGAGGCTGAGCTCCTCTGGAAGCTGAGGAAGTACTTGATGCTGCTGGCTATCCTAGCTGCAGCCATCACCTTCCAAGCAGGACTAGCTCCGCCGGGTGGGTTCTGGCAAGACAGCAAGAACGGCCACATCGCAGGTGATATTGTGCTGAGAGTTAGCTACCCCAGGCGTTACCATGTTTTCTTCTACTGCAACACAACAGCTTTCGGGGCATCACTCATTGTTCTGATACTGCTCCTGATCAGGGAGCTGAGCCGCAATGCGGTTTGGCTTCGGGCGCTACAATTTTCAATGGTATTGGGCCTGCTAGGGCTCATGGGGGCATATGCCGCAGGGAGCTGCAGGGAGGTGAGAACCTCAGTTTACATTTGGATTTTACTTGTAGGAATATTCGCATATATCACACTTCATGTCATATTCTTCCGGCATCTGGCACCTAAATGGCTGCGTGATACGTTTATGAATATAAGAAGATACTGGAAGGATTTCCTGAACAATATTTTCAAGAATTCACAGAGCACAACAGATGAGCAAGAGGATTCTGACAAGATGGAAGAATTGGAGAGGAATCGCGGTTTTTTGCTGGTTCTTGCCACATTAGCTGCAACAGTAACATATGTTGCGGGACTAAGCCCACCGGGTGGCTTCTGGCCTGATGACAAGCTTAACCACCTTGCCGGTGACCCAGTATTGGAAGATCATTACCCCCGTCGATTCAAGGCGTTTCTGGTCTGCAATGCAACTTCTTTTGCTGGATCCATTGTGATCATCATCATGCTCCTCAGTAATACAGCAGTGGATCATGTTGTCAAGTCAAATGCTCTGCGACTGTGTGTTCTAATCAGCCTCTTCGGCCTTATGGGGGCGTATGCTGCTGGGAGTTGCAGGGAGGTCCTTACATCTATCTATGTCTTCTCCCTTGTTGGTGGAGTTTTGCTCTACCTTATCCTTCAGTGGATTGAACCTATTGTGACAAAGCCAGAGTCTGTAGAGAAGTCCATTGGATGGGTGAGAAAGAAGAAGACTGAACTGCTCAAGAAACTGAGCTCCTTCATTATGAAGGGGAGTGGGAATCCAGATGATGATGACAAGCATAATACCCTATCAGAGCCCAATAGACATCTGCTCAATAATAACTTTCCAAGCAATTCTGGTGATGCTAAGGATGATTTACAGAAACTGCGGACATATCTCCTATTGCTCGGTATCCTTGCTGCCACTGTCACATATCAAGCTGGGCTGAATCCACCAGGTGGCTTTTGGACAGATAACGATGGGCATGTTGCAGGGGATCCAATCTTGGAGACTGTGAACCCAAGGCGTTACAAGGCATTCTTCTACTGCAATGCCACAGCTTTTGTAGCATCATTGGTAATCATCACTTTACTCCAGAGTCAACTGATTACCGTTGGTGCCATTAAGCGCCACATCCTGCAAACAGCCATGACACTGGATCTCTTTGGTCTGATGGGGGCCTATGCTGCTGGAAGCAGCAGAAAGTTCTCAACATCCATATATGTGTTTGTCTTGGTCCTGCTTGTTTTCACGTATGTTGTACTTCATGTTCTTCTATCCGTGGCTCTCAAGACACGACTGAAGACAATAATAGATCGTTTCAGCAGAAATAATACAATGGATAATGAAGTTGAAGGGAAGGATTTGGAGAAGCGGCGTAAGTTTTTGATGTTGATTGCAATTCTAGCTGCTTCCATCACATATCAAGCTGGCATAAGCCCACCAGGCGGATTCTGGAACGACAATAATGGCCACCGAGCAGGTGATCCCGTGTTCCGTGATGAGTTCCCACGCCGCTTCACAGTTTTCTTCTACTTCAATGCAACAGCTTTCATGTCGTCCTTGGTTGTGATTATGTTGCTTGTTAGTAAAAGGCTATATAGCAAGGGTCTTGAGGGCTATGCACTGCACGCATGTGTTTTGATTGATCTGATCAGCCTCATGGGTGCTTTTGCTGCTGGAAGCTGCAGGAAAGTTTCGACATCTGTGTATGTCATCCTTGTCGTTGTTGCAGTGGCTGCTTATGTCATGATTCAAGTTGTAGTTCTGACATTTGCTAAAGACAAGGTGAACAATTTATTGGAAAAGATGTACACATTTGGGCTTTCTGAGCGCCAGTATCCATCCATGCATCACGAGAGAAGCATCCGAAGTAAAAGGAGAACTGAGCACAAATGGCGCAAGGATTTGATGCTGATCGGGACTCTTGCAGTCACTGTCACATACCAAGCCGGGCTACTTCCACCAGGTGGATTTTGGCCTGATGACCAGGTTGGCCAACATTTTGCTGGCGACCCAATCCTCCATGATACCCATCCAACACGGTTTAAAGTATTCTTCTATTGTAATGCCACGGCATTCATGGCATCAATGGTCATGGTCATCCTACTGTTGAACAACACAATAAGCAAGTACAGGAGATCGCTTCTAGCTATGAAGACAGCAATGGTACTGGACTTGCTTGGTCTGCTTGGAGCATATGCTGCAGGCAGCTGCAGGAAGTTAAAGACATCTGCATACATTTTTGCACTTGTCATTGCCGTGTTCATCTACATTGTAATACATGTGTTGTTGTCATTCGATGAGGTGGCTTTTGTAGTCAGAAAGAAGGGAGAGAAGTGGATGCCATGCCTGAAAAATATATGGGCACTTATTGAAACTGATCCTTCAAACATTCAGCCAGCACTTATTGAAACTGATCCTTCAAACATTCAGCCATCTGCTGGGCGACTGGGAGAGGCTCCTCCCGCTGTGTAGTAGTATTCTTGATGAGGCATTTCATAAGTTGATGTGCCTGATGTATACAACGTAAAAGTTTTACTTTCTCTTTACATTTGCACAAATCTATACTGAGGTGCGAAGGTAATTCTTTGTCGGTTATTTTTTTTTTTTTGAGGATGGTTAATGTTAAATTGGGTGCCGGGTCAGAGTAGGATAATTTAATGTGCGGGATGCTAATTGGCAGTAGCCCATCTATTGGGTTGGGGCAAAACAACCTGCACAAGCAACTTTATTAATTGGACAACAGATGCAAACTGCAATTGTCCTTCTTTGTTGTTCTAGCAGTGTTGGTTTATGTCATGATTCATGTCCAGGTTCTGACATTTGCAAAAGGCAAGTTAAAAGGTTGCATGGAAATGATATTCAGCACATGTACTTTTGAATGTTAGCGTACATCCATAAATCATAAATTAGGAAGAGAACTGAGCACAAACGGCGCAAAGGTTTGATGCTGACTAGAATTTTATCAATCATTGCCGCATATCAAGCTGCTCACGGTCATGGCTACGCCACGGGCAGCTGCAGTTGGAGACTTCTGCATACATTTTCGTTCTCATCATTGCATTGTTCATCTACATGACTACATCTTGATTCATGCGTTGCTGTCATTGGATAAGTTGGCTTTGTTGGTGAAGATTGAAGAACGAAGGGAGAAAACTGGATGCCTTTGTGTGATCAAAATGTGGGAGCTCATTGAAATTTTGAAACTGAATCTCCGAACCACGAGTTATCTGCTGGGCAACACGAAGAATTGAAAACCAGATGATTCAAATATACAAAATGATAGGGAACTGAAAAAATACCACGCAGCACATGGAAACAATAGACGAATAATCAAAATGTACCACTGGGATAATGGATGTTTCATCATTGTTCAAACAATCCAAGAGGTTTAGCAGCAACACTCTAAAATAGCTAACATTGTACGTGAATACAAATAGTTGTACCCTATTTAAAACGTTGAGCAAAGCTCAGGGGTGACTATGCAAGTAGTCAACTACGAAAGGGCGGAGCGGTTTTGCCGACCGGAGAGGGACGTCGATGGCTCTCCTCGGGCAGCCTGGGAGATGCATGCTCGGCATCGGTGCTCAACACGGATCTCGCGCGGGTCGCGGCCCGTAGCCTCGGGGGGGCGGGAGAGCTGCGCAGCGAATGTTTGCCCGGAGGCGTTCGGCGGGATGCCCGTGCAACTCGTCCTGCCCCCGCCCGGCTGTTGTTCGACGAAATGCGTGCGCGCCTGAGGGTGATGGGCCGTCCCCAGGGCAGCGACGGCGTGCCCGTCCTGCTCGAGCTCGAGCCCAGCCATCCTTCCATGCCGACATGTTAGACTGACAGGCTGTGCGCCAGCCTGTCTGTCACTGTACCAGGTTTGCATCTTCATTGCCTTGCCTTCCGTCAGTAGCCACTTGTCAGTAGATGTTGGTGTTGCTTTCTAGACATGGTCGTTACCGAGTTCAAACATCCCATTTTCTGTGTTGTCAAAATCAGATTTAGCAAAATTGGAGTTGTTAGGGTTGTTTAGCAATTTGTTTCCATGCTGCAACTTAGGAAGCGGGAAGGTACTAAGATTTGGATTAGAAAGTCTTTAATGCGAGGGTGGTGTTGTTTAGTGGCCACTTCGCTTCACTACCGCTATGGTCTATAGAACAAGTTTGTTGTGGTCCCTTCTGTACGCCAAGTGGTATTAACTTACTATGCACTGATGCAACTTAAATTCCTTATGATGCTCACTATGCGGGGCATCTGGTGTGGTGGAGAGTAGGTGTATAATTTTTGCATTTTGGTCTCTTTTGAGTAAGAATTCTACATTTGGACCCCCGTGGGAAAGAATCCCAAAAATGGACCCACAGCACGGCGCCACAAGCCACGGCGCCGTTGTAAAATAGCACGGCGCCAAGGGGCATGGCGCCGTGCTGCTCTACAACAGCGCCGTGGCTTGTGGCACCGTTCTATGACACGTCGACGCCACCCTCATCCGAAATCACCTAAAAAAATAGCACGGCGCCAAAAGCCACGGCGCCGTTGTATAACAGCACGGCGCCATGCCCCTTAGCGCCGTGCTGTTATACAACGGCGCCGTGGCTTTTGGCGCCGTGCTATGGGTACATTTTTGAAATTCTTTCCCACAGGGGTCCAAATGTAGAATTCTTACTCAAAAGGGACCGGAATGCAAAAATTATACAGAGTAGGTGTAGGCTATAAAAAATATATCAACATGCGTTCAGCAAAGACTCTCGTCAACTACTCCAACAACCTATGTACAGTGCTAAACAAATAGCTGGAGGATCATGACTCATGAAATATTGCAGAGACACATGTTCATTTGTTTATTTTTGTAAGAGAGTTGCCTACTGACTATGTACCCACACTAAAATAGGTCTTGAGACTTTGTTATCATTTTGAGCTTTTTTCCCCTTGCCACCAAACATACCTTGGGAGGTTGATCTCAGCAAGTTGATTTGAAAGGTGTCAGAAAGAAGCACTCATAGACCAACGTATAGCAGGACAATAAGATCAGGCCAAGTCTCCCATGTCCCAAGTCAGTCAACTAGAAGGACAAAGAAAGGTCTGGCGTGTTCACACACCTCAGGGAATTATTGAATACTGGGTCTTTTGCAATTATTTACCTACAGCAGGACAATAATCTCCCAGTCCCAAGTCAGTCAACTAAAAGGAGGAAGACAGGTCTGCATGTTTACATACCTCGGCGTTATTGAAAATTGAATACTGGGGAATTTTTGCACTTCTTAATAAATAATTGCAATATTAGGAAGAAATCTTTTAATATTTTCTTGAATTTCAGTAAAATATTGAAAAGATAGGAAGGCACACAGAAAGAGGCAGAAAAAGCAAAGGGCCAGTAAGTACATTTTGAATGAAGCACATAGTCTTGCTGGTACATCTTTCTTCCCTTCTTTAGAAAATCAGGGATGTTTCTTCTTGTTGGTGTGTCATAATTTAACAGTTCCTTCTTATGACTGGTGGAAATGTAGAAATTTGTCAAGTGAATCTAACAAATGTACTGGACCCAGAAGTCAGGACTATTTTTGTGGTCTCCAGCATGCAAATGCTCTGATTTTTATGGCAGCTGACATCATGCTTTAGACACACACTTTGAAGGGGTCCATGGCTTGGACAATGATGTCTTCAACTGACTGCCATTGACTTCAATTTATCTGTTTACTTCCTTCACCTTCCCCTTCTATCTAGGGGAGGTGTATCTAAAGACCAAGGCCTGCTGCTAATATAAGCTCATCTCTATCTTGCAAATCTTCAAATACACAGAGTACAAAGTTTCTTTGAGTCTTTGGGCTCAACTCTATGGAGTCCAACTCCAAAGAGCAGCCTAACGATGGCCACCTGAACCCTCCCAGGGAGCACCAGTTGCCACAGCAAGGCCAAGGTCATCAAAACCCTGGCACCGATGAGGCTGATCTGCTATGGAAGCTGAGGAAGTACTTGATGCTGCTTGCAATACTAGCTGCAACCATCACCTACCAGGCAGGGCTTGCTCCGCCAGGTGGCTTCTGGCAAGACAACCATGGGCACATTGCCGGTGATATTGTGCTGAGAGTCAGCTACCCCAAGCGGTACCATGTATTCTTCTACTGCAATACAACTGCATTCATGGCATCACTCGTTGTCTTGATACTGCTCCTGGTTAGGGAACTGAGCCGCAATGCAGTTTGGCTCCGTGTTCTGCAGTTTGCAATGGTATTGGGTCTGCTTGGACTCATGGGTGCCTATGCTGCTGGTAGCTGCAGGGAGGTGACGACCTCAGTTTACATTTGGGTGTTACTTGTTGGCATCTTCGCATATGTCACACTTCATGTCATATTCTTCCGTCACCTGGCACCTGAATGGTTGAAAGATATCTTCACCAGTATCCGAAGGAACTGGAAGAATTTCCTGAGGAACATTTTCAAGGATGCAAACACCACAACAGATGAGCAAGAGCCCTCTGATAAGATGGAAGAATTGGAGCAGAATCGCGGTTTCTTGTTGGTTCTTGCCACATTAGCAGCAACGGTGACATATGCTGCAGGGCTAAGCCCACCAGGTGGCTTTTGGTCGGATAACAAGAAGCCTTACTACCTTGCTGGTGACCCAGTGCTGCGAAATCACTACCCCGGCCGTTTCAAAGCGTTTTTTATCTGCAATTCAACTGCTTTTGCCGGATCCCTTGTTATCATCATCATGCTCCTCAGTAATACAGCAGTGGATCATGTTGTCAAGTCAAATGCTCTGAGATTGTGTGTGCTGGTGAGCCTCTTTGGGCTTATGGGGGCTTATGCTGCTGGGAGTTGCAGAGAGGTCCGTACTTCTATCTATGTCTTCTCCCTCGTTGGTGCAGTTTTGCTCTACCTTGCCATTCAGTGGATTGAACCTATCGTGGCTAAGCCAGGTTGTGTGAAGAAGATCATTGAATGGATGACAGATAAGAAGACCAAATTTCTTGACAAACTGAGTTCTTTCATTTTGAAAGGAAGTGGGAATCAAAACAACGAGAAGCATACTATCCGGTCAGGGCCTGATACATACCATCCATCCAACAAGTCAAGCACTTCAGATGATGCTAATGATGATCTACAGAAATTGCGCACATATCTCCTATTGCTTGGTATACTTGCTGCCAGTGTCACATACCAAGCTGGGCTAAATCCACCCGGTGGCTTTTGGGCAGATACTGTTGATGGACAGCATATTGCTGGTGATCCGGTCTTGGAGTTCATGAACCCCAGGCGGTACAAGGCGTTCTTCTATTGCAATGCCACGGCATTTGTAGCATCTTTGGTTATTATAATCTTACTTCAGAGCCAGAAAATTACTATTGGTGCTATGAAGCGTAAAATACTGCAAACAGCTATGACACTGGATCTCTTTGGTCTTATGGGCGCCTATGTTGCTGGAAGTAGCAGAAAGTTCTCAACATCTATGTATGTGTTCATCGTGGCCCTTCTTGTTTTTGCCTACATAGTACTTCATGTTTTCATAGCTGTGGCTGTCAAGACGCGATTGAAGGAGACAGTATATACCATGTCAAAAATGTTCCATCATTTTACCGATTGTTTCACAAGAACTGAAACGACGGGTAATGATCATGAAGGAAAAGATTTGGAAAAACGCCGCAAATTTCTGATGTTGCTTGCAATTTTAGCTGCCTCTGTTACATACCAAGCTGGCATTAACCCACCAGGTGGCTTCTGGATTGATAACAAAGATGGCCACCGGGCAGGTGATCCAGTGTTCCGTGATGAGTTCCGACACCGTTACAGGGTTTTCTTCTACTTCAATGCCACTGCTTTCATGGCATCCCTAGCTGTTATTATGTTGCTTGTTAGCAAGAGGCTGTGCCATAAGGGTCTCAAGTGCTATGCTTTGCGTGCATGCATTCTGGTTGATCTGATCAGTCTCATGGGTGCTTTTGCTGCCGGAAGCTGCAGGAAAGTGTCGACATCTGTTTATGTCATCATTGTTGTAGTTGCAGTATTCGTATATGTAATGATTCAAGTCCTAGTTCTGACATTTGCAAGAGACAAAGTGAATGATTTCCTGAAAAAGGTGTTCAACATTAAGCCTTTTGAGCTCCAACATCCATCCATAAATCGCAAGAGAAGCACCCAGAAGAGAATTGAGCACAAATGGCGCAAAGATTTGATGCTGATTGGAACTCTTGCAGCCACTGTCACATACCAAGCTGGGCTGCTCCCACCAGGTGGAGTTTGGCCTGATGATCAAGAAAGCCATTTTGCAGGTGATCCAATCCTCCATGATACCCACCCAACACGGTATAAGGTATTCTTCTATTGCAACGCCACGGCATTCATGGCGTCCATGGTCATGGTCATCCTCTTGTTGAACAACACAATAAGCAAGTATAATAGATCTCTTATTGCTATGAGGACAGCAATGGTGATTGATTTGCTCGGTCTACTTGGATCATATGCAGCAGGTAGCTGCAGGAAGTTTAAGACATCTGCATACATTTTTGCCCTCGTCATTGCTGTGTTCATCTACATTGTAGTCCATGTGTTGCTGTCATTCGATAAGGTGGCTTCACTGGTTCAAAATAAGGGAGGAAAGTGGATGCCATGTCTGGTTAAAATGTGGGCACTCATTGAAGCTGAACCTTCAGATCCTCAACCATCTGCTGGGCAACCAGAAGAGTTGCTTGCAGCTGTATAGTTGTAGTTTCATAATGGCATTTGTTCAAATGATATATCAGATGTGTGAAACTTCAATAGGTTCTTTAAATCACCGTGTAACACAATTTTCTCAGCTATATTTGTAGTCTCTACATTTGAACAAATGGTAAATGTGAAGTAGTTTCTCAATTTGTACACTACCTTTTGCAATTAAAATTGTCACTTAAACCATTTGAGTTCCTATTTGTGGAGGTGCAGGTTATACGAAGATGTAATTTTGTTACTGGAGTATGCTAATTAACAATATCTTGCCTACTGTAGAAATAGAGAATATGGGTAGCCTTCCATAGCTTCAAAGTAAATATAGCTAATATGAAAATTCTTTTTGAAACTGAAGCAATAAAGTGAACCACACGGTGCGATGGACTTGCTGCAAAAATTCATCAGTACTGATGTCCTTATACTTCAGGGGCTCTGATGTTCATGTTGTAAGTGGTGTGTAGGCACTAAGCTCTTTGAGGGTTTCCCTACTGGTTTTTCTTTACTTTAATGTATAGATTATTTTGCCACACTATCTGCTCTGCTTCCTTAGCTAGTTCCTTTTTTCAGATAGCAATAAATACCTGATTTGTGCAGATGCTGATTGCCAGGCATGTCGATCAATCTGCTGATTTGTGCAGATGCTGATTGCCAGGCGTGTCGATTGATTCTGCTTGAACATGTATTGTCCAGTTTTTATCTTGTGAATGAAAGGAATGGGCACTATCACTAATTAAGTAGAAGAGAGAAAATATGGTCCAGGTTAAAAACATAGTACTACAACAGCTCACAACATTCTCTACTCTCCAGTAGACACCTTTGAAAATGAAGCTTTGAAATTGTACTGTAGAAAATATCGTTTAAAAATAATGATATGAAAATTCTTTTGATGAAGAATCTATTGATATAATTCCCATGTGATAAATATAAGTATGGTAATGTATGTTTGGAAGCTCCCATGAATAACCTTTCTTTTTGAGAATTGGTCAATAATGTTAAACATAGTGTGTGTTAAACTTTGAGTGTGCTTGTAATTTTGGCAGTCTTATGCCTCGCTTTTGAGAGGTTTGAAGCTGGAATTTTTTCCATTAGCTAAAAACAAGGTTGATTGCATGCATTTTAGGACATCTATTCCGGACTGGAGTTATCAAATAAGTAAACCAGAAGCAAAAGCTTGTTATCCTTCCTAGTTGATTGTTGGGTTAAGCATCTGCCCCCCTTTTGCTTCCATTTGACAAATATTTTAATTACATATTAGTTGTACTTAAGCGATGTTAGTTACATGCATTTTAGGACATCTGTTTGGGACTAGAGTTTGCAAATAACTAATTCAGAAGCAAAAGATTGTTACACATGCTAGTTGATTGTTGGGTAAAGCATCTGCCCCTTTTGCTCAGCTGAAATATACTATTTGTGCATGTCAGGTGCTTAATAATAGACAAGCAGACTAGAAGCAACCTGTAATACATATGCAAATGATCTGTCGGAGGAACTACAAAAACTCGGGCGTTCCTTGTGCTCCTTGAATGTTATTGGATGAAGCATGCACAAGGATAATTAGTAACTCATTCAAATATTTTGGGAATTCAAAAGACATGAATGTCTGAGTGCCAGTCCAGTACGAGATTCTACCGATCTGCAGAAGCAAGCAGAGGAATGAACAGTGCATGATTTGTTTTGACATTAAAATAAACCAATTTTGGACTAGCAAATGGAAATTATAATATCATAGCGAATGGCACGAGGGGAGGGAGAGTTTGGTGTGATCTCCCTGCTTCCAATCTCTTATATCCAATAAACAGGCCGTATCAAAAACATTGGAATAAATAATATGGGAGATAATCACAAGAGAAAAGAGTGTGGTATCCTGCAGGCACTGTGTTCTAATCAACTAATCAAGTGCCCCATCTTAACGAAGTCACATACCATTCTTCCCTTCTATGGAAATATTGAGTGAAGTATTTTATACATGAACATAAGGCTCACACCAGGTTTTAACCTATGTATTCTATGCCACTGCAGGAGATGCTTCCAATGTTCAACAGAGGTGGGTACGCACTGAATAGGTACTAATAATTCTTTTCCTTTTCTTGACTTGACTTGCCCTCTTCCTATCTTGGTGGCTAAAACCAAAATTACCGTTCTGATAATGCCTATGATATATCGTCTGACCTTTTGTGCATGCAAATTTTGCCTTGGATTTGACGTCATGTTTTTGTTTTCTACACATCTGTGTAACTCACTGTGATAAATACAAGGATCAGAATCTTGGCATATGCTGAAGATTATTGGAATCCTATAAATAGAGCAAAAGTTGAAATCTTCAGAGCCAGATTCTGATATTTTCTTTGGTTCGTTCAACTTATGGGCATGGAGGTTGAACTGCAGCCAGGAAATGGTGCTGAAAGTACTATGAATCAGAAAGAACCACAGCAACAAGGTCATCAAATACCAAGCAGTGCTGATGAAGCAGAGCTTGTGTGGAAACTGCGGAAGTACCTGATGCTACTGGCAATTCTTTCTGCAACTATCACCTACCAAGCAGGACTTGCCCCACCAGGTGGCCTTTGGCTAGACAACCAGCATGGCCACCTTGCCAGTGACATTGTCCTGCAATCTACCTATCCAAAGCGGTATAAGGTATTCTTCTACTGCAACTCAACAGCATTCATGGCGTCACTCATTGTTTTGATCTTGCTCCTAATAAGGGATCTCAGCCGCAATTCAATTTGGCTCCGCTCGCTGCATTTGGTGATGTTACTCAACCTTCTCGGGCTTATGGGGGCCTATGCTGCAGGCAGCTGCAGGAAAATCAGAACATCCTTATATACTTGGGTGTTGCTTGTTGGCATCTTTACATACATTGCACTTCATGTTGTGTTCTTCCAGCATCTAGCATCTAAATGGGTTCGGGAAACTTTGATGGATGTTCAGAGGTCCTGGAAGGATCATCTGGCTCACATATTCGGCAAAAATCAGAGCACAACAGAGGAGCCAGATGCTTCTGTCAAAGAAAAAAAGGATGAACTGGAGCAGAAACGCAGTTTGTTGCTGGTTCTTGCCACATTGTCAACGACAGTCACATATGCTGCGGGGCTAAACCCACCAGGTGGATTCTGGCCTGACAGCAATGCTAGCCACCTCGCTGGTGACCCGACGCTCCGTGACCACCACCCCCGACGCTTCAAAGCATTCATGGCATGCAATGACACTGCTTTTGCCGGATCCCTAGTCATTATCGTAATGCTCCTCAGCAACACGGCAGTGGATCGTGTTGTCGAGTCGAACGCACTTCGTTTGTGTGTTCTGGTAAGCCTACTCGGCCTTATGGCTGCTTATGCTGCAGGAAGCTGCAGGGAAGTCCATACATCTATATATGTGTTCACCCTTGTCGGTGCAGTCCTACTATACCTCGTCATCCAGTGGATTGCACCTATTGTGCCCAGGCCAGAGTTTGTCAGCAAGTGCATAGCATGGATAAAAGGAGAAAACAGTAAGCTGATTCTGAAGGTAAAACCATTCCTTACAGATAGTATCAGCACAAACAACGAGCAGGAGATGCCACTAGCATTGGATCAACAGCAGTCATCCAGTCATGATTCAGCAGGCATTGTTAGTGATGTTAAGGATGATATAAGAAAGTTGCGCACATACCTTCTGTTGCTTGGCATCCTAGCAGCCACCATTACGTACCAAGCTGGGTTAAATCCACCCGGTGGATTTTGGTTAGACAGTGAGGATGGCCATCTTGCTGGAGACCCGATACTGGAGGCCATCAGTCCGAAACGGTACAATGCATTCTTCTACTGCAACGCCACCGCATTTGTGTCGTCTTTGGTCATAATCACCCTACTCCAGAGCAACTTGATCACTGTTGGCGCCTTGAAACGATATGTGCTGCAAACAGCCATGATTTTTGATCTATTTGGTATGATGGGAGCGTATGCCGCTGGCAGCAGCCGGACTTTGTCCACAGCTTTATATGTGATAATCTTGGTCATTCTTGTCTTTTCTTATGTGATCATTCACATTCTGCTCTTTCTGTGCACAAGAAACTCTGGATCAGCTCAACAAATAGATGATGACCCTGAACTGAAAGATTTGGAGAAGCGGCGCAAGTTTCTAGTGTTGCTTGCAGTTCTGGCAGCATCAAGCACATATCAAGCCGGCATAAACCCACCAGGTGGTTTCTGGACTGACAATAACGACGGTCACCGTGCAGGTTATCCAATGTTCCGTGATGAGTTTCCACACCGTTACATGGTATTCTTCTACCTGAACTCCACAGCTTTTATGTCCTCTTTGGCTGTGATCATGTTGCTTGTTAGCAAAAGGTTATGTCAAAGGGGAATCAACGGCTACTTGCTGCGTGGATGCATGCTACTTGATCTGGTCAGTCTCATGGGTGCTTTCGCGACCGGAAGCTGCAGGAAGGTATCCACATCAGTGTATGCCATCCTGGTTGTTGCTATTGTATTTGTCTATGTCATGGCTCAAGTTCTGGTGCTAACCTTTGCAAAAGATAAAGTGAGTTACTTCTTCGAGTGGGTGCTCCATGCCACTCCTTTCAAGAGCTCATCACATCCATCTGAGAATCGCAAGCGAGGGGTCACGGTCAGCCGAAAACCTGAGCACAAATGGCGAAAAGATCTAATTCTGATTGGAACCCTCGCAGTGAGCGTCACTTACCAAGCTGGGCTGCTCCCTCCCGGAGGGCTTTGGCCTGATGACCGGGACGGGCATTTCATTGGCGACCCAATCCTCCATGATACCAATCCAGCGCGCTACAAGGCATTCTTCTACTGCAACGCCACAGCGTTCATGGCATCGGTGGTCATAGTCATCCTGCTGCTCAACAGCACGATTAGCAAGTACAGGAGATCTCTCCTGCCCATGAAGACAGCAATGGTGCTGGATCTGCTTGCTCTGCTTGGGGCGTATGCTGCAGGCAGCAGCAGGAAACTGAAGACTTCTATATACGTTTTCGCACTCTTCGTTGCTGTTTTTGTGTACATCGTCATTCACATCTTGCTGTCCTTCGATAAAATGGCACGGTTGGTGAAGAAGACCGGAGAACAGTGGATTCCATCCCTGAAGAAGATGTGGGCACTCATTGAAATTGAACCTCCAAACCATCATCCGTCTTCTGAGGAACCATGAAAGATGCATTTGTATTCTAAATCCATCCTCCTTTCCTACTTGTGTTGAGTTTTTTTCCTCTCTTTGAAGTCTACTTGTGTTAAGGTTGTAAAGTAGTAATCTTTTCATGGATCATTGGTTATAAGATAATAAATTGGAAATACTCAAATACCCCATGTAAAGTTGAGGTGTTGTACATCTCCATAGACCATTGGTTATAAGATAAATCCAGTATACTTAAACATGGTGCTCTGCTGCTTGACACGTTTGTCCCCATTTCATGTATTCAGTACTTCTGGAGACTGCTGCAGATGTGTGCTGTCTCACGGTCTGAGTCTGAGCTTTCTTTGCGTTGCTGATTATACATTTTCTTTGGCCATATATTGTTTTCAATTGCATGCACATTTACGTTTTCAATGAACAATTATGTCCATACTAAAGTCTTGAATATAGGAAGGATTTTCCAGAAGAACAATTTTATGAGTACAAAAACGTAAGCCTTGCACAAGATCTAATTTGACTAGGGTCAGTTGTCACCTATGTTCATCCATTTTCTCATAAATAGAATCCACAAGATGACGACACGTGGGTAGAACAGTGACCCAATATAGGAAGGATTTTCCAGAAGAACAATTTTATGAGTACAAAAACTTAAGCCTTGCACAAGATCTAATTTGACTAGGGTCAGTTGTCACCTATGTTCATCCATTTTCTCATAAATAGAATCCACAAGATGACGACACGTGGGTAGAACAGTGACCCAAATTTCCTAAACTAGGAGCCTGTTTAGTTCCTCAAAATTTTCCCAACTACCCGTCACATCAATCTTCCGACACTGATTAGGAGTATTAAATGTGGATTAATGACAAAACTCATTTCATAACCCCTACCTAATTTTTCGATACGAATCTAACGAGCCTAGTTATGTCATGATTAGACAACATCATGCTACAGTAAACAATCTCTAATGATGGATTAATTAGACTTAATGGATTCGTCTCACGATTTCCGGTCCATTCGTGTAATTAATTTTGTATTTAGTCTACATTTTTTACCTCTAATAGACCTTCGAAGGGGGGTCCAAAAATTTTTGCCAAAATTTTTGGGCAACTAAACAGGCCCTAGAATCAATCCTACAAAAAACGGATATGGTGCGCAAAAAATGAAGTTGACCAATGGTGCCATAAGAATAATAGTGTTCATTCTCCTACTGCCTCAGTGCTTCCGAGGGATTCTTTAAACCAAGCAAGATGGCAATTCTACAACTTATACATAATCAGCAGTCCTTGTTTCCTGCTTCTCTCCATCTATAATAACTTTGGACTTCAGCAAATGAGAATTTTGCTTCGAGTTCAAGGGATTTCTCCTACTACTGGTGCTTGATTCTTTCATCCCTAGGTATGTATACACTGACATCCCAGCAAGGGCCATGACAGCTCCGCAGAGGCTGATGAATCCAGGATCAGAGTTAAATACCAGATAACCAGAGATCATAATAACAATTGTCTTGAATTGACCTAGCACAACATGAGCGAGAGCTGAGGTCGCACTGCATCATCAACAAGGACAGTGAGAGTTATGTTCATTGCAAGAAATGTTGCAAAATAAATATCCACAGAAGAGAATGGCTGACCAGAACATTTTAGACTACCCTTTCCACCACAAAAATATGTAAAATATTTTTTTAAGAGAGATAAAAGGATTGCACATACAAAAGCTTTTGCATAACTGCCATATTTGACCTAATAGATAAGATTTTTCTTGTCTGTTGAAATTCTATAGGTCATAAAAGATAAATTTCATAACATGAACGTTGGAGATTGGAAGTACTAGTATGCTACATGTATATATTTTTTATAAAAATTAATATATAACTAAATGACATTTCATTTTCATGAAGGATGGTCATATTTGAGTCATTTCATGACTACAATGCTAAAATCAGAACCAATGTCAAAATCAAGATGTTTTTCTCTATGTTTAGGAAGAAGGGGGCTTCATATGTGCTCATATATCCATGTCTATAAAGTAAACATATTACATGTTTGTTTTTGCAGAGAATAGGTATCTCCAAAAAAAATTACTATATGAAATTAAAATACACAAGCATAAAACTAGTAACAAGCTTGCATAAATATAACTCCATGAAACACAAGCCTAATCATGTAATTTAAAGTTTATGACTCACCCGAGTGCCAAAGCACCAGACCACTGAAGAAGAAAACCAAACAAAGCAGATATAATAATTGCACTGCTGTTCTTGAAATCCCATTTGAAAGATAGAAGGCCTGGAGGGTCCAGCAATGGCATCAAAACAATAAAGAAAAATATGGTAATTGGGGTCGTCTTCCACATCAACCTGATCAAATAACATGAAATTTAGGATAAAACATAGGAAATATGAGCTGCCTCAGAAGAGAGAAAATAACAGCTTACGCAAGAGCTGTCCAATTTCCACTCTGTTGTAAATTTGACCACAGGATTTTGTTCACAGCGCTAGGAATAATCCAAGCTAGTGCTACACAAGCACCAAAAAAATTGAACTCCAAATCAGTAACGGTTGCAACAGCCACACCAAATGAGACAA
Source organism: Cenchrus fungigraminus (assembly GCA_036936925.1). NCBI lineage: Eukaryota > Viridiplantae > Streptophyta > Magnoliopsida > Poales > Poaceae > Cenchrus > Cenchrus fungigraminus. The sequence continues at coordinate 64,744,855 of CM072770.1, forward strand.
CAACCAGAGTGATAACCTACAATTCAAAAGGTATATCTTTCTTGAATTGTTTAATATTTTAATCAATTTTGTGCTAACAAGCAGATAAACTGAAGCATGGAACAGTTTAGAACCGTAAAGTTCCTAAGATATTTACCTTTCGAACAGAAACCTTTTTCTGGAAAAGAATAAATTCTGCCACAACTATTGTTGGAGTTACAGCTATCTTAGCCATCTGATAGAAACCTACACTGAAAACAAAGAAAAATGAATACATTATGAGACAAACTCATAGAGCAAAACTTTAGTGCAGGACATTTTGCATCCATTTAACAAAGACATAATCTCACCTATTATGCTTTAAGCTGATATTGGCAAGCCCAGTTGAGAAAGACATGACAGCACCCAAAGCAAATAATGAGGAGAAAGGAGTGGATTTTGAAGGAGGAGCAATTGGCAGCAAGTATAATGCCTTGAGGACAGCCATTAGAACCAAAGCAAAAAGGTAATGAATTAATGATAGTGCAACTGGGAAGTTAAATCCAACAGTGCCCATCACCTACAAGAAAAGATATACCATTGATAAAATAAATACAAATAGAAACAGATAGTGAGAAGTTTAAAATGAATGGAAAGACAGACAGACCATTTTGTTTGCCATGATGATTCCAACAGCAACCACAAAGTTGAACGTCAGCGCAACAATAGGGCCACAAAATCTCTGCTGCTGACGCTTGGCCCCTTCCGAAGTGTGGAAGTCATTATACAGTGAGCCTCTCAGTTCCTCTAATGCCCTACCTGATAGGTATGTGTGAGAGTGTGTGAGACAAGACTTAATGCACTAGCTTTTTCCAATCAGAGTATCAGACAGTTATACATATCACAATTTAACACCATTCAAAACATCTTTAGACTGCAATCTTGTCACCTGAAATCTAACCTTATGAAAGCTGCGGAGCTCGGCGGCCAACCAGGCCATCCACGGTAGCAAAATGGATTTCGACCGTCAGATCACGATCGGACGGCCAGTTACGCAGCAGTGGCCGCGGATATTTTGCATTTACACCCCCCAGTTGCTGCGGAATCTAACCCGAAGTCCATATCTATTCCTATCGGTCTGTTGGTAGCCAGAACCTTCCCGGCGCCTCCCGTCGCCGCTGGCCACGCCGAGCCGGGGCACCCCGCGCCCGCGCGCCGAGCCGACCCCATCGCCCTGCCCCTGCTGGCCGCTCACTGCCGTAAACTCCACGCAGCCTGCTTCTCCCTCTCTCCTCTTCTCCTCTCCCCCGATCCGGCGCCGTGTTGGGCCGGGCTTACGCCGGACGCGCGGATTCGGCACACGGCCGGCTCCAGTCCGTGCCGCAGCGCACCGCGGGGCGCCTCCTCGTGTGCAACTGTGGCGCTGGCTGGCGTGCGGGTTGTGTAGTGCCTGGGCACGGCCGCGGCAAAGTGGCGCGGGGGGTAGTGGCACTGCGACCGCAGATGCCGGCGCAGAGGAGAGTGGTGGCCGGCGGGGAGAGGCAAGGGCGGTCACCGACCGAGGCGGGGAAGAAGTAGGAGCGGACAAGGAAGAGAAGATGCGGCGAGTGCGTAACGCGAGGAGCAGCAGCAACCCGCGCCTCACCTCTCGGCTCTGGCAAAAAGATTGCCGTTGTTGCCTCTCCTACCTCCGCCTGCCCCCCGGCAACGCATCGCAGCTGTGTGGCTTCAACAGGCTTCCAATTGCTACATCAGGACACGATGTGATCCTTCCCGTTTTCTTTTTTTTTCTTGTGTGATTGAGTGATTGGAGATCAGTTTTGTAGCGAAGATGATGTTGCGGACCTCGATTGTGCTTATTCCAAGTAGTGGGCAGATCATCGGGTCTTGGAGCATCGATTGGCCATCCCCTTTCACCAGTAAGTTTCTATATGTTGCTTTTTTATGTGCCTTTGCTCTCTTCCTGATCTGACAGGTAATCAATTTTATAATGAAGATGACGAATGAGGCTCCTTCTCTGCCTGGCATGTAAAGTGAATTAAAATAGCCAAAGGTAGAAAGATAAAAAAATTGGTGCCTAATTCACGATTTCCACTATCTCCTATAAGAAATTTGGTTTGGTTATGTCAAGATCCTTTTTCTATGGATGAGATGACCATATGGAAAGTTATGTCGACAGAGAGAATGTTAGATTGGGCCTGATAGAATTCATGATCTCTCATAGTTTGGTTTCAAGCTTTGAATCATTATAATTTATAATTGCTGTGATATTTGAGGATAAAATTGAAGCCGTAGGGTATCTAAGTACAATTTATTGTTTCATGATCACTATCTATGTGCCCAGTGCAAATTCAGCATCGATGATTAATGGCTCATCTTTTTACCATAAATCCTTACATACTCTCTAACATGAATACATGAATACAGGAAGACTGCTTACATGTTATCCAGCGAATTATTTTCCAACCACTGTCCATTGGCTACGATGAATTTCAATTTGAGATCAGTGGCCCAAATTATAAAACTGAATAAAAGGCTTCGATGTATTTTTGCATTTTTTTTCTTATTTTGTGTCCATTCGCATTGCTATTTACATAACATTAAGAAGTATATGTTTTATATATCTACATTTCCTAAAACTCACTGATGAATTCTGACAGTGTCCATGAGCTGCATAACATTGAGTGACAACAGCCATGGAGCTAAGGAGTCCTCCCAGTTCTAAATGAGTAAGTTACAGGTCACTCATGGATGCAGATTTATTTACAGCTGTTACACCTACTCTTTCCTCTAATTGATTTTTTTGGGTACAAAATTATTCTTAAAAGTAGAATCGAACTTCCGGATTAACTTCTTTAGACCAATTCAGATTAGATGTTGATCAGGTACAAAAGAGAAAAAAAAAATCCATACTGGTCTTCTAGATTCTAGTGTAGATTTATAATATGATGAACATATTCATTTTGTGATACCCTCATTTTCCCTATTACCTTTTATTCCTTTTTTGTGCCTCTTCCAAATTAGAGGTTATCATTTTGTTCAACACTATTAGCAGCATCTTGCAGCCTTTTTGGTAAATATGCAATTTCTGCATTATGTTTAATTTGTCTTTATTGTTGGGACTTTGTGGCCCAACATTCACCTTTTTTAATTATGGATGTATCTGATTGCTGAAAATGAATATACTAGAAAGGTGGAAGCTGACCATTTTATGGTGGAACAGTTCAACTTTTTGCATGTTGTATGAATTTGCAGGCAAGATCTAGTGCTAAGCCTCTGAACCCTTGTACTTCTGATTACATATTTGTTTTCCATGGTATGTGTTTGCATTGCAATAACTTATCTTAAAAACACTGCATATTTACTTCTTAAGAAAATACACTTCCTAAGAAAAAAGTGTTCCATATTATGATGCTTTGTGCTGTAAGATAGGCTAAAAGAATTATGTTTGCTAATACTTAAGTGGTTTTAAGGCCATTTTGATGAACGAATTATGTGAGGGCTCTTATATGTTTTTATTTCTGCTTTTCACTCTTGCTCTTTTGAATATGGTTCTCATGCCAATGGTAACAATGGGTCCTCACTAGCCAGTGGCTACTGCAAGCAACAAGTAACCATTCTGATATGAGTTACGAATTTACGATATGTAATATTTAAGATATCCAGTTTCCAATATACAATATGGTGCTTCGAAATTCAAAACAAAGCATGTCCCTGACATCATTCGAGATTGAAGAACCTGGCAATCTCTTCTCTTCTTATTTTTAGTGGTAATCAATTGACACTAAAACACTGAGACAATGAGTGACCAATCTCTTCTCTTCTTGTTTCGATATTGTTTGACTAAGCTGATTATATGATGTCTTAAGAATATATATTTGAAATTCAAATTGAACCAACAAGAAAAAATTCTAGGCACCAAGGGTGCGTCAGTGTCGGTGGCTCAGTGCTCCTATTCCCCTGTCATCGACATGATACATGCAATGCAAGCTTTAACATTTCTTTAGTCTGATACCTCTATTTTAGGGAAGGCAAAGTAGTATAATTTGAACCCATTAATTAAATACACTTTTTTAGTGCAGCTCCAGAGTCTACTTTATGATTATTCAGGGTACATATTAGATTATTTTCATGTGCTTATAAATGTTAAAACTGAATGCTCTTTAGCAAGTTCTATTCTATTATTATTATAAGGGACATTCTTAAAAGTTTAAAATCTTAAATGATCTTTTAATTTGTCTTGGTAGCTTCTCAATTAGGTGTACAAGAAAAAGTGGGCAAACAAGAATGAGTAATGCTGTCAATCAGCAGGTAAATAATTACTGAAAGTAGGCTTTAAAGTCACTTTTCTTCTACATGAACAAGGTCAAGTGCTAACTAGGTGACTAAAACAAAAGCAAGGTCAAGTGCTCATTACAGAGCCGTTGTCTATAAAAATATTGTATCTACTATATGTTCCTGTCATATGTTTTCTATTTCATCTAGAACAATGTTTTATTTACTACTTCCTAAATAAAACAAGATGCATCCACTCGATGATCCGCGCGCATGGGCGCGCGCCAATCACTAGTATAATTAAGACAACTAGGACAATGGAAAATTAATGAATATTCTTGTAACGAAGTCGAGCCTAACACAAACTTCGTGACATTGAACATATTCAATGGCATCATAATAACTATATTTGTTACATCAAAATTAAAATTATTATGTAATTTAAACATTCTCATGATTGAAATGCTATTCAATTCAACAATAATTGTGCCACGAAACTCTTTTCCTAAGGTGGCCAATGAAGTGCTGAAACAGCTATCATGTGCAATCAAACATTCAAAAAATCTTCACTCGAACAAGAAGAGATCATTATGTACAACCAAACAAAGTGAACTTGCCGTGGAGCCTAAAACATAATACCATGAATTGCATAAACCTGCCTTTAAAATGCCAAGGCTGCAACTGCCTTGCACCAACTGGAAACAAATCAAGCTTTGGGAAAGGGGTCACAACTCACAAGAGATGAACTGATCTGGGGACCAGGAGAAGCAACAAGCACTGGGATTTACCAACACTTAGCAATGAAGATGACAAAAGATAGCAAGTGGACTTCAGCATTCCAAGTCCTTGTGTCTCACGGGTTGATTTATGCATTAACCCAAGAAAAATGCAACCAGTCAACCGAAATATGGTAACTTTAGCCTGATAGAAGAAAGTATAAATTCAACCTCCGAACTGTATGCCGAGTGAGCAGGGGAAAGCTATGAACAATCTAAGGCACAATGTGGCTCGCACCATGAAGCAGCAACCAAAAATGAAGCAGTTCAAGCTCTCTCTCCCTCGCCCACAAAACATTCCACCAGTGAAGCACTCAAAGCCGGGATCTTCACAGGAAGTGGAAGAAAAGAGGAGCAAGCGAAACAGGAAACCACATCAGCGCAGCATTTCCGAGCACAACCTACTTCGTACCAATCCATGCCGTGAGGAGGGCACGGGAACAAGAAATGGGTGAGGAGGGCAGGAGGCTGGGGGAGTCCGGACTCCTGACCTGCCTCGCCGGCGTCGCTGTCCTTTCGCTTGATGAAGCGCCGACTGCCGCCGGGGAGGATGGAATCCCAAACCCCCATTGCCGCCGCCGCATCAGCTGGATCCCCACGCAGCAGCCACGCCCTTCTCTGTCTCTTCCGCCGCCCCCGACTGTGGAGCACGGGGCGGTCCTTGGGCCGGGCCGCCGGGTACGTCGAGCTCGAGATGGCGACGGGGACGAAGGATGGTTATCGTGGGTTCTGCAAGGGGTTTCTGTTTATTTTGTGCGGTAGTTCCTGATTTATTTTTATTTTTATTTTTATTCTCCAAAATCGACTCGAGGACATCCTTCGAAGTTTTTATCGCAAATCATAAAAAGTTACTCTCTCCATCCGAAATATAATGCATTCTAGAGTTTTAGGACAGAATAAAAAGGTAGGAGTAGGCAAATGACTCGTACCCCATAGCTAATGGTAATAAAAGTTTTCCAGTTGACAATGAAAATATCTGGCAAGTTTTAGTTGAGCTGATAGAGCTCTCCAACTTATATTTGAGGACAAATTTTAAACTTTTGAATGCTTTATATTTCACGGCGGAGGGATAGACCCGGCCACAAATACGAGAAAATCTAAAAGTATTGTAGACCCAACTTCGAAATACCTGACCCGACCATTGAGTTGAGTGTGGGCTTGAACTTTTAGCCCGTTATCAGGCTCGTGGCTTTGGGCCTTAAAAAGCTGGATTGTGTTTGGTTCAAAGTGCAACATCATATCATATACAACTATATAATTGGTACTCACTAACGATTTCTTCCGCCTCTCAACGCGTCACGTCATAACCCACTACACGTCATGTCACTATCCACTATAAGTCATGTTAACATTCACCAAGCCATGTCAACATCCACCAAACCATATATTTATGTCTTCATCGATTTTCTGTGACTAATAGCATGTTGTATTTGCGAGTAGCACGTCATAAAATTCTCGTAGTTGAAATACATGTAGGATCAATCATTTAAGAATGGTTATCTCTCAACAAAATTAACATGCTTTCATATATAATATTGTTTACAGATGAATATCGCTATGTAATCGCTTTAAAATTTTGTTTAAAAATTCTCGCGGCAACGCACGGGGTATGATACTTCGAGATCCTACGGATACTAGTTACTTCACCCTAGCAAAACACAATGGCAACCTAGCTTGAACCATAGATTCCTTAGTCCCTCGCCCTAGTCATCTCGGTTGATCTCTTCATCACTTACCCAATCTACGTTGAGTTTGGCCTTGCTTCATCCACAATTAGTCTTTATTTGAAATACCACTTCAAATGTTTGTTCTAGATTGACAACGAATATGCAAGTTTCCAATTGAGAACCATCAAATTTATACTCTCAATTACCACATGAAGCTAACTTGTCTTCTTCATAGCAAGCCATATAATATTCATTCATTAATACATGTCAACAATAGCTCATGAATATATAAATAAAAACATGCTCACATTCTTAGACAAACGAGTTAGTCCTTTAATCGTTTTGTCATTCAATTCACCAAAATCCGCTTAAGGGTCTAGATGCACTTTCAATTACGATCTGCAGCTCAAATGGTCTCTTATGAAGCCTATATTGGTCTTATTCTTATTGTTCGCCTTGTGAGCATGTTTGGATCCGCGAAGGCAATCGCTCGCCCTGTCTGGTTTTCATAAGTCAGGTGACTTATATTTCAGTTGGATTTAGTCAGTCCTGTTTGGTTGCTCTAACTTATAAATCAGTGAGTAAGAGAGGAAAAAAGATGACTTATGCAACTTTAAGTAGGGGTGGAGCAACTTATGAACTTATAAGTCAGGGGACTTATGGAGTAAATAAGTCAAGGTTGTTTGACTTCCACAAGTGACTTATTTGCACTTTAAGTCAAGTGACTTATGGGAACCAAACAGCGTCTTGCGATGCACTTCACTTCCTAATGGCAATCCCAATGGCAACTTTCATTTTAATGTTTCCAATATTGACATGTTAGCAAATGATAATTAATTGGTGGATGAAACATCCCTCTACAATGCACAGTTTCAGTTTGATGTTTTATATTTCCTCTGTCTTACAAAGACTCTTCATTTAGATTTCAAACTTGTCCCATAAAGACTTTACGTTTAGCTTTTAGACCATCCAACAAAGGCTCCCAATAAATCTAACGAATAGATCAAACGTCGAAGCCAGACTCTCTAAATAAGGAAGACTAATAGGTCTGATAATACAAGCGTGCATGCATAATTAATCATACTCAATAATCCATCGGATTAAAAGAATTATTAAGGGTATTTTGAACTTTTAGCTTGCTATTGTCTTGTCTAAAATTTTCTAAACCATCTTTATGTGGGGATCGAGGGAGTATGTTATTAAGGGTATTTTGAACTTTTAGCTTGCTATTATCTTGCTTAAATAAATTTTTTTAAGCCATCTATCTATGTGGGGACCGAGGGAGTATGTGCTTATTGCATTTAATTGTAAGACACATTGTGACTTGGAAACCGTGTACATGATTCATCTACATGGAACTCTTTTTTTAAAAAAACTATGACAGTGGGGTTTATACCACCCCACGGTTTTCATTAAGAGAAGGGAACCGATCGACTTAGAAAACCCTCGAACTCCGGCTTCACCAGTTCTGTAAATTCGCTCCAACGAGAAATCAAACTTAGGTCTTCTGATTGCGACCATACATCAGCCCCTTCTAACCAAGTAGGTTAGAAGACCTTTGGTATGGAACTCTTTTCTTCTCTATCTTCTTTAAAGTTTTGCCACATCATGGAAGTTGCTTACTCCTACATGACATCATATTAAATGAGAATGAAACCCTTACAAGCCCCACTAGGATTAGCCTAATGACTAATTGATGGTTTTCAGGTGTATGCATGGAAATAATAATTATACAGAAAATGACACGTTGTAAACACGACCCCATACAAGGTGGGCCTAGCCAATCATACCTCATCTTCCGGAAAATGACTTCGTATCCACCCTAGCAATCGGCACTAAATAAACATATTCCTAATTCATAAATGGTAATCATTATTGATTAGCTAAGTGAAAAGACAAGGTCAAATAAAGATGTCAATGCATAAATGGATTTCCCCCCCTTTCTGTGGATGGTATTCATGAAAAATTGAACTGTGTGCTGTGTGCAGTAGCTGGAACACTATATTGCTTTAATTTGCAATAAAGAGGACAATGCGGATCACCATGATATGTAGATACTCATATTGCAAGTGGTGCTCAAGAGAGATACAATTATGGCTAATCCTAGTGGGAATTTCGTAGAGGTTTCGTAAACATTATATACTGTAACACTTTAGCATATGTGAATGTGATGACATGGCAACGTAATTGTGTGAAGAGAGAGGGAAGGAGTTTCATCAGGATGAAACTGTATATGGATTTGTTTGCAAGGCTATGAAACCTGAGAAACTAGATAGAGGGCTAGAGAGTTTCATTTCATCTGACCATATCCAATCACATGTGCCTTAAAATTAAATGGTATGTGCAGCCTATGAAATCTTGAAATGAAACTTTGCATTGGGAGGGATCGGTTTCATTCATCAGCTCAAACCTGTTTTGGTGACATGTGACTCTTGGAAACCGCAAGATGAAATTTCCCATCGAGAATAGCCTAATGGATGTGGTGGCTTTGCCTATTCACTATATGCAGAAACGAGCAGACCCCTGTCGGTTCGGGTTATTCATGTTGGTTTTTAAATGACCATCGGGAACAAAGTTAAGAAACTCCTGTTGGAGCTCTACTAATTTGTTCAAAAAATATTTATAAGGACTGCCGAGGCAACTTCAATAAGGACTACAATTTTTTTGCCATGTAAAATGTTACTTTATTTATTTGATGTGTTGTTGTCTCATTTTTGTTTAATTAGAGTTTGATGATGCTAGATAGTTAGTTTGGCGTTATGTGCATTGATATTTATAGATTTTTTGTCAAACATTGGGAATTATAGTTTGATTTTTAGTTAATACTACATGAATTCATCTTTTAGTTTTTTAACTATATATTGAAATATATATTGAACGCCACTAATCCTAATGTTTACAATCAACAATATGTAAAGAAAAAGAGAGTGCACTGCGCCACATCTACAAACCTTATACAGAAACTAAGTTTTGACTCCTTGAGCTGATCAATTCCACATATATATAGTAATGAAAATCATTAGATCCAAGGGCATTCCTACAAGTACAACATCTACTTTTTAATGTATGGTTACACTCAAAATAGTGATATATACTCCATCCATCCCAAATTACTATATGTTCTAGAGTTTCTAGGTACTGGCTTTTGAATGCATCTAGACATATACTTTTTTGTACAAATAGGAGGGGTTGCCCCCCCCCCCTATTGGTTATATATTTATATAAATATAAAGAGAAGGGAGAAAGAGTTTTATACAAGGATTCACGAGTTAGCTAGACTACAAAGCTAATTATAGCCGTGAAGTAATCAATGGTTGGCGAAGCACCTTTGCTCCTAGAATCATTAGAACAAATTCATGTTTGGAACATGTTCTTGACAGATTGTAGACTTGGTTGATTTCTTTTGAAAACTAGAGGAATCTCACCCGCGCGTTGCTGCGGGAATTAAGAAAAATGCAATGATCGTAAGAGAGAATTTCGGCAACCTCGCGCGTCTGATCATAAGAGAGAATTTCGGCAACCTCGTCGCCGCCGTTGGTAATTCTTTGATCTAGGTTTGAACACCACGCGCGTTGCTGCGGCCCTAAACCCTAGAATAATCGGTGTTACCGTGTGTTAGCATGATGACATACTAAAGTCACGGTGGTATTTCACCAAAATTCACCTAGCTTTATTTGCAGTTTGCACGATTTCTCTTACAATAACATATCTCTCTTACAATAACATTTCCCTTTCACGGATTGTCAGCGTCCAAAAGGAACTTTAGAAACCATAACTTACACTTTTTTTAAGTGTAGTTTAGGGGTGGTGCCGGGCCTACTCACGTGTTGAATAGCTATTTAGTATAAAAATAGATATATTTCATGATATCAAATGAAAAAAGATCCGATCGTTACGTTTCTGCTAGGAATATCTACGCTGCTATTCCTTTATATTCCTCAATTCCTTGCGTGTTGCCGCGAGTATGTAGGAGAAATCTATGAGTTAGAATATTACTATCACCCTCCTATTCTTTTTCTTTCTTCTTTTTCCTTTTCCTTTTCCTTTTTCTCATTCTTTTTTTTATTTATATTCCTCAATTCCCTGCGCGTTGCCGCGAGTATGTAGGAGAAATCTATGAGTTAGAATATTACTATCACCCTCCTATTCTTTTTCTTTCTTCTTTTTCCTTTTCCTTTTCCTTTTTTCATTCTTTTTTTATTTTTCACTTTACTCTATACCAACTACCATCGATGGGGCCTATTTGTCATTTTATCAAAATATATTCATATGAGATCTTGTTTTGAAGGATTTATTAAAAGGAATCCAATGGTGTAATCAGAATTTAATTTGGTTTTTTGATTTTTGAGTTATAACATTTTTTAACTAGTTCAAACAATGGGGCCCACCACTGGATGTCATGGTCTTAGTGGGGCTGTTGAGGTGGCATGCTTGCATATTGAGAGAACTCCCTAGTGGGGAGCTCCTATATAGGAGTTATAGATTAGATCATTCCTTTCCATCCAGATGCTGGAATTTATGTGAGCTTGGCCCAATAATCAATTCAGAAATTCCTAATAAATCTCAAAGGCCCATACATATGAGTGCATAAGGGGAAGTGGAATCCTTTAGTGCCACCTTGCTAGTGGAAGGTGGAGGGAACCAACTTATATATGTAAGTTGTTCTCATCTTCTCAAGACTATTATGAGGAGAAGAAAGGAAGTCCACATCACTCGCCGGGCCGGGTCGGGTGGGGCGAAGGGTGCGGGCGCGCGGCACCTGCATGAATGGTCCGCCGAAATCCGGCCTCTCGCCTTGCGGGAGCGCAGTCTCCTTTTGTAGTTTTAGTTTTTGGTCTTTTTGTTTGCTGAGTCCTAAACGGACTCAACTCAGAGTCCTACTCGTGATTGTGTTTCATGAGGTTGGTTTCCCGGACTATATAAGCAGACCACTGGCCACGCTAAAACATATCAAATCAACAACTAGGGTTTTGCCTCTGCTCATTGTTGCACCGTTGTCGCCACATATCAAATCAACAACTAGGGTTTTGCCTCTGCTCATTGCTGCGCCGCCGTCGCTAATACTCCAGGCTGATCGTTCGTGTGCACCTGCGACCGGGCTAGCAGGTCTCCGGAACCGCCGTCTTTGCGATCCTGCACCAGGAGAAGGCGAATAAGGTTTTTGGGAAGCGCTCTTCGCGCGACTGCTCCCGATCTTCGTCACGGCTCGTCTTCCGACAAGATCCAGGGGCGTTGCGTCCCGACGTTATCTTCGTCGGCCGAATCGAAGTCTTCCGCCGCCACTAATCGACGACAGTGACAGCGACCAGGACGATCTCAGCTTCGCTTTCGGGAATCTCTCCATCACGTTGTCATCTACAAATTCCAGCAGCAGTTTGTATCTAGTTAGCTTGAAACGTATGCTTAATCTAGTTGTTCACTACATCATGATTTATATTATGGTTTTAATTTGGAAATTACATAATATTTCAACAATCCAAAAACCTTATTACAGGTCTTTTCCAGTACCTATGGCTAGTTTTGTTGATGCGCTGAGGCCGGAGAAGTTCTCTGGTGAGCACTTCAAGAGGTGGTCTGTCAAGGTCACAGATTGGTTCACTGCCATGGAAGTTTTCTGGGTCAAAGATGGCTTACCTGAGGGAGACATCTCTGATGAGGATCGGAGTAAATTCCAGAAAGCCAATGATATCTTTGTGAGAACTGTGCATAATGTGCTTTTGGATCATCTGTTTGATTCAATGATGCATATACGAGACGCAAAGGCTCTGTGGGATCATCTGAACACTACCTATGGTGCTTCAGATGCAGGCAAGGAATTGTACATCATGGAGAGCTTTCATGACTATAAGATGGTTGCTAACAAATCCATAGTCGAGCAAGCTCATGAGATACAACGCCTGGCTAAGGAACTTGAACTCCTTAAGTATGTTATTCCCGATGAAGTTGTGGCTGGTTGCATTATTGCAAAGTTGCCTTCTCCATGGAGGAACTTCGCCACAAGCCTTAAACACAAGAGACAGAAGATAACAGTTGAAAACTTGATTCAATCTCTTGATGTTGAGGAGAAGGCTCGGGCTAAAGACAATACTGATAAGGGGAACGAGGAACATAGTGCTAGCGCCCACTTTGTCCAGAGAAATTTCAAGGGCAAAAACAAAGGAAAGGGGAAACAACAGCCTTTTAATGCCAAAACAACTACTACCTTTAAGAAGAAGAAGAAAGACAAGTCTGAGATGCCTTGTTTCACATGTGGTGAACTTGGTCATTTTGCTAAGGATTGTCCTAAGCGTGCAGACCGTAAAGAGAAAAGGTCAACCTCGTGACTGCATCAAGTACTGATGACGGGTATGGTAATCTTCATACTGTACTTTCAATATTTCAATCACCTAGTTGGTGGCTTGATACGGGTGCTAATATTCACGTGTGTACTGACATCTCTTTGTTTTCTTCTTATCAGGGGCTCCAAGGTTCTTCCGTCCTGATGGGGAACGAGTCACATGCTTCTGTTCGTGGTGTTGGTACGGTAGATCTGAAGTTTACTTCAGGCAAGATCGTGCAGCATGTCCCTACTATTCGCAAGAATCTTGTTAGCATTTCTCTTTTATTAAGAGATGATTTAAAGGTAGTGTTAGAGTCCAATAAAGTAGTTATGTCTAAGCATGGACAATTTATTGGTAAAGGCTATGATTGTGGAGGCTTGTTCCGCCTAAGTTTAGCAGATTTTTGTAATAAGTCAGTCAATCATATTTGTGGCACAATTAGTGATAATTCAAGTGTTTGGCATTCTCGTCTATGTCATGTGAATTTTGGTTTGATGTCACATTTATCTAGCTTGCGGTTAATACCAGATTTCACCATTGCCAAAGGTTCTAAGTGCCATAGTTGTGTGCAATCTAAGCAACCTCGAAAGCCTCACAAGGCAGCGAAGGAGAGACACTTGGCACCTCTAGAACTCATTCATTCTGATCTATGTGAGATGAATGGTGTGTTGACTAAAGGTGGAAAGAGATATTTCATGACGTTAATTAATGATGCTTCTACATATTGCTATGTTTACTTGCTGAAAACTAAAGATGAGGTTTTAGACTACTTTAAAATCTTTAAGGCTGAGGCTGAAAATCAACTAGAAAGAAAGATTAAATGTCTAAGGTCAGATCGTGGTGGTTAATATTTTCCTATATTATTTGATGAGTTTTGTGTGGAACATGGTATTATTCACGAGAGGACACCTCCCTATTCTCCTGAATCCAACGGGATTGCCGAGAGGAAAAACCACACATTGACTGACTTGGTGAACACCATGTTAGATACTGCTGGTTTATCTAAGGCATGGTGGGGGGAATCTATATTGACTGCAAGTCATGTCCTGAATAGAATTCCGAACAAAAGTAAAGAGACAACACCATATGAGGTTTGGGTTGGAAGGAAACCATCATTTTCATACTTGCGCACGTGGGGATGCTTGGCAAAAGTCAATGTTCCAATTACAAAGAAGCGTAAGCTTGGACCAAAGACAGTAGATTGTGTCTTTCTAGGATATGCTCACAATAGAAATGCTTATAGATTTTTAGTAGTAAAATCTGAAGTTTATGATATGCATGTTGATACAATTTTTGAATCTCGTGATGCTATATTTTTTGAGAATATTTTTCCTATGAAAGATATGCGTAGTAATGCTAAATTTTCCACTGAAATAACTCCTGATAATACTATACCTATCAAGTCTCCTGTTGAGTCATTAGAGCAAACACTTGAGAATGATGACAATGAAGTTCCTGTGAGGAACAAGAGACAAAGGATTGCAAAATCTTTTGGTGATGATTTAATTGTGTACCTTGTGGATGATACTCCTACCTCTATTATAGAGGCATATGCGTCTCCAGATGCAGATGATTGGAAAGAAGCAGTTCGTAGTGAGATGGACTCGATTCTTTCTAATGGAACTTGGGAGCTATCTGAACTACCATTCAGTTGTAAACCAATTGGTTGCAAGTGGGTGTTCAAAAAGAAGCTTAGACTTGACGGTACTATTGACAAGTACAAGGCTCGACTTGTGGCTAAGGGTTATACTCAAAAGGAAGGCAAAGATTTCTTTGATACTTATTCACCTATTGCTAGAATGACCACTATTCGAGTACTACTATCCTTGGCTGCCTCATATGGTCTGATCGTCCATCAAATGGATATGAAGACAACTTTTCTTAATGGAGAGTTGGATGAGGAGATTTATATGGATCAGCCGGATGGGTTTGTAGTAAAAGGTGAAGAGCAGAAGGTGTGTAAATTATTGAAATCTTTGTATGGCTTGAAACAAACTCCTAAACAATAGCATGAGAAGTTTGACACTAATTTAACTAGTGTGGGCTATGTTGTTAATGAAGCTGATAGGTGTGTGTATTATCGACATGGTGGGGGTCATTTTGTTATACTATGCTTATGTGTTGATGATATTCTAATCTTTAGAACAAACATGGATATTATAAATGAAGTCAAGTCATTCTTGTCAAAGAGTTTTGACATGAAAGATCTAGGAGAAGCTGATGTAATTCTAAACATCAAGTTGATTAAGGAAGAGAGTGGGATTACTCTATCACAATCTCACTATGTTGGGAAGGTCTTGAGCCGTTTTGGCTACATGGACAACAGACCTTCTCCAACACCTTATGATCCTAGTGTGACATTCCGAAAGAACAAGAAGGATACCAGAGATCAATTGAAGTACCCTCAAATTGTTGGTTCACTCATGTATCTTGCTAGCGCAACTAGATCGTATATCTCTTTTGCTGTGAGCAAGTTGAGTAGGTACATGTCCAACCCGGGTGATGATCATTGGCATACACTAGAAAGGGTCTTGTGTTATCTTAAAGGTACGATGAGCTATGGGATTCACTATTTCGGGCACCCAGCTGTGCTAGAGGGATATAGTGATGCGAACTGGATTTCTGATATTGATCAAATCTACGCCACTAGTGGGTATGTCTTTACCCTTGGAGGCGGCGCAGTGTCATGGAGGTCTTGCAAACAGACTATTTTTGAGAGCCTGTGTGGTTCGAGGACCGGTGGTAGGTCGCTTCCTGGTGTGATGAGTGATTGACAACGTGGTGTGGACTGATTCTTGGCTAAGTATTGCAGGTGCAGGTTGCGACTTGACTGGTGTTGGTGCAGGTGAAGAACAAGCGCGAAAGGTCATTGCTGGTGAGACCTCCAGGTGTGTAGAAGACAAGTAGGCTTGGTTCGAGGGACCCGGTGGCCAGCGGAGTCAAGTGCGGGCCGCATGGTGGCAAGAACGGTAAGATGAAGTCATGGACGGTTTCTTGGTTGAGCCTCAAAACCAAGGTCGAGCCGGGACTACGTGGGAGCCGAGTCATGAGTGGTGATTGGCGGAGGCTACACCGAGTTCGCGGGGTTTCCAGTGGTTCACCAGAAAACCGTTGGGTTCCTTGGTTGATCCACAAAGCCAAGACCGAACACGGAGGTGCAGCAGCATCAGGCCGGTCTGACCGGTGGGTCTGACCAATCTGACCGGTGGGTACCGGTCTGACCGGTGAGGAGCACCGGTTTGACCGGTGTGCAACGACACAGTCCGGAGACTTCGAAGCGGAGGACACGCGTCGGGATCGCAAGGCTTGCATCGAGGCTAAGCAAGTTTGCGGTCACTGGGCATCCGTCCGATGGTGCGAAGACAAAGATTCCCAAAGTGCCCCTCGGGGGTGTGTATCCTAGTATTAGGCTTTAGGGGTAATTTAGACTTTCGGCTTGCCTCAATATAACCCAAGTGGTGAGAGGATGGCAGCCATCTCTTGGAACCCTAGCTCATTTTGTTTTGCTATTTTCCTCTTCCTTTTTCCTTTGGAATTTCTAGGACTAGCTTGAGAGCTTGATGGTGAGATCTTGTGAGACGGAAGGATGATCGGGCAGCAAGCTAGACCTTGTATGAACCTCTTTGGTATGTATAGATGATTCGGCGTGGTTCCTCAAGGCTTGGATGTGTCTTTCCCGTTTCTCCTTTTTGGTGATTTTCGGAGCCCTTTCTTGGCGATTTTCTTGTGGCAGATTCGAGGCCTTTCTCTTTGATATTTGGTGGGGGGTGTATGCTTGAACCCTTCGTGGTTCTTTTCCCTTTGATTCCCCTCCCAAATCCGTGAGCAAAGGGGCTCGATTTTGGGGTTTTCTCCTCTCTAGGGTTAGAGGCGTTCTTGGTGGGATTTCTTCGATTCCTCTCGATTTAGCAAGTTTTGGTGGACCAAATCTTGGCTATGGAGTGCCCATGAGGTGTTCCTACTATCCCTAAAGTCTTGTGCAAATCCGTGGAGCGATTCGGAAGATCGGGAGTTGGATTTGAGGGAGTTGACCCGCGGGTGCTGTTCATCCCGAGCTGCCCAGCCTGACCGGTCTGACCGGTGCAGTCGACCGGTCTGACCGGTGCAGAGGCCTTGTGGGATTTGCCTTGGGTGAACGTCTTGGTGAGTTCCCTGTTGTCTTGTGTTGCTGCTGTTTCCAATTTGGTTCGGTTTGGAGCTCGGAAGGTCAGGTTTGTGGTTTTGGGGCTTCCTGGCTTTGACCGGTCCGACCGGCGTGCTACACCAGCCTGACCGGTGTAGGGGCCTTCTGTGGAAGTTCTCAGGATCTGTCAGGGTGCTCCAGTAGGGACCGGTCTGACCGGTGTGTGCGACCGGTCTGACTGGTGCAGTCCAGTAGCTGCTCGAGTTGGTCTTTCCGCTGCGTTCTTGGGTTAGCTTCGGTGGTTGTTGGTTCCCAGGACCAGTAGCACTCCAGTGACTGCGTGGTCTTGGCCAACTTGGGTAGTTGAGTCGGAGACGTGCTTTGGAAGCCTTGTTCATCTTGTTGGAGTTTCCATCTCCTTAAAGAAGAATTTTTATATGCTCTCATTCACTCCCCGCCTCTCTGATTTGCCGTTTCGGTTCTTCAATTTTGACTAAATCAACTATGGAAGTTGAACTTACAGCTTTGGATACAGCATCTGCAGAGGCAGAGTGGCTGCGTGAGCTCTTGTCTGTCGTATGGACATCCCAGGGCCCACTACCCAGACGGGTATTGGGATGGACTACCGCGTGGGCCCCCGGGACTACTCGACTTGGGTTACACGGTGCAAGGCGGCGTGGAGCACAAGGAAACCAGAGGGCTAGTACTCGGTTAGGAAGCTAGGCATGTCCGGATCTATGTGGAGTACTCCTAGCCGTGTACGACTAGTAGTCTCCTCTTTAAACCGACTTGTAACCCTGCCTCCCGGATTATATAAGGCGAGGCAAGGACCCCTATCTCTCATTCGCATCATCTTGTAACAACACCCAATCAATCCAGAGCTACACAGCATACATGACGTAGGGTATTACGCACCTTGCGGCCCGAACCTGTCTAAATTGTGTGTCACGTGTCTCTCCTTCGAGTTCTCGATCTCGGTGGGGCCACAAACATCTACCTCGGGTACTCCCCTTGGTAGGTTGCCGGTCCAAAAACACCAACATTGTCTGACTTGCCGGTGGTTGAAAAACCAATACCGGCTATCCTTATGAACTGTGATAATCAAACAGTAATCACTAAAGTGAATAGTGCTAAGGATAATGCGAAGTCAACAAGACATGTTAAAAGACGTTTGAAGACTGTCAGGAAGTTGAGAAACTCCGGAGTAATTACTGTATCTTATATACAAACAGACAAAAACCTGGCAGATCCCTTTACAAAAGGGTTATCATGGAATGTGATAGAAATTGCATCTAGGGAGATGGGTATGAGACCCATGTGAGTTTACAGTAGTAGTAACCCAACCTTTTTGATCGGAGATCCCGTGACTAAGGACCGGAGAAAAACAAGCTATTGGTAAACTGAGGAGAGTATAATGATAACCCTCTCTATGTGAAGATGCAATACTCTCAGAGCAATGAGGCACTGTGAGGTAGGTTGGCGAGGATGCCTTAATAAGTTCTATTGACTTTAACGAGTAAAGATGCTGTCCTACAGAGTATTTTTGAAAGAACATACCTATATGAGCTTGACTGTTAAACGTCGCAGTCTATGAGATTTAGGTGATCTCTAGTAAACTCATGAAGAGACTAAGGAGTATGACGTATATGCTCCACCCATGGGGTAATGCTACTGGCAGCTAAGTACTAGTTTGGCTTTGAGTAAAGCTTGTTCGCACAAAACTTGCAATTCAAGGCGTAGTCCATTGTTCAAGTTGTGGATAAGTGTAGCTTGAAGTTCTAGGCGGAAGTTCAACTTAACAGTCTCTGCCGAAACACAGATCAGGCAAATCTCTAAATGGACATTTGAGATCTGGTGGGGGATTGTTGGAATTTATGTGGGCTTGGCCCAATAATCTATTCAGAAATTCCTAATAAATCTCAAAGGCCCATACATATGAGTGCATAGGGGAGAAGTGGAATCCTTTAGTGTCACATTGCTAGTGGAAGGTGGAGGGAACCAACTTATATATGGAAGTTGTTCTCATCTTCTCAAGACTAGTATGAGGAGAAGAAAGGAAGTCCACACACGCGCGTTTGCCTCGCCTCGCCGGGCCGGGCGAAGGGCGCGAGCGCGCGGGGCCTGCGTGAATGGTCCGCCGAAATCCGGCTTCTCGTCTTGCGGGAGCGCGGTCTCCTTTTGCAGTTTTAGTTTTTGGTCTTTTGATTTGCTGAGTCCTAAACGGACTCAACTAAGAGTCCTACTCGTGATTGTGTTTCATGAGGTCGGTTTCCCAGACTATATAAGCAGACCACCGGCCACGCTAAAACGTATCAAATCAACAACTATGGTTTTGCCTCTGCTCATTGCTGCGCCGCCGTCGCCAAGACTCCAGCCCGATCGTTCGCGTGCACCTGCGACCGGGCGAGCATGTCTCCGGAACCGTCGTCTTTGCGATCTTGCACCAAGAGAAGGCGAATAAGGTTTTTGGGAAGCGCTATTCGCGCGACTGCTCCCGATCTTCGTCACGGCTCGTCTTCCGACAAGATCCAGCTGCGTCCCGGCGTTATCTTCGTCGGCCTAATTGAAGTCTTCCGCCGCCGCTAATCGACGACAGTGACAGCGACCAGGACGATCTCAGCTTCGCTTTCGGGAATCTCTCCATGACGCTGTCGTCTACAAATTCCAGCAGCAGTTTGTATCTAGTTAGCTTGCAACGTATGCTTAATCCAGTTGTTCACTACGTCATGATTTATATTATGGTTTTAATCTGAAAATTACCTAATATTTCAACACCAGATGTGATGCACCAACTCACAATGATGATTATGCCTATGAAACAATTGACATTTAATTGAACAAAAAAGATGGCAAAACATCAAATGGGCCACCTGGCGTGATATCCAAATGTAATAAGGCTTATCATGATTGAGCAAAGTGGCGGTAGAGAAAAATATGTTCCAACGTTCCCTCTAATGCATTATTGGAATAGAGCATACAATCATAGGAATGTAGCGTCATTTTTTCCCTCAGAACATTTAGATATATATACTATGTTTAGATATATTGCAAAAATTATGTATCTAGAAAAAAATTAAAATGAATAGTAATTTTGGACGGACATTTCTCAAGCGCTAGTGCGCATTACTTATGATTTCATAATACGCCAACATGTACTCTTTTCATTTTTAAATATAAGGTATCTAGATGCAAGCTGATCCAGTGATACTAAAAGTTGAAATTATTAAAAAATAGTGAGTATCATTTATAGTATGAAAAGTTCAAATTACTCCTCTAAAGTATAACCAAAGTCTAGATAACCTAGTAAAGTATTTCTTAGTTCAGTTTACCTCTGAACTATGTCATTTGGTTCAATTTACCCCTTAACATAATTCTTTTTTTTTCTCCATGCGCAAGTGGAGTTTTAAGTTCAAAATTTGCAAGTTTATAGTAGACAACATAAGATATGTTAAAAAATATATCATGAATTTTTCATCACTATTTTGACAAGATAAGATATTTAATAATAAAATTATCAATAATATACAAAATTATATACAAACTAATAATGAAAAACTTGGCAAATATATTTAATATATATCATGATGTCCACTGCCATCCTGCAAAGTCTCAAATTAAAATTCAACTTGTATATGGATAAACAAAAATGACAAATTGCATTATGCGGTAAGCTGAACCAAATAACATATTTTAGGGTGTGAATTGAACTAAAACATAGTGTATGGGGTTATTTGAACGTTCGCTATACTTGAATGGAGTAATCTGGTCCTTTTCCTTTAGAATATCGAATGGAGTAATCTGGTCCTTTTCCTTTAGAATATCGTTTATAGGCATAACACAACAAGTGCACAGTGAATAACAGGCTAGGCCATTTTGTTTCCGGAAACGGTTTCTACCTTTTTGTTTTTTGGAAAATTAGTTCTATATCATCGAAAGATCACAACTTTCGGAAAATACCATTAAAAGATCGCCGTTACGTAAACTAAACTACCATTGAAAGGAACCATCCATCCCATTCCGTTACCTTTTCAGTTATCTGGACGTTTTCCTTTCTATTATGTAGAGTGCAATGTCGTTTCTACCCTTGTCTTTTCCTTCATCCCGTCCCGTCCTACAGGCAGTGGGTCGGCCGAGAACTTCGTACGCGTGTTGCTACAGTCCACCACCCACCGAATGAGCACAACAATGCGGGCATGCGGCAGCGCGTAGCTGCAGCATCAGGAATTCAGCAGGATGCATTGTTCGTCCGTCTGCGTCAATGCAAGCCAGGCCGGTGTGGGCGTGTGGCGGCGTCGCTGCACTTGCATTGCTCTCCATCGACTGGGCTACTCTACTAGGCTAGCACTGCCACAGCGCAAAGTGGAGGCACATGCACACGCAAGCATCGACTAGCTGCCTTGCTACTTCTATCTAGCTCATCCTGCCAAAAAGCTTGGGTGTGTCGCGAGCAAGTTTAGTTGCCAAAAATTTTGGCAAAAAATTTTTAGTAGCCCCTTCGAAGGTCTATTAGAGGTAAAAAATGTAGACTAATTACAAAATTAATTACACGAATGGACGGAAAATCGCGAGACGAATCCATTAAGCCTAATTAATCCATCATTAGAGATTGTTTACTGTAGCACGGCGTTGTCTAATCATGGCATAATTAGCCTCGTTAGATTCGTATCGAAAAATTAGGTATGGGTTATGGAATGGGTTTTGTCATTAATTCACATTTAGTACTTCTAATCAGTGTCGGAAGATTGATATGACGGGTAGTTGAGAAAATTTTTTGGAACTAAACAGGGCTGGCCAGCGGCCATGTTGGTTGGGCAAGTGGATTGGGAGGGGATCGGAGATGGTTGATATACAAGGAGAAAGGGCAAGCAGGCAGGAGCACGCGTCTTACAAGGCCTGCTGCTCGAGTGAGGAAGGAGAGAGAGGCCTAGGAAGGAGATAAGTATAGAAATGTCTTTTCACATTGTGCAACATAGAAGAAAATGGCCGGTTCACTGCAAAAGGTAACAGAATGGTATTTTCCGGGATGGATGGTTTCTTTCTATGGTAGTTTACGTAACGGTGATATTTCAGTGGTATTTTCGGTGATCTTTCAGTGTTATAGAACCAATTTTCCCTTTGTTTTTTTACCAAAGAGACATTACTTTTTGTTGTCTTCTAAAAGCTGTTTTTGCAACTGTGGCTTTCCAAGCATCGCTTGCAGACATGTGCCTTCAGTTGCAAAAGGAGGTGTTTTGTGGCTTTTCAAGCGTAAGGTCAGTTTCAGGAACTTGAAAAGCTCACTTGAGAAATCAACAACTGTCTGTGACTGGTTGGGCTTTTTGCTATTTTTCCCCAGCCTGTCGCCAGAGAGCCAGGAGGGAGGGCACGCGGCTCACTCTGGCTGCCACGCAGGGCAGGGGGGAATCAACGGAAGGCACGCCCACAAGTCGCCACGTGTGGCCGCAACCACGCGTGGTCCCACATGTCGGTTACTCATCCCCCTTTCCCTCCCTGGCCGGCTCCGTCCTAATCTCCCCCGTGGTTAATCGCCACCATGGCGGAGGCCCCACCCTCATCATCACTAATCGCACCCCCCAAATCCACCACCCCCTCTCCGTGCTCCGCCTCATCGGATCCCCGGCACAGGCAGCAGCGCGAGAGGCGCAGGGCGCGCGACGCTGCCCCCGCCACCGCCCGCCGCAGCGGCATTTCGTCGAGCGCATGGCGCTCGTGCCCAGCGGCGGCACGGGCGCGGGCAAGGACGAGGCCGCCGCCCTCGGCCTGCCGTGGTCCGAGATGTTCCGCTCCGCCTCGCTCCGACGGCCCAAACAGGAGCCCGGCGACGCGCCGCCTCCTAAGAAGCCGCCGCCTCCGGCGCTGAAGCCGGCCTTGAAGGAGGGGAAGGCCAAGCCGCCGGCAGCGGGGGCGGCGGCGGGGGCCGGGCCCGACATCGCCGGGTTGTCGCTGGAGCCCGACGCGCGCCTGGCGCTCTACATCGCCATGGCGCACGCGGGGCTCGCCACGGCGCTGCTCGTGCTCTACGGCCTCTACCTGCTGCTCTCCGACTTCCTCCGCCCGCTGCAGTGGGCGCTGCTCTGCTCCGTCCCGCTCCGGGAGACGCAGCGCGCGCTCGTCGCCTTCTGGGAGCCCCCGCTCCGGGGCGGGTTCGGCGCCGCGGTGCTCGCGCTCCCGCTCGCCGCGCTCCGCTCCTCCGCCGCCACGCTCGCCGACGCGCGCGCCGCGCTCCTGCGCCGCCCGCTCCCCAACTCCCCCGCCTTCCCGCGCCTCCTCCGCTGGCTCGTCTCCTTCTTCTTCTTCCTCGTCCTGTTCGAGCGCCTCGGCGCGGCCGCCGCGCTGCTCTTCCTCGCCCTCGCGCTCGCCTTCTGCGCCGCGACACCCAAGCTCACCCGCGCCGCCTCCTCGCGCATCTACAGCCGCCGCCCCTCCTCGCGCGGCCTCCTGTTAACTGGAGGCATCCTGCGCCACCTCAAGACGCTCGTCGCCGTCGGCCTCATGCTCGGCATGATCGCCGGGTTCCTAACCGGCAGCATCTTCTTCTCCTACCAGATTGGGCTCGAGGGCAAGGACGCCGTCATGTCCCTCAAGTCCCATGTCGAGAAGGGCAACTACTCTGAGAAGATTGGGCTCAAGAAGTGGCTGGACGACAATGACATCCCAGGCTTGGTCGATCAGTACTCCGCCAAGATATATGACACCGTCTGGGAGCAGGTCGACCAATTGGCAGTGCAGTACAACCTTACCGATTTCACTAGCGGATTCCGGCATTTCTTGATCAGCCAATCAGTTGACCCAAAGAGCAAGGCACTCACCAGTGCCAGACCGCACCCATACTCCATGAAGTTGCAATCAATTGCTGCCCGTGTGAAGAAAAGGGAGTGGGTGGAGATTTACATGGAGCTGGACTCATTCTTTAGGGAGCTGTTGATCACAAGGGAGGATTTGGTGGTAAAGGCCAAGGAGTTGGCTTTGCAGGGAACGGAAATTGCAAAGAGGCTGCTGTCAAGCAGCACATCAGTGCTCGGTGGCAGTGCCAATTTGATGTTATCTGTTGCTCTCCGCATTGTCTCAGGTGCAGCTGAGGTGATCAATTTTCTATCACAGTTGATGGTCTTCTTGTGGGTGTTGTACTACCTCATTACTGTAGAGGGAGGTGGAGCTACAGAGCAGATCATTGATCTTTTACCAGTGTCAAAACAAGTAAAGGACCGCTGTGTTGAGGTCATCGACCATGCCATTAGCAGTGTCTTGTTGGCCACTGCCAAGATTGCCATATTCCAAGGAGGCCTGACATGGCTCTTGTTCAAGTTCTTCAAGGTGCACTTTGTGTACACATCAACTGTGCTTGGATTCATCAGCGCACTTGTGCCAATACTTCCGTTTTGGCTGTCCTCAATATTCGCTGCAGGGCAGCTGCTCATGGAAGGAAGATATGTGCTTGCACTGGTGGTAACTGTGATACACCTCACATTGATGGATTATGGCACAACTACCATTCTGGAGGATATACCTGGGTACAATGGATATCTCACCGGCCTCAGCATAATTGGTGGCATGACTCTGTTTCCCAATGCTCTGGAGGTACTAATTTTGTTACATATTACTTGTTTCGCCATTAAAAGTGATTTTATGAAAAGTTAAATGCTGTATGATTTTTCTTGAACATTATGTTTTGAAAGCTTAGTAGAAGCTACATCATCTGTGTGAAACTAAAGATATTTTTGCCCAAGCAGTTAGAAGAACCCTTTTTTGTTGTGAGACATGATACCTTCGGCAGCCCGATTTTTTGTTATGACAGAAAACTTCTTTTGTGTTCTACATATTAGTAAGTAGTGTAGCTTGTCCATCCCTTTTTTGTGATTTAGATAGTTGTGTTGTAGAAAAAAATATTTTCTCCCCATATTTTTTCCTGCTTCATTGCATTTTTATACATTTACCTGCACCGAACTACATGTATATTCTTCTAGGCTACTAAAAGTTTGGCAGTAATGCTATTGTGTCGAACAACTTTCCATTGATTATGTGATGTCTCATACAGATGTGTAATTGTGTAAATAATTTGTGTTTGTAATAGTCTGAAGATGCAACAATTGTTTATAAGTAGGAAGTAGAGAATTCTTTTTTGTGGGTAGTGGTTCATTAAATTGCTTGAAACACCACCTGATTCTTGGGAGCTGGAGCACAGCAATTTTCATTAATGATATGAAGTTTTTCCCCTTTGGCTCAAATTGGGCTGATTTTGTTTTGTTGATATTTCTGCAGGGAGCAATATTAGGTCCGCTTATAATGACAGTTGTCATAGCATTGAAGAACTTGTACACAGAGTTTGTGCTTGCTGATGCAGAGGAGACCAGCAGCTAGCATCAGATCCGGAGCTAAATTAATTGTGTCTTGAAAGAAATACATGTGTAGGATTTTTTACCTGCTATATTTACATGATGGTTTTGCTCTTGTATCATACCTGAGTATATGCACAGCTATTGCAGCAGTTGTGATCCATTCCTTCTTGTTGCAACCTGCCCTCTCTGTAGCTGTATTTAATATCTATTGTCGTTCCAGAGATTTGGTTTCCATATCTGCATCGAATGGCCTCCCTATCCAATTAAACCGGAAGTTTTGCAAGACTTCCTTTTTTCGCTTTTGGCCGTATTGGTTCATATATAGCTTAGACGCATCCAATTATTGTAATTTTCAGTACAGGTAATACTTATTGTTTGTTAGGCTTTTTTCTGCTATGCTTCCTGAAAGGATCTGATAGCAAATGGTTTGGAAGAGATAACAGGACATGCTCATCAGGCCAAGAGAAGAGACCCAGGTACCTTTGACTACAAAAGGCAACTGCCAAGACTTCAGAGTTCAGGCAGCTAAACCAGGTCAGATTTGTGCTAGACACTCTTGTCTGTGCATGTCTGCACCTATCCGTCTTTTTCATTCAGTTCTTTACGTTGAACTATTAACTGTAGCGAGTCCTGAGTAGTTCTGAGTGTTATCATGATTACTCTTGTTCCTTAGAAACAAATATGGGTTGATTTATCACATGTTATGTACTTATGTTAGCTTGTGAACCAAAAAGCTTTGTGGCTTTACTTATGATCTCACCTGTTCTTGACCTTGAGTGATCTAGAATTCTGGAGTGAACTTCGGTTCCAGACTTCCAGTTATGTCCAACTTTTTGGGTGGAAAAATTGACATTCATTTCAAAGAGAGAAAAACTGGGAATGTATTGCAATTCCATTCTTTTCTAACTTTCGGTCGTTAGGATGATTGGCACCTGGCCATTTTTTTAGAGTAGCACTGGTCAGTCTTCTAGACCCTGTCCTCACCTGAAAAGCCCACGTCAAGGTACGTTGTGTGGCTTGCACATCTGAAGTCCATGCTCTGGAATCTAGATGGAGAATTGAAGACGCTATACTGGATTATTATCCAAGAAAAAAGAAATCTTTGCCTTTTTTACTAGTCTCCATTTTTTCTTGCTGATGCTAGGTCTAGACTCCGTAGCATCGTTTAATTATTTCTGCGTTTGTTGAACTGTTCATCGATAATCCATCCATTGATGTTGACACCTGTGCTGTCGTCAAACGTTACCGGCTTCAAAGTAATACTTGTTGATAATAAGCTGCTTTTTATTTACCCAGTCAGGTCATGGGCTCATGGCTGCGTGGAAAAAGCCGTGCAGTTTTCGTCTTGGAAGACTGCAAAAAGTTTCAGTTCGTGTGTAGCAATCAAGTGAAGCTAGTCCTGATTGTCCCGCTGCTTTGAAGGTAGCTTTGACCTGCGCAATCATGGTAGGAGAGCTTCTATCATGGATTATGTTCTTGGTGCTGGGTTGGGCTTTTGCAAGAGGGCCCTCGACTGCTGCTAGTGCGGAAATGCCTGATTTATTTATTTATTTTTGCACACAGGTTCTTTCTTTTAGTTGCCGACACACAGGTTCTTCAGAGGGAATAGATTGTGCATTTGGCTATTCCTATCTCATTTTTTAGAGAAATAGTACATTTTAGGCCAATAGAACTCTATGCACAGGTTCTTCAGGAAATAGAATTGTTTGTCCAGAAAAGTAAAAGAAAATAACAATACAAATGAATCTAATCTTCCATTATTTCTATCGACAAAATATAACCTATGGGCACCATCAAAATTTTTGGTTAACACGTTTATAATATATTTGCGTATTCTTTTCTGATACGTGTAGACCACCACAAAATCAGTCGGCCTACAACATCTTCCTTCTTCAATTCGGTCATTTGCAAAAGGCATTGGTTACAGATGGTATATCTCCTTACAATGGTACTAAAACAATTACTTTTTACATGGTGCCAATGTGTCCCTTTCTGGCCATGTGTGCAACCCATGTGGCACAGAATGCTTCAGAGTAGGTTCTCGATTTCTTTTCTTTTTTGAAAAAAAGGACAAAAATATCTAGAACCTGGAGTGGTTACAGCCATGCTAAGAAGAAAAAAAAGGGAAGAAAACGTTCTGGTTGAAAGCAGAATTATGAACACATCTGGAACTTCTAGAAATATATGCGCTTTAAAAGTTAGCAGCCATCCCCTTTTCTCCCTTTCCCTCCACCACAAATTGAAGCACTCGTTCCGTTCAACCCAACCTACCATATCCAGATCCTCCAACGGCTTCTTTTGTTCCCGGCGCCGGCATGTTTGGGATTGCTCCACTCTATTAAAAAAAATAGATCAACTTCATCATTTTTTAGCTCCACTCTACCAATTTAAAAATATTTTAATATATAATAATGTTGATTGTTTGCCATCAATAATGTATTCAAGAGAAATCGAAGGTTAACATCTACATTCGAATACTTTTTATATTTAGAACATATCTCCCATACGTGATATATTGTACAGATTTCTCGAGATATAACTATAACTTATGTAAGAAAATTAGTTCGACACGAAACCACAAAATAACTTACTCAAGACATGGCACTATGGTTGGTAGCCTATTACCAGCCTCGGTTCTTTTATCGTCCCTATTTTTATTTTCTTCTTGTTTTCGTCATTCTTGAACTCAAACATAAAAAAGTTAACTTAGATTTAGAACGTTAATCTCAGTTGGAAAAAGAACTATTCAATCAGAAAATTATGGTTCGAAATTGACAACTTGATTGAGATTTTATTAAAAAGATCCAAGTGCGACTAAATCTTATGAACATTTCTAGGTTAAGTAGCAAGCTTTCCGCTTTTTATGCCAGCATTAGTCAAAATTTTGGTTTTGGAATAGTTTCATTCACATTGTGACATCTTGGAAGTCACCATGATTTTTATTGGGATGCAACATATGAAAACAATGTTGTGGTATAACATTAGGGGTGCAAATTGGTTATAATGTGGTGCACCCCCGAGCCTCTTCAGTTCAATTATTTGAAGGCACCTAACGGTTACCCCTTTGCACCATTATATAACATGACCGCCTGGTTTTTTTTTTGGACAAACATGGCCGCATGGTTGAGTAGCGTCGGCTTCAGATCAAAGCAACAAAAGAGAAGGGAAAAAATTAGCACCATTTCTATTACTTTCAATTAAAATTAGTTTTTAAGCAAAAAAGAAGAAGAAGAAGAAGAAGAAGAAGAAAAGCCCTTTAATCTACACGCACTCATGTTAATTGTTATCCTAACTTTTTCCATCGTGGCTTGAGAGAAGAAAACATCGGCATGGTTGGAGCTTTATATCTCAAACTTTTGGTCCTTTGGCAAAGGACGCCAATTTTCATTGGGTTACATCAACACAAATAATTAATTTCTTTCCTTTTCATCCATGCCAATGTGTCCATTTTTCCAAACATGTACGCAGCCCATGTCGGCATCAAAGGCACCCACAACAACAAAACTGCATGTGCCATTCGCGTCCTCAGTATTTTTCTTCTTAAGAAAAAAAAAAAGAGAGGTTTGTTTTTTTTAGTCGCAGCAACAGCAAGTGCTTGAGGCAGAAAAACGGCCCGGTTGAATTTTGCAAAGAGCAAACCTCGGCGGAGCGAGCAGGGCACGACTGAGAGCTCTGACGAGGCCACCGGTTCGTTTGAAAGTCAGCAGCGACGAGCGCGACGCGGGGGAGGCGAGGCCGAGACTCCTCCCTCCTCGGCCTCAACCCACAGGTCTTCTCTTCTCCCTCCCGTCCGCAGCCTTCATTGCCTGACCCTGACCTCCCATCCACCTCCGCGGGCTCCTCCCCAGCAACGACTCCAATCGGATTTCCTGGGGAGGCTTCTTTCTCTGATTTTCGGGGAGGTTTCTCTGTGCTTTGCGCTGCTTCGTTCCCAAGTCGTCGTCTTCTTCTTGCTCCTGTCAGCGGCTTGCGCGTTCTTCTCCCGGGTTTACCCCGCGTTCATCCGGAGTTTTGGAGATTTTTTCATATTTCGTTTGCCGGCTTGAGCTCCATTCGTTTCTTGGACCCGCCCACAACAGGCGGGGATATCTCCCCTGATTCTTCTTCCATTGGTTAATCTTTAATCCAAGTGCTCAGCTCCTGTTTGCAACCGGAGTAAAGAAGACGAGCGCAAGAGAAAAGGAAACAGAGAGAATCGCTGCTTCTCGGGACTCGGATTGCTTCGATTCGATCGGTCCGGCGGCGTACGGACGCCCGAATCGAATTTCTTGGGAACAGTAACAGAACAAGTCTCTTTAAAAAAAACAAAGGTCCCATTTTCCCAAGGAAAATGAGGCTGGTGGTGCGCGTGATCGAGGCCCGGGGCCTCCCGGCGACGGACGCCGACGGGCCGCGGGACCCCTACGCCAGGGCGCAGCTGGGAAAGCAGCGGGCCAAGACCAAGGTGCTGCGCAAGACGCTCAGCCCCGCCTGGGACGAGGAGTTCGCCTTCCGGGTCGGGGACCTCAGGGACCAGCTCGTCGTCTCCGTGCTCCACGAGGACCGCTACTTCCCCGACGACGTCCTCGGCCAGGTCAAGGTACCCCTCACCGTCGTGCTCGACGCCGAAAACCTCACGCTTGGGACGCAGTGGTACCAGCTGCAGCCCAAGAGCAAGAAGGCCAAGCTCAAGGATTGCGGTAAGCACATGTCGCAAAATTATCTTTGATGTTCATTCAATTTGTGTTTTTTTCCCCTCCGCTATTTAGTTGCCCATGACAATAGTGTGTTAGTAGTACTTTGTAAATCACTAGGAGAGGTTGATGTGGCATGTATTCGTGTACTGATTGTGGCTTTTGCAGGAGAAATTCAGCTCAGCATATCTCTAGCTCAAAATTACTCTGAAGAGACAGTGGCACTTGCACATTGGGCTTCAGATGACCTTGCATCAAATTCAGACAAATCAGCTGAATTAGTGAAAGGATCTTCTTTGCCGAATATTCCAATAGAAATATCCACAGCAGTATCAGAGAGTGATGAGATACAAGTTATCAAGGAAGATAAATCAAATGGTGGTCCTTCATTTGTTAACAAGCTGTATCAAATTTTTAAACCAAAAGATGCTGAAGCTCCTGCTCCACCTGCCTCCAACCTGGACAGCAGTTCAAATTTTCTTGAAGAAACACCATCAACCAGCTCTCAATCTCCTGAGAGGAAGGATCAGGAAGCTAGTGCAACTATGACCTTTGATGAGCTACTGAAGGCCTTTGGTTCTCGGCATGAAGGGAAAGAAATGCCTGAAAATTTGTCAGGTGGTATACTCCTTGATCAAGTTTATGCTGTTACACCGAGTGCCTTGAATGCACATCTTTTCTCTCCAAGTTCAGACTTTCTGCAATCGCTAGCAGAGATTCAAGGAACTACTGGTCTTGAAATTCAACAATGGAGACTTGAAAATGATGGTGAAATCTTGAAGAGGGTCGTAAGCTACACAAAAGCTCCTACTAAATTAGTTAAGGCAGTGAAAGCAACAGAGGACATGACATATTTGAAGGCAGATGGAGAGATGTTTGCAGTTTTAGCAGATGTTAGTACTCCTGATGTTCCTTTTGGCAATAATTTCAGAGTGGAGGTTTTAACCTGTATAATGCCAGGACCAGAACTGCCAGATGATGAACAATCTTCACGTCTTGTAGTCTCTTGGCGCTTAAATTTTCTCCAGAGTACCATGATGAAGAGCATGATTGAAAATGGGGCAAGACAAGGCTTGAAAGATAACTATGTTCAGTTCTCTGAGCTCATTGTTCGAACTTTTAGGCCGGTTGATGCAAAAGATACAACGGATAATAATGAAGTTCTGTCTTCTGTGCAACCAGAGCAAGAATCTGATTGGAAGCTAGCGTTTCGAATATTCGGAAATTTTGCTCTTTTATCATCAGTTTTTGCATTTGTATATGTTTCTGCTCACATCATTCTTGCAAGTCCTAGTGTAATTCAAGGTCTTGAGTTCCCAGGCCTGGACTTGCCAGATTCTGCTGGTGAAGTTGTAGTTTGTGGGGTTCTTGTTCTACAAGGACAGCGTGTCCTAAATATGATTGGACGCTTCATCCAGGCGAAGAGGCAGAGAGGTGCTTATATCTGGCTTCTTAAATGTTTTTCTTAGTGGGGTTAGAATCTGCGCTTAAGTTTTATTCGTCAGAGATTCAGAATTACCATTAGTGGTGGAATTTTATCAGATAAATCCTGCTCTACACAGCACTTAATAGTGACAAGTTAGTGTTTAACTGTTAGGCCTCAATACAAGTGCTTTCTTAGGCATTTCTTAATTGGAAGAAATGGTTACTGTTACTTTGTCTTTTATTCAACATAACTTCCAGGCTTCAGTCATTGTTTCAGATTATTACTCTCACAGTCTGCTCGTATTAAAATTCGGATTGGAATGTTTGTTAGGTGATCATGGAGTCAAAGCACAAGGAGATGGCTGGTTGCTGACGGTTGCTCTGATTGAGGGAACCAACCTGGCAGCAACAAAGTCATCTGGCTACTCTGATCCATATGTAGTATTTACATGCAATGGAAAGACAAAGACAAGTTCAATTAAGTTTCACACCCTTGAGCCTCAATGGAATGGTAAGCTATACTTTTCCCTTTTCTGACATCCACCTGTCATTACAGGATTCACTAGACATACATTATCGAGGGCTTCTTTTATATATTTTAGTTTATACCAAAACTTGCAGAAATTTTTGAGTTTGATGCCATGGAAGATCCTCCATCAGTTATGGAAATAAACGTGTATGATTTTGATGGACCCTTCGATGAAGTTGCTTGCCTTGGTCATGCTGAAGTGAATTTCTTGAAATATAATATATCCGAGCTTGCCGACATTTGGATTCCTCTGAAGGGAAAGCTGGCTCAAGCATGTCAGTCAAAATTGCATTTGAGAATATTCTTGAACAATACAAGGGGTACTCAAGTTGTGAAGGATTACCTGGACAAAATGGAGAAAGAAGTTGGCAAAAAGGTAAGGTCCTCCTGTGTCATCAAGTGCAAATATTATCCTATCTTGTCTTTATTGACGTACGGAACATTCATCCTGCAGATTGCTGTGAGGTCTCCTCATGCAAATTTAGCATTCCAGAAAATCTTTTCTTTGCCAGCAGAAGAATTTCTTATCAATGATTTTACTTGTCACTTAAAGAGGAAAATGCTAACACAGGTATATGTTCATTCTTTGAGACTAATTGCTTTTTGCGCTGCTTTACTGTTAGTGTATGTAAGCCTCCATCCATTTTATAGTACTTCAGTTATCAAAGTAATTAGATTCAGTCACTTAGATTGTTACACCAGGGGATTGCAAATCTACAGATAGTAGTCACATTTTTCAGGATTCCTGATTGTTTGTATTCGTATGGTTCAACTTTGCAATCATGTTTAAACAATATGTTCAACTTATCATCTACTTGTTTTGATTCAGTTGTTCTGAATTCTGATCAATGATCACCAAAAGGCAGAGATTAGTAGTCACACTTTAAGATTATGACCATTTTGCATTTCACATTGCCATGTTACTGTAACTTTACGGCAAAATAAACATGAACTTTTTGTTCCCATCATCTCTTAGAGCTGACTCATGTCTGCCTGTGTTGCAGGGTCGCCTTTTTCTATCCCCAAGAATATTTGGGTTCTACACAAACCTTTTTGGTCACAAAACAAAATTCTTCTTTCTTTGGGAAGATATTGAAGACATCCTAGTAGTTCCTGCAACCCTAGCTTCAATGGGAAGTCCATCTCTGGTAATCATTCTTCGCAAGGGCAGGGGAATGGATGCAAAGTATGGAGCAAAGCAACTGGACAGTGAAGGAAGACTCAAGTTTCATTTCCAGTCTTTTGTCTCATTCAATGTCGCACATAAGTAAGTACATTTTATTGGATGCTACATATGGACTGGCCATTGCAAGTGAATTCTTTGAAAAGGACACTTACCTTTTCTGTCCATTTACTCCTCACCAATATAATCACTTTCTTCATGATATGCTTATTCAAAATGTCAATGGCCTGCTTTGCAGAACAATAATGGCACTGTGGAAGGCAAGGTCCTTAACTCCTGAACAAAAGGTACTGCTTGTAGAAGAGGAATCAGAAACAGAAGACTTCCAAAATGAGGAAGGTGGATCTTTCTTAGGAATAGAAGATGCCAAAATGACAGCAGTGTTTTCATCTACAAAACCTTTTGATGTAAGATTCCTTATTTTACATCTAAGACATATTGTGCAATCCACTATGTGCTCCATAAAGAGTCAAAGAGTTACACTTCACATTGTAATCTACTTTATGTGTCACTAGGTATCAATACTCATGACCATTTTTGAGGGTGGTCCTTGGGAGCATCGTGTGATGGAAAGAGTTGGTTGCGTGGATTACTCTGTTACGGAATGGGAACCTGTCAGAGCTGATGTTTACCAGAGGCAAGTTCATCATAAGTTCGACAGGAAATCAGAGCGGCACGAGGGAGAAGCAATGAGCACCCAACAGAAGTCCCCTTTGCCTAATAAGAATGGCTGGCTTGTTGAAGAAGTGATGACACTTGAAGGAGTTCCAATTGGTGAATGCTTCAATGTAAGAGCCGATTCCTAGTATTTTTTTTTATTATATTGCAATATCAGTTACTATAAATCTTGTAACATTCTGACATGCTTCTGTTGTTCCCTGTCACAACTCCTTTTTTATGGTCAGTGTCCTTGTTGTCAAGCAATTCAATATTTATTAGCTTGGTAGTCTTGAATGCTTCGTTTTTAATATTATTTTTCCTATTTATTTAAAAATTCTACTGTCAGCCTGACACACAGTGCATATACCTTTTTTTCTTTTCTGGATGCTGCACATATAGGTACTGTTGTGGATACTGGCCATTTTCTATTTGTTATCTTCTCAATGAAATTACAATGGTGGCTATGTTAAAGGGTCATCTTGATTCTGAATTCCATGTGCATTGCCATTGCAAACTATGCAAAAGCATCAGAGTGTTTACATGTAGTTGCACTTAATACCGAAAGATGAAAGACAGTTTCAGTTGTCTTAGGCAACAGTCATCTATTGTTCATCGCTTTATGACATTGGAAGTGTTATTAGTTTTTTACTTGTCAGTTGTCACCTGATTGTGCTGCCCTTTGTGGCTTATTCCTTGCAGCTCCATATTAGATACCAACTGGAGAACAATGCATCCAAGCAGAAGAGTTGTACTGTCCAAGTATCAATTGGCATAGTATGGTTAAAAAGCTGCACGAATCGGAAGAAGATCACGCAGGATGTAGCATCCAGTGCATCTTCACGCCTCAAGAAGATATTCAGCCAACTCGAGAAGGAATCTGTACCAGCCAAGTAGGAACCCTTTTTTGTCCACCTCCTACTTTTGCTGATGTACATATGGATCACCAGAAAGCATGTTCTGGCAAAATTGTGGTTCCTACTACGTCTTGCTGCCATGCTGAGCAAGTGAGCAAATCAGTGGCATCATGAGGAACTTTCAACATAAGGCAAAGCTCTCGGCAATAATTTTACACGGCAAGGGCCTCATCCCAATGTTTTATATTGGAGAACTAACTGCAGGCGCAGAGCCTGAAATGCATTTTAGCTGACCATGATTACAGAATGTTCAAATGTTGTTCTGACTTCCACAAAACGTTACAGAATCGGATCTTGCCTACACCCTTTTAGTTAGATTAGAGGCACATGTAGAGTTTAGGAATCACAGAACACCTAACTGTTTTTTTCCTCCCTGCACTCCTGCAAAGGATACATTTTATGTTGTTATGAACAAGATTGAAAGGAAAATAATACCATAACTGTCGGTCCCTCCATGTTACAATGATTGACTGGACTATATTAGTTTTCTATCACTCAAGAGTTAGAGCGATGTTGCAATGATTCATGACTATGGGCATCAAACCTTTGCCTTCTTTTCTTCTGGATGCTGTAATCTTTATTTGGTGAAAAATATATTGAAGAAACTTATGTGTATGAACAACGCAAAATAGCTGATGTTGATGTTGTTCTTGCTACTGCAGTATCGGGGGGTTTAGTGCAAATTCTGTCTAGAAGATTAGGTTGAACTGTCGTTTCATGCTACTGCATGAGATGATTATGCCAAACGTTACTGCAGGAGCATAACATTATTCATAAATTGTAATCAACAAACTCTTCAGAGTGAGTACATGTTATGAAGTGAATAAAGGGTAGGAGCAGTCTTGCATTCTTTCTGTTTGTCTTGGTGTTGGGTTGAGCGTGTACCCAGTGATGCGATTGGTATTATTGTGTTCAAGAAGTAACCACAAGTAATTGTAAATTGTAATCTGTAACAATTTAAATGCTCGTAAGTGGATCTGGAATCTGATTGCTGTTATTCCATAGTTGTGTTTGCACATAATTAGACCTTTTTGTGGTTTATTATATAATTATTATAGGGTTCGTGTCTCAGGCTTTTTAGCAGCCCAATCTGATGCAGCCTGCGAAGCATAATCTGGGATGTCAAACTCAGAAGTAGCCCTGGCCAGAAAACCTGAGTCCCGAACCCCGAACTCGAAAAACCCGAGCCCAAACCCGGAAAACCCGAACCCGACAAACCCGAAGGCTATTGCGGGTTCAGACTCACGGTACCCCCGAAATTATTACGGGTAATTCGGGTTTCAATCCACGGTACCGGAATAACACGAGTTCTCCAGCCCATATGCTTCAGTCGAGCCCATCTCCTCCACATCTTACGGCCCACTTACCCATGTAAACCCTAAGCAGGCCCAACCCCATGCCACTCAACCTCTCCCTAGCCGCCCCAAGCCTCTCGCCCTCTTCCCAACCACATCTGGCATCTCTATGACTCTCCCTCTCTCCATCCGCGCCCGTGCACCGCCCCTGCGCCGGCGGTCGGCGCCACCTCGCCCGGCCGCCCATCTCCCCTGCACCGCCCCTGCGCCAAGCACCACCTCGTCCCCATCTCCCCTGACCAGCTGACCCCTGCACTGCGCCCCTGCGTCGGGCCGCTGGCACCACCTCGTCGGCTCATCGTCGTTGAGAACTAGGAGCCTTCGAGTACCAGTGGATGGTCACTCCTCTGATGAGTCATTGGTAACGGTGTGTGGACTGACTCTTGGCCTAGTACTGCAAGTGTTGGATACAGTTTGTTTGCGTTGTTGCAGGTAAAGAACAAGTGCGAAAGGTCTTAGCCAAGGTGGCCTCCGGGTGATGGAGAGACAAGTAGGCTTGGTGCAAGAAGAGCAAGACGAAGTCAAGAACAACTAGCCGGTACATGGTGGCAGTCAAGTCGAGGAACGAGGCAAGTTCAAGTAGGTTGTCCGGGAGCCGGAAGCGAAAGACTTTGCGTGCTCGAAGCTTGGCGAAGTGAGGTTGTGTCGTGTACGCGGGGGTTTGTTGATCTACTCCATAAAATCAACACCCGAAGACTCGACGGAGCGAAGACGGGATTCGAGTGCGGCGAGGAGCTTCAAAGCGGGGGACACGCGGCGGGTGACCACAGAGCTTGTGATCGAGGTGGAGACAAGTCTGTGGTGGATACATGTCTGCTCTGAGGAAACACATCTACAACTTTCCGCTTTCACCCTTGGGGGGTATGTATCTTATCTTCAAGGTGTCAAGTTGGAGTTTGCTTCTGCCTCCACCGGTTGTATGTATAAATAGGTGCTAGAGGAGGAAGCCAAGGGTGGATTGGGGATTTGGGTCTTGAGCTCTTGGACTGTGGGCTGTCTGTTTTCTTTTTCCTAGGCTAGTCGTGTGCGTCATGCTGTGAGGAAGAGCAGAGGAGGTCTCTCCACTTCTTGTTCCTCCATCTTTCAATGGGTTGGATGAAGGGAGGGGCTAGCCTTATTTGTAAAAAAATTTCCTTTGGTTATACGGAAGATTTTGCGTTTATCCTTTGTGTCCTCTTTGATTCTTGAGCTCGTTGTTTTTCTGTGGTTCTTGGTGCCACCTTGGAAGAACACACAGTTTTTGGCTTCGAAGGAGTTTCTTTGGGACTGTTTACGGGGATCACACATGAGTTTTCAGGGACTCATTTCTTGGTAATCTTTAATCCACAAACTCCAAGAAACAACTGCTTTGTGGATCTTTTCAAAAGAACATGTGTTCTTGGGGTGCTCAGTTTTGTCTAGCGATTTCTCTAGATTTAGTAAGTTTGGGAACCTGAAATTCTAGAAGTATGTTGCCTTGGAGGCAAGCTTACTCCTAGAATCTTGCTAGTGCTTCTGTTCTGCGGATAAGGCTCTGTCTCGAGTACCTTGGATAAGGGCAGTGTTGGTGGATCCCGCTTGAGTGCACCATCACAGCTTCGGTCTAGTGCTTTTTCGCAAGCCTCTAGTCTGTCTCGTAGAACAACTCTCGATTACTTGGTTGAGTCCCATAGGGGATTCCTCCCTGAGTACTTCCCTGCTGTCTTCTCGAGTACTGATTCCTAAGGCTAGTCCGTGAGTTTCTGCTGTAGCTTTGTGTCACTAGCACCTAGGATTAGTAGTACTTGAGTGACTACGTGATCTTGGCAAGATCGTGCACGAGTTCGGTTTGGTAGTGTTTGAGGTCGAGTTCATTCTCTTTGAGAGAAGAAATTTTATTAGCTCCCATTCACTCCCCCCTCTGGTCGCCATTCCGGTCCTTCAGCCGTCCCTGCGCCACCTCGTCCCCATCTCCCATCCTCGCCCCTATGTCGCCCTAACGCCACCCGCTCACCCCCAACCCCCCCCCACCCCCATCCCTCGTCTAGCTCCATCCTTCCGGCTTCCCTCCCCACACCGGAGGAGGAGTCAAGATAGGTCGGGTGGTACGGGTTAACCCGAACCCGAAACGTCGAGTTCTGTTTATTCTGGGCTAATCTCGGGTTTCAGTTTCTAAAACCCGAATTTCTAAAAACCTGAAAAACCCGACCCGAAATTGTCAGGTAACCCAAACGCCAAGGCCTACTCCAAAGTGACAAAATAAGAAAGATCATTTTCTTATAAATTCTCGTGTGCTTTTGTAACATTGTACTGATTTGTACCATACATCAACTCAACAGAAAAAAGCATCTCATGAATTGAAGAGTTTTATTCACTTCACAACATGTAACCACTCTGAAGAGTTTGTTGATTACAATTTACAAACAAAACGGAAGGAAAACCTGGACCCCTTATACCATGCATATCCTCTAGTTTAGACTAATAACACGGGTTAAAATCATCTCTGATGGAGTAAGAAGTTAGCGTAACAGAAAAGTAGTCCATCAGAGATTTGGTTAAGCAGTTACCTAGCGTGTCTAAACAATATGATGATTTTCAGTTCCCAACTGGAAGATCAATTCAATATATAGGTAGTCCAACTGACTGCTCTTATTTTGTCAGCTTAAATGATGGTACTCGTGAGGCTCTTTGGTGCAGCTTCACCCGACTCCAACCCATTCCCAGAGTTACTGTAGAATCACTGAAGCACTGTTTAATTTCGAAATGAAGAGGAGTCGGTGGAGCCGCAAACTGTGCACCTATACGCCTAGAGAGTTTCATATGTATGTCATTAAAAAAGTTGCTCAAGATTTATGTGTTACTAGAAAGTTCGTTAGCACCTCTATGTCATGCACTTAAACTTCTTTGCCCTCCTCGTCCATTTTTCACCATTTGGGAGTCCGGACATGTGGGATCAGGCAGGTAAAATGTCCATCTTGCCCATTGGACCACTGCGAAGCGAGACCCACGTGTCATTGCCTCTTCAATATTTTTTCTTCACTTTCATCCATTCTTGCCCAGCCCGGTCCAACAACCCCTGCAGGCACCGGCGCACCGCCCTGACTCGTCGAGCAGCATGATGGGCACCTTCTTCAGCAGCGCCCGCGTGACGTCGATCCTCTACTACTGCCTGCCAGAGAGCTGCACCCCGCGCTCCCCCACCTGCGTCTCGAACCCCTCCGACAACCCCACTTGTGTGCGTTGGCCTGCACCGCCACCTCTACCACCTCCGCCTCCATCGCGCCCTCCTCGCACGCCGTACGTGATGTTGTCGTGGATGCTCGTCGCGAACAGGAAGGGCTCCTGCGGCACCACTGCTACCACCAGCGCCAGCACCGAGCTTTTGCCGTACCCGCTCGGCCCCACTTGTGCTAGCGTTTTCCCCC
This sequence comes from Cenchrus fungigraminus, assembly GCA_036936925.1. Lineage (NCBI taxonomy): Eukaryota > Viridiplantae > Streptophyta > Magnoliopsida > Poales > Poaceae > Cenchrus > Cenchrus fungigraminus. The sequence goes on from CM072770.1 coordinate 64,784,432, forward strand.
CGCGCGCCTGGAGGCTCAGGTCTCATAGCACATGTACGTCCGGCCGCGTCGGGTACGCAAAGTCCATGTGTTTCAGCTCCACCTCACCGCGGGGCCACTCCGGCACGACGCGAGATGAGCGCAGAGGCCTCGACGCGCCAGGTAGGGGTGATCGTCATGATCACCAGAGAGCTCGAAGGACCTACCAACAAATTTTAGAAACTTGACGTGCACATTCTACGCGACACAAGACAAGCAGTCAAGCACTCTGTTTTCTGGAACAGAGTTCACGTGCCTCCAAGAAGACGTCTCCATCCAACTCGTCGACTCGGCGGGATTCGACGCAGTTACAAATTGACGCGAAATCGATTTTCCGTGTTACCATCCAAGGTCGCATATCGAGTCCGCGTCCCGAGCGGAGATGTGCAATTCACCTGCCGCAGTCTGCACTGAAATTCACGGCGGCATCGAGTTAAGTCCTATCAGGAATCGTACTCAAGTCCGAAGCTACTCGTTACAGCATATACTTCGACGCAGCAACTCGTCAAGTCTGCGTGGAAACAAGGCAGATTCGATATCCTGTCCGCGCGGTAGAAAAAAATATCAAGTCCGCATTGAAGAAATCCTCTGTAACCATGCGGCCTCTCCACGTCCAGTTCCAATTCACAACCGAGTTGAACAAAATCAAATCAGCCACTTCCTGTGTTCTTCCTGCGAGTGGCAAATTAATTTGCTAAGTCATGCGTGCGCACGTGAAGACCATGGAGAGTATTGGCTCTTGGTTACGGCCACACAAAAGCTATACCAGAGACGTCTAAGATCATCGCTTGGAGTACACAGCAAACGTACGCGAGCAATACTACGCCTACATCCAGCTGCATCTACTTCGCCTCCGCCGTGCGCCGTGACTACTCGACGACTGGTCGCACGGGCTCTACTTCAACCTTGCCGTGCACCGCGACTACTCGTCACCCGGCTGCGCCGGCTCTACCTCAACTACGCCACGCACCATCTCGACTATTTTGTCTTGCGGCCACACGGGCTCTACATTAACTGTGTCGTGCGACCGGGTGCCTCGGCTCTTCGCGCGGCTCGTCGTCGACTACTTCGCCTATGCGTGCGACCGGGTGCATCGGCTCCTAGCGTGGCTCGTCGTCGACTACTTCGTCTATGACATGCGTCTCGCACTGGCTTGACCTCGACTACTCGTCGTCCGGTTGCACCGGCACTACTGCGCCTATGCCGTGCATCCGGACGCGCCGTCTCGCCGTGACTTCTCGTCGGTCGGTCGCACTGGCTTTCGCCGTGCGTCCGGTCACTGCATCTCATGGCTCGTCTACTCATCGCCCGGCTGCACCGGCTCTACTGCGCCTACGCCGTGCATCCGGACGCGTCGTCTCGCCGCTCGACTTTTCGTCGGTCGGTCGCACTGGCTCTCGCCGTGCGCCCGGTCACTCCGTCTCGCGGCTCAACTACTCCGTGCGCCGCCGCTCGACTTGTTGTCCGGTCGCACTGGCTCTACTTCAGCCACGCCGTGCGTCGCGACTACTTGTCTCGCGGCAACACCGACTCTACTTCGAGTACGCCGCGCGCCGCCGCGACATCGTCTTCCGGCCGCATCGTGTCGACCACTCATCTCGACTAGTTTTTCAAACTAGTCGAGAACGGCAGTCACGCCCCCAACAACTAGTCGGAATCAACTCAGACTGGTCAACTTCAGCAACAATCGTCGCGGCTCCATCTATGACCGTCACGGCTTCATCTACAAGACCGTCCTGGCGGCAACAGCTAAGTCATTTATTTAAATGATTATTTTTTCTTCTTTGGCTTGTCTTCCATGTGCAGGACAAACACGCCAAGAACTACCCATCTGTGCATGCTTCTACACGGGAACTACCCTTCAGAACTGCACAATCTCAAGTCCGCTACGGCGGCACAAGTCGACGTCAACGGTCGCAATCTAAAGTCCGCTACGGCGACACAACTCGACTCCGGTCGCATCAACAGTCTGCCCAGGCAGCAACAACTAAGTCATCTAATTTAAATGATTATTATTTTCTTTTCTTAGCTTGTTCTCCTCATCATGCAGGACAACATGCCGACTACTCATCGGTGTACGCTTCTCGGCGGGTTTTCACGAGAGCTACACTCTGCCGACTACTCTTGGGGTATACCGACCAAACCGCCACGGGCTTACAATACTCAATCTCGGGGGCTCTGGCCACGAATTTGGTACACTAAGTTTCGGAGACTCCACCATGAGCTCGGTACATTACATCCCGGGGGCTCTCGCCACGGCTTTGGGTGTACTGAGTTTCAGAGGTCATAATGGCTGTATCCCAAGAGGTAATCTCAAGCCCGCTCTGGCGGCAACTGTACCATGGGTCCAAGTACCCTAAGTACTCGCGCACTGTACCATGAGTTTCGTACCGTAAGTACTCGCGCTCCGTACCATGGGTCCTAGTACCCTAAGTACAAAAGTCGACTTCTATAGTCGCAGCCTCAAGTCCACTACGGTGGCAAAAGTCGACGCTAACGGTCGTACCAAAGTCCACTACGGTGGCACAAGTCGACGCTAACGGTCGCACCTAAGCCCACTCCGGTGGTACAAGTCGACTCTAACTGTCGCACCCAAGCCCACTCCGGTGGCACAAGTTGACTTCTATAGTCGCAATCCCAAGTCGACCTCAACGGTCGCAATCTTAAGCCCGCTCCGGCGGCAAAACTACTCGTTTTCTTTGATTTTTCACTCGCTTTTGCCTTTCAGAAGTGCTTTTCGTTTTTTGCATCTTAAGTCCACCCCGCGTGGCACAAAGTCGACTACTGTAGTCGCATATCAAAGTCCGCTCCGCGCGGCAACTAAAGTCGACTTCGGTTTTCAAGTCGCATCTCAAAGTCCGCTCCGCGCGGCAACTAAAGTCGACTTCAGTCGCATATCAAAGTCCGCTCCGTGTGGCAACTAAAGTCGACTTCGGTTTTCAAGTCGCATTCTAAAGTCCGCTCTGCCGGCATCTCAAGCTCCACGGCTCGATGTCAAATTACTAATCGGAATCTCTCCAGCTCGGGGGCTGCATTCAAATTACTACTCTAGAACAACTCTAGCAGACTTCGCTCGCTCTCAAGCTCGGGGGCTCTACAACAACAACTACTCGACGTGGCTCATACGACTCTCTTATCTCGGGGACTGACGCTACAAGAGTACTCGGATGATGACTTTCGCGAACACTGAAGACCCATGGTGTGACAGAACCGCCCAAAATAAATCTGGATTATCACTTAAGCCGGTCCACTTGGCTCATAAGCGATAACCAAGAGCTATTTTGTCGCCTCTGCCGGATCATGCCTGGTAAATCACTTATACAGAGTCGAGATATGCGCTAAGCCCATACGAAGGCGGGACCAAAGTACAAGATTACATTACATACAAGTCCATAAGTACTTAACATTACAAACCAGGTTTTTCAGTACATAAAAGTAAACATGGTTCAGAGTTTTAAACAGCGGAAAGTAAACTAAACGCGGGATACACATGGGAGGCCATCCACAGTGTATCACTCCTCATCATCGTTCTCTCATTCAATTTCCCATCCATCTGGAATAGCACCAGGCCAGATGGGGTTACCTGAAAGCAACAAAATAAGCAAGGCTGAGTATACTAATACTCAGCAAGACTGACCCATCAAAATAAATACACAGCTAGACATGCAAGGCTTTTTGGCTGGTGGGTTTGTTTTGCCAAAAACATCTAAGAGTTGATCCTTACTTTCAAATTTTAGCTCAAGTTCTAGTATGTTAACCATTCTAGATAAGCACCTATCTAAACAAGCATGGTTGTACAAACAAGATTAATCATCCAATAATATTAATCCAAAATGTTTCATAAATAAACATGGGGTAGCCAGTGGTCAAGCCGACTCAGATAACGGCGAGTGACCGACGATCGATCGATTTATATCCTTGCAATGTAAACCCAAAATACACGGAGGAAGGTAGACCCCAAAGAATCTAAAGAAAAACAAATGCGGGGTCTACCCCGACCAGGCGGTTCCCGTCACTCCCCAGATTAAGGACAGATGCCACAGTCCTAAGTACAAGGTTACTGGGACGCCCTCACATGGCACGCCCATACTCACACTTGCACTACCGGAATCAAACCGGGAGACGTATCTCAAGATTAGTAGCCATAAAGTCCGTGCACTGGTTCATTAGGTACTAGGCTTACTGGTCCCATTCCCGACAAGCACTTGGTACGTTCAATAGCTTAGACCAGCACCATGCTACTCGGTCGAGACCGAACCCATTGCTCTTACCACATGAGCGAGTCAATTTAACCAACTTATGATTCCAACATAAGCATCCTATATCTCGCGAGCAATGAGTCATTACTCGACTTCTACCGTATCCTTAGAGCATGGCACTAGCGTTCCTAACATACTAGTAAAAGAGCATAGGAGTCCTAAGGATCATGCATCTAGGTTTCAAAACAACTCCTGAAACTTAAATGCACAAGTAAACAATAAATACTGAAAAGTAAAAGTAAAGTGAGATTTTATCCCAAAAAGGTTATATGCAACCGGTGCTTGCCTTCTTCTACACTAGCAACAGCCTTGGGCTCTTCTGGACTTTGGTCCAGGTCTTGCTGCACACTAAGCTGGTTCACTTCTCCATCAACTGCCCTTTCTCCCTCCTGGGTCAGCGTGTATGTACCGTCCGGTAAATCTACACGTACACAGGCATATGCATTAGGTGAGGGTGTGAGAGGTTAATTAAATGTTAACTTTGATGGTGACTGTGTACATATTTAAACAAATTAAATTATTTAACTTCACAAAACAGCAAGGGGTGTGTTGAAAATTCAAAAACAGAAATATGACATGTTTTCACAATTTAACACCTTAATTACCCTTTCTTTATTTAATTAATTAAAACAAGCCTTACAACCATAAATCCATATTAAATCAAAAACACTTCAAATGAGCCTAAGCTTTTGGACACAGCAACATATGCCTATTTTAAGCTCACAAACCAAAATCTAGGTTAAGATCATTTATATATTAATTTATATGTAAAAGATTAATCTCAGCCTAGTTTATCTATATTAAATCCTACAAAAAGATTTACAATTCTTTTTGGTCTCAACTTTCTACTACAAACCAAGTATGTCAAAACTAAGCATCTGACCAAAGCTTAGGTGCAGATTCAAATTATTTTTCAAATTTTGAATTTAAACTCCTACACAAGATTAAATCCAAAACACATCCCAAAACACATCCTAAAATCAAATCCAACCTATCAGAGGTATTACTCATCAAGACAAAGCCCTAGGGTGCACTTGTGCTTAAAGAAAAGTTTATTAAAAGGGCTATAAAAAGTATGAAGATTAATCTAGCATAAAGCTTGCATAAATCATAACTAAAAATATACACATCAAACTCAAGCCAACTTTAGTCACAAATCTAAACATGCCATAAAGAGCAACATATCCAAAATTCAACTCCATAGCACGTGTATATTTTAATCTACACTAAAAACACCTCAAACTGAGTTTGAATTTTTAATTCAAAAACTACATATAAAAACCCTATACAACCTTCTGGAAAAGGTAGAGTACTTTCCCAGGAAACGAACAAAATTGGATTTGCATTTTTCTGATTTTTCTACAATTTTCTACGGATTTTTGAAGTTGCACCCGAAAACCCTAAAACACTTTTACACCGGGACCCTCGGGTACATTTCTTAATTTACCACTGTGCCCTTACTTCACGGTTTAGACCCTAAATAAACTACAATCATCACGGAAACGCCCTCGCCGGCGCAGGGGAGAGCTCCGGCCGGCGAGGTAGGGCCGGCCCCGGCGGTTTGAGATGCCTGAGGCCTTGAAGGGGCCTACCTGCTCCCCTGGGCAGCGACGGCTGGCCGATTGCTGCGCCGGCGAGCCCCCCCGGCGGCGCGCAGGGGCGGCGTCTGCCGGAACACAGCGCTCCGGCGACGGCGGCCCCAATGTGTGGCTGTGGCGCGGGCGGGAGAGGCAGGAGGGCTAAGGTTTCGCGCTGGAGGGGAGAGAAGGCTGCGGAGTTAGCCGGAGACAGGAGTGCGGCGGTGGCGAGCAATGGAGACCGGCGACGGAGCTCTGTTTTGCTCGGCTGGTGCACGGTGTGCGCGCGAGATGAAACAAGGCGAGCGGAGCGAGGACGGCGTGTACGAGGTCGTGCGGCCCGTTTTAAGGAGCTGCGGGCCAGCTAGCCTTCTGCATGCACGGGCGCGCGGCGCTGCGCGGCCGTGCGACGGCTCGTGGCCGACCTAGGCCCGCGGCCTGTCGCGTGTGTTTCCTGGGCGCGGCGCACGGGCAACGGAGTGGGCGGAGGGCCCAGCGTCGAGGCACGGGTCCACGACGACAATTTCGCGGCGTCCGTACACCGGAGTAAAGCGGGGAGGGCACGTGGCGGCACTGTCCGGGCACGCGCGCACGACGCGCTGGGGCGCGGCTCAGCGACGCCGACGACCAAATTCGTTCCGTGATACCGTTTTCAAAATTCCGTAACTCCATAAATTGCCAACTAAGTGAAAAATCTCCAAAAATAAAAGTTGTAGAGGAGCTATAGACCTACAACTTTCACAAAGGGCGACATAGGTTTTTCTCAACAGATTTGTGTGAAAAACGTGTTGAACTTCAGGAAAAACTCGGCCCCGTAACATTGTGCGCAGAAACTTCGTCTCAAAATTTAAGTGGCTTTGCACTCAAAATTGGAATGTTCGCCAATTACGAAAAATGTGTTCCCGGAGATAAGGAACAACTTTTATATTGGCCGATTTTGAACTTCTATAGAGAATTTTGGAGAACGCGTAAGAAAACCAAATCAGCATTTTTGGATCTAAGGGGTTTGACCAAGCATTTGACTTTTGACCAAGGGCTTTTGTGCATAAGAGTGACAAATCATGTCAAACATGTTTATGAGCCAATTAAACATGATTAGCACCTCTAATTAAGGTCATTAGCATAATCAAACATCAGGGATGTTACAGCCTACCCCCCTTAAAAGAAATCTCGTCCCGAGATTAGGAATTAAAATATGAAAGTAGGGGGAAAGAACTTACGGTGTCTAGATTCAAGAAAATCCGGATAATTCTCATTGAGATAATGTTCAGTTTACCAAGTGGCTTCATCGACATGGTGATGACTCCACTGGATTTTATACATCTTCACGGATTGTCTTCGAGTCTTTCTTTTACATCAAGAATCCTTAGAGGATGTTCAACGACAGATAGATCCGGTTCAATCCAAGCATTAGCTTCTTCAATGACTTCCTTGTCCGGTTTATTAGCACATCTTCTCAATTGGGAGACATGAAATACATTGTGTACAGCAGAAAACCAATCAGGAAGTCGAATACGATACGCCACTGGCCCACAAACTTGGAGAATCTCATAGGGACCAATGTAGCGAGGAGCTAGCTTTCCTTTCACACCGAACCTTTGGACACCCTTGGTTGGAGAAACTTTTAAATACACAAAGTCACCAACTTTGTATTCTCTAGGTGCTTTTCCCTTGTCATAATGACTCTTTTGCCTTTCTTGAGCAATTCTCAAATTTTCCTTGATTACTCTCACTTTTGCTTCGGCATCCTTAACTAGAGCTGGACCAAAGAATTTCCTCTCCCCAGTCTGTGACCAGTTCAATGGAGTACGACATCTCTGTCCATAAAGAGCCTCAAAAGGTGCCATTTTCAAGCTGGCTTGATAACTATTATTGTAAGAAAATTCCGCCAACGATAGACACTTGTCCCAACTTTTATCAAAGTGTATAACACAGGCTCGCAACATGTCCTCTAGAATTTGGTTCACTCTTTCGGTTTGACCATCTGTCTGAGGACGATAAGCTGAACCTCGTATGATCCTGGTACCAAGTGAGTTATGTAATTGTTTCCAGAAACGTGACACAAAGAGAGATCCCCTATCAGAAATGATGGTCTTAGGAACACCATGCAAGCGAACAATATGCTCAATACAAAGACTTGCATAATCTTTGGCATCATATTTAGTGCGGATGGGGATAAAATGAGCGGTCTTTGTCAACCTATCCATAATAACCCAGACGGAATCATGATTTCTAGATGTGAGTGGAAATCCGAACACAAAGTCCATACTTATGTCATCCCACTTCCATGAAGGTATAGGTAGGGGTTGAAGAGTACCGGAAGGTTTCAAATGGCTTGCTTTAATTCTTTGACAAGTATCGCATTCCGACACATATTTGGCTATGTCCACCTTCATATTAGACCACCAAAAATTCTCCTTTAAGTCTTGATACATTTTACTACTCCCAAGATGGATAGAGAATTTTGAGAGATGACCCTCATCAAAGATTTCCTTTTTCAACTCCCAATTATCTGGAACAACAAGACGTTGCCCAAACCAGACTATGTCTTTCTCATCCTTCCTGAAGCAATCATACTTAGGATCTTTTTCTAACAATTTTTGTTTGATCAAAAGAATACCCTCATCTCGAAGTTGAGCCTTAACAATTCTATCGAACAGGTCAGACTCCGCAGAAATAGCATTTAGGCTTCCTTGTTCAACAATTTCCAAGTTTATCCTTCTCAAATCCTCACATAGAGTGTCACTATAAGGTTCCATTGATAGGCAATTGCAGTGAGCCTTGCGGCTAAGAGCATCTGCAACTACATTCGCTTTTCCCGGATGATAATGGACCTCAAGATCATAATCTTTTATCAACTCTAACCATCTTCTTTGCCTCATATTTAAATCAGATTGAGTGAAAATGTATTTGAGGCTTTTGTGGTCAGTGAAGATATTACAGCGGGTTCCCATAAGGTAATGCCTCCACATTTTCAAAACATGAACAACCACTGCTATCTCTAAGTCATGTGTGGGGTAATTCTTTTCATGAGGGCGAAGCGCCCGTGAGGCATAGGCAATAACCCGATTTTCTTGCATAAGAACACAGCCAAGACTCGTGCCTGAAGCATCACAATAAACTTCATATGGCTTTGAATTGTCCGGCTGCGCTAGCACTGGGGCTGAAGTTAAAAGTTCTCTTAATTTTCGGAAAGCCTTATCACAAATTTCACGCCTTTCTTTAGCAGTTCAGTCATAGGCTTGGCAATCCTAGAGAAATCCGGAATGAAACGGCGATAATATCCAGCCAAGCCTAGGAAGCTGCGGATCTGATGAGCGGATTTAGGGGGTTGCCAATCCATTACTTCTTGCACTTTGCTTGGATCGACAGATATACCCTCGCTAGAAATAGTGTGCCCCAGAAATTTAACACTATCTAGTCAAAATTCACACTTGGAGAGCTTAGCATAAAGTTTGTGCTCTCTTAAGCGTTGTAGAACAATGCGAAGATGCTCCGCATGCTCTTCCTCATTCTTGGAATAAATAAGGATATCATCAATGAATACCACCACAAATTTATCCAACTCCATCATAAATACGGAATTCATAAGATACATGAAGTAGGCCGGGGCGTTTGTAAGACCGAAGGACATGACCAAGAATTCATAAAGTCCATAACAAGTAGAGAAAGCCGTCTTGGGAATATCACAAGGTCGGATTTTTATTTGATGATACCCAGACCGAAGATCGATCTTAGAGAAGACCTTAGCTCTAGCCAATTGATCAAATAGCACGTCAATGTGGGGCAATGGATATTTATTTTTGATAGTCACCGCATTGAGAAGTCGGTAGTCCACACACAACCTCAGGCTACCATCTTTCTTTTTCACAAAGAGGGCGGAACAGCCCCAAGGAGAAGAGCTGGGGCGGATATAGCCCTTATCAAGCAACACTTGAAGTTGTTTCTTTAATTCTGCAAGTTCTTTGGGTGTCATTCTATAAGATCGCTTAGAAATAGGAGTGGTGCCAGGCTGTAGCTCAAGGACAAACTCAACCTCTCTGTCTGGTGGCAAGCCAGGCAAATCATCAGGAAAGACATCCGTGTACTCGCATACCACTGGAATGTCCTCAAGTTGAGTAGTTATGGCCGCATAAACACATGAGCCTTTATGGCCTTTTGGAGGAAGGTAAAGAATTGAATTCTCGACAAAAGGTGAGTTGATTTCTACACTTTCTCTCTGACATATCCAGGACAACTTTGTGCTGAGTCATCCAATTCATGCCTAGGATAATATCTACCCCATCCAGACTTAATGTGACAAGATTTGTTGGAAAAGTCTTGCTACCTATTTCAAGAGGTACCCTTAAGGCTACTTGATTTGAAGCAACCTTTCCACCCGGTGTGGCAATCATATAGGCCTGATTAGTATGACACCACTTCAAATCCCAATTATTCATGGTTTTCACATTAATAAAGCTATGAGTAGCACCAGAATCAAATAATATAGTAACTGGACGACCACGGATAGAAAATGTACCCGTCAAGACTGGTGCTCCCTCTGGCAGATCAACCACTGTGGTGAAGTTTAAACGGCCTTGCTTCACTTGCACAGTTTGTTTCTTTCCCTGATTTCCAGCCTTAGAGCCTTGCCCCTGACTTTGCTGATGTTGCTGTCGAGGGCGTGTGCACTTGTTAGCATAGTGCCCCAGCTGTCCGCAGTTGTAGCAACGACGATCCTCATTGTTGCGGGCAGGTGGGGGTGCCCTAGGCCTGGGAGCAGTCTGCTGGGTGCTGCGATAGCCAAAGTTGCTAGACGGCTTAGACTGAGATTGCTTCATCACCCAGCGTCCAGATGAAGATGGCTGGGTGGCACCCTGTACATTCTTCTTCACAAACTTAAATTTCTTACCTTGGCCACTGCCTGAAGTTTGATTGAACTTCCTCTTCCTATCCTGTTGAGCTCTCTTCATGACGTCCTCCTGAGAGATGGACAAATTCACCAGCTCAGGATAGCTATCAATTTTGATTAAGTTCAACCTTTCATAGAGCTCTCCATCAAGTCCCTCACGGAATCGCTCCATCTTTTTCTTATCAGTATCAATATGATAGTCCCCATACTGACAGAGACTATTAAACTTCTGGGCATACTGATAAACTGAGTCAGAGCCTTGCTTGAGATTCATTAGCTCTCTCATTTTTCTATCAACAAGCCCCTTAGGAATATAATGCTCTTTGAAAGCTTTCTTGAATTCGGCCCAAGTAATCTGGTGACCCTGTGGCTGCATGGATTTGAAATGCTCCCACCAGATTAATGCTTCACCCCTCAGTTGCTGAGCGGCGAAGCCTGCCTTATTTTCTTCTGAGCAAGGCAGCGTAAAGATGGAAAACATGGCCTCTAGGGCCCTGATGAAGGCATCAGCCTCTAGGGGCTCTTCTGCCTTAGTGAACAAGGGTGGCCTCATTGCCCTGAATTTTTCATACGACATGACTGTATTAGGCCCCTCTTGATTTTGCCCTTGATGGTTGAAGGGCTGCTGAAGCCTCTGTGCAATCAGGTTCTGTGTGTCGAGGATTTGCCTCAGCACTTCAGTTTGGGCAGCCATGAACGCTTCTGTAGGGTTCATCAGTGGAGGTGGAGGAAGACCACCACCACCCTGACCATGAGAGCCCTCAGGAACATTGTGAGTATTATCAGCCATTTGAAAATTTTGAACTTTCATTAGATACATATTCAAAGCTTACTAAAAAGAATAACAAAAAGAATATGCATACGAAAATTCAAACTTATAAAAATTTCAGAATTCAGACAGCATCACAGTCCTGAGTAAATAATTCATAACTCTTTGTACAGAAGTCAAAAATTTCTAAAATTTGGTCAGCATGTGTAGAATTTCATAAGCTTCAACTTTGGTATTCAACTCCAGATCAGATTCATCTTTTACAAGGGTCGAAAAATTCAATTTCCAAAACTCTGTCTAGCAGTTTGGACAGCAGCTAGTAGCTTACTAAAAATTCGATATTTCTTAAACTACACATGAAAATAGGCTGAATTTTTGTGAGCATAACCATTATAAAGTTTAGAACAACTTTGGTATTCATCCAAAAACTCAGATTTGACCATAACTTTCTTCTTTTCATTTCTTAGGCAGATTGCTGCCGAGAGGTATTTTTCCCACCATATTTACAAATTACAAAATGTGGTGGATCACCATTACATGTGGGTCACTATGTAGCATCTAGCTACACAAAAGAGTACTCTAAGCTAGCCTAGCACAAAAACCAACCAAAAGGGCTAACAAAGAGTACATGTCAAGTTTTCCTACTACATCATCTAGGATCTAGGTCCTATGTACAAACTATGGAGAGTTTCCCCGCGACATGCAGAAATAGAGCGCCAAGCTCCTCTAGTCGAGTCCGGGAACGTCCTGAACCTCCTCTGGGTCCAGCTGGATCTCCATCTGCTCATCGGGCCCAATGCCTGGTGGCTGGTGTGCCTGCTGAAGCATGCCCACCTCAACCTCCAAAGCGTCAACAGCAAGCTCCAGGTCCTCAACCTGGTCCTGCAGGCCCTGAATATGCTGGAGGTGACAAGCCTCTCAGCATCTCTGTCTGCCAACTGAGCCTGAAACTCCTGCTGACCAGCCTGGAAGTCCACGATCTGCTGCAGGTGGTCGCCACGCTCAATCAGAAACTGGTGTGCCTGACCCTGGAGCTGCTGTACCTGACCCTGGAGGTCAGCAATAGCCTGCACGGCCTGAGTGTACCCACCGTGCTGCTCTGTGAAGAGACCGACAACCCAGTGGGAGTACCATGGAGCTCCAGTGAGGCGGCTGGCCAAGTCATCCGTGATAACTCGGCGAACGTCCTGGAGAGCGTACAAAGCCCTCAAACACGTGCTCAAAGTCTGCACGGTGTCATACGGTGGCACAATCTCGAGAAGTGTGGCTATATTGGCCAACCGGCTTAGCCACAAGGGCTCGTTGGGGTCCAAAGCTGGAACCAAACCCAACGGTGTCTTAAGCATCTCCTGCGGTCGGCGGGTGGAGAGGGTGTGGAGCACCATCAAGGCTGCCGACTCCACTGCCTCAAAGGCGCGGTAGCACAGGAGCTCCATGCTCAAGTCCGCCCACTCAGAGTGGCCAAGGTGAGGGAGCACGGTCACTCGTACTCAGCAGTTAGGCACGCCCATCTTCTCGTATTCCACCCCCTCGTAGAAAGGAGGGGTGGTGTAACCGACAGCACACAAGGCTCTCCACGTAATGCGTGTGAAGCCCTCCCACTGCAAGCCAGTGGTGGAAAACGTGCCATCAGCGCCCACCGCAACGAAACCAGGGCCAGCCATCTATAAAAATAATTTACAAGCGCACGTTAGACCCACAAAGATGAGTTTAACATGCATATGGCAAAAACTGGTAGTTTAGAACAAAAATCCATAACTGTTAAACCAGTACCCCAAAAATTCCAAATTTTTGTGAGCAGTTCAGAAACATTCTAACTCACATTTTTGGTATTCAATGGTTGAATTAAATCAGATTGTAAAAGGGTGCAAAAGATCCATTTTCAGAGTGCTGTTGCCCAGAAAATTTCAGCAGGGCAGAGCTTCAATAAAAAGACCATAACTCAAAAACTGAGTACCCAATTACCATGAAATTTTTACAGCATGATCTAAGCTAGATAATGAACATTTTTGCTATAGATTCTCTGGTCAAATTCATTTAGGAACTATGTGTAAAAATTCGAGTTTCAGACTAACTCAAAAATTTCAACAGCATTTCAGCATGACCTTGCCTAGCAAAATTGATCCTAACTTCAGCTTTAAGCATCCTAAAATCATGAGACATTCAGAGAGCAATCTTAACTAGGTGATGAACAATTTTCCTAAAGAGCACCTAGCCAGAAATTTTCTAGATAATCCTTAGAAAAATTTGGACAGCATCTAGTTACAATCTTTGCTTAACACCTCATCAAAACATCAAACTCGCATGATTGGTCCTTAAGAAACACAAATTAAATAGATACCAAGCAACACATGATTTAAGTTCAGATTTTGGTTTAATAGCTTTTATATGATGCAAAAAGCGTCTTAAACTTCCTCACAAAGCTTTTAAGCTTTAAAACGAAGTTAGTGCCGGTGGCAAGGCATACATATACGTTTCTCCCTATAATAACTAATCAGAAGCTATTCGTTTCTTAAATTACCGTTCCTAACAACCGTGGTTAGTGTACCTGCAGAAAATCACAGATATTCAAGACCTTTTGTGCCAGCACTCACAAAAGCGTCCACATTCATTACCGTTCACTTATAGAAACGGTATCCATGCTAAAGCCGCTGCATGGACAGCGTCCTAATTAAGACTCTGACGCGACGTGAGTGCCCATTGGAATAGGCCTCACTCATCCCTCACGGACTTTCCCGTGGTACCATCACGTATGGCAAAACGTGACGAGACACAGACGCGACGTGACACCCATTGGAATAGGTCCCACTAGTCCCTCACAGGACTTCCCTGTGGTACCACCACGTATGGCAAAACGTGATGAACTAGTATGGTTGTGCAAGAAAATAAGTTTTGACAGGAATAAAATATGCTGGAAGTCAGTTTAGATACACCATAGAGTACTAGCCACCTGAAAGAACCCAAAAATTCCCTCTAGGGCCTCTCGGACTAGATTAGACCTTTACGTCCTACTCACTTAGCAAGATTATTAATCTTGGCAAATTTTATTTCAAAAACAGGTTTGTTAAGGTATTTTAATTACTCTAGTGCATAATCTCGCTCTGGTACCAGCTGTGACAGAACCGCCCAAAATAAATCCGGATTACCAATTAAGCCGGTCCACTTGGCTCATAAGCGATAACCAAGAGCTATTTTGTCGCCTCTGCCGGGTCATGCCCGGTAAATCACTTATACAGGATCGAGATATGCGCTAAGCCCACACGAAGGCGGGACCAGAGTACAAGATTACATTACATACAAGTCCATAAGTACTTAACATTACAAACCAGGTTTTTCAGTACATAAAAGTAAACATGGTTCAGAGTTTCAAACAGCGGAAAGTAAACTAAATGCGGGATACACATGGGAGGCCATCCACAGTGTATCACTCCTCATCATCGTTCTCCCATTCAATTTCCTATCCATCTGGAATAGCACCAGGCCAGATGGGGTTACCTGAAAGCAACAAAATAAGCAAGGCTGAGTATACTAATACTCAGCAACACTGACCCGTCAAAATAAAGACACAGCTAGACATGCAAGGCTTTTTGGCTGGTGGGTTTGTTTTGCCAAAAACATCTAAGAGTTGATCCTTACTTTCAAGTTTTAGCTCAAGTTCTAGTATGTTAACCATTCTAGATAAGCACCTATCTAAACAAGCATGGTTGTACAAACAAGATTAATCATCCAATAATATTAATCCAAAATGTTCCATAAATAAACATGGGGTAGCCAGTGGTCAAGCCGACTCAGATAATGGCGAGTGACCGACGATCGATCGATTTATATCCTTACAAGGTAAACCCAAGATACACGAAGGAAGGTAGACCCCAAAGAATCCAAAGAAAAACAAATGCGGGGTCTACCCCGACCAGGCGGTTCCCGTCACTCCCCAGATTAGGGATAGATGCCACAGTCCTAAGTACAAGGTTACTGGGATGCCCTCACACGGCACGCCCTTACTCACACTTGCACTACCGGAATCAAACCGGGAGACGTATCTCAAGATTAGTAGCCATAAAGTCCCCGCACTGGTTCATTAGGTACTAGGCTTACTGGTCTCATTCCCGACAAGCACTTGGTACGTTCAATAGCTTAGACCAGCACCATGCTACTCGGTCGAGACCGAACCCATTGCTCTTACCACATGAGCGAGTCAATTTAACTAACTTATGATTCCAACATAAGCTTCCTATATCTCGCGAGCAATGAGTCATTACTCGACTTCTACCGTATCCTTAGAGCATGGCACTAGCGTTCCTAACATACTAGTAAAAGAGCATAGGAGTCCTAAGGATCATGCATCTAGGTTTCAAAACAACTCCTGAAACTTAAATGCACAAGTAAACAATAAATACTGAAAAGTAAAAGTAAAGTGAGATTTTATCCCAAAAAGGTTATATGCAACCGGTGCTTGCCTTCTTCTACACTAGCAACAGCCTTGGGCTCTTCTGGACTTTGGTCCAGGTCTTGCTGCACACTAAGCTAGTTCACTTCTCCATCAACTGCCCCTTCTCCCTCCTGGGTCAGCGTGTATGTATCGTCCGGTAAATCTACACGTACACATGCATATGCATTAGGTGAGGGTGTGAGAGGTTAATTAAATGTTAACTTTGATGGTGACTGTGTACATATTTAAACAAATTAAATTATTTAACTTCACAAAACAGCAAGGGGTGTGTTGAAAATTAAAAAACAGAAACATGACATGTTTTCACAATTTAACACCTTAATTGCCCTTTCTTTATTTAATTAATTAAAACAAGCCTTACAACCATAAATCCATATTAAATCAAAAACACTTCAAATGAGCCTAAGCTTTTGCACACAGCAACATATGCCTATTTTAAGCTCACAAACCAAAATCTAGGTTAAGACCATTTATATATTAATTTATATGTAAAAGATAAATCTCAGCCTAGTTTATCTATATTAAATCCTACAAAAAGATTTACAATTCCTTTTGGTCTCAACTTTCTACTACAAACCAAGTATGTGAAAACTAAGTATCTGACCAAAGCTTAGGTGCAGATTCAAATTATTTTTCAAATTTTGAATTTAAACTCCTACACAAGATTAAATCCAAAACACATCACAAAACACATCCTAAAATAAAATCCAACCTATCAGAGGTACTACTCATCAAGACAAAGCCATAGGGTGCACTTGTGCTTAAATAAAAGTTTATTAAAAGGGCTATAAAAAGCATCAAGATTAATCTAGCATAAAGCTTGCATAAATCATAACTAAAAATCTACATATCAAACTCAAGCCAACTTTGGTCACAAATCTAAACATGCCATAAAGAGCAACATATCCAAAATTCAACTCCATAGCATGTGTATATTTTAATCTACACTAAAAAGACCTCAAACTGAGTTTGAATTTTTAATTCAAAACTACATAGAAAAACCCTATACAACCTTTCTAGAAAAGGTATAGTTCTTTACCAGGAAATGAACAAAATTAGATTTGCATTTTTATGATTTTTCTACAATTTTCTACAGATTTTTGAATTTGCAGCCGAAAACCCTAAAACACTTTTACACCGGGACCCTCGGGTACTTTTCTTAATTTACAACTGTGCCCTTACTTCACGGTTTAGACCCTAAATAAACTACAATCATCACGAAAATGCCCTCGCCGGCGCAGGGGAGAGCTCAGGCCGGCGAGGTAGGGCCGGCCTCGGCGGTTTGAGTTGCCTGAGGCCTTGAAGGGGCCTACCTGCTCCCTTGGGCAGCGACGGCCGGCCGGTTGCTGCGCCGGCGAGCCCCCCCGGCGGCGCGCAGGGGCGGCGTCCGCCGGAACACGGCGCTCCGGCGACGGCGGCCCCAATGTGTGGCTGTGGCGCGGGCGGGAGAGGCAGGAGGGCTAAGGTTTCGCGCTGGAGGGGAGAGAAGGCTGCGGTGTTGGCCGGAGACAGGAGTGCGGCGGTGGCGAGCAATGGAGACCGGCGGCGGAGCTCTGTTTTGCTCGGCCGGTGCACGGCGTGCGCGCGAGATGAAACAAGGCGAGCGGAGCGAGGACGGCGCGTACGAGGTCGTGCGGCCCGTTTTAAGGAGCTGCGGGCCAGCTGGCCTTCTACATGCATGGGCGCACTGCGCTGCGCGGCCGTGCGATGGCGCGTGGCCGGCCTGGGCCCGCGGCCTGTCGCGTGTGCTGCCTGGGCGCGACGCACGGGCAACGGAGTGGGCGGAGGGCCCAGTGTCGAGGCACGGGTCCACGACGACAATTTCACGGCGTCCGTACACCGGAGTAAAGCGGGGACAGCACGTGGCGGCACTGTCCGGGCGCGCGCGCACGACGCGCTGGGGCGCGGCTCAGCGACGCCGGCGACCAAATTCGTTCCATGATACCGTTTTCAAAATTCCGTAACTCCATAAATTGCCAACTAAGTGAAAAATCTCCAAAAATAAAAGTTGTAGAGGAGCTATAGACCTATAACTTTCACAAAGGGCGACATAGGTATTTCTCAACAGATTTGTGTGAAAAATGTGTTGAACTTCAGGAAAAACTCGGCCCCGTAACATTGTGCGCAGAAACTTCGTCTCAAAATTTAAGCGGCTTTGCACTCAAAATTGGAATGTCCGCCGATTACGAAAAATGTGTTCCCGGAGATAAGGAACAACTTTTATATTGGCCGATTTTGAACTTCTATAGAGAATTTTGGAGAACGCGCAAGAAAATCAAATCAGCATTTTTGGATCTAAAGTGGTTTGACCAAGCATTTGACTTTTGACCAAGGGCTTTTGTGCATAAGAGTGACAAATCATGTCAAACATATTTATGAGCCAATTAAACATGATTAGCACCTCTAATTAAGGTCATTAGCATAATCAAACATCAGGGATGTTACACTTGGATTGATTACCAAATCATTTCAAGGCTCGGGGGCTGCTATACTACACCCATCATTCAATTTTTTCAAGACAGAAGATTCGGAATCAAGAGTGACCCTCAGCTAGAGTCTGCGACTCAACATAAGGCTCGGGGGCTACTCCATATGGAGTGCGATTTTACAACCGCACTTCCATATAATCTCGACTTCAAGATTGATGAGCTGGACCACCTTCCAGCCTCGTGGCAGTTCAAGTACTATTGAGGACTTCTCCAAGCAGTACTCGAGGACGCTCAAGAACTACTCGAAGAGGCTTCAAGACTACTCGAACTACTACTCTTGACTCCAACGTGCTCGGGGGCTTGTCGGGCATACACCCCGGGTACTCACACAAGGAAGGATGAAGACGGACTCCTACTAGAATTCCCTTGTAATCCTACTAGGACTCGTTCTGTGTAATCCTACTAGGACTCCTATCTTGTAACCAACTAGGAACCCGTCCCCTGGACTATATAAAGGAGGGTCGGGTACCTAGCCGGACATCTCAACCAACACCAAACGCAGGGCGCCATACTTGATCCCCAAACAGGACGTAAGGTTCGCCACCTTAGCGGCCCGAACCTGTATAAATCGTGTGTCCCGCATCTCTGCCTTCACCTTCGAGTTCCTGGTCTGGCGATCCCCACCACAATCATCTACCTTGGGTACTCCCCTTGGTAGGTTGCCGGGCTAAAACACCGACAATGGCCTTGGTGATGCTGAGCGCGGGGCCGTTGAACTCACCATCCTCGTCGTCCAGGTTCAGGCCGGTGTAGGAGCGGATCTCGCGGAGTATGCAGTCGATGTCCTCGACGTCATTGGGCTGCGAAGAGAGGGAGAGGTTGAGGACGATGGTTCCACAGAGGATGAGGGATGGTGACGAGGCCACAAAGCACAGTGATCTCGTGGAGGACAGACTGCGGCCTGCGGTGACATCCTGCTCGTCGAATTCTGACTCCAATCGATCGGCGGGGCCGCAGCCCGACGGCGACCGCGAGCTCGTAGGGCCTGGCGGGGGCGCAGAGGAGTTCGCCGGACGTGGGGAAGTGGAGCAGCCGGGAGGAGGTACGTCAGATGAGGAGACCATAGGAACAAGGAGATATCGTTGGGCCCACCAAGGGTAAAATGATCATTTTACCAGTCTATTTGATACCGTTAGTTGAAAAATGGATGCAATGACGTGGAGGGCAAAAAAAGTTCAGATGGACGGCATAGAGATGCGAACGAACTTTTCAGTGGCACACAACAACTTTTTAATGACATATAGATAAAACTATCATATGACTACCGAAGATAGATAGGTCCTTCCTCCGTCTCGGAATGACTGTCGTTTTCGCTTCCCGAGAAACAAATTTGACTATATATATATAAAGATATATTAATATTTTATGATACAAAATTAATATTTTAATCTAGTTTTCTAACAAAATTATTTGGAGATATAAATATTGCACATATTTTATACAAATTCGGTCAAATTTGTAGCACCAACACCAACAACGACTATCATTCTGTACTCACTAAACACGTGTCGCATGCACCATGTAGGTGAATTATTTTTAAAGTCCATATTAAGCTCATGTACACAATTTTTAAAACATTTTATAGATATTTATCAACATTTTTTTGACATTATTAGAAAATTTTAAAAAGTTGTCACCAACATTTTTTTGACATTGATCAACATTTTATCTATGTATTGACATGTTTCTCTAAATTTTAACACATACCAACTTTTTTGCATTCACCAATCTTTTATCTCAACATTTACCAACTTTTTTTTTGTTAAAATGTTAATTTAAAAAATACAACAAAATATAATCATACTAGGTGATACCCCGCGCGTTGCTGCGTGATCTTTTTGGTGAAATTTGAAAATAAAAATACTAAAGTAAAATTTGGAAGCAGACACACTAAGATGATTTCTTCGTATTCTCACATGTTGAGAGAAATAGAAATCAAATGTTTGTATATACTTTAATATAGATAGATATATAGATTTTTTAGATTGGACAGCGCAAATAATTAAGATGATGTGGCTGCACTGTATGCAAGAAGTATATAGTTTAATATAGATATAGAATTAGCAATCAATGCATCTTGGTGGGGTGCTTAGTGGAGGATGATATGGTGCGCTATGATAATTAGCAATCAATGCATCTTTGTGGGGTGCTTGGTGGAGGATGACGTGGCGCGTTGGTGGAGGATGACGTGGCACATTGAGGATTGAGATAATTCCTTAGTGGGGAGCGCTAATATAGTTTTGTATGATGATGATGATGATGATGATGATGATGATGATGATTGGGTCACATTGGGCATGTTTGGAGAAATAACCAAGAGTTATTTTGAGAGCTAAAGTTTAACTCAAAGAAATAGCCCTCCAATGAAATAGCTCTTGAGATGTTTGGATCCAATAGCTATTTGACATTTAATATATTTTCTAATTATTTAACTACAATTATTCAGTCCACAATCTGGTAAGCTGGGCAGCTGGCTCGGCCGTATCCAAACCACAACACAGCAAGCAAGCTAATAGTAGCGAGACAGGAAACTTCCATTCCATTCGCGTCGCACACCACCAGCCTCCGCGATCCTATCCGCTCCACGCGTCCTTCATGGCCACCGCGAGCGCTGACGACCGGTGCTGCCTGGCGGCCTTCTCGTCCGACGGCGATGACACCGCCGTGACGACTGTCGAGAACCTGCCCGCGGACATCATGTCGTAGGTGCTCCGCCGCCTCAATGACGCGTCACTGACCGCGGTCGGCTGCGCGTGCGCCACCTTCGGCAACCTCGTCGCCGACCCGGACGCCTGGCGCGCGCTCTGCCCGCCGCGCACCTGACCAAGGGCCACCGCACGTGCCCAGGAAGCGCCCTCCGTTGGGCACCGCCCGCGGCTGTGCCGACCACGCCCAAGCGCCCGATGCCATGTGCAGTGTCCCCAGGACCGGCGCACGCGTGCTGAGCGCCCGTGGCGCGACGCCATCGCCGCCTCCGGGGCAGGGTGCGCCACGAGCGGCTTCTTCTGCACGGCCGCAGCCACGCGAAGCTGTGGAACGCCTGCCCGTAGCTCCGCGCCATGTACCCCATGGCTAGCGGGCCTGTCCAAGACCTAGATCTCGGCGCAGCCGAAGCGCCGCCGCCGGACGACGAGTCCTTCTTGAAGTCGTCGGCGGTGATCTCCTGTATCGACCCCGACGAGTTCTCGTCCGACCCATCACCTCCGCTGCCGACGAGAGCAGTTAACAAATCCCCGCCTGCCGTCACCACCGCCGACCGCGGCCGCTCCCGAGCCATCAAGCTGACCAGCCACTCTTCGTCCTTGGGCGTGACCGTCACGCGCATATGCGACCCACCCTCTCGGCCACCACCCAACCCCCCTCCAAACTCCCGTCACAAGCTCCGATACCGCCGCCCAGGTCTCGTTCCGCGGGCGCCCAAATCCGCCGACCCACGCCTCGATCCGCAGCCGCGCTGGCCTCGAGCGTTCCCGCACCACAGCCCATGACTCCACCACGAACTTCTTCCGCGGAAACAACTTGGGTCGGGGCCGGCGACGCCGATGGGAGGCGGCGGCCCGGATCCGGTGGAGGGTGATGCGTGGACGGCCACCACGGATCGGAAGCGGCGACGCGGGTGGGGGAGGCGGCGGCATGAGTGAAGCTCGCCGCGGGTGGGGAAGGTGGCGGTGCGGTTGCGGGAGGCGGCGGCTGTGGCTGGGGGCGCCGCGAGGAGATGACGAGTTGCGCCAGGGGGCTCCTATATACCTATCGGAAGGTGGATAACGATGCGAACTTCCAGCCCACCAAAGCCCATCTTACTGCCTTCTTTTTATTTTTCCACCAGCCCATGTCATAACTGTACATTAGAAAATGTTTCAACATTTTTTAGAAAATGTTGTAACATTTTTCAACGAAAATGTTGAACCAACATTTTTCAACCAACATTTTTCCAGGAAGAGTTGTATCAACATTTTTCGAGAGAAAACGTTAGATTCAACATTTTTCCGAAACGTTTCATCAACATTTTGCAACATTTTTCATTAAAATGTTGACCAACATTTTCTCAAAATGTTCCAACATTTTCAGAAAAAAATCAACATTTTTTTGGCTTTCTTCCACCTCAGGACCACCGGTGGAGGCGGCGCGCCGGCCGGTCGCAGCGGCACGCGGGATCGACCGCGGCGGGCGCGACCCACGGCGGCGCGCGTCGGCCCCGGCGAACTCGCGCGCGGGGGCGCGGCCGCGGCGATCTGGCGAGCGCGCGCGGGGGCGCGGCGCGAGGCGGCGAGCTCGCGCGGAGCCTCGCTCGCGCGGAGGCGGAGGCGGGTCGCGGCGGCGGGGTGGCGGCGGCGGTGTGGGTCACGGGAGGGGAGCGGGAGAGAGGGGGTGAGGTTAGGGTTTAGATGTAGATCAAACGGCTGTGGTTGATTGCACGAATCTCAAACATTGGATGGTAGTGGAGAAAAAAACTTTCGGAAGATATATAGGATTTCCGGTTGCGCCACGCGCGGATGGATGTGGGCCGGGAGGAGGGAGGGGACCACGGACCCACTTCAAATAGCACAATTAGCACATCTGGGTGGGATAATTTTTTTGAGTTGGCTAGTTGCAAATAGCTTTGAAATAGCCTACCTGTTTGACTTCTTTTAAGGCTATTTAAGCTAAAAATATGAGGGCTAAAAAATAGCCCATGGATTCAAACGCTCCCATTATTATTGTTGAGCCCAAAAGGTTTTCCTCAAGCGGCCAGGCCACGAGCCCACGAGGCACGAGCACGCTGCCGCCCGTCTCTCTCGGTCTCTCCGCTTTCGTTCTCTTTCGCCAGGTCGCCTGCTCGCTTGCCTCGGTTGCCCACCTCGACCTCCAAACCCTAACCCTAGTTCGGTGCTCTCACCCCCCGCAACGCATCGAAATCCCTCGTTTCCCGACCGATGGGAAGGAGGAAGGAGCGCCGCCTGGCGGCCATGGCCGCGGCGGGCCGCAGGGTCAAGCTCGACCTCTTCCTCGATCCCTCCCCCGGTAAGTTCCGTCCCCCGCCCGCTTTTGTTGGCTCGATCTGGTTGTGCTCGACGGCGGGGCGCGTCCCAGCTAGTTCGGACATGGATTGAGCGTTGAGATCGATCTCGGATAGCTCATCCTAATTGTCTCGCGCCCAATCTCGATTATGCTTGATTAGGACGAACACTAGGAACTTATGGTGGCCTGCACCTAGTGTTTCGCGATTAGGGTTTGTCTGGCCTTCTGAATCGATCCACTTCAATGAGCGGGCACAGTGACCTTATCTTAAGCAGCTGGATTTAGGCTAAACTGTTTGATCTACTCTCCTTTCGGGCAGCAAGATGCTGATGAGCTGTTCTTTTTTTTTTTGTTGGTCTTATCAGTAGAATCTAGTTGTTGTGAAATTCGATGACAAGGTATAGTATAACTAATTGTCCACAAACAAGGGTACATTGTTTCAACATTCAAGCCAGTTACAGTTTTATTGGTATAGTGAGAAATGGTCTAGTCACAGTATCTTCTGCTGCTAGTCTGTTACAAAGCATAATTGAATTGCCTACAATTTTATGAAGCAGTGTGATGTGAATGGTCAAACTTACCAAATGTGCGAACCCAGAGAACAAAAACATCCAATATTAAAACCTCACGCATCATCAAGCATAAATGAAACAGTAAAAACAGAGGCAGCCTAATACAATATGCTAGCTAAGGTGACAAAAACTTAGATCGGATTTTCCTCAAGGATGGACAAAATAACTGTTTGCATCAGCTGTTTATAACAGTAGGTATCTAATGTTTGGATATATTTTGTTCATATTAGTGATTCAACACCTGTAACAGTAGATATACTGAATATTTGTAAGATCTGGCAATTAAGGCATACCATCGTATTGGATCTGTTAGCCTTCCAATAAATTGTAATATATCTGTACATGTGAGCTGACTCCTGCTATTGTAACTTGCAGGGGAGGCATCACAGAAAGAGGGAATAGGAGGTGATATCCGTGACCAGACTGTGGTTCCCACTTCACCATCTTCTACAGGTGGGTTTCATCAGTTTCCTTCCAAGGGATATGTAAGGAAGACATTCCTATGGATTATGGAACATAAATATGGTGGAAATTTGGATTATTGTACAAGCATGTATGCCCCCCGCATGTCTGGTTCTGAGATACATGTAGGGTTGCCGGCCTGCAAGGAACATTGACTAAATTCTTCAGACCGAGCTGCTACTGTCAAAATTGAGTGAATGCCTACGGGCAGTTTCTCATTTGGCAGCACCTAAGCGTCGGGATTTCAGAATGTGATTGTTCCCTCCTCGGTTCGTATGTCTCTTTCTTTGTATGTAGCTCCTAACCTGGTCTTCTTATTTATGGCCACATATTAATGATTTTAACCATCTTTATGATTTAACACACTGTTGATGTCATCATGTATGCTTCAGAAAAGAATTGCAATGTATATTGGCATACACAATCCTTTTCTTTTTTCTAACTTTTGCATGTATGTTATTTTTCAGATAAAAAGGAGAATCCTTTAGCATTGCTTGGGCAATATAGTGATGATGAAGAAGAGGATGAGGAAGCAGCAGATAAACCCACTGGTGAAGCTAAGGGGAGTCCAGGGGATGCAAGTGTTCAGGTAATTCCACCTTCTCACTGTGCCTTCCCAAATAACTTCTTGGGTTAAGCATATAATTCTAGTCTAGTTTTTTACTGAAGGTCCCATATAGCTGAAGCCAGCGAAAAATGCTGATAGGCTGAAGCCTCTGATAAGCTACCCTTAGATCCATCAACCTTATTTCTGCCATTAAGTATTTTGTTAATTTATATTAGTCCGACCATTTGTGCTTCTTGCAATGCTTTTTGTTCACCTTCTTGGTCAACTGCATCTCTCTTTTCAAAGGCCCCAGATAGCGTAAGCCAGCAAAAAATGTTGATAGGCTGAAGCCTCCAATATGCTATCCTTAGATTCATCGATCTTATTTCTGTCAATAAGTGTATTTTGTTAATTTGTATTGTTCAGACCATTTGCGCTTCTTGCAATGCTTTCTGTTCACCTTATTTGTCAACTTCATCTCTCATTTTAAACAGAGGACATTATTGCAGCTAAGGATTATAAGCTCACTGCTTGGCTGATTTTTGTTATTCTTAGTAATACATGTTTTCTTTTTACAGGCAACTATTGAGCATGTTGACACAGTTGGTGACAATGGTAATGCGCAAACTGAACCATCAGTTACTGTTGGTGATCAACAAGAAGCACCTGAAGCGGGTGATGTTAAGAACTCTACTCAAAGTGTTTCTGAAGAAAAGGCTCTTGCTCCTGATCCAACTCTGCAAGAAGTGAGTGTGACAGCAGCTGGATCTGTTCCTGATTCATCTGGCATGCAAATTGTTGGTGATATTGGTGGGAATTGGAAAGCAGTAATGCATGAACAGAGTAATCAGTGTTATTACTGGAACACGGTTACTGGAGAAACTTCTTGGGAGGTACCAAACGGATTAGCTTCTGGAGTTGCATCTGCATCTGTTCCAACTCAAATGGACTATTCAATAGAAGCACAAACCCATGTCCTTCCCCACAACACTTTGGAAGCATATCCAAGTGATATGTCTGTTGGTAATGGTGCAGCAACTTATGCTAATTTTGGAATAGCATGTGGAAGTGCACATGTTACTCATGATGCTTATGCTTATACTGCACCTGTCGCGAGTCATGAGTCGATGGACATTGATCCCTTGTATCTCGCAAAATATGGTGAGGATTTGCTACAAAGATTGAATATTCTGCAAAGGTACTTATTATTTTCTTTTGATACTTTGCATGTATTCTTTTTGCTAGTCTATAGAAAACTAACAAGTTAAGTAACTGTAGGCCCCATGACTCGAATGAAGGTATTGAATTGTTAAGAAGAGAAATTGGGATACGAATATCAGATTGCAATGCACTCGCATCATATGGATCTTCTTTGCTGCCATTGTGGTTGCATGCTGAGGTGCACCTTAAGCAACTGGACTCTTCTGTTTCCACGTTGGAAATGAACTATCGTGCAGAAACAGAACCTAGGGACTCGAAAACAGTGGTTGCTGAACACAAAACACCAGAAGCTGATATGATAGCACCCTCCAGTGGTGAGGCTTTGAAACCTGAGCTTAATGCTGGGGTTACTATTGATGAAAATGTTGAGATTGATAAGCCAGTTTCACCATCATCTGTTCAAAGTTCACAAGATAAGGATGCTGCAGCAGTTACTTCAAAAGTTGAATCTGACAACGATGAAGATATGGATGTGGAGATGGAAGTTGATGAAGATAGTGTTGAAGAGCAGGCACATTGCAGTTCTCTACCTAACAAGGAACATCCTCCATCTGAACGAGTAAGTTCACCTGATTTACCACCTTTGGAAGGTCCTAGTCCTCCGGAGGATAATGATGTCCCTCCGCCTCCACCGGAGGAGGAATGGATTCCACCTCCACCACCTGATAATGAATCAGCTCCTCCTGCTCCTCCAGCTCCCCCAGAAGAACCAGTTGCATCGTACATTCACGCTGACACAATGGCTCAGCCATATGCAGCTCAAGCGAATGTTGGCTATACACTTTCAGGAATGGAGTACTATACTGGTACAGATGGTACAAATGGCAATTACTATATGCAAGTGAGTGAGCCCCATGTCCTTCAAGCTCAGCAGCATTCTTATTATGCACCAGTATCTGGAAGTGGCTTATCTGTTCCTGTTGATGGCACATCTATTGCCCCAGAATCTTACTATACCTATCCTTCAGTCACTGTTGCTCCCAGTGGAGTAGCAACCGAACATTCCGGATACTATGCTTCATCAACCTCTGCCATTTCTAGCGGTGCAGCAGATGTCAAAACAAGCTCAGCTTCTCTTGTTTCTGCAAATAGCAATTTGGATCCCAAAGGGCCTGATAAAGTCATATTTAAGGATGCAAGTATTGCGCCTTTGTCCCAAGATGCAGTAGCAACATCAGCGGCAGGAACAACATCCTTACTTGGAAGTTCGACACAAACTAGTTCCACAAATCAGACTAAAGGTAATTCTTTTCTGAATATCTTTATTGAGGCAATTCGTCTGACCCTATTCATCTGGTTACTCCATCACATTGTTTGACCTTTTGTGCTGTTTTGTAGTTATTCGAAGTAAGAAGCGGGCTGTTGCTGTTACAACATCCCTGGGCCTGAGGTCTAATAAGAAGGTTTCGAGCCTGGTGGATAAGGTAGCTCTCTATAACAATCCACTCAAATGCTATTATCACATATGCGTCATGCATGTTGACATGCACGCACCACCCTTGCAAAATGGTGCTTAAATTTACAAAACATGGTGCTTAAATTTACAAAACATTTTGAACATCTTCCTGTCTTCATGGAATGGAATAAGCAAGTGCTAGTTTCATTTACTTGCCTACTTGATATATGTTCTCAAATAAGTTTGATAAACAAGTAGGGAGCACCTTTTCAGCTAGTTTTCTTGTGTGCAATGCATATCATGTCAGGAAGAGACATTCCCTGGAAGTTGCATTTCACCTTTTGTTGCCTGATTATTTTTTAGTTTCATGGTTACAATTTGTTAGTTTAAAGGCAGACCAGTCTGCTTTCATGGTAAGGTTTAAACTGAGGTGAGTGTTGATTTATATAGATAACTGGTGCCCTGGCAATATTGTGTTGGTAAAGCATCTTTGTTTGTTCTAACAGTGGAAAGTTTTTCGTTCGGTGTAACAGTGGAAAGCTGCAAAAGAGGAACTTCGTGATGAAGAGGAGGAACCTGAAAGTGCTTTGGAGGCTTTAGAAAGGAAGCGTCACAAGGAAATAGAGGTACCTGTCTTTGAAGCACACATGCCCAAAATTTTCTCCATAGTTTTCCAAATCTAAATTATTCCTGTTTCGTTCCAGGAATGGCGGAAACAACAGATAGCTAGTGGGGAAGCTCAGGAAAATGCCAATTTTGTTCCCGTTCGTGGTGATTGGTACTGTTTATTTACCTTATGATAGTTGAGTTTAGTACCTTGATAACATAAATTTCTGGCCTTTGTCCTGGACATGGCCAAATCTAACTGTTCACCTTTCATGGCCTCTGATATCCTATTTGCTGAAAAGTAACACTTAATGTTTAACTTTCAACCAGTAAGAACATTTCTAGAAAACAAAGACAACCTTCCTGCATCAGAAATTTTTATTACTAGATTGGTCACCCTGCCTATTTGCCTACTAATTTCTTCAATATTTTGCATACATGTATACCATATTCTTACGTCAATTTTCCCTTGCACAAGTGATTTTCTTTTTCTTTGTAATAGTAATATTGATACAACATTATTGTTCTATATGTTCTCTGCCTGGCACCGATACTAATTTGTTTGAGTGCAACCAATACGCTTTTCGGTTGCTTGTATAGCTGATTATGTTAATTGGTGTTACCTGGTTATTGAGACTTGGTGGAATTTGTTAGTTTAACATTTTCATCTTCTGGTTGTTGAGACTATAGTTTGCTTTTGATTACCGACCCATTATGAGCACAGCTGACAACATGGATTCTGAATCTGAACTTTATGAATAGCAACACGGTTTCTTAGATTTAACTGGGTGGCTGCTATAGTGCTTACTCTTTGAATTTTTTTGTAGGCGTGACCGTGTGAAACGCAGAAGAGCTGAAGCAAAAAAGGAGTCAAAAGACGACTCTGTTGCTGCATCGTTATGTACGGCCGAACAGCACAGAGGGTTACCTGATCTCGCAGAACTCTCCAAGGGTCTTCCTTCTGGTTGGCAGGTTTGTATTTTACATATTTGCTCCATATACTGATGCTGTCTTTGATGCTGTTTGTAGCATGAGTTGTAGCTTGCAGTATAGCTTGCATGGTTTGTGTATCTATGGCATCCGATCCAAATAAGCGAAGGCAACAGTCATTACTCATTAGTGTATCCTGTGCTCCATTGTGCTGTAACACCTTGTTCATATGTCTTTTGTGTTTCAAAGAAGGTACTGATATTTTGTTATCCTCACCATGCAGGCATACTTGGATGAATCTACTAAGCAGGTCTACTACGGCAACAGCCTTACATCAGAGACGTCCTGGGAGCGACCAACAAAATGAATATAGGACAACCTTAGCTGCCGTTGTATCATCGTCTCCTCAGTTTTTGTTGTAGATATGTTGGGTACTTCAAAAAAAGAAATGTTGTTAAAAATGGTCACGGAAAGTGGTTTTAGGGATACCTTGTGTGCCACCAACGCTTTGCCGGAGGACCTATTTAGATGAATGGTTCCTTGCACGGTCGAACAATTCTTCGCAGCTGGGAGCTGACAATGCATGTGCAATCCTGTGCGTGGTGTTTGGAAAGGTTCGGCGCAAGGTTTTTGTTCGGCCTTTGCCCCTTGCACAAGGTAACTAACAAATCAATCTTTCGAGCTTGGTGGTTTTACCGGGAGCTCAAGTTTTTTTTTAAAAATGTCGCCAGTGTTGTTTCATGAGCACGCGAGGCGGAAACAAAAATCTAAGCCTTCATGAATCATGAGCACGCGTGGGGGGAAACAAAAATATAAGCCTTCTTCGTCTACGACAGTCCGGGTTTCTGAGTCAACAGATCAGAATGATAGCATTTTTTATATTAAAGGAAAAATAATAACGACCGTGGAATCAAAATTTCATCGGGTTTCTGAGTCAACAGATTGAAATAATATCAGTTTAAAAATAAAAAAAGTAAGAAAAAAGAATAACGCCCCAATGGAAGCAAAATTTCACCGATGTTAAAAGATGCAAAGCAAAAGCCAGTTACTTCATTCATATCCACCCATCAACTCCTTGTGCCACTGGAACATAAAACATCGAGCAACAATGAAGCTAAAATGAATCAGGCTTGTATCTAAACTCCGAACAAGCTAAATGGAGGTTACCAAGATTCATCAAACAAGAAATCACGCAATTGGAGCAAACATTGCTTCCAAAGTACAGGGCTCATATTGTACTTTACAAGTTTAAAAGTCATGAGCTCGCATTGTTTGCTCGTCCAGGAAACAGCTGCATGCTCATATAGCCAAAAAGCTTTTCTTCATCACAACAAAGCAACATGCTGCCTCTGGCCTTCGTCATGTGCAAGCCAATGAAAACCACGGTTGTCCGCCTCATGAAGCTCCACAACACCTTCACATTTGAGGCAGCATAGAACAAATTGTCATAATAATGTAAGGGAAATAAACTAGATTGTAGTCACGAGCAAGAACCTGTATACATACAAAACTAATGCCTATAAAAGTTATCCTTTTGTCAAATCTATCTAGTCATATTCCACAACATATAATACCACAATGCTATACTATTACACGAAAACCATGAATATTCATACAAGTTGATTAATATCCAAAAGTAACCATATTGCAGGCATTATGACACGTGAAGTTGTGAACCACAGAAATCAGAAAGGACGTCAATCAGAAAGCGGCATGGCAGTTTAGTAATGGAACTAGTTCTAGAAGCATCAAACCTCTTATATCGTTTCTTAGAACCACATGGGCAGAGAGCATTCCTGCTTATCTGACCACTCTTTGCCAGATTAGATTGGCCGATGTCCATTGGTGTAGAACCCACTAGATTTTGGATCTACCAACAAAGATATGGTTAGAAATATCAAATGATTCTGCACAATGAGAAAACATAAATGAAAAATCTATTAACGCGAGGCAAATCAAGGAGATTGAAAACTGATGTTAACAGAAGAAGAAAATAGAATCTTATATAATGGCATCCAATACATTTTGCAGCCTGAATGAGTTACACAAAGCACTTTACAAAGTTCTGCAAATATAATCCAGAAAGTTCGAGTCGTTGAAATTCCCGTCCCAACCTGGGTTCAAAGCACAACACCTTCTTAACATAAAGCTCGGGGAGTGTCTCCTCCCGTGGTCGAGTTTTTTTCTTTTCCTTTTCATAATCCAGAAAGTTTTTAACAATGTGAAGATGCCACTAAGAATAACATTTGTCTGATATATCAAACATGACCACATAAAAACTGAAAAAAGGAGAAAAAGGTACCAGAAGCATAACCAGGCTGCTGCTAGAAAGTTATTATGTTGACACCTTGACATAACAATTAAATGTTTAATTAAAACTAATTTAAAGCTATATATATCTGTAACATCACACCTCACTTTTGGTATGATAATATGATCTAATGTCCTTTATCCAGTTGAATGTGCCCACAACTTTACATTATTCAAAATATGCACTTTACTGGTATATTCTGTTTTTCCCCTCCCCACACTAGGTTGCATTGTCTTCATTTGTTCGCCTCATTTGTCTTTCATGCCTATTTGCTCCTCTTCAATTCATTGTTGAATGATAGAATATAAATCAAATTAAACGAAAGTAATAGTCCCCAATACCTCTCAAGAGTGTGTTTTGCGGTCATCTGGCACAAGCTTAATAATACATAATACACACAGCTCAATAAATATCCCACACAAGCTTAGTAACACACAACTCCATATCCTTGTCAGTCGTTCTTATAAATTTACCTCATTAAATGTCTTCGGCAGTGGCTTTCCTTCTTCCTTGAGCTTAACTAACTTCTTCTGAGCCTCTTTAGCCCATGTATACTTAGCCAGTATGTGCTCCACATCAGTAATCGTGCAGTTGCAGTGCTTGGAGGCATTAATCTTGTCACTGTTCTGGAGTTTCTGAATAAAAATTACAGTGCGGCCAATCAATCAATCTCCAACCCAAATCACAAGCATTTCTATCCAAAGACAAACAAGAAGAAAAAGAAAGAAACATAAAATCAGTGTGTACCTCAGTACCTGGCCAGTGGGGTCGATGGCGCCGAGGTAGCGCAGCACGGAGGAGTGCTTCTCGAAGGCGCTGGCGGCGGTGGCCTCGCTGGTCCGCCCGGAGACGAAGTTCTTCAACTTCCCCAGCTTCCTCGCCGTCTCAATCGAGTCCGCGAACTCTGCAAAATCGAATGCAATCCGAGAGGCCGGTCAAGCCGCCGCACAGCTACTAGCCCAACGAGAGAGAGGAACCGAAGCAGTGGCCGGGCGCATCGGCTATACTGATGAGGGTGAAGGAGTCTGCCTCAGAGGCAGCGTCGGGCTTCTTGCCGGTGAAGGTGGACTTGATTTTGTCGAACCAACCGAGGGAGGCGAGGTGCGGGGTCGAGGAGATCCCGCGGCTGGCCGTGAGGAGGTGGAGCGCCCGGCGGGAGGCCATGGATACCGTCTCCGGTGCGCCGGCGTGGGCGCGTGGCGGCGGCGAGGTTTCTCTTGCTCGGGTTTATTGCGGCGCCGGCGAGGAGGAGAATGGAAGACACGTAAGCTGACGGGCTTTCAAATAAGCGTAATCAAACAGTAAGGCCTTTTGTCGACGGCCCAACTGGTGCTCAAAACGTCTAGGGGCCCAAAATGCTAGTTTCATCTACAATTTCTGTTGTTCTGAAAAAACAAATCTACAATTTCTGTTGTCACTAAGAAGAACGCTGTTGCTAAGACGACGAAAATACACGTTTCAGTCAGATACACGGATGATGCACTGTCAAATTCACAAAAATGACAACTACTCCAACCAGTAAAAACTCCATTTCAAGTACAAATTAGGATTGCTTTAAAAAAAACTACAAATTAAGACACGGTGCACATGTCCATTTTTTATTTCATCCCTGGAGTGCTGTAACCTTGTTACATTTCCACCACCGTGTAGAATTACGACATACATCTCACTATCAGAGTGAGAGCTTCCGGTGGCAAGAATGAGATTCTAAGTAACAAAAAGGAATCAAGGTAATCAGTGGTGAAAAGGAAGAAATTTCCCCAACAACAAACTCCTTTACATTCTGCCCACGAAGTAGCATGGTTGTTCCCTCAAGAAGCTCCACAGCACCTTCACATTTGAGGTAGAAAAGAACAAATTTGTTATAATAATACAAGGGAAATAAACTAGATTATGGTTGCCGCATTTTCCATATACATACAAAACTAATGCTGGTAAAATTTAGCCCTTTTTTTTCAAAATATACTATTAATTAGTGAAGCTAAATATATAAGATTATACTAAAATCGTGCATATATTCATATAACCGAACAATTGTACATTGTGTGTATTATTATCCATGGGTGAGGGTAACCATATTGCAGGCACAGCACATGTGAATCACAGCAATCGGAAAGGACATCAATCAAAGAGTGGCATAGCAATTTAGTAATAGAACTAGTACTAGAAGCATCGAACCTCTTATATCGTTTCTTAGAACCACATGGGCAGAGAGCATTCCTACTTATCTGACCACTCTTTGCCAAATTAGATTGGCCGACGTCCATAGGTGTAGAACCCATTAGATTTTGGATCTACAAACAAAGGTATGATTAGAAATATCAAATGATTCACCACAATGAAAAAAAACTAAATGAAAAAATCTATTCATGCGAGGCAATGATAGATATCAAAATATGAGCTAAAGAAAAAAGAAAATTAGAATATAATCTAATGTAATCACATCCAACTCCTTTTGCAGCATCAACAAGTTACACAGAGCGCTTTACAAATCTTCCTCAAATATAATCCAGAAAGTTATTTATGATGAACAGGGCACTCAGAATAGAATTTGTGAATGGAGCAAGATCATAAGTCAGGCATATTAAATACCACCACACAAAAGCTGATAAAAAAGAGAGGAGAAAAGGGCCAGCCTGCTGCTACTGAAATTTTATGTTGACACCTTGGCATACCAATTAAGAAGTTTAATGATGAATAATTTCAAGCTCATATGGAAAAACCAGGCTACTGCATTTTCCTTCTCTATATATGTAACATCACACCTCACTTTTGGTATGATATAATGTCCTTTATCCGGCTGATTGTGCCTGCAACTACATTACTAAAAATATGCACTGTACTGGCATATTCTGTTCTTTTCCTCTCTTCACTCGATAGTATGTTTCTATTTGTTCACCTTAATCGTCTATAATTCTCATTTGTGCATTGTAGAATTAATGAATTATAGACTACAAATAAAATTTAACGAAGTAACAATCCCCAACCTCAATACCCCTCAGAGTGTACTTTTCATCCCTCACAAGCTAACACACATAGCTCCAAATATATCCCGCAGAAGCTTAATAACACGCATAGGTTCACATCCTTGCCAGTTCTTCTAGTTACCTCATTAAATGACTTTGGCAGTGGCTTTCCTTCTTCCTTGAGCTTTGCCATCTTCTTCTGAGCCTCTTTAGCCCATGTATACTTGGCCAGTATGTGCTCCACATCAGCAATCGTGCAGTTACAGTGCTTGGTCGCATTAATCTTGTCACTGTTTTGAAGTTTCTGAAGGAAAAAAAATACAGCACAGACAATCAATCGATCTCCAACCCAAATGCCAAGCCCTCTATCAAAAAAAAAAAAGAAAAGAAAAATCAAATCAGTGTGTACCTCGCCAGTGGGGTCGATGGCACCGAGGTAGCGCAGCACGGCGGAGTGCTTCTCGAAAGCGCTGACGACGGTGGCCTCGCTGGCCCGCCCGGCCACGAAGTTCTTGAACGTCCCCACCTTCCTCGCAGTCTCCATGGTGTCCGCGAACTCTGTAAATTAGGCCCAATCCGCGAGGCCCGGTCAAGCCGCGGTTTCGCCATTAGCCTCTACACAGAGTGGGAGCCGAAGCAGCGGCCGGGCGCATCGCGACTTACTGATGAGGGTAAAGGAGTCCGCCTCAGAGGCCGCGTCGGGCTTCTTGCCGGTGAAGGTGGACTTGATCTTGTCGAACCAGCCGAGGGAGGCGAGGTGCGGGGTCGAGGAGATCCCGCGGTTGGCCGTGAGGAGGTGGAGCGCCCGGCGGGAGGCCATGGTTTCCGTCTCCGCCTCTCCGGTGAGCCGCCGGCGGCGAGGCGGGGTGGGGGGTCTCTTGCTGGGGTTTATTGCGGCGCACGCGCAGCCGAGGAGGAGGAGAATGATGGAAGACACACACCTACGGTGATGGTGGGCTTTCTAGAAAGCGTAATCAACAGTGAGGGCTTTTGGCGGCCCAACTGATGCTCGAAATGTTTTGCAGCCTCTAAGTCTGTCTCCATTTTTAATTTGGAAAAAGTTCATCCCATAACCCTCATTTATGCATCTATGAGTGTGATCTGAGTTTCAACCTCCAACCACAAAAATCAGGTATTAGACACCCACAAACTATCAAAATTGTTCGGTTCACACCCCTCGGCAGTTTCTGAGGTGGTTTTCGCATACGTGGCACCACGTGCTCATGCTCTCCTCCCCGGCGGCGCGAGGACGAGGCCTATGCCCGCGGTGTCGTCAAGCCGTGCGGCACCGCCCCGGCGGGCCTCGCCCTTCCGCGCGGATGCGGCGGCGTGCCCCTACGAGACGTACGGGTGCAAGAGCTACATCCCCTACTACCGGGCCGCCAGTCACCAGGCCGCGTGCGAGCACGCGCGGTGCCTCTGCTCGGAGCCCGGCTGCGCCTTCGCTTCCCCGCCGGACGGGCTGCTTGCCCACCTCGCTGCCGCCCACTCTTGGCACGTGCACAAGATCCCCCGCTTCGGCGCCGCCCACTCTTGGCACATGCACAAGATCCCCCGCTTCGGCGCCATCCATGCGCTCCGCGTCCCGGCGGCGGGGTCGGACTGCCTCCTAGTCGTGGTGGAGGAGGAGGTGAAGGAGGATGAGGGCGATGACGACAAGGACGACGACGCCAACAGCCCCGTCGTGTTTGTGATGTCCGTGCGCGGGGGGGGGGGGCAAGGCCACCGCCGTGTCGGTGGCGTGCGTGAGGGCGAACGGCAGGGCCGAGCCGCAGTACAAGTGCGTGCTCTGGGCGAAGGCGACGGCGATTCATCTCTGTTCAAGTATGGGATTAGTGGGTTTCTGAGCAAATCCGTGGATGCCCCTAGTTCGACTATGAACAAGTAGGAGCTCCAATCAAAGAACTGAAATTTACCCAAGGTTTTCACCGGTCGGACGCCGCGTCGCCCCAACTCGATTCAGCGCTGGGCTTTGCCGTCGCAGAACGCGACGCGCGGTCGGGGTCGGCGGGGCGCCGGCTCGAGCTCCGTGAGGCCCGGGAGCACCGCGACATCGGAGGCCCGGAGGTGGGGCAGCACCGCGGCTGCAACCGGGGGCGAAGGAGTGCGGCCCGTGCCGTGGGGACGCCAACACCGACGAGGGCCCCGCCTCGGCGCGCGCCGACAGGTGTCGAAGCCCCACCGTGTACGACACTGGGTCAGGCCGTCCATCCGGCGGTCCACGTCCACGACGATGTGGGCGGTGCTAGGCGGTGGCGGCGGCGCAAAGTCGGGCCGGTCTCCACTTCAACTGTCGTCTCACGTGCCTGCTGATGTGGCGCCCGAATCCACATTGGCGATGTTGACGAGGGTTATAGAATGAACTTTTTTCTTTTAAAAATATCTGATATATTTGGAAGCAAGGTGGTAGTAAACTAATAATGATGCTAAAGTTCGTATATTTAAAAATATAAACGACCTACGAAAGTCTATTGCAGTTATAAAGATGCTAAAAATACATATTTCAGTGAACTGCACGGACACCGATCGAATTCACAAATCATGACTGCTACAAACTTAAATTCTCTTTGAATTTTTGAAGTAGAAATTTGGACGTCGTGCACATGATCTGTTTTCTATCTCATGACTGTAACTTAGCAGCAGCAACAATAGCAGTGGATCAAGAACCAAGTGAAAACAACGCACATATATGATATATATATATATGTTATATACACAGACCGAACGACGGAATGGAACAGTACAAGAACCAACAACGACCGACGCCTAGGCGGTTCCTCCCCCATGGAGGCCGAGCATCTCCCTGGCGTCGACAAGCGCCTCCTCCAAGTCGCCGCCAAGGGCCTCCAGGCGCTTCCGCTCCTTTTTCACGTCGGCGGCCGCGGCCCGCAGCCTCCTACGGACGACGGCGCCGGCGCCGCCCTTCCTGGTGCAGCCGCACGCGCCGGGATCGTCGTCGTCGTCCGCAGCAGCCGGAGGGAGCGGCGGCGCGTTGTCGGCGGCCGGCAGCGAGGCCCTCCGTGGAGGGGCGCGCCGCTTGTTGCCGCGACGGGACGTCGACGCGGCAGCGATCTGCGCCTGCAGCGCGGCGCGCTTGGACTCCACCTGGGACTGCGCCCGCCGCACGTCGCGTAGCACGTAGTCGATATCCTCGGCGGCCGCCCCCGGCGAGAGCCCCATGAGGATCAACGACGTCATGGTACACGGGAGGACGATCTCGCTCTCGGCAACTGCCGGCAACAGGGAAAGGGGGGATCGGAGTGTGTAGGGGTGTGGAGTGGGAGTGGGCGTACGTGTGACGGGGCCGAGGCGGCGGTTGCGGGCGCGTCTCCGTACGGGCACCGGGCGGGAACGTGAAGAGCCGCCACGGATAGTTGCGAACTTGCGGTTGCGTTGAATTTTTCAAAATATTTTTTCATCATTTTTTAAAATAAATGTTGAAATAACATATTTTCAAAAGTATATCTCCGCCGCCATTTCAAAGGCGGTCGGCTCCCGCCGCCGTTGGGCCCTTTCCAACGGCAGTAGCAGCCCGGCGGTAGCGGGGGGCCATATATAAAACGGCAGTTGCTCACCACCACCCTCGCCCCCGCGCGCTCGCCCTTCCACGGCACGATGGCTCCTATGTATCTGCCGGAAGGTGGATAAGCATTGCAATTATAAAACCCATCTAGCCCACCTAAGCCGCTAGCCCACCAAAACTACCAGCCTATTAAGTTCTCGTAAGTGATGATTCGTTCAACATTTTCAGCAAATGTTGGATCAACATTTTTCAGTCCAACATTTTCTAGAATGCTGACAACATTTTTTTCGTCCAACATTTTTCAAAGTGTTGAAAAACATTTTTCGGTCCAAAAATGTTGATAAGGTCAGACAAGAAGTAGGGGATCGATCAGAAGAAGCAAGGCAAGCGCCTCTTGCAAGCATTTTCTTGAACACCTTCAATTCCAAGCAGCAGGGACGACCCTGCCACAGATTTGCAGGCGCTGGCGCCACAACAAGTCCGCTAGCACATAGAAATTGGGTGTATTTCCGAAGCAGTGGACGTGATCGAGCACGCCATGCTTGTACTGCCCACCTGCCAATAGAAGCAACATAATGGAAGAGAGAGAAGAAGAGATTGCAAATCTTGTGGTCATGCCCTACGCTGCCCACCCTATGAATGCAGTCGGGCATGTCTGTGCCTCCACCATTGCTGGCGTGATATTCTTTTCTGCACAGTGATGGGTGCACCGCACCTCCGTCCTTGTCCTCTTTGATATCGCTGACAATGTTGCCGGCCGCTGCTAGCAGATGCTAGATTAAATGATCATTACCAATTCAAGCAACAATGGAGAGGCACCAGATAGATGTACCGATCTGAGAATCGGAAGCGACTTCGACGGAGAGGCACCGGATGCACGGACCAAGGAGTCAAGAACCGATGAAGCGTGGGCCTGAAGCGGTGGAATTTGTCGAGGGCCAAATCCTGAAAGGTCGAGCTCCTCTAGCAGCCTGATGCAATACGCCCTAGGATTGCCGGCGGTGATGAGGTCATTTGAGAAGTTCCCCGCCTCCCTTCCTGGTTTTCCGGAAACCCACCGCCGAACACCTGCGAAGCCTGAGGCTATGGCGTGGTGGCGTGGGCAGCCCGTTGCTATACTCGCTAGACACGATGGCGTGGTGGAGCTCTGAGGCTATGCGGTCGTCCATGCGGATGTGAAGGAAGGCCACAACGGATGGGCCGAAGAACCCCTTGTTGAGATTGCTGGCGTAGAAGTTGGCGCCGATGTCCTGCAGACCCGCATGTCGATGGGACCTGACCGATGGCGGGCGCGGCGTCGTCAACGAAGACCTTGTCGACGCCCTTCTCGTGGTAGATGGCAACGAGCTCCTTGACGGGGATGACGACGCTGGGCATGGGGTGATGTGGCCGATGACGGCGAGGCAGACGCTGCGGCCACCGGCCTTGGCGCGGAACTCAGCGACGATGACGCCCGATGACGTGACGGGGAACGAAAGCGGCACCTCGACGACGTACGGTGGCGCCCGCACGGGGCACGTACGCGTGGATGGACTTCTTTACAGGAAGCAAGGCCGCATTGTTTTTTGATCCGGATACGCCTGGATATATTGGACGCGGGTGCGGCACGGGTGGACCCACGCGGGTACAAGAGGTGGGTAAAGCGAGGTTCGGTGAGAAAAACAATTCGTTTTTGGCAGAAACACTCTCCAAATTGAGATTTTCTTGGTACTCCATAGTCCTTCCACCTTATCCACTTTCAAAAACATATGACGGGTGGGTCCGACGTGAGGGGTAAGGCGGGTCCGAATTGGGTGAGAATTGTTTTCAATTGTCTTCGCTCCTTATAGTATAGTATTAGAAAATAGTTCAGAAATTCTAGAAAATAGCTCAGAAATTCTAGAAAATAGCTTATAAATTCTAGAAAATAGTTTATAAATATTATAAGATAGTTTAGAAATACAACAAATTAGTTTGAAATTACGAAAAATAGTTTAGAAATACTAGAAATTAGCTACAATTCCTAAAAATAGTTTAGAAATTCTGTGAAATAGTTTAAAAATTCTGGATTTTGTTTAGAAATTTTGTAAAATAGTTTAGAAATCCCTACATACCCGGTTCCAAATCCCGCCTGACGATCTCACGTCCCACCTCCTCCAACTAACTTTCGGTGTTTTACCTGGAGTCCCATGTGTAGTGCAGAAGTTCAATAAGAATTAGTGGTTAGTTCAATAGAATCTAAATTGCGGCCTTGTGTAGTGCATAAGTTCAATAAAACGTGCCATGTTCTTCCATAAATAAAACTGTTATGAACAAGTTCTCTAATGATCCATGGCAACAAATTAGATTTTCATTTGTTTTCTGAAATTATTTTGTTATGAGGAAAATAATAAGATATATAGAATTGTAAATTTCTTTGTTATCCATTTTCTGGTTGATAGAATTGTGAATTTCATCTTTACCTTAAGTGAGGTCCAAAAAATATTCATATTTTTCTGGGATAAGTTTAAAGTCTTGTCTTTTGCATTGCAAATACAATTTAGATTCTAAAAATTTGCTGCAGCCGTTACCCATCATGATTTGTTACGTTTGTTATGACCGTAGGTAGCATTAAAAAACCCTGTTTATTCACTACTACATCCATTGCAAATTTACAGGTCGTTTTGACTTTATTATACACTTAGATTCATCAATTATATTATGTCCTCAATATATTTAACATTTGATATATGGTTGGAACTATCTTGTATCTTTTTAACTGACAAGTCCGGGGTTTATGTGGGTTTAATTGATATAATAATAGTTTTTTTTGGATCATACAATAAAAGTTTATGTGGAAGAATATAAACAAGTATCATACTTAATTATGATGTAATGTTTATTTACATATCATTAACTCATACATTATTTTGTATATAATTATTTTTTTATATCGGAGGACATCGGGAGAAATTTTTGCAATGGTGATGCTGTCGGGCATACACCCTAAGTACCCATACAAGGAAGAATGAAGACAGACTTCTACTAGAATTCCTCTGTAATCATACTAGGACTCGTTCCGTGTAATACTACTAGGACTCTTACCTTGTAACCGACTAGGAACTTTGCCCCTTGACTATATAAAGGAAGGAGGGTCGGGTACCTAGGAGGACATCTGAACAACCCAACACCCAAGCGCAGGGTGCCATACATGAAACCCCAAACAGGACGTAGGGTTCGCGACTCTAGCGGCCTGAACCTGTATAAATCTATGTCCTGTGTCCCTGTCTTTACCTTCGAGTTCTAGGTCTCACAATCACGATCCCACCGCACAATCTACTACCTCGGGTACCCCCTTGGTAGGTTTGCCGGGTTAAAACACCGACAGCTGACGCGCCAGGTAGGGGAGACTACTCGAGTTGTCTTCGAGTAGTAATATTGATATAAGTCCGCTTCGGCGGCACAAGTCGACTTGAACGATTGCAACCTCGAGTCCGCTCCGGCGACACAAGTCGACTTTAATGGTCGCAACTTCAAGTCCGCTCCGGCGGCACAAGTCGACTTTAATGGTCGTAATTTCAAGTCCGCTCCGGCGGCACAAGTCAACTTCAACGGTCGCTTCTAAGCCCGCTCCGGCGGCACAAGTCGACTTCAACAGTCGCACCTAAACCCGTTCCGACGTTACAAGTCGACTTCTGCAGTCGCAATCTCAAGACAGCTTCAACAGTCGCAATCTTAAGCTCGCTCCGGCGGCAAAACTACTCGTTTTTTCTGGTTTACCATTCGTTTTTGGTTTCTTTGGTTTCTAGAAATGCTTTTCGCTTTCCAGCTTTGTATTTTGGGTTTAATCTTAGCCCTAAGTACTCAAGTCGACTTCCTCAGTCGCATTCTAAAGTCCGCTCCGTATGGCAATCTAAAGTTGACTACTGTAGTCGCATTTAAAGTTCGCTCCGCGCGACAATCTAAGTCGACTTCGGTCGCATCTCAAAGTCCGCTCCGCACGACAATCTAAAGTCGATTTTGGTCGCATCTCAAAGTCCGCTCCGCGCGGCAATCTAAAGTCGACTTCGGTTTTTAAGTCGCATTTCAAAGTACGCTTCACGCGACACAAAGTCGACTTCGGTTTTCAAGTCGCATTCTAAAGTCCGCTCTGCCGGCATCTAAAGTCGACTTCGGTCGCATCTAAAGTCTGCTCTGACGGCACGACTACTTGTCAAGCTCAACGGCTCGACGCCAAATTACTACTCAGAAACAACTTCGGTATATTCCATTAGCTCTCCAGCTCAGGAGCTACACTCATATTACTACTCGAGGATAACTCCAACAGGCTTCGTTCGCTCTCAAGCTTGGGGGCTCCGCACCAACAACTACTCAACGTGGCTCATACGCCTCATAGCTGGGCACATAATCTCGGGGGCTGGATGCTGCAAGAGTACTCGGATGATGGCTTTCGTGAACTCTGAAGACCCTTGGATTGATTACCTAATCATTTCAAGGCTTGGGGGCTGCTATGCTACACCCATCATTCAATTTTTTCAGGACAGGAAGATTCAGAATCAAGATTGACCCTCAGCTAGAGTCTATGACTCAACCTAAGGCTCCGGGGCTACTCCATATGGAGTGCGATTTTACAATCGCGCTTCCATATAATCTCGACTTCAAGAGACTGATAAGTTGGACCACCTTCCAGCCTCGTGGCAGTTCAAATACTATTAAAGACTTCTCCAGGCAGTACTCGAGGATGCTCAAGAACTACTCGAAGAGGTTTCGAGACTACTCGAACTACCACTCTTGACTACAAAGTGCTCGGGGGCTTGTCGAGTATACACTCCGGGTACCCATACAAGGAAGGATGAAGACAGACTCCTACTAGAATTCCCCTGTAATCCTACTAGGACTCGTTCCGTGTAATCCTACTAAGACTCCTACCTTGTAACCGACTACCCCTGGACTATATAAATGAGGGTCGGGTACCTAGGAGGACATATGAACAACCCAACACCCAAGCGCAGGTCGTCATACATGATACTCCAAACAGGACGTAGGATTTGCTACTCTGGTGGCCCGAACCTGTATAAATCTGTGTCCCGTGTCCCTGCCTTTACCTTCGAGCTCCAGGTCTCACGATCATGATACCCAACGCACAATCTACTACCTCGGGTACCCCCTTAGTATGTTTGCCGAGTTAAAACACCAACAGATGCCTTTCTGATGCCACTCCCCATCTTGGAGGCGTTGCGGTAATGTTGTCCCCACCTCTTTCTGCTCTCGCTTTGATTTTCCAAGTGCGGCAGAGTAGCAGCCCGATGAACTTGAGTG
This sequence comes from Cenchrus fungigraminus, assembly GCA_036936925.1. NCBI lineage: Eukaryota > Viridiplantae > Streptophyta > Magnoliopsida > Poales > Poaceae > Cenchrus > Cenchrus fungigraminus. The sequence continues at coordinate 64,827,694 of CM072770.1, forward strand.
GCGTTGACAGATTCCTGCTCAACACTAGCAACAGCTCAGTGGAGCATATTTTCACCTCAAGTTGCTGCTGGCATGGCTTGGTGGAGGTTAGGGCGAAAGCTTGGTCGATGACGCCTGTGGGTGCCATATATATATATGAGGCGACTTTGTTTGCACTTCTCTAGATATATGGCCATGATTTGATTCTCCGGGTGTAACCCAAGTCCTATACTCGAGCCAACAATGATGGTGCTATTGGCATCATTTTCTTCATGAAGATGTCATCGTGGTGATTTATATGGTGTTTCAACATTCCTTATTCAATATTCATGCTCGGCTGTTTGTGGGTGATTTTCCTACGTCGCTGTGGAGGCTATGTGTGAGTGAACATCTCTGCTATGATTTATCAATGTAATGGGAGGATACAAGGGATACCACCTATTCGACGAGCAAAGCAATGGAGAGTTTGGATATTTCCTGAAGAATAGATGGATAAGCAAAGAGCACAAAGATGAAATGTACAATATTTGATCAACATTTTTTTGCGTCCATACGAGAACTAGAGATTACACAGACCTCCTAATCAACAATCCATGGCACCATCTTCCTCTGCTTATTTTGTTTCTCATCCCTGATCTGGTAACAAAGTAGCTCACGACCATGGTCCATGGGAACTGTGTGCTAGTTTTATTAAAGTAGCCAGACGACAATGGATTTGTGACCTGATGGGAAAAAAATCAACAAGTAGCCATCAATAAAAAATGCAGAGGCCTCACCTGTCATATTTATTTTATTACATTGCCGAGGTCTATGCGTTGGTTGAGATTAGAGCACGAGAGTAAACAGGTATAAGATGAACAAAACATTACACGACATATGCTACTTCTCTCCATAGAACCAGACTACAAAATGTTGTATGCTACACCTAACTCTCTTTTTTTGAGAAAAAACAGAAGCCGACAAGTTAACTGCTGGTCTAGTTATCAATGGAGAAGGTGAAAAAAAGAATTACAACTCAGAACAGCAACCAAGACACTATACGGCTTTCACGGGCGTATTGTTGCAGTTATCTTCCTCCCGATAGACTAGAGATTGTACCGAAGCTCGTCACCATATCCGGATACGAGATGGTGGACATGTCGAATTCTTTGTCCTGCATCATCGCTAGCACATGGAAGCTCAAATCCGTCGGTGCCACCTCTGGGAGTGGCGTCACGCCGTCGAGGTAGCGCATGACCTGCCCCATGGCAGGTCTTGCATTGGCAAACGGGTGCGAGCAAAGAAGCCCCAGTTTCAGCACCAATGCCGCTTCCTCGACGTCGTACTCACCATGGAGCCTCCCGTCTACCGTCTCCAGGAGTGACCCGTTGCGCCAGTGCTGGAGCACCCAATCGACCAGCACAGCATGGCCGCCACCGCCTTGCGCGTTCTCCTTGATGGGTTTCTGCCCACAGGTGAGCTCCAGGAGGAACACGCCGAAGGAGAACACGTCTGTGAGAGGGGAGGCTTTGCCTTTGCGCATGAGCTCCGGGGATAGGTATCCCATGGTGCCGACCACATGTGTGGTCTGGCAGTCGTTGCCATGGTCGTACAGCCTTGCGAGGCCAAAGTCACCAAGCTGCCCGTTCATGTCTCTGTCCAGCAGCACGTTGCTGGCTTTGACATCTCTGTGGATAACCACTTTCTCCCACCTCTCGTGCAGGTAGTGTAACCCTGAGGCAACACCTTTTATGATGTGAAGTCTTTGTGCCCAGCTCAGCTTTGACTTATCTCCGTCGTCGTCCTTGTACAGATATTTGTCGAGGCTACCGTTTGGCATATAGTCGTAAACCAAGAGAAGTTCACCTTTGCGCCGGCAGTAACCAAGTAACTGTACAAGATTACGGTGCCGGATGCGGCCGATGCTTGTTATCTCGGCAACAAACTCCTTCATTCCTTGCCTTGACTCATGGGACACCCTCTTCACGGCAACCTCCAGCATAGATGTCCGAAGAACTCCTTTGTAAACCCTCCCGAAACCTCCTTCACCAAGAAGATGCCTGTCCTTGAATCCATCAGTTGCGTGATAGAGATCCTTGTAGGAGAACCGGTGCGGCCCAAACTCAACCTCCCAATCTTCGCGTAGCTCAGCGTACCTAAATCTCCTCAGCACAACTAGAACAACGATACTGCCCAAACAAAGCACAAATGCTGCGGTAACCATGGTTTCTTTTATCGGCCGAAAATCACCGATATTTCCGAAATTTCCCTTATATCCGTAGGGTCCGATAAAATTAGATATCTGCTAAATTTTTTCTGTTTTTCCTACTTTACACAGACGACTCAAATTCAGCCGCGCAATAATCACGTACTCATAATGTTTTATTCTTAATTTTATCTATGAACAAGTGATGTTTAATAGTCTACGAATAGTTTCAAGTCAAATTCTACAATTTTTTAAAAAAATTAATTTGAGTTTTTTTGAATTTGGTCCGATATTTCCGATATATCTTGCTTTTCCTCTTTATCTTTGACCCCCGATAAATTTTTATTTCCGAGAATAAAAACTATGGCGGTAACTATTGGTAGAACGATGACCAAGACCTTGGAGCGCGGTTTCGGACCGGCACGAGGTAGGTTTGGCAGCTTGGAGATGTCGATGGCAGGGGCTGGACTGTTCAATCCGAAGCTCCAGCCAAGAACGCAGTGCCGTGAATTCACACGACCAGTTGCCGCCGAGAAGCCGAGATACACTTGGTCAGTGAGCACCGTGGAGAGGTCGTAGATGGTTGAGAGCAGTGGCCGGAGTGGTCTGGTCATCCTGAGGGGTGCCAGGCTCACGTTGATCTCCTTCTTCTCGCCGTTGTAATCCACCCAAACCTGCATGGCCTGACGGCTGATTAGCTTGAGGCTCCGGAACTCACCACTCTGGTCGTCGTAGTACCCAGCGTTGTATGATCGCAGGGACTGGAGGCCGTTGATGTCGATCCCGACGTGGTTGTTGTTGATATCCTTGAACTCGACGCTCTGGATGGTGTCGAGTTCCACGGCGAAGAGGTGGTTGCTCGCGTTGCCGTTGTTCTGGACGTTGGTGAGGCCAAGATACTTGGCCGGCAGAGCGGCGGCGAAGTCCTTGCCTGGGGCGACGAAGAAGGCCATGCCGTGTGCACTGAAGTCGGAGTAGACGGAGACGATGCCAAAGACGAAGGTGACCGAGAAGGATTGTATTGAGCCGTTGTTGGTCGAATTGCGGAGGCGCAGCGGAGCTGGGTGGAAAGCATGGCCCTTGAGGTAGGCCGTGCCATTGGTTAGCTGGAGCAGGCCATCAGAGGTGACGGTGGCGGTGCCGTCCACGGTTAGGTTCGACTCTGCAAAGCCGGAGTAGGTGAATTGGCCGCCATCGGCAGACACTTCAAGCAGGTTTGGGACAAGGAATACGATCAGGAGAAGGTGTAGAAGGAAGAACATTTTTTTTCCCTCTTGTGAAATCGACGCTGGGTTGTGGCCTCTGACGAAGGATCATGCGATGTTTTGAAGTGAGTATAAATTCTCGTGGGAAAGCCTTAGAGTCATGATTTCCTTATCCTGTCTGCTATGTACTGTCAAAAGTTCACTTGCAATTGGATGGTTCATTCAATCAAGTAAGGCGCGTGTCCTGGTCCCTTGTCTACACACTTCCTTGGGTGTCCTTCTCAAATCAAACATTGACAAAAATGCAGCACATGATGTCATCTTTGAAAAGGTTGTGGCTTAAAAAACGACCTTGCTCATTGAGGCTCCTATGGTAATTCCGTGTTCTAAAAAACTAGAGGTGGATTTTGCAGGTTAACCTGTGGTCGGTATTTGCACGTTAGGGGGATTTAAATTTATTTAACGATTCCTCTGTCCTTCTAGCAACTTTCGTGGAATGTAGAGCGAAGATACATAACTATGAACACCATACATCTAGATTCAGCAGAAGTCGCCTAAGGGTGTGTTTATTAGTTCTTCAAATTTGTGTGAATGGACAGTTCATTGGTGCGAAAAGTTGTGAAAAAATACACGTTGAGATGCGTACTGTGTGAGAGAATATGTGACTCAATGTGGCAGGTGAATAGTGAATTGGACTCCAAATTTAACAAACTAAACAGCCCCTTGTTTTCTAGATGTATATATGGACGGATTTTTGTAGAATCGAATGAGTATTCTACAATCGTGAAATTTTTGCATTTTGTCTCTTTTTTAAGATTTCTACATTTGGACTTCTGGGGAAAAGAATCTCAAAACATGAACCTCTAGCACGGCCGGCATGTCGTCATGATTTCTGATGATACGTTTCAAAGGACGGTGCCATGAACCTTGTCACCGTGCTAAGAGTCCATTTGTAATATTCTTTTCCACGGAGGTTCAAATGTAAAAATGGTCAAAATGCAAAAAAATTATACTCTACAATCTGACGAGTCGTGTTTGGTGGCTTCCCGGTGGTTTCTTGAAGGTCACCTGATTGTGCAGCTGCCGTCAGTGTGGATCATAGGTCATAGCTGACACACGTAACAGAGAAAGCAAAAAATTTGACCATCCTGTAAGCGCTGCAGCCTTGGAGAGAGAATCCAAAATATCTTCCGCGGTGTGCTGATCTTACTTTCCTGACACGTACTTAAACCCTGTTGCAGTTTCCTCTGCTATTTGAACCTGTTGAAATATTAAGATTAATTACCTTTACACACGTCATGGAAGGTGCAAGTCCTATCCACATCGGTGATAACGACATACAGTACGTACTTGTCAATAATTCATGTCTGCCTTGTGAACAAGGGTATTTGGTGTGAGATGGACAATCAATACATGTAGATGCCGTCGTTGACCAGGAAGGGCTGATGAGTACGTACCCAGCAGTACAGTCGGTGCCGCATGGTCGGACTCAGAATTGAATATGAACGACCCACAACTTTGACGATCTTTATGCTTCCACAATTTCACACAATGTTTCACACCGGCTAGGTTCCTTGTAACCTTTTACCGACCGACGATTTATCTCTACTACCGGTTTTTTTTACGGTAGTATGGGTAGTATTCATAGGAAGTATGAGTAGTATAGAGGTATGATTGGAATTATGGAAAATAGTATTGTTGTGATATACAAAATCAAACATATGAAATCTTATATGTAACCTTATCTCACGCTAGTTAATATATTTCGAGCAAATTACCATTATATATTTCAAGCAAATTATCATTTTATCCATAGCAGAAAACTAATTATACTATCATACTACCAATAGGTAGTATTGTGCACTGTAAAAGACCTCTTAATTTGGATAGAAATGTAATGGATCTCCCTTGTTTGCAAAGCACCCTGCCATATCCTAACAATCAATCGGGATTCAGGACAGGGCCCTTTAGTACCGGGTGAGCACATGACCAGGAGTTTGCCACCCTGACGAGCCTCTCCCTTCCCTTTTCCTTTTCCTTTGTTTTTCCCTTTTCTATTCTTTTTCAATCTGAGTAGTCACGTTTGATCTCACAATCACAATCACAGTCACAGTCTCATAAACTTATAAGAATCACAATCACATTTTATCAACATGCATATTACAAGAATCAAATCAATACATTTGATCTCACAATCACAATCTCACAGTTTCACATACACATAAACCTCACACAATTTCAGTCCCACATAATCTCCCATACACTTTAGAAAGATAACAAAAATGAAGATAAACTGCACAGAGATAAATTTTTTTTCTCAAAAATCACTCACACATACACCACCGCCGACGGCCGACCGCCGCAGCCAACTAGCCCCGCCGCCGGCCGCATCTCCCGAGGCCACTGCCATAGGCCGTTGCGCACCACACCGTCCCAGGCTGCCGCACACCATCCCAAGCCGCCGCACGCCGTCCCTGGATCAGAGAAAGAGAGAGGGTGAAGAAAAATGTGAATGGAGAGAAAGGAGGATGAGGAGAGATGAGAGACGAGGGAGAGAAAGAAATTTGATGAGGATGAGAGACGGAGATATTTCTATGGTGCATGAGTTAAGGGGAGGGAGAGAGAAGGAAGGGGGCTCGCGTAGGGGTGGGAGGGGCATTAGTGCTGGGGCTTCTCTCTCCTCGGTACTAATGTGCCTCATGTAGTACCAGAGTTTCCCTCCATCCGTGCTAAAAGGAGTCTGGCCTTTTAGTATATGGCGGTGTTACCACTCGATACTAAATGGGGGCCATTACTACCGGGTGTCACCTCCACCCGGTACTAACGGGGTCACAGAGGCGCTTTGAAGTCCTCCCACTACACCCGGTACTAATGCACAAATTAGTACCGGACAAAAAATATCCGGTAGTGAGGCTCAGGACAAAAATTTGTTTCTGTAGACTCTAGTAGTGCTATTTAAATTAATTGGAAAACCCACTTGATACATATGTATTTTTAATTTTTGTATGGGACAAGCACAACATATAGCACTGCATGCATGCCATCTTCCTACTGAGAGGCCACAGATATTGTTCTGATGCTCGACGACGATGGATACGATCGTATATAAGAGTCAAATCCTTGGTTCTGCGTCAGGGCCAGCATGTGGAAGCTCATATTGGTAGGGATCAGCTCCGGCAGTGGTACCTCCTTACTCAAGTACTGTACCACTTGCTGCATGCTGGGCCTTGCATTCACAAAAGGATGTGAGCACATGAGTCCCAACTCGAGCACTAGGCATGTCTCACTAACAGTGAAGTCACCACGGAGGTTCGCATCAACTGTGTCAACAAGCGTTCCTAGGCGCCAGTGCTGTAGCACCCAGTCAACCAGCATAACATGGTTGTCACTTGCGTCTTGGAAAATAGGCCTTCTCCCACAAGTGACCTCCAGGATGAATGTACCGAAGGCGAAGACATCTGTAAGCGGGGTTGCCTTGCTTGTGCGAGCAAGCTCTGGGGCTAGGTAACCTATGGTACCAACCACATGAGTGCTTTGTGGGTCGGTGCCATGGTTGTACAACCTTGCTAGGCCAAAATCGCCTAGACGTCCATTCATCCCACTGTCGAGGAGCACATTACTTGCTTTGATATCTCGGTGAACGCAGGGCTGGCTCTACAAATTCAAGGGCCCTTGGACAAGCAAGAAGAAAGAGCCTTGAAGTAGCATTATATATAATTCAGCGAACTGTTGTCGTTGATTGCTTTCTTTTCTTTTCTGAGCACCCATAAGATACGGAGACTTGCTTCACATTTGGAATTACACAAAAAAGATTTTTCATCGGAAAGAGGTCTACGAAGACTTTTGGGAAAACGTTAATGTTTGCTGGCTTATTTGGCTAAGAAAAATAGAGTACGTTATAAGAAATTAATCAGTTGGATATTCGGGAGAAGTAATTTAATCGTTCGAATTTTTTCTTATTTTATTAGTAGTCTTAGATTTTGCATTTTGATAAGCCTAGTTTTGAGAAATTCATGGAATAATCCATTTTCATGGAAAAAAATAAGAATTCATAGATAGAAGTGGGCTGGTTTGCTATGAGCCTACTAATTACTAAATATTAATTAGTAATTACATATATTATATTTGGCCCCCCAGCTTTATGGGCCCATGGCCGTTGCCCTGCCTGCCCTCCCCCTAGAGCCGGCCCTGGGTGAACGACTACTTTCTCCCACTCCTCATGGAGGTACAGTAGGCCAGAGGCTATGTCCTTGATAATCTTAAACCTTTGGGTCCAACTCAGAGTCGTTGGCCTTCTGTTGTTTTGATCATACAGGTACTTGTCAAGGCTTCCATTAGACATGTAGTCATAGACTAGAAAGAGTTCACCTTTTCGTCGGCAATAACCGAGTAACTGCACAAGATTGCGGTGTTGGAGGCGGCCTAGACTGACAACCTCTGCGATGAATTCCTTCACGCCCTGACTTGAGTTATGTGACACCCTTTTCACAGCAATATCAAGATGAGAAACAGGAAGCACACCCTTGTACACTCTCCCAAACCCTCCGACGCCGAGCAAGTTCTTGTTCCTGAATCCTTCAGTGGCGCGGTGCAGATCCTTGTAGGGAAACCGGTGTGGCCCGAACTCGACCTCCCAATCTTCCCGTAGCTCAGAGTACTTCGTTCTTCTACGCATGAATAAAATGATGACAGTGCCGAGGCAGAAGACGACTGCTGCGGATGCTATTGGGAGGACGATCTCCAAGACCTTGGACCGAGCCTTTGGGTCCTCACGGGGCAACTTTGGCAGCTTGCTAGTGTCGATAGCCGGAGCAGGAACATCCATGGCAAAGCTGGAACCCAACACGTAGTGCCTCGAGTCGAACGAGCCTGTTGCCGACGAGAAGCCGACATACGCCGTGTCGGTCAGCACCGAAGACAGGTTATAGATGGCCGAGATGAGGGGCTTGGCAGGTTTGGCCAAGCTGAGAGGAGCCAAGGTCACGTTGATCCGGGTGCTAACCGCGTCGTAGTCGACCCACGCTCGCATCTCCTCATGGCTTATCAGCGAGAGATTCTTAAAGCTTCCATCATCGTCGTAGTAGCCGGCATCGCTGGAGTTGAGAGAGATGAGGCTGTTGATGTCCACGCCGACGTGGTTGTCGTTGATGTCGCGGAACTCGTCCTGCTGCAGGGTGTCCAGCTCGACGGCGAACATCCGGTTGCGCTCGTCGCCGTTGCTGCTGACGTTGACGAGGCCCAGGTACTGGCTCGCCAGCGCGGTGGAGAAGTCCGTGCTCGGGGACACGACGAAGACGATGCCGTGGGCGCTCATGTCGGGGTAAGCCGAGAGGATGCCGAAGACGAAGGAGGCGGAGAACGACCTCACCGTCCCTGCGCCGCCACCGTCCCGGAAGCGGAGTGGCGTCGGGTGGAAGGCGTGGCCTTTGAGCTGGAGCGTGCCGTTGGTCAGCTCGAGGAGGCCGGCCGGCGTGACAGTGGCCATGCCGTCCATGGTGAGGTTGGCGCCGGTGAAGCCGGAGTAGACGAACTGGTCATCGGCACCGGCTCCGGGGACAAGTGCAGCAATGGTTTGGACGACACAGAGGAGGAGGAAGCTGGTGGTGATCTTCATCTGAGGTGTGGATGTTTGTTCCTCTCACTCACCTCGGTTCTTAGAATAATCTAGGATAAGAGAAGGAAAAGGGAACAGATTTTTACCAGCCTCTGGGGATTTTTTTCCATACGAACAGTCTAGGCGACGAGTGTTCCTTGCCGCCTTGCCGTGTTGTCCGAGTGTTGGGCGGCGATTTTCTTTCTCCCTTATTCATTGTGAGAGGCGCTATTACGTCATTTTTTATTTTTGCAAACAACAAAGAAGCTAACGGAGACTTTCAGCTTGACCGAGTGAGATGTATCTGAACATGTCGTCAGCAAGAAGATGATACTGACCGAGCACGTGACTCCAATAATGACGTGCAAAGCAAAGAGATGAACTAGGGAATACTAGTAGCTATCTAGCCATCGGCCTATCGCCTTTTCATAGAGCTCCAACTGAGCAACTGTGCTCCGAATTGCTAGCCAGCAGTACTTTTCTCACAAACCAGCCACTAACTACCGATCAGTAGTATTTTTCTCTCAGAACAAACAAGCACTAACCACCAGACACCATCCAAATGAACAGACTTGTGGTTGCACAACTGCATCACTCCTTTTACAGTACCACTCCCAGCCGGATCACGTGACTACATAGCAAGTAACCATGCATTTTCCCAGTAACTGCCACTATTTTTTATTAAGACGTGCAAAACACATTTTTTCATTTAGAGAAGAGAGAACAAAGTCGAGTTCAAGTTCAAGCATTACAAGGGCAAGCCCCTCAAACAAAAATAAACACACAACAACAGAGCTAGAAATAAAAATTACAACAGACTCATAGGCCGCACGCCAAGAAGGCGGCCAAGCGGAAGGAAGCCCGCACGACGCACGCGCCCAGGTCTTGGCCTCGTCCAATATTGCTAGAGCAAGTGCCGCCGACATGAGCGCCTCCCTATCGCGAATGCGTCTGTTGCGTTCCTTCCAAATCGACCAGGCAACCAACCAAACGAACCAAGTCATCGAAACCTTTCCTCATGGCTTCAGCGACCAACTTCCGGGCGGAGCACAAAATCAAGACTGCACAAAATTAGCTGGTGGAATGCATGCAAGGGGATTGTTTTGTTTGCAAATATTATGAAGACACTCATATCATAAAATATTGATTGTAGTTGAAACTTCGAAACTAACGAAAGGAAAAGATCATTTTAATACCCTCACCTGACACTAGTAGAAAGGAGCCTTTGGTACGCCCCTTTAGTCTCGGTTCAACTTTGGAGCCGGGACTAAAGGTGTAACGACCCAGGTTTTCGGTGAGGAAAACCCGACTCACGGTACCCTTGTGATAGTCCCTAGATCAGTAGCTATCACATACAAAACTCATTACAGTATAATATCATTTTCATACATCAAAAATAGAGTACAAAATAGAATATTTACATCCGAAACAACTCGGCATACGATTTTAGTACAAGCCCCTTGGGCTAAACGACAAGTAGAAATCCTGCGTAGCGGTAGCTAGGGCTTCAAGTATCCATCCTCGATCTTCTCCACAGGCATCCTTGAGCGAAGCATCGCAATCCTTTCTTCCCGGAATCCCCAGACTCAGATAAATGTTTGTAATATTTCTGGCACCGAGCATGAGAAAGGGGTTGAGGATTTGAAGGCATTTCTTCAGAGCAGACACATCGATATAACGAAAGTTCTTCTCAATTAAATTGACCTCAACCGACTCATGCCAAAAAAGAGCTAGACCACCACTCCTACCATCACTATTTATATCAATGCAATTCTTTAAACCTGGTCTCCATCTCAAATTTGCTACCCTAGATGCAGTATTGCTAGTCAAACACAAAAAACCAAACTCGGGCTTTTGGCTCCTACAAGAGCCATAAGTTCTTGAATTGTCTGGGTGAGCCTGGTCCCTCGGTAGTTCCAACTTAAGGAATTCATTGTTCCTGGTGGGGCTCGTCTTGAGCGCCCACCAGGTTGTTTGCAGCCGCTGGTGATTGCTCCACCATGGGATCTTGATGCTTCTCGACCTCCTGCTCCTTCATATGCACATCATGCTCCTATCCGCCATGTGCCACAATAGTTGGCTGCCCATCCTTTTGCAGCTCTGTGAAGGATTGCACGATCAGCTCCGGCTTCAACGTGCTCCTGCTCTTCTTCAGCTTTGCTATATCCCTTGACGCGCCTGGGCTCCTGATGCTGGACTTCTTCTCTTGCTAACCCCTAGACTTGACCTTGGCCGCACGCAGGCACTCCTGCAGGCTTAGGGGTAGGTTATGGTTGTTCTCCTGAATGGACAGAGATGCATCGTTTGAGCCATCAAAAGAGTCCAGGCATGAGACCCTCTTGCGAGTATCCGTCGGAGAAACACAAGGCTTCCCGGCAGCCATTGTACCCATCACTATCTATTTTACTCCATGCACTAATGCCTCCTCATCCATCAGTGCGCTAGCAATGTTGATAGGGGCCATCACTGCACGACCAGTGGATTTTACAGTGCTTATTTTCTTTGCCATGACGGTTTGATGCACCAACACTTCTTTCTACCTGTCGTCATTCAGGGAGAATGAGCTCGAAGGAAGTCACACGCTCCCTCTACTCACCGCTGAAGTTGAGGCCCCTCCTCACTGGTTGTGGCAACACGTGGAAGGACGGGAACCTGCCCGCACCTTTCTTGAACGGGGAGGTACGCAGCTCCATCCCAAACCTCACACCTTCTTCATTCAGATCTTCATCCGGGCACTCGCTCTCAGTGTGACCAATGCGGCCATAACAAAAGCAAAAGTAAGGGACATTTTCATACTTCACGAGAAACTCCATCCACCCACGGCCCCTCACTCTAATCTACACACTGCTCTTAAGTGCATCACCCAGTGCAAAGTCCACCTGAACCCTTTTGAAGTCCTTCACAACTTCTCCCATTTCAAGTACTTGTCCCACCTTTGCACCCAGTGTTGTCACAAAACTAATGGTCATCATAGCTATGGGAATATCATAGATGCGAATCCATAATAGGATGGACTCAATGACCACTTCAGACAATCTGGCAAGACCATCATAGCGAACGATGATCAGGGCATCTCCTTTGAAACTCCATGGACCTCCCCGTAGCACAAAGTTGGTACAATTCTCTGAATTGAACTCCAGCAGATACCTATTGTTTCCTAGATCTCTTGCCTCTCCATCTCCCCACACCCTAAACTGACCAGAGACTCAGATCTTGGTAGGGAAATTCTGGCTAGAGTAATACCTAGCCATCGCAAACCAGCTCACCCTCAGTCATTCCTCTGGCATTTCCTCCTCGAAGACGAACTCATCATCATCTTCTTCTAGTTCCTGCTCAACATCATCGCCACATTAACTATCAACATGTTGTCCTGGTTCTCCTCACCACCAGAACCCACAACCTAGGCATTCACCGTCTTGTTGGCAACCATCTCACCCTCGATCGGCTTGTGCATCTTCTCAGCTGCCATCAACGAAGAACCCGCTTCCATTACGAACTCAGGAACTCGCACCGCCGACAGACTCGGATTAGCTCTCGATCTAATCACGGCTCTTTGTCTTTAGGTGTGCAATCGCCTCACTGGAGATCCCTTATCACCCCTACCGTAGAACTTAGATTGGAAATGAGAGAGAAGCGAAAGAGTCTGGCGACAGCAGGGGAACCAGGCGACACACCAAAACCCTAGGGTCTTGTGTGTGTGTGTGTTGAAGAAGTATACCCCTTCCCCCCTACATGTGGGTAACTCGGACCCTTCCACATGCCTTGAGAACGATAAATGTGAGGAACACACAACTGACGACGCACACCGCCAGTTCGGAACAAGATCACGGCCGAAACCCTAGATGGCCCACCGCATGAACCAGAGTGCCTAGAGCGCACGTCCAATCCTCCGCCGCCTATCGCATCCAAGGACGCACCGGCAGAGCGAGGCCACGACCAGCCACCCACCACGAGTACAGACGTCGGAGAACCATCTCACAAGTCACCTGGATCTCAGAACTCACCGGAGGGAGCTGAGATCGCCCTTTTCACCATTTCCACCTTACCATGCACCCCTTAGTAGGTTATATACGACATGATCATACTGGTGGGTTACGCCACGAATACGTCCTACTAAACACTATATGACTATTCTGCATCAGAAGCAATTGGCTGTGATTGGCGTCCAGACCTACTAGTAGCGGAGATATTTGCTCACCCACTTTAACTAACTAGCAGATGCACCCGTGCGACACACACAAATTAAAAAAAATAAAATATGAAAAAACTATTTTTATAAGAAACAAAACAAAATAAAAATTGCCGAAAGATGCATTGAGTTCTTGATTCTGATCATGTGTCGAAGAACTTTGTCTTTGAAGGAAACCTTCCAGGAAGCCAGTCCAGGAGGTTTATTATTGAAGATAAGATTGTTCCTTTCCTTCCAAAGACACCAAGCACACAAACCAAGGTAATTTTTGTGTTTCGCACAAAAATTGCCTTGGTTCGTGTCAGTTTCACATTTCCTCTTAGGCCAGTCTCAATGCATGATTTCATCGCACTATTACCAAGACTGACATGTCATCTTTTGAAGTGAATGAAACTCTCACTCTCAGTGCACAGTTTCATTTTAATGATCATATATGTGTCATGTGATGAACCTATAACACCCTAAATGCAAGTTTTATTGGGTTTCATGGGGCTAGTTAAGTGTGCCATGTGAGTTTCATGTTGATAAAACTCCCATGAAACTCTTATGACCTCTCTCTTCATAATTAGATTGCCAATTCATCAAATCTGCTTATGTGGCATAGAATTTAATGTCCATGAAATCTCCCATGACACTCCACTAAGACTGGCCTTAGGTGCACGATGAGATGTTGTGTTTAAATATTCTGGAATAACATTTGTCTACTCATCATGACAATATACGATGGATAGATAAACAAAATCCATGGAACCACACAAATAACAATAACAAAATTGATGCAAATAGTAGATTGAAACGAAAAATAAATCAACTTGCATGGATACTGCATCTGAGAAGTCATGTCTCCAAAACAATATTTTTGTCATTTGGGAACACGGGGTGTAAAAAAGGAAGGAGTATTGATTGCCGTGATTGAGGGTAATGAACTCAAAAGGACATAGTCAAGGACTCAAAACATCATTTACATATAAATGGCGTCCATCTAATTGCATTTGAATGTCGCCAATCTAATCACGCGGTGATTCTTTCCTTGTTTTCCCTTTTCTTGCTAACTATTTATGAATGACGCGGCTACCATTGACAAAATGACGCAGCGATTCTTTCCTTAGTTCAACTAATCACACAATGATTCTTTCCTTACTTGATTTTCCTTATTTTTCCTTTCCTTGATGTCATCAATCACACTAATCAATTTTCCTTTACTTTAAACATCAATATCTTTTTCCTTTTGATTTCCCGAATATTTCCTTTTGAGTCATGCCATCCATCACGCCAATCAATCTCTCTTTCCTTCAAAAAATGAAGAAAGTAAACAATAGCTGTGATTGTGAATGGGCTTGTAGTCCAATGATAGGACGGTCCAGTGGGACGCTACCCACCAGGGTTCAAATCCTGGTGCTCGCACCTTTTCCTGGATTTATTTCGGGATTTTCCGGCGTTATGCGTTAAGTGGTAAGCGACGTTCCCGTCGACGACGAGACGCCAATGGTGGCTTCGAGAATCTCCAAATCTGCCGGTGCTCAGTCCTTCGGAGGCGCTCATAGGGGTAGGGTTTGCGTACGTGTTTTCATAGGGGTGAGTGTGCGTGCGTGTTGTGAGCGTCTGCGTTGTACTGTGTAATTCTATATAAAAAAACAATAGCCGTGATTGCCTCCAATATTTGAAAAAAGAACGAAGAAAGGAAACAACAGTCGTGATTGATGAGGACGGGTCGGGTGGGTATGTGTGAGCGGGTAGGAATGGAGTGGGTGAGAAAAAATAATGGTTTTCGGCAGAAATGTTTTAGAACCGTTGAAAATCTTCGTCGTCACGGCCTTTCGTCGTCCAAAACGGGTGGACGCTGGCTGATAGGTGAGGCTTTTGTGAGAGGTGCGTATTAAACCTAAGTGAGAATTATTCTAAATTCTTTCATCAGGCAGGCCAAAGCAAACACATTAGCCTCCGGTGAGTGCACATGTTCTCCTCAATTTTTAAAAGTAAAGGTAATCAATATTTTTTTCACCAGGTAAAAGGTCTATAAATCTATGCTTAAGGCATGCCCCTCTCTCAATTCTTATCCTAGGTCCCCTGCTCAGAACTTAATTTGTGGCTGGATTGAAGTCAGTTTTGACTCTATGATTAGCCGCCGATGCCCTCACATTCCTGGAGAGCGCCCTCAGACGCAGGTTCTCACGCAGGCGGATCCAGTCGTGGGCGGCGTCGGGTAGGAAGCTGGCGAGGCACCACAGGAGATGGTGACCGACGGTGGGGGTGCAGAGCGGGCTGTGCCCGATCCAGCGCACCGCCGCGCGGGCGTAGGTGTCCGGCGTGGGCACGAACGCCGAGAGCCAGTTGTCCCGTATGGCGCTCGGCACCAGCCTAGTCGCCACGAAGAACGGGGCCTGCAGTACAGTGGCAGACGATTGGAATTATTGAATGCGAGTAGCTACTCGATGTCTCGAATTCATTCAATGGACACGATATCTTGCTTCTTGCCACTGTATTCTTACAGTGAAATGACTATGCTTGTGCATGTGAATCAATCATTAATTATATATAAATTATATCTAAAAAGAATAACTTAAAATTTGAAAACAGGCCGTTAAATTGGATGATTGTGTTACCTGGCACTGCACATCGATTCCTTTGCTTTTGTACTCGACGTGAAGGCTCCTTGTGAACTTGGCAACATACCTGCTCTCAAGATGAACAGATTAAACCCGACTAACCCCTTGTGTACAATGTAGCAGTACAATATTATTGACGTGGCATCATACTACATACCGTTTCGTGGAGGCGTAGATGGTGTTGAGTGGGAAGGAGGGGATGGCCTCCGACGACGCCGAGCCCATGTTCAGTACGGCGCCCCGGCCGCGCTCCACCATCCCCGGCAGCACCGCCGCCGTGACCTCCGTCAGCGCCCACAGGTTCACCTTTAGCATCCTCACCCACGCCTCCACGTCGGCCTCGTGAAAGTACGCCACGGACGGCCTTGCCACGCCGGCGTTGTTCACCAGCACCCCGACATTGAGGCCGTCGATCGCCGCCCGGAGCCGCCGCATCGACTCGTCGCCTGCCATGTATTCAAGAGAGAAATTAGAATCTCGATCAGTGATGTTAGTGCCAGTGGCCCAACTAATTAACATGACCGGCGAGAGCATTGACGACCTTGAGGGGTGCCTACGAGCGAGAGGTCATACACCACGGTTCTGGTCTTCACGCCGTGGCGGGATTTGATCGTGTCGGAGGTCTCCTGGAGGTTGGCGGCGCTGAGGTCGAGGAGTACGAGGTTGAGGCCCTGCCGCGCGAGCTCCAGAGCCACGGAACGACCGATGCCGGACGTCGGACCGGTGACGACGGCCCAGGAGCCGTAGCGGCGGCGGAGGTCCCTCGGCCGGCGCAGGCAGAGCGCGAGGTAGGCGAGGAAGCGGAAGGAGACCGCCGCGGCGGAGACGCCGCCCACGTAAGCCAGCAACAGGAAGAACCATGCCTGTACCGACTCCGTCATCCTCAAAAGCCCTCTTCTCCCTGGTCCCTCTTGTTAGCACTTACTAGCAGCAGCTGCACTTTTCTTTGTTGAGGCCAATGAGCAGCTATTTCTACCGAGCAACCATAACAGCGCAGCCCCAACTACCAACCCCCAACGCAAACTCCGCTGGTCCTTGGTCCTTGTACATATATTCTGCTAAAACATGTGCGGCCTTGTACTTGATGTGTGCAGTGCCTGATGTCCTGTTTTAGTTAAAAAAATTTCACTAACTACTCCTCACATCAATTTCTGAATATTAATTAGAAGTATTAAATGTAGATTAATGAAAAACCTTCCACGACGCCTAAATTTCGAGACGAATCTAACTAGTCTAATTATGTCATGATTAGACAACGCTGTGCTACAGTAACCGATCTCTAATGACGGATTAATTAGACTTAATGGATTCGTCTATCAATTTTTGTCCATTCGTGTAATTATTTTTGTAACTGTTGGGGGTCGGAAAATCGGATGGGACCCCGAACACAAGTGAAGAGAGATTCCCGAACAAATATGCGAAAGTGCTCAATAGCGCGGAGACAAGAAATCTCCGAAAGTCTGTCCTTGCCTCAAAAGTTGTGAATCCCTTTACACATGCCCTCGAACCCCCTTTTATAAGGAGGCGAATGGACTTTTACATTCCGAGATTATCCTCGAATCTAAAGAATATTCCAAGTGTGAACATGTACATGAATGTCTTTTACATCCCGTGATTTGCGGAGCTATTTTCACATATTTACAAGCCGCCCACTAGTTCACACTTCGAACCCGGACTTTTGATGCCTTGCCTTTGACTGAGTCTCCCCTGGGCCTTCGATTCTTCATTCGCGAGAGTCATCAGTTATCGAGATTCCTGAATCGAGTTTCCGAAGTCACAGCCGAAGTGGAGTCCTTCAATCCCGTGGAGATTTCCGAAGTTTCCACCGCCGGAGTTTCCCGAATCAGCAATGTTCTCCGAAGTTTTCGCCATCCTGAAACAAGGAACAGACCTGCGAACCAGTGGTCGTTCGGCGATTGCCTCGCCCATAAGCAGAGAGTTAGTGAATTCCTTAAAAATCATGAAAGTGAGCCCTTCACTTGGCTCTTTCCTGCACATTTATATGAATTCGCTAGAGTCTCGACATCTCCGAAGTTTCGAGGGTGAAAGGTTTTTACCCAATTCTCCAACACTAGCCCCTCGGGGAAGCGGGTTGACTCCGACGAGCCGATTCCATGAAAAAACCCTCCGAATTTCGGTAAAAAACGTCACCCTCGGAACGTCGGAGGATACACGCGTCCCCCTTAGGCTGCACAACGGTCATCTCGAGACATCTTCTAGAAACTACCCCCTCTTCCCCTATAAATAGAGACCTGGTGCGGTAACTTTATTTCACCGCTTTGCCATTTTCTCCGAACTCTCGTAGCGCCAGGCCTTTCGTATCAAGATTCCCGAAGTTCGGTAACTTCTTCGCTTCTCTGAGGTAAGACATTTGTACTTCTTATTTTTCGAGTATCACCTCCTTCTTTCGTAGATTTTTTGTTAGTCGTGATTTAAATGTATTCGTTATTTTTCTTTTCTGAAAAAGGTGGCTTGTACTAAAAGCATCGCTAGACCAATGACTGCCGAAGAACTGGCTGCTGCTGGCATCTTGCCCTCATCAGAAAATGCTCCTCCTGGCACAAGTAACCTGGCTATCGAAGGTGTTCATGAGTCTGGTAGCCGCGAAGAAGGGGAGGTCCGATCTGAGCGTGAATCCGCTGATGGCGAGGATATCTCTAATGTCGAAGTGAATCTTAGTGAACTGGTATCTTCGAAAGCTTCGTATCCCCCGACCTTTGTTTTCAGTAAATCAAAAATTACCTCCGAACTCATCAAGGAATTTGAAGAAGCTGGTTTCTTTCCTTCTGGTGATGGTCGTCCACCTTCTGACGAGGAGACTCCTTCTCCCGAAGCGGATGAGATTGTTGTCTTCAGGGATTTCTTCGTTTGTGGTCTTAGATTTCCCTGCGACACTCTCCTTCTCGCGATTCTTGAGAAGTTTTTTGTGAAGATACATCAACTGACCCGTAATTCTTTTTTGGAACTCTCGAAGTTTTTCTGGATCATGAAGACTTTCAAGTGTACTGCTGGTGCTGACGTTTTCGCACGCCTATTCGAGCTTGTTATTGAGAAGGATATCCTCAAACTCAGCGACGGAAACTTCTACGAAGCACACTATGGTTGTTGTACCTTCAACACTCGAAGAAAAAAAGCTTACCAACATCTTACTCGCATTCAACTTGCCCCTTGCGTTAAGAGCAACTTGGCCGAAGATTGGCGGTCGTATTGGTTTTATCTGAAGGTTGATATGTCAAAGGTTTCTGGCTACACTGGTCCGACCTACCCGTTCTATTCGCTAATGACCCCAGTAACTGCTGTTAGCACTGCTACATTTAACAGCCGGGCCCTTGGTTTCAAAAATTGTGAGAATGGTTTCTACCTTGCCAGCACCATTCTCGGTGGTCGTGACGCCATTGAAGAATTTGTTGCAGCTCGAATGTGGCCCTTGTCACACGGCTGGAAACCTTCAGATATTGTCTTTCTTGAGGTGGACTGGCTTCTCAGAAGGTGCCATTTCCGCGATTCGACTTACGACTTGAGAATGGTCAAAGCTTGGATGATTTTATCCTCGAAGTAGAGGAAAAAGTCACAGATATGGTTGGCGAATTCACTCTAAATGAATACAAGGCCTATAAACATATCGTGAAACACAAGAGAAGAGTGAACCGTGTGTTTTCAGAACTTGGTGCAGAAACCGCCTTTCGATCTTGTCCGCCAGGTGTAGATAAGAAGGTTTCAACTGTTGCTGTGGCCGGTTGTTCGGCTGCTCCTCCTAAGGCTCGAAGGAAGAGGGGTTCAAAGAAAGAAAAGGCTGAAGGTAGCGCTGGTAACACCTCGTCTCCTGCTATTTGCCAGTCTAAAACTAAATCCTTGGAATCTAGCAAGAGGAAAAGGAAAGCTTCCGAAGGTAGTTCTGATGTTGAGATATAAGCGGCTTCTGGCCTTACAAAGTTGGGCAGGAAGAAATCTAAGAAAGCTGTGAAGAAAATTGCTGCTGCTGTTGTTCAGCGTGTTCCCTCTGCACTTTCTGATGAAGAAATGATGGACAAACCTCGCCGAACATGTTTCTTTTCTTGCTTATGTTGTGAATTACGATTCGGAGTTCGTCATGCTTATACTCCGGGTTCTGAGAACGAATTTGTTGATATTGGAACTTTTTCAGACATGGTCCTTGAAGCTCAGGCCGCTCTTGGTGATTCTTCTGGCCCTACTTCCGCTGAGGTTGGCACTTCCAAGGTTCTTGCTGTTAATGACGAGGCTTCTCCAAAGTTTACCGAAGACTTGGAGCGTACAGTGGATAGGAGTGGTGGTTTGCTTGAGGATCCTCCCTTGGTTGGTACTCGCGAAGTTATTCCCGACGAGCAAGACCCCACTCCTTCAGTCGCTGCTTATAACGAAAGCTTTGGTACGTCTTTTAGGGGTGAACTGTTAAGTGTTGGTGGTCAGGTGGTTGGTGCAGACGGTGGTAGTCCTAAGTTTTCTATGTTGTGGAAGTCCCCTAAACTTGTGAGTGAAACAGGGGGAGATGCTCTGAAGAAAACACTCTGCTTGACTGCCAAAACAACTATTACTGCTGAGAAGCAAACTTCTTCCTCTCTTCAGAAATCTTTGACGATTTCTGACTCTGCCCTTCAAGGATCTTCGAAGACGTTTAATGCAAAAGGTTTGTTGGTTGGTTTCATCTTTATTTTCTGAAAATCTTTTCACTTTCCTTACTGATCTTTGTTGTTGGTTCCCTCTTGTTTTCGTAGCTTTTGAAGAAAGTGTGCGAAAATACTCTGCCTCGGACCTTTCTAGGTTCAACCATATTTATAGCCTGAAAACAGCACTTGTGGGCAAGGTTGTCTCAGAAAGGCTCAATGAAAAGGAGGAACTTGCCGCTAAGCTCAATGATGAATCTCAGATCTTGAGGCGTGACTTAGACAAGGCACGGACTTCAAATTTGGAACTAGAAAAGCAGATTTCTGATCTAAAAGACTCTTTGAAGAAATCTCAAGAGGAGAAAAAACTTACTGAGACTGCTCTTCACGATTTGAAGAAAGATCATGAGAAGCTTGGTAAGACTCGTGAAGATGACCTTAAGATGATTGAGAATCTTCGCAAGAACGCCGATAAAAGCACAAAATCTATCGACGAGCTCTGTAGCGCTAACACCGAGCTTTCGACGAAGAACACTGAGCTCGCGAAGACGCTGAGCACGAAAGAGAAAACTATCCTGGATCTTGAGAGGGCTCTATCCGAGCGAAGTGAAATTCTGAACAAAGGAACCGATGAAGTTCGGGATCATTTGAAGCTCTTGTTTGAGGAATACAAAGAGGCTCTCGGTCAGTTTGGCGCCTGACCAAATCCTTTTCCTGAAAACGATGATGTTTCATCTAAGATGAGCTGGATGCTGTCTGAGTTCAAAGCTCTTCCGAACGTCATTTCTGGAGTCAGCGATTTTGCTGCTATTTTTTCTATCAGAAGCTTGCTTAAACTTCTTGCTAATTATGACTGTGTTGATTTTGTGAAGTTTCGTGAGGCTCTTCCACGACTTCCGAATGCTGCAAGCACATCAGCTATCAGAGCTGACGAAGATGTCTGAGCTTTGAAAGTAAAATTCGCGAAGGAGTTCTGGTATGCCAAGTTTGCTAAGAAGATTGCTCATGATTAGCTTGATGAGGTTTCTTCTCTAAATTTTGTTGAAATTTTGATGTCTTGTAGACTTCTTTTTCTTGATAGTGATGACCTCCTTTGTTTCTTTCTCAGCTTATTCAGAAAGAGACCCGTGCCAAAACTGATGAGATCCAGGAAATTTCTTCTGAATCTGAAGAAGATGATGATGCTAGCGATGGGGAGGATACTTCAGGAAGCGAGGGAAGTAGCAGCGGCTGCAGCAGCGGTGATGACCAAGATGACGGAGAGAGTTCTGATCAGCGTACCAGCTTTCCGAAGGTTGATATTGTTGGATGAGGCAGGACTTATCCGAACTTTTGCTTTTGTTGTTTTAAAGGCTAGGAACTTGTATATTCATGGGCTGTGGCCTTCTCTGAACTCCTGTTTTGTAAACTTTTAACCTGCGCAGGTCCTGCAAGGTGGGCCTGTGTAGGACATCATACCTTTGCGTATCCACCGCCAAGATCAGATAGTTAGTGGTGAGGCTTGGCGTTTGTACAAAGAATCCCATCCTGGATGCAAGTTCTCTGATTTCTGGACCTATTGTTGTCAGTACTTCTCAATGTGTAGCTTCCAGTTGAGTTGGTTTTTTCTTTACCGCGATGGTTATGCTCTTGCGACTGAGGCTTCAAGTTCATGCAGCTTCGTGAAGACGGAGCCCCTTAGCCCCAAAACTGGTGATTGCAGCTTTGCTTATGCTAGTGATGTTGCCGAAAACAGGGGCCGTAGCCCAGGACGTATCGTCAAACTACCTTTTTGAATTTTCAGCTCTTCAAAGTTGTGTAACTGTACTCTTATGAAATTTTGTATGAAACTAAGGCAATAAACCTCGTTTTTTAAGAAAAAACGTCACCCTTCCCACCTTGTCGTTTTCATGCAAAATTTCATGTGTGTTTCCTTCCGCTTACTTTGGTTTCTTCTGAACGCGTAAAAATTTGTACTTCATCAGAGTGTAAGTCGACAAAATTTGCTTCGCGAATTTTGTGGACTTATGCCTATATGGCGAACTTGCCCAGGTTGATATCGCAACTTTCAGTTGCTTCAACCAGTTTGTGCGCTTGCCATTCTCACGAAGATAGCTGAGCCCCTTAGCTCATAGAATAACATTTTCGACTAAATTTCCTGAATAGACATCTCTTCATAAATTTGTTTGGGGATGCTTACCACTATGCCAGTTCATTCTTGCAACTGAAAAGTTTTGAATCAGGTATTACTTCATAAATTTTTTCACGAAATTTTTTTTGCCAAGACATTTGAACTTTCCGGAGCACAACCTTCTGTTGTCTCTACCCTTTCGGTGGGATATCCCTTCACTTTGGGATCTAGGCCACAACTTCTTGTTGTCTCAGGCCTTTCGGTAGGATGTCCCTTTATGGTGGGATCTAGGCCACAACTTGTTGTTGTCTTAGGCCTTTCGGTAGGATGTCCCTTTACAGTGGGATCTAGGCCACAACTTGTTGTTGTCTCAGGCCTTTCGGTAGGATGTCCCTTTACGGTGGGATCTAGGCTTTCACGGAGCCCTTGGCTATCAAGGAGCCTTTTCACAAAACTTCTCTTTCACTTTTAATATTTCGGCTATCAGGAAGCCCTTTCGCGGATTTTTTCTTTCATACGATGGAATTTCGGCTATCACAGAGCCTTTCACAAACTTTTCTTTCACACGATGGAATTTCGGCTATCACAGAGCCTTTCACGAACTTTTCTTTCACACGATGGAATTTCGGCTATCACGGAGCCTTTCACGAACTTTTCTTTCACACGATGGAATTTTGCAAGACCCATGATTTGGGGGAAAGTGCTTTTCATATATATCACAAAGAGTATTTACATAGGATCCACCTCGTTAAAAACCTTGCCCCTTGATTTAGGGCCCCCTTTGCAAGGAAAAGAGTACGGTCCTTCTTATTCTAAGGTAAATGCAAGAACTAAATATTTTTGTTCCCGAAACCACTTATAGCTCTGCGGTTCAGGTTTTTACAATTTTTATGGAATTTAAGTTTGCGAAAGGAAATGTTGAATACTAAATCTAACTACTTTCATCGTTCTCAAGGGTAGTACCTCTTTAGGTTGTCTGCATTCCATGAATGCGGCAATTCTTCACCAGTTTGGTCTGTTAAGTGAAATGCTCCTGGCATACTGGTTTCTTTTGCTATGTGGGGTCCTTCCCAAGATTCCTGAAGTATCCCGGGATTCTCCCAATTCTTCTTTCTTTTCAGCACTAAGTCACCGGTCTTGATGTCTTTCCTAACTATTTTCTTATCTTTCCATGCCTTAGTTTCCCTTTGATATTTTTCAATGTTTTCTGAGGCTTCGAGAATTGTGAGCTCAATCATGTCCTTCTCTATCTTTATGTCAACTTCTTCAATTTCTTTTGCCTTTTGGACTCTCATTCTTAATTTCTTCTGGTGTCATTGCTTCAGTCCCAAATAACAATCGAAAAGGTGTGAAACCTATTGCCCTCGATACTGTTGTGTTGTGAGACCAGATTACCCTCGGCAACTCATCTATCCACTTGCCCTTCTTTTGATCATATAGACACTTCTTGATTCCCGAAAAGATCAGCCCGTTCGCCCTTTCAACAGCCCCATTGGACTGCGGATGGTAAACTGAGGAGTACTTCACGTGAGTGCCCAAAGTTTTGCAATATTCCTTGAAAGAATAGCAATCAAATTGTTTTCCGTTGTCCACTGTTAACTCTCTCGAGACTCCGAATCTGCAGATTATGTTTTGCCAGAAGAACTTCTAAACTGTCGATGCGGTGATATTCGCCAATGCCTTCGCTTCCACCCATTTGGTGAAGTAATCAACTGCGACTGCTGCGAACTTGCAATTTCCTTGAGCTGTCGGCAATGGGCCGACCAAATCCATTCCCCATCTTTGCAGCGGCCATGATGGTGGAATTAGGTGAACTGGCATGGATGGTAACTTCTGCTGATTCACTGTTTTTTGGCAGGCTTCACATTCCTGAACCAGCTTCTTTGCATCAAGGTTTATGGAAGGCCAAAAGAATCCCTGCTTTATTGCCTTTCCTGCTAGTGCTCTTGTGCCTATGTGCGTACCACAAAATCCGCTGTGGATTTCTTTGAGAAGTTCTACACCTTTTTCGGATGTTATACACCTTAGCCATGGTTCGGTTACTCCAGACTTGTATAGCTCTCCATCCACTACGGCATAGCCCCTTGCCCTTTGCCTTAGTCTTTTTTTCTTCCAATTCATCATGTGGTTCATAGTGACCCCTCAAGTAGGCCATGATTTCGGCCCTCTAGTCATGACTTTATATGTTGTTCATAGTTTTTGGCTTCGGGTCTTTGATGGATGGTTCTCTGATGATTTCGAAGAACACATCCGGAGGTATCGCTTGCTTTTGTGCTGCTGCTTTCACTAGCTTGTCTGCCTCGTTTTTGTCATTTCTCGAGATGTGCTGTACTGTGTAGCCCTTGAAGTGCTTCTCCATTTCTCTAACTTTCTCAAGATACTTCACTAGGATCAGATTTCTTGCTTTGCTTTCTTTCTCGATGTGTTCCTGAATCACTTTCGAGTCTGTTTTGATGATGAACGTTTGCTGACCCAAAGCTTTCATTTTTCTCAAGGATAGCAGTAGAGCTTCATATTCTGTTGTGTTATTCGTGGAAGGGACGTCATCCGCGAAATCAAGCCGAGCAACATATCTTATCACGACTCCTGCTGGAGATGTCACAATCGCTGCTATTCCAACCCCTCTATCACACCAAACCCCATCACAGTGCACCACCCATGGCGTGGTTATATCTTCACCAGAGTCTTCGGATGGCGATGTCCAGTCTACGACAAAGTCTGCCAGGACTTGCGATTTTATCGCGTTTCTTCTTTCAAAGTCCACGGTGTATTCTGATAGTTCTGCTGCCTATTTGACGATTCTGGTTGATGCTTCCTTGTTCGTGAATAATTCGTTCAGCGGTTGGTTCGTGATTACCCTTATTCTGTGTCCTTCGAAATAGTGTCTTAGTTTTCTTGCTGCCATGACAACTGCGTATGCTATCTGTTCTAGCTCAGAATAGAAAAGTTTGGATCCTGAAAGAGCTTCCAAAGTGAAGTATACTGGAATTTGTTTCAATTTTCCCTCTTCCTCTTTCTCTTGCACTAATACAGTGCTCACGGCTGAATTAGAAGCAGACAAGTACAGTAGAAGTGGCGATTTTGGCTCTGGAGGGCATAGCTTCGTCATGTTCGACAAGTAATCTTTGAGTTCTTGGATGGCTTGCTTCTGAGATTCAGACCACTAAAAATTCTTGGAACTTCAGAGAACTTGGAAGAAAGGCAAACTTCTCTCTGCAGCTCTGGGTATGAATCTGTTAAGGGCAGCTACTCTCCCTGTCAGTTTTTGTACGTCTTTCACCGAAACGGGCTCTTGCATCTCAACTAGAGCCTTGATTTTGTCAGGGTTTGCTTCAATACCCTTTGTCGAAACCAAGCAGCCCAAGACCTTTCCCTTGTGAATGCCAAAGACGCACTTGTCGGGATTTAACTTGAGGTTTGCTGCTCTGAGATTCGCGAAGGTTTCTGCCAAATCGCTGATGTGGTCTCTTCTTTGAACGCTTTTGACGATTATGTCATCGACATATGCTAGAATATTTCTCCGAAGTTGAGGATGCAGCACTATTGCTATCATTCTTGAAAAAGTGCATCCGACATTCTTCAGGCCTTCTGGCATTCTGACGAAACAATAAGTCCCGAATGGTGTAATGAAACTTGTTTTTTCCTCATCTTCTCTTCGCACCCTGATCTGGTGATATCCTGAGAACATGTCCAGGAGTGAAAGCATCTCGCTGTTCACAGCATCATCAACAACCTTGTCCACCCTTTCTAGGGGGAAATCATCTTTCTTGCAAGCCTTGTTCAGATCTGTGAAGTCCACACACATTCTACACTTCCCATTCTTCTTTACTAGGACAGTGTTGGCCAACCACATAGGGTACATGACCTCCCTGATCACCTTGGCATCATGAAGCCTTTGCACTTCGGCCTCCACTGCTTTGGCCTTTTCTTCGAACATTTTTCTAAGTTTTTGCTTCTTTGGAGTTATTTTGTCATCTGTGTCTAGGGTATGTTCAATGATATCCCGGTCGACACCTTGCAACTCTTTTGCTGACCAGGCGAAGACATCCTTATTCTTGTTCAAGAACTCGACGAGCTCTTTCTCTTCTTCGGGACTGAGATGAGCACCTATCACCACTGCTCTATCTGGCATGTCATCTAGGTACACTTTTTTCGTTTCGCCAACAGCACTGGTCTCTACTTTCTCTCTGTCTCTTTTGGCTTCAACATATGGTTCTTTGTGTTCTTCGGTGGAGTTCAAGTGATGGACATTGCTTTGGCCGGGTGTGTGGCCCTTCTCTTTGTTTCTAGCTTCTTGTTGATCACCATATACTGTGATGACCCCCTTGGGTGCTGGGATTTTCATGCACAGGAACTGTTGCCTTATTACAGCATCGAACTTATTGATGAATCCCCTGCCGAAGATTGCGAGGTACGGATGATACATGTCAACCACGTCGAAAATGAGAGTTTCGGTTCTTGCATTGTCAAGATCTCCGAAGGATACTGGAAGAGCTATCTTTCCCGCTGGCTTGATTGGCTTTCCTCCGAAGCCCAACAGTGGCTATTCTGGTGGCTGTAGCATGTGTGGACTCAAACTCATTTTCTCGAAGGTTTTCATGAATAGAATATCGGCCGAACTTCCGTTGTCCACCAGGATTTTTCCTATCACCCATCCGGCGATATTCACCTCTATGACCATGGCGTCATTGTGGTCAGTGGATTTCAGCTTGAAATCTTGTTCGGTGAATGTTATGGGCACCTTGGCCCATTCTGGACGTGCTGCTGGACCGTCGTTGATGACTGTGTTCACAGATCTGAAATAATTGTTCCTTTGCCGTTTCGTCTCGAATTCCATGGCTAAGCCTCCCGTGATGGGCATGATGGTTCCGAAGGAGGGTAGTGCTTTTGGGTTGCTGCCTCGTGAACTTGACTCTGGCTTTACAGAATTGGCTGGCGGTGGTGGCAACATTTCTTGAATTGGTTGTGGTTGCTGAATTGTTTGGATTGCCTGAGACTGAGGAAAGAACTGTTGCGAAGGCTGCCATGACGATTGTGCCTGTTGGAATTGCTGAACTGGGATCGGCTTGGCTGAGGACCCATCAGCTATGGCTGCCAGAAGTTCTGATGGAACTGGTTTGGCATTGTGGAGGCAATGGACATCATGGTTTTCTCTTGTTGAATTCTTGCTACAATCTTTTTGGTTTCTGGGCAAGCTTCGGTGTTGTGACCTCTTCCGTGATATCTGCAGTAAAAATAAGGATCTCTTGGATCATGATTTTGGATTTTCGGAGCTCCTCTTCCCCTTCCTCTTCCTCTTGATGGAAAATCCCCTCTTGTGCTTGGCCTGTTGTCTTGGTTGAATTGTGATGAGGGATTTTCCACGTTATTGATGTTTCATGGGGTTTGGAATTGAGGCCTCCATCCTATTCCTCTATTGCCCTGTCTTGCTTGGTTTCATTCAGCTACTCTTTTGCGATGATCTTCATCATACTTGATGTATTGTTCCAGTTCATCAAAAAGTTCTCCAATGCTTTGGGATTCTTTTCTGGTCAAGTGCGAAACTGTTGGTCCTAGAGTGAGACCTTTCATTAATGCTTGGATTGTTGTTTTGTCATTTGTTCCCAGAATTTGGGACTTTTGTTGCATGAATCTTCTTACGAAGCTCTGCAGTGGCTCCCTATCTCTTTGCTTGCAACTGAAGAGGTCCGATGACTTTGCAGAAGTTTCATGAAACACTTGAAATGCATGTATGAACTTTGTCTTGAGATCAATCCAGCTGCAGATTGAGTGTGGAGGCAGTAAGGAATACCAGTTGAGAACTGGACCTTCGCAAGCGATGATAAAAGATTTGGCCAGTGCAACATCATCTCCTCCTGCTGAATTTACAGCTGCTTCATAGCTCATAATGAACTGCCTAGAGTGTCCATATCCATTGTATTTCGGGAGAGAAACTGGTTTGTACTTTGGTGGCCATGGTGCTGTTTGCAACCCGAGTGAAAATGGTGATTCTGGGTCTGCGAATGGCGAGATTCCATTGCCCGTGAAGAAGTTTTCTCTCAGGGTTCTTTTGTGCTGACCAGAGCTCTGATATGGCGAATCGCGCCAGAGTGAACTGTTCTCTTGTTCTCTCATTTCATCGATTTCTTTTTGCATTTTTTTCAGCTGTTCCTTTGCTTGGTTGAGTTTCTTCAGTTTCTACGAAGCTTTTCTTTTTTGCTTCCAGCTGACTCACGAATCTTTCCTTCTCCTTCTGAAGCATCAGCACCTTTTGGTTCACTGCTTCTAGTTGTCTGTCCACCGCCTCATCTTCTTCTTCTTCAGCTTCTTCTTCGGCAAATGCTTCTAGAGTATGCGCAGTTTTCTCTGCTCGTGCCTTCTGGAGAACTTCAAGTTTTGCTCTCCTTTCCTGGTCTGAGATCTGCGAAGGTTCTGCAGCGAGAGAGTTTCCATTGTCTTCTTCCATGTGGTGATCTTCCTTATCTGCCTCAGTGGGCGTGTTCTTCTTGGACTTCTTCTGTGGAGGCATCGTGAGTTGTTTTTCGACTGAGACCACGGTGGGCGCCAATGTTGGGGGTCGGAAAATTGGATGGGACCCCCGAACACAAGTGAAGAGAGATTCCCGAACAAATATGCGAAAGTGCTCAATAGCACGGAGACAAGAAATCTCCGAAAGTCTGTCCTTGCCTCAAAAGTTGTGAATCCCTTTACACGTGCCCTCGAACCCACTTTTATAGGGAGGCGAATGGACTTTTACATTCCGAGATTATCCTCGAATCTAAAGAATATTCCAAGTGTGAACATGTACATGAATGTCTTTTACATCTGTGATTTGCGGAGCTAATTTCACATATTTACAAGCCGGCCACTAGTTCACACTTCGAACCCGGACTTTTGATGCCTTGCCTTTGACTGAGTCTCCCCTGGGCCTTCGATTCTTCATTCACGAGAGTCATCAGTTATCGACATTCCTGAATCAAGTTTCTGAAGTCACAGCCGAAGTGGAGTCCTTCAATCCCGTGGAGATTTCCGAAGTTTCCACCGCCCGAGTTTCCCGAATCAGCAATGTTCTCCGAAGTTTTCGCCATCCTGAAACAAGGAACAGACCTGCGAACCAGTGGTCGTTCGGCGATTGCCTCGCCCATAAGCAGAGAGTTAGTGAATTCCTTAAATATCATGAAAGTGAGCCCTTCACTTGGCTCTTTCCTGCACATTTATATGAATTCGCTAGAGTCTCGACATCTCCGAAGTTTCGAGGGTGAAAGGTTTTTACCCAATTCTCCAACAGTAACTAGTGTACGTTCAATACCCCATATAGACATTGAAAGATGACCCAAAAGCTTCACCTCACAAACTAAATAGAGATTATTGGTTAACCGTCCCATAGTGTATATTATCAAAAGTAGGCAACCCTTCGGACCAAATTTTAAGTATGATTCAATTTAATCTTGTTAACAAGTGGATCCCTACTTATATTTCTCACGTAGCCCGTTCACAAATCATTCTCCGTTCGCAACACTCACTGGTAGAGTGAGAGGCTTTTGTACGCTCCTTTAGTCCCGGTTCAACTTTAGAGCCGGGACTAAAGGCCTTTCGTCGACGTGGCCCGAAATAGCTGTAGGAGCTGTCCCCCCTTTAGTCCTGATTGGTATTACCAACCGTGACAAAAGAGGGGGAGTCCACCAGCTATTTGGAGTAATGATTGGCACCGGCCTTTAGTCCTGGGTGGTGTCAGCACCCGAGACTAAAGGGCACCCTTTAGTCCCGGGTGGTAACACCAACCCAGACTAAAGGCCGAAGACCCTTTAGTCTCGGTTGGTGTTACCAACTGTTGGCACATTTTATCTATAAATATTTCCCCTCACATTTACTAGAAAAAGGACTGAAATATAATTAGATCACCTTATTAGGGTTTATATTGACAATTTCCACGAGTTTTGGTGAATCTATGAATTTACAGGGACTATTCAGAAAATATGCAAAGAAACCACTCTAGAAGACTCCAGAAGGCTCCGGAACTCAACGTGACTTAGCACCTAAGAAAGAAGCATCTAGAAGGATCAAGGACCCACCTGGCCGAAGTGGACCCCGAGGGGGGCCCACCCCAGCCTGATCGGCCTGGTGGTGGGGCCGGTCGGCCCCCCCTGGCGCCAAATGGGCCCAGCTTCCGGAATGTTCTTCCACCGCCTATGAGGATCAATCTAAACCACAAGTTAAGGTCGGTTTGATCGTACGGTGCACGTCATCTCCTCCGGGCTATATAAGCAGACCCCCTGACCCCAGGGCAGACAACAATTCATTCTATCAGATCCTCCATGCCTATCTGAGATTAGAGCTCTAGATTATAATTAGAGTTGGAGAGTTAGTATCAAGTTGAGAGATTAGAGCCACGATCTATTTAGATCTAGCTAATCTTGTTCGAGAGGATTAGAGAGTGGTAGAGGCGAAGCTGAAGGAAGGCCCGGACCTGTCGGTGTCTCCTCTTCATCTTCTACCTCTGGGATCAACTCCATTGGAGCCTGATCCTGAGACCTTGTGGAAAGATCGACTTCTTATTCAAGTGAGTAACATTGTTTTTATTGTTCTTACGGTTCATAACTCTTTGAGTACTTTAATTCCTGTCGCTCTTGAGTTAAAGTTGCATGTTTAGTGTAAGCGTGGTGCTTAGACTAGCTAGCTTATGAATGCCTTCTATATTCCGGATCGTGTGGTAGATGCGGGAAGTGACCTTGTTCCCGTCTGTCCTTTGTAGTCCACCTCCAGTCTATAGAAACCGTAGGACTCCCCCCATAGATTCTCGGGAGGTTCCCTTTCCTAAGTGTGCCTTCAGACAATCACCCCATAAGAACAATATAGACATAGCTTGTGAGAATAAGAACCAGACATCCTTAAGTTTTCCTTATCTCTCTTTCTGTCAAGTCCTTGATAGCTACTCAGTGATTAGTTATATACCTCAGATACTCTCTTTACCATTCTCCTTGTGGATTCGATATTTAAAACCCTCTCCCGGGTGGAATGCTCACCGGTATCCGTGCGCTTGCGGATTATCCATCATAATATTGCTGTAGGCTTAACAAATACCAACAAGCATTTCTGGCGCCGTTGCCGGGGAGAACGGTTAAGAGAAAACTCTTCGAGTATAACTAATCTTGTATCTTTCTTTTTTCTTTTTAGTTTTAGATTACCTACTATCCTTATGGACACTACCCTCATTAAAGACTTTTCGGCACCCTCAGAGCTCAGCCTTAGGCCTATGCCATCATCGAAACCAATCCTATCTGATGCCTATGAGCTGCGCCCACGGTTAATAGAGATGGTCCAAACCAACACTTTCTTAGGAATAGAAGACGAAGACCCTTATCATCATCTCCAGCAGTTTGAGCAAACCTGTGACTGCCTGCACATTGAGGGTATGTCAGACGAGACTATCCGTTGGAAGCTTTTTCCATTCACTCTGAAAGGAAAAGCTCGCCAATGGTACGACCGGACCAAAGAGAAGATGAAAGGTGATTCGGGAACTCTCCGTGCAGATTTTTGCATGGATTTTTATCCCTTATCTAAAGTAGTCGACCTCAGAATCAAGATCATATCCTTCAAACAGGGGGATAATGAGTCTATGAGTTCATCCTGGGAACGTTTTGAACTCCTTTGCAAATCCGGACCAGATCTAAGCCTTCAGGACCATATTCTCCTTCAACATTTCTATATTGGTCTTAATAAGGAATCTAGAGCCTATTTGAATGTCTCCTCTCATGGATCATTCATACACCTTACATCCAGTGAAGCTAGAACTGTCCTAGACAACATTCTAGCCAGCACTAATGATGGTCCTTTAGAAGAGAAAACTTTAGAAGAAGAGATTCCAGAGATAGCTACACCAGAACCTATGCCAGAAATATCTCAACCTATAGCTATCCAACATATAGAATCACCACAGGAAGAAATTCCTCTACCTGATTTTATAAATGATATCGAGGATGATTTATTTTCCGATTATGGAAACACCTCGAAATATCACAAAGAGAAGAGGCCTCGAAAGCACACATCTTCTTCACATGAGAAGATAGACCCTTTTGAGCAAACCTTCTCAAGAGAACACACTGTGGAGCTTGCATCCATCATGAGTGGGGAATGGTTGGAAGAGTCAGAGCTTTCCTCTGATGTAGTCCATATGGATTCACCTTCTATACCAATTCAATGTACAATCAATGGAACCCCCTTTGATGCCCTTTATAATCCAGTTGTGGGAATCAATATAATGGCCTTATCCTTTTTCCATCAGTTTATTAAAAACAAGCCATTATCTCCCACAACGAAATTATTAAAGTGCTCCTCAGGACAAATTATTCAAAGTTCGGTAATTCTCTATGTCTTACCTATTTCAGTTTACGACATGCCAATTCACCTGAGCTTTCACATTTGTGATATTAAGGAGTTCGATCTTTTAATAGGCTATCCTTTAGAAAAACTCCTTAAAGAAGGACACACAGGGAAACTTGATGTTTGCCTAGGCAAAACCATTAAAGTTCCCTTACACTTCTCACATTCGATCCATACTAAGACCGAACCCAGTCCTGAACCTGACCCAATGGAAGAGGTGAATGAAGCATCTCTAGAACATTTCGTAGAATCCAATCAAGAAGATGTCACTGAATTCTTCATCGAGGAGGAAGAAGAAAATCCTACAGAATCTGAGCCCCTCGATGAAACCGAGGAACCCTTGAGACCTCCCATTGAGCTTAAACCTTACCACCTGGTCTTAGATATGCCTTTTTGCACAATGATTCTGAGTCTCCTGTGATCATTAATGACCAACTCACTCAGGAAGAGACTCATAGGCTGATAACCATCTTAGAACAACATCGCTCAGCCTTTGGCTACTCGCTCCAAGACCTTAAGGGCATCAGTCCTGCCCTTTGCACTCATCGCATTCCTACAGACCCTGATGTTCTACCATCTAGAGAGCCACAACGAAGACTCAACAATGCGATGAGAGAGGTAGTGAAGAAAGAAGTTCTGAAACTCTTACACGCCGGGATTATATATCCTGTGCCACATAGTGAGTGGGTGAGCCCCGTGCAAGTTGTGCCTAAAAAGGGAGGCATGACAGTTGTGAAAAATGAGAGAAATGAATTAATTCCTCAGAGAACCGTCACTAGTTGGCGTATGTGCATAGATTATAGAAAACTCAACAAAGCCACAAGGAAAGATCACTTTCCACTGCCCTTCATTGATGAAATGTTAGAGCGGTTGGCAAATCACTCTTTCTTTTGCTTTCTTGATGGATATTCTGGATATCACCAAATTCCAATCCATCCCAGTGACCAGAGCAAAACCACTTTTACATGTCCTTATGGAACTTATGCTTATCGTAGAATGTCTTTTGGGCTATGTAATGCTCCAGCTTCTTTTCAAAGATGTATGATGTCTATATTCTCTGATATGATTGAAGAGATCATGGAAGTTTTCATGGATGATTTTTCTGTTTATGGAAAAACTTTTGATGATTATCTAGAAAACTTGGATAAGGTTTTGCAAAGATGTGAAGAAAAGCACTTAGTCCTTAATTGGGAAAAATGTCATTTCATGGTTAGAGAAGGAATAGTGCTAGGCCATCTAATTTCTGAAAGAGGAATTGAGGTAGAAAGAGCTAAAATAGAAGTAATTGAACAACTACCTCCACCTGTTAATGTCAAGGGAATCAGAAGTTTTCTTGGCCATGCTGGTTTCTATAGAAGGTTTATAAAAGATTTTTCTCATATTGCTAGACCTCTTACAAACTTGCTTGCCAAAGATGTTCCCTTTGACTTTGATGATGCTTGTCTTAAATCTTTTGAAACTCTAAAAAATGCTCTTATTTCTGCACCCATTATACAACCCCCTAATTGGTCTTTACCTTTTGAAATTATGTGTGATGCAAGTGATTATGCTATGGGGGCTGTTTTGGGGCAAACAAAGGACAAGAAACATCATGCCATTGCTTATGCTAGTAAAACTTTGACAGGGCCTCAACTTAATTATGCCACAACTGAAAAAGAACTGCTAGCTGTTGTTTATGCCATTGACAAGTTTAGATCTTACTTAGTAGGAGCAAAAGTTATTGTTTACACTAATCATGCTGCTTTAAAATATTTGCTCACTAAGAAAGATGCTAAACCTAGATTAATAAGATGGATTCTGCTTCCCCAAGAATTTTACTTAGAAATAAAAGATAAGAAGGGAGTAGAAAATTCTGTTGCCGATCATTTGTCTAGAATGTATTTTGAGAAACCACAGGAACTACCCATCAATGACGCAATGAGGGACGACATGCTCTATCGAATCGCCCGGTCAGACCCCTGGTACGCAGATATTGTTAATTTTATGGTTGCAGGGTATGTACGACCAGGAGCCGACAAGAAAAAGCTTATTTACGAGAGTCGCCATGACTTGTGGGATGAACCATACCTTTTTCGAGTATGCTCTTACGGGTTACTCAGGAGGTGTGTACCGGCAGAAGAAGGAATGAAGATCATTGAGAAGTGCCACTCATCACCATATGGAGGTCATTATGGAGCTTTCCGCACACATGCAAAGATCTGGCAAAGCGGATTTTTCTGGCCAACCATGTATCAAGACACAAAAGATTTCGTACGAAGGTGCAACTCCTGTCAGAGGCACGGAAACATCAATTCCAGAAATGCCATGCCACTGACAACCAACCTTCAGATCGAGCTCTTTGATGTCTGGGGAATTGACTACATGGGACCATTCCCAAAATCCGGAAAATTCGAGTACATCTTAGTGGCAGTTGACTATGTCTCCAAATGGGTTGAAGCCCTGCCATGCAGATCTGCTGACCACAAAAGCTCAATAAGAATGTTTGAAGAGACAATATTTCCGAGATTCGGTACGCCAAGGTTAGTGATAAGTGATGGAGGATCCCATTTCATCGACAAGCGCTTCGAGAAATACCTCATGAACCATGGGATCCAGCACAATGTCGCTACTCCTTACCACCCACAAACAAGTGGTCAAGCAGAGACGTCCAATAAGCAGATCAAGAACATTCTACAGAAGACGGTGGACCAAATGGGGATAAAATGGAAAGATAAGCTACCCGAAGCACTTTGGGCTTATCGGACAGCTTATAAAACCCCCATTGGAATGTCTCCCCACCAACTGGTCTATGAGAAGACATGTCACTTACCGGTTGAGCTAGAATTCAAGGCTCATTGGGCAATAAAGAGATGGAACATGGACTTTGAAGCAGCCGGAACAAAACGGAAAATGCAACTATCCGAGCTAGAAGAATGGAGAGAGAAGGTGTATCACAGTGCCAAGATCTACAAGGAAAGAACCAAGAGATGGCACGACAAGAGAATCATAAAGAAAGAATTTAACCCAGGCGATCAGGTATTACTTTTTAACTCCAGGGTATGACTCTTTGGGCACGGGAAGCTACGAAGCAAGTGGGACAGACCATACAAGGTGGTGAATTCATCATCACACGGAGCCGTCACTCTTCAAGACGACGAAGGTACGTTATTCAAGGTAAATGGTCAACGTCTTAAAATATTTTTAGAGCCCAATAAAGAGTCTGAGGATTTAGATGAAATAGATTTCTTTTGTTTTCCCACGAATATTAATTTTAGGCCGTAATGGGCCGTCTTAGGTTTTTTAAGGATCAGCACACGGTTAGAGCACCCCGCACCGAAGATCATCGCGAGACGACGTGGTGGGGGGCCGACCGGCCTCCTCACTAAGCCGATCGGGCCCTGCCCGCCGCCTCGCGCCGCCAGCTTTCGCCCACGCTATCTCTAAGGTGCTCAGTTTTGGAAAAACTTGTTCGGGGATCTTTTACGAGATATCCCGTAGCCTTTCCAAGCTAGGTCAACCCCCTCTGCAAGTCCGTGACCGATATATAAGCAGGGGCAGACCTCCACCTTTTTCTCATCCCAAAGCCTCCAAGTAGCAGCAATGGCCGACAAGCAGCTTATCCCCTTTAGCTTTGAAGCCAAGGCGGTTGTTCCTTTCGAGAAGGAAGCAAAGCCGCTAGCCTCCTTGCCTCCTGATCTCAGCCCTCTCTCGCTGTTCCCGCCTAGTCATCCACGTTCGCCGCCACCACCTAAAGAAAGCAGGCAGGCGATGTACGCTCAGCCGTACGATCGCCGTCGTGAAGCAGCTCAGAAGAAGCCGATTCGTGTTCCTAGCTACATGGATCTGAAGAAACCAAGGGATGGTGAGCGACTCGCTGACGTGCGCATGGACAAGCATGGCAACACAAGGGTGCATAAGTACACCACCTCCTCAAGCCGTGTCACCATCGACGGAGTTCGTGCCAAAGAACCTCAAATCAAGAGAATTCCGGTCATCGAAGCCAGCCAGCGGATGCCGCAGAAACAGAAGACCCGGAAGACCGTAGCTGAGCTAGCGCAGGAAGTAGCAAGCCTGGCAGAAACTTGCAAAGAGATCCACCGCGTCAACACTTCCCTCACCAAGACCGTCCTCAAACTGTTAGAATCAAAGAAGCGAAGGGACGATGAGGAAGACCATAGCCGCGACCTTAAGAAGGGCAAGCGCCCTTTGTAAACACCTTAGTTAGAGAGCACATTAGTGATAGTTAGTTCGAGTTAGTTAGTTTGCTTTAGTTGTTAGAGTTGTTTAATAAAGTGCTCTCTCCTTTAATAAAGAAGTATTCCACAAGTTGAGCTATTTTTCGCCTATATATATATTTTCTGGATATGTTTTTGTCTCCACCATATTGTGCATGCAAGATAACAGAAAACAAGTGTGGGGGAGAAGAACAGACGACCAAACGGCATCTTCCATGACCAAAATCAAGAAAAATGGGAAAAGCACAAAACAAACGACTCGCACGACGAACCACGGCAGAACCCAGTTCGGCCACGTCTCGTCCACCACTCGGTTTGCTTCCTGAACTTTTTAAATTTTTGTAATTTGCTTTCCGTTTCGAATTTAAATAAAGATGCCCTGCTAAAATGTCCTGATAACCTAAAAGATAAAGTTTCACATGTTTATGCTCTTAGAAATATTTATTGCTTTTGGGATGATCAGAATGAGGTTAGAATAATGAGAACCATCTTTCTTTTATCTTGTCTATGGAGAGTGCTTTAAAAATCATTAGCTAAGTTTCTCCTTTGTGATCAATAATATATCTCAGCAGAGTTTTCATTGAAAATAAATTTGATTAAATGCTGCTTACTTGTATTGAGTTTTGTCAAATCTAGAGCTATGTTGAAGTTTTGTCTAAGTCTATGATCAAGATCACGTACACTGCTTTCACTAAAGTATCTATGCTCTAAGATTTTTGATCTCTGTCTCCCATATCATGAAAAAAGGTACAGCTAAAAAAAGAAGAGAGAAAAAGCCAAGGAAAGAAAAGAAAAAAATTATGAGTGGAGAGAAAAGTGAGAGAGAGGAGAAAATAGACAAGTGTTCTACAGGTCAGAAGAACCCCCCTCTCAGAAAAAAAGGCATAAAAAAAAGAGAGAAGAATAATGGACATGTGTCCGAGGGTGAGTAGGGCCCACTTCTCTAAAATAATAAGTGAGAGAGTAATATTGGACGCGTGTCCGAGAGTGAGTAGAACTCAACTCTCCACAAAATAGTTGAATACCTTGTCTAAAAAAATGCGAAAAGATAGAAGATTCTAAAGTTAGAGCAGTGGTTTTTAAAATTTGACACACGCACATATCTTGATCTACGACCTATGACAGGCCTCTTCATGGATACAGATTTTGACCCAGCAATATATGCAAAGTAAGTTTGCTACATCTTTACATTCTAAAAACTTCACATATATTTGAGAGTATCACAAAGGAGTAAGCAAGGCTGCATTTTCTTTTTAAAAACTTATTCAAACTCTCTCCATTGACTTGATTTGAGAAATAAAGGTGATCTGTTTCTAACTATGCTCAGATATCCCCTAAGTACAGATATGACTAAGGAGTATAATTATGTTGATTCTTGTCTCTACGGTTGTAAACCATCCTTTTATCGAGGACAAGTAAAAGCCTAAGTGTGGGGGAGTTTGTTGGCACATTTTATCTATAAATATTTCCCCTCACATTTACTGGAAAAAGGACTAAAATATAATTAGATCACCTTATTAGGGTTTATATTGACAATTTCGACGAGTTTTGGTGAATCTATGAATTTACAGGGACTATTCAGAAAATATGCAAAGAAACCACTCTAGAAGACTCCAGAAGGCTCCGGAACTCAACGTGACTTAGCACCTAAGAAAGAAGCATCTAGAAGGATCAAGGACCCACCTGGCCGAAGTGGACCCCGAGGGGGGCCCACCCCAGCCCGATCGGCCTGGTGGTGGGGCCGGTCGGCCCCCCCTGGCGCCAAATGGGCCCAGCTTCCGGAATGTTCTTCCACCGCCTATGAGGATCAATCTAAACCACAAGTTAAGGTCGGTTTGATCGTACGGTGCACGTCATCTCCTCCGGGCTATATAAGCAGACCCCCTGACCCCAGGGCAGACAACAATTCATTCTATCAGATCCTCCATGCCTATCTGAGATTAGAGCTCTAGATTATAATTAGAGTTGGAGAGTTAGTATCAAGTTGAGAGATTAGAGCCACGATCTATTTAGATCTAGCTAATCTTGTTCGAGAGGATTAGAGAGCGGTAGAGGCGAAGCTGAAGGAAGGCCCGGACCTGTCGGTGTCTCCTCTTCATCTTCTACCTCTGGGATCAACTCCATTGGAGCCTGATCCTGAGACCTTGTGGAAAGATCGACTTATTATTCAAGTGAGTAACATTGTTTTTATTGTTCTTACGGTTCATAACTCTTTGAGTACTTTAATTACTGTCGCTCTTGAGTTAAAGTTGCATGTTTAGTGTAAGCGTGGTGCTTAGACTAGCTAGCTTATGAATGCCTTCTATATTCCGGATCGTGTGGTAGAAGCGGGAAGTGACCTTGTTCCCGTCTGTCCTTTGTAGTCCACCTCCAGTCTATAGAAACCGTAGGACTCCCCCCATAGATTCTCGGGAGGTTCCCTTTTCTAAGTGTGCCTTCAGACAATCACCCCATAAGAACAATATAGACATAGCTTGTGAGAATAAGAACCAGACATCCTTAAGTTTTCCTTATCTCTCTTTCTGTCAAGTCCTTGATAGCTACTCAGTGATTAGTTATATACCTCAGATACTCTCTTTACCATTCTCCTTGTGGATTCGATATTTAAAACCCTCTCCCGGGTGGAATGCTCACCGGTATCCGTGCGCTTGCGGATTATCCATCATAATATTTCTGTAGGCTTAACAAATACCAACACCAACCCAGACTAAAGGGACCCTTTAGTCTCGGGTCGAAACATCACCCGAGACTAAAGAGGTAGGCACCGACACCCCTCGTGACCCTCTCTCTTTCTTTATTCTCTTTCTCTCCCGGAGCTACTCATTCCTCACTTCTTTCTTCTCTTCTCTATCTCTCTCTTATCTCTTTCTCTACTGCGCAGGGCCAGGACCAGGAGAGGGGGATCTCCGGCGCGGTGGTCTCCGGGGCGGCGCACGCGGCCTCCCCTCCGACGGGCGCGCGGGGCCTCCCCTCCGGCGGGCGCGCGGGGCCTCCCATCCGGCTGGCGCGTGGGGGCTGGCGTGTGTGGGGCGGCGGGCGCGCGTGGAGGCTTGTGGGTGCGCGGGGCGGTGGGCTCACGGGACGACAGCCTCCGGTGAGCAGGGTGGCGCGCTCCGACGAGCAGGGCGGTGGGCGCACGGCGAGCAGAGGCGGGCTCCGGCGAGCAGGGCGCGCGACCATCTGCGGGCGTGCAGGGCGGTGAGCGCGCGGGCGAGCAGAGGCGGGCTCCGGCGAGCTCTGGTGGGCGTGCGCGGAGGCCACCGGCGTGAGTTATTTTTTTCTGCAATTCGTTCTGGGTCATGTGATGTGATTTGTGATTTCTGTGCGAAATCGAGCTTGTAATTGTGAAATCGAATTCATGTGTTGCGCCTGATTTGTTTGTGATTGTGGGTGTTTGTGGTTTTGGGTTGTGAATCAAAACAAATTTATACTCGTGCTTGTGAGATGAACATATCTCAATTTGTGAAACAATTTGTGAAGTGTTAATTGTTTCTTGTTCTTGAGAAATTGTGAAGTGTCAGCAGAATATGGGAGGGCATAGTGGGGATGAGGATGGGGATCAGATGGGGCACGGGTAGGGGTAGTTTTTTTATTTTTGGGAAATAACTTTAGTCCCGGGTGGTAATACCACCCGAGACTAAAGGGGGTGCACGATGGGTTGCGGTTGGGGCACCCTTTAGTCTCAGGTGGTAATACCACCTGGGACTAAAGGCCCCTTTTGGTTCCGGTTCGTTCACCGGGACTAAAGGGGGGGCCTTTTGTCTCTCATCATTAGTCCCGGTTGGACGTGAGAGACTTATACCCCTTACCAACCGGGACTAAAACCCCTCTCCCTACCAGTGACTGGTTCCCACACATTAGCTCGGGTGTCACATCCATGGAGCATGATTCCCATGCCAATGCCATATCGACTCTGTTAAGGATTTATAAAATCATAAAGGAAATTCTTTCCT
Organism: Cenchrus fungigraminus; assembly: GCA_036936925.1. Classification (NCBI taxonomy): domain Eukaryota; kingdom Viridiplantae; phylum Streptophyta; class Magnoliopsida; order Poales; family Poaceae; genus Cenchrus; species Cenchrus fungigraminus. Next base: position 64,868,709 of record CM072770.1, read on the forward strand.
CCAAGAAAACTCATTAACCAATTAACCTCCCCTACCGACGAGATGCGCCACACGTATCGTGATGGAAACATGGTTTTTTTTATGCGACCGGTTTATTTAAACCGCCCACCGACGGTAGCGGTTTACCGAGCGGTATAAACGGTTTACCGCTCGAAACCGCTCGAATTCAAATTCCAAATCAAAATAGCCTATACAAACGGTTTCCAGTGGCTAATTGCGGTTTTTTCTATTTTTACCGCTGCGGTTTTGTAAGGAATCGGATGCTCGTTAGCCTAAGAGGGGGAGGGGGTGAATTAGGCAACTTAAAACCTTAACCTATGGCTTCACTACTTTTGCATAAAGATAAACTAGAACATACTATCTAGATGTGCAACTAAGGTTGTTCTAGTGTGAAACTCCCATCCCAAAACAAGATTTGCAACCTATAGCCAATCCTAGCATGATACTACTCTAGGAAAGTAAAGGCAAGCAAAGATTGCAATAGAGTAAATGCGGAAACGTAAAGAGGGATGAGAGGAAGCAAACTCTTGACACGTGATTTATCCCGTGGTATCGGTAGGCACTAAGCTACCCCTAGTCACGTTGTTGAAGCACTCACACAAGAGTATTGCTTCCCGGTCACCAAGTCTCTCCCAAGAGCACCACTTGACTCGCCACAACGGCTCGCCACTTAGGCACTCGCCAAGCTCCCTTGGTCACCTTGATGCCACCTCCGCTAAGGAGCTTCTCCACTTAGGAAGGGGGTCTTCACGCCCCCCGCACAAAGTGTCGTCGCCACTCCACACCAAGCCGGAGGGTCAAAGACGGTTGCCGGTGAGCCACTTAGGCTCCAAGGCTTCCGGCGGACCTTGTACACCTTGATTCACTCAAGAATCACCTCACAAGGTTGGCACAACCTTGCACTCACTCAGCTCTAAGCTAAGCCTCTCACTAAGCACATACACTAAGCATATGCAAGTCTATAGATGAGCAATTAAGCACTTGGATGGATTGGATATGATCTTCTAGGTGTCTTGCACTCCTTTGCACTTCCACACAATCCAGCAACCTCAAATGGGTGAGTGGAGGTGGTATAAATAGCCCAAGGCATCCAAAGAGCCGTTGGCTAACAGCCACTGAAAAAGGTAGCGTCGGGTGAACCGATGCTATGCTTTTTCTAGGTGTCAGTTCATCCGGTGTCCTCCACGTCACTTAGCCGTTGCATCTCTGCTGACACAACTGTTCCGACGCTATGCTCCGATGCTCCGTCGGATCATCCGGTGCTGAAGACCCCGCGACCAAAACCTTACTGTTAGCTTCCACGCGACCGTCGGATGAACCGCTGCACACCGTCGGTTCATCCGGTACTTAAGGCTTCGTCTTGGCGCGTCTCTGTCTTGTTCAAACGTGATCATCAGATAGACCGACGGTTCCCTCCAATGGACCGTCGGTTCATCCAACGCTGCTATCTTCGCGGCTTCTCTTCTTCAATTCATCCGACGCAATTAGGAATTAGACCGTCAGATGATCCGACGGTGTCAAGTTGATTCCAATCGCTGCGCAGTGTACCAACTACACCGACGCTATGCACTGATGGTACCGTCGGTTCATCCGACGGTGCCCTTTTTCTTCTTTTCCATTGCGTTTTCAACTTGGATCTTTACTTCAACTTAACATACTTAACATGCCATCACTTATAGCCTCAAAATATATGCATGGTATGAGTAACTTAACATGTGCATGGTATGTTAACTTGTGGTATGACATGTTAACTTGGGCATGATATGTTAACTTGTGGTAACATCCATGGGACCTAGGAATACCTACAAGGACATGCTAGACAATGTGGTTAGTCCCATTACTTGTGTTAGCATGAATCACCAAAATCAACTCGAACAAATGGCAAATGAGGCCATGTTCGCTACAATCTCCCCTTTTTTGGTGATTTATGACAACACAAGCAAAGCAAGTATAAATTTGTAAAAATTGACAAAATTAGAGCTACTTACACTTGCTTGAATGCTTACCATCATCCAAACTCCCCCTCGATCAAACTTCCCCCCTTTTTTGATCTTCTCTTCCTATGTTCACACATAGCTTGCCTCTTCCCACTTTTGGAAACACTAGCTTGCTTTGGTCCACATTCTCCCCCTTTGGAATAAAATCTCTAAAAAGATTCCAAAACAAAAGGTCTCCAAGGAAATTTAGCAAGTCCTAACAAACATAGCTCAAAGAGAAATGTTAAATACAAAGGAGAAAGCCGCATGAACCATGATCCATATGTATGATATCAATGAAGATACCACATTTGCGAATAACTAAGGTGGATCACAAGCTCATGAGACTAGCATGATATAACCTAAGCTCTCCCTAAGTGTGTGCACAACATGATTGTGTGAAAAACAAGTGCACAACTACAAACTTGTAAAACAAGGAAGCTTAGAGCATATCATGCACGAAGGTAGCTTAAAGGACAATAGATAAGACAAATGGGTTCTTGTTACATTACCACTTGTAGATATCACTTGTAGTCTTTTGATCATTGCATACCTCCAGGGGTGTTTGTTCCTCTCTACCTTGTTGGCACCATATTGAGATGAGCCACTTGGAAATGATATCACTAGAGGTGACACCACTTGAAAGAAGCTTGCGAAGAACACACTTGGGGTACCACAAGGATTAGGAATGTATGAGTACATTACCTTTGAACTTATATAGAGACATAAGCTCGCAAGGACATGACTCAATAGCATGAAGCTCATATTGCTATATTCACTCTTTTAGAGATGTTAGATCACATTGAGAGTGAAATATCATTCTCTTAGAATGAAGCACCGCACCGGAACGCGTCACCAAGGGACTACACAAAATAAGCTTGAAACAATGTTAGTCCCATAACCAAACCATAGGATGAGCTCCCCCCAAATGTGTGCATTTAGTGTAAATTGCGGTATTAACGGTTACCGCAGTATAAATTGCGGTTTCGGTCGCATAAAAAAACCATGGATGGAAAAAATCTACTAAACATCTAACATACGGATGATGGTATACATAGCCCCCTCAACTATAAAATCGGAGATTTAACAACAACAACATTGTCTTTTAATCCAAATAAATTGAAGTAGGCTAGAGATGAAACTCAAAAGAAACAAATGTAGAAGATAAAAAAAAGACAAAAGATATAAGATAAAATTAAGAGTATGTTAAACATAAAAAAAAAGAAACAAACCGGACATTTAACCCCTAAAATATTTAGTACCACTTAAAATCACCCCCTCACTGCTCTTCCTCTCCGTTTGTGCCTTCCTAATCCTAATACTAGCGGCCAACCTCCAAAGTCAGACGGTGACGGTCGCGGCCCAGGCAAGCTGCAAAATTGAATTTGGACTCTGTTTGATAGATCTTTTGCTGATCTATATGATAGATTTGTTCTGAGACAAAAGTGATATGTGCTGATTTGTATGTTAGATTTGTTCCAAGTGAAAAGTGCTGAAAAAAAAACAAAAGAAGAGAAGTCGAACATAGCCAAAATTCAATTGAATGCTTCCTCGTGAACTCAGCCATGCTAGACGAGCGCCAGGAACCACGATGCCAATCGGCCGGACGCGACCTCCGTGTTGGTGAATGGTGAACGCGCCACAACGCAATCTTCGGTCGCTGTGCCGCTCCGGCGGCGTGCTCCAGAGAGGCAGCCTCTGCACACAGGTTTGCCAACACGGATCGGAGCTCCATACGCAACCGCAATGGAAGCTTCCGTCGTGAGCTATCAAGTTAAACATATCTCACGACCGATGACAACGATGGAGCCTCTGCTCCTTGCGTGGAAAGAAAGAAAGAATTAATTAATTTGGATGAATCAACATTTTGTATCTGGTCTAGAGCTTTCTTTCGATGAATCAACATTTTGTATCTGGTCTAGAGTTTTCTTTCCACGTGAGTGGGCGAGTCCATTGTAAAGAAGTCATCTTAACATGTGAGTGGGTGACAAGTCACTGAATAGCACGGAGTATGTATTCTGTATTTAGAATTCATTTTCATTTTTCTTTCCGAACTTTCCAGTTTTCTATTTGGTTTTGTTGGTCCGCTGGATTGGTTTTGCGGTAGTCATGTTTAGTCATGTTTGAGAAACCTAATTGTGAACGCAACTCACCCCTCAGATGTTAAACACCATCAAATTTTCAACACCACCGTACCGTCAAACTCTACATCGGAAGTGACAACCTGAATGGTCGATTCTAAGACACTGAGTCTGTTCGACTTATCTCGGTTTATTTCGATTTATTTTCTCTCATACAAACTATTTAATTTACTAACCGAATACTATTTTTCATATCAGCCGAATAGTCTCATACACCAAGAACAAACCAATGCAACATGGTAAAATGTCCGAGAACCAACACGCATACACTATGTTCGCGACATTTAGTTGTTCTTCCGATCCGCTCCATTCCCAACCGCGCCCACCCTCGCCAAGTTGCCCCTATGACGACTTTCCGCCCTCAGCTGCCGGGCAAATTGCAGCAGGCACCAGTCGTGCGCTGCTTCCGGGACCATTGCGAGGAGGCACTGCTGCAGCTGGTGGCTAAGATTGGGGATGCAGATCGCCCCGTGCCCGATCCGTCGCACCGCCGCGCCGGCGTAGGCGTCCGCTGTCGTCGAGAACAACGGCGAGAGATACCATTTGTCCAGCAAGACGTCCGGTACGATCCTCGTCGCCACAAACAATGGGGCCTGCGATATGATGTTTCGCAGTTCTAAAGATCAAAGGACAAAAAAAAAACTCTTCATATGCACAAGCAAAATTTTAAGCAAGAAAAATTTTACCTGGCACTGCACATCAATCCCTTTGCTTCTATACTCGACGTAAAGGCTTCGGGAGAACATGGCAACGTACCTGCTCAAGATGAAGAACATACGGTGCACAGGAGACAGATTAAACACAGCCAGCTCAATCCGTGCTCAATTTTTAAATGGCGTACGCACCTTTTAGTGGATGCGTAGATGGTGTTGAGTGGGAAGGAGGGGATCGCCTCCGACGACGCCGATCCCATGTTCAGTACGGCGCCACGGCGGCGCTCCACCATCCCTGGCAGCACCGCCGCCGTGACCTCCGTCACCGCCCACAGGTTCACCCTTACCATCCTCAACCACGCCTCCACGTCGGCCTCGTGGAAGTAGGCCAGGGCCGGATTCGCCACCCCGGCGTTGTTCACCAGCAACCCGACGTCCAGGTCCTCGATCGCCCCCCGGAGCCGCCGCATCGACTCGTCGCCTGCCATCCAAGGCAGGGATCAGCCAGAACCACCGAATCAGTATGCACGTATTTGTGTGAGAGAGGCGGTATCACTATCACCTTGTGAGGTGCCGACGAGCGAGAGGTCGAACACGACGGTCCTGGTCATCACGGCGTGGCGAGACCTGATCATATCGGAGGTCAGCTCGAGGTTGGCGGCATCAAGGTCGAGGAGGACGAGGTTGAGGCCGCGGCGCGCGAGCTCCAGCGCCACCGACCGCCCGATGCCGGACGTCGGGCCGGTGACCACTGCCCACGCGCCGTACCGGCGGCGGAGGTCCCTCGGCCGGCGGAGGCAGAGCGCGAGGTAGCGGAGGAGGCGGAGCGAGGACGCAGCGGCGGTGACTCCGCCGACGAGGGTGAGCAAGAGGAACAACCACTCCGGTGCGGTTCCGGGCATCCTCATCACTCACCAGCAGCGGCTGCCTTGTCGTCTTGCTTCGTCCAACCTGCTGCGTTTTTCTTTTGGGAAGACCTCAACAGCCAACTCCGTGCGCTCTTAAACTCCGATGGTCCTTGTTTGCTGGTGTGCATTTGTGCATCTACACCTTGTTGAAATATACCAGACGACTGCGCGCGCCACTATTGCACGGTTGCAGTAAATCCCAAGGTGCCCGAGATGTGGAATGCTCCGGCTGCTGGCACCAATCAGCTGCACAAAAGCTGGGACGCTGACAAATTGGGAGCGTTTGTGTGTACTCCCTCTGATTTGATAAAAGAAGTCATTTAAGAAGCGACACGATCTCAAAAACACAACTTTGACTTCTCCTTTTTATAAAAAATATTTATTGAAAAGTTATATATGTATATTTTTATGAAAATGAATTTCAAAACAAATCTATTTGATATGATTTTCACGTTTCTAAACTCAACGACTTAAAAGTTATTCATCATTTATATTTCTAATATTTGATCTAAACCTTGTCCAAAACGTCTTCTTTTACCAAACCGGAGGGAGTACAGCTACATAACTTCAAATGTGGCATAGTCCTACCAATATCATTATTCAGTAATCAGGTAAGCACAGTATTCAGTTAAAGACACGAGTTGGGAGTTGGAACCTTTGGTCCGGGGTCGACGACCACCAGTAAATCCCTTTGTATCACTATTGATTCATATGAAATGACTCCATAGAAAATATAATTACTCTATCCTGACCCCGATCTCCAAAACTTCTTTGCCCCTACTTTGGTTCACTACCGGAATCAGGTGAGCTCCCGTGTACCAGCGGCACACGTGCAAAACCCAAAATGCGCCCCGCAAATGCTTTGCCGTGTGTCACACGGTGAAGCTCTACTACACGGTAAAGACCAGCTCTATTGCCGTGTGCCTTCTGTTAGGCGCACAACACAGCAAAACACTTAGACGCGTGCTAAAATCAACATACAATAAATTATTTTGTAAAAATAAGAAAATACTTCATGCGCCGCTCCCCACCACCGCCGCTGCCAGCCACAGGTCTGCGTTGTCATCTGGGTTGGAGCCTCCACGAGTCGCTGTCCTGGATGGAGCCTCTATGTGTCGCACGAGTGGAGGCAGTCCCTCCATGGGTGGAGGCCGCGCCGCTGCGCGGGAGGAGGCTGCCCCACCATGTGCCACAGTGGGAGGAGGTGCGAAGGGGTGAAAGGGGAGCGGGAGGGGACGGCAGCTAGCTGGAGGAAGAAAGGGGCGGCGGGCTGGAGAAAGAGAGCGGAAGGAGCACATTTAAATAGTTAGGGTTCCTAGGTGTTTAATAGGATGGGCCAGGGTGGGTGGGTGGTGGGTCCGTGCCGTGGTGTTCGCCGTGTGTCTCAATCCGGCACTCGACAAACTAAATTTTTTATAATTGTAATTAATACATGAAAATTGTCAAACATATCCGAAAAATTATCAGAAAATAACATGAAATAATCTATGTTGTTTATTTCCTATAGAAAAAGTTTTGAAGTCAAACCCCAATTCGAACGTCACTTGTCTACAAACCTAACCACACATATACTTCTCAACTTTATGAAACGTCTTTGAAGATGTTTCCATTTGTACGCATCGTACATGACAAAATGTGTGAAACTCACTAATTTTTTTACCATAGCCTTCACGTATGATATGTAAAAAGAAATATGTATGTAGAAAAATCAAAACTAACAGCGGAACGGAGAGAGTATATAATAATAACCACGCAGTTGGGTGGCCTACAATTTTAGACTGTTATCAACACAAAGTACTTATCGATCAATGTACCACCTCAATAATTGAAACAACTTTTCATTCAGCAAAAAAACAAAAAAGAAGAGAGAATAAAAAGTATAAGCATGTTTATTAGGACATGCATGATGTTAGAGCTAGCTAGGGAGCTCCAGGTTGGGCGTTTCCTGATATAAAGACCATATGATCAGGGCGTTCTGTAACAGTAGTGACGGCGACGTCGCACTGCATGGCGAAGCTGTCGTCCCGAAGATACTCGGGCTTCTCCAGTTCCTCCTTGCTAATGAAATCCGGGAAACCCCAGTGTTGAGAGGGTTTGAAAATCGGATGGAGTCCACGAACACAAGAATCCAGAATGAGTGCACGACAGTCGCGAAGGGTTAGGGGACAAGGAATCCCCGAAAGTCTGACTTCCTCCTCCAAAGTCGTGAATCCCTTTACACGTGCCCTCGGACCCCCTTTTATAGGGAGACGAAGGGACTTTTACATTCCGAGATTACCCTCGAATCTAGAGAATATTCCTGGTGTGAACATGTACATGAATGTCTTTTACATCCCGTGATTTGCGGGGCTAATTTCATACATTTACAAGCCTGCCACAAGTTCACACTTCAAACCCGGACTCTTGAGGTGACGTCTTTGACTTGGCCTTCTCTTGACCTCCGAAGCTTTTACTCGTGAAAATCATCACTCATTAAGATTCTCGAAACGAGACTCCTCAAGATTCCCGAAACGAGACTCCTCAAGATTCCCGAAAGTCGCGGGTTCCCGATCTCCCGAATTTTCACCAGATTCCAATTACCCTGAAACAGACAGCAGACTCGCGAACCAAAAGCCATTTTGGCTATTATCTTCGCACAACATAAGAAGGTTAGCGAATTGTATGAAATTTATCAGGATGTCTTCATGAACGTTTTCTTGTCATGAAACAGAATTTTCCATCCTGAGGCACATTCATGAATATATTCACGAATTCGGCAACTTCGACGTTTCGAGAGTGAAAGGTTTTTGCCCAATTCCCCAATACTCAGGTGAACCCTCGCTTCGTGAAGGTGCTCAGTCTGGCGATCCTGACGGAGCACGGGTTGCCGAGCTGATCTAGTACACTTGTGGACTGGCCCAGACCGCCTGGTGGGCGTGGCTGTCGAGACAAAGGAAGACCCCAATGTGTCCATCAAGTTATTCGGAGCTGCTGGTACCGTTGGGAATAGCTCGACACACCACCTGTGACCGCCGACGTCGAAGGCCGACGACTTCACGCTTTGGCCTTTGGCGATCACCTTACTCAGGTGGGAGTAGCCGTCGACCCTGAGCACGTGGGAACCCGTCACCGGCTTGCAGACGACGGCCGAGGCGGAGCGGAGGGCTCGGCCTGCCGACGACCTGATCAATGCCACCGCGGTCGTCGCTCCCGCCATGGAAACAAGTCGACGGTACGTGCAGAGACAATGATGTCGCTCTCGACGAATTCGAGTTGCAATTGGCTGACAACCTCACGCAGCTACGACCATATGAAGCCTGTATACGGTCTCCCATTGTGTTGTGTTCGAATCGTGCTTCAGGTCAGCGTATCGCGGAAGGGAACCAGATAGAATTGGTTTTTTAATTAGCGCAAGGAACGGCCTTCCAAACCGAATACATATTCGGCCTCATACAACTAGCTCACGTCATCGTAGTTTAAGAGTATCATATACTTCTAGCTCACAAATGTGCAATAAAGTCTCTTTTCAGTTTCTCGCTTAAATTTTTGAATCATTTAATCCTAATAACAAAATCAGTGGTTCAGATCCTCCCTCCATCTCCACCCTCTCTCTCCACCTTATCTCTTCACCCCACCCTCTCTCTCTAGCCAACGCACTGGCTAGCCGACTAGCCGAACAGTCCACACGCTGCTGAGAAAAGACCACCAAGGGGAACGCAGGAAGGGACGAATCAGCCTCCGGGACCACTTATGAGCCCATGGGGGCGGCGGATCCACCTAGGGTGCCGGTGGATCTGGCCGCCAGCCCCCCTACAACATCAGATCTTAAGTGCAACCTGTTGTGCTACCCGCACTGCAAGCAAATCTCACTCTGACCTTCCGACCACCCACTCCGGTGGCAGGGGAAGGAGTGGCTCTAGAGACGGGCGCGATGCGTTGGGCAGAGGGAGAGGCGTAGGTTGGGGACTAGCGTGGTTCGATAGATAGCGTAGTGGGAGAGGTGGAGGAGTATAGCATTGTCGGTGTTGGGGGCGGTGTGGGGGTGAGGTGGAGGAGCAACGGATCCCACGCGGGCGAGGGTGGTGATTGAGGATGGCGCGAGCGCAGGAGAGTGAAGGGGAGGCATGGTAGGGAAGGAAGAGTTAGGGTTTTGGAACGGGAGCCGCGGGATCGATTTGAGCCGTCGGATCAGTCTCAATCGAGCTTAGGTTAAGTTGGGCCACCAAGCAATTATATGGGCTAGTTGTGCATGAGATTGGCCCACTAAGGAGATATAACGACACCTGTTTGATATAAATTGTTGATTTTTATAACGACAGATACTCAGATGTTAAAACGCAAAATAACGACGGATGGTTCGATGCGGACTTATAACAACAGATACAATGGTAATTTCCTATTTATAGCAGCCCACCTCCGACATAACAAACGAGAGAGATTCTAAACTAAGTATCTTAATAAAAAATCGTCAAAGTTTTATCTTGAGAGGTAGTTTCAGTCAAAATTACAATCATTTTACAATCGTTTTGCAATATCATCTGTCAATATTACACCTTTGTCTAAATACCGAAAAAGACTTTTATCTTGAGAGGTAGTTCAGTTTCCATTTCCCATAGGAGTTTTGCTTGGACCGAAACTGCTTGAAGAAGCATATGGTTGTACATTTGTGTTTTATTTTGAGCATGGACATATGTTTGTACATCAGTACATGGAGTAGTGCAATGTAAAATCTGCACTTGAGTGTAAATCTCATTTAAATGTATATTGCCTTGCACATAATATTCTAAAGGAGCTGACTAAACGGAGAGACCTCTCCATTTAGGTTTAAATGGATAGCTCTTCCAAGTTACTTCCTACGACACAAAATTATTTCTCTCAACAGAAAGAAACACATAGAAGGAAGTAACTTTTAGTCATGCATGGAGAGACACAAAATTACTTCTCTCAACAGAAAAAACACACAGGAGGAAGTAACTTTGTGTCGCGGGAAATAACTTTGTGTTGCGGGAAATAAGTTGGAAGGGCTCTCTATTTAAGCCTAAATGAAGAGGCCTCTCCATTTAGATCTACGTAGTTTATCTCCAATTATTGGTCTACGGAAGGATACTCAAAGTGGAATTGGAGCAACGCTCCAGGTACACACGGTGGTAAATTCCTCCTAGCACTAGGAAGGCCGGCCGTAATCCCTCCTGGCCAGGGCCGTTGATTGACCGGCGCAACCTACCTGCGCGACGTCGCCAGGCCGCCCATTTGTGGGGGCCCCCCAAATCAAGCCCATTAATTAGCAATCCTAGTAATTAAGCCACTAAAGCCCATCAAGCCACAAAGGCTACGAACGCAGGAAGCCAGGAAGGAAAACGAAGGGTCCCGGCCAGCCTCACGGGGTCCCGACGCCGCCGAACTGCTGAGAGACGAAAGGTCGAAAGCGACGGCGATTTCTCTTCCGGTCTTCCCTCTACATCAACGCCGCAGTAGCCGCTCAGCGCTCGCGTCGCTGCTCCCCTTTGGTCACATCTCGGCAGTGGGCAGTCGCTGCTCGACATTCATCGACTGATCGGCATCGCAGTCTTCTCGCCGTTCATCAGGTGATCACTGATGACTGATCTGATCTGTAATATAATTTTGCAATGATCTCGATTTGTAATTTTGCATCTGCTATTTTCTTGAACGGTTGAACCCTCTTTACTGATAAGTGATCACCAATTCACCATGAAACATGAAAATTCGGTAAGAATGATTCACTCTTTACTTCTTTAGCATGACTGGATTCTTATAATAGTTGTATTATGAAATATGAATATATTTATATTATTTGCTCTTTATAATATAGTTATAGGGCCACCATTTGTGTTCCGCACCATGACCTCATAAACTTAGGGACGGCCCTGCTCCTGGCACTAGTAATCGTTGTCCCCTAAACAGCCTTGCCCCTTGGGCGCCCTGATGGCTTGAGCATCCGGAAGATGTCCCGCTGCTGCAGGTGCAACGCCAGGCGGTACGCATCGAGAACCAAATCCGGCGCACAGCCGGACAGCCACCACTGGACCTGGTGCACCAAGTTGGGCACCCACAGCCAGCCGTGCCCGATCCGGCGCACTACCGCGCGGGCGCACGCGTCCGCGCTCACCACGAACACCGGCAAGAAGCTGGCCTTCACCGCGCTCGACATCATGTTCGTCTCAACCAGCAACGGCGCCTGCATGCAGGTTTTCAATGAAGCGCTGCTCATTTTATATCTATATCTACCTTTTCAGTGAAATAAAAATTGTACTCCCTCCATCCTTATTTATTTGACGTTCAATAGTTCATATTTTAGCTAGCTGACGTCAAATGAACAAAAACAGAGGTAGTAGTAAGTTAAGTATATGTAATTCAACCAAGATCGATGGCGATTACCTGGCACTGTACATCAATTCCTTTGCTCTTGTACTCGACGTGAAGGTTCTTTGAGAACACCGCAACGTACCGTTTGGTCGCCGCGTAGACGGAGTAGAGTGGGAACGAGGGCACGACCAGCGCCGACCCGGAGCCGATGTTCACGACGGCGCCCCTCCCCCGCGCCACCATCCCCGGCAGCACGGCGGCGGTCACCTCCGCCAGCGCCTGCAGGTTCACCCGCACGATCCTCACCAGCGACTCCACCTCCGCCTCGTGCAGGTACATCGCGCCGGGCTTCGCCACGCCGGCGTTGTTCACCAGCACGCCCACGTCCAGCCCCTCGATCGCCTCCCGGAGCCGCTGCATCGCCTCGTCTCCCGGGGCGGTGGACACGAGCGAGAGGTCGAACACGACGGTCTTGGTCCGCACGCCGTGAGCCTTGGCGATCTTGCCGGAGACGTCATGGAGTTTGGCGGGGTCGCGGCCGACGAGGACGAGGTTGAGGCCCTGGCGCGCGAGCTCCGTGGCCATGGCCCGGCCGAGGCCGGAGGTCGGGCCGGTGATGATGGCCCACGAGCCGTAGCGCCGGCGAAGGTCCTTGGGGCGGCGCAGGGAGAGAGCTAGGAAGCGGAAGAGGCGGAAGCATTCGGCGGCGACGCAGAGGGCGCCGATGGTGGCCATGGAGACGACGAACCACATCGATCCGGTCATCTTCTGGTTGACTTGTTCCTTGTCTACTATACTCTGAGTGCCGGTTCAATCAGCTAGTGGTGCTTGCAGGCCTACTGCCGCTCCCAGCTTTTAACCATCAACGAGCTTCAAATCTAAGTATCTGAATCTCTGATACACATGATGTTCGCAATAACGGAGTTATGCTGCCATGGAAAACACCTGTATTTGAAAGATGAACCACGCTGGCATACAGTGTCATGAAAAACATATGCCCTGAAAAGATGGTTGGATCGGAGTTGGGAGCTGTTGAAGATAGGTTAGTTAGAGGTCTATAGAGTTGAGAGCTTGCTTGCAAGTTGAAAAATGGCTAAGTTTGAAATAAATAGTCAAGAGTTCTTGTTAAAGTTATGCCACCTAAAGTAAATTAGTGCCCAGCGAGTTTTACACGTGCACAAAAAAGAAGAGAGTGGTACAACGACCATACTCATCAAAGAGGAGTACACTACCGTCACACTACGGGAAACTCGGTTTTTGCCGTGCGTAAAGACGTTTGCCGTGCGTTTTATTTCGGGCGCAGGGCAAAGAGATGCTTTGCCGTGCGTTTTCTCCAAGGCACACGGCGTAAAAAAATGCACGGCAAAATCATTGTTTGTTGTGCGTTTTTTTCTTGACGCACGACAAACATGTGTGTTTGCCGTGCGTTTTTTGTCCGTGCACGGCAAACTACATTTTTCCCCAACGGTCGTTACCATCCTATGCAACCGTTAACCATCATATGCAACCGTTAACCGACTCGTTCCCTTTGCCGTGTGTTCCCTACCCAGCGCACGGCAAACTTAAATGTTTGATGTGCGTTTCCGTCCCGCACACGGCAAAATATTTTTAAAAAAATGATTTATGTGCTTCTTTTTGTTTCTTCACTAAAAAAATATTATTTTGTACTATATATTTCAATTTTATACACGTCTCTATAAGTTTACTATATTTAATCATTATGTGTCATTTAAAGAATTTTTTCCGTATACGTCAAATTTGAATTGCAAATACATAAAGTAATGGAGTAAAATTTGTGGAAAAATGGTATTCATGTAATTGAATTATTTTTAGGACCTTATTCATGAAATTAAATGAAATTTTAAACATTTTGTTCGCGAATCATGAAAATCCACATGCGGTTGTAATATTTTTTAATTGTATAAAATGCAAAAAAAAGTTTGAAAATCATGAGATTCGTCAAGAGGTCATGATATCCTATGTGAAGCTTGTGATAAATAATATAGAAGGTTTTGAGCAAGTCGTCACGCATGGTGTTTAGAAACCGAAGTATCTCACCAGAAGTTTCAGAGTGTTTAGAGCGACTTGATTAGGTTTGTAGCCTTAGTAAATTTCAAAGAATTCAAAGTTTTTTTAGTAGGCAATATACAACATAAGTTGTTCCACGTAAAATTTTGATGTTTTTAAGTCATTTGATAATTTTGATGTTTTCTATGTAAAATTTGCATTTGATTAAATAGAATTTTCGTGAGTCGTGGACCTTGGCGCACGGCAAACATACTTTGGCGTGCATCATCGACCAATGGCGCACGACAAACATATTTTGCCGTGCGCCAAGTGCCCAAGGCGCACGGCAAAGACGGTGGGCGTCTGTCCCCTCCGGCCCAACTTTTATCCTTGTGCGTGCGTGGGTGGTGAGGCCCACTAGCCGGCCCATTTTACAGCCACCGCCGTCTCTATATATCCCGAAACCCTAGCGCCCCACCTTCCCTTCGGTTGCCGCAGCCGCCTCTCCAACCCGCCCTCCTCCCTCCCCCACCGCGCTCCACCGCATTCCTCCCTCCCGGCCGTGCTCCTCTCCACCCCTCTCCCTCCCGGCCCCCATCTCTTCCCTGTCGCAGAGGTTGGTTTATGTTTATACGAGCTTGGTTGCACTACAGCGATGTGTCTTTATTATACCCCGCTAACCACTACTCACGGAGAGGCTGGCTTACCAATCACCACAGCTCAGCAGGGAGACTTACGTGCGATCAGCGCGCGGGGGGGGGGGGAGTCGAGGACTCGGGTTTTGCAACCACACGACCAAGCAGGCTCGTAGCAGCATAGAGTAAGTGGTCATGATGGACGACGTCCTCAGGTCGAGCAACCCTTGTATTGGCTTGTGCTAAGCCCCCGAGCATGTCGAGGGGGAGGAATAGGAAACTTCACCCTCAGGTCTTTTGACCCTTGTATTGGCTCGTGCCAAGCCCCTGAGCATGTCGAGGGGGAGGGAACATGACATGGGGAGAAAGAGGATAGAACTCGAGACACAGCAGATGACTGCTTTAATTAATATTTGAACTGAAAATACAAAGACGAAGGATACATAGCTGTAATGAAAACTATTCTACAGATAGAATCGTTGCAGGTGCTCTACGTTCCATGGATTAGGTACTCCTTGTCCGTCGCCCCACTGGAGGCGATATGTAGACGGGCTGATGACTTCTGTGATGATGAAGGGTCCTTCCCAAGGGGCGGACAACTTGTGCATGCCGTCGGTCTTCTGGATGCGTCTTAGGACTAGGTCGCCAACATTGAAGGAGCACTCCTTGACGTTGCGATCGTGGTACCGACGGAGTTGCTGGTCGTGGCGGGCTTGTCTCATGACGGCTGCCACTCTTTGCTCCTCAAAGCTATCGAGGTCGTCGCGACGGGTTTAGTCGGCTTCTCCTTCTTCGTAGAACTGTATGCGTGGAGCTCCAAAGGTGACGTCGGTGGGTAGGATGGCCTCTGAGCCGTAAACCAAGAAGAAGGGCAAGAAGCCCGTGGCGAAGCTGACTTGGGTACGCAGACCCCAGATCACGTGTGGTAGCTCGGCTAACCACCGGGAGGCGTAATTTGAAGCATCATCAAAGATACGATCTTTGAGAGCTTGAAGAACCATGCCATTGGCACGTTCGACTTGGCCGTTGCACCGAGGGTGAGCGACCGAAGAGTAGTAGACATCAATCATGCCGTCCTGGCAAAAATCCCAGAAGGCAGACCCTGTGAAGGCCGACCCGAGGTCGGTGATGATTCTGTTGGGCACACCGAAGCGATGTGTAATTTCCTGGATGAATTTTGCCGCTTCTTCCGACGTGACCTTGGCGACAGGTCGGACTTCAATCCACTTGGTGAATTTATCTACGGCTACTAGGATGTGCTTGTAGCCGCTCGGAGCGGTTCGAAACGGTCCTATGGAGTCGAGGCCCCACATGGCGAAGGCCCATGATGGGGGGATTGTGCGCAGGATCTCAGCTGGCAGATGCTGCTATTTGGCAAAGAATTGGCATCCTTTGCACCACTTGACGAGATCTTTGGCATCAGTCATGGCTGTGGGCCAATAGAAACCAGATCGATAGGCCTTGCCGACCAAGTTGGCGGATGCTGCATGGCAGCCACACTCGCCGCCGTGAATCTCAGCCAGGAGCTGAAGACCTTCTGATCGCAAGATGCACTTCATCAAGACGCCAGTAGAGGCAGCTTTTCTGTAGAGGTCGGAACCGATCACGACGTAGTTAGCACTGCGCCACGTAATACGCTCACGTTCAGCTTTGTCCTCTGGGACTCGCTGGTCGAGCAGGAAGGCTAAGAAAGGCTCGCGCCAATCATCCTCTTTTTCTGTCATCAGCACGTCACGAGGAGGTGCTGGAGTTGGATCGGACTGAGATTGGTCCGGATTGTCCGGATCCAACAGCTTGATAGACGGCTTGCGTAGGTCTTGGACGAACACACCCGCCGGGACTAGAGCTCGCTTGGAACCTAGTTTGGACAATACGTCGGCAACCACGTTGTTGTTGGGTGGCACGTGCTAGAACTCGATCCCCTCGAAGTGGCCTTTGAGCTTACGAATCTCGGCACAGTAAGCGTCCATTGTGTCTTTCACACAATCCCCCTCCGTGTTAACTTGCTCAATGATGGCCTTGGAATCGCCATATGCAGTAGTCGCTTGATGCCAAGGGACACTGCGATACAGAGCCCATGAATTAGAGCCTCGTACTCAGCTCCATTGTTGGAGGCCTTGTAGTGTATCTGCAAGATGTATTTGAGCTACTCTCCCTGAGGAGAGATGAATAGCACTCTTGCTCCTGCGCCTTCGAGGTTGAGGGCACCATCGAAGTACATTACCCAGTGTTCAAGCCTCTCCTTGGGAGGGCGCATCTGGATCTCCGTCCATTCTGACACGAAGTCAGCTAGGATCTGTGACTTGATCGCCTGTCGGGGACAGAACTCGATGTCAAACTCCCCAAGCTCTACTCTTGACGATGCGACCATTGGCGTCGCGGTTGCGGATGATCTCCCCCAGCGGGAAGGACGACGACACCTTGATCTTGTGGGCTTGGAAGTAGTGGCAAAGCTTTCTTGACGTGATTAGGAGTGCATAGAGCAACTTCTGAGGCTGTGAGTAACGTGCTTTAGCGTCGGCTAGGACCTCACTCACGTAATACACAGGTCACTGAATAGGATAGACCTACCCTTCTTCTTCCCGCTCGGTGATGAGAACCGTGCTGACCACATTAGTAGTGGCGGAGATGTAGAGGAGGAGCGTTTCCCCTGGTATTGGCAGTGTCATGATTGGAGGCGTGATCAAGGACTCTTTGAGACCCTCGAAAGCCTTCTGCGCTTCTTCATCCCATACGAATTTATCTGCTTTCTTCAATAGTTTGAAGAAAGGTAGACCTTTTTCGCCGAGCTTGCTAATGAAACGACCTAGGGCCGATATCATGCCTATGAGCTTCATGACGTCTTTCTTGCAAGATGGCTTGGCCATGCTGCAGATTGCGTCGACCTTGACGGGATTAGCTTCGATGCCTCGGTGCCCGACCATGAAGTCCAGGAGCAACCCAGAGGGGACACCGAAGACGCACTTGTTGGGGTTGAGCTTCCACTGGTAGGTACGTAGATTGGAGAAAGTCTCAGCGAGGTCGGCTACAAGCTGGTCTTGTTCGGTGGTCTTGACGACCACATCATCGACGTAGGCTTCCACGTTCTTCCCAATCTGGGACTTTAGACACTTCTGAATCACCTTCTGGTAGGTTGCACCGGCTTTTTTCAGGCCAAAGGTCATGACCTTGTAGCAGTAGATGCCGTTGGGCGTTTTGAACGTTGTCTTGTTTTGATCGTCGGGATTCAGGGCTATCTGGTGATACCCGGAATAGCAGTCGAGGAAGCATAGAAGGACGCTACCGGCCGTGGAGTCGACGACCTGGTCGATGCGAGGGAGAGGGAAGGGGTCTCTCGGGCAGTGCTTGTTGAGGTCGGTGTAGTCGATACACATCCTTAATCCTCCAGTTTTCTTGGGTACAAGAACCGGGTTTGCAAGCCAAACCGGGTGCTTACATTCACGGATGAATCCAGCAGCTAAGAGCTTACAGACTTCTACTTCTATTGCCTGCTTTCTATCTTTCGCAAATCACCGGAGTTTTTTCTTGATAGGTCTTGCTATCTTGCTTACTTCAAGGGCGTGCTCAGCCAGCTCCCTGGGGACACCGGGCATGTCGGAAGGGCTCCATGCGAAGATGTCGGCGTTGTCCCGGAGGAAACTAGTGAGCGCGAGTTCCTATTTGGGGTCGAGGTTGGCCCCGATGGTGACTTCCTTGGATGCGTCGGGTAGGCCGAGGCAAACTTTCTTCACCGCGGGACTTGCGCCCAAGGCGGTGGCTGTACGCTTCTACTCTGGCACCTCCAGAGTGGTTTGGTCGATCTTGGCGGCCTGAGCGATCATGACCGTAGCTGCGGCTTTACATGCAGACACCTTGGCCAGGTCGACAATGTCGCTCTCACATTTGTAGGAGACGAGGATGTCGCTGTAGACGGAGAGGATCCCGTTGGGTGCTGGCATCTTCATGATGAGGTAGGTGTGATGCGGGATGGCCATGAACTTGGCCAACATGGGTCGACCAAGGATGGCGTGGTAGGAGGAGCGAAAGTCCGCGTCCTCGAACGTCAGGTACTCTGTGCGGAAGTTGTCTTCTTTGCCAAACGTGACCGACAGGCATACACGACCTATGGGGTATGCAGCCTTGCCGGGTACTACCTTGTAGAAGGGTTCATCACAGGCAGTCATCTTGGAGAAGTCAAAATCCATCTTCTTCAGCGTTTCGGTGATGATGATGTTTAGGCTGCTGCCTCCATCGACGAGGGTTCTGGGCAAGAAGGTGCCGTCCACTATGGGGTTGACGACCAGCGGGTAGGTCCCGGGGTCGGGTATGTGCACCCAGTGGTCTTTCCTAGAGAAGGTGATAGGGAACTCCGACCACCGTAGAGGTTGTGGAGTTTCAGTGTTGACTTGGCCGATCTTCCTTGCGTTCGATCACTGCTGTCTGTTGCTCTTGGCTGCTTGGCGGCCACCAATGATGAAGTTGATTTGCCGTTTGGCATTCTGAAACACGCCGTTGGGGTTGCTTGGTTTAGGTGGTGGTGGAGGAGTTGACTCCTTACGACGGTTGTCGTCGTTGTTGCGATCATCGTAGTGGCGACGGTCATCACGCCGGTCATCGCGGCGGTCGTCGTGCCGGTCGTCGCGGCGGTTGTTGCGGCGGTAGTCATCACGATGATCATCACGTCGATCATCGCGGTGGTAGTCGCGGCGATAATCATGGCGATCCCTATCGTCGTTGCGACGGTAAGGTCGGCGGTCGCGGTAATCACGTCGATCAGGTCGACGGTTACGGTTGTCGTAGCGGCGGCCGCTGTTCTGGTCGTCGTTGTTGCCGCTCTTGGTCTTCTTGGGCTCTGGAGGTACGCCTAGGGCGCACTTTAGCTGCTCGCACTCCCTCATGGTATGCTTGGTGTCGCGGTGGAACTGGCACTGGTCGTCCATAACGATGTTGAAGTCTCCTTCAAGGAAGGTGGAAGGTCGTGGTGGGTCAGTCGCATAGGCTTCGCCAGATCGCTTGTGCGACCTGCCTCCACCGTCATCATGGTCTTCTCCTTTGAAGTCATGTACCACCGCGTCTTGAGTATCGACGAGCTTGTCGACGTAAGCCATGAGGTCGGCGATAGTGTTGGCGTCAGCTTCATGGATCTTCTCGAAGAGATTGAGGTTAGTTACCCCCTTTTTGTAGTAAGCAATGACATCTTCATCCTTGACGCCCGCAAGGGTGTTGCAGTTCTCGAAGTATCAGTTGGTGTACTCACAGAGAGTTTCGTCCTTCCTCATCCATACTTTGGCGAGGTGATGAGTGTTGCCGGGGCGGTTGTAGGTCGCTTGATAGTTGGTCGTGAAAAGTCGTGACAGGGTAGCCCACGAAGTGATGCACTCCGCAGGAAGATTGTCGAGCCACAGGAGCGGCGCTTGACCCATCACGAGAGGGAAGTAACCGGCCATGTGATCTTCGTTGCCTCCTGACGCCCGAGCAGCGATGCTGTACATTTTGAGCCAAATACTCAGGTTGGAGTGGCCGTCGTATTTTTTGATGGCTGGCTTGAAGTCTTTGGGGTATCTGATCGTCCCGAGATGTTGTGAAAATGCCGAAAAGTTGTTGATTGCTCCAGAATTAGATCCTGAAGTGTAGGTGGTTGGGATGATGTAGAGGTCGTCGGGAGGACCATTATCTTGGTCGTACTGGGCACGACGCAGGAGTTCTTGATCGTGCATCTGCCGAAGGTTTGTAGCTTGGATAGGGTGATTGGCGTAAAGGGGATCAAGGACCCTGTTGTCGCGATCGTAGTTAGCACGGCGTGCTATCTCCACTTCATCTTGTATAGGCTGTCGCTGATTGCTCCGGGCGCGTGTGGCTTGTGCCGGCGGAGGTTGAGCTCCGGCGTTTTGTCCCACGTTACCAGCAGCGTTCTGCTGCTGGGCGCTAGCAGCATTAGCGATGTTGTTGGCAGCGTTGGCGGCGGCATTAGCAGTAGCGTTAGCTGGTGGGTTGGCTTCTGCGTTGGCAGCGACATTGACCGGCTGCACAACTTCGTTCTCGCCACCTCCCTCTTTGGCTATGGGCGGAAGGGGAGCATTGTCGTTGTTGTGACGATGATGGCGGGGTCGCTCCGACCTACTCCTGGAGTAGGAACTTGAGGCCGATCTGCTGTATCCTGGACCCTTTTCTTCGACCTGGGCAGTGGCGATACGGATGTGAGCTTGTAGACGTCGGGTTGTAGGAGTGTCCTCAAGTTGTCCTAGCTCGGCAAGTGCCACGCCTAGATTAGCTTGAGGAGAGTTGTAGACTTCATGGCCATCTTGCTCAAAGTCCCTCAGGAGGTCTCTGGCATGCAGGCGGTGTCGACGAGGCTCATCTTGGTGGTGCTGCTGCTGGAGCCGCGGGGGCGGCTGTAGCTTTAGGGACATTGCCTGCAGGTTGGCCACCGGCACCAGGTACGACGTTGCCTGCAGGTTGACCTGCAGCTGCTGCAGGTGCGTCTGCTTCCTGCTGACGGTGCACGGCTCGTGCGGCGTTAGCATTCTCTCGCTGTTGGCGTTGCTCTTCTGTTTCGCCTGCTTGAGGAGGGACGTCGGCGGAGACCACAAGCACTTCTCGATCTGGGTTCTCGAAGATATCATCCGGATTGTTGGGTGAGATGGTCGTACGGGCGATCTGAAACATGATATTGTCCGGGGACGGCCCACGATTGATCTGACGATGATGAGCCGTGATGAGAGGTCGACGAAGCTTCTTGAGTACACGGCACTGGCGAGCCGTGTGTTTGGAGTCCTCGTGGATAGGGCAAGGGTCGTCGAGATGACCTCTGTAGTTTCCACGATGTGGGATCTTAGGTCCAGATTCGATCTGGATCTTGTTCTTCACGTAGCGAGATGCTGCGTGAGCTGCATTCCGCAGGCCAAGAGGCATGCGGGGCGAAGGTGGGGTGGTCCTGCGAGGGCGCTTGGCGCGCTCACAGACCTTGATCGTGTCGGAGAGCATGCCTTCGACGCGATTGAGTCCCGCGATCAGGTCGCAGGAGTGGGTGGGTGGGTTTCCGCCAGCAGATCGGATTTGATCTGTTGGTTGGAAGAGACCGCATTGCTCTCGATGACGAGGCAGGCGGCTGGAGCGATGGATTCCGCTGGCATAGAGCCGAAGCAGATGTCGACGGGGTAGGCGAGGAAGTCCGCCATGCTTTCCGGGAAGATGACGCTGCTTGGAGAAGCCATCGAGCTACTTGAAGAACCCTGGATTTCCCCTTACCTGGCGCGCCAACTGTCAGAGGTTTAGTTCTGAACAGTCCACATGGGGGTTAACCCCGGTGGTTTATTTGTTCGGCGGGGTGAAATCTAGGGCTAAGAACTCGAAGGTTGCGCACGAGCACACAAAACACAGAGAACACGACGAGTTTATACTGGTTCGGGCCTCCAGAGAGTAAAACCCTATGTCCAGTTGTTGGTGTAGATTGCTTGAGGATTGCGTGATTGTACAAGGGTCGCCTTGCCCGCCTTATATTGGCCAGCGGACAAGGTCAGTTCCCAGACTCCTGGTCGGTTACAACCAGGACACCTAAGTCTAGTTGATTACAACTATTGCCATATACGTCGATCTTCCTTTGTCGGAATCCACCATTATCTTGCCTTGTACGCCAAGTCTCGAAGTCGTTCTGGATAAGGTCGCCCGGGGAATCTTCTAGAAGGTCTTCAGGAGGTCGTGTGTAGTGGACCACCAACCAGGTCGGTTGGGCCCACTGTCAGGTCGGCGGGTCTTCTGGTAGGCCGGACCCACTTCTCGGGGACGGCCGTGGGCCTGGTCGGTGGGGACCCAGGGGTACCCATATCTCACAAGGACCACGGCGGCGCGAGGGGATGCGGCCCCTCCCTGCTCGTGGCCCTTGGTGGGATCCACAGCGGCGAGGTGCGTAGCAGCGTGGGGTTCCGACGGCGCCCTCTCACTCCACTCCGACCGGCCGGCGGGCGGCGAGGCCGGATCCGGGCCTCCGTCCGCTGGATTGGCAAAGATTGTTGATCAGATTGTTGACCAACCGTTAGACCTCGCGCGCCGTCAGACACTTTTTTTTTGTTGTGCGGTGTCCCTGACACGTAGCAAAGATTGTTTGTCGTGTGTGCGGTAAAAAGCGCACGACAAACATCCCTTACCGGGCATTTTGCTACTGTGCGGCCTTTATCGTGCGTTTCGTAGGAAAATGCACGGCAAAGGTGGTCTTTCCCATAGTGTCAGTCGATTCATTCATCTGTTATCCCGCCGACCAACTACTGATGGCGCAGCCTATAGTTAGTGACCTGCTTTCTTCGTACCAGCCTGCACCTGTCCACGTTCTGGCAGTCACAAAGAGGGCGTTCGGTAGCCGCACCCAGCGAGTCGCCAGGCCCGCGGGGTACATGCGGCCTCATTTGGAGGCCTGGTCGGCCTATGGAGCCAGGCCCGCCCGGTGTAAAAGAAGTTTGCTGGCTGGCACGTGAGGAAACGCCAGATGTAGGGATGACAATGGGGTCCTGATCCCCGTTCCCCGGTGGGGGATTCCTCTATTAGGGGATGTAAATGGGGCAATTTTACTCCCTGCGGGGAACTTAACGGGCTGAAAGTCATCCCCGTCGGGGGAAACGGGGGCCGGAACGTTCCCTGTCTCCCCGTCCCCGATCCTCATCGGGGTCCCTGAAATCAAGAGCATATGTGCATTAGGATAAAGGTCCAGAGAAGTCGGCCCACCAAGGCCCACTTTAACCCGGAATCGTGAGCATATATATGAGTAGCAAACCCTAATTCTTATCCGGCAAATCCCCTCTCTCATCAGCCTGTGCAGCGGGCCTCTCTCCTTCCCACGGCCACCGCGGCGTTGCTTTTCGGTCAGGACAATGCACTCCAGGAGGACCTAGCTGTCGCGTCCCTACGCGTTGCCCTCCCGCTCGCAACCCCATTGCCCCCTGCTGCTTGCTTCCATAGTCGTACGACCACACATGCTCCAGATCTGAGAGGCCAGCAGCTACGAACCACCACCCCTAGAGCATCATGTGCAAGAATAAGAAGGAGCCAAAGGGACCTTGACTCTGCGGAGGAATGGAGGATGCATGTGATCAAGATGCCAAAAACGAGAGACTAGTTTCGATTCGTGGTCTCTCGAGTCTCTGTTTCTCCTTCTTTTCCTTTGTGTTTTTATGTTGGCATTTGAGATGGGGATTACTGATGTTTCTTGGAAATTGATATGTAAACATGCGAAATCTTTGATTCCCGGTGAGCTACGTCCACATGTTGTTCTTCCTCCTCCTGTTCTATGCTCGAGTTCTTCGGGGATTAATCAGGGTTGGAGTCCCTATCGGGTGCGTGATCCCCACTTGGGGACGGGGACGAGGGAAATCCTTCCCCGCGAGCGGGGATGAGGATGAGAACGGGGAGCTTTTGCTCTATCAAGGATCAAAACGTTCTGCAGATCCCAGGCGGGGATGTCCTTGTTGCCATCCCTAGCCTGAGGGGGTCGTTTCTCGAGATGCAGGCCCGTGTGGGCGCTCCGGCCTGCATGCGGTGGGAAGAGCGGGAGATGCCCGCAGCCTGGCGCCATTTTGTGGGCTGGGTAGGGTTACCACACTCCACGTCCGCACCGGTATAAATGGGAGGCCGTCCTCCACTGCGTGCTCTCCTTCCCATTTTTACCGCCTCCATTGACCACTCCCCTCCTCTCCCGTCTCGCTTTCGAACTCGTCTCCTAAAAGTGCA
Source organism: Cenchrus fungigraminus (assembly GCA_036936925.1). Lineage (NCBI taxonomy): Eukaryota > Viridiplantae > Streptophyta > Magnoliopsida > Poales > Poaceae > Cenchrus > Cenchrus fungigraminus. The sequence continues at coordinate 64,893,028 of CM072770.1, forward strand.
TCTAAGCCTCTAAGTGGATTTTGGTGAATTAAATAACAAAGTGATTAAATGTCTAACTTGTTTGTCTAAAGAATGTGAGCAGGGGTTTTTATTATATACTAGGTGATACCCCGCGTGTTGCTGTGGGAATTTTAACAAATTTTAAAGATAAAATTTGAAAGTAAAAACTAAAGTGATTACTTCGCAACATTCTACTGCAAACAACACATTGCATATATGGATGCTATTAGCCGTAGAAAATCGATAGAAGAAATAAATTGATGATTTTAGTGGATAGTGATGTGGACACCTTGCATGTTGAGAGAAGACATAGTGGATGGTGACGTGGCGTGCTGAGGTTTGAGAGAACTCCTTAGTGGGGAGCTCTTATATAGTTTTGTATGATGATTCAAGAGTTAATGTTGTCACATATTTGAGGATGAATATTGGATGGCTCACATTGAGGAAGGCAAGAAAGCATGTGATCCTAATGCAAAATGATAAATGTCAAGCATCAAATGAAGATAAATATTGGGGATGTTTTATAAAGATTAATTCTATGTCTCTGGTGATTGTGGTAGCTTGATTAAAAATCAAATGGATCCTAAAAGAGAAATTGGTTATTTTCTCAAGAATAAATGCAAGACTTCATGTGGTGATTGAAAGAGGATACAAGGATGAGTATATATTTGATGATCCTTAATTGGAAGCTTGCATATTCGTTGTTTATCAAGAACAAGCATTTGAAGTGGTATTTCAGATGAAGATTAATTGTTGATGAAGCAAAGTCAAACTCAATGTGGATTGGGTAAGTGATGAAGAGATCAACTGAGATGACTAAGGTGAGGTACTAAGAGATCTATGGTTCAAGCTAGGCTGCCATTGGTGTTATGCTAAGGTGAAGTAACTAGTATCCGTGGGGTCTTGAAGTATCATATCCAAACCTTAACCGAGGGAAGCAATGCAACTCATCTATATGTTATGGTTCGCAATCTTGAGTGGCTTAAGCATCTAAGCACACATTCTAATGCTATATGGAAAGATCTTAAGTCACTAGCTCAAGTATGGTCGTGCTCAAGAAATTGGCTATGTTGAAAGCCCTCAAGTGGAAATTGTTCAAGTATGGAAAGGTTGAAGATATTCAAAGCTCAAGAAGTTGACATGGTTTTTCTATTTGTTCTTGAGTATGTATGTCGTACTATCAAGAGGGATGCAACATTAGCTTCATTACCAAGTCAAGTGCTCTTAGTAAACTTTTGTGAGAAATAGCCTTGAGTGCCTAAGAGTGTGCTAACAATCCTATCAAACCTAACCTAAGACATTTCACCTCTTTGGTGAAGTGTGGGTGTGAGAGAAGGGTTTTGGGACTAACTCTGTCCACACCAGTCTAACCGGTGTGGGGCACCGGTCTGACCAGTGCCGCCGACCCAATGACTAGTTTTTCGAACACCGATTTGACTGGTGTGGGGCATTAGTCTAACCGGTGCCGCCCAACAGCGAACTACTAGTTTTCTCTTGAGTGGGGTATTTATACCCCATGCCCTCTTCAGTTGTTAGCTGATGTTCTTGGTGAACATGCTAAGATTCTAATCCATTCTTTGCAAGCCTAAAGACTTAGTGGCTCTCCCCAACCTCTCTTTTTGAGATTTGTGTGATTCAAGTCACATCCTTGAGTTGGGTTGAGAGAGTGAGCTAAAGAGATCCTTTTGTGAGCTAACAAAAGCATTCCCATAGCTTGGGTAGTTCAATTTCACGTCTACGAGCATTGAAGCAATTGTTTCTCTTGGAGGTTTGCCTCCTAGACGGCTAGGCGTCGCCGGCTAGCTCCCAAGTTTGTGAGGGCTGTGGTCTTCCCTCTTTGTGAAAAAGATCACCTTAGTAGAAGAGAGGTAAGTGGCTGGAAGAGACCCGGATTGTTGTGGGATCGATCCCTTACAAGCTCCTCAACAGAGACGCAGCCTGTCCTAAGTGGGAGGTGAACTTCTGGAAACAAATCCTCGTGTCTCCTTTGTTGTTTGCCTCACTTGTGTATTTCTAGCATATTACTATTTGCTTCTGCTTCGATCTACTTGGGTGTGCTTGTCTTTGTGTGCAAGGATCATTACCCCTGCTTGTGATCATCTACTCAAGCCACCATACAAGTTTGGTTCGTGCTAGAAGTCAAGAGAAGTTTGAGCTGCATTTTGGGTGCTCTTTGTCCTACACCAATCTGACCAGTGTGAGCCACCGGTCTGACCGGTGTTCTCTACATAGTGAAGCCAGGACCGGTCTGACCGGTGCTCGTGACCGGTGTGACCGGTGCTGACTGGCAGTTTAGGTTTTTGAGGAGAAAAGATTAAATCGGTCATCTTTCCTATTCACCCCCCTCTTGGTGACATCAAGGTCCTTTCATCCCCTCCACTACTCCATCCACTCCTCTCTTATCTCCTTCGAACCCAGCGAGTTGGTGGCGGCGACGGCGCGGGTGATGCTGGTGCGGCTGACCCAGAGGCGCCTGTGGTAGCCTGCGGAGGTCGTTGTGGCTGCGTCTCCACCGAGACACGTGGGGGCTTTGTCGACCTGGAGCACTGGATCCATGCATAGTCATCGTCACCGAGTAAATCTGATACCTCTTCGTCCCCGCGTACCCGAGGAACCTCTTCATCACCGTCGTGACACCTGCTACTTCCACACCACCGCGCATATCTCCATCGTCTTCTTCCTGCTCCCATCGTCCACTGGCACACGGTACCTCCTCATCTTCCTCAGGATGGTCGTCTTCGTCTTTGCGTAGGTATGGCCCGGATCCATAACTTGCTTCAGATATTGTGATGTTCCGTGTTGTTTGCGATGGGGAAGGTTGTCCTTCGCTGGACTTTTGATTGCGAATGTCGATGTTGCGTTCATTTCCGATTGGAGCCGAGCAGATCTGGACTGGATCTGCTCTACTGTGGCATAACGTTGCTTCACTTGTTGCTTGTAATGCCCAATGTTTCATCTTCTGCAGTTGTTTGTGTCATGTTGATTCACTGTGATTTGTTTGTTGGAATCCCTATGGTTAGGGTTTTTTCCCGATGTAGATTATGTTCTCATGCTTCGGTTAGCGGGTGATCCTCGTCGGATCTGCAGTTCTTTGATCTGTGTCATGTTGATTCACACCGATTTGTTGGTTGGAATCCCTGTGGTTAGGGTTTTCCCGATGTAGATTATGTTCTCTTATTTCGGTTAGTGGGTGATCCTCGCCGTATCTGCAGTTCTTTGATTAACTTAACCACCTTACTTTGTGATTGGTACTCACAATCGATTAATTTTTTACCTTTACTGTTCTTGTGTAGTTACTGTGTCGATGCAGACTTGATCTGTTATATATATGTTGTTGTGCTGGGAGTAGGGATGGCAACAGGGAATTCCCCGTCGGGGAATGACCCCATCCCCGCCTCCGTGGGGATAAAAATTCCCTACACCCATCCCCGCCATGGCTCACGGGGAGCATTTTGTTCCCATCATCGTCCCCACGCAGGGATTAATCCCCGTGGGGTCCCCGTCCCCGTAAGAAAATCTCTGTAGGAGGATTCACATCATCGAGCAAATCTGTGGCGCAACAAAAAAAATTCAACTGAACAAGCAAGATTTCGATGTTCGCATATCAATTGCCAACAAAAATCAATAATCCTCATATCATACATCCAACAAAACCTACAATGAAAAAGAAAGGGAAAAAGAGACTGGAAAGATCACAAATTGAGACTAATCTCTCGTTATTGGCTTCTCTTATTTCGAGCCTGCGTGGCCTTCGAGCTGTGCTAGCAGCAACAAGCTTTGGGCCGCGTGCAAGAGGGCGGTACGCAGGGATGCAATAGCTAGCTAAGCGCCTAGGCTCTGTTGACGATCGACTTTGACACTCCTAGCCAAGAGTTTACCTTCAATGTTGGCATTGATTTGATATGCGATCTAATGGTACTAACCCCCTTGATATAACAAGTTCGCTCTTTGCATGTGGTTTTTGGAGTATGTTGTTTACGTAGGATTTAAGCACATAAATAAGTACTTCCGGGTAAACTTCATCAAGCACTTTATGAACAGATAATGAAGCCTAGCACAAGTCAAGACTCGAAGTGAACATGACTCCAAATGACCCAAGGACCAAAGCATGAAGCCGTAAAACTCCAGGGACTTGAACAGAAGATGCAGGAGCTTGTGCGACAAGTACCCTTATTTAAATCACGGAGAAAACGACGTCAAGGGCCCACATGCAGAAGGGTGTAAATCAACAATTGCACAAGAAGCTCACGCGCAAAAAATGGGGCCGAACCGGGCCAAAAAGGCCCTGGACCGGTCGGCTCATGCCAATCGGCCTGGCCCGTTTTCGGCCTGGTAAGCTCCCCTTTGACCTAGTACCCCCTCGAGCTATTAGTAGTTCGGACGCAAAGAGCCACGAGGAAATTCATTCATCATCCACCGTCACAAGACCGAGAATAAGAAGGAGATTGGATTGACAAGGGAGCACACGTCGGCCTTCATCTACTTCGGAGGTTTCTACACCATGTCTAGCGCTTCAATGTGTAACATTATGGGGTAAAGTCCTTGTTTGTCATAGGGATTGAAAGGGGGATCTTGAGTTGTAATCACCGAACCTATGTTTTGGATTTATTTGCTATCATATTCATGTTGATGGTGCTTCAATCTTAATGGCCGGCTGACTCGCTTTGGGGATGCATCGCTCGTTGTCTCACGTACCATGTTTCTTTTGTTCTTTATGCGATTACCATCGTGTAGTGACAGAGCGCGGGAGGGAAAACATATTGAACTTGGTTCACACACTTAATCATGCATGCTTAGAACACATCAACGTCTTGTGCACTTGGTGTTCGATCATGAATGACCCTCGTGTAGTGACTAGTATGCGAGAGGGAAAGGGTTGGACTCGGTGCACCTTTACCTTTGATAGATTAGATCGGGTAGTTCTTGCTAGGTGGTTACATCTCCAAGTGATCCTAGATCCCTTGGACAAGCATTCTACGTTCTTGTTGTCTCTTTACCATCGCTCTCTACTTTGATTTCTTTAATCTAGATTAGATTAGATTAAGTTCCTTACTTATTCACACTTTATAAAGAGGTTTAAAACAACAAGATTAGTGCTTAGTTGAGCGTAGCAATCCACTTGTTCCACGGATTGATTAACCTTGGGGCATACTCTAAGGGAAAAGTTACAACCGACTCGTGTGCTTGCGGATCGTAACTTGATGCGTTATTTAACCGTCAACAAGCTCCAACCACCTGGTGTGTGCTGGCAACCTGCATCTACATCGGAAAAGCAACGCCCTACTGGCAGCGGCTGTGGGAGGGAAGGAGTGTGCCGTCCTCTCGAATCTCGATCTGGAGCCTATTATGTTGTCGGTGTGGGTGAAAGGATTAGCAATGCACGAGATGGGTGATGGGAGCACAACACACTGCACATAGTGATGCGGTAGCTGGGCATGAGCCTCGTGGCTTGCAAAGGTGGCGGTGGCTGCACGGTTTGGGGAGAGGAGGGAGAAGTGAGTGAAGAAGATTAGGGTTTGTTGTTTATATACTCCAAGCATCAGAACATGATTTTGTTGGGCTGATTTCTCGCTAGGCCGAGCTGAATGCTGGAACATGTAATTCTGACAGGGGAACTTGCGGGGAATGGGGATGGGGAATCGCGAATCACCCCCGTCCCCGCTAGACCCGACGGGAGGCATATTTGCCCTATTTTCATCCCCGTGGGGGACAAATTCTCTCATCCACGTCCCCTAATAGGGGAATTCCCCGCGGGGAATCGGGGCTTGGGTCCCCGTTGCAATCCCTAATTGGGAGGCTACCTTGGGTAGCTGCCGTGCAGAAGAAGGTGTTTGGAGTATTTGTTTGCTCCATGGTGATTAGGTGGAGCCTTTGGTTGCATACGTTTTGTTTCATTTAGGGGCAATGGTACATACAGCTGTTGTTCATTGGTTTTTTATGCTTGATTAGTCAATGATGTGTGGGGGAGGAGCCTTTGGGAGGCTACTCTTGTAGCAGTCAAGGCAATGATCCCAGATGTGTTCCAAACTTGGTTTAAAGTGTCTGTCCATAAGATGTCTTGCAATTCCAACTTAGTGCAATGGTTCTAAATTTTGTCGGTTGCATGGTGCAATGTTAATGGAGTATCCTAGTGATCATGCCAGAAAGGTTGCTCAGGCTGCAGCACTTGTTTGTGTATGCGTTGCGTATATGTATAACATCCTTAGGAAGGTCATGACCGATAGTGATGATGAGGAAGATGTCAGCCCAACTGTCTGGGCTTCCAGGGCTCTGCTTGATGCTGAGAGGCAGACAAACCTAGATAAGATTTACAACTGCACTGATATTGAGTCTGTAAGCATGCTTAGAATGTGTAGAGCTCCTTTCTTCAATTTAGTTAACCTGTTTAGGGAGAGACACCTCCTAGAGGACATCATCCACTGCACCGTGGAGGAACAGATTGCTATATTGCTCCATATTGTGGGACACAACCAAAGGTTTAGGGTCATACATCACACTTTTAGGAGGTCCTATGAGACTATTAGTAGGTACTTTGCACAGATCATGTATGCAGTTGGGGAGCTAAGAGCTGAAATGATTAGAGCTCCTACGGGTGGTACACATCCTAAAATACTTGAGAGCGACCGGTGGTACCGATACTTTAAGGTACAGGGGTTACTAATTCTGTCATTCATTTGTTCTGCACTATACAGTAGCATACACATGGTATACTGATGCATTGATGTTGACAGTTTTAGGATTGCATTGGAGCTATAAATGGTACCCACATCTTAGTTAGAGTGTCGTACCACATGCAGGCTGCTTTCAGAGGCCGCAAGGGCATCAAAACCCAAAATTTGCTAGTTGTTGTCGATTTTGACATGAGATTCACCTACGTCCTTGCTGGATGGGAAGGATCCGCTCATGATGCCTTAATCCTAGCTGTTGCATTGGAGCGGGATGATAGTCTTAGGGTTCCAGATGGCATGGTATGATGTCTCGAAGTCAGCGACCTCGAACTTGATGTACTCAGTGCGGTAGTTTTCCCGTGTCCCGAAGGTAACTGGCAAAACCACTGATCCAAGTGGTACAGCCACGTTGCCTAAGACGATGCCGTAGAAGGGTGATGTGCTCTTGGTGAGCATATCAGTGACGTCGAGGCCCATCTTCTTCAAGGTCTTGGCAAAGAGTACGTTGAGACCGCTGTCACCGTCAATGAGGACCTTCGTGAGTCTGGAGCCTGCGACTACTGGATCCAGGACGAGAGGGAAGCATCCTAGCTCAAAGAAGCTTGTCCACTGATCCGTGCGCAAGAAGGTGATGAGAACCTCCGACCACCTGAGAGGCATTGGAGTCGCAGGTTCAATGGACATGATCTCGTGTATGGTGAGCTTCTGAGCTCGTTTGGTAGGTAGACCACCGAAGATGACATTGACAGTCGTGTCTGGATATTGGTAGTCGTCGTTTCCCTCGAGTACTTTCGCCTTGCCCTTGCGGTCGTGCGGATTGTGAAGTTCTAGTACTTCCTTGAGGGCTCGGTGTAGCTGGAAGTATTGCTCAGTGGTGTGGTTCTTGTCAGGATGGTATGGACACTTCTCCTTGAGCAGGTCCCTGAAGCCACCCAAGGTCTTCTTGGAGTTGTCCTTCGGCGGGCGCTATACTGCTGCGATAGTATTGTCTGGCTTGCTCTTGCGATTGGGCCCTGAGTAGTTGTTGTTACAACTACTCTAGTCATTGTTGTTGTTGTTGTTGTTGGCGTCCGAGTTGTTCTTGCTCTTGCCGCGATTGGACTCGTACTTGTCAATAGCCTTGTCTTCCTCGTCGGCCCATGATGTGATCATGTCTTTGAGCTTGGAGATGGAACTCGGGCGGCAGCGACCGAAGTCTTCAAAGGTGCGACAGTGATAGAGGTCGTCTTGAAAGATGTCGATGACTTCTTTGTCAGTGATGTCTAGGGCTGGATGCCGAGCCAGCTCGGCTCGGCTCCTCTCCGCTTGGTCTGGCTCGTTAAGGTAATGAGTTAGCTCGGCTCGGCTTGTTAATAAAACGAGCAAAAAGGTTGGCTCGGCTTGGCTCGTTAGTAGCTCGAGCTAGCTCGTTAGGCTTGCGAGCTGTATGTAAATTTGAAATTAACATTTGAGCATATGCAAATTTTTTTAAAAATAATAATTATAAAGTTGTAAATGATAAAATTAGTCACACATGGAGCACTTAGGAAAGTTTACCATAGCTTCAATGGCTCGGCTCAACTTTGATAGATCGGTTTTCTACGTTGAAATTAGAACTTTTTAGGTAGTTTGGCTCGCGAGTAGCTTGCGAGCTGGCTCGAGCCAGCGTTAACAAAAACGAGCAAAAAATAGTTGGTCGGCTCATTAAAAAATTGATCGAGCCGAGCCGAGTCGAGCCAAGCTATGAATGAGTCGAGCCAGCTCACGAGTTTCTGGCTCATGGTCCAGCCCTAGTGACGTCGACGACGGTCACGTGCTTGTCGAAGAAGTGTCGCATGTACTGGCAGAGCATCTCCCCTTTCTCTTGCTTGACTTGCGCCAGGTCCATGCGAGTACCCGAGCGCCCCATGGCGCCCAAAAAATTGCTAGTGAACTGAGCCTTGAGTTGATCCCACTTGTCGATGGAGTCCTTGTCAAGCGACTCGAGCCATGTGAGAGGCACTTGATCCAAGCAGAACGGGAAGTAGAGGCACTTTGTTTTGTTGTCTCCACAAGCGTTCTCAATGGCTAGGGCGTAGCACCGTAGCCACTCTCTTGGGTCTTGTTTAGTGTCGTACATGGTGATCCCGGGAGGCTTGAACTTCTCAGGTAGTAGGAGGCTGCGTAGTCGTGCTGAGAAGGTAGGGAACCCGTCGTTGTCATTGGTGTTGGCATCTCCCTTGGTGCGGTGTATCTCCTCGATCCTGTGGCGGGCGTCGAAGCCAACGTGCGGGTTACTGTCGGCATGACTATCCCTGTGGCCTCAGCCTTCGGGGGCACCGGCGCCACAGCCGCCGCCGCCACTGTGTGAAGAGCTGCCGCCACCGCCGCCCCCATTGGGTCTGCCGTTGTCGTACCTTGAGCGGTTCAGAGTTAGCTGTTGTATATTGCGGGAACGGTTGGGGCCGTGGTTAATTGGTTACTCTAGAGCACGATTGTTACTGGCTTCTTGATCTTGTACACGGTTCCACTGGTTCTTGATGTGCATGAAGTAGGCCTCTTCCGCGAGCTCAGCAACGAGTTCAGCCGCACGATTGCCTGGTGTAGCTCGCCCAATCCTGTTGATGGACATGAGGCATTGCTCAGGTGTGTCGTGAGGCCGCGCAGCAACATCATCGAGTGTAGTGGTGAGGTTGCGGATCAGTAGACTTGCAAGGACGCGGCGACGTCGTTCTGCTCGCTTTACTTTGCGGGCATGTCGGGCATTCTTGGCTTCGGTAGTCTCGTCAGCGGGTGCGTCAGTTGAGAGTTTGTTGTTTGAGATGCCATCCATGAACTGGTCTTCGCGGTGGCGCGATGCTTCACCTTCAGTGGCGGTTACTGCTACGAAGACCTAGCGGTCGGGCGAGTAGCAGCAAGAGCTGGACGTGGCCCCCTCTATTGGAGTGTGTTGTTCTGCGATGGGAGATAGCGGAGCTCCCTCCTAGAAGGGAAGTGTCTCGAGGCAGGCAATGAAGCGAGGGTTGTCGTTTGGGGCCAGGTCTGTGGGCTTCTGGTCAGGCCAGTAGACGAATCTACCGGTTGGTGTAGACTTGAGGACCAACCCCGAAGCAAGACCTGACAGCGGCATCTCAGCTGTTGAACCTGAGTTGTAGTCGGGCTCGTGCTCGATCGGATCCAATCCGAAGTCAAACTCGTAGGAAGAGTCCGAGTTGTAGACGAGCACAGTGTCAGAGTCCGACGAGTACTCGGAGGCAATCTCCTTGCCGGGTCGACGGGGTGTGAGCGCTTCCACGTAGGCTACACTGGTGCTGTGGAGACCATACAGGAATTGCTCGTGTGGGAGGATCAGGTTGCAAGATGGCTCAGGAGCCAGCTCCAGCGGCTTAACCCAGGTTGACGTCGAAGTCGAGTTGGAGGCGGATCCAAACTCGAAGCCGGCGCCATTATTGGAGAGCGAAGTTTTCCCAAATTTTTCTGCGAGTTGGTCCGTGGAAGCTCCTGGAAGCGCCACGAACCCAGTCTCTGGGTCCAGGGTCATGATGAGGTAGCGCTGGAAGGATCCAGCACCATCAGTGGTGCAAACCCAGGAGCCGAAGACGAAGGAGTCACCTCGCAAAAAGGCAACATTGGGCTTGATGATGATAGAAGTCGTCGAGTTATCCATTGGATCTTTAACGAGATCCCCTACCTGGCGTGCTAGCTATCAGTGTTCTAGACTGACAAACCCACCAAGGGGGTACCCGAGGTGGTTGAATGTGACCTCGTCGAGATCAGGAACTCGAAGGAGAGACACGTGACACACAATTTAGATAGCTCCTAACTCTAGCTAATATTGAGTAGTCATGAAGTCTTCTCGAGTAGTCCCCAAGCGTCCCCGAGTTCTTCTTTCGAAGGTCTTCAAAAATACTCTTGATGTCTTGATAGCTTGCGTTGATGACCAAGCCTAGAGCAGGACCTGACAACGGCATCTCCGTGAATGAACTCGAGTTGTAGTCAGGCTCGGGCTCGATCGGATCCAATCTGAAGTCAAACTCGTAGGAGGAGTCCGAGTTGTAGTCAAGCACGACATCAGAGTCCGAGGAGTACTCGAAGGCTATCTCCTTGCCGGGTCGACGGGGTGTGAGCACTTCCGCGTAGGCTGCGCTAGCGCTACGGGGACCGTACAAGAATTGCTCGTGGGGGGGATCAAGACGCATGATGGCTTAGGAGTTAGGAGCTAGCTCGCGTGTCTCAACCCAGGTTGCCACCGAACCTATCTAAATTGTGTGCCATGTGTCTCTCCTTCGAGTTCCTGATCTCGGCGAGGCCACATTCAACCACCTCGGGTAGCCCCTTGGTGGGTTTGTCGGCCTAAAACACTGGTAGATGCGGAGTGGCCCCACACTGCTTGCTATTTGTACTGAGAAATGAACACAATACACTCAGAAATGTGATCAAATTATGGTTGTAGTTGTACTATACCTATTTATTTTTCTCTGACAATTATTTTACTTAAATAATAAAAAGGTAGAAATGATATGAGTATTTTAGTTGAAAGGAAATATGATAAAATAAAATTTTACTGGTTTTTTCTAGCAAACGTGTAGACATCCAACACGGGTAACAAAATTGTAGTGATATAAATAAACAACTAATATTTAATCGTAGTAGTGCACGGACATTTTGCTTGTACCTACTAATTACGAACTACCCTTTTCTCTCATAAAACCTTCTTGCAATTGGGATCCATGGTCCATGGACTTAGGTAATTCTCAATAGGGCTTTATTGAGAGTTTCATGTTATTAAATATCATCAATTTTTTTGACGTGACGATGAGAGACAGTGAGAAAGTTTCATGACATGTGAGGGGAATTTCATGATGAAACTCCACTAGCACAATTATCTAGTTTTCATTCGTAACTATGACATAAAACTGTACACTAGGATTGACATTAAAGCACCCTGCCACATTTGCAAAAAAAAACAAAAACAAAACACACACACACACACACACCCTACCACCCATGCTGTCTACCGCATAGCATCATTCTTGAGTCCGATCGGCTTCACTTTTCTGTGCAGTGTTTCTTCTTCTTGCGCAATGTTTCATCTTTTTGCACAATATTAATATTTTCTCATAGCAAATCAATCGTATAAATTAGCAGAAGTCGCTTTAAGATCAGCCTATGAAATCTTGTTTTGGATACTTATCAATGTCTCTTTGATGAGGAAGAACATCTGATCTTTGATTAGTGAGAAAGTGCGACCACGAGCGCTCTAGGAAAGATTTTCATGACCTCGGTCTTTATTTTTGCATTCCTCCAAAAAGTCCATGATTCTTATAAAATTCCTAAAAAATCTACATTCCAAACATTGTTTACATCGATAAGTTTATAGTGTTCACATGTCACATCGAATATTCACTCCATCTATGTAATTAGCTTTATAATTAGATCATATTTGTTCTTCCTACTTAGTATCAACAAACTTGATGTGATACCTTCGACAAATTTCTTCACTCAACTAAACAAGATCTGTCGTTGAAAATGAAGATCATCTCATAAAAAAATAGGAACTGACTGATGAGGACATCACTCCTTTGGATACACACAACAAACCTCCGCTGGATATTCAAGGTCCAATCACAAGAGCTCGCGCGCCGACAATTAAATTTGGAGGTGAGCTCGTTCCTAAGCACTACTTTGTATAGTTCTGAGAATAAGATGCTACCTAATGATTACATTGTGATTAGGAACCATGGAGAAGAGAAGGAGATGCTTAGAGGAGGACTTGGAGGCGTGGGGGGCCTGCAAGGGCGACCGGACCAAGGTGGAGGCCCGAACTGCCTTGATTTCGAGTCCGTTTCGGACTCCAAAAGCAGTCAGCGCATTCAGAGGGTCTTGCACGACCCTAGAGTCTTCATAAACAGCCGTCACACCATCGTTAGGGTTTGGGTTTTGCTTAGATTATTTGTAAAGAACAGTTTCGCCGTTCGTTGGTTTGTGAGACCCCAACTTTGTGAGTTTAACCATTCATCTGCAATTTGGTTGCATCCTTTCTTGTTCTAGCTTGTGTTCTTCGATTCGCAGGCAAGGATTAGCCTTCTTAGCAAGGTCGACCGTGCATCGCTGGTCGATAATCTGAGGAGATGTTGTACTGCGATTACAGGGTTCGGGACGTGTTGTTCGGAAGCCGGATCGATTTGTGTAGCGACTCCACCAAATCGAGAGTTATCTCTGCCTGACGGAAGATCAGTACCCCCTGTTCCCATCAAGTGGTATCAGAGCTGGGCTCTTGTTAAGAAGGGAAGAATGATGAGGACATCTTCCTGCACTATTACCCGTTGGCAAAGACGCAACATAATGGGTCGAGTGGACCAGTTGTAGTCGGGCAGCGACCGTGCGAGCCTCATTATCCCACCTTATTTAGCTTGCACCTTATTTAGCTTGGGAGGAGGAAGCCACCTTAAAAGGGAGAGCCATCCTTCCCCTATCAGACTAGTCTTTTGGGACAATTGGGCCTTTCCCCAAGGGGTGTGCCAGAGTGCGGTGCTAAGATTGCTAAGGCGCAACAAGACGCTCTAGTGATGTTGTAGTCAGATCGGTGCGTCGCAATTTCGGCTGCTGGTACTAAGATTGCCAAGGCGTGACATGACGCCCTAGTGGTGTCGTAGTAGGATTGATGCGTTAGGCTTTCTATCCAACCCTACCTGGGCCGGACTCATCGCTGACTATGTCATACTACACCCTCTTGAAATCAAAACACACACGAGAATACACGTTAGCTAGTGTGCCTCTTCGGCGCATCGGCATCGTTATCTTTCTCTTAAAAAAAGAAAAACGGAGAGAGAGCATCGGTCCATCACAGTTTGCAAGATCTACTCCCTCCATATTGCAATTAAATTAAAGACGGTTTGGACAAGGTTTGGGTTAAACATTAGGATTATAAATCTTGAATAACTTTTAAGTTGTTGAGTTTGGAAATATGAAAATCATACCAATAGATTTGTCTTGAAAGTAATTTTCATAAAAATGTACATATATAACTTTTCAATAAATATTTTTGTAAAAAATAGAAGTCAAAGTTACACTTTGGAGACTGTGTCGCTGTTCTAAACGTCTTCTAATTGTAATAGAGAGGGAGTACTTCCCCATTCATTGACCTCAAGCATGAAGGCAGCTTTGGTGGCGACAGCTGACTTAGATGTGCGCTCGCGGTGGTGGCTGGCGGCCTGCGCTCTAGAGCATCAGCAGCGACGGCCGACGACCTCGAGCAATAGCGGTGGCACTACAACAACTCTTTTCTCTGCACTACTAGAGAATCACACATATATCCCCGGGCCATTTTTTGATTTGTACCGAGTATTTTATGCCCCGGTACAAATAACTACATTTGTACCGGTTGAAGGCACCAACCGGTACAAATGCCCTCTCACAGGGCCTCGCCGGCGTCACCTCCCACCCACCCGGTACAAATGCCACACATTTGTACCGGGCGGTGGCTCCGACCGATACAAATGTGAGGCTATTACATTTCTACCGGTCATAGCCACGGACCGGTACAAATGTGAGCACATTTGTACCGGGTCTTGTTATGGCCCGGTACAGGTGTGCAACGGCTATTCCCCCCCCCCTCCTTCCCCCCTGCCCGAGCCCCCCTCCCCACTCTTCTTCTTCCTCTCTCCAACTCGAGCTCCCCCTCCCCAATGGCGCCCTAGGGAGTTTTTGCCCGATTTGCGACAATTTCTCCACGATTTGACTCATTGAAGTAGTGTAGAGGTTAGTTACTTCATCCTACTTTCATTTACGGTTGCCATTTTAAGTAATATTCTTTGTACTTAGAGTATTTAATTACATTCCTAAATGAGATAAGAATGGTGGTTTTTATTATTTAGATGCATATTGGTCTATGTTTTAATAGAAAAGAAAGTGTCATGATAGATGTATGAGATGTTGTGTGTCATGATAGATTTTTTATCAATTTATTTAATTATATTGAAAATTAGTTTACTCAATTGATTTAATCATGAGAAAATTAGTTTTCATCATTAGAAAATTGATATGTTTATTAGAAAAGTAGTTTCCTTATTAGAAATTTAGTATCGGGTCATTAGAAAATTGATATCTTCGATAGAAAACTAGCTTCCTTAATACAAAATTAGTTCTCATTATATTTTCGTGTATTAAGAGAAAAAATAGTATTTCATAGTTTAGTCTTTCACTAGTATTTAATAATTAGGTATAATTTATATTAAAATTTAAATTTCATAGTTTAGTTCTTCATATTTTTAGCATATGTACAAATAAGCAGCCAGTGGGAGTTGGGATTGTTGTTTAGGTAGAAATTATTAAATATAATTTAATACATATTTTAGGTAAAACAATGGCAAGTCACTTTTTTGGTCGTGGTGGCGGCCGTCGAGGTGGCCTTGGTCCTCGTCCTCCAGGGATACACTTCACTCATGGCGTCATTAACTTGCCTATCGGTGATCGACGTCAAGGATCTGCTCCAAACATAGTAATATTCTTTCCCTCTGTAAATAGGAATTTTATTACAAGAATAATAATTTTCATTTCATAACATGCAGAATATCGATCATATGAAGTGGTTTCGACATGTTCTCGATAATATTGGTGGTACCCCTCCTATTGTACAATGTGCGATTGTCGGTCCAAACAACACCACTCAATTAAAAATCTCTTTTGACATACCTGTTCGAGGACCATTTCGCTCCTCGCTGTCATCAGAACCCCCCACTCCAATTCTATCGATTGTTGAGTGGGGTAGCCCTTCACCGTTTAAGAGGACTTATGAAAGGACCACCGTTCAGAAGTGCTTAGAACAACTTAGCGCTAATGGGTACTTTCTGCCATATTACTCTTATTTTCTAATCAAGGCACTCGAGGAGGGAGAAAGTGTGACCACGACCGCAGAGAGACTTTGTCGCCTGAATCATAATGACATGGTATGGAGCATAGAAATGTAATTGAGCATTTTTTTAATTTAACTACTTGTGCTACATTTTTTAACATTCGTATTTTTCTTAACTTTAGAATATCTTCGGTGAAACCTTCGCAGCAATGAGTTTTCATGCAATTCTAGAGCAAGCGTGCGATGTTTTGGGATTTTCTTACGTGGAACCAAATCCGGAACGTACAGGAGATGGGAAGTTCTAGGCTCATCTTTCATTTTGCCCGTCGTATCAATTCAACTCTCCACTGTTTAAGATTTATGGAAGTCCATGTGACCGTGCGTGTGAAGCTAAAGTGAGTGCACTAATTCATGCTCTAGCATATATTAGTGAAGTTCTGGACTTCAAGATTGGAGACTTCAACTATATGGATTACCTTTTTAAGAAAAATGGAGGATCAGTATGAAATATGTATTGTGCGTGGATGTACCTTATGTTAAGACTTAAGTATTGATGTACCTTTTAATTTATGTGGTTTTGATGAACTTGTTGTCTTTGTTAATTTAGACTTAAGTATTGATGTACCCTTTTATTTCTATGGATTTGAAGTTGTTGTGTTTGTTAAGATCGACTTAAGTATTGATGTACCCTGATCTTATCCCTTGAATGCGTAATTACTTATGAGTTTTGAAATATGTGAAATCGATCCGAGATCGGGTCAACATGGTCTACAAGAGTGTCAAGCTACTATATACTATTCACTAGTCAATTTTTGTAACTATATCTTAATAAAAATAGTAACCATTTCAATTTTTGTAACTTCATTAAATTTAAAATAATAATTTTACGTAGAAATATACACAAGCAAGACCAAATCTTGATTACCATATTAATAACATTAGATGTTGTACTTAAGAAGGATTTTGCATGAAAAGAATTTTTTTTTGTAGTTGTTGCAGTGAAGGAAAAAATAATGCTCATTCGAATATATTACTCGTTAATGATAATAAAGTTGTCATTTTGATTGTTGAATGTATTGTTGCCTAGTATATATGTAAAGTAAGAATACTAAATTTTTCTGCCATTTTATGCGATGTGTACAATTTATAATAAATAAAATATAAATTTAGGGTCTTTAAAGCTAATTAAATTGAAAAAGAATGAAATACACCCTAAGAAAGGAAGAGAAGAAGAAGATGTTTGATTGCTCGAATAGTATCAAGGTCCCAACGGGATACTCCTCAAATATATAGTGGCTAATAAATTACAAAGAGAAAAAATTCACAAAATTGAAGGCTCATGACTGCCACGTGTTGATAACACAATTGCTGCCTATTGCACTAAAGGGTATTCTACCAGAGAATGTGAGATTGGCAATCGTCAAGATATGTGCATTCCTCAACCAGATCTCTCAGAAGGCAATCCATCCAGACAAGCTAGTGCAGATGCAGAAAGATGTCGTGCAATGCCTCGTCAGCTTTGAGATGATCTTTCCACCCTCTTTCTTTACCATCATGACCCACTTTCTTGTCCATCTTGTTGAAGAGATTTTGATCCTGGGGCCTGTGTATTTACACAATATGTTCCCTTTTGAGCGGTTGATGTCTGGTTTTAAGAAGTATGTCCGTAATCGTGCCCGTCCTGAAGGAAGCATTACAAAGGGATATGCTACAGAGGAGGTTATTGAGTTTTGTGTCGACTTTATTGATGAGCTTGCTCCGATTGGACTCCCTGTATCACGCCATGAGGGGAGACTCAGGGGAAAGGGCACACTAGGGAAGAAATCTCGGATGGATATGGATGAAACGTTATATCGTAAAGCACATGCCACTGTCCTACAACAATCATCCCTAGTGGCTCCATACAGGGAGGAGCACAAGTCCATTGTACGGGCCTCAAACAAAGGGAAGACAAAGGCCTGGATTACCCGTCATCACGTTGATAACTTCGGAACTTGGTTGCAGAAAAGATGATCGGTGATAAAACTATTGAAGAGTAACTACAATGGTTGGCTAGAGGTCCATCTATCACAGTGCTTACATTCCAGAAGACTGACATTTCAGAAGATTATGATCAGTTCGATGATATTCCACCATTTTCAGTGAACGTTGACCCAAGCATCCAGTTAGCCAAAGAGGACACTCCATACTTACGTTGCGATCACAACCAAGGGACATTTGTGAAGAGGAAGATTGTTAACGTTCCCTTAGACGATGCAGATGTATAATAAGTTTCATCCCTTTGTGATCATGTAACCAAGGAACTATTTTCAGTAGTCAATCATTTTATCTGGCCCCAATCCTCCCATTAAATAGTAACCATATCAATTTTTGTAGCTTCATTAAATATATATAATAAATAAACTACTCAATTAAAATGAAACAAAACGAAATGCACATATGCAACAAGGTTAACAAGTGTCTAGCCACTGTATACTATTCAGTACTCAATTTTTGTAACTATATATCTGAAGGACCGATTAGGTGACCAGAGAGGGGGGGGGAGTGAATGGGAGACGATAAAAATTCTTCCCGAAGGATGAACTCGGCCTATGCCCCAAATTCACAACCTAGGCTTCCCATACAAGCTTGCCAAGGTCGCATAGTCACAACGGACCTACCAACCCTAGGAACAAGCCCCAACTCAAAGCAACACGGAAGCACAACTCAAGAAGCAGAGAACTTAGGCAATCTGCAAAGCCTGGGGCGGACCGTCTGCATGGAGGGAGCGGACTGTCCGCGGGGCTTGGGCGGACTGTCCGCACGGTCAAGTCGGACCGTCCGCAAATAGCTCCCGAACCACCAGTAGCACACCCCGAAAAACGGACCGTTCGTACCCTACCCGCGGACCGTCCGCCACCGAGGGACTGTCCGCACTCTCCTTGCGGACCGTCCGCCAAACGTCTTGCAACCGAAAATCACCGACTCGACGGATCGAACGAAAGACACGCAAGAACTCGCGACGAACACGAAGAACAACCGGCTGTCAGGCTCCTCGCGGACCGTCCGCACGGGGCTCGCGGACCGTCCGCCAGGAGCACGGACAGCAGCCCGAGCTCGACCCTTTGAAGGTCAACCCTTCCTTCCTTTCACCCGATCTCTCGAATCAACCAAGGGAAAGCTACCAAATCATAGGGGATGGTGAAGCGCCTCTAGGAGATGCTATACCTACGAATTTGGGGCTCAAATCCACTAAGACGAGAGGAATCGAGATTCTACCGAGCTCAACCACAAAGCTAGGGTTCCAACCGAAATCCACGAATCGGAGGCCAAATCTGGCGTTTGAGGGATCAAGTTCAAGCACAAAGATGCACAAGAAATCTATCCATGATTCCCTCAAAGAAAACCGAACACAAACGCCTCAGAATCGACGAATCAAGCCACGCACGAAAATCCTCCAAAAATACCTCCGAAAATCGCATAAAAGAAAAACGCTCGGGATAAAATGATTTGGCACAAGATTAAGAGAAAGATTTCACTAAGAATCACTTTGCCATATCCGGTTACAAGCCACTCACAAGAATCACAAATCTTAGATGGCAAAAAGCTCAAACAAAGAGCCACACTCACCTCTCTCCCTCTCTCCCCAAGAGCACCCCAAAAAGAAAGAGCACTCCCACCTCTAACCAAAGAGTTGGCTGAAAATTCAGCCCCCTCCTCCTATATATAGGCCCTCCGGAAATGACCGAAGTACCCCTACACTAGGAGTTACAACACAAGCCCTCTCAGGGGCATTTTGGTCAACACATGAAGTTCTCCATCGGACGGCCGCGCATCCATCGGGCCTTCACGTCCTCCCAACGCAAGCACCTCGATCATGCCGCGTGTCGCCCGCTTCGAAGCTTCTCGACGCGCTCGGATCCCGTCTCTGCCCGTCGAGCCTCCGGTCTTGGTTTTGTGGCTCAACCAAGTAACCCCGACGGTTTTGTGGTGAACCGCCGCAAACCCCGCGGACTCGGTGGAGCCTCCACGCCAATCCCACTCATGACCTGGCCGCCACGTCGTCCCGGCTGGGTGTTGGTTTTGTGGCCAAACCAACAAACCGTCGTGCTCGACTTTGTGGAGCAACCGAGGAACCCGACAGTTTTCTGGTGAACCGCCGAAAACCCCGCATGCAAGCTTCGGCCTCACCATGCCAAGCATCGGGCCCGCCAAGCCTTTCACCTCCGGCTCCCGGGCGGTCTACTTAGTCTTGCCCCGTTCAATGACTTGGCCGCTACCTTGCACCGGCTCCTGTCCACGACTTCGTCTTGCTTTTCTTGCCACCATGCGGCCCGCACTTGATCCCGTTCGGCCACCGGGTCCATCGAGCCGAGCCTACTTGTCTCTCCACTCCTCAGAGGCCACACAGGCTAAGAACTTTCGCGCCCGCTCTTCACCTGCACCAACGCAAATCAAGCCGCAACCTGCACCTGCAATACTCGGCCAAGAGTCAGTCCACACCACGTTGTCAATCACTCATCACACCAAGGAGAGACCATCCACCGGTCCTCGGACGCTCCGGTCCTCAATATCTTAATAAAAATAGTAACCATATCGATTTTTGTAACTTCAATAAATATAAAATAATAATTTTACGTACAAATATACACGAGCAAGACCAAATCATGATTACCATATTAATAACACTAGATGTTCTACTTAAGAAGGATTTTGCATGAACAGAAAAAATTTATTTGTAATTGTTGCAGTGAAGGAAAAAATAATGCCCATTAGAAGATATTACTTGTTGATGATAATAAAGTTGTCATTTTGATTGTGAAATGTATTTTTTGCTTAGTATATATGAAAAGGAAGAATACTAAGATTTTTCTGCTATTTTTTGGGTTGTATAAAATTTATAATAAATAAACTAGAAATTTAAGATATTTAAAGTAAATTAAAAGGGAAAACAATGAAAAGCACATTTGTACCGGGCCTCCTCTTGCCCTGGTACAAATGTGCTTTTCGTTATGGCGCGAAACGAAAAACACATTTGTACCGGGGCAAGAGGAGGCCCGGTACAAATGTAAGCATTTGTACCAGGGCATAAGGCCACCCGGTACAAATGAGGTTATTTGTACCGGGGCCAGCTATGCCCCGGTACAAATGAGGTGGGGGTATATATGCCCGGCCCCTTCTCCTCCCCTTCTTCCTCCTTCTTCCTCGTCTCGGCCCCGATCTGCATCACCGTCGCCGCCGCCTCATCAGTCGTCATCCTCGCTGCCTCCCCATCCATCGCCGGCCACATCCCGCGCTCCCCGCCGGCATTTCCACCTCCCTCCCCGCCGCGCCTCCCTCTCTCATCCACTTCGCCGCGCCGCACCGTGCCGACGCGCGCCTCAACGCTGCCGCGCCACCCTCCCCGCCGTCGCCGCCCACGTACGTCGTACGACGCCCGCCCCGTCGTCGCCGGCCGTCCTCGCGCTGCCCGCCGTCCGCCCGCTCCACGCGTTGTCCACCGCCGTCCAGATCCGCCCGCCCCCGGCCGGATCCAGCCCGCCCCCCGCGCCCGTCGTCGCCACCGTCCGGCATCCCCGCCATCCGCGCCGTCCACCCTGACCGCCGCCGTCCGCGTCGCGTCTGCCCCGTTCCCACCATCATCCGCGCCGCCGCGCCGTCGTCTGCGCCGCCGCGCCGTCGTCCGCCGCCGTCGTCTGCCTGCTCCCTGCGCTCCCACGCCGGTGGGTAAAGCCCCGGCGCCGCCCGTCGTCCCTCATTGGGGGCTAACGTCAGCCCGTTGGTGGCTGACGTCAGTCCCTTTTTTTTCTATTTCTATTATTTATAATTTAATGTATTTAGTTTAATATTTTAAAATTAAATTTCATTTAGATTTTGTTAAAGATTTAAATTTATATGTACATGTTATTTAGAATTTAAATTTACAATTAGATTTAGAATTACTAGATGTAAATGTTATTTAGATTTATATCTAGATTTAGAATTTCTTCACTACATTTAGAATTACATTAATATTTAGACTTAGATTGATGTAAATGTTATTTAGAATTAAATTTAAATTTAGATTCGCTCGACTCGACACGCTCGACACATGACTTGCTCGACACACTCGACACGTTAGACACGCTCGACACGACACGTTAGACTCGCTCGACACGTTTGATTCGCTCGACATGACACTTCCGACTTGCCCGACATGCTCGACACGTTAGACTCCGCTCGATATGTTTTTGACTCGCTCGACACGACCTTGACACGACACGTTAGACTCGCTCGACACGTTCGATTCGCACGACACGACACTACCGACTCGCCCGACATGCTCGACACGCTCGACACGACACTACGTACCGACACTCCCAACTCCCCCGATACGCTCGACACGCTAGAAAATTAGTTACTTCATTAGAAAATTAGTTACTTCATTTGAAAATTAGTTTCTTCATTAGAAAGTTAGTTACTTCATTAGAAAATAATGGTTATTTATTCTTGTTATTTAGTGATAATGGGTCCAATAGCGGAGCAGCAACGTGATGAGGCATTGTTAATAGACATAATTGCTAACAATCATGGTTCGAACAATCCGGTTAATGAACAAGATCAGCGCGAGGCTGACAGCTACCTGAACATGTCTGGTGATAGCATCGATGCGGAAGAGCAACCAATTGCCGAGACAAGAAACGATGGGCAACCATCAGAGGTATACTTAGTACAAACTAGTACCACATTACGCTTTAAGTTTAATTACTATATGTTAATGGAGCAATCAGTTAATAGTCCTGAATTCTCCAGGAACTGTCATTGAGCAGCAAAAAGGCTCGTGGGATACGCGGTCCGAATAAGAAGCTAGAGGTTCGTTTCATCATCACAGAAGTTTCTGACGAAGGCATGCCATTAGCTCCACATGACAATGTCGTCAAGTTGACCAACCACATTAGGGCTCTTGTCAGGGATCACATCCCAATAAGCTTTCGATATTGGAAATGATCTGAAGCTGTAGCTGAAGTTCAAAATGAAGACGAAGAGGCACAAGAAAATGCACACCAATATGTGGTCCCGGACACAGAGAAGAACATGATTTGGGCTGAGGTGCAATTGCACTTCTCATTTCCAGAAGGTACAAATCTGGCAAATGTGCAGACTTGGGCATTGCAGAAGGGTGCAATAGCATTTCAGTCGTACAAGAAGCGACTGAACAAAGACTACATCAAGAAGGGACTTGCACCCGATTTCACAAAGAAAGGACTTGGAAAGTTGCGAGATCACTGGGATTCATTTGTGCAGTACAAGCAATCGCAAGAAGCCGCCAAGATGATTGAAACCAACACTATCAATGCATCAAAAAAGAAAGAATTTCATAAGCTTGGGTCTGGAGGTTACAAGGTGGCTATGCCCAAATGGGATAAGATGGAACATGATTGTATTGCACGTGAACTCATACCGGCAACTATAGATTGGCCCAAACGAGCAAGGACTTATTATTATGCACATGGTGGCACGATCAATTCTGAAGATGGAACATTAGTACCGGGCGACCAAATAAGAGAGATTGCTGCAAGACTTGTTGAATTGATCTGCATGACTGCTGAAGGAACATTTGTGCCTGATCGAGAGAGAGACGAACTTAGTGCTGCAATAGGCACTAAAGAACACGGTGGGCGTTGCCGAGGCAAAGGTGCAGTTCCATAGAAACTCGCATGGTGTGAGGAAATTGACTCCTATAAAAGTCACAAAAGGTCTAAGGACCAACAACAAGGACAACTAAGAGAGTTGCAAGATCGCGTAATCAGAACCGAGGCAAGAATGGAGCAAATCATTGACGAGTGTGTGGCTCTTGCTCTTAGCAAAAAATCATCTCATCAGGAAGGTCCTACTGATGAAATGAGCCCAACTGCTAAAGGGAAAAGAAGCGTCGTTTCAACAGAATATGCACCAACAGCCACAGAAGCAGCAACAACAGCAGCATTTGAAGCACCAAACCCAGGCTCACCGGAAAATCGGCCACACTGGCCTGTGGATGACATCACCGTGAGGTCAGTGTGTGAGCTTCTCGATGTTTGCAGAAACAAGAAGCTTGTGAAGGCTCATGGCATCACTGAAAAAACTGTAGAAGGGGATAGCATCACGGGCCACCATCGTGGAATTGAATATTACGTCAGAGTTTTTGTAGACCGAGTGGTTGATGGTTGGGCTGACTTGGAGCTGGAGGTACCAGGGCCCAATAGGGAAGAGGTTCTTCAAGATGTTGCGCATACTTGGATTTTTTGGACCAAAGCTCACATAAGGATTACGCAACAGCCACCTTTTCCTCCAGCTGACGATCAACTACCGCACTCACCAGCCGCCATGCCTGAACGCGACGATCAACTACCGCATTCACCAGTTGCAAGTGCAGAGCGCAGCATGAGTCCTGTAGTTGACAGGGATCCAAGCGAGAGTCCATCTCCTTCTCCACCTCCTGCACATGTTAAGGGCAAGGGCAAGGGCAAGCGACAAGCTCCTCCTCCTCCGCCTCCAAAGAAGGAGAAGAAACCCAAGCAGAAGAAGCCTCCACCAAAACTTACTTATGACAAGACAGAGGAGGAACTTGACGAGTCAGTTCAGGCTGAATTAGATAGACAGATATTCAAAGCTCCCAAGCCACCAGTTGAGAAACCAATTGACCGGGTCAAATTTCATCGTTTCATGAGGAAAATGGAGGAGGAAAGAAGAAGAAAACCAGATGATGATCTTCCCAAGCCATTGAGTGACTACGACTGGCAAGTACTCAAGACTCAACGTGGGAAGAAGAAACCTTCATCTAAAGTTCCACAACTTGGTACCCAGTCGAAACTATCTATCCCCGACCTCAAGGTGCTTTCAACATTTGACCAGCAAGTGTCTGAATTTAACAAAGACACAGGTCTAACTGCAGCTCAAATTCGAGGGGAGGATGCAATCCCAACTCATGAAGGGACATATAGGGCAACTAGACCACTTACACCATATGAGCAACAATTGCTTGATTTTGCCAAATCATCGGGTCTGACTACAACACAACTTCTAGGGGAGGAGGAAATTGCAAAGCATAAAGGGGCAAATAGACCAGAGTATGTGCCTGGGCGTGAGCTTGTGTGGCCGCGATTGCTCCAGTATTTTCCAACGAGGATGTATGAATTGCACAAGTGGCACATGGTCCAAGCTGCCGGCGGGATGGAGATGCTCTATGTTCGCATTGAGGACCATCATTATTTCCGTGGGCAACAGGTCTTCACTATTCCAATGGAGGAATTCTGGTTCCTATTCAATATGGATGCACTTGACGTCTCATTCGTCAGTTGCTGGACTCTGTAAGTGTTTATTCTACTATAAGTTAAAAATCAATGCTCTAGGCACTTTATCCCATATCTAAACTTCTATATTTTTTGTGTCATACAGTTTTGAGATGCAACGTACCAGGAGGAAAGGAATCATGAGTGTGGGCTACATGGATCCTTTGATGATAACTGAGACCACTCTCAAACTTAATGAGAGGGAAACACTTAATCACATCATCAACTATCTAGACAAACACCATGATAAGGCTTGCATAGAGCTGCCATACAACTTCGGGTGAGCAACGTGTATCTCATCTCCTTATCTTTTTTAAAAATTACATTGCATATTTTAAGAAACTAATACTTCTCTGCATCTATGGACAGCTTCCACTGGATTCTCGTCTTCGACTCTTTGTACAAGACTACAGATAAAAGTAGATATCAAGATGTCGTAGAATTGATTAAAACTGCATGGACATGTCTTTGTGATAAGTACCCCGGAAAGTTCCGCAAAAACCTTTATGTTCACTATGATTGGCCCGTACGTGTCTTTGCTTATTCTTCAATTCTTACATTACAATAAAAAATTATTTCATGACTTGGTTTTCCCATATGTGCAGGTCATGATGCAGCCTTCTGGCACCAATCTATGTGGATATTATGTGTGCGAGTTCATGCACCGTCTTACAGCCTGCACTGATGGTGGCAAATTCGAAGAGAAGGTGTGTGCACACACAATTGCGACTACATGTAGTTCTTATTAATTGTTCATATTCTCCGATCCGGTTCTTATTCTTTTGTTCATATTCTTTGGTAGATTTCCAGCATTAAGGAAACATTCCTCGAGACAGAACAAATCTGATTGATACAAGAACAATTATGTGGATTTCTTCTAGATGAGGTTATTAGTCCAGGAGGAGAGTTTTATGCTGGCTTATCCTCTATTGTTAGTATACCAGCGACGACCGGGGAAGGGACAAGTCAGAACATGAAGGAAGCATCTGGAAGCAAAGACAAAGGCCAAGCATCTGGAAGCAAAAATTAAACTGTGCTAACATTTCATCCAATGTATATTATTAATCTAAATTTCAGTGCGCACAAAATGCTAATGTATAATATTATTTCCAAAGTTCTTCAATTTCAGGATTTGAGATGATATATTCTACATGCATTCGTATATATTTATTTGTATAATATTAGAGATAATATTATACAAATAAATATATACGAATGTATGTAGAATATTATCTCAAATATAACATTTTATATGCCACACGACTTTATATTACAGCGTATTATGATTAGTATTAGTACTTTAAGCAAATACGTTAGAGAAAAGAAAAACAAAAAACAAAAAAAAGAGTCATTTGTACCGGGTGGTACCTCCACCCGGTACAAATGCCCCCCTGTCACGTCGCCGGGTGGAGGGCACATTTGTACCGGGCCGAGGCTCCGCCCGGTACAAATGTGTGGCATTTGTACCAGGTATTTCGCCTGCTACAAATGCTTGACCACATTTGTACCGGATGGTTTGTACCGGTTCAATACCCGGTACAAATGAGGGTTTTGAACCGGTACGAAAGGCCGTTTTTCCAGTAGTGCTGGGTTCTGCAAACCATCAACACCTATTCCATCGGGCTGGTGCCGGAGGGCTGGTAGTTATTTTTTTCCCTTATTGACTTGTCGCTTCGTGCTACAAGTCCCGTTTAGTTGGAGTAGTGAAATTTTTGGGTCATCTTACAAGGTTTATTAGAAGTATTAAACGTAGACTAGTTACAAAAATAATTACACAAATGAATCGAAATGGCGAGCCGTTAAGCCTAATTAATCTGTCATTAGAGATTGATTACTGTAGCACGACATTGTCTAATCATGACATAATTAGCTAATTAGGGCACTCCCAACCCAGACTCTACACATGGAGTCTGTATTTTGAAGACTCTATCCCAAGAAACTATAGTCCCCAATGCAACTTTGTAATAGTAGTTTTTATAGATAAAATATTTATTACTGAGCATAGAACAAGATGATCATCTGCGACATACTCTATGTGATCCAACGTGCACACACACCAGTGGAGCAGCGCGGAGGTCGCCCCCATCCTCTCCGACGCAGCGCGGAGGCAGGCTCCCTCCTCTCTGGCGGTCCATCGGCGTGGCGCGGAGGCCGGTCCCATCCTCTCCGGAGCGGCGCAGAGGTAGGCTCCCTCCTCTCCGGTGGCGCAGCGCGGAGGCCGGCCCCATCCTCTTCGGAGCAACACGGAGGTCAGCCCCCTCGTCTCTGGCGGCGGCGTGGAGGTCGACCGAGCAAGCGAGCGCGCCACGCGACCGCGGTGTCGGGGGCCAGGAAGGCGGGTGCCGCCGGCCATCGCCAAGGCCATGGTGCTCTCGCTCGGGAACAGCTTGCTGTTGACGGTGAATTTCCGTCAACCTAGCCATGAGTTTACCTTCGGTGTTGGCATGAATTCTATATCTTATCCATTGGTACTAACCCCCTGGATATAACAAGTTCGTTCGTGCATGTTGGTTTTGGAGTTTGATGTTTATGTAGGAATTTAGTGTTGAAAGCATGACTTCCGGGTAAAGTTCATCAAGCACCTCATGACAAGACCTTGAAGCCCGGCAAAAGTCAAGCAATGAAGTGAACATGACTCCAAGAAGCCCAAGGACCAACCCGTGAAGACGGAAAACTCCGAGGACCTGAACAGAAAATGCCGAATCTTGCGGGACAAGGAGCTCCATCTAAACCGCGGAGAAACTGACATCAAGGGCCCACATGCAGAAGGGAGAACGTTCTGGAAGACACAGGAATCATCACCGAGGAAGGAGGCCACGAGATGGGCCAGAATGGGCCCAGGCCGGCCGGCCCAGCCCATTTCTGGGTCCATTCGTCGCCCCTTTGACCTAGCCGCCTCTCGGACTATTTATAGCCCCCTGGCCAAGAGCCACGCATCAACTCATTCGTCATTCATCGCCGAGGAGCAGAGAAGAGAGGGACACCATTCCGGAGAGGAGAGGGTCAAGCTAGTTGTCTAGGGTTTCCCTAGCCGACGTGGGAACCTTGCACGGAAGACCGCGTCGGAGTTCCAGGAGCTAGGAGCAAGATCAAGGTAGGATCCCGGTGGTGATCTTGTTCATGTATCATAAATTATGTAGAATTATCAAGTTGCAATCCGATTTCTAGCAATCAAGTGCTTCTTCTATGACTTTTATTTCGATTGACTTTTCTTACTTTAAGATCTATTTGTGAATATTTTGTGAATATTTTCAGTTTTCTTTTGGTTTTTCTTTTTGCATCTACTAACTTTTTGATCATCCTCAAAAATCAATCTAATCTAGTTTTTGACTAACCCTAGTTTTCTTAGATTTGTTTTTATTTTTGTATATATTTTGATTATTGCTAACCCTAACAGGAGATGGACGGATACCTCTCCAACAAACCCGAAAATTTTGTGGATGATCCAGAAAAACTTTACAGGCTAAGGAGACGTGAAGCACAAGCTAAAAAGCTAGAATTTGCAGATCCAAAAGCGGAGGTCGAAGGATCGTCGGAGTCTCCAAAGGAATCGCCACCTCCAAGCCCTAGGGAGAATCAAATTCCACCACTACCGATGGGAGAACAACCGCAGCAGGAGCACAAGATCGGGGAGCTATGCACCCCGGATATCGTCGACCTACCAATCTTGAACCTCGCGGAGATCGGAAGGCCGTTCGAGATCAAGACCTCAACAATCCGCATGGTGCAACATTCACCCTTCACCGGTAAAGAGGATCCAAACCTTCACCTCCAAGCGTTCATTCAACTTTGTCAAACATTCAACATGGAGGGGGTGACTCAAAATCAAATGAGGGCAAGGCTCTTTCCGTTCTCACTACTCGGGAAGGCTTTGCAATGGTTCTACACTCAACCGGCGGAGACAGTGCAAAATTGGGATGCCTTGATGAGAGCCTTCATGAAGGAATACTACTCACCGGGTAAGACTCAAAGCTTGCGCAATAAGATTGCTACCTTTGCTCAATATCCTACGGAGACTATATCGGAAGCATTCGAGCGGTTCAATGAGTACACTCGGGCGGTGCCACATCACAAGTTCCCGAAGGAAGATCTCGTTCAAAAGTTCTATCAAGGACTTACCATGGCGTCAAGGACAATCATCGATGCATCGGCGAGAGGATCCATCATCGAGCTTACACCGACCCAAGCTTTCACTCTATTCAAGAAGGTGGCAGACAATGACACATGGGCGTCATCCGGACGCTTACTTCCGGTTCAACCCACGGGGAACGTCAAGGGAGTCTTGCAAGTGGAGAAAGAAGATCTACTCGAAGGTAAGATCGATTCGCTTATGCGGAGGTTGAAGAAGATGGAGATAGAGAAGAAAGAAGCTCAAGATTTAAAGGCAGCCGAAGCAAGATCCACATGTGAAGAGTGCGGAGAATATGGCCACGTCCAAAAGGATTGCCCGGAGGAAGCCAAGATGCTCGATTACATGAGGAAGGGAGATTTGCCGAACTTCCGCTACGGGCAAGGTAGACCTCAATTTAATGCAAGCTCATCCATTCCGAATTTGGTTCCTCTTCGTATGCAATTGAAGGACTTCATGGACGAGCAAGCTAAGATCAACAAGGACACCGTCACTAAGTTCAAGGCCATAGACAAGGTGTTGGAGAACATCGATAGCAAGGTGACGGAGGTCGGAAGCTCCAACCATCAAGTGCTCAACATGATGAAGATGCTCGAGACACAAGTGGGACAACTTGTCGGGCGCCTATCCGCTAATGAAGGGAAGCTTCCGGGACAACCTCAAGGTCCCGAGATGGCAAAGGCCATTCAAACTCGTTCGGGGAAGGAGACCGAAGATCCGGAGCGTTCCGCGGGAGCAAGAAAGCCTAAACCATCTACCGAGGCGGAGGAATTTGCTAAGGAGAAGGTTACCGAGATCATCACCGAAGAGCCCGAGTTTGAGATGCCGGGTGAAGACACGAAGATACTGCAACTCAAGCCACACTACTTCCGAGGTAAACTTGATAACCATTTTGAGAAGTTTGTGGAGGTTGTGCGTAGGTTGAGCATCAACATGCCGCTATTGGACGCCCTTCAAGTTCCTACATATTCTCGCTACTTCAAAGATATTCTAGCAAACAAGTATGAGATAGCAACACTCGGGGTGGATCATGTCAAGATGTCCGAGCAATGTAGCGCCGCTATTGCGAACGGACTAGAGAAGCAAGGAGACCCCGGATGCCCGACGATTCCATGTTCCGTTGGTTCATTCAAGTTTGAGAAGGCATTATACGACCTTGGAGCAAGTGTGAGCGTCATGCCAAGAGATGTGTTCGAGAAGCTACGCCTACCGGAGCTAGAGCCTACGGCCATGTGCTTGGAGTTGGGTGACAACTCCATTCGCTACCCTTTGGGCATCGCCGTGGATGTGCCCGAAGGTCGGACACCACTTCATCCCCATCGACTTCGTGGTGCTCGAGATGGGAGAGAGGGAGAAGCCACCAATTATCCTTGGAAGGCCTTTCCTCAAGACCGTGGGAGCTACCATCGACGTCGGAAAGGGGGAGATCAAGTTCGACATCAACGACGAGAGGAGTTCCTTCAAGTTTCGACCACGCTTCGAGGTATGCAATATGATCAAAGTTAAATATATTCCGCCTCATCGTTGCGTTAGTAAGGAAGAGCCAAGGAAGAAGGAAGAACCGGAGAAGAAGGAAGCGAAGGAAATCAAAGAAGTTGTTGCATCCGTCAAGATAAAGGAACAAAAGCCGCCTGTGAAGACCAAAAAGATGACTAAGCCGGAGAATAAACCTGCGCCAAAGATGGTGCGGAAGTGGGTACCCAAGATTGCAATGCCCGCAAAGAGCATTGATCCGAAGTAATCAAGTGAAGAAGTCTAGCCATGGACTATAAACAAAGCGCTAGGCGGGAGGCAACCCGTTTCATCGAGTCAAGAATAAGCTACCGGGAGGACAACCCGATCAAGATTTTTCGAGTCTTTCAAATAAGTTAGTTTTAAATTTGCTACGCAAGACATTCATAAACTCTTAAAGTGGTTGGATAATGTTTAGAGTTATAAATTTTGTTTGGTTATTTTATTTGGATCATAAAACCCTTTACATGAGCCATCCTATGAGTTTTTTGCTTCTTTTCGAGAAACCAAAACCAAAAAAATTCAGAACCTATCTCAACCTTTCATCCTCTTCATGATGTTATGGTTGACTTGTTTTACAAGCTAAAAACACACGAGTAGAGCCACGCCTTGTACCTAGATGTTATTTAAATTTCAGCGCATGGTAGGACTCGCGTGAACCTAGAAATTCAACTTTTGGTTGGTTTAAAAATTCATATCCTTGGTTTCTCTAGAGTTAGAATTTTTCTAAGCCTCATTCAATTTCAAAATCCCTCTCATTTAACCAAAATTAGAACCTAAACATATGCCCCCATGATCAAGCCAGGAAAAGCTTGCTCTCAACTAATGGAAGCAAACAATACCGGTGAGACCAAAATAAAAGTAGTCGGAAAATATTTTTGACTTACATTTGTTTTTGATGCTTAAAAAACTCCTCTAAATATTTTTGAACTCATTGCAAGCTCTGAGTTTATTTTTATTTTTCGAAATTAGAGGAGTGCTTAGCATTAAAACATGCTTAGAGGGAGGCAGTTGAGTTAACTTAACCACACATACACCATGATGCATCACGGGATGCCCCTCCAACATTTTTCATCAAACCACATGTAAAGGACAAGCATGGGGGGCAGCCAAAGCTTTATTTTGCAGGAATCTCATGGAGGCATGTGAGGCAAGGGAGCATGGAAGTAACTCAAAGCAAAACAATCAAGTGGAAGGATCAATCATGCAAGCAAAGGAGTGGACGAGAACATTTGGGCGGTGCAACCCCGTGGAGCACGCGGTCACAAAGCAACAAAGGAGTATGTAGTGCACTGGAGAAAAATCGAGCCAAGTGGAGCAGCAGGCCACCTAGGCCGGTCAGCCTGGGTCGGCTGGCCTCACCCCCTTTTTAAAGCCCCTGGTGCCCGTCTTCCTCAGGTAAGTCACTAGTCCAGTTCCTTGTTCGTGTTCATAAGCTCATAGTCCAGAACCACCTTAGACTTAGCCTTCCACCTCGAGTTTTGTTTCGTCCAACAAAATCCATCCTAATACCACTCAAAGTCCATACTCCAAATAATATTTGTGTGCCTTGTTACCGGTTGAAAACCCCGGATATATATTTGTGAGGAAGAGTGCAGCAACCATGTGGAAGAAAACTACAAGTCTTTTCACCAAGAAGAATGGATCATCGTCGTCCAAGCCATCATCAACAACCTCTTCGTGGAGGCACTCGGTCTTCGAGTCTCCTCGGAGTATGGAGGAGGACACGGCACCGCCGAGGAGGAACGACACTCTTCTCCTCGGTGGCATGAGGGCCACACGAAGCTCGTCTATGCGGTTCACCGAACCATAAGGACGTACGGAGGAGCCGCCCGTCCGACCTCGTCGCTCGACACGATCATCCGCTCCACCTCCATACACTCCGCGATATTCCAAGTATGGGGTCATCATCAAGACGGAGGAGGAGGAGGAGAAGCTCACTCGCCTTGAGAAGAGGCTTGTGGCAAACGTCGACCTCGACGACCAAGCTCTCCAAGTGTTGGGTTTTCATATAGATATTTATTATATGTTGGGACACCTAGGTTGGGTGCAATTCTCCAACGGAGTGTCGGCAAACACCCACAAGGAATTCGCCTTGGAAATTCTCATGACCATGGCGCCTATTCTTGATGAAGGAGTGCCGAGTCTCTCATTTCGTTTGGAGGGAGATGAACAAGTGGTTCCCTATGAGTATATTAGGGAGTTTCTTGGTTTTCAAAAGGGAGCCCCGGAACAAGTGGATGTGCATGGAGGCACATTGGAAGGTTTTTGGAGAATGATCGCGGGAGAAGCTAACCGGCAAAAAAATAGTATCCGAAACCCCATCATCCAAGTGTTTCACTCATGGATGAGCAAGAGGATTTTGGGGAGAATGAAAGAGACCAAGATAACCGACATGGAGGTGAATTGGCTCTACACAGCTTTAATTGCCGGGCAGCCAATCGACCCCACTCACCTTATGATCAACCGATGGTGTTGTGAAGCAACATTGGGTTCGGGAGATATTGGTTCGGGGTGTTATCTCTCCATATTGGCTATCTCATTGAGACCGGGAATTCCAAGAAACCCGGAGCATCTCCTAGTTGGGACTTCCCTAGGATTTGATTATTTGAAGCAAGGCAAATATATAAGTGGAGATGAGAGAGGAGGCTTCAAATTGGCCAAAGTGAATTTGCCCTTACCAGATGGAAGACTAAGACTTTTTCTTGAGGGGAAAGAAGATTGGTTAGAGGAAGGACTTCTTGTGCCGGCGAAGAAAAATAAGAGAGGAAGGATTATAGAAGAAGGTTCTTCCGCGGCCCAAGAAGGAGGTGCGCCCCAAAATTATGCGCCACCTTATGGAGGAATTCCGGCGCCGCCGAGATACTACGGTGGTGTACCAATGCAAGCATGGGGGAGTGGTGCAGCCATGCCCCCACCAAATTTTGCGGTACCCAACATAGTCTTTGCGGAGCAATATGCACACCTTCCTCAACCACAACAAAGTGTGGCCATCATTGGAGGATACGCTGCAAGAAACATGTAAAATATCGCAGCCATCCAAACCAATGCAAACCAAATGGGTGAAGGAAATGCAAACATTGCCTTTGAGCTTGGACGTCTTCACCTAGCACCGCCGGAGCAATTCATAGGAGGAGCGGTGCAATCCTATTATGAGCAAGGGTACAACAACCAAGATTATCAATATCAACCACCGGCGGAAGATTAGAGAGAGGAGGAGCTTTAGTTTAATCTTTCCTTTGGCCTTTTCTTTAATTTTCAGCTTGTATGCGCCTATGTATGCGTAGTGTTTTCAGTTTTTATTTAATTTTCAGCATGTGTGTTAGTTTTTATTTTCGTCATGAATAAAATCACCACCTTGTTTTTACCTTTGGCAAAGATAAAAAGTTTGTGCCATATTGATATATGATGATAGTTGCCGCTTTGCCTATCTTTGTACTTGTTCTATGCATGATTAAGCTAATGCTCTCTTAAAATGCAAATCTGAAATTTATCTAAATGCTAGCTTAATCTTTTGCGAAGGTTATGATAAAAATAAAGACCCATAGTGTTTTATATGCTCTCAAGTTTTAGATGGATTAAAGATGATTTATTTTTAAAAGTAATGCTAACCTTGTCATTAATACCTCTTGCATGTTGCTCTACCTATCCAGAGCCATATATATATTTGAGTGCAAAAACTTAGTTTACAAGGTTTATTTTTGTGTGAGTTATTTCAGGACTTGATTTCTCTGGCCCGAGACTAAGAAGCTGGTCATTCCGTTTTTGCGTATCTATCTTTTTGCTAACCTTTTTATCCGTGCATTGTGTATCCCCACATCGGAGATTTCACAAACCTCGCTGGATATCCACCCTTAAAACCAAAAATATCATCTTTTGTGTTTACCTCCTTGACCACAACCTATCATTGAGTATGGATCGTCAATTCAAGGAAGATCGCAAGATGGTGCCAAGATTAAAGATTTCAAGTATCTCTCCAAAGGAAAAATATTTCTAGTACCTACCTTATCTCTATCACCTCTTTGCCCGAGGACGAGCAAACGTCTAAGCATGGGGAAGGAGGTAGGTACAATGCAATTTAGAGTTCAAGGGGAGCAAATAAAAAAAAGAGAAAAAATGAGTATAAAGAAAAAGAGATAAAGAAAGAATATATATATATATGTATGAGAAACGAAAAAATATGAGTATATATAAAATAAAGTGAATTCCCCAGTTCTCTAAAGTGCATTAGGAATTTCAAAAGTTTCAAGATTTAAGATCCAAACTCATCTTTCCAACCATGTGCAATCCGATAACGAGGACTTCCTTTGTGCCTCGGGATCACTCTTTGCCATTTGCACATGTCCACCTATCTCAAGGTGTGTGTATTTTTCTCTCCCCCTCCTTGATATAACATTATTTTCCAATGACCTTTTTGACGAGTCTCGGTAAGACCATGAGAAGCTTGTCTTGTTTTTACAACATCTCATTTATAATATCTTGGTAGGACTAAACTTTCCAAAAAAAGATCCACATAAAGCCTACCACATATATATATATGTTTTGAGAGGGAAAGGAGTAGAAGAAATAGGCTTGAGAGACAAGATGAGATGAGAGTTCATGAGCAAGATGCAAGGTGGTTTAAATTTTTGAACTTGGTTTAGCTCTTTTTCATCTCATTCTTTATTTCAAAATTTCTGAGATCCATTTGAATTTTTGGGAGCATGTTTTATACTTGTGGGATGAGCTTAATTAATATCTACCCTCCGTAGGGATGAAGGCTAGTACTCTATGGACCTCTAACGAACTAAACTTTTGAGAGTATTATGTTTTCTCGTGTATGATCAAGTGCAGGGTTTGAGCAATGAAGGGCAACGCTGATATCCACCGAAGGTTTACGCGAGGACGAGCAAGGTTTAAGTATGGGGGAGATGTTGACGGTGAATTTCCGTCAACCTAGCCATGAGTTTACCTTCGGTGTTGGCATGAATTCTATATCTTATCCGTTGGTACTAACCCCTTGGATATAACAAGTTTGTTCGTGCATGTTGGTTTTGGAGTTTGATGTTTATGCATGAATTTAGTGTTGAAAGCAAGACTTCCGGGTAAAGTTCATCAAGCACCTCGTGACAAGACCTTGAAGCCCGGCACAAGTCAAGCAATGAAGTGAACATGACTCCAAGAAGCTTAAGGACCAACCCGTGAAGACGGAAAACTCCGAGGACCTGAACAGAAAATGCCGAATCTTGCGGGACAAGGAGCTCCATCTAAACCGCGGAGAAACTGACGTCAAGGGCCCATATGCAGAAGGGAGAATGTTCTGGAAGACACGGGAAGCATCACCGAGGAAGGAGGCCACGAGATGGGCCAGAATGGGCCCAGGTCGGCCGGCCCAGGCCCCCATTTCTGGGTCCATTCGTCGCCCCTTTTGACCTAGCCGCCTCTCGGACTATTTATAGCCCCCTGGTCAAGAGCCACGCATCAACTCATTCGTCATTCGTCGCCGAGGAGCAGAGAAGAGAGGGACACCATTCTGGAGAGGAGAGGGTTGAGCTAGTTGTCTAGGGTTTCCCTAGCCGACGTGAGAACCTTGCACGGAAGACCACGTCGGAGTTCCAGGAGCTAGGAGCAAGATCAAGGTAGGATCCCGGTGGTGATCTTGTTCATGTATCATAAATTATGTTGAATTATCAAGTTGCAATCCGATTTCTAGCGATCAAGTGCTTCTTCTACGACTTTTATTTCGATTGACTTTTCTTACTTTAAGATCTATTCTCGAGATAGATCATAGAGGGTGTTCTTGTAGCCGTGGTGGCTAGAGGTGCATGCCTGACCTTCCAAGAGATTTCAACTTGTCCATTGGACTCGCCCTAGGCTAACCCGCACGAATAGGAGTGCGTTGTGACAGAACGGTGGCTCCAAAAGGTGGGCGTCTTCGGAGTTGGACGAGAAGCCGCGATTTAAAGAAGCTTTTTATGAGATTCAGCTTGGCTATTTCTTCTTTGTTTGGAACTTCAACGAGAGCTTGACCCAATCTCTCTAGATTGGTTTTACCAATCTCTCTAGATTGGTTTTACCTTTCCCTCTCTATCTCTTGCTACCTCCGGTGTTTCATAGATTACATTCGTTTTTATGATGTTCTTTAGATTAGATGCATAAGATTCCCCTTTGAAAATCAAAGTTCTCAGCTTTAATAGATTGGTTCTTGCATCACACATTTGTTCCACGGATTTGATACCTTAGGTTCACACTTGAAGGAAGAAGGGTCTCTTGGCTACGACGGAGGACTTGTCCGCTTGCAAGTCCATACAAAGTTTGATACGCATATACACCGTCAACACTCGCTCTCCGCGCTCGCGTCCTTCAAAGCCGAGGACGGCCGAGGTGAGGGTGGAGGTGGAGCAGCCGCCGCCGTCGGGCTCATCGGCGCGATTTTTGTGCCCGCCGCCGTGTTCGGCGTCGTCACCATTCGCGCCGACGGCCAGGGTGTCGTCGTCGACCTTCTTCCGGGACGCGGCGTTCCTCCTCCTGGCCCTCGCCGCCGTGCTCGGCGTGGTCGCGATCCGCGTTGGCGGCCAGGGTGTCGCCGTCAGCGCGGGCGAGGTCGGCATCTGGGGCACCGGAGCGTACGGGATCCATCGACTCTATGCGGTCCTCCCCAACGCGAGTCTTCCAGAGTTGGGCGGCCTCGAAGGATGCGTAGACGCGAAGTCGAGATAGGAAACCGAGTCTTCATTTTTTCCCTTCTCTCTTCAATAACTACAGTGCCACATCAGCAAAAAAATGCTAATAAATGAACTTAGACTGTATGATAGAGTCTGGGTTGGGAGTGCTCTTAGATT
Organism: Cenchrus fungigraminus; assembly: GCA_036936925.1. Taxonomy (NCBI): domain Eukaryota; kingdom Viridiplantae; phylum Streptophyta; class Magnoliopsida; order Poales; family Poaceae; genus Cenchrus; species Cenchrus fungigraminus. The sequence goes on from CM072770.1 coordinate 64,930,260, forward strand.
CGTCTTGATTGTTAAGGTAAGAGTTGCGGAATGAGTTTTGTCATTAATCCATATTTAATACTCCTAATTAGTGTTCAGAGATTTATGTGACGGGTAGTTGGTGAAATTTTTGGAACTAAACGGGGATTGAATTTCGGTGATCAGCGGATGCTTCGTTATTCCCACGCGCGCCGTTCTTCCGTGAAACCGCAGCTCGGAGTGGATGTTTTTTTCCCTGTGCTCTGTGAAGGGAACGAATCCATTTCCACTCTGGAACGGCAAACTCATTTCCTCCGTTCCAAACGGTACATGACGTCAGCGAAACAAAGGAACGAGATTCCTGTAAAATTCCTAGAGCTCCGAAAATGCTGAGGTCATGTGCTTGCGTAGGGCTGGCCCACGCTGACGCTGACACCACGGGCGGCCGCAGATTCCTTGGAGATTCCAAGCCCAGTTGCTCTCTCCCAGCTGACCAATCTTCAAGCCAAGCGCTGGCGGCGACTTCTTCTGCTCTCTTTCCCTTTTTCTCGCGGCGCTGCGACGACCACCGCGAGCGCAGCGCCGTTCCAATCCCCCATCCATCGCGCCGTCGTCTTGTCGACCTCCCCACTAGTACCGCCGAACAACTCGCCCAGCTTCCTTCGTCCTTGCAGGAATCACGAGCGACTAATCGGACTTTGTTCTCTTTGCCCCGTCCGCAGATTTCGCGCTCCGGTGGTGAGGGCGAGGAGGGATGAGGCTGGCGCCGAGGGAGGCGGAGAAGCTCGCCCTGCACAATGCGGGGTTCCTTGCGCAGAAGAGACTTGCCCGGGGCCTCCGCCTCAACTACACCGAGGCCGTCGCGCTCATCGCCGCGCAGGTGAGCGAACCAGGATGCCGCCGCCGTCCTCCACCCTGCCGCCAGTTCCACTCCTGCTCTGCTCTCGTAGTCAGAACGAAAATAGTACGTTTCCGGTGCGCATACCCACAAAGTCAACGCGGACCAGTGCTTTTATTTTTACTATTTAGATCCGCGCGTTCTCTGCTGGGAAAAAATAGCATGTGTCAAGGTACTGTGCCATAAAGGAGCGCAGAAACATTCCCTGTTTTGGCATCGTACTACTCCATCCGCCCCACAAAGACCGTTCGTTCAGAAAATTTAGGACATGCTAGTAGTCGTGACAAATGACCTTGTTGCCCTTAATTAATCATGCATTGGAACTTGAAAAGAGACATCAATTAAGTATTTTATTGGCTCTATGTGTTTCTCAATGCAATATTTTCTTGGTACTTGGTGTTAGTTTAATGAGAAGAGTATTTAATACGAGCTAAAAGAACACTCTTTGTGGGACAAATTTTGAAAGCTATATGAACAGTCTTTGCGGGACGGAGGGAGTATGTATATAGTGGTCGGTGGATGACGTTCAGATTCTGGCCTTGTCTTTTACCTCAACTGAAGTTAGCTTTCTTGAAGAAGCTATGCAGTGGGGAATGATCCCAGATGGAAGCGAAGCTGCTAACTAGATTTAGACCCCCCATGCTAATTGCTACTGATTTAGTTTGTCCGAGAACGCTTTTGCTTCTCAAAAAAGGAAAAAAAAAGGTCCCAGAACACTTTTCTTGCCAACTTCGGATGATATGATTGAATTAAGTCTTACTTCCTGCACAGATTCTTGAGTTTGTCCGTGATGGAGATAAAACTGTGTCATGCTTGATGGACTTGGGGAAACAGCTGTTGGGCAGGTGGGTTTATCTTCTGCTGAATTGCTACCCTTTGCTGTACTGTTCATCAAACATAAAAATTCGCTCAGATGATAACGAGAGACTGAACCGCTTTTGAAGACATACTAACTAGTTGTGAATATTTTTAACAGTAGCTCACTTCACCGGACATCCAGTACTTGTAATGAACACAACAAAATGCCAACATATCTTACTGCAATTTATTTATAGTTTTTTTTATCTCATGCCTGACTTCTAGTCTTACTCTTATGACTACTGTCTTCACATATTTCAGTTGCTCTGACAGTTTTGCTTTTTACTTTCCCCCCAGGAGACAAGTTCTTCCAGCTGTTCCATACCTTTTACATACTGTACAGGTGTTCTTTGCCACACTATATGAATATATGATACTTACCATTTTTATACATATGCATCCAGATTTCATTAATAAAAAGTGTTACATTAGAAAGTAGTAGACAATCATATTTGTTCTTAGAAAGATCTGAAAAGTTTTTTCACTTGTCATCATTTCACCTAGGTTGAAGGAACATTCGTGGACGGAACAAAACTAATTACTGTGCATGACCCTATTTCTTTGGATGATGGCAATATGGAGTTAGCACTGCATGGTTCTTTTCTCCCAGGTCCAAGACTCTGATCAGCATAATTAGTTCAATTATGTTCGAACTTTTTCCCCTGAATTACATCGTTACAAAATTCATTGATTAATCCATTTATGGAGTCTGTGGAGATCTGTTTCATAATGTTTTTATAATGTTTTTTCTAGGGCATGTTCCTAAAATCTTTGGTGTATTCTTTTTTTCAAGAACACTTCATTAGTGGAAAAAAGAACTGTACATGATATTATTTAACTGATGCAGTGCCTTCACCTGAAAAGTTCTCCGTGGGTGATGTCGAAGACTATCCTGGTGAAATACATTACAGTTCTGGTCGCATAGTTCTAAACCTTCACCGCAGGGCTTTAACTTTGAAGGTTGTTAACAAGGCAGACAGACCTATTCAGGTGAGGGCACCTAGTTATTTTTGTTTGGACCCTAGTGCAAATCTGCAAAAAATCCTTTTCTTGATCCCTTTTACTATCAAATTGAAAATGCTGTTTTGTGTTTTATTTAAACTTTTGAAAAGATAGGCTCAAACTCGTTTTCCAAATTGCCTCTCTAATAGTTAAATTTCAATGTTAACCAATCGATGGCATGATGCCATCCTTCTTGGTTAGTGTTTTAGCACCCAATACACTTGTGGCAGGACATGAGTTTTGAACTGACAAACACATACTAATGTTGTTATAGTACTACTAAGTTCAGAGAAAATTTTGTCCTGTTCCATCATGTTAGTTGAATGTGTATCGATGTTTGGAACTATGTGGATCAATATAATTATGATCTCTGCATCTATGTCGATTTTAAAATAAAATTTATTAATAATGCCATTCTTTGAATGTTTAGCTAAACCTTATTGTTTAAGAAATTTAAATTATTCCTTTTGATGTGGCTTTGATCCAACTGTCAGTTTAGATGCAGTGTAAATACTGTTTTTAACACGTTCAAGTTACATTGCATTACACCCTCATTTACTATTTATTGGAGGTCTAATATTTTTTAATTTTTTTGACTCTCTTCTGACCTTAAAGACAAATATCAAATATTTTTTGACCTTGCAGATTGGAAGCCATTACCACTTTATAGAGGCCAATCCATACCTGGTTTTTGATAGAGAAAGGGCCTATGGCATGAGGTTAAACATAATTGCTGGAACAGCTGTTCGGTTTGAGGTGATTTTATTGTATCCATGCTTTTAGAAATTTTCAGCCTGAGGTTGAACATATTTGGCCTCCTACTTAGTTTGATAGTTTCATAAATATACTACACATAGCAATTATAAAACCATCAAGAATCTGATATCTATTTATTTTTTCAGCCGGGGGATGCAAAAAATGTTACACTTGTAAGCATCGGAGGTCTCAAGGTAATCAGAGGTGGAAATGGCATTGCTGATGGTCCTATTGACAGTTCAAAGGTTAATGAGGTGATGCAGAAGGTTAATGCAAATAATTTTGGACATGAAGATTATCCAGATTCAAGGTTGTTCTTTCCTATTTAAGTGATGACACATGACAAAGTTAATTGCTTAATTTTTTGCCTTAATTTTATCTTTCAAATATGTGTCCAGGGAAGGTCTTATTGGTGATGGTCCATTTGACTGTACTGTTGATCGTGAGAAGTATGCGAGCATTTATGGACCTACCACTGGTGATAAGATTAGGCTTGGTGATACCTATCTTTTTGCTGAGATTGAAAAGGACTTTGCTATTTATGGTGATGAATGCATATTTGGAGGTGGAAAAGTTTTACGCGACGGAATGGGACAAGCTACAGGGTACCCAGAATCTTCCTGTCTAGATACAGTTATAACAAATGCTGTTGTGATTGACCATACAGGAATATACAAGGCTGATATTGGTGTAAAAGATGGACTTATAGTTGCCATTGGAAAGGCTGGAAACCCTGATGTCATGGATGGTGTTCATAGTAACATGATTGTGGGGGTAACTAACTTTATCCTTAATATTTTGTATTAAGTTTCTAAAGAAAATAAACATTTGTTAATAATTTCTACACCAAAAAATTGTTTCAGGTCAATACTGAAGTTATTGCATCTGAAGGCATGATTATAACTGCTGGTGGCATAGATTGCCATGTTCACTTCATATGTCCTCAGTTGGCAGAAGAGGCAATCGCAAGTGGTTAGGCTTCTTCACTTCTACTACAGATTAGGGGCAAGCCAACTACACATCATTAGATTATCTTGATAATTTCATATCATTTAACAAACAAAGGGTGTCGACACTGGCATAAATCATTCCAGGCAGAGCCTGGAATGCCTGTAAATTCTTGATGGTTGAAAAACATTAATCACACATGAAATGATATTTTTATTTCGAATGGGATGTGTGTCTTATGTACCGTGCAGTCAGGATTAGTCAGTGATATGTCTTGAAAGGTCTCTATTTGTGTAGGCATCACGACATTGGTGGGTGGTGGAACAGGACCAGCGCATGGAACTTGTGCCACAACCTGCACTCCAGCACCATCTCAAATGAAATTAATGTTGCAGTCGACCGATCAATTGCCAATTAACGTGGGATTCACAGGCAAGGTAATTTTGTGTGCTGGGGAAATGAATAACAGAATTCAGTATTTCATAAATAAAACATACAAAATCTGCTGCATTTTCAATGTATTTTGGGGGTGGGGTCTTGAACATGTGATGATATTAATATTTAAGTTGTAAAGCTTAATAGTTAGCATTTCCTACAAATCATTTTTATGTTAAATATGAAAACAGCTGATTAATTTCTTCCAGTCATCTTTTTATTAAAAAGGTGAAACAAAATACTGTTAATGTCAATTGAGGATTGCTTCCCCTGTACTATGAGAACTAAAATATTGCTAGAATGTACTCCCTCCAGTCACAAATAATAGATTTGTGGGCGGAAAGAAAGGACAAGATTCCTGCTTTGCGATGTCTAAAGTGAATCATTCTAAATTTTTACTGTAAATTACTTTTTTTAGGTGAGTTTGGATGTCTGAAATTGATACAAGTACATTTGCATCAAAAATAGTTTCATATTAATATACTTTTGGTATGTGTTACAAAGTACTGTAGCAAAAAGTAAGGGGAAAAGTTATGTCCAGGAAACCACATTGATGTCCAAAACTGGACATATTTGTGACTGGATGTGATTTTTATCATTGTTCTAAATCTGTTTTTCCATAATCTCCTTGGGAAACTATGCAGGGAAATACTGCAAAACCTGAAGGATTGGCTGAAATCGTTAAAGCAGGAGCAATGGGCTTAAAGCTGCATGAGGATTGGGGAAGTACCCCAGCTGCAATTGATAATTGTTTGTCTGTTGCAGAAGATTTTGATATTCAGGTAAGCATCTAATGTTATGTCTATCACTATCCTTTCTGTTATACTACAGTTTACTTATTTCTATCCTTACCTGATTTTGACAGGTTAATATCCACACAGATACCTTAAACGAATCAGGTTGCGTGGAACATACAATTGCAGCTTTTAAAGATAGAGCTATACATACATATCACAGGTTTGATTTGCATCTAAATATCTCCTTTGTCATAGAACATACTCTGAAAATATTTTCTTTAAGAAATTTTGATTGCTACAAATAATAGAGGTTGAATGGATAACTATATTGAGCCCCAATGGGCACAATATATAGAGTACAGGAAAGATACATGAGCGGAACCCTAGAGGCCTAGACTAGGATATTACAATATTGCCCTTGACTGTTATATCCTTGGCATTGATTAGCATAGATGTACGTGCAGCGCGCACACTTTTTTTTAATATCAGTAGCCACTACTTTAAGATCAACAAATTCAACAACCAACAGATTTTAATTTTTCAATTACTTTTAGAAAATACTCCCATTCTACACTTTTATTTCTTACTCACTCCATTCAAAATTTCTTGTCGTTTTGGCATAAATTCCTTCTGTTACGTATCTAGATATATATTTATGTCTAGATATGTAATAAAATGAATGTATCTAGAAAAGCCAAAACGACAAGTAATTTGGAAAGGAGGGAGTACTAAGTAATGCTCAGATGAAATAATCTAACAGAAAACGAAGCATCACATCGTGAATAATTTGTCCGATCACTCGGTGTGAATAATCTGATGGTGAGCTCTACAATTTATTTGGTGACATGTGCTCCATAATATAATTAGAGGAAACATGTATAATTAGAACAACCACAAATGATACTAATCAAATTAGAGGAAATGCACCGATGATATACGATTGTAGGTCCCCTAGATGTAGATGATGCTGATCAACTACCGATGCAGTCTGCATCACGCTCAGTGTTCATGTGGTGCTGTTCGCAGCCGTCTGTGGCTTGGATGGTTTGGCATACTTTTTTTTTGTGTCCGCTGGCGCTGGAGACCTAAGGCACTTTTTTTTTTGTTTTGGATGTATTATACTCAAATATTAATTAGAGCTCCATGTACATCATTGTGAGCAAATAAATAGGAAATGATGTCCGACGTATTCATGAGCAAAATAGAGTCCACACGATTGAAGGCGTGTATGTTATGCGAATGCGAGGAGACCCATGTCCACGTAGGCACCCATGTCCGTTTCTTGCTAACACAGTTTTTGATGGGTACGACGGGTGGGTAAGAGAAGCGTGGGTGAGAAAAGAATTAACTTTTTGGCAGAATCATTCTCCAAATTGTGATTTCTATGGGTCTTCCACTTTATCCACTTCTCAATTAGATGACGGATGGGTCCGGCGTGAGGGGTAAGGCAGGCCCGAATAGGGTGAGAAACGTTTTCGATCTTTATAGTATAGATATATCTTGTCGAAGTACTTAGGTGCCTGATCTATCATGTGGGTGGAGCTCACCTATAAGGAATAAGATCAGCCTGTTCGTGGAGCATAAAAGGCATATAAGGCTACATATAAGTATGATAGTTTGTTAAACAATGTTAAAGGTAAATGTCATTACTTAGATGATTCTAAAATAATCGAAGAGTTTATTTTTTTTCTTTTTGGGAATAAATTGATTGAAGAGTTTAGAGATGGCACATTTGCACTTTTTAGATGGACCTTTTATTGTGAGCACACAAATTTCTCTTAATAATTTTTCTACTTTGTAGTTTCAATATTTACTTAGGAAGATGTTATTAAATAAACCTTTCAATTTTCTTATCATGTTCTTACATTTTAATTGACAGCGAAGGTGCAGGTGGTGGTCACGCTCCAGATATCATCAAAGTGTGTGGGGTTAAAAATGTGTTGCCCTCTTCAACAAATCCGACCCGGCCATTTACTTTAAACACTGTAGATGAGCACCTTGACATGCTGGTACATAATTATCCAAGCCAATATGGTAGACAACATGTGCAAAATATGATGGTAATATGTTTTGGTTATAGTGCAGATGGTTTGCCACCACCTGGATAAAAACATCCCAGAAGATGTGGCATTTGCTGAGTCTAGAATTCGAGCTGAAACAATTGCTGCTGAGGACATATTGCATGACATCGGGGCCATAAGTATTATATCATCTGATTCACAGGCCATGGGGCGCATTGGAGAGGTCTGTTACATAGTTATCCTAAATCCATAGCTGCTGTTAAGTTTGTGGATAGCCTGGATCTTCTTGCCCGTACTCATAGATTACCTGTAGAAAGTACTTGCTTTCTACATGCTAATGCAAATTTACTGAACACAATCAGTACAGTGCCTGCTACATCGACCTAAATGCCTCTTTATATGAACTGGTGATGTGGTGATAACACAGCATGCTTGGCATGCACCATAGTACATGAAACAGGGGAATGGCCTAGGAACTTTTTTTCCAAAAATCTCTTCTATCCACCTTTGGGACAAAATTGAGGTCCATAGCTGGAAGACAGTTTGAAGGAACCACCGTACTAGCTAAATTTGTTGAGTGCAAACTATATTTTTATTAACACACAAAGGTAATCTGTGAACATCTGGGTGGGTTTCTGTCATGGATTAAGTATGGGAAAATTGGTATGGTACCATCGAAAGATCAGCTCCTCCGGAAATTACCACTAAAAAATTTTTGTCTCTGTAAAATACCTTCTAAAGTTTGCACAGTTAAGTTTTCTAGCATTCAGTCACATTTGGTCTTCCCTTCCGTTAGCAGAGACAATTTTACCCCTCACCATGGCTCTTCATGGGTTAGGTGGAGCAATGCGGCCAGCTTACACGGCTTAACAGCTACACTACATCTGCTCATGCACAGCCGCCGCCTGCATCAGCATGCACACGAAGCTGCTACCTCCAGAAGATTCAAAGGAGCTGCGCAGCATCAATTCCATGGCACCATGAAGCCATCTGTGTCAGTTTCCCTTGAAGATTCGAAGTTCCCAGGATGAGGTAGCGGTGGGGTGCTTGCCGGCGTCCCATGGAGATGAAGGAGATGATTGCGGCACGCCTAGCGGGAGGCTGAGCAGTCTGCGTGTCTGGGTAGCAGCCTAGCAGGAGATTTTTTTTTTTTTGTGTCAAGGGCACCAACGACATTTCATATCCATGTTATGTTTGTCTAATAGATGAAAATAAGTTTCCGGTGAATAAAAGTAACAGAGTGCTAGTTTCAGATAATGTTTTGATATTTCCGTGTTATTTTGCAGAGTCATGTTCTTTCAATGGTATTTTCCAGATTTCGTGATTTTTCAATGCTATAGAACTAATTTCCCCTAGTAGTATTATTGGTGGATTTATGGTACGTTTAAGCAGTAGCAAGTCTACATCTGGGGTTTCTCCCCCTCCTTTTCTTCTTAATATAATGATGTGCAGCTCTCCAGCGTGTTCGAGAGAAAAAAAAAGTGTACATCTGTGTTATTTTGTTTCCTCTTCTAACAAATTATTTCAAGCTGTTGTATACCTTAATTTCAAAGTTTATACTCTAAACATATTAGGACTTGTTTGGAGGGTTGACCTTGACCTATAGAAACTTAACAATCTGGCAAAGTTGATTAACCCTAACCCGGTGGGTTTTTTCTTTCATGGAGAAGACATGGTGAAACAATTAGAGCAATTTATGCCTGTAGGTTGACTGGTTGAGGAGTAACCGCTTTTTAGGTGATGACATTACAGCTGCACTGATTCAGTTTTGTTTGTTTGAACGTCGGCTTTATAGGTGATAACCCGGACATGGCAAACTGCAGACAAGATGAAAGTCCAAAGAGGCAGGTTACGTGGATCTGGTGAGTCTGATACTGCCCAGGACAATGACAACCTCCGTATAAGAAGATACATAGCAAAATACACCATAAATCCAGCAATAGTAAATGGTTTTTCAGACTTTGTTGGTTCTGTTGAGGTATGTGCTTCTCGTATTACTGAGAAAAAAGTTCTATATATATGCTCCTTATTCACTGAAGAACTAAAGTCAGAAAATGCTAGCTTATGCTGTATATATCTCAAAAAATTATTATCAAATAAGAAAGAATTATCTACTCTGATATTCCTGCCGTATGTTGAATAAACTAATGTGTAATTTTTCTTATTTCCTCAATGTAGCAGGTAAACTCATGCAATGAAGATTTTTTTTAAAAATAAACTGTAGAAAATAACTTTGTTATATCAGTTTTCCTCTGTTTTTTACTAGTGCCTTGGTTCCAGCAACCGTATGAGTTCTCACTATTAATCTAGAAATACTAATCTGCATCAGGAACAGGGCAACAAACTGTTATTTCTGAAATAGTTATCTTCTGCATAGGTGCAACTGGTTCTACCATGAATTAATATAATCCTAATTATTAATATCCCTACCATATGTAATCAGACTGAGTGAGATACTGGCTAGGCATTTCCTCAATTAGTATCTCAATTAAAGGTCTAACTGATCCTACATATTTTGGACAGGTGGGAAAATTAGCTGACCTTGTTCTTTGGAAACCAGCATTTTTTGGTGCTAAACCAGAACTGGTTGTAAAGGGAGGCGCTATTGCATGGGCTAATATGGGTGATCCCAATGCTAGCATTCCAACACCTGAACCTGTATGGACTACTTTCTTGCGATACATTGAACATTCTTCTACCATGATGTTTCCGTTTATTAGCATTAACATAAAGGAAAATTCGTTTTGAATACCCTAATTCACTTTTTCCTTTTGAGCCTTTTTTTACAAATTTTTTATTTATTTTATCTCTTGAGTTGTTTTGATGGATCAATTTCACCTCCTAATAATGTGTTTGAGACTTGCCTGTTAGACTACCTATGTACAGGCCCATTAGGCCTTTAGGGTTAGTGGTGTGCCTGGCCTGTTCGGCCGCCGCCCCCCCTCTGGGTTTCTTGTGTAGAGGGCAAGGGACTCCTTGATTGGTGGTGTTTCTATAAACCAATCCTAGTCCCTTGCCTATATATGTATGTGTGCTGTGCACCTCCATAATCAATCTACTATTTTCCCAGTCATACCTTCCTTCATGGTATCAAGAGTCCGGGTTCCCGGATTCCTTCCAGCTTCCGCTACCTCTGCGCCGTCGCCCACCTAGGGTTCTCGGTCGCATCGCGCCGCCGCTCCCCGAGCTGCCGCACGACCTCCTCTGCTTCGCGCCGCCGCTCCCCGAGCCGCCGCGCGCGCCTCTCTGCCCGCGCCGCCGCTCCCTGAGCCGCCGCGCACGCGCCCCTGTGCCCGCGCCGCCGCTCCCTGAGCCGCCGCGCGCGCCCCTCTGTCCGCGCCGCCGCTCCCCGAGCCAGCCGCGCCCGCCTCTGCTCCACGCCGCCGCTCCCCGCCTGTGCGCCGCATCCTCTGCCGCGATACATGGCCGGGACACCTACTCCCTCTGCTCAAGCCGCCGAGGAGGAGGAGCGCCGCCAGCGCATCGCGGCGGACGCCAAGGAGCAGGCCCACCTCGACACCGAGCGCGCCCAAGCCGATGCAGACGCGCGCCAGAGGGAGCGCGACGCCTGCCTCACCCGCGCCAAGGCCGCCGAGGACGAGGCTACCCTCGCGGTTAAGGAACGCGAGGCCGTGGATCAGCGCATCCGCGCCGCTCTGGCCCGTGCCGCCGTCGAGCGCAAGGCCGCCGCCGAGGCTGCCGGCGCCAAGGACGACGACGAGAAGGCGTCCCATGTCTCCGACCCCGCCCCGGACGCCTCCAACCTGCAGATGCATGAGGCCGCCACCCTCCTTCACCTGCACTCCCAAGCCATCGCCGTCCACAACATCTGGCTCCTCGTGCCGATCGTCCTCGACCTCGCCGCTAACAACTACACCCGCTGGCGCGAGCAGTTCCTCCTCACCGTCGGCAAGTTCTCTCTGCAGGACCACGTCCTGTACGACTGCCCCGCTGTGATCCTCCCTGACTGGGACCGGATGGATTGCACCGTCCGCTCACGGATCTACGGGACAATCTCTAACGATCTCGTGGAGACCGTCCTCAAGCCACGTGCCTCTGCACGAGTCATCTGGCTCGCTGTGGAGTCCCAGTTCCTCGACAACCAGGAGCAGCGCGCCATTCTCCTGGACACTGAGTTCGTTCTGTTGAATTTGACCCTGCTGGTTGCTCTGTGAAGGATCTCAAGTCTCGGAACGTGATCATTCGGTGCAATAGCTCCGGCCCGTTGTACCCTCTGCATCTGCCTGCTGCTACCGCCCTCACAGCTGGACTGTCCTCCACCCTTTGGCATCGTCGTCTCGGACATCCTGGTCAAACAGTCTTGGCCAAATTACCTTTTGCATGTAATAAAGATACTAGCTCGCCTCTTTGTCATGCGTGTCAGCTAGGCCGCCACACTCGTCTACCCTTTCGAGTCTCGTCGTCTAGAGCTTTGAGTCGGTTTGATCTTATACATTGTGATCTGTGGACATCACCTGTTTCCAGTATCTCTGGTTTCAAGTACTATTTGGTTATACTTGATGATCACACATTACTTATGGACCTTTCCTCTTCGACTCAAATCTGACACTTTTAGCACGCTTGCTAATTTCTTTTCCTATGTGAAAACTCAGTTCGGGACTACTGTCAAGGCTATCCAGTGTGATAATGGGCGTGAATTTGATAACTCCAGCGCCCGCAGTTTCTTCTCCACCCATGGTGTCTTGCTGCGCATGTCGTGCCCCTACACCTCAGCCCAAAATGGGCGGGCTGAGCGCATCATCCGGTCTGCTAATAACATTGTGCGATCCTTGTTGTTTCAGGCCAGCCTTCCACCCTCCTACTGGGTTGAAGCTGTGGCTACAGCCACCCACGTCCTCAACCTTTTGCCGACCAAGACGTTGCCCGTAGGCACCCCGCATAGTGCCCTCTTCGGCACGGAGCCCTCCTATGAGCATCTCCGTGTGTTCGGTTGCAAGTGCTACCCGAACCTCTCCGCCACGGCCTCTCATAAACTCTTCCCGCGTTCCGCTTTATGTGTCTTCCTTGGTTATTCTGCTCATCATAAAGGATATCGCTGTCTTGACTTGTCTTCCAACAGGATCATCATCTCTCGGCACGTCACCTTTGACGAGCACAGCTTTCCCTTTGCGGAAAACTCCTCTCCAGACACCCCGGACGCATACGAGTTCCTCGATGCACCTCCTGACCCTATGCCGCCCATCCCCATTGGGTCGCCACAGCCTTTTGTGCCTGCAGGTCATCCCGGTGGTGCTTCGCCGACTCCCGCACTGCCACGTGCGGCCTCCGGCGCCTCTCCCGCACAGCCACGTGCGGCCTCCGGCGCCTCTCCCGCACTGCCACATGCGGCCCATGGTGCCCCTTCGACGCCGGCTGTCAGCCCTCTTCGTGCACCTGTCGTCCCGCCCGGCTTCTCGCCACTACCGATGTACGCTCGGGATTTTCGACATGTCTTCGCCCGCCGACAGCCTGCTCCCGCGGCCTCGACACCTGTTGCACCGCCACGGGTGCCCTCTGCTGCTAGCCTGGGGGCGACGCCCGCTGCCAGCTCGGGGGCGCCGCCCGTCGACCCTTCGGCTACCACTCCAAGCGCTGCTGCTCCTCGCCTGCCCAAGGGTGCTGTCCCCGTGCCTCCCGTCGTCAATCAGCACCGCATGACGACACGTGCTAAGCTGGGTCACCGCATGTCGGCCCTGTATCACACAGCGCCGCTCTCGCCAATACCCAAGTCTTACCGTGCCGCTCTTGCTGATCCAAATTGGAGAGCCGCCATGGAAGAGGAGGTTGCTGCCCTCTCTCAGAATAAGACTTGGGATCTTGTTCCTCGACCGCCTGGCACTAATGTCGTCTCCGGTAAGTGGGTGTTCAAGATCAAGTACAATCCCGATGGCTCTTTTCAGCGGTACAAGGCTAGATGGGTTGTCCGTGGTTATTCTCAGCGTCCTGGTGTTGATTTCGGTGAGACCTTCAGTCCGGTTGTCAAGCCCGCTACTGTTCGCACTGTGCTGTCCCTTGCAGTCTCTCGCCGGTGGCCTGTTCATCAGCTCGATGTCAAAAATGCTTTCCTCCATGGCATGCTCACTGAGACCGTCTACTGCGCCCAGCCATCCGGATTTGAAGATTCAGTTCATCCGGATTTCGTTTGTCGGCTCAATAAGTCCTTGTATGGATTGAAACAGGCTCCCAGGGCGTGGAACAGCACTTTTGCAGCCTATGTTCTGTCTGTCGGCTTTGTGGAGTCCAAGGCGGATACCTCATTGTTCGTTCTTCACCGCGGGACTGAGACTGCATATCTCCTGCTATATGTTGATGATATTGTCCTCACTGCCTCATCACCAGCCTTGCTGCGGCATATTATTCAGGACCTTCAGCGAGAATTCTCTATGAAGGATTTGGGACTCATTCATCACTTTCTGGGAGTTCATGTTCAGCACTTGACCGGCGGTGGGCTTCATCTTTCCCAGCGACAGTTCATGATTGACATCTTGGATCGGGCCGGCATGTCAGCTTGCAAACCCTGCAGCACTCCCGTTGACACCAATCCCAAGCTGTCTGCCGCCACAGGAGCTCTACTGGAGAAGCAGCAAGCCACTGATTTTCGCAGCCTTGCAGGTGCTCTTCAGTATCTGACGTTCACCAGGCCTGACATTGCATATGTTGTTCAGCAAGTGTGCCTACATATGCATGCTCCACGGGAACCTCACCTGACAGCTCTTAAGCGCATCTTGCGCTATGTGTGTGGGACTCTTCACCTCGGTCTCTCGCTTAGCCCTTGTTCACAAGACAGCCTTGTGGTCTACTCTGACGCTGACTGGGCTGGATGCTCAGATACGCGCAAGTCCACCTCTGGGTATGCTGTTTTTCTTGGTGACAATTTGATCTCCTGGTCTTCGAAGCGGCAGATCACTGTCTCCCGCTCCAGCGCCGAGGCTGAGTACAGGGCTGTTGCCAATGCTGTGGCTGAGGCGACTTGGCTGCGTCAGTTACTCCTTGAGCTACACTCGCCCTTGCGACGAGCTACCCTGGTCTATTGTGACAACATCAGCGCCGTCTACATGTCCGCCAACCCCGTTCAGCATCAACGCACCAAACACATTGAGATTGATCTTCACTTTGTTCGGGAGCGTGTTGCTATTGGTGATATTCGTGTCCTTCATGTGCCTACAGCTTCGCAGTAGGCCGACATCTTCACCAAAGGGCTACCTTCTTCTGTCTTCACAGAATTTAGGTTAGACTGCGGGGGAGTGTTAGACTACCTATGTACAAGCCCATTAAGCCTTTAGGGTTAGTGGTGTGCCTGGCCTGTTCGGCCCCCCCCCCCTTCGGGTTTCTTGTGTAGAGGGCAAGGGACTCCTTGATTGGTGGTGTTTCTATAAACCAATCCTAGTCCCTTGCCTATATATGTATGTGCACTGCGCATCTCCATAATCAATCTACATCTACTATTTTCCCAGTCATACCTTCCTTCATTGCCCCCCCCCCCCCCCCATGCTTGGATTATCTGGAAACACCGCAATGCTTGTGTTTTAGGTCGCTCTGATCGAAACCTTCAGGGAACTCTTCATGCTTTCAGGGATGAATCCCCTAGCTGGAGCCAGAGGGTTATCAGCCCTGGATCGAAGAAGAATTGGGGTTTAGATGTGGTAGTTTTTTTATTTTTTGGTCAGGCCTTGCTATCTGTGTTCTTTTTTCAGTTTAGTTCTTTTTTTAACCCTGCACACCTCACTATGGTCCAAGCTGATGTGCTGCATTGTATTTTCCTCTTAATACAAATATACACAGCTCTCCTGTGTGTTTGAGAAAGAAACTGGTATCATAACCTATGTTAGAAAAATACTCTGCCAACCTTTATAGATGCATTCCTTGCATTTTCATATCTAAGGGTAACAGTGGTATAAGATACTCTCAAGCTCTCAACTGTATGAAAAAAATCAAAAAAAAAATCTTTTTTTTTGCGGTTAAAAAAAGAATTTCTAATATGTTTATGTAGCATAGGGTATAGTATGGTGTCAACCACCACCACACAAAATTTGAATCCAAACACTTCTAGGAGAAAAAAAAAATGCAAATGCCACTAGGGGTTTAAACTGTCCAATTTGAATATCCCTCAGGAGTAGTGAAATGGATCCTCCCCAAGTGTAAATAGTTATTTTGTCAACTATGATGAAGTTGAGAGCATCCTGTTCGAATGTATTTGCACATATATCCACAACATGTTTGCTCAGGTTACAACATGCATCATCTTTTTCTTGATGCAGGTTATGATGCGTCCTATGTTTGGTGCATTTGGAAAGGCTGGAAGTTCCAACTCGATTGCATTTGTGAGCAAGGTAATCAACTGCACATGTTCTAATATATTATGATAAACAACATTGTTTGGTTCCATCTCAATCAAGAAAAATGACATTCTTGACTTTTCATAATAAATACAATGTGACTTCAATCGTTAAATTATTATTTTTATTTGCAAAACTGTGAGTATTTTTTGTTATAATTTTTTCCAACCAGTTTTTTGTGATAACTTTTTCCATACCAGTTCTATATGTCTGATCTAAATAACTTCAGCAATATCTTTGGTTAAAACAACAAATCCAACTGCACAAACTCCTGAGAAAACATGGCTTCAGGAAATCTGTTGCACATCAAGGAAAAGAAAAAAAAAGATTGAATCTTGTCTGCTCTTGACAATCTACAATGGCTGACAGATCAATTTCTTAATTTTTAGGTTGCTAAAGAAGCTGGAGTTGCAACAGAGTACAAATTGGAAAAAAGGGTGGAAGCTGTTAGTGGTGTTCGGTGTTTGACAAAGCTGGACATGAAGCTCAATGACGCGCTTCCAAAAATAGAAGTTGACCCTGAGACCTACACAGTTACTGCTGACGGAGAGGTTTTGACATGCCAACCAGCGCCTACAGTACCACTGTCTCGGAATTACTTCCTATTCTAGAAAACAACTGCATCAACAATTTGCTTTTTCAAGAAGGTGCATTACGGCCCTCGCAATGTGGTCAGAAACCACGTTTCTATGCAATAAATGGGCTCATTTTTACCCGTTCATGCATTGTTACTGTTGGTCCTATAGAAGAGCTGGGTCCAAGCAAACAGAATACTGTAGTATATAGAATCTGGCAACACCAATTCTTAGTGCAAGCACGATTTACTTTTATGCACTGACTCCCATGTATAGGTTTGGCATATTCTAGTTTGGTAAAGGAGGTCGTTTAAGACAAGATAACACATACAGACTCCCATGTATAGGTTTGGCATACTTTTATGAACTGATTAATTAGAGGTTATTTTCCCTGTTTACTTTTATTAAATAGGGCTGCTGGTATCATACATGTAGCAATCTCTCTCGTCTTAACTGGCTCGCGCAGCGGGGTTGCAACTGTGACGCCGTGGGTTCGAGTTCGACCCCGGTCGAGCACGTCGCTCGTGATATGACTACTTATAATTATACGAGAACACAATATTATTATGTTATGAATGACCATTATCATAATTTTATATGTGTAAGGTAGATTTTGTGGTATACTTATATGATACTAGTTATATTAGGCTATATAATGCATATAATGAATGATATTAGGATGGTATAACCTATGAATTTTCTATTGGGCTATTTTTTTTGTGTCGGCCCAAACACAGCCCAAAATATGTGTCGTACCGTGTCACCCATCATGCCGAGATCCTAGGTACGACACGACTCTCACATTCATGCCGTGTTGGCATGGCTCAAAATTTATCGTGACCTGTCATGCTTTGGATCGTGTCTAATGTCATGCTTCGTGCGGTCCACAAATAGCACGGCCTAAGTTCCAACTCTATTCGCGGCTGCGAGCTGGAACGACATCTTTTTTCGCAAACGACCTGATCCCTAGAACGACTTGTTTTATTGAACCGGAATCACTGGATGAGGATGCTTTGGATTTTTAGCTGTCATAATACAACAAAGATATAAGAGGATTCAGAAAAATCAAGACTCAAGAGGCTGAATCAGTTGTAACTGTTGGAATTTCCAACTGTTGTGAGAAAAAATGAGGAGAAAGGTTTGAGGTACCGAGTTCACGACTTGAGTAGATGAATTGTGCAGTCATATTTATATAGTTGATCTGCCTACATCAACAAATTATAGGAGCATGACAATGCATCACATATATAAGAATGTGGGAGTTATGAAGAAATGCAGCAATAACTGAAATCAACTGAAAATACGGCTGCATGTATGGTATATGATATATCTACGTGGGCATCATATATTCCATTTCAGAGATTGCGACAGGAACAGCCATCCTGTTTTGTAGAACAGAAGGGGCATAACAAAATGTACATCAGGTGTTAACATTGTTTGGAGCAGAAGAATCTGGAATAATGTTGCACTGGTACCATAATTTTCTAATAGCTGGTAATCCTGTCGAAAAATAAAAACCACATATTATCTCTTGAAAAGGAGCTTGTACATTGCAGGAGCTCAGGTATTACCATAGATGACATAGCCGTGGCAAATTAATAAGACTAAATATTGACAACCTCACATAATTAAGTGGAACTTTAAAAATTTGGGAAGAA
The DNA here is from genome assembly GCA_036936925.1 of Cenchrus fungigraminus. Taxonomy (NCBI): domain Eukaryota; kingdom Viridiplantae; phylum Streptophyta; class Magnoliopsida; order Poales; family Poaceae; genus Cenchrus; species Cenchrus fungigraminus. The sequence goes on from CM072770.1 coordinate 64,948,442, forward strand.
AACGTAAATGTAAGAAATAAGAAAACAACTGATCCACACATGGCTCATCTTGAAGAGCAGGCTAATTGTTAGGTGCTACAGGAATATGAAGTGAGCAACCCCTTGGGGTGACACAGAACCTTTTAATCTCTGCAAGGGAGAAGCAGACCAACTACCGGGAGAAGGAAGGAAGGAATTTAACTACCAGTATACAGCAAAGTAATCCCCAGATTAAACGGATTCATCATGGCAACATTGTTGATGTGTACCTTATGGTTGATGAGATGGTGCCATATATAGGTGGAAAGACTCGAAAGAATATCTCTACATCGAAATCAAGTAAGCCATATATGTGGACAGTCTTCAGTATCTATAACATCTGTGACCTGCATTGTACAACACGAAGAACGCTGGATCAGTGACAGGGGAAAATACTATAACATCTATGAGGCAGAGGCTAGCGTACCGAATGAAGATACATATATAGCCCGCACACCAGAGACTCCAATTATTCTTCGGAAGGTCTGAATGGAAGATCCTAGTAAAAAAAAAAAATCAGCACCAATACTTGTAAGCTGTGCATGTAGAACAGAAATTCGCTATAGCATAATCTTATTTGATTGGCGTCGACGGGGAGCGGGATCGAGGATTGGGAGACCAGCGAGTGGTCCTCGGCAGCGACGCAGAGCGCGGCGCGGGCGAGGTCAATGCCGCGGCTGATGGCAATGTTGTATGTGGGTGAGCTGTGCCACCTGCGTCGCAAACCGCTCCCGCGTCTCCGTAGCGTGTGCGGACGGGGACCCTCACGACACTGACAGCGGAGGTACCGGCTGCGCTTGGCCGGTTAACTGCTGGTGCGGGTGGATCACCATCGGACGGATCCTATGAAGAAACGACGTGGCCTCACGAGGAGTCTCATTTGGCCTCATGAAGGAACATGAAGAACACGGACATCACCGGTAGGCGTTAGCAACACGCTCGCGAACGAAGTGAAGATCGATCTCCACATGTTTAATGCCTTGATGCTAAATAGGGTTCGATGACATCTAAATGGTGCTGCTGTCGTCACAATAGAATAAAGTTGTACGGCTCAGAGGAACATGCAGCTCAATAAAAAAGTTGGAGTTAGAATTTTGGTTCTGTATTAGTCTTGTAATTCTCTCTTTAGGGCCTATGACCTTGTAATTTGTACATATCTTTTGTTATATAATATAAAAATTCAGTAGGAGCGAGTATACAGTCAATGCCATGAGATTTGAGGAAGCATAAATACACTATTGCAACCTTACACATAATAATGCAAAAAACAACGGAGTAATAATCAAAGTTGAATTCATTTATGAACGAATATCTGATGAGCTGCACCGCAAAGCAGCTAGTTACTGATGCATGCAAAGCGGCGACAACACATGTTACCAGACTCTGTGGCAGTAGTTTCTCTGCTGCAATAATACTTTTTGTAGAACCACTACAAACTTTAAGCAATGTATTGGTATACATCAGTTTGGAGATAAATCAATACATATATATGGTTCGCAACTTCGCATTATTATAACTTCATCAGCAGATTAATCTTTAATTTTGAGAAGCAAATTCGGCCAAGTCACCATGGCACTCTCTGACAACTCCAACAGTCCAACGTCGACGTCGCACCGGAGGGCGAAGCTGTCGTCCTTGAGGTACTTGGATTTCACCAGCTCTTCCTTGCTGATCCAATCCGACGAACCCCATGTCTTGAACCTCTCGTCGAAGGGACACCAGCCTTGGTCACTGACCGGACCCGGGTTCCCGAGGTGGTCGAGTATACTGAACCGGGGCCGAGCATAGACGACGCTCTCGCCATCGGAGACGCTGTTGAGATGGAGGTAGAGGCCGACGTGCCTCGCCGATTTGGAATAATCCTCGTTGTCGTCGCTACAGCTTTCGAAGTCTTCCTCGTCGTCCTCACCGCTATCGCCTTCGTTGTCGTTGTCGTCGTCGCTATCGCTGTTGGGGCATAGCTTAAGGCTCCAGCTGTGGCCGCCAATGTCGAAAGCAGGGGACTTGATGCTCTTCCTTGCCGAACACCTCGCTCAGAAGCGAGTATCCATGGACCCTGAGCACGTGGAACCCCGTCACCGGCTTGTAGGTGATGGTGGAGGCGGAGACAGAAGAGCGGCGGCCGCGGCAGTCGGCGGCAAAGCTTTGGCGGTCGAAAGACGAGCCGGGGATGTCGCCGTCGGTCGTGTGCGCGTAGCCAGCGACGCTGAGCATCTGGGAGCAGCACGCCGCCAATGGCTTCCTGACTAAGCCGGAAGGGGAACCCTGGAGACGACGGGCCGCCGGCGACAACCTCAGCAACGCGGTGGTCGCCATGGATCGGAAGCCGGTCGATCCGATCGACGACCTTAGGTTCGCGCGGTGCGGGAATAATTAAGGACGGCTCGAGGGGGAGGATGAAATCGATCGATCCCGATGGCCGGCGAGGCGAGGCCGCGATTTCGCAGCTTGCAGACCTCCCCTTGCCTTGGTACTTATTTAGCTTGCAATGGATCTCCTTTTTATCTACGGCACGGTTATTACTTGAATTTGTTTAGATTGGCAATATTGCCTGGGAAGTTTCTATGATGTGTAGAATCCTGCCGTGCACGACCATGATTCCGCTCACATGTCCTTTATTTTGTTTGGTATATACTAGAGCTGCAGACAACCTGAGAAAATCTTCCAGTAGGCACATGAACACTCCCAGAAGATAATCAGCAGCAAAATATTCAGACTCAGAATTATTGCCCGGAAAACTAGTGCACACATGAGATTGAACATCATGCAGTAGAACTTAGAACAAGATTTTTCAGTGCTTCTTCAAATTCAGTGGATCTTACCAAAAATTAATTCTGAGCCTACTGAAACTTAACATGGACGTCTCAAACATTAAGTTTGCAAAATGGACAACTCTTCTTAGCACTGTTGGACAATCACAGAAGCCCTCCCATTCAGTTTACCAACAAAAGTTACCGTTACTGTCCTGCACCTTGTCCAAGCAGAAAAGGTGTAATTAATGTTAGCAAATGACGAGAATAGGATTTACCTATCAAAATTTTGAAACGAAAGCCTACCTTGAGCATTTCCACCAAAAAGCCTCAGTCGCAAACACTTCAACGCCATCGCGTGCTCAGCTTTCGCATTGTCACTCAGCCCATTGGTGTTAGCAAGGAGCTCTTTGTAGGTATCAAGCATCTTCGACTGTGGAGGTGGAGTCTCTACAGCTGCTGCTGGTTGGTCCAATGGCGCATAGTTAGCTAAAATACCAACAAAATGAGAGTTTTCTAAACTCAATGGCTCATTTTCTTTTTCTGAAACAAAGTAGGAGAGCTGTGTGCCATTTCAATTTTTAAAATATGCATATCATTTCACTAATAGTGAACACGTACAACAAGTTAATTTAACATAACCCAACCCGAGCCCAAAACCCACACACCCACCCAACAGAAAAAGCTAGATCACATTCACTCCAAAGTCCAAAGACAATCAAAAGAACACGACGCAGGACCAACAAAGCCTAAGCTGTAGGGGTCAGCGACCTACCAACAGCTCATTAAGAAATTATTGTTGAGGAATACGAATATTTGATACTTCGAGTGGTGCTCACCTGGCAAAAACTGATTCTGCAAGTGATTTAGGAAGCCACTAAGGATATCAGAATTCCTATTCCTGAAATATAAAGGATAATGTTCAATATGTGTCTTCCATCAGCATCAGTGACACTACAATCATAATAAAGTTCTACAAAGCTCACTACAAGAACACCAGTTGCAGTATACTAACATAAAACTAAATTAATCTTCATGATTAGAAAAATGACAATATAGCATGCTGTTCCTCAGCATTATTTGTTCTTGAGCATGCAGTAGAGCTGTGTATCTTTGTATTATTAAAGAAGAGAGGGTAGAAACCGTCACACCGTCAGTACTTTAATCAATGAATGTTACCAATGACAACAAAATTCTGAAAGTACCCTTTCCTCATGTTAACAGCATTTGCCTACAGCTTGGATAAAGCAAGAACAATATAACATGCTGGATCGATGATCTGGTTGTCTAAAGCTATATTAGTTCATTGAGACTTTGTTGCTGCCAGGATTAGAAATTTAGCTGAACTTCAATATGGTTTAAATCTAGAGTTCATAGATTTATCTATCAATACTAAAACTGCTGAAACAACTTTTTGCACTACTAAGACAATCACTAGTGTAGTTCAGGGTTATTCCAAATACATGCATCAGAATCACGGAGTAACACCAGAATTACTTCCTCCCCAGCTCCCACCCCTCACCAGGCTCTCTTCGGTACCCCTCCTCGTTACGATCACCTACCTGTTACCCTAACATCACCGCCACTGCTCCTCACAAGCTTGCGCCCCGCTCGACACGTTGTGTGTTTCTCGGTTACTCCCCAGACCACAAGGGGTACCGTTGCTTCGACCTCACCTCTCACCGAGTCCTCATCTCCCGACACGTTGTGTTCGACGAGTCGGATTTCCCCTACTCCACCTCCTCTACTCCGTCTCCTGATCCTGAGCTGACGTCTCTGTGCTCTGATATCATGTTAGGGAATATTTTCCAGTGTATTCCTCCAACCCTAGAAGGGTGGGCAATATAGTAGCTGTACATGGGCCTAGATGGGCCTAATATACAAAGTCCATATGGGCCATACACATATACACTAACACTGAATTATAACACTTTGGTCACAGTAGTCACTGCATTAGGCCACCTAGCATATACCCCAAAAAAAAAGTCCACCTAGCATATAGTGAACAGATAGATGGTAGTCCTGATAATCTGTGGATAGGCTACAAAGCAAACAACAAGCCTGGCAATGAATAATACACCTCCAACATCTTTTCTGTTTGCAAAGCTGTGAAGTAAAAGATTTGCCTTAAAAATTCTTACCTAAAGTCCTTGTCCAAAAAGCATCTGAACAATTGTCCAGGGATCCAGTCATATTCATCGGAACTCGTTGAACCATTAGAAACCCTCAGGCAATACACCTTATATATATCAACCAATCTCTCCATGGCGTATCCCTTCACAGACCACTTTTTTTAAAATATGTTAGAAGTAGATTATACAAATCAATTACATGTAAAAACATATATAATATGCTGGGTAGAGAAAGAAAACTAACAGATTCATCATGGAGATGCACCGCAACTGCTTTGATGGTGTCAACTGGAACAGCAACATGTGAGTGGCAAACTACATCACATAGTGCAGTCACCGTTTCTATTCGTACATTTTCTTCATGATCTGACAACCTGGCATGAAGTGACTCTGCCAAGTAGCCAACCATAAGTGAAAGCACAAAGCATTACACAATGAAATGAAAATAAGAAAACATTAGGGGATAAAATGTTACTGATAATTTCAGAAGCCTCAAGGTGGCAATGATTCAACATCAAACATCTCTTCAAAAGCTTGATCACAGAAATACGGATGATAACAGCTGTATCAGTCAATCTGTTCATGAACTCAGTGAAAAGTGGTTTCAAATGTTCTGAGACAGGGCCTCTAGGTAAAGCAAAAAGTTCCCCAACAAGTTCAACAGCTTTCAACCGAGTGTCCACTTCATCTGCCTATATAATTGTAAGATAAAATTTTAGTAAGATTGGCAGAACTATCTAACAAACGCAAGTCACTTAAAACAATGATGTCACATCAAATTTTAGTCATATTTTTTGAAAAGTGTAAGATGCTTTCGTTACCAACTATCATATTGTGTTGCTTACTATTAGCGGAGGTATTTTTTTTCCTATTTCACAGCATTAATCCAGAGCCAGATCATACCAGTAGCTCTCCAGTTATAGATGGCACCACTTCTTCAAAAACCTTTGGAGCAAACTGATACACCTCTGATATTATTACACGATCAATGTGATCATTTGATGAATTGACATCCTCAGTCAAGGATGATATGATAAACTTAGTTAGGTCTGATTTGAACTTTCCAGCAGTATGCTCGAGAACATTGCACGCAAGCTTACGGGAAGACATTGCAGCACCCTATTAATAAGAAAGATCAGAATTATAGTTTATGAACAAAATATGAGCCAAGAGTCGGTAGGAACAGCACATGAAGAAGTTGGGAGCAGATTTATAACAATCAAAAAAATACTCCCCTAAAAAGACCTTTGTATTTGGATATAAGTGAGAGAAAATTGAATGGATTTCTCAATGTCATGCATTTACGAAGTCCGTGGAACACAGCACCTTAAAGGGACAGAACAGCCACATGAGGCAATAAAGTGAGTGCACATATTTCTCAATCATCCTTACTTGATGCATATATTCCTCTCAGCATGTTGATAAGAGTGCACAAGAATGATAACCCTCTAAACCAAACAAAATTTTATAAAGGAAAGGCCCTCACAGTTTCCCTCCATCCTTATAAAATTTTATAGGAGTGCACACAAGAATTAGTTAGAATAGCACATGTAGTGTGTTGAAGTTAAGAGTGGTGGACACGAAAATTACTAAAAAAAATCCTAAAACTCCTGAAGAAAACCTTATAAGATTCATACAAATAAATAATGGTATCAACACAAGCAGAACAAGTACTCACGGTTTTCCCTAAAGCAGAGAATAGTGCAGATAGAAGGCTTTCCTGTATATGTTCACTCTCTTCTATAGTAATGCACATTATTTTCTGCATCAACTCCACAGTACATTGGTCATGCTTGTCACTGCAGCACACAAGTTAAAAGAAAGCGTCAAGAAAATATATTCTATTTGTAGATGAAGGAAGGTATGACTTGGGAAAAATAGTAGATTGATTATGGAGGTGCGTAGCACACATACATATTGCCCTCTACACAAGAAACCCAGAGGGGGGCGGCGGCCATATACAGGGCCAGCCAGCCACGCCCCAAGGCCCAACAGGGCCTATACGTACACACATTCTAACACGCCCCCGCAGTCTAATCGTCGGTGCCACGAACGTTTAGACTGGACCTAAACTCTGTGAAGACAGAAGAAGGCAGCCCTTTGGTGAAGATGTCGGCGTACTGCAAAGCTGTAGGAACATGGAGCACACGGACGCCACCAATAGCAACACGCTCCCGAACAAAGTGGAGATCAATCTCAATATGCTTGGTGCGTTGATGTTGAACGGGGTTGGCGGACATGTAGACGGCGCTGATGTTGTCACAGTAAACAGTGTGGCTCGGCGAAGTGGCGAATGAAGCTCAAGAAGAAGCTGACGCAGCCAGGTCGCCTCTGCCACAGCATTGGCCACAGCCCGGTATTCAGCCTCGGCGCTGGAACGGGAGATGGTAACTTGCCGCTTCGAAGACCAAGAGATGAGGTTGTCACCAAGAAAGACAGCATACCCAGAGGTGGACTTCCGTGTGTCTGGGCATCCTGCCCAGTCAGCATCCGAATAAGCCACCAAACTGTCTTGAGAACAAGGTCGAATCGAGAGGCCGAGGCGAAGTGTCTCGCATACATAGCGCAGGATGCGCTTGAGAGCAGCCAGATGAGGTTCTCGAGGGGCGTGCATATGAAGGCACACCTGCTGAACAGCATAGGCGATGTCGGGCCTGGTGAAAGTTAGGTACTGAAGAGCACCCGCCAGGCTACGAAAATCAGTAGCATGCTGTTTTTCGAGAAGAGCCCCTGTACTAGCAGACAGCTTGGGGTTGGTATCGACCGGAGTGTTGCAGGGCTTGCAAGCGGACATACCAGCCCGATCCAGGATGTCAATCATGAACTGGCGCTGGGAGAGGTGAAGGCCGCCGCCGGTGACGTGCTGGACATGAACTCCCAAAAAGTGATGAATAAGGCCCAAATCCTTCATAGAGAATTGTCTCTGAAGATCCTGGATGAAGCGCCGCAGCAAGGCTGGGGACGAAGCAGTGAGGACTATATCATCAACATACAGTAGGAGGTATGCAGTCTCGGAACCACGGCGAAAGACGAATAGAGAAGTATCCGCCTTAGACTCCACAAACCCAAGAGACAGAACATAAGCTGCAAAGGTGCTGTTCCACGCACAGGGCGCTTGTTTCAGCCCATACAAAGACTTGTTAAGCCGACACACGTAATCAGGGTGAGTAGAATCTTCAAACCCGGATGGTTGGGCGCAGTACCCTGTCTCGGTGAGCATGCCATGCAGAAAGGCGTTCTTGACGTCAAGCTGATGAATTGGCCAGCGGCGAGAAACTGCAAGGGACAACACAGTCCGAACTGTAGCAGGCTTAACAACAGGGCTGAAGGTCTCACCAAAATCAACTCCAGGGCGCTGAGAATAGCCACGAACTACCCATCTGGCCTTGTAGCGCTGGAAGGATCCATCAGGATTGTACTTGATCTTGAACAACCATTTGCCAGAGACAACATTAGTACCAGCCGGACGAGGAACAAGATCCCAAGTCTTGCTCTGAAAGAGAGCAGCAACTTCCTCTTCCATGGCAGTTCTCCAATTAGGATCAGCCAGAGCAGCGCGAAAGGACTTGGGGATCGGCGAGAGCAGCACTGTATGAAATAGGGCCGGCTGAAGGAATCCCAGCTTGGCGCGTGTCGTCATGCGGTGCTGGTTGACAACTGGAGGTACCGGAATGGCACCTTTGGGCAGCTGAGGGGCAGCAGCGCTCGGAGCAGCGACGGGGCTGCTGGCTGGTGGTTCCCCCGGACTAGTGGCGGGGGGGCACCGAAGGTGACGGAGGTGCTGTGGCTGCCGGAACGGGCCGACGTCGCTCGAAGACGCGGCGAAAATCCCGAGCATGCACCGGGAGTGGTGAGAATCCAAGCGGAACAACTGGGGCACGCAGAGGTGTGCTGAGTGGCGTCGAGGAGGCACCGAGGGCCACACGTGGTAGTGCGGGAGAGGCGCCGGGGGCCGCACGTGGCAGTACGGGAGAGACGCCGGAGGCCGCACGTGGCAGTGCGGGAGAAACGCCGGAGACCGCACATGGCAGTGCGGGGGAGGTGCTAGAGACCACACATGGCAGTGTGGGCGTCGCCGGAGCACCGCCAGGAGGACCTGCAGGGACAAAAGGCTGTGGCGATCCAATGGGAGTGGTCGGCACAGGGTCAGCAGGTGCATCAAGAAACTCATATGCATCCGAAGTGTTAGGGTTGGCACGTTCCGCAAAGGGAAAGCTATGCTCGTCAAAGATGACGTGCCGAGAGATGATGATCTTGTTGGAAGACAAGTCAAGACAGCGATATCCTTTATGATGAGCAGAATAACCAAGGAAGACACACATAGTGGAACGCGGAGAGAGTTTATGAGTGGCGGTGGCGGAAAGGTTCGGGTAACATTTGCAGCCGAAGACACAGAGATGCTCATAAGAGGGCTCCGTGCCGAAAAGAGCACTGTGGGGAGTGCCCATGGACAACGTCTTGGTCGGCAAGAGGTTGAGGACATGAGTGGCCGTAGCCAGAGTTTCGACCCAGTAAGAGGGTGGAAGGCTAGCCTGAAATAACAAAGAGCGCACAATGTTATTAGTTGACCGGACGATACGCTCAGCCCGCCCGTTTTGGGCTGACGTATAAGGGCACGACATACGCAGCAAGACACCATGTGTGGAGAAGAAGGTGCGGGCGCTGGAGTTGTCAAACTCACGCCCGTTATCGCACTGGATAGCCTTGACAGTAGTTCCGAACTGGGTTTTCACATAAGAAAAGAAATTAGCAAGCATGCTAAAGGTGTCAGATTTGAGTCGAAGAGGAAAGGTCCATAAGTAATGTGTGTGATCATCAAGTATAACCAAATAATACTTAAAACCAGAAATACTAGTAATAGGGGATGTCCACAAATCACAATGTATAAGATCAAAACGACTCAAAGCTCTAGACGGCGAGACTTGAAAGGGTAGACGAGTGTGGCGGCCTAGCTGACACGCATGGCAAAGGGGCGAGCTAATGTCTTTATTACATGAAAAAGGTAATTTGGCCAAGACTGCTTGACCGGGATGTCCGAGACGACGATGCCAAAGGGTGGAAGTGACTCCAGCTGTGAGGGTGGCAGCGGCAGGCAAATGCAGAGGGTACAATGGGCCGGAGCTATTGCACCGAATGATCACGTTCCGAGACTTGAGATCCTTCACAGAACAACCAGCAGGGTCAAATTCAACAGAACAATTGTTATCGGTAGTGCACTGGCGCACAGATATCAAATTCTTAATAAGTTTTGGTGAAACAAGAACATTATTAAGAGATAAATTAGATGGAAGGTGTGCAAAACCAGTGGAGGTGACAGGGAGTAAAGATCCGTCACCGACAACAATGTTAGAAGGAACAGGATATCGCTGGGTAAAAATATGTGAAAGAGGAGTAGAATCGGAAGCCATGTGAGAAGCAGCACCTGAGTCGAAGTGCCACTCATTTTGTTGCGGCTGGTTCAGCGTCATGGTGCTGAAGGTGGACGCCAAGGACTGCGGATCCCAGTATGGGACACCGGCGGCGTTGTAGAGACCAGGAACACCCGCCGGCCAGTGTCCTGAAGGCTGGGAGGAGCCGGGCGCCTGTGCCTGAAGATGCAGCGCCTGTGCCTGTGCATATGCATGTGCCTGCACCTGTGCAGCCTGTGCCGCCTGCTGTTGACTGGCCTGGTACTGCACCAGCAACGCCTGGTGCTGCTGTGCTTGGCCAGGGGAGGAACCGGGCCACATCTGAAGGCCTGGCCAAGTAACGACCAGACCCGGCGGAACGCCGGGGGAACCACCAGAAGATGATGGCTGGAAGCGGCTGCTGCTGCCGCTGTTGCCACCATTGCCACCACGACCACCAGACTTGGAACAGTTGCCACCGTTCTTCTTGTTGCCACCGTTACCGCCATTGCTATTGGAGCGCCGCTGCTTCTTGTCACCACCACCGGCACCCCCTGGGGCACCACCAGAGTGGTTAGTGCGAGAGGGCTGTTGGGGTGGATTCTGTCGATTGGCGGACGTAGAACCGCCAGGTGCAGAGGCGAGGAGTGCGGTGGAGGAGTCGGTGGCCGGCTTGCCCACGGTGAGTTCCTCGAGGAGAAGCTCATTGCGGGCCTCGAGGAACGTGGGGAACGGGCGGCCGCGGCGAAGATGGACACCGATGTGGGTGAACTTCTCGTTGAGGTCGCGGATGACGTTGAGGACGAGCGTTCGGTCGGAGACGTCCTCACCGAACCCACGCAGGGCATCAGCCATGGTCTTGAGACGCCGGTAGTACTCGCTGATGGAGGGATCACCCTGGACGAAGGTGCGAAACTCGGTGTCGTGGAGGATGGAGCGCTGCTCCCGATTGTCGAGGAACTAGGACTCCACGACGAGCCAGATGACGCGTGCAGGAGCGCCGGGCTTGAGGATAGTCTCCACGAGGTCGTTGGAGATCGTCCCATAAATCCAGGAGTGGACGGTGCAGTCCATCCGGTCCCAATCGGGTAGGATCACTGCAGGGCAATCACGCTCAACATGATCCTGCAGAGAAAACTTGCCGACGGTGAGAAGAAACTGCTCGCGCCAGCGGGTATAGTTGTTGGCGGCGAGGTCGAGGACGATCGGCACGAGGAGCCGGATGTTGTGGACGGCGACGGCCTGGGAGTGCAGATGAAGCAGGGCAGCGGCCTCATGCATCTGCAGAGTGGGGGCGTCCGGAGCGGGGTCCTCGACGTCGGACGCCGGCTTGTCGTCGTTTTCGGCGCTGGCGGCCTCAGCAGCAGCCTTGCGCTCGGCGGCGGCGCGGATCCGCTGATCCGCGTCCTCTCGTTCCTTGACGGCGAGGGCGGCCTCCTCTTCAGCGGCCTTGGCGCGGTTGAGGCAGTCCTCACGCGCCTGCTGGCGCACGGCAGCTGCCTCCTGGGCGACGCGGAGGCGCTCCTTCTCCTCAGCGGCGGCGCGCTCCTTTGCCTCGGCGGCGGCCAGGGCAGAGGCAGTAGGCGTCCCAGCCATCGGGGGGGGGGGGCTTGAGGTGCGCAGGCGAGAGCGGCGCGCGGGGGGGAGGGTGCAGCGCGCGGCGGGTGCAGCGCGCGGCAGGGAGTCTCGCGGCGCGCGGCGGATGCGGCGCGCGGCAGAGAGATCGCGGCGTGCGGCAGGTGCGGCGCGCGGCGGATTGAGCGGAAGCAAAAGGAAGGAAAGAAACCTAGACTCGTGATACCATGAAGGAAGGTATGACTTGGGAAAAATAGTAGATTGATTATGGAGGTGCGTAGCACACATACATATATGGGCAAGGGTGGAAACCCTTGCCCTCTACACAAGAAACCCAGAGGGGGGCGGCAGCCATATACAGGGCCAGCCAGCCACGCCCCAAGGCCCAACAGGGCCTATACATACACACATTCTAACAGTAGACTCTCACCAAGACTACAAAACTAATGGAAATGTTGCACAGACAGATCACCAGTACTTTCGGAAGTAATATAATAAATAATGTAAACAGCCAATAGATGTTTATGTTTCCATTAGGACGGGGGATAAAATGTACAAAGCATTTATAAACTAGGTTGCATAAAACAGTGAGATCCTACCATAGTAATATGAAACAGAGAAATTTGATGTTCCTATATTAAACCAAATTCATGGAATACACAAATGCAATCACTAAAATATTCAAGAAATTGCATCCACTTTGCATATGACCACATATGGTGTTCCATTTCGAACATTCCGACACATATACCTAATATCATTTTTGTATCCGTCTTTACCGATTACAATTTTAGGTAAAGATGTGAAGTTGAAACTGGTTAGGTGCTTTCCCTTACTACTGTTCTATCAACCCCATCCCTTGACTCCACACAATTATTTAGTTTAATCCTCTCATGATCTCAATTGCAAACGAAGCCCTTCATAAAATTGATGTTTCAAAATAGGACCGCCTATTGATTAATTATGCCACCAATTCCTTCATACCTTTTGCCTACCTCCAATTTCCATTCAAATCAATTGTTTTTATGATTTTAGCTTCCAAAAATTTTCTTCATACAATTTGCATACTAATAGCAGTAAGAGTATCACATATTTAATACATGGCATGTGTACTCTTTGCAAGCCAGTGTGTTGTGCAATTAATGTTTCAAATAAAATCTCTAATAGATATATCTAACCAGCTAAAATAAATAAATATTCACACAAAAAAAATATATCATTAAAAATAAAGATGTCAATGCTATTGAGTACTTGTAAAGATTGCAGAAATTCGTGCCCTACATGCCATTTTTACAACCCATACCTCATTCAGGTGATACTGAACTAATTCAGTGAGATATAAAATGCTTTCATTTAGATCTGAAATATTGCTATGCATTTCTCAAAATATTGTCCACTAGTAGATCTTAGAAACTATCACAACCTAAAATGAAATTCAAATAAGAGAAATTTTAGACTACTTGAAATTAATAACAGCCGTTCATCCGGCAAAAAATCTACCGGTGGAAGTATCAGGAAGTACCAATTTGGTGGGACTAAGTACCAAAATATTGGGACCAACAACCAATTTTGTCTATTTATTTCATAACTTTTCATTAAATCAGCTAGATGGAAAATCATAACACAAGGTACAAAGCTGAAATAATCCATTTGAAGAAGCAGAAGGCATGCACAAAAAGAATAAAGTGCAATTATTGTTAGGGGAAATTATTATAGGTCTCTAGGACCACATTAAGCTAGCAGTGCAAAACAAAATAAGGTAGTAATAAATTATTGGGTAATTTTAGTTGAAGCACATGTCAAAACTGAATTGAGTGCATAGATCTTACACTACAACACAGGAAACATGACCTAGCTGGTGCAGTAGAAATACCTGAGAACTTGTAAAAATGTTCGGAACATATCTGTGATGAGATGATTGCATTCAATGTCTAGCATCATAAGAAATAACCGGCAACTTGCATATGTTCTCAACATATCAAATCTCTTTCCAAATGATTGGCTATTAACATCACTAAGTCCACTAAATGCACTCACAATGAGATAATGTATGACCTGAGAGAGCCAAAAAAAAAAAGAGAAGAAAAGAAAAGGGTTCTTAAATGCTGAACAAGCATGATAAACTCAGTGAGTTTTCTGATAATGTGCCCTCTGTAACAAGTATTACCCTTGAAGTATCATCGTTGTAGGGAACATCGTCAGGAAGAGTTATTCTCATAACTTCACATACGCAGTATGCCAATAAACATTTCACATCTTTATCCTCATGATTCAGCAAGTCTTCTCTGGCAAGAGCTTTAAAACTTGGTAGTAGGATAGCTTCCAGCACCTGGTGTCTTGGCGACTGCTCTATTTGAGTCAAGTGTTGTGCTGCTTGCTGTTGTACAATTAGTATCAGTAACATGTCCAAAGCTTATTTACTACCTGGACAAAATCGATCTAAAATAACAATTAAAAACATGGAATCGCCTCATTATCAGAGACCATTTCAACATTAAGCTAGCGTTCCAGCCAAACCATCTAAAACCCTGTTAGAACAGGGAGCCCCGAAAATTTTGAATAGCGCTTCACTCTACAATTAATACACGTGCAGCCCTAGCAACGACCCCGGCATAAACGTTTTGGGAGTGTCAGTATTACCGCCAAGAGCTTGGTGAGGACACCGGAGGGGGCCCGTGGTGGCACCGCCGCCAGTTTAACGCCAACCCGCTTCAGCTTATTTGCGGCCGGCATCTGCAAGGGATCGGCAGTGGATTTGTGCGCGCCCATGGTCTCCGCCGTGGGTTTCGAGGACGAGCCGTCGAGGCCTCCTCCTCCGTCTTTCCCTCTCCCTGTTCTGGCCGGGTTTTGCGGTGCAGGGGGTGAATTGGAAAAGCGTGGGGGCAGGCAAGGCGGCGCAGCCCGATATGTTGTTTCGGCACGTGGAATTCGAGTTGCTGAGACTTTCTGTGTCGGCTGTATAAAAGTAGGAACATTGACGACCTGCCGTTAGGACATTAAACAAATTTTCACAAATTAACAAAAAATCTTTTTTACACACGGAAGAACTTTCAATCGGTCATGCATCCTGATATCGCTTTAGGTCCAGCACGCTTAACCTTAGAGTTTTTTAATGAACTTTTAGAAAGGAAAAAGTGTGAGTATTCTATCAATTCTATTAAGCATTGTGCCAGGATGTCACACACTCACCCTCCTAGAGCACCGACATCCTCATCGGTCAACCCCAAACCAGGAACATCCTCTCTTGACCACGTTCATGTGTCCAATGCCAGCGCATGTGCCAAGTTGTGTGACCACTCTGAGTCCACACCATCTATGCACACAATGTCTGCGCAATTGCGATGACACGCACCCCATGAAACCGTGAGAGACGGTTATGATACCATCTGTAATGTACACAAGCTCTTTCTAGGCCGTCTGAACTTCCCTCACGTACCAACAGACGAGTGACTTACATGCCGAAGGGGAGCACCAGGGGGCTTAAATGGGGGTGAGGCCGGCCGGCCTGGGCCGACCGACCTGGGGTCTCTGCTGCCCCTCTCGACTCCAACTTTCTCCAATGCACTCCATCCTCCTTTGTTGTTTTGTGACCGCGTGCTCCACGGGGTTGCACCGCCCAAATGCCCTCGTCCACTCCTTTGCTGACATGATTGATCCTCCCACTTGATTACTTTGCTTTGAGTCACTGTTGACGGTTAAATAACGCGTCAAGTTTCGATCCGCAAGCGCACGGGTCGGTTGTAGCTCTTCCCTCGGAGTACTCCCCCGAGGTTTATCAATCCGTGGATCGACAAAGAACTACCTAGGGTTTTCCATCTAATGTATCAAATCTAACCTAACATGAAGCATAGATTGCATATGAAAGGTAACACTTCAAAGATATGAATGAAATATAAGTGTTGATCACATTCATAGCCATAGATGAGATAACGCAACCAAGGAGCTAGGGCCTATCGTCTCTAGGTACAATTCTAGTCAAAAGGTGATCAAAACATAAATTGTATCTCAACTAAAGGTACACGGAATCATCTCTCCGAAAGGCGGCTCGCAAGCGGCCTACTTTCCCAAGGTCACCGGTGCGAGGTGCACGTTGACGCCTAAGGTTTTCCAAAGCTTTACCCCAAACGCCCACCAAGCGCTCTTACTCATAGCTCCTCCTCTTGGTGACCGCTGCACCGACTCCCGTGGTACTCGCCATCGATCCTATTCCACATCATGTCGTCGCTAGAACTTTTCCCTCCCGCATGCTGTCACCACACGAGGGTAATCACCCAACTAGCTAAAACATGCTACTTCAATGTATCCGCAAGATGTAGACTAATCACCACGAATATATCTAATCTTACTATGAACATATGGATGCATCACATATGAGGAAGAAAGCATGCATTGAAGTAGACCAAAGTTGAGACAACTAGAATAAAAAGTAGATTGATATCACCATCATGTGCGTACATACCCCGACGAATGTTGGGGGTGACTCCCGAACTCCACCATGGCACAACCTCGTAGGGAGTCCATGGCGGCTAGGGGTGGCCTAAGCCATCTCCTAGGTACCCTCGAAGACTTGCGGCGGTCGTCGGCTTCCTTCGGTGTATCTCCTTCTTTCGGCGGCTCTCTGGTGAATGGATCTGAATGGTTCCCCATCTTGGGGCGCCCAAGGGGTTGTATTTATACCCTTGGGGAGCCTTGGGGTGTGCTCCACCTTGCCTTGCACGAGATCTTTCTTGGGAGAGAAGCGAATTTGATTTCCATAAACTCAGCCCCGTCCAGATTTTTCTGATTCGCAGCCCTTCCTTGCCGGTACCATATCTCCCACGTCCGGACTCCAAATAATGCAAATTCGGTGTCCAAGTTGTGTGCCACGAAATTATCTTCAACTTTGGTATTCATTGCTTTCCTTGGAAACGAAGATAAGATCCCTAAAACAGTCTCGGAAGATAATCTGTCTGATTTCGGACTTGTCTGCGCAGCTGGCATTTCAGGGGGCCATATCTCCTAGCTCCTTGACCCGAATTGGGCCTTCCATATGTCCAAATCGAAGCTATCGTCGAGGCCCACAACTTTGGTTGTCAAACTTTTGCCATTAGATGCCGTTTAAGTCTCCGAATCTGCATCGAAAGATCATGTTGTTCTGTGCTGCGAGAATATCTCTCGGGCTGAGTTGATCTCGTTGGTAAACCTCCTAGTCCCCAGAGTTTTACGTGTTGATGCTTCGATCCTTAGGTCATTTGGAGTCGTGTTCACTTCATGTTTTGACTTGTGACAGGCTTCATGATCTTCTCATAAAGTGCTTGATGAACTTATCCCGAAAGTCTCCTCTTTAACGTTGATTTCCTGCGTAAACAATAAACTCCAAAAACCACATGCAAGTGTGAACTTGTTACATCATTAGTATGCCTAGTGTCGGTTAGTTATAATTCAAAGCTCAAACCAAAGTGTAACAAGTGCTCTTGGTTGACGAAAATCGACCATCAACAGTATACCTGATCATGGGTCGGGTTGTGTCGGGTTCGGGTCGGGTCATGTCGGGTTGTCGGGTCAAAAATCATGGCCCGCGCCCGACCCGTCAGACGTGTGGGTCGGGTCGGGTCGGGTTTGGTCGGGTTTCGGGTTTTTAGTTATAATTTTCGGGTCGGGTCGGGTTGGGTCGGGTTATTTTTTGAGTTCGGGTGAAAATTTCGGCCCGCGCTTGACCCGTCGCACTGTCGGGTCGGGTTTTTTTCGGGTGGGTCAGGTCGGGTTTTTTTCGGGTGGGTCAGGTCGGGTTCATCGGGTCGGGCAGCCCATGATCAGGTATAGTCAACAGTCACTTCCATGCTCCCTTGCCTCACATGCTTCCATGAGATTCATGCAAAACAAAGCTTTGGCTGCCCCCCATGCTTGTCCTTTGCATGTCCCTTGATGATAATTGTTGGAGGGGCATCTCGTGATGCATCATGGTGCATGTGTGGTTAAGTTAACTCAATTACCTCCCTCTAATCATGTTTTAATGCTAAGCACTCATCTAATTTCGAAAAATAAAATTAAACTCAGAGCTTGTAATGAGTTCAAATATAATTAGAGGAGTTTTTAAGCATCAAAAAACAAATGTGAGTCGAAAATATTTTCCGGCTACTTTTATTTTGATCGCACCGGTATTGTTTGCTTCCATTAGTTGAGAGCAAACGTTTCCCGGCTTGATCATGGGGGCATAGGTTTAGGTTCTAATTTTGGTTAAATGTGAGAGAGAGATTTTGAATGAAATAAAATTAAATGAGGCTTAGAAAAATTCTAACTCTAGAGAAACCAAAGGATATGAATTTTAAACAAACCAAAAGTCAAGCTTCTAGGTTCACGCGAGTCCTACCATGCGCTGAAATTTAAATATCATCTAGGAACATAGCGTGACTCTACTTGTGTGTTTTTAGTATGTAAAACAAGTCAACCATAACATCATGAAGAGGATGAAAGGTTGAGGTAGGTTCTGAATTTTTTTTTGTTTTGGTTTCTCGAAAAGAAGCAAATAACACATAGGATGACTCATGTAAAGGGTTTATGATCCAAATAAAATAAACAAAATTTATAACTCTAAACATTATCCAACTACTTTAAGTCTATGAATGTCTTGCATAGCAAATTCTAAAACCAACTTACTTAAAAGACTCGAAAAATCTTGATCGGGTTGTCCTCCTGGTAGCTTATTCTTGACTCTACGAAACGGGTTGCCACCCGCCTAGCGCTTCGTTTATAGTCCATGGCTAGACTTCTTCACTTGATTACTTCGGATCAACGCTCTTTGCGGGTGTTGCAATCTTGGGTACCCACTTCTGCACCATCTTTGGCGCAGGCTTATTCTCCGGCTTAGTCATCTTTTTGGTCTTCACAGGCGGTTTTTGTTCCTTGATCTTGACGGATGCAACAACTTCCTTGATTTCCTTCGCTTCCTTCTTCTCCGGCTCCTCCTTCTTCTTTGGTTCTTCCTTACTAACGCGACGATGAGGTGGAATATATTTAACTTTGATCATGTTGCATACCTCGAAGCGTGGTCGAAACTTGAAGGAACTCCTCTCGCCGTTGATGTCGAACTTGATCTCCCCCTTCCCGACGTCAATGGTAGCTCCAACGGTCTTGAGGAAAGGCCTCCCAAGGATGAGCGGCGGCTTCTCCCTTTCTCCCATCTCGAGCACCACGAAGTCGACAGTGATGAAGTGGTGTCCGACCTTCACAGGCACATCCACGGCGATGCCCAAAGGATAGCGAATGGAGTTGTCACCCAACTCCAAGCACATGGCCGTAGGCTCTAGCTCCGGTAGGCGTAGCTTCTCGAACACGTCTCTTGGCATGACACTCACACTTGCTCCAAGGTCGCATAATGCCTTCTCGAACTTGAAGGAACCAACGGAACACAGAATCGTCGGGCATCCGGGGTCTCCTTGCTTCTCTAGTCCGTTTGCAATAGCGGCGCTACATTGCTCGGACATCTTGACGTGATCCACCCCGAGTGTTGCTATCTCATACTTGTTTGCAAGTATATCTTTGAAGTAGCGAGAATATGTAGGAACTTGAAGAGCGTCCAATAGCAGCATGTTGATGCTCAACCTACGCACAACTTCCACAAACTTCTCAAAATGATTATCAAGTTTACCTCGGAAGTAGTGTGGCTTGAGTTGCGGTATCTTCGTGTCTTCTCCCGGTATCTCAAACACGAGCTCTTCAGTGATGATCTAGGTAACCTTCTCCTTAGCAAAATCCTCCGCCTCGGTAGATGGTTTAGGCTTTCTAGCTCCCGCAGAATGCTCTGGATCTTCGGTCTCCTTCCACGAACGAGTTTGAATGGCCTTCGCCGTCTCGGGACCTTGAGGTTGTCCCGGTAGCTTCCCTTCATTAGCGGATAGGCGCCCGGCAAGTTGTCCCACTTGTGTCTCGAGCATGTTCATCATGTTGAGAACTTGATGGTTAGGGCTTCCGACCTCCGTCACCTTGCTATCGATGTTCTCCAACACCTTGTCTATGGCTTTGAACTTAGTGACAGTGTCCTTGTTGATCTTAGCTTGCTCGTCCATGAAGTCCTTCAATTGTATACGAAGAGGAACCGAATTCGGAATGGACGAACTTGCATTAAATTGAGGTCTACCTTGGCCGTAGTGGAAGTTCGGCAAATCTCCCTTCCTCATGTAGTCGAGCATCTTGGCTTCCTCCGGACAATCTTTCTGGACATGGTCATACTCCCCGCACTCTTCACATGTGGATCTTGCTTCGGTGGCCTTTAAGTCTTGAGCTTCTTTCTTTTCTATCTCCATCTTTTCCAACCTCCTCATGAGCGAGTCGATCTTGCCTTCGAGTAGATCTTCCTTCTCCACTTGCAAGACTCCTTTGATGTTCCCCGTGGGTTGAACCGGAAGTAAGCGTCCGGATGACGCCCAAGTGTCATTGTCCGCGACCTTCTTGAATAGAGTGAAAGCTTCGGTCGGTGTAAGCTCGATGATGGATCCTCCCGCCGATGCATCGATGATCGTCCTTGACGCCATGGTAAGTCCTTGATAGAACTTTTGAACAAGATCTTCCTTCGGGAACTTATGATGTGGCACCGGCCGAGTGTACTCATTGAAGCGCTCGAAAGCTTCCGATATGGTCTCCGTAGGATATTGAGCAAAAATAGCAATCTTATTGCGCAAGCTTTGAGTCTTACCCGGTGAGTAGTATTCCTTCATGAAAGCTCTCATCAAAGCCTCCCAATTTTGCACTATCTCCGCCGGTTGAGTGTAGAACCATTGCAAAGCTTTTCCGAGTAGCGAGAACGGAAAGAGCCTTGCCCTCATTTGATTTTGAGTCACCCCGTCCATGTTGAATGTCTGACAAAGTTGAATGAACGCTTAGAGATGAAGGTTTGGATCCTCTTTACCGGTGAAGGGTGAATGTTGCACCATGCGAATTGTTGAGGTCTCGATCTCGAACGGCCTTTCGATCTCTGCGAGGTTCAAGATTGGTAGGTCGACGATATCCGGGGTGCATAGCTCCCCGATCTTGTGCTCCGGCTGTGGTTGTTCTCACATCGGTTGAAGTTGATCTTCCCTAGGGTTTGGAGGTGGTGATTCCTTTGGAGACTCCGACGATCCTCCGGCCTCCGCTTTTGGATCTGCAAATTCTAGCTTTTTAGCTTGTGCTTCACGTCTCCTTAGCCTGTAAAGTTTTTCTGGATCATCCACAAAATTTTCGGGTTTGTTGGAAAAGTAGTCATCCATCTCCTGTTAGGGTTAGCAATAAACAAAATATATACAAAAACAAAAATAAAAACAAATATAAGAAAACTAGGGTTAGTCAAACTAGATTAGATTGATTTTGAGGATGATCAAAAGTTAGTAGATGCAAAAAGAAAAACCAAAAGAAAACATGAAATATTCACAAAAAGCAATAAAAGATCGAATCTTGATCACTTGTTTCCCGGCAACGGCGCCAGAAAAAGGGGCTTGTTGACGGTGTATATGCGTATCAAACTTCGTTTGGATTGCAAGTGGACAAATCCTCCGTCGTAGTCAAGGGACCCTTCTTCCCTTAAGTGTGAACCCAAGGTATCGAATCTTGGAACAAATGTGTGATGCAAGAACCAATCTATTAAATCCGAGAACACTTTGATCTTCGAAGGAAGATCTTATGCATCTAATCTAAAGAACACCAAGAAAACGAATCTAATCTAATGAAACCCGGAGGTAGCAAGACATAGAGAGGGATAGGTAAAACCAATCTAGAGAGATTGGATCAAGCTCTTGTTGAAGTTCCAAGCAAAGAAGAATAAACCAAATTGAATCTCATAAAAAGCTTCTTTAAATTGTGGTTTCCGTTCCAACTCCGAAGACACCCACCTTTTGGAGCCACCGTTCTGTCACAACGCACTCCTATTCGTGCGGGTTAGCCTAGGGCGAGTCCAATGGACAAGATGAAATCTCTTGGTAGGTCAGGCATGCACCTCTAGCCACCACGGCTACAAGAACACCCTAAGTGATCTATCTCGATAATAGATCTTAAAGTAAGAAAAACCAATCGAAGACAAAGTCGTAGAAAAGCACTTGATCGCTAGAAATCGGATTGCAACTTGATAATTCAACAACATAAACGATACATGGACAAGATCGCCACCGGGATCCTACCTTGATCTTGCTCCTAGCTCTTGGAACTCCGACGTGGTATTCCTTGCAAGGTTCCCACGTCGGCTAGGGAAACCCTAGACAACTAGCTCGACCCTCTCCTCTCCGGAATGGTGTCCCTCTCTTCTCTGCTCCTCGGCGGCGAATGACGAATTAATTGATGCGTGGCTCTTGGCAGGGTGACTATAAATAGCCCAGGGGTCGTCTAGGTCAAAGGGGGCGGCGAATGGTGCCCGAAATGGGTTGGGCCAGCCGGCCTGGGCCCACTTCGGCCCATTTCGGCCTCCTTTGTTGGCGATGCTTCCCGTGTCTTCTAGAACGTTCTCCCTTCTGCATGTGGGCTCTTGACGTCAGTTTCTCTGCGGTTTGGATAGAGCTCCTTGTCTCGCATGCTTCAGCATTTTCTGTTCAGGTCCTCGGAGTTTTCTGCCTTCATGGGTTGGTCCTTGGGCTTCTTGGAGTCATGTTCACTTCATTGCTTGACTTGTGCCGGGCTTCATGGTCTTCTCACGAGGTGCTTGATGAACTTTACCCGGTAGTCTTACTTTTAACACTAAATTCCTGCATAAACATTAAACTCCAAAACCGACATGCACGAACGAACTTGTTATATCAAGGGGGTTAGTACCAATGGATAAGATATAAAATTGATGCCAACACCGAAGGTAAGCTCATGGCTAGGTTGACGGAAATTCACCGTCAACACTCGTGCTCACGAACTAAAGAACACGTGACGAACCCTAGGTCCCGCGGACGGTCCGCCGCCTTCGCGGACAGCAAACAGAAGCATGAAAACAAAAGTCAACCCTCCCTAGCCTTCCATGGATCTCCCAAACGACTGCATGGATTGAGACAAGATTTGGGAGATGTGAAACGTCCCTAGGGGATGCTAAGCCCAAAAACTTGAGGCCTCAAACCAACTAAATCGCCGGGAATCAATCACGAACCGAGCTCAAGAACAAAGCTAGGGAACCACCCGAAATCCTTGAATCGGAGGCCAAATCCGGAGTTTGAGGGGTCAAGATCAAGCACAAAGATGCACAAGACATCTATCCATGATCCCCCACAAAGAACTCCGAACCTAAACACCTCAGAATCGAAGGAACAAGCCGCGCACGAAAATCCAATGAAAATAGCCCCAAAAAGACACGAAAATCACTCGAGCCACAAGAAGGAAATCGATGCAACCATAAATGCTTCCATACACTCGGAGGTCAGATTCTCTACAAAATGTTGGAGAAAAATCTAGCCTAAAGAGCAGGGAAATGAGAAGCAGTCCGGATGGATGAGTTGCCCTGAAACCCTAGAGCTATATATATGAAGTCTCTCCGAGTTGGGCAAATGACCAAGCTACCCCTAGAACTTAAAATGAGATACACACCCCTCAGGGGCAATATGGTCAAGTATCACTCCTCTTCATTGGGCGGCCACGCCTTCGCCGCAGTCCGCGTCCTCCCAACGCAAGCCCTGCGATCCTGCCGCGTGTCCCCCGTCATCGAAGCTTCTCAGCGCACCCGGATCCCGTTTCCGCCCGCCGAGTCTCCGGTCTTGGTTTTGTGGCTCAACCAAGTAACCTGACGGTTTTGTGGTGAGCCGCCGCAAACCCCGCGTGCAGACTTCGGTCGTGAGCCGCTACCCTGCACCGGCTCCAGTCGACGACTTCATCTTACTTTTCTTGCTACCATGCGGCCCGCACTTGATCCCGCTCGGCCACCGGGTCCATCGAGCCGAGCCTACTTGTCTCTCCACTCCTCGGAGGCCCCGCATGGCTAAGACCTTTCGCGCCCGCTCTTCACCTGCACCAACGCAAATCTAGCCGCAACCTGCACCTACAATACTCGACCAAGAGTCAGTCCACACCACGTTGTCAATCACTCATCACACCAAGGAGCGACCAATCACCGGTCCTCGGACGCTCCGGTCCTCAATCTCCCCCTTGATGAGTGCATTGACAACACACATAGTAACCAATTCAGACAAAATGAAAAAGAAAAGAAACGAACTAAAAACTCAAGCAAGTGATCAAAATCCAAACAAATGCCAAAATGAGATCACCTGAGAGAGAAAAATCTCGGTCCCCTAAGGCAAGGGCAACGGCTCGACACAGCCGAGATAAAATGCTCCACAATTGCCGACTCCTCAAGGTGAGGCAAAAGGGCTCGACACCATCGGCAAAAGAGCACAACTAAAATCAGGCGACAAAGAGCTCCCAAAGCATGAATGCAAGCTCCCCCTGAACAAATGCATTTCTCCCAATTTTTGTCCCCTTTGATGCAAAGCTTCCCCTCGATGAATGAATTGGGTACTTTCCTCCTCCTTGTTGGTAATGCATGAATCAAGTCTACAAATGCAAGCATGTGCTTCTCAAATAGACAAAGAACACTACAACATGCTAAAAATGAGACATAGACAAGCAAGATAATCACAAATTAAGTACAAGCATCACCAACAAGGTAGATAGGAACATATAAGCATGTGACATAACCATAAGCAAAATGAAGCATTTTTGACAAAATTTCCCTCTCATGAGCATAGGACCTAAACATGGCCAAAATGAGCACAAACAACATATAGCCCACAAACTTCATGCGAGGTCACAAGTTCTCATCACAAGATCAGCACAAACACCTACAAACTATCTCATGTTATGTCAAAGCCACCGAGCCATGTGTCCACTTCTAAATATGAGACTTCTCAATGGTGAACATCATGCAACGGTTTAGCACCCAAAATAAGGAATTTAAAGCACATTTGACATGGAAGCATATTTTTCAAGCATAAGCATTTCATATACCAAATTCATGATTTAAAATTAAGCATGGTACATGAAGTGCCTTTGCGGCAAAAAGAAGCTTAGGTTTCTCCACAAGGTAACAAGTAGGCTAAACACTCATGATGACAAATGGGTCTTTGACCCCAAATGAAAAGAGCATGATGCCTAAGCACAAATTAAGCAAGATATAGACATATGAGCACAATTTGAGCATGAAAGGCATTCAACTCACAAGAGAGGATCATATATAATATTTTCACAAAAGTAAGCCATCCACATGCATATACGTCCCAAAGCTACCAAGAGCATAACTATACATCACAAGAGCTTCACTAGCAAAGTCATAAGCTCACATCCAGCATATCACAGTGATTAATGTATATAGGAGAAGCACATCTCTAAAGCATATGATACAAATACAGTCTATGATACAAATATGCAAACATGATATGATACAAGAATGAAAATGCAACATGCATATGTACATCAGACTCCCAACCGAAACTCAAAAAGGAAAAACCACACCAAGCTCCCCCCGCAAACGAGCAAATGTAGCTTGGTCCAAAGGCTTTGTTAGGATATCAGTGAGCTGTTTCTCGGTTGGCACTTGGATAAGGTCTATGTTTCCCTTCTCAACATTGTCTCTAAGGAAGTGGTACCTCACCTCTATATGTTTGGTTCTGGAGTGTAGCACGGGATTTTTGGGAACACTAATGGCACTCGTGCTATCACACATGAGAGGAACATGGGTACACTCCTCACCAAAGTCACTCACCGTGTATGTGATCCAAAGGAGCTGGGAGCAACAACTAGCGGCAGCTACATACTGTTTGCTATGAGCTGGTAGACTGAGCTACACTTGACTGTTTGCGAGAAGACCAAGAAACAAGCGAGGAACCCAAAAACTGACACGTCCCCGAAGTCGACTTCCTATCGACTCGACACCTCGCAAAGTCGGCATCCGAAAAACCAAGAAGCGAAAGGGAAGAGGACGACGAGTACTAAAGACCAAGCTCAGGAGTGTATAGAAAATACCTGAAAATCCGCTCGACGGCCTACCGATGTGAAGTCCTCGGTGACGCCTGAAAACGAGCGCACAGACACACAGAAAACTGAATGTCCGGCCTCGTCGTCGTTAAGTACAAGAGGGAGCCGATCATGCTCCGGTACTCCTTCTGGTCCACGGGCTCTCCGTCCTCGTCCGCATCTAGAGCTGTAGTCATACTCATCGGTGTCGACAGAGGCTTCGAGTCGTCCATCTTGAACTTCTTGAGGATGCCCTTCATGTACTTGGCTTGATGCACAAAGGTTCCCTCCTTCGCCTACTTGATCTGAAGCCCGAGAAATAACTGCAATTCTCCCATCATAGACATCTCGAATTCTTTGCCCATGTCATCTGCAAACCTTGCAACCAAAGAGTGTGACGAGCCACCAAAGACAATATCATCCACATACACCTGAACAATTAGGATATCATCGCCCAACCTAAGGAGAAAAAGAGTCTTATCTACTTTGCCCATCTCAAACCCCTTGCTGAACAAGAACCCCCTCAATTGGCCATACCATGCCTGGGGAGCTTGTTTCAGCCCATACAACGCCTTCCTCAGCCTATACACTCGGTGGGGAAACTCTACATTCTCAAAGCCTGGTGGTTGCTTCACATAAACCTCTTCCTCCAAAAACCCATTCAAAAAGGCACACTTCACATCCATTTGGTACAATTTGAACCCTTCTCACCCTCTTTGTTCTTCCACACCCATTTTGTCCCGATAGGTTTGCAATGTGGTGGTGGCTCTAGCAACTCCCAAACTTGGTTTCTCTCAAAGTTCTCTAACTCCTCATGCATTGTGTTCACCCAATTAGGATCAGAGAGTGCGTGTCCAATGTCTTTTGGCTCAAAGGTAGCAACAAAAGCCGAATGAGCAAAGTGAGAAACATTCCTGGACCTTGACCGTGTCGTACGTTCATTGATGTCGCCGATGATTCTTGAGGGAGGATGATAAACTTGAATGCGCCTCGGTGCCTCTCGCCTGGAGACGACCTCCCCCTCAACAGCAGCTTCCACTTGATCTTGCTGGATCGTAGTCGGTGTAGGGGATGGGCCATCCTGCACCGTAGTCATTGTAGTGGAAGTAGAGGGTACATGTGTGGCTGGAGCTTCACCATCATCACCATCATCCTCTCTAGCATCATCCTCCTCGTCCTCAAAGATCTTCTTGCCAATGTCGTCGTCACCTGCACACTCAAAAACAGACGAACTGCATGGCTGGATCTCATCGAAGGTAACCTCGCAAGTTTCCATAACTAGGTTAGTATCAAGATTGAGCACATGGAATGCTCGAGAATGACTAGCATAACCCAAAAAGATGACATCAGAAGACCTCGACTCAAACTTATCAAGCCTACCCTTCTTGAGAATAAAGCACCGACAACCAAAAGCCCTGAAATGGCTCACTCTAGGTGCTCGCCCATGCATGAGCTCATAGCATGTGTTGTTCAAGAGAGCCCGAAGAAAAATCTGGTTCCCAACATGGCACGCGGTATTCACCGCCTCAGTCCAATATCTCCTCGGAGTCCTATGCTCGTCGAGCATCGTCCGAGCCATCTCACAAAGGGAACAGTTTTTCATCTCTACCACACCATTTTGACAAGCGACATAGGGAGAGGAAAATTGATGTTCGAGACCCAAATCACGACAAAAGGTTTCGAATCGAGAGTTTTTAAATTCAGTGCCATTGTTGCTACGAATAGCTCGAACAGCATCTCCATTCCTCTCATTCTTCAACCTCAAGATTAGATCCCGAACAAAACCAAATGTCTCCCCCTTGTCAGCCAAAAAGAAGACCCAAGCATAGTGAGAATAGTCATCCACTATCACCAGGACGTACCATTTCCCACCCGCCGAGCACACACGAGCTGGACCAACCAAGTCCATATGGAACATCTCGCATGGCCTATCTGTCATAACGGATGTCAGAGGCGGGTGAGAGGCGGCGACCATCTTGCCATGCCTACACGGAGCACATACCAAGTCCTTTTGGTATTTCAACTTAGGCAATCCTCGGACCAAACCAAGCCCACTCAAGTGTGACAATAAGTCAAAACTCAAGTGACCTAGCCTCCTATGCCATTTCGAAAGCTCTGCCGAAACACTTGCAACCAAACAACGAGAAGAGCCGACACATTGAGAAAAATCGGCTCTAAAAATCTGACCCTCGGGGATGATCGTGCACACAAGATCACCTCGAGAATCCAAAACACGACAAGCGCCCGTCTTGAAACGGACCTCAAAACCCTCATCAAGAAGTTGGGACACCGAAAGAAGATTGAACCCCAAAGACTTGACAAGAGCAACACGCCTAAGAGTCACAGACTCACTCACCTTCACCGTGCCCACTGAAAGCACTCTACCTTTCCCATTGTCCCCAAAAGTGATGTACTCTTTGGTCATCACCGGGGTGAGGCTGGAGCACCACCTTCGATCTCCGGTCATGTGTCGAGAGCAATCGGAGTCGATCAACCAAAAGCCCTCCATGCCTCCCACCTGAAAATAAAAAACGAGAGCGAGAGTGAGAAAACGACTGAGCACTAGGGTTAGTATAAAATGAATCAAACCAGTGCCGTGCCATTTGCTCAAAAGTGGGGTTAGCAAAATCCATCCTATCACTCCTAGGTGGAACACCCACACGTCTCCTTGGAGGACTACGCGTACCACGAGGTGGTGACCGTGGCCCGTAGCTCCTCTGAGACCTAAAGCTACGATCGTTCCCCCCATACTCGTATTGGCCACGAGTGAAGGAACGTCCAGCAAACTCACCACACCCGAACCCAGGACGCCTACCTATATCTCTCTGAGGAGGCACACCTTGTGTAGGAAACTCACACCTCTCTCGAGGGTAAATGGTACGCACCACACCCTCACCCCTAGGCACCACACGAGACTCAGGCACACCACGAGAAGGGTGGTACATGTCCTTGTTTGCCATCTCTCTAGCAAACCTCTCCTCACGCTTCCTCTTGAAGCAAAACTCAGCTAGGTGACCATCCCTCCCACAATGATCACAATGGAATGGTATTGGCTTTGGCTTTGGCTGAGGCTTTGGGTTCTCTCTTGGTTGAGGCTTCTCCTCACTCGGTTTCTCTCCCTTCTTCCCAAAGAACTCGTTCCCCAAGTCACTCTTGAACTTGATGGGTTTCTGGAAGTTGTTTGTTTGTGGAGGAAACACGAGAGGATCTGGGGTTGTGTCTAGTCGGTTCCTAAGTGGGTTTGGCTTAGGAGCATAGGTATTTTTGTGAAAGGTTTTTGGTGGAACTGGGATATCACCAATCTTCTCCTCACCACTGCACTTCCCAATCTTATCCGACCCAAGCGCTTGTCCATCATAGCGCTTGTATGCCTCGGTCGTCATCCTGAGCTGAGGCTCATGACCCGAAAACCAACCCATCATTTTTCTCAACTCATCATTCTCATCCTGCAAGTGATCAACATAGTGTGCAAGCTCCAAATTCTTCACAACATTTATTTCACAAGTAGAGCATGAAGTAGGAATAGGAGCTTTCAGATTAGCCTATAGTGATCTTGCATAAGCAAGCGATTCATCGAGCTTCTCATGCAAAACAGGGCAAGAAGTGCAACCACCAAGCAAGGAGGGCCTAGATTTCTTCTCATCTAGCTTAACCCTAAGCACATCTAATTCCTCAACCTTGGAGGCATACTTTTCCTTAAGCACAGTCAAATCACCAAGGAAAGTAGAACAATCAGTGCATTCAGGTTCATCGGTCACAATAGGAGCAGACTTCAGAGAATCTATTTGAGCCCTAGCATCAACAAGCAAAGACTCTAGCTCAACCACCTTCTCCTTAGCCTCTCCAAGCAAAGACCTATACTCCTTCTTCTCCTTGTTGGTCTTTCTAAGCACATCACCACAGTTGTCAAGCAATTCATTCAACCTAGCATCCTCCGCTACCAAGAAGGCAGGATCATTGTTTACCTCATCCTCGGAGTCGGAGTCTGAGTCATCCGTCTGGCTCTTCTTACTCCCGGAGCTGTGTGCCATGCCGCAAAAGCCTTGGGCGGCGAAGCACAGGCCGTTGATGTTCTTGCTCGACCTCTTGCCCTTGTGCCGGTTCTCTTCTTCATCACTTGAGCTCGATGAAGAGTAGCAGGAACTTGAGTCGATGTCGCTCGCTCCGGCAACCATCGCATGCTCCTTCTTCTTGTGACCGCCACTCTTCCTCGGCCTCCGCTCTGACTTGTTCTTACCCTTGTGGTCGTCCCTCGAGCGGTGCTTGTGGTCGGTCCTCGGACGGTGCTTGTGCTCAGGCTTGATCTCCATGGCCTTTGGGCACTCAGTGATAAAGTGCCTGTGCTTCCCGCACCGGTAGCACATGCCTGAGCTCCGCCGAGCGTTCTTCCAGTTCGTGTACATGCGCTCGAACCGCCTGCTCAGCAACGCGAGATCTTCCTCGCCCAGCACATCGAACTCCTCATCTGGCATGGACACAAGACAAGACAAAGAGAACTGCCTAGAAGACAGGTTAGCGTTAGTTCTCGGTCCAGAAACGAGAGCCAGACTATGAGGGTCAGTCGGGTTTTCGATCCTTGCTCACACCCCACGGTCCACCTCTGACGACTTGAGCTTGGAAAATAGCTCGTCCACCGTGAGGGTCTCATACTTCTCTGACTCCCGAATAGCCTCGACCTTCTCACTCCACACGATACGATCCAGCGAGTGCAGGAGCTTCACAGCCCTGTCATGATCATCGTACGGGAGCACGGCCACATTAGCTCTCAGGTTGTTCACAATCACAGTGAACCGCTGGAACATGGTGTCTATGCACTCACCTGAGTGAAGTTCTCGTACTCTCTTCAGTAAGTTGCAAACAAGCGAGCCAGAACCTGAGCGTTCCCAGCGTGAGCATTCTTCAACTGCTCCCAAATCCTACAAGCCAAGTCCTCTGTCTGAACCCGATCGAATTCAGATTGACACAGAGCATGAAACAAGTAGTCAACCGCCTTGTTGTTGGCGTCGTGCATATCCCTCGATGCTGGAGCAAGGAAGTTAATCGGATGAACATAAGCTATGTTCACCATAACATCCCAAAGGATCTGACCCTTGCCGCGGAGGAAAGCAGCCATCCGCCTCTGCCACATCTGGTAGTTCTTACCATCAAAGTGTGGAGGACCCGAACCCCATTCTTGGTACACCATCTTTGGATCTTAGACTGGTTAGAATCACGAAGATCCGTAACCGGCTCTGATACCAATTGAAGGACCGGATTGACGACCAAAGAGGGGGGGAGTGAATGGGAGCCGATAAATATTCTTCTCCGAAGAGCCGAACTCGACTATGTATGCCCCAAAATCACACGCAAGGGTTCCCACATGAACTTGCTAAGGTCACGTAGTCACAACGGACCTACCAACCCTAGGAACAAGTCCTAAACCAATCCCAAGCGGAAGCACAACTCAAGAAGCAAAGGACTTAGGCAATCTGCGAAGCCCCTGGCGGACAGTCTGTAAGAGCCAGGCGGACGGTCCGCGAGGGCCGGGCGGACGGTCCGACAGGTGAGCACGGACGGTCCGTATTAATGGATAGAACCTCCAGTAGATCCCCGGAAAATACAGACAGTCTGTACTAGGTCCGCGGACGGTCTGTACTGGGTCCGCGGACGGTCCGAGCAGGGCGGACAGTCTGTGACCTGCTCACTGACGGTCCGCAAACAACACGCAACAAAACCCTTGACTATCCGCGGATCGAAACGTCTCGTGCTCACAAACTGAAGAACACGCGACGAACCCTAGGTCCCGCAGATGGTCCGCACAGCACTCGCGGACGGAACGCCACCTTCGCGGACAGCGAACAGAAGCACGAAAACGGAAGTCAACCCTCCCTAGCCTTACATGGATCTCTCAAATGGCTGCATGGATTGAGACAAGATTTGGGGGAGATGTGAAGCGTCCCTAGGGGATGCTATGCCCAAAAACTTGAGGCCTCAAACCAACTAAATCGCCGGGAATCGATCACGAACCGAGCTCAAGAACAAAGCTAGGGAACCACCCGAAATCCTTGAATCGGAGGCCAAATCCGGAGTTTGAGGGGTCAAGATCAAGCACAAAGATGCACAAGACATCTATCCATGATCCTCACAAAGAACTCCGAACCCAAACACCTCAGAATCGAAGGAACAAGCCGCGCACGAAAATCCAACGAAAATAGCCCAAAAAAGACACGAAAATCACTCAAGCCACAAGAAGGAAATCGACGCAACTATGAATGCTTCCATACACTCGGAGGTCAGATATTCTACAAAATGTTGGAGAAAAATCTAGCCTAAAGAGCAGGGAAATGAGAAGCAGTCCGGATGGATGAGTTGCCCTAAAACCCTAGACCTATATATATGAAGTCTCTCCGAGTTGGGCAAATGACCAAGCTACCCCTAGAACTTAAAATGAGATACACACCCCTCAGGGGCAATATGGTCAAGTATCACTCCTCTTCATCTGGCGGCCACGCCTTCGCCGCAGTCTGCATCCTCCCGACGCAAGCCCTGCGATCCCGCCGCGTGTCCCCCGACATCGAAGCTTCTCAGCGCGCCCGGATCCCGTCTCCGCCCGCCGAGTCTTCGGTCTTGGTTTTGTGGCTCAACCAAGTTACCCGACGGTTTTGTGGTGAACCGCCGCAAACCCTCACGTGCAGACTTCGGTCATGAGCCGCTACCCTGCACCGGCTCCAGTCGACAACTTCGTCTTGCTTTTCTTGCCACCATGCGGCCCGCACTTGATCCCGCTCGGCCACCAGGTCCATCGAGCCGAGCCTACTTGTCTCTCCACTCCTCGGAGGCCCCGGAAGGCTAAGACCTTTCGCACCCGCTCTTCACCTGCACCAACGCAAGTCATGCCGCAACCTGCACCTGCAATACTCGGCCAAGAGTCAGTCCACACCACGTTGTCAATCACTCATCACACCAAGGAGCGACCAATCACCGGTCCTCGGACGCTCCGGTCCTCAACAATGCATCTTGTACACTTGCTCACAATATATGCAAATTGATGTCTTGAGGTGACATTCCACTCTATTCAAAATGGGACATGCATATATTGAGGGGGAGCCTTTTATTCATCTCATCAAAAGCTCATTCATTTCAGTTAAATGTAAGCTTTAATTGGGTTGTCAACATTTACCAAAGAGAGGGAGATTGTAGGTGCAATCAAGTCCTAATTGGGTTTTGGTGGTTGACCTCACAATTTAAAGAGCTAATGAGCTTTTCAGTATATATCAATTGCAACATATAAATTATTCATAGGTGCAAAAGAAGAAAATGAGACCCCTCAATTAAAGATGATGACTTTCTATGCTCAAAATGGAGTTTAATTCTTTTCTATTTTGAATTTGAGTATAGGACAAGCGTACTATCAAGAGGGATACTAATAGTGGTATGAGTGTAACCAAGTGCTTATGAATCATCTCAAACAAACTCCAACCCTACCACAAAAACATTACAAGAAAAACGCCGACTAGTGACGCAAAAAAACGGCGTTTCTCGTCATAAACCACGATTTCTGATGCCGATTGTTACGAAAACCCTCCGTCATTAATCGAGCATCACAAACCGTGATTAATGATGAGACCATATTTCGCAGTGTCATGAATTTAATGACGTGTATAAATTCGTAACACTTGTCGTCATAAACCTGTTTTGGCGGTTACGCCACGTCGGACCGCCATCCATCGTGGCTCCAACATGGTAGGGGCTTATGATGATTTTGGTTCGTCACAAATTGAAACCTGGTCCATGTAAGAGCCTTTGTGAACCTAATTTTGTTGGGCCAAATTTAGCGAGTTTTAGGTTTTCGTGTTATTTTTTGGCCATTTTGTAAATGTTTGTTGCACGCTATATTGGGTTGTTTTATTCTGGGCCCTTATCCATCTAACAAACTTGGTCATATTGCATTATGCAGGGCCATTTGATTCCGAAGACGCCCACCTTTTGGAGCCACCATCCTGTCACAACGCACTCCTATTCGTGCGGGTTAGCCTAGGGCGAGTTCAAGAAGAACAAGTTGAAAACACTTGGTCGGTCCGGTATGCACCTCTAGCCACCGCGGCTACAAGAGCACCCTATGCAATCTATCTTAAGTATAGATTGGGGAAGAAGCAAAACCAAGGGAGAACAAAATCATCGAGAAGGCACTTGATCGCTAGAAATCGGATTCACTATAAAAACTTCACCATGAATGATTACATGAACAAGATCACCACCGGGATCCTACCTCGATCTTGATCCTTGCTCCGGAGCTCCGACGTGGTCTTCCATGCAAGGTTCCCACGTCGGCTAGGGAAACCCTAGATAACTAGCACGACCCTCCTCTCCGAGATGGTGTCCCTCTAGCTTCTCTGCTCCTCGGCGGCGGATGACGAATGAATTGATGCGTGGCTCTTGGCAGGGGGCTATAAATAGTTCGAGGGGCGTCTACGTCGCCGAACCGGGCCCGGAATGGGCTGGGCCGGCCGGCCTGGGCCCATTTCGGCCCCGGCTTCCTCCCAGTTGCTTCTCGTGTCTTCTGGAACTTTCCACTTCCTGCATGTGGGCCCTTGGCGTTAGTTTCTCCGCGGTTTGGATAGGGCTCTTTGTCGCGCAAGCTTCAGCATTTTCTGTCTAGGTCCTCAGAGTTTCACGGCTTCACACTTCGGTCCTTAGGCCACTTGGAGTCATGTTCACTTCGTGTCTTGACTTGTGCCGGGCTTCATGATCTTCTCACAAAGTGCTTGATGAACTTTCCCGGGAAGTCTCCCTTTTAGCGTTAAAACCTTGCGTAAACAATAAACTCCAAAAACCACATGCGAGTGCGAATTTGACATATCATGAGGGTTAGGATTGTTAGTTTGGATATTAAATCAATGCCAACACCGAAGGTAAACTCATGGCTAGGTTGACGGAAATTCACCGTCAACAGCTACGGCGGTTGGACCTATCCGTCGTGGCCCACGGTGGTGGTGGTATAGTTTTGATAAATTTCAAAATGGTCGTATAAATTTGCAAATTGGAATAAAAAAATATAAAAAACACAAAAGGAGCGAGAGATCCTGGAGTTGGAAGAAGAAGCCATAGAGCAATACATCTCGCACTTCTCCGTGGATCGACAAGGGAACGTCAAGAAGGATAAGGATGTCATCATCAATATTCCCGCGCTCAAGGTACAATCTAATGCTCCTCCTGAAGATAATTCAGATATTGCTAATATGATTGATGGGGCTGTTAGTGCTAGCTTAAATAACAAATTTGTTGCCATGAGTGAAAATTTTGAATCTACGATTAATTCTCGTTTAGATCGTGTAGAGGCCAAATTTGGTAAATAATTTTCTGGTAATGATATGAAAGCATCTACTTCTAATACCGAAAATTCTAAAGATAGCACACTAGATGATTTTTCAGACTTGCATATACCTAAAGTCCCCATTGGTGTACCTCCGAATCACCACATACATAGCCGTACCACTATTGGTGCTTCGGCTGGTGGAGGGAGTACAATGGCCGCTACTAATACCATGATGCCGCATACGGTTGTTTATAGTGAGCCACCCATAAGTGCATATGTTCCTAATAGTTCGTTGCAGCATGTTCCTAACACATTGCCGAACCAAACATCAACATATAGCACACCACAACCTACTATAAATCGATCACTACATCCTGGATCGGCTAGACCTAGAACCGCTTTGGGATGGAGGGATTTAGAGACGAGATGCTCGAGATATTTAGGCAAACTTTTGGTACAGAACCTAAAACTAAGAGTCGGTCGTATCAAAGACTGTATCCTGATAATTATGAGTATATCTCGTACCCACATAGATTTAAAATACCATAGTTTACTAAATTTAGTGGGGATGATGGTAGAAGTACATTAGAGCATATAGGCCAATTTACTATACAATGTGGTGCAGCTGCTTCTAATGATATTTTTAAAATGAAATTGTTTCCTTTATCTCTATCGGGTGTTGCATTTACATGGTTTATTTCTTTGCCACCCAACTCAATTTACACTTTTTCTGATATAGAAAATAAATTTTATGATTATTTCTTTACTGGTGAAACTGAGTTGAAATTGTCACATCTTGTATCGGTTAGGCAAAAATCTAATGAATCTATTTCTAAGTACATTAGAAGATTTAGAGACACTAGAAACTGATGCTATAGTTTGACATTTTCTGATAGAGACCTAGCTGATCTTGCTTATTCTGGTTTGCTTGATATCCATAAAGAGAAGCTAGATGGTCAAGATTTCTTAGATGTTAGTCGGTTGTTGCAAAAAGCTTTAGCTAATGAAAACTGACTTAAGGAATCTAAGAGTTCACAAAAAACAAATGAAAAGTCTAATCGTCCTATTTATTATGCATCTGATTATTCAGACGATGAAGGCAATGATGTTTTAACTGCTGAATTTATATGGTCAAATAAAGATAAACCTAGCACTTGCGATTCTTTAAATCCGGTATGTAAGAATCAGCAAGAGGAAATTAAATATACTTTTGATGTAGCCAAGTGCGATAGAATTTTTGATGAGTTGCTGAAAGCTGCAAAAATTAAAATAACTCATACTATACCGCCACTAGAAGAGTTAAAGAGACGTGCTTATTGTAAATTTCATAATTCTTATTCTCATGCAACTAATGATTGCAATGTATTCCATCGACAAGTGCAATCGGCCATTAATGAAGGTCGTTTGACTTTTCATGCTATGCAAGTCGATCATAATCCCTTTCCAATGAATACTCCTGAGTTAAACAATCCAAAAGTGCTAATTCGGCCAGATCAAGCCGAAAAAGCTAAAGGAAAGAATGTCATCGTTGGGGAGGAAAGGCATACTCATCCAAAGGTGATGAAGGTGCAAAACAAGCTACTCGAGGATACCCCCAAGGTTGCAGCGAAGGCTTAAACGCTCGGGGGGCAAGGCAAGACGAAGAAGACTGGCAGCACGTCGACTGGTCTGACCTGTGTCCTAGACCGCTCTGACCGGTGCCCCTAGAGATGTCCCAAGATCAAGAAAAAGGTGAAGCCAACCTTCGAGGAGCTTTGGCCAAGTACAAGAAAAAGGGAGCAAGCCAAAAGCAAGGGAGTCGGCCAAGTAAAGGTAAAAATTCGAAACTTTCACCAAAAAATCAAAATATACCTTGTTCTTGCAAATCTCAAGATAATTATGCTGCTGCACCTTATTCATATGCTGGACTGACCTCACCATGGTCTTGGTCATATCCTTGCTATTATTCACCTTTAGATTATGCTAATTTTCATATGCGCTCATATATGATTCAATATCCTCCTACATATGTAAATCATGGTTCAATGCAAAGACTGTTTGTTGTTGACAATAATCTGGTCGGAAGTGCATCCATTAACTCTAAAGGAGGGCACAAGGACAACAATGAATCAAAATACTCATAGCCGAGGTGGTGTCCCTCAGGCTTAACTCATACACAAAAAAGGAGGTTTCAAAGGATGCAGAAGCAAGGATCAATGGAACAACGAGCAACGGTGATACCGGCAAGGTCAACAGCTACTAAGCATGTATGGAGGCCGAAACAAGTTGTTTCATCAGTTGAGAGCAAGTTTATGGCCGATAAAGCAAATATCAGCAAAATATGGGTGATGCATTGTTGATCATCACCTTCATCCAATTTTGATCTTTGTGAATGTTTTCTGGCACACAAGCTTTACCAGAAAATAGGGGGTCATATGTTCGCACCCAAAATTAGCAGGTCTGGTCTGACCGGTCAGACCTGTGGGTCCCACCGGTCAGACCAGTGTGGTCAAAGACCATAAATACAATTTGGACTTCACCATTGGATAGGTCTCGTCGAGTAGATCAAGATTCATATGTGGAACGTCCAAATCGGAGTCCGGATGAGGGAGATATGACTTATACAAGATCTGCACACCGAGTGCACCGGTCTGACCGGTGCCCCTGACCAGTCGGACCGGTGCCCCCTGTCCGAACCGAAACAAGGAGTCCTGATAGATTTAGGTTTGGAAAAGGATTTCATTGCAGGGCAAGACCTCCCCACCCTATAAATATAAAGAGCCACGACCGATTGAGGTATCCAATCGATCAAATCAATCTACTTTTATATTTTTACTTTTTCCCTTTGCCTTAAACTTTTCCAATCTATTTATTACTTGATGTTCCTCCTTTGTCTCTACGTCGACTGAGGGCGCTCTAGGTGGCCTTGTCGACCCTAGAGCAACTCTACGTGTGCCGCCCCGACGGGATCCTGCCCGGGCGACGTTCGGAGGTCTTTCGCCGGTTCACCCCGGCAAAGGTCTGACCGGTGCCTCGCACAGGTCTGACCGGTGGGCAAAGGTGGGACCAGTGCCTGCACAGGTCTCACTGGTGCCTACGCTGAGGTGCTGCAGCGAGCTCCTCTGCATGCTTGTTGGCCGCAAACCCGTGCCAACAGTTTCATTTGGCATTTGAGATTGAGTAAAGAAATCGATGTTTTGCCTGATTGTTGCGTGCAGGATCAAGGAGCGGATCGAACCGGAGACGGGCTTGCCGATGGTGTGGCCTCACGGATGGTGGTGGTGTTGCCCCAGGGCGGTCGTGCGGATGCTCGCCCTAGCAAGGGCCATGGTGAGCGGCGCACGAGGCAGGAAGACCACCTGCAGGCAGCAGCGGTAGGTTGGCTGGAGTGCAGAGGTGACAGGCAGCCGTAGCGCAGGACGGACTCCACACGACCGCGAGCGACGCTGTGAGTGAGACGATCGACGTGCGAGGGTAAGGGTGGCTCGCAGCCACGGCGCCTCAAGGAGCTCCGTGAGGCCGCGACTCCGACGAGCGGCCATGGTGCGCAGGGGCTGGGTGGCCCCGTAGGGTGTGATGTGTGGGGGCGTTGGCACTGCCGTGTAGGGCAGGGGCTGGCGCCCCGCAACCACGGCACGACCACGAGCCTCGAGACCCAAAAGGGTGGCGGCGGCGCACCCAAACGAGTGACGGAGGAGCGCCTAGGCGCGACGAGATGAGGAGGATGGGATACGATGACGGATGGTCTGTGTTGAAGTTTTAAAGGCTGGGATTGTGTGGAGAATTGGAAATGGAAGTAATATCAATATTTGGAATGATCCATGGCTGTCTAGAGAAACTTCAAGAAGGCCAATTACGCCAAGAGGGCAGACCCTACTATGAGAAGTCTCAGATTTAATTAACCCAATAACACGATGGTGGGATGAAGAACTTGTTCGGCAAATCTTTGTGGATCAGGATGTAGAGATTATTCTTGCTACACCAATCCACATAGGGCTTGATAATCTGGTTGCCTGGCATTATGATAAGAGGGGCATTTTCTCAGTAAAGTCAGCCTATAAATTGTGGAGAGGACACCTGCCAAGGAATTTCAGAGGTGGTGCAGAAACAACAGCTGATGGGGGTAATCTGGTGAAAGAGCAATGGAATCAAATCTGGAACCTCAAGTGTCCGGGGAAGATAAGACAATTTCTTTGGAGATTCACACACAATACTTTAGCAGTGAATAGAAATCTGGAAAGAAGGGGAATGGAAGTGGATACACGCTGCATAATGTGTAACCGATACATAGAGGATGGGGGTCATCTTTTTTTCAGCTATAAGTGTGTGAAAGCTGTTTGGAGAGAACTAACATTGGAAGATCAGAGGTGCAAATTGGCTGAACTGAACTCAGCAAAAGACGTGATGACACAGGTATTAAAATTGGAAGAAACAGTGCAGATGAAGGTGGTGATACTACTCTGGCTTTGGTGGAGTGAACGAAATGTTGTACGGGAAGGAGATCGGCGAAGAACAGCAGGGGAACTAGCGTATGTGGCACATAAAAATGCAGTGGAATTTTTAGAAGTTCATAAGCAACCAATTGGAGGCCAGATGAGAAGCGTGCAATGCTGAAGCAAACCACCAAAAGATTGGCTGAAAATAAATTCAGATGGTGCTTTTTTAGTAAATGAAGGAAAGGGAGGATGGGGATATGTGATTAGAGATGAGGCAGGAGATGTTATCATTGCAGGGGCTGGTCACCAGAAACATGCCCGT
This sequence comes from Cenchrus fungigraminus, assembly GCA_036936925.1. Lineage (NCBI taxonomy): Eukaryota > Viridiplantae > Streptophyta > Magnoliopsida > Poales > Poaceae > Cenchrus > Cenchrus fungigraminus. The sequence goes on from CM072770.1 coordinate 64,988,259, forward strand.
GATGCTCTTCAGATGGAAGTGTATGCTTGCTCCAAAGGTGTCCAGGCAGCAGCTGAAAAAGGGATGACTAGACTAATTTTGGAGACTGATTCCTTGATCCTGAAGGGGGGCCCTGGAAAGCGACTCCTACAGATTTGCCAAGGTGGGAGGCATGTTATATGAGATGAAAAATGTGACTTCTAGCAATTTCAGTAATTTCTTTTGCTCTTTTGCTCCAAGAACATGTAACAAAGTAGCTCATGCTTTAGCAGCCGAAGGGCTCAGGTCTCAGGGTGCTAATTCCCGGTGGGAGGGCACACCGTCTTTTGTATTCGATCTTGTGGCCAGTGATTTAGCTGCGCCTATGAGTTAATGGAAGTATCTTTCCATACAAAAAAAAACCATATAGCTCCACGAGGATGTTTGAAACGAACCGGTACATGGTGTGTAATGAGTAATTACCATATAGCTCCACGAGGATGTTTGAAACATGAGTTTTTGGAGCACCTCTTGAGGTATTCCATGAAAAAGGTGGATCTGATCTCTAGCTCCATCTTTTTTCTAGAGCTGGAGCTGGAGCTGATGGAGCCAGAGTGTTTGGCAGAAAAATTTATGGAGCTAATGGAGTGGAGCTGTTTTTCAAAAATTTAGGGTTAATTGGATCTATGCTATTATAACTTTACCCTTTTTTAAGCACACCATTACTATTCAAGAAAATATGCCACTGCCACTACAATTTTGCACATGTTTGAGATAGGCCATTATATACGCTTGGAAACGATTTTGGACCCACTGTCAGGTGTATAATAGGTATGTATATTTGTATGGACAAGATTATCCTGCTCAGCTTTCTCTTTCCCTCCCTCTTGTTTCACTTGCGTGTGGGACCCACACGTCAGTGTCTTCTTCAACCACTCGTCGCCGCTGTAGGTGACACACGGAGACGGCCCTGCCCTGGCGTGTCGCGTGCGGTGGCGGTAGACGCGCGTAGGGAGCAGTGCGGCCGCGGCATGCCTCATGCGGCGGTGGGAGCAGCCCCGGCCGCTAGGAGGAGCACAGCCCCTCGGAGGTCCTCGCCGAAGAGGACTCGACAACAGGTACAACAACGGTGCGGCGGTTTGAGCCAGACGCGGTAAGCCTCAAGAGGAGGAAGTAGAGCGGGTGGGGGCGGTGGCGAAGCCGGTGGGCAGCCCCGCTGTTCCGGCGAGGGGCGACAGCTTGAACGCTGCGCAGCTCGCAGTCCCGCGTCAGCCACTTGCGGCCTTGCCTAGTGCGACCCGCCGCCGTGTGCTCGCACCCAGATGCTGCCGCCCGTGACGAGGGAGGAGAGAACCAATGCCAAATCTTCACTAGAAAAGGAATCAATTCATCAATTTGATAAGAGAAACAATGCAATTTGTTTGCTTCTTTACTCCACCGAGAAGCAGGATGCAGATTTTATCCTTCACGACGAGACGCTCCCAGCTGTGGTCCCGTGCTGTTGTTCAGGTCCACCGAGCTCGCGCATGGCCGTCGTTGCTTGGGAAAGGCTCGCTGCACCCTTGCTGAGCTCCCGCCGCCGCCTGCCATGGGCTGTATCTGTGCCCCCTGCGACCCAGCCCTGCGGCGGCAACCTGCGCTCGCCGGCCCGTGGCCACGCGCGCGTCGCACTGGTCCCGGCTCGGGTGCCGCACTCGCCGGCCACCCAGGAGGCGGCGGCGAGCCCGGCCCTCAGCAAGCGCCTCCGTCTATGGGGGCTGCTGCGGCGGGAGGTCAAAGACCACCCTGATGGGTGGGTCCCTCACGGCAGCAAAATGACAGAGAGAGAAGCAAGGGATAATTTTGTCCATACGAGTATACACAACCTCTAGTGAATTTTTTTATATTTTTTATTCATTTTGGAAAAATATACTATTGTTTCAAAATTTAGCAAATCTGACTATCAACCGTTGTGGCGCACGGCGGCCGTCGTGGCCCACGGCGGCAGGGCCTCAGCCCTCTATAAGAGCCGAAAATTAACCCGAAATTGTCACAATAATTCAAAAAAAAAGAAAGAGAGGGTTGTGAATGAGAAGAAAGTGAGGGAGCGGAGCAGCGAAGCTCTGCTGGTTCTTCACTTCATTGTAGGTATTTTATTGATTTCAACCCTTTTACCTGTACTTAGATGTAATGAAAGCGTAATTAGTATTGATTCACTAGATTTCTTTAGATCTGTAGTAAGAAATAGTTCCTATTTGTAGGGTTTAGGGTTCAGAAGGAGAAGAGAGTGAGGTGGAGGGGGCGGAGCAGCGAAGCTCTGCTGCTTCTTCGTTTCATTGCAGGTATTTTGCTGATTTCAACTCTTTTAGTAATTTTACTTAGATATAATGAAAATGTAATTACTAATAATTCACTAGAATTTTGTAGATTTCTGAATGGTATAGATTTCTGGAGTATAGATCTGTGGTTGTAGTTTAGATTTCAATTTATATGTTTGACACTCATTAGATTATTTTAGTAGATTATTTTAGGTAACATATTTACTGTTGACTGTGTAGATTTCGGCAGATTAGTTTGTAATTTTAGTTTAGATTTTAGTCTATTTGTTAGTCCCTGGATGTAGTATTTGATAATTGTTATTGCTTTTTATTATGAATCAGACATGTCAGAGACAGTCACAGTCCAATTGTATTATGGATCTGGAGAAATTATATATGGTCCACAAGGAGTTGACTTATCAAATTTTAGTTCAATTGAGAAAAATGTTAAAAGAGTAGTAGAAAGAACTTGGGAGGGTATAACCAATTGGCTGGTCAAGGTATTTGCAGTAGATTTAGAGCACCAATGCCTGTCGGTGATGGCACTAATCAACAGAGGTGAACATGTGTATTGGGAGCTCGTGCCACTTGAAGGGACTCCACAATGGAGGAGTTTTATCATAAATGCATGCCGAGTTGGTTTGCTCGTGATTTTGTTTGTCCAAGTTTTCCAGAAGGGTGGGTCTAGCAGTCTAGTGCATGAGGAAGCTGAGGATGTGCACTAGAGGGAAGGTGATGAAGAAGGGGAACAACAAGAGGAGGAAGAACGGGATTCTGAAGGTGATGAGACATCTAGAGGTTATGTTGTCACTGGTTTTGTTGATGAGGGAGAAGGAAACCCAAAGGTGTTGAGACATTACCAGAGAGAGTTAGAAGATAATGAACGTGCATTGGAAGAGGGCTCCTCGGATGATGATTATGATCAGTTTGAGGATCATGTGCCCTGGGATTGGCAGAACTATGATTTCTCACAGTGTGCTATTAATCGTGGTGAGAATGTGCCTTGGGAGTATATAGAGAATGAGGTTACAGTAGGCGTCATGTACCCCAGTACTGCACGTGTGAACGATGCAGTCAAGCAGTGGTCCACCTTGACTCTGCATAGGGAGTTTAAGGTAGTGAAGAGCTCTCCGAGGATATATGATGTGCATTGCAAGAAGGAGAATTATGCTTTTCGAGTGTATGCATATAAGGGGAAGTGGGATCATGAGGTCAAAGAAGTGGTGCCTCACAGTTGTACCCTTGATCGGATTGATGCAAGGCACCGAAACAATTCAGCCAATTTTGTTGCAAGCCACATGTACACTACCATTGTGAAATGTACTTCTTATGAGCCGAAGGCCAGTATCAGTGCAATTGAGGAAAAATTTGGGTACACCATCAGTTACGGCAAGGCATACCAAGCAAAGAAGAAGCTATTGGAGCATAGGTGGGGTACTTATGAAGCATCCTACCATAATTTGCCTAACTTGCTACACACAATAGTACAGATGAATCCTGGTAGCTACTATGATATCAAGGACTATCCTTGTGAGGAGAAACCAGGAAAGCTTGTGCTTCAGCAGTCATTCTTGGCATTGAGTGCCTGCATTGAGGCTTTCAAACTGTGTCGACCGGTCATTTGCATAGATGGCACTTTTCTCACAGGGAAATACAAAGGAACAATCCTGACAGCTATGGCAGCTGACAGTAACAATCAGTTGCTTCCTTTGGCTATTGCATTTGCGGAGGGGGAGAACGGTTACAGTTGGTACTGGTTTCTTGAGAGGTTGAAGAACATGGTGGTGCAGGATGTGCAGAATGTGTGTGTCATACATGATAGGCACAAAGGTATTTTGCAAGCAATGAATGACATGAAAGATGGCCGCCAAGAGCGTTACAGAGTTCCATTGTGGCCAGATGTTAAGAGCAGGTGGTGCACTAGGCACATGAAAGCAAACTTCCACAACCAGTTCAAGAACAAGGTCCTGTCTAAATTGTTTGAGCGGTTATGTGAGCAGACTCAATAGAAGAAGTTTGATGCCATTTGGAAGAAATTAGATGACCTGAAAAAGAAGGCATCAGAGGAGATAGCAAAGAGGCTAGTGAATCCTGAACCTGGTGAAGAGCCAATTTCGCTCGAGGACGTGGGATTAGATGGTCCTCAAGTTAGGCAGAGAAGAGGGCGTGCTGTGAAGACCTTCAGCCAGTGGATTCAAAATGAGCCTAAGGAAAAGTGGTGTCTTATGTTTGACGAGGGCGGAGCAAGGCATGTGATAAAGACTACTAATTTTGCTGAGGTCTACAACTGTGTGCTTCGCGATTCAAGACCTCTTCCTCTAGTTGGCATCATTGAGTTCTTTATGTATCATACAATACAATATTTTTACGAAAGGAGCAAGGCAGCGGATGAGGTTCTGAGGAACACTCAAATGGTGTACTACACCAGAATGACTGAGTATTTGGAGAAGGCTCAGAGAAAAGCACTTCTTCACAAGGTCAGAGCACAGCCTTTGTACCAGTCTGCTGAGAATGAAATTCTATGGGGATATGAGGTTGAGTGCAGGGGGAAAATGTGTCTAGGCCCATCGCGTGAAAAGACGCAACAAGTGTGTGAATTTGGCAACCAAATATGCAGATGCTCATGCCGGAAGCCGCAGCTACTACACACCCCCTGCTCACATGTGATCACCGTATGTTATGAACTTCAAAATTTCAACCACTGTAGATACATGCCTTGGTACTACGACAAGGAAACTGTTCGGAATACTTGGAACCAAACAATTGAGGGCTACCTCGTGCAGGGTACTTTTACTGAGAACCCCAAAGAAAATGATGTGCACATACCAAATCAAGATGCTGAAATGTGCCAAGGTGTTGGAAGACGGAAGAAGAAGAGGATTAGGAACAACATGGACGAAGCAGAAGCTGGAGCTGCAGTAGCGATGTGCTACAAGTGCCACAACACGGGCCACACGTACAAGAGGTGCACAACTCCAAATTATGCTTGCAATGCACTAAGTACGGCCAATGTGGGCTCATCAGCACCTTCAGGACTCTCCCAACCCCCATCCGATCGTAGCAACAACGGGCGCGGACGTGGACGTGGACGTGGACGTGGCAACAATGCAGGATTCAGATGATCATAATTGCTTATAATGTTAGGACATTTAATTTCAGAATTTGTAATATTTGAACTAATATTTCCTGTACGAACTTGTGCATGGTATTGTATTGTAATAATTGAACCGCTATTTCGTGTCATCTCAGTTATGCTATTTCATTTGTATTATTTTGCCTATGATTGTTCTCATATTGTTTTGCAGGTTTGCAATGGCCTCCTCAGGTCCTGAGTTGGACTTGGAGTTCCTCACCAAGAGGAAGGACAATGTCGAGGTGCCAAAGGGGATCGACACTCCTATGTGCTTCTGCGGTGACAACTGCAAGTTTGTCAGGTGCATGGTTCTCGGGTACGCTTACGGGATGAGGTTCTTCATGTGCGTCAACTATGCGCACGACCTAATCAAGCCATTCGACCGCAATCTTAGAGCCAAAGTAAGGACTTACTACATTTCTCGATTATTCATTTGTCATTTCTGTTTTATTATTTGCTGACATGTCTTTGAAAAAAGACTACACCTCCTCTTTATGATTTCATGCAGTGGCTAGATACCGAGCAGTCTGACTTCGACAAGAGGTATGTCGAGGGAGCAGGCCGTGATGCAAAGGAGAGGTGGTTTCGCATGGTTGAGTGGGAAAAGAGAGAGGAAAAAAGGAAGGAGGAGGAGAAGGAAATGCGCAATCGTCAGGAGATGAGAGAACGTGAAGCGGCCCAGACCCGTGAAGCAGATAGAGAGAGCAAGAGGGAGAGGGCTCGCCGGACCAAGGAAGCTGGGCCGGATGCCATCAGGAAGGGGAAATACTCCCGTTGTACTCAGTAGACCTAGAGTATTAGTCGGACTGTATCAAATAATTCTGGATTTCATGACATCGTCAACTAGGGTCCTCGATTTGTATCCTTAAGAACTTTCGTTAAAGTGACACTCTAAGAACTGTATTAGAGTGTGTTTCCTCCGTTACGTGTGTTTCGTTAGAGTGACTGCCATATGCAGAGTCGATGTGTTTCCTCCGAGTCACTGACGCGTTCCCCTCCCACGGATCGACTGGCCCACAACGCGACAGTACCCTAGTACTAGGGTGTGTTTTCTCCAAGTCACTGCTTGTTTCCCTTCCCACGGATCGAACGGCCCACCACCCAGCCAGCCTTCTTCTTCTACCTATATGTAGCACCATTCACTCCATTGTCTTCTTCTCACAGCATTCAACAATGACTTCCTGGAGTGGGGATGAACACGATTTCGGTCCTCAGTTGTTGTTGATGGTGAATTTCCGTCAACCTAGCATGAGTTTACCTTCGGTGTTGGCATCAATTTTATATCTTATCCATTGGTACTAACCCCCTTGATATAACAAGTTCGTTCGTGCATGTCAGTTTTGGAGTTTAATGTTTATGCAGGAATTTAGCGTTAAAAGCAAGGCTTCCGGATAAAGTTCATCAAGCACCTCGTGAGAAGACCATGAAGCCCGACACAAGTCAAGCAATGAAGTGAACATGACTTCAAGAAGCCCAAGGACCAACTCATGAAGACGGAAAACTCCGAGGACCTGAACAGAAAATGTTGAAGCTTGCGAGACAAGGAGCTCTATCCAAACCGTGGAGAAACTAACGTCAAGGGCCCACATGCAGAAGGGAGAACGTTCTAGAAGACACGGAATGCATCACCAACAAAGGAGGCCGCGAGATGGGCCGAAGTGGGCCCAGGCTGGCCGGCCCAGCCCATTTCGGGCACCATTCACCGCCCCCTTTGACCTAGACGATCCTCGGACTATTTATAGTCCCCCTGCTAAGAGTCATGCATCAACTCATTCGTCATTCGCCGCCGAGGAGCAGAGAAGAGAGGGACACCATTCCGGAGAGGAGAGGGTCAAGTTAGTTGTCTAGGGTTTCCCTAACCAGTGTGGGAACCTTGCAACGAAGATCACGTCGGAGTTCCAGGAGCTAGGAGCAAGATCAAGGTAGGATCCCGGTGGTGATATTGTCCATGTACCTTTGAGTATGTTGAATTATCAAGTTGCAATCCGATTTCTAGCGATCAAGTGCTTCTTCTACGACTTTGATCTCGATTGGTTTTTCTTACTTTAAGATCTATTCTCGAGATAGATCATAGAGGGTGTTCTTGTAGCCGTGGTGGCTAGAGGTGCATGCCTGACCTACCAAGAGATTTCAACTTGTCCATTGGACTCGCCCTAGGCTAACCCGCAAGAATAGGAGTGCGTTGTGACAGAACGGTGGCTCCAAAAGGTGGGCATCTTCGGAGTTGGAACGGAAGCCACGATTTAAAGAAGCTTTTTATGAGATTGAATTTGGTTTATTCTTCTTTGCTTGGAACTTCAACAAGAGCTTGATCCAATCTCTCTAGATTGGTTTTACCTATCCCTCTCTATCTCTTGCTACCTCCGGTTTTCATAGATTAAATTCGTTTCTTTTGGTGTTCTTTAGATTAGATGCATAAGAGTTCCCTTTGAAGATCTAAGTGTTCTCGGCTTTAATAGATTGGTTCTTGTATCACACATTTGTTCCACGGATTCGATACCTTGGGTTCACACTTGAGGGAAGAAGGGTTCCTTGACTACGACGGAGGATTTGTCCGCTTGCAATCCAAACGAAGTTTGATACGCATATACACCGTCAACAGTTGTGGCATCAGCAATCTCCAGATTTCGAAGCCAATTTCCCGTTGGAAGGCAAGAGTGACTTCAGTTTGATGCGTGAAGTTAGAAGCTACACACCCAAGCAAACGGTGTTGTGGCCTAGGTGTTCACATGGTGAGTTTTGCGTGATGCAAGTGTACGAGGGATGGAACAACTCCGGTCGTCGCTTCTGGCACTGCCCATATGCATGGGTAAGCAATGTTCAGGAAATTGGTTCATCATCTTTCTTTGATTTGCTAATGTTTTCTTGCATTTTGCAGTACTCCATCCAAACAGAGAACTGTGGTTCCTCGCAATGGGTGGATCCACCAGCTATTTGCCCCTATCAAGAGTACATCGACTACCTCGAGGACGTCGTCATCTACAACATGAAGCGGGAGCTGTCGGAGGCACTGGCTTCTCCAGATCCATCGTCTAGCGTAGGAGACGGTCGATGCTGCAAATGTTCGACCTGCACTTGTGAATGCCACAAGAAGATCAGCTCCCCTCCAAAAGATTGGTCCCCTCCACCTTGACCACCTCCACACCCCCACTTGGGTACTACTACATGCCATCGCAACACTCTGATAGCTCTATGCTCTCTGGGCAGTTCTCGTACAACTAGATTAATTAGGCATGTTGTAATCAAATTTCTAAATTCGCTAAGGCATGTTATGACTACGTAAGGCGCTTTGTTCAGGTAGTAGAAGCGCCATACATGCCATTGCAAAGGTGTGTGTTTTGTCATCTAAATTAAAAAAACCAACCGCCGTGGTCCACAGCGGTTGACCGCTCAACCGCCGTGGGCCACGGCGTTTGCATGCCCGCTGCCTGCCGCCAGCCAACACCTGCAACCGCTGTTCCCAACCGTCGTAGCCCACGGCGGCGGTTAGGCTAACCGCCGTGGGCTACGACGGTTAGTGCAGCCATGCATGCAACCGCCGTAGCCCACGGCGGTTGGTCCTGCAACCGCCGTGGGCCACGGCGGCCGTCGTGCGCGCACGACAGTTGATGGTCAGATTTGCTAAATTTTGAAATGATCATATATTTTTGCAAAATAAATAATAATAAAAAATATATAAAAATTCGCCTCCGGTACACCTGCAAATGTTCCTCATACGGCTTCAGCGTACATAATGGCATATGTCAAACAATAGCGAAATTGTAATGGCACTAACATAGTAAGTTGAATAATAATGACGTGCTTAAAAAACGTGACATTTAGGCTGAGTCCAACAAGGAGAGCTATTCTTGTAAGGCAAATCCATCTTTGCCTCGTGTGAACAGTACTTTGCCTTTCCTACTCAAAGTCTTGTCTCCAACAGCCATCACATCTTCCCAGCCGGCCCACCCGCCACCGTGCTGCCACCGCCGCTCTGCTCCCGACGCCAAGCCGCTCCGCCGGCGGTTCCAATCCGGCGGCGATCTCCTGTGCAGCCGTGCCCCCGCCACTGCTTCGGTCGGACCTCGCGTGATGCGTCGCTCGGATCTGGTTCAACATCGTCAAGAAGGGGCACCGACCAGCCCCGCGCCATGCCTCCTCTGCTCTGGTTGCCCCTGCTTCAGCTGCGAGGAAGACGACGAGCCACCGGAGATGAGGAAGACCGGCCTCCCCGCTCGCCGTCGCTCGTGAGGCGGTCCCCGCGCTAGGCCTCCCCTGCCCGCCACTTCCTTGCCACGGCCTGCGGAGGCAAACCGTCGGAGGTAAGGAGCGGGCCGCACCATTGCCTTCCTCCTCGTCACCGCCGGACACGGTCTACTCGTCGTGGGTCGCAACCGAGACAAGCTTGCCATGGTGGGCGACGAGGTCAAGGTTAGCACCTTCATGCTGGATTCACGCCAGCGCTCCTCCGCCGCGCTCGTGTCCCACCGGCGCTCCTCCGCTTGCGCTCGCCCCGCGCCGCCGCTCCAACACTCGCTCCTCCGCGTCGCGCTCGCCCCGCGCTGCCGCCCTTGCACTCATCCCGCGTCGCTGGCCAAATGCATTCGAGGAGAGAGGAGATGTATTTTTACATCTCCTCTCTCCTGGAAGGCAAAGTGCATCGCCTGTTTGCCTTGTCTATTGGAGAATGTTTTTGTGATGCACATTTACAATCGGTGATGAAAAATGGAATTGCCTATGCTGTTGGACTCAGTCTTATAATGGCAAAGAACTAATTAACCCAAATATTTATGGAGCTAGTGGAATGGAGCTGTTTCCCACCTCGGGAGTGCCGCCAAACACTGATAGAAAAAAGGGTTTATTAGATATATGCCATTACAACTTTTGCGTTTCTGAGATATGCCATTACAATTCGTCTATTCGGAAATATGCCATTACAATTTGATGTTTGTTTGAGACGTGCCATTTTATACGTATGTGATGTCTTTGGACCCATTTGTAGGCTCTGATATTTTCGTATGGACAAGAATGCCCCAGCTACATCTCTACTATCCACTTCACTGACTTGTGGGCCCCATGTGTCATCCCCTTCCTCTTTCTCTTCTTCCCCAATCCTTTTCATGTTCTTCTGCAGTCCCACCCCCTGGCGAGCTTCGCCCATGGCGGCCCGGCGAGCAGCTGCCAGCCCGCGGTGAGCTCCATCCAGGGAGGCGACTGGACAAGCGACGTCGACCTTCCTCTTTCTCTTCTTCCCCAATCCTTTTCCTGTTCTTCTGCAGCTCCACTCCCTGGCGAGCTTCGCCCATGGCGGCCTGGCGAGCTGCTGCTGTCCCGCAGTGAGCTCCACCCAGGGCAGCGACTAGTCAAGCGACGACGACGACTCGGCCAGCTCGGGATCCCGGCAGCTCTAGCTGCGGGGGCCGCGGCGGTGGCGGCTCGGCTAGCTCGGGATCCTGGCCAACTCCGGCTGTGGGGGCCCGGCGGCGGCTAGGCCAGCTCGGGATCCCGCCCAACTCTGGCCGCGGGAGCCGCGGCGCTGGTGGCTCGGCCCGCTCTGGCTCTAGGGCCGCAACGCCACCTCTGCCCACGGGGGCACCCGATGAGGTCCGCCCACCGGTGGGGCAAGCGGCGGCGGTCCGAGATTTGAGAAGAAGCGACAAGGAGATGAGAGGAGGAGAGGTTGAAGATAACGCTGACATGTGGGCTCCACATGTAAGTGGTCGAAAAGAGAGTGGAGAGGATAATTGATAGGATATGGAGGGGCATTTTAGTCTTTTCACATCGCAAAGGAATCAAAGACGGATCCAAGAGTATCAAATACGTACAAAATGGCACATCTCAAACAAACATCAAATTGTAATGGTATATTTCCGAATAGACTAATTGTAATGTCATATCTCAGAAAAGCGAAAGTTGTAATGATGTACTCCCTTTGTCCCAAAATAGATGCAATTCTAGGACCGGGTACGCAAACCAATGTGGAGTGTAAAATGACCAAACTACCCTTGTCTTTTATGAGAAAGATCTAGACATGAACTTGTTTTTTATGTGAGAACCTTCTAGAGTATCTTGTCTTTTGTAGTTAGTTGGTCAAAGTTGCATTTTTTATGGGACAAATTTCAAATCCTAGAATTGCACTTATTCTGGGACGGAGGGAGTATATCTGATAAACCCTAGAAAAAATCAGCACTGCATCAGACCGCAAAGGAGAAAAATTGTCTGCTGTGGACTGCCGTTCGAAACCACTACGGCAGAAAAAATCTACCGCAAACCAAACCCTACGGACAACATCGCCGGCGGTCCGGCGTCCTACGCCGTCGTGAATCGATGCCCCTCGCATTTGGCTTCTCGCGGTCGCGACTTCTCAACCGTTGTATCAACCATCCGACGAATCCACTACTTTGCCTCTGCCTTGCATTCTCCTCCGCCGCCTCGCCGTCCCTGTCGGAGCCCTCCCCTGGCGGCGGCGGCCCGGCCACCATCAGGGAAGGGCGGGCGGAGATCTTTAGTGACGAGTCGAACTCGGTCTTCTACAACAAGGCCCAGGTTGGTGTTCTTGATATCTTTTTAGTCTTAAATCGATTTTGTTGTATGTGAAGGGACCATGATTTGTCTTGTAGTAGGATTTGAGTCGTCAGAGAGCCATCTGGGACCTTTTACTTTCTCAGGGTTTAGACAACATTATGATATCGCGCTGTAGTGCGCTAGATTTTTTTTTAAGAAAGTGCACTAGATTTGTTATATGCACTGTTAGTAGTTTACATTTCCTCTCACCAAATATTATGTGTCCAGAAGTTGTTGTCTTTAGCTGTCGATGGCTTGAATTTTTCATTAGAAGATTAGCTTCACAGTATTCTATTTTCTGTGCTTTGTAACCTTATTATGAGAAAGCATTTGTTTTCAGGTCAACAACAGAGATATTTCCATTGCCGTACTGAGATCATTTATTTCGAAAAGACGTGAAGAATATCTTGTCCGATCAACAAGAGGTATTTCGTAAACATACACTAACGCTGATCTTCTGTTTGTATTCTTAACTGTTTCTAACTAGGAAGAAATGCTGAAATACTTCAAATTTTGACAGGAGAACCACAAGACACTAAATTGAATGAATTAGCTAAGTATGAAGAGCCAAAAGTTCTTGAGGTGGGACTACTCATTTAATTTTACTATTGTGTGCCCTAATATCTTTTTAATACTAATCAGTTCAATATTTTTCTAATTTATCCCCTTTCATGTTTCTAATGGTGCACAGTGTAATATCTATCTACTATATTCTTCTATGCAAAAATATGATCAATTGATTGATTGTTAAAAAAATTCTAATTTGTTATGAACTTACGATTTAATATATGTGAATTTCACATATATGCTTTGAAAGAACACTTGCTATATATTTTCTTATGGAAAGAATTTTCTACTAACCACCTGATTCATCTTAGCTTTCAGTAAATAATTGAAGTACTATGGGAATAAACATTTCTGTTCCTTCGCTTTCAGACTCTTTATCTTTATTTTTGCAGGCTTTGGCTGCATCAGGACTAAGAGCCATTAGGTATGCCCTTGAGGTAGATGGAATTGGAGAAGTTACTGCTGTTGACAACAATGAAGGTTTGCTTCAGCATCAGTATTGCAGATTTGTTAGCAAAATATTCTGATTACAAACTTTATGTTTTTATTTGATCGATTGTAAATAATCTTTTGAGGATCTGCAGTCGCTGTAGAAGCCTGCAAGAAAAATATACAACACAATGGCAATCTTGCATCTTCAAAGGCGGTACCGTGTCTTGCTGATGCTCGTGTTTACATGCTAACACACCCAAAAGAATTTGATGTGGTACTGCCTTCTTTTTACGTTCACACATACTTAGTTCTCCTATAATTTGATTGGTTGCACTTTTGTCGGATCTTTCCAGAAATGATGTTTGAATGTTACTCTGCCTTCTGTAGATCATTAATCATGAATTTAGTATTTGTCAACATAGCACGGATGCATCTTTAGTAATTATTATCCAGTAATATATAGGACATAGGAACACAACAACATTTCATGTGTTATGGGAATTCTAGTTCACATAAATCATGATATGGATTAAACATTTTGTATTATTTGCCACAATAATAAGTCCAACACAACGAAGCCTTCCAGATAAGTGCTTGCCATTTGTTTTTCCATTAAGTTAGGAGATAAGTTTGGGTTGTTAGAATTAGATTTGGTTTGTTTCGTCCAGCCATTGTGGATGTTGTGGACTGGATTATTAGACTGGAACTGGGCAGGATAGATCGGCTACTCGCCCTCGTGCAGGAGGCTTTGAGATGGCTTCCTTGCTCTATTTTCTGCTTATCTAACCCTAGGACTCCTAGCTGCCTTTTATAGACCTAGGCGTCTACTAACAAACCAACTAACAAATCTAATCCTAACAAACCAACTAACAAATCAAATCTATCTTATCTGCTAACAACTCATCCTAATCTTGCACTACTGTTCACGCGCTACAGTAGTGGGCCCAGGCCTAGGGCTGGTCCCACTACCATAACAGTGGACAACCTTAATATAAGACCTAGTAAGTTTAGAGGGAGCAGGTCGATTGATAGTTTGTTAGCCTAATTGAGAAGAAATAAATGGGTCTATATGATTTGTATTGATGTCCTGTATATGCTGAATCAGGTTGACCTTGATCCTTACGGATCACCAGCTGCATTCCTTGATTCAGCAGTTCAGTGTGTAGCAGATGGTGGTCTTTTAATGTGCTCTGCTACAGACATGGCAGTGCTTGCTGGGGGAAATGCAGAAGTTTGCTTTTCTAAGTGAGGATTTCAATTTCAGACATGAGTATGAATTTCCATCTGCAGGATGTACTGGAGTTTATACCCATGATGCCTGTAATATTTACCTGCAGGTATGGTTCTTATCCATTAAGAGGTAAACACTGCCATGAGATGGCCCTGAGGATTCTTCTTGCCTGCATTGAGGTAAGACTAGAGTTTTCTTTCTTTCTTTTTACATGGCAGGTGAACAATTTGCATACTTGCAAAATGCTCATACTGGTCACTGAAGATGATTTGAGGTGCATTGAGACGTGGACGATCTTGAATAGCGCATGCCACCTCATGCTAGTCATGCATCACATTCAACCGTTCACGTATGACTGGTAGCGAGAGATTGTGCTGCTTAATTTTCAAAACGACCCTTTAACAACTAATTTTTGGCCTTTACTTTTTTTAATCTGCAAGATGATGCTTTAATGTCTCTCAAAGTATCGAGTCACGTGCAGGTGTATAGCTGATTCAAGGTGTCCGATTCCTACATTGGTGGGTAGTTCCAATATGGCAACGATCTGCTGTTTGAAATCTGTTTCCTTGAACGCCAGTCTAAACAGCATCAATAACCTGTGTTGTCACACCGTCTGAGGCAGACTGCCACCTAATATGACATCAACGTGACCTAGTCAGGCTCACCTATGAGTTAGTTGAGGGTACATGTCAGTGCCAGTGCTCCTGCCACTGCTTCTTGTCATGGGCTGGTGGACATGGATGCTTGCACGTCAAGGAGGTTGCGGTGCTGGGCATTATGCTGGCTGGTTTGGATATTATACTTAGGCACAGCAGCATGTAAGCGATACGATCCAAGTGAAAGTTAAAAATGAGCCAAAAATGAATTTTAGCGAAGGTTATTACAATGACTTTTTCGGTTAGTTCCAAGCAAGTTTTGGTGGAAGGGTGTGTTTGCAAAATTATCCGAATAACCTCCCTTGATTCTGCTATGCCAGACAAACACAATTGGCACACCTTCCCCATGACCTCATGTCCATGCCATCTAATCCTCCCACCAATCAACTTTTGTGACTAGTCTGAGCATTTTCTGTTAGATAATTGATTAGCTCCTCTCTTAATCCCCTCATTAGCAAAGTCAAAGGAGTTGGTGGAACTCCTCCAGTGCACTGCACAGCCAAAGGAGGCAGCAGGGGCACTCAAGTGTATCAGGGCAAGCATGCCCTTGTAAAGTCCTGTACATAGCTAAGTAGTGTACTAGTATAAGTACAAGTAGCTGTAAAAGTAGAAGTACTAGAAGGTATGAGTAGCTTATGTACCTAGGTTTGACTTTGGCCTCTACAAAAGGAGTAGAAGGCAGCAATGCAAAAGCAGCTCAGTTATGCAGCAGCACAAGGTGCAGGCGTGTGTGTTCTGAACTCACCTGAGCTCTTCTTCTCCCTGCCTCTCTGATCTGGGCTAAGTGTGTGAGCTGAGAGCTCGGCATTGGTGGCTGCAGGGCAGCTCCATTGCCAACAGTTGGCATCAGAGCCGCGGTTAGGAGTGCCGGAGCGGGGAGATGGCCGACCAGCAGCAGCGCGGGCGCGACGCCGGGCGAGGCCGCGGGCGTGGTGGACGAGGTCACCACTCCGCCGGCCGCCGGGACGTCTCTCTGTCACCACGCCGCGGGGCGACGTACGTGGCGAAGAAGACGATCCGCGACATCGGCGGAGCGCAATTTCCCATGCTCACGCGAACCAATTACGCGGAGTGGGAGGTGCTGATGACGACGATGCTCCAGGCGCGCGGCCTCTGGGAGGCCGTGGAGCTTGGTCTCGGCGACTTCGAGGACGACCGGCTCGCGATGGAGGGCATCCTCAAGTCGGTCCCGTCGGAGTACCGTGTTGCGCTTGGGAAGAAGAAGACGACGAAGGAGGCGTGGGACGCCCTGAAGACCATGCGGCTCGGCGGCGAGCGCGCGCGCGAGGCGAAGGCGCAGCAAGTCTGCCGCGACTACGAGGCGCTCGAGTTCCGCGACGGCGAGGCCGTTGAGGACTTCGCGCTGCGCCTCACCGGCATGGTGACGGAGCTGGGGGTGCTGGGCGCTCCCGTCACCGAGAAGGACGCCGTGCGCAAGTTCCTGCGCGTCGTCCCAGAGAAGTACGATCAGATCGCGATCTCGATTGAGACGTGTCTTGAGATGGAAGCGCTCACCATCGAGGATGTGTCGGGGCGGCTCAAGGCGGTGGAAGATCGCTTCTCCTCACGGGCGGCGAAGACGGCCACAGCAGTCGCCGAAGCCAAGCTGCTCCTCGCCGCTCACGACGAGAAGGCGATCCAAGCACGCGGGCGCGAAGCAGGGGAAGGGTCCTCTGCTCTGCGAACTTGGAGCAGAGGCGGGCGCGGCAGAGGACGCGGACGCTCCAGCACACGCGGCCGTGGCGGCGGCGGTGGACGGAGCGGCAGCAGGCGCATCAGCAAGGACCAGTGCCTGAACTGCGGTGAAACAGGGCACTGGTCCAGGGACTGCAGGCAGCCGCGCCGGGAGCGTGCCCATCTGGCTCAGGAGGATGACGACGAGCCGGCGCTCCTGATGGCGCAAGTCTGCGTGCTGCATGACGCAGAGGAAGAAGCTACGCCGCGTGCCCCTGTGGTGCTCGACGAAAGGCGGGCACAAGTTCACCTCGGGGAGGAGGACGGCGACGGCAGCGGCGGCGACAAGAAGAAGAAATTGTGGTACCTGGACTCGGGTGCCAGCAACCACATGACCGGAGAACGCGAGGCCTTCTCCGAGCTCGACACCGGAGTCGTCGGAACAGTGAAGTTCGGCGACGGCTCGCGCGTGGAAATTCGAGGGCGCGGCACCATCGTCTTCAAGTGCCAGAACGGCGCGCACCGAGCCCTCGCCGACGTGTACTTCATCCCCAAGCTACGCAGCAACATCATCAGCATTGGGCGACTTGACGAGCGGGGCTGTCAGGTGCTCATCGACGACGGCGTGCTACGGATTCGCGACAAGGATTGCCATCTGCTCGCCAAGATCAACCGCTCCACGAACCGCCTCTACAAAATCGACCTCCGGATCACCAGACCTGTGTGCCTGGCGGCACACGGTGACGACGAGGCCTGGCTGTGGCACGCGCGCTTCGGCCACCTCAGCTTTGATGCGCTGAGGAACTTGGCGCGCCATAGGATGGTGCGCGGCCTGTCGGAGATCGTCCACGACGGGGAGCTGTGCGACAGTTGCCTCGCCGGGAAGCAGAGGAGGTGCCCATTCCCCAAGACGGCGACGTACCGCGCCGAGGAGCTGCTGGAGCTCGTGCACGGGGACTTGTGCGGGCCAATTACGCCGGCCACTCACGGCGGGAGGCGCTATTTCCTCCTGCTCGTGGACGACTGCAGTCGCTACATGTGGCTCCAACTGCTGACCAGCAAGGCTGAGGCGGCGGCGGCGATCCGACAGTTCAAGGCACGGGTAGAGACGGAGACGGGGAAGAAGCTCAAGGTTCTCCGCACGGATCGGGGGGGGGGGAGAGTTCACCTCGATTGAATTTGGTGTGTATTGTGCAGAAGAGGGGATGCAGAGGCACACGACGGCGCCCTACTCACCACAGCAGAACGGCGTGGTGGAGAGAAGAAACCAGACCATCGTCGGCATGGCACGCAGTATGCTCAAGGCCAAGGGCGTGCCGGCGACGTTCTGGGGCGAAGCGGTGAGCACGGCGGTGTTCATCTTGAACCGCTCGCCAACGAAGAGTTTGAAGGGGATGACCCCCTTTGAGGCGTGGCACGACCGGAAGCCGGACGTGTCGTTCCTGCGCACGTTCGGGTGCGTGGGACACGTGAAGGAGACGAGGCCGGGCCTCGCGAAGCTGGCGGACAGGAGCACGCCAATGGTGCTCCTCGGCTACGAGGCAGGAAGCAAGGCTTACCGCCTCTATGATCCATGTGCGCGGCGAGTGTGCATCTCGCGCGACGTGGTGTTCGACGAGAAGAAGGGGTGGTGCTGGGAGGAGCGTGGCGACGGGGAAGGTGGCAGTGGGAGCACGACGAGCAGCTCCTTCACCATCGAGCACTGGGTGACCCGTGAAGCAGAGGAGGTGCGAGGAGAAGGGGATGCAGGGGCGTCAGCTGAACCAGAGCAGCCCGGCGCACCTGCTGAAGCAGAGGAGCCGGGATCACCTGTTGGACAGGGATCACCGGCGCCGGGAACGCCTGTGGGACAGGCATCTCCGGCAAATGCGTCCCCAAGTACGGCCTCACCAATACGATACGCGTCTCCACCACCAGAGGTGTCAGACCTCGTTGACGACGACTACGACGGGGAGCCGCTGCGAATCCGGGCGATGGACAACATCGTCGGACATGGGCCTCCACCCGGGCTCGCGGCGCGCATCCTCGACGATCTGGAGCTGCATCTGGGGAGCGCAGAGGAGCCGACGACGTTCCGCGAGGCGGAACGCGACCACCGCTGGCGGAAGGCAATGGTCGAGGAGATGAGCTCGATCGAAGAGAACAAGACGTGGGTGCTCGTCGACCCGCCGGCGAATTGCCGGCCAATTGGATTGAAGTGGGTCTTCAAGGAGAAGCACGACGAGCACGGCAACGTAGTCAAGCACAAGGCGAGGCTGGTGGCGAAGGGCTACGTGCAGCGGGAAGGAGTGGGCTTCGAGGAGGTTTTCGCTCCGGTTGCGCGGATGGAATCCGTGCGACTGCTGATTGCGATGGCGGCGATCAAGGATTGGGAAATCCATCACATGGATGTGAAATCCGCCTTCCTAAACGGGGAACTCAAGGAGGAGGTCTTCGTTCAGCAGCCGCCGGGCTTTGTGGTCGCCGGCAAGGAGCACCAGGTGCTCCGCCTGCGCAAGGCGCTCTACAGCCTGCGGCAGGCGCCGCGGGCGTGGAACATCAGGCTCGACGAGAGCCTGACGACGCTCGGCTTCACCAAGTGCCCCAGCGAGCACGCGCTCTACACCAAGCAGGCGGCGCGCGGCACCATCATCGTCGGCGTGTACGTAGATGACTTGGTCATCACCGGCGAGAAGAAAGGGGACATCGAGGCGTTCAAGAAGGAGATGACGAAGATGTTCCGCATGAGCGATCTGGGATTGCTCAGCTACTACCTCGGAATCGAGGTGGAGCAGGGGAGCCGTGGCATCACCCTATGCCAGAGCGTGTACGCGAAGAAGCTCCTGGAGCGGAGCGGCATGAGCGGCTGCAAGGGAGTACAGGCGCCGATGGAGGAAAGGCTCAAGCTGTCAAAGGACAGCACGGCGACGAAGGTCGACGCCACGAATTTCAGGAGCATCGTCGGCGGCCTGCGGTACCTCATGCACACACGGTCCGACATCACTTTCGCCGTGGGGTATGTGAGCCGTTTCATGGAAGATCCCAGGGAGGATCACCTCGCCGCGGTCAAGCACCTGCTACGCTATGTGGCGGGGACGAGCGAGCACGGCCTAATCTACCCGCAGCGAGGAACGGCGGCGCTGGAGTTGACTGGGTACAGCGACAGCGACATGGCGGGCGATATCGACGGAAGGAAGAGCACCTCCGGCGTGCTGTTCTTCCTCGGCGATTGCCCCATCACTTGGCAGTCCCAAAAACAGAAGATCGTCGCGCTGTCCACCTGCGAGGCAGAATACATCGCGGCGGCAACGGCGAGCTGCCAGGGAGTCTGGCTGGCGCGCCTGCTCAAGGAGCTCACCAGAGCAAAGCTCCAGGCGCCAGTCCTGATGGTGGACAACAAATCCGCCATCGCGTTGGCTAAGAATCCCGTCCTACACGATCGCAGCAAGCACATCGACACCAAATTCCACTTTATTCGTGACTGCATCGAGGAAGGGAAGATCAAGGTTGAGTATGTTGAAACTGCTCAGCAACTTGGCGATATTCTCACCAAGCCATTGGGGCGGCTCAGGTTCCAGGAACTGAGGAGCAAGGTGGGAATTGAGGTGATCAAGAAGGAGCAACATAATTAGGGGAAGGATTGTTAGATAATTGATTAGCTCCTCTCTTAATCCCCTCATTAGCAAAGTCAAAGGAGTTGGTGGAACTCCTCCAGTGCACTGCACAGCCAAAGGAGGCAGCAGGGGCACTCAAGTGTATCAGGGCAAGCATGCCCTTGTAAAGTCCTGTACATAGCTAAGTAGTGTACTAGTATAAGTACAAGTAGCTGTAAAAGTAGAAGTACTAGAAGGTATGAGTAGCTTATGTACCTAGGTTTGACTTTGGCCTCTACAAAAGGAGTAGAAGGCAGCAATGCAAAAGCAGCTCAGTTATGCAGCAGCACAAGGTGCAGGCGTGTGTGTTCTGAACTCACCTGAGCTCTTCTTCTCCCTGCCTCTCTGATCTGGGCTAAGTGTGTGAGCTGAGAGCTCGGCATTGGTGGCTGCAGGGCAGCTCCATTGCCAACATTTTGCAGGAACTATGGATTACTTTCTCACACCATACAAGTTGTACCTCTCTTACACTTTACTCTTATTTTGTTCTCTTGTATTTTGTATATTCAATATGATTATCACTTTTATATTGTACTTGTTATCTTGCAGTCACATGCGATCCGTCACAAGCGCCATATAGTTCCTATAATATCAATACACATGGATTTCTACATTAGGGTTTTTGTGCGAATCTTCACGTTGTCTCCTGCTTCCATCTTTTTCTGACACATTCTTTTTTCTTACGGTGAATATGTATTATTTTCTCCATGAAAATAATTTTTTGGTGTCTCAACAAATCTTACGAATGTGCCTCTTATACTCAGCTCGGCTAGTACAGTAAAAAGCTCACCACTCAAATTAGCACACGTCTACCAATGCGTTGGATGCTCTTCATTTCATCTACAAAATATTGGAAGAATCAACAAGGTAGTCTTTTGCCCTATTCTTTCTTTTGTCTACCATAGTTCCATGGTGCTCTTACTATTATGATCCTCATATCCAGGATAAGAGACACACTGCTGTACCAAATTTTGCCCCTACCGTGCCTGAAGAATGTTCTGAATGTGCCCATAAGTTTGTTATGGGTGGGCCGATCTGGAGTGATCCAATACATGACAAGGAATGGGCTTCTTCCATATTGTCAAGTATCCATGTTATGAGGGATTCATATCCAGCTTATGCAAAAATTTCAGCTATACTAACCTCAGTCTCAGAGGTAATACCCTGCCTTTGTATTGTGTGTTAGTATAAGTCTAGTAGCTTAGGTATTTTGTAGTTTTTATTCCTATTTTACCCCCCCCCCTGCCCCCTATGCTTAGCCACCATGTTACCCCTTGGTGGCAGCCTATATATGTACCCCAAAGACCCCCCTTTGAGGGTCTGGTGAATGGAAAAGATCCTTGTGGGCTAACATTGTGCTCACTGCAAGTGATAGATACTCCCTCCATTCCGAAAAAACGGACGTTTAGGACATGATTACGGTAACCAAGAAGTCATTAATTAGGGTGTATTTTTCCATCCCTGCCCCTAATAAATAAAGTCGCGGGTGCATCTCTAACAGGAAACACACAAGTCTCGGATGGCTACTGCAGGGCGGTTAACCGGTTCAGGGCGTGAGGTCACAAGTTCGATACCTTGCCGCCTCATTTTTTTTTTTGCTGCTGGCATGTTTTTGCGTGGCACTGTTGACCTGTTGGGCTTGTTTTGGCGATTCGTTTCCGTGGGGGCTCGATTTTTTTTTTTGCCGGTCGCGCTCGCTAGGCGCGCGCTGTGCGCGTTCTGGCTCAAATTTTTTTTGCCGGTCGCGCTCGCTAGGCGCGCGGTGCACGCGTTCTGGCGCGTTTGACGGGAGGGCGCGCGCCGACGCGCGAGTGGATCGGCAGCGCAACAGACGGGAACACGCGTGCGCGAGGGCAATCCCGTCCAAAACCACCGGCGGCGCATCGATAGAAGCCAAGGCGTCAGTTTTTTCAGAAACGGGAGTCCCGCCCAGGACGTCCGTTTTTACGGAACGGAGGGAGTATGAAATTATGAATATATGAAGGATCGATCTTGTAGGACGATGCCTGATAGAATACATAACTTTTTGTCCAGCTGGACTCCATCTTATGACAATAGCTTTATTTGTTTTGTTCGTAACCTGGAATGCTTCCTCATATTCTCGCCGCTCCTGCCTGGACAAGTAGGTGATCTCTTCTGAGGGAAAATATTTACACAACTTGCATCTGGCTCACTACCATCAAAGAAATTTGATAATATTTGTCTGTCTATTCTAAACTTCCATAATTCCTTAGGAACTTATGATATATTTTTAATATGAAAAATTGGCCCTAGACAGAGGTGGTCACTAAATCTTCTGGCATTTATGGGATGACTGAAACATCACATAATTTCCAAGATGCACAAAAGATAGTTTCTTCGTGTAGGGCAAAACATATATCAAAATATGATTTTTGTCTAAAGTGAAATGAAAAGGTTGCTGAACAGTCTGTTGTGCCTTTTGAAGCATCCACTCCTGTTGGCTCAACCTGATCCTCTGGGTGGGTGGGTGTGTGTGTGGGGGGGGGGGGGTGTTGGTGGCTTCGTGCTAGGACTTTACCTTGTCTATCTATATATAAATAACAAATATGAATTTAATACTATCCCTCTGCCCAACTCTTAAAAGAATCAGTAATTTTCCTTCATTCCACACAAAAAACAGAAACAGGAAGGGGGTGGCCCGCGCATGGTTGAGCTCGGGCGGTGGGAGCGGAACAACACATGAGAAATAGGATAAGGAAAGAGAGGGTGAAGGCCCAACATCTGATTTTTTTCTCCCACTTTTCAAATGCCTCCAACCAAACAAAAACAAGGATTGATCCATCATCCCAACTAAGAGATGGGATTGTCTGTTGGCCCAAATGGATCTTTCTTTTTAACCAAAGGTAGTGTGGGTACATATATAGCCAACCATGGGTAGGTACCTTAGAAGCTAAGCAAAACATCTAAAGAGCGTCTAAGTAAATAAGGTGCACATAGGCACTAGCAAAGCATAAATTGGTGATACGTTACACATAGGCACGAGAACCACCCAAGGATAAAGTGCACACATGCACTACTAACGAAATATTCTAAATTACCATCAGGACTTAATTGTATCATTGTCTCATTCCCAAAACCAGGGTCCAGATGGTCCTGTCCCACTAAGTCCCCAGCATTGAAAGAAAATGCTATAAGTAATGATGGCTGAGATTTTTTTCCTTTCAATAGTGAGCATAAGAATCTTTAGTTTTAGTGCACAACTTAAATGTACATGCAACCATTTTGATATCTATGGATTCCATTGTTCAACAGATGCATATCATACTTGTGGATTGATAAATATCACACTACATTTTGTATACAGGAATTGCCAGAATCACCTTTGTTTGTGAGTCTTCACAACTTATGTGCAATACTGAAGTGCACTAGTCCAACCATGGTTGTGTTACATTCTGCCATCAGAAATGCTGGGTATCAAACATCAGGAAGTCACGTGGATCCACTAGCTCTTAAAACAAATGCCCCAATGTCAGTGATTTGGGACATCATGCGATGCTGGGTATGACGTATTTCTTTGTTTCTCTATGCTAATCAACCATGTTAGCTATTTATTAGCAACTCCATTTTGCAGGTCCATCTTCACCCAGTTAAACATCGACCTGGAAATCATCCAGGCAACGTGATACTTTCCCAAGAGCCTAAACTGCAGGTATATATATTTCTTAAAGCACATCGTGTCAATTCTTGAAAGAATTTCTTTGTGTGAAAGAGTTACTATGCAAAAGCTGTGTGCCCATACATGTCGGTTCAACTGCATATGTCAGAAATAGTCAACTACCCTGAACTTCACTGTACACTGCAATTTCTTTGTCTTGTGCGTCTATTTGGATTGTTTAAAAGAAGTCCATCTTTAGCAGGAAAGTGGTTTGGCTGTACCTTATCATATTTTGTTAATGTTTGGTCATACTGTATCTTTATTTGTTATACTAGTTGATATGGAAAATCAAAATGATAATGGCCCCCTATGAACAGGGTGCAGAAAATCCATGTTTTCTGGCCTCCTTATCTTAAATTATTCAGTCCAGCTGTTCAGTTGGCCATTTTATTGGGCACTTTAGGACAAGTGCATTGGTACATGTCAGCCATCTCATAGGTTGTCTCATGCAATGCCACGTACGAGTTTCTTTGACGTGGACAAGAGAGAGGGATGTGAAGAGAAATTAGTTTCATGAAATAACTGCCTCACATAAGCTAAATTTTAGGACTATGAGACCACTAGTGCACCATTGTACAAGTTTTTTTCTTGAAAATGCAGGACATTGCACAAATTAATGCTATGCAACTCAACCTTCATTTTGTTACATGCATAAATTTAGGGATTGTGTAAATTATAGGAAACAACCTAAAAGATGATACACTGTAGGGGTTTGTCTGAGATCGTCTCCTATGTGGCAATGCATGAGACTGCAAGACAGCACTCATGTGCTTACCCTTACGTGTGCTCTGATAGAACGTAGTCATTTGAGGGTACAGCTGTGGGTCATAATGAATGATGTCGATTGTTATGGATGCCTAGGTGCCATGGTGATAACCTGGTGCTGGCATCTAGGAGAAAGGGAGGTTAGGGACTTGAGCTCTGGTTCTCTGGTCTCTTTGCCTCTTTGGCCCTCAGGCAGGCTGCTCAGCTTGAGCTGATACCCCATGTGGGCCCATGGCCCTAGGCCCATGACAGTGCTGTTAAGTAATACTGATCATGCCTTTTTACAGTTATGCTTGACATGAGCTTAGAGTTATCTGCTGATTGCACAACTTTTCTTCACGATTGACTTCATGGAAGGTACTTTTTTAACATAACCACTCTTTAAAAACAAAGATTTTCTGGATTTACTCCCTCAAAATGTAAGGCGTGGTTTGACCCAGTGCAGTCTTAGAGCATCCGCAGTGGCCTCTGCTACGATTTGACTCATCTGCCTCCATGCAAGCACTGAATCAATTTATTGTATCTCACCATTTGTCACTGAACTAAAGCTGTCAGCAATGGAGCCCGTTGCAGAATAGAAAAGCAAATTGCCTCCTTGTTTTGCTCATCGCCTCTCCTCGCAATAACAATGGCAGATGACCTGCTTGCCTGAAAGATCAATCGGTTCATTTCTCTCTCCACTAGAGTTTGTTCTCTCCTCATTCTATTGAATCGTGATGATATCATGTTGGATCATGAATCGGCCATTGGAGATGGCCTTAATGCCACGCTTTGACCGTTGATATCGCATATATTACAATGTTAAGGACCATGGAATAGACACAGTATGAAAGTGCTTTTAAATCTGAATGCAATATAATCTACAAGTTCACAGACTGTTGGACAATGATTAAAAAGTTTGAATCTTCGGTGCATGCACGCTGTACAACAAGAGGGACCGTTGACTCTTTGTTTTGTTTTTCTGGATGGGAACCAGAATGCTGTTGCTGCCATTGGACAGAAAAAAATATTATCAAATAAGTGATAGTACAACTATTGAACTTTTGTTATTTCATTTGGTGTTTCATTAAATTAGTTTTTCTTGTGCATTTAACTTTTCTTTATTATTTCCTTCAACTGCCAGGCAAAATTTTCACGAGCACCTGGAGCTTCAGTCCCTCGGAAAAGTCCAAGATTTGTCCCTAATCCTGAGAAGTTTTGGGGTCCTAGGCCAAAGGCTTGTAGGCATCCAAAGGTATTTCACATGGACAAATCATAACTGACCAGTAATCCACGCCACAACCTGGACAAGAACTCTTTTTGTAGGGATTTGGAACCGGCATCATAGAACTTCCAGGTTGGAGATACAAGTTCTGGTGTTTTCAAGTGTGGATCTTTTTCCTTTTTTGCTTGTTGGAGTGCATCTCCAAAGAATGAATCTTACCCTTCCTGGAGTAGCACCACCATGATTGTACTAGAAATAACCCTAGAATACATGTATGCAGTGTGGAAAGGAAACTAGCTTGTTCGTGTGTTACGTTTCACCATCAACAGAGAACTTTGGCGTCAGATGCAGGTTGTTCGTGAGAAACTAGCCATGTTGCTGCACCACTATATCCCTAGATTATTTGTGATTGCTGTATAATCTATAATGATCGTCGCTCTCCAGGAGCCGTCATGGCAGCCGCCGGTGTCATGGTTCACGCCTTGCGTGTAAACGGTAAACAACCTGTCTTTGTAAAAGAAAACATGCGAATATGTGTTTTATTGATGGTAGACCGAAATTGTGGGGGCTTATGAACTTGCTCAACTAGAAAGCCAGCGAAGGGGCACACTTCACAGTTTGTCATGCTCCTTTGTCTTTTGTGCCTCTTCTTCGTTGAGTGCTGCCAGAAGCTGGAAGTTGCAAGGAGCTAGACGCTGTCCGAGAAATTGGACGGGCAGCTTGCCGGAGATTTCAATCATGGGGTAAGATTTCAATGTGCGTTTATTTTTATAGAGTACGAATATCAAGTTTTAAACTTTACAATATTTGATAATTTAACTATTACTTTTTAGTTCTATAATATATATATTATACGGTTAGATTCGTTATCAAATATACTCTACAAAGATCTTGTATTTTTCGAGAGAAATACTGGTCATTGCATGTCGGTAGGTCTGTTCTGGTGTCATCGAAATAGCAAAGCTCTTTTTAAATAGTAGCCTAGGGACCAGCACAGTCAAAATCATCTTTTTTTTTAAAAAAAATCATCCCATCATACCGCCGGCAACACCGATATCCTTGTCAGTCTTGGTGATATACTCCCTCCCGTAAAGAGTGCAATCCCAGAATTTGAAAAAAAATCCCACAAAAAGTGCAATTTTAGAAAATAAATCTAATTACTTGTCTAATTAAGTAATCAGATCTGATGTGTATGTCAAAATTTACTGCATGTGGCTAAAAAATAGGGGCACTAGAGTCTTTTCACACCACCACTAATCTGTCTTAGAAAAATTAGAATTGCACTTTTTATGGGACGGAGGGTCGGCACGCTGCTGTGCCGTCTGCATGCAGGTGGTCGTCGCACAACTTTGGCTTAGAGACAAAGAGGTTGTTCGTCTGGTAGAATGAATAGTGCTCGTCTGGTAGAATGAATAGTATTATGTGAGAGGTAATAAGTCAAAACAAGCCGAGATAAGCCAACATATACCAGCCGAACAGCCTCAAAGCCACTCTACCAAAGGTCATCTATCATACATGGTTAGAGGGGGTTGGGGTATGGTCGCAACCAGGAGACCCGGGCTTGATTCCTCGTTGGAGTGAATTTACGGTGAAGCCGGAGTTCAGAGGTTTTCCCCTTCTCTTAATGAAAACCGTAGGGTGGTCTAAACCAGCTTAGTTTTTTAGACAAAGCCACTCTGAAACCATGGACACAACGCTTTCTATCTAAAAAAATCCAGCATGGGGTGTTTGGGGGTTTTCTAAGTCGGGATTCGGTTCCCTTCTCTTAATGAAAACCGTGTGGCGGTCTAAATCCCACCGACTTAGTTTTTGAGACAAAGCCACTCTGAAACCATGGCCACAACGCTTTCTATCTAAAAAACCCAGTACGGGGTTTTCTAAGTCGGGATTCGGTTTCCTTCTCTTAATGAAAACCGTGCGGCGGTCTTAATCCCGCTGACTTAGTTTTTTAGACAAAACCACTCTGAAACCATGGCCTTTCTATCTGAAAAAACCCAGCATGGCCACAACGTGCTTTCCTGACGCTACCGAACATTACTTATATGCAGGACACTATACCGATCGATATGCTGGTGAGAAATCATCGAGACACACTAGCTTGTGCGATGATCCGGCAAACAATTCAGCATATTGATAATGCAGATTTCACAACGCATTGTTACTTACACAAGTAATTATGTTCGCAAGTAAATTTAATAGAGGTCGTCCACGTTAAATTGCATGGGTATTAATTATACACTGCTGAACTTTAATTATACCAACACAGCTTCATCAATCGGAGAGCTTGCTTGGCGCCAGTTAGCCGGCACTGACCTTTGGCGCCCCCACCGAGTTGCCGACGGCGATCGGCTGACCCGGCGGTGAGCTTCCGTCGCCGGAGGTTACGGCGGCCGCCCGGCGGCGGTGAGCAGCCCGGGTGACGGCCCTGTGCTGCAGGTGCAGGCGGATCCGGTACCAGTCGTGCGCCCAGTCCGGCACGAAGCCGGTGAGGCACCACTGGAGCTTCTGGGCGGCGCCGGGCACGCAGAGCGGGCCGTTCCCGATCCACCGCGCCGCCGTGCGCGTGTACTCGTCCGCCGTCGCCACGAACCACGGCCGGAGCCTCGCCTTCACCGCGCTCGACAGCATGCGCGTGTGCACGTAGAAGGGGACCTGGTATTGGACGTCGATCCCTTTGCTCTTGTACTCCACGTAAAGGCACCTGGAGAACTCAGCAACGTACCTGCATGGTGGGAGTCCACACGCAAATTCAGCAGCACCATTAGTGTCGATCCAATATCGCTATCAACAAGCTAGCAGATTCGCACCAGCCACTGCTGAGTGCTGAGCCACAGCATATATAGTGAGCGACCCATGACAGATAGACACGCAGGAGGAGGACATTATATTGCTCATCAGCTTTTCAGTATTATTGCTCCAGTTTTAATTAATGTGGAGTAAATTGCATCCACCATTGCCCGACTAGCATATGCCTAAATGGCATAATATTTGAATAGCATTCAATAGTCCCTCCGTTCAGAAATATAATCATTTCTAACAATTTCAGAGCAAACGAAGTGGTAGCAAGGAGAAAGTGTATGTGTTCTACACTCTTTGATTGACAAACAAAGACATCCATAAATTTGTACTCGTGTATATATAGATCAATAGACCAATGATTAGTGTGTGGTTGGGTCAGGAATATGATCTAATTTCATAAAGTTTACGTTTCTTCACATAAATTTCACATCGTAATTCATAGTTGTTTGTATCCCTAAATTATATAGTAATACTTTTGTGGAAGGCTGGAAGCATTTCAGCATATATAAATATAGCAGCAAGTCACTAGAAAAATTATGATATCATTTTTTAATTAGGATTTTCGAACAAAACAATTAATTTCGATAGCATTAATTGGTTAGAACGTAAAATAAAAATCAAGAAACAGCCTCGCATACTTTTTGGTGGAGCTGTAGACGGTGTAGAGTGGGAAGGACGGTACGGCCACTGTTGACCCGGAGCCGACGTTGACGATGGCGCCCCTCCCCTGCTTCAGCATCCGGGGCAGCACCGCCGCCGTGACCTCCGTGAGCCCCCACAGGTTGATCCGTATCATCCGCACGAACCGCTCGATGTCGGCCTCGTGCAGGTACACCGCGCCGGGCGTGTTCACGGCGGCGTTGTTCACCAGCAGCCCCACGTCCACCCCCTCCATCGCCTCCCGGAGCCGCCGCAGCGCCTCGTCGCCTGCCAACAACCACACAAGCAGGAAGGGTCCTTATCAGAAGATAGCATGCATGCATGAAAGCAGGATCTAGCGAGCGTCAATTCCACGGATTGCGACGCGTTCCTAACCCCAGAGATCGCCAATTCTAGAAATCCCCGTCTATGCATCTCCTGTCCAGCACCTGAGCTTCACATCCCAATTGATTTTGATGTTGATTTTACTGAAAAGTTGGTTATGCTACTTGATTGATGGATTTTTTTTTTGTGCGAAAGTTAATTGATGGATCATTGGGTGATATGCAGCATGCTTCATCAGTCACATATTTACTTATCCCTAGTAGAAGTCACCAAACTCAAAGGAAGTCAAAGGCAGATGGGTTTCCACATACAACCAAATTTTAGGGAAATATGTGGCCCAGCACTTAGGAAAATAAGCAAATATACGAGTATATATGCTCTTGAAGTTCAAGAACAAACAATATGACTATATATTAATTAGTTCCAAAATTAAACTGCTGTGGTTGCTAACTTAATTTGTTAGCGTTAGTGGTTGGTTGATGATATGTTTGTGTAAAGTTGCTATTATATATAATATATATCTCTGTTGCTGTGTTCGTCCGGGCTCTATAAATTTTCAGGTCCAACACTTATTCTGATCCTTGGCCCTTTCATTTGCTACCCATGCAAGAACAGACATGCATGCATGTGCATGCGCGTAGACGCGATCGATGTTGTCAGTCACCTTGAGGGGTGGCGACGAGGGAGAGGTCCATGACGACGGTCTTGACCTTCACGGCGTGGCGGGCCTTGATGGCGTCGGAGGTCTCCTGGAGGTTGGCGGCGTCGAGGTCGAGGAGGACGAGGTTGAGGCCCCGGCGCGCGAGCTCCGTGGCCATGGACCGGCCGAGCCCGGACGTCGGACCGGTGACGACGGCCCAGGAGCCGTAGCGGCGGCGGAGGTCCTTGGGCCGGCGAAGGCAGAGCGCGAGGTAGGCGAGGGGCCGAGCGCAGAGGGCGGCGACGTACAGCGCGCCGAGGCAGGCCAGCGAGATGAACCACACCGGCGCGTCCTCCATCGCCGTCGTCGTCGTGGTTCTCTGTTCCTCCGCCAGGCTATGCTAGCTAGCTGCAGCCTGCAGCAGCTACTGATCTTGTAGCGCTGTGACGACGGTGCAGTGGCTGCCAGCAGAGAAGGCCAAACTATATATAGGCGAACCTGGGTTTTTGTGGCGATGCAAATGTGTGGGTTTAATTACGTGTATGTGTAACTGTGTGTAATGACAGTAGCATGTGTGTAACAACCGTACTACGGGCTAATAACGATTAACGAGGGTAAATTTGTAGGTTTCTTTCCCCATCGTTGTCTTACTTGTAACAATCAAGGGCCGGTTATACAGTTCTTGACCCATCACAGCCCATGACCCATTACAGTTATAACTTACATCCAAACACGTGGATAGAAAAGCTTTTTGATGTTAGCCTCTTTTAACATCTTTTATATTAGCTCAGTTCAACTAACTGACGTGCTAAATTGTTTAGCCTCTGCGGTTAACACATGGATAATTTTTAGCCCAACGGTGCCTAACTTCCGACTGCAGAGATCGAGATCAGATCAGGCAATCCGCAATCAGCTCCTAGCTAGCTAGCACAAGCAGCTGCAGCCTGCAGGGACACGCGCGCGGCGCTCGACCGGTCACACTTAACTGTCTAACGAACTAGCTTGCTACCATGTATTTGCTAACGAGTGATGATGCATGAGAGCATCAGCACTGATGATGAGCTCAGATTTCTAAACACTATTTGACAATTTTTTGATAAACAAGTTTTTTTTAACGAAGAGACGGTACCAATTTCATTGAAAAGAGGAGTTTTTAAATAAACAGTATTTGACTGTAGAGGTGGGGAATCAAAAGTATAGTTTTTTTTTCCTTTGTTCTAAACCCTTTTTTCCGACCACATTATTGTTTCTAAACCCTACTACCCCCTAACTACTTGATTTGGTGGAGAAGTGGTTGGATGCCATTTAATATATGTGTGGGCCATTAATACTTATGGTTCGGCTACTAACAAACATAGTAAAATAGAGTTATTTAATACTCTTGTTGGCAGATAGTAGTTATTTAACAACTAGCTAATGTGGCAAACAAAGTATCCCCTACACGGGCCTCGGACCTCGGTGGATCATAACATAATAATCAAGAAACAGCTTTTTAGTAGTTGTTCATGACTCTCTGGGTAAAAGGTGGTGACCTTTGAACCTCTATTCACAACCTTGACAAATAATTTCAATGTATTATATACATTATAACTATAGAAAAATTTCTATGATTATGGATACCAAGCTCCAAGAATTTTTCAGATCAATTTGACTTTTATGTTCATTTACGGATATAGCAACGGGCCGGGGTAGCAAGTCCCTCTGTTTTCTTTAACTAATGATTTATCCAACAACTTTTTTATTTTTTAATGTAAACTTAGCATAGTTGGACTTGTAATCAAATATATATCCAATGACTATAAATTTATATTCATAACTATTATAATATACGAGAACAAATGGTCAACATCTAATTTGGAAGACTGTCTGAAACAGAGGGAGTACTTATAATGAGTCTATCATATCTATACTATAAAGAGCGAAAGAATTATCTTACATCTTATCTTGTGAAAGTGAGGTTTATGTGCAAAGGTGGGATCTTTGCAAGGGTTATCGATAAAAGTTTCAAGAGACAGGTATAGAGCTTGCGAGTGAGGGTAGGATTTATGTGCAAAGGTGGAATCTTTGTAGGGGATTATCGATAAAAGTTTTAAGAGACAAAAATAGGGCTTGCAGTATGGAAATTCCTCAAGGGTCTAAAGGAAAAACTACCTTATCTAAATTGTAAGTTAGTGACGACGACGGGCGAATAAACGGCTCAGCTTCGCTTGCTTCCCGACGTTAATGTTTTCGTCCGGCAATGATCAAGCACGACAAAACAACGATGGCCGACGGTCGGCGCAAATTATTACATACACGTGTTTGTGGCACGTGCACTTTCCCTAGTAACAATAAAAGAATTGATGGTCAACATCTTATCTTATATCTTATGAGTGAGAGTGGGATATTGTGTGCAAACATGGGATCTTTGCAGGGGTTATCGGTAAAAGTTTCAACACACAAGAATAGAGCTTGCGAATAAGGGTGAGATTTATGTGCAAAGATGAGATCTTTGTAGGGGGTTACCGGTAAAAGTTTCATGATACAAGAATAGAGCTTGAGGTTTGGGGATTCCTTGGGGGCCTAAAAGAAAACTGCCTTATCTAAATTGTGAGTCTATGACGACGATGGGAGGACAATCAGCTTAACTTCGCTTGCTATTCCTGATGTCAATGGCTTCAGCCGGTGATGCTCGCACGACAAAAGAACGATGGTCGGCGGCGCTCTAATCGGCTGACGGACGGCGCAAGTTGTCACATGCTCCCTCCGTCCCGGAATGACTGTCGTTTTTGCTTATCAAAAAATAATTTTGATTAAATATATATTAATAATTATGATACAAAATTAATATCATTCGATAGATATTCGAATCTAGTTTTTTAACAAAATTATTTAGAGATACAAATGTTGCACGTATTTTCTACAAATTCAGTCAAATTTGTGGCACGAACACTAACGGTGACTATCATTTTGTGACGGAGGGAGTACACGTGCATGTGCCACATGCACTTCTCCTAAGTATATATAGGGAAGGAAACACACGCATGCCTCGTAAATTCAAATAGAGGGGCTACAGGAGCACAGTACATTAGTGAACCAGTATCAAACTTTAGCACATCTTACTGTGGATAGTCCTTATTAAATGATGACACCGTGTTATTGGTAACACATTAAATGGAGTTGTCAATTATATATTAATATGTGATGTAGACAAAATTTATTCGGAACGTCTAGACGTCCTATACGGGCGCTATCGTCCAGATGGTGACCCGCAATTCGCAACATCTACAAACAACACCCGCAACATCAAAACTCAATTCAACATTGAAAAAACCAATGTTTGCAACATCAAAATATGTTGAAAATTGTTGATAATCATCATTCAAAAACGAGAAAAAACTCACTACAACATCTCTTTCACCATGATTATAACATTCAAATCCCTCGATGAAAATGCAACATCAAAATAACACAATTGCAACATCCGCGTAAAACATATGGAACATCGCAACATCGTGATTCTCTTTGCAACATCCACACACGAAATATTTGCAACATTCATCTCAAACATCTGAAATAATGGAAGCATACGCTTGCAACATGCAGTAAAAACTGAAAGAGAGAAGCATTGCACAAGTGGTGGAGGAGAATGGCGAGTCACCTGGGGGAGCTCGCTTGCGGGGAGCGATGTGCGAAGCTTGCCCGCTGCTGCTCGGAGCTTCTCCACCCACCGGGGAGGGAGCAACGGCCCCCGCGCTCGCCGGAGACGCAGTCGTGAGGAAGCGGCGGTCGGCGGCCGGAGACGCAGTCGTGAGGAAGCGGCAGCCGACGGCGGCGGTGCAGCTCCTCCATGGGCGGAGCTCGCACCTAGGAGTGGCGGCAGTCGTGGTCCTCCCCGGGGGAAGCCGCCCCTAGGAGCGGCAATTGCACACGACGAAGCAGGTCCTCCTCAGGGAAGCCCCTAGCCAGCACGGTGAGGCTTGCCCCTAGCATGGGGGAGCAGCTATCGGTGTTTTAGACCGGCAAACCCACCAAGGGGGTACCCGAGGTCGTTGATGGCCTCGCTGAGATCAGGAACTTGAAGGAGAGATACGTGCCACACAATTTAGACAGGTTCGGGCCGCAATATGTGTAATACCCTACGTCCTGTATGCTGTGTAGCTCTTGATTGATAGGGTGTTGTTTACAGATTGTTTCGGATGAGATAGAGGGGGTCCCTGCCTCGCCTTATATATCGCGAGAGGCAGGGTTACAAATCAGTTTAGGTAGAGGAGTACTAGCCGTACACGGGTAGTACTCTACATAGGTTCGTACATGGCTAGCCTTCCTATCCGAGTACTAGTCCTCTGTTGTCCTGTGTTGACGGTGAATTTCCATCAACCTAGCCATGAGTTTACCTTTGGTGTTGGCATTGATTTGATATCCAAACTAACGATCCTAACCCTCATCATATATCAAGTTCGCACTTGCATGTGGTTTCCCTAGCCGACGTGGGAACCTTGCATCGAAGACCACGTCGGAGCTCCGGAGCAAGGATCAAGATCGAGGTAGGATCCCGGTGGTGATCTTGTTCATGTAATCATTCATGGTGAAGTTTTATAATGAATCCGATTTCTAGAGATCAAGTGCCTTCTCTATGATTTTGTTCTCCCTTGGTTTTGCTTCTTCCTCAATCTATACTTAAGATAGATTGCATAGGGTGCTCTTGTAGCCACGGTGGCTAGAGGTGCAAACCGGACCGACCAAGTGTTTTCAACTTGTTCTTCTTGAACTCGCCCTAGGCTAACCTGCACAAATAGGGGTGCGTCGTGATAGGACGGTGGCTCCAAAAGGCGGGCGTCTTCGGAA
This sequence comes from Cenchrus fungigraminus, assembly GCA_036936925.1. NCBI lineage: Eukaryota > Viridiplantae > Streptophyta > Magnoliopsida > Poales > Poaceae > Cenchrus > Cenchrus fungigraminus. The sequence goes on from CM072770.1 coordinate 65,023,277, forward strand.
TCGGAACGGAGGCCACAGTTTAAAGATGCTTTTTATGAGATTCGCTTTGCTATCTTCATCTATCTTGTTTGGAGCTACAACATAAGCATGATCTAGACTCTCTAGATCGGTTATCTCTTTGCTTTCTCTTGCTACCTCTTGAGTTTAGTAGATTAGATTAGATTAGATGTGTTTTCTTGATGATTTCTTAGATTAGATGCAAAAGCAACCTCTTGAAGATCAAATATTCTCTCCTTACTAGATTGAATCCTTGCGTTGCACATTGTTCCACGGATTCGATACCTTGGGTTCACACACTTAAGGGAAGAAGGGTCCCTTGACTACGACGGGGGATTTGTCCGCTTGCAAATCCAAACGAACTTTGATACGACAATCAACCGTCAATAAGCCCCTTTTTCTGGCGCCGTTGCCGGGGAACAAGCAATCAAGTTCCAATCTAGTATCGCTTTCTTGTTAATATTTTTCAGTTTTTCTTTTGATTTTTCTTGTGCATCTCTTAACTTTGATCATCCTCAAAAAGAAAAAAAAATCAATCTAATCTAGTTTTTGACTAACCCTAATTTTTTCTTTTTAGATTTTTGTTTATTGCTAACCCTAACCCAGAGATGGATGGCTACCTCTCCAAGAAACCCAAAACTTTTTGTGGATGATCCAGGAAAACTTTACAGGCAAAGGAGACGTGCAACACAAGCTAAGGAACTGGAAACCCTAAATCCAAAAGCTGAGGTCGAAGGACCGTCGGAATCTCCAAGGGAATCACCACCTTGAAGTCCAAAGGAAGATCAACCTCAACCGCCACCCATGGGAGAACAACCGCAACCGGAGCGCAAGATCGAGCTATGCACCCCGGACATCGTTGATCTACCTATCATAAACCTTCAAGACGTCGGAAGGCTGTTCAAGATCAAGGTCTCAACTATCTGCATGGTGCAACACTCGCCTTTCACCGGTAAAGAGTATCCGAACCTTCACCTCCAAGCATTTGTTCAACTATGTCAAACTTTCGATGAGGACGGGGTGACTCAAGATCAAATGAGGGCAAGGCTTTTCCGTTCTCACTACTTGAAAAGCTTTGCGTTGGTTCCACACTCTACCAGCGGAGTCGAAACAAGATTGGGAAGCGTTGATGAGGAACTTTATGAAGGAATTTTATTCACCGGCCAAGACTCAGAGTTTGCGCAACAAGATTGATACATTTGCTCAATTCCCAACGGAGACGATTGCGGAAGCTTTGGAGCATTTCAATGAATACATGCGAGCCGAACTCCTTGAAGGGAAGATATACTCACTCACGAGGAGGTTGGAAAAGATGGAGATAAAGAAAGAAGCTCAAGACCTAAAGGCTACCGAGGCAAGATCCACATGCGAGGAGTGTGGGGAGTACGACCATATCCAAGGAGATTGTCCGGAGGAAGCAATGGCGCTCGACTACATGAAAGGAGATTTGCCAAACTTCCGCTATGGGCAAGGTAAACCCCAATTTAATGCAAGTTCGTCCATTCAAAATTTAGTTCCTCTTTCTAGACAATTGAAGGACTTCATGGACGAGCAAGCTAAGATCAACAAGGACGCCGTCACTAAGTTCAAGTCTATGGACAAAGTATTGGAGAATATAGACAGCGAGGTGACGGAGGTTGGAAGCTCCATCCATCAAATGCTCAACATGATAAAGATGCTAGAGACACAAGTGGGACGACTTACCGGGCGCCCAATGGGTAACAAAGGAAGATTGCCGGGACAACCCCAAGGTCCCGAGATGGTGAAGGATATTCAAACTCATTCGGGAGAGACGGAGGATCACAATAAGGAGACCACGGAGACCACAACCGAAGGACCGGAGTTTGAGATGCCGAGCCAAGACATGAAGATGCCTCCACGCTACTTCCGAGACATGCTTGCCAACAAGCACGAGATGACATTATGCGACCTTGGAGCAAGTGTGGGAGTCATGCCAAGAGACGTGTTCGAGAAGCTACGCCTGCCACTCGAGCCTATGGCCATGTGTCTAGAGTGGGAGACAACTCTATTCGCTATCCTGTGGGAATCGTCGAAGATGCACCGTAAAAGTTGGAGAGATCAAGTTCGACATCTACGGCGAGGGAAGTGCATTCAAGTTTCGACCACGTTTCGAGGTATGCAACACGTTCAATGTTAAATATGTTCCACCTCATCACCGCTTTATCAAGGAAGAGCCAAAGAAGAAGGAAGTGTCAGAGAAGAAGGAAACAAAGATCAAGGAAGTTGTTGCATCCGTCAAGACCAAAGAACAAAGCCAGCCTGTGAAGACCAAAAAAATGACTAAGCCGAAGAATAAGCCCGCGCCCAAGATGGTGCGGAAGTGGGTACCCAAGATTGCAACGCCCACAAAAGAGCGTTGATCCGAAGTGAAGAAGAGAAAAGGTCTAGCTATGGACTATAAATGAAGCGCTAGGCGGGAGGCAACCCGTTCGTCAAGTCAAGAATAAGCTACCGGGAGGACAACTCAATCAAGAATAAAAGCTACCGGGAGGGCAACCCGGAAGATTTCTGAATTTCAAGTAAGTTGGTCATAGAATTTGCTACGCAAGACATTTTATTAAATCTTAAGTGGTTGAACAAGTTTTTAGAGAACCTTTTATTTGCTCGGTCATTATATTTGAATTTGTCTATCTTAAACCAATGACATGAGCCATCCCATGTTTTATTTGCCTCCTTTGGAGAAACTAGAACCAAAAATTCAGATCCTATTTGAGCCTTCCATCCTCTCCATGATGGTAGATTCAATTTTGTTTTGCATGTGAAAAACACACGAGTAGAGCCTCACTTTGTTCCTTAATGTTTTTAAATCTTTTGACGCATGCTAGGACTTGTGTGAACCTAAGGAATTCGATTTTTGGTTTCATCTAACTAGACATCTACCGGTTTCTCTAGAGCTAGAGTTTTTCCAAACCCCTTTGTTTTTTTATTTATTCAAAATCTCTCTCTCATGTTTTGCCCAAATTTAGAATCTAAACCCATAACCCCACGGTCAAGCCGAATGAACTTGCTATCAATTAATGAAAGCAAACAATCCCGGTGCAACCAAAATAAAGGTAGTCAGAAAGTTTTCGACTTACAAATTGTTTTTGATGATTAAAAACTCCTCTAATAATATATTTGGACTCATTGTTGGCTCTGAGTTATTCTTCAATTTATGAAATTTAGAGGAGTGATTAGCATCTAAACATGATCAAGGGAGGGTTTTGAGGTTTATTTAACACCTTGTGCTCCATGATGCATCACAGGAAGGCTTTATCATCAAAACATCTTGGGCACGTGTAAAGGACAAGCGTGGGGGAGGGCAACTTGACTTTTTGCAGGAAATAAGTGAAAGCACATGAACCATGGAAGACAAGAAGTGACACAAAGTAAAGGAGGGAGGCATTGATCCCATCATTCAAAAGGAAGGAGTGGCCGAGGATGTTTGGGCGGTGGATTCTCGTGGAGCATGAGAACACAAGGCAACAAGGGAGCAAGGAGCATCCCAGGGAAAAATCAAGGCAAATGGGGCAGCAGGGACCCTAGGCCGGTCGGCCTGGTCCGGCTGGCCTGGCCTCTTTTCATGGCCCCCGGCGTCCATCTTCCTTAGGTAAGCCTCTCACTCAATTGCAAGTTCATGCTCCCAAGTTCATAGTCCAGAGACCTTACGAACCACTCAGAAAATTCGTGCCTCACTTCCTTCTCTAAAAATCTCCGAAAATTTATTACAATTCTTGTCCTTCCATATACTTTTTTTATGCATTTTTCTACTGGCAAGAAACCCCCGGGAGAGTTGTTTGTGAATTTGTGCAGCAAGGCACGATGAAAAAGGCCATGAACATCATCCTCGAAAGAAACATACGATCATCATCGTCGGAGGCGCCATCTATTTCTTCATGGAGGCACTCTATTTCCGAGTCCCCGCGAAGCATGGAGGAGGACGTGGCACCGTCGAGGAGCGACACGCTGCTCCTTGGAGGCATGAGGAGTACACGAAGCTTGTCCATGTGGGACAAACCGCAAGGGCACATGGAGGAGCCACCCGTTCGACCTCGACACTTAACTCGTTGATCCGCTCCGCCACCATATACTCCGAGGCACTCCAATTTTGTTTTCATCATAAAGACGAAGGATCAACCATCGGAGGAAGAGTGAAGGAAGGAAGAAGAAATAATGCTTCCAATTCGGTTCGATTTTCCCTTCTCCTTTCCTTTATTTTTCAGTTTGTGTGCAAATTTGTGTGTGCGAGCATTTTCTATTTTATTTTCAGCATGTGTGTGGTAGTAGTAGTTTTTGTTTTCCATGACCATGAATAAATTTCACCATCATTTTATGATAATTAATATGGATGGAAAATTGTGCCAAGTTGATATATGATGACCGTTGCATATTTGCTTATCTTTGTACTTGTTTTATGCATGATTAAGCTAATGCTCTCTTTAATGCAAATCTGAAATTAATCTAAATACTAGCTTAATCCTTTGCGGAGGTCAAGATAAAGATAAGACCCATAGTTTTTCTCATGCTCTCAATTTTGGATGGGTTAAAGATGATTTATTTTCAAAAGTAATGCTAACCTTGTCATTAATACCTCTTGGATGTTGCTCTACCTATCCAAAGCCTTATATTTATTTGAGTGCAAAAACTTAGTATACAAGATTTATTTTTGGGTGAGTTAATTCAGGGCTTGATTTCTCTGGCCCGAGACTAAGAAGCTGGTCATTCCGTTTTTGCGTATCTATCTTAATGCTAGCCTTTTCTATCCGTGCATTGTAAGTTTCCGCATCGGAAATTTTGCAAACCTCGCCGGATATCCACCTACAAACCCAGTATATCTTTTTTTGTGTTTACCTCCTTAACCACAACCCAATATTTGAGTATGGATGAACATTTCGAGGAAGATCACAAGAATGAAGGTGCCAAGGATTGAAGTATAATTTTGGGAGTCCTCCAAGACGACATGAGGTTGCGTGAAGGATCCCTAGAAGATTTCAAGTGTTTCTTTCCAGGAAAACATAGAACTTTTAGTACCTACCTTGGCACACAAAATTTTTGCCACCTCTTTGCCCGAGGACGTGCAATCATCTAAGCATGGGGGGAGCTACCAAGGAGGTAGGTACAATGTAATCTAGAGTTCAAGGGGAGTATAAAAAAATAGAGAAAAAGAAAAAAGTACGAAAGAAAGAAAGAAAAAGGAGAGAAGAAAAAAATGTGTATATGTATATAAAGAGAGAAAGAAAAAATAATAATAAATAAAGCTCCCCGACTCTCTAGATGCATTAGGAGTTTCGAGAAGATTCAAGATCAAGACCCATACTCATCTTTCCAACCATGTGCAATCCGATAACGAGGACTTTGTTTGTGCCTCGGGATCACTCTTTGGCATTTGCAAATGTCCTCTTATCTCAAAGCATGTGTATTTTTCTCTCCCCCTTCTTGAAATAACATTATTTTCCAATGACCTTTTTGACGAGTCTCGGTAAGTCCATGAGAAGCTTGTCTTGTTTTGATAATATCTCAATTACAATATCTCGGTAGGACTAAACTTTTCCCAAGAGCTCCATATAAAGCCTTCCACTTATATATATTTTTTGTGAGGGGAAAGGAGTAGAACAAGATGAGAGTTCATGAGCAAAATGCAAGGTGGTTTAAATTTTTGAACTCGGTTTAGCTCTTTCTTCATCTTGTACTTTATTTCAAAATTTCTGAGATTCATTTGAAATTTGGGAGCATGACTAATTACTTGTGGGAAGAGATTAATTGATATCCACCCTCCGTAAGGATGAAGGCTAGTACACTATGGAACTCTAACGAATTAAATTTAAGAGAGCATTATGTTTTCTCGTGTATGATCAAGTGCAGGGTTTGAACAATGAAGGGCAACACTGATATCCATCGAAGGCTTACTCGAGGACGAGCAAGGTTTCAGCATGGGGGAGCTGTTGACGGTGAATTTCCGTCAACCTAGCCATGAGTTTACCTTCGGTGTTGGCATTGATTTGATATCCAAACTAATGATCCTAACCCTCATCATATATCAAGTTCACACTCGCATGTGGTTTTTGGAGTTTATTGTTTACGCGGGAATCAAGCACCTAAATGAGGACTTCCGGGTAAAGTTCATTGAGCACTTTGCGAGAAGATCATGAAGCCCGGCACAAGTCAAGACATGAAGTGAACATGACTCCAAGTGGCCCAAGGACCGAACCGTGAAGGCAGAAAACCCTGAGGACCTGGACAGAAAATGCTGAAGCTTGCAGGACAAGGAGCCCTATCCAAACTGCGGAGAAACTGACGCCAAGGGCCCACATGCAGAAGGTGAGAAGTTCCAGAAAACATGAGAAGCGACCGGGAGGAAGCCGGGGCCGAACTGGGCCGAAATGGGCCCATGCCTGCCGGCCCAGCCCATTCCGGACTCGGTTCGGCACCCCCTTTGACCTAGCTGGTCCTCGGGCTATTTATAGCCCCTCTTCCAAGAGCCGCGCATCAATTCATTCGTCATCCGCCGTCGAGGAGAAGAGAAGCTAGAGGGAAACCATCTCGGAGAGGAGGGTCGTGCTAGTTGTCTAGGGTTTCCCTAGCCGACGTGGGAACCTTGCATGGAAGACCACGTCGGAGCTCCGGAGCAAGGATCAAGATCGAGGTAGAATCCCGGTGGTGATCTTGTTCATGTAATCATTCATGGTGAAGTTTTATAGTGAATCCGCTTTCTAGCGATCAAGTGCCTTCTCTATGATTTTGTTCTCCCTTGGTTTTGCTTCTTCCTCAATCTATACTTAAGATAGATTGCATAGGGTGCTCTTGTAGTCATGGTGGCTAGAGGTGCATACCGGACCGATCAAGTGTTTTCAACTTGTTCTTCTTGAACTCGCCCTAGGCTAACCCGCACGAATAGGGGTGCGTCGTGACAGGACGGTGGCTCCAAAAGGCGGGCGTCTTCGGAATCAGAACGGAGGCCACAGTTTAAAGATGCTTTTTATGAGATTCGCTTTGCTATCTTCATCTATCTTGTTTGGATCTACAACATAAGTATGATCTAGACTCTCTAGATCGGTTATCTCCTTGCTTTCTCTTGCTACCTCTTGAGTTTAGTATATTAGATTAGATTAGATTAGATGTGTTTTCTTGATGATTTCTTAGATTAGATGCAAAAGCAACCTCTTGAAGATCAATTGTTCTCGCCTTACTAGATTGAATCCTTGCATTGCACATTGTTCCACGGATTCGATACCTTGGGTTCTCACACTTAAGGGAAGAAGGGTCCCTTGACTACGACGGGGGATTTGTCCGCTTGCAAATCCAAACGAACTTTGATACGACAATCAACCATCAACATCCTGTAGCCCACGCCATCTTGCACCATAGCCCACAAGTCGAGTAGTCCCGGAGGCCCATGTAGTAGTCAGGCTGGACCCACCTTCTATGGTGGGCCCAGGGATGTCCGTACGATAGCAGCGGAGGAGCGACAACATGCACCTCCTCTGGCAGCTCACCGGTGTGGCGTCCAGCAGGGGAGAAGCCCATCTTCTTCTCTGACACTCATGGAGAGATGGACGCTCGTGAGGTGGATGCGGTAGAGATAAGTCTGACTTGTGTGGGACCCATGTCCGATTTCTTTACCTCGCGCGACGGACGGCCGAGCCGTAGCATTTCCAAATTTTAGTTGTTGTATTGTCAACTTATTATACATGTCGTATCCAAACATTTTGACTTTCTTTTGCCAAAATGTCATTGTACAACTTTAAATTTGCATTAATGGTGAGAGGGATCTGGATTCAAGGTTATCTTTATGAGCTTATTATCCTGATGTCCATATATGTATCAATGTATGCAATGCAAGATGCAAGTCAAAAAAAAAGAATATAGCTGGTTAAATTTTTTTAGAATTTTCGGATAGATTAAGAACATGCTAAAAGATTAAACTTCTCGCCATAGTCCTGCTACATGCACAATTAAAGATCCAAATTTATTTGCATGCAGTTGTACTGACAAATGTATTTGTCTGCGCGCGACCAAATTAAACATGCATACTGATGGGATAGACGGACCGGAGGTACTAGTATGTTCTAAAAACTAGCATTATCTTAAATAAGATTATTCTCATTGGAGATTTCATGGGTAATAAATGAGCTGTCATGTAGGCAATTTTGATGACATGGCACACTATTTATGAAGTGAGAGAAGAAACTAGTTTCACAATGATATAACCAATATGTACATTGTTTTCAACACAATTTGCGTTTTGCATGTAGTCTTGAAACAACAAAAAAAAATGAAACAATGCATTATGGGGCATATTTCATCCACAAACTAAATGCTCTCTTATTTACTCCCTTCGTCCAGCAAAAAGTGTCCCTTTTGTACTAAGTCAAACTATCTTTTTGACAAAGTTTATATAAAAACGTACCAATGCTTCTTTTGATGTCAAACAAGTGGTATTAGATTCATTATAAATATATTTTCTTAGCATGTCTATTTAGTGTTATAAATATTAATACTTTTCATAGTAAACTTGGTCGACTTAAAATAGTTTGACTTCATAAACTTAAATACTCTTCCTTCATGTTCCTTCCTCTACCATTCCATCTTTTCCGGCGGGGTGGTACCTTACCACCCCGTCGCCTCATCCACCACCCAACAGATGCCTGTAGGGGGTAATTGAAAATACATGTAGGCCCCTAATTATTTTTGGTGATAATGTCAATCACAATTTGGGTGGTTTAACCTTTTAATAAGAGGTGTGCAGGAATTAAGAAAAGAATATGTATTGAGTTTGATCAAAGGAAGTCCCTCATCGCATTCTATTCGGTGTTGGAGCTCAAATTGGCGATTTAATTTGAATTTCATTTCGAATTTGAGTATAGGAAACACCGTACTATAAAGAGGGATGCTAATTGATGTTGGATCAAGGTTGTCACATGTGTTTTTCTTGAAATCTAACTACCCATGAGAGACACAAAAATCACTCACGAACACTTGGTGGTAACTTTCCAAGGTGGATCCGTATGATCCGGATGGATCTCCCGGTCGCGTACTGGTTCCCACCGGATGATCCGACCTCGAGGTCGGATGATTCGGCCTGGACGCGCAGGGAACCCTTGTCGTATGGACATCCCAGGGCCCACTACCCAGGCGGGTACTGGAACCGACTACTGCGTGGGCCCCCGGGACTACTCGACTTGGGCTACACGGTGCAAGACGGCGTGGAACGCAAGGCAACCAGAGGTCTAGTACTCGGTTAGAAAGCTAGACATGTCCGAACCCATGTAGAGTACTCTTAGCCGTGTACGACTAGTACTCTCCCCTTCAAAACGACTTGTAACCCTGCCTCCCGGATTATATAAGGCGAGGCAGGGACCCCTATTCTTCTATCCGCATCATCTTGTAACCACACCCAATCAATCCAGAGCTACGCAGCATACAGGACGTAGGGTATTACGCACCACGCGGCCCGAACCTGTCTAAATTGTGTGCCACGTGTCTCTCCTTCGAGCTTCCGATCTCGGCGAGGCCACAAACATCTACCTCGGGTACCCCCCTTGGTAGGTTGCCGGTCTAAAACACCGACAACTGGCGCGCCAGGTAGGGGATCTCGCCGAAGATCTCATGGCGAACTCGATGGCTTCAATCATCATCAAGCCAACCGCCGCCTTCAACCGCGGTGACACCTTCGTCTTCGGCTCCTGGGTCTACACCGCTGACGGCGCTGGCTCGTTGCAGCACTACCTCACCATGAACCCGGACCCGGAGACCGGACTCGTGACGCTTCCCAAAGCTGTCACGGGTCAACTCGTCGAGAAATTCGACGAATTTTCGCTCTACAACCAAGTCGCCGACTTCGAGACTGGATCCGCCTCCAACTCGAACTCGACGACAACCTGGATCGAGCCACGCGAGCTGGCTCCCAAGCCATCGTGTGGACCGGTCCTCCCCCACGAGAAATTCCCGTACAGCCTCCGTAGCACCAGCACGGTCTACGCGGATGCGCTCGTCCCTCGCCGGGTCGGCAACGAGGCTGTCTCCGAGTACTCCTCGGACTCCAACGCCGTCCCTGACAACTCGGATTCCTCCTACGAGTTCAACTTCGGATTGGATCCGATCGAGCCTGAGTCCGAGTACAACTCTACTGAGGAGCCGTTGTCAGGTCCTGCTGCTGGCTTGGTCATCACATCTACTCCAGCCGGCAGATTCGTCTACTGGCCCGACCAGAAGCCCGCAGACCGGACCGACGACAACTCATGCTGCGTCGCCTACCTCGAGACACTAACCTTATAGGAGGGAACACCTCTGACTCCCACAGCAGAGGAGTACACACCAACCGAGGTGGCGACTACTGATTCTGGCCTCTGCACACCCGACCGTGAGGTATTCGTGGCAGTTGCAGAAGGCGGCACTTCAGAGGCCCGAGTTGATCGATACCTCGACGACATCTCAGACGACAAGGTGACAGCTAATGCTCCCGCGGATGAGACTACTGACGCCAAGAACGCCCGGTGTATTCGCAATAAGAAACGAGCAGAGCCGGCGGCTTCAGGAAGCTCTACCTATCCGCAACCTCAACGACGGGGGGAGGACCCTCACAAGGCGGCGCTAGAGGCGGCGGCGGCGACGGCAGCAGCGGTAGCTCCTCCCACGGCGGCGGTGATCGCGGAGGCCGAGGCCACGCGAACAGCCACGCCACTGGCAACGAACGTGGCGGCTACGACGCCCGCCACAGGATCGACGAGATACGCCGCGCCAAGAAGACTACCGGCGTCAGCGACAGCGACGGCTTCCCCGCCTACTCCTCTCGACTTCGCGCTCTACTACTACCTAGGAAGTTCAAGCCTCTCGGGACCAACAAGTACGACGCGAAGCAAGACCCAGTACAGTGAATCAGGTGTTATGCCTTGGCCATCGAGAACGTTGGTGGCAACAACGACACGAAGTGCCTCTACTTTCCCTTCTGCCTGGACCAAGCTCCACTCACGTGGCTCGAGTCACTCAATAAGAACTCGATCGACGAGTGGGACCAGCTGAAGGCGCAGTTCACCAGTAACTTCGTGGGCGCCATGGGGCGCTCGGGTACTCGCATGAACCAGGCGCAAGTCAAGCAAGAGCAAGGCGAGATGCTTCGCCAGTACATGCGTTGCTTCTTCGACAAGCGCGCGACCGTAGTCGACGTCACCGACAAAGAAGTCATCGACTGCTTCCAAGACGGTCTCTACCATCGTCGCACCTTCGATGACTTCGGTCGCCACCGCCCAAGCTCAATCACCAAGCTCAAGGACATGATTACTTCATGGGCCGATGAGGAAGACAAGGCCAATGCCAAGTACGACTCCAACCGCGGCAAGGCCAAGAACAACACGGGCGGCAACAACAACAAAGATCAAGGGGGTCGCAACAACAACTACAACAACTACTACTACTACTCGGGTCCTAACCGCAAGCGCAAGCCAGACAACACTGTCGCGGCTGTTCAGCGCCCTGCGAAGGACACCAGCAAGAAGACCTCTGGTGGCTTTAAAGATTTGCTCAAACAGAAGTGTCTGTGCCACCAGGATAGCAACCACACTACCGAACAGTGCTACCAGCTTCGGCGGGCACTCAAGGAGACCCCGGAGCCACGCCACCCTCATGACAAAAAGGGCAAAGGCAAAGTCAACGAAGGCAACGATGACTTCCAAGAACCCGACAAGATGGTCAACGTCCTCTTCGATGGCCTTCCCACCAAACGAGCGCAGAAACTAACTCTACGTGAAGTCTTGAACATTGAACCAGCGGTACCGACACCTCTCCGATAGTCGGAGGTACCCATCACCTTCTCTCGTGTGGATCAATGGACAAGCTTCTCCGAGCCAGGACGTTTCCCACTCGTCCTGGACCCAATAGTCACAGGCTCCAGACTCACCAAGGTACTCATCGACGGTGGAAGCGGACTTAACATCCTGTTCACCAAGACCTTGAAGAAGATGAAGCTCGACATCACCGGCATGCTCACTAAGAGCACGTCGCCCTTCTACGGCATCATCCCAGGGAACGCGGCTATACCACTCGGCTCAGTGGTCCTGCTAGTTACCTTCGGGACAAGGGAGAACTACCGCACCGAGTACATCAAGTTCGAGGTCGCGAACTTCAAGACTTCCTACCACGCCGTCCTCAGCAGACCAGCTCTGGCCAAGTTCATGGCGATCCCATACTATGTGTACTTAGTACTCAAGATGCCAAGTCCCAAGGGAGTACTTGCGCTGCAAGGGGACTTGAAGCGATCCTACGACTGCGACACCGAAGCCGTGGAACTCGCAGTGACTACTCAAGTACCCAACGTGATGATGGAGATCTTCGCTGCATCAAAGAAGCTCGCCCCGACCGAACTCGAGATACCTAAGAAGACCGACACCTCCAACAAGCCTCAGCCAACAGAGGAAGTGCAGGTGAAGGCCATCGACCTCGGTGCCGGCGACAATAGCAAGACTACCATGATTGGTGTGGGGCTCGACCCTAAATAGGAAGACACGCTCGTCAGCTTCCTCCGGGCTAACCGAGACATCTTCGCATGGAAGCTAGCGGACATGCCAAGCGTGCCCAGGAGGCTGATCGAGCACTCACTCAACATCGATCCTAAAGCTACACCCAAGCGACAACATCTCTGCCGCTTCGCTGACGACCGACGGGACGCCATCAAGAAGGAACTCGCCAAACTACTCGCGGCTGGCTTCATCAGAGAAGTCTTCCATCCTGAGTGGCTCGCCAACCCCGTCCTCGTCCGCAAGAAGAACACGAACGAGTGGAGGATGTGTAACATCCCGGAATTTCTCCGGAATGTTAGCAATGCAAAAATGTGGGTTTCAAAATTTTTGAATGAAATTGAGTGCCTAATTAAATTATAAGGATGTCTTCATTGATCCTTCTCTAAATTCTTAGATTTATTTTGTGCTAAATAATAAATTTAGGAATATAAAATGCTAGTGTGAGAACTTTGGAGTTTATTGGTTTTTGTTTGGATCTTATTTGAGTGGGGTTCGATTTTGAATTCTAAATTCAAATTTGAATCATGTATAAGGTTTATAAGAAAATAGGAAAGCAACCTACCCCTGTTGGGCCTTAACCCAGCTGTGCGAAGTTCGCAGGACCCCCTCCCTCTTTTCCCACCGACCTGAAGAGCCCACCTGGCCTTTCGGCCCATCTTAAACCGCAGCCCGCTTACCACCAACCACCTTCACCTCTATCGCCGCCATGTGGGTCCCGCTGGTCAGCCCTCCTTTCTCCCACCTTTTCCCCTTCTCTCTGCTTTTTCCCGTGACGTCGCTGTGGGGCAGCACGGGGGGCGCCGCGAGCTCGCGCCGGCCCCTATGGCCGCCGCCCCCTGCAGCGCTGGCAGCCGCAGATGGCCTCCACGTGCTCTCGCATCGCATCCCCGCCGTGCACCCGCACCCCGCGAACCCTAGGGCGCCGCCCTATAAATCCTACCCCCGCCGGCCTCCCTGTTCCGCAACCGCCCCCTTGGGGAATTGTTCCCCAATCCAAATCCGCCACCTTCACCAAGCTGTAGAGGAGGAGCAAGGAGGAGTTGGGAGGGAAGAAGAGGGGGAGGTGCAGGAAGTGGGGGAGAAGGACGGAGGCCGCTGCCTGTAGCGCCGCCCGCGCCGCTGGAGCACCACACCGCCGTGCGGTCTTGAAGCCGAGGCCGTCCGTGGGAGCGCCCGTGCGTGGACCGCGAAGCCGGAGCTGTTGCGTGAGGAGACCGCCGTGAAGCCACGAACCACGCCGCCTAGGAGCCGGACCAGCCGAAGATGACGCCGCCCCTGCTCTGCCTCCCCTGCTTCCTCTTCACCCGCCGTTCCGAGCTGCTCCGCCTCACCTCCTTCACCACTGCCTCACCGTCGCGTCCAGGAGCACAAGGTGAGCCTCACCACCCCCATCACCTTGCTGTGGACCCGGCCTTCGAGTCGTGGCTGGACGAGCCTTGAGCGCTCATGCGTTCGTCTGTTGCCCGCATGCTCGCGCCGCTGCGCGACCCGCCGTCGTCTGGGAGCTGGCCTTCGAGCCAAGCCGGTTGTCTTGCAGGTGCCGCTGCCTACCACAACGCGCGCACTCCTTTGCTTTTCATCGTGTTTGTTGTTCCTTTGTTCCGGCGTGCGCACACCAAGCTCCGGTTCGCCGCCGACACCCACACGGCTGTGCCGCCGACGTTCTGCACACCCACGCACACGTACACCCGAGGGGCCGAGCCCGTGCACTCCCTGTCCAACCCACGCACGTGAGCGAGGAACATCGGCGCTGCGCAGACCCGCGCCACCGAGCCCCGTCTCGTTCTGCCGCGACGCCGCCGCGCACCCTAGCGTGCCGGTCCACGCGCGCACGTCGTGTGGCAGAGGCCCAAGGCCACACCTTTTTGGCCGTCCCCTGTGCCAAGGCACATCTAGCCGACCGTTCCCAGCCGAGCGCGTACACGGCGTGCTACCGCGGAGCTCGCCGCTGTGGCCAAGCCATTGGCGCTCGCCCGCGTGCAGCCGCACCGAGCCGCTGCTTTGCGGCCATTGCTCGACGCCAAGGAGTCCTGTTCGCATCGACACGGCCGTGCGCACTCATGCGCACGTGCGCACACCAGCGCGCTCGCAACCGAACCACCCCACCGGCACGGACACCCCAGTCCCGACGCCGCGAAGCTCGGTCCACCACGCCGAGCCGCCCTTCACCACCGCCGGGTCGAGGTCCCGACCTTGATCACCTTTTTCTTTGCCCAAACCAAACCCTAGGGTCCCCTCGACTCCACCGTGGCGCTTGTTGTCCAGCCGCCGGAGAGCTCACCGCCGGCGAGCTCTTTTCCCGTCCGCCGACCTTTTGGGACCGGACGTCGAACGCCCGGCGGGCATGACCAGAACCCAGTAGGGTTTTTCTTTGCACACGGGACCTCACGTCGATCACGCCGCAGAGTGATCTCGCGGATCTTGTATGGCCGACCAACCACAGCCGAACCCCACCGCGGCCTGCGCCTCGCTTTGCCACAGACGATCCCTAGGATCTCGTGCGGCTGGCCGCTAAGTGGCTGAGCCATACGCGTGCCCGCTTTGCCTTTAGCCACACCCGATCCCTGCGGATCCTTTGTGGCCGGATCCTTTGTGGCCGCCACCCCAGCTGCCTTGTAGCCGCCACGTGTGCTAGAGATGGCTTATAGCCACCTGCGTGGCAGCCACGTGGGCGGCAAGAGCCGGCCAACAGTTATCCTGTAGTCAGCTTAAAGCCTTCTAGAGCTAGTCTGTAGTTAGCCTATAGTTAATGTTATTGTGTATGCTTATTTTAATTTTCAGAAATGTATTTTACTTTTGGAAAATCCTAGAAAATCCATTTCAACTCCGAAAAATATAAAACCTTTTCCAAAGCTCTTCTAAAATCATAAACTCCGTGTAGGGCTAGTGTTTGCTCTCTTTTGGCTCTTAATCGCTGTTCATTTGGAGTTAATTGCAATAGGACCCGTCTTTATTTTATTTACGTGTTAATAGGAGCAGCTGGAGCCGGGGAGCTGAGCTCAGAGATCGACTACACCGACGACTACGTCGCCGACGACTACTCGCACGCAGGTGTTCACGCCCGACTGATTCTGAGTACCTATTAGGCATTGCCATATAGTATGCTAGCGCTTTACTTTAAATGCATGATGATGAACCTTGCACTGCCTTATTTATTTACCCTGTCCTTGATTGCCCTACTACTACTGTATATATATAAGCGTGTATATGCGCTGAGCTTCGCGATACATGTGTTGGGATGGGAATAGTAGTTCTTGGTGTGCGTGGGGTAAAAACCGGAAGGAGAAGGCGTTTTGGGTACTTTGGCGGGGGTGAGCTCGAAACAACCGATCTGGGATCGGGGATGGGGGTGCACTCCTCTGTGTATCCCCACTTGTACGGTTTTCGGAGCACAGGTGTTGGGATTTTACTTACGTTTGGAGGACATGAGCTCGCCCCGGTCTGAAACCGAGTGGGCCAACCGCTTCACGGGACTTTTCGTACACACCACCTCGCCGAGAGTGGGGTTAGGGCCGAGTTGAGCTCGGCAAGTGCGGAACCATACCTGCCAGCAGGATAGAGGGTATCAGTGGGGGAGAGGTGGGAGTGAGACCACCTTCTCTCAGTGCGTCTCCCGTGTGGCCACACGGGAGCATTTCACAGTTCCGGTGCAATTCCCTTTGCGAAGGGGATCGCTTTGAGAGCCGGATGCAGGATGGGACCGTAACTACCAAGAGTTCGCACGGTAGGATGGGCTCGGTTGGCTGATCACCGCCGGGTGCCATCCCAAGTTGGGTACAGGTGTACACGCTCTGCAGAGTTTAGATCTATACGTATAGCCGCGTCCTCGGTCATGGACAAGCCCAGTGGATTGTTGGTTCTCATGTTTTGGGATTTCTACCTCCCCTGTAGATGAGAGTGGTGAGCCGTGGTTGTAGTCGGGGAGAGGAGAGTTGCTCCCTCTACCTCGCGGATCCGAATGCAATCATTGAGGTGCGAGGAGAGGAAGTTCTCGCATCGACCCTAGATGGAGATTGGTTGAGGAGATGGGGCCCTGGGGTACCAGGTGGTTCTGAGCTATGTTGAGAAGTTTGGGCTGGGACCATGATGGAGATATCTTGTTGTTACTTTGCTGCTGCTGCATAGGAAACTCGAGCTTCCACCTTGTCTCTTTTCTTACCCTTTAGAAGCTAGGCCACTTAAAGCTGCATACAGTCGGTGACGTGGACCTATCCCACTCCTTGGGGATAGACTTTGGGTGTGCAGGGTACGAGTCCGACTACGACAACAACGCCGACGGATGGTACGACTGAGGGATGCGTCGCTGCGCTCAAGGATGCCTGTGGGTGAGAAGAATAAAAGATGGAGACCCTTCTGAGATGCTAGCTACCGCTGCGTAGAATTTCGCTCTGATTCAGCCAAGAGGCTTGTAATGTTGTACTCCATAATGGTCATGTAATAAATTATGTACTACTATTTGTGTGATGCGATGTATGGCTTTGTTTTACCTTCTGTGATGCGTTCTGTACGCGATAGCCACTGATCCAGGGACTATCGCAAAGGTACAGGGACTCGGGTTTTCCTCACTGAAAATCTGGGGTGTTACAGGATGTGCGTCGACTACACCGACCTCAACAAACACTGCCCCCAAGGACCCCTTCGGGTTGCTGCGGATTGATCAAGTCATCGACTCCACGGTGGGCTGCGACCTGCTCTGCTTCCTCGACTGTTACTCCGGGTACCACTAGATTGCAATCAAGGAAGAGGCTAGGAGAAGATCGCGTTCATCACCCCGTTCGACGCCTACTGCTACACGATGATGTCGTTCGGGTTGAAGAACACCGGCGCTACCTACTAGCGAGCTATCCAGCCCTGCTTCAAGGAGCAGCTCAACAAGAACATCGAAGCCTACGTGGATGACCTGGTCATCAAGACCAGGAACTCAGACACACTCATCGCAGATCTTGAAGAGACTTTCGCATCTCTGCGGGAGTACCAATGGAAGATCAACCCCAACAAGTGCGTCTTTGGCGTACCCTCAGGGAAGCTACTCGGCTTCATCATCAGCCATCGCGGCATCGAAGCTAACCCCGAGAAGATCTCTGCCATCACCAGCATGAAGGCTCCGACTTATATCAAGGATGTCCAGAAGCTTACCGGGTGCATGGCGGCCCTGAACAGATTCATCTCAAAGCTTGGGGAACGGGGACTACCCTTCAAGCTACTCAAGCACCAAGAGAAGTTCGCGTGGACCGTGGAGGCTGATCAAGCTCTGACGCAGCTCAAAGACTTTCTGTCTAAACCACCGGTCCTCACGGCTCCTCGCAAAAAGGAGCAGCTATTGCTTTACCTCACCGCGACTACTCATGTGGTCAGTACTGCCATCGTCATCGAGCGGCAGGAAGAAGGCCACGCCTACCCAATCCAGCGACCAGTCTACTTCGGCAGCGAGGTCTTGTCCGAGTCCAAGGCCCGGTACCAACCGGTCCAGAAGCTACTCTACGCAATACTCATCACCTCGCGGAAGCTACGACACTACTTCCAGGAGTACTCGATCACCGTGATCACCGACTTCCCGCTCGGCGATATACTCCACAACCGGGAGGATCTCCAAGTGGGTGGTCGAGCTCGGTGCCCTCAACATCAACTTCAAGTCGTGCACTGCTATCAAGTCTCAAGCACTAGTCGATTTCATGGCAGAGTGGCGGGAAAATCAACTACCCACACCAACAGAGCGACCAGAGCACTGGGTGATGTACTTCGATGGCTCACTCAAGCTCGAGGGCGCGGGCGCAGGGGTACTCCTGATTTCTCCAAAGGGCAAACAACTCAAGTACATCCTGCAGATCTTCTGGAAGGTCTCAAACAACGAAGTCGAGTACGAAGCTCTCCTGCACGGGCTCCGTCTCGCAATCTCATTGGGCATCAAGCGACTACTAGTCTACGGCGACTCCGCGGTGGTGATCAACCAGGTCAACGACTCCTGGGACCACAACAAGGAGAACATGGATGCTTACTACCTAGAAGTCCGCAAGCTCAAGAACAAGTTTCATGGTCTCGAGTTCCACCACGTCGTCCGTGACAACAACATTGCAGCAGACGTCCTCTCGAAGCTTGGTTCTACTTGCGCTCAAGTACCAGCGGGAGTCTTCGTCCACGAACTACACAGGCCATCCATCACGGAGCAGGCACCAACGACCACTGAGCCTGGGCCATCTCAGCTCCGTCAGGAGCTCATGATGATCGACGTGGACTGGAGGCAACCCTTCATCGACTACATCCGCGAGCAGAAGGCTCCCTCCGACAAGAACGAGGCAGAACAACTCGTCCATCGAGCCAAGACCTACGTACTAGTCGGAGACAAGCTCTACAGGCGAGGCGCGACTTCTGGAGTACTCATGAAGTGCGTACCTCGAAAAGAAGGCAAGGACATCTTGGAGGAGATCCACAAGGCGTCTGCGGCAACCACGCGTCTTCTCGCACGCTGGTGAGAAAAGCCTTCTGATGATATTTCTACTGGCCTACAGCTCTGGGCGACACAGAGGAACTCGTCAGAAGATGCCAAGGGTGCCAATTCTTCGCCAAGTAGCAACACGTCCCAGCCTACAAGCTAGTCACGATACCGCCAACCTAGCCGTTTGCCTCCTGGGGGCTCGACATGATTGGGCCTCTGCCAACTGCGCTAGGAGGATTCAACAGAGTTTTGGTGGCTATCGACAAGTTCACCAAGTGGATCGAAGTCAAGCCGGTCACCTGCCCAAAGGCCGACAGAGTACTCGACTTCTTAGATGAACTCATGCATCGCTACAGGCTACCGCATCGCATCATCACAGACCTGGGCTCCAACTTCAACAATCACCAGTTCTGGGAGTACTGCGAGATTAGCGGGATCGATATCCGGTACGTCTCAGTCGCTCACCCGCGCGCTAACGGCCAGGTGGAGCGTGCCAACGGGATGGTACTCGATGCCCTCAAGAAACGACTGCACGATGCTGCTAACACCAAAGGAGGCAAGTGGATCAAGGAACTACCCAACGCACTCTGGGGGCCTCGTACTCAACCTACCAAGCCAACTGGGCAGTCATCCTACTTCCTGGTCTACAGCTCTGAAGCTATACTACCCGCCGACGTGATGTGGGAATTCCCGGTGGTTGAACTATATGACGAAGGCGTCTCAGAAGACAGCAGACGGGTTGACATCGACAGCCTCGAAGAAGCCCACTGCACCGCCCTCGTCCAGTCAGTAGGGTACCTAGAGGGTATCCGATGCTACCACGATCGCAACGTCAAGGAACGCTCCTTCAACGTTGGCGATCTAGTCCTCCGTCGCATCTAGAACACGGAAAGACTACACAAGCTCAACTTGCCCTGGGAAGGTCCTTTCTCAGTATCCAAGGTCACTGGCCCGGGCTCCTACCGCCTCCAAACACTTGAAGGCGACGATATCAGCAACTCGTGGAATGTCGACCAGCTTTGTCGCTTCTACGCGTAGTCGCTCGACTACTCATCTACGGGTCCAGCCTATACGGCTACTCACAGACTCCCAGCTGTAAGCGGCCTCCGGGTCCTGGCACTGGTCTACGGACCACTCTCAACCAAGATCCAGCGCTAACGGCTACTCACGGATTTTGTGCTGTACATGGCCTACGGGCTCTAGCAGCGGTCTACGGACCAACTACTCCATAGATCCATGTTGACGGTCGATTTTGGAACACCTAGCTATGAGTTTACCGTCAACATTTGCACATTTTTGATATCCTAACTAACGGTACTAACCCCCTTGATATGACAAGTTCGCACTTGCATGTGGCTTTTGGAGTATGTTGTTTACGCAGGATTTAAGCGCTTAAAGGAGTACTTTCGGGTAAAGTTCACCAAGCACTTTATAAGAAGATCATGAAGCCCGTCACAAGTCAAGACACGAAGTGAACAAGACTCCAAACAACCCGAGGACCAAAGCATAAAGATGTAAATCTCCAGGGACCTGAACAGAAGATGCTGGAGCTTGGACGACAAGTATCCCTATCTAAACCGTGGAGAAGACGACGTCAAGGGCCCACATGCTGAAGGGCGCAAGTCAACAATTGACCGAGAAGCGTCGGGGAGCGAGACGGGGCCGAACCGGGCCGAAACGGGCCTGGGCCGGTTGGCCCAGGCCGGCCGGCCTGGCCTATTCTGAGCTCGATTCGCGCTCCCCTTTGACCTAGGTGCTCCTCAATAAATTGTCTCTGCCTCCGACGGCCGCCACATCCATCCATTCATCAGAGAGCCGCCGACACGAAGGAGAAGCACCGGGAGGAAGCCGACGGCCGCCGCAAGTCCTCGAGTTGCCTAGGAGATGGCCTAGGACATGCCCTAGCCGCCATGGTTGGCCCTGCGTGGTGAAGCCATGGTGGAGTTCCGGAGACACACCTTGAATTCATCAAGGCGTTTGTACATTCAACACTCGATGGTGATATAATCATATCTTGTCTTTACTTTGAGTTACTACGATGCGTGTTTTATTCATATGTGTAGCTAGCATATGCCCTTAGTAGGAGTAGAGTAATCATGGTGGTTAGTCTATCTCTTGCGGATACATCGTAGTAGTGCACGGACCGAGGTTTATCATTCTGTGATGAATATTCTCGCGTAGTAACAGTATGAGGGAGGAGAAAGCGGTGAGCGAACGTGTAATGTTGAGTCAATGACTCGTTCTCATGTTGTAGGATTAGATTGGTTTGTCACCGTGGCCGGAGCGGCAACAAGAAGATGATAGGCTAGGGTTACCTTTGGATGTTTACCTTTACGGCTAGGTGGATGTGATCCATACATCCTCTCATGTTTGTATGTTTAACCTTTATGCAATCAACGCTTCACATAGGGTTAGACCGGTAGGTTAGATAGAGAACCTTAGCGGTTTGCTTCCGATCCTTGGATTGACAAACCATGGGGACCCTCCTTGGTGAAAAAGGCACCAAGTCACCCGTACGCTTTTGGTGAACTTCAACACGGTTTTGAACCGTCAACAACCCCTTTTTCTGGCACCGTTGCCGAGGATCAGCAACTCGAACCCTAGGGTGATCTATCTTTCCTTTTAACTAACCCTAATTTTATTATTATTGCATATACCCTGTGTTTCTTGTTTGTGTCCTTGAATGTAGGTAAAACCCTAGACACAAGGCGATCGAGAAATTTTCAACATTCGGACTTCAATAAGTCCAACCTCACTCAACCAAGTTGATGGCTACACAATGATTTGCACTTTAGTGGTAGGTGCTAACCTTGGTTAGTGGCCCAACATCCGCTATCGAGCCCCCACCCAAAGCAAACAAAGATGAACAATGTATGCCTATGTGTCGATTAAGTTTTAAACTAATGTGTTTTGGAGGTTTGCTTGTTCGAGCTATAGGTTTCGGAAACGACCATGTCAAGCGCGATGGAGAAGGATTCCATTACCATCATGCTCATGCAGCGATGGTAATGATTTTTTTTGGAGCCAAGGGATGTGTGACATGGTGCCCTAAAAGACTTCAAGATAAAGACCACACGTACATCTCCGGATCGATGGACGAAAGGATAACGATGTCATCAAAATGTTTGCATGAGCCTCAGCAGAAAGCATTAGATATATTTGGATTTTCAGAAGCCCCATGAAGTCTACGTTCCAACGAATCAAGCGGCAAGGCAATCGGAGGTTCCTACAAGCGGATATGGCCGAATCACTGAAGGTTGCACGTGCTGAAATTTTGGACAGCAAGCAATGCTGAAGTGAAATAGCCATAGCTCCCTCATTCGGACTCCGATTAGGATGAATGGGTACCCGTTGGAAAGGTAATTTTATAAATTTTTTAATAGAACTATATTTTGGTATATATTCTGTTCTGGATGCAGGGGTAAATCCATGAAGTAGAGGCAGCAACAAGGCGATGACAACAAGATAGAGGAGATGGACATGGTGTCAATAAAAAGAAGATGGGGCAACGGTTCCACAACACATATGTGATGAAATTCAGAAGCTAAGGACTAAAACAAAACCCTCTGGAGCATGGATGAATGAAGACACAAGAGGTACCACTCAACACATGATGATGTTGGAAGCGAACCACAATGGATTTCCTAATTAAAGGCAACATCAAGCTGCATGGATGCTTTGGATTCTCGCACAAAGAACCATGGCTTCACAAAGATAAAAAGGTACATGAGAAAGTCAAGCTCTATGACTTAAAATGAAGCGCTTTGCGGGAGGCAACCCGATCTTTTTATATATCTATATAAAAACTATGACGGTCTACATTGTGCTCTTTATTTGAAAACTTCAAGTAGCATCGTACCATTGCTCTTATAAATGTCACAACCACATTTTGTATGCTTTAATAGATATTGAGTGAGCACTTTTCTACTTGATTTTTTGGAAAACTTGTAGACCCCTTATTTTTGTGTGCTTATTAGTGTTTAGAGTTTTTTTTATTTGTGTCTTTTTAGAGAAAAATACGAAGCATGATCCCTTTTGATTCTAAACTTGTAGCTAGTTAACTTAGACTAACTTTCATTTTGGTTTAGATCACCACCATATCATGTCATGTCATTTTTTCATTCATATCATGTTGCACTTCATTCCACATTGTTCTCCACCTTTGCATTGTGTTGCATGTTGCATCTCATCTTTTATAACCCTTCTCCTTAAAAAAACTTCTTTGCCTAAACCCTCCTATCAAACCACATCTAGAACCCAAGCCAACAAAGTTAGGATCGACTTGTGTCACTTCGACCCTTAGGAAAAACCCTTCATACCTTTAGTAATCCTAAAACCATAGGTTTGTTTTTCATCTGAAAATCTAACCGTTGTTTCCTTTTTATTTTCAAAACCACCTTAGATAGAATTTCTTCACCCGACTTGTCTTTTCAAAATTCTTGTCTTAAGCCAAAAATATAGAATACCCATAAGCCTTACCTTAAAACTTTGTTAGCATGTTTGATTAGGTCTTTTGATAAAAGATTTTGTTAACAAGACTCTGCCTCTCATAAAGTGACTTGCTTGTCATTATTGAGGAACGACATCGAAAGCCTTTTCAAACATTACTGCCCTTTTTACTAACCCCTTTGCATTTGCATCAACCCCTTTGTTCTATCATGCATAGGTTAGCTTAGCTTCTTCGCAAAACTTTTTGATGAATGCTTTATTTCCATGTTAATACTTCATATGGGCATTTTCCTTAGCAATCTTGTGTAAACGTGGTGTTTAAACTTGCTTGCAGACCATCATCATTTAGTTCAATAAACCTTGCTAATTTCCATAAGTGCATTGGTTGGTATATAAACTTTGCATTGAGCTTTATTTTTCTTGTGCTATAAGAATTATTAATCTTGGGATAGACATGGTGTTTTAACCTTGGATAAATAAGCCTTTATGGCTATGGAGGAATTCGGCAACCTAGTTGTAAACATGGTGTTTAGAACTAGGAGTAAACATTGTCTTTGTTTGTATGTTTTCCTCTCATTTGCATTTTTTCACCTACATGCATGTACACTCATTAGGTTCTCTTTTCTTTTACTAGGTAAGCTATGCCACAAGTTAAGATCTTAGGGATGTATTTGGTTTGTTGGCAATTGTTTCTACTACCGACCATCACCCCGGGGGTAGAATGTGCATTTGATTTGTTTTGCAGGCATGACGAAGTGTTCCCATGAATTCTTGACCAATTGCAATCAAGATCGTTAGTCATCTACAAGCCTTGAGAGAGAAGTCGTTGTTTCCATTAAGTTTGAGCACATATTCAGAGATGTACAGTGGACGAAAAGTTAATTTTCAGAAGCTCCTTCAAACCCTCTTTCTAACACATCAAGGATCATCGATTTTGAAGACCCGTACAAGGAGATATGGCAGAAACATTGAGCGTTGCGCGGTCTGAAATCAGATTTGGACAGATTGCATCGCCAGAGTAAAATAGGCACAACTCTCTTGTTCGGAACTCGTTTCATGCAAATGATGGCTCGTTGGAAAGATAATTTCATGAACTTCAACTTGGAGGGGTGTTTCAGTATATGTTCTGTTTAAGAAGTAAAAGAAAAACTGTGGAAGATGAGGCAGTGACAAGGATGGGATGGAAGTCGGTGATGACGATATGATGAAGGATTGGAACCATGGCTTGATGATAATAAGAAGAAGTTGAAGGAAAACTGAGGAACAAAGGCAAAGAAGAGTGAAGATAATTTTCAAACACATGGCAATAGGGAATTATGAGTGATTAGAGTTCTTTCACACTTAGCAACACGCTAAGCATGGGGGAGGATTTGAGGGACGAAAAGGAAAAGGCCACATGGAGTTCAAGGATCACCTTCACCACAAGATGTTCATCATTCTTTTTCCATGCT
The DNA here is from genome assembly GCA_036936925.1 of Cenchrus fungigraminus. Taxonomy (NCBI): domain Eukaryota; kingdom Viridiplantae; phylum Streptophyta; class Magnoliopsida; order Poales; family Poaceae; genus Cenchrus; species Cenchrus fungigraminus. The sequence goes on from CM072770.1 coordinate 65,048,119, forward strand.
AAACACAATGCTTAAGCATGGGGGAGGCCACGTTGCACTTCACTACGAGCATTGAAAAGGACGGTAACTCGCCCTTAACTTTATCTTTGTTCATCACCTTCTAAATGCTTGTACATATATGCTTTCAACCATAAACTACCTTTGTATTTATCTCTCGATCAATAACATGGCTACTAGGAGGACAACCTAGGTTTGTTAGTTTTATTTTTCACTAAATGAATCACCATCTCTTTTGAGATTACCACGATGATATCATTTGTATGGCTTGCTTATGGAAAAGTGATGAAAGTTGCCGCTTTGTTTTACTTGCATGATGTTTTATATGACATGACTATTTGCTCTCTCTCAAAGGAACTTAAATTGATTAAATACCGGCTCTTTCATTTGTGGAGGTTAAATGACTAATTTTTAAGACCCACATACTTTATGTTGCTCTTTGATTTAAGTTTACCGATGGCATGTGCCTTGTACTTGTTTTATTTAAAATTATTATGCTATCTACATTTGTGAATCTCTTGCAAGGTTCTACATACGAAAGCCTATACACATACAAGTTCTTTTATGATGTAACCCTTAGTTTGCAAACTTATATCTTGATGAGTTGGATTAGGATTGATTTCTGTGGTACGAGACTAAGAAGCTGGTCAGTCCTTCGCGTATCTTTTTCATGCTAGCCATTTTTGTCCATGCATTGTGAGTTTTTACATTTGAGATTTCACAAACTTCGTTGGGCATCCACCCTAAACCCAAAACATCTCTTTGTGATTACCTCCTTGACCACAACCCAAATTGAGTATGGATGATCTTTCGACGAATTTTCTGAAGATTTTCTGGCAAGATTTCAAGACATATAACATATGGAGGGACTCATCAATGCACCCAAGATCATGCAGAGTTTCGACATGGAGGATGCACCTGAAGATTTCAAAAGATTTATAGAGGAACACAAGGATTTCGTACTTCTCTAGCAGCCATAGGTCCCCTCACTTCTATGCTCGAGGACGAGCAATCATTTAAGCATGGGGGAGGACTGCTATAGCAAGTACTATGTTGCTTAAAAGTTCGGAGGAGCATAAAAAACAAAAAATGATGAATAAACAAAGAAAAAAAAGAGAAAGAAGGAAAGAAAGAAAAAAAAGAGAAGAAGAAATAAAAAAATAAGAAAAGAAAAAAATAAAAAAGAGAAAAATAAAAATGCTCCTCGGTTCTTTTTAGCTTCCATAAAAATGCTCCTCGGTTCTTTTTAGCTTCCATTTAAATTTTAGAGAGCTTTAAAGATAAGTCCATACTCAATCTTTTCCAACCATGTGCAATCCGATAACGAGAACTTCATTCGTGTCTCAGGATCACCCATTTGCCACTTGCACATGTCCACCTTTCTAAATGCGTGTGTTCCATCTCTCTCTTTCCAACATTTATTTTCCATGACCTTTTTGACTAGTCTCAGTAATTCCTGTGTTTAGGACCTGATCAAGCAAGATTGTCTATGGCAGAGGATCATGAAGGAGTTTGTGGTACTCATCAATCGACTTCCAAGATGAAGTGGCTCCTTAGGAGAGCTTGCTTTTATTGGCCTACTATGATAACCGATTGTTTTCGGTACTACAAAGGGTGTAAAGAGTGTCAAAAGTACGGAGATGTCCAGCTAGTGCCTGCTGCGTTGATGCATCCGATTATCAAGCCTTGGCCTTTCAGAGGTTGGGGATTGGATTTTATTGGCAAGATACATCCTCTGTCGACCAAAAGGCATTGCTTTGTGATTGTGGCTACCGATTACTTTACTAAGTGGACTGAAGCAATCCCTCTCAAGAACATGACACACAAGGAGTTAATTGGGTTTATTACGGAGCATATCATACATAGATTTGGTATTCCACAGACTTTAACTACGGATCAAGGTACTTCATTCGTGGCTAAAGAGGTGCGTGATTTTGTTAATTCCTATGGTATTAAGTTGCTCAATTCATCTCCATATTATGATCAAGCTAATGGTCAAGCTGAGTCTAGCAATAAAGCTTTAATTAAGCTCATTAAGAAGAAGATAGAAGATAATCCTAGAAGATGGCATGAAGTATTATCTGAGGCTTTGTGGGCTCATCGTATTTCTAGACATGGTGCTACTAAAGTTACTCCTTTTGAGCTTGTGTATGGTCAAGATGTCATTTTACCCGTTGAGATGAATCTAGGCGCATATAGACTTGCAAAGCAAAGTGATCTTAATGTTGATACATATTATGCTTTTTTGATGGATAACATTGATGAAGTGACCGACAAGCGATTGGAGGCCTTAGAAGCAATTGAGAAGGACAAAAGGCGAGTTGCTGGAGCATACGACAAGAAGGTAAAAGCTAAGTCTTTTCAAGTAGGAGATTTGGTTTGGAAGACTATTCTACCTATAGGATCCAAGAGCAACAAGTTTGGTAAATGGTCTCCAAGTTGGGAAGGTCCATACAAGATTGTGAAAGTTTGCTCCGGAAATTCTTATATGGTGGAATCATCGCAAGAACAGCAACTACCCAGAGCGCTTAATGGAAGATACTTGAAGAAGTTCTACCCAAGTGTATGGCAAGATGCTTGAAGGTACATGGACGGTTTCTATGAAAATCACCCTTAGCACAAAATGGCCGACAACAGTTATGTCGTCCTTAGGATTAATTTTTAGCACGCAAACTTTACTAAAAAAAAGGGGGCATGTGTTGACACTCAAAATTGTTGCCGCAAAAATCGGACGTGATCTCTACGCGCAGCACACTGAGCAGCTCCGCGGTGGATCGCAGGGCGTGCCAGCCAATCTGACCTGTTGATTGACAATGGAAAGCAAACGTCAAGTTTTGAGACGTATCGGCTGGATTGCCGAATCGTTCCCGCTGGTGTATCGGCTAGATGTCCGATACAGATTATTACAATCGGCTAAGTCAGCCAACGTATGCGCAGATCTGTAGAGATCACTAGAACGTAATCTCGACAAATCTACACGAGGCAGCACTCGAAACAGATCTAATCGGCTATGTATGATGTTTAAAATATAATAATGCGGTAAGAGCCGACAAAACTTGATCTCGAGTTGGATAAATTGTGATAAAAGCTAAAACAACAAGAATTGAGATAAAACTTGCTAATCTAGCTGATATCGATAAATTGTGAATAAATTTAGACGAAATCACAGCGATGCGCCCGGTAGTTAAAGCCTAGAAATTACTCGGTAAAACGGTACTCACAAGCTTGTCGGAGATCAACCTGACGAACTTGAATGACGACTTTGTTGAAAAAGAAAATCGCAATGGCGAAGTCGTCGAAAAGTAGATGCAAGAAAGTAGATGCTGAAAAGTAAATTTACCGCATTAGGGTAAAGAGTGGCGATAAGTCGAGTTGTATATTGATAGTTGGATTATCCTTTATAATGATCGCACACCCTTTATATTCATAGGGCTGCTGGTCCTAGATCTTGGCGTGCGACTCACGCATGCATAGGAAGCAAACTCCAATTACAATCTGACTACCTTAATTAATATCTATAAAAAAGAAATACTATAATAAGATAAATGGACTCTTATCTTTCTTCCCGCAGAATCCTTCTTGTAAAGCTTTTGTGTCCAATTTACACGTGAAGACGTCATACGTCTTTGACTTGGACATCCCGTACCGCCATCTCCTTTTATTTTAAATCAAATTACCTTGGCTACGTAAGGGTCCTTCCTTGCCAATCCTCTCTTTTCTAAATATTCTCAAGCATACTGTATTTACGCAAGCTTGCCGATGCACCCTTTGGCCGATTGCTAGTCAAAAATCGGATGCATCATTGGCTTCAACTGCCATCGGTCGAGACTTGGTGACATGTTCTTCCATAAGCAAGGAACTCATTCCTTTAGCCGATTTCCAATCAGGCGATGGACGTGCTTTCGGTCATGCACTCCATAAATAATTGGCTGGCCATATATATTAAATGCCACAGGTAATAAAAGAGAAACGTGCTATTTCCCCTTGCTCTTGGCCGATTCACGTATCACACATGATCTTTGCCAAGCCGGACTCTTTTCTTTCCAATTGCCGTTTCTTTCTCGCGCATCCTTTCCTGCTCATATTCACCTTTGTATGCACGTATTACCAGATACGGACTTCTATTCGCTTCTTCCATCTATGTGCTAATGTTTTTCCTTAGCTTTCTTTATTCTAGTCTTTGACGCCATGCTTGTTACTTTTCTCCTTTGCTCTAGCATTGGTCACTCCGGCTTCCCTCGTCAACTGTTTGCTGGCCGATTTTACTACTCCTAGTTGATCTTCATTTTGCCGACTCCTGGCTCATTACTCTTTTACTAATTATCCTCTTAATTAATCAATCCAGCCACAATTTCGTCTTTATTTAACTCATGCATCACCTTCACGTATACTAACACCATCTCAATGTACATCCATGCAGCTCCGTGCATTATTGCTTTGCAAAAACCATCAGCTCCTGCCGATCACATGGCTCCTTTTGTGCTTCCTTCAAGCCGATATCTTTCTCTGGATTTGGTCAAAATCCGGTGTCAACAAAAATTGGCAAAAGCCAGATCAGGCGACGCAGGCCGGTCGGACCGGGTCTTAGGGCGGTCTGACCGGTGTGTGCTGTAGCCGGTCTGGCACGAAACCGCTAGGCGGTCTAACCGCCCCCCAGGGGCGGTCAGACCGGGTCACCCCGAGTCTGAATAGAATTAGGAGTTTGGTTTGATTCTGAGTTGAAAAGCGTTGCTTGCAGGGCAAGACCTCCCACCCTACAAATATAAAGGGTCGTGGCCGATTGAGACCTATCATCCAATCGTCATTATCAATTTTACTATTTTTCCTCCAAACCCTAACTTTTCCAACCCCTATTGCTTTCCTCCTTCGTCTCCACGGTGGTTGAGGGAGTTCTGAGTGGCCTGCCGATCTCAGGACAACCCTAGGCACACTGTTCCCGACGGGGTCCCTCCCGGAGCAGCGAATCTAGGTTTTCGGCGTCTCTCTTGTCCAAAGCGGTTAGACCGGCCCCCAGTGCGGTTAGACTGGCCCGTGCTGGGAGTTTCGACGAGGTGTTTTTCGACGACCGCGCGATCTAGCACACTCGTGTGTTTCAACCAGAAAAGCGTCAACACCGAGTCTCCTGGTTGCGACCATACCTCAGTCCCCTCTAACCAAGTAGGCTAGAGACCTTTAGTTATTTTGATGAAGTCTTTGTTTCGCAGTCGTACGCATATAGTCCTTCGAGCAATCCATTCAACAGTGCACACTGCAATTTCTTGCCCAACTAACTACAATGGCACAAGTCGCATTGGCGTTAACATGGTCTAGAGAGTGTGAACAGATAAATGGATTATACTACTCACAAGTCACATAATCCGTACACCAGATGACCAAAGATACATTGCATTACTAAAACAAGGCCCAGAAGAGTGAATGCTTAAATTTTCGGAGAAATTTGTACATACTGCAGTATCAAACCATGTCCATGTTCCCTAGCGGATCATTTGACGAACCTGCGACATCTGGCGTGCTTTCCTCCCCAATCTTCCCAGAATTAGCAGCATCAGCCTTCACTCTGCGCTTCACATCCCGTGTTCCGGCAATGGCTCCTGCCTCGATCGCCTCCAGATACAACGCCTTGGACATATTGATGAACCGCCTCCTGAAACTTGGTACTCGGGACATATTTGCCACGACCCCTTGCAACCTGTGAATCAATGAGTTTGTTGACTTGGGAGTTGCTTCAGACATATTGTTAAAACATGGGCATCTCAATGGAAAGGTCTACTAAAAGTCAGAAAGACTTTCCGGGATGTGGGATATTTAAGATAAAAAATGGTTCACAGACCAAATTTTGGGAGGATACTTGGGTGGGCTCAACCTCTTAAAGAGCAGTTCCCTAGCCTTTTTAATATAGTTCATTATCCTCATGATAAACCAAAATCCACTGAATATCTCTTTTCGAAGAGCTCTAACAGGGGATAAATTAACTTCTTGGCACAACCTAGTAGCAAAAGTATCCTTACAACAACTTTCACAAGGGAGAGATAGTTTTACCTGGGACTTACATCGACATGGATGTTTTACACTCCGGTCTATGTATCAACATTTGATGAACCAGGGTAATACCTTCACCAATAAATTTATTTGGAATCTAAGAATTCCTCCAAAAATAAAGATTTTCCTATGGTATCTTCAGCGGGGTGTAATTTTAACAAAGGATAATTTAGCTAAGAGGAATTGGGCTGGAAGTCAAAAGTGTTGTTTTTGTGATTGTAATGAAACATCTTTTCTTTGATTGCCAACATGTTTAAACTATATGGAGAGTTGTTCATGTAGCTACTGGGCTAACCCCGCCTAGATTAGTAACACATATCCGCCTAGATTAGTAACACATATGCTTAAACATCGGTTAACAAGCATACGAAATAAGGATTAAAAATTGATCTTTGTTGGGGTTGCAGCCGTTATGTGGGCTATTTAGTGTACACGTAATTTCTACTTGATTTTTCAGAATAAACAATTTCATTCTTTTATGCAGGCTATTTTCATAGGAGCATATTGGCTGTAGTTTTGGTCCCTACTGCAGCGTGAGGACACAAGGGAGATCATCCGTTCGGCAAGCAAAACACTAGAGGTTGTCACTTTGGATATTTTTGCCAAAAATGGATGGAGAAGCAACAATAGACTCTGCTTTTGATTTTTCCTATTATGTGTGTGCTCCTTTTCATGTTTAATTATCAGCTTTAATGCTGAGAATTCTGTAAAAACTTTGTTGTGTGCTGTTGCAGAGACAGGAATCAATTTCCTTTCTAAAATTTTTTTCAATGAGTGTGTTCTTACCTTCTGATTATTGCCTGCAGCTGGCCTCGCTTTATATTGTCGTCCGATGGGAAACCTGAATCGTCCCAGTCGGATGGCTTCTCGTTCTTGTTCGTCATGATGAGCTTCCTCAAGCACATCTCCTCATCTTCATTGATGCCTAGTTTCTTGAGTTGTTCCTTGATAACCAGAAGTGGTCCAAGCATCCAGTCAGATACTTTGTCTTTAGGCCAGTTGAAGTTCGTCACTTCAACATCATCAGCTACCAGAACAGATGAGACACGGTGAACCACAAAGATGAGCAGGACTGATATCATGAATTTTTAGAGTGGATAGTCATATGTTAGGTAGGTAGTCGTAGTGTCGTACATATGAGCAAACCGTGTGAATCTGATTTTGCAGATCGTATTAGGCACTGAAGAATGCACCAAGCAGGCAGTTTGATGCTTAATTTCTTGCCTCTTCCTTTGGTGATATATTCCTCCATATCTTCAGCGGTGATCAGACCCTCACTCAGTAATATCCTTCCATTGAGCTCACAGGATCGAAAGAGCCAATCCCATATCTGCATAAGTGAAAAAGGAGAGTTGTAAATCTAAACTGCTAGAACGGGGATATAGATCATGCAAGATGAAGAGAGATTCACCTGAATTGGTCTTAATCGCTGGATAGTTTGCATGAACGTCTTTGATCGGTGCAACACCCTTCTATACTTATTATAGCCATGTTGCCTCTCTACAGGTTCAGCTGTAGCATTGTACCTTTCCTTGTTCTGGTCAGTCTCACACTTCTGGGTATCTCCTTTTCGGTATTTGGGCCTGTCTGTCGAAGTGGTTACTGACTAAATGCAAAAATGTCTATGCATGGAGGGCTGGAGGCAATGCCGTGCAAATGAGTGAACGTGAACAAGTTTCAAAAGAAAACAACCAAGTGGTGGAAATAGCTGTTGAAACATACCTCGGAAGACATGAGCCTTCTCTTAGGTAAAGTAAATCATTTGTGTATTCATCAAAAATTGCTACTGCTGAAATCATGTATGCCAGTCCCATCCGGAAAGAAGCCTCCTGCACATAAGCATTCTGTCATATATTACTAACGATCACATGACACATACTCTGCATATGAATACTCTGCAAGGACACTTTCTTCATCAGAGAAGATGCCAAACAGACCTGATAAGCAATCAGTCCTGCACGAAAACCAAAAAAGAAGCTGCTCAAAAATGAAGCTATTACTCCCGCAATCACAGCAAGCGGCCATAGTATAATGGCCAAACCAGCAAAAGGCACACAGACAGTTTCCAGAAATGGTCCTTCCCTTCCAACAAGATCCTCACATAACCTTTGCCATCCTTTCAACAACATGCATGGGCTTTTCCACAAAGCCACTGCACTTATCATCAGTACATCTATTGGAACAGCAACAACGACAACAAGTGCACTTCGTGGTAGATAGGACAACCTTCGCAAAACCATCAAATTATATCAGTAAATTCACAGAATAATTACTATCAGGGTGCATGCCTAGAGGGTATGTACAGTCGATCACAAAGATACGCATAGTTAGCATTGTGTTCTGAATGAGAGTAACATGCCCAGTATCTGATTACTCAAAACAGAGAAAATGGAAACTTAAAACCTACTTGATGTCAAGAGGGGTTTCATCATCCCCCATTTTCTCAACGAGATCATCCATGAAGGAGAAGTACGAGTGGAAGCAGAAGTCAGTGACATCACGAACGACCGTGCAAGCTCCAGCTATTGTACTAGCAGTCCCATCCTGAAATGAGGCGATTTTGTAACACTATTCATGGCAGTTACCAACAAAAGAAAATCGAGAAGCCTATCAGAACTTCAACAGGCACATGCATACCATAAAGCAATGAGCCAGCTTGTCTGTGACACCCTCACCAACAGCCTCAAAGGTTGCCATAAGGGGAACAAAAACTCCATAGCCTATACCACCAAGCAGGCTCCCAACAATAGCGAGTACTGGCAATAGGAGCAGGGGTAATGGCAACACTATTCCTATAAGGATCTTCAACACTAGCCCAATCCTTTCGGTTCTGCAAAATAAGCATTTCTATAAATTACAAATGAAGCCGTCACGCTTCGATCACTTTGTCTTATCCAAGAGAAATTAGTTAATACATAGTTTTCATTGAATCAGAATACATAATCTGCTGCTATAATTCATGCCAAGTTTTCCAAATTGGAAGAAGTTACCCTACTTGAGCACGCAGTAGTATGTCCAGATGAAATGTGCAGGCCACAGGCCGATAATTACCGCAGAGTTCCCAAAGAAAACAATGGCGGCCGCAACCGGACCGATCAGGACAGCTGCGGGGGGGGGGGGGACAGTAAACCGTTAACACACCTCATTAGCATTCAGTATGAACTACATACACATCATCGTAAACTGTAACCTCTAAGCAGAGTACTGCAATTATCCACAAGACATTAAAGGGGTGTATGCTACATCTGCTGTTACCTTTGACGGAGCCCAGGAGCAGCAGGAGGATGAAGAAGGGCAGGAAGGACACGAAGCTCCAGAGCTTGCCGAGAAAGCCCACGGGGACCTGCATGGATCCCGGTCAGTCGCCCCGTGGGCCAACCGGCCAAGAGCGCAGACGCCTCCTTGTCTTCTTCCTTGAGCCTTCTTCTTCCTCTGTCCTGGGAGAAGAGGCAACAAGCACAACGATGCCGGGAGCAAGTAAACCAAAGGCAGAGAGAGGAAGAGAGAGCGCGCTTGGAAGCCTGGAGGAGGTGGACAGAGAATCAGGGCGGTGTGCTGTGGAAGCGCTGGGAGTTGACGCGTGTTGGTTTGCATGGGCCACACGCTCCTGAAGCCTGCCATTTTCTATTGGTATGTCGGCCCACCTTCCAGCCAGCGGCGAGCCGTCCCATGACAATGCCGATTGAGCAGCAGCTGCTCGTGCATTAGCATCTTCATTTCCGGTCAAAGAAATGTAGAGATTAGATGAGAAAAACTTGGAAGGACATGTAGCATTTACAACTTTGAACACATGTAGCATTTACAAGTTTGCATACGGCGAGTCTTTCGGCTTGCTGACAGAGTAGGCTGGGTAAAAGCATGTTATCATTCAGAAATGCGTGGTACAGATTTCCAGGCTCAATCATCTTGGCACAAAGTTCAGAAAAAAGCATAGTAAAGCAGGGGATCAAATGCCACCCTCTTAATTATTTTCTCCCATGGATAACAAACTGAGCATATGGCATGTGAACATACAGCGGCTGGGAGAGGGCTTACATGCTACAGCAATGCCGTATTGTCATACAGAATTGGCCCAAAAAAACAGAGGTAAAATGGGTATAGCCTACAATCGTTTCCTGCTAATTCCGCTCATGACCATAAATAGTGGCTAAACTTGTACAAAAGTCAACAACACAAAATGCTAATTGTTCAGATAGGCCCCAGCTTGCCCATGGCCTGATTAGAGAACTGTCTTATGTGGATGATCATCTTGTTGAAGAAATCCTTGTTCTCAGGAAAATACTCCAGCAGCTCATCCTTGGTTACCCATGCATAGTCCTTGCATTTTCCAATATGGTATTTCGTTGTGCCGACCACTTGCGACTTGAAAAAGAAACGCTGTTGCAAGCATAATGGGATTAAGGATGCAGAAAATGGCGTACAAACAGATCTTAGTAGCATACAAAGTCTAAACAGAACACAAGCCAGTGCTAAGAAGCGATAAGCAAACCATGGCAAGGACATCAATAATTTTAATTGTGTTACAGCATGCAAGGAACTAAAATGTATTGCACAGAGTTTCAATTAGGCACCTTGAATGATGAAACGTTAGAATCCGTTTGTTCAACTGCCATATGAGCCATTGGAGCATTGCCAACAAAGTATGTATTGTCAAGTCCCCCAAGAACAGATTTTAATGCAGACTCAGCACACTGAAACAAAATCCAATTACATATGAAAGTTTCAAACAACAACTTCAAATCAGTCAAAGAAACTGGAACCAGACTACAGCATGAACTGATGGATACTTTATGTGTATATTTTGTTAGAACGGCATACCAATCGCATAGTTTCTTCATTTTCATACACTTTTTCTGGAAAATGCCAGACAGGCTTTCCATCAGGAGCCCCATACGTGTTGCCATACAGGAGGAGATAAAGTTTATTATCAAGGGCTCGTTGTAAAGACCTGCATAAAACAATGGTTTAGCACAGGCTTGTACAGTGTTATGCTGACAGACTAAAAATGCAAAGCTTCATGATATAATTCATAAAATATATTCATACAGTGCATTTCTATGATGCAATGCTTGCAGGTTGAGAACAAATCCCTTAATAACATTTTGTACAAAGTTGCAAATGAACAATAGCCATAGCTATTACTGTCGTTATATGACGAAGCAACGAGAATTAATTAATGCCTTATAAGCTATCTCAACTCACCTAACTCAAGAACAGGCAAACACTCAAAAGTATTGGCGCCGCAAAAGATGCAGCTTTTCTGTGTATATCACTCCTTATCCATAAGACAAGATAACACTTGGCCTTGGTGGCCAAAACTACTGGACATAGTGCCTTAACAGCTAGGATATGATCACTAGTCAAGCAAAAGACTTGGCTAACACAAACTCCCTGAGTCCCTAAAGACTAGGACTTCTAGAGACTTGGCTAACACTAACTCCCTCAAGACTAGAACTTTCTTAACACTTAAAAAGACTTGACTGAATCAGCCTACTGCAAAGCCTGACCGAACCTTAACTTAACTGAAACTGAAACAAAGTAGTCGACAGTATACTGAACAAACAGAGAGACGGGGATGAAACCATCATGCTTTAGCAATGAAGATGCATTGATGGTCTACGGTATCAGTTTCTTACAGGAGCAGACAGATTGTGATAAACTGGTGATTGTGGCTAGCAACTTTCGAATATATATTGTTGTAGCTTTACTTGGCAACTTGACCACACAGTAATTTAAGATTTGTACACTTGTTATTGAACCACATTGATCCTTAAACCTTGCTCTAGTGTAGTGGGTCACAATCGGCAAGTAATCAGGTACTACTGAAGATACATATTTGATCTTTGCTAGTCAAGATCATCACGATATGCCTGCCACTGTAAGAAGCCAAACAAGATCATCCATGGATTGTTAAAGAATCGGACAGATTCATAGCTTTTTGGGCTAGGATCTCCCTAAATAATAGCATGGGACAAATCCAAGAAGTCGTACAATCAACAGAAGAGGAAGATACTCGTTGTTATCCTAACCAAATTGCAAAATTGCATATATCAATGCAGGTATTGGGAATAATGACTTAATGATTGTTGTTGTTGCCTAACAAATACAAGTTTGATTTTAAATGTATGTGTTGAATTGCATAGCAAAAATAACAGTAACTTCACTGCATAACCATGGGCAGTTGAGCTACTGACCATAGTATCAGAATCATGCAGGACAGCTGAATGTGTCAGTTAGCACATGTTTGCATAACTGTAGAGTAGCACAATAAGCACAAGACAAGCTAATCTCAAGATGCAACTGCCAATGCTAGGACCATAGAAACTACTCCGTAAAACATAAATGCAAGTTCAAAACTTACTTCTGGTCATTTGTTTTGTCAGCCTCTGTGATTCTCGGAGCAGGCACGTAATCAATATGATAATCACCCTTACCCCTACAAAATAAGAATGGTGATATGCTATCAGAAGATACTTTCACCATGTGCTACTTTCTGGTGCAAGGTTCAGCCAAGCACATGTGAGTCATGCCGAATTCATATGAAATGGAATCTGCATCATTTGCAAGCATTCATTCTAAAGCTCCATTGCAGTCACTAACAGCCATATCTTTCAAGTTCCAATGGCTGCAGATCTATGGCACTACATCGATCTGCAGTCTCCATTCAAGGCTAACAGTTGGCAACTCAAAAGCATGCACTCGAACTCTGGAAGTATAAGTAAGGATAGGCTCGAAAATCCCTAGTAAACAGGATACAGCTATGATATTAACCATTTTGTTTTTTCTTTGTCATGACTCAGAACTACTGGTAAATGCCGAAAATCCTACTGAGATAACTGTCATATAGCATCCCATGTTTACTATGTAAATTTAAATAGTAACAAAGATAATGCTTAGCAAATCTTGTTCAATTTGCACACTGCCACAAGTAATCATACTCTAGCCCTTTACCATCTTCTTGCAATTTCCATTGTACTATTCTAAAGCCCTTATCCAATGCACTACAAAACTGCGGTCATCCCATTGTACACACGAGGAATGGTGGCGAAAAAAGGCCAGAAATATATGAGATGCGACGAGAAGAGGATCACCTTGCGTCGGCCTTGCCGAGGACGTCGTCGGGGTACTGCCGTCTGTACTGCTGCCTCCACCGAAACCTAGCAGAGAAACGAGCCATTCCGACGCAAAACCAAATCAGCATATGGAAGCAAGATCAGATAAGGCGGGGCGGAACGGAGATGAGCAGATCTGGCGTACGAGAATTCTTGGAAGGCGTAGACGACGGGGTGGATCTTGGGGATGACGACAGGGAGGCGCTCGAACAGCACAGACGCCACGAGCTTGCCGTCGCTCCCATCCTTCGCCGCTGCCGGCGCAGCCGCCGCGGATGAGCTGAAGCCTCGCGGCTGCCGGAGAAGCGACCGGAGCAGAAGGCTAGCCGTAGCCGGCGATCGGGGCAGCATGGTGGGGAGCGGCGGTCGGGTTCGGGGGGGCCGCGCCGCGCCGCAACGGTGGTGTGGGAAGGGAAGAACTGGCGGAGGAAGAAGAACCCTGCCTAAACCGTGGCCTCGTGGGCCTTATTCCGACGGGCCGCGAGCCCGCAACTTCTTCTTTGCTCCCACTAGGCCACTTCTCTTCCCTTCGTTTTCCCATTTCCCCATTTCTCTCCTCCTTTATTTATAATTATATAAAAATAATAATTTACGCCATACAAGTTGGTATGGTTCAAATAAAATATGCATCTAAACCACATATTTGTTAGCCTCCACATTCGACGATTTGAACCGCTCATACACAATTCAAGCACAACTCAAGATACTCAGCATGCACGGGTTGTATGAAGCTTAACCTATTATTTCTCTTAGTCGCAAAAAAAAACCTATTATTTCTCTTTCCAACTCTAGTTTTATTTTTATTTTTTGTTCAAATGATATATGTGCATTACTTTCAATAAGGTAATTTACGACACTTCATACACTCTACGACACACACGCGCGCGCGCGATGTACTTTGGGCCATTTTGATTCGATGGGTGTGACTAGCTAGTTACATGTACCTTATTTAATTCTTTAGATTTGACTAAGATAATGTATGAATCCATTTTTATGCAAGTTTTGAGGTCAAAATGTATGATTGCACTTTTTATCAGATTATAGTGTATTTGATGGCATAATGGATGATTATGCATTTTGTTTGGTTGCCCTCTGATAACATAATTAGATTACAATGTGGGTGCTGTATCTGATTACAGTGGCAGAGAAGGGTAACAAAGCTTGTATAAATATTATTTGGGTAAGAGATTAGTTTCAATTGATTACAAACTAGAATTCATAATGAGATCACCTTACATTTAAGTCAACCAAACATCAAAATGTGCCTCAATGTTCTAACTAGTAGGTGTTTAATCCATGGACAAAAATTTTATGTATCACATCAGATGTTTCATGTTCAAAGGGGTATTCAGATACTATTAAAAATGGGAAAAGCTAAAGAGTACCTGGGTGTTTCTTACGTAGTTGTCACCCGAATTTCTATCTGTCTGATCTTTTATGGCTGTCAGTTGTGAACGTGGGATCCAGCCTTTTTTCTTTTGGCTCTTTTATTTTTCTTTTCCTTGCTGACAGTTTGCCCCATGTGTTCTTCGTTAATTTCCTATACAGCAGTCAGTTTTTTTTGGGCCTTCCCTCATCTGAATCCTTTTCCTCCGCATGATCTACTGACCGCACTGCGTTGCTTTACTTTGCAGATCTATTTCTCCCGGATCCATAATACTTGGTGTACTTAAATAGTTACAGTTCTCATATTACTAAGTTACACCAATTGGATTACTGTAAATTCAGTTATCCTTTCATGTAAATATTTATGTAAAGTAAATCATGGATGTTTGAATTTTAAATTTGGGATTATATGTAGGCTGTTTTTGTATCTGAGGGTTTCCACACCACGCACAAATTATTTGTTATTTGGCTACCTATAGAAAAATATTTGCTATCTGCCCAATTTGTTTCTTGCTATCCTATGATTTTGTTTCTTTAATGTTTTCAAATATAATCCTTGTTTCTTTTATATGTTGTAGTTTAAGTTTGATTTGATAGGTTAATGTCCATCCTGATAAGTAGTTGTCAAGCTATGTTAAGTCCTACTTGATTTATTCCCAACGATTCGTTCAATTATTCCCCCTGTTCAGTATTACTCTTGCTGATCAAATCTGGGTGACAGACCCTCTGTCAGCACCTGATTTTTGTCCAACCCAAAATCAGGTGTTTTAACTAATCTGATTGCCCGGGTGATACCAGACATTGGAACACCTGAGTGACTAGTAGACAGTTATCAAATCATAAATTTATTAGGTTTAATTTTTTTTTGTCTAACTGCAATTCACAATTTAAAAATTATTTTGCCATTAAGAGGGTTGCCATTACTCCGTATTTCATGGATGACTATTTCTTTCCTTGGCATAAACGGTGGGCCCAATTTCCAGTCACCGCGCAGAATTTCCCCCTTTCCTTTCGCTGGCCTCTCGCCACTCGTCAGTCGCCACCCCGACAGAGGGGCACAGGGCCGGCATCAGAAGCGAACCCGCCGCCCATTTCTCCTCCGCCGCCGGCGACGAAACCGCAGGTGAGCTCCTCTACATCACCACCACCGCTGCACTCCCGTAAACCCTACATGGCGCCCCCTCAGATCGCCTCGCCCTCGGGATGTAGAAACCCTAGCCTCCGCGGCCTGCCATTCGCTGGTTCGTTTGTTTGGGCTAAGAATTCTCCGCCCCTATCTTGCAGACGAGGGGAGAACCACGAATGGAGGGCGCGGTGACGGAGAATGCAGCGGGCCCCGTGGGCGCGGCGGCTCCGGAAGCGGCTGTCCACGCGGATCAGCGCGTGGAGGGTGGTGCGGTGGTGGAGGACTCGGCGGCGCCCACGGTGGCGATAGAGGCAACCTCTGATGCGGATCAGATTGTAGAGGATGCAGCCCCGGAGGACAGAAGGCACGGGTAAGTGACGCGGATTTATGGGGCAGCAGTTGATCTGTATGCGCAGTCTTTCATGATGTCATGAAACCTAGATTTGCTCACGTAGCGTATTAGAATTTATATAAGGATATCTATGTGATGCAACTGATGTCACCAAGGATGCATTCATTCCATAATGATCGTTTTGTGCATTTTCTCTCTAAGAAGGATGCT
Source organism: Cenchrus fungigraminus (assembly GCA_036936925.1). NCBI lineage: Eukaryota > Viridiplantae > Streptophyta > Magnoliopsida > Poales > Poaceae > Cenchrus > Cenchrus fungigraminus. The sequence continues at coordinate 65,064,341 of CM072770.1, forward strand.
CATTGGAAGAATAGCCCCCTCGACCCCCGCGTCGCCCCTAGGCGACTCGAGGGGACTTTTGCGCCGCCGCCGCACGTAGTCGCCAGCGCCGGCGCCTTGGCCCCTGTTCCTTCCGTCTCCGGCCTCCAGCCGGTGGCAAAGGGACGGGGTTCCCTCCTTTTAGTAGATCGAGTCATATCAAGTCCTTTTAGGTCTAGGGTTTACTCGCCGCCGATGCTCAGCGGTGGAGTTAGGTTTTGCCGGAGGAGCGTGGTTTCTTTGCGGCTTGGTTTTCCTGGCGGCGTTGGCGATGCGGAAGCGACGACGTTGCAGAGGAATAATTTCTCCCAGCTTGTTCCGTTCTCCGATGGCGATCTACTCCGACGTCAACGGAGAAGGCTGGGGAGACATGTCCAGGAGTCTAGGGTCGGCGCATCGTCATATTCTTTAGGTGATGATGTTGTTGATTCTGTTAATCTCGAGGAAGATGATCTTTGGTGAAAATCTGAGCTTTGCTCGGGTTGCCGGCGGTGGAATCGAAGGATGCGTCGTGGGTACCGGAGTTGGCCGATGTGCCTGGGAGGCAGTGTACTCGGCCGTTTCGCCTAGAAGTAAGCCCTCCTCTGCGGCCTCCACCTTGTGGAGATTGGCTCTGGTGCCCGGCGACGATTGGGAAGCGGATTCGGCGGCGGTGACGAACGGATCTCTGAAGGCTTCGAGGAAGATGAACAGGAGTTTTGGACTTCTTTGTAATTTTCCTTTTCTTTGGGGTCCTGTTTGTACAAGGACCGGTGTAATGCGCTAAGATCAATGCATCTCCCTTCTCAAAAGAAAAAAAAAGGATGCTCATTGGAAGCAAAAATCTGGCAAGGATGTAAAAGCGAATACGCCCAAATGTGACAAAATTACAGTAACTGAAGAGTGAACAGAGGAAGATTTTCTCTGTATTTACGTCAAAGTGCTGGCGTAGTCTTGTTCATTGGACAAAGAATGGACAAATGCACCTTTATTTTTCTGTGCTGTGATATCCAGTGGCTATTGATTGGTTTCTTTGACTCTGCATAGCTTGAATCCAAATGCTAAATTCCAGCAGACCTTTTCCAGCCTTTTAGCTTCATGTTATTACTTATGACCACATTTGCATCAGATACATCATGGTCTCTTTAGTACATTGGTTAAAAATGTCTGGAATACGGTAGGACAGCAAAGCATAAACTTAGTTTTATAATTAGTTTACTTCACCAATTTTGTTAATTAAGTACAAAATTTCCGTGGCATGCTATGCCAGCTCACTGAACTTTGATTTACATTTTTATTTTCCTCTGAGCTTTGCTGCAATGAATTTTACTTCAGGGATACAGTGACACATGTAGATGTCAGTCCTGATGAAATGAGAAGCATCATTGAAGTTATAGCTGACACAGGAAAATTCTGGTACAAAGTTTTCCCATACTGCCTCTACTTTTACGATTCATGGATGAATGACATGTTCTAATTAAGTTGAAAGTCACATTCTGAGTGACTCATCTTTTTGAACAAGATATAACTTCCTCATTTAAACTGATGGTATATATGTTTTTCAGTCTTTGAATAGAATCTGCTGTAATATGCTAATATGTAGCATTTGAAAGAAGTAATTAGTTGACTTCAAGCTTTGAGTAAAGCAAGCATGTACTAGATGGATTAGGTTCCTTCCATTTAGTTTAAAGGCATAGTTATTAGTTGCTGCATGCAGAACTTTGGGAAAAAAAAAATTGGAGTCATACATTTATGTTTGTGATTAACTTCTTTGCAGGCATGACTGGAATTTCCTCAAGAGTTTATTGTCTCTTCAATTGAAGCAGGTATGTGTATTGGGTATGTTTGCTGTGTTGATCGTATATTGCATGCTTATCATCTAAACTTGGTATTCATGATGTGAAGGTCTTGGATGAATATTCTGAGGCTCAAATGACTACCCAAGATGGTGTACAACAACAGAGATCTTTCTCAGGGGAGACATACTCTGAGCTTGTTGTCCGACTTAGTGATGGTACGGTCCTTACTCCTTAGTCTTTACAATTAGTTTCCGCTATAAAGTTCCATTAAGTATCTGGTTGTTGTAAGGCATATGCATTTCAGAATATTTTTCAAGCTGGAATAGTCCTATTATCCTTGCTGATTGCAAATACCAAATTCACTTTGGTTTGCACTTTGAGTTAAGCTTAAGCATCAGTTTGTATCTTGTAGTTGAGCATCAATTTAGCTTATTTTGGTTGCTAAGAACTTGGAGCATTGAAATAGTACTCTTCCAAGACAATTAAAGCTAGCTAGATAGTAGTTACTCCCTCCATCCCAAATTATAGATAGTTTTGGCTTTTCTAGGTGCATAACTTTTGTCGTTCACCTATATATACGCTATGTCTAGATACATAATAAAAACTACCTATAATTTGGAATGGAGTACTAATTTGTATAAAAGATTCAATAAGCATTATTGGAAAAATGGTACTTTTTATTTATATGATATAAGTGCATTGTACTCCTGTTCCTTTACTTCTGTCAAACCTGTTAAATTGAGAGCAGCATTTGGTGGGTCTTATACTTGATTTTAGCATTGGAATTTTCAAAAGGATTTATAACTTTGGAATTTGGATATCTAATTATCTTTTTTGAACCAACTAGGCACTTGGAAGCTGGTGGTAGCTTTCCATTGCTTCTCTATGTTAGTAGTAAGTCTAGTAGCTTGGTAGTTTTATTTCTATTTTACCCCTTATGCTTAGCCACCAAGGTACCTCTTGGTTGGCAGCCTATATATATGTACCAAGGACCCCTTTAGTGGGTGTGGTGAACGAAATAGATCTTTTGGGCTAACAATTGGTATCAAGAGTCTATCCTTCCCACCCCTCCTCTCTCCCGAGCTCACCTACCCAGCCCGAAACCCTAGCCCAACCCAGCGGCGGCGCAAGCTCTCCCGGCCAAGATCCGGTCGGCCGGTGACTTGATTGACCCTCCCACAGCCCGGATCCGGCGGCGGCTCGCGCGGATCGGTGCGGAGGCGTAGTGAATCGGGCACGGCGGCGACGAATCGGTGCGGCGCGGGAAGGTTGCTTGCGCGCGCGCTACGTGGGTGCGGGCGGCGTGCAGAGGCGGAGTAGGGCCGCGCGCGAGCAGGGCAGGGCCCCTGGCGGCAGCGCGGGCGAAGGCAGAGCAGGGCGCGCGCGCGGCGGGCGTGCGACGCAGCGCGAGGGCGCACACGCGGCGGCTTGTGCGCGCGGGGCAACTCCAGGCGGCGGACGCGCGGCTCCCCTGCGGGCGGATCCCGTGCGGACGAGGTCCTGCGCGTGGCTCCAGGCAGGAGTGCGGGTGCGCTTGGAGGTAGAGGACCCCGGGCGGCGTCCAGGCGGCCGCGGCCAACGTGCAACACGATTGCTCGGGCGCGCGCGGTAGCTGTGCAAGCCCAGCGTGTAGGCGTGCGCGTGCGGGAGGAGGCAGAGCAGAGCAGCGCGGCGGCTCAGGGAGCGGCGCGCGCAGCAGCTCTCTCCAGGCGACGCGACTGCTCTGGGAGCGGCAGGCGGCGCGGATCGAGCTCCAGGCACGTGTAGCAGGGCTGCACAAGGGCGGCGGGTCAGGGACCCGGCGGCTCCGTCTCCAAGGCGACTCCTTCGACTCCTTTCATGGCCAGCTCACGCGGAGTTCCGGCGGTCGTGGACAGTGCTGGAGCGACTCCGGTGGTCTCCGTTCACACTCAGGTCTCCTCACGGTCTTCCTCGCTCGGCTCGGTGGCGTCCAGCGCGAGGAGGAGGGCGGCAATGGAGGAGACTGAGGCGGCAGCGGCACGATGGGAGGCGGCGGCGGTTGTGCAGCAGCGCGCGGCACGCGAGGAAGATGAGCAGCTCATGATGGTCGAGGAGGAGGCAGCAGTGCAGTGGCGTCCGGCGAGACGTGCTGCTGCACGCGAGGCGGAAGAGGAGCAGTGAGTGGCACTATTGGAGGAGAAGGCGGCGGAGCTGCAACATGCAGCTGCTGTACTCGAGCTCGAGGAGGAGACACGCAGGGCACGACGGGCTGCGAAGGCCCGTGCGGAGGAGGATGCTGTAGCGGCGGTGGCAGCGAGGCTGCACGACGTCGAGGCGCAAGAGGCGGCTGCGGCTCGAGTAGCGCGTACGACGGTCTTGGAGATCGCGGTGGCGCGCGCAACTGAGGCAGCGCGCATTGCCTGGGACACCTTTACCAAGTTGGAGCTGGAGGCGGTGGAGCTTGTGAGGCAGCTTGCGGCGCTGCAGGCCCAGGCTGGCGAGGCTTAGGCGCCAGCGGAGGAGCATGCAGGGGGAGTCCTGCAGGAGGAGATGCGGCGCGCGGTGCATGACGGTGACCGTGAGGTGCTGACGTCTAGCACCGAGACACAGGGTGACCGTTCCGGGTCGCAGGGCGATCAACAAGAGGAGCCCAAGGATTCACAAGACGAGGATGAGGTGCGGACAGCTCGGGAGAAGCAGGCCGCGGCACAGGAGGTGCAGGCGGGCCAGCATCGGGACGAGGAGCGTCCCCGGAGCCAGAGGAGCTCCGTCCTGGACTCCGACCTCCACTCTGAGGTGCGGAGAAGGACGCGAAGGAGCAGGCCACGACGCAGGAGGCGTCGGCGGGCCAGCAATGGCAACTTCGACTCCAAGGTGCGTAGGACGACACGGAGGAGCAGGCCGCGACGTAGGAGGCGTCGGCGGGCTAGCACTGAGGCCGGGGGAGCTCCGTCTTCGACTTCGACCTCGGACTTCGACAAGTCTTCACTTGGCGAGCATGTCTTCATTGGTGGGAAGCTTTACTTCACCAAGGAGCAGTGGCTTGCTCGCCAGGAGGAGCGGAAGAAGGGGGAGCCTTCTTCCTCGACAGGCGGTCGCAAGCGCGGCATGGCGCACAGAGGCGCCGGCTGCGCATGCGGAGGTGCCAAGGGTGGCACGTCCAGAGGTACTCGAGGTGGTGCCACCGGCGAGCGCAAGACCACCCGGGACGACAAGTGCTACAACTGTGGCGGGATTGGCCACTGGGCCACAGAGTGCCACCAGCCGAGACGTGGTCGGGCCCACATCCCGCAGGTCGTGAAGGATGACGAGGAGGCGGCTCTGTTCTAGGAACACCGCTCCAAAGTCGGGATCAAGAATAAATGTTTTTTGTTCTGTTGGGCGTGCCTAAGTGCACTTAAGCTCTATTGCTCTATGTAAAAGCTGCTAGACTTAGGAGGAGAATGTTAGTAGTAAGTCTAGTAGCTTAGTAGTTTTATTTCTATTTTACCCCTTATGCTTAGCCGCCAAGGTATCTCTTGGTTGGCAGCCTATATATATGTACCAAGGACCCCTTTAGTGGGTGTGGTGAATGGAATAGATCTTTTGGGCTAACACTCTAATAGACCAGGAGAGATGGCTACTTTTGTAGAATATTTGTAATGGTTATGCTTTGGACTTTTTGCATATATGTGATTGTTTTCCTGAATTTTCCTGCAGCCCTCTGGAGGTTTGAAGAGGGCCCTCCATTCACACTGCAAAGACTTTGTGAAGTGAGACTTTTCCCTTTCCATCTAAACCTTGCCCTTATAATTTATTGTTAGTGATGCAATTATTTATAACAATGAACTCACTTTGTTTCTTTTATATCATGCATTCATCCTATTTTGAAGCAAACGTTTTACACCATTTCTTCATTGACAGATTTTGTTGAATCCAAAAGCAACATATACAAAGTTGTCAAAGCTTGCTTTGGCCTTGGAGAAGGTTTGTTAGCTATGCTTACACTGCTTTTTAAAGAATAAGAATATCAGTATGTGTGGTTCTTAGCTATGTTATACCGTAATGTATGAGTTCGCCCTATTGATTTGAAGTGCAAGTTTCTGCACTGGTTGGTTTTTTATCACCTGAAAGTCAAAGTATCATAGCTTAGCTGAGGGGATAATTCTTGAAACAACACTGAGTGCACCTTGATAACAAATATAGCTCACTGAGTTTAGACATGTGCCACAGTGCCAGTATGTATCAGATCCGCTGTAAGCAAGAAAGTTGAAGGGGGGTTATTATTTCTAGGTGGACATTGACTTGATGTATATCTGCTGTCAAATCTATTTCGTTTATTATTATTGTTTGTGCATCAAAATGCTTCTGTGATAGCCACTATTGATTTTTTTTTTAAATGTTGTAAACCATTCATTACCAATTATTGCCTCGTATTTTTATTTGTAGAATCTCCTAGTCACATCTACAGTAGCCAAGTGCATCGACCCATATCCAGCTGCTCATGGGCCACCAAGTTCCGATTGCACACAAATTACAGAAAATTCTGGCCCTGTTGATGAAGAGCCTGAGAGCACACCTGAGCATACTACAGCAGTACCAAATGGAACAGAGCATGTAGCAGGAGATGGTGATGAAGAGATGGCTGATGCAGAAGCTGAGTTGTCTGGTAGCCATGATGTAGAGATGCAGGAGGATAAGCCTGATCAAGTTGAAATTGTTAACTCTGATGCTAATCCTGGTGCCACAGCTGACACTGAAGCAGTTAATGTCAGTGAACAGTGATCGGAGCCGCAAAGCTGAGTGTGAGCTGCATGAGAAAAAAAAAAGCAACAGAACTGAATTCCAGTGCAGCTGCCTATTTAGCAATCCACCTGTTGCTCACAACCAAATGAAAAGTGGTGGATTCAGAAAATTGCAGGATAGCTGATTGTACTATCGATGTTAGTTGTAGTGGGCCTTGCATAAACATGTAAATCTTGATCATGCCCGAATCGGTTTACATCGTTGATGTATGTCTGACTCTAAATAGCCATGGTACATTTTCACCAATTGTACCTTTGGTTCTATATGAGGCACCACCTAGGGTATAAGTCTTCTTATTCACTCCTTCGATTGCCAATATCAATGATGTATCCATAGTAGTCAAATGGACGTCTGGCTTCACTTGTTGCATCATCAATGTAGTGGACTTATGCTGCATGTAAGAGAGTGAGCTTTTCTTAACTTTCCTGTATGAAAATCTGTCATTCCGTCTAGGTTCATTTGCAATGATCTCTGATGCCTTTATTAGCATCAAAGATTTTACGGCAAATTGCCCCAAACCTGCACCATACATAATAAGCTACGTGGTTAACTGCTGATGTGCCGCTAGCTTAATGATGGTGCTAGATTTATCTTCACCCTTTCTTTCCGTAAGTGTTTGCCTTTGCTTGAAAGGATTGGTACCTGTGATTTACCTGTTTGGCCCAAGCCAGCACTGTACATAATAAGCTACGTGGTTAACTGCTGACGTGCCACTAACTTAATGATGGTGTTAGATTTATTTCACCCTTTCTTTCCATAAGTAGTTGCCTTTGCTTTAAAGGATTGGTACCTGTGATTTTCCTGTTTGTATTCCTTATCACGGTGAATTACCAAGTGAAAGAGCTTTCATCCTCCGTTAGTTCAGTTCACCGCTGTTAATATTATAAATTTGTAATTGTGTTGTTTACAAGTGCACGCCAAGTTTTATACGACGGTGGAGATTAATGGTCAAATGGACCTATGATGTGACACAATGGTTCATGTTGCTATCAAATGATGATGCAGTCTCCGACGTTTGTGTTGGTTCTGGATTGGTTCCTTGGTGGGCTGTTGGGTGACAGTTCAGCGGCTTTAACTTGGGGATAACAACACTATAATGACCTGCTGATCACCTAGCCGAACTTTCCTAGATATTCTGTACAGTATTTCTTTATGTGGGTACATTGTCTTTGGTTATGGCACCTGGTGGGTAAATTGGTTATCCAATTGTGCGCTTTTGGCCGAGTCATGGCTGCTGCACTTATATGGTACTTTTAAGGTAGCTCAACTGCTGCTGTTGTACAGAGGTGGTCCTTATCGAATGAAAGTTTAGTTTTGTCATTGTTATTAGGCTAGCATGTTGTGCTTCTGTTGTTGGTTAAGAAAGTATGCTGACGAACTTCTGCTGTTTTTGTAAGCTTGCACCGAGTTCTTTTTTCTATTGAAGGTTGACTTTAACCATGGTAAATTTTCCCTGAAAGCTACATAAGGCTTCAGTAAGCTGTTGGCATCAAGTAACTACTTGGATGAGCCCTTTCAACCTGCTCGCGTGATACTTTTCCCCGCTTTCTCTGCACAGTAATTATATGGTTAGCGAGGATGGTGTCAGCAAGGATTGTGTCAACGTTTTGTCATTTTGCGATGTGCTCTAGAAGCTTTTGGTATTTTATCTCACGATAGCTTGTGCTGACACGCAATATTCCGGGATATTTAATCTGTTTGCCACTAGAGCATGCATCATGACACGATGCTTTGTGCTGAGAAGTGGAACCACAGCAAAAACCACACTTAAAGCTATTCTTTTCCTGAGGTGCCATGGAGGAGAGGGCACTCGTCTTCTTGTATGTGGTGGCGCGCCGTGTCGTGCCGTGACTGGAGTTCTGATGTGCCAGTGTGCCACATCGTCTCGCTGTCGTTGTCAGACAAACTGTTAGGCCACCGTGCATGAAGGCGATCTCTTGTGGAGTGGTGTAGCATGGAGTGATTCTCCTCTCTCTCTGTCCCAGGCTTAAGTCCGGATTAGCGGTACTAGTCATAGAGGGGCAAACTCACATCTTTCTTTTTTTTTAGATAACGGAACATCGTTCCAGCCGTTCCAGCCTCAACAATTCGGAGAATTGTCTACAGCCAACAAACAGTAAGACCGCAGCAACTATGCTGCACCGTTCAAACCACACAACCCACACCGCAACACCTAGGCTGCAACAGTTTTGACAAATGAAGGTTCTCCCTAATCAAGATAGCAGACAGGGCAAACAAGAATTCAAAACACATGAAAATCTAGACGGCGATACGCTTTAGAGTATTCCATCCAGACTTGTAAAAGACCTCCAACGCTACTGTCTCCAACAACCGACAACCTTCCTTCAAAATGATTCTCCCATCCTCCTTAGAAAGGATAGACCAACTCCTGATCCAGAACGTCCTCCTAAACAACACCTGCAAAATAGATTTATATTGTGACTTATGAAACACCAAATCATTCATACTGATCCACAAGGCCCAGCATAGTGCCGCCAACCCGATCAGTACAAGATTCCTTTGCTTGTTCGAAAAACTTCTAAGCCAAGGACCAAGAAGATGCCCCACATTCACTAGTTTTACAACCCCAAATGTAAAACAAACAATCCCCCACATAAGTCTAGCCATAGGACAATCAAAAAATAGGTGCTGAATAGTTTCTTGCTCTGTACAAAAGCAACACTTAGTACACCCTTTTCATTATCTTTTTACTAAGTTATCCTTAGTTAACACGACCCCATTTTTAAGATACGAAAGGAAGATCTTAATCTTCGAAGGGTTCTTAGCTTTCCATGTCCAACAGTTGACCGGAGTCCCTGACTTTAAAACCAAGTCATTATACATGTTGTTAACTGAAAAATTCTTGCTAGCCGTCCACCTGAAGGAGTCCCTGTGATCATTAAGATGCACCATAAGGACACCCTCCACTAGACGGAGCCATTTGTTCCAATTGTCCCCCACTAAGGCACGCCTAAAGGAGACATTTAGCGGGGTAGTACTTAGTACTTGGGCAACCGACACATTCTTCTTTCTTACTATATTATAAAGGGTAGGATATTTTTCCATTAAAGGTTCTTTCCCTATCCATAGATCTTCCCAGAATCTAGTCTAGGAACCATCTTGCACCTGAAACCTACCCCTCTCCAACACAAGCTTTTTAACCTCCATTAACCCGGACCAGAAATGTGAATCCCCTTTCCTCCTCTCTACTTGTGATAAAGTTTTACCCTTAAGGTACTTCTTCTTGAGTACTTGTTGCCATAAGCCATCTTCATTGATTAATTTGATAATCCACTTACTTAATAGGCATTTATTTTGGACATCCAAATCAATGATGCCCATCCCCCCCCCCCACACACACTCTTAGGTTTATGAAGAATGCTCCATCTGGCCAACCTATACTTCTTCTTATGCTCATCACATTGCCAAAAGAATCTTGATCTATAATCCAATTTCTCCAAAACACCTTTAGGTATTTTGAAGAAGGACATCATGAACATGGGTAAGCTAGACAAGACTGAGTTAACTAGAACTAATCTCCCTCCTGACGATAACATCTTACCCTTCCAACTGCTTAGCTTTTTTTGAAATCTTTCTTCGACCACTCTCCAATCCTTATTAGACAGTCTCTTAGGACTCATAGGAATTCCCAGGTATCTGAAAGGAAACTCGCCCTCCTTACATCCAAAAAGCTGAACATATTCCCCAGTCCTATCACTCGTTTCCCCAAAACAGAATAACTCGCTTTTATGGAAGTTGATTTTAAGACCTGATAGCTTTTCAAAAGCACTTAGTACTAATTTCAAACCCTTGGCCTTTTCTAAATCATCGTCCAAAAACAGAATTATATCATTGGCGTATTGCAAAATTGATAGACCGTCCTCCACTAAGTGAGGAACCAACCCATCAAAGAAACCTAGGTTTTTTGACCTCTCAATCAACACTGCCAGCATATCTGCAACCAGATTGAGGAGAATGGGGGACAAAGGATCACCCTGCCGCAAACCCTTCTTGGTTTGGAAAAAGTGACCCAAGTCGTCATTCACCTGAACGCCCACACTTCCCTTTGTGACCACTTTCTCCATCCACTGACACCACATACTCGGGAAACCCTTCATCCCCAGGACCTGCTGCAAGAAGTCCCAATTAACTTTATCATACGCCTTCTCAAAATCTAGTTTGAGAATAAGGCCTTTTTGCTTCTTCCTTTTTAGCTCATGCATAGTTTCATGTAAAACAACCACCCCTTCCAAAATATATCTTCCAGGAAGGAAGGCAGATTGAGAAGGTTTGGTGATCCTACACGCGACCGAAGTGAGTCTGTTAGCCAACACCTTCATAAAAATCTTGAAACTAACGTTGAGCATGCATATGGGCCTGTACTGCTGAATCTTCTTGACCTCCTTCTCCTTTGGAAGTAATGTGATTATTCCAAAGTTGAGACAGAAAAGAGGTAGGTCTCTGGCATGGAAGTCTAGGAACATGGCCATTAAGTCATCCTTTATGAGACTCCAAAACACTTGATAAAACTCAGCAGGAAAGCCATCAGGTCCCGGCGCTTTGTTATGCTTCATTTGGAAAATGGCCTCTCTGACCTCCTTTTCAGAAAAATCAGCCACTAGCATTTCACTCTCCGTGCTGGTGATTGAGGAATATCCCCCAACAAAGACTCTTTGAGTGTCAATCTGCCAACTTGTGATGTCCCGAAAAGATTCTTATAATATTTCGAGATGTAGCTTTTAAGATGTTTCTCACCTTCCACAACCCCTTCGTCTTGTTCAAGACGGAAGATTCTAGTCTTCCTCCTCTTTCCATTTGCTATCATCTGGAAATATTTCGTATTGTTATCCCCTTTTAAAATTTTAGTGGTCTTAGCTCTTTGAAACCACCTTAACTCCTCCCCCCTGAGTAACTGTGTAAGTCTTTCATGAATACTCTGCTTTAAGTCCCACTCACGCTGACTTAGCAGTTGAGACTCCGCCTTCTTGTCAAGTTCCTCCGCTTTCCTCAAGAGTTCTTGCTTTTCTTTTTTATAGGCCCCATTTATATTCTTTGCCCATCCTCTCAAGAATTGTCTCAACCTTCTGATTTTGTTTTGCCACCTTTGCATCAGGGTAGCACCCCTGTTCTCTTTTTTCCAAACTTCAGAAACCACCTCGAAAAAGCCTTCCTTCAACAACCAGCCCAACTCAAATTTAAAGGGTGGTTGTTTCTTAAACTTGGCCTCTTCTCCCGTACTTAGCAGGAGGGGTGTATGATCCGAAATTTCCCTTTTAAGGGCCTCCACTGTTGCCAGCGCAAAATTCTGCTCCCATTCCGTACTAATCAACACCCTGTCCAGACTCTCATATGTAGGTACCCTACGAGAGTTAGCCTAGGTGAACTTACGTCCTGACATCTCTAGCTCTCGTAGGTCCAAACTATCAATGACCGCGTTAAAAAGGAAAGGCCACCTTTCCTCGAATCTGTCATTATTCTTTTCACTATTATTCCGAATGATATTAAAATCACCCCTAATGCACAAGGGCAACTTCTCATTACTGCAAGATTGCACTACCTCGGTAAGAAAATGATTCCTTGAATTCCGGTTGGGCTTCCCCGTACACAACCACCAAAACCCATTTAAAATCACTCTTCCTATCTCTTAACCTAAACTTCACAAAAAAATCTCCATCGTCAATACTACCTACATCCAACACATCTAGGTTAACTCCTAGCAAAATGCCACCTGATCTCCCATGAGGTGTTGTCCAGTGCCATACGAGGTTCCTCCCCCCACTAAAATTATTTAGTGATTCCTGGGGAAAATCCTTCTTGCCTGTCTCCAACAGAGCAATAAACGCTAAGTTTTGCTCCTTGGACGTCTCTCTTAGAAATCTTATTTTAGCCAAGTCACTAAGACCTCTGCTATTCCAAAACATTCCTTTCATTTGGCACCTTTTTTAGAAAATTTTGTCCTTCTTATCTTGCAAGTCTTCCTCAAACACGACTTAGCATGAGACTTGCCCTTACGAGTGAAGTCATCAAGTTCGCTATTTAAAGGGAAACTTGATTCATCAAAAATCTCTTCCATTAATTCACCGCATAAGCTCTTCAGAGCTTTTTTCTCTATCCAACAAACTCTCCTCCTCGCTCTCATAATCCCACCAAACCTCTTCAAACCCCAACTCCCCTATTTCCCTATCCGACTCCAAATCCAACAAGTTATGAAAATTATTGTCTTTTTCTAAACTAGATTCCCCTAGGTTGAGCCCTATTTGTTGTAAACAATTCAATGCTAGGTCTTTATTTACTGAAAGTAAAGAGGTGGGACAAGAATTACCTTTTTTGAACTCTAGGTTCTTCCTAGCAACCCTCTTTTCGGCCTTAGCCAAGGTGTGCTCGTCCCTAGACCGCTGAAGCCTCAGACTAGCCCTGACCTGCAACTTATTAGCCTCCGAAACTGTCGCTGGTTCCTTGACCCTTTCTCCCATCTCCACCTCCTTGTCCCCACCGGTCATCTCACCCTCCTCAAGCCCCTCCTTCACCTGCTGTCCATCGTCCTCCTCACCCATCACCTTGTTCGCCAGCTCCTCAATCACTCCATTTGCCACCTTGTTTGCGATTTCTTTCGCCTTGGCTACCAAAAAAGCCTCGAACTCCTCCTTTGACATGTTCTGAACTTGTTCTTTCCAAGATAAAAAACCATCCTCAATACCCTGGGTGTGCTTAGCCACCCTCTCTACCTCAGTGCTCCCCGATCCTCTCTTTTGCTTCTTCGACAACCTCTCCTGTCCCTCTTCCTCTCCTTGCTGCCCTCTGAAAGTGCATCTTGGCCCCTAATTATTTTGGTGATGATGACAAACACAATTTGTTGTATTTAATCATTGAATAAGATGTGTGCAGGATTTACTTTATTGAAAATCATGGTTTTGACCGAAAGAAGGCCCCCAACTCCAAATCGGCGTTTTCAACTCAAGTCAAGGCTTAAATTTATTTTGATTTTGAATTTGAGTATAGGAAACACCGTACTATAAAGGGGGATGCGAATTGACCGCCAAGAGATGCTAAAAGTGCTTATGGAGATGACCTAAGTGAGTAAGAAGAAACCCGAGTCGACACGTGCACATTTGCTCTTCTCCCCCCAAAATTCTCAGCCATTGTCGGTAGTATCGACCCTGGGTCGGTAGTACCGATATGGCTTCACTGGCGAGTTTTAGCCAGGGCCTCGGTAGTACCGACCCCGGGTCGGTAATACCGATATGGCTTCACTGTTGGGTTTTCCGGCACTCCTCGGTAGTTCCGACCCCGTGTCGGAAGTACCGATAAATGCCGTGGGTGCACAGTAACGGCTAGTTTTCAGGGCTTAGTATATATACCCCCCCTTCTTCTTCCTCACTCATTGCTGACCAACCACGGGACAAACACTCACTTGAGCATTCACTCCACTTCTCCCCTCTCTCCTAGAGCCAAGACTTGATTCCTTTGAGCTAGGGTTTGGTAGGAGGAGTGATTCCTAGTGAGAGATAGTGAAGCTTTGAGAGCCCCTTCGAATTCCCTCATCTCAAGAGCACTTGAAGCATCTCCGGGCATCGATTCGTGTTTGTTACTCTTGAAGCTTGCTTCTAGACGGTTAGGCGTCTCCCGTTGAGTGCCCTCTTGGTGTGGAGCACCCGGGATCGTTTGTATTACCCTCTCCTTGGTGGAGAATTCTTAGTGAGCACCAATTTTCCTTTGTGGGGATTGGGTGAGGCAAAGAGGCTCTTGGTGATAGCCCTCCCTTTGTGGGATCCTCAACGGAGACGTAGCTTCCTTTGTGGGAGTGAACTTCGGATTAAATCTTGTGTCTCCTTTGCGTGCTTGAGTTCTTTGTTTTTCTTTAACCCTAGAACTTGTTTGTGCCCGATCTATCTCTTGGTTGTATTCCAACTCATATATTTGGTTGCAGGTGGTTCTTAGCTTCTAAACTAAACTCTTGATTTAAGTAGAATTGCTAGAATCGACTCGCTTTTCAAATTTCGTTTTAGGGAACTCTGTCCTGTCGGTAGTACCGATCCTGTACCGGAAGTACCGAGCCCCCTCGGTAGTTCCGGCACAGCGTCGGTAGTACCGACAGCTGTTTTAACTGCTGCATTTGTTTCAGAAATTTGAAGTGATCCTATTCACCCCCCCTCTAGGCATCACAAGGTCCTTTCAATTGGTATCAGAGCCTAATCCCTTGATTTAGGCTTAACCGCTAAGGGATCAAGATGTCAGGGAGTGGAGACAACCAATCTGCCGAAGAAATTGCCGCCAAGGAAGCTCAATAGAAAGAGCTTAAGGCAGCCCAAGACGTCACCAGGAAGGCTCCAAGCTGTTCCAACGGAGAGAGCTCCGATGAATCTTCATCCGACTCCGACTCAGACTCCGACTCAAGCGATGAAGACGTCAAGGGTGATGATGATGCGTCTAGGAAGGCAGCAAAGAAGAGAAGAAAGGCTAAGAAGAAGAAGAAGGCCAAGAAGATGGCCAAGAAGCTCCTCAAGAAGATGATCAAGAAGGAGCAAGCCAAGTACACTCACTCCGGCTACTATGAAGTGCCCCACCACTACACACAATTTCCGGGCAACAACTCTAACGATAAATTCTATTCCGTACATTTGGGAAAGCCTCCTCATTTCGATGGGAAAGACTATCCCAAATGGGCTTATGATATGCAAATGCACCTCTACGGGCTTCACCCGTCTCTTTGAAAGATTGTGGTTGTAGGTGTGACAATCCCCGCCGAAGGAGAAGCCCTCACAATTGAGCATGAGCAAGACCTCCACCGCAACGTGCAAGCAACAAGAGTCATCACGGGATCCTTGTGTGCTCAAGAATTCAACAAAGTGCGGAACATCCAAATTGCCAAGGTGATTTGGGACACTCTCAAGGAAGCGCATGAGGGGACCGAGCATTTGAGGCAAGGAAAGATGGACTTGATCAACGGAGAGCTTGAGCTTTTCTTCATGAAGGATGGAGAGACCGTAAGAGAAATGTATGATAGACTCATGCTCCTTGTCTCTGATATTAGAGCACTTGGAAGTGTTGATTGGGATGACTCCAAGGTCACAAAGAAGTTGCTAAGAGCTTTCGCCCCGAAGGACAAGAACCTAGCGACCATGATAAGAAGGGATCCAAACTACTATAAGATGACCCCCAAATAACTTCTTGGAGAGATCTTACATCAAGAGCTAGTTGACCAAGATGTGGAGAAGTCTCTAAGCTTGAAGATGAACAAGAGCTTAGCCCTCAATGCTAGCTCTAGTGAGGTGGTGGAAATGAAGCCAAAGACTTCCAAGACCAAGAAGGAAGATACTAGTGATGAAGGAAGCACGGATGAAGAAACCGCCTTTGCCATAAGGAAGTACAAGAAATTCTTGAAGTCAAGAGCATCAAGAAAAGGCGGTGATGAAAGGAAGAAGAAGTCTCAACGCAAATGCTATGAGTATGGAGAGTATGGACACTTCATTGCCGAGTGTCCCAAGAACAACAACAAGAATGAGGAAGAGAAGAAATACAAGGAGAAGAGCAAGGAGTACAAGAACAAATACCAAGGGCGTGCTCACGTGGGTCAACAATGGGACTCAAGTGATGAAGATGAGGAACCAAAGAAGCAAGGCATGGCAACCATTGCCATGGCACAAGAATCATCTTCACCGCGCCTCTTCAACAACTTCTCCGACGATGAGGACCACTCTCACTTTTGCCTCATGGCAAGGGGGAGCAAGGTACAAGAGTCAACCACCTCATCATCTTCCACACCTAGTAGTGACATAGAAAACATAGATGAGGAAAAGGAAATGGAGGCAAACATGATAAAGCAATTAGGTAAAAAAGGCCATAAAGAAATTAAAAAGCTCTTGGACAAATTAGAGGAAAAGAAGGAGATTCTTCATGAGCAAGAAGACTTGCTTATCCGTGAAAAGAAAAGAAACCTTGCTCTAGAGAAATCTCTTGCCGAGGAGAAAGCTAAGGTGGAGAAGTTGACCACGGACTTGTCCTTGGCCAATGACTCCAACAAGAGGATGTCAAAGGATTACACTTTGGCAAATGAATCTCTAGCTTCCCTAAAGGCTACTCATAGTGAGCTTCAATCGAGCTTTTCATGCTTGATGGACAAACATAAAAATCTTGAAGCAAACTATAGTGCTCTTTGGGAAAGCACCAAAGCCAACCCTAAAGCAAACTTTGACTCTAATGCCTCCACTAGCAAAGGTTGCTCCATATGCTCTAATGTTGATATAAATGCTCTTAAGACTAACCTTGCAAGGGTAGAGGAAACAATCAAGAGCAAAGATAAGGAGAATGCCCGGTTGAACATGTTGATCAACCAAGGTAAGTTGGGTGCCAAGTCCATCCCAAAGGTGGTTGACAAGCAAGGACTTGGGCACTACAAGAACAACAAGGTCAATGGTAGGGTGGTGGTGAAAGGGCATGAGATTCCCTTGTGGAACAAGGGAGGCTACCTCAACACTATCATGGATATTGCCTATGGAGTCACCACCTCTACCACAACAAAGGACAAGCCAAAGATTGTGAACACCACAAAAGGAAATTGTGGGGTTAATTCTCCATCAAAGGCATCGAAAAATGTGGTTGAACACAAGCCCTCTCCCAACTACACTTGTGACTATGTTGTGACCTTGGACCATAATGGTAAAATAGTGGTCAAATATGTTGGGGCCTACACAAAGAAGGCTATGAGGAAGAGTGTGTGGGTTCCAAAAGTTTATGCTTCTAACCTCCAAGGACCCAAATCCTTTTGGGTACCTAAACCAAAAGCTTAAACTTGTTTTGTAGGCCTACTCCTCCGGTGGAAGTGCATGGTTGATTGATAGTGGTGCCACTAATCATATGACCGGAGATGAAGGCTTATTTGCATCCCTTGATCATTATGACAACCCTACGAAAACTATCATCTATGGAGATAATGGTCAAGGAGATGTGGTCGGTCTAGGTAAAATTGCTATCTCAACAACTAATTTAATTGAAGATGTTTATCATGTTCAAGGGTTAGGATACAACTTGTTGTCGGTTTCACAACTTTGTGAGAAAGGCTACAATTGTCTCTTTACTCATGAGGGTGTGACCGTCTCTAGAAGGGAGGATTCCTCTATTGTCTTTGCGGGACATCTACGGGAAAAGCTTTACTATGTGGATTTCACAAAAGTGAAGGTGGATCCTAAGGCTTGCTTAGTGGCAAAATTCGACTTGGGTTGGCTATGGTATCGCCGACTAGCCCATGTTGGCACGAGGAACTTGGCCAAACTTCAAAAGGACGAGCACATCCTAGGACTAACAAATATTGTCTTTGAGAAAGATAGGTTGTGTAGTGCTTGTCAAGCCGGGAAGCAAGTTGGAGCTCATCATCCTGCCAAGAACATCCTATCCTCATCAAGACCGTTGAAGCTACTACACATGGACTTGTTTGGACCAATCACCTACATAAGCATCGGTGGTAATAAATATGGTTTAGTAATTGTTGATGACTTTTCCCGTTTCACTTGGGTATTCTTTTTGCAAGATAAAAGTGAAGCAAAAGGAATTGTCAAGAAGTTCATTAGAAGAGTTCAAAATGAGTTTGAGCTCAAGGTCAAGAACATAAGGAGTGACAACGGCTCGGAGTTTAGGAACACTCAAGTTGAAGAGTTCCTCGATGAAGAAGGCATCAAGCATGAACTTTCCGCTCCATATACACCTCAACAAAATGGCATCGTTGAGAGGAAGAACCGTACGTTGATAGAAGCGGCAAGAACAATGCTAGATGAATACAAGACTCCGGACTCATTTTGGGCGGAAGCCATCAACACCGCATGTCATGCCGCCAACCGACTCTACCTCCACAAGTATTTGAACAAGACCCCCTACGAGATCATCACCGGTAAGAAACCGAGTGTGCACTACTTTAGGGTCTTTGGGTGTAAGTGTTTCATACTTAACAAGAAACCCAAGGCCTCAAAGTTTGCATCCAAGGTTGATGAAGGTTTTCTCATTGGTTATGGAACTAACGAACATGCCTATCGTGTCTTCAACAAAACCACCGGTTGTGTTGAGACCACGGTAGATGTGAAATTTGATGAATCCAACGGCTCTCAACGAGAGCAAGTTAGTGAAAACCTTGCAGATGATGAAGAACCCCCAAGTGTATCAATCTTTAGGACGGAGACCGGTGAAGTGATGCCTCGTGAGGCTCAAGTTCAAGCTCCGGTTGACACAAGCAATCAAGATCCATCATCATTAACAAGAGTGGAACCACCAAGTTCTCAAGTTCATCAAGAAGTGAGTCAAGTTCATGGTGACGATCATGGACGGGGCTTTGATCAAGGGGGAGAACGAGGTGGTGAAGCTCATGAAGAATCTCCACAAGATGAAGATGATGATGATGGACCCATTCAACGTCAATCTCAAGCACCATACCCAAGAGTACATCAAATGGTTCAACGGGATCATCCAGTCGACAACATACTTGGGAGTATTCAAAGAGGGGTAACAACTCGCTCAAGATTGTCAATTTTTTGTGCATTTTACTCGTTTGTTTCCTCTTTGGAACCTCTTAGTGTGGAACAAGCTCTTGAGGACCCGGATTGGATTATTGCTATGGAGGAAGAGTTGAACAACTTCAAGAGGAATGAAGTTTGGGAGTTGGTGCCAAGACCAAAGCAAAATGTGATCGGCACCAAATGGGTTTTTAGGAACAAGCAAGATGAATTTGGTGTCGTCACAAAGAA
Organism: Cenchrus fungigraminus; assembly: GCA_036936925.1. Taxonomy (NCBI): domain Eukaryota; kingdom Viridiplantae; phylum Streptophyta; class Magnoliopsida; order Poales; family Poaceae; genus Cenchrus; species Cenchrus fungigraminus. The sequence continues at coordinate 65,083,611 of CM072770.1, forward strand.
CAAGGCAAGGCTCGTTGGCAAAGGCTACACTCAAGTTGAAGGCTTGGACTTTGGAGAGACCTATGCACCGGTAGCAAGGCTTGAATCAATTCGTATCCTTTTGGCCTATGCTACTCATCATGACTTCAAGCTTCATCAAATGGACGTCAAGAGTGCATTTCTGAATGGACCTCTCCAAGAAGAAGTATATGTTGATCAACCACCGGGCTTTGAAGATCCAAACTTCCCAAACCATGTGTACAAGCTCCATAAGGCGCTCTATGGGCTCAAGCAAGCTCCTAGAGCATGGTATGAATGCCTTAGGGATTTTCTTCTCAAGAACGGCTTTGAGATAGGCAAAGCCGATTCTACTCTCTTCATTCAAAGAAATGGAAATGATATCTTTGTATGCCAAATTTATGTTGATGACATTATCTTTGGGTCTACTAATGATAAATTTTGTGAAGAGTTTAGTAGGATCATGACCAAGAGATTCGAGATGTCTATGATGGGTGAATTAAAGTTCTTCCTTGGGTTTCAAATCAAGCAATTGAAGGAAGGGATTTTCTTATGTCAAACCAAGTATGTGAATGATATGCTCAAGAGGTTTGACATGGCCGATTCCAAGCCCATCAAGACTCTCATGGCATTAAATGGACATCTTGATCTCAATGAAGAAGGGAAGTCGGTCGACCAAAAGGTATTCCGCTCCATGATTGGCTCCCTCCTTTACCTTTGTGCATCTAGGCCCGATATAATGCTTAGTGTGTGCATGTGTGCAAGGTTTCAAGCTAATCCTAAGGAGTGTCATCTAATGGCCGTTAAGAGAATATTTAGATATTTGGTACACACTCCTAACATTGGCTTGTGGTATCCCATGGGCTCCACTTTTGATTTACTTGGCTATTCCGATTCGGACTATGCCGGTTGCAAAGTAGATCGAAAGAGCACTACCGGGACTTGCCAATTTCTTGGTAGGTCTTTGGTGTCGTGGAGCTCAAAGAAGCAAAATTCGGTTGCTTTGTCCACGGCCGAAGCCGAGTATGTGGTGGCCGGTGCGTGTTGTGCACAACTCTTGTGGATGAAGCAAACGTTGAGTGATTACGGTTGTGAGTTTTGTAAGATTCCACTCTTGTGTGACAATGAGAGTGCCATCAAGCTAGCAAATAATCCGGTCCAACACTCTAGAACAAAGCACATAGATATTAGACATCATTTCTTAAGGGATCATGAGGCTAAGGGAGATATTGCTCTACGCCATGTGAGCACCGAGAGGCAACTTGCCGATATCTTCACTAAGCCGCTAGACGAGCAAAGGTTTTGTGCTTTGAGAAGTGAGCTAAACATCTTGGATTCTCGTAACTTGGCTTGACTTATTGCACACAAATTGTTTGATGCCTAGATAGAGAGAAAAATGCTTTATTTTCTACATTTTGTGTGTGTCTTACAAAACTTGGTTCTTCCCATAATGTTTGGTGATTATTGCTTTGCTTGATTGATTGTGTCTAATCACCAAGTATTGTGGATGTTCTACATGTCCCTAGCCTTATCTCTCTATCCATCTCAGCTGAACTTTCTACCCTTTCTCAAAAAAATCTCAAGTTCCACGATACTACCGACACAAGGTCGAAAGTACCGATATGCTTTCACTGTTGGAATTTCGAAACTTCACGGTACTACCGACACAAGGCCGGAAGTACCGATATGAGCTTACTATTGGATTTATGCAAATCAGCGGTAGTACCGACACCCCACCGGTACTACCGATAAAACCTCACTGGTTGAATTTATCCGGACCCCGGTAGTACCGAGCCCCCATCAGTACTACCGAGAAAGCCCGCAGGGGTATAAATAACCCCATCGAACCAGACGTTCTAGGGTTCCTTCTATTGTACCGTTGCCGCCCCTCTCCACATCTCTTTCTCAAATCTTCGTGGAGATCCTCAAAATCGACCGTGGAAACTTCAAGCTAGGCACTCCATTGGATTCTCCACCCCTCGGAACATCCGATCCTCGCCGGGAGTTCCTCGATTCGCGCGGGAATGCTCAAGGTATCTCTTTCAAAATCCCCTTTGCTCGATCTCTCAACGCCGTTGTTCCTAGGAGAAATGCTTTAGGGAATCATCTTCATATCCATCCTAGAACATATACTCTTGATCTTGTAGCTTCTTGTTGGATGAATCCCTCACTTCTTGGATCGACCGCACTGTAGCAGGCCCTGGCGGTAGTACCGATCCCACGTCGGTAGTACCGACAGGCGCCTGTCACAGGGGCTGTTGCCCAAGATGTGAGTTGATTTGATTCAATCCTTTTCATCTATCTTATGCAACCTTTCCACATCTCCTCAGATGGGTCGTGCCGGCAAGCAAGTGATTCAAGAGGGTTCTGATGAAGATGACGTCCCTCTCGCTCAAAGGAAGAGGAAGGTGGGCACAAGTGCACAACGCCCACGTGGTCGTGGCCGCACCGTTCCTCTAGCTGCTCCTCGTCGCTCTACGGGTCAAGGTCACCGTGCACGCACCAAGCAAGCCCATGAACCGGATGACTACTATGACGACTACGAAGACATCTCCTTGGACACCCTTGCGGATTTTGTGCTTAGGCCATCCCGTCCTCCTCGTCCGGCCACACAGATGGGCATCACGAAGATGGTTGACTACAAGAGCAGGACACATGACGTCTACAAGCAGAGGTACTCCGATCCGGCTCAGTGGCAAAAGGAGTTTGATGCAGATATCCGCTTTTGGCTCAAGTTCAATGCCGATTGGTATGAATCGGTCATCTTATGCAAGGAGCACATGACCATTGATATGAAGTCCATCAATTGGGAAGGCCTGAGGTCATTCAACATCCCGACCGTCAATGAGGCCATAGATATTTGTCATGCAAAAGGGATGACCTCCATCATGGCTATGAATTGTGATTGGAATGAGGAAGTGATCGCCCAATTCTATGCCAATCTCCATGTCCGGCGTGAAACCAAGACTTGTCATTAGCTCTTGCAAGGAAAGCCTCTCTCGGTCTCTTATGAGAGGTTCGCTCAGATTCTTGGATTTGGTGAGGATGATCTTGGTCGTCAGAGGATTCATGGTGGAGAGATCCCACTTGACAGTGAGATGGCATTCATGTATGACGCCGCTTATGGCAAAGTTGAGTTTGGTACTACTCATGGTTTGAAGCCCGTCTATAGGATGTTGAACCAGCTTTTCCGGTACACTCTCACTCCTAAGATAGGCGACAACTACAACATCTCTAACATTACCAAAGACATTCTTGTGAGGATGGGACCGGATAGAGAAGAATTTAGTGTGTTTGACTTCATTTGGGAGGAAATCATTGTGTGCTCCGTGTCCGCAAACAAGAGCTTCCAGTATGCCCCTTGGATTTTCAGGATGATTTGTGAGGTTGCCGAGGTTGACATTCTTACCGACAAGACTCACACATGATACAAGCCAAACAAGGGCAACATTGAGCGTCTTCTCAAGTTGGGCAAGCATGCCCCTCCTAGGGCTCCTACCTCAGCTGGACCTTCTTCAGGTGGCCCTTCCTCCTATGAGGCTCCCTCATCCTCTCGTTGACCATCATCATCTAGAGGCAACATTCCCCCCGGCAAGAAGAAGAGCATCTTCAACTTCTTATCTCACTCAAGAAGTTAGAGACTCGTCAGAAGAATTTGCTCACTCAAGCCAACATCGAGCACTCTCCCGTCTGCGAGCCCATGGACTTCCCTCCTCCACCGGTCTTCTACAACCCTTGGGAGGTGTACGGCGACACATCCATGATGTATGGAGCACCCCCGACCGACATTGATGATGAGGACTTCAGTGGAGGTGATACCGATGAAGAAGACTCTCCTCCGGCTGTTCACTCCCCACATGGCAGCGATGATTGAAGGGCCTCCTCCTTTTTGGCGCTTGATGCCAAAGGGGGAGTGAGCTCACAATTATCCATGTGGTAGTGTGTATCGCTCGTTCGCTCGATCGTTTATCTATCTATCTATCTTAGCTTGTGGACATGTATGAACTAATTGTATGGTGTGATGGATGGTGATGTGGTGAACCTAGAACCTTTTAAAATTTGTAAGACTTAATCGTGCTAGTGTGGAACCTCTTTTAAATATTTGTGATGTGTTGTGTGAAATGGTGGTTGTTATTTCTCACTTTGTTGATTTGTATATCTTGTCATATGCATCACGGTTATTGTATCACACTTATGCACTTGTGTATGCAAATTGCGAGTGAAGTTTCTTCTAAATGTGTGATGGGCATTTGAGGCCTCCATAAAAGATCAAGCACACATTTAGGGGGAGTCTCTCTCAAAATTGTTGGACACACACATCTTTATTTGAAAATGAATTGTGTTGTCATCAATCACCAAAAAGGGGGAGATTAAAAGTGCATCTTGGCCCCTAATTGTTTTGGTGATGATGACAAACACAATTTGTTGTATTTAATCGTTGAATAAGATGTGTGCAGGATTTACTTTATTGAAAATCATGGTTTTGACCAAAAGAAGGCCCCCAACTCCAAATCGGCGTTTTCAACTCAAGTCAAGGCTTAAATTTATTTTGATTTTGAATTTGAGTATAGGAAACACCGTACTATAAAGGGGGATGCGAATTGACCGCCAAGAGATGCTAAAAGTGCTTATGGAGATGACCTAAGTGAGTAAGAAGAAACCCGAGTCGACACGTGCACATTTGCTCTTCTCTCCCCAAAATTCTCAGCCATTGTCGGTAGTACCGACCCTGGGTCGGTAGTACCGATATGGCTTCACTGGCGAGTTTTAGCCAGGGCCTCGGTAGTACCGACCCCGGGTCGGTAATACTGATATGGCTTCACTGTTGGGTTTTCCGGCACTCCTCGGTAGTTCCGACCCCGTGTCGGAAGTACCGATAAATACCGTGGGTGCACAGTAACGGCTAGTTTTCAGGGCTTAGTATATATACCCCCCTTCTTCTTCCTCACTCATTGCTGACCAACCACGGGACAAACACTCACTTGAGCATTCACTCCACTTCTCCCCTCTCTCCTAGAGCCAAGACTTGATTCCTTTGAGCTAGGGTTTGGTAGGAGGAGTGATTCCTAGCGAGAGATAGTGAAGCTTTGAGAGCCCCTTCGAATTCCCTCATCTCAAGAGCACTTGAAGCATCTCTGGGCATCGATTCGTGTTTGTTACTCTTGAAGCTTGCTTCTAGACGGTTAGGCGTCTCCCGTTGAGTGTCCTCTTGGTGTGGAGCACCCGGGATCGTTTGTATTACCCTCTCCTTGGTGGAGAATTCTTAGTGAGCACCAATTTTCCTTTGTGGGGATTGGGTGAGGCAAAGAGGCTCTTGGTGATAGCCCTCCCTTTGTGGGATCCTCAACGGAGACGTAGCTTCCTTTGTAGGAGTGAACTTCGGATTAAATCTTGTGTCTCCTTTGCTTGCTTGAGTTCTTTGTTTTTCTTTAACCCTAGAATTTGTTTGTGCCCGATCTATCTCTTGGTTGTATTCCAACTCATATATTTGGTTGCAGGTGGTTCTTAGCTTCTAAACTAAACTCTTGATTTAAGTAGAATTGTTAGAATCGACTCGCTTTTCAAATTTCGTTTTAGGGAACTCTGTCCTATCGGTAGTACCGATCCTGTACCGGAAGTACCGAGCCCCCTCGGTAGTTCCGGCACAGCGTCGGTAGTACCGACAGCTATTTTAACCGCTGCATTTGTTTCAGAAATTTGAAGTGATCCTATTCACCCCCCCTCTAGGCATCACAAGGTCCTTTCACCCTCCCTCAAAAGAACCCTCCTGCCTTCTCCCTCAACTCCCAAAGGCCAAACAAATTCCGCCTCCTCACCATTCTCATCAATGCCTACCTTCTCCACCTCAAAGTCCAACTCAAAATAGTGATCACCAATAACCACATCGAGCTGTTCCGGGATCAAGCTCGGATTAAGGACAGCCATAAGAACGCGCCCAAAGTTGTTCTTCCTAGTGGTCTCCATATCCACAATCTGAGTGGAGCCAAGCATAGACCCAACTGCCCATAGCTCGAGAAACTCATAGAGCTCCTTTCGTAACCCAAACACCCTAATCCAAACCTTCGGCAACAAGTAGCCCACTTCCTTCTCCTGCCACAACTCAAACTTCAACCTAGCCCCTGCCGGAACACCCTCTCCCTTAATATCAGCACCCCCAAAAGCAACTGCCCTCTGCAACTCCACTTTTGACGGAAATTTGGCCAAAAAGGAGTTCTCCTCATGAGCCTTAAGCTCCCAAGTCCACTTCCCCGGGAACAACCTCTCAAGCTGTCGCTTCACCTCTTCCATAGGAACATGTCCCCCCTCAACCAAGATGAGAATTGTCCTAGATTCCTTTTTTGCTCTAGGCAATGGAGGGCGCGGGATGTGATAGAACCCAAGACCATGCACCGCATATCTAACAGCATGCGCCACGGGCCTCGGCATCTTCAAAATGGGGCACTTGTAGTTGACATGATCATTGTGTTTGTCACAAATCACACAATAGATCTCAGCCTTGCATGCAGCAGCAAAATGCCCCCTTTTGGTACAGCGAGAGCACTTCACCCCTGCCGCATCACCTGCCTAACCTTCACCATCCCCCGCCTCCTTCATCACCAGATCCCCATCTTCTTGCTTCTGTTGTTGGGTCCTCAACATCTCCTCAGCCTCCTGTGCATTCCGCATCTTAGGCGTCCTGTTCTCCTCCAAATCAACACCCTGGCGCCCCTACTCCTCCCTTGCTCCCCATCTCCCTCTGCCCTGTGGCCCTCGGCCACCTCGTCCCCCACGGCCGCGCGTACTCCCTCGACCACGAAAGCCACCTCTGCCTGCACCAAAACCTCCACCTTCTCTGCCACCGAAAAAACCCTGACCGCGGCCATCGCCTCCAAACCTCTGGCCAAACTCTCGACCAAACTGCCTGATGCCCTGACCACGAGCTTCCCCATCCCTGTACTACAACTGCTCCTTGCCTCCTTGCACATGCCGACCATGGTCGCGCCCTCCCCTGGGCCTGAAGCCCCCGTCATCCCACAGCCGGATCGCCATGGCGGGCGATGACGCCGGCAGGCGGGATGCGCCGGAACGGCCGACCGGGGATTCCCTCGACGGGCACACGGGCGGACGCTGCGACGCCGGCGCACGCGACCTCGGGGCTACGCACGACGGGCAGCCTGGCGGTGGAGAAGAATGTGAAACGATTGGTTTTCCTCCCCTACGGAAGAGTAAACCTATTTCACCAAGTCCACGAAAAAACCTTTCGGCCCGACCACGGCCCATCAATGCCCCTGACGCCGGCCCACCTAACCGAACCGAAACGAGCACATTGTTTTTGAATTTTGAAACTGGATCTCGTCGGGGACCTTTCTTCCCCGTCGCCGGCAACCCGACGAGCATCGGTGTCGACCTATCTTGGCACCAGTCCCTCAATCTTATGGCGGAACCACCTTCACCCGACCTTCTATCCGCAACCCATAGGTCCCCTAGTGATCTCGTGAAGTTGCTTCTCGGTGGCGGCAATGGTCCACGCCATGGCTTGCATGCCCTCGGTTGTCGCTGCAGCCCTCACTGTCTCGGTTATAAGAGAAGCTCCTGTGAACCTCGACCTCGACACCCCATTAGAGGTACTCATCTCCACCTCCGGCAAGCTCTCCTCGTCGGAGTTATCCTCCGCCGCGAGAGCCCAAAACCGAGAACCCATGGCGGCCGGCCACACCACCTTTGGTGCCGACCACGAACCAACGCTCGATGCGGTCGACCAGACTGTCAGTTCCTCCTCATCAGCCACCGTCGACTCATCCCCACCATCGGAATCTGCAAACACAGGAACGCTCACCTTAGACCGCCGTCCGTCACCTCCCATCGAGGCCCACGGCCGCGGCGCCAACGTCAGCCGCCGCCTCCTTCCGGCGGCGGGCACCTCCCCTTCGCTCTCCTCACTCATCCCCTCTCATTGCTCCATCCTTCAACAACTACGTCACTAATTATTAGTTCATGGTATTTCTGGGGGGAGTCTCACATCTTTCTCCTACTACAATCTAATCGAGTGGATGACTTCCTTTGTTGGCATGCTCAGTGCCAACTTCTCATGTTTTGCTACAGAGGCTCCACAGCAAGCCTGGTGCAATATGGTCTGCTCACCGGCCTTGTTTTTTTGGATGTTGTGCCAAAAAGATCAAAATTTTTAATATGGCGCGTGGGTTGAGGTGATCAAGCGCATAGCTACTAACAAAGGAGCTCTCTCGCGAAAGGGCACGTAGCCTAGTGGTTACAAGAGTCCCGGTAGCACCTCAGGTTCTGGGTTCGACTTCCCGTGGGAGCGAATTTCTCGGGATTTAACGGCATTTGTGCTTTCAGTGGTAGGCACGTTCCCGTCGACAGCGAGACGCCTGTGGTGACTTCGTCAATCTTGAGGATTTGCGGGCCCAGTCTTCGAAGATGCTCCTAGGGGTAGGGTTTGCGCGCGTATGTTCATAGGGATGGGTGTGCGTGCATTGTGAGTGTCTCTGATGTACTGTGTAATTCAAAAAAAAAAACAAAAGAGCTCTTTCAAGTTAAGTACTACTTCCTCCGTTTTAAAATATATGTGGATTAGTTTTTTAGGTGTAAATGTGTTTTGCTATGTATCTAGACGACTAGACATAATGTATATGTAATGCATAGCAAAATATATGGGTATTTACTATTATATTTATAGAAAGTTGAAATGGCCTATAAGTTTGGACGGATGAGGAAGTACGTCCGTACGTGACAACGCTAACGTAAGGTTATGCTCAGCTAAGCCTTAGGTCACTACTCAAATATAGAAAACAGTGATATTCTGTATTTTTAAAACCACATTATGCCCCTATCTAAACGATTTAAAAGCATCTCTTGGGCAACATGACCATGACATTTCTCTTCACTATCTTGCTCTTAAGTTTGCTTTGGATTTGATCTGAGTGGAGTTACGGATACCAAAACAACCACCATATTGCAATTTACACATATGGACGAGCATTGTTATACCATGTTGTATATAAGTCCAAGACCGCGTCGTGTCATAATACGTGTCTTTGTTGCGTCACGAAGTCGCATAGCTAAAACGAATCACCACGGTTAGAAGAGACGCACCCTCAAATTCCTCAGTCCTCACTAACGATGACTACGGTCCTTCTCAAAAAAAAAAAAAAAAAAAAGACTACGGTCAGGGCAAACTCGGATCAATCCTGCATGTTTGACGTATCTTGGCTTTCTACTCACAGTGTTCCAAATTATAAGTAGTTTGACTTTTTAAACCACAAGTTTGATGGCTCGTCTTATTAAAGAAATGCAAATATAGTTAAATTTAAGTCATTTTTGAAAAACTTTCATTAATAAAGTAATTCAAAACAAAAATTATGATGTTTTGCTAAAAAAATCAATAAGATGAGTGGTCAAATTTGAAAGTAAAAAAGTCAAATGAACTATAATTTGGAGCGGCAGTTGTGCACCGGCGAGGAGGTTGCGCGCGGGTCCGGTGGCGGCATGGGTGTGGTGGATAGGCACCCCGAGGTAGTCGAGGAGGCATGCTGGCCATAGGGGTGGCACCTACGAAGGGTTGCGACGTGGAGGTTGACGTCACCGGGGACGCCTGTGGCGCAGAAGAGGCGCTGCATGGAGGTGGTGTCGGCGTGGAGGAGGCGTTGCAGTACAACGGTGGAGGTTTCGGCGACATGGTTTGTGGTGGCACAGCGGTGGAACCAACCCGGAGGTCTGCATGGCAGTGGTCCAAGAGTGCTGAGCTGAGTGTGTGCAGCGAGGGGTTGGATATACTTCGAGCGAAAGCCCTTCCGATACTTGCTGCTAGGGACAACCACGACACCTCTGGGCGTCGTTTCGGGTGTCATCTTGGAGGTACAACCGTGTTGGGTAGGGTGCTATGGGTGAAAACCCTGTCCATCGAGGACGAGCGACAGCAATGCCAATGGTGTTGTGCTCTCTTTGGAGGCGTTGTCTCTAGATCCCAACTCGGCTGGAGGCACTGTAGTTCATTGGTCGAGGTAGCAACTAGTGATGTCATTTACATCGTGTGGTGAGCGGACAAGTGTTGTGAAGCTCACGCAAGAGCGTTCGTAGACTTGGGGTGGCTAGAGGTTGTCTCTTGTTTGTCGGGTGTGGCAGCTTGCAACGGATAGTGGCGGCTGGCATTGCTTGGCAACGATCAATGCACCATGGGACTGCGTCATAAGACAACGCTTGTGGCAACGACTTCGGAGGACAACTGGATTTCGGTGGGTGCTCAACTTAGTTAGGCAATCAAGTGTGGCTCATTATTGAAAGATGGCGCAAGCAACTTCTTTGGTCTACTGTCACGATGGTGGAGGTTTTTGTGCGCGGGTGAAGCAACAAGGAAAGGTTGACTTGCGACGGCTCCTCGGTTGTTTGATGGAGACATGGGGGAACGGGGCTACCCTGACAGTAACATTGGAAACAGATCCGCGACGAGAGTTCTTCGAGGCGACGAGAGTGAGGAGGAATCCAGCGGCGGGTTTGACGAGACCCATGCGCGTTGTGTTGTCGCAGCGACGACTATGAGGCAGCATGTAAGAGGTTCAGATTCGGTGGTATATCATTCCGTCAGGTGGAGTGTAGTGATGCAGCGGCACTACGACAGAGAGTCCTACATGGCGACGACTTTCTCGGTGTGGCACCATCTGCATCTGGTGGTCCCCTGTCGACCCAAAGTCACTCCTGGAGTTTTCAGCGACTTCTTTGAGCATGATTGTTTGTGGAGGCCGCGTCTGACCTAGCGGAGTGTTAGTGAGGTTCGTGTCGATGCCCCATTCTGATCGGCTAGGTGTTGAGTTTGTAGAGTGGAGCTGAGTTCGATGCATGTTGATGGCCCAACACAACCCATTGATGTTGTTTTTATTTCTTTTCTTTTTGTCTGGTTATGACCTCTCAAGGGAATAATTTTATTTTTTCTTCTATATCAATAGAAACACACTCATCGTGTGTTGTTCGTTAAAAAAAATTATTTAATTATTGATTATTCTCACCCATGGTTTATTCTACCTATCCTTGTAGCATGAATCTCGATGTAAACGAATAGAAAATATTGTGAAAGTCTTGTGTGCACTGCACACATGGAAAATCCACATTCTGACTATGTTCACAAGTGGTCGTCGAGAAAGATAGAAGGCACCGAAAACAATCCTCACATTGTAAATGACTGCCACTTGTGAGGGTCATGGATTGCGATTCTTCATCAAACCTAGGACACGGTGGCATGGATGTGCTTGTCTTCAGAAGATATGAACATACTCCCTCCATTCTTAAATGAACTAGTTTTTTTCTAAATATCGAAGAGTATATAATATCCATCTACTTTTGAGTAGCATACCATCAGTACCAAGTCTTTAAAATGCTATGACTTGTTCGAAGAAGTTGAAGGGATGCAGCATTCATCGTCACCTAACAAGCCTCGAGACATGATATACGTGTGATTGAATTTTTTTTAACGAACCGCACAAGGTAGTACGTGTTTCATTGATATAGAAAAAAAAACAAGACTATGATCCTGAGAGATCATAGGCAGGAAAAAGAAAAGAACAAAAACAAACTCACCCGGTTGGATCGGGATATCAACACGAGTTACCGCACAACTATACTCACAGATCGGTTGGATTGGAACATCAACACAGCCAAACACTGCACACAAACGAAGACAGAGAGACAAAGCGCTAATGCAGCTCCACCCACAGACCTCACACATGCTAGTATCGAAATCACTGGAGTGAAGCCCACGACTGATGGAGGAGTAGAGGGGCAGACACCACCGCACCGAAAGGGCCACCACCATGCAGGACCCAACGTCGTGTGTTGCTGCACCCAAACTGACCACCCGACGACATGAAGAACACCAAGTCCGAAGCTAAACTCGCGTGCGCGGGGACCACCAACCCGCCACTCAGCATGCCTCTCTCTCGCGTGCGGTCGTGCCCGAGGACCGCCAAACCCGCGGCACGGCTCCGCGCTACTCGTCTCAAGAATTACCGTCGAGGTAGCCCGAAGAGGTGCCCCTCCCCCAAGGACCCGCATCAAGCGGCAACCCACCGCCGTTGTTCGAAATCATCACGTTGCTTCCCTTCGCGCAAGTCGCTGCCATCGAGATTGAATTTATTGCACAGTTTCAAATCAATTATCTATTTTGTTTCATCCCTGCTATAAAAATGGTGCCATCCTGAGAAACATGTTTTGGTGTCAATGCAAAAGTACAGCGAAGCCTGCCGATTCAACTTCTTTTCCTGAAAAAAGAACTGTTGTGCTTGGCAAAAAAAAATCGTGCAAAATGAAATTTCAACGTTCAACCTCCAATATGGCAATATCTGCTCCCATGACCCCATTAACTGAAACCACAAAACTACGGGGGGTCGATTACAAAATCACACTCTCCTCAACTCCTCGTCCTCGTCCTCGTCCTCTGTCTCTCTCTGGCGCGCTTCTCTGCCGGTGCTCCTCCGCCATTTCCCATCTTCCCCACCGCAGATCCACACGACTGCCCGCCTCCTGAGATAACCAGATGGCATCACCATCAGAGAACCCTAACCCCACCCCGAGTGCCCCCTTCGAGCTCAGTATGCTCTTCCGGCCGCCGCCAAACCCTAACCACCCGACCACCGCCCCGAGCCCCACCGGCGTCTTCCCGGGCGCGCCTGGCCCCGCTGCCGGGCTACCGCCCACAGGACCCTACTCCTACCCGCCGGCCACTCCGCCCTTCCACCGTGGTCCCTACCTCCAATATCCGAACGACCCCCATGGCTTCCACCACCCCGCCGCGGCCGCCTTCGCCAACGCTAACCCCACCGCAAACCCTATCCCGAATCCCGGCCCGGGCCCTAACCAGGGGGCGCGGCTGATGCAGCTGCTCGGCAACACCACGCCCACCCACCCCGAGTCGGCAGCGTCCATGCCGCCCTCGTCGGAGTTCTCGACGGCCGCCGCGGCGGCGCTCCCGGCGTCGTCGTCCGCGCCGCCGGCGAGGATGCTCAGCAGCAAGATGCCGCGCGGGAGGCTGCTGGGACCGGGTGACCATGCGGTGCACGACGTGGACTCGCGGCTACCAGGGGAAGCACAACCGCCGCAGCTGGAGGTGACACCCATAACCAAGTACAACTCGGATCCTGGGCTCGTGCTCGGTAGGCAGATCGCGGTGAACAGGACATACATCGTGTACGGACTTAAGCTAGGCAACATCCGCGTTCTCAACATCAATACAGCTCTCCGCTCTCTCCTTCGTGGGCACACACAGGTATGAATGTGTCACTGTTGTAGTTTTTTTTCAGTACTGATTGCTGTAAAATTGATATTTGTTTTATTTATGTGCATGAACAATGTAGATAGTGGTTCTGAAGTGAATCATTGCTTTTTCTCAGCACATGAATACCTCATGCATTGTTCATTAAATGCAGTTTGTCTTTGTATAATTACCTCTGTCCTGTTTGGTTTCTAAGGCTAATTCCAATGGATAGTTTCGTTTTGATGTTTCCAAGATAGCCACATAAGCAACATGAAAATGAAGTTGTGTTTGAAATTACCTCTACAATGCAAAGTTTCATGGTGTAGTTTCATATGCCCTACAAGTGCTAAAGCAAAGTGTCTAAAGCTTAGACACTTTATTAGGGTCTAAAGTACCAAACGATGTGTCTAAAATGCTTTAGCACCTAAAGAGTGCTAAAGCTATCTAAAACAACATCTTTCCTCAACTTGCCCCTCATTTATTCCCTCCCCACCCTCCAAACAGGATCTGAAGCACAGGGATAAATTTGTCTTTGTGGATACTACCTCCGTTCCAAATTATAGTTCATTTGACTTTTTTTACTCCAAGTTTGACCACTCGTCTTATTCAAAATATTATATTTTTTGTGACTTGTTTTATCAATAAAAGTTGTTCAAGAATGACTTAAATTTGATTATGTTTGCGCAATTTCTTTGAATATGATGAGTGGTCAAACTTGGAGTTAAAAAAGTCAAACGACCTATAATTTGGAATGGAGGGACTAGCATTAAATGGCAGTTAGTCCATTTTAGACACTTCATCCAAACAAGGGGTACATAGCAGTATTGGCAATGGTCAAGTATATGTTATAAATTAATTGCCGTCTGCATGTGTACATAGCAGGAACCTTACTGCTCTACTATGAATAATATTAATAGCTACTTAATTATGGCCCTTGAAATTAGCTTTCCTTTTTTGTTTATGCCAGTAGTAACAATTTATTTGATGTAAATATTTTTTTGGGCTTTAAGCCATTATTTATTTGGTAATTTGGCACCTTCACCATTGCTTGTGATATTTTTTAGGCTAGTCAGCTGTCAGCATGAAGTAGATTTTTCCTTATTTGTGTTTTACATGGTCTTATTTGTGTTTGCTGCAGAGTGTGACGGACATGGCCTTTTTTGCAGAAGATGTCCATCGGTTAGCAAGGTACTCTGTGCTGATGTATATGATATTCGCACATTCTTTTCTTGGTGTAGTGCATTAAGGCACATGTATCTACTTTCTTTTCCTTGTCTTTGGGGAGTGGACAACTGGAAGAAGCCAACTCTTGTCATCCAGTTATCAGTGCAATGTAAACTTGCTCTTTTCGCTAGCCCAAAACTATCACATAATATTAGGATTGGCAGAGTAGAGATCTTTTCTCTGACCCTCGTAAACTTACCAACTTATTTTATTCTTCTGCAGTGCAAGTGTAGATGGACGGGTATTTGTATGGAAGATTGATGAGGGACCTGATGAAGAAAATAAATCCCAAATCACAGGAAAGATTGAAATTGCCATCCAGATTATAGGAGATGCTGAAACCTATCATCCGAGAATATGTTGGCACTCTCATAAGCAAGTATATCCGCATTGACATGATCTCCACCGCCTCAAGTATCTTGATTGTGTTCATGTATACTGATTCATGTAGATTATCTCTTGCAGGAGATTCTGTATGTTGGAATTGGGAATTGTATCTTAAGGATAGACACAACAAAAGTGGGAAGAGGAAGAGACTTCCATACGGAAAAGCCTCTAAGATGCCCACTTGACAAGCTGATTGATGGTGTGAATATAGTTGGTAAACATGGTGGAGACATTACTGATCTCTCCATATCGCAATGGATGACTACACGTCTGGCTTCAGCATCAAAAGATGGCACGGTTTGTACTCTTTACAGGTTATTCTCTTGTTAATCAGGAAAACTACATCGCAATAGTCTGGGGCACAAGAGTTGAAGCTGACTGGAAAACTATAGAGTATAGATCTAAAACTTTCTTCATGCACTTGTGCAGTGCACATTTGCATTCCAATTTAGCTTGGCTTCTTCCTAAGGGCATCAAGAATATTCTGGAGTGCAAAATGCTGTAGCTTATATTTGCTGTTACTCGACAGTTGATAGGTTCTCCTTGCTTTCTAGTTCCAGCGAGTTGATATGCAATCAAAAAAAATTATGCTACGATTGTTGATCTTAGTTTCATCAATCATATTGTTAATCCTGCTGCACTTGGACAAAATCCACTTTTTCTGATATAAGTCCACAGAATTGTTATCTTTCTCTGGTTGTTAGGGCATAGGTGACCTTTATGTTTGTTTAGTACCATATTAGATAAAAATAAGATTGTCAGTATTGCAGAATGCAGTTTATAATGTCTTCCCTTTGTTTGTGACAGGTAAAGGTCTGGGATGATCGGAGGGTAGACCCTCTGTCTGTACTGAAACCACATGATGGTCAAGCAGTTTACTCGGTTTCTTTCCTTACAGCACCTGAACGACCAAACCATATAAATCTTGTTACAGCAGTATGTATTCTTGTGCCGTTTAACTTTCTTGTTTTCTTATTTTGGCCTAGTTCTTGGTTAATATTCTCTCATTGGAGCCTGGTATACTTTTAAAGTAACCATTTTTGGAGGGAGATCTTTACTAATATTTTTGAAGTGTTTCTTGCTCTGCTAGCAAATTAAATGTGTATTTTGTCCTCCACAACAGAGTAACTATTATCTTGATGGACAATTCAATACACGCATGTAAAGCAGTACGAGGTAGAAACTCGGTATTTGTTGAGGATATATGGGAACAACTAAACAGCGCAATGCATTGGTATATGCAGTCACATACGACTTGAATTTATGGACAAGACTATTCTAGATATGTGTGCTACACTTATGCTCAGGATGAAAAAATTATATTCTACTAACTTCTAAGAACATTTTTATGCTGTAGAACAACCACAACATTGTTGCCCAGCTCATAAAAATTCTCCATTTTTAAACAATTATAATTCCAAATGTCTTTGTGATGACCTCAAAAGTCATAATTGTATATGCAAAATCAGAATTGAATAATCTGAAAAGAATTATTGTTTTGTTTCCTAAATCATAACCATAACTCTTTTTTATTGTAAATCTTTGAAATGATGATGCCTCGTGTTAGTATTTGCTTGCTGCACCTTGGAAGGGGAGATATAGGACGGAAATGATGATATTACCCACTGTTCATCCTTGTTATGTGAGAATAGTGTATTACACTCTTGAAAGCTTAGCAAAGAAAGCTCATATCATGCCTCTTGTTTTAGCATATTTTATGAATATGATTAGTAAATATTAGGCTTTCTATGTTGCAGGGCCCGCTCAACCGAGAAGTAAAAATTTGGGCCTCTACCAGTGAAGATGGCTGGTTGTTACCGAGTGACTCGGAGACATGGAAATGCACTCAAACATTGGAACTTGTAAGCTCTCTGGAAAGTAGGTTCGAGGAGGCATTTTTCAACCAAGTTGCGGTGTTGCCACAGGCTAGCCTTATATTGCTTGCAAATGCAAAAAAGAATGCTATTTATGCTGTGCATGTTGAATATGGTCAAGATCCTGCCTCAACACGGTTGGACTATATAGCAGATTTTACTGTTGCAATGCCCATTTTGAGTCTCACGGGAACACATGATGGTGAACAAGTTGTTCAAGTTTACTGTGTCCAGACAATGGCTATCCAGCAGTATGGGTTGGAATTATCACTCTGTCTTCCTCCAGCTGATAACATTGGATCTGGAAGAGATCCTGCAATTTCTCATTTAAATGAGAGGCTTCCAGAAATGGCAGCACTGGAGTCTTCCACAGGGACTACTGATTCTTCAACTGCTGTTTCGTCTAAGCCATCAAGTGATAGTCAGGGCACGGGTACTACATTAACTTCATTTATATCTGTTTCAGTTAATTTAGATGATGTTTAGTAGGATATAAGTATCATTCCACCATTTCTGATTCTTCTCTCCATGTTCCATCTGTAGTTCCTAAATCAAAGATGAGTCAGGCTGGATCTCCAGTTGTCTTAAGTAGACATCCTTCAGGAAGTGATCGTGATGTGGACCAGTCATCTTTTGGTAGGAAGGATAGCACCGGGAAGGAAGAGCTGAGAGGTGGCCAGAGTGATGGTATGGTAATTTCAGATCCGCGTCCTGTGCTTCAGGTGGCAGGCCACGCTACTCACCTGATAACTCCATCTGAAATTATTTCAGGTGGGCTCACTTCTGCTGAAACGGTTGCGAGTGGCAGTTCACAGAATGTAGAAGCAGAAACAAAACATGTAGATGAGAGAAAATCAAATCAAACTGTTGGATTCGAGGCTGGTAAGGAGACCCAAATTCTTCCTGAGAAGAAAGGGAGACCTATCAAGCCTTCAGAACAAACTGTAAACACCGTCAGTGAACACACAATAGTAACTGACAAGTACAGTGTAGAACATTCACAGCCTATGGCTGATAGATCAGTACCCACACTTTTGAAGCAGTCATCTGGTGCTGGGGATGAAGATGCTGTAAAGAGAGCAATTGGAGCTTCTGATGGAACTGACGCCAAGACAAGGGATTTGCCTCTAGCCTCCCCTTCCAAAGAGGGGAAAGTCATGCATCCTCAACCTCAAGTGGCTGAGCAACTGTCTCCTTCTGCAAGCGCTTTCAACTCTGCCGATTCCTCACATGAACCTCGAAGCAATGAGAACCCTCCTATTGATTCCTCCCTGCAAGATGCAGCTATTCAAGGAACACTGCAACAGGTGATTTTGCATTAAATACTTTTACCACTCTGTACCAACGTTGTGTGTTGTTTTATGTGCTCTCGACTTTGAAAAGGAAGTTGAATTGAGCCCCATGTCATCTTTTTTGATATGCAATGACAGCGTCTCCATTTTTTTAGGGGGCATAAATCATCTTAGATAATTGAGTTATGGTTCACTTTATACAGTACATTAGTGTTTATTGCAATGTTGCATAGGTGTAAAATGTTTATCAGTCATTAATCATGTGCAATGTGATTGCATTAAATTGTAAATCACCTGGATTTTGTTTGAATCAGAAGACATCAGTGTCTTTGTTGTTTCATGTTCCTTTTCTGAAATAATAGATGTCAGATTGTTTAGTTATGTGTATATGCTGCATGATATGGTTTCATGATGTTGAAATTGAAAACTTAGATTGTGTGCTTTCCATAATTTTTCAAGTTCCGAGGCTGCATCGTAAACTTTGGAATAGCAATTAAGCATTTGCTGATCTACTTTCAAGGAATGAACCTCTTCAGTTGCTCTCAGAATTAAGAACAGTATCATTTTCAGGATACTGCTCATTGCGCCATCATAAGTTCTAGCCTGTAATTGTGTGTTTTATAGTTTGCTGAGATGTGATTTGTAAAAGATAATAGTCAAAGGTCTGTGTTGAGAATTGTCAACTTTGAAAATGGCAGTAAAAAGAGAATCCTGGTATAGTGGCTAACTGATTCACTGTGGGTGTCATCAATATTCAGCTTCTCTGTCAAGTTACCAATCTTGACTTATTCTTGTGCTCATACTGCACCATTAGATGTCAGTATTCTCTATTTAAGAACATATTGAATTGATTTATTCTCATGCAGATGATGACATTCAGCCCTGTATGCTTGACATTACAGTTTCTCATTTGCATACTATGCTTGTTGTTGTGCAGCTTATGGCCACATATGGCAACCTGCAAAAACAATTGAGCTCAATTGTGTCCGCTCCAATTGCAAAGGAAGGCAAAAGAATTGAGGCATCACTTAGTCGAAACATGGAAAAGTCCATCAAGGCTAACATTGATGCCATGTGGGCCCGTTTCCAGGAGGAAAATGCAAGGCATGAAAAATCTGAAAGAGAGCGAATGCAGCAGATGGCTACTTTAATTGCAACTTCTGTAAACAAGGATATTCCTGTTATGCTGGAGAAGTCATTAAAGAAAGAAATATCTTCACTGGGACCTGCTGTTGCTCGGACAACAGCACCTATCATTGAGAAGTCATTATCTTCTGCTGTATCTGATTCACTCCAGGTTGTGGGTATTGTTATCTCCTTGATATCTGATTTTTCTCATCATCTCTCTCATTGAACTCCCTTTTCAGAAAGTGCTGGATAAGGTTGCTAGTCAGCTAGACAAGTCTATATCCACAAAACTTGAAGCTAGTGTCGCTAGGCAGATCCAAACACAGTTTCAGACATCCGCCAAGCAGATACTTCAGGTATTTTATCTTTGATACTTGTGTTCCTTCCATGTGATTCTTATCAGTGAAGGCGCAAGTCCAAATGGGCTAGAAATATTACATATGCTTCCATTGACCATACTGTGAATGTTGTTTGGTTGCCTGAATTCATCAGTGCATAGGAAACAGAACTGATTTCATGAATTTGATTGAGAACATATGACTCGACCATTAGATAATAATACACAAAACAAGTGTTTTATGCTGCATCATCTTATGTGAATTTACATATTCGAAATTTGTTTATTTATATCGTACTTATGGACACACATACATCACTTCAAACACTATACTTTTGAATTTAGTCACCTAACTACTGCTTACTGGTATAGTACTCCAAAGTTTGAAACACCACGAGTTACTGGTTTTTTCAAGTAAACAATAATATTGACGTGTGCCACAATTTATATAATCAACCATAAAGACTGCCAGCTTATTATAAGCACCTTACATTTACATATTTGGAATTTGTTCATTTATATCATGTTATACTGAACAACCTTGATCTCTTGTGTTTTAGTGAGTATGGTACTAAGCAGTTGAGTCCATTTTATTTTATCTCTGCAGGATGCGTTCCGCTCTAGCTTTGAATCATCAGTTATTCCAACGTTTGAACAATCCTGTAAGACAATATTTGAGCAAGTAGATGGTTCATTCCAGAAGGGCATGTCTGAGCACAGTGCTGCTATCCAGCAGCAGGTTCTGACCACACATACTCCATTAGCACAAGCTTTAAAGGTAAGTTTGCCAGATCCTTTGTTGCAAACAATACATGGCAAAGGAAAGATGAAACACTTTAACCATATTTCGTGGTTTGTTGATGTGTGTTTTCAGTTTTCACCCCTTATGTTGAGTGACATGCCTTCTGCCTCATTTAATTTCTCAGGAAGCAATCACTTCAGCGTCATCAATGAACCAGGGTTTTAATTCAGAATTACTTGATGGCCAGCGCAAGCTTTTGTCACTATTTGCATCAGGGAGCCCAACATCACAGAAAACAGGTGCTTTGCAGCCCAGCAACGGACCAGTGGCCAATCTTCCTGAGGTAGGAGATATTTTGAATTTTCCACTTTCTACTATCATTGATATGATGATGGTGACAGTATCTTTGATTATTTGTGTTATCGAATACTCCCTCTGGTTTGGTAAATGGAGAGGCTGTTCCGCTGGCAGAACGAATAGTGCTCGGCTGGTAGAATGAATAGTATTTTGTGAGAGGAAATAAGCCAAAACAAGCCGAGATAAGCCGAGATAAGCCAGCCGAACAGCCTCGGAGTCGTTTAGGACAGTGACACGGTCTCCAAAGTACAACTTTGACTTATTATTATAAAAATAATTATTAAAAACTAACATATGTATACTTTTATGAAAGTATTTTGCAAGACAAATCTATTCATGTAGTTTTCACATTTCCAAACTCAACGACAAGTTATTCATGATTTATAACGACTTAAAAGTTATTCATGATTTATATTCCCAATGTTTGACTCAAACCTTGTCCAAAACGACTCCATTTACCAAACCGGAGGGTGTACAGTGTACCCTAGAGCATACTGAATGATTCATTTGGTGTATTTTCTGTTTCAGGTTGATGCTCCATTGGACCCTATGAAAGAACTAGGCCGACTGATTGCTGAGCGGAAAATTGATGAGGCATTTACAATGGCTCTACAAAGAAGCGATGTCTCCGTAGTTTCTTGGTTGTGTTCTCAGGTAAACCCAAATACCCAACTCTAAATTTTCATTTTAATATAATCCTCACCACACCTACCATACATGCTTGACTCAGAATCTTTTGCTTAAAAAATATATATATTGTCATGCAAATCTCCAGTTTAACGAACATGTTTTCACAAATTATGCAGTTTGTCAGGTTATTTGTAAATTTTATTATATAAATTCTGTTACATGGATATTTTTGTCTTGCACCTTTATTTCAGGTTGATTTGCAAGCATTATGTGCAACGGTTCCCATCCCACTTAACCAAGGGGTCCTCCTAGCCCTTTTCCAGCAGCTAGCGTGCGACATTGCCAACGACACATCCCGGAAGCTTCAATGGATGACAAATGTGGCCTTGGCAATACAACCAACAGATTCGATAATTGCTATGCATGTAAAGCCAATATTCGATCAAGTCTATGGTGTCCTGGCGCACCAGCGGTCGCTGCCAACAACCAATGCATCGGACACAACAAACATCCGCTTAATCATGCATGTGATCACCTCAGTGCTGATGAGTCACAAGTGACAATCGTAAGGCACATTCCCACGTTGCATCTTTGTACATAGAGAATTTTGCATAGTAAATGGAACTGAAAAAGAGAGCTATACATTGTGTCTGACCGGTCTGACAGGACTAGGAGGCTAGTTAGGAATGTGGAAAGTATCTTCCGGTGTAAATTGGTCATCTGTGACATGGTACTGAGTTGCATAACGATGTTGGGTTCATTATCTTGGATGTTGGGTACATGTATCTGTTCCGTCCAGTGCAAATGTTATATTGCCTGTACCACATTCTGTGTTCCAAATTATGGATATTGCTCGTGTGGGCTCGCCTTTTGCACTTGCTCGTGTGAATGTGCAGTGCACGAACCCTCGGCGCTGCTTTATCTGGTGATTGCATCCTTCCATGCGCCTGTGCTGGTGTTACCTTCTGCGCTCTGTTTATCTGCCTGCTGTGCTCTCCTCTCGGATGGAATTACCTGTTGTAGAGAGGTGGTCGCTGCACAGTGGTTTGAGCATCATTCTTGTCTGTTTGTTCATTTGATTGTTATGCGGAAAGAGACATGGATGTCTACTTCAGTTGGTTCAGGCCGTGCATTACTCGCAGATTATCAACTTCGGATTCTCTTTTCTGCGAATTTGAGTGCCTGTATTAGTCTTATCCACTAACTTTGATAACTGATCTGTGACCTCCACGACACCAATTCCGACTGATCAGGAGACCTGGGATTAACCTGATAGTAGTACTATAGTAGTGTAGTATTTACAAAAGCTGTGGCGCCAGCAGGTGGGCCCAAATGCTTAGTGGCTGACAACTGGACCCTGCACTATTGGTGCACAGATGTATTTATATTTACAAAACATACGCCTGCTCTAGTGCTCTCCCCCTGCAGAGCGAAAGGACGCATGTCGAAAGAAGCTCTATAGGACAGGTTTTTTTACCAGTAGTAACCGGTCCAGTTACCACAGTAACTGATCTTGCAGGTCCGGATCAGTAGCGGTTCCCAACCTTGAGAGAACTAGTTAACCAAACTAATAAAACTGTTACCGACCGGTTAATTCCGTTGGACCTTTAGCGGTAAAAAAACCTTACCATAGTCTATAGGCGTAGAGGCTATGCGCATCATCATCTCTCATTCTCTCTGCTTGGGAGCGAACGTGACATGGCATGGCGTGCATGGTTCGCTACCAGCACTGGTCCGTCTCCCACCTCCGCACCCGCACGCCGCCGGCGGCAGGGCCCGGCCGGTGGTGTGACGGCCCGAGCGAGCGGTCGTAGCGCGCCCGGGCGTCCGGGTCCGACAGCGTCTCGTAGGCGCGGCGGATCTCGAGGAACGCCGCCGGCCCGGACGCGCCGGAGGCGTCCGGGTGGAGGCGCTTGGCCATGGCGCGGTAAGCGGCCTTGATCTCCACCGGTGACGCGGCGCGCCCCACCCGCAGCGCCTCGTACAGGCTCCCCGCCGCCGCGGACGCCGGCGGCGCGGCCAGCAGGGGCACGGCTGCCGCCATGAGAGTTGAAGTCTGTTCTCCCGGGCTGCACCGCCTGCTTGCCTTCCTCCGCTTTCTTTCTCCTGCTGATGGTGGTGGCTGTGGCTCTCTCTCGGGATTCGGGAAGATGGAGTGAGCCTCCGAGCTCCGCTCTGCCTCTCCGCCTGGAGCTGGGGAATGGCGAGTGAGAGTGTGAGCGAAAGCATTCGGTCGAGATGGATTGGGTTTAAATGCATGGAGGTCAGGGCCCCACCCTGCAGCGTCCCCGGGTGGGACGTCGCTGGAGACGAGGAGTGCGCGCCGCACTATGAATGAGGCATCGCTTTCTTCTAGAAGGATAGGGTGGCTCGGTGACTGCCTGATGGGCCAGGTCCCTGTGTTGGCGGGATCGAGTTGGAGCCTTGGAGGAGGCGCGCTTTGGGCGGGCCCGCCCGCTCGCGTTGGGGCCTTGGGGGAGGCGCCCTTTGTAAGGGGTCCGCACGGATTCAGGTTCCGCTCCACGGCTGCACAAGGGCTTCTAGAAGGTGATTAGGGTGAGCTGCCGAGTTGGAAGCCTCATCCGGTTAGCTCAAGGGCTCACGGCTCCGGTTAGATTCGTCCCTACGAGGGAGTAGGTGAAAAGCAGCCCTCGCGCTCCCTCCCCCTCGCGTGGGTGAAACAAAAATCAAAATCAAATTTATAGTAGAACGGGCCCAACCCCAACCCCAGATCAACAATCTCTCGCCGAAGGAAGGAAGCGTTCCCGGACTCGTCCCCTCCGCCGCCCCTTCCAGCCCCCTCCCGGTCCGGCTCCGGCGAGCTTGCCTCGTCGCAGCGGGTGGGGAGAGGGCCCCCCAGCGTCTTTACCTGTAGTTTAGCTCTTAGTAGTAAGCTCCTAGTAGTAATCCACCGTATGGCGCCATGCTCGGAGGTCGTCGTCGCCATCGTCGTTGTTGCCGTGAGCTCTCTCGGCTTCCTCGCCGCCGGCGCCCGGCGCTGCCTCTTCTAAGGTCAGTTCAATAAATCCGCTCCCGTTTGACTCAGATCATCTACTCGTTCCCATCCTAGATCTGAGTTCCCCACCCATCTCGTCTCATCTGCCTTGTTCTGCTCCGCCGGCTTGCGATTTGTTGATGGTTGTTCCAAGGTCTCTGCCTCCTTCGATTGACGCACTCTTGTTGAACGCATCCCTTCGCCCTCGTGATTGCTGCAATTTGCTGATGGTTGTTCCGATTTGGTTGTTGTTCAACGCATCGCAGTTTTACAGTAATCACCTTTGCCGTCGCCCTGAACAAGGCTCCGCCTCCCCGCCATGGATCCGGTCCAGTGGGTCTCTGATGGTTGTTCCGACACCTGTGTCGTCGTTGAACGCATTGCAGTACACCCATCTTGGCCGCCAGATCCATCCCCGACTTAATACAGTCCTTTTCTTTACTCATCCACGACGAAGCATCTGCAACTTCTCTTCGGTTGTTCCGATGTACTCGCCTTCACCTGGGAAGCGATATGGTGGCCCTTCTTTGAACTCCGCCGACGACATTCAAACTAATCTTCGGTCGTCCGTTGCGGCCTTCTTGGCCCCGTCACCCCTTCTCCAAACCGACGCCAGGCGCGGTCCTTCATCCGGCTGCAAGTTCCTCCGACGCCCCTGCGGCCATCTCCGGCGAGTGCGTAATCGTCGAACGCGTTGTGTGTGTTGCTCTGTTCTGGACAGTGGACCTTTTTGTAATTCAGGTCTTCTTCGAGGACCTTTCTGTAAACGGACTGTTTAAGTCTTAATATATGTGATAGTTGTCAAAAAAAATCAAATTTATAGTCGTCGTGGACGAAGTACCGGGCTCGCGTTTAATTTCTGTTCCGTGAGATTTGTTTTTTTAGCAACAAGAATTTATATTAGGGCAGTCTCAATAGAAGAAACTGACAGAGTTCCATAGCATAAGAAATCATATATAGAAACTATCTTCCACAATGGTAGCGTCTTCAAGTAATAATTGTTTTCTATTTCTCTCTCTTAACTCTAACTTCTTCCTCCAGTGAGAGAGTGACATGAGTCCCCTAGAAACTAGTAGTTTCTTCCCAATGGCAATTTCATGGTTTCTTGGTGCATTGGTTCAAGAAAAGACTTGGTTTCTTGATGAAGAAACCATTTGTATGATTCTCCATCTCTTTCTTCATTAACTAGACTGCCACATCACTATTTTAATTAATTGACAAGCTATTTAAGAGAGATAGAAACTACCATTAGTGCATCATTGGGAGTGCCCTTCCTCCACAGGATTACAATCGGCCTCGATAATCTCTACTAGCATACCACGGGAAATCTCGCAACAGACACTCTGAGATGGATCCCGAGGCCAGCTTAGCACACAAATTAGTCCCCTCATTACCCTCACGGTTTACAAAAGAAACTTCAAACACACTAACCACCTATTTGGTTGCGGGATCAATGGGTTGGGTTGGATCCAACCCTTAATTTGGGGATGGAGCCAACCCACCTAGTGTTTGGTTGCATCTCTGATTTTGAGGAAGGAGTCAACTAACGTCGTGTTTGGTTGAAGGAACTGGGACTACAG
Organism: Cenchrus fungigraminus; assembly: GCA_036936925.1. NCBI lineage: Eukaryota > Viridiplantae > Streptophyta > Magnoliopsida > Poales > Poaceae > Cenchrus > Cenchrus fungigraminus. The sequence goes on from CM072770.1 coordinate 65,109,394, forward strand.
GTTGGATGACAAGATAACACCGTTAGTGAGGGTCCTACTTGCGATCAATGGACCCCACTTGTCAAGCTCTCACTTGTTTTCTTTTCGGTAATGCTCAAAAACAGGTGTCCGGACACGCGTCCCGCTCCGGAAGGCTGACCTGGCGACACGGTAGAAAAATCAGACGCCGGGCCCCACCTTCCCTCTTTATCTCTTCTCCACCGTTGTTTTTCCGGAGCCACTCTCTCGTGACCGTGCCCCTCCCCATTCATCCTGCACGCGCCCGCGGTGCCCGGATCTCGCGGCGCACGGAGCTCCACCCGCCGCCGGCGCCCGCGGAGCCCGAAGCTCACGGCAGAGCAAGCGCGAGGGGGAGCTCCTGTCGCTGCCGCGAGCTCACGGCTAGGGGCAGTGGAGCTCGATTGGGCGTGCGCGCTGCTCCCTGTGGAGCTCACCAGCGCGTGAGCTGCTTCTCCCCCGCGGCCGTCTCTCCGCCTCCGCGTGGCCAGGGGCGGAGCCCCCTGCGGCCATCTCTCCACCTCCGCGCGACTAGGGGCGGAGCCCTCTACGGTCGGGAGAGGGAGCCCACAGACGGCGCGGGCCGCTGCTCCCCGCGGCCTGGGGCGCGCGGCAGCCTCCGCACAGAGCTCGCTGGCGGCCAGGGCGGAGCTCCTCGCGGCCGAGCACGGGAGCTCACCAGCGGTGCAGGGCGCCGCTGCCCGCGTCCAGGATGGAGGAGCTCCAGGCGGCGGTCATGGTGGCCAACAGGCAAGGTTTTGGCCATGTTGCAAGTGTATGTTTCATTTGTTTGAGATGTTTCAGAAGAATGTTGCAAGTGTTTCATGCGAATGTTGCAAAAGTAAATCTTGATGTTGCGATGTTGTAACTATTTCAAACACATGTTGCATGTGTGTTAATCTGGATGTTGCAAAAGTAGATCTAGATGTTTCAGTGTTGCAGATGTTGATTCTCCCCACCGCAACCGTTTGATTCTAGATGTTGCAAATGTTGTTTTTTAATGGTGCGAATGTTGTTTAGAATGTTGCGGATGTTGATTCTCCTCACCGCCTGGAGTTCGCCCTCCCCCGTGAAGAGCCGCAGCCCGAGGATGAAGAAGTGCTCGTGGAAGATTGTTTTGACTCGCGATGTTGCACACAACACGGGTCGCAACATGGGTCGCTTGGGTGTTGTGTCGGGGAGGAGGGGGGAGGGCCCCTGATGTTGGATGTTGCACGCAACATGCACTACATGAAAATCGTTGACTAGTGACACAATCACATTTTAGCGTCATTGATTTATGACGTTCCTGACTGATCCCATTATAATATTTCACTTCCGATCAAATTTAGTGACAAAAGAACTTTCGTCACAACGGTTGGTATTGTAGCCGAGCATTCCCTATTCCAAGCTAGTTTTGTGACGCCATAAGCTCCGCAACAGCGTCATTAACCAACTTTGGTCCCACATGTAAGCATCATTTTAAAAATAGAGTGTTCTAAGTCGTCATAAAACTCAGTAGGTCACCTGGACCGCGCCAAGTCACCTGGCCACGAACGCCACGTGGCCGGCAGCCCGCCAAGGTCATTGGACACACCAGGTCGTGAAATGTTGCAAAAACAATTTGCCATTGCAAGGGTTCGAACCAGAGACCTACAAGAACAAGACTGCACTGTTTACCACTGCACTACTTCGGTGTGTGAATTTTATGGGAAATACATCTAATAGTTTCATGCAAATTCTTTACAGTGACTAGGTCCCACACGTAAGTTTCAGGTGAGTGTATCTATATTTACGTATCGAATGGCTGGCGAGACGCTTCACTCAGACTTAGCAAAGACTTTCGACATCCGATACACAGATCTGCAACGGCTCGTGGTAGAAATCGGGGATCCTAGCGGCGAGGGGAAGATAGTTGCGCCGCCACCTCCCAGCAACAAGACGATGAGACAGCACGATGAGGTCGGTCCTCTGGTTTGAGTCGCTATATTTTCCCCTATCTTCCTAGGGTTGGAGATATCTAGCTTCTGGATGTACTTTAAGGTACTGGTAGCGCTAGATCGAGGCCTCCTGATGCTGAATGATATGCTAGGACAACCAATGCACTTGCCGAGTTAAAAAAAAGGTAGAGGGAGAACAATGGAGGTATCGTGATAATAGGTAGAGAAGGGGGAAGTTATGGCCGAGGAAAGTCTGGTCTATTGATGTTTCGCAAGGAGGACCTTCCTAGTGATAAATAGGGCGGAAAAGCTAAGATGTTGTTTATTTGGACTGATCTTGAATCAGATGGTCTGATCTTTTGATGTTTTGCAGGAATGACCTTCCTGAGTAACAATTGTGTAACTGCTTGTTTCCAACTGCTGCCTATTTCACATAGCCGGTCGCCGCGCGCCCGGTAATTGGACACGTCAGCCCCAACAACAACACAGAGCGGTTCTGGTAAGTTGGCGAGAGAAAAGCGCGCGCGGCAGCCAAAAAAAAGTTTTCCCGTAGACAAGTGTATACATCTCATTTCTCTCGACGACACGGCGTACACTACTGCAACTCTGCAAGAGACTCACCGGCACCACGCTCCTATTCCTTGTGGCAAACACTGGAGCTAGCTTTGGTGCTTAGATCCGCTATTGCCCATGGCGGGAAGGGCGAATCGTAGCGGCCCTAGCGGTGAACGGAGGAGCAGGACTCGCTCCGGTCAGGTCAGTCCTCTATTTTGCCATGCTACTTTGATCTGTCATACTAGGTAGGGGAATTCTGGATTTGAGGATCTGGGTTAACATACTATATTCATGTATTTTAAAGGTGTTTGGAGTAGACTTCGATAGCTCCAGATGACCGACGCCTGGTCCTCATGAAGTTATCGTTCTAGATCCTAATGAAAACGCGTGCAAGGACGTGTTGCCTATCCATCTGAGGTATGACTGGACAGGCGCCAACCCTGGACGTCGGTATGTATGCTGCTACGAGGTAAACGATAACTTGTTTTACTTCTAATAAATGTTGCTTCTGCGTTTGATGTTAGTGTGGTCAATCGCTAATTATATGAACGAAATCGGTGACTGCAGACTGATGGCATGAAGTGCGCGTTGTTTAGGTGGATAGATCCTGAATGGGATATTAGGACTCTAAAAGTTCTATAGAAATTGATGGAAGTGAAGGGAAAAGCAGAAGAGGAAGCAAGGTCATGAAAAGAAGCATGTACAACTGCAAAGGAGGAGGCTAATGTCAAAGCAGTTGAGCTGAAGACGATGACGCGATACTACGGGGAGGTAACCCATAACCTGTTTGAGATGAGAAAGAAAATGAGAAACGATGCTCTGTTGTCTCCTACAGATAAGGGTGAAGCCAACAGGTACCTAAAAGCTAAAAGCAAGGAAAGGATGTGGAAGGAAGAATGTGCAAAGACTAATAGGGAGATTCAAGAGACTGTCTCTGAGCTGCAGACGGTGAAGAAGCTCCTGGATTCTGCAACAATTGTGGTGAAGAAGGTGAAGGAATTGCTGAGACAGACCTCATATAAGAGGTCACTTAAGGACAATAATGAGGCATAATGTGATTCATGGTGTTATTGCTAGGTAGACAGTTTAGAGGTGCTAACCATGCTTGTATTTTGGTGTTTTCTACCTAAACATCTTATGTTGTTTGCTACTTGTTGGTGGTGTGAACTTTGTGGTGATGAGTAGCTATGAGATGCCATCTTATGATGTTTGCTACCTGTCCGGTCTGTTAATGTTTTGCTGGAAGAACCTTCCTGATTATCGAATGCATAACTGCTTGTTCCCTATTGTGATTGTGGTACATAGATTGTGGTAGAAACTCATACATATGCACTGAATAATTGAGTAAGGCTGATAATATAGATATTTTTACATTGAATTGTGTTACAGGTGGTACAACAATACCTATTCGCTACTGGTAGATTCAGTACTCATTCTTTTCATCGTGATGATAAGTTCGTAGGAAATAAATGTGATTTGCCCTCAGGCCAGGCCACTACAAGAAAGTCGTTGATTAGTGACGCAACCACATTTTGGCGTTATTGATTTATGACGTTCCTGGCTGATCTCGTCATAACTCGTCATAATATTTCACTTCCGAGCAAATTTAGTGATAAAAAACTTTCGTCATAACGGTTGCTACTGTAGCCAAGCGTTCCCCTATTCCATGCTTGTTTTGTGACGCCATAAGCTCCGCAATAGCGTCATAAACCAACTTTGGTCCCACATGTAAGTATTATTTTAAAAATAGAGTGTTCCAAGTCGTCATAAATTTAGTTGGGTCCCACATGTAAGCATTTTTTCGAAAATAGAGTGTTCCAAGTCATCATAAAATTTTCTAGGGTCCCACATGTAAGCATTTTCGCCATGTCAGCGGCGTTATAAACCAACTTTGGTCCCACATGTAAGCATTATTTTAAAATAAAGTGTTCCAAGTCGTCATAAAATTCAGTTGGGTCCCACGTGTAAGCATTTTTTCGAAAATAGAGTGTTCCAAGTCGTCATAAATAGTTCCAGGGTCCCACGTGTAAGCATTTTCGCTAGATCAGCGGAGGCTAGGTCACGAAATGTTGCAAAAATAATTTGTCATGGCATGGGTTTGAACCAAGGACCTGAAGGAACAAGGCTGTGCTGTTTACCACTGCACCACTTCTTGGTTGTGCGTGTTTTATGGGAAACTCAGCTAATAGTTCATGCGAATTCTTTACTGTGACCAGGTCCCACATGTAAGTTTCAGTTGAGTCTATAATTACGTATGGAATGGCTGGCGAGACACTTCACTCAGACTTCGCAAAGACTTTTGACTTCCGCTACGTAGATCTGCAATAGTTCGTGGTAGGAATGGCGGATCCTAGCGGTGAGGGGAAGATGGTTGCGCCGCCACATCCCAGGAAATAGAGGATGAGACAGCATGACGAGGTTGGTCCTCTGGTTTGAGCCGCTATATTTTCCCCTATCTTACTAGGGTTGGGGATATCTAGATTTGGGGATCTGGAGGATTGATGAGCATATATGGTAGATTTAGATTTCATTATCGTACCTTTAGATTTGCACTTCGATAGGTGTTAGAAATTGATAGACTATAGACAATTCATGTTATATTCAATTAGTTTTCAATTTACATCGTCTTACAGTAGGTTTTGTATTTTAGTAGCTTCTGGATGTGCTTCAAGCCACTCGTGGATTTTTGTTGAGGTGCACAATTGATAGGATTGATAGGTCCATTGTTTTATGAATTGGTAGATTGAAGATACTATTTCGGAGTTGCAGACCGTTGAAGGGACATCTGGATTCTACCACGATTGTTAGCATTTGCACAATTCATAGGTGTTAGATTCAGTTAGTTTCCAATTTGCATCGTTTGATGGATCGATAGGTTCAGTTAGGACAACCATGCCCTTGTTGAGTTTATGTAGGTAGCAAACAACCAGGTTTTGTGGCGTGTGGTGGTTGTTTTACTATACTCATACAATTGGGTTCAACGGATTCAGGTTTTTTTATAGACTGAGATGAGTTTATTTTTCAGATCGAGTTGAGTTTTCTCCAAGGATCAGTTTATTTCTACAAGAACTTATTAATGTTACTGGATGTCTCGTCTCGGGGGATGACTCTGTTAGGATCTCCAAAGAGATTGAAAACATGACAGAACAACTAGCTGACAAAGAGAAACAACTTCAGTACACACCTAAGAACAAGAAAACTGAGGGCAGAGCTTATTCTACCTACCATAGACATTGGAATAAATGCGTCAATGAATGGGTAGGACATTGAGTTTGTTTGGTCCGTCTTTTCTTTTAAATGTTCAAGAAGTTCGTTGTCAGTTGGACTGAAACGGGTACCCTTGCCTATTAGTACCCGTTTCAGTCCAACTGACAACGAACTTCTTGAACATTTACAAGAAAAGACTGACCAAACAAACTCAATGTCCTACCCATTCATTGACGCATTTATTCCAATGTCTTTCGTAAGTAGAATGAGCTCTGCCCTCAGTTTTCTTGTTCTTCGGTGCGTACTGAAGCTCTTTCTCTTTGTCAGCTAGTTGTTCTATCATGTTTTTTTTTATTTCTTTGGAGATCCTACAGAGTCCTCGCCTTGAGATGAGACATCCAGATCTTCTGAAAGAACTTTAAGAAATGCAAGAGAGGCCTGCAAGACCAAAAATTCACGGTAGGAGATGCAGAAGGTGAAGGAACAGCTGCAGGAGGCCAAACATGAGATGGAGTTATGATTATGAATGAGTAGTCATGATTATTGTGAAACTTGTATCATGATTGTATTTTGGTGTTGGCTACCGGATCATCGTATGATGTTTGCTACTTGTTGGTGGATTGGTGGTGTGAACTTTGTGGTGATGAGTTGCTATGAGATGTCATCTTATTATGCCGATTTGGTTTAATCTATTCCAAATTGATTCGAGCATACTCCCAATTCGAAATTCATACGCATTGCAATGGAGGTCATTGAGAATTGCAGTTAAGGACTGACACCGGGTGTTAACCGACGAACTCGTGTGCACACCCCCTCTGAATGGACGTGTCGATCATTGTGAATCGCACTTAAGGACTAGAACCGGGAAGTTCATGACCCGAACGTGGACACACTCGCACTGAAGGGACGCGTCCATTCTAGGTGGTAACTAATGTCCACGAACAGACGTTTCAGAACGACACATTCACTCCCACTATAATAAGAGATAGTTCAGGCACGAGATGATCATTGCAAGCCATTTGTGTTAATGGCTTTAGACGCTAAAATGATTCCTTCCATGCAAGTCGACTTCTCAGTCTCAAACCAGGAAGCGAAAGCAGAAGGAACCGCGGGCCAGTACAAGGAATCCGGTACGTTCATGGTGGGAGGCCGTCAATGGAAGCTATGTTGCTATCCTACATGTATGAATGAATGATCATCAGTGGATGGATGTTTCAGACGGCATTGCCGTCGTCCTCGTTCGTATGCACAAATCCCAAATGGTATGTGCCTCGTTGTTGCTATGAATACACACACTCACACATGGCGATACGGTCACATTATATTATTGTTGTCAAGCCTGTGACTGCTTCCTTCCACGTAGGTGCGAGTATTGTTGCGTGCGATGGCTGGAGACCCAAACGATGAAGATGATACGTTTCGAGTTCAAGCTACAAAAGAAGTTTGTTTCATGAATCGGGATCAACAAGAAAGAGGATTTGAATGTCTGGTGGACCATCATGACATTGAGCGCGTGACATCCAATAAAGATCCCATACACATATCATGTGTTGTTACAGTATTAGAGGACGATTGCATTGAAGTTCCTCCTCCATCAGTACAAAGAAGCATATGCGAAAGCTTTGCAGTCCAAGCCCCTGTGGACATTGTCTTTTACATAGGTGCAGAATGTCGGGTGATATGAGCGATACGTGCTGATGTGGCGAAAGTATCTTGTGTGATGGAGGCAATACTCTACGGCCCAGGAGTGGAGTTTAGCTATGAAACTGTTACAATTATTGACACACACCCTGATGGCTTCTCACTCCTGATCAAATATGCTATGGAAGGATCACTCCTGGAGGAGCCTGATTTATGGGACACTCTTGCCAATGCCTGGCCTTCTTTACTCTCGGTCGCCGACATGTACCAAGTCGAAAGGTTGAAGCTGCACTGTGCGTCAAAGATGTGGGACATGGCAAGCGAGGAAATTGTGACTTCATTTCTACGATGGGCAATTCATGCTAACTGCACACAATTGCAGGACAAGTGCATGTCTCTCTTAGAGTGAATCTTTCCTCATGGGTTACTCATATATGATTGGGCGGTCGTATGCACTGATCATCCTGAATTTATGCATGATTTCCGTAGAAGATTACCTGAAGGGTTGTACCAGGGTCCACTGTAGTTTTAATGTTTTTAGTCATGTAATGAACAGTTGTAACAATATGTTAATTTGTTGTAGTGAGTACATTTGTAATGCAATAATTGGATCATCCGTCGAACGTGAATATGAAGTAGAGTATAGGCCTATGTGTGTTTGTCAATTCCATGATCCATGGTGGCACGGACAACCCAGTCAACAACTTGCCTCTCTGCGTATGGTCACTAACATTTGGGTCTGACACCCTAGCGGTCTTTCGTTTGAGTCACTGACGTTTGGGTCCATGATCCAGAGTCTTTCGTTTCCCGCTCTGGAGCAGAAAGGCAGGACTTGAAATTTTGAATTCCCCGCTCCTCCTCCTGGTCCTCCCCATTTATGTATAAAACAAAGAGGGAAAACAAGCCTCTCAATTCCCTCCTGGTAATTTTCCAAAATCAAGGGATCTTCTCCTCTACTGCCGAAGAGACCTAGTAGATCTGCGGAGGAAGCAGCAACAACGACCTAGCTACCGACGACGGCTTCTTCTGCTACGAGCGGCAGCCTTCCTCTGCTGCAAGCAGCGGCGTTCCTCGGCAACGTCCTTGAAGCTGCATGATGGTTCAAACTTGTTGCTCCGTCGGCTCCCCCGAGGCTCACCCTGGCGGCCGCAGATCTGCAACAGTTGTGAAAAACATCGTGTTCAAGGCGCAAGGTCAGGCTGCTAAATCAAGACGACATTCAACACCTTCTTCCCTTCCTATTCGTCAGGTCTGCGGTCTCCTCCCTGTATTGATCGATTCAATTAGATTGCTTCCCCATGCTCCTTAGCTTTCTATAATATTCTTTCATGTTTGGGTGATTGTGGATCTACTGTACCCTATCGCAAGAGTTTGTTCGAAGTCATTTTATTTGAGGTTTGTAGAAATTTGTAGATGAAATTATTGGACTGCTTCCCCATGCTCTTTGCCTTTGAATATTGTTGTTGCATTCTTGGGTGATTGTGGATCTTGTGTTCCCTATTGCAAGAGGTTGTTCCATGTCAACTTATTTGAGGTTTGTAGAAATTAAAGGATGAAATTATTATATTGCTTACCCATGCTCTTTGGCTTTCCATATTATAGTTGCATGCTTGGGTGATTATAGATTGGGTGTAATCGTTCATGTACCGCATTGAACTTAATACATGAAATTGCTTCCGATTGCCAATGATCTCAACCCTTATCTCTTGTTCTTGTACTTGTTTCAACGGGCCAAAGGGTCAACATCTGTAGTCCCTCCTGTTCAGACCTGCTCCAAGGTAACAAACTTAACACCTTCTTTGTTTCCGATTGTGAATGATATCAACCCTTACCTCTTGTTCTTGTACTTGTTTCAGCGGGCCAAAGGGTCAACATATGAAGTCGCTCCTGTTCAGACCTGCTCCAAGGTAACAAACTTAACACATTTGTTTCTTTAGTTCGAATCAATTAAAAGGTCCTAATATGACTTGGGATCCACTGTTGCTAGATGGAAGCTACCAAGTCAATGATGCTTCTTCCCGAACAAATTAAAACAGAGGCAGCCGAGTACTCAAGAATGGGTACCAAATCCTTATGTAGTAGTGTTGATGAAGAGCGAGTTGACACTCCCAATTAGGATGGGTACAACTTCGACAACAGTTTGTAGCTCACCAGAAAGAGTTATGTAGCTTGAAGAAGAAGAAGACCGAAGAATCATAATCAACTCTGAAAATGCAGTCGGCTGAGATTAAGAGGTTGTAGAAGCTAACCGAAGACAATGGAGGCCTCCTTCATCTACTGCTTAGCAGTAAAAGATGAAGAGGTTAAGATTATTAGATCAAATCTCCACTGTCTCTTGTGATTATGACCTGGATTTAGCTTTGTTAATCTATGTTCCTTGCGAGACTGTTATCTTGTAATAGTTTGTGATATGTGATGAACAATATGGTCGTACTTGATAGTAAACAACAGTTTGCTTTATTGTATAAAGAAATATGTGCTGATTACTATTTTGCCAACCAAATCAGAATTATTCTAAAAAAGATCAGAATTGAAATGAAATCTATTAATATTGATGCATGATTAGTTAATTTTATGTTGTCCTTCAGTGGGCTTATCCCACTTTTAATTGGGCCAAAAGTTTTTTTTTCAAATTAACGTGACATATAAGGCCGCAAACAATGTGCGCACATGTTGAACTTGACCCAACAAAAATGGGCCCACTCTAATCAAATTTGTGCTAAAAAAAGCAACAAATGGGCCAAACAAAATCTTTTTTCGCTATATGAACAACGCCAGCCTACAGGAATAGTGTTGGGCTCAACTCAGCTACAAACGGGCCAATTTCATTTTATGACGCAAACGGTTTGTCACAATTGGCTTGCCACATCAGATGCCGCATCAGATTATGTCCAGCGTGGCAAAGATGCAGGAACGAAGTTATGACAATTTGTATTGACGATTTTGCACGCGTCGTTAAACTCATGACACCGTGAAATAAGGTCTCGTCATTAATCCTGGTTTATGACTCTCGAGTAATGATGGAGGGTTTCCGTAACAACCAGTGTCATTAATCGCGGTTTATGATGAGAAACACCCTTTTTTGTGTCACTAGTCAGCACATTCCTTGTAGTGATGCTCGCAACATTGCTCGCTAGACTTTCGATCTGACGGCTGACGGTTGAGCATCTTAGAATCCGACGGCTACGGACCCGTCCGATGCTAGCGCCCGGAACGGACGTCCGGGCGCTAGCAGTTCCACTTTTCTTTTTCCTTTTCTTTTTTTCTCAATCTTATCTTCTTAGCACTCCACAGTCCGACGGTGGTGCACGTGCCGGGGAAAACGAGGACGCCATGGCGTGCTCGCCGTTGACGCCATGGCCGTCAACTCGGAGGCCGGCGAGCTCTGCCCTGGGGTGAGCGCCACCGTGGGCGCGGGCTCTGCCCTGGGGCGAGCACTACCGCGCCTCGAGCTCCGCCCTAGGCCCCGCGCGACAAGGACTCAAGCTCGCCGCTGCCGGATCCGCGCGACGAGGAGGCCGCCGGGGCTGAGCTCCGCCGCCACGAGCTCTGCCCTGGGGTGAGCGCGAGCCGCCGCCGCGAGCTCCACCCTGGAATCCGTCGTGGGACCTATGCGACGAGGACCCGAGCTCACCGCTGCCGGATATTCCCCTCCTGGGTTGACTCCGTCCCCTGCTGGCTCCATCCAAACACTCCAAAAGAAGGTCGGACCTGTTGCCCCAACCAAACACACGGTAAAAGTCTTGTTTAGCGATTTTTTCTACCCATAAGAGCAGATCACCTAATCACTTAAATCTGAGATATGAGAAAAAATAGTAATCATTTTAAGATCCATGAACTATTTTAATCATTTCATTTATAGTTTAGTCCTCCTATCTTAAAATGATTACTATTTGTTGCTCATATCTCTGATTTAAGTGATTCTTGTGGTCAGACATTTGTAACAATGAGATTTATCTTTTAAAATGTTTTTTCATATTATTTTGTAATTGTTTATTTTACCTTTATTATATTGTTCTTTCTACACCACAACATAAGAATTATATAATAAACAATGATAAATAGTACAAATAACACTTGAAAAGATAAAGCTCACTATTATGAACGTGTGGCCACAAGAATCACCTAAATCGGATTTAAGATCTATGGAATTTAAAACCACCCATCAAAACATCCTGATGGCCAAATTTGAACGATTTTGACGGTTGGATGGTTAAAGATTTCCGGTTTTTTAGTTCGATGGCCAAAACCAAACTTGGTATATAGTTGGATGGTCAAAAATATACTTTTTTCTTTATTAAATATAGTACATGCCTTCACTACTACCATGGTATAGATTCCTATTTGGATCAACCGGGCTAAACTTTAGCATCTGCCTTATATTTAACTCCAATGTTTACTCCTTTATACTAGTTTAGCTCAGTGAACCTGTTTGGATTGAGAGACTAAACATGTATTTAATGGGTATATTTGTTATAAATGAGCCTCTTGAGGGAGAGAAAATAAGTTGATTTGTGTAGGGCCCGCAGAAATTTATCCCCATTCACCCTCTTGTTGGGGCTAAAGATTTAGCCCCTCCGAATTTAGACCCCTGTTTGGATGCCTAAGAACTAATTTGAGGCTAAAAACGAGGGGATAATGTTTAGGCTCCTGATTCAAACATGATCTTTAGTTTTATAAACATTATAATGTGCCATATCTTCATATCCTATTCCTCAGCGAGGGCAATGTTGGGAAGCATGAGCTTCGCAACTTGGCCCCTTCAGACCGAAGGGTACTTCATAAGGTTATTGGGGAATTGTGGAAAACTAGCCAACTGACTTTGGTTGTTCTTGAGTATGTGAGTAAGTTACAGGAGGAATGGAGATGACGGGCGAAAGATCAACCTTCGGAGTGCCACTGCGAAGGTGGTTGTCCACGAAGGTCGAAGCCACCATGTGGATGCCTCGGCATGTGAAGGATGCACTGCACCCATATGAGGGTGCGCTGTTTGGCCTCGACGTGTAAAGGAGGCACCCATATGAAAGCGCGCTGGAGGCATCGACGTGTAAAGGAAGCGCTCGTACGAGGGTAGGCTGGAGGCGTCCGTACGAAGGTCGTATTCCCTATAATGCCCCTGTAAAGTGCTGAGAGGTGTAATTGTAGAAAAGGTGTTCTCCGCTCCCCCTATAAATAAGAGGGTCACTGTAATTGATGGGACGGAGGAAGAGAGAGCTCCGAAGTAAAGAGTTTCCTTTTTCCTTCGTAGTACTTCCTTTCTGCTTAGTTATAGTAGAAATAGTAGAGGTAGCAATAGTAGTAGCAGTAGAAGTAATAGAAGTGGCTGCAGTAGTAGTAGAGGTAGAAGGGTAAGAGAGGGGCCTCCAAAAGGGCTTTCCAACCAAAGCCTGCCGAGACTAGGGTCCCCTTCGGAGGAAAAAGGGGGTTGTTGTTTTGGCATCCACTTCAGACTGATTTCCACCAACACACAACCAGGCCATTCGGATTGAGATCCTCTGCAATCGATTGTTGTCATCGACACTTGAGTCCAACTTGTGCTAGAGCCCACGTGTAGTGGCAGCTGCTCTTTACAGTCAACCCCATAGGTGATTTCAGGCCACCAAAAGTTGGTTGGCTATTTGTGTAAGTGCAATCAAAGCCCAAAGTGGGTTTTGGTGATGTTGACTACACAATTAAAGGACTAATGAGCTTTTAAGTGTATGTGACAGGTCATTACTTCACCATGGGTGCAAAAGCGAAAAAGGAGACCCCAAATTTAAAACAAGAGGCTTCCTATGGCTCAAAGATGAAGATTAATTCATTTTCTATTTTCAAATTCAGTATAGGACAAGTCGTACTATAAAGAGGGATACTAATAGAGGTATGGGTGAAACCAAGTGCATGAAAACCTCCTCTCTCACAAACATCCACTCAGCCAAAAACCTGACAGCCACACTTTCTCTCAGATTTGTTTCTGCAGAACGTGGAGGTTCTGTGTTTTGAAATATAACTGTTACAACTCATATCTGAGGGGTATTTTTTCCCCTGTGCGGCCCAACGGTCTTCCTCTCTTTCCTTGCAGTTCATACAGACACCAGAGCTCATTCCTCACCCTAGCATTCACTCTCACCTACTATAATCCAAATCCAAGCACTTCACTGAAGGACTGGGTGATTCCTAGTGAGAAAGAGCTAAGCCAATCCCTCTCTTGTGTTTTTGTACACTTGGTGAAACCCTAGCCATCTTGTTGGATCTATTACTCCTGGAACTTTGTTCCTAGATGGCTAAAGGTCGCCTGGGAGCTCCAAATCTTCGTGTGGCAGCTCCAAGAAGTTTGTATTGCCCCTTTGTGCAAGTGGAACCCTCTACCTATTGCCTTGGTGATAGATAAGAGAGAGGAGCGGATTGAAAGAGATATCATAGCCTTTGTGGCTTACCTCAACAACGTGGATGTAGGCCAGCCGTTGTGGCAAGCTGAACCATGAGATAAATCGGTGTCTTGTGTGCTTTCAATTCATACATATCTTGCTTGGTTGTTCTTCATTGCTTACTACTTGTTTATCTAGGGTTTGCAATATATCTACCTTTTCTTAGTGTTCCAAAGAAAGTTTAAGTGCTAGTTCTTAACTTCATACACTTCTCTCTAGCATGAGATCTGTTTTTCATCTTGTTATCCGCAGCAGTTCTTGTGCAGATTCAATTCCCGGAAACTCAGCGAAAATTCGTAGAAGTTCTGCGTATTTTCGTGGAGATTCCGTGTGCTGACAGTGAAGTTGTAAGAAAAATTTGAATTTGTTTTGCAAAGCCTATTCACCTCGACCACTTGTCTTGATCCTATCAATTTGGTTACATCTATCCAACGTACGCTGTTGTGGCTGTGGCTAGGCACCGTATGGTATTGTTCTTGTTGTTCGCACTGTCTGAGTATATATTTTAAAAATATAATTGGTAGCTTTCGTGCTTGATTCAAGAATATAAGCAAGACCGGAGTACGAGGATCTAGGCAATTGCTTGGTTTAGGTGGGTTCTGGGCTAGGCCATTATTTTCTTTAAAAAAAGTTTAAATTACATCTTTCTAGTATAGGCAAAAGTCTGAATAATATACACCCTAAACCATGGCATTTAGTTCAACTTATCTTTTTTGTGAATTTAGTTCAATTTATCCTTAATACAGTAAATGTTTTTTCTCCATGCAAAAGTGGAGTTTCAAATTCAAATTTTGCAAGTTTACAACGGACACCATATGGTATGTTAAAAAAATATCATGAATTTTTCATCACTATTTTGACAGGGTAAGATATTTAATAATAAAATTTATCTTTAATATACGAAATTGTATACAGATTAATGGTGAAAATTTCATCAAATATTTTTGAAATATAGATTATGATGTCCACTACCATCCTGCAAAGTGTTAAATTAAAATTCAAGTTATGTATGGAGAAACAAAAATGACAAGTTACATTATGGGGTAAATTGAACCAAATAGCATAATTTAAGAGTAAATTGAACTAAAACATAGTTGAGAGGGTTATTTGGACTTTCTCTATACTTGAAGGGAGTAATGTGGCTTTTTCCCCATTTTTTGTGTGACGTTGTCTTTTGGAAGTTTGGCTGGGCACTGTGGTCGCATTCGCTCTGTGGCCATGCATGTCTGAGCAAGAAAGAAAGTTTGCATGGTTATATACACAGGTGGTAAATGACTCTAATTTATTCTCGAGTATTTAAGGATTTATATAATCTTAACCTAGAAATAGTTAAATTGTGAAAGAGGCATGAGAGTCGTATAGTTCATTATCACCCCTAGGTATTCCACTTTTTTCTTCATTATCACGAGTTCTTTGAAGTTGATGGCCTGCAGCTGTTTCTGGTAGAGTGGAGTACTTCCAAGTTCTAAACAAGTCCTTAACACCTTGACTCAAAAAAGAAAGTTCTTAACACCCTTCTATAAGAAAACCACCATACTCAACCTAAATGAGGCTCTACTTAGCTTCCATACCACGAGTTGAAATGTACCGTTTCATTCTAGTAACATCAATGTTTTAAATAGCAGACTTAGCGGTGACAGTTCTCCAAAAGCTATAAAAAACTATAGCGCCATAGCGGGATATAGCTGAAGCTATTTTATTTAGCGCTTAGCCGCTTACTAAAAATATGATAATTTTCAGTTAATCATACATAGAAATATAGATCTAAGAAAAACATTATGAAGTTTATACATGCCCGGGGTTACAAAAGAGCATCTATTCGTGTGTGCCACTTCAAAATTAAAGAATACATTAGGATTTTTTACCACTATAATATTTTTTAGCAATTAATGGACTTCTAAGTTTTCAGTGTGGAGAAAATGAAGCATCATCATCCCGCGTAGCTGAAAATAGAATTAGCAGTGCTAAATACATTTCACGGCTAAGCCAGATAACGGTATTTTTTTTTAGCAAAAACCGTGGGGCAAAGCCCCCGGCAACACGTAAATAAATTGAAGAGCAGCAAGAGTTTACAGAGCAACTTACAGGGCGCCTAACCAGCAGTTAGGCAAGAAGAAAAAATTAGAGGGAGGGAGAGAGCAAAAAGACTAAAGAGACTCAAGTCACAATTTAATGGAATTATGAAGAAAGCTTTTGATTCTGATCAAGTGCTTGGAGACTTCGGCTTTGAAGGACGACTTCCAGGCAGCAACGCTTGGACCTTTATTGTTGAAGATGAGATCATTTATTTCCTTCCAAAGACACCACACACCAATCATGAAAACCTCCATGGAGAAAGGTTGAGCAAAAGCTTGCTTGGCAATGTACAACCTCTGGTGGATATTAGAGTTTTCATCCCAAGAGACACCTAAAGAAAACTAGCGGCAAGATGCTGAGGAGCAATCAAAGAAGAGATGATCAGCTGTTTCCTCAATGCCCTCATGGCAAAGAACACAAATATAGTCTTCTAGGAACTTCTTTCGTCTTTTCAGAATATTTGTAGTGTTTAGTCTGTCATTTAGAAGCAGCCAAACAAAGAATTTGATTGTTGGGATACACTTTGTTTCCCAAATCCACATGACAGTTCTGTTTGGATGTAACTCTCAGAATTGATAGTGATAGTATTTACTTGAGGAGTATTGCTGTTGTCCCCAAATAATGCTAAACATATTTGCTATCATGCTCCACAGGAGGAAGAGCAGAGCCATCAGGGTTTGTTGCAAATCAAGGAATTGATTGTAAGCCTCCCGAGACATAGGAATTCTAAAACAATCCAACAGGTTAGTGGATTGTCTCAGCGACCAGAGAGAGATCTTTGAATCCTTTGCAAATCCAAAGAGAGAGGGAAACCGGTCAACATGGATTGAGCCATTGATAAGATCTTCCCAGCTAGTGAACTCGGTAATTTCCTCTTTATCAACATATTACATGTGTTCTCTCAAACTTCCTACTACATTAATTAAGATCATTGATAAGCATAGGAAGAATTACCTTTGGAGGGGAAAGGAATTCAGACATGAGGGCCTGAGGGGTACAACCTTGCTGCATGGGATCTAGTCAGAAAGCCCAAAAACATGGGAGGTCTTGAGGTCATTAACTTAAGTGTGCATAATGGCACTCTTCTTCTTAAGTAGCTAGACAAGTTTTACAGAAAAGAGAACATTGAATGGGTTTCTCTCATCTGGAAAAAGTATTATACTGATTCTGTTCCCCATCTTGCTAGAGAGAAGGGATCCTTTTGGTGGAAAGATATACTAAGGCTCAATGTTCAGTAAAGGTGGTTGCTATTTGTTCTCCTGCCAAAGGTGACACATTAAGATAACGGTATCTAGCAGAGCTAAACCGTCCTTAGCAATCATAGCGGAACCAATGCCAATAGCATAGCATCAGCTCTCTAAATAAGCTATAGCGGAGCTATAACAAGGCTATAGTGGGCTATTTAATTTAGAAGTATATGAGTAACATAAATGCAACACTGCAACAGAACTTTTTTTCTGATATATCATGGACAAGCCAAAAAAGAAGTCATTTATATTTTCGATGGATTTTGTTTAACCTCATAATTACTATGAAACAAACCATTGTTACAACATGACAAGCTATCCCCATCGAATGGTATTATACCGCCTTGATGGATCCAGACTACGGAAACCACAACACAGAGAAGAAACATTTTTTGTTGGTAAGAAGGCACTACCGGGGATGTTTAAACGAACAAGCCTACCAAAATCAAGGCGAGGCATGATCTAACTTTTTCCCCTCAGCTATTACCAATTTTTGTCTTTGTTTATCCCATCCTCATCTCCACCTATTTACAGCTTCAGTCATTCTTTGTGTGCTCGGCATTCTCATTGTTATTTGCCAACACAGCAGCACCACGTTGAACCATTTGCAATTGGATTTGCAACATCTGTGAAGAAGAGGTATAACTTATGAGTTCTGCTGGATACAGATTCATAATATCAATGAAAGAAAGCTGTTAAGCATGTCACTGAAAAACATGGTGAAAGCAATTCCAATCACCGTTCATGCATGAATGCAACAGTGGGCTGGCAACATCTAACAGCTAAGTGCTAATTACCAGAGAAGCATTTGCAATTAGAAATAATGCAGATTGCATAACGTGGTACCAAAGCTGAAGACTAACTGTTCACTTGCAGTCTACAGTAAAATGCAGATCATAGATGCCGATCATATTGTTAAAAGGGCTACTAAAGATACTTGCATGCTACGTACTATTTTATGGGTATCAACAAACTAATTTGCATTATTATAAATTGCATATTTGCATATGACACCATCACAAGCAGACAGCTACATATCAATAATACTAGTAGCTTATGTTAACATAAACAAGAAGTGTTAAAAACATAACAGCTATTGCAACCAACTCATCTTCATGCGCAATAATGCAAACTATCATGTGAAGTCGGTAGATAGATGCAAGTTGATGGACCTATTCATAAGGAACATTTTTCAAATAACAAATTGTGTGATTCAGAAGCTGTCCATCCATTTCACACAAGTTACCATGAATCATGCAACTTATGCAATGGTACATATGGAAGAACCTTAAAGCTACAAATATGTCAAATAGAAATATCTATGGTATTGAAACTTGCAAGGAGTCAATGTACACCTATCTAGCACCTTATAGCTCATACACATCACTTGTTGGTCGCATCACGAAGTGGAGTGCTTTGGAATCAAGATGCTTTCTTACCTCTATCTGGCTCTTTATAAAGTTTTCTTGTGCCTTCTGCAGTGAATTTTCAAGATCCCTGGTGCTTGTTCCTGAACCAATGGCACCATGTGAAATAAAAGGTAGAGGTGCTAAACCATTGCTCGTGTGTTGGAATTGCAGTTCTCGGTCTTTCTGAGATTGATTGGAGCAACTTGCTTCAGCTTGTGGTGTACTTGATGTAGACTGGGGAGGAGCTGACCTGATGGTTAAATATGACATGCTTATTAGTATTTATACTTGTATCAGAACAAAAGGCCACCCTACTTGTTACCCTATCAATGTAGTAATATTTAAATTCTGTGTATACAAGGTACCTAAAAGTACACAAGTCTGGTTAACCACCCATTTCAAATTTTCAACAAGATGATAGCAAAGTGATGAAAAGCTTTGTGTTTAGACTGTTACAAAAGTTACCTATTTAGGTTGTTCGCTGGAGGATAAGCAAAAGATCTTCCATATAAAGAAGCAGCTGCAGCAGCCGCTTCAAGTTTTGCTTGGCGCCTGCTCATGTTCTCACCATCAGATGCTCCTTCTGAGCCAGGAGTACCAGTACCTGCAGCTGCTTTTTGTCACATCAAATCAGCAATCACAAATAGAACTGATTACACAGTGCCAGTACTCACTGTTATGTGAGATTAAAGTTGTAATATACAACAACAAAGACGTGTAGTCCCAAGAAAGTTATGGTAGGCTAGAAGATTCAGACATTCAGTATGGATGTGACACAAAAAGATCACATCAATAAAATGAAACTCACCAGGCTGAACTCCAGGCTGAGCTCCATGTTGTCGTGCTGCTGTAGCACGTCCATTATCTGGGGGAATGATTGGAGCTCTGCACGTGGGGCAAGTGTGTTGGCGCTCTAGCCATGACCTTAGACAATGCACATGGAACAGATGCCCACAAAGCAGCTTCTTTGCTGTAGTCATCTCCTCACGGCAAATGATACATGTAGCATCACTCCTGAATAAAATACAATTAATCACAACAATTTCTATGTGGATTTAACTTAGTGCCAATAGAATGATAAGAAAACTCACGCATTGAGCTCTTCTGTTGTAGCATCTGGAAAACGCTCATTCATGTTGGAAGTGATCTTTCTGTAGCGCACATAATCTGCTATGCGAATTTTGAAGTTGCGGAAGGTCTCATATAGCTCACGAATTAAGTGCAGTGGAACACCATAGTTCCTGATATCAATATAACAGATCAACATCAACAGTTTACACTAGAGTCTCAAAGGGGTAGTACCATAATAAGGGAACTTACAGGAAGATAGCTATGAAGAACAGCATGTATAATGACAAGTGCACAAGGTCACTGATGAGCTCCAAGTAAAATGTATAAACTGCTTTCTTTTCCCATTGACCTTCCATTAGCATGTCACTGACATAGAATACATACTTCACAAATGTTGACACTGTGGATGTTGCTAGTATCATATACCTGAAACAAGGTTTTTACATGTTAGAGCTACTATACTAGAGTAATTTGAATCTTTAAATAATACTCCCTCCGTCCCAAATTATTAGTCGTTTTGGATTTTTCTAGATACATAGATTTTGCTATGCACATAGATATATATTATGTCCAGATGCATAGTAATGTATGAACTAAGAAAAGCTACAACGACTAATAATTTGGCCATCTTAAGGTTAGCAAACAGGGTTGTTACCTTCCCTTGAAGGCATCCCCCTTGCTTTGGAATCAACAAGTGAAGAAGAATTTATTTTTTGTTTTAAGGAAAGTGAAGAAGAAATTATATAGCTGGAGTATCATGATAAATAGACCTAATATGCAAGGTACTATCACCTAAAATATTGCTCAAACACCCCTTGCTTTGGAATCAACAAGCAAAGAAGAAATTCTATAGCTGGAACTTCATAATAAATGGACCTAATACTGCGATGTGCTGTCACTAGCATTGTACCTAAAGTATTGCTCAAACATAAACTGAAATAATTGCAAAATTGCTAGAATAACATCCTGTAATATAGCAACCAGAACATACATATACGAACAGATTAGAAAGCGTAAGACGGATGGGGTAATCAAAGTTTAAGGCACGGATATATTTATGCCTTATGGCTTAGTTTATACATCAAGCGAATAAATAAAAGCAATAACTGCTAATATGACATTATTCATAGGGTTTAGGGTAAGGTTCAGTGCAAAGGATGCTACACAAATGGAAAGAGGATGCATCACTTCTGAATTACTAGAGACTTTTGTGGTAGGCTTGGTAACAACAAAAAGGCAACTAATGTGATATATGGACTAATATGCAGTACTTCTCGTTTTGCAAGTATTTGTCAGCTACCCTAGGAATTATCATTTCACAGCATTTTCACAGCATTTCTTCATTGTAACGAATCTGCACCCGTACTCTAATGTTGAAAAATAGGACAATTTGTTGTCACATTGATACAGTGACAAGGTGAAGACAGATGCATCTCAATCATTTCCAAGCGCAGAAGGCAACACACATCGAAGGCATTTCAGGACAGTGAAAACTGAAAATTGAGCTTACTCAAAGGAGAAGAAGATGGCAACTGACGCCTCTCGCTTCTGAATGAGCGACCTGAGCGAGTTGGACAGGAAGAGGCAGTCGACGATGAGCAGGAAAGCCATGAAGGAGACGATCCTGATGTGTGATAGCATGGGCACGGAAGGCGTGGTCTCGATGTACTCGACCCTCTTCCCCGCCAGCCAGTGCAGCGCCTTGACGAGGAGCAGCGCGGCGACCATGGCGAGGAAGGAGACGGAGAAGTCCTGGCGGAAGATGGTGACGGCGAAGAGGATCTCGACGACCTCCCGCCAGGACTGCTCGTTGAGGCGCTCGACCTCGGCCTCCCGGAGCGACCCCAGGAAGATGCGCTTGACGAGCCGCCAGGCGACGCACATGGCGACGAGGCCCGTGTTGAGGAGCAGCACGAAGCAGATCTTGGAGGTGGAGAGGTAGACCATCGCCGGGTAGAACTGATCCCGGCTGCTGAAGGCGTAGTACACGGCCGACGCCGTCGCCAGCAGGCTGAACGCCGCGTACGTCTGAAGACGGATCATCTTCGCCTCCGGCGCCGGCGCCGCCCGCAGCGGAAATTCCCCCAACAAAATTTCCGAAACAAAACCGCAGCTCAAGGCACCACCACTGGATCGGATCGCCTAGAACACGCAATCCAAATTACCAAGCAGAATATGAAACGAAAAATTATCCGGAATCAGAGCCGCGAATCGAAACCCTAGGGTGACTAAGCTACATCAGATCGGGAGCGCGAGTGCGATGGCAGCCGCTTACCCAGCCAGAGAAGGTCGGCGGCTCTACGAGGAATTCGATGGGGACGCCATGTCGGAGAGGCTTCGATTCGATCAAAGGTGGATAAGTCGCCGCTGCGATTTTGGAGGAGAGGGTTTGGAATTTCCTTTGCTTTTCTTTTCCCTCTATTTCTGTCTGTCGAATTTTTATATTTTTCTCTTTCAGGGAAACGAGTTTCTTGGGGGAAGGATGGCTTGGTGCACACACACGGATGGCGTGGCTCCTGCCAATGAGCAGCCTCCACGTGTATGAGAAACGTGGAGGTCTGAAGGATGGCCAAAGGGGACGGAGCGAGGTAGTAATGGTAATAAAATGTTTTTTTAACAAACTTCACAAGATAACACGTGTTTCATTAATATAGCAGAAAAATATAAGACTACAGTCCTGTAAGACCATAGGTAGGAAAACTAAAAGAAAGAAAAACAAAATATCTATACTCACCCGGTTGGATTGGGACATCAGCACGGATAACACTCATCAGCCGGTTGGATTGCGGCATCAACATGGCCGCACCCCTGTACACGAAGCCGGCAACGAAGACGAAACATCTGTGCAGCTTCACTCACAATCCGCACATATGCAGACATCGAAACCTCTGACGTGATCTGACATTGAAAAAGAAACAAAGGAGGCAAACACCACCACGCCAACAAGGCCACCGCCATGCAGGGTCCATCGCCTCAATGCTGCTGCAACAAAGCCAACCACCCGAATAGAGTGAAAGCACCGAATCCGAGCCTCAACACAGGGTCTCGCCGCATCTGCCGTTGGACTCCTCCTCTCACTCCTGCGCGGGGGCCACGCCACGCCCGCCACAGAACTCCACGCTCTGGAGCGTCAAGATGGTTAGCAGAGAAGCTCAGCTCTCAAAGATTCTATCAAGCAGTCAAAACCAACGCTGCAGGCCGACAACACCTTATTGCTTCACCCTCGCACAAAGCCATGCTGTCAAAGGAAGTCGCTTGCGCTGTCTTCGACGTTGTACCGCACCGGAAGGGCCCAGCTATGTTGAGCACCCCCGCCGCACGATCCGTTGCAAGCCAAGCCGTCTAATATTGTCGTTGCCACAAGTGTCGTCATCACCGATGCATTCCCACACTGCACTGGACGTTGCTAAGCAATGCCAGCCGTCGTGGTCCACTGCAAGCAGCCAAGTAGCAACTATGTGACAACACTTTGATCGCCCTTGAGGAAGAGGTCGCCTTGACACAAGCTTGGCAACCCCCTTCATGCTTGCCATGCGACGGAGTTGCCAACCCTGGATGTAGCCGCCGCAGACAAAGGACCGACAATGCCATGAGCTTAGTGCGGTCTCAAGCGACGATGCCTCCAAGAAGAGCACGACGCCAAAGGCACCGCTATCGCTCATCCAACATCTAGACCAGGTTTTCACCCAGAGACCATGTGCAGCCGGGTGTAGCTCCAAAATGACTCCCCCAACAGGGAGAAGCGACGTCAAGAACGTCGTCATCATTCCACCAGCCGAATGATGGCGAGGGCTTTCGCCCAGAGCATTCAATTCCACACTGCACATGCACGGCACAGCATTACCAACACCACCGCCACAGCAACCCTACCAGAGCGACGCCATCACCGCACATCCCGCGCCATGATGCTAAAACTTCACCTCTGTTGCCGCTCATCACACGCAGCCACGCCGCACCTCTCCACCACCACACGCCAGATGCAGTCGAAACGTCGGAGTCGCACCAAGTCGTTGTCGCTCGCGCCCCGGTCCGGCCCCGACACCGCAAGCGCCGCACGACCCAAACAGGGGTGCACACCGTCGAAGCGCCGAAGCTGGACGCTGTCGCAGCCACCTCCGTCCCCGCGCCGAACCGTCGGCGCACCTGCCTTGTAGTCCCGTGCCGTAGCATGGCTGTCTCGCGCCTCCGCGCTGCAGCCGCCAAGCCCAGCTCCTGCGCGGACATCCCCACGGCTGCCTTGCGCCTCCGCGTTACAGCCGCCGAGCCCGGCGCCTGCACGAACGTCGCTTCTTTTGGTGCCCGTTGACCCGCATCGGCCACTGCTTTGGGGGTGCTCGTCGTAGATCCGGCGTAGGGATGGTCGGATTCGGCCTCCGGGCCAAGAGATCCCCACGCCGTCGTCGTCGCCATGGCCGACGTACTGCAGCTCGTCACCCTCTGCCCTAGAGTCGATGCTGCCTACAGAAGACACACCCCGCCGCCACCCTCCCGGGGGCCCACGCGGGTTCCTTGCGGGCCCCTCCCGTAGCGGCAGGGGGAGGGAGGAGAGGGAGGGGGCGCTGGTTGGTGAGACGAGAGCTTTATGTTTCTTGCATGAACATTTAGATCACCTTACCGATGCTTTGGTGTCTTCCTTCCCGGCAGCAACCTCACGCTCGCGCTTCTCGTCGAGCATTTTGAGCACGTGTGGATGTATCAAGAGAGTCTTGCCATCCATCACGATGTTGTCGAGATCAGGAATGAACAACTTGCAGTTGAAATTCTCGCCATGAATCCACGAGTGCGCAGCGATAGCATGGACGATAACACGAGTGCGAACGATTCCATGCTTCTCGGTCCTCATGGGCGAGATGACAGTGAGCACATAGAAAAGTATCCGGCGTGAAGTCGATGGAGTGTTGGGTGTTGATTGTGCATCCAATGTGTTTATCTGCTATTCCAATGTGTTTACTTGATGATTTTATTTAAATTTACCACCATATACATACGGTGTACATAAGGAAGCAAGTGGTGTACGTGAAAAAGATAAGAGCTAACACTACTACAGAAAACATTTGTAAGAGCGCCTCTATTTTTTTTAAGAGCGGGTCGAATTGCCGTCCGCTCCAACAAATGGTCGCGACACTGTAGCAACGAACCCGCACCTATTAACACGTTTTCAGGTGCGGACGACGTGGTCACCCGCACCTGAAAAGGATTTTCAGGTGCGGCTTGCGCCGTGAACAGCTCCTGGAAACCATTTTCAGGAGCGGTTCATGTGGCCACCCGCACCCGAAAAAAATCGACAAAAGGAATCTCGAGGTTGTCTTCTTTCTCCCGACAGCAACAGCGCCCGAACAGTATACCTCGAGGTGCTGTCCGAAAATCGCCAAAAATACAAAAAGGAGGGGGGGGAGAGTTTCAAAATTTTTTCCTTGGACTTGGAGCCTAAAGGAGGTTAGTTATTCTCATTTTTTTTGTCTCTTTGAAGCTTTATTCATTGTTTTTTGGCTCAATAGAGATGCATTTAGGTCTAGAACTCCATAGGTGTGGATTAGAGCTTTTGGACCTCATTTAGCTCAAACTCTTGAGTCAAATTGTGCTATTTAGGTAGGAGAGCAAGATTATCTAGTCAATTTGAGTTCAACTTTTTGTTTAGCCATCATACATGAAGGATGAATTTTCCTAGGTTCATATGAGGAGAGAGAAGACAATTTGTTTTTTTTCTATAATGCCACAAGAATGGTATGTTTCATGAATTTGCAAAAATCTATATTTCGTATGTTTTTATTAAATACAACAAGTGTGATTATATATTGACTTAGATATTTATTATTAGGTACGAGAATAATAAGATTATTATTATCAAATGAACTTTTATGTTTATGAAATCTGGATTTAATTTTCTCGTGTCCTCTGATTCTTTCCAGAGACATGGACAGGACATGGATGTACGAAGCCCGAAGAACGAGCGTACATTTTCGTGAAGAACTTAACAAGTTTATTAAGGCCGCGGAGATTAATGCTGCGGTTGAGAAGAAAAAGGTGGTGGTTTGTCCATGCAAAAAATGCAAAAATATAAGGGTATTCAATATCAATGAAACAATTTCGATAAGGTCGCATGTGCCGATGAATGGTTTCGTTGAAAACTATATGATATGAACATCTCATGGTGAGAAAAGGAATAATAATGCACCACCTCCTCTGAATCCGCTCGAAGAAATCATGCATGATAGTGACTTTGGGGCCATGTTTGATGATATTTATGGTGAGGGTAGCGGCGATGATGATGGTGATCATGGTCAATGCTCTGATGGTATTAATGATATTGGTTTTGATGATGATGGTGATGGTGGCAATGATGATGACGGTTACGATAGTACCGAGGATGATGAATTGGATGATAGTGACTACCTGACGCAGTTGTTGCGTAACACCAAGGAAGAAATATTGGTTGGCAGTGCAAAGGGGTTAGAAAAGTTCGAGATAGTGAAGAAAGCAGCTGAGGAGAATGTGTACCCGCGTTCAAAGGGATGCCCAAAACATTGGACCGTACTTCGTTTCGTACTTGAGATGTTGATTCTGAAGGCCAAGCACGGCTGGTCCGATGTGTGTTTCAATGATCTGCTACGTGTGTTGGGTTGGTTGCTTCCAAAGCCAAATAAAGTGCCCACCGACACATATCGAGCAAAGAAGCTTGTGAGTCCTTTCACGATGGGCGTCGAAAGAATTCATGTATGTCCAAACCATTGTATCTTGTACCGCGGGGATACTTTCAAAGATTTGGACAAATGTCCTGTTTGTTCAGCTAGTCGATACAAAAAGAATACCAGGTCATGTGCTGAAGATGGCATAACTGTCGGGAGTAAAAAGAGCAGGAAGGGTGCATCAATTAATGATGCTGCTGAGCAAGAAGACACGACTATAGGCGGTTCTGAAAAAACCGGCAAAATTCCTGTCTTGGTCATGTGGTATCTCCCTGTTGCGGATCGCCTTAGGCGTTTGTTCTCAAACCCGAAGGACGCTGAACTGATGACATGGTGGGCTTCAGATAAGCGCAAGAAGGGTGACGGGAAGCTTCGACATCCATCTGATGCTAAGCAGTGGAAGAAGCTCGATCAGAAGTATCCAGAATTAGGAGAGGAACCAAGAAACGTTCGATTTGGGCTAAGTACTGACGGAATGAATCCGTTCGGTGAAAGGACCAGCATTCATAGCACATGGCCAGTGATTTTGACAATATACAACTTGCCAACATGGTTGTGCCAAAAGAGAAAGTACCTTTTGCTATCCACCATGATCCAAGGACCAAAGGCTCCTGGTATTGATATTGATGTTTTCCTTGAGCCTTTGATGCAAGAGATGGAAACTTTATGGAAGCAGGGTACCAAAATCATGGACGGTTTCATAAGGAAGGAATTTACTCTAAGAGCCATTATCTTTGTCACCATCAACGATTATCAAGCATTGTTTGTGTTGTCGGGACAGGTGAAAGGTAAGACGGGATGCGCGGTTTGCATTGGTGACACCGTATGGACTTTCCTATATGGTTCTAGAAAGGTAGGTTACCTTGGGTATATGCGCTTCTTGGTGGAAGGGCACATATTTCGAAGTAAAAAGTTCTATAACTATTTTAGTGACAAGGCCAACATAGGATCTGTGGCTGCAAAAAAAGATGGACACCAAATTTTGAACATGGTCAGGGCCATCCAAGTGCCTTATGGGAAGATGACAAAACAAGGAAAGAAGAGGAACAGAGATAAGGCACCTATTGAAGGTGTGCCATTCAAGAAGATGTCGGTCTTCTACAAGTACTTGCCGTACTGGCCGGACCTCGAGGTCCGTCATGCCATCGATGGTATGCACCTGAAGAAGAATGTGTTTGGTAACACAATTGGTTTCCTGCTCGAAATATCAGCCAACACAAAGGATACCTTAAAGTCACGACAAGATTTTGTAGCAATGGATATCAGAGAAGATCTTCACCCTATCGATAAGGGTAATAGAAGATACGAACTACCACCGGCGAGCTATAATTTGACACTAGCTGAGAAGAAGGCAGTTTGTGAATCGTTACGGGGGATTAAGGTACCAAGTCGATTCTCATCGAACATTAGAAAACTAGTCTCAATGAAAGATCTTTCGCTATCAGGTTGGAACTGTCATGATGCTCATATGATGCTTACTATCTTCCTGGCAATTGCAATTAGAGCGATTAAACTGGTATATGTGAAGATGTTAATCACTCGGTTATGTTACTTCTTCACCAAAATTTCTCAAAAGGTTATCGATGAAGATGAGTTGAACTATATCCAAGAATTTATTGCAGAGACTATGGTGCAGATGGAGATGTGCTTCCCTCCAGGATTTTTCGATATTACAGAACATCTCATGATTCACATGGTCGATCAGATACGCGCTTTGGGTCCACTTTACCTACACGAAATGTGGACCTATGAGCGTTTCATGTCAATTCTCAACTGGTTTGTTATGAATCGTGCTTATCCCGAGGCATCCATGGTAGAGGGATACAACACAGAGGAAATCATCGAGTCTTGCCTAGGTTACCTAAAGGATAAAGCACGAATTGGTTTGCCGGTACCGCGATTTGCGGGCAAGTTGCAAGGGATCGGCACTGCAGGGAGGAAAACCTTCATTGATTCCGACTTTGAAGCTGTGAAACAAGCCCATGGATGTGTGATGCGAAACCTAACAATAATGTCACCTTTAGTCAGTCAACACTTGAAATTGATTCGTGATCTAAGCAATGGCCGGTCGGAAGATTGGATTTTGAGGGAGCACACACGTCATTTGACAACATGGTTGAAGGACCTAAATCTTGCAGATGGGGGCACTGTGGAAGAGCAAACGATCAAAATATTAGCATCTGGCCCTTCTTCGCGGGTCACCTCCTGGCAAGGGTATGATATTAATGGATATCTTTTCTATACTTCCGCGAAGGACAAGAAGACTGTGTCTCAGAACAACGGTGTTTGTAACAATGGCTTTGACTCCAAAGGGGTAAGCACTACATATTATGGTGTCATAGATGATATATGGGAACTGCACTATGGATCCAATATTATACTCCCTGTTTTTCGGTGTCGTTGGGTTAAACACCCAAAAGGTGTTCAAGTGGACAGCTACGGCTTCACAATTGTCGATCTCAATAATGTTGGTCACAAAGATGACTCATGGGTACTTGGTTCACAGGTTGGGCAAGTCATGTATGTTGTTGACCCTGCAAAAAAAACACATCATGTTGTAGTGCCTGGAAAACAAGAAGTGATAGGGGTTGATGGAGTCGAAGACATTGAAGAGTACAATAATGAGTGCAATGACATGAGCCTTTTCACTGATCTACCTCAGAAGATGTTGAGACTAGAAGCTACTATAAAGAAAGATGAAAAGCCTTGGTCACGGAAGGATGGAGAATCAAGAATTGTTACTGCATAATAATATAGCTAGTTAAATTAATTGGATTTTGTAATTTGCATTTGAACTAATGTCATGCAGCTACTTACTGGATTTCTTAGTGAATAAGATGCATTTAGTGGATTTCTTAATAAATCAAATATAAATTATTTAGTGGAATTATTAAAAATACAATGGATTTAGTGGAATTATTAAAAATACAATGACTTTATTGGTTTTATTAAAAATAAAATGACTTTAGTGGTTCTTTCAGTAAAAGCGAGACATGCGTAATGTATTGTTATTACATTTGTGAACGTACTATTTGAACACAAAATTTTGACATACATCTCAGATGAATACAAAATATATACCAAACTTGTAGATGGTAACAAGACATAAAACTTTGTAGTTCACTAAATTTTCATTTGAGGTCATTTAATACGTTAAATATTAATTAGAACAAAAAATTCAGAAAATGAGAAAATCTTTGTAGGTGCGGGTGGCCTTGCGGCCCGCACCTGGAAAATGTTTTCTAGGTGCGGGCGGCCTTATCACTCGCACCTGGAAAACGTTTTATAGGTGCGGGTAGCAAGGCCACCCGCACCTAGAAAACGTTTTCAGGTGCGGGCCACAAGGGCACCCGCACCTGGAAATGATTTCTAGGTGCGGTCCATGCGCCCACCCGCACCTAGAAATGCCTACCTATATATGCAATGAGGACGACCACTTAGCCAATTTTACCGAGCTCGCCGCACAGGAGGGCCGTTAGGCTGCCGAAATTCGCCGCCGCCGCCCCGCCGCCGCCGCCCCCTCCCCGACGCGCGAGTCCCCAGTGCCGGCGCGGCCTCCTCCCCGCCGCGCGCCGCCCCATCTCCGCCGTCCCCGGCCGCCCTCCCAGGCGTCGCCCGCGGCCACCTCCCTGGCGCGGCGACCTCCGTAAGTGATTTTTTTTTAAAAAATTGTTAGCTTAGATTAGTGTATTTTAAAATTATATAGAAGGGAGTACAATTTCGAAATAGATTGTGTAGCATTTATTTGGTAGACTTAAGTTTGTGTAGAAATTTTTAAATAAAATATCTTATATATTTTAGGGATAACAATGGATCGGTTTGCCTTTTTTAATCGTGATGGCGGCCGTGGAGGTGGTCGTCGTCCTTTTCGCAGTGGCCCTCCAGTCCCAGACCCTCCGCCACCACCCCCAGGGCAACCTGTTGGTGCTTCCTTCCCTGTCGGTCAAGAACCCATGCCCATTACCCAATGCGAGTTACGTCAAAATGCGGTATGTATTTAGATATTCAATTCTTTGAATTTGGTATTATTTTTACAATGATAATAATGTGTATTATTTGCATTGTTAATTATGAAGTTGGTTTCACCAATGCAATGGTTGGAACGAGTTATATATTCTGTGACTGGACAAGCTCCAATGGTGAGTCATGAACAAACGACTTCATCACGAGGAAGGTTTATTGTTTCTCTATCAATTAATGTTGCGGGCATGCGAGAGCAAACACTTGGTGATACAGTTATTATCCATGTCAATTCTTTTGCTGCAATACAACCACATGTTGCCACTTCTGATGCCGTGAGGAAGGCACTTATCGAAATAGAAGCTCAAACAAGACATGTATTCCCAGACTATAGTTACTTCAAGATTAAAGCCTTAGAACATAACAACATGGCCGTCACTGAAATGCCTAAATGGATATCACCATCGTATGCATCGTCTATTGTATGTAACTAAAACTTACTCTTTATTTTTGGAATTTGTTTTTTAAGAACCTTGTACTTACACGTTATGTTTTGCTTGCCAATTGAATCAGGACGCATTGTATAACAGTTTCATGCACGCTGATCAAGGTATGCATGAGGTCTTACGTCAAGTATTGGATAACATTGGATGGACATTCACAACACCGCACCCACGTCCAGTACGTCGCGGTTGGCAAGCTGGCATTACCCTATCATCATCTACGAATTCGGTGCAAATATTTGGAGAGATATTCATGACGCCCTACATGGCCAGAGATAGTGCATACATATATGCGCTGGATTAGGTTGATAGGTTCTTAGGAATCAACATCATCGATATTAATCATACTTTGTACCTCACGATGATTCACGGTCGTGATGTGAACGATCCTAGATTTTAATTAAGTATGAAATTTGTACCCTTTTAATTGTATGGATTTGAACTTTTAGTTTTACTAAGACTAAAGTACTGATGTATTAATCATGCGTTGTTGTTATCCTTTTAAGTATTGATGTATTAAAGTACTTTTAGTTTGTGCTTCTCATGTCATGCAGCTACTTACTGAATTTCTTAGTGAATAAGATGCATTTAGTGGATTTCTTAATAAATCAAATATAAATACAATGGATTAAAAATAAGATGCATTAAAAATACAATGGATTTAGCGGAATTATTAAAAATACAATAGCTTTATTGGTTTTATTAAAAATAGAATGGCTTTAGTGGTTCTTTCAGTAAAAGTGAGACACGTGTAATGAATTGTTACTACATTTGTGGACGTACTATTTGAACACAAATTTTTTACATGCATCTTAGATGAATACAAAATATATACCAAACTTGTAGATGGTAACAAGACATAAAACTTTGTAGTTCACGAAATTTTCATTTGAGGTCATTTAATACGTTAAATATTAATTAGAACAAAAAATTCAGAAAATGAGAAAAACTTTGTAGGTGCGGGCCGCCTATACACCCGCACCTAGAAATGATTTCCAGGTGCGGGTGGCCATGTGGCGCGCACCTGGAATCATTTCTAGGTGCGGGCCACGAAGCCGCCCGCACCTACAAATGGTGCCCTATATATTCACCGGAGAAGAAGACTTAGCCAAATTTCACGAGTTCGCGCGAGGACGACGCGTTTAGGCTGCCGAAATTCACCGCCGCCGCCGCGCCTCTCCGCCGTCGAGTCCGCCGCCCTGTCCGCCGTCGACTCCGCCGCCGCCGACTCCACCGCCGCCGACTCCGCCGCCGCCCCGTCCGCCGTCGTCTCTGCCGCCGCACCTTCCGCCGTCAACTCCGCCGCCGCCGCGCGCTACCTCCCTGACGCAGAGCGGCCTCCTCTACGCCGCGCGCCGCCCCCTCTCCGCTGTCCCGTCCCTCCCCGGCGCGGCCTCCCCCGGCGCCGTCCCCTCTCCGCCGTCCCGGCCAACCCCGGCGCGGCCCTCCCCGCCGGCGCGGCCCTCCCCGCTGCGCGCCCTGCCCGCCGGCGCGGCCCTTCCCGGTGCGGCCCCCCCGGCGCCGCCACCTCCCCGGCGACACCTCCCCCGCGCTGGCACCGGTTCGAAGAGGAGCTGACGTCAGCCATCAAATGGCTGACGTCAGCTTTTTTTTATTTAGTTTTAAATTTGAATATGAATTTCAATTTAGATTTAAATTTAGATTGCAATTTAGATCTCAATTTAGATTTGAATTTGAATATGAATTTCAATTTAGATTTCAATTTAGTTTTAAATTTGAATATGAATTTCAATTTAGATTTCAATTTAGATTGCAATTTAGATCTCAATTTAGAGTGCAATTTAGATTTCAATTTAGATTTAAATTTGAATTTAAATTTGAGTTTGAATTTAGAGTGCAATGCAATGCCATCACAAATTTGAATTTGAACTTCTATGTAAATTTGAATTTAGAGTGCAATGCAATGCCATCACAAATTTGAATTTAAACTTCTATGTACATTTGAATTTAGAGTGCAGTGCAATGCCAGCACAAATTTCAATTTGAACTTCTATGTACATTTCAATTTAGAGTGCAATGCAATGCCATCATAAATTTGAATTTGAACTTCTATGTACATTTCAATTTAGAGTGCAATGCAATTTAAATTTAGATTTAGATTTGAATTTGAATTTAGAGTGCTAAGCAATTTACATTTAGATTTGAATTTCAATTTCAATTTAGATTTAGATTTAAACTTAGCTTATGATTTGGTTAATTAGATGGATCGTCGTAGTGGTTAGCCATTTATACACAAAAGGGACGCTGTGAACGAAGACGAGTATATCTTGTCCCAATGTGAAGAAGTAAACAATATTGCAGACCAGATGGTCTTTGAAGATGAAAATGAAGATGACGCGAGTGGTGAGGATGGACCGCAGGTAGGACTCGGGGCGTTCGTAGATGGTGTTTGGCAAGATCCAATAGATCCACATCCCGTGCCCCCGAGACCACGGACGGACACTGATCCTGATTACGTTCCGGAGGTAATGCTAAACCATTTGCAGTGTCAGTGAGGTCTATTCATATTATTTGAAATGATCTTGAATTGCTTTACCTATGGTTCATATAGATGCCTCAACCTAGCACAAGGAAGCGGCGCCGCCGACCTCGTACCCCCCAGAAGAAGAAATTGAAGATTGTGGCACCTCAGGTCCTGAAATTGCGATGACGACGACCTCTGAGAGTCAAGATAAAAGAAAGCGAGGTGAACGAGGAAGATACAAATTCCCTAAAGGTCAGTGGTCAGTCGAGGGTATTAGCCCATCCGGAGAGCCCGTGGATACTCCTTTGGTTCGTACGAAGTTCCGGAATGCCATAGGAGCATTAATACGAACAGAGTATGCCGTGGATCCAACCATCCTTGATTGGTTCCAAGTTCCTGAGGGGCTAAAGGGCGAAATGTGGGCCAAGTTGAAGCAAACTTTTCTGCTGCCTCAGTCCAAAACAACCAGAGAAAAGATACGTCATTATGCTAGGAAGGCACTCGGCGAAAGTTTCCGCCGATGGAAGGGTGAGTTGAATAGGGACTTTGTTAAGAAGGGTGCAACATATGATGAAGTAAAAAAGACATATGGAATGGTCACCGAAGCCCAATGAAACGAGTTTGTCAGGCAAAAGACTACTCCAGAAGCTTTAGCCCTGAGCCAGAGACAGAGTGAACATTCGCAGAGAAACGTACATAGACCTCGTCTCGGACCGGGTGGGTACCTAGGGAAGCAGGAAAAGTGGCGGCGGACTAGGGATGCATTATTAGCCGCCGAACAACCCGACCCTTTTGAAGGCTTAGATGAGCGTGGCTATCAGTGGCTCCTAGCGAGGGAGCCTGAAATTATTGATGGTAAACTTCATTTTGCAAAGGAAGCAACCAATGTGGTGTGTGAAAAGATAACGAACCTTTCCGAGGCTCAGAGGAAAGGAGACTTTGTAGCCAACAGGGATAGAGACGTCCTAAGTACAGCCCTTGGGACGAGAGAGCATGGGGGTCGCGTTAGAGCGGTTTCCTCAACGGGTTTTACCTGATGGAAATGATGAGGTGTCTTAGGAGATATAAGGGTGATCCTGAACGAGTAAGGACCTAC
The DNA here is from genome assembly GCA_036936925.1 of Cenchrus fungigraminus. Lineage (NCBI taxonomy): Eukaryota > Viridiplantae > Streptophyta > Magnoliopsida > Poales > Poaceae > Cenchrus > Cenchrus fungigraminus. Next base: position 65,143,653 of record CM072770.1, read on the forward strand.
TACCTTTCATGTCTCAGGATGTATATACACTATACATATGTGTTTTGCATGATCTAACAATTGTTATATTGTTTGTGTATTGTAGATTGACATCGGACCTTGTGACGTAACACTCCATGAGAGACACCTTCTCAAAGTAACTGCAGATTTCTGCCGTTACCTTATGCATGAAGTGATAAATCCTAGGGGCCAATATTATCACCCTGAACATGTATTAGCGGAAGAAGACAAATTTGCTAGCCTACGTGAGTGGGAGAGTCAAGAATACCGCGAGCCATGATGTGATGTCTAAACTTTGTCAGTGCAAAAAACCTTATTGTCAATGGGATGTAATGATATAGATCGATATGTATATGAATTTCTTTTCATATTATTGTGCTTATGCTTACTTTAGATCTCATGTCGCTTTCATAAAATTTGAATTTCAAACGTTCCAAATTTTGGCGGGAATTTCAAACATTCAAAATTTGAATTTCAAAGCAGCTGGAAATCAATTTCCAGGTGCGGACGACAATGTCATCCGCACCTAGAAAACACATTTTCAGGTGCGGACAACAAGGTCATCCGCACCTGAAAAACACATTTCCAGGTGCGGATGACCTTGTCGTCCGCACCTGAAAATATGTTTTCCAGGTGCGGATGACATTGTCGTCCGCACCTGAAAATGGCATTTGTAGGTGCGGGTGACAGCGTCACCTGCACCTACAAATGTGTTTCAGGTGCGGTTCGTTTACCCGCTCCTAGCAATCGCTATTTCTAAAAGCGACAGCTAGGAGCAGGTTTGCTGCCCGCACCTAGAAATGCCATTTCGCCCGCTGCTAAAGACGTTTTCTGTAGTAGTGTAATAGCAGAACTTTGATGGAAAAATATTTTTTTCTGCTCATCTATAGTACATGTTGTAGTAGATTTTTTCACTTGTACATATCTTGCACTTGTAGATTTTTCCTTTAGGCAAAAATGCCATGTATACATCTGAATACATGGGAAACCTTCTGAATACATGGAAACCTTGTGCACATGGACGTATAGTAATAAAAGACGTGTGCATGTGGTGAGCATATTCAGTACATATGGTGCACATGCTTAATCATTTAATTTAATGAAACAATAAATTGTTAAAATACTAAAATCATGAAAAATGTTATTAAATCAGCAGGATAATAGTTGTTATTTTTTTCAAATTTTGATTGGCAAAAGTTGTTCATTTGCATGTGCCGTTAGAAGTCATTAATGGAACTTTCATCTTGTACCACTCCGTCAGCTTTTCCAGGTCTTCAAGTCTCTTTATTTCTCCCCACTCTAATCACCTGATGTAGATGTTGAGTAAAAAAAAAAGAGATCTGATACAAATACATTTGGAAGAGATCATTTTTCAAGAGGATTGAGATCAAATCAGAGGTCTGGATTGAATCTTCCCTGGCTTGCAGGTACCAAACATCATTTTCTCATGAAAACATCATTCATATATATTGCACTTGAGAGTGAAAACTTGAGCTTCGGTCGTAATTGAAATGGAAAATTGTTGAAGCAGCTCCTTTGAGTATGCCCTTGGGCTGGCCTAGGAAAGCCTATTTTGACATGATGACGGTTGGAGTCGCACTGCAGGGGTGGCCTGTCGGGCGGACCGTGACTGAGCCGCACAGTCGGACATCTCCAGGCTCCAGCATCAAGAGTGTCGGACTTGGTCGGGTAGACCGTGACCGAGCCGCGCAGTCGGGGATCTGCATCTCCAGACTCCAGCATCAAGAGCGTCGGACTCGAATCAGCTCCCGACGGATGAGGTCCCCACACTCGCTAGTGCCCGGGCCGCCCTAACTCCTCTTCGAGTCTCTGTTCGTGCGACGGAAACGGAAAGCCCCCGATGATCGGACATGGAACGGTGGAAGGCTCAGTTCTCCGGATTTATTTCGATACTCTAGCACCAAAAGTCTTCTAGCCTACTTGGCTAGAGGGGGTTGAGGGACGGAGACGGAAAGCCCCCGATGATCGGACATGGAATGGTGGAAGGCTCATTTCTCCGGATTTATTTTGATCCTTTAGCACCAAAGGTCTTGTAGCCTACTTGGTTAGAGGGGGTTGAGGTATGGTCGCAACCAGGAGACCTGGGTTCGATTCCTTGTTGGAGCGAATTTACGGGACTGGTTTAAAAAAATTCCCTCACCGGTGAAACCGGGGTTCGGGGGTTTTCTAAGCCGAGATTTGGTTCCCTTCTCTTAATGAAAATCGTGGGCGAAAGAGTGGAAAAGGAAAGAGAAGAGTGGAAAAGGAAAGAGATTCATCAGGCGGTCTTAACCCCATCGACATAGTTTTTTCGATCCTCTAACCAAAACGTGTGGTTGTGCCCTGCAACCTAGTGATGTATCCACATTTAGGCGAGGTGGGATGGCCGATCCAGCTATCGACGAGCTCGACGGACTACCTACGCTTCTTCCACTAGCCGCTGCCCCTCTATTTCCCTAGCAGGCGTCATCTGCCAACGCCGGCGCGCGTCAAAGGCTCAAAGCCACCCACAACCCAACCCCGTACACCGCCTCTCCCAGTAGCTCTCGCGAAGGCTCGCGAGTAGTAGGCTCACAGTAGTAACGTATCCAACTTTTCCTCCTTCTCCTTCCTCGATTCAATCCATATCTCGCCACCACCGCCGTCTAATCCAGCCTCCTCCGGCCCCTTCCCTCCTTGCTCCGGTGCCCGCACCGGAGCGGGAAGGGAAAGGGGCCCCTTTTCCTTCTCTATAGTAGTTGTAGCCTGTAGGAGACCCGAGATGGGTGTCCCCCTGGCCGTGTTCTTCAGCTTCGTCGTCATGGAAGCTGCTACAGTTGCCCCCGTCGTCGCCCAAGGAACTCTGGCCAAGGTATGTCTAAAAAATCCATCTACTCCTTTCCACAGCCCGGATCTATTCCCCGCTTCTTCTGCTCCGTTTTCACCGCATCGCATCCGAGATCCGGTTTCCCCCGATTCGCCTCCACCAACGTAGATCCACCCCACCTCACCTTCCCCCAAGCAACCATGGTCTTTGCAAATGCAAGTACCTACCAAGCACATCATCTATCGGCGTTGGCTCGACGTTTTCGCCATCACCAGGGATTGGATTTTGAGCTTCTTCTTCTACCTCTGGCGACGGCAATCTAATCATTTTTCGGTCGCCTGGAATTAGCTCCTACAACAGCTCGGTCATCCCGCCTTCAACCGTAGCTCTGCACGGTTCGCATTTGGGTGTATGCGCCACAGGCGCCCCTACGGCCCCCGCCGGTGAGTTCATCATCGCCATTTCTGCTGATGTGTGTGGTCTTTGGACCTAGTTGTAACTTGGTCTTCTTTGGAGGACCTATCTGTAATCTGGTTGCTTAATATATAAGTTTGCAGTTGTCAAAAAAAACTGTCAACGCTGTGGTATTGGTCATGAATGGATGCATGTGTTAATGTTACTTTGGAGCAAACTAACACAAAAAATTGATGCATAGGTGTTAGTTTGGTGGTAGTTCCAAGTAACAACCCCAAAAAACTAACTCCTTTTTCTCTCTCCCTCTGGATCCTCCAATGATTGCAAAAGTAGCATTACATGCAAAAATAACACATACATCCAAGCATCTAAGGTGTTAGTTGGGGGTGAAAAAAACTACCACTAACACTAACACCAACTATCCATTCATGGCCATTTTAATATATATGGATTCCGTAGTGTGTTTCAATTTTTAGTTCAGTCCCTTGGTAAAAGCCGCTCCATCTTTTCCTGGCTCCGCCACTGCTTCAACCTCACCGACAATTCCGTTACGGAGTGAAAAACGACAGAAATTTGGTGGAATCTCTACTCTAAAAAGAATCAACTTACCCCGCGGACGACCATGGCTCCGCTCGGTCGACCGCCTCCCAATCCCGCACCTCCGCTCGCGATTCCCTACCCTCCGATTCCGCCTCCACCTCGCCTCCCTCCCGAACATGCATGTCTTTCTCTTTCTCTTTTCAAACTGTCGAGCCCTCACGCCCGACTGCCGCCGCCGCAGCTTGCCCAGGCGCTGCCGGACCACCCCGGGCATCGCCGATACACCGCCCCAGGTCGCCGCCGGATCCATCTTCCTCCTCCCCAGATTGCCTCCACAACACCCACACCCGCTGTTCGCCGGACGTCACCGGACGCCGTTCGCCCCTCCCCCCGTCCTCCGTCCACATCGGCACATCGCCACGCCAACGACCGCCATCACAAGGATTTCCCCTGCTTCCATCGCCTTCACAACTCCGCCACCGTCGCCTTCTAGGTTTTCCTATCCTCCGTGTGTCGTCGCCTCCGTCCAGGGTTCTCCGTTCTCCATCCCCGTCTACCTCCCCATCGCCACGCTGCTGCTGCCATCAACTACGCACTGACGTCGGCCGATGAACATCCAGGTACGGGCCATTTAAAATAGCAGATCCAATTTAGTGACTATCAAAGTTTGTATACAGATGCCTCCTGACTTGCTATTTGTTTGCATTATTATAGGGTTCTCCCTCCCCAATCTAATCTAATCGATATCAATCTTGCATTTCTTTCCCCTTCTGTCGGGTTGGTGTTGAAGGCAACAAGAAGAACATCAAAGGGGAGCTCCATGGGCTCCCCCACATGCTCCGCTGGAATACAGGTTTAATCCTGCATTGCTTATTTCTGTTTTTAATGATTGATTGAAATGTCTTTGAAGGCTTCCAAAATCTCTACTCAACTATTTCTGTACATTGCAGTGAAAATTAAAATTGATTATTTTGTTCTGAAGGTTGTATTGCGGTTGTCCACACCTGCACACTAGCTATTTGTTGAAATGCTTATGGGTGTATTGCAATATGTGATGTCCATGTCCTGGTATGCATGATACATTTGAGCTACAACATAATTTGGTGTCTGTCGGTATTTAAGGCATCTAGGCCCCTAATTCGTGTTTTGGTAATTAATGACAATCTTAGTGGACTAACAATTTCAGAGTATATGAGTATAGTTTAGTCCCGGAGTTGAATTGAGCTTCATAGCAAAGTTGTTAGTAGCACGGATATCTTCGACCATGGGTAGCTCAAGGCAAAGGTATAATATAGGGTTTTTCCTTTGACCTGTCATGAGGTGATTAGAGGATGCAAAATGACCGTATTAATAAGATAGATAGCCGTACTATCAAGAGGGATCAACTTGGTTGGCTTGACGTCTCTATAGTGCCACTTGGATCATATTTTGCATGCATTGCATTTAGATGAGTGGCGTTTTCAAAAGATAAAAAGGTTTTGTTGAATATCTTGAGAAAAATCAGTTTTCAGCTGTGGGGCAGACAGTCCGGGCCCTTGGGGCGGATGGTCCGCGAGCACTTGAGGTTTATTGAATATCTGAGGTTTTTGACAAAGTTTTTCGAGAAAAATCATTTTCGGGCGGACAGTCTGCGGGTCTTCAGCGGACGGTCCGAAATTAACCTCGAATCAAACAGAAAGGTGCGTAGCTCGGGAGGACCGGGCGGACGGTCTGCGGCTACCGGCGGACGGTCCGCGGGGGCCCGGTGGACAGTCCGCGGGGTCCTGGCGGACAGTCCGCCCGGCCCAACGAGTGACTCTGAAAGCCGTTGACTTCGTGTTTTTACCGTTGGAATTCAAACGCGGACAGTCCGTGAGGACATCGCGGACAGTCCGCGAGATACGCGTTTTGTGCATAACGGCTAGTTACGGGAAGGGGGAGTATTTATACTCCATGCCCGGGTTGGGAGAGGCTCTCTTGGCACTTTGAAAGGTTCATTTGACATTCTTGAGCTCTCCCTCTCCTCTCTCACTCACTTTGCTTTGAGGTTGCATTCTTTGTGAGATTGAGAGCATCTAGTGCTTAGCATCAAGGTGTTGATCTTTGTGGCACTAGGGAAACATCAAGCGAGCGGGTTGATTTGTTACTCTTGGAGGTTGCCGCCTCCTAGACGGCTTGGAGCTCGTGATTCCATTGAGCACTTCAAGAAGATTGTGAAGTTGCCTTGGAAGATTGTTGTGAGAGGTCTTGTGTTCACCTCGCCGGAGCGGTGAAGAGCAACTCTAGTGGAATCGAGGTGTGGAGTGATTCTTTGGTTCTAACCGGCTCAAGATCAAGCGGTGCCTTGATAGAGGAGCGGTTGAACATTGAATCCACCTCAATGTGGATTAGGGGTGACCGGCAAGTCATCGATACCACGGGATAAAATTCGTCTCTTGTGCTCGGTTATTTCTTTGCTCAATTCTCTTTCAAGTGCTTTACTTTGAGCTTTTTCTTTCTAGAGATTGAATTATATCTTGTCACCTTAGGTTGCAAACCTCCAACATAGGAATAGAGTAGCTAGAAATTTAATCCTCCTTGTGGTTCTAATTAAATTTCTCTAGTGTTGTGGTTTTAGTTTTTAAACCGTCTATTCACCCCCCCTCTAGTCGGTATCCTAGATCCTACAAGTGGTATCAGAGCCGAGGACTCCTTATTTGAGAGATTTAACCATGTCGGAGTAGGATAAATGGCTAAAGAGGAAAAGTTTCATGTTGGGAAGCCACCGGTCTTTGATGGGAACAATTATGATTATTAGAAGAAAAGAATGGAGGTTCACTTCAAGGCCTTGGGAAGAAATTTGTGGAGAATTGTAATAGAAGGATATGTCATATTGGATCCTAAGAAGAAGACGGACGAAGATGATAAAAATGAAGCACTCAATGATCAAGCTTTGAGTGTACTCTACAATGCTCTCGCTCTCAGTGAATTCAAAGAGTGAAGGGACTTGAAAAGGCAAATGAGATATGGGAGAAGCTTATGGAAATTTATGAAGGAACATCCACCGTGAAAGAAGCAAAGCTCTATGTGTACAAGGGCAAGTTCAATGAGTTCACTATGAAGAGGAATGAAGATGTTTCAACCATGTTCAACCGGTTGAATAATATTGTGAATGAACTCAAGTGTCTTTATTTTAATGTTACAAACAAAGACTTCTCTCATAAGTTTCTTAGATGCCTTCCCGAGAAGTATGAGACAATTGTGACTTTGCTTGCGAGGTTCGATTTGAATAAAATGACTCCTACGGAAGTGCTTGGTGAAGTGCAAACTCATGACTTGTTCAAGCAATCACAAAAGGAAGTTCAAGGTCAATCAACTAGTGAAGAGAAGAAAAACATTGCTCTCAAGGCCAAGGTTACTCTAGAAGAGAATGATGATGAGAACCAAGAGATTGACTCTGATGAGAAAATGGCTCTTATTGTAAGAGGACTCAAAAGAATTATGAACAAGAAGAAGTTTAGCAAGAAGGGACAATCATCAAAGAAGAATCCTTTTGAGGGTAAATATTGCTTCAATTGTGGTGAAATTGGACATATATCAATTAATTGTCCAAACAAGAAAGAAGACAAATATGGCAAGAAGAAAGACAAGAAAAATGTGCATAAGAGGAAGAAATATTACAAGAAGGAGAAGAATGGCCAAGCCTACTTTGTTGAGTGGGATTCCGATGCAAGCTCCAATGAAGATGATGATGACAAGCCTTCAAAGGGTCTTGCCGGGGTTGCTATCAAGGAAGCTCCTTCACTCTTCTCCAAGCCATATTGTCTCATGGCAAAAGGTGAATCAAAGGTGAACTATAAAGCCGGAGGAAGACATTAGGTTATTGATAGTGGTTGTACAAATCACATGACCGGTGAAAGAAAAATATTCTCTCATCTTGATGAAGATATTTCCGACTTTGATAACATCACTTTTGGAGATGATAGCAAGGGAGGTGTAAAAGGCATTGGTGAAGTACCTATCTCTAAGGATTACAATCTCTCTAATGCCTTGCTAGTTGATTCTCTCAATTTCAATTTGCTATCTATTTCTCAACTTTGTGACAATGGTTATAAATGCACTTTCACTAGCAATGATTTTGAGGTCACCTCACTTGATGGGAAAGATTCTATTTTTAAGGGTTTTTGTCATGAGAGCTTATATCTAGTGGATTTCTCATCTAAGAAGGCTAGTTTGACTACTTGCTTATTTTCAAAGACCTCTATGGGTTGGTTATGGCATAGAAGACTTGGTCATATGGGCATGAAACAACTTAACCGATTAGTGAAGCATGACTTAGTTCTTGGCTTGAAAGATGTCAAATTTGAGAAAGATAAATTGTGTAGTGCTTGTCAAGCCGGAAAGCAAGTTGCCAACTCACATCCCAACAAGAGCATTATGTCAACCACAAGACCATTGGAATTATTACATATAGATTTGTTTGGTCCCACTACTTATAGAAGTATTGGTAGAAATAGCTATTGTCTTGTGATTGTGGATGATTATTCAAGATACACATGGGTATTCTTTCTTCATGACAAATCCCATACTTGTGACATTTTCAAGACCTTTGTGAGAAGGGCCGAAAATGAATTTGAACAAAAATTGAAGAAGGTGATGTCGGTGTTTTAGACCGGCAAGCCTACTAAGGGGGTACCCGAGGTAGATGATTGTGGTGGGAATCGCCAGACCTAGAACTCGAAGGTGAAGGCAGAGACGCGGGACACAGATTTATACAGGTTCAGGCCGCCAAGGTGGCGAACGCTACATCCTGTTTGGGGTATCATATGTGGCGCCCTGCGCTTGGTGTTGGTTGAGATGAGTTGTCCTCCTAGGTACCCGGCCCTCCTTTATATAGTCCAGGGGCGGGTTACTAGTCGGTTACATGGCAGGAGTCCTAGTAGGATTACACGGAACGAGTCCTAGTAGGATTACAGGGGAATTCTAGTAGGAGTCTGTCTTCTTCCTTCCTTGCATGGGTACCCGGGGTGTATGCCCGACAAGCCCCCGAGCACGTTGTAGTCGATAGTAGTAGTTCGAGTAGTCTTGAAGCCTCTTCGAGTAGTTCTTGAGCGTCCTCGAGTACTGCTTGGAGAAGTCTTCAATAGTATTTGAACTGCAACGAGGCTGGAAGGTGGTCCAGCTCATCAGTCTTGAAGTCGAGATTATATGGAAGTGCGATTACAAAATCGCACTCCATATGGAGTAGCCCCCGAGCCTTAGGTTGAGTCGCAGACTCTAGCTGATGGTCAATCTTGATTCTGAATCTTCCATCTTGAAAAAATTGAATGATGGGTGTAGTATAACAGCCCCCGAGCCTTGAAATGATTAGGTAATCTATCCAAGGGTCTTCAGTGTTCGCGAAAGCCATCATCCGAGTACTCTTTCCAGCGTGTAGCCCCCGAGATAAGAGAGCCGTATGAGCCACGTCGAGTAGTTGTTGGTGTGGAGCCCCCGAGCTTTAGAGCGAGCGAAGTCTGCTAGAGTTATCGTCAAGTAGTAATTTGAGTGCAGCCCCCGAGTTGGAGAGTTTCCGAGTAGTAATTTGGCATCGAGCCGTTGAGCTTGAGAAGTAGTTGTGCCGTTAAAGCGGACTTTAGATGCGACCGAAGTCGACTTTAGATGCTGGCAGAGCGGACTTTAGAATGCGACTTGAAATCCGAAGTCGACTTTGTGCTGCGTGGAACGGACTTTGAGATGTGACTTGAAAACCGAAGTCGACTTTAGATTACCGCGCGGAGCGGACTTTAGATGCGACTACAGTAGTCGACTTAAGTACTCCGAGCCAAGTATGAAACTCGAAACACGAGGCTAGAAAGCCAAAAAACGAAAAAGCACTTCCGGAAGGCCAAAGCGAATGAAAAAATCAGAAAAACGAATAGTTTTGCTGCCGGAGCGGGCTTGAGTACCTGAGCCATGGATTTCAGACCTAAGGTACGATTGCCGCCGGAGCGGGCTTGAAGGTGCGACCGGAGTCAACTTGAGTACCTGAGCCATGGATTTCAGACCCAAGGTATGGTTGCTGTCGGAGCAGGCTTGGGTGCGACTGTTAGTGTCGAGTTGTGCCACCGAAGTGGGCTTGAGGTTGCGACCGTTAGCGTCGACTTTTGCCTCTAGAGTGGACTTGAGGTTGCGACCGTTAGCGTCGAATTTTGCCACCAGAGTGGACCTGAGGTTGCGACCGTTAACGTCGACTTTTGCCACTAGAGTGGACTTGAGTGCGACCGTTAGCGTCGACTTGTGCCACCGGAGTGGACTTGGGTGCGACCGTTAGCGTCGACTTGAGTACTTAGGGTATTAGGACCCATGGAACGGAGCGCGAGTACTTAGGGTGCGAGACCCATGGTACGGTGTGCGATACTTAGGGTACGAGACCCATGGTACGGTTACTGCCAGAGCGGGCTTGAGATTGCCTCATTGGGATACAGCCATTGTGACCTCCGAAACTGAGTACACCCAAAGTCGTGGCGAGAGCCCTCGGGATGTAATGTATCGAACTCGTGGTGGAGCCTCCGAAACTTAGTATACCAAATTCGTGGCCGGAGCCCCCGAGATTCAGTGTTGTAAGCCCGTGGTGGTTTGGTCGATATACCCCAAGAGTAGTCAGCAGAGTGTAGCTCTCGTGAAAACCCGTCGAGAAGCGTACACGAATGAGTAGTCGCTAGGACCCGTAGGCCACTTACAGCTGAGTAGTCGCTAGGACCCGTAGGCCGCTTACAGCTGAGTAGTCGCTAGGACCCGTAGGTGTTGGCGCTCTCTAGCGTTGCACCAGATTTATATCCCCCGGCAACGGCGCCAGAAAGCTTGTTGACACTCTCTAGCGTCGCACCAGGTTTATATCCCTGGCAACGGCGCCAGAAAGCTTGTTGGCACTCTCTAGCGTCGCACCAGGTTTATATCCCTGGCAACGGCGCCAGAAAGCTTGTTGACGCTTACTAGCGTCGCTACTAAATATGCAACGATGCCAGAAGGCCTGTTGGTATAAATAACGATCACAGAAAAATCCGCAAGCGTACGGATACCGGTGTAGCTTTCACCCAAGAGTATTCCAGGGTATCGAATCCACAGGGAACATGTGTGCACTAGTGAAGAATCAAGATCGGCCTTGGATGAGAGAAGATATAGTAATAGTGCAGGAGAGGTAGAGAGGGTTTCGAAGGATTCCGGATACTAAAGATAAGATCAGCGTTCACTACGATGCTTGCTTCGGGACGCTCAACCGTCCTAACCCGGAAAGGGATGAGAAGGGGGCTAGGCAAGCCAAGCAGGGGTCCTACTGCGCTCTAGTGAATCTCACGTGGTGGGCTACATCGGCCGTCAGGGCTGTCACCACCTGGGGCTACCACAACAATCCGTGCCACTAGGTGTACTCCGAGGTAATCTCAAGACTAGACACCACGTCTACTCTAGTGACTACTATTCTAGCTTTGCAATTACTAGAACACTAATCAAAGCAAGGAGCCCACAAGCATAAATAATAAAGCTGAACTTAATTAATTAAATAAATTCAGAATGCCTAAGAGTTACCCGGATGTTACTCGAAGTGGAGCCGCATCCGCCGAGGTACAAGAGGAAGGGAGGAAGCCGACAACTCCGGCTTCTCCCGAACTCGCACCTCAACTCTCACCTAATTCTAACACTAATTTTGGTAGAGCTTCGCTTGATCTCTGCTTCTATGTTTGTCTCCTGGAGGTGAGGAGGATGGCTTCTATTTATAGGGGAGGAAACTTGGGAGAGTGGAGGTCCCCCCTCTTTCTAGGGGCCAACCGACCCCCCAGGGGCAGTAATTCGCGCAGGAACAATGTCTTGTACGACACTGGAGGCGGTGGGCGTCGAGAATCGGTGAAAAACGTGAAGAACCGGGCATGAACCGGCCTCCTGGGCGCTGAACCGGAGCAAAAAAGAGGAAAACCGGGCGAACCAGGGGCTAGCCGGCCGGGCGGACCAGCGAATCGCGGGCGAGCCACGTGGGCCGCACCACCGCCTCGACCCGCGCCAACCGGACGGCGCCACGCGTCCCCGGGTGGGACCTTCCCGCACACTGCGTGCTGCGCGTGCGGCCGCGCACGCCGGGTCAGTGGGCCCTCAGCCGGCCTCTCGCGCATTGCCGCGTGGCCAGGCGGGGCAGCCCCGCGCTGCCCCTCCTGCGGGCGATCCGCGGCGCTGGTGCCGGGCCAACCAGAGGCCGCCATGTGGCGCTAGCAGGGCCCGCGCGCGCAGCCGGTGCGCCGCGGCAGCGTCCTGCGGCCAATGATGGCCTGCCACGTGGCGAGCATGCGCACGTCGACTGGCCACTGTGGGTCCCATGCTGACGTCAGCTATTTTGTCTCTTCCATATCTTCTTCATCCGGACTCCGATGCATACAAATAATATGTCCATTTCGATCAATTCGACGAGCCCGTCACAATGGTGTAGTCCAAATTGACATTTGAGGTTGTTTGTGATAATGCCATATTTCATTCTATAATTGCTCATTTGCACCTGCAACCAAATATACACCAAAGCTTGTGGAATTTGTTAGATTATAACCCTATAGCTATGGTGCACACTTTCATGAAGTAACTTTTATCCGAAGTTGACGGTCGAAAATAGGGACTTAACGACCGTCAACAAGCTCCCCCACACTTAGCCCTTTGCTCGTCCTCGAGTAAAGGTTAAGGACTAGGGTAGAAAACATAAATCCAAAATGATATGATGCAAGCATGTAAGATATTCCAAGGCATACCTGTACTTGTGACTCTTTGGGGTGTCTACCATGTCATCTTGGATGGTTGAAGAATGGAACGGCTAGATTTGAATCACCTCAACTCCTTCTGTAAAGTAGCTTGGGTTTTTGACGAAATATATTTCTTTTCAAAACTTAGCCTTACTTGACTCCTCAAATGATGCTCTCAGATCGCTCAGTGTGTATAATTCCTTACCAAGGCATTAAACTTGCCTTCCTTCATCCTACTTCTAGTGATGGCTATATGTGGAGCTCAAGGTAGGGTTGAAGATATAAGGCATACTTGTATCACATAATATTGCAAAGTCAAAAACCGGATCCAAGAAGAAAACGTGTCATACAATCTGATCAAGATGTGCAGGTGTGTGGAAAGTGGATGATATGGAAATTTGTACTCCTTGTTGTATGATCTCTCTCCCTTTGAACTTTATTTTGAGAACATGGCTATTTTTTTCTTTTTTTTCATCATGCTTGAGAAGAGTTTCTCTTTAGCATGTGTCTTTATCTCTTTTTTTTCTATTTTTTTAGCCCATGTCTCTTTTGGAGGAAAATCTAGGGAGAGAGATTCATAAATTGAATGGAGTATTTATTTTTGTGGATAGATGGATGTTGCTAACTTCCAGTGTAGAAGTTTAGCATATGAAGGTGCAGTGTACGTGATCTTGATCATGAAAGCATGAAAAGCTTCTAGCAAGGGTCACACCAATTTGACAAAGCTCATTGTAATAACAAGCAGCATATGTGTGAGGTTTTCTAATGTAAACAACATATGGCTTTGGTAGGAATATATCATCACTGAGGAGCTTGTAAGGCTATTTTTTCAAGTAAAACATCCCAAGCACTTCGTCAGAGAGGGTAAGGTTCATCGCATCGTACCATATCTCATTAATCAACCATTTAGATGGACATGTTTTCCTAATGATATTTGTTCACAAGCAACAAATGTATGTGCTAGGAATAAAGAACATGCACGCCAATCAATTGAAAACATGTATAGCAATGGAGCATCAAGATTCATTGAGTTTAATTTAATGATTATCTCATGAAAGGAATTATAACTTATGAATCATGGAATTAGGGGGACAGGATTGTTCAAACCATGTTATTCCTTTGAATGTCAGGGGAAGTTGACTCTCGGTACCTCCCCCACACTATCTTTGTTGCGTCTTCTCCTGCACACTCTTTAGACAAAGATGAGATACATGGATTTGGCTAGTACAAATTGTGCTAGCCAAATCAAAGCAAAGTTTTATTTTATTTATTATTATTCACCATGAGACCGATGGTGAACATCGGGCAACCTCCCGGAAGGGCTTTGTTTAAAGTCAAAAGCAGGACATATCTAGCTAGGCAAGATGAATGAGCTAACATCATCTCCAAACCAGGATAAAATTTTGGTATGAGAGGAACTTTACTCGGGATGCTCACATACCTCCCCCACACTTGAAGTTTGCATTGCTAAGCAACAAAACTCAAGTGTGTGGAGATCAAGCTTCCTTTTGTAAATGTTCTTTCACCAAAAACTTACCAAAGTGCTGTAGTTGATGTCGCTCACATGTTCTTAGGCATCATCTATCCATCGTTCTACTTGGTCTCCACCTGAAAGGTTAGTGACCAAAAGTACCCGAAGGACACTCTTATCCTAGAAACATGCTCTTGCTTTTATTTGGAAGGGGAAATAAATCTAAGCTAATCCAGGCTATCTCCTGGTAGTGCTTTGTTTACGGTCATAAGCTCGACCATGGGAACTTCTTCTTGCAGCAATGCACTCACGAAATCTGCAATACTTATGGTGGACATATGCATCTACAACCATCCTTCTAAACTTTTTGCAAAGGAGAACCATAAGGCGGTTGTAGTCCTGATGTGTGCTCTGTGCACTGAGCGTGGCTGACTCTAGAGAGACATGATGCAAGCATGGTTCCTGAGGTAAATCAAGAGTAAAGCTACCATGCTTGTTGATGAGATCCTTTCCTTCGGACCCTAGAGTCGGCGCCTTATAGATTTCCATGGCCCATGAATTCTCCATCTCAAGAGATGCATCATGTATGAACAATGTTGATTCTCGACCACGGTCGGAAACAACATGATACAGACCAGTGGGAAGAGGCTCAAACTCAATCAAAGGTGATGAAGATCGTTCGTTTTCACAAAGGTGAAGCGGGTCTTCCGAGTCATACTCCTGAGAAGTAGAAAATTCTACAAGCTCAGCGAGAACGGGCTCGGACGACGCGAACGGAGATACATGCATCATCTCCTCGAACGGGTTTTGCTTGGGAAGCGGCGTCACCATAGAATTTTCTGAAAATAAGGGAGTGGTGGCCGAAACGGCTTCCCTAAGCTTTTTATCTAGGCTTCCTCGAGATGCATCGAGAAGTTTTTCTATATGGGAGCCTAGGAGGAGATCAAGATCGAGGACATCAAAGACGTGGAAGTCTAGATTAACCTTAATCTTGTCTACTAGGAGTGGCACAGCACATGCAACCCCCAGACACTCAAGAATGTGTCCGGAGGGACAACTCTTGAGGAGCTTGTCGGATGGTCTTAGCGTCACGTTGCCCAATAAAGTGTACGCTAAGTGCCATGGCATAATATTAACCTCCATGACGGGGTTAAGACGAGCTTCTATGGTAATCCCTTTTAGGGAACAAGGAAGGATCGTAGAAGGTGAACAAATCCAAAGTGCTTCGGAAAAGTGTTCCACTTCAGTCGACCACTTCTTTTCCATGGCATCCATGATAGATGTTTCAGTTGGAGGATCAGGAGGCAAAGGAGGGACCGTAGGCCTAGGGGAAGATTCTGTCAAAAGATTTCTAGCTGGCTGGATTTGGACAGAAGAGGGCTCCTTCCCTTGTTCGGCATCCAAGGGATTCAAGGTGTCTTCGGGATTCTCAGTGGGATCATCCTCGAATCGGTCATGGAACTTTGCTATTGCATTCCGCGCACGAGCTAAGGAGACGGTTTGTGTGGATTCGTCTAGTTGCACGGCTAGGCTACCATTAGCCATTTCTTGGAAAAGTCTCTCGGTAGGCCGACCTATAAGAATAGGTATGTCTGGATTATCATAGACATGGAAGTCCAGAAAAATCTCGGCCTCATTGGCAACTACCGGGACTGTTCTGACAACACCGCAACATTCCAACATGGTCCCATAAGGATCTTGAAAAATCTTTCGGGACGAACATAGGGTCATGTTGGGATAGAGCTGTTGGGCAAGAGATTTTGAGATGATATTTATCCCAACAGTGGGGTTGTACTGGATATCCATCATGACGCCTTGTATTTGATAGGAAAGAAGAGTGGACGGCATGATGAGTCTAACTACCTCGGGCGATGTCTCGGCTTCTCTCAACCATTCCACACTCATAGCCGCCGACAAGCATTTAAGGTCTTCTTTGAGAATGGGCTTATCAGGTTGGCTAGCATTTTGTTGAAACGGAGAGTTGCTCTCTCGAGGTTTTGGTTGGATCGGAAAATTCGAGGCGTTTCCAAAATCTGAGAAAAGATCATCCTCGATTTCGCTGATAAAGTCCATTGGATGAGTTTCCTCATCTTCTAGACTATGGAGGTTTTCTACGGGAGGCTCTACTTTTATTGGCTCAGAGAGAGGAGCGGTCACGGGTGTAGGCTGGATAGGTGAAACCTCATTTTCCGGCTCAAGGATTTCATCAACCTCTTCTTCGGGAAATTCATCAAAAATACCAGTGTAGGGGGTATTCTCAAGGATTTTGTTGAGAACGTTCCTCCCTTCACTAGGTGTCAAATGAGTGAAAGAACCTCCCAAAGAAATATGGAGAAACTGGGCGGACTCCTTGCTAAGGCCTCGACGAAAATGCTGTAAAAGCATCAGTTCGGAGAGTTCGAGGTTGGGACCGGACATGTTTAGGTCCAACAATCGTGCCCAGGCTGCTCCTAAGGTTTCTCTTTCCTTTTGCCTAAAGCCTAAGACTTCCATACGGAGGTCGACCAATCGGGATTCCGGGAAGAAAGCTAGACAAAATTGTTTCGCAAAACTTCCCAATCTCCTTTGACACCCCTAACAGTTTGAGTGTACCATTTCTTAGCAATTCCCATCAAAGAGAACGGGAAAAGCTTCCATTTTAGTGTTTCGTGCGACATACCACGAATGACAAGGCACGAGCACACTTCCTCAAAACCGCGAAGGTGGGTGTACGGATTTTCCTCTTCTGATCCAGAAAAAGATTGCTCTCGTACCATAGCTATGAGGGCAGGACGAAGTTCATAGCTAGGTGCATGGATGGGTAATGATGAGGGTGGAGGCTCCAGATCTTCGCCCGTTGGAGCCGAAAACTAATTGATAGGTTTGGAATCCATATGGGGATATGTGATGGTATGGATGGGGATACACGGACGACTCGGTTCGACACTAGTACAGCAACCGTTCCCCGGCAACGGCGCCAGAAAGCTTGTTGGCACTCTCTAGCGTTGCACTAGGTTTATATCCCCCGGCAACGGCGCCAGAAAGCTTGTTCACACTCTCTAGCGTCGCACCAGGTTTATATCCCCGGCAACGGCGCCAGAAAGCTTGTTGGCACTCTCTAGCATCGCACCAGGTTTATATCCCCGGCAACGGCACCAGAAAGCTTGTTGACGCTTACTAGCGTCGCTACTAAATATGCAACGACGCCAGAAGGCTTGTTGGTATAAATAACGATCGCAGAAAAATCCGCAAGCGTACGGATACCGGTGTAGCTTTCACCCAAGAGTATTCCAGGGTATCGAATCCACAGGGAACGTGTGTGCACTAGTGAAGAATCAAGATCGGCCTTGGACGAGAGAAGATATAGTAATAGTGCAGGAGAGGTAGAGAGGGTTTCAAAGGATTCCGGATACTAAAGATAAGATCAGCGTTCACTACGATGCTTGCTTCGGGACGCTCAACCGTCCTAACTCGGAAAGGGATGAGAAGGGGGCTAGGCAACCAAGCAGGGGTCCTATTGCGCTCTAGTGGATCTCACGTGGTGGGCTACGTCGGCCGTCAGGGCTGTCACCACCTGGGGCTACCACAACAATCCGTGCCACTAGGTGTACTTTGAGGTAATCACAAGACTAGACACCACGTCTACTCTAGTGACTACTATTCTAGCTTTGCAATTACTAGAACACTAATCAAAGCAAGGAGCCCACAAGCATAAATAATAAAGCTGAACTTAATTAATTAAATAAATTCAGAATGCCTAAGAGTTACCCGGATGTTACTCGAAGTGGAGCCGCATCCGCCGAGGTACAAGAGGAAGGGAGGAAGCCGACAACTCCGGCTTCTCCCGGACTCGCACCTCAACTCTCACCTAATTCTAACACTAATTTTGGTAGAGCTTCGCTTGATCTCTGCTTCTCTGTTCGTCTCCTGGAGGTGAGGAGGATGGCTTCTATTTATAGGGGGGAAACTTGGGAGAGTGGAGGTCCCCCCTCTTTCCAGGGGCCAACCGACCCCCAGGGGCGGTAATTCGCGCAGGAACAGTGTCCTGTACGGCACTGGAGGCGGTGGGCGTCGAGAACCGGTGAAAAACGTGAAGAACCGGGCGTGAACCGGCCTCCTGGGCGCTGAACCGGAGCAGAAAAGAGGAAAACCAGGCGATCCAGGGGCCAGCCGGCCGGGCGGACCAGCGAACCGCGTGGGCAGCGCCACCGCCTCGACCCGCGCCAACCGGACGGCACCACGCGTCCCCGGGCCGGCTCCTTCCCGCGCATGGCGCACTGCGCGTGCGTGCGGCTGCGCACGCCGGGTCAGCGAGCCCGCGGCCGGCCTCTCGCGCATTGCCGCGTGGCCAGGCGGGGTAGTCTCGCGCGCCCTCCCGCGGGGCGGTCCGCGGCGCTGGTGCTGGGCCAATCGGAGGCCGCCACGTGGCACTAGCAGGGCCCGCGCGTGCGCGCATTCCGTGCGCCGCAGCAGCGTCCTGCGGCCAATGATGGCCTGCCACGTGGCGAGCATGCGGACGTCGACTGGCCACCGTGGGTCCCATGCTGACGTCAGCTATTTTGTCTCTTCCATATCTTCTTCATCCAGACTCCGATGCATACAAATAATATGTCCATTTCGATCAACTCGACAAGCCCGTCACAATGGTGTAGTCCAAATTGGCATTTGAGGTTGTTTGTGATAATTCCATATTTTATTCTATAATTGCTCATTTGCACCTGCAACCAAATATACACCAAAGCTTGTGGAATTTGTTAGATTATAATCCTATAGCTATGGTGCACACTTTCATGAAGTAACTTTTATCTGAAGTTGACGGTCAAAAATAGGGACTTAACGACCGTCAACAGTAGGCCGCTTACAGCTAAGGATCCGTTAGGTAGCCGTAAAAGCTGGACCCTAGAGTACTTAGGGTACTTAGATCCATAGTACGGTGCGCGAGTACTTAGGGTACGAAACCCATGGTACAGAGCGTGAAGACCACATGCAGCTAGGTACCATCGTCGCCAGGATGTGAGGGCCACTTATAGCTAGGTTCCATCGAAGCTTACACACGTAGTATGCCGCCGAAGCAGGCGAAGGTGCGACCGGAGTCGACTTTAAGTTGCCGCGCGGAGCGGACTTTAGAATTCGACTTTAGAAGTCGACTTTAGATTGCTGCGCGGAGCGGACTTTAGAAGCTACCTTCTTGGGATAGCCCACGAGTTGATGGAGTAGGCTCGTGGTGACTTGATCGATATACCCCAAGAGTAGTCGGCAGAGTGTAGCTCTCGTGAAAACCCGCCGAGGAGCATACACAAATGAGTAGTCGGCATGTTGTCCTGCATGATGAGGAAAACAAGCCAAGGAAAGAGAAACAATCATTTAAATAAATGACTTAACTTTGCTGCCTGGGCAGACTGTTGATGCGACCGGAGTCGAGTTGTCGAGCGGCGAGACGGCGCGTCCGGATGCACGGCATAGGCGCAGTAGAGCCGGCGCAACCAAACGACAAGTAGTCGAGCCACTAGAAGCAGTGACCGGGCGCACGGCGAGAGCCAGTGCGACCGACCGATGAGGAGTCGAGCGACGAGACGGGGTGTCCGGATGTGCGGCATAGGCGCAGTAGAGCCGGTGCTACCGGGCGACGAGAAGTCGAGTCGCGAGACGCAATGACCGGGCACACGGCGAGAGCCAGTGCGACCGACCAACGAGAAGTCGAGCGGTGAGACGGCGCGTCCGGATGCACGGCATAGGCACAGTAGAGCCGGTGCAACCGAGCGACGAGAAGTCGAGCCGCGAGACGCAGTGACCGGGCACACGGTGCGAGCCAGTGCGACCGATCAATGAGAAGTCGAGGTTAAGCCAGTGCGAGACGCATGGCGTAGGCGAAGTAGTCATCGACGAACCGCGTGAGGAGCCGAGGCACCCGATCGCATGGCATAGGCGAAGTAGTCGTCGAGAAGCCGCGCGAGGAGCCGAGGCACCCGATCGCACGGCAGAGGCGAAGTAGTCGACGACGAGCCACGCGAGGAGCTGAGGCACCCGATCGCACGGCATAGGTGAAGTAGTCGTCGACGAGCCGCGCGAGGAGCCGAGGCACCCGATCGCATGGCATAGGCGAAGTAGTCAACGACGAACCACGCGAGGAGCTGAGGCACCCGATCGCACGGCATATGCAAAGTAGTCAACGACGAGCTGCGCGAGGAGCCAAGGCACCTGATCGCACAGCATAGTTGAGGTAGATCCGTTGCGGCCGGGAGACGGGTAGTCGCGGCACACGACGGAGTGACCGGGCACACGGTGACAGCCAGTGCGACCGACCGACGAGAAGTCGAGCGTCGAGACGGAGTGACCGGGCGCACGGCGAGAGCCAGTGCGACCGACTGACGAGAAGTCGAGCGACGAGATGGCGCGTCCGGATGCACGGCATAGGCGCAGTAGAGCCGATGCAACCGGGCGACGAGTGGTCGAGCCGCGAGACGTAGTGACCGGGCGCACGGAGAGAGCCAGTGCGACCGTCCGACGAGAAGTCGAGCGGCGAGATGGCGTGTCCGGATGCACGGCATAGGCGCAGTAGAGCCGGTGCAACCGGGCGACGAGTGGTCGAGCCGCGAGACGCAGTGACCGGGCGCACAGCGAGACGACGCGTCCGGATGCACGGCATAGGCGCTATAGAGCCGGTGCAACCGGGTGACGAGTAGTCGTGGCGTGCGGCAAGATTCAGGTAGAGCCTGTGCGGCCGGGTGACGAGTAGTCGCGGCGTGCAGAAGTGACAATGGTAGTGAATTCAAGAACACAAATGTTGAAGAGTTTTGTGATGACAAAGGAATCAAGCATGAGTTCTCAACTACATATACACCAGAGCAAAATGGTGTAGTTGAGAGGGAAAATAGGACCTTAATTGAGATGGCAAGATCAATGCTAGATGAGTACAAAGTTTCGGATTCTTTTTGGGCCGAAGCAATCAACACTGCTTCAAATAGGCTATATTGTCATAGATTCTTCAACAAGACACCATATGAACTTCTCATTGGAAGGAAGCCAAATATTTCTTATTTTCGGGTCTTTGGTTGCAAATGCTATATTTTGAGGAAATGCTCTCGGTTATCTAAGTTCCAAAGCAAGTGTGATGAGGGATTTCTTCTTGGATACTCATCAAATTCCAAGGCTTATAAAGTGTACAACAAATCCAAGGGATTTATTGAGGAAGCTTATGATGTGCAATTTGATGAAACTATGGGCTCTCAAGATGAGAAAGAAAACTTAGATGATGTGAGAGGTGAAGAATTGAGTAAGGCAATGAAGACTATGGCTATTGGGGACATCATGCCTAGAGAAGAAGATGATGATGAAGGTCCATCAATTTCTATTCAAACAAATCCATCTACTTCCACAACAAATGATCAAGATCAACAAGAGGGTAATTCAAGCAACAATGACTCACCTCAAGAAGATGATCAAATGGCCTCTATGACTACACCTTCTACATCAACTCAAGAACCGGTTGATCAACCTAGAGTTCACCATCAAGTTGCCAAAGATCACCCCATTGATCAAATTATGGGTGATATTAGTAAGGGTGTTCAAACTCGATCTCGTGTTGCTTCATTTTGTCAACATTACTCTTTTGTATCTTTTCATGAGCCTAAGAGTGTAGATTAAACACTTGAAGATCCGGACTGGGTGATCTCCATGCAAGAAGAATTAAATAATTTTACTAGGAATCAAGTTTGGGAATTGGTTGAAAGACCCAAGGATCATAATGTTATTGGTACTAAATGGGTCTACCGGAACAAAGAAAATGAAGATGGTATTGTGGTGAAGAACAAGTCTAGATTGGTTGCTCAAGGCTACACTCAAGTGGAGGGCTTGGATTTTGATGAAGCTTTTGCTCCCGTTGCTAAGCTATAAGAATCTTGCTTGCCTATGCTTGTTCCCGCAATATCAAGCTATATCAAATGGATGTCAAAAGTGTCTTCTTGAATGAGAAAATTAGTGAACTAGTATATGTTGAGCAACCTCCCGGTTTTGAGGACCCAACAAAGCCTAATCATGTGTATAAGCTTTCTAAGGCTCTCTATGGGTTGAAGCAAGCCCCTCGTGCTTGGTATGAAAGGCTTAGGGACTTTCTTCTTTCTAAGGGCTTCAAAATTGGAAAGGTTGATACTACATTGTTCACCAAGAAGATTGGAAATGACATCTTTATTTGTCAAATTTATATTGATGATATTATCTTTGGTTCAACAAATGAAGATTTTTGTAAAGAATTTGGATAAATGATGTCTAGGGAATTTGAAATGTCTATGATTGGTGAATTGAGCTTCTTTCTTGGTCTTCAAATCAAACAATTGAAGGAGGGAACATTTGTTTGCCAATCTAAATATGTGAAGGACATCTTGAAGAAATTTGGCATGGAAGATGCAAAACCCATCAAGACTCCTATGGCTACAAATGGACATCTTGATCTTGATGAGGGAGGTAAACCGGTTGATCTTAAGCTTTATAGGTCTATGATTGGTAGTTTGCTTTACTTTACTGCATCTAGGCCCGATATCATGTTTAGTGTGTGCATGTGTGCTAGATTTCAAGCCGCACCAAAAGAATGTCATTTGACCGTCGTAAAGCGCATAATGAGATATTTGAAGTATTCTCCTAACATTGGTCTTTGGTATCCAAAGGGTGCTCAATTTGAATTGGTTGGTTATTCGGACTCCGATTATGCCGGTTGCATGGTTGATAAAAAAAGTACTTCCGGTGGTTGTCAACTTCTTGGATGTTCTCTTGTATCTTGGTCATCAAAGAAACAAAATTCCGTGGCTCTTTCTACCGCCGAGGCAGAATATATCTCGGCGGGAAGTTGTTGTGCTCAATTATTATGGATGAAGCAAACACTTCTAGACTATGGTGTGAAATTCAAGGAAATTCCTCTCCTATGTGATAATGAAAGTGCCATCAAGATTTCTAACAATCCGGTTCAACATTCTAGAACCAAGCATATTGATATTCGACATCATTTTCTTAGAGATCATGTGAGCAAAGGGGACATCAAGATTGATGGAGTGAGCACGGATGATCAATTAGCGGATATATTTACCAAGCCTTTGGATGAATCTCGCTTTTGCAAGTTAGAAATGAGCTAAAGGTCATTGACTTCTCAAACGTGGCTTGAGAGCTAGCACATGTGTTTCTTATTTGCTTTTGTTTTTGTTTTATCTATCTTAATCATTTCTTGCTTACTTTATGTCTTATGCTCTCTATCCTTTGTGAAGTTTGTTTTTCGCATAATTGTCTCGCATTCTAACTGCATTGCATCGTATGGCAAGTTCACTTCATGTTTTATGAGCAATGATCCCAAAAAGTTCATCATTCCAATCATTATCTTGAAGTATTTCGAGCTGAAAAGAAAAAGGGACACGGACTGTCCGCGAAAGAGGGCCAGACCGTCCGGCGGTACCAGGCGGACTGTCCGCGGGAACCCCACAAACGGCTTGGATTTTGATGAAGCTTTTGCTCCCGTTGCTAGACTTGAAGCTATAAGAATCTTGCTTGCCTATGCTTGTTCCCGCAATATCAAGCTATATCAAATGGATGTCAAAAGTACCTTCTTGGTTGAGAAAATTAGTGAACTAGTATATGTTGAGCAAACTCCCAGTTTTGAGGACCCAACAAAGCCTAATCATGTGTATAAGCTTTCTAAGGCTCTCTATGGGTTGAAGCAAGCCCTCGTGCTTGGTATGAAAGGCTTAGGGACTTTCTTCTTTCTAAGGGCTTCAAAATTGGAAAGGTTGATACTACATTGTTGACCAAGAAGATTGGAAATGACATCTTTATTTGTCAAATTTATGTTGATGATATTATCTTTGGTTCAACAAATGAAGATTTTTGTAAAGAATTTGGATAAATGATGTCTAGGGAATTTGAAATGTCTATGATTGGTGAATTGAGCTTCTTTCTTGGTCTTCAAATCAAACAATTGAAGGAGGGAACATTTGTTTGCCAATCTAAATATGTGAAGGACATCTTGAAGAAATTTGGTATGGAAGATGCAAAACCCATCAAGACTCCTATGGCTACAAATGGACATCTTGATCTTGGTGAGGGAGGTAAACCGGTTGATCTTAAGCTTTATAGGTCTATGATTGGTAGTTTGCTTTACCTTACTGCATCTAGGCCCGATATCATGTTTAGTGTGTGCATGTGTGCTAGATTTCAAGCCGCACCAAAAGAATGTCATTTGACCGCCGTAAAGCGCATAATGAGATATTTGAAGTATTCTCCTAACATTGGTCTTTGGTATCCAAAGGGTGCTCAATTTGAATTGGTTGGTTATTCGGACTCCGATTATGCCGGTTGCAAGGTTGATAGAAAAAGTACTTCCGGTGGTTGTCAACTTCTTGGATGTTCTCTTGTATCTTGGTCATCAAAGAAACAAAATTCCGTGGCTCTTTCTACCGCCGAGGCAGAATATATCTCGGCGGGAAGTTGTTGTGCTCAATTATTATGGATGAAGCAAACACTTCTAGACTATGGTGTGAAATTCAAGGAAATTCCTCTCCTATGTGATAATGAAAGTGCCATCAAGATTGCCAACAATCCGGTTCAACATTCTAGAACCAAGCATATTGATATTCGGCATCATTTTCTTAGAGATCATGTGAGCAAAGGGGACATCAAGATTGATGGAGTGAGCACGGATGATCAATTAGCGGATATATTTACCAAGCCTTTGGATGAATCTCGCTTTTGCAAGTTGAGAAATGAGCTAAATGTCATTGACTTCTCAAACGTGGCTTGAGAGCTAGCACATGTGTTTCTTATTTGCTTTTGTTTTTGTTTTATCTATCTTAATCATTTCTTGCTTACTTTATGTCTTATGCTCTCTATCTTTTGTGAAGTTTGTTTTTCGCATAATTGTCTCGCATTCTAACTACATTGCATCATATGGCAAGTTCACTTCATGTTTTATGAGCAATGATCCCAAAAAGTTCATCATTCCAATATTTATCTTGAAGTATTTCGAGTTGAAAAGAAAAAGGGACACGGACTGTCCGCGGAAGAGGGCCGGACCGTCCGGCGGTACCAGGCGGACTGTCCGCGGGAACCCCACGGACCGTCCGCGTGGGTCGCAGGGGCGCGGGAGCTACTGGATGTTCTGGAATTAATTTCGAACTGTCCGTGCCGGGGTCCCGGACCGTCCGCGTGCCTCACAGACTGTCCGCAGGTGCGTCGCGGACTATCCGCGCGAGCCGCACGCAGGTGGGGCCGAGGTCGCGAGCAGCTAAGTCACAGGCACATCCCTTTCTTCTCCAAAACCGCAAACACATATTTCCCTCTCTCTTTCTTGCTCTTGGTGAAAGAAGGACCCCCTCCTTGGGGATTTCGGTTGGGGCACTCCCCGGACCATCC
The DNA here is from genome assembly GCA_036936925.1 of Cenchrus fungigraminus. NCBI lineage: Eukaryota > Viridiplantae > Streptophyta > Magnoliopsida > Poales > Poaceae > Cenchrus > Cenchrus fungigraminus. The sequence goes on from CM072770.1 coordinate 65,168,965, forward strand.
GGGCACATCCACGGACTCTCCGCGAGGTTCTCCACCATGTCATCCGGGTATTTCATCGATTAACTCACTCTCTCTCTCTCTCTCGGATTTTGAGCAATAAGGTGCTTAGGGTTTCATCTCTCGATCTAAAAATCGTTCATGGATTCAAGTTTTTGGCTTGGTGAATGTGTTTGGTATACTCCTGTGATGCTATGGCTAATTTTTGGTGGATCAACACTTGGTATTTATAGAGTATTGGGGATTGAAGGATTGGACTCTACTGTTCATTCGTGTGCGACTGCCCGGACCGGGCGGACTGTCCGCCGCCTCTGCGCGGACTGTCTGCTCGGCCCTGGCAGCCACGCGTATGGCATGTAGCATTATTGACTGGGCTTCTATTTCACTAATCATTGCTATATATTGTTGATGCTCATTCAAACACTTGATCCATGACAGTGCTCGCAAGGCAATCGCAACAGTCACTAAGAAAGTCACTAAGAAGGCGGGTTCAAAGAAGAAAGACAAGGATGTGGGCACATCCAAAAGGCGGCGTAGGGATGCTACACCTGAGGAAAAGGAAGAGCCCGACAATCCCAATGACAGTGATTACATGCCTGAAATTGAAAGTGCATCATTCATGGTAGATGAAGAGGAGGTAATGAATCAAGGGGGAGGTAACATTGATGACATTATTGATGTGCTCAATTACACAATTCCTAGGAGACAGTGGACCCAAAAAGAATTTGCTATTGCTAGAAATGCCAATGCATATAATGAGCCTTGTGACACATACAATCTATTTTTCCGTACAAATGTGCAAGAACAAGCTTTCTTCAGTAGCTTAATGGATTGCACTGTGTTTGCTCATCAGAGGGTCGACTTTGGATATCTTGAGTCTAAAGGAGTATTAGCGGGTGTGGCAATCAAACTTCAGAACCTAGGTCTCAGACCATTCCTTGAGCATAGGTGTGATTGGAACGACACAATTATTAGACAGTTTTATGCCACCTATGAGATGGACTTTGATGGAGAAACTATTAAATGGATGACAGGAAAAAGGGAAGTTGAAGCCACTTTTGCGGAATTTGCAGCCGCAAATCACCTTGACCATGCATATTTTAGTGATAGTGTCAATGTCTATAATGAAGATATTCTTGAAAACACTGCTGTTTTTTATGAGCCTGGTACTCCTGCTGCAACTATAACAAACTGGCTATCAACAGGGCTTAGACACCATCCAGCTGTCATCAACAACATTATAAGACACACTTTTATGCCTAAAAGTGGAAATAAGGATAAGGTCCAGGAGCATTATTAGAATGTGATAAATCATATCATGAATGAGACCCGGATCAATGTTGTGCTCCTTATTCTTGAGCAAATGATTGTCAAGAAGCATCTTGTGCGAGATAGTATATATTTTGCTCCTTACATCATGGCTTTGATCAAAGTCAAAACTGGGTTCAATGGTCCTTGTGATGTGAAGCATGAGGTTTATCGGCCCTTCTGCAACTTCAAGGTATTTCTCAACAGGCCATTAACACCGTATGGGCAAAATGTAGAGGCTCAAGATGTTGAAGAACATGCTAGTGAAGATGAGCATGACAATGTTGATGACACGGGACATGTCAATGTGGATAATGAAGCTTATGGTATGCCACCACCTCCTCCTCCTCCAGTTCATCCCATGCAGCCACAGTGGGAGCCTCCAGCAGGATATTTTGATGCATATTTCTCTAATATTCAGCAGTCAATGAATACTCAGTTTCAGCAAATGCAATCCGGGTTCAACTCTCATTTTGAGGCATATGGGCAGCAGATGAATGACACATTTCAGACTATGCAGCATGGATTTCAGCAGCAGATTGACTCTAGCCTGAACACTTTTGGTCATCATGTCTATAACACCATGCATGAGCCCATAATGACTAGGTTGGACACCATGCAAACAAGCCTTCAGAGTGATCTTAGTGCTTTGAATGATAGATTTTTAGAGTTATCCACTTCTGAGCAGTACCAGCAGATCTCTGATCGGCAGACCCAGCTTGAGAACAACTTTAACACATTGAACACAGTTTTTGGGGATTTCCGAGATCACTTCTACCACTACTACCCAGCACCAGCTCCACCGCCAGAGTTCTCTCCCCATCTGCCATTCTATCCTCCTCCGCCGCCGCCTCAGGATGACTAGACCTTTTGGTATTTGATGCCAAAGGGGGAGAATGATTTGGAGGAGTGATGTGATCTTTAGGGGGAGCTCATTTCATTGCATGCATAAAACTTTGAACTCTTGCATTGTGCATGTTTATTTATGTGGTACTTTGCATGAACTTGGTATGTAATATTTGTGTGGCTTGGAACTAGGACTTGTGCATGAATGTGGTGATCTATGTTTGTGAATTTATTCTCTTATCTTGTGGCTTGTTCTAGTTCTTGTGGAGATTTGAGGCTAACCCTTAAGTTTTTGAATTATCTTTGGATATTTGTATATTTTGTGTTGCCTCGGTCTCTTTTTTTTAAGGGGAAATTCCGTCAAAATTTTAATATCTATACATGTGTGGGAAATCAAATACAAAATGGTATGCACATTGTAGGGGAGTTTCACTCTACTTATTGAGTTTTGAAAGGATTCACTCTATCTTATTCTCATAAATTCGGTAAATTGAGTAAGTGCTTCCAAAACTCACTTTTCATATGTCACTCCTTTCAAAGGGTTGTCATCAATTACCAAAAAGGGGGAGATTGAAGGCATCTAGGCCCCTAATTCGTGTTTTGGTAATTAATGACAATCTTAGTGGACTAACAATTTCAGTGAATATAAGAGTATAGGTTAGTCCCGGAGTTGAATTGAGCTTCATAGCAAAGTTGTTAGTAGCACGGATATCTTCGACCATGGGAAGCTCAAGGCAAAGGTATAATATAGGGTTTTTCCTTTGACCGGTCATGAGGTGATTAGAGGATGCAAAATGACCGGATTAATAGGATAGATAGCCGTACTATCAAGAGGGATCAACTTGGTTGGCTTGACGTCTCTATAGTGCCACTTGGATCATATTTTTGCATGCATTGCATTTAGATGAGTGGCGTTTTCAAAAGATAAAAAGGTTTTGTTGAATATCTTGAGAAAAATCAGTTTTCAGCTGTGGGGCGGACAGTCCGGGCCCTTGGGGCGGACGGTCCGCGAGCTCTTGAGGTTTATTGAATATCTGAGGTTTTTGACAAAGTTTTTCGAGAAAAATCCTTTTCGGGCGGACAGTCCGCGGGTCTTCGGCGGACGGTCTGAAATTAACCTCGAATCAAACAGAAAGGTGAGCAGCTCGGGAGGACCGGGCGGACGGTCCGCGGGGTCCTGGCGGACAGTCCGCCCGGCCCAACGGGCGACTCTGACAGTAGTTGACTTCGCGTTTTTACCGTTGGAATTCAAACGCGGACAGTCCGTGAGGACATCGCGGACAGTCCGCGAGATACGCGTTTTGTGCATAACGGCTAGTTACGGGAAGGGGGAGTATTTATACTCCATGCCCGGGTTGGGAGAGGCTCTCTTGGCACTTTGAAAGGTTCATTTGACATTCTTGAGCTCTCCCTCTCCTCTCTCACTCACTTTGCTATGAGGTTGCATTCTTTGTGAGATTGAGAGCATCTAGTGCTTAGCATCAAGGTGTTGATCTTTGTGGCACTAGGGAAACATCAAGCGAGCGGGTTGATTTGTTACTCTTGGAGGTTGCCGCCTCCTAGACGGCTTGGATCTCGTGATTCCATTGAGCACTTCAAGAAGATTGTGAAGTTGCCTTGGAAGATTGGTGTGAGAGGTCTTGTGTTCACCTCGCCGGAGCGGTGAAGAGCAACTCTAGTAGAATCGAGGTGTGGAGTGGTTCTTTGGTTCTAACCGGCTCAAGATCAAGCGGTGCCTTGATAGAGGAGCGGTTGAACATTGAATCCACCTCAACGTGGATTAGGGGTGACCGGCAAGTCATCGATATCACGGGATAAAATTCGTCTCTTGTGCTCGGTTATTTCTTTGCTCAATTATCTTTCAAGTACTTTACTTTGAGCTTTTTCTTTCTAGACATTGAATTATATCTTGTCACCTTAGGTTGCAAACCTCCAACATAGGAATAGATTAGCTAGAAATTTAATCCTCCTTGTGGTTCTAATTAAATTTCTCTAGTGTTGTGATTTTAGTTTTTAAACCGTCTATTCACCCCCCCCCTCTAGTCGGTATCCTAGATCCTACATGTATTCTGTAGAGAAAATGGTGCTCGTCATTCAATCCAGCGGGGAACCATGTCGGTGATGGTGGCGGTGGTGGCTTTGTAGGGTGCTGACAAGTTGCCTTCTTCAGCCAATGAGGGTTGTATGTTAATGCATAAACATATCAATGATCCAACCACAGTGGAGATGCTGGCATACATTCAGGTGCAACGCTCTTTTATTTGTGTACTAATCAATGCATACTAATCAATTGATGTGTATTTTCCATGTTTATTTTCCCCAGAACATGAGCACCGTGTTGTCACTACAAACCAAAGGATGGCCTGCAACACAAACTGGTTTTTTAAAGGATTTGACATTGCAATTGTACCATACTAAGAAGCTCTTGGTTTAAAATTGGATCAAGAATGTAGGAAATATTTAAGATCGAAATGAGGATGTGTGCAGAATAGTGTGGAATAATTCTTTGTGATAAAAGAATAGCCAAATAATTTGCCTATTACATTACACATCTGTTCTATTAAATTTCAACTTGTCAGCTGAGAGCTTGTACTAGGAATTACACTGTATAATGTTGCTAATCTTGTTGTTGTTTGGTATCTGGCAGATTACACACTTCATTTAGAGACTTGCCGTTTGCCCACCGCTCGATCTTCCACACCACCGACCACCTAGCATACTTTGGCATGTCTACCACCATGCCCAACAAGAAAGTAAAGTTTGAATTTACTCTGCAATATCTACTGCCTCAAGTGCACAACCTTCTGTTCCTCTCTTCCTCTCGCTCTCTGAGATACGCCAGTACCATCAATTGTCGTCTAAATGTGCTCGCCGGCTGTTTGTTGTGCTGGAATCCACGTTGTGGAGGTAGGTCACTCTCCTCAGAGGCCACGAGCATGTACTGATTTCCTTCACGCACAGGCACTACATGATGCTATATTGTAGAGTGAAATTTCTGTAGTATCAAAGATATCCATCCTTCAACCACTGAAATCACGAGCACTTCCTTTGCACCACACATCACTTTGTTTTCCTTTCTGTCATAAATTGATTTACTCCTTGAACGTGGTCATCAATTTCGGTTGATTGTTTTTTTATTCAGGTAACCATTTGCTAACTATGAAAGTATATGGTGTCAAGTTGGAGAGACTTTCAGGTTCTCAAAGTATGGGTCTCTTTTCAGAATACGTGTTAAATGCCACAGCACATCGGGTTTTTTCGGTCATAGACCATGTGCTATTTCTGGTTATCTCCATACTTTAACCCAATATCAGTTAGCTGGATGCTTCCATTGCTATCTTCATGCTCCAATATCAGTAATGCTTCCATTGGGTAATAACTCGATGCAACGGTCTAACTGAAAATTACTTTTCCTGGGTACAGTTCTGGTCTATTGGGTTCAGATCCAAATGAATATGCAATGTTTGAGCATCTGTTTCTACTTTCAGAGGAGCTACTGATATAAATTGATGGTTTTATTAGCCTTTAATAGGTACTAATTTGTCATGTGCAGGCTTTAGAGGAGCGACTGAATTTTTCGGATAAGCTAGGAGTGTGAGGGTAAACTCGGCCTGTTTTCTGATCATCTCATGTAAGAAGTTTGATTCTTGCTTTGTGATTAATCCCACCTGTCTTGTCTGACAATCGATTATGTATTGCCTGCTTAGTGCTTAGCATGTAAAACAATTGCCACTTGATGTGTGTATATATAGTTTAGACACAAAATATTCTGAAAATGCATCTGCCATGGATAGTCCTGAAATTGTTCTTATATCCTATCACTTGGAGACCAAATATTATGAAAAATGAAGCTTCCATATCGTTTCTGTTTTGATTGTACTTATTGCTACGCAAGCTATCAAAGTTATTTATCATCCAACATTTACCTATCAAATATAGTTTATGTAGCAAGAGAATGATATATCTGTTGAGAATCAAAAAAAGTTTCTATGAAAATGAAATGTTTTGTCATGTACACACTTCCATCTTGTTAAGGACATTTGGCATTCACACTTGGAACTGTTCTGTCAACTGAAAACTGTTTGGCAGCATGACCATGTTAAGATGCACCCTGTTGTTTCGACAATGTTTGTAAACTCATATGGTCTAAATAAATAATTCATTCTACTAAAAATTTTCTTCTCTTATCTGTGCAGTCTGGGCTTCTACATCGATTCTGGTTTCTGTGCCATCAAATCATGATAATTTCTTCAGTAGCCATGTGAGTGTGTAAAATCATTTCAGTTCTATTAGCAGCGCACTCGGAACTAGGATTGGAATATTTTTCTGCAGAAAATGTTTGCTATGAGACGTAAGGAAGTATTCAGAAGTATTCAGATGCATCCCCTGCTTGATTACCCTTTCATAATAAACATAATACATATGAAACTTGTAGTTGTTGAAGAGTCATTAGCTACTGCATAGCCGAAAGGTTAGAAGATTTTGTTGATCGCGTTGCATGGTTTGGTCTATTAATGGAAAGCGGGTCCTCCATTTTCCTGATTGATGAAGGTCGAAATTGAAGATGCAATCAAATAGAGGAACATCACTGATTCGTGCTATATGTTGTACAGGAGTTAGTAGAACCATATTATGGTGTACAAGAGTTAGTAGAATATATTGTTCCTAATTAGATTAGAGTGAAAAATTATTAATGAAATAACTTTTTGAAAAGATAGCATGTTCCTCTTGTCAAGTGTTATATACTGTGTAGTTTCATACTCACGAAAATGTATATGCATCTAAAGTAAATAATAATTTCACTAATGTAATGTAATATTGCGCTTATTTTCACACTATTATTAATCTGTTGGATAGATGCCTGAACGGGTCACATATTGTAATATTAATATTTGGTAACCTGTAGCAATGCACGGGACGATCCTAGTGTTTAGAAAGCGTGGTTTTGGTTGGTATGGCAGAATTTTTTTTAGAAAATGTGGTTTTGGTGATAGTGTGAAAAAAATGGCATTCTTTACCCTGACAAATGGGACCATCGTGGGTGATACTGATGGGTTCGCTTCATCAGCGAAAAACGTTTTTCCAAAAAAAACTCACACTTTACAATATGGATAGATTAAGGAAACAACAAAAAGTCAAGTAAAACCAGGTAAAATTTATCTACAACACAACTTTGTGTTCGGTATTCACCAACGGAAATAAAGCAAAATGTAACCCCTATCATCAACATCAGTACAATTATGGGATGATTCGGCGAAAGGTTTTCAACAATGAATCAAGCAGCAGCTCTGGCCTTCTTTGGAGGCGGATTCCCTCCAGCAAGCAGAACGTAGGCGTAGAAGCATATCATCGCAGCACTGGGGAAGAGCAAATTTCAGAAGGGTAGTAGAGATATGAAATGCCTTGGAACAAGACATGCATTGAATAGGGGTTAGAGCAACTCCAAGATCCTCTTTATAAATCACTAGCTAAAATCCTGATTTGGCTAGTATGTAAAATGAAATAGCTAGCAAAAAGTTGATGAAATCCAACAGATTAGCTGAAATCAAACTCTTCATATGTTTATTCCTAGGATCTGTGATTTGGATCACTCCTTTTCTCACCCAGCTCTGTTTTAACCCCTTCCTGTCCCTCTCTGTAGGTGGGCCCCAGCCAAGGCAACAGCCTACCAGTGGTCGCCGGCTGTCGCCGACGGGTATGGCGGCGGCTGGCAGCGGGGTCAACACCACCGCGAAAAGGAGGATAGCGCGAACCTGGTGGGGTCCTTGGCGAGCGCGGGTAGGCAGCATAGATAGGGGCGTGGCGTGGGGAAGGAGGTCGCGGCCATGGCCGTCGGCAAGCTCCGGGCTTTGGCGGAGGGCCGGGGTTGGTGGGATGGCGGAGGTCCCTAAGAGCAGGCTCGGGAAGAGAGGGGAGCCAACGGCGGAGGCGGCGCGTGCTGATGGCAGCAGCGACGGCGGTCAAAATCGGCTAGTCCTCGATTTGACCAAGCGATTCCTCGCCGGCAGGCAGCGAGGTTCCTCCACCGCCGGTTGACAGCTCGCGCCGCTCCTCTCACAGTCGCGCACAGGGACTGCGGGGATCAGCTCTGGCGGGCTGCAGGCGCGGTAGCCGTCACACTCGTCGTGCCACCGGGAGCTCGGCCTCTGCACAGGAGGGGACCGCGCGGGAGGTGGTGGGGCCGCGAAGGATAGCTAGCAGAGGGCGCTAGCAATCTTTGGCTAGCGAAGGCACAAGTTTAGCTAGCGAGGATAGCTAGCGGGGTGTTTGGCTAGTCTGTTGGAATGCTGTTTTTGTTGATTTTTTTTCATTTTTTAGCTAGTCAAGCCAAGATAGCTAGTCTCTTAGAGTTGCTCTTAGGGCTTGTTCCGTTACATAGGATTCAATCCGGCTGGGAATGATACATATAACAAAAAATTTATGTCCGGAGGTGTGGAATTTATCCCGGTCTCTTAGTGTAGCTTTCGTGAGTAGATTAGTTTTCGTCTTGGAATAAATTCCGGTCTCTAGTTGCATCTATCGTAAATCTCTTGTTATATTTTTATTCCCGGCCTGGAACGGCCTGGAACGAATCCTATGTAAACGAATGAGGCCTTAGTAGTACCTGAGTGCAGCATAGAAACCCCAGGGAAGCACCTTCTTCGTCTATCACAAAAAAAGAGCAAAATATATCAGAAAGCAAATCGAAGTGATCAGAAAACAAACCGAATTAGTCTCACTTACTTGTGTATATGCTTGACAGTGCTTCCATGATACCGCAGCAGCAACACCTGCAAATGAAAAGCATTGCAGATTAAATTCTCAAAATTTTCCATATACAGAACTACATCTCGCTTATGATACCAGATTATCAGCAAGACCGAGTTTTTGGGGAAGTCATGATATTGCCTCCTAAGAAATGCATCTAATAAGACCTGACAGATAGTCAACTCGCACTGGAACTATTCTCTCTGATTTAGTGAGATCTAATAAGATGTTTATGCTGGGGAAAATAAACTACCTGCTTGCGCCAGTATGAACGGCAAGCTGGATTTTCCGCTACTCCAAACTTTAAGGCTAAGCACGCCAAGGGCTAATATAGCAAGGCCAGGTGCGACACCGAAAGTAAGACTCACAGGACTCCTCCAAAATAGAAATCCAATAAGGCCCATGGAAAACAGAAATCCACCTGAAAGAGGAAGAGTGCATGTTGTAAGTACTCTTAATAACTAATTTGAAGCAAGAATATCAAACAAAGAAGGATACAATGATATTAGAGAAATCAATAAGCTCACAAAAGGTCGATATATAAATATTCCGCAATTAGATCTAATGATAAAATACCCAGAAGTTTCCTACAACCTCAATTTAAAGACTTAATCAGGGGCATGGAGAAATATAAGTACCAGAAGACATCATACACACATAAAACAAACAAACCATGTTCTTATATCAGTAAGGCTTAAGCAATGGCAAACATCTGTTTAAAGGCATTCGCATTAAAATTTGCTAGAAACAAAATTGAAATCGTACCAAAAGGAATCCCTAGGCAAAAGTCGTGTATCTTTGCACACTTTTGTTGAGGAACAACCTCCTGCTCTGTATTTATCTCTTCATTAGCAAGTGCCGCAGTGGCTGGCTCTTCAATTGCACCATCTGTTTGCTCTGTAGCGATGACAGAATCAACAGGAGTGGTATAGTCGGCCTTCATGCACATTGTAGTCAATGGCTGCAGCAATGCCGTCAGATGAAATATTAACCACAGAAATCAGGAGCACAAGAGGAAGAACATAAACAAGAGTAGATAAAAATATGCCAGAAAAAACCCATATAGGAAGAACAATAAGCTCTTTGCATGAAAGGTATAGCATAGTAAGTCACATGTACAAATATTCATGGGGTTCAACAGCTTGCTTTCATTAGAAATATGGCCTTTCATTATGATGGTAAAACAACACTGGCACATAAAAAAAATGATATAAGCATTCTAGGCGTAAAGGGTATGGTATGAGATCTAATGTTTGCTTTAGCTGTGAACTCGTATAAGAACAATGCTAGCTTCACTAAGCACCTAACTTGGGCCCAAAATAATATTAAAATTAATTCAGTTAATTAAGCTAAAGCGGAGTTTTGCGAAGGGAATACTTGCCTCGAAGCAGCATCCAATAGCACGATCATACAATATATTTGTGACATCAAATTAAAGCATGAAGGCTTTGACAGGTATCAAGGCCACTCATAAGGACAACAGTTGAAAAGCTCAGATTAAAACTTAACTTCAGTAACGTAATACACACCAGGAAATACACCCAAAGTTCTGCAGCACCGTAGGCATACATTAATTAAAAAAATAGTAAAGGCCATAGTCATACGTAAAAATCTGGGCTCCTTCAATTTAGTAGACCAAATAATCATATTTGTTGTTTTAGCCTTTTAGGAACCGAATAATAGCATATAAACATGAGACAGTTCTGAATACTCCAACTTCAGCACAGCTAAACTGAATAAATAAAAAGCACATCAAAGATTGATTAGCCTATATAGGAGTCAGACAAACATGAACCTGTTTAATCAAGGGCTACTAACGCAAATATAACCACAAACAATCATGTAGTTGATGGCTACTGCTAAGTTGCACAACAATAATATATTAGTGTGAAACAATATTCTAGTGCTCACTCTCAAGTTACAGAATTCAGATGTAAAGATGAATACAACTAGCTTTGAACTACAACACAGAAAAGATTCAGTAACTAAACACACAGATATTGCTGACTGACTATAGTGAGATCGTAGGAAAACCATGAGACAAGGACACTGATGCAGACAGATAATTCTTATAACAATCCAGTTTATCCTACTGGGATAAGGAACAGAAGTTCTGACAATTCAAGTTGAACCCATAGACTTGTTTGGAGTTGAAAGTTTGTTCTTTAATATCCACAACAAGCTTAAAGGTTCCTCTTTCTCATGAGCAGACCCACATAGAAAAATTAAATAAAACCAATGCACTTGACATGGAAAACCAGACCCATCTGAGTAAGTGCTACAGCAAAAGTCAAAGGTGGTGTCTGCTGGGAAGTGGGAACTTTCAGAGTCACAACTCACAAATGAGGGTTCTACCATGCTCGACGGCATTGGTTTCATATCTTATATACAGAAGCCTTGGCAACGGTGGGAGTAATACTGCAGAACTGTACCCTGTTGGCCATGTTGTTTGGGAGTAATGTGCAGAACTTTTATCTGTTTGCCAAGGTTATTAACTGATAGGCAAATATTGATAGGAACTTAAGACTTGTGATTTAGCCACCTGTACCAGTTTTATCCCCAATTTTGAACAAGTCATTCAGTGCATTCTCTGGCACTAGATCTTCCTACTCTGTAAGTCATTCTGCAGAGGTAGAAGAAAAAACTAAACTCATTTGATGCACCACGTAAAACCCGGTTTAATATATCCGTCCTCATTCTAGCTACCCAGCAAGCACCGAACCATGAACATTCCTAAAATCTAGATCCAGGTAGGCCAGGCAGCTGATAAAATGGAAGCAAAAACACTCACCTTGTACGCAGCACCAGCAGCGAGGCCACCGAACGCTCCCCGACGAAGCGACGCCAGGAAGGTGGACGGTGCCAGCGGCGCGAAGCGGAGGATCCGGGCGCTGGGCTGGGCTAGCCACCGCCTCGCCGCCGCCTTCGCCGGCGCGGCAGATCCGCGGATCTGCACCGCGGCCATCGACTCTGCCGCTGTGGGGCTCGCTCGCCTACGGCACCGTTGTGTGAGAGTGGGCTTGCTCGGAACGGAACTCGCGGCGCGGATCGTGCGGAATGGAGTCGCCGGTTTCTTGTTCCGAGTGGGGGAGGCGGTCAGAGGAGGGGGAAGGCGTTGGTTGGTTGGTCGCTGCGACGCGGTCACGCGGCTGTTTCCTTCGTGCTCGGCGGCGACCGGAGAGCACGCACGTGGGAAACAGTGGGAAACAGGAAGCGGCCGGAGAACGGGAGAAGTTTTTTTCTTTAGCAACGGGAGAAGTGAGAATTTTTTTTATATATTTTTTTATTCTAATTTGCAAATTTATACAACCGTTTTGAAATTTATCAAAACTATACCACAACCGTCGTGGGTCACGGCGGTAGCAGGCTAACCGCCGTGACGTACGGCGGCTGAGACTAACCGTCGTACGCCACGGCGGTTAGCCCGCAACCGCCATGACCCGCGGCGATTGGAGGGCGTCCACGGCAGTTAGGGGGCCTCCGCGGTGGCTAGGCCTAACTGCCGTGGCCCACGACGGTTAGGCTTATTTTATTTATTTATTTTACTTTATTAATATATAATAATCCAGTAGGAAAGTTAAAAAGGAGAAATTAAGGAATACTGGTTCGATTATTACAACACAATCACAACATGATTCAAACGAAATAGTAGTTCAAATATTACAGCACGACAGGAAAGACTACAACATCATATAAAATGGCAAACTTTAGCCATTCTTGCGATGTGACGACGAAGTTTTAGTTTTCTGGGTAGATTTTTTAGTTGGTGGATTAGCAACACACGAGTCTGCTGGTGGAGCATAAAGACCACCCGGAGCATAAAGACCACCCCAAGGAGGTTCCTCTCCTCTTGCAATGGCATCTGCAGTTTTTCCTTGCAAATAATGATGCATGTCTGGTGGAGCATAAAGAGCATCCCAAGGAGGTTCCTCTCCTCTTACAATGACATCTGCAGTTTTTCCTTACATATATCGAAGCATGCCTCTTTCGAACGTGCTCATTTTCTTCGGATCAGGTACTGCATTTGTGTTTTTCCCTTGTGGTGCGAGGAATCATGATCACCACCACCATTACCATCCTCACCCCTCCGGCAGCAGCAATAGACATCTCTAGTTACTGTTACACAAAATCTAAAATAATTTAACTAATTACATTATTCTAAACTAATTTAACTAATTACATAAAATAAATAAAGAGAGGAAACTTACCTAAGAGGGAGGAGCAGCCCGTGGGGAGAGGGAGGCGGCGGGAGGGTCGGTCAGGACGGCTGGTGCCGTAGCCCTTTATATAAGCGCGGCAGCCGCCGTCCGCCACGGCGGTTGGAACCTACCGTCGTGATCCACGGCGGTCACAATCATTTTTTTTAACTTAATGATTTATTTTTTAGTTTTTGACTTTATGACAAAGAAAAATAACTGATAATAACAAAAGCAAAGTGACATAATAAAAAAAGTCATGATCACAGAGAAAAGTGCTGCTGTCTAAACAATATGTGACATAATCTAGCAACGCCTGATCTTCTTGTGCAGCTTGTCTGCTCGGACTGCAGCCCGTGTATGCTCGCGAGGGTACGTCAACGGGTCACGTGGGTGGATCTGCCGACGCCTAGCATCATCAGTGGCCTGCGATGTCGCCATCGCCGCCGCCGACCCTCCTGGAGACGGCTGCGTCCCACTGCTCGCGCCTGGCAGATGCGACCCTCCTGGCTGCGTCCCACCGCTCGCGCCTGGCAGCTGCGACCCTCCTGGCTGCGTCCCTGCTCCTTCCTGTGTCCACGTGGGTGGCGCGCCTCCTAGCTGCGACCCTCCGAGCTCGTCCTGTGTCTACATACCGTGCAAGAAGTCGAACATGTCCAAGTTGAAGTCGTCGAACCCTCCGTCGTCGAACCCTTCCACCTGGTCCTCTAGGGTGGAGTAAGGAGTGTCGCCGCTGCCGACGTAAGCTGGAACAAATAGTATTATTAAATCACGTATCATAATTAATAGAATCTTGTATTTATATATGGTTCGAGATAGAATTGTGGTCATTACTTGACGGAAGAGCAATGCCAGTGGACGAGGAAGGAACATGTGCCGGTGGTACGAGTGGTGCTGCTCGTACTGGTGCTGCTGCAGGTCCTCATGGTGCTGGTGCTGCAGCTATAGGTCCTCATGGTGCTGGTGCTGCTGTTGCTGCTCTGGTAGACGGACCCTCTAGAGGAGGCATCCTCCAGGAAGGATGCATCGGAGGGCGCGACGCAAACGGCGACGCGTAGAAAGTGGCTGGGTAGCACTACGTGAAAAACTCACTTTGGTAACGGGTATAAATTGCCTTTAGTAACGGGCAAAGCGCCCGTTACCGATCAAGTGTTACAAATAAGCCAAGAAAGGTAACGGGCAGATGCCCGTTACTGATAACACATTATTCGTAACGGGCATCAAACAACGACTGTTACCACAACTAGCCACCGGTCACGTGAAATGGTTGTTTCTCTGGGCCCACAGGGAACTTTGGTAACGGGCACGAAAACAGAGCCCGTTATAGTAGCTCAACAACGGAGACGCGTGCTGTGTACCTGCGTCTCCTCTATCTAGACGAAATGAGAAGCGTCTATTTCACGCGCGTCTCAGCACATCTAGGATTCGTACCGGGCATCAAACAACAACCGTTACCACAACTAGTCACCGGTTACGTGAGATGGCTGTTTCTCTGGGCCCACAGGGAACTTTGGTAACGGGCACGAAAACAGAGCCCGTTACTGTGAACTCAACATCGGAGACGTGTGTTGTGAATCTGCGTCTCCTCTGTCTCGACGAAATGAGACATCTGTTTCCACGCGTGTCTGCTGTCTCTCGACTAAAGGAGACGCGTGCTTTCAACCCGCGTCTCCTCTATCTCGACGAACGGGTCAGGTCCTGGGGCCCACCGGTCAGTACTGGTAACAGGCTTTTACACTGTCTGTTACATTGTTGGCATGTTTGTAACGGGCTTTCCGAATGAAGCCCGTTACTCACTGATCAGTGTTTGTAATGAGCTTTAATTAACGCCCGTTACAGATACGTAGGCCACCCCTACAGTAACCTGCCTGCTTGCCGGCTGCATCCTGGAACCAGGCAGGATTTGGCAGCCATCAGGGGCTGCATCCTGCCATCCTGGAACCAGCCAGGATATGGCAGCCACCACAGCAAGGAGACATCACAAACACATTCTCACATCACAGATATAGGCAAAGCAAGATCACATTTATAGACAAGCAAGATCACATTTATAAACAAGCTAGGATCACATCAAGTTTCAAGTTACTCTCATCAGGGCTTGTTTGGATGGAGTCATGAGAAAACTGCCTGAACCAGGCAGCATCTGACCCCAACCAAGCAAGCCAAGCAGGTTTCTCAGGCAACAACACCTGACTAAAGAAAACTGAATGAGTTTCAAGTTTCTGGCTACAATGAACTCACGGTGCACCATTATAGAAGTTGCCCTTTCGGTCGATGGTCTCCTTAAGAATGTACTCGCACAACATCTCCCGGACACGCTTTAGATCTTCTGTGAAAACATCTACAGCAGCTTTGAAATCCTGCAAAATACAATCATTTATGAGAATACAAGTAGAAATCAGTTTCTAAAATCAGATAGAGAATATGAGCAGAGACAAGGTTGAGCATTATTATCTACTTACAGCAGCCTTCTTGATGTCAGGTATGTCATCGAGTAGTCTTAACATATGGAATGCCACATGGAATCCACACAAAGAGGACCGCCATGGCTGCTGAGCACACTGCGTCGAGGTACCAAAATGACAAGTTAATGCAGTACCAAATAGGTAAGAAGGGACCATAAAAAAACCTCGGTCTTACATCGAGATTTGTTTTGTGCTTGAGTGTGGCTTTTGGCTTTTTTTCTTTCCTTTCGTCACTCCGTCCTGTGCATGATCACCAAAGGCCCTGCATGATCAGCAATACCGATTAGAAACACTAAGAGATTGAAGTTTTGTGAACAAAACCTATAAGATATTGTACCAAAGGCCCTGCATGGTCAGCAATACCGATTAGAAACACTAAGAGATTGAATTTTTGTGAACAAAACTTACAAGATATTGACCAGTCCACAACATATTTGAGGTCTGAGAACTTTAGCGGGGGATATTGTTTAGCAGAATCTAGATACCAAACCTCTTTGAACTTCATACAGATGATCACTGTTACCCAGTGGCTAGTGTAGTAGGCACCCACCACGTAGTCGTTGTTCATTGCATTTGCGATTGCTTTGGTAACAAGGTCAGAATGCTGAGAAATATTTGTGGAAGTAATAAAACCTGGATCTAAAAACCCAACACTGATCTGCATCTCCGCTGCCTTGTCCATCATTTTCCTACAAAAAATCAAATTGTTAGCATGCGTGAACTTTGTGGTCAAAATTAAAGAAATATCTTTTTAGGTTTTAAGGGACTTACAATATCCACAACCTCAAGAAGGTAACATACAGAGAAGCCAGGGTTATAAGGTTATACACGCTACTGAATGCAATGTTTAACATTAAAGCACCACCACCACCTTTAAAGTAGTGTTGATCCACCTTTGCTGGAAAGGCAAGTTTATCCTTACTGTGTTCCATGCCGTAAGCATGCAACCTGGCACAATTTGGTCCAGCAGCCTCTAAGTTTGCTTCCGACAACATAGGTGCACCAGGCTTATATTTTGGTCGTTCCTGTTCTGTCCCAATAATACAGTTATGAATCTCATCTTTAGACAGAGATTTTCTGGCCTGGTTCCCCTTCTGTAGTGGAGATTGCCTGGGCTCCTCCTCCTGTTGCAGAGGCTGCTGTACCTGTTGCATCTGCTGCTTAGGGGGAGATTGCCTGCGCTCCTTCTCCTGCTGCTGGAGAGGCTGTTGTTTCGTCTGTTGCTTATCCTCATGTTGCAGCTGCTGCTTAGGCGGAGTTTGCCTGGGCTCCTCCGGCTGTTGTCGATGCTCCTACTGCGTAGTTTTGCTGATCTGCTGCAGCTGCTGCTGTTGTTGAGCCTTCTCTTACTGATACTGAGCTGCAGTACCTCCATCTGATGTTGTACCCCTGCTACCTGTTGCGGCTTTAGGGTTGGGATGTCTCGTCATGGGTGGTATAAGGATCCTGTCCTTTGGCCATTGGATTCTTTGAACAAGAGCCTCAGTTAGGGTTGCTATGTGACCCCCATCAATTGGTACAGGCAGAGGGTAGTGACCCGCATTGGCCCACACATAAGTAGGTTGCACCACAACATACCCATCCTGCACCGGTACTGAATGGCAAGCCTTTTGAAATGGAAAGACTTTCGCTAGTGCGAGCTCCACATTAATCCCGGTGCCATCCAAAAGGCTGCACACGGTTGGCTCTGTCAGCTTATCTATTGTGTCCAGCATAGGTGATCGACTGTCACTGTGCACTTGATTTGCTTCGTCCTCGTTGGCATTCCAATGGTCTTGCTCTCTGCCACACGCATCTTCCTCGTTGTCATGCGCATGTTCTTCCTCGCGGTCATGTGCATCTTCTTCCTCGCTGCCATGCACGTCTTCTTCCTCACTGCTACTGACAGGCGCTGGTAATTGGGAAGGAAGAAGTACATTTTTCGGTATTTCGATGCCTGATAGTCTTAGAGCATGGTCAACTGATTTAAATGTTATGTCCATCATATCATGAGCATCAGACCTCTTGTTCCTCCTCTTCTTCCTGTACATTCCAGCAAACTCTTCACCAAACCCTTTACCCCAGCCAAGTGAACTAGACACGCCTCGGACCCGACCTCGATGCTCTAGAGTCTCAAGTGCTGCAGTGAGGATATCATCCTCCCTAACCCCAGAGAAAGAACCATCGCTACCCTGAGTTGCAAGTGTTTTCACCCTATCTGCTACCTCCACCACCGCAGGATTACTGAATGTTATGCCCCCGCTTCCTTCACTAGTATTCTTCCTCTTCTTCCCTACCCTTGCCCGCAGATAAGATCTCGAACGTCCAGGAAATTGGTCCCAAGGGTTCTGTTTTCCTTCTGCAGCTAGCTTTGCATCCTCCTCCTCCCACTCTTTCCTTTTACTACGATAACCTTTTCTGCTCGTCTTGTATGGCTTATTATGCAATGCTCTCTTTTGTTTCATCTCCTGGCTCAATTGCTGAAATGAAGGAGAATTGGTTTCCTGCACAAACATGTCCCAGTCTTGTTGCTGCAAAAAGGCATGCTTCACAAAGGGAGTCTCCTCTTCGCTCACATATTTTTTTTTCCCTTAAATGGGTCTTGAACCGCCGTTGCAAGGTTCCAATCTCTGATATAGCTGCCTTAACTGCCTTCTTGCAAACAGATTCTTCCAGATTGGCTGGGTAATCTAACTTTTCCTCTAAAACTGTGAACAGATGTTCCTTCTCAATTGGTGAGAGATCATCAACCGCCTTGTTGATTGACACCCTCTCCCGAGCAATGAGGCCACAGACCAATACAAATCTATCCCTCGCAGCATCTGGGGTAGGCCAAAAATTGGCATCAAGTCCAGTTGCAGTCAACTTGTCTTCTGGGCATTTGGTTTGTGTCCTTGACCCGCGGGATCGAGTACTACTCGCAGCAGTCTGTGCTGAGTGACCCTGTGAAGAAGGTTCACCGCCGATGGGCTGTGATGGTGCACTGGAGGTAGAGGAGTTTGTTGTTGTGGGAGACTGCATAGATGATATGTCAGGTTGTCAGTAGAGCAACATAAGCAAGACTGAAAATCTAAACAAAATTCTTATTAGATAAATTCATTTTCTCTGGCAGGCAAAATAGCTGATATTACATTAGAAATCATTACAAGTCGTAAATAAAATCAGCATAGACATACACAGTTCATATTTTTCTTAATTAGCATACAGGGATAGGTGCTAACCATTTTGACAGGAACACAACAATATGCTTATATATCAAAGCAGAGAATAAATTCCTTCAACTGCTTCCTTGTCCAACTTCAGCAGCGATGGATTGTGTGTTCCATGTGTACATGCAACAAGAGGATAAAGCAATCATGACATTATATATGACAGTACTGAAACAACACTCACAACACATCATGACACCAACAATAACAATATATATGACAGTAGTGAAACAATTAACACTCACAACAAAGCATAGGACAGTCTAGTTATCACTACATTATAAACCACTGCGATGCAATTCCCACTAACATTATGTGGCCATCAGAATTAAAGTATGCTAACAGGTCCAAAGCATAATTGTCGATCTGGTACATTAAAAGCATAGCTGAATTAAAGTATGCTAACATCCTCAATGCTTTTCATGAATTTACAGTGCAAAAATTGTAGCACTAGGAACATGAAAATGAATTTCAACAGTTCATATAACTTCATCTGTTTACAACAATTTATTCAAACAGACTTGGAGCCACAAAATCCATCCATCAAATCCACAGTCAATCAATTAAAAATGAACTATTAGGGCATGTCTGCCTAATCCACCTTGACATGAATATATAGCAGATTGGGTGGACTACATTATAAACCACTGCGATGCAATTCCCACTGACATTATGTGGCCATCAGAATTAAAGTATGCTAACAGGTCCAAAGCATAACTGTCGATCTGGTACATTCAAAGCATAGCAGAATTAAAGTATGCTAACAGGTCCAAAGCATAACTGTCGATCTGGTACATTCAAAGCATAGAAGAATTAAAGTATGCATTAACCCTCAATGCTTTTCATGAATTTACAGTGCAAAAATTGTAGCACCAGGAACATGAAAATGAATTTCAACAGTTCATATAACTTCATCTGTTAGCAACAATTTATTCAAACAGACTTGGAGCAACAAAATCCATCCATCAAATCCACAGCCAATCAATTAAAAATGAACTATCAAGGCATGTCTCCCTAATCCATATTGACATGAATATATAGCAGATTTGGTGGCCGGCCAGAGAGAGGGCGTTGTTGGGGGTTCAAGCAGGACTAACCTTTGTCGCGAATGAAGTAGTTGTTCTCGTGATGGTCGGAGGGGCCGGATCCACGTCGGCACGTGGCCTGAGGTGGCCGGCTCGTCGTCGTGGCCGGGGATGACGGATCCGCGTCAACCGTCTTTAGGTTGGCCGGGAAGCCGTCCGCACACCAGTAACCACGTCCTCGTCACCGTCGTCACGCAGGGAGCGGTGGGGCTGGAGAAGAGCAGGGCTGCGACAGGGAGAGAGCGGCGAAGGCGAGCGGGGAGAGAGCGGGGAGAGTGGCGGCGGCGGTGGGGAGAGTGCGGGCGTTGTGGATCTGTCTAGCGAGGAGCCGAATATGTCACCTGAGGAACTGCGCACGTAACTGTGTTTAAGGAAATTACTGGTGTGCCCTTGACAGCTCTCTGGTGGAATTGGAATTCCATGGGCATTATAGTCAAAATAGGTGGGAAATTTTGAGAAGCCCGCGCACGGTTTGCCTGCTGACGCTGACGCGTGGGCCAGTGTCTTTGGCGACGATGGTTAGTGAACTCACATCGCCTTTGTTGGCAGTTGGGTCCGGCGGGCGGGCAGCGGTTATCTTTTTATTTTGGCTGCTGACGCTGACGCGTGGGCCAGCCACTATTTTTTTCAAATGAAACGTGCTTCCTAAAATATTAGAGCCCATAAAACAGCACCTAAAAAATCATAAAAATACGAACAATTCGTATTTGGACATTTAGTATTTGAATAAAATATCAACAGTCACACTTGTGTGCCCAAGATTCTTAGAATTCATTTTTACATCTCATGTTAATGATGTAATAATTCTAATAACATCTAGTGTGCTCTAAAAAATCTACAAATTGACTTGGCAACATAATTTGGGTACCTAGACTTGTCTTCAAAATTTCAAATGGTTTCGATGAAGGTATAATATACTTGTGTACAAATATCTACATCCCTCACATAGTTTCCTAGAATGTTCCTTGAACATTGAAGTTTTCCACGTACACTTTGCAACATGTTCGAACTCATATGCATTTGAAAACTTAACAAAATCTTGTGTTCACCTTAAGATTACGAAAATGCAAAGTTTCATTACAGGAGGTGTGGAAAACAAATATTATTTATATGTTATACTTACATAGAACAAGATAAGGCATATAAACATTGTTAAAGAAACAGAATATACACTAAATAATGAAGTTAATGAAAACACGGTGATTTTAGAAAACTATAGAAAAAAATAATCAAATTTGGACTAATTACGACGGAGAAATACATGTTACAAAATTTGATTGCAGATTAAAAAGAGAAATGTCGTCGGCGACGCGGGACAGATAAACTGTTCTTCATTCTCCAATAGAACAAAGGAGGAAGTAGAGGGCACCGCCGCCCGCCGCCGCCCCCGCCGTGCCCGCTTCGGCGGTTTTGACAACCAAGAGGGCATCCTAGGCCTCGTCGGCGGCAAATGAGACCACCGCAACCTTCGATTTGACTCACAAACGTGACAAATCAAATCTTGTCTATCAAAAACCGATTAAAAACCGACATCCCGATAAAATGAAATCCGCGTTTAGTAATATCTAATAATTTACATTCAAGATAGATAATGTTCATTGATGCTTGCGCCTACATCCCGATGTTCATCCTGCTGACGGCGTACTCCACGGCGGCGCTGAAGTTACGCGTCCAGAGGTCGAACTCATGACGGATGCGACTCTCAGCGCTGCAGTAGTGGATGATCTTTGATGTCTCCGGCCCGTAGCGCCTACATCCCGCTGCCCAAATGCAGACATGGGGATTCTGGACGGGCAGCAACGGAATGTCGTCGTCGCCGTCACCAAGCCAGTACCACCACGTAATGTTTTCGAGATCCCGTTTGACGAGGTAGCGCAGCTGCCGCAGGTTGTGGTTCTTCCACCGCCCGTCAGGGGGCGACAGGCCGCCGCTGATTTCTTGGAGCAGTGCCATGGCTTCGGGGTCCGCAGGGTTGCAACGGTACTTCAGCATCGCTAAGAAGTACTTCGCACCGGCGTCTTCAGCAGCGGCATCTCCGACGAGCTTCAGACCCTTATCGGGATTCCGCCGCCTCATCAACCTCTCCATCCCCTCGAAGCATAATGCCTCCGGATGATTGGCCTCGCGGAAGCGCCGCTCAAAGCACGACCTGACGTAGCGATTCTTGCACACCTGACGAAGCTCACGAGGCAACACGTGCAGTAGTACCTCATCGGAGTCGCAGATGCGCCGGAAGGTGCCGCAGATTTGATTACGAAGGATCAGAAAACGAATGACGGGCTCATCCTTGATGTAGTGGATGATGATCTGGGTGATAAGATCATCTGGCAGCAGCAGCATCAAGCACAACACGGCCATCAAGGAGAAGGGGAGGAAATAGAAAAGCGACGGGGTTTGGAAATTGAAAAGTGACGAGGTTGAAATTTAAAGAAGACGAGGGTTGAAAGTGGAGGCGACGGGGTTGAAATTGAAAGGCGACGAGGGTTGAAATTGAAGGCGACGGGGGGGGGGGGGTTGTTCCCAAAATAAAAAAATAAATGGAAGTTGAAAAGGCGTCACAGTTTGGCTGCTGCCGCTGACGAGTGGGCCCGACATCATTGCCCCTGCACCTTCATCTTCCCGCGTAATTGAAAGGCGACGCGTGGTTTTGGACGGTTTTGCGCCCGAAACGGAGCCCGAGGTGCAATTGAGTGGCACCAGTGGAGTAGTGGGTTGGGGTAGAGGCGCCTGACGATTCCGCGTCTTGTCAATATAACTCCCCTGCCTTCCCCTGCTTCTTCCATAAGCTTATCTCGCTTCTTCTTCCTCCTCGCGATCCACCACTACAAAATCTTCGGTCACCGAGAGATCACAAAGGAGGAGATGGCGTCGAGGGGCCCGCCGCCGGCGAAGCGGGGACGAAGGGAGGACGACAACAACGAAAGCCGCCGTCGGAGGAAGTTGGAGAATGGGAAGGAGCCGGCGACCAAGGACGCCGATGAGGAACCGTTCTTCGACGACACTAAGTTCGCCGTCGACCTGCTCAGGAGCGCGTTCAGAAAGCTTCAAGATGTTGGTGAGGCCTTCGACATCAAGGCGCCTCATGAAGTGGACAAGGACCCGAGCGTGAAGGGTCTCGCCTTCAGGATCCACGGGTTGGATGAGAGGCTCGAGAAGCTCCCCGTGGTCAAGCGGGCTGGCCGCCACTTCGTCTTCGACGACGGCGGCTCCGACGGTGACGACGGCTCTGACGGCAGCCACAGCGGCGACGATGGCTCCGACGGCAGCCACGGCGGTGACGACGGCGGGACTTCGACGGCGGCGACCGACTAATTGATAGACTCCTCTACCAATTAGTAATAATGTGTGTGTGCTTTTGTGTCTTCGTCAGGTTGTTGGACATGAACTGCTTAGTTTGTCTGTGATCATGAACTGCTTAGTTAGTTAGTTTGGTTGTTAGATTTTGTATGTCATGAACTCGATCTAATAGACGCGAGTAGATTCATCCGTATCTCCTTTAATATGTGTTCTGTTGTGATGAACTGGAGATCTGTTGTGATGAACTTGAGATCTGTTGTGATGAATTAGATCTTAGAGACAATGGATAGTCATTGCCGACGCGGGTTAGCCTGCTGACGCTGACGCGTGGGCCAGTGTCATTGGCGGCGATGGTTAGTGAACCCGCATCGCCTTTGTTGGCAGTTGGGTCTGGGCGGGCAGGTAACGGTTATCTTTTTTATATTGGATGCTGACGCTGACGCGTGGGCCCGTCACTATTTTTTTTGAATGAAACTTGCTTCCCTAAAATATTAGAGCCCAAAAAACATCACCTAAAAAATAAAAAAAATACGAACAATTCATATTTGGACATTTAGTATTTGAATAAAATATCAACAGTCACACTTGTGTGCCCAAAATTCTTATATTTCGTTTTTACACCCCATGGTAATTATATAATAATTCTAATAACATCAAATTTGCTCTAAAAAATCTACAAATTGACTTGGCAACATAATTTGGGTACCTAAACTTGTCTTCAAAATTTCAAATGGTATCGATGAAGGAATAATATACTTGTGTACAAATGTCTACATCTCTCACATAGTTTCCTAGAATGTTGCTTGAACATAGAAGTTTTCCACACTTTGCAACATGTTCGAACTCATATGCATTTGAAAACTTAACAAAACCTTGTGTTCACCTTAAGCTTACGAAATGCAAAGTTTCATCACTAATGGTTATGTAAAACAAATATTATTTATATGTTGTACTTACAAAGAAGAAAATAAGGCATATAAACATTATTCAAGAAATGGAATATACACTAAACAATAAAATTAATGAAAATATGGTGATTTTAGAAAAATTTAGAAAAAAAAAATCAAATTTGGACTAATTACGACAAAGAAATACTTGTTACAACATTTGATTGCAGATTAAAAGGAGAAATGCGAACTGTTCTTCATTCGAATAGAACTGGGCCCCACAGTCATTAGCAACACGGGACTGATAACCCGCGTCGACTTTGCTGCTCTTCCAAAATTTTACACAGATAATACGAGCAACATACAAAAGCTAATCCACTACTGATTTCCTATTCCAATACTCCGTTCGAACTTCACCATTTCGCAGCGGAGCCTACAGTCTTCGCTGCAAAACAGAGAAATTCCAAGCCATCATTTATCCACGCCGCAGCAGCCGCCGTTGCCTGCGCACGGCCGCCGTTGCCGGAGGCGGTAGCGGTTCACCCCAAATGCGCCAAGTCAAGGACTGGATCGCACGCGCGGCCTTCTCGCGCAAAGGCAGACACCCCTCGTTGCTCAGCCATCTCGACGTCTACTACCGCCGCCCGCGACCCGCCTCATGTACCGCTTCGCGGTGTCGTCGGCGGCGGCACCGCCATTGTCCCTGTAGAGCAAGATGGCGTATAGATAGGCCACCGCATCGTGCCCACCCTCGGCGGCGCGCCGGAGATCATTGCATCCCTGTTTTCCATGAAGACGGCTTTGATCCCAGAGAAGAAGCAAGCCTCCGGATTCCCGAGATCGGTCAGCATAGCAAGTAAGGCTTTGTAGGCGGTGGGGTCCCACACCCAAGAAATCTCATCTCTTATCCCCTCTATTGACAAACGCCGGCCGACGTCGCCGTGGCTGCACACGCGGCGCATGGTCGAGCAAGTACCGCGTAGGCTGCGGAGGTCAGCCAAGGGCCGCTCCGAGGTCGCACCAACGCGCGCCGCAATCTCAATGCGGAGGTCTTGAGGGAGGTCCAGCAGCAACGACGGCTGGTGCCGCCTGCTTCTTCCCGGCATGCTATTCATCTCAGGCCGGGAATGGTGACGATGAGGAGTAGGCAGTTGCTGTTTTTTCGCGGGTAGATGAAGAGGCAGGGGATCTAAATTATTTTGGAAGGAGAAGATACAGGAGATTTGTTTCCAAACACGGTTTAAGTATGCAATGGAGACGACGTTTGGTTAATCCGCGTATCCTTTAATTCTCCATTGCAGACAACGTTTGGCTAATCCGCGTACTATCCTTTAATTCTACATTGGAGACGACGTTTGGTTAATCCGTGTATCATTTAATTCTACATTGGAATCACTGCCTCTGCTCTCAGCCATTGACTGGGCAACTGTTTCCCCATTGACCGGATCTGGCATCAATTTCTTGGGAACCTTCCCGTTTCCTGTGCTCTTGATCTTATGCCTTCCTCTTTTTTTTGACAACCGATCTTATCCCTTCCTTGTTTTTGCTATAAAAAGGCACCGACTCCTATCGGTCCTCCTCACTTGCTTCCTTCTTCTCTAGATCTAGATCTAGCTATGGCACAAAGAATAGATCTTGTAGGGCGCAAGCTTTTGCTTTTCTCTCTTCTTCCTCCTCCTCGTTCTCTCAGTTGCTAGAAGAATTCTTGTGATATGGGTGACTGGGTTGCTCATCCCTCTAGCACAGCTGCTAGAAAAATCCTTGTGATATATCAGCTGTCGGGGGAAGGTAGCCCAGAACCTCCTGGCATCAGGAAGAACAAGCCGACGGAAAGATCAGGTCTGGGGAGAGAAGCCCAGAACCATCCTGCTGTAGCTTTCTCGTCAAACTTGCGCTTCCTTTTGCTTTCCCTCCTCCAGGAGGAGGAGTTTTGAAGGGATATGTTTCCACCCTCTGCTGTATCTTTCTCTTGTGCTCACTTGTAAGCATGAAGAAGAAGCCAGAATCTGGAGCATATCTCGTCATGAAGAACAAGCCGACGGCGGCCTCCTTTCTCTTCACCTCCGACGACCGACCGACGGGCAGGGAAGGAGCAAGATCGAACTTTGAGCCTCAACATCGCCAAGTCAGCACTCACCACCGCAGTGGTCTTCTACCTCTGGCCGGCCGGAGATTCAGCTGGAGCCGGACGCGAGTTCGAGGCTGCCGAGCTGGCCAAGATCCCGAGGCCTCCCTATCTGATGTACCAATGATGACTGTAATTTGTGTGTGTGTGTGATTTTGCATCTCAAGAGACATGCTTGTGTGATTATCTGTGTGCAGTCCAATTTTTTGTATGATTTACCTACTCTCTTGCAAGCATGAAGAAGAACAAGCCGACGGAAGTATATCTCTTTTACTTAGTTTAGATCTATGTTCCTCATCCTGGTAGTGCCTAGTGATGATGAACATAGATGGCCGCTTTGTAACCTTCTGATGTATCAATGATGACTGTAATCTGTGTGTGTGATTTTGCATTTCAAGAGACATGCTTGTGTGATTATCTGTGTGCAGTTCAATTTTTTGTATGATTTACCTACTCACTTGCAAGCATGAAGAAGAACAAGCCGACGGAGGCTGGCTAATCCGCGTCTCTTTTGATGTAATCTGTGTGTGTGATTTCGCATCTCTTGCACATAACAAAGGCGACGCGAGTTGGTTAATCCTCGTCTCTTGCCCATAACAAAGGCGACGCGGGTTGGCTAATCATCGTCTCTTTTATATTTGTCGGTGTTAGGATTAGTCCCGACACTAACTAGTAAGTTACGCTGTGATCAGCTTCTCGATGGTCGGTGCAAATGACAACACAGGGACACGGGTTTATCCTGGTTCCGACCGCGGGGTCGTACGTCCAGCAGATTTGCGCGTGCGCGCTGTATTGATTCGCACCAGTGGTGCCTGTAGAGGGGAGCTACAAGCAAGGCGGGAGAGGAGGAGAGACCTCCAAGTCCCTACTAAGTGATTGAGGCAAAGTGCCAATATCAAAGGGAACGAGTATGCGAGTGAGAGTGAGTGTGAAGCGATGATCTCGTCCCCCTGCGGCCAGGGGACCGCCTCCTCCTTTTATAGACCAAGGGGAGGCGGTTTACAGTCATACCGCATGGCTTTAGGCATAGTGTGGCGGCATGGCGCACAGTGCCGGCGATTCGACGGCCGTCCTGGCGAATCTTGCTCCTGGCAGGCGTCGTGGTGACTCATGTGTCCGTCCAGGAGCGACTTTGAGGGTAGCAGCGCTGGAGCTCTTCGTTCGATTGGCGTCCGTACACCGGCTCGAGGGCCTGGCTGACGGAAGACCGGAAGCTGCATAGCGGCGGGCGTGGCGATGTCCTATCAACCTGGATCCCTACAGTGCGGGGGATGGCCCAGCAGTGCCCGGAATGGCAGCACAGGGGCGGGGATGGCCGCTCAGGGCCGGAGGTGATGGAGGTGACGCGCCCGGCGGCCTTGAGTCGTGGCGTCGTCCCAGGCGGGCGGGGATTTGGTGGCCGTACCCCTTTCGAGGGTGCCGCCGTCCTCTTTCGAGGGGCGCGACGTGGAGGAGGTACGGGAGTAGGCAGCACAGCGTCACGGAATGACACCGGCCATGCCGCACAGCACCCGCACAGCGCCGGGGATGACTGCACAGCGCGGGTTGGCCGAACAGCGCCGGGATCTGATTCCCAGGCGGTGTCAGAGGGCCGGCGTGGCGTGGATTCGCCTTTGACCCGGGCGCCCGCGGCGCGCCAGAGCATTTAATGCTCCGATCGTGGGAGCAGGGATGCTGTCGCGGATCGGAGGAGGCCTCGAGCGAGGCGGACACTCGCCCGAGGGGCGTCAAGCCCTCGAGCGAGGCGGAAGATTCGCGGTACAGCGCCCGGCCCTCGAGCGGGGCGGAGGTTCACTCGAGGGGTGCCGGGGGTTGGCTATTTCGATGGGTCACTGGGGCTTTTTGGGCCGTGGGCCGCGGCATGCGAGGTGTGATTTGCGGTTCGTGTGTTTGCTTGTTCGCTGTCGTTATATTTCGAAAAAAGGGGGTGATTTCCCCCGTTATTAGGGGACCCCTATGGCTGTCCCCGACAGTAGCCCCCGAGCCTTTGCAACGGTATCCGTAGGAACTTGCAAAGGCTGGTGCTTTCTGATGGGACTTTCTTCCCGCCTGGGCGTTGTGGCGTTCCGTGGCGGCGCGCTAGCGCACTCGCGAGTGTAGCCCCTGATGCCTTGGAGGAGTGTGTGCATTCCTGCAAGGTTTTTCGCAGCGTGCGGCCGGTGTGCGAGGTGTTTGTTTCAGCCGGCATCGGTGTTATTTCAGCCGGCCTCGGCGGTGCCATGCGCGCGTTCCGGTATTTGCTTGCGTTAGGGCACGCCCAGGAGGTGTAGCCGTGCGTCGAGCCCCCGAGCCTGGGCCCACTCAAGGCGATCGGGGCGAGCTCTCCGACTTGTCTGTGCGCCCCTTCGCCGCCCCTTCGCGGGACGGAGGGGTGAGGTGCTCATGACTCCCATCGAACGGGTCACGAATCATGGGTCCCTCGTCGAGCTGTTAGCAGGTGGTTCAAGTGGACGTCCGTGCCCCGTTCGATAAGGGTCGGCTCGTGGTCCGGAGACACGTCCATAAGAGCGCTTACGCGGGTGTGCTAGGCAGGGCTCGGTCCCGTTCGATTGGGATCGAGGGCGCGGAAGCTCTCCCTCGGTGGGATCCCTCGACTAGCTGCCCTCGTCGGCCTTGAACACGAACTATGGGGCGCCCCCGAGCTTGTGAGCTCGGGGTCAGGCTCGAATGCGCACGCCCTGGTCGTCCCTGACTCTGTCAATCTGAGGTGCCTGTTCGAACCCTTCGAGGGTCAGGCTTCGAACCTCTGATTAGTAGGGCCTTTGCGGGGTTGCACTAAAGTGCCCCCGTCTTGGCTTGATCTGTGGAGCCCGTTGGGCTGTGGTCGAGCAGACCCTTGAGCCACTGATCAGTAATTCCTCGGATCGAGGGCATCTGCGGTGCCCACCCTCGACGGGCGGGTCTTGGAACTGCTGATCAATAAATCCCCGCTCGAGGGGCATCTGCGGCGCCCACCCTCGACGGGCAGGTCTTGGAACCGCTGATCAGAAAACACAGCGTTCGAGGGGCCCGGCCCTCAAGTTCATTCGGTGAGCCACGGCTCCGCCCATTTTAGATCGGGGCATCGATCGCACCCGCGAGGGGTCGGTCCTTGAGCTCTTGGCTCTAGTTTCGTGAAAAGGTCATCCTTACTCAGGAAGGAACCTAGCCATTTAATGGGTGCGGATCGTGGACGCAGATCGTGCGAAGCGGGCGCGCCTTTTCAGGCGGCGCACCGCAGGCGTCGTGGGCGACGTGGGGAGCGGACGGGATGGGACGCCGCGCCCCTTCGGTTATTGTGTCGTAATGATAGCGTGCGCACGCGCGCACGACTGTAACGATAAGGGTCTAGCTTATTACACAGCTGCTCTCAACAGCCAGCCAGCACCGGTCAGACCGGTGCAACACAGACAGCAACTCTGAGTTTAAGTCTTTAATCCAAATCTTCTCCCCCTTTGTCATCAAGCATCCAAGAAGGGCCTGGAGAAGAAGTAGCCGACGATCACTGTCCCTGAGATCCGTCTCCTGGTTGAGAGCTCCCTCCTATTTGAGAAGTGTCAAAAATCCAATGCATAGGAGAGTTTAGGTAAATGGAATCAGAGATAGTGATTTCAGAGGGATGAGCTATAGGGGCACTGTCTTTACCATAGTAATATGGATTATATCCAAAGATCTCGGCGGAGAAGCGAGCGCCCCAATCTTGTCCTTGCTCGGAAGGTGGAGGAGGTGGAGGAGCTTGTTCTTGTTCCATGGAGTGAGAAGAACCAGGTACATCTGGGTGAGGGGGTACAAACGGTGGAGGTGGAGGAGGAGCCGATGATGAAGACCCTTGTTCTTGCCCGGACTCAAAAAACATAGGTCCATATTGATTAAGCATGTCGGAGTTGACCCAACCTCTCATCCTATCCTCGAAGGAAGGTATCTCAACCTGTGGAGACTCAGGAGAGGGAGGAGAGCGGGGAGGTTCAAACCCTTGAGCGTTGTGCATCAACTTCATCGTGTCCCTCATTTGCTTGTTTGCCCTCCTAGACCTTTGTTGCTCCACCTGGATGTCATGCTGACTCCTACACATGCCAAATATGAAATTGAGGAACTTCCTCAATGGAGAAGAGGATCTGCGGGGTCTGTGCTGCTCCCAGCCTCCCCACCGGTCAGACCGGTGCTCAGCACCGGTCAGACCGGTGACAGCCTGAGGCCCTGTCTGTGCCTGATCTGACTGAGTAGTGCCCTCTTCTGTGATTCCTTCCCCATGGCCAGGTGCTTGCTCTGCTCTAGGAGATGGAAGCCTTGGACTCTTGCTAGGATTGAGCTTCAACGGCTTGTGTGTCACATTTTTGGGAAACTCCGTCTTTGCAACCTTTTCAATCATATACATGATATAGGGACTGTAGCTGCAAATCTTTTTGGGGTCCTCTGATAGATGCTTGATTTCTTGCCAAATGAAATCCCCAACACTAAAATCCGGAGCTCCCGGCCTTAAAGCAACCATCATGTTTTTCTGAAATTTTGTGATCTCAGAGGGATTCCCATCTCTCGGTGTAATAGACACCCTAAGGAGTCTATTAAGTGCAACATAATAGGTATAGAGATTCTTCACCTTCCCATAATAAGCATGGTCACCTCTCGGGTACATAAGGTGCAAGGCACTTTTGTCAAGCTCCCCTTCATCATGGAGCTGCCTTAAGTCCTTGTCTCCCGCCATAATCCCAAAGCACCTCAAGAACCTGGGGAAAGTGATGGAATACCTCTGGGCATTGGTCATCCAAATCATAGCCCTCTCAGTACCAATGTGTCCAAAGTGCACGGTGGCATAAAACTGGGCTATTATCTCCTTGTTCCAATCTTGTCGGAAACCCATAAGTTCCTTGACCCTTTGCCTCTCACAGTTGCTTATGACTTCATTAAAAATGGGGTCATTCTTCCTAGCCATATGCCCCCAATCTACATATTGTGCCTTATGAGTGATTTTGGGCTTTTTGATGATCACCGTAGCGTAATAATCTTGCTGAAACTTAGCCCAAAACCTTGGATCGGATGCGGTCCTTGCCTCCTCATAAGGGTTCTTATCCCTCAACTTCTTTAGGGCTTTAGTCATGCCCGAACCATGGTACTTTACTGGCCTGTCAGGATAGATATAGGTGGGTGGCATGATTTTCAATCTACCCTGGTCATCATCATCCTCATCCATGGCATCCACATCCTCTTCTTCTTCCTCATCCTCCTCATCCTCATCCATTGCCTCGTCGGAGTCATCATCATCAGACCCAGCCTCCTGGTGCCTCTTCAGCTCAAACTGTCCCTGAAAGGTCTCATCCTCAACATTGTCATCACTGCTAGTACCGGTGTCACCTCCAAGGTCAGGTGCCTCTGCACTCTCTCGAGCTGAACGACGTCTCAACCTTTTGCCGCTGACATTTATGGTGCTGCCCCCTTCCCCAAAGTCACCGGGGGCAGTCCCTCTGCGAGCATGCACCTCTTCTCTTCTCTTCTCTTCTTAGCACCCTCCTTTTCCCTAACCATGACTGTTGTCCTGAGTCACAAAAAGGATGACAAGAGTGTATTAGACTCTAGGAACCAGATTGAATCGATATAGAAGAATATTCTTGAAAGTACAGACCAATTGGGTCTGCTCTGGGCCACACCGGTCAGACCGGTGATGGTCACCGGTCAGACCGGTGCCACCCAGAACAGAGCCAATTGCCCCAACATCCAATCTGAGCAGCTATGACTCTAAGATTTGGTCTAGATAGACATGAGACAACCTAATACAGATAAGTGTTGAAAAGCATGAAGAAAACAAAATTTGGGACTGGACACGCGCCACCGGTCAGACCGGTGACGGCCACCGGTCAGACCGGTGAAGGCCGTCCGACCCCAAATCTTGGGTTCTCACAATGTGTCCAACGAAACTTTATGGATCTATAGGTATGTCTTCTAGGGGTTCTCAGGAGATGATATACCAAAGGAAATTCAAATCTTTGCACGGAGTAAAGAGATCGGGCAAAACGAAGATTTGAATACCTTTGGAGAGAAGAACTTGAATGGAATCCAAAGAACTCGAAGGGGGAACTGAAGAGGGGCCTTGGGAGATCCTTTTGCTTCCAATCTTGTGGTCTTTCCTTGGTTGAATCTTCAAATCTCCATGGGAGAAGAGAGAGGTGGAAGGAGGGAGGAGAGGTGGTCTTCACGGTTTGGAGGAGATGAATGCTGGTGAATAATGGAAGAGAGAGAGAAGGAAGGGGGTAAAGGATGGATTCTTTTTACTGTAGGCCCACGGGTTGCAGTCGGGCATCACCGGTCAGACCGGTGGCTACACTTGGTCGACCCAGTGAGCCTTTAGCGGAAGTTCCGACCCGTGCTCGGTAGTACCGAAGATTTTGATAATTTCAACAGAAAATCCATATCGGTAGAACCGACGTAGCCTCGGAAGTTCCGATCCTTCTTTCTCATTTTGCGAAAATTCCTCTGAAAACTTCTTCTGGTATTTTATAAGACACTTTGCATCCACTTAGGTCTCAGAAGAAGGAAGATGTGACTTCAGGGGTACCGCCGGTCAGACCGGTGGTGGGCACCGGTCAGACCGGTGCTCCCCTGAGATAAAGACTTCGGTCCAAAAAGAGAGATTTTGATCCTAATTCTTTCAGAAGTTTTGGATAAGAGATAAAGAGTTGATATTGATCCAAAATTCATCAAGTCTTGAAAGAATGAAGGATAATCCAATTTATTTTGATAATTCTTGATTCTTCCAAGAGAGAGAGATAAAGATGGATTTAATGGACTTGAGAAAATCTCCTTAATTGTGACTAGCCACCAATCAAGCAAGGGGAACCATAGTCACAACTAAGTTGGTTGGGTCACAAAGACCAAGAATTGAATATTTTTCAAAAAGAGCACACTTCCTACACATACTAGTTGATTTTTCGAAAAGTTTATCCTATGTCACAAAGTGCATGCATCCACTTCAAATGAATGGCTTTTCAAGAATATTTGACTCATACCTTCAACCTCGAGACACAAAGACGAGAGAAAGCAAAGGTATCAACCAAATATCTAGAGAGGCACACAAAAATTCACTTGAAGCAATTGCATGCTAAGGATGGCACACTAGCATGGTATTATGGCCTAGATGCATTACGGTATTCAATGAGGTTCATGGAAACATACCTTTGCCTTAAGACCATTTCATTTGTGCATATATTTGAATTTTGAATGGTGCCAGCTCTTACTTATCTTTAGGGAGTTATACTATCAAGAGCTCGCTTAGGGATGCACAAAAGAGTAAGACTACAAGATCACTTTGATGCCAAATCACCCTTTTTCTTGAAAGTTGGGTCGATCCCGGGTCACCCGGCCATAGGGGTCGGGTCACCCTGCAGCACACAGAGGCATACCGGGTCACCCGAGCACAGGTGCCGGGTCACCCGCCCAACAGCCTCACTGAGCCGGCACCGGTCAGACCGGTGCTTGTCACCGGTCAGACCGGTGACCCCCAGTGGTCACTTCTTTGGTGATTTTCAATTTCTTGTCCCTTGATTAAGTGAACACATCACTAATTTGAAACCTGTAACAGAGACAAGGCAATGCTCTTCTAGAGAGCCATTAAAAGCATCGAATGGCATGAGAGTATAATTTCATAAAGATGTCAAAGTCACTACCTCATGTTTCACTCGTCCAAGATAAGTGTCACATGAGTGTTCACGAAGAACTAAGAGTGACTAAGACTCAACAAGGAGCACTAGTTACCGAGATGTCATTGAACTCAAGATTTAAATGAATTTGCCCTTCACATGGCCAATTGATCAAACGTGATTTCCATGCCTTCTAACCATGTGTTCAATGCATCTCTTTCAACCTGCAAGCTGAGCAAGCATTTCTTGGTACCCAATGCTTGTTGGGTCCTATGGGGTTAGCCACAAGATGCTTAGGCACCCAAATAGCTCTCATGCTATATTGAGGTGAACTAATCTCCCTCATAGCACAAGTTCCATTCTTATCGTTCCTAAGCTTATGAAAATCATAATGGACTAGATTTGATTTAGGAATGTTACCATTTGGACAATCTTTGCCCATGTGACCCTTTTGACGGCATTCATAGCAAATGCGACTTTTGTTCTTGTTGGTCACACCATTCCTTATAGTTTCTTGTCCATGCTTGCTTCTGAGCCTTGTACTTAGAGAAGAAGTCTTCCTCGCCTTGTTTGCTTGAGGTGGGGCTGCCCTGGCCGGCACCGGTCTGACTGGTGGCATGCACCGGTCTGACCAGTCACGGTCAGTGCCACTGCCCATCTTCACACTTGGGCACGAGTCGGCAAAGTGACCTTTCTCTCTGCACTTGTAGCACACTCTCCATTTGTTTGAGCTTCTAGGCTTTCTAGAGAGCGATTCTTGTGCCTTGTGCTTGGTTGGACGAGGTTGGGACTTGACTTGCCCAACCTTGCTCTTTTCTTGAATCTTGTGCTTGTGAGTCCTTGTATGTTGTTGAGGGGTTGAGCTAGTGACGATTGATCCCTTCTCAACCTTCTTCACCATGTCTTCACAGTTATCTTGAGAAGGTTGCACTTTGCTCTTCTCCTTCAACACATACAAGTCTTTTTGAAGCTTTTCAACCTCTTGCTTGAGTTCATCATTTTCTTTAGCAATGAGGTCATCACAAGATTCTACAAGTACATGCTCAATGCTAGATTGGCTTGCTTGAGACAAATAATCATTAGCGCAAGATAAATTAATTTGAACTTGTGAGCATGTGCATGTGTGAGATAGAGATTGCATAGATTTTACTGATGAAAGCACAACCTCATGGGCTATCTCTAGTGTTGCATAAGAATCGACAAGCTTCTCATAGGAGCACTCAAGTCCCTTGTGATCGGCTTGTAGAGCCATATGCTCACTAGTGAGTTTCGCTAGTTGGGCTTCTAGCTCATCATTGGCTTCTTCTTCTACTTTAGCTCTATATGAAAAAGATTTGATATCATGATCATATTTGTTAGCCAATGATTCATACTTACAAACCAATGATGCAAGCTCAGATTTGAGAACTTCAAGTTCTCTTGTCGGAGAGCTTGATGCTTCAATCTTCTGGCCCTTAGCTCCCTTGGCCTGCCTCTTCTTCTTGCTCTTCTTTTCCTTCTTGGCCATCAAGCAAGTTGGTGTGCCTCTGTCGGCACCGGTCTGACCGGTGTGTGTCACCGGTCTGACCGGTCCCTGCAGAGGGACAGCGTCATCGCTTCTTTGATCTTCTTCTTGCTTGAGGGTTGATGCTTGATGATCAGTGGATGTTGTAGAGGCTGTGGAACATATCTCCACTGGTTCATCTTCATCATCACTCTCAATTTCATCCCATTTGGTGTGAACTATCTCAAATAGCAATTTCCAAATGAGATGAGCATCTTCGCTAATCTTTTTGCTCTTTAGAATAAGATGATTTAGCTCTCTACATACACAACTACACAAAAGGTTAGTAATAACGGCATTGAGTCGCTTCTTCTCCAATTCCTTAGGAGAGACACAAGTCCCATCCTCCGGAAGGATACTCGCAACCATAATACCCTCCGCGGTAGGACCCAAAACCTTAAGTGCAATGAGAACATTGGAGCACCAAGAAGAGTAGTTTGAGCCATCTAGAGCTAGAGGCTCAAACGGTACCACACAAGTTGTCGACATCGAAGAACTCCAAGCGGTTATGCTCGAATCGGAGCACCAAGCTCTGATACCAATTGAAAGGACCTTGATGTCGCCTAGAGGGGGGTGAATAGGCGTGACGACCAAATTAAACTCTTCTTCCCCGATCACTTGAGCTGACAGTGTTCCACCGGTCAGACCGGTGGTGATGACCGGTCAGACCGGTCAAGCACTGGACTTCACAGGAGGCACCGGTCAGACCGGTGCACCTCACCAGTCAGACCGGTGTAGCACAGAGCACCTGCAAAAACAACTTCAAGCACCTCTTGACTTCTAGCACGAACCAAACTTGGTGAGTGGCCTTTGTAGATGATCACAAGCAAGGTAATGAGCCCTGCACACACAAGTAGCACACCCAAGTAGATCGAAGCGGAAGCAAAACAAATATGCTAGAAAAACAACTTAGAGAGTCAAACCACACGAAGAAGCAAATGATTTGTTTCCCGAAGTTCACCACCCACTAAGGAATGGCTACGTCTCCGTTGAGGAGCTTGTAAGGGACAATTCCCACAACAAGCCGGGTCTCTTTCAACCACTTTCCTCCTTTCCACTAAGGGGATCTTTTCCACGAAGAGGCAAGATCGCAACCCTTACAAACTTCCCGCTGCTCACCACAACGTTGGGAGCTAGCCGGCGACTCCTAGCCGTCTAGGAGGCAAACCTCCAAGAGTAACAAACGCTTCAAAGCTTGTAGACGCGAAACCAAAGTGCTCAAGCTATGGAAATGCTCTTGTTAGCTCACAAGGTCGCTCTTGAGCTCACTCTCTCAACCCAACACCAAGGATATGGCTTGAATCCACAAATCTCACAAAGAGAGGGTTGGGGAGAGCCACTAAGGCTTAGAGCTTGTTAGGAAAGGCTTGGGACCTCAGCAATGTTACTAGAAACAGCAAGCTTCAACTGAAGAAAGCTTGGGGTATTTATACCCCTCAAAGGAGAAAACTAGCCGTTGGTCCACTAGCGGCACCGGTCAGACCGGTGCCCCTGACCGGTCAGACCGGTCAGGCCCGAGACACCCCCAAAACCCTTTCTATGATACTAACACGTCACCAAAGAGATGAAGTGGCTCAGGTTAGGTTAGGAGGGTTTGTTAGCACACTCTTAGGCTAGATCTTACTTAGGTCAACTAATGAGCACTTTGACTTGGTCAACTCGCTAAGTTGCATCCCTCTTGATAGTACGGCATACCTATACTCAAGAATAACTAAGAACACTTTGTTGATCTCTTGAGCTTGAACATCTTCAATCTTGCCATACTTGATCAATATCCACTTGAGGGCTTTCAACATAGCCTTTGACTTGAGCACGTCCATACTTGAGCTAATGACTTAGGATCTTTCCATCTAGCATAGGAATGCACACTTGAATCCATAAGTCACTCCATATTGCCAATCTTAACATGGTGATGACTTGCATTGCTTCCCTCAGTTAAGGTTTGGATATGATACTTGGAGACCCCACGGATGTTAGAACTTCACCTTAGCAAAACACGAAATGGCGGCTTAGCTACGACCCCAAAGATTGCTTAGTCCCTCACCCTAGACATCTCGGTTGATCTCTTCATCACTTATCCAATCCACTTTTGAGTTCCACTTGCTTCATACACATTTAACCTTCATTTGAAAACCCGCTTCAAATGCTTGATCTTGATTGACAACGAATGTGCAAGCTTCCAAATTAGAACCATAATGTGTACACTCATCCTTATGTCCTCTTTCAACAAACACATGAAGCCTTGCATTTGACTTAGAGAATTACTATCTTCTCTTTTATGATCCTTGTAATTTTAATCAAGCTACGTCTTCATATGGGAGACCATGAATTGACCTTCTCAAATTATCCCAATATTTGTCTTCATTTATTACTTGATATTTGTCACTTATGCAATAGGATCATCCATATATTTGTCTTCTCCAATGTGAGCCATATAACATTCATCCATAAATAAATACTTCAATAATTGCTCATGAATATATAAATAAAACCTGCTCACAATCTTAGACAAATACATTAGTCCTTTAATCGTTTTGTCATTCAATTCACCAAAATCCACTTAAGGGTCTAGATGCACTTTCACCGGGCCCATCCGCCAGCGACGCAGGGCGCCAGCCGCATTAATTGGCGCTGTGTGCGGAGTTTTCGGGGGCGTTGCTCCCCTGGATCTTATAAATCACGGGAGAGGGCAGAGGCGAGGCCCCTTACCTTGCTATTCGCATCCATCCCCGCACGCAGCTCATCTTCCTTCCGGCTGTGCGCTCCGCCGCTTCGGATCCGCTCGTGTTCCGTGCGCCTCCGCCGCAGTCCTCGCTTCTCCCCCTTGTCTTCCATGGCGCCTCCGACTCGGGTGCTGGAGCCTTTCCCATGGCCCCGGTCGACGGTGACACCGCTGGCGCTGAACGAGCTGGTGAACGGATGAGAGCCAGGTGTGGTTCGAGGACCGGTGGATGGTCGCTTCCTGGTGTGATGAGTGATTGACAACGTGGTGTGGACTGATTCTTGGCTAAGTATTGCAGGTGCAGGTTGCGGCTTGACTGGTGCAGGTGCAGGTGAAGAACAAGCGTGAAAGGTCGTTGCCGGTGAGGCCTCCAGGTGTGGAGAAGACAAGTAGGCTTGGTTCGAGGGACCCGGTGGCCAGCGGGGTCAAGTGCGGGCCGCATGGTGGCAAGAACGGCAAGATGAAGTCATGGACGGTTTCTTGGTTGAGCCTCAAAACCAAGGTCGAGCCGGGACTACGTGGGAGCCGAGTCATGAGTGGTGATTGGCGGAGGCTACACCGAGTTCGCGGGGTTTCCGGTGGTTCACCAGAAAACCACTGGGTTCCTTGGTTGATCCACAAAGCCAAGACTGAAGAACCGAAGACGGAAGTGCAGCAGCTCCAGACCGGTCTGACCGGTGGGTCTGACCGGTCTGACCGGTGGGTACCGGTCTGACCGGTGAGGAGCATCGGTCTGACCGGTGTGCGACGACGCAGTCCGGAATCTTCGAAGCGGAGGACACGCGTCGGGATCGCAAGTCTTGCGTCGAGGCTAAGCAAGTTTGCGGTTGCTGGGCATCCGTCCGATGGTGCGAAGACAAAGACTTCCAATTTCGCCCTCGAGGGGCATGTATCCCTAGTTAGCTAGTAAGGGTATTTTAGTCTTTCGGTTGCCTCCATATAACCCAAGTGGTGAGAGGATGGCAGCTATCTCTTGGAACCCTAGCTCATTTGGTTTTCCTATTTTCCTTCCTATTTTCTTAGGATTTTCGTAGGACTAGCTTGAGAGCTTCATGGTGAGATCTTGTGAGAGGGAAGGATGATCGGGCGGCAAGCTAGACCTTGTATGAACCTCTTTGGTATGTATAGATGATTCGGCGTGGTTCCTCAAGGCTTGGATGTGTCTTTCCCGTTTCTCCTTTTTGGTGATTTTCGGAGCCTTTTCTTGGCGATTTTCTTGGAGCGATTTCGAGGCCTTTCTCTTTGGGATTTGGTGGGGGATGTATGCATGAACCCTTCGTGGTTCTTTTCCCTTTGATTCCCCTTCCAAATCCGTGAGCAAAGGGGCTCGATTTTGGGGTTTTCGTGGCTCTAGGGTTAGAGGCGTTCTTGGTGGGATTTCTTCGATTCCTCTTGATTTGACAAGTTTTGGTGGACCAAATCTTGGCTATGGAGTACCCATGAGGTGTTCCTACTATCCCCAAAGTCTTGTGCAAAACCGTGGAGCGAATCGGGAGATCGGGAGTTGGATTTGGAGGAGTTGACTCGCGGGCGCTGTTCATCCCGAGCTGCCCAGGCACGACCGGTCTGACCGGTGCTCTTGACCGGTCTGACCGGTGCTAGCCCTTGGTGGGTTTTTGTCTCGGGGAACAGCCTTGTCCGTGTGGTTTTGTCCCGTGGTCCTGCTGTTCAGTTCTTGGAGTGTTTGGAGTTGTTTTGCTAGGATTTGTGAGGGGTTCTTCTTCCTCACAGGTTGTGTTTCGTGGTGGTTTTTGTTCCAGGGCCTAGAGGATTCACTGAGGCTTCCTGGAACGTTTGCTGTGCGGCTGCTGTAGCCACCGGCCTGACCGGCTCTGTCCACCGGTCTGACCGGTGTCACCGGTCTGACCGGCTCAGGCCATCGGTCTGACCGGTGTAGCACAGGCAGCAAGCCGTGCAAGTTTCCGCTGTGTGTTTTGGTGAGTTTTGGCTAGGAAGGTTGAGTGTTGGTTCCTAGGACCAGTAGCACTCCAGTGGCTGCGTGGTCTTGACCAACTTGGGTAGTTGGGTCAGAGACGTGAGTTGGAAGCCGTGTTCGTCTTGTTGGAGTTCTCATCTCCTTCGAGAAGAATTTTTATCGGCTCCCATTCACTCCCCCCCCCCTCTCTGGTTCGCCTAATCGGTCCTTCAATTGGTATCAGAGCCGGTTCGGGTCTTTATTGACTCTTACCAGTCTAAGATCCAAAGATGGCGTACCAGGAACGGGGTTCGGGTCCTCCGCACTTCGATGGGAAGAACTACCAGATGTGGCAAAGGCGGATGGCGGCGTTCCTCCGCGGAAAGGGTCAGATCCTTTGGGATGTCACGGTGAACACAGCTTATGTTCATCCGATGAACTTCCTTGCTCCAGGATCGAGGGATATGTTCGAAGCCAACAACAAGGCTGTCGACTACTTGTTTCGTGCTCTGTGTCAGCCTGAATTCGATCGGGTTCAGACAGAGGACTTAGCTTGTAGGATTTGGGAGCAGTTGAAGGATGCTCATGCTGGGAATGCTCAGGTTCAGGCTCGGATGTACGCGACTTACCGGAGAGAGTACGAGAACTTCACTCATCTCCCCGGCGAGTCCGTCGATGCCCTTTTCCAGCGATTTACGGTCGTTGTGAACAACATGAGAGCCAATGTGGACGTCCTCCCATACAATGATCATGATAGAGCCGTGAAGCTCTTGCACTCGTTGGATCGTACCGTATGGGACGGGAAGTTTGAGGCTATTGTTGAGTCCGAGAAGTATGACACCTTGACGGTGAACGAGCTGTTCTCGAAGCTCAAGTCGGCTGAGTTGGACCGTGGTATGACAGCCAAGATCGAGAGCCCGACTGATTCTCATAGTCTCGCTCTCGTTAGTGGCAAAGGAGCCAAGTCTAACGCTAACGCATCCTCCAGGATGTACTCTTTGTCTTCTTTGATGTCTTTGCCAGACGAGGAGTTCGACGTGCTTGGAGAGGACGAGCTGGCGTTGCTGACCAGGCGGTTCGAGAGGCTGCACGAGAACCGGGTGAACTCAAGGAGGAACTCGAGAGCGTGTTTCAAGTGCGGCAAGACCGGACACTTTTTCGCCGAGTGTCCGAAGGTGAACAACCACGACAAGCACAAGTCCAAGGACAAAGGAAGAAGATC
Source organism: Cenchrus fungigraminus (assembly GCA_036936925.1). NCBI lineage: Eukaryota > Viridiplantae > Streptophyta > Magnoliopsida > Poales > Poaceae > Cenchrus > Cenchrus fungigraminus. The sequence continues at coordinate 65,210,115 of CM072770.1, forward strand.
CAAGAAGGAACATGAACATGGGAGGAAGACACGGACCCGAGAAAAGATCAAGAGATCGAGCGACATCGACTCCGACTCTGAGGATGTGTCATCAAGCTCGAGTGAAGAAGAAGAAGAAGAGGACAGCAAGAGGAAGCACAGAAAGAAGAAGAAGGACTTCGGCAAGTACTTGAACGGCCTTTGCTGTACCGCAAGCAAGACTTCGAGAGGCTGCAACAAGAAGGATGGGCTATGCGGCATGGCACGCAGCTCCGGCAGCAAGAGAAGCCAGAAGAACGCCTCGGAATCAGACTCCGACTCCGAGGATGAGGTATGTGATGAGCTCTCTTCTTTACGCAAGGAGAATGAGGAGTTGGTTGACTTGCTTGATAATCGCGATCACATGCTTAGAGAGGCTAAGAAGCTTAGGAAGGAGCTTAGAGCTTTGCTTGAAGATGCTAGGACTAGAGTGGCTGAGCTAGAAACACAGGTTCTTGATGGCAAGCTTGAAATCGATTCGCTTAAGGCTAGCCCTGTGGTTTCTGATGAGATTGATTGTGCTGATTGCTCTGTTTTCCTAGCTGATTTGACTGCTCTTAGGGAAAAGCATGCCTCCAAGTGTGAGGAACTAGATGTGCTTAGGGTTGAGTTGGCTGAGCTGCAATCTAGACCCACTTTGCTTGGTGCATGTACTTCTTGCCCTGGTTTGCATGAAAAAATTGCTGAGCTTCGTTCTCGCATTGTTTCGCTTGAGGCTGATTTGAAAGTGCCTATTCCTACTGCTTGCTCTACCTGTGAATTACATGCTGTGAAGAATTTGGAACTTGCAAAATGTGTTGATCATTTGCAGGATGAGAACAGTAAGTTGCGTGAAGTGCTGAGTTGGTTGTCTAGTCAGGAACCTCAGCTTGGCATGATGATTGCCGGTTATAAGCGCTTTGATGGTTGGGCTTTGGGATCTGTTAAGTTTGGTGAGAGCAGTGGTGAGAGAGAAGGGAAATTTGGGAATATTCCAGTCCCACCACAACCCACGCCCAAAGACAAGTTTGCACCCAATCCAAACCAGTTGCTTAAACCGAGAGAAAAACCAAGTGAGAAGGCAAGTGAAAAGCCTAGTGAGAAACTAAGTGGGAAATCTAGTGAGAAGCCATGTGAAGAGCCTCACCCCAAGCCTAAGCTAAGACCAATCCGTTTCCATTGTGAGTTTTGTGGAAAGGATGGTCACAAGAGAGAGTTTTGCTATAAGAGAAGGAGAGAGGCGAGAATGGCTAAGGAGTGGGCAAACAAGGACAGGTACCACCTTTCTCATGGTGTGCCTGAGCCTCGTATGCCACTACCTAAGGGAAAGGGTGTTGTGCATACGGTTCCAGCATGGAGAGATAGGAGAACTTCAGGTGAAGGCAGGTTTACTGGCCGAGGGCCACCGGCCAGACCGGTCAGAGTGACCGGTCAGACCGGTGCTAGGCAGAGTGCTGGACGGTCTGGTTTTCGAGGCTGTGATGCTCGAGGGTTCAGCTCTTTCGGTCGTGGAACAGATGGTAGGCGTTTTGAGTCAAGTGGTGTTGAGTTTGCTGGACGTTCTCCACCTCGTGATCAATACGAGTTTGGGAGAGGTCGCAGCTTTGAGTCTCAGAGGGGCTACGGACCACGCTTTCCCTTTCGTGGTACCCGTACTCCTCCAGTGAGACGGGAGTGGTTTTCCCATGGTGGTTCCAGGTTTGATAGGTTTGATAGGATGGATCGCAGTTTTGATAGGCGCGGTAGGATGGATGTTGCTAACCCTACTTTTGAGGAGATGGCTCGGCACTGGTTTGACACTTTTGGTACTAACCCCAGTGTTGAGTCATTTGCTCGCTCTCGCTCTTGGTTTTGAGTTGCAGGTGGGAGTCCCGGAGAACATTTGGTTGATATCGGGGGTGGTTCTCCGGCCTCATACCCCGGTGATGATATGGAGGTACATCACTTTCGGGGACGGTGGACAAGGACGGGTGACTTCTGAAGAAATGATCAAGGTAAGTATTTTTGTGATCTTCAAATGTGTGGCCTTGGTCAAGCCACTTGGTTCGTTTTGCTCCTTGCCCTATCTCATGTATGTAAGGTGAGCTTTGTATGCTCTTTGACCTTAATGCATGAGTTTAGGGGGAGCCTGTGTGCTTAGTGTGCTCTTTGCTCTATCATGTGTACTAAGGGTGAGCTTTGTATGCTCTTTGGCCCTAGTGCATGTGTTTAGACGGAGCTTGTGAGTTTTGTTCTCCTTTGCTCTTTTGCCGATGGTGTCGAGCCCTTTTTGCCTCCCTTCGAGGAGCCGGTCGTTTGTGAGCTTTGTGTGTGCGAGCTCCTTTGTAGCATATGTATAGCTTTCCTTTGTGCATTTCTTGCATTTGGCATGGCATATGTAGCATGATGTATAGGCATCTTTGTATCTTAGGTTGCATGCATTTTGTATCATATGCATTGTTTAGGAAAGGCTTCTCCTATACACATTGTTCACCATGGAATGACATATATGTCTTTGTGAGCTAATTTGGTAAGCTATGGTTAGTTTGGCTTAGCTCTTGATAATCTTGGTTTGTATCCATGGTTGATGGCTATGTTTTTTGAAAAATTTCATATATATGCTCTCTTGTGAGTAAATGCCTTTACATGATCTTGACATGTTTTAGTGGCTTGGCTATGCTTAATTTGTGGTTGGATAGCTTATTTTGATCATATGGGGCCGAAGGCTCATTTGCCATCATGAATGTTTAGCCCCCATGCTTCATCTTGTGGAGGGGCATAAGTTCCTTTTTGTCGCAAAGACATTTCATGTACCAATTATAAATCTGAAAATGAAATGTAAATTGCTTGAAAAATGTGCTCCCATGTCATATGTGCTAATTTTATTTTGCTTTGGGTGCTAAATCGTTGCATGATGCCTACCAATGAGAAGTCTCATATATAGAAGTAGGCACATGGCTCGGTGGCTTTGACATGACATGAGGTGCTTGTGGGTGTTTATGATGGTCTTATGCTTAGAATGGTTGTCCTAGCATGAAGTTTGTGTGGCTTTGCCATTTTGACATGTTTTGCTCATGTTTAGGACTTTGCTCATGAGAGGGTAATTTTTCGCAAAATTGCTAGATTCTATCTTAGCTTCGCCCAATGGTTGTGAAACTTGGTGATCATGAAGTTTATGTCTTTACGAAGCTATAGAGTATCTAACTTGCTCGTTTGGACATGTGTAGCATCCTATGTTGAATTTTGTCTATTTGAGAAGCTCTAGGTTGTTTTTTTTTGCATTTTTGGCTTGATTCATGCATTGTCAACAAGGGGGAGAAGTTTGAGCATGTTTTGGCCTACTGAATGCATTTGGAAGGTTTTCAGGTGGTTTCGAGCTATTTTTGGGCTCTGTTGTGCACCGGTCTGACCGGTTGAGGTCACCGGTCTGACCGGTCAGAGTGCTGGTCCTGTTCACATGTTGCCCACCGGTCTGACCGGTGGTGTCGACCGGTCTGACCAGTCAGAGCAGAGCTGTTGCAGTTGCTCTGTTTTGTGAAGTGGTTCGCATGCATTTGTCCAGGGGGAGTTGCATCGGTTCAGGGGGAGCTTGCATGTGTGCAGGGGGAGCTCTTTGTGGTTTTCGAGCTTTGGTTTGATGGTTTGTGCTCTTTGCTTGAGCATGTTTTGTCTCGGATGTGTCGAGCCGTTGCCCTTGCCTAAGGGGTCCGAGACTTGTCTTCTTCAAGTGATCTTGCTCTTTGCCTTTTCTTTGGCTTTCGATCACTTGTTGGAGTTTCTTTTAGTCGTTTCTTTTCTTTTCCTTTTCTCTTGGTTACCAAAACGTGTGTGTTGTCAATGCACTCATCAAGGGGGAGATTGAGAGCCAGGTGTGGTTCGAGGACCGGTGGATGGTCGCTTCCTGGTGTGATGAGTGATTGACAACGTGGTGTGGACTGATTCTTGGCTAAGTATTGCAGGTGCAGGTTGCGGCTTGACTGGTGCAGGTGCAGGTGAAGAACAAGCGTGAAAGGTCGTTGCCGGTGAGGCCTCCAGGTGTGGAGAAGACAAGTAGGCTTGGTTCGAGGGACCCGTTGGCCAGCGGGGTCAAGTGCGGGCCGCATGGTGGCAAGAACGGCAAGATGAAGTCATGGACGGTTTCTTGGTTGAGCCTCAAAACCAAGGTCGAGCCGGGACTACGTGGGAGCCGAGTCATGAGTGGTGATTGGCGGAGGCTACACCGAGTTCGCGGGGTTTCCGGTGGTTCACCAGAAAACCACTGGGTTCCTTGGTTGATCCACAAAGCCAAGACTGAAGAACCGAAGACGGAAGTGCAGCAGCTCCAGACCGGTCTGACCGGTGGGTCTGACCGGTCTGACCGGTGGGTACCGGTCTGACCGGTGAGGAGCATCGGTCTGACCGGTGTGCGACGACGCAGTCCGGAATCTTCGAAGCGGAGGACACGCGTCAGGATCGCAAGTCTTGCGTCGAGGCTAAGCAAGTTTGCGGTTGCTGGGCATCCGTCCGATGGTGCGAAGACAAAGACTTCCAATTTCGCCCTCGAGGGGCATGTATCCCTAGTTAGCTAGTAAGGGTATTTTAGTCTTTCGGTTGCCTCCATATAACCCAAGTGGTGAGAGGATGGCAGCTATCTCTTGGAACCCTAGCTCATTTGGTTTTCCTATTTTCCTTCCTATTTTCTTAGGATTTTCGTAGGACTAGCTTGAGAGCTTCATGGTGAGATCTTGTGAGAGGGAAGGATGATCGGGCGGCAAGCTAGACCTTGTATGAACCTCTTTGGTATGTATAGATGATTCGGCGTGGTTCCTCAAGGCTTGGATGTGTCTTTCCCGTTTCTCCTTTTTGGTGATTTTCGGAGCCTTTTCTTGGCGATTTTCTTGGAGCGATTTCGAGGCCTTTCTCTTTGGGATTTGGTGGGGGATGTATGCATGAACCCTTCGTGGTTCTTTTCCCTTTGATTCCCCTTCCAAATCCGTGAGCAAAGGGGCTCGATTTTGGGGTTTTCGTGGCTCTAGGGTTAGAGGCGTTCTTGGTGGGATTTCTTCGATTCCTCTTGATTTGACAAGTTTTGGTGGACCAAATCTTGGCTATGGAGTACCCATGAGGTGTTCCTACTATCCCCAAAGTCTTGTGCAAAACCGTGGAGCGAATCGGGAGATCGGGAGTTGGATTTGGAGGAGTTGACTCGCGGGCGCTGTTCATCCCGAGCTGCCCAGGCACGACAGGTCTGACCGGTGCTCTTGACCGGTCTGACCGGTGCTAGCCCTTGGTGGGTTTTTGTCTCGGGGAACAGCCTTGTCCGTGTGGTTTTGTCCCGTGGTCCTGCTGTTCAGTTCTTGGAGTGTTTGGAGTTGTTTTGCTAGGATTTGTGAGGGGTTCTTCTTCCTCACAGGTTGTGTTTCGTGGTGGTTTTTGTTCCAGGGCCTAGAGGATTCACTGAGGCTTCCTGGAACGTTTGCTGTGCGGCTGCTGTAGCCACCGGCCTGACCGGCTCTGTCCACCGGTCTGACCGGTGTCACCGGTCTGACCGGCTCAGGCCATCGGTCTGACCGGTGTAGCACAGGCAGCAAGCCGTGCAAGTTTCCGCTGTGTGTTTTGGTGAGTTTTGGCTAGGAAGGTTGAGTGTTGGTTCCTAGGACCAGTAGCACTCCAGTGGCTGCGTGGTCTTGACCAACTTGGGTAGTTGGGTCAGAGACGTGAGTTGGAAGCCGTGTTCGTCTTGTTGGAGTTCTCATCTCCTTCGAGAAGAATTTTTATCGGCTCCCATTCACTCCCCCCCTCTCTGGTTCGCCTAATCGGTCCTTCAACGGAGGGCAGTTGGCGCCGGCCGGCGACGGCCTATACCCGGCGTGGATGGTCCCGCCGGTGACGGACAAGGAGCCCAACCCCCCGCACGGCTACGTCGTCAGCTTCGCCCGTCTCCACGAGCGCGGCTTCACCGCCCCGGCGAGCCGGTTTATGCGGGGGCTGTGCCACCACTACGGGGTGGAGCTGCACAACTTCGCCCCCAACGCCATCTCGCAGGCGGCTTCCTTCGTCGCCGTCTGCGAGGGATTTCTGGGGATTCCGGCGAACTGGGACCTCTGGGTCCATCTCTTTCGCGGTGAGCTCCACACCCTCGCCACGGCCGAGAAGGGGACGCGCCGGGCGGTTCGCGCCGGCGGCCTTACGCTCGCACTGCGGGACGCGCGCAAGGAGCTGTACCCGCTGTGCACCATGACCTCCAACAACGCGGATTGGGAGAAGGGGTGGTTCTACCTCCGCAACGACGGCGTTGGCCTTCCGCCGTACACCGGGAAGGTGCTGATGGGGAAGCCCGATGCCTGGTTTCACGGCGTGTCGCCCCCATTAGGGCAACGAAGGTTGGAGTCCCTCACCACCGCCCTGTGCCAGCTGGCGGACGCCGGGCTGGGGGTGGCTTCGATCATCGCCAACTTCCACCACCGGCGGGTCATTCCCCTCATGGAGAGGGAGCTCTGCATCTTCGAGATGAGTGATGCGGCCAACCCCACATCGCTGGCGCGCTCACGGCTGCTGCAGGAGCCTCTCCCCAAGGGCTATGCGGCCACGCGGGCGAGGCGCGCGATCAACCTCAAGGTGGTGCCGCATAGCGACGACGACCTTTGGTCGTTCGTGATGCTCCCCGACGCCGAGCCGGTGAGCACCGTTTTTTCTTCTTTGATTCTTGTTTCGCGTTTTTTATTCGTCCTGACAATCCCTGCCCACAGCTGGTGACCATTGATGCCGCCCGATCGGACCCGCCAACGCCTCGATCTCAGGCCGCCGGTCGCGCCGCGCAACAGCGGGAGCGGGACCGGGCGACCCTTGCGAAGGAGAGAAGGATCAGGCGGCAGGAGCGCCTCGATCAGTACAACGAGGAGTATCGGCTGCGTGAGCAGCAAGGTCTCTCTCCCCCACCGGTGCTGGAGAACTCGTCCTCGGGCGAGGAGGAGAGCGACGGGGAGCGGACCATCTCTGGTAGGTGGGAACCCGCGGCGCCCCCGTCCCCGCGGGTCGAGGGGGCGGCCGCGGAATTGACCCTTGAGGCGGGCACGGTGCCGCCCGTCACCGGGTCATCGGTGGAGGTGCCAGCGGGCACCGCGGAGGCGCCAGTGGGCGCAGTGGAGGTGCCCCCCCAGCCCTCGAGGAAGAGGAAGCGGGGCTTCTCCAGTTTGAGGTAAGTAGCATCGTTTCCCGCATGCCCTCGATTTCGAGAAACAGCCGCTCATCCTCCCCTTTCATTTCGTTGTCAGGGCGTCGCCGGCCGTCCCCGATCTTGCGCCCGCCAAGGCGCTCAAGTTAAGGACGTCCTTGACGACCGGGCGGCGCTCGGAGAGGGCGCCGCGGGCGGCGGTGAGCATGGTGGCGGCGGGCGAGCCATCACGCACCCCGACCGCGGCCGCGGGGGCACAGCAGGAGGTGGCGGTGGCAGCCGCGATGTCGCAGCAGGCGCTGGTGCTCCACAACCCTCATCAAGGGCGCGGGTCGTTTCATTCGGAGAGCCGGTCCGTTAGGGGCCACGAGACGGCCGAGGCCCCTACTGGTGGTGATTCTGCCCCCAGGAGGGGCCGGTCGAGGAGGTCATCCGGGCCAGCCTCCGAGCCTGCGCCCGAGGTGCTGGTGATGCAGGCTGACGGCTGCGTGATGTCACAGCGGCCGGCGCACTACGCCGGGGCGTCGACGTCCCGTGCCGCGCCGCCAGCACGTGACGCCGCCGCGTCGCAGTTGGAGCAGGGGTTGCGTCGCCCCGGGGTGCCGCGTACCCTGCTCGACGAGGCCCAGGCCGAGCAGGCGCTGTGGCAGGAGTTCCGCGAGCACGGCGCCTCCCTCAACGCTGCGCTGGCCGAGGCGCTCCGACTCCACGAGGGCCGGTCATTCCAGCTCTTCGAGGTAAGCGTCTTTGCTTGATTGGAGCTCGTTTTCCCGTCTCTTTTTCGTCCGAGTGTTTCACGTTCTGATTCCTCTTTCCGCCATTTGGTTGCTGCTCGCAGGAGCTGCAGGGCCAGGCACGCGAAAAGTACAACCGCCTCTCCCAGTTGAGCTCGAGCCTCGACTGGTACCGGGGGCAGTACGAAGCCTTGGACGCCCTGGTGGAGGCCCTGCAGACGGACAACGGCTGGCTGGAGTACCGGCTAATGGCCGTGCAGGACGCGCTCCTGGACCAGCATGCTCTGACCGCGGAGGGCGCCATCACGGTCGACAGAGTGAAGGCCGTGCTCCTAGAGAAGGAGGGGGTGCTGATGGCAGCGAACGGCGAGCTGCAGAAGGCGCGCGCTACCCTGGCCGAGGAGCAGACCTTACTGGCGCAGAAAGGGACTGCCCTCATCGCGGCGCAGACCCAGCTCCAGCAAGACCGCACCACCCTCGAGGGGGCGAGGTCCTGGCAGGCTCAGGCCGAGCAGAAGGCCCAGGAGGCCGAGAAGCTGAGCGCTGATCTGCAGGAGAAGGTCACGTCGCTCGCCGCGGTGGAGGATCAGCTTCGCCAAGAGCGGAGCGCGCGTCAGCAGGCAGAGAGCCAGCTCCAGCAAAAGCGGTCCACCCTCAAGGAGGCTCAGGCCGCCCTCCAGCGCGAGCGCTCGGCTCGGGAGGAAGCGCAATGCCAGCTCCAGCGGGAGCGCACCACGGTGGGGGAGGTTCGAGCCGCGCTCCAGCTCCGGGATTCGGAGGTCACACGGCTCAGAGGGGAGTTGGTCCAGGAAGCCGTGTCGTTCGAGGAGCTACGGCAGGCTAGCGAGGAGAAGGACGCCGCTATCCTCGAGCTGCAGCTGGCGGCCGAGACCGCGCGCGCGGCCCTCGAGACAGAGAAGAAGCAGGTCGAGGGTAAGTCGCCTCTCTTAGATTCTTCATTTGTTGCTTAGGTTCGTCGAGATCCGCTCTCAACTTATTCGTCTTCCGTTTTTTAGGCTTGCGGGCCGCTCTCGGGACGTCAGCGACGCAGGCGGAGGTGCTCCAGGCGGCCTACAATTCCTCCCAGCAGGAGCTGGGGGTTCTGCAGGAGGCAGCCCTCGAGGCGTGCCAGAGCGTCGACGAGGGCGACGGGCAGGCCGGGAGCAGTGTGGTGAGTCGCCTCCGAGCCTTGGGCGGCCACGTCGCCCGGCGTATGCGAGGTGCGCTCCGCCTGGGGATTCAGAAGACCCTTGGCGTGAAGCAATCGCATTACCGGGTTAACCTTGCGGCGTTGGCTACGGGCTACATTGTCGCTGACGACCTCGACAACGATGGTGCTGAGGCCGAGGCGAGCCGCCTGGACGGGCTTGCCGCTCCTGCCGCCGACATCCTCGCCGACGACTTCGCAGAGATCCTCTTCCCGGACGCTCCCCCCACCAGGCCTCTCGAGCCCTGAAAGTAGCTAGGCACTCAGGCCCTTAGATTGTAGTTAGGAATCGAGCCTCGTGGTTTTATGTAATAAATACAGTTTGCTTGAAGTACTTGTAAGTTTTAGTGCCATTTCGTTTTTTGTGATTGCGCCGTTCCGTCTCTCCCTGTCGTTTAGGCGAATTTCAGCTGGAATCGTTCGTTTTCACGAGTAGCGCTCAGGCAAAGTGGTGAGGGGGAAGGGCCGTATCCTACCGCGAGGCGTAGGCTATCCCCGACTCACCCGTCTTCGCCCTTTGGCCATTCGCGTCCTGCGTCATTTCGCTCAAACTCCCGGGTCAAGACGTACTTGGCGCTTTTGAAGTAAAATTTTTTTGCGAAAAAATGGGACCGTTTAGGGGGGGTGCCCCCCCTCAGTAGCCCCCGAGGGGGACTTGGTTTTCGGGGAGAAAGCCAAGTCGCCCTTGATTTTATCGAAAAGAAAACTTTACATTTGTACAGCCGACTGTGGCGTCGGATATGTGCAAAAAGACTTGGAAATCCTTTCTAAGGGTAGAAGCGACGTAGCTGTTGGATGTTCCAAGCGTTGGTGAAGACTTCGCCTTGCTCGTTCGCCAGCTTGTACGTGCCGGGCTTGAGCACCTTGACGACGACGTAGGGCCCCTCCCATGGTGGTGACAGCTTGTGGCGGCCTCGGTTGTCCTGGCGCAGCCTTAACACTAGGTCGCCCTCGTTGAGGTCTCGGCGCCGGATTTTCTGAGCTTGATACCGCCTTAGCGCCTGCTGGTATCTTGCCGATTGCATCATGGCCACGTCATGGGCTTCGTCTATTTGATCCAGCGAGTCTTCGCGAGCTCGTTGGTTCGAACCTTCATCGTAGCCCTTAATCTTGGGCGATCCGTATTCCAAGTCCGTGGGGAGAACGGCCTCTGCGCCATAGACTAGGAAAAACGGCGTGAATCCCGTGGCTCTGCTCGGAGTGGTCCTGAGGCTCCAAACGACCACCGGGAGCTCCTGAAGCCATTTCCGGCCGGACTTGTTCAGTCTGTCGAAGATCCTGGGCTTGAGGCCTTGTAAAATCATGCCGTTGGCACGTTCCACTTGGCCGTTAGTCTGTGGGTGTGCGACAGCCGCCCAGTCCACGCGGATGTGGTGGTTGTCGCAAAACTCCAGGAATTTCCTGCCGGTGAATTGGGAGAAGTTGTCGGTGATGATGGAGTTCGGCACTCCAAACCTGTGGATGATGTCGGTGAAGAATGTTACGGCTTGCTCCGCTCTGAGGTTGGTGATTGGGCGTGCCTCGATCCATTTGGAGAACTTGTCCACGGCAACCAGCAGGTAGGTGTAGCCCCCGGGCGCCTTTCGCAAGGGCCCGACAATGTCTAATCCCCACATGGCGAAGGGCCATGTGACAGGTATGGTCTGTAGGGCGTGAGCTGGGAGAAGGGTCCTACGCGCGTAGAACTGGCACCCCTCGCAGGTGCGCACGACCTCATTGGCGTCGGCAACCGCTGTGGGCCAGTAGAAGCCCTGGCGGAACGCGTTGCCCACGAGGGTGCGCGGTGCCGCGTGATGGCCGCACACGCCTGGGTGGATGTCACGGATGAGTTCCCGGCCGTGGGGAATAGGGATGCACTGCTGCAGGACGCCGAACGCGGCGCGCTTGTAGAGCTCGCCGTCAATCACGGCGAATGATTTGGCTTTGCTGGCGATGCGCCTGGCCTCGGTCCGATCTGAGGGGAGTTCCCCTCGATCGATCCAGGCGAGGTACTTGGCCCGCCAATCCTCTGCGCGGGGGGCCGGCTCGATTTCCATGGCCTCGGCTTCGTCCGCACCGTACCCCTCGAGTAGGGAGAGCACGAACGCCTCGTTCGAGGGGTCCTCGTCCATGGGTTCCGCACCCGCTGGACTCGAGGGAGCCCCCGAGGGTTCCTCCCGATTCGAGGGGGCCGGACTGAGGTCGACGGACGGTTTGGCGACGTCTCGCGCGAAAACGTTCGGGGGAACGGTGATTCGCCCCGACGCGATCTTCGCGAGCTCGTCCGCCTCCTCGTTATACTTGCGGGGGATGTGATTGAGCTCGATGCCGTAGAACTTGTCCTCGAGGGCTCGTACGGCGTTGCAGTATGCCTCCATCTTCTCGTCGTGGCAGCTCGCATTCTTCATGACCTGATCGATTACGAGCTGCGAGTCCCCCCTGATGTCGAGGCGCTTGATGCCGGTCTCGATGGCGATTCGGAGGCCGCAGAGGAGGGCCTCGTACTCCGCCATGTTGTTCGATGCGGGGAAGTGCAAGCGCACTGCGTACCTCATGTGTTCCCCGAGGGGCGAGATGACGAGCAGGCCCGCGCCCGCTCCGGTTTTCATCACCGACCCGTCGAAATAGAGGGTCCAACATTCGGCCTGGATTTGCAGCGGGGGTAGCTGTGTGTCCGTCCACTCGGCGACGAAATCCGCGAGGATCTGAGACTTGATTGCCTTGCGCGGCGCGTAGGTGAGCGTCTCGCCCATGAGCTCTACGGACCATTTTGCGATCCTGCCCGCAGCGTCTGGGTTGCGGATAATCTCACCCAACGGGAATGATGAGACCACCGTGACCGGATGGGCCTCGAAGTAGTGCCGCAGCTTGCGCCGCGCAAGCACCACTACGTAGAGCAGCTTCTGGATCTGGGGATACCGCGCCTTGGTCTCGGACAGCACTTCGCTAATATAGTACACCGGCCTTTGAACTGGTAGGGTGTGCCCTTCCTCTGCTCGCTCCACGACGATGACCGCGCTAACCACCTGGGTGGTTGCCGCGACGTAGAGGTACAGAGGCTCGCCGCCTCGAGGCGGTGTGAGGATTGGCGCGTGTGCGAGCGTCGTCTTGAGCTTGTCGAGTGCCTCCTGGGCCTCAACAGTCCAGGAGAAGAGTTCGTGCTTCTTCAGGAGTCGGTAGAGGGGCAGTCCCTTCTCGCCGAGCCGTGAGATGAAACGGCTCATGGCGGCCAGGCAACCCAACACCTTCTGCACCCCTTTTAGGTCTCGAATCGGGCCCATTCGGTCGAGGGCGGAGACCTTCTCGGGGTTGGGCTCGATGCACCGCTGAGAAACAATGTATCCCAGCAGCATGCCGCGCGGCACCCCGAAGACGCACTTCTCAGGGTTGAGTTTCACCCCGTTCGCCCGTAGGCAATCGAACGCGACGCGCAAATCGTTAACCAGGTCGTCCGCCTTCCTGGTTTTGACGACAATGTCATCTACGTATGCCTCTACGGTTCGCCCGATGTGGTCCCCGAAAACGTGCTGCATACATCGCTGGTACGTAGCGCCCGCGTTTCGGAGGCCGAATGGCATTGTTACGTAGCAAAACATGCCGAACAGTGTGATGAAAGAGGTCGCGAGTTGATCGGACTCCTTCATCTTTATTTGGTGGTAACCCGAATAGGCATCAAGGAAACAAAAGAGTTCACACCCCGCAGTGGAATCAACAATTTGATCGATTCGTGGCAAAGGAAAAGGAACTTTGGGACATGCTTTATTTAAACCGGTGTAATCTACACACATCCTCCACTTCCCATTCTTTTTCTTAACTAGTACAGGATTAGCTAGCCACGTAGGGTGGAAAACTTCCTTGATGAATCCGGCCTCGAGGAGCTTCCGCAGCTCCACTCCGATCGCGCGGCGCCTTTCTTCATCAAAGCGCCGCAGCCGCTGTTGCACGGCTCTGGAGTGAGGTAGGATGTCAAGGGAGCGCTCGGCGACCTCCCTCGGAATGCCTGGCATGTCCGAGGGGCTCCACGCGAAGATGTCGGCGTTGGCGCGGAGAAAGTCGACGAGCACCACTTCCTATTTCGGGTCGAGGGTGGAACTGACCCTCAACACCTTACCCTCGGGGGCGGCAGGGTCGAGGGGCACCTCCTTCGTTTGTTCGGCAGCCTCGAAACTGCCCGCGTGCTTGGCGGAGGAGTCGGGGCCCTCGTTGGACAGCTTCTCCATGTCCGCGACAAGCGTTTCATCGAGCGCCAGGGCCTCAGCGTGCTCGACGCACTCGACGTCGCCGTCGAATGCGTGCTCGATCGACGAGCCCACGGTGATGACGCCTTTTGGCCCCGGCATCTTCATCTTGAGGTAAGTGTAGTTCGGGACCACCATGAACTTGGCATAGCACGGACGCCCAAGGATGGTGTGGTACGCGCCCCGGAACCCCACCACCTCAAAGGTGAGGATCTCCTTGCGGAAGTTGTCCGGCGTGCCGAACCAGACCGGCAGGTCGATCTGCCCGAGGGGCTGGACGCGCTTGCCCGGCACGACGCCATGGAACGGCGCCGTGCTGGGCCGCAGCTGGTCCAACCCGATCCCCATCAGCCGTAGGGTGTGGGCGTAGAGGATGTTGAGGCTGCTACCGCCGTCCATCAGCACCTTGGAGAACCGCGCGTTGCCGATGATGGGATCGACGACCAACGGGTACTGGCCCGGGTTGGGGATGCGGTTCGGGTGATCCTCGCGGCTGAAGGTGATGGCGTCCTCCGACCAATCGAGGAAGGAAGGAGGAGCCCTCTCCGCGGTGAGGACCTCGTGCCGCTCTCGCTTGCGCCGGCTGGTGGACATGTCCACCGTCGGTCCCCCAAAGATGAAGAAGACGTTCTCCACCGCGGGGAAGCCATCAGCGCCTCCGTCACCCCCGTCCTTCTTGGCCTCGTCCTCCTTCGCGGCGACGCGGCGGTAGTACTTCTTGAGCATGTCGCATTGCTCGAGGGTGTGGTTGGCCGGGGTCTTGTGGTACGGGCAGGGCTTCTTCAACATATCGTCGAACACGCCGGGGCCTCGAGGGGCCCCTCGAGGACCCTTACGGGCAGGGTCAACGGCGAGGGCCTCGTCGTCTTCGCCGCGCCTTTGCGCGCGTGCGTCATGGTGGGGCTTCTTGCCCCGCTTCTGCTTCTTCGCGGGCTCCTTGGACTTGCTGCCCTCCGCGGGCGCGTCGTCCACGCGCTTTCCTTTCTTGTCGTCGAAAATGGCCCCCACTGCCTCCTCTCCGGAAGCGAAGCTGGTGGCGATGTCGAACAGCTCGTTGGAGTCGACCGGCGGGCTCCTCCCGAGCTCGCGCACGAGGTCCCGACAGGTCGTGCCTTCGAGGAAGGCGTGCACGATCTCAGACTGAGCAACGCTCGGGAGCTCAGTACATCGCTTTGAAAAGCGCCGTATGAAGTCCCGAAGCGACTCGCCGGGTTTCTGGGTGCACGCCCGCAGGTCCCAGGAGTTCCCAGGGCGCACGTATGTGCCCTGGAAGTTCCCCACGAACGTGCGGACCAAGTCATCCCAGCCGTGGATCTGGCTGGGTGGCAGGTGCTCGAGCCACGTTCTTGCCGAGTCCGCAAGGTACAGCGGCAGATTGCGGATGATCACCGCATCGGTGGTGGCGCCGCCCAGCTGGCAAGCCAGGCGGTAGTCGTTGAGCCACACACGAGGGTCCGTCTCCCCCGTGTACTTATCGATGGTGGTGGGCTGGCGGAAGCGCTGGGGGAAACTCACCGCACGGATCTCCCGGCTGAACACTCGGGTCCCCGGGGGTTCCGGTGTTGGCGAGCGGTCCTCCCGGCTGTCGTAGCGACCACCTCGTCGAGGGTGGTAGCCCGCCGCCGCTCGCGCCTCCGCGTCGCCCCTTCTCTTGGCGTTCAGGACGTTGCGGGCATCACCGTCGTGGGCCTGGCCGCGCGTGTCAAGGATCCGCTCCCTGACAGGCGTCCTGTCCCGGTTTGCCGGCTGCCCCGCCGCGCCGTCCGCGTGGACGGATGCCTCCTGGTCCTGCGCGCCGCCGTCGCCCCGTGCGCTGGACTGGTTGCGCATGCGGGATGCGGAGCTCTCGGCCTGCTGCACGGCCGCCTGCTCGATGAGAGTCTGCGCCTCGCGGCGCAGGTTACGTGCCTCGGGCGTCGATGGCTCGGGCATGGCCCGAAGTAGTGTCACCGCCGCGATGAGTTTTTGGCTGGTCCGAAGCGGCGTGTGTGGATCGTCCACATTGAAGTCGGCATTGATGCGCTCGCAGGCCTGCTTCCCGGCTTCTCGGGCGCGTTCGCCGCGTGCCGAGGCTTCCCCTGCGATGGTGGTGCGCAGGAGCCGCACCTGCCGGTACTCTTCCGCGAGCTTTGCCTTGAGCTCGCGCGCCTAGGCCAGCTGCGCATTAATATCCGCATTGCCCGCTGGTGGGGCCGGTGGCGGGTTCGGCTCCGGATGCTGGACCGCGTTCCCGTCGCCCGCTCTGTTCGCGCCGTCAGCATGCTCGTTGGCGGCGACAACGAAGCACTCGCGCGAGGGATCGTAGCTTCCTTCGCTAGAGTCGTCGGAGCAACCGAACCAGTAGTCTGCGGCGTCAAGGAACCACCGGAATACCACAGGGTCCGGTACGCCGGAGAAGTCCCACTCCGCGTAGCCATGCGAGGTCAATGGCGGCAGCTAGCTGGGCGAGCCAAGGTACGACTCGTCGTTGGTGGTGGTGATGAGGTTCCGGGCTGACAGCAGGTGATGGCCCGGGAGATCCTCATATGCAGTCATGTCGGTGCTGACGGATGAGGCGTACGCTGCAGCAGGGTTGTGCATCCCATGGGGGAACTGCGGCCCCGCGGCCGCGTGCTCCCCTGCAGGGTGCGCCGTCGCGTCGCTTGGCGGGGGCACGTCGTTCTGAGCCGCCTCGCGTGCTGCCCGGTGTCGCTCCGCGCGCGCCTGACGCGAGCGCTGACCTGGGCGTTTGCGGCGCCGGGACGTCGAGGTGCTCGCAGCAGCCGCCTGGGTGGGTGCCGGAGTGTCAGTAGCAGGTGTGGCGGGTATTGGGCCCGGCCCAGTCGACCGCCACGGGTGGAGTTCGTCGCGGTTGGTGAGGCGCATGAGGTAGCCGTTCCCTGTGGCCTGAAAGTTCAGGCTCCCAAACCGGATTTCGAATCCGGCAGGGAGAGGGTTCGAGCTACCCATGGCGTACCTCTGGGACATCATCTCGGTGCGAATCACCATCAAGACTGCTGGTGAGGGGTCGATCACAGCGCGAACATCCCCTACCTGGCGCTCCAACTGTCGGTGTTAGGATTAGTCCCGACACTAACTAGTAAGTTACGCTGTGATCAGCTTCTCGATGGTCGGTGCAAATGACAACACAGGGACACGGGTTTATCCTGGTTCCGACCGCGGGGTCGTACGTCCAGCAGATTTGCGCGTGCACGCTGTATTGATTCGCACCAGTGGTGCCTGTAGAGGGGAGCTACAAGCAAGGTGGGAGAGGAGGAGAGGCCTCCAAGTCCCTACTAAGTGATTGAGGCAAAGTGCCAATATCAAAGGGAACGAGTATGCGAGTGAGAGTGAGTGTGAAGCGATGATCTCGTCCCCCTGCGGCCAGGGGACCGCCTCCTCCTTTTATAGACCAAGGGGAGGCGGTTTACAGTCATACCGCATGGCTTTAGGCATAGTGTGGCGGCATGGCGCACAGTGCTGGCGATTCGACGGCCGTCCTGGCGAATCTTGCTCCTGACAGGCGTCGTGGTGACTCATGTGTCCGTCCAGGAGCGACTTCGAGGGTAGCAGTGCTAGAGCTCTTCGTTCGATTGGCGTCCGTACACCGGCTCGAGGGCCTGGCTGACGGAAGACCGGAAGCTGCATAGCGGCGGGCGTAGCGATGTCCTGTCAACCTGGATCCCTACAGTGCGGGGGATGGCCCAGCAGTGCCCAGAATGGCGGCACAGGGGCGGGGATGGCCGCTCAGGGTCGGAGGTGATGGAGGTGACGCGCCCCGTCGGCCTTGAGTCGTGGCGTCGTCCCAGGCGGGCGGGGATTTGGTGGTCGTACCCCTTTCGAGGGTGCCACCGTCCTCTTTCGAGGGGCGCGACGTGGAGGAGGTACAGGAGTAGGCGGCACAGCGTCACGGAATGACACCGGCCATGCCGCACAGCACCCGCACAGCGCTGGGGATGGCTGCACAGCGCGGGTTGGTCGAACAGCGCCGGGATCTGATTCCCAGGCGGTGTCAGAGGGCCGGCGTGGCGTGGATTCGCCTTTGACCCGGGTGCCCACGGCGCGCCAGAGCATTTAATGCTCCGGTCGTGGGAGCAGGGATGGTGTCGCGGATCGGAGGAGGCCTCGAGCGAGGCGGAAACTCGCTCGAGGGGCGTCAAGCCCTCGAGCGAGGCGGACACTCGCCCGAGAGGGCGTCAAGCCCTCGAGCGAGGCGGAAGATTCGCGGTATAGCGCCCGGCCCTCGAGCGGGGCGGAGGTTCGCTCGAGGGGTGCCGGGGGTTGGCTATATTCGATGGGCCGCTAGGGCTTTTTGGGCCGTGGGCCGCGGCATGCGAGGTGTGATTTGCGGTTCGTGAGTTTGCTTGTTCGCTTTCGTTATATTTCGAAAAAAAGGGAGTGATTTCCCCCGTTATTAGGGGACCCCTATGGCTGTCCTCGACAATATTAACGCTCGTTACTGAACTGAAGCAGCCTGCAACATACTTACTGAACTGAAGCAGAATACAAATAGAATATATATAGTATCTTAGGCAGAATATATTACAAAAAGGATTCAAATTCCACCACATCCTATATATTACAAAAAGGATTCAAATTCCACCAATACATCACATCCTTTATATTACAAAACGGATTCCATTTTCCTTTATGTTACAAAACGGATTCCATTTCCACCAATAGACACATCCTGCATTACAAAAAGGATTCAGCAGAAATCAGGCTTGTTTTTTCTTTGTTGATTTCTGTATATGGATTTTTCACTATGGTCGCTTCGCAAGTACGGTGTTTTGTTAGTTCTCAAGAGTCGGGGCTTGTATGAAGTGTCAAAGGATGGAATTTCGCCAAACTGGTTGTATTCCTCCTCCTCAACAACATTTTCAACCCCAACAATCCTTTTTTTTCCAGGCATAACCATAGACCAGTTCGTCTTTGCAAGGTCAGGTACATAGAACACTTGCTCAACATTGTTGGCGAAGACAAACGGTTCGTTTTTGTAACCAAAGACCCGGAGATCAACACTAACATAACCATATTTGTCCTTGCTCACAGCTCTCTTCCCATTGGTGACCCATCTACACCAAAACAAGGCTACCTTCAATCCTACATAATCAAGCTCCCATATCTCCTCTATTTGACCATACTATGTGTCTGTCTCGATGTCATCATCATCATGACTGTCGTCGACGACGACCCGTACACGCACACCACTATTTTGATAGACGCTCTTTTTATCCTGGGCCATGGTGTAGAACGTGTATCCATTAATATCCATTGCTTGGTATTTTGTAACAGTGAACAATGGCCCCGCTGCTAGATTCCTTATCTCGTCGGTTATTACAGCATTGCTGCATGTCTCGACATAATCTCGGAGCCACCTGCTGAAACCTTGCATGTGCATCTTTGCAAGCCAAGCCCTACCACGGTCAGGGTTGTCTTGACGTAGTTGTCGCTTGTGCTCATTGGCAAACAGTGTAATTAGGTGCAGCTGTTGTATCACGGTGAAATGAGTCTTTTGGAAGGCATCTGGTTCCGGAGTGACTGACTTTTTCCCCAGGGTCCCAACACCTGAAAGCCTACCTTCATGCCGTGAGCGAGGCACACCAATGGGGTTTTGGGGGTCCATATAACCCATGGCCCACTCCACTGCTTCGATGGTCTCGTAGCCACGAACAATGGCTCCCTCCGGAAATAACCGGTTATGTACCAATGATTTCAGGAATCCATAGAACCTCTCATATGGAAACATCTGATGAAGGTAAGATGGGCCTTTAAGTGCAACAGGAAGAAGAGCTGTCATCAACACATGGCAATCATGAGATTTCATCAAGTTGAAATTCATTTTCATGTCCTTCACCGACACTAGCCTCTTGAAGTTTGATGAGTAGCCTGAAGGTACTTTCAAATCATGCAAAAACTGACAGAATTCTTTTCTCTCTGCCTTTGACAAGGTGGTTGCAGCAACGGGAAGGTCCGTCCCCGTCTCTGTTTCCTCTGCATAGAGCTCCGGCCTAATGCCCAGTTCTTTAAGATCCTCCCTTGCATTTTTATGATCTTTTCCTTTGGACTTCTATTGTAGCAATGTTCCACAAGTAGCTTCACACACATTCTTCTTGACGTGCATGTTGTCAATCGAATGACGCACATCCAATACCGGCCAATACTCTAGCACCCATAGAATTGATTTCTTCTTCCACATTCCTTCTTCTTCTTCTTCACCATCTCGTTTCTTTCTTTTGCCAAGGGTTTTTTCAGTCAGTTTCGGTATTTCCTCGATAGTTTTGACGTCCTTGACTTTCAAGTGGACCAGATCTCCAGTCACATGCAATGGCGCCTCTCGATTCTCCTTTTCCCCATTAAACTGACAATCCATGGCCCGGTATGGATGTTTCTTGCCGAGGAAATGACAGTGCCCCATAAATACGTATTTCTTTGAATGACTTTGCCATACTACGCAAGTATCTTCCAAGCAGTGTGGGCAAGTTGCACCTTTCCTTTTACTCTGGCCAGAGAGGTTGCGATGAGCCGGGTTGTCGTTGATGGTGGTGAACAACATGGCGCGCATTGTGAACTCCTCACGCTTGTACTCATCCCAAACCTCCTTCACACCAGGGTTCCACAATATCTTCAAGTCATCAACTAGTGGCCTCAAGTAGACATCAATACGGTCGCCAGGTTGCTTTGGCCCGGAGACCAATATTGTCAGCATCATATATTTCTGTTTCTTGCATAGCCAGGGTGGAAGCTTGTATCACGACAGCACGACAGCACGACAGGCCAGGTGCTATGTGTTGAGCTCTGGTTACCGAATGGGTTCACGCCATCTGTGCTCATAGCAAACCGTATGCTCCTTACGTCTTCGTCAACCCACGAAAAGTGGTTATTAATGCTACCCCACTGTGCTGCATCTGCAGGGTGCCTAAACTTGCCATCTTGCTTAAGCTCTTTTCGGCCTTCGTCATGCCAACGCAAGAGTTGGGCCTCCTTTCGTGTTGCGAACCATCTTCGCCGCCGAGGAATGATGCAAAAATACCATGCCACCCTCACAGGAGCCCCTCTGTTAGCCTTCTTCTTCTTGCCTCTGATCTCGTCGGGCTCGTTCTCGTCATCAGCATTATTATCATCTCCACGATCATTTTTCCTCTTGTACCGATCATCGCCACACTTGGGGCACTTGTCAAGGTCTGTATAATCTCCACGGAACAATACACAACTGTTCTTGCATGCATGGATTTTTTCAACCTCTATTCCCAGAGGACAGATTATCTTCTTCGCCTCATAGACAGAATCTGCTATTTGGTTTCCTTCAGGTAGCATGTCTCTAAGCACATCCAATAGATGTTTGAAACTTTTGTTGCTCCAACCATGATCTGCCTTAAGCTGCAGAAGTTTTAGATCACCAGAAAGGCGAGAGTACTTCTAGCAATCAGGATAGAGGGGTTTCTTTGAATCTTCAATGAACTGCTTCAGCCTCGCTAATTCAGAAGGTGTGTACACTCGTTGAAACTCAACATCCCGCAACATTTGATCAACATTGTGCACACGTTGCAACACCTCACAATCATCGAAGCCCCTAACTTCTTGATCAGTGATATCCTCAGGCCTCATCACATTTGGTGGGAATAATGGTTCATTTTCCTCAAAAACTCCATCGTCATCAAGGTCTTCATCATGGTCGGTAGCATGGTGTCGCACTTCACCTTCATTTAGGCAGCCTGCTTCGAGTTCATTAAGACCTTCCTCACCATGTTTATTCCAACACGTGTAATTTTTTGTGAAACCACATGTGATCAAATGATGAAAAATAATTTCCCGTTGTGCGAATTTCTTCTGATTGAGACAATCTATACAGAGGCAAAGCATTGCCTGAACACCACGGTTTCTCATATCCACCTCTGCTTGATTTAGAAAATCATTAACCCTGCTTAAGAAATTCTCCCAATCTTATGGGGGCTGTCTGTCCATCCAAGCCCGAGCAGCAGCCGCCATCTGCATTCCATACACCAAATGAGCATAATTCCTCACACAAAAAAATGATAACATAAGAGGATTAGGACAGCTGAAAAATTTCAATAAAAGGGGCCAATTAATTTCCACCTTGACGAGGACTTTCTATGAGGCGAGCGCGGCCGAGGAGGAGGATCGAAGGCGGCGTCGCGGCTGCGGCGACAGCGCGGAGGACGGCGTCGAGCCCCAGGGGGAGGGGACACGGAGGCGTCTGCTTTGGATGACGCCGCGGTCGACGTCCGCTGGCCCCTTTCGCCGTCGCGCACGCGGCCAGCCGCCCTGTTGCAGCTCTGGCTTTCTGAGGAGAGAGAGCGCGATCCTCAGAGCGCGCGCAGCTGGCGGCGGCGAACGAGGCAGCCCGGCGGGGACTTCTGAGGAGAGAGAGCGAGTGTTGTTGTCGGAACGGGAGTGGCCTTCTGAGGAGAGAGAAACGAGTGGTGTCAGAAGGAGAAGACAGAGACGAGCAATAACAACGTGCGTCTCCGATGTGAGAAAAAAAGCGACCCTGGGTGGCAATCAAAGGAGACGAGTCCTAAGAAACGAGCGTATCCAATTGGGTCGCGAGCAAAGGAGACGCATCCGAACAAAGATGCGTCTCCAGTACGAAAGTTATCGGTAACAGACTTTATAGACCGTTACCAATACGGCAGTGATCAGTAACGGACTTAAACAGCCTGTTACCGATAGGGCATTGATCGGTAACGGACTTTACCAGCCCGTTACCGATAGGTTTACCTTTTGTAACGGTCTCGATTTAACGTCTGTTACAACGAATTCATGTAACAGGCGTTTAAGAAGCCCGTTACCAGAAGTCCACATTGGTAACGGGCGTTGTGGAGGCCAACCCCGGGGTCGGCCTGCCGCGCTTATGGGTAACGGGCGCCAAACAACAACTGTTACAGATGTGGGTGCATGTAACGGGTGTTAAGGGCCCGTTACAAATGCTGCGTGACCTATTTGAGGTTTTCACATAGTGTAGGCTGGCCGTGATGAGGACGACGGTGCCAGGTACGAACGACCAGTCGAGGCGGAGCTGGAGGACGACTAGGGGTACCGTGGAAACAACGGTAGAGCCGGGTTACAGCGGTAGTTGACCACGGCAAGGAACCTCGTGGTGATGCCCTGCATCCTATCCCACGTCTGCTCGATATCCTAGTGTGTCATGAGGTGCAGCCTCGACCTCGACTCCCCTATAATATGCGAAATGTCCGCAATCACGTCGTACTGCAAAAGAAATTATTAATAAATGTTAGAATGTTTAGTACCGTAAGAAAATTTAGTTGCATTTTCAAACTCACCGCCGAGTCATAGTGCTGATCCCGTCGCACCGGGTATGTGACAGTAGGAACGATCGCCCTCGCCGTGTCTGGAACCGGCGCTGGTGGCTTTGGTGGAACGTACATCACACGCGTCCTAGTCCTCGGGGTGTACCTAAAGATGGCAACGGGCACCACGCCCGCAGATACCAGGCTCATGTGCCCGCACCCGCGAGTAAAATCCTGTGCCCACACCCGCCACGGGCGTCATCCTATGCCCGCACCCGCTATCCGCGGGCATGCGTTGCCCGCGGGCATGCCCGTCAGATCTGTAGGTCGGAGGAGCCGAGGACGACGACGTTGGACGTGTGCTCGACGGATGGTAGCTAGGCGGGGCGGCTTGACGTCGAGTCGTCGACGAGGATGCTGGGCGGCCTGGGAGCCCGTGGATCTGAGATGAGGAGCAGTAGAGAGAGAAGGTGAGGGAGGGGAGGAGCCACCATGGCATCGCGGTCGCAGTCGCAGACCTCTACGGTGGCATCATGGCGGATGGGCAAGAGCTGGGCGCTTGGGCTGCTGCGGGCTGGCGGCGGACGGGGTTGGATTCGGGGGCGGCCGGTGGCGGATGGGGTGGATCTGAAGGAGGCCGGTGTCTGGAAGCGGCGGCCGACAGGAATCGAGGCGGTGGTTGGGTGTGTCTGTGAGGATTCACAAATGCAGGGGAGGGAATCGTGGTGGAGGTGGAGTTGGGGTGCGGATCGTGCGGCGGCCATCTGAAGGCAGGGAAGGAAAACCCTATATGAAGTTTATATACATACAGAGTAGTCTTGAGGCTGGGGCCATCTGTCAGCTATTGGAGCGGGTTTGGGGGGTTTGCGGGAGCGGATACCATTTTTCCCTGCCCACGAGCAAATATCCGTTGGGTTTAGAGTCACGCCTGCACCCACGCCCACAGGCAAATATTCAGACCCATATCCACGCCCAACGGGTTTCAAATCCGCGGGCACGCGGATATTTCGTGCTTGTTGCCATCTTTAGGTGTACCACTGGATGTACGCCTCTCACGTCGTGTCGTCGTGGGGCCGGTCCTCGGTGACGACGTCCTGCGTCGCGGTAGCCCAACCGTCCACGTACGGCTGC
Organism: Cenchrus fungigraminus; assembly: GCA_036936925.1. Lineage (NCBI taxonomy): Eukaryota > Viridiplantae > Streptophyta > Magnoliopsida > Poales > Poaceae > Cenchrus > Cenchrus fungigraminus. The sequence continues at coordinate 65,233,784 of CM072770.1, forward strand.
ACCATCTGAACCCAAGAAACACGCCCCGAAACTCCCCTCCGAGACCACCTACCACGAATTAAACATATTTGTCAGCGGCTAAAATCTTCGAACGCGGAATTAAATTTAGAAATTGACGAGAACTCGCCTATGGGCGGCGTGAGGAACAGTGTGCACCACAGACAGAGGCGACTCCTGGTAGAGGCCGAACTGCCTCAACACCCTGTGGACGGCGTACTCCTCCACGTACATGTCGAACAGCAACGACGTCCTCGTCATCTAGTAGTGCTGGTCTCGAAAGCACAAAGACGAGAGGCCCTGTGGTGCACGGGTCGCGATAGCCTCCTCTGAGTACGGCGTCCACCTGACGTCCGCATCCATGAGAGAGTCGAACTGACCAACGAAGTCCTTGTACGCCCTCTTCGTCTACTTGTGAGCGTACGAGGCCTGCATACAAACGAAATGTGAACCCTAAATGTGGATTGAACAAACTAGACAAAATGGAGAGACAAATTGAAAGTGAAAGGTAAGAATTACCATCCGGAGGCACCACAGCGAGCCCATGGTGAAACAGTCGCTGGGGTCGTGGCCCTCTGGCAGGGCCTCGTACGGGTGGAGGGAGACGACTGGCCGACCCATCATAAACCGCTCGTGGCACCAAAGCTGAAGAAGATGAGGACAGCCGAGAAGGATCGCCTGCTCTGAACGACCCTTCAACACCCCCGAGCACAGGCCCCTGTACGTGCAGGCAAGAACAGCGTTGCCCCAACTGATCTGGGGCACCGCGTCCAAGGGCGTGTCGGTGATCCTCCGAGTGTGGGGGATCAAGTACCTCGCCACTGCATCTACCTGCGAACTGCAGAACAACACAAACTCAAACAGCCACAATAGGTACGCCTCGAAGAACCTGTCGACTGTCTCGGGCTGGGCGTCATCTGGTAGGTAATCAGCCTGCATAAACAAAATCAAACGTTAGTTACATTGTCTCCATATCTTTAAAAACGAAGAAAAATATGAGGTAAAGGTACGTACGCTGAACTGCTGCAACCAGGTCAAGGTGGGTTCGTGAGCGTTCGTGAACTCCTGGTACGGGGCGGGGGCGCGATCGTTCCGAGGAACGTTCGCGAACCTAGCGAGGAAGTCAGTACGCCACTGGTCGGAGATGTCCACAGCCCTCATCGGCTCGCCCGCACAAGGAAGGCCCATCAACAGGGACGTGTCCTGAAGAGTCGGCGTCATCTCGCCGACGGTGAAGTGGAACGAGTGGGTCTCTGGCCTCCAGTGGTCCAGAAGCGCGCTGAGGAGGGAGAAGTCGAACTGGAACAATGTCATGCGATCCTTCCGAGGAATCGCGTCCTGCTGCCTGTCCCCCTTGACTAACCGCACTACAGGCAGTAGTCCTGCAGCGCGTAACTTGAAACAAATAAGGTAAATTTATTAGTTAAAATAAAAGTAAAAATGAAGGTACAAATAATAACATAGCATCAGTTCACATACTTGGGAACCCAAAGGTCGTGGATCGGCAACAACGTGCGCGTAGTGCGAGAACGTACGTGTCCAAGATCCTCTCCGAGGACGGCGGCCAGGAACGAGCGGTGCCTGCGGTCGACCTCACCCTCCAACAACTCTGGCGTCACGAACGCGTCAGCCCGAGCCTGAACCTCAGCACGAGCCTGAGCCTCAGCCTGAGCCTGAGCCTGATCCTAAGCCTGATCCATAACTGCAGCTGTATACAGAAATTAAATATATAATTAAAAAACCAGATAAAGTAATTTCAACATTTTCTAGAACAGGTAAACTATTTTTCTACATTCTCTACATTTTGTAAACGACATAAAGTAATTTTCTAAAATTTCTAAACAAGCTAAAGTAATTTTATACAATTTGTAGAACACATAAACTAATTTTCTACATTTTCTTCATTTTCTAAAAAAGATAAAGTAATTTTCTAGATTTTCTAGACAAGATAAAGTAATTTTCGACAAGATAAACTAATTTTGTACATTTTCTTCATTTTCTAAACAAGATAAAATAATTTTCTAGGTTTTCTAGACAACATAAAGTAATTTTCGACAATTTTCTGAATCGGTAAACTATTTTTCTACCTTCTCTACATTGTCTAAACCAGATAAAGTAATTTTCTAGAATTTCTAAACAAGGTAAACTAATTTTGTACAATTTGTAGAACAGATAAACTATTTTTCTACCTTTTCTTTATTTTCTAAACAAGATAAAATTATTTTCTAAATTTTCTAGACAAGATAAAGTAATTTTCGACAATTTTCTGAACAGGTAAACTATTTTTCTACATTCTCTACATTGTCTAAACCAGATAAAGTAATTTTCTAAAATTTCTAAACAACGTAAAGTAATTTTGTACAATTTGTAGATCAAATAAACTAATTTTCTATATTTTCTAAACAAGATAAAGTTATTTTCTAGACAAGATAAAGAAATTTTCGACAATTTCGTGAACAGGTAAACTATTTTTCTATATTCTCTATATTGTCTAAACCAGATAAAGTAGTTTTCTATAATTTCTAAACAAACTAAAGTAATTTCTACAATTTATAGAACAGATAAATTAATTTTCTAAACAAGATAAATTAATTTTCTATAATTTCTAGAACATGGAAACTATTTCTAAATTTTTAAACTAAAAAACCTAATATTCTAAATCTAAACTAATTAAATAAACTAATTTCTAAATTTTCTAATCTAAAAACTAATTTTCTACACTAATAACACTATTCTAAACTAATTAACCTAATTAAATAAATTAATTAAAGAGAAAAAACATACCCGAGAGGAAGAGGAGGGCGTGGGGCGAGAGGGGCGGCGGCAAGGGGGGCGCCGTCCGCCACGACGGTTAGGATCTATCGCCGTGGCACACGACGGTAAGTTCCCGCGGGCCCACACCGAGGACCTGACCGTTGGCGGTAGCCTTACCGCCGTGGGCCACGACGGTTGGACGTGCTGCCGCTGTGGCCCACTGCGGTTGGCCCTATCCGCCGTGGCCCACGGCGGTGGTGGTATAGTTTTGATAAATTTCAAAACGGTTGTATAAATTTGCAAATTGGAATAAAAAATACAAAAAAATTCGAGAAGTGAGGGAGCCTTATCCCTGCCTGGGCTCGGGCGATGGGCTGCCTGAACAGGCTAGTGGGCTCTGTGGCAACTTTTGGTCCGCCGGCTGGAAGAAGATTTGTTTTTATTTTTCAAAGTTGTACTGTTCTGGGCCTCTCAAAAAAAATTGCAGTGTTCTGGCACAAATGAGATTGCCCCGTGTGGGCATTGAAGATAGAAGCGGATTAAGATTACCAAGATGAGATAGTGACCTTTGTTATTGCCGTTAATAAACAGGTTGTTATGAATTGCTTATTTCCTTTTCCTGAATGGAATTGGTTGGTCGATCTGCAGGCTGGCCACCTACTGTAGATTGTTCCCTGAAGTGTTTTGATAATATATAATATAGAAAATTCATATATGGTCATAAGTTCTGCATTTCTGAAATCAAATATCAAGTAAAACTTAATGGCTTGAGATCATGGACTGTCACTGCAAGACAAACAGGCTGTTAGATTGTTGGCTCATCAGATAGATCAAATTTCTATGTAGAATTTTATTGTGGTTTGTACAGTAATTTAGCTGCATTGCATGTTTCATCTCCCTTTTTTGTATTATGATATCCAAGGCTTATATAGAGGGTTGATCAAATGTTGTTTTTTACTGATTCAGATAGCAATTATCAATGTTTGCTGCAATGAGAAACAGAGTTTGACCTCGCCATGATCCTCTAGGTGAAGCTTTTTCACTCATCTTAAGGTTTTACTGATTGGGGCTCATTATTGCATCTTAATACTTCAATAATTTATCTATTTAGCTTGGCAAGACACGTATTTCTATGCCAAATTTTCTGCCTTCTCCTTCAAAGTAGCACAATCTTCGAATTACCCTACTACCGAGATGATGATGCATACTGCCAAAAAACTGTACTTTGCAGGTTGTTGTATGGTAATAATTTTTAGAGGAAAAACATGTTTTTTACATGTTACCGGAAAAGGCATCATCTTGGATGAGGTTATTAATTATGTCCATTCCTTTCAGAATCAAGAGGAGATAATCAGTAACATGAAGAGCAAGGCTACTTCTGGTAATTAGCAAATTAAGGTTGAAATTTCCTCCTGTAGGTTTTTATTTCCATTGCTTTGATTCTTGGGGATGGTTTATACAACTCCATTAAATCGCTGATCTCCACAATTGTAGGCTTCATATTAATGGTTCAACAAAATTCGAAAGGCATGCTTCCCATTTCAAACCATGGCAGCTCCATGTCCACTGCAGAAGCTATATCCTTCGACGAAGAACAACGCACTAAGCTTTTCCTGAAAGATCAAAATCCCAAGTCAGTTGTTCCTTCTATTACAAACTTTCTTGGTTTGTCATGAGTGGAATTTAATAGGAAGAGAATTACAGTTTGTGCTTCAGTTAAATGATGTATTTATCAGATTCTTTTTTTTTTGGATTTGTATTTATCAGATTCTAGGTTGTATAGCAAGCACATGTTTTCACTTAGTGCTATTTCCTTTAATACTACTGGTTTGCAAGTCCAGTCAAGCAATTTGATCTTTAATGTTCTTCCTGCTGCTAGATGGATGATATTGCAATCAAATCAGTCCGGTTGAGGAGATGGTTGAAAGTTTTCCAGTCCGGTTGTAGAATAAATTCCTATGACAATATTGATACTGCCCCTACTCATTCTTACCATTATCATGTATCATGGTTGTGTTGCTAACGTTAGCAAAATTATTGCTTGGTGGTGTCATGTCTTTTGTTCCCTCCAAGTGAGCATACTTTACCCCATGATCGAAATAATCATTACAGCCACGAAAGTTGCCCTTGGTCTTGTTTCTTGGGCACTATGTCAATAGTTCTTGGGAGGATGTCAATAGAAAAAATGAACAATAAATTTCGCCAAAAGTCCTTAAACTTGTCCCGAGTGATCCTGGTACTCTCAAAATGCATATAGTAGTTCATACCTTATCCCGAGCTCTCATCCTAGTCGTCTCGGTACTCTTGAAATGCATGTATGTTCGGAACTCCCATCTAGGTCCATAAACTTGTTATGAGGTCTCATACAAGTCCATACACTTGTCCAAAGAGCACTAGTACTTTAAGTTAGATTTCAACTTATTTTTTAATCAATTTTGAATGTGATTTGAACTTGGTTACAATTTCTCATGAATTTCAAACACAATTTTTAGTTGTATTCGAACTTTTGGAATTTTAATCCCACTCAAATTGATCCAAAGTTTTGGAGTATTTGGCACCGCCTAGCACGTTGGTGTAGATGTGGCCTGATCTTCCAAAAGGTAGTGATAAATGCGATTGGTGGAGACTCAATATTGACGATTCGACTTCAAATCAGATACGATGTGAACCCTGCAACTTCTACACTACTATTCTGTTGGTTATCAACCAAGCACAACTTGATTGACCTCGCCAAGAGAAGGATTTCTGTGCACGCGGATCGAAGAACACAAGTAAGAGAGGGTAAACCTGCAAGTTGAAAATGCAAATATATATGAAGCGAATATGAAAGAGGGGTTAAAGCTCTCGATTCTAATCGACACAAGTGAGAAGAACAGTAACATGGGTCTTGGATCACTGTAAACAGACTTGTCACCATAATTACAATGACTCTCTCAATTTCTCAAAGAAAAACTAAACTAAACTAAACTAAACCAAAAACTTCATGTGACGGTGACTGTTAGATCGTGGGTGAGCCCCTTGGACGCACTGCTATGGGCTCCCACACGATACACGAGCCAATTGTATAAAAAGACGCGTAACACCGTGACAGATTTTGGAGGTCCACTTTGTTTTAACAATTCTCGGTGACTCCGGTGGAATTTTGATGTGGAACTAGTGCCATTGCAAGCTCTATGAAATTCTTATTCCACCCATATAAAGAACGTCCATAACAGACTCCATATGTGACCTGGGCGTTATTTTTAATGTGTGCTTCTCCTCGACTCCGAAGTGGGTTCAAACTTGAGTTGCTTTGGCCTCCACCTTAGGGACTCAAACCGAATTAGTTTCGGACTTCCTTGGTATGAGTGCCATGTACCAATCATGATCGTTTGTATGGGTGCCATGTCGTCATCACATGCTTTTTCTGTTTACCCTCCTTGCTCTCATCACAACATTAGGCTATAGAACCATCTACTTGGCACTTAGAACTTTGAGCTAAAAACCATTGAGATTTTTAATTAAAGTGAATATGAACTTTGAACACATAAGTTGAAATTTAAATGAGTTGATAGGGCTTTTAGGGTCTGACAGGTTGAGTATCCAAATTTCGACATGTCAAAGTCTTGGCAAGTCAAAAGTTAGGTAGAAAACTTATCACTACTGTCAAAGTCTTGGAAAGTCAAAAGTTATATAGAAAACTTGCCACTACTTTGGCAAGACAAATGTGAGATGTGGGCAACTTTTTGGTAGCTGCCTGTAGATAAGAAGAGATATTGAACTAGGGTTAAAGAACTGAAAATATACCATCAACTGCGTCAGTGAGGCGCTTTCATCTTTCTCAAGGATGTGATCTGGGGGTCAATCTTTTATCACTGGGGACTCCTACTTTCTCCCGCAGGGAACGCTTCGCCTAGAAGGAACCGTTCTCCGTCGGCTCCGCCGCCAGCCGCCTGGGCCCCTCCCTTCCTCTCCTCCGGCGTTCTCGTCGGCGGTGAGAAGGGCAGGGAGCCCCTTTCCTTATAGATCTACTTGCTCTTTAGTTAGTTAGCTGTGTAGTTTGGCCTTTATGGCTCCTCCCCTTAGTGGTTCATCCTGCTATGGTTGCCTCACCGTCGTCGCCATCGTCGTTGTTCTCGGCGTCGTCGTCGCCGGCTTCGTCGGTGCCCACGTATGGTTAAATAAAGTACCCCCTCTGCCTTGGCTGAATCTCGTCTCCGCTTTTTCGCCTCACCCCGCCTGCATCCCATCCGAGATCCGCCCCCTTCACCTCGCCTCTAGCTGCTACACATCTGATGGTTGTTCCGTAGGATTCACCTCCTGGTGCTGGGATGTGCTTCTTGCCGTTGAACGCATCGATTCCTCGTAGCTGCTGGATTTGCTCCCATCCATCCACCCTTCCCTCTCCGTTAGACTGGGTGCTTTTGTGTGAATCTGCGGATCCGATTAGCGATTCTTCTTTTCTTTTGGTGGTTGTTCCGAGGATCCAATCCCCTCTTCTTGTGGTGGATGATCTGTTGTTGAACACGCCGAAGACTTGCAATCGCTGGTTCTGTCTTTCCGCCGCCACCCATGTCTCTGCCGCCGCCCTCTGTTGCAAGCAGCCTGCTCTCTGGCTGATCCACGGTGCTCCTGAAGCACTTCTTCGTTGGTTGTTCCGGCGCTTTCATCTTTCTCAGGGATGTGATTTGGGGGTCAATCTTTTATCACTGGCGACGACTCATCTACAGATTTATGGTCGCCTGGTGTGGATCTCCTTGGCCCCATCGCCCTGTCTTCAACCGTCGCAGTGCGCGGTCTTCCACCAGGGTGCAAGCTCCATCGAAGTCTCTGCTGCCCCCGCTGATGAACTCGCCGCCGTCGAACGCAACGTCATCCTTGTGGATCTTTTCAGGTCTAAGGACCTTGTTGTAATTTGTTTTTACTTCGAGGACCTTTGTGTAATGGCTGCTTAAAGTTTAATATATATGCTTGATGTCAAAAAAAAAAACCTTTTTGGTAGCAAATCGAATGATGGCAAAAAAATTGGCAACTTGGCAAAAAAAATTGGTATGCCAATGTTTTGGCATCCAATCAATCAGACCCTTCATGCCTGTAGATAAGAAGAGATATTGAACTAGGGTGAAAGAACTGAAAATATACCATCAGCTGCGTAAGTGACAAGTAGGGACCACCTCAGTCACTCACAATAGCAATTATTAAATTATTAAAAATTACAATGGCATTCATCAAATTATTCCGTTAAAATATATCTTAAAATCTAGACAAGAAGTGAAATTGAGTTCACATCAAAAGATACTACACACCGATCGAGTCTATTTATTTGGATTTTGCGTAACTTTAATAAAAAACAACGATTGCGACTTAGTGCACATCATTAGAATGGTATATATATAGAAGCACCCCAGTACAATCCCTCTACAAAATTTCTCTCAATCCTCAACAAGCCACATCAGCATCTTCCATAATAGCATAAATAACATTAAATCATTCTCTAATGACAGAAATAGTATTAAATCTTGCTTTATATCGTTCACGTTTCAACTCCTCCAATTTGAGGCACACCACCACCACACTTCATTTTTTCGAACACACTCCATTTTGCCAGGGGGTCCGCTCGCTTTCCCCCCTCCTCCGCCGTTGTTTGGTTTTATCACTCCGTTTTGAATGGTCACTACCAATTCCTATGCATTTGAATTCAGTTTCTCATCCTGTAAATTTGTGATCTTATTAGTGAGCGTAGTGTGTGTTTTAAGTTTCATGCACTCAACATGTTCGGTGTATTTCCTCTTGAAAACTCTTAAATATACCATTCTAATTTTTTTTCCATACCTTCACGTTTATATAAATTGATTTTGCCTCTGCAGACACTAAGAGTGAGCATTGGCCTCCTCGAGTCATTAAGGTAAGATAACAAAATGTGCTTCAACTTCATTAATATTTGTAAGTGTGGAATTTGTCCTCATTCCGTTGTTGTACGACATCCTTATTTTGGACAAACGGAAGAGAATCAATATGTTCAACAGAAAAGTTTACTGGAAAACTCTTTTAAATTCAGGAGCAACACACGAGGAATCAACTTCTATTACATATAATAGAAGATGTATTTTTTTTCTTAAAAAATGGATAAAGGGATTTTGGGAACTTTACCGGTGATCCGCACCGGCATCTCCACGACCTGCGGCGCGCTGCGATGCACATGGCCTGAATCTGCTGGGGCACGTGCATCGTCCGTCCCTCCCCGTCCAGAGCAGCAGAGAACCTCGTGATCCGTACGGCTCCGGGCCCGAGGCTAACCGTCCTGTCAGCCTCAGCCGTCCTAGTCCACCGTGCACCGAGCCCACCCGTCCCTCCCCTTCTCCCCCGCCCCACACGCCGTGCGTCACCGATAATATAGCACCGGAGGAGCACCGGCCGCCCCGAGTCTCCCTTCCCTCCCTCCCGGTCGTCGCCGCCTCCGTCGTCTTCACGGCCGCACACAGCCGAGCTCGTCTTGGAGGCGAAGAAAGAAACCGCCCACCTATAAATGCCCCGCGCCCGCCGCCGCAGCCTCCCCAACTAAACCACCCCAAACCTACCACCACTCGCACACCCATTTCGCCTATACTCCAGCCGCGGAGCTTTAGACTCAGGGAGGGCGGCGGTGCGAGGGGATCGGGCCCGAGGGGAGGATTCCGAGGATGCACCTCTACAACGCGTGGCTGCCGCCGCCGGTGGCGGCCGCGGCGCGCGGGGAGGCGGCGGCGTTCGCGGGCGCGGTGCGGTCGGCCGCCGACGCGTGGCGGCCCGGCGATCCCGACTCCGCCTACGCCACGCTCAAGTGGATCTCCGTGTTCGACCTGTAATTGCTTGCTCCAACTCCCACCCCTCCTCCCCTCGCTGCGGCTCGATTGCTTTTGACTTGAGGTCTCGTTTTACGCTTTGGTGTGCGGGTGCGGCCTGCTCCGACTGGTCTCATTGCTTTTGACTGCTCCGAATTCGGCTGGTAGTATTGTCAGTGTGTGGCTGGCTGCTTGTTTCTGCTTGGTGCGATCACGTTTGGGTTGGGGAAATTTGGGTTAAGGCAATCGTCGTCTCAACTCTCTCTTCCTCTGTTTTGTTGTTTTCGTAGTTTTGACCTCATATTGTCCCCTTTTCTGTTATATGTAGGTATTCTGAAGTGCTTTTTTTTAATGATCTTTAGCATAGTTCTGTGCTGAGTTTTCTAAACTGCAGCCACATTGAGAATTAGGACAGCCAATGAGTGATTTCAGTGAACTGCTCAATTTTAACCAAACTGGGGAATTCAGTTTATTGCAATCAGTGTAAGGACCGGAACTCTGAAGCATGCTGAGCCATCTGTAGATTCACTGTACAGTCGAATGCATGGCTGTGTTGTTGAATATGTTTGAATTTTATGTTTTAAAAGTATGTGTTGGATTTTTGGGGTTTTTTTCCAGTAAATGGCACGCAAATGCCAAAATTTGGTCAGTAAAATGGCACTACAAAGTTTATAATACATCAGTTCTGATGTCATTCCCAGACATTTTAGGGGCTCGTTTGCAAATATTTACATATGTAGCCTTACATCTCTTTCACTTGAACTCACTTGGTGGCCTTTGATGATGAGTTTATTTCTGTTGCATGATAGCTGACAAAAAACGTTGTATATGATTGATAGAAACATTTGTTATTTTACACTTTTGCTCTAAGCCTCTAATTGCCATGGAGTTTGTAAGTTTACAGAGTTTGGGGATGTATTAATGTTGGTGTTTGTTTTCTCAATGGATTTAGTTTTATTAAAGCGAAGAGTGATATTGCTCCTGAGGATGTACAGGCACTTATGACGTTTGGGTTCGAGATATTTCATGCAGCGCAGAACAAGTTTGTTGTTCAGGTAATTAATTAATCATCTCTATATGGATATTTGTTTGCTCTTCATTGACACATTCTTGTCTTGTTCAATGAATGATAATCAGAATAAGTGGGGAGGTTTGCTCGTCAGGCTTTTAAGAAAGCATGGGAAGAGGCTTTCACTTGCTGTGCAATGGAGGCCACTGTATGATACATTGATAAAGACTCATTTCAAGAGGTAAAGTTTGTCCAGTACACATTTTTCCAACAATTAAAGAATGACAAAAATAGCTAATCGAGGGTCATGTCTGTTTCAGAAACATGGGACCTGAGGGCTGGAAAGTAAGGAAGCAACACTTTGAAACTGTTACCTCCTTGGTGCGTGCATCTAGGAATTTCTTTCCTGAAGGTGCGGCTGCCGAGATTTGGTCAGAATTCAGGTTTGGCTGCTTCCACTTGGCATGTAGAGAACGAGCCTTTACTTCCCTTCCAGCAAAGTCATGCATTACGACCATGTAGAGCTTTGCTAGTTTTAGTTTTCTTTATGATTCATGTTATCCACCCACTAGAAGCCCCGTTTAGTGGTTAGCTGGACCGAATCACAGCTTAATAAACTAAGCATATGATTCACATATTGTCCCTCCATTACAAAATTCACCAGACTTGATCAAGTTTATAGAAACATGCACTAATGTCTGCATCATGAAATTTGTTTCATTAAATCCACTATGAAATATGTTTTGGTAGTGCATTTATTTGGTATATTGTAGATGTTATAACTTAATATATTTTTCTATAAACTTGTCAAAGTTAGAAAAAATTGACTCAAGGCAAACTAAAACCTACATTTTTGGAACGGAGGAGTATTAATTTTACTTTATTGTGGATTTGCAATAGCAAAGGTATCTAATCACCTGTTACCAATTGTCTTTAAAAAAACTCTCGTAGGTATTTAATGTTGGTGTCAAACCATTTTGGCACTCTTGTAGATATCCTAGAAAAATGGGTCCACCAGGAATATTTGGTTATGTTTTACACAGCATCAATCAAAGAGTATTACATTCATTTTGGTGTAAGCTGCACAAGAGCTCTCTGCAATGAATGTAAATTTGCATTTTATCTGATTCTTGCGGGTCCTTAAACTTGTCTAGGTATGTCACTTTTGTTCGTGTAGTTAGGTAAGCTAATCATTTAATCCATTAGATAATGGTTGTAGCTGACATGGATCTGATGATTGATGACATAGCCCATTTTGATTTCGGCATCAAAATCCTCAAACTGCGGTACTGGGAGGAAATATCCGATTCCTTCATTGTAAGCATACCTGAGCAGTGCAATGAGGAGCAATTTGGCCATTTTGGAGTGCGAATAGGCAGATAGAACTAAAATGTTACATATGGGTATCTGGTGCTACAATTTGAACATCGAAGAAGAAAGATAAACAAGATACATGGAACAACAGTGGAATTATGGGTTTAGGTTTCGCAATGAATAGTGGTTGTGATAAACAAGATAGATTGGATATATGCTTCTTATGTGCCAATCCATGTATTCAACGTCTATTTCATATCTTTTGGAGCATTTTATCACCAAAAAAGATGACACCTATGCATATTTGGGATCTGCTGAAATATGATGCAATTTTAAAAACTATCATATCATCATAGATTTGTGATATTTCTAAATAACGAACTCCTAAGTAGCAACATGTACAGGAACTCCTAAGCGCAACTGTAAGATCGTAACAGCAAGTTAACACTAGTTTTAAGCTTGCACCTCTTAGTCGTTTCTTGTATTGATAATATCATTATTGTTCCTTTGGGACCATTATTTTTGTTCACATTTGGAAAAATAGAACACAAAATCAGCACAGATTGTAATTTCCTAATTGGAAATTTCTTTATAATATGCTGCAAACATTTACCTTACCTTATATTGTACTGGAACTACAGGCCCTTGCTGGATAATCCATGGCATAACTCAGCATTTGAAGGTGTTGGATTTCTCAGGCTGTTTCTTCCTGCGAACTCAAGGAATCAGGACCACTTTACCATGTAAGTCACATATCTGATGGATAAGCTCCCTTCTTTATTTTTTGAGGGCATGGATAAGCTCCCTTCTTTCATCTGTAACTGAGCATCATTGTACTTTATCTTTTAACTAATTTTGCACTGTTTTAGTGATTGGATCACACAATGTCTTGACATATGGGATTCTGTCACAAATTGTAACTTCTGGGATATCCAATGGGCTTCCATCATAGCACGCTGTATAAAAAAATTTAAATCAGTGAACTGGGATGATTTTTTGCCGTTGTTATTCACAAGATACTTGAACATGTTTGAGGTAAGTGGCTTCTCTCGGTTTTATACTTAGGTAGAGTGGAGAATAATTTACATAGAATCTTAAATGTCTTGCTAACCAACTGTTTTTTGTTTTCATCAATCAATTTTCTTAGGATAGTAATACTGATTTTATTGTTGTAAAAATGAAGCAGGTGTTTGTCTGAAATTTCTTGAAATGTTCATGTTAGTTTCCATGCATATTTTGTCTCACATGCAGTGTTAACTGTTAAGGGTTTAAATGGTGGTGGTGGAAATGCAGTGGCAGGGTGTTTCTATAGCAGCTATGCATATGGCAGTAGAGTGTTCCTACTTTTGGGCATATTTGGAAATAGAAAGTTACACTATCTTAAATTGAACACCAAAGTTAGAAAGCTAGCAGTTTTTAATTCGAAGAGCCAATATAACATCAGAACAATGCATGTCATCATGATTTGTGAAATCCCCTTCCAACAAGAAAATTAGAACAAAAAAATTATAGAATATGTTCAAAGAGGAGTATTAGGAAAAAATATTTGAAGTAGGTAAGCAAGTGAACCATAAGATGTCCATTAGTTCACATGCATTTTTCAAGAACCTGGAGAGCTGCATATCATTTTTATTAAGGAATTATAGTTCAGGAGCATGAGCTGCTGAGGCACTACCATTACATGAAAAACGTACAGGATTATGCTAAATAAACTAGAACAACCAAAATAAAGTGAACAATCTAAGTGAGAAACACTACTACCAGTGTGGGAACTTCAACAATGCTGAGTTCACCAAGCCCCTGAGGCCCTGCCTGCTTTTGTCACCAATCTCCTCAATGAGTTGAGATAAAGTTGCAAATGAGTTCACATGCATAAGTTGGATATATATTAGAGTAAAATGCACTGGCGGTTCATAAACTTGTCTGGCTCCCTAAACTTGGGCTCGGGTGTCATTTAGGTCCATATACTTTCAAAGTGCAAATTTATCTGTCTAAACTTGGCTTCGCGTGTCATCTAGGTCCTTATACTTTCTAAAAGGCATTGTCATCTCAATTAAATTGATAAAAACTTAATTTCACACATATATAATTTAACTAAAGTAAAATAAAATGTGTTTCAACTTTCAACTCACTGTATGCGTAGAATATTGATATGCTGAATCCAGAAAGATTGATATTCTTTTACTTTGGAGGTAATATCATATAGGTGCACATGACAGGCATGCTCAATTATTCTTGGAAGATTGTTCAAATTTGAATAACTCTGGTTGCACAATACTAAACTAAAATTATGGATTTTTAAGATAAATTACTAGACGAAGGGGTGAAGCTAAAGAAGCAATACAACAAGTAAGAAAATATGTTAAAACATAAAGTTTGATCTTATCATATTAATTATATTAATGGGATGACAATGAATTTCAAGTTTAGGGACTTATATGACACTTGAAGACAAGTTTAGGGAGTTATATCTGCACTTTGAGAGTATATGGACCTCAATGACACCCGAGCCCAAGTTTAGGAAGCCAGAAATGCATTTTAAAAGTACGGGGAGCTAACTGACATAACCGGACAAGTTTAAGGACCGGTCATACATTTTACTCTAAATATTAAAGCGGGAGGCCATATGACTATATGAAGGAAGGTGGGGCAGAGGTTCGGGGGTTTTCTCGACCTACGTGAGGTCTTCTCTCTTAGCAAAGCGCTGTCTTACCCCCCCCCCCCCCCGCAGGTCGAGTTTTTTTAATTCTTTTGCTAAAAGTTTTCAAACTATTAATCTGCTATTGCACATATGGAATATGGAGGAGTTTTTGAAGGTATTAAATCATGTGGAAAATAACCATGGAGTCCTTTGGAACAAAGGATGGACCTCATAGTTCCTATCAATATTCTTTCCAGTGTTGGATTGTTCCATATGAATTTTTAAAGGGCTTTTAATATGAGATTCAGCCTCATGAATAATTCCTTCGTGAATCTCATAGAATAATTCCTGTGTATCCAAATGATCGTTCCTTCTGTTTTCATGTCTTTTGCACTTGCAGTTTAGCCAAAATATATGTTTCTGTTAAGAATATGATAGGACCATTCTCACTAGAAAATATGGGGTAAGTGGCCAAACAAGAACCTGGAATGTTTCTGCTGCAGTGATCCTAATAACACATAGTGCATTTGCGAACGAGTGCTAAAAATAATCCCAATGCCGAACCTTGTCCCCAATACCAGCACTACCATGTGTTATTTGAAACATCTAAGTTTATACAATGCTTTATTGGGGCTCTCAAAATTTCCAATCTTAAAGTTATCATAAAATATATTTTCTTGTGCATTTTAGTAAATGAATGATCTATACAACATAATTAATACACTAGAAGTTTGCATGTTATGATATTCGATTGATGTATTTGAAATACAATTATTTGGTATGGAGTAATTGGTAAATACTTTGGATTCTGCAGAAAGTTGGTAGATTAGTACCAACTCATTTGTATATTTCTTTCTGTATGTCTAGGTTCCTATATCAAGTCGGAATGGGTCATACCCCTTTCCCGTGGAGGTTCCTGGGAACACAAGATTTTTATTTTCCAGTAAGACAAGAACACTTTCCAAGGCAATTGCAAAGTCAATTGTAAGTTATCGATATCCTTTCAGTTCTTATTTTTATTTTTTATATTTGACTGGCTCATAGAACATACTCATGTATTTTTGCCTCTGAATATCATATGTCCTGGTATGGGCATAATATATACATACAAGTCATGGCTCCAGTTCAATAAGGATAACTTATTCAGTCAGTAGCCTTTCAAAGTTTTTTATACTCCAATTAATTGTTGCTGTCCTGTATATATCCATGTACAACAAGCTGTAGGAGTAAATGATTCCTGTGTATTCTTCCAACCCTAGAAGAGTGGGCATTATAGTAGCTGTACATGGTCCTCTAGATGGGCCTTATACACAGGCCATATGGGCTACACTCATATACACTAACACAAGCTTGGCAAATGAACCAAGGAGATGCTGTATTTATGCTGCTTCATAATTTAACCTGTTGCATTGTTCAACTAAAGCAATAAAGGAACCATCCAATTTTGTTTATACATTTTGCAGGTATACCTTATGAAGCCTAAAAGTTTAGCGTTCGAGTATTTTGAGAAGCTCATTAATCTTTTGGAACAGTATGCCTTCTGACCTTTGGTCTTCTTTGAGATTGATGCAGCGGCTTCCATTTTGTTTTAACTTGACTGCTTCGATTTATAGGTTTTATCATCCATCTAATGGGGGTCGATGGACATACCCATTGGAGCGGTTCCTGCGGCATCTTGTTGTTTACTTTGAAAAACGCCTTCAACAAGAACAATTGTAAGGGATCAATCTTTACTTGTATAAGTAGCTTGAAAACATCTTCATCTTATTGACTGTAGTTCGTGTTTTTCAATATGTACACTTCAGTGATACGACAGTTTTGGAACATGATCAAACTTGTCTGGGAAAGGAAGAAAGGGTTTTTTTTATCAAAGTCATCTTGAAATTACTGGATCGTGGTCAGTACAGCAAGGACAATTCTCTTGCTGAAACAGTTTCCATTTCGATTTCCATCCTGTCTTATGTGGAGCCAACCCTCGTGCTTCCGTTTGTTGCAACAAACTTCCAACTAGCCTTAGAGACAGTAAGTTTGACAACAAATATGCACTGACCTTCCTTTTGTTTTATAGATATTTTTCTTTAGTTGACTTATGAGAGCCTTGCAATCTGTTTAGTTTTCAATTGGTGTGCTCTTTGAAGAGCATGCTTAAGTTACATGCTAATCATTTCAATTGTTTTCTTACAGACTACAGCTACCCATCAATTGAAGAATGCTGTCACATCTGTCGCATTTTGTGGACGTCCTCTTCTTCTGTGTTCTTTATGTCCATCTCAGTCTGATGATATTAGTGTGGTTGATTCATTCAGTGATCTTATTGTCACTTCCCTTTCAAATGCATTACTTGGCATGGATGCCAATGATCCACCCAAAACTATTGCTACAATGCAGTTAATTGGTTCTATATTTTCAAATGTAAGTCTTCCCGTTATCTTTCCTTTTGTAATGCTGGTTTTTGTTAAAGAGTACTGTTATGCTAACCATTCTATGATGTACATAGCTAGCTACAGTTGGTGATAATGATGATGTGCCTGCATTTCTCCAATCTACCACTCTATCGAATTGGCTAGATGAATTCTTTTCCCGGCTGTTTTCTGTGCTTCAAAATTTGGAATCAAGTAGTCCAATGTAAGCTGTAAAGGTTTGCATTTGAAAGTTGTTTACTACTGAAGTACTAGTTATCACAGCATTGCAATGACATGATCTCATTTGGATATTGCAGCAATGAAGGATACCAAAGCTCCTTCGTGTCAGGGACTTTTCTTGTTGAGGACAGTTCGTATTACTTTTGCATGCTTGAAATTCTTCTTGGAAAGTTATCGAAACCTTTATTTAATCAGGTATCACATCCGTATTCAAATGTTGCACTTCCATGTCCTTATGAATTCCCTATCATGCACACGTTTCCTTCTTTTGCAATTGACAGTCCCTGAAGAGAATTACCAAGTTTGTTAATGCAAATATCCTCCCTGGTGCTACTTCAGAAGTTGGGCTTCTTTGTTGTGCCTGCATTCATTCATATCCTGAGGAGGCTTCAGTCCACCTTGTAAAACCTATCTTAATGACTATCATGTCCTCTTTTGAGGGCACCCCGACAACAGGTTATGTTGGAAGAGCAGTTCCTGACAAAGTGTCTAAAAAGGTTTATTCATATAAAATGTTTATTTCAGTATTATACTTGAGTTATTCTGTGTTACACACCACTTGCACTTGATGACATGCAGGCTGCACTTTCTCCTGCTCTGGAAACAGCATTAGACTACTATCTGAGGGTTTTGGCCATAGCCATCACTTATGCTGGTCCTGTGTCACTCCAGTATAAGGAAGAATTAAATCACATAATAACGTCTGCGTTTCAGGCCCCTTCATGGAAGGTTATACTTTTCTTCTATCTTTTCATACATTTGGACAGACAGTACCCCCAGCCTCCTGTTATATTTTATACTGTTTTAAGATGACAAATTTTCTTTCGTTTGGAATGACTAGGTCAATGGAGCTGGGGATCATCTCCTTCGCTCTCTGCTAGGAACTTTGGTTTCCTATTATTTGACAGATCAGCACAAGTATTTTTACATCTTGTACACTTGGTGTTTTTTCAATTGATGTATAAATTGTTTACTCAACAACCAATATATTATCCTGATTTTTTTGTGTAAAATTCTGTAGGCCATTCACTTGCCAGCCTATTGGTAATATTATTGAACCATGGGGTTGTTCAAAAGCTCATCAGGATAGGGAGGTTGAAATGCTTAATTTCCCTCCAAAGTGGCATGATCCCAGTCAAGATGAACTCTCTTTTGCAAATGAATTACTACACTTTCATTTTCAATCAGCTTTAGAAGATCTTTTGACTATTTGTCAGACAAAAGTTAATTCTGAGACAGGTAGTGTACTGGACATTAAAACAACACTTAGTTTCTTGTTGTTTGATTACTCATTTGGAAGCCACTAAATATAAATGTCATATGTAGAAAAATAAGTACACTCCTATTCAAGTACATTGAAGTCAATACGGTGGTTATGTATCTTGACTGGAAGCTGATTTTGATAATCTATCTTCATGTCCTCCACACACACAAACCTTTCCAGTAGCTATGTTATCCTTTTTTTTATGTATTTGGTTATTTGCTCAGGTGCCTTCTTGATAATTGTTTTGTTTTTCTTTTAGCAGGAGATGAGAAGGAACACCTAAAAGTAACTCTGTTGCGCATCCTCTCTGCATTGCATGGTGTCATGTCTTGCTTGCCAGAAATGCGCCCATCATACAAAGATGGAAGGTTGAAGGAAGTGGAGTCCATATTCTTCATAGCAGGGTCTTATGGTAGAAATGTTGGCAGCTCTGAAATGCGTGAAAAGGCTGCAGAATTTGTGCACATTGCTTGCAGGTGAATATTTGTTTTTAATTCATCCCGTATCATTTGATAATATTTAATACTTAGTCTCACAATCGCATGTCTTTCAACAGGTACTTATTAAAGGAAAGAACTGATGACAGTATTCTCCTAGCACTTGTTGTCCGTGTCATTGATGCTTTGGTAAACTATGGTATGTTCACTAGGTTCAAAGGTTCATGCTGAGTATTTCTCCCTCTTTATGTGACAGTTTACTGTTGTAGGCAGCTTGGAATATCTAGAATGGTCAAGCAATGTTCAAGCTTGGAAGCTAGAGTCTGCTTCTATAATTGAGCCTCCATGTAACTTCATTGTTCCATTTCATGCTCAAGGAAAAAAGAGGTATGCCCATCTGAATTAGTGGATTCTGATTCTGCTATATGGATTGTGATGGAAGTTCTCAATTTTGTATATATTAGGCCTAGATGGGCGCTTGTAGACAAAGCAAACTTGCATAATACATGGAGATGTTCACAATCATCATATCACAGATACAGAACGAATGCAGATGTATCTCCATCTGGCCTCATGACTGATTTGATGAGTGATCTCATAGATCTCTCACTACACAACTATGAAACTGTTCGCTCGTAAGTTCTCTCCCCCACCTTGGTTATAAGATGGAAATGTCTTAGCTTTAGTACTCCTGCCGGTCAGATTTAAGTGATGTTTCAGACAACAGATTTGGCCTCTGCATGTAGCCATTATTTTTTGTCTGAAACGTCACATTAAAGTGACAGTAGGTAGTACGTATTTCACTTGACTGTTGCCACCAACATTTGCAACACCCAATTATATTTTTTCAACTGTACTTAATTTCTTTATATCGTGTCTGAAACGTCATATGGGATACAAGCAAGCACACAATTGTTGGGTCTTTTTTGTAGTTCTCTTCGAGTAATAATGACTATCTTGTTTCCGTTTCTTATGCAGGTATGCTGGAAGATCCCTAACAAAATTGTTGAAGCGCTGGCCTTCTCTAATTTCTAACTGTGTTCCCACACTTACTGGATATTTGCGCGACCCGAAAGCTCCTGAACATGTGGTGCTTGGTTCTTGCAGTATTCTGTCATCACGGATTATTTTAAGACACTTGACCACTGTATGTGTATTTCACAACTTACATGCTTTAGACCGAGGTTAATTCCATAATGTGGATTGTATTAACATAATTGTTTCATATAGGATTCTGTTTCCCTCTCTTCATTTATCATGGGCATTCTGGAAAGGTAGACTATATCTCTCCTACACATCATTTCCACATTATGCCCTGAGTATGTTTTATTGTACACCACACTTTAAATAATCAGTATTTAATAATTAGGGAATGGAAAAGTGTGCAATTTGTTAAGCTGAGGTACAGTTCAATAGAAGATATTACCTCTGTTAACCCATACTAACTCCAATCCGTTTTTCTATAGCTCTCATCATGAATCGCTGAAGTGTCAGAAAGCTATTACTGAGGTACAGTTCAATAGAAGATATTACCTCTGTTAGAAAAGAGAGAATGTAAATAAAATTTAAGCTAAATGTGGCACTGAAGATTTTTGTATATCTGCTTACAGCTCTTTGTAATGTATAATATATGTTTCTCTGGAATATCAAGGAGTTTCTTTAAAAACTCTGAAAGTCAAGTTGACAAGCCGATATTTCTCAGTTTAGT